>JAILYB010000006.1:5000000-7500000 GCA_021437785.1 Rhodomyrtus psidioides | reverse complement strand
ATTTTCCGTTAACTCAGCTTTCTTTGTTCCTCCTTGGATCCTCACTTTCTCTACAAATTCTGAAAGGTTAAAGGGGTCGGATCACCGTTCTTTGATCAAAGGTGATGGCTACTCGACGAGCGCTCTTCTCAATGCTTCGAGATTCCCACTTCGTCCTTTTGTGATGGCTACCTGACGAGCGCTCTTCTCAAGGCTTCGTAATTCCCACTTCGTCTTTTGTGATGGCTACCTGATGAGCGTTCTTCTCAAGGCTTCGTAATTCCCACTTTGTCCTTTTTTGCTCTTTTCTACGTGAACGGAGCCTGAAGATCTCTTGCGTTGATTTCGTTTTGTCGAGCACTACGCTTGTCCCCCTGGCCCAGTCTCTAGAGTAACAAGCCTGCCCACCTTTCGGCGCCATTATGTTTCGTAAAACCCGAGATCACAGGACGGTGGTGGATTCGTGACTCATCGGGGATGCATTAACGAAACCCGTTTGGCTCTACTGCACATAAACTATTATTACCACTTCTCCCTGCTTACTCGAGCGTTTATAAGGTGATAGATTGACGTCAAGAAGATTAACACTTTAGCCTTATCAGACTCAGCCTCTCAAACACTCTTCACATTTCCACCCTCCTCTCCGTCATTCCATCGCATATGGATTCCTCCTCTGTGCCTGCTGCCTTAGCTGAAGCTTCGACCCAATGGGAGAGATTTTACCACCTCTTGGGTAGAGGTTATGGCTACATAAACAATCATCCTGAAGCTGAGGTTGAAGTTCGTACTCTGATTCCGGCCCTGGATACTGTGTGTATTGAAGGTACGAAACTGCAAAGGGAGTTTGTGATCTTCCCAACTCTCTTCAACAATTTCCTGCAGGCTTACGAAGTTGCTAGCCGGGAGGTCACTTTAGCTGGTATCGTGCGAACCCGTTATCAGGACCGAACTGAGTCCTTGATGTTGGCCATGCTGACGGCCGATAACCATAAAAGGGCTGTTGAATACGCCCACGCCCAGGTTTCGATGCTGGTCCGTGAGAGGGACAACTTGGTGGAGCGTTGTTGACACCTGATTTTTGATCAGTCTTTCATAGTTTATTTTTAAAAAATTCATAAAAAAATCTATAAAAAGTTAAAAAAAATTAAAAAATCATCTTTGGTAGCCTTGACCAAGCTAAAGGAACCATTTTTGATAAAAAATAATTTTTCATATTTTTTAATATTTTTTAATATTTTCCAAAAATAGAAAAATACATGAAAAATGAAGAAAAATAGCATTCGCTGTCGTAAAAATATAGAAAAATAGTCAATATTTTTATTTTAATTTCTTTTACATTTTGAACTCATAAATAGTCAAAATTCAAGTTCAATTGCATGTGTTTCTTCACGACGCATAGAATTGAATTTAGCAAAAAAATGTCATTCGAGTATTTTAATTTGTAAATTTCTACATCTTTTTTAGTCTTGACGTCCAATTAGATCGACCACCATCTACAATAAATGCCCCTTGCTGAATATTTTCGTTTTTGTTTCACATGATTTCATGGTGTAAAACGCCGAGTGGATCCCCAAATATAATCGGGTCGGCATGAGCTCGATAGCTCGTCCAAGACCAAACCAGGGCACGGCAAACCCCATGTGAGTACTCTCGAACTCCTTCGATACTTCCTAATACTTTTCTTAGGTTAGATCGTGTGTAAAATGGCTAGGACAGCTAAATTATTCTTGAGCTGTGATTGATAAATAGGACCTTACTAGGAATGCCATGTGATTTATTTGCATATCTAGATTCCTTGAGTTGGGCATTTTATTACTGATTGTGATTGCTAGGATAATCACTCCTATCTACATGAATTTCTAGATTTAGGGTTCATACCTTACTCATCCGCATGAATCTCAGGCTAGAAAATTCAGTCAACTTAGGTACCGAAAGGGCGTCAACTCTGACAGTTGGTGTAACTAAGTCCCCGAAACCATTTCTCTGGTTCTCGCAGAATTGAATAGAAACTCCCAACTATTCGATTGGGTGGTCCAATCATACCCTAAAAAAATGATTGGTGGCGACTCCATGGCATGCACACTTAGCACATGTCACTAGACCACACTGAAAGTCGATCACGCATACCTCCGTTGCGATTTGGGTAATGGGCCTTGGGAGAGGCCCGCGTCCGACCAGACAGGACGGCCCATTAGCCCTCGAGAGCCCGACAACCTCAAGAGGGTCGCGACAGACTGGCGACTCCACTGGGGACTGGTTCTTAACCATTTAGTGAACTTGAGCCGATTAAAAAGTTGATTGATTCTTCTAACCTAATTTTATGCAGATGCTCTCGAAAGTGAGGTGTATATGCTAACGAATGTGTTAGATGTTTTTGTAGACGGGAGAAATAAGGGGTGAAGTGCTTGTTAACTTTGTTTTATGCAGGCAGGAGTTTTGGATGTATGATTGTGTGGATGTTTATATTGAAGGGGTGATTGTTAAATAAAATGCATGTCTATTGCTTTAGCACGACACAATGAATACACACAATTGCGCCTAAAACCCCGGGCGCCCTCTTTAGGAACACAATAGAAGGAATTGAAAATGGAATCTCCGTGAGGAAAAACATGGGGTAATCCACTTTTCAATTCCGCTCACTTCGAACTATGGATTGAGTCCCAATGCAACGATAGTTGTGCAATGGAATCGGCTCTTCCCAGAATTCGAGGTGAGAACCTTGGCTTTAGGTACCAAGCCCTATCTTTTGATTTTTAGGAGTTTTCCCTCACTTGTCTCATGCGTTTGTCTATGGAAGGTTAGTATACCTAACACTGCTAAAAATACAGAGAAGCTTGATTTTCTCTTAAGTTTGATTGGTAAGACTTTTCTATCCCTCGAACTTGTTACAGCTCTTAATCATTATATTCATTGCATAATTCCGGTGATTGGATTAAATGCCATTTTGAGGATAGATAGGTGTGTTTTCCTCCCAATGTTCTTGATGGAAGATGAAGATGGTGTCATCCCATTACGAGCGCCAAGTGGACAAGAAGAGCCTGCTATGGACATCATTAAGGTATCATCTAATGAAGATGACGATTTGGAATAGGTGATCCTGAAGTCACGTCTCAAAGATCGAAACTGGGGCATCTCTAAGTATTAAGATCACATTCCTTTGTTTTAATTTTCATTTCTAGCCTTCTTGTATAGGATTTATTTTGCTGAGATCCTCTCTATCTGATCCTTTAGATTGATTGTATTAGGGATCTATTTGTGTTTATATACATTCAGATTGAAATTTGTTGTATTTCTATTGACTTGTCATTGGAATGTGATAGTGGCATTTCTTCTAATCACTCGAATACTCCAAAATCAATTTTATAATTCCTTTGGATGAAATTGAAATTGGAAGTCTTATACAACCTTTTGGCCGTATAGGGCAATACAATCCCAATTTCGCCAGAAGGAACTATAAACTTGAATTGGTTCATGCATGTTTTGCATCATTGGTAATCCACAATAATTGATCAAGAGTATTCGTGTTTTTCAAATTTAATGAAAAGATAGATATCCAAATTACTCTCGTTCTTAGCAAACAGCTTTAATTTGGATACCGTATCTTCAATTGAATTTAAAACACATCGTAATTGTGTACTTTTGAACATTCCATTGATTTTCTTGGAATTGATCAAAGGCAATTATCGTGAATTACATTCCTTTCAATGATATGCTTTCCTTTGAGGAATATTGATAAAAGCTTTTGCACAAGGCCAAAACCCTTGTAAATGCTCTTATCCCTATTAATCACAAGTAAGCATAAAATTGAAAGGATTTATGCTTTATTTTTCAAATTCTTTCTTTTGATTCTGCCTTTTCATTTGAAACAGGTTAAAAACAAGTAGAGAAGAGAAGTCTTTTTGTGGATAATCGCGGTGGGAGGTTCCTTTATCCGATCATAAGCAAGATTAAAAAATCAAGATGTACACGCTCGAATCATCAATGTCAAAGCGCAGCTTGCCTAGGTTGAGAGTGGTCAGGTGTTCGAGAAAGTCAGCCATACAGAAGTTGAGACACACACATTAGAGCTTTCATTCATTTCGCTCAATCGAGGGACCTTAAAAGCAGATCATACAAATCATCGGGGTGGAAACATAAAACCGCAATGAGCCCTAATTAGCATCACAAAGGAACCAAGTTGGCCCTCCATATTATTGATGCTTTGCTTATACTCACCACCTCGAGACTCGAGATCTGCAAGCTTAAGAAGAAGGCGTTTACATTCCCCTTTAAGCTCGGCAACCTTGGTCCCGTGATCTTCGGCGGCTATTTCCAGGTCCCGAACTAGTCCTTTCCCATGGGCTATATCCGCGGTAATGATGTCAAGCCTTTCTTCCTGCCACTCACATTGAAACTTCAACACGACATTACGACGGTCGTGCTCATAGGTGGTCAGGGATAAGGCCAAGCGCTCCACCAAATTTCCCCTCTCGCGAAGCAACATCGAGACTCGCTTGTTGGCGAACTCAACAGCCTTTCTGTGACTATCGGCCACAAGGTTGGCCAACACCAAGCAGTTGGACCGATCCTCATAGCGAGCTCGCAAAACGTGAGCCACGGTAGCTTTTCGATGAGCGACACGGTAAGTCTCTAAAAAGTTTGTAAAGAGGGTTGGGAAGATTCTATATTCCCTCTCTAAATTAGTGCCCTCGATGGAGGTGGTGTCTATTTCCACGAGCAAAATGCGGATTTCATCTTCAGTTTCTGGGTGATCGGCTATATGAGCATAGCCTCGACCGAGGAGGTTATAGAGTTTTTCCCACTGGGCCAAAATTTCGGCCGAGAAAGCGCGAATAGGAGAGGATGTCATTTTCGTTGGAGTGAGGGAGAAGAAGATGAGTGTGGTAGAGTGATTAAAATAAGAAAAGGCAATTATGTAAGAGTGTTAATCTTCTCTGCATTAACTCCTCATTTTATAGCAACTCGAGAATGAAGAAAGGCACGGCAATAATGCTCGTGGAGCCAAGTTAATTGGGTAAAGCAGTGGTGGCTCTTTCGGTGAACCATCAGATCTGTCCCAGTCCGCGATTTCAGGCTTGATAAACCTAAAAAAGTTGTAAAAAGATATGTCGGTGTCACCATATTAAAATTGAGCGGGAGTTAAGCGCAACTATCGAAAAAAGTTGCGAAAGGATTTGGCGGTCTCATCATATTAAAAAACTGAGCAGGAGGCGAGCGTAGTTCCACCTTTTTGAACCATCTTCGATACAATCGGATTTTGTTGGAGATATGCATGAACAAATCAATTCTACGAAATCAATATCGATGCCTTCTAAAGGATGTGATATGCGTCACCATGATTGGAGTTTCCTTAACGATGAGCTTACTATCACGACCGACCAATCCAAAGCTGATGAATTCCCTCCACAACAATTTCCGGCTCGATCAAATTCTACTGGAAATAGGCCAGAGAGCAATAGCCAAGTTGTCAACACTGTTTCGGGTCGCAAGAAGACGAGGGTCAATTGGTCCCCCGAGCTTCATCTCAAGTTCCTTAGTGCGGTTCAGCAACTAGGGATCAACTCAGCATATCCAACGCGCATACTTGAGATCATGAACATACCAGGACTCACTAAAGATGGAGTCGCGAGTCACCTCAAGAGCTACAGAAGGGCGCTAAGACAGCGCCACACAGCACTGAACCTGAAAGAACTCAACTTGTGCCTAAACACTAGGCATGGCTATAACTACAATGCCCCTGAAGTAAGAAATACCCTGCCGAATCTAGGCACCGACCAAGCTGGTAGCAGCACCATCGACTACTTGGGCGCTAATCAAAATATTCCCTCGAATCATCTCAGCACCCCTCAAGAGTATATGCCACAAGTGCAGCAGGTACGAACTCCTTGGTTTGAGCAGCAACTTTTCGCTAGTGCTCTTCCTATCCCCGATCAACATATTGCGCCTAGTGTTCAAAGATCTGCCCGGCTTGGGCATATGATTTCGGAAGATCAAGCGGGCGGATGCTTTGAGGATTTTTGTTTCTCCCATTTCCAAATGGAAGGTGCTTTTGATAGTGAACCGATCAATCATCCTCTTATAATCTCGAGCAACGACGAAGGTTCTAGCTCGAAGAATCAGATCGCTCACAACAGAAACAGGAATCCTTCAACGCCAAGCGATGATGGTCAACCCGAATATCAGTTGCTCGAAGAATCAAAAGATTTCCTTGATGAGGAGCTCCATATCTGGATCGATCAGTTTAAAACTGATGGACTTATGAAGTTATGATCCAAAATGACGATTATATGTCTGATTCATGGTGTAGCTGGCTGATCACCGAGAATCCTCAAGGGAACTAGGCACATGTGAATGGATGTATCATTAATCTTTCTGTCATAAAGTCTTCCATGCAAGATAATCTTCCTTAATGCCTAGAGTTAATCTGGGGCAGCGATCAGTACTACCTGCGAGCATCATCATGCTTGAGTACGACAATCCCTTGTTAGATTAGAGTCGAGGCGAATCAATTGAACGCCACGAAGAAAAACATTTAAAGGCTTCACATAGGAAAATGCGAGCAAAAGCCCGAGCGAGCTCAAAGACGGTTAGCTCTGTATCGTTCTAAGGGACCTTTAGTCGTTATGAACTCTAAATTGAGCTTGTTTCATTCTCGATGGGGGTCGCTAACTGCTTCAAGAATTTTATAACAAAAAACGAACCAGTTAGGGACGCCAATAGTGCTGTGTCCTGGTAGTCAGTGAACTGGAAGTGGTACGAAACGTCAGGAGTTCGATCTCAGGATTGAAAAATCATTTTATCAGTTTGTCTATCACCCGATGAAGTTCAAAGAGATTCGACGCAGATGACTATAGAACTTGGGACAATTCGAAAATCATCGATTCATTTTCATCAAGCGGCGAAGTTGGTATTGTAAAATGTGAAGCATGCAAATGACAAATCCGAAGCAGAAGGAGATGAATCATGATTCGCTTATCCAAGGTCGGGATTTCAACCTTCGACTAAAGCCAAATCTAGGATGAGTTTTTGATCTTGCCCACTCGACAAAACCCATCTCCACTGAAAATGGGGGCAAACCATTCCTACATCTGGAAAGCATGTCGAAGCCGAAGACATCAAATTCATCGTTTGATCCGTGGGGCAAGTCCCCGAAGCGATATTTATCATCCGCAGAGCGTAATGGAATCCATCCTTTCAATGTAAAACACATTTGGCCGCGGAGCCACCCATTTGGTAAAAAGAACGTATCGTTCCTAAATGATTTTCAATCAGATGCGGGGATAATGTTCTCTCATTTTCCTCTCAGGTGATGAACAGAGATGAGGCACCCAAGAAGCCATGCATTCAAATAACAAAACAGTGCATGAAACACGCCCAAAAAGATGAATGAATCTCCTCCGACGTAAATCCTCGAGGTGGATTCGTTGCCCAACCAGACGAAGAAATCATGGCCACAAGCTTAAGGGCCGGCTTCTACAATCCGCACATTGGCATGCAGAATGGAATTCAAATCAAGAGTAAAGTAGTATCGTCCCAATTTGTTTTGAATTTGGAAACCCAAAATAATGCTTAATATTTATCCTTGGCAGGAGCTCGCCATCAGGGCAGACATGTAAGTTTCATTTTTCTCCAAAAACCAAGAAGTCGAAAGAACTTTAGAACACCCAACAATCTTGTGTTACTATGTGAAGTGCAGATTTTCACAACCCTTGTACACTCGTTGGAGCATATGACCAAGGGTAAGATGCATCGTTCCAATTTTTGTAAAGTTTTAGAATATACAATGACATATCCCTTTTATATCTCCAGGATCTCCAGCCTCGATGGGCAGGTAAGTATCCATTTTCCCAATTCATTGGAGATTAAAAACTTTCAGAATTAATTCGATTCTCACATCTAAAAAGACATAGAATTCTTACTTTATTGACATTCATGTTTTAAAACATGAGATTGTCTGAACATGAATTACACATGTATGGTGCATCATAAAATCCCTTTGAAGGATAAATCTTGATGAAATGAAATGAATTTTTCCAACAAGAGTCGTTTGAACTGTTCAAAAGGGTATTTTCTCATAAGAGAAGCGAGCCTAATCCAAACACGTCCCATACACACTTGAGAGATGAGAAGATTGGAAATGATAGCGAAACCTTAACCTATGGATATAAGGGTCATTCGCAACGATTACATGGATCGAGATGACAGAGGCATTTATTTCTTCATTCCAAACACTACAGATGCCCATTGAGAACCCCATTGAACGGCGATTTTCATTCTCAACCCTGTCAAGAACCACCCCACATTGGGGCAAATGAAGGTTAGTCCATCAGTATCAGAAAGTAAACGGTTAGAAATTTTCTTGCTCGGACTAACATAAATCTTTGTGTGTTGTTTATATGATAATCCAAGTGTCATAGGATGACGAGAATAATTCATTTCTCTATCCTACACACTGTTATCCTTTGCACAACCAAGTTGAGCCAGCAAATTCATTTCATCAACCTATTGGTGATCATTGCATATTCCAAAGCAAAGGCAACATCACTCTAGGAATGGAAGCGTGCCAAAGTTTAAGTTGCATATCTAGCATGATTGCCGAAAATCCTAGCTCCAAAAGAAAAGAAAAACACGGGATTAAAAAAGGGGGAAAAGAAAAATCCCTAGACATCAAGAAAAAGCAAAGTGCCTGGTAAAAAGCAAGGCTGATGTCTATTCAAAATATCCCCAGTAAAGTCTAGAGAGACGATGAAAAGACCCTGCAAAGGAGTTAGATCAAGATGACTACTCTCCAAATGATGTCGTGCTCAAATTGCAAACACACAAACAGACGGTCTCTTAATGTAACAAGAGACGCTTTTAAACATCCTTGTGCGCTCTAAAAGAGGAGTGTACACTTCAAGAAATGGAGATGTTCTTCGAATGACATGTGGCAAATTTGCAATGATCACCAATGTCAAACCCTTCACAATTTCTGGGCAAAAAATAAGCCTTTTTCGGTCCCCAATCCTTCCAATGTTACAACCCTGAAGTAGTCTTATCTGACTAAGACACTTGGGTTAATGTATAACTTAGCTCAAAGAAGTACGAGCAAGACTATTTCTTTCTCATTTTGCAGGGTTCTTGACTTGTAAACCCGGAGCAGATAGTGAAAAATTTCGTTCAACGGCCTTGACTCAAAAGTGAGTCCCCCTTGGAAACCGATATCCAAGCCTAACACTACGGTCCCGTGAAAGACCTCCTGATCGGTCGAAATGTATGCGTTGCGAATGATCCTGAAACCCAGGCACAGGTCGGTAGGAAATTGAGCACTTTCCCTATTAAAGATCATTATCACAGAGCAGTGAGGAGCCTTCTTGGGTGAGAAATACTCCAATGGATGTTTTGAGCAAACTCTTTTTGAAATTTTCAAATTGTTTGATCTAGAGTTTCCGTGCAAAGACTTTATGATCACATCTGTATATGGCAGGAATGTTTTGGATAACCTCCAACAATCAAAATGCACATTTCATGACTAAAACTTAAGTCGTAGAATTTTGTCAGTTAGATAATTATTGTCTTCCCAAAGATTACTAATATCTTCTTGACGAGGAAAATTTTTTCAGGTCTAAGCTTTTTGCAGGACTTTTGGCCACCCCAAAGACTGGGTGCGTCATCCTTAGGTGAAGCCTTTTAGTAGGCAAATCTTTTCTAAGACCGATCCACAGAATGATCGAGTCTCCGACTAGCCCCGAAGAGCGGGTACGTCATCCTTTGATTCATATCAATTTGGAATCTCATAAATGGTAGAAACCGCCTGAAGGGTCAACTCAATGGTAGAAACCGCCTGAAGGGTCAATCAACGGTAGAAACCGCCTGAAGGGTCAACACAATGGTAGAAACCGCCTGAAGGGTCAATGTATGGTAGAAACCGCCTGAAGGGTCAACCAATGGTAGAAACCGCCTGAAGGGTCAAAACAATGGTAGAAACCGCCTGAAGGGTCAATGTATGGTAGAAACCGCCTGAAGGGTCAACCAATGGTAGAAACCGCCTGAAGGGTCAACTCAATGGTAGAAACCGCATGAAGGGTCAATGAATGGTAGAAACCGCATGAAGGGTCAAAGGACTGGTAGAGACCGCCTGAAGGATCAACCCAATGGTCCGATCCACCATACGGATCAAAACCTTGATGAATCCCGAACGCGGGAGGAGTCGTTTTCCCTAATAAGCCTTACATTAGGCAAGCCATTTCTAGTTTAGTCCACCACACGGATCAAAACCCTTGGCAAATTCCCAAATGTGGGATGCGTCTTCCTTAGGTTCCTATCAGTTAGGAATCCCATTATGGTTTGACCTACCATACAGGTCAGAGCTTAACATCCCCAGGACACTCCGATGACAAGTCCTTAGGAATCTACTTGAACCCATCAGACACAGCAAATGCCGCAAGCATTCGGCAGGTAAGGGGCAGGGAAGTCTATCTACTCCTTAACTTTCTTACATCATATCAGGGAATTGAATGAGCACATCTCTTTTTAAGGAAAAGCACACATTGATGGGCATGAAAATTGGATTTCACGATTTCTTTTCTTTTCCCAGTCGAGTTGATCGGAACACAGGTGTCACCTTGTCTTTGAGAGAAACCTCTGACGAAATTCCTCTCAAAGAGGGGCAGCTGTTGACACCTGATTTTTGATCAGTCTTTCATAGTTTATTTTTAAAAAATTCATAAAAAAATCTATAAAAAGTTAAAAAAATTAAAAAATCATCTTTGGTAGCCTTGACCAAGCTAAAGGAACCATTTTTGATAAAAAATAATTTTTCATATTTTTTAATATTTTTTAATATTTTCCAAAAATAGAAAAATACATGAAAAATGAAGAAAAATAGCGTTCGCTGTCGTAAAAATATAGAAAAATAGTCAATATTTTTATTTTAATTTATTTTACATTTTGAACTCATAAATAGTCAAAATTCAAGTTCAATTGCATGTGTTTCTTCACGACGCATAGAGTTGAATTTAGCAAAAAAATGTCATTCGAGTATTTTAATTTGTAAATTTCTACATCTTTTTTAGTCTTGACGTCTAATTAGATCAACCACCATCTACAATAAATGCCCCTTGCTGAATATTTTCGTTTTTGTTTCACATGATTTCATGGTGTAAAACGCCGAGTGGATCCCCAAATATAATCGGGTCGGCATGAGCTCGATAGCTCGTCCAAGACCAAACCAGGGCACGGCAAACCCCATGTGAGTACTCTCGAACTCATTCGATACTTCCTAATACTTTTCTTAGGTTAGATCGTGTGTAAAATGGCTAGGACAGCTAAATTATTCTTGAGCTGTGATTGATAAATAGGACCTTACTAGGAATGCCATGTGATTTATTTGCATATCTAGATTCCTTGAGTTGGGCATTTTATTACTGATTGTGATTGCTAGGATAATCACTCCTATCTACATGAATTTCTAGATTTAGGGTTCATACCTTACTCATCCGCATGAATCTCAGGCTAGAAAATTCAGTCAACTTAGGTACCGAAAGGGCGTCAACTCTGACAGTTGGTGTAACTAAGTCCCCGAAACCATTTCTCTGGTTCTCGCAGAATTGAATAGAAACTCCCAACTATTCGATTGGGTGGTCCAATCATACCCTAAAAAAATGATTGGTGGCGACTCCATGGCATGCACACTTAGCACATGTCACTAGACCACACTGAAAGTCGATCACGCATACCTCCGTTGCGATTTGGGTAATGGGCCTTGGGAGAGGCCCGCGTCCGACCAGACAGGACGGCCCATTAGCCCTCGAGAGCCCGACAACCTCAAGAGGGTCGCAACAAGCGTCTGGCTCTTTTTGACACCGTCTTTGAGCAAGACCAGCACAACTTCGTGCTAAGGTTCCAGTGTGCCTGGTTGGAGGAAAGGCTTGAAGACCTGAGCATGGATATAGCTCGCGGGAGGGTGATGGTTCAGGACTTAGAGCTTGAGTTCGAGTACTATGAGACCAAGGTGAACGAACTTAAGGAGAAATGTCGTCTCCTTTTCTTCAAGCTTGTAGACCTCGATTCCCGGAGCGTGGGTTGTAAGCAAGGCATGGATAGCATGGAGAGTCAATTAAGCTTTTTTGTGATGCTTGTCAGAACTCATTTTGGGTTTACTGCTCCCCCTCAGTGATCCACTTGTAAACTTTCCTGCTGAATGAAATAAATGCGAGTTTGTTTATATATGCTCTTTCATTCTGCATTGTTGACTAGCCGAGAAAGGTTTTTGCTTTCGGATCTACGCGACTCATTTTTCGCCTGTGTCAACAGCTTGACTACGCATCATTCTCACAGCCCGACGCTTTATATTTGATTGACTTGAATGCCTCGTGAGAAATAGATTTGTAGTTGCTCGAAACTTAAAGATTGCCCCTGATTTTGTGGTCACGGCGTTTGGGGCCGCTAGTAATCTTTCGCTTTCGAGCTCGATCACATTATGCTAGTAACTCATGCTATCAATTCTGCCTTCATGCGTCGGGGCTGATTTTACCTTGAACTTAATAACAAGGAATTACCGTATACACACGAGATGACGTTCGCGAAAAACATTATGCAAAATCAACTCTAGCTATTGAAGAAACAATCGCATGCACCGATGAGAACTTTACAATAGGAGATACATCCTTCTCGCGTACATCCCCTTCTTTCTTTGGGCATGTACAATGACCAACCAATTTGGCCTCGGCTTAGGTGTGCCATTACCGACTGCAGATCATGGTTGCCAATCTTTAATAGCTTCCAACTGATCGAACCAGGTATCAAGTCCTTCATCGAAGAAATCACCTGACCCCTCGAACGATTGATGTATAGGTTGAGCTGCATCGCCCGACGGATTCTTCAAACTGGAACCCCCATCCTTATTTGGGATTGTAAGAGGAGATTTGATCGGTTGACTACCACAAGCATCTCCCACTTGGGAATTAGGGAAATAAAAATGCTCCAAGCATTCTCCCATTAGGTCATCTGAAGCCACGTGCTCCGATTGGGCAAACCCTTGAGCACTGAGCGTGGTGGGCTGATCTGCGACAGGATGAACACTGACTAGCTGCTGCTCGGACGGGGGAGTGCTTACTCGCTGCACTTGTGATGCGTGTTCTTGAGGAATATTGAAATGACTCGCGAGGATATCCTGATCAAATCCCCAATAGTCGTCCAGATTCGACCGGGCCTCCTTTGACATAGGGGTGCTGGGTTCGCAGCCGAGTCTATTGCTCGGATTCAGCTCTGTATAACGATGTCCTAACGCCCTTCTGTAGCAACCAAGGTGATTCGCGACTAATTGCTTGGTAAGTCCCGGTACCTTCATGACCCTAAGTATGCTCGTCGGACCTATGAAGTCGAGTCCTATCTGTCGAACTGCGTCTAAGAACTTGAGATGAAGCTCCGGGGGCCAAATGAATTTCTTCTTCTCGTCGTCCAGAGTGGCGCTGATAGCCTGCCGACTAATCTCTAACTCCTCTTGAACCGTATCTGATCTTATCGGAAGCTGTTGTGGAGGAGATTCATGGGCTTCGATGAGGTGACTCCGATCATAATGACACGTATCTTCTTCCTCCGAAGACACTGGTATAATTTCTGTGGGATCGATCTGCTCATGCGCGCCATTAGCAGGATCTGATTGTGCCGGAGATGGCTCAAGGGAGCAGGGGGATGAATGAGCACCTTCCATCCTCGTAGAAGGCTTACCAGGGAACAATTTACTGAGGGTGGTAGGGCCACCGCAGTCAGGGCAGGTAATAGTACTGAGGATTTCCTCATACCGCATGTTTTCCATTCGAAGGTTTTGGTTCTGCTCTTTTAGGGCCGTGATCTCCTTACGCCTGTGTTGGACACCTAGTCTGAAACGTTTATTCTGAAACCAAAAATGGATTCTCATAGGATTCATTCCCAGCTTCTGGCCCAATTCAATCTTTTGTTCCTCGTTTGGGCAAGGGCATTCATCGAAGAAAGCTTCAAGCTCCTGGATTTCTTTCCGAGCGTAGCGCTGGCGACTTTTTCTTTTCCGGGGTTGAGCGTCGTGGCCACTGCCGTCGTCACCACTGTGATCTTGATGTTCGTCACCGGCAATGTTGAGTTCCATGGCTTCGATGTCGAATTTGATTCTAGAGAATTTGAGGTCTTTCAACGAACTCGTCACTCGGGGTTCTCTGTTCTCTTTTGTATACTCGCTCTTTCGATTTGTTGCCTCCTTTTCCTCGAAAGCTAGGTCTGTTCAGCGTTCTGTTTTTGAAACGACGGAACTGTTTACCTCCTGCTCAGCTTTCCGACACGAAGGGGTAACCAAATCCTTCCGCGGCTTCTTCGATAGTAGCGCTCGCCTTTCACTTTTCCTCGATAGTCATGCCTGTTCAGCACTGTCTTCTCTTTTTAAGTGGCAGAGCTGTTCACTCGCCGCCCAGCTTTATGCGTGATGGAACAACACAATCCTTTCGCGGCTTCTTCGATAGTTGCGCTCGCCTTTCACTTTTCCTCAACAGTCATGCATGTTCAGCACTGTCTTCTCTTTTTAAGTGGCAGAGCTGTTCACTCGCCGCCCAGCTTCATGCGTGATGGAACAACACAATCCTTTCGCGGCTTCTTCGATAGTTGCGCTCGCCTCCCTCCCAATTTTAATAATGGCGAGACCGAATTTGTCAGGCCTGAAATTGCGGATCAGGACATGTCTGATGATTCACGGGAGGAGCAGCCCTCGCTTTACATTAATTAACCCGGCTCCACAAGCATTATTGCTGCAACTTTTCTCCACTCTCGAGACGCTATAAAATGCGGAGTTGGTGTTTAGGAGATTAACGCTCTCATATAATTTGCTTCCATCCTCCAATCGCTCCACTACACACATCTCCGTCGAAAATGGCTTCTTCCCAAGTTCACACTTTCTCAGCCGAAGCTTTGACTCGATGGAAAGAGTTCTATAACCTCTTGGGTCGAGGCTACGCTCACATAGCCGATCATCCCGAAACCGAGGATGAGATCAGAGTCATGTTCGGGGACCTGGACATCACCTCCCTCGAGGGTACCGCGTTGGGGAGGGAATACAGTATTTTTCCAACGCTCTTTACGAACTCCTTGGAGGTCTACCGCGCTGCTCATCGGGGAGTTACCGTGGCTCGTGTCTTGCGAGCCCGTTATGAGGATCAGTCCGACCGCCTAGCGTTGGCTGACTACCTGGCCGATAGTCACAAAAAGGCTGTTGAGTTCGCCAAAGAGCGGGTTTCGACATTGCTACGCGAGAGGAGGAATCTGGTGGAGGACTTAGCTCTATCTCTGGCTACCTATGAACGCGATCGACGTAATGCCCTGCTAAGGAATCGGAGCGAGTGGCTGGAAGAAAGGCTCAACGGCATAAATGAGGATATAACTCGTGAGAATGGACTTGTTCGGGACTTGGAAGCAGTCGCCGAAGATCACGAGACTCAGGTTGTTGCAGTCAATGATGAACGCAAACGCCTCCACCTCAGGCTTGCGGACCATGATACGCGGAGTGGTGCGTATAAACAAAGCATCCATAACCTGGAAGGCCAGCTGGGCTCCTTTGTGTCGTTGATTAGGGCTCACTTCTGCTTTACTTTTCCACCCCAATGAATTGTATGATCTGGTTTGGGCAAGAATGAATGAAAGCCCCTGTGTTTGTTTTAGCTTTTATATGATCCATTTCTTCGAGCATCCGAACATCTTAGACTTGGATGAGCCGATCCATAATAAGTCGAGTAGATGTGTTCTGATTTTCTAACTCACTCATGGTCAGATGAAAGAATAGCCTCAGACTTATCCAAGAAAAGATTTCTCTATGCTACTTGTTTTTCACCTGCAAATGAAAAGACCGAGTCAGAAGGAATAATCTGAAAAAGAAAGCATAGACCCCTTTCAATCTTATGCTTGCTCGTAATTAATAAGGACAAGAACTTTTACAAGGGTTTTAATCTTGTGCGAAAAGTTTTTATCAATATTCCTCGAAAGAAAGCATACTATTGAAAGGAATGTAATTCACGATAATTGCTTTTGACCAATATTCAGAAGAGCGAATTAGTCAAAAATGCAAGGCATAACGACGTGTTTTAAATTTAATTGAAGATACGGCATCCAAATCAAGGCCGTTTTGTTAAGAACGAGAGCAATTTGGACATCTATCTCGTCATTAAATTCGAAATAACGTCAATACTCTTGATCAATTATCGTGGATTACTAGTGACGTATGACATGCATGGACCAATTCAAGTGTATAATTCCTTCTAGCGAAATTGGGGTTGGATTACCCTGTACGACCAAAAAGGTCGTGTAAGATTTTCAACTTTAGTTTCCTCTAAAGGAATTATAAACTTGACTTGGGAGTATTCAGATGATTAGAGAAAATGCCACTATCACATTCCCATGACCCGTCAAAAGAAATACAACCGAGTTCCATCTGAATGTATACACCAATAGATCCCTAATACAATCACTCTAAGGGGTGAGATAGAGAAAGCCTCGATAAAAATAAACCCTATACAAAAGGACTAGTAATGGAAAATGAAACCAAGGAATGTGATCCTAACGTTTAAGGATGCCCCAAGTTCGATCTGTGACTTCCGGATCACTTGCCCCAACTCGTCATCTTCATTGGACGATATCTCAATAATGTCCATAGTAGGCTCCTTTGTTGCTCACTCGGTGTTCGCCATGAGATATCATCCTCCTCGTCTTCTATCAAGGACGTTTGGGAAAAACACACGCATCTATCCTTGAAATGGCATTTAATCTAATCACCAGAATGCAATGAATGAAATGCCTATATTTATATGAACTGTAATAGTTTTGAGGGATAGAGAGTCTTACCAACCCAACTCGTCGACTTATGTGCGATTTTAGGTGTACCAACCGCCCAAAGACATGCGCATGAGACAAGTGATGGTGAACTTCTAAAAATCAGAGGGTTTGGCACCTAAGGTTAAGGTTCCCACCTCGAGTTCTAGAAAGAGCCGATTCCATTGCACAACTATCGTTGCATTGGGACTCAATCCATAGTTCGAAGCGAGCGGAATTGAGAAGTGGATTACCCCGTGTTTTTCCTCACGGAGATTCCATTTTCAATTCCTTCTATTGTGTTCCTAAAGGCGGCGCCTGGGGTTTTAGGCGCGGTTGTGTGTGTCCATGTGTCGTGATCATCACAATGCAAGTCATGCACAACAATTTATCAATCAGCACTTCAAATCATCCACACAACATACATTCCTACGCCACACCTGCGTAAAATAAAGTTAATCACAGACTACACCCCTTATTACTCCAATCTGCAAAAACATATAACACCTATCATAAGCGGACTTACCTCACCTTCAAGAGCGCCTGCAGGGTTAGAAAAATCACTCAATTTTTTATTACGGCCTAAGTCCACTTAAGGTCTAGAACCATAGTTTCTAGAACAAGTTCCCCAGCGGAGTCGCCAGCTGTCGCGACCCGTCCGTAAGCGGACGCGGCTAATGGATTACTGATCGCGGGCCTTTTCCCCGCACTGGGGTACGGATCGCGGGCTTTGGATCGGCGCGGGCCCTCCCAGGCCCATACCAAATCGCGGCGGGAGTATTTTTTTTAAGGATTCGACGATAAGAGTCGATCGCTTTCGACCTTAGTGTGGTCGTGGTGGCATGTGCTACTTGTGCATGCATTTGGAGTCGCCACCGGTCTTTCTTGGAGGGTAGACCGGAAACCTTACTAACCGATTGAGAGAGATCGATCAGTTCTGCGGAACCAGAGATTTTGGGTTCGGGGACTTGGTTACGCTGGTGTCATTACCAACGCCCTTTCGGTACCTAACGCGAGTGATTTTCCTAGCTAAGAATTCATGCAGGCGCAATTTTGGGAGGGGTAGGTTTGATTCGGGGTTTCATGCAGGTTGGAAGACTATTCCTATCAATCACAATCAATTTAAATGAAAGCGCAATCAAGTGCATAAATAAATCATATCAATGCACGTCAATTCACATCACATGGCCTCCTAGTATAGCCATAAGGGCTTAGGGAAGGCATGATTTAGGACCGAGGTAAAATGGGAAGATTTGGAGGCGATTTAGCCCGAAGGGCAAAATCGTCAATTTTTGGAAGACGATTCGCCCAAAGGGCGAAATAGTCATTTTTAAGAATGATCGGGTTCAAAACACCCGGGATGAGCCTTGGCCAATTGATTGTGTCCATTTCCTATTTTTTGGGATTTTTCTAGAATTTTTAGAATTTTTTTGGAAGACGGTTTGCCGGAAGGGCAAAACCGTCATTTCGGAAAAGATCGGGGGCCAAAAGACCCGGAACAGGTCATGGCCAGTTGAATGTGGCCATTTCCTATTTTCTGGAATTTTTTTAGAATTTTTCTGATTTTTCGGATTTTTTTTATTTTTTATGATTTTCTATTTTTTTATTGATTTTTGAATTTTTTTTTATTATTTTCTGATTTTTTTATTTATTAAAAAAATATTTTCCGGACCGGGTTGGACCCGGCCCACGCCTGTCGGGCGCCCGGCCCGACCCGATGGGTCAGTACCGATCTAAAACGACACCGTTTTGGTATTTTTAAACATTTTTCTATTTTTTTACAATTTTTTAATTTTTTTTTTATACATTTTCTTTAATTATCCGAAAATCCTCCGGATCTAACGGTCCACGTAGTGCCACGTGGCTTAGTCTCGGGCGCCCGATCTTCCGCTAGATCGGACTATCCACAGAAAGCCACGCGGCCTAATATATACCGTCAGATCAAAGCCAATTTTTTTATTAATTTCCGAAAATCCCCCCCATCCGACAGACCGAACTGTGCCACGCGGCCACATCTGGCGCGTCCAATCCTGGGTCAGATCGAACGATCGTCAGGGTGCCACTTGGTACAATACCAACCGTCAGATCAAAATGTTTTTATTATTTTCCAAAATCATTTATTAATTCTGATTTTTTTTTAATTTTTCAAAATTTCAGGATCGCGACACATGGCGGAGCCGTAACCGTTCGATCTTGGTTTTAAAATTTTCGGCTCGGTCCCACCCTGGCTGACGTGGCTGCTGACGTGGCGAGCCACGTCAGCCGCTGACCCATTGACTGGACCAACCCGCCGGAGAAGGTGACCGGCGCTTCGCCGGAACAGTGATTATTCCGGCGAAGTCGTCGGAATGACGCAAACCGAACCGAAACTTGGCATTTTTTTTTTTACCATTTTAACACCAATCGATTCCTTAGGACCTCAGCATCAACATGCGACACAAACATGGGTGATTTAATGTCGGGAAGTGATCGAAGGGACGCCCACAGGTCCGGCGCCGGCGAAGCTTTTACATAATTTTTTTTTTGAGTGATTTTTAATAAAAGTCCAATTAGATTCTAAAGCCCAAATTACCACCCAAGCCCATACACTAGCCTACATACAAAGTCAGACTCAATCCGCATAAGCAAACCCACGTAACTCTCACTCCAACCTATTCATGATTCACGTTTTTTTTTTTTTAGGCCCAACTTCCCTCCAATTTTCTTCTTTGCTGGCCCAACTCGTGAGAAACAACTCAACGTGACAAAAGTGAACCCGCTTTCAGCCAAACCTCTAGTAGCCTCTTCATTTTTGTTATTATTTTATTACTCTTTTTTTGGTCTTAAAACTTCTTTCCCTGGGTTGTCTAATCCACGGTGATTTTCTTAATGAGCAGAACGACCATGACGTCGCCAATCTTCCCTATTTTGCACTTTACACGATTTTCTTTTTACCTTGGCAAACATCTAGCAAAATCAAAGCTCAAAGGACTCACCCACACGGCTCGAAACACTTCACCGTCGTCCGTCGATGGCTGTTGCGCCGTAGGAACCTGCTTGTTGCGTCACGCTTGGCGGATCTGGTCACACCACCTCTGGCGCATTTTTTATGGTTGGCGCGCTTCAACGGTTGGCGTTCATGCGTCGCCTGGGTTCGGCTGCCGAGCCGCCGATGCTCGCCAACATAGCTGACTATTGGAGCGACTTCGGATGGCGTCAGACGTGTGTCGGGTTCATACACCGAGGTGCTCCTTATCTGTTCGTGGGGTTGGCAAGTGTAACTCAACGCTGGCACCGTGATACGACGATGACACGTTTAAACCTCGAATCAAAGCCGGTCCCAGTGTCGAGTTTCTTCTGATCTTCCCTTTGGAGGATGATGGTGCCATGAACTCCAGTGAAGTCGATGATGCTCGATCACTGAGACTGTGACGCGATCTGCTTGTAGGCGAAGGATATGTTCGAGAATACCATGGTCATCTTCATGTCGATTTGGCCTGCCTGCTCATCGTGGGTGCGAGGTTGAGGCGATCATGGAGGAGCAATCGGCGGCCTCCGGTGACGTAGCCTTGCGATGATCACCGGGAGTGGCCGCGGAGAAAGTGTAGCAAAAGGGAATAGAAGTAGATTCCGAGATCTCCCTAGCGTCCTCACCCCCGCTCCCTCTCTGTGTGTGTCCTTTTTTTTTAATCTTTTGAGCCTCCCTCTCCGTCCATTTTTTTTATGTCGGCGGCTCCTCCCTCTCTCTGGTGCTCTCTCCGTTTCCTTTCTTCTCTCCCTCCTTTTCAACTTGCTACCCCTCCCTTTTTTTTATTTCCTCTCGTCATGCTCTACCCACCATCCACTTTTTTTAGAGAGCCACTTCGTCCCCCTTCCTGATGGTGGAGAGCACACTTTTTTTTTTCTTCCGTGCTCCACTTCCTCCTTTTTTTTTTATATTTCCCCATCATGGACTCTTCTTCTTTCTTTTTATTATCATCCCTTTTTCTAGATAATTTGTCTTCCACTCCCTCTTCTTTTCATTTTTAAATCTTCTAGTTCCCTTTCCGAAGAAGAGAAGCAATGGGCATTCATATATATTGCCGATGGTGGTCGATGTCAAGACCATAAAATCTACAAATTAAAAGACTCGATTGGCATTTTTGGGCTCGGTTCGGGTTTATGTTTGTTAAGGAACATAGTGACCCGAGCCGAATTTTTGAGATTTAAAGTGACACACTTGAAGAGGAAATTAAAACAAAATTATCGAATATTTTTGGGTATTTTTCTGACCACGAATGGTATTTTTCTGATTTTTTGGGTATTTTTATAATTAAATAAATTCGAAAAATATTAAAAAAATACCAAAAATATTTTTTTATTCAAAATTGGTTCCTGAGGCTAGGCTAAGGCTTCCAAAGTTGATTTTTTGATTTTATGACCTTTTTTGATATTTTTAATTTATTTTAAAAATAAAAATCACAATGATAGATGGTCAAAAATCAGGTGTCAACAACTCATGTTAGGTATGTGGTCTTCGAAGACCAAATTGGAACGATACAAGGTTACCGTTCACCCAAATTCGTATCTTGAGGTTTGATTCTGATGCGGACGACTCTGTTATTGCATCCATTGACTTTGCCAGAGGAGAAACGTCCGGCGTACAAATGATTCACTTGCCCCAGTTAGGCATGGTTTTGCTGTTTGTCATATCTGGATTCGATGACCCTGGTCTGATGCGTCTTTATGGGGGATCATGAGAGTTTTCTCCCGACTCGGCTCCTCGAAGAAAAAGGGAGGGACTTGCTACCATGGATTTTGGTCGATTCTGGTCATCTATCTCAATTGCCAGAGTTTTCGATTATTTTCTTCTGTCTCTAGACAGCTTGACATTCTTGGGATTTGCCATGTGGTAGTTTGGTGATTCTCCCGAGTACAGCCGCCATTTGAGCTATTTGATGTTTCCCTGTTGAAGAGAAGAAACCTCATGAGTAAAGGGCGTGTATAATTGACTGTTGGAGTCGATACAGTTTACCCTTGAAATTTATCCTGCAAGAGCTGGAATTTCTCCCTTTGGGTTCTTCGTATGTGGGATATGTGCATGATATGCATGATGCATGTTATCTATGCTAGCAACGAAAAATGAATTCGTGCTTCCCACTCTATTCAGAGAAAACATTTTTATCCGGCATGTCAATCTGTAAAACTTGAATTTCTCTTTTCAAGTGTTCTTTTCACAGAGATTTCTAAATGATGAGAAACTTCTTTAGGCTTTCTCAAAGGTTTTGTTCATAAATTGAGTCATTAGAATGTTTTTGAAAATCTTTAATTAGAGTGCATGTCTGAGATGCCATGAAAAGAGTACTCCGTGTTTGGCCATTTGAAGGCATTGTATCTTGAGTCTTCTGCTTTTGATCCTCGCCTGAGAGGAAAAAGAAAGGAAGCATTATTCCCATATAAAAAAAATAATCATTTTGGAACGATACGTCCTTTTACACTTGATTTGCATTCCGTCTTGACGTTGCATATTGATATGAACAACATCTATCAAATTCCTCCATCCGTGCTTGAAGGTATTTGCAACGCCTACGGTTCATTTGCCCCAGCTGGGCGACGTCTGTTTTGTCATTTAAATGTATGAGCTTTTGGGTGCATCGTCTCTTTTATCACCTGAGATAAAAGAAAATGGAGAAAAATTTATCCCCAGATCTGATTGAAAATCAATTAGGAACGATACGTCCTTTTACCAAACGAGTGTTTCCGCGGCCAAATGTATTTTACACTGAAGAGACGAATTCCACTATGCTCCACGGGTTTGGGGAATTTGCCCCTATTTTCGATAGAAATGAGCCTTATCGAGATGTATACAATACAAATAGATCCCTAATACAATCAATCTAAGGGACGAGATAGAGAGAACCTCAGCAAAATTAGTCTTATTCAAGGGAATTAAAAATGCCAAACCAATCAAAGGAATGTGGTCCGAACACTTGGAGATGCCCCAGTTCCAGTCTTCGAGATGTGACTCCAGGATCACCGACTTTTTTTTTAGGTGGTTTTAGATATATATCAGCCATCTAAAGACATGCGCATGAGACGAGTGAGGATAAAACTTCTAAAAATCAAAGGATTTGGCACCTAAGGTCAAGGTTCCCACCTCGAGTTCTAGAAAGAGCAGATTCCATTGCACAACTATCGTTGCATTGGGGCTCGATCCATAGTTCGAAATGAGCGGAATTGAAAAGTGGATTACCCCGTGTCTTTCCTCACGGAGATTCCATTTTCAATCCCTTCTATTGTTTTCCTATAGGCGGCGCCCGGGGTTTTAGGCGCGGTTGTGCGCGTCCATGTGTCGTGATCACCACAATGTAAGTCATGCACAACAATTTATCAATCAGCGCTTCAAATCATCCACATAGCATACATTCCTACGCCAACCTGCATAGGACAATGTTAATCACAGACTACCCCCCTTATCACTCCAATCTGCAAAACATATAACACCTATCATGAGCGGACTTACCTCACCTTTAAGAGCGCCTGCAAGGTTAGAAATATCACTCAGCGTTTTAATTACGGCCTAAGTCCTCTTGGGGTCTAAAACCATAGGTTCTAGAACAGAAGTCCCCAGTGGAGTCGCCAGCTGTCGCGACCCGTCCGGAAGCGGACGCGGCTAATGGATTACCGATCGCGGGTCTTGGATCGGTGCGGGCCCTCCCAGGCCCATACCAAATCGCGGCGGGAGTATTCTTCGACGATAAGAGTCGATCGCTTTCGACCTTCAGTGTGGTCGTGGTGGCATGTGCAAATTGTGCATGCATTTGGAGTCGCCACCGGTCTTTCTTGGAGGGTAGACCGGAAACCTTACTGACCGATTGGGAGAAATCGATCAGTTCTGCGGAACCAGAGATTTTGGGTTCGGGGACTTGGTTACGCTGGTGTCATTACCAACGCCCTTTCGGTACCTAACGCGAGTGATTTTTCCTGACTAAGAGTTCATGCAGGCGCAAGTTTGGGTGGGGTAGGTTTGATTCAGGGTTTCATGCAGATTGGACGACTATTCCTATCAATCACAATCAATTTTTGGAAGACGATTCGCCCAAAGGACGAAATCATCATTTTAAGAAGGGTCGGGGTTCAAAACACCCGGAATGAGTCTTGACTAGTTGTCTGTGGCCATTTCCTATTTTTTGGATTTTTTCTAGAATTTTTAGAATTTTTTTGGAAGACGGTTTGCCGGAAGGGCAAAACCGTCATTTCGGAAAAGATCGGGGGTCGAAAGACCCGGAACAGGTCATGGCCAGTTGAATGTGGCCATTTCCTATTTTTTGGAATTTTTTAGAATTTTTCTGAATTTTCCAAATTTTTTTGAGTTTTTTATGAATTTCCATTTTTTTATTGAATTTTTTGAATTTTTTATTATTATTAAAATATAATAATATAAAAAAAAATTATCCGGACCGGGTCGGATGACCCGGCCCACGCCCAGATCCGCGACCCAGATCCGGCCCGCCTCCTCCACGATAAAACGGCGCCGTTTTTGGTTTATTGAATTTTTTTTATCATTTTCTTAATTATTCGAAAATCCCCGGATCAGACGGTCCTCCTTGTGCCACGTGGCCTCCTCTGGCGCGTCCGATCTTCGGTCAGATCGGACGCTCCTCAGTATGCCACTTGGCGCGACATCGACCGTCGGATCAAAATATTTTTATTATTCTCGAAAATCCTTTATTAATTTTGAAAATCATTTTTTATTTTTTCAAAATTCCCAGATCGCGACACGTGTCGCGATCGGGGCCATCCATTTTTTATTTGACAAACTAAGGACCGGGCCCATAGAGCTGACGTGGCTGCCGACGTGGCATGCCACGTCAGCATTGACCGGTCAACTGAGACAAGGCTACCGGAGAAGACCACCGGCACTTCGCGGGAACAGTAATTTTTCCGGCAAAGTCGCCGGAATCCTCACCGGAAAACACGAACAGCACCCGATCCTTCACGATTTTTTGTCCATCCTTTACTATTCGCTTCCTCAACACTTCAACACCAAAATACAATCCAGACGCGACGAAAATAATGCCGGAGACAGGCCGGGCCGGACATCCACAGTCCCGGCGCCGGCGATCCATTTGCTAACACATTTTATTTACGTCAAACTTGATTCTAAACCTCCGGACCACATTCAAAGAGAGTTTAGGGACTTTACCTGAGGTCCATGGGGTCCTGCTATCCTCGGCCAGCGATCCCAAGCTCCGGGTTCCGGCGAGGTCCGTAGGGAATTCGTCAAACAGATGGCGGGCATACTCAGACAGTCGTCAAAATGACTTCGTCGAAGCTAGACGAAGGATGCCGAGCCAAAGTGGATATTGATTAATCCCGGCTTTGGTCCGACTCGATCGAAATCGAGCCGGACGGGCGAGTCCTGTTCAAAGGCAGAAAAAACAGAGTAAAAGCAGGGGAGGGGGACTGACCTGGTTCGCCGGGGCTATGACGGTGGCTCGTCGATGTGGCGGCGGTTCGACCCCGTTCCCCGCTCCTTCATCTCTCTATTTCACTCTCTATCCCCTACTCTCTCGCCTGTGTATTCTCCCTCTTCCTCTCGGTTCGTCCGAGCTCCATTAAAGCCCCCTCAACACCGAGATTCCTCCCTCTTTTTCTCTGTGGCCGACCGCCTTTCGGTCAGGGAATCTCCACCCCACGACCACCATCCATTGTCGCCCAATAATGCTCGACCGGCCAGCCCCTTCCCCCTTTCTTTTCTTTGTTTTTGCGCCGGTGGGTCTGCGTCGGTCTGCAACTGAGTTGCAGACCCGGTTCGGACCGGGTCGGGTCGGGTATGACCCGACCGGCCCGGTTCGACTCTCCTCGCCCAATTCAGCCCCAAATCAACCTCTTTTCATGAAATTGACATCAAAATCGGACTCCTTGACACGTTTTCTATCAAATATGGGTATTTTCGTGAATCAATTGATTGAAATTTAGTGAAAACCCCAAATTGTCCCAAGGATCCGAAAATGATTTTTGCTCAATCGAAGGCCTAAATGACCAAATTAGTAAAAATTGAGGCCACCAATGGATTCCTCATGATGAAAACTATCGGGTAGAGATGTTTAATTTTAATGGGTATGCCCGTATGAAATTTAATTTCAAAAATTGTGAAACCGGGGACTAAATTGAAAGATTTTTATGCAATTAAGCCATTTTGTTCAATATTGATCAAATTGGAGGGCAAATTGACCTAATTGCATTTCGAGACTTTAGAATTCAATGTCACAGCTTACAAAAGGTGAGAATTGAAAATTAAAAGACTCGAAAAGGAATTTTTGGGCTCGGTTCGGGTTTATGTTTGTTAAGGAACATAGCGACCCGAGCCGAATTTTTGAGATTTAAAGTGACACACTTGAAGAGGAAATTAAAACAAAATTATTGAATATTTTTTTGTATTTTTCTGACCACGAATGGTATTTTTCTGATTTTTTGGGTATTTTTAATAATTAAATAAATTCGAAAAATATTATAAAATACCAAAAAATATTTTTTTGTTCAAAATTGGTCCCCGAGGCTAGGCCAAGGCTTCCAAAGTCGATTTTATGATTTTATGACCTTTTTTGATATTTTTAATTAATTTTAAAGAATAAAAATCACAATAATAAATGGTCAAAAATCAGGTGTCAACAGCTGCCCCTCTTTGAGAGGAATCTCGTTAGAGGTTTCTGTCAAAGATAAGGTGGCACCTGATTCCTAACCGACTCAACTGGAAAAATGAAAGAAGAAATGCTATGACATCGGATCCTTAAGCCTTTTTTATGAACGCTCAAATTAATCACCGGTTTACTCTTGCAATTCGAACATGGGCCGGAGTGAGAGAGGCTTACCTGAAGCTCACCTGTTAGATGAATGCTGCGCGCGGAATCTGAGGGTTCGTCGTTATGCTCCCGGCTGCGACGACTTTCAAGAAGATACATAGGGCTTGCCAAGACACCCTAGGAAAATTAAGCTCTGACATGTATAGTAGGTCATACCCTTATGGGGTTCCGGACTGGTAGGAACCTAAGGAAGGCGCATCCCATGCTTTGGGATCTGCCAAGGATTTTGATCCGTATGGTGGATCGGACCAGAAATAGTTCGCCTACTGTAAGGTTTACCTAGGGAAACGACTCTTTCCGTGTCTGGAATTTGTCAAGGTTTTGATCCGTATGGTGGATCGGACCATTAGGCTGATCCTTCAGGCGGTTTCTACCATGAGTTGACCCTTATGGCGGTATCTACCAATTGTTTTGACCCTTCAGGCGGTATCTACCTTTGTGTTGACCCTTCAGGCGGTTTCTACCATATTTGACCCTTCAGGCGGTATCTACCTTGAGTTTTGACCCTTCAGGCGGTTTCTACCTTTGTTTGACCCTTGAGGCGGTTTCTACCTTTGTTTGACCCTTTAGGCGGTATCTATCTTTGATTTGACCCTTCAGGCGGTATCTACCTTGATTGACCCTTCAGGCGGTATCTACCTTGAGCTGACCCTTCAGGCGGTATCTACCATGATTTGCTTTGAAAAGGGGTCTCATGACGAGGGTTCTCCACGTCCGATGAGACTGCCTAAATTTGAAAAGGGGTCTCATGACGAGGGTTCTCCACGTCCGATGAGATTGCTTGAATTTGAAAAGGGGGTCTCATGACGAGGGTTCTCCACGTCCGATGAGACTGCCTGAATTTGAAAAGGGGTCTCATGACGAGGGTTCCCCACGTCCGATGAGACTGCCTGAATTTTTAAAAATGGGTCTCATGACGAGGGTTCTCCACGTCCAACGAGGGAAGACCTTCTACGAACCTCGAAGGCAAGAGGTGAATTAATCAGAACATATGCCCAGAGATGGCAAACTTTGGCTATCCAAGTAAAGCCATCAATCCCAGAGGATGAGCTGATTGACTTATTCCTAAAGGCACTCCCCTACGAATACTTCGACAGATTGAACACCTCCGGATGTCAAACATTTGCACACTTGATTAAGGTGGCTGAAAGGCTAGAATGGGCCTTAAGAGAAATGAGGCCTCATGAAACTTCTACTAGGAAATAGTATCCATTAAAGAAGGAGAGAGAGGCTGGACTCGACATAGCATTCATACCAGACCCCCATAAACCCAAACCGTTTGGTAATTCTAATCAGACCAAAGGAGGATCATCCTGGTCGGCGCCGAAAGTGCAAGAGCCTAGAAGAAGGCAACCCCAAAAGCAGTTCTCTCAATTCCCGAGGCCTTTATCCAAGTTGCTCCCGATGCTGCTAGAGTAGCACCTGGTGGCAAAAGAACCACCTAGCACAAACCCTGTTAAGTATCCTGGCTTTGACGAGAGCCAAACCTGTGTCTACCATATGGGCGAAAGGGGACACAATGTGGATAACTGCTATATCCTTAAGCTGAAGGTGCAACCTCTGATTGACAGTCAGATTCTAAAGTTTGACAACATGGCTCCAAATGTGCAAGAAAACCCACTCCTTGATCATCAAGCAATAGGAGCAATATTCACTGAATAGGAGGGAGACCACCTCAAGCTGAAGGTAAACATTTCTAAACTCACCAACCTTCTGGTCATCGCTTCGTCATACCCAAAAGGGGGGGGGGGAGATCCCTACGGACATAAAGAAGCTATGTATCGCCAGGATGATGAGCTTAGGGATAATGTCCGATATTACCAATGAAAGATTCGAATGAGTCAAAGCTTCTCTATCTTTGGGAGGAAGCCATTTCGTGATCAAAACTGAGCAGGGTAGCACGTGGGACATCCCACATAAGGATCTGGTAGACAACTTTGGGTCGATCATGGAGCCAGAAGAGAAATTCGAAGGGGACGAACTGGAAGCCAAAAGGCGAAGTCTAGCAGATCACAGATTCATAGCCAACGCACTTGAAAGGAGTAAGATTGTAGACAACCTCGGTCAAGATTTTGGGGGTACAACTTTAAAGTGAAATATTCGGCCCCTCCAAGCTTTTATCAGAAAATTGAGGATATCATACCAGACGAATAGGGAGGTATGGATGATCTCGCTCGACCAGAAACCTCGAAAGACATGGAAAAGCTTTTTACAAAAGACCTTTACGACACCGTATCGATGATTGAAGCCGCTACGACCGTAGTAATACGATTAGAAGAACTGGATAGCCTGAGTAGGGAGGAAGATTGCCTGATCAAACCTGTTGTGATCCCATTGCCAAAAGAGGGGGTGGATGATATAGCTAAACCAGAGGAATTTGGCCCGACGATGGTAACCATAAAAATCCCTCCAGTAGAAGAGTATGATCTTAAAGCAGTCCACTCGGACTATGGGACAAAGGAAGTGGATATAGTAATGAGATTCGGATGATTTTATGCCCCTAGGGAAGGCGAATCCGAAAAGAAGGAGGACTCGAAAGAAGACGCAGAAAAGCTCATGTCGATCATTAAGACTAGCGAGTTTGAAGTAATAGAGCAGCTGAGAAAGATGACAGCTCAAATATCCTTACTGGATTTATTCATCAACTCAGAGAAGCACAAGAACGCACTGTTGAAGATACTCAACGAAGTACATGTCCCTGAAACAATTAATGAGGTGCAATTAGGGGACTTTGTAGGGGCGATCCTTTTAAAAGACCAATTGAGCTTCTCTGATGAAGACTTCCCCATGGAAGGAAGAGGGCATAACAAGGCCTTATATATCTCCGCGCAATGTAACAGGAAAAGAGTGGCGCACGTACTAATCGACAACGGATCAGCCTTCAACATTTGCCCTTTGGCTACTCTAAGAAGGTTGGGAATCAATGAGGAAACGATTAAGACTTCCAGAACAGCCGTGAGAGCTTTCGATGGAATGAAGAAGACTGTGTTAGGCGAGATTGAGCTCGACGTATTCATCGGCCCAACAAAATTCTCCATAAACTTTCAAGTAATGGATCTGCCTAGTGCATTCGGGTTCTTGCTGGGAAGACCTTGGATCCATGTAGCAGGAGCTGTACCATCCAGCTTGCATCAGAAAGTGCGCTTTGTGGTAGATGGAAAGGTAGTTACAGTACACGGGGAAGTCGACCTCCAAACATATCAGAGTAGCGCTATTCCCTACATTGAACCTGAAGTTAAGGTGGAAGCAAACTACCATTCCCTAGAGATAGTAGCGACGGTACACACTCCTGTAGGGACAATATTGAGGGCTCCATACGTTTCTGAAACCCATCTTTTACCAGCTAAGATGCTACTGGCATATGGGTTCAACCCTGGAGAAGGCCTGGGTAAACACGGTCAAGGAATAAATACCCATATGCAATTAAAAGCCAACCAGCATAGAATGGGCATGGGGTACCAGAAAGAACATATGGGCGAATCTGCCCTGAAGGCAATAGGCCGAGGCCGAGGCAAAAGCCCAGGATGCCAGGGAGGCCAGAACAACCCGAAGGATTTATTCATCGGTTCTCCAACTTGGAAAGGCAAGTCTCAGATATTCAATAATCTTTTAAATGCCCACTTTAACCAGAACTCCAAATGGCTGTCTGAAGAGGACATCACTCCATCAACAGAATCGGATCTGACAAATCCTTTTCTCAAAAATGACTTTGTGAATGTCATCATGGAGTGGTTGGATGACAAAGCCACTTCCTCTGAGTAAAGAAGCTTATCTCCTTCTTTAAATACTGCACTTAGAACTTTCTACATTTCTTTGCATTTTCACTCCTGGTTATAGATATAAGAAAAACGCCTTTGGATCTCTGGCCGTTGGTCCAAACAGCGTAGCTTGTAATGCGGTCCATTTTGCATTCAATAAAATCACACGAGTTTTGTTAAGGGCATATGGAACCACGAATCAGCCCGATGATGATGCTAGGCTTTCGCAACAGAAGTTGAGGCCTGATTTGTTATATGATTCCTAATTTCCAAAAGATTTCCACGGGGCCAGGATGTCCAATGACATGAGGATTAGTCCCGTCTAGGCCTATACTTATTTCGAAAACTCTTTTGAAAAGACTTCCCACAATCATGCATGTCATTTTTATGGAGTACGAACTAACCATGCTCATGACATTTCAGGCATATCATTCCAAACATACATACCAGGTTATTATGCGATTCGGACCATCACATCGACTGTTCCTATAACATTGAGGAAGATGAGGATGAATGTTATGCGTCTATCCGTAGAGAATGGAATGCCTTTGAGGAATCGATGCCTCCTACTTCAGAAGAATCGATTATTGTTAATTTGGGAGATACCGTGAATATCAAAGAGGTCAAGATCGGCGGACATTTATCCCGAGATGAAATACTCGAGTTCACTGAATTACTGAAAGAATATCAAGATGTCTTTGCATGGTCTTACGCTGATATGCCAGGATTGGATCCTAAGATTGTGGAGCATGCATTACCCACGGATCCCAGTATTAAACCTGTCAGGCAAGGTAGCAGACGGATGAAGGCTGAGTTGGAAGACAAAATTAAGGAGGAAGTCATGAAACTTCTCAGGGTAGGCTTTATTGAAGCTATCCCATACTCGGACTGGATTGCGAATATAGTCCCCGTCATGAAGAAGGATGGTAGAGTTCGGGTCTGCGTGGATTACCGTGATCTGAATAGAGCAAGCCCAAAAGATGATTTTCCACTACCTCACATTGATGTATTGGTGGATAGTACAGCAGCATATGAATTATTCTCATTCATGGATGGATTCTCGGGATACAACCAAATCTTCATGAAACAGGAAGACAAACCAAAGACTGCTTTTACCACACCTTTGGGAAATTTTTGCTACAAGGTTATGCCCTTTGGATTAAAAAACGCAGGGGCCACCTATCAGGAGGCTATGGTCACATTATTCCATGATATGATCCATAAAGAAATTGAAGTATATGTCGATGACATGATCGCCAAATCCAAGAAGGGGCAGGATCACATACAGGTGTTAAGAAAATTATTTGAGCGTCTACGCAAATATAAGTTGAAGTTGAACCCTAACAAATGTGTATTTGGGGCAAAATCTGGGAAACTTCTCGGATTCATGGTCAGTAACAGGGGCATTGAGATTGATCATTCAAAGATTCAAGCCATCCATGATCTGGCAACTCCCTCCACAGTAAAAGAAGTAATAAGCCTTCTGGGGAGACTGAACTATATTGCCAGATTTATCAATCAGCTGTCTGATGTGGCTAAACCAATCTTCAAATTACTCAAGAAGGACGCGAGAGTGACATGGGATGCAGAATGCAGTCAGGCATTCCAAAAGATTAAGAACTATCTAGTCACTCCACAGGTACTTGTGCCACCAAGGTCACCCGTTGACCCTGTATCTGACTATACAGTAGGAATCTTTGGGAGCCTTACTTGCCCAAACATGCCCGATAGATGGTAAAGAAAGAGCCATCTATTACTTAAGTAAGAAGTTCACGCCATCTGAAGCAAAATACATACCAATTGAAAGGGCTTGTGTAGCAACGGTATGGGTACTTCGTAGATTGAGGCAGTATACCCTACATCACCACATTCAGCTCATAACAGAAAACGATCCTATCAAATACCTCCTGGAGAAACCCACTTTAATTGGGAAATTAGCAAAATGGCAGGTGATGTTATCTGAATTTGACATCAAATGTTCTCTACAAAAGTCAGTAAAAGGGAGAGCTATAGCTGATATGCTGGCAGAAAACCCGTCAAGCGGTGAGCCTTCTAAAGTAATAAAGATAGAAGATCAAATTCTGAACTTAGCAGAGGATAAGTGGGTCATGTATTTCGATGGTGATGTTAATCTATCAGGGGCAGGCACTGGGGCAGTACTGATATCCCCTGATGATCAACATTATCCTGTTGCGGCAAAGATGACATTCCATTGCACCAATAATATCTCGGAATACGAGGCATGCATTCTAGGCTTGCGATTGGCCATTTCCATGGGAATACCTAAGCTGCAGGTTTATGGAGATTCCATGCTCATTATTTTGCAGACACAGGGAGAGTGGAAGACCAAAGACGCAAAGCTCATCCCTTATCACGAATACCTTGAAGAATTGACACTTAAGTTCGAAGAAGTGTCATTGTCTCACAATCAATTTGCAGACGCGCTAGCCACCCTGGCCTCAATGTTACAAATAACTGATGGGTTGGAAATAGAACCCCTAAGGATCAGCATAGTTAAAAAGCCAGCTTATTGTATGCTAATCGAAGAGGAATTTGATGGAGAGCCATGGTATTACGACATCAAGAATTATCTCTCAAAAAGGGAGTTTCCTCAAGGATGTCAGCCAAGAGACCGGAGATACATAACCAAGATAGCCAGCAAATTCTTCCTCAATGGACAAATGATGTACAAAAGGTCATTTGACTCTACTCTGTTGAGGTGTATAGATGCCAAAGAAGCAAATATTCTCATGAAAGAGATCCATGAAGGTATATGTGGGCCTCACATGAACGGCCACCTCCTCGCCAGGAAGATCATGCGGCTTGGCTATTATTGGATGACCATCGAATCAGACTGTTGTCAGCATGTCAGGTCATGCCACCAATGCCAAATATATGGCGATAAGATTAATGCACCCTCGAATGAATTACATCAAATGTCTGAGGTTTGGCCTTTTTCTATGTAGGGAATAGACATGATAGGGCCCAATAATCCTACGGCTTGAAATGGTCATCGCTTCATCTTGGTGGCGATCGATTACTTTACAAAATGGATAGAAGCCACTTCTTACAAAAATGTCACTGCAAGAAATGTGGCAAGATTCATCAAAAGAGACATCATCTCTCGATATGGTACCCCTCAAGCAATCATCACGGATAATGGATCAAACCTGAACAACAAGATTGTTGATGGTCTACTGGATCATTTTGGTATTCGACATCTGAATTCATCCCCTTACCGCCCGCAGATGAATGGGACAATGGAAGAAGCCAACAAAAAATCAAGAAAATCTTGGCTAAAACAGTAGAAAACTACAGGGATTGGCATGAAAGGCTACCATTTGCCTTAATGGCATATCGAACTTCAATCAGGACCTCTACAGGAGCAACTCCCTACAGTCTGGTGTATGGGATGGAAGCGGTCTTGCCTATGGAAGTTAAGGTCCCCTCTTTAAGGACCTTAGCAGATGGTAAACTCTCCGAATCAGAATACTCTAAGCTCAGATATGAATAGCTAAATTTGATAGATAAGAAACGTCTTAGAGCAATCTGTCATGGTCAAAGTTACCATGAGAGGGTGGCCAAGTCATTTAATCAAAAAGTTAAAGCCATAAATTTCGAAGTAAACGACTTGGTGGTGAGAAAAGATTCTGCCAAGTACTGTCCATCCGGGAGGCAAATTTACCCCGAATTATGAAGGCCCCTATATTGTCCATAAGATTCTCACAGGATGAGCATTGATCTTAGTAAATTCTGAAGGAGAAGAATTAGGGCATCCTGTAAACTCTGATGCAGTGAAGAAGTATTACCCTTGAAATAAAATCGAATTTTGGTCATACGGCTTGTCCAGAATCAGTTCGAATCATCATAACAATCATTGCATAAGCATATCATGCATCCACGCATACACTAGCATGTGTTCATTTTGCAGGGTTCCAAGAAACAAACTCAAGATCGGATTCATTCAAGCGGAACCCTAGACAAGAGAGACCTCGACGCCAAATACTAGGTGATATGTATCTGTTCCATCAAAGGTCAAGCCGGCCTTTACTCACTAGAACATCTCTTTTATCATGCATGCAGGAATGTCTACTGAAGACAGCAAAAGAAGAGCACAGTAAAGTATCTCTCACTTCCTGTAAGGTAAAAAAAAAACGAGAGAATGAGCGTTCACATGTCTGGACTCAGGAATAAACATTGCATCATGAAAGAATGATGATAAATTCCTTGCATTTACTACACGACTGCCAAGGTCAGAAAGTGTCCAATCATGTTCAAAGTATGCATGAGGCGTCATTGAAATCCCTTGTGGAGTAAAACGCCTAGAGAAAAACGAAATGATCTTTCCAAAAACACAGCTTGCTTAGGCTATCTAACAGGAATATCCCTCTGAATGAGAGGCAAACCCGGTTCCAAACACGTCCCCCATACACTCGAGAGATGAGGGAATGGTGAGAATAGGAAACCCTAAATCTGAGGATACAAGGGCCTTCGCATCGATTACATGGATTGGGAAGACGGAGGCATTCATTTCGCTATCCTAAACACTGCAGGTGACTATCGATAGCCATTTGAACGACGGTGTATTTCTTTGCCCCTGCCAGGAACCACCCCATACTGGGGCAATCTAGAGGTACGCACGGCAGTACTAGGAGGTAAATGGTTAGAAATCCTCTTGCTCAGACTTGCATCAATCTTCGTGTGTTACTTGTCATTTTAACTTCTGTGATGATTCAAGTGCTTCAACATGACGAAAAGCATTCGTTTCTCTATCCTATACACTTTTACCCTTTGCACAGCCCAGTTGAGCCTGTACACTCGATTCATAAACCCGTTGGTGATCAATGCATATTCCGAGGTGGAAGCAACATCACTTCAAGAACGGAAGAATTCAGAATATATGGTTTGTAAAAAAAAAAAAAATTCCTGGTGCTAAGTTTCAAAGTGTATATCTAGCACACTCATCTAAATTTTTTTTTGGTTCCCAAAAAGAAAAGAAGGGATCCCACAAAAGAGAGCAAAAAAAAAAGCGAGAAGAACACGATTATGGGCATCAAGAAAAAGCAAAGTGCCTGGTAAAAGCAAGGCCAATGCCCCTCCAAATACTTGTACACTCATGAATCATGTATTCGATATTGTAAATGCCAAAAAGATGGCATGATATCTGTGTATAGGCCACTAATAAAGTTTGACGATGTCACATTCAAGTGTTGACACCACATTGACGCGAGAAAGAAGTTCTCCAAAAGACTACCAATGCGCTTCAAAGACTGGAGACGCTTTTCGAATCACAAGGTACCAGATCGGCAGCAAATCTACATTGATTACCAATATCAAACCCTTCATGTATTCTGGGCCAAAAATAAGCCTCTTTCGGTCCCCAATCCTACGTATGTTACATCCCTGAGAAGTCTTTTCTGATTAAAGCACTTGGATTAGCATAGGGTTTAATGCTTAAGCTTAGCTCGAAGAAGTTCGAGCAAGATTATTTCTTTATCATTTTGCAGGGTTCTTGACTTGTAAGCCCGGAGCAGATGAAGAAAATTTCGTTAAAAGACCTAACTCAGAAAATGAGTCCCCATTCGGAAACCATGTCCGAGCCCGACATTACGGTCCAGTAAAGACCTCCCGATTGATCTGAAATATATGCGCTACGAACGGCTCCAAAAACCCAGGTACAGGGTATTAGGGAATTCGAGTGCTATAATTGTGAAAAGACCAAATCAGAAAATTGGTGAGGAGACCTTTCTGACAGGGATATTCCAATAGAATGCTTGAAAGTAAGCTTTGGTTGGGAACTTCAAATTGTTCGATCCGAGGATTTTTCCTCACAAGGATTCATGATCAGCTTTGCATGCTTCGAGATGTTTGGATAACCTCCGACGTCCTAAGCCGTTTTACATAAACTACATAGGTTAAAATGAAGCCTTTTACCTACTTTATAATAGTCATTACCTCAAGAGGGCCAATATCTTGGCAAATGAGGAATGAACTCTCAGGTCTAAGCTTCTAGGACTCATGGTGACCCCAGATTCCAAAATGATGCCTTGCTCTGTGAAGAAGAGCTTTCAAGTTTATTTTCCTGCAGGATCCCTGGTAACCCCATATCTCAGGAAGATACGTTCTTATGAAAATTTTTTGTAGGTTTGAGCTTTATACAGGATACCTGGAGTCCCCAGATCCCAAAATGTCACCTCCAATGTCAAAAGGACAATCTTCGAAATCATCCCTCTGTGAGATTTCAAATTTACATGTTTGAGCTTTCTGCAAGATACCTGGAGTCCCCAGATCCCAGAATGTCACCTCCAATGTCAAAAGGACAATCTTCGAAATCATCCCTCTGTGAGATTTCGAATTTACAGGTTTGAGCTTTCTGCAGGATGCCTGGAGTACCCAGATCCCAGAATGTCACCTTCCATGTCGAAAGGACAATCTTCGAAATTATCTCCTTGTGTGAGATTTCAGTTTTATAGGTTTGAGCTTTCTGCAGGATACCTAGAGTCCCCAGATCCCAGAATGTCACCTCCAATGTCAAAAGGACAATCTTCGAAATCATCCCTCTGTGAGATTTCAAATTTACAAGTTTGAGCTTTCTGCAGGATACCTGGAGTCCCCAAATCCCAGAATGTCACCTCCAATGTCGAAAGGACAATCTTCGAAATTATCTCCCTGTGTGAGATTTCAGTTTTATAGGTTTGAGCTTTCTGCAGGATGCCTGGAGTACCCAGATCCCAGAATGTCACCTTCCATGTCGAAAGGAAAATATTTGAAATTATCTCCCTCTGTGAGATTTCGGTTTTATGGGTTTGAATTTTCTGCAGGATACTTGGAGTCCCCAAATCCCAGAACAACATCTTGCATGTCAAAAGGATAAATCTCAGAACCAGCTTTCTGTGAGGTTCTAGGTAATCCTTAAAACCCAGAATAGCTCATTTGGTAAAGCCTAAAAGTTAGGCACACCTCACTTGTATAGATCCTAGTTAATTCCTTAGAATATAGGACCAAAATGTTCGACAATCCCTAAGAGACTGGGTGCGTCATCCATAGGTTCCTAGCAGAGAGAAGTCCTATTCTCGGCCTGATCCCCCTGAAGGATCAAAATGCTCGACAATCCCCAAGAGACTGGGTGCGTCATCCATAGGTTCCTAGCAGAGAGGAGTCCTATTCTTGGCCTGATCCCTCTGAAGGATCAAAATGTTCGACAATCCCTAAGAGACTGGGTGCGTCATCCATAGGTTCCTAGCAGAGATGAGTCCTATTCACGGTTTGATCCACCATACGGATCAAAACCCCTGACAATCCCTGAGAGACTGGGTGCGTCATCCATAGGTTCCTAGTAGATAGGAGTCCTATTCATGGTCTGATCCACCATACGGATCAAAACCCTGACAATCCCTAAGAGACCGGGTGCGTCATTCATAGGTTCCTGTCAAGTATAGGAATCTCATTCTGGTACGGCCTACCATACAGGCTAGAGTTTAACCGCCCTAGGATACTCAAAAGACGAGTCCCTAGGTATCCACTAGAACCCGCTATACACCGCGCATGCCGCACGAGCGTCAGGCAGGTAAGTAACAGGTGAAGTATCTCTATCCAGCCTCTCTCTCTCTCTCTCTCACATCAGATGAAACGAAATGAGCAGAACATTCACCAGCGGGACAAGAAGGATTAGATGTCAAGATTCATTTTTCTATTTCCCAGTATAGTCGGTCTAGACTCAGGTGTCAGCTGTCTTTGAGCGAAACCTCTCACGAGATTCCTCTCAAAGAGGGGCAGCTGTTGACACCTTATTTTTAACCAAGTCTTTTTCAGCTTTATTTTAAAAAATCATAAAAAAAATCCATAAAAAGTCAAAAAATTGCAAAATCAACTTTGGTGGCCTTGGCCAAGCCTAAGGAACCATTTTTGACAAAAAAATAATAATTTTTCATATTTTTCACATTTTTTAATATTTTCAAAAATTAGGAAAATACTAAAAAAATCAAGAAAAATAACATTTGAGGTCACAAAAATATGAAAAAATAGCCAATATTTTTATTTTAAATCCATTGTCTTTTTGACCTCACAAAAAGTTCAAAATCAAATTCAATTGTATGTGTTCCTTTGTTACACATATGATTGAATTTGAGAAAAAAATGTCAATTGAGTCTTTTAATTTGTAATTTTGGCATTTTCTAGGATCTTGACATCCAGTCTAACTGTCCCTTATTGCAATTTAGCCCAATTGTATGCACAAATTTCTCAATTGCACGAATTTGGCAAAATTGCATACTTAATTGCATTTTAGTCCTTGAAATTGGGCATATTCGAAATTACTTTCAATTCAAGGACTATCATTGCAAATTAAACATACTGCCTAATGGGTTTCACCATTTTGAATCGATTGGCATAAGTAATTTGCCCCAATTTGATCATTTGAGCCTTCAATTGCACAATTCCCCAATTTGCAATTACATGAAAATTTGGGGTTTTCATAGAAATTGATGTGAACTTTTGGGCAAAACAACATTTTTAGATAAAATCCATGCCCTAGATTCGATTCTGAGGTTCAATTGCAAAAATTTCCTACTAATTTGGGTTTAATTTGGAAAATTACAATTCGGGACCGGTTCAGATCGGTCAGACCGCCGGTCGAACCGGTCCAGAACAGTGTCATCTTCTTCCTCGCGTGAATGAACAGTCCTGAGCTGATTTTGATCAAGAAATTGAAGGGCAATTTGTGACTAATTGAGAAGGGAAAGGTGGGCGTTGTGTTCATCACTTCAATACCTTTCGATCAAGACTGGTCGCGAGGCAAATGGCCGCCGGACGAGCTCCGGCGAGGTCAGTCAAAGCTACGGTACCTGCAAAAGTCAACTGAAGTAAGCTCAGACCAAATTCGTACCAAATAGAACTTGCCGGAGCTCCTAACGAGGATTGAACGGTTTCCCAACCAATTCCGTCGCCGTCGGCATGCCATTTGGCACGTGACAGCACGTGAATCCAAGTTGGCTAACGTCCACTATTCGGGCGGGAAACCAAAGGGGGGTATATAACTTCTAAAGGCTTTCAGTTGAAGAAAAAGAGTCCATTCGGTTGGGAAAGCTTAACTGAATCGACAAAGAGAGAGAACGCGAGGGAGAGCTCGTTCTCCGACCCCCGTCGTCGAGAACTTGAGCTCAATTGGAAGGCGCAGGTTAGGCCGTCTCATGCCAAACCGAAGCCGAAAGAGACCGTCCGGAGTTCGCCCAGTGCGCCAGGAAGCAATCGCCGCCGACCGTATCGCCTGAAACCGCGGAAATAAGTGAGTCACAGTCCCGAGTTCTTCGTTGAGCATCAATGGCGACTTACCTGTTTCACGTTCGTTCTTGTAATTAATGTGTGCATTTCATTCCCTGAACATCACTGACCATAACCGCACCTTGATTTTGCATCGATTTGGCCTGAACAACTCGAATCGAGTCTTCGAACTTAGCCTCCATGTTGACACCTGAGTTTTTACCATTTATTATTGTGATTTTTATTCTTTAAAATTAATTAAAAATATAAAAAAAAAGGTCATAAAATCACAAAATCAACTTTGGAAGCTTTGGTTTAACCTTAGGAACCAATTTTGAACAAAAAATATTTTTCGGTATTTTTAATATTTTTCGAGTTTATTATAAAAATACCCAAAAAATCAAAAAAATACCATTCGTGGTCAGAAAAATACCCAAAAATATTCGATAATTTTGTTTTAATTTCCTCTTCAAGTGTGTCACTTTAAATCTCAAAAATTCGGCTCGGGTTACTATGTTCCTTCACAAACATAAACCCGAACCGAGCCTAAAAAAAATCATTTTCGAGTCTTTTAATTTTCAATTCTCACTTTTTATAAGCTATGACATTGGATTCTAAAGTCTTAAAGTGCAATTAGGTCAATTTGCCCTCCAATTTAATCAATTTTTACCAAAAGGGCTTAATTGCACATTTTTCTTTCAAGTAGTCCCCGGTTTCACGGATGTATACGTATGCTCTACGTATTTATACGTCATACGTATTTATACGTTATGCATATTTGTACTGTTTGGTAACCTCTTTAACTCTTGTAATAATAATAATGGTTATTATTTTTAACACCTTTGTTAGTGCCTTTTTTTTTAGCATTTTTGTATTGTGAGTGCTATTGTTAGTGTTATTTTTAAATAGCATTTTTGTATTATAAATTGTGAGTGCTATTGTTAGTGCTATTTTTAAATGACATTTATTTATCATAAATTGTGAGTGCTATTGTTAGTGCTATTTTTAAATGACATTTATTTATCATAAATTGTGAGTGCTATTATTAGATAGAATTTATAATTGTTAGTGCTATTTTTAAATAGCATTTTTGTATTATAAATTGTGAGTGCTATTGTTAGTGCTATTTTTAAATAGCATTTTTGTATTATAAATTGTGAGTGCTATTGTTAGTGCTATTTTTAAATGTCATTTATTTGTGAGTGCTATTATTAGATAGAATTTATAATTGTTAGTGCTATTTTTAAATAGTATTTTTGTATTATAAATTGTGAGTGCTATTGTTAGTGCTATTTTTAAATATCATTTTTGCATTATAAATTGTGAGTGCTATTGTTAGTGCTATTTTTAAATGTCATTTATTTGTGAGTGCTATTTTTAGATAGAATTTATAATTGTTAGTGCTATTTTTAAATACAATTTATTGGAATGTATTTTTGGCTATAAAAGGATGGCAAGAGTTTTGAGGTTGGGAGGAGAGAGACATTTTGTAGAGTGTGCAAATTTTGGAGAGCTTAGAGAGAAGAACACAAACACTCTCTATATTCTCAATGTGATTGATGTATATATGAATGTATGATGATTATTTATATATTTGGGGTTGTAATTATTAAATGGAGGCTGCGTACTCCTTTTATTTTTCATGTAATCTTTATTTTTAGCATAGTCAATTGTTGATGTAAATGCTACGAGGATTACGTGGAGGAGCCTTTTAAGTCGGCGAGCTCTTTGGGGCCCGATTCTTGAAGAGTTCAAGATACCAAGAAGAAGCGAAGAGCGGCTCTCCGTTATTAAAATATTAAAATGATTAAATGTGGTCTCATTGGCTCGAGACCCATTAAATCATAATTCCATGATCACCACGTAGGATAGATGTTTATGTGATTGGCATCTATTTATTTATTATGATTACGTGAGCATGTTAAACTGGTTAATGTGCAAAGTCAGACTTACCTCACCCAAAATTGCGCCCGCATGAAATCCTAGTTAGGAAAATCACTCGCGTTAGGTACCGAAAGGGCGTTGGTAACGACACTAGCGTAACCAAGTCCCCGAACCCAAAATCTCTGGTTCCGTAGAACTGATCGATCTCTCCCAATCGATCAGTAAGGTTTCCGGTCTACCCTCCAAGAAAGACCGGTGGCGACTCCAAATGCATGCACAAGTTGCACATGCCACCACGACCACACTAAGGTCGAAAGCGATCGACTCTTATCGTCGAATCCTCCTGAAAAATACTCCCGCCGCGATTTGGTATGGGCCTGGGAGGGCTCGCGCCGATCCAAGACCCGTGATCGGTAATCCATTAGCCGCGTCCGCTTCCGGACGGGTCGCGACAGCTGGCGACTCCACTGGGGACTTGTTCTAGAAACTATGGTTCTAGACCTCAAGTGGACTTAGGCCGTAATAAAAATTGAGTGATTTTTCTAACCCTACAGGCGCTCTTGAAGGTGAGGTAAGTCCGCTCACGATAGGTGTTATATGTTTTTGCAGATTGGAGTAATAAGGGGTGTAGTCTGTGATTAACTTTATTTTACGCAGGTGTGGCGTAGGAATGTATGTTGTGTGGATGATTTGAAGTGCTGATTGATAAATTGTTGTGCATGATTTGCATTGTGATGATCACGACACATGGACACACACAACCGCGCCTAAAACCCCAGGCGCCGCCTTTAGGAACACAATAGAAGGAATTGAAAATGGAATCTCCGTGAGGAAAAACACGGGGTAATCCACTTCTCAATTCCGCTCGCTTCGAACTATGGATTGAGTCCCAATGCAACGATAGTTGTGCAATGGAATCGGCTCTTTCTAGAACTCGAGGTGGGAACCTTAACCTTAGGTGCCAAACCCTCTGATTTTTAGAAGTTCACCATCACTTGTCTCATGCGCATGTCTTTGGGCGGTTGGTACACCTAAAATCGCACATAAGTCGACGAGTTGGGTTGGTAAGACTCTCTATCCCTCAAAACTATTACAGTTCATATAAATATAGGCATTTCATTCATTGCATTCTGGTGATTAGATTAAATGCCATTTCAAGGATAGATGCATGTGTTTTTCCCAAACGTCCTTGATAGAAGACGAGGAGGATGATATCCCATGGCGAACACCGAGTGAGCAACAAAGGAGCCTACTATGGACATTATTGAGATATCGTCCAATGAAGATGACGAGTTGGGGCAAGTGATCCGGAAGTCACAGATCGAACTTGGGGCATCCTTAAACGTTAGGATCACATTCCTTGGTTTCATTTTCCATTACTAGTCCTCTTGTATAGGGTTTATTTTTATCGAGGCTTTCTCTATCTCACCCCTTAGAGTGATTGTATTAGGGATCTATTGGTGTATACATTCAGATGGAACTCGGTTGTATTTCTTTTGACGGGTCATGGGAATGTGATAGTGGCATTTTCTCTAATCATCCGAATACTCCCAAGTCAAGTTTATAATTCCTTTAGAGGAAACTAAAGTTGAAAATCTTACACGACCTTTTTGGTCGTACAGGGTAATCCAACCCCAATTTCGCTAGAAGGAATTATACACTTGAATTGGTCCATGCATGTCATACGTCACTAAGTAATCCACGATAATTGATCAAGAGTATTGACGTTATTTCGAATTTAATGACGAGATAGATGTCCAAATTGCTCTCGTTCTTAACAAAACGGCCTTGATTTGGATGCCGTATCTTCAATTAAATTTAAAAACACGTCGTTATGCCTTGCATTTTTGACTAATTCGCTCTTCTGAATATTGGTCAAAAGCAATTATCGTGAATTACATTCCTTTCAATAGTATGCTTTCTTTCGAGGAATATTGATAAAAACTTTTCGCACAAGATTAAAACCCTTGTAAAAGTTCTTGTCATTATTAATTACGAGCAAGCATAAGATTGAAAGGGGTCTATGCTTTCTTTTTCAGATTATTCCTTTTGACTCGGTCTTTTCATTTGCAGGTGAAAAACAAGTAGCATAAAGAAATCTTTTCTTGGATAAGTCTGAGGCTATTCTTTCATCTGACCATGAGTGAGTTAGAAAATCAGAACACATCTACTCGACTTATTATGGATCGGCTCATCCAAGTCTAAGATGTCCGGATGCTCGAAGAAATGGATCATATAAAAGCTAAAACAAACACATGGGCTTTCATTCATTCTTGCCCAAACCAGATCATACAATTCATTGGGGTGGAAAAGTAAAGCAGAAGTGAGCCCTAATCAACGACACAAAGGAGCCCAGCTGGCCCTCCAGGTTATGGATGCTTTGTTTATACGCACCACTCCGCGTATCATGGTCCGCAAGCCTGAGGTGGAGGCGTTTGCGTTCATCATTGACTGCAACAACCTGAGTCTCGTGATCTTCGGCGACTGCTTCCAAGTCCCGAACAAGTCCATTCTCACGAGTTATATCCTCGTTTATGCCGTTGAGCCTTTCTTCCAGCCACTCGCTCCGATTCCTTAGCAGGGCATTACGTCGATCGCGCTCATAGGTAGCCAGAGATAGAGCTAAGTCCTCCACCAGATTCCTCCTCTCGCGTAGCAATGTCGAAACCCGCTCTTTGGCGAACTCAACAGCCTTTTTGTGACTATCGGCCAGGTAGTCAGCCAACGCTAGGCGGTCGGACTGATCCTCATAACGGGCTCGCAAGACACGAGCCACGGTAACTCCCCGATGAGCAGCGCGGTAGACCTCCAAGGAGTTCGTAAAGAGCGTTGGAAAAATATTGTATTCCCTCCCCAACGCGGTACCCTCGAGGGAGGTGATGTCCAGGTCCCCGAACATGACTTTGATCTCATCCTCGGTTTCGGGATGATCGGCTATGTGAGCGTAGCCTCGACCCAAGAGGTTATAGAACTCTTTCCATCGAGTCAAAGCTTCGGCTGAGAAAGTGTGAACTTGGGAAGAAGCCATTTTCGACGGAGATGTGTGTAGTGGAGCGATTAGAGGATGGAAGCAAATTATATGAGAGCGTTAATCTCCCAAACACCAACTCCGCATTTTATAGCGTCTCGAGAGTGGAGAAAAGTTGCAGCAATAATGCTTGTGGAGCCGGGTTAATTAATGTAAAGCGAGGGCTGCTCCTCCCGTGAATCATCAGACATGTCCTGATCCGCAATTTCAGGCCTGACAAATTCGGTCTCGCCATTATTAAAGCTGGGAGGGAGGCGAGCGCAACTATCGAAGAAGCCGCGAAAGGATTGTGTTGTTCCATCACGCATGAAGCTGGGCGGCGAGTGAACAGCTCTGCCACTTAAAAAGAGAAGACAGTGCTGAACAGGCATGACTATTGAGGAAAAGTGAAAGGCGAGCGCAACTATCGAAGAAGCCGCGAAAGGATTGTGTTGTTCCATCACGCATGAAGCTGGGCGGCGAGTGAACAGCTCTGCCACTTAAAAAGAGAAGACAGTGCTGAACAGGCATGACTATTGAGGAAAAGTGAAAGGCGAGCGCAACTATCGAAGAAGCCGCGAAAGGATTGTGTTGTTCCATCACGCATAAAGCTGGGCGGCGAGTGAACAGCTCTGCCACTTAAAAAGAGAAGACAGTGCTGAACAGGCATGACTATCGAGGAAAAGTGAAAGGCGAGCGCTACTATCGAAGAAGCCGCGGAAGGATTTGGTTACCCCTTCGTGTCGGAAAGCTGAACAGGAGGTAAACAGTTCCGTCGTTTCAAAAACAGAACGCTGAACAGACCTGGCTTTCGAGGAAAAGGAGGCAACAAATCGAAAGAGCGAGTATACAAAAGAGAACAGAGAACCCCGAGTGACGAGTTCGTTGAAAGACCTCAAATTCTCTCGAATCAGATTCGACATCGAAGCCATGGAACTCAACATCGCCGGTGACGAACATCAAGATCGCAGTGGTGACGACGGCAGTGGCCACGACGCTCAACCTCGGAAAAGAAAAAGTCGCCAGCGCTACGCTCGGAAAGAAATCCAGGAGCTTGAAGCTTTCTTCGATGAATGCCCTTGCCCAAACGAGGAACAAAAGATTGAATTGGGCCAGAAGCTGGGAATGAATCCTATGAGAATCCATTTTTGGTTTCAGAATAGACGTTTCAGACTAGGTGTCCAACACAGGCGTAAGGAGATCACGGCCCTAAAAGAGCAGAACCAAAACCTTCAAATGGAAAACATGTGGTATGAGAAAATTCTCAGTACTATTACCTGCCCTGACTGCGGTGGCCCTACCACCCTCAGTAAATTGTTCCCCAGTAAGCCTTCTACGAAGATGGAAGGTGCTCATTTATCCCCCTGCTCCCTTGAGCCATCTCCGGTACAATCAGATCCTGCTAATGGCGCGCATGAGCAGATCGATCCTACAGAAATTATACCAATGTCTTCGGAGGAAGAAGATACGTGTCGTTATGATCGGAGTCACCTCATCGAAGCCCATGAATCTCCTCCACAACAGCTTCCGGTAAGATCAGATACGGTTCAAGAGGAGTTAGAGGTTAGTCGGCAGGCTATCTACGCCACTCTGGACGACGAGAAGAAGAAATTCACTTGGCCCCCGGAGCTTCATCTCAAGTTCTTGGACGCAGTTCGACAGATAGGACTCGACTTCATAGGTCCGACAAGCATACTTAGGGTCATGAACGTACCGGGACTTACCAAGCAATTAGTCGCGAATCACCTTGGTTGCTACAGAAGGGCGTTAGGACAGCGTTATGCAGAACTGAATCCGAGCAATAGACTCGGCTGCGAACCCAGCACCCTTATGACAAATGAGGCCCGGTCGAATCTGGACGACTATTGGGGATTTGATCAGGATATCCTCGCGAGTCATTTCAATATTCCTCAAGAACACGCATCACAAGTGCAACGAGTAAGCACTCCTCCGTCCGAGCAGCAGCTAGTCAGTGTTCATCCTGTCGCAGATCAGCCCACCACGCCCAGTGCTCAAGGGTTTGCCCAATCAGAGCATATGGCTTCAGATGATCTAATGGGAGAAAGCTTGGAGCACTCTTATTTCCCTAATCCCCAAGTGGGAGATGCTTGTGGTAGTCAATCGATCAAATCTCCTCTTATAATCCCAGACAAAGATGGAGGTTCCAGTTCGAAGAACCCGTCGGGCGATGCAGCTCAACCTACACATCAATCGTTCGAGGGGTCGGGTGATTTCTTCGATGAAGGACTTGATACCTGGTTCGATCAGTTGGAAGCTATTAAAGGTTGGCAACCATGATCTGCACTTGGTAATGGCACACCTAAGCTGAGGCCAGACTGGTTAGTCATTGGACATGCCCCAAGAAAGAAGAGGATGTACGCGAGAAGGATGTATCTCCTATTGTAAAGTTCTCATCGGTGCATGCGTTTGTTTCTTCAATAGCTAGAGTTGATTCTGCATAATGTTTTTCGCAAACGTCATCTCGTGTGTATACGGTAATTCCTTGTTATTAAGTTCAAGGTAAAATCAGCCCCGACGCGTGAAGGCAGAATTGATAGCATGAGTTACTAGCAGAATGTGATCGAGCTCGAAAGTGAAAGATTACTAGCGGCCCCAAACGCAATGACCGCAAAATCAGGGGCAATCTTTAAGTTTCGAGCAACTACAAATCTATTTCTCACGAGGCATTCAGGTCAATCAAATATAAAGCGTCGGGCTGTGAGAATGATGCGTAGTCAATCTGTTGACACAGGCGAAGAAGGAGTCGCGTAGATCCGAAAGCAAAAACCTTTCTTGGCTAGTCAACAATGCAGAATGAAAGAGCATATATAAACAAACTCGCATTTATTTCATTCAGCAGGAAAGTTTACAAGTGGATCACTGAGGGGGAGCAGTAAACCCAAAATGAGTTCTGACAAGCATCACAAAAAAGCTTAACTGACTCTCCATGCTATCCATGCCTTGCTTACAACCCACACTCCGGGAATCGAGGTCTACAAGCTTGAAGAAAAGGAGACGACATTTCTCCTTAAGTTCGTTCACCTTGGTGTCATAGTACTCGAACTCAAGCTCTAAGTCATGAGCCAGCACCCTCCCGCGAGCTATATCCATGCTCAGGTCTTCAAGCCTTTCCTCCAACCAGGCACACTGGAACCTCAGCACGAAGTTGTGCTGGTCTTGCTCAAAGGCGGTGTCAAAAAGAGCCAGACGCTCCACCAAGTTGTCCCTCTCACGGACCAGCATCGAAACCTGGGCGTGGGCGTATTCAACAGCCCTTTTATGGTTATCGGCCGTCAGCATGGCCAACATCAGGGACTCAGTTCGGTCCTGATAACGGGCTCGCACGATACCATCCAAAGTGACCTCCCGGCTAGCAACTTCGTAAGCCTGCATGAAATTGTTAAAGAGAGTTGGGAAGATCACAAACTCCCTTTGCAGTTTCGTACCTTCAATACACGCAGTATCCAGGGCCGGAATCAGAGTACGAACTTCAACCTCAGCTTCAGGATGATTGTTTATGTAGCCATAACCCCTACCCAAGAGGTGGTAAAATCTCTCCCATTGGGTCGAAGCTTCAGGTAAGGCAACAGGCATAGAGGAGGAATCCATATGCGATGGAATGACGGAGAAGAGAGTGAGAATGTGAAGAGTGTTTGAGAGGCTGAGTCTGATAAGGCTAAAGTGTTAATCTTCTTGACATCAATCTATCACCTTATAAATGCTCGAGTACAGGGAGAAGTGGTAATAATATTTTATGTGCAGTAGAGCCAAGCGGGTTTCGTTAATGCATCCCCGATGAGTCACGAATCCACCACCGTCCTGTGATCTCGGGTTTTACGAAACATAATGGCGCCGAAAGGTGGGTAGGCTTGTTACTCTAGAGACTGGGCCAGGGGGACAAGCGTAGTGCTCGACAAAGCGAAATCAACGCAAGAGATCTTCAGGCTCCATTCACGTAGAAAAGAGCAAAAAAGGACAAAGTGGGAATTACGAAACCTTGAGAAAAACGCTCGTCAAGTAGCCATCACAAAAGGACGAAGTGGGAATCTCGAAACATTGAGAAGAGCGCTCGTCGGGTAGCCATCACCTTTGATCGAAGAACGGTGATCCGGCTCCTTTAACCTCTCAGAATTTGCAGAGAAAGTGAAGATCCAAGGAGGAACAAAGAAAGCTGAGTTAACGGAAAATCAAACAGTGATATCCCGGTCAAAATGTTCAAGGGATTCTGTCATTTACTGGAAGCGCCAGACTTGGAGGTCTCCGAGCTTGAGCTGCTGGAAGAGTTTGAAGATCTCAGGACCGAACCTGACACGAGGGCCATGGAGACCGATCCTTCTAATGATGAAACCCGCGGCTTGGTTAACGAGAACAGTACCCGCGACGGTTATCAGCGTCAGAAAGGGGAATATCTCAAACGCAACACTTCAGGTCAAGTCCATAAACTCGAATTGTTTTTCAGGGAATACCCCTATCCGGACATGGAACAGAAAATCAAAATGGGCCAGGAGATAGGGTGGGAGCCTCGGAAGGTCAAGTGCTGGTTTGAAAACAAACGAACCCGGCTGAAGCAGCAACGCGATCGGCACGAGTTAGCGGTTGTAAGGGAGGAAAATGAAAAGCTTCGAATAAAAAACACTCAGTACAAAAAAGCTCTAAGCATCGCTATTTGCCTGGAGTGCGGTAACCCTGTTCCCACGGACGGAGTATTCACTGAAGAGCCAGATCTGGGGGTTTATAATGCTCATTTGTTGCAATACCCTTCGCAACATCTTTCGGAACAGGCGGGTACCGCCGAGGATCTACAAGAGGAAACTAGTGCTATAAGGTCAAAGTCGACGCCCAGTGTGGAAGGGAACATGCGTCATGACAAGTCGGGTCCGCTCGATGATGAACTCACCATCATGACCAGCCGATCTGAGACCACTAAATCCCCTCCAGAGCAACCTCCAACACGACCAGATTCCGAGAAGAGTAACCGCCAAGTTGCTGACACCACTTCGGCTAGCAAGAAAATAAGATTTCGTTGGACCCCGGAGTTTCATAGCAAATTTGTTGATGCAGTTCAACAGTTGGGGATCAGTTTTGCTTGCCCATTGCGCATACTCGAAATCATGAACGTGCCGGGACTGACTAAAAATATGGTCAAGAATCACCTTTGGCGCTACAAGAAACTACTGAGAGATGGACGAGCGTCGCTAGACCAAGATAGAGGCGGTTCAACACGACCAGATTCCACGAAGAGTAGCCGCCGAGTTGCCAACCCTACTTCGGCTAGCAAGAAAACAAGGTTTTATTGGACCTCGGAGCTTCATAGTAAATTTGTTGATGCAGTTCAACAGTTAGGGATCAGTTTGGCTCGCCCATCGCGCATACTCAAGATCATGAACATGCCGGAATTGGATAGAAATAAAGTCAGGAACCACCTTTGGTGCTACAAAAGACTACTGAGAGATGGACGAGTGGCGCTAGACCAAGAGAGAGGCAGTTCAAGTTTAAACGATGAGCATGGCTGTGATCGCAATCCTCATGAAGCAGGAAGCATCCAATCACCTCTTAACACCGATGGGACTGACAATTACACGGTCGATTGTTCAGGCATCAATCAGAGTACTCCCATGGGTTATCCCAGTACTCCTCAGGAGTATGTACCGCAATTTCAGCAAATCGGGACTCCCCAGTCTGAGCACCGACTGGCCGTTAATACTAGTCCTACAGCGGATCTAACACTGGCAGGAGATGCACATACAATCTCGCGAGACGATTACGGAGATTCCGGCTCGAAGAATCAGGTGGTCCATGACGAAAATGGCAAAAAGATTCCTTCTCCAGTAGTCGACAATACTCAACCTGAGTGTCAGTCGCTCGATGGTTCAGACGATCTCCTTGAAAACATCTATTCTTGGTTCGATCGGCTGAATTCCCCCCTGAGTTACCCCAGTACTCCTCAAGAGTATGTACAACAATTTCAACAGGTATGGACTCCCTAATTTGAGCACCAACCGATCGTTAGTGTTATTCCTACGGCGAATCTAGCATTGGATACAAACCTACTGGACAACGATGAAAATACCAACTCGAGAAGTGAGGTTGTTCATGTCGAAAGTAGTGTGAGGAACCCATCGCCAACGGTTGAGGATGCCCGACTTGGGCGTCAATGGCTTGAAATTTCAAGCGAGTCCCTCAGTGAGCAACTCGGCGTGTGGATCACGCATAAACCGAGAAACCAGGTTGTTCATGCCGAAAATGGGAGAAGTCCGTCACCAGCAATTAAGGATGCTCAACTTGGACGACTCGAGCGGTCGGACGATCTCCTGAATGAGCAACTCAGCCTATGGGTCAAGCATTTTGGAACAAGTGCATCTTCGCAGTCGTGACCGGTACCGGCGACCGGACATCTGGTTCGAAGCTCGTGTGCTAAATCATTAGAAGGCTCAGGAGAGTGAGAGGTGAATACATCGAATGAATGTGTTACGGATTTCGTTGTAAAGTTCCCGCGGGAACATTGTAATTAACGCTGAAAACTAACCGCTCTGAGTGTCAACATTACCCTTTGAACGTCTTCGAGCCAAGGGCCATGGATTAATCACTTAATCCGTGGAGCAAATTCCATGAACGATGACTATCACCCGCGGAGCATAATGGGATCTACCCCCATTCAGCACGAAATACGTTTGGTCACGAAGCCTCCCATTTGGTAAAACGATGTATCGTTCCTAAACGATCTTCAACCGAATACCAAAGTAATGTCTCATTTCTTTCCCTTCTCAGGTGTTAAACGTGGATAAATCACCCAAGGAGCCATCTGTTCAAATAACAAAACAGCCGTTGCCCAACCGGGGGCAGCTGAACCATTGATATTGCAAATATTCCAAGCATGGATAAGCGGATTTGATAGACGTGGTTCATATCAATACGCGACGTCAGAACGGGATGAGAACCAAGAGTAAAGTTGTATTGTCCCAATTTGTCTTCAATTTGGGAATATGAGTTAACACTTGCTATTTATCCTTGATAGGGACTCACCATCAAGGAGGACAAATTTTGACAACCTGTGTACACTCGCAGGGGCACACGACCGAGGGTAAGATGTATCGTTCTAATTTTTTGAAAAATTCATGAACGAACAATAATATGTTTCTTCCGCATTTTCAGGGATCTTCAGCCGCGGGGGACAGGTAAGTATCCCTTTCCCCAATCCATTGAAAATGTTGAATAAAAAATAGAGAAGAAAAGAAAAGCTTTTAGAATCTGATGTCTAGAAAAGACATAGGATTCTAACTTCATTGGCATTCATGTTTTGAAACATGAGGTTATCTGAACATGCATTGGGCATCATAAAATCCCATTGACGGGTAAAATTTTTGGAGAAAACGAAAGAGATTTTTCCAATCGAAAGTTGTTCAAAACTTTCAAAAGGACGTTTTCTCAAAAGACGAGAGGCAAAGCCTAGTCCAAACACGTCCTATACACACTTAAGAGAGAAATGGAGCGGATAAGACAGCAGAATCTGGACCTACGGAAGTAGGGACCATTCGCAGCAATTACATGGGTTGGGACGACGGAGGCATTCGTTTCATATCCCCCAAACACTACAGGTGACCGTTGATAACCCCTTTGAACGGCGGTTTTCATTCTTAACCCTGTCAAGAACCACCCCACATCGGGGCAAAATGGAGGTGAGTCCAGCAGCATCAGGAGAAAATGGTTAGAAATTTTCTTGCTCGGACTAACATTAATCTTTGTGTGTTGTTTATATGGTAATCCAAGTGCCATAGGATGATGAGAAGCATTCATTTCTCTATCCCACACACCGAATCCTTTGCATAGCCAAGTTGAGCCTGCAGAATCATTTCATAAACCCGTTGGTGATCATTGCACATTCCAAGACGGATGCAGCATCACTTCAGAAACGAAGAAGTTCAAGACTTAGGGTTTGCAAAAGAATTCCTAAGTTAATGTTTAACCTTGTTAGACCTTTGATCATAGGTCTAACGCGATCCTATGAAGATGAGAAAAAGTGGGATTTCAAAAATGAATGAGAAAAATCCACGGCATCGAGAAAAAGCAAAGTGCCTGGTAAAAGCAAGGCCGATGCTCATGAAAGCTGTTTGCTTGATCCCCAGTGAAACTTGGATGAAAAAAAAAAAATTCTTAAAGGAGTCAAATAAAAAAAGCTGCTCCCCAAATGCTGCCAAGCACAGAACAAAGACATGGAGAGAGTCGGTCTCTGAATGCAACAAGGGACGCTCTCTAAAGAGCTGGTGCACACCTCAAAATCGGTTGTACACCTCAAAAACTAAAGATGCAGAAAGGAAAAGACAGGAGGTAAATCAGCAATGATCACCAATGTCAAACTCGTCATGAATTCTGAGCCAAAAATAAGCTTGTTTCGGTCCCCAATCCTACCAATGTTACAACCCCGAAACAGTCTTCTCTGACTAAGACACTTGGGTTAACATATAGCTTAGCTCGAAGAAGTACGAGCAAGACTATTTCTTTCTCATTTTGCAGGGTTCTTGACTTGTAAACCCGGAGCAGATGGTGAAGACTTTCATTCAATGGCCTCGACTCCAAAGCGAGTCCCCCTTGAAAGCCAATATCCAAGCCTAACATTACGGTCCCGTGGAAGACCTCCCGACCGATCAAAATGTATGCGCTGCGAATGAGCCTAAAACCTAGGCACAGGTTAGTAGGGAATTGAGTGCGTCCCTTATAAAAATCATTACCTCCAAACAGGTGAGATGGCCTCCTTGTCGAGAAATATTCCAATTGATGTTTTGAACAAACTCTTTTTGGAATTTTCAAACTGTTGATCCAGATTTTCCGTGCAAGGGATTTGTGATCACATTTGCATGTTGCAAGAATGCTTTGGATAACCTCCAGCATCAAAATGCACATTTCATGATTAAAACTTAAATCATACGGTTTTGTCAAAATGGACAGCCGTGGTCTTCCCAAAGATTACTAACGTTTTCTTGGTGAAGAAAAATCTTTCAAGCTCAAACTTCTGCAGGATACCTGGAGAACCCAGCTCCCAGAATGTCGCATCAACAGACTCAAGTGAAGTTTTGTCAAAATAAAATCTTTCACTGCTTCAAAAAGCTGAATTCCCGACAAACTTCGGGGTCTCCAAAAAAAAAGGGGGAAGAAAAACCCTTTTAAAAGAAAAGTCCTATCAGACGTAGAGAACCCTCGTCCCAGGACCCATTTTCAAAATATCAAACAGTCTCATCGAACGTGGAGAACCCTCGTCATGAGACCCCTTTTCATAATTTAGGCAGTCTCATCGGACGTGGAGAACCCTCGTCATGAGACCCCTTTTCAAAAATCAGACAGTCTCACCGGACGTGGAGAACCCTCGTCAGGAGACCCCTTTTCATAATTTAAACAGTCTCATCGGACGTGGAGAACCCTCGTCATGAGACCCCTTTTCAAAGTCAAAACTGATGGTAGACACCGCCTGAAGGGTCAAAACAAAGGTAGATACCGCCTGAAGGGTCAACACATGGTAGATACCGCCTGAAGGGTCAACACAAGGTAGATACCGCCTGAAGGGTCAAATGAAGGTAGATACCGCCTGAAGGGTCAACACATGGTAGATACCGCCTGAAGGGTCAAATGAAGGTAGATACCGCCTGAAGGGTCAAATGCAGGTAGATACCGCCTGAAGGGTCAAATCAAGGTAGATACCGCCTGAAGGGTCAAAATAAGGTAGATACCGCCTGAAGGGTCAAAATCAAAGGTAGATACCGCTTGAAGGGTCAACACAAGGTAGATACCGCCTGAAGGGTCAACACATGGTAGATACCGCCTGAAGGGCCAACACAAGGTAGAAACCGCCTGAAGGGTCAAACCAAGGTAGAAACCGCCTGAAGGGTCAACTCAAGGTAGAAACCGCCTGAAGGGTCAAACCAAGGTAGAAACCTCCTGAGGGATCACATTAATGGTAGAAACCGCCTGAAGGGTCACATATGGTAGAAACCGCCATAAGGGTCAATTCATTGGTAGAAACCGCCATAAGGGTCAACTCATTGATAAATATCGCAGTAAGGGTCAACACATGGTAGATACCGCCTGAAGGGCCAACACAAGGTAGAAACCGCCTGAAGGGTCAAACCAAGGTAGAAACCGCCTGAAGGGTCAACTCAAGGTAGAAACCGCCTGAAGGGTCAAACCAAGGTAGAAACCTCCTGAGGGATCACATTAATGGTAGAAACCGCCTGAAGGGTCACATATGGTAGAAACCGCCATAAGGGTCAATTCATTGGTAGAAACCGCCATAAGGGTCAACTCATTGATAAATATCGCAGTAAGGGTCAACACAAGGGTCTGATCCACCATACGGATCAAAATCCTTGGCAAATCCCAAAGCGTGGGATGCGCCTTCCTTAGGTTCCTACAAGTTAGGAATCCCATCATGGTATGACCTACCATACAGGTCAGAGCTTAATCTCCCTAGGATATTCTGAATGACGAGTCCTAGGCATCTTCTTGAAAGTCGTCGCAACTGGCAGCATCCGACAGGTGAGCTTCAGGTAAGCCTCTCTCACTCCGGCCCATGTTCAAATTGTTAGAGCAAACCGGGGATTGATTTGAGCTTTTATCAATAGGCTTAAGGATCCGATGTCATAACATTTCTTCTCTCATTTTCCCAGTTGAGTCGGTTAGGAATCAGGTGCCACCTTATCTTTGAGAGAAACCTCTAACGAGATTCCTCTCAAAGAGGGGCAGCTGTTGACACCTGAGTTTTTACCATTTATTATTGTGATTTTTATTCTTTAAAATTAATTAAAAATATAAAAAAAAAGGTCATAAAATCACAAAATCAACTTTGGAAGCTTTGGTTTAACCTTAGGAACCAATTTTGAACAAAAAATATTTTTCGGTATTTTTAATATTTTTCGAGTTTATTATAAAAATACCCAAAAAATCAAAAAAATACCATTCGTGGTCAGAAAAATACCCAAAAATATTCGATAATTTTGTTTTAATTTCCTCTTCAAGTGTGTCACTTTAAATCTCAAAAATTCGGCTCGGGTTACTATGTTCCTTCACAAACATAAACCCGAACCGAGCCTAAAAAAAATCATTTTCGAGTCTTTTAATTTTCAATTCTCACTTTTTATAAGCTATGACATTGGATTCTAAAGTCTTAAAGTGCAATTAGGTCAATTTGCCCTCCAATTTAATCAATTTTTACCAAAAGGGCTTAATTGCACATTTTTCTTTCAAGTAGTCCCCGGTTTCACGGATGTATACGTATGCTCTACGTATTTATACGTCATACGTATTTATACGTTATGCATATTTGTACTGTTTGGTAACCTCTTTAACTCTTGTAATAATAATAATGGTTATTATTTTTAACACCTTTGTTAGTGCCTTTTTTTTTAGCATTTTTGTATTGTGAGTGCTATTGTTAGTGTTATTTTTAAATAGCATTTTTGTATTATAAATTGTGAGTGCTATTGTTAGTGCTATTTTTAAATGACATTTATTTATCATAAATTGTGAGTGCTATTGTTAGTGCTATTTTTAAATGACATTTATTTATCATAAATTGTGAGTGCTATTATTAGATAGAATTTATAATTGTTAGTGCTATTTTTAAATAGCATTTTTGTATTATAAATTGTGAGTGCTATTGTTAGTGCTATTTTTAAATAGCATTTTTGTATTATAAATTGTGAGTGCTATTGTTAGTGCTATTTTTAAATGTCATTTATTTGTGAGTGCTATTATTAGATAGAATTTATAATTGTTAGTGCTATTTTTAAATAGTATTTTTGTATTATAAATTGTGAGTGCTATTGTTAGTGCTATTTTTAAATATCATTTTTGCATTATAAATTGTGAGTGCTATTGTTAGTGCTATTTTTAAATGTCATTTATTTGTGAGTGCTATTTTTAGATAGAATTTATAATTGTTAGTGCTATTTTTAAATACAATTTATTGGAATGTATTTTTGGCTATAAAAGGATGGCAAGAGTTTTGAGGTTGGGAGGAGAGAGACATTTTGTAGAGTGTGCAAATTTTGGAGAGCTTAGAGAGAAGAACACAAACACTCTCTATATTCTCAATGTGATTGATGTATATATGAATGTATGATGATTATTTATATATTTGGGGTTGTAATTATTAAATGGAGGCTGCGTACTCCTTTTATTTTTCATGTAATCTTTATTTTTAGCATAGTCAATTGTTGATGTAAATGCTACGAGGATTACGTGGAGGAGCCTTTTAAGTCGGCGAGCTCTTTGGGGCCCGATTCTTGAAGAGTTCAAGATACCAAGAAGAAGCGAAGAGCGGCTCTCCGTTATTAAAATATTAAAATGATTAAATGTGGTCTCATTGGCTCGAGACCCATTAAATCATAATTCCATGATCACCACGTAGGATAGATGTTTATGTGATTGGCATCTATTTATTTATTATGATTACGTGAGCATGTTAAACTGGTTAATGTGCAAAGTCAGACTTACCTCACCCAAAATTGCGCCCGCATGAAATCCTAGTTAGGAAAATCACTCGCGTTAGGTACCGAAAGGGCGTTGGTAACGACACTAGCGTAACCAAGTCCCCGAACCCAAAATCTCTGGTTCCGTAGAACTGATCGATCTCTCCCAATCGATCAGTAAGGTTTCCGGTCTACCCTCCAAGAAAGACCGGTGGCGACTCCAAATGCATGCACAAGTTGCACATGCCACCACGACCACACTAAGGTCGAAAGCGATCGACTCTTATCGTCGAATCCTCCTGAAAAATACTCCCGCCGCGATTTGGTATGGGCCTGGGAGGGCTCGCGCCGATCCAAGACCCGTGATCGGTAATCCATTAGCCGCGTCCGCTTCCGGACGGGTCGCGACACTCCATAGCCGACCGATGTTCATCCTTGCCTAGCCCAATCTAGGCCATGCGAGCTCAATCGGAGCTCGAGGTAAGTCTCCTAAACATCAATTGATTCTATCTTGTGATGAAATTGCATTGATTTTATGTTAATCGAGTTATTGAAATCCCATGGCCGTACTCGGCGATTCGCATGATGCTCTTGATTTCGTGGATTATATGCTCCGATCCTTAGATATGTTAGGATAGAGTCGATTGCGAGTCGATTGGCGTTGGTTTCGCGCGATTTCATCAAGGTTTCACCGTTGGATAGGTGCCGGAGTTCCTCAGCCGTCCATTCCGCCGGGGTCGAGTGGTTGAAGACGATGCTGACCTGGCGAGTCAACGAGTCAAATTCCTAGGTGGCATTCGGTCATTGGTCCACGTGGGTGTCGAGTCAGCTCGACCGTTAGGTTGTTAGGCTGAGATGGAATTGATCCAACGGCTGAGATTAATAGAGTCTAATGAATGGTGATCGTCCGATTAGAAATTAGGATTATCTGGAAATAGTTTTAAATTGGAAAATCAAAACTGATTGAAACGGTGCCGTTTAGGTTAGTAGTAGTATGGCGTCGTTTAGGTTAGTATGAGCGGACGGTCTAGATCGAGTCTTGTGTTTTAATCGTGGCCGTAGGTTTAAGTAGTTAGATCAGACGGCCCTGATCGAGTCTTCATTCAATCCGAGCCGTAGGATTTAGTAATCAGATCTGACGGGCGCGGATTAGCCACGCGGTTCAATAGGAACTGTCAGATCAAAGCCGAATAAATCGAAAATAAAAAATGGCAGATGCGACGTCGTTTTTGAGAGTTGGTCTCGCGGGTTCGGGTCTGGGCCGGGTTCCGGCCCGAGTGGGTCGGGTCGACCCGGTCCGAAACATTTTTTAATAATAAAAAATTTAGAAAATATTTTTTTAAAAAATAAAAAATAAAAAAATCAGAAAAAATCTTAGAAAATTCTAAAAACAAATGTTAAAAAATTCCAGAAAATTCCAAAAAAATGTGGAAAAATAGTGGGAAATTCCTAGACACTCCAGAAACCCCCAAAAATCGAGGATTGATCAAGACAACTGGTCAACCCTATTTTTGGGGTTTCTTATCCGTTCTTCCAATAATCGACGATTATGCCCTTTAGGGGTAATTCGTCCATGCTTTGTATTTTGAGATAGGTCGAAAATGCCTAGATTAGGATAGGGCTAGTAAGGTGGCGCGTCCTTCTGCGAGGGTTTTCAAATCTCATCATTTCCCTGAAATGACGATTTTACCCCTCAAAGGGTAAGTCGCCTTTCCTGTTCCAATAGAATTGTTGGAAATTGCTTAAAAATCGGATTTGGGTCAGGTGGTCGACTAATCCTAAAGTTTAAGATTTTCAACCCTCGTCTTTGTCCAAAATGACGATTTTACCCCTCTAAGGGTAAAATCACTTTTAAATTTCAAAAAAATCCTGAAAATTCCCGAAAAATAGGAAATGGGTTGGATTGATGGCCAATCCTATTTCCCCCGTCTTTTGACTTCCCAATTCATCTAAAATGACAAATTTTCCCCTTCAAGGAGAATCATCCCTGAATTGTTCAAAATTACGATTCTGCCCCTCATGGGCAAATTATGTCAAATCACTCCTAAGCCTTGATTGAGACTTCTCTAGGCTAATAAGGCCTCATTAGGGATGCCATGCTGATTTCATGTGATTTATCCGCATGTTATGGATCCTTGATTTGCGCATTTATTTTCATGGATTGTGGGTGATAGGATAGTCATTCTCATCTACATGAACTCCTAGATTTAGGATCTGAACCCCACTCCTCTGTATGAAATCCTAGAATCAAATAAACCATTCAGCTTAGGTACCGAAAATGGCGTCAACTCTGATAGTTGGCGTAACTAAGTCCCCGATCCCACTTCTCTGGTTCCCGCAGAATAGATCGCTCCTAACTATTCGATAGGGTTTCCGATCGTACCCTCCCCGAAACGATTGGTGGCGACTCCTTGGCATGTACACATATCACATGTCACTAAACCACACTGAAGGTCGCCACGTATATCCAGCCGTTGCGATTTGGGTAATGGACCTTGGGAGAGCCCCGCGTCCGATCAAGCCAGCGATCGGGCGGCCCATTAGCCCTCCTTCGAGCGGAGGGTCGCGACAGGTACCAAAAGGGCGTCGACTCTGATAGTTAGCGTAACTAAGTTCCCGATCCCACTTCTCTGGTTCTCGCAGAATCGAATAGAAGCTTCCAACTATCCGATAAGGTTTCCCTCGTACCTTCCACAAAACGATTGGTGGCGACTCCTTGGCATGTACACATATCACATGTCACTAGACGACACTGAAGGTTGACTGCGTATACCTCCTTGCGACTTGGGTAACGGGTCTTGGGAGAAGCCCGTGTCCGACCAGATGGGACGGCCCATTAACCCTCACCCCCAAACTCAAGATCCTCCGCCGCTCTAGCCTGAGGGTGAGGGTCGCGATAGCGATTAAACTAATGATGCCTAATCTAATCTGACCGACGTCTCGGGAAAGTATCCAAATGTCATCATTGAAATCCTTAAAATCCAATTTCATACAACAAACTGGAATTCACATCTAATCCTTATATTGAATTTAGTTATCTTACAGATGTCAAAATTGTAGGGCGTCACATAATATATGCATTGAATTTATTCTGCCAATCAATGTACTCCTTTCCTTCGAAGTGTGGTGGTCTGTTATTGCTTCCACCTTTAATCCATGTAAGAGAAAAATTGCTAGCCATAAAGATTATTAGCTCAAAAGTAATAACACTTCAATAAAATATGAGCGTCAGGCTTTGACACCAATTATTGGGGCTAGCGTTATTATCTAGAGGGGGTGAATAAGTGTTTATAGAGTATTTAATAAACAATTACGGAATTATAATCGAATAAGCTCACAGTTTAACCCTCAGATGATGAACATGGGTAAGATCACAGAATATGCAGCATGCACAGTTTAACTATCACAATATATAATAAAAAATGAATGAGGGATAGAGAAACTGCACAAAGGATTCATAGTAGTCGGCTTTGTTCAAGCCTACGTCCACTTCTTCACGCTGGCAGCCAATTAGCTGGATTTTACTAGTTAATTTCTCAAAAATTATAGCTCAGTAATCTCCCTTGAGACGAAGGACCCACACCTAATGCTCAACACTTGTATGTACACCTCTAAGTATTATAGTGAATAGATCAAGAAGAATATGAAAAGTTCAAAGCCATGGCGAGGCCGACGATGGCGAGGCTCGCCTTGCCCAAGGGAGAAGATGAGAGCAAAAAACCAGAGGAAAAAGAAGAAGAGGGGGAAAAATAAATAATAATAAAAATAAATAATTCCATAAAAATATTAAAATAATATGTCGCTGGTCGGATGGATTGACTTGGCACAATTACAAAAGGTTTATGACTGAATCGGTAAAAAAAAAGTTTAGGACTGAATCGATACTATTACAATAGGTTTATGACTTTTTTGGTAATTTTTCCCGAAAATAGTAGTTGGCGATTTTGTGCCCAAACACAGAATTTCTAATCTAAGTAAGTCACATTTTAAAAAGTGATTCTCAATTTTTTTAAAGAGAAAAATAATTTTTTTCTAAAGTCAATAATAGATTTTTCATTGGCTCAATATCAGAAGATGAGTGAAATGCTTTCTTAAAAATTAGTAGTACCTAAAGCTAAAAGAATAAAAAATTACTTCCTTACCAAAAAAAAAAATCAGAAATTACTTAAAAAGGATTCGTCGTGATCCTCAAATCGCGTCTGGATCGCCTGCCTTACTTTTTGTAAAGCAGGCTGATCCAGACCATCCATTCCCCTATAAAAAATAAAAAAAGGGAATGGGAGGTCTGGATCCTAAGGCACCCCTGCTTTAAATGCAGGGGAGCCGGATCCCCTCAAATCCAGCTTCATGATATTACCTTCCTTCCCCACCATTTTGTCCAAGTTCTATTGCTACCAAAACTGAAAGTCAAAGTCAACACCACCTTTTCAAGTCTCCTCGTTCGTAACCTCTGCAGAAGTCCAACCTCGGTTTGAAATATCCATAGCAGTCTAGCACAGAGAGAGAGAGAGAGATGGAGCTAGAGCGGCTGAGAGAGGCGGTGGAGAAGGTGGAGCTCGTCGACGGCCACGCCCACAACATAGTGGCTCTCGATTCCACCTTCTCTTTCGTGAAATGCCTCACCGAAGCGGAAGGCGAGGCCTTATCCTTCGCGCCTCACTCTCTCTCCTTCAAGGTAAGGTCTCTCCATTCACATGCACTTTCCCTTTCTCTCATTTTAGATACCTCCTTGCTGGTCTGTCGCGCTCTCCGGTGGATTTTATTTATCTAGATGTTTTGTGACACAATCCGTGCATTCACTCAGTACGACGATGCTAATTCTTTGGAGTTCATGGTTGACTTGGATGTCTGAATGTGTTTTCCGTGGACAAGGTCGGTGTTGCCCAAGGAGTTGGCAAAAAGGATCAATTGAGGTAGCATGGAGCCGCGTAGGAGCCCTGCACGAGCTTTAATTTGAATACTTGTTAGGAAGTTGACTGTTTGGCTTAGATTCCTTGTCAGGCGCGGAATTTTGATCGACTTTCTTCTAATCGTTACATCAAGTCTTCAAGAACGAAAAACCCTTTGAAGTTCGAATTATTTCCTACACTGATAGGCAACCGAAGAAGGTGCTAACAAGTTATTGATACAAGGACTAAAAAAGTACACGCATTCATAAGAGATGAGCTTTCGACATGAATTTCTTATTTAACATGCAAAGAACAAGATGAGCATTCTTCGACATTCATAGGAATGCCAAAGTCTTTGTTTATATGTTTTTGTTGGGCAATGTTGAGAGTTCCTTTTCCCCCTGAAAACTTAGCTATTATAACAACTCTAGTTTGTCTATTCAGAGAAATTTGAGGGATATCGCCAAACTCTATGGCACAGAGTCATCTGTGAGGGCAGTGGAAGAATATCGTAGAACTGCAGGCTTGCAGTCCATTTCCTCATTATGTTTCGAAGCTGCAAGAATATCTGCTGTCCTAATTGATGATGGACTGCAGTTGGACAGAAAGCATGACCTCGAGTGGCACAAACGTTTGGTTCCAGTTGTTGGCCGTATATTGAGGATTGAACGCTTGGCAGAGGAGATCCTTGATGAGGTAAGAAACGCTGTCTCATGACTTTAACTTGTTTGTGCATTGTACCTTCTCGACTTATTAGTTTGGTGGTTCAATTTCTAATGTTTCATTCTACTCCGATGCTTTTCTTATATTGTTCTATTCAAGAAAAACAAGGAGCGCCATTTTACTCTTCTATGTTCTTAACCAGGGTTGCGAAAAGTTGAAAGCTACTTATATTGCATCTTATTCATCTTTACTGTTTCATTTATGAGGAGCCTTTTGCTTCAGTCTTCAGTCTCCTCCTCAGCTGTTTTATCTAAAGATTTGGTACATGCCGTCGATCATCTAGAAATTTGCTCCTCCTCCTTCCATTGTCTGAATCTATAATTTTCTGTGGTTGTACTGGGAGAGGAATTTACTGTTGAATATTTCTGCAGTTAAAACTCTGATTACTTTCCATTTCAATTTGCATATGGTGTAGAAGTTGAGCTACTTGTGTCTTGTGTGAAAACATAATTGGACCCTACAAGTTTTAATATTTGTATCCATTGCTTTTGTGTTGGTTAATTAGCATGCTAATACATCTTTCTAGATAGATCAAATGGTGTGTTCACAGTTTCTCTCCTTGGTCTTCCCCTTGTTTTTCATTTCTCAGGAGATGCTAGATGGATCTGTTTGGACTTTGGATTCGTTCACTAAAATCTTTGAAGAACGGCTAAATTCATATCCTTTCCGTTAATTTTGAATGCATCTGTTATTTGTCCTTTGCTGGTATAAAGGTTAGTTCTCTTCTGTTTTTCCCTTGAATCTTCATTGTCACAGTAGCTCGTGAGATATATGGATTGAAAACTATAGCTGCATACCGAAGTGGTCTAGACATCGATACAAACGTTGACAGTGTAGATGCTGAGGAAGGCCTTCAGCATACTCTCCGCAGTGAGTATTGCACATGAATGTGGTCTACCATGGTTGATAGATTACAAGGAAGAAAAGAGAAACGTACTGATAATTTCTCTTTCAATTAGGGAAACCTCTCCGCATAACAAACAAAAGCTTCATTGACTATGTCTTGACACGTAGTTTGGAGATTGCTGTACGCTTTGACCTTCCATTGCAGATACATACTGGGTAATATATTTTTTTATATTATTGAATGGCCTTAATGCTTGGTCCATTAAGTTGGAAAATGGTCAATTGATATCAGATGGATTTTCCAGAAAGTTGGTATTCCAAGCATGTAGTTATCTCAAAGAAGGTGAAAACATTACAATTATATCACTATTCCAAGCACCTGCTGATTTCTTTTATGCGGTAGACTTTTGTCGAAGGCTAATTTCTATACCTACTGAAGTTAGTTCAATGAAGCTGCGGGAATTTTCCCTTTGTGAGCTTACCCATGAACCTTGAGATATGGCAAGTTTCTTATTTTATCATATCAGTTGTCAAATACAGCGTTTAAATATCTGCATGTTTTCTCTGGTATACGTTGTCTATAATGACTGAGTTGTTCCCTTTTTTCCATATTCGTCTCCAGATATGGAGACAAAGATTTAGATCTCCGCCTGGCTAATCCCCTTCATCTAAGAACTCTGCTTGAGGACAAGAGATTTTCCAGGTGCCGTATTGTCCTTTTACATGCTTCATACCCATTTTCGAAGGAAGCATCATATCTGGCCTCTGTTTATCATCAGGTGAATTTGTTGATCTCTAGATAATTGCATTCTAGACTTCCTTTACACTTTAGAGTCAATTATATTGTGCTACTTTTAGGTATATCTCGATTTTGGGCTGGCAGTTCCACATCTTAGTGTACACGGCATGACATCTTCAGTCAAAGAGCTTTTGGACCTGGCTTCAATAAAGAAGGTGTTCTTTGGCTTGGACTATATAAAACTATGAATTCACTTGGTTAACTTTGGTGCGCCTGGGCATGTATTAATGTTTTGACCAGTTGTTATTCTCTTTCCTTCTTCCTTTAAGCTATGTCAATATTCCTCTGTATGAATCAGTTGTAAGTCTGAACTGTCTGTACTCTTTTTGGTTGGACTAATAGTACATTTACTAATACAATTATGCAGGTGATGTTCAGCACGGATGGTTATGCCTGTCCTGAAACTTATTACTTAGGTCTGTTGAAGCGATTTTACTTTTATCAATGCTTTAATTTGTTAAATTTGCGTGCAAAATCTACTGCAGTCACCTTTGTTTCCCACATTTTAGTGATCTGCAATTCATGGATCAATTGTGACTATGGACTACTTGCAATTTGCTTGCAAAACGTACTGCAATCGCCTTTGTTTCCCACATCTTAGTGATCTGCAACTCATGGAACAATTGTTACTATGCACTACTTGCATTGGTTTGGGAAAATTTCAACTAAGGGCTTGAAGTGAGTCTGTTTTCAAGCCATGATTGGGGGTATTTTTAGTCCAAGATCATTTTTTTCTTTTTCTTTTTTATGTTCATCTTCTTCTTCATCTAAAGAAGAATGAAGAAGAAGATGCAGAGACAGAGAGAGGGTATAATGATGGCGCTAGGTGTGATGGTGCCATTCCCATTCTACTACTGGTTATGGATGAGGCCACAGGCATGGGTGATTCTGTGTGGAGAGGGCGTGACCCAAGCAAAGTGATGGCTCTGATCTCTCACTTCTTGAAGCTGATACAGAGCCTCTCTCTCCTCTGTCTCTTCCTTGTCTTGGCCTCCCCATCTCTACTTCTGGCCCCTCTTCCTCTTTGGCCAGTTCCTCACCTTCAGGAATCCCCAAACCCCCAAAAATAAAACAGAACAGATTTTCCCTTTTGTTTAATGTAGTTATATGACTTATGTTTGGTGGTTATGGGATTGTTGCGGGGTATATGTTTATTTGTCTATTGTTCGTGGTTCTGGGGAGACCAAAAGGGAATTTGCCAGATTTGGGCTCAAGGTTTTGCACTTTTGTCTTTAAATTCTGAGACTAACATTTCATGAGGTTGAGGCCACCATCTTTTTTTGTCAGATTCATGTTGTCCCCAGCTCACGAGTGGTATTTTTTTTTTCTTAACTTCAGAACAATCAAGAAGAAAATGAAAAGAGAAAAGAAAGAAAAAAAAACACCTGGACGAAAATGCCCCCAATCATAGCTTGAAAAGTGACATGTTAGAGGCACATGCGAGCTTAGGCCCTTATTTGAGACGAAGTTGGCCACTTTAGGCCCTTATTGGAAACTTTCCCAGTGAAGCCTGATTGGAGGTTAGAACCTATTAATGATAGATAAAAATGTCCAAAACCAGCATAACTAGATTGACCTTTGAGGGAAGAAAGTGAAACGTAATCAAAATCTTGCTTGGTGTCTGGATCTTATTATTTGTATGTAAAGATAATTAATATGAGAGACATTCTGTGACTCGCGATTTTCTATACACAAGAAGCCTCTTACTATGTATTATCTATCTCATCCATGACTGGCAACTCAGGTCTCACATTCCTCTAGATCAAATGATTTCTCTTCTGAGGATTTTTAGTCCACTGTAAATGATGACAAAGCTAAAAATCGAGATTCGCGTAATCACCTTAACTCAGTTTTTTGTCTATGGTTGAAATCCTGGGATCTTTGTGGCTCTTGCTTTTTACCCTTTTGGATAATTAGTATGATCAAATTATTTCCACCTGGAATAATTGGCTCAATGGTTTGATATTTTGAAAAGCTCTGCCGAAGTCATTGAACTTTTGAGAAATAGTGTTGTATTTTTCAACTCATCTGTTCTCAATTTGTTCTACAGACAAATATAGATGAAGTGTTGTATTTTTCAGCTCATATGTTCTCAATTCGTTCTATGTATAAGTCAGACAAATATAGATGAAGTGTTGTATTTTTCAGCTCATCTGTTCTCAATTCGTTCTTTGTATAAGTCAGATAAATATAGATGAATGGCGTTGATTAATTGAATGAAATTTGTGGATTGACTTTTCCATTTTAGTTTTCACTTTTAAACTTGCAGCACATGCACTTTTAGTTTTTATAAGCCAAAACACTTGAAATTTTCTTTACATATATTTAACACAATGATCATAATTTTTAATTTCTGATAATATTTTGAGATTTTGGCGGGAAAACAAAAAAAAATACTTATCTTTCAATGGAAAAAAAAAATCCTCTCTCTGATTTTTTTTATTGGAGATAAATTTTCATATTGTCCAGTAGAGACAATTCTTTTACACTTCAAAGTTTTGTTTGTATAGGTGCAAGAAAAGCACGTGAAGTTGTCTTCTCAGTTCTCTGTGATGCATGTGCTGATGGTGATTTGTCAGTTCCTGAAGCTATTGAAGCGGTGCAAGACATATTTGCGAAAAATGCAACTGAATTCTACAAACTGAATTTAGCCCCTAAATCTCTTGTTTCAAAGCATTCTCCATCCCCCATTTTGACGATCAATAATACTTCTATTACCGATGCCTTGCTTGTTCGCATCATTTGGGTTGATGCTTCTGGACAGCACAGATGTCGTGTAAGTCCCTCTCTCTCTTCCCCCCACCCCCCCAAAAAAAAAAAATTGTTGAAGTTGTTGTCTCACTTCGCTTGTGAATGGGTCTTGTATGCTCTTTATATTCATGTGGTCTCCCTCCACCTAATAACTTAAGTTTTTGGGTTGGATTTTCTAACATGGTATCAGAGTCAGTCTTATTCCTTTCCGCATATGTGGGCTCACCCCCCATTAGTCAATTTCCACGTGCCGCTTGTAATCCGGCTTGCACGTGAAAGGGGATATTGAAGTTGTTGTTGTTGTTGTTGTCCCACATCGCTTGTGAATGGGTCTTGTATGCTCTTTATATTCATGTGGTCTCCCTCCACCTAATAGTTTAAGTTTTTGGAACAAAAACAAAATTGCTCAACTTCATCTTGATTGGTTGTCTCAGTGTAAACAATTAGAAACTTCAATAGTTTGGATTTTCCATGCAGTACAATAGATTAAGATTCGGTGTAGGCTTCAAAAAAGAAGGTAGATAATTGAATAAAGCGGCTCTTCAACAACTTATGGGATGTTTCTGTTCTTGCATGAAGCTCTACCCATAGGATAGTGATGCACCAGGTGTACCTTTTGGAGAGAAAATTTTGACTTTTGAACAACTTTGAGTGTGCACTTGAATAATCCTGCTCATTATGTAATTCACGTCAAATCTGTCACATGTATTGGTGATGCGACCATAAAATTGGTCCCTGTCTCTCTTTCGTGCAAGGGAGAAAAGCTGAGATCTAGTCTCACTTTCATTTTGTATATTGAGATAAAGAAAAATTAGAATTTTTCTGTTGAATTTACGATTCATGTGCAGCTTCCTTAAGCCAAAAGCTGCCTTGTAGAGCACCCCAATGCCTAATCTTGGATTAGAGCAAACTGCCTTTCTGCAAGCCCCTTCACTAGTTAATTCTAGTAATCTGCTTGAAGACTGCAATGTTTGTGCATTGCTTTGATGCTGGAGTGCGGCACTTCATTATTTAATATCAGCCATTCTCCCATTCCTGTCTGGTCTATACCATGGTCTCTATTATGCACTAGCATTTAATGTTGCATCTTATCTTTAGATGATCGCGCACTGATATTTACAGTAAATGATCAAAAGAATCTGGGCTGGCTTCTGGTCTCTCTCAATCAAGAAGGCTGCTTATTTTACAGACAAAAACAGGGAAAAACAAACTTCTCTTGTTGTTGTTGACTTATATGGACTTGGATTGGTAAGCTGTTTCTTGACCAAATTATAGAAATAAGCTTGTTAGATTTTCAGGTAACTTAATTTTCGAAGTGCAAAAGATTCAGAACTGATTCAGTTCTTTTTCCTTGATCTAGGGCCATAAGTTGATAAACTGTCTCTCTTTTGAAAGAAAAATTATCCTACATATGCCACTGTTGGTAATTTATTTCTGACTCCTGTTCATGAGATTTTCAGGTTGTCCCTGCAAAACGCTTCAACGATGTTGTTGTGAAAAATGGAGTAGGCTTGACACATGCATGTATGGGGATGTGTTCATTTGTTGGTTGTCCGGCTGAAGATACCAATCTGACTGGGGTGGGTGAGATCAGATTGATACCTGATTTGTTAACAAAATGGCAAATTCCATGGTATGACCAGTTTTTTTGTCCAACCAACCACTCTAGGTTGTATAGTAATACTAATTTTTCATCTGACAAGTTTCTTTTTCATCTTAGAGTTCCTTTCATTTTGCTGCTTAAGCTTTATATTGACATTGTCTACTTGTGGAGTCGTTTATTGCTGTGGAGACTTCTATCTGTGGTACCAAATTCTGAACCGTGAAAGCATAGACAGTGTGCTTAACTAGGACTGGCAAATGGTGAGGCATGGGAGTCACTCCATAGTTGGATAGTGCTCATAGATCGCATCCTTATCTATTAGAGATTTTTTAGGGGACAATTCTGAATTATGAGATTATGATTATGAGACTTTGAAATTATGACTGATTAAGTTATATTACATGAAATGAGCCCTTTCTTTCCTCCAAGAAGGAAATAAAGGAAATATTCCAAGAATAGAAAAGATGTCGAACACTGAGTGGACAACAGTACATTGATAGATTGAAATAGCTTTCATACACCGGGCTTGTGCTAGTCTGCCTTTTTCTCAAGATCATCTAAGTTGAATTTTTGTGTACTCGTCCTCCAATATCGACAAGGTAAAGATAAAGGAGATTCATCTAAACCTTTCATGTAAAATCATCAAAAACTGATGTATCTCATTTTTATTTTATTTTTTTGGTTTTGGGGGGGGGGGGGGGGGGGGGGGGATCAGTGGTGTATCTCGTCTAAAAGTTAGTCTTTTGTGCAGTATGTGCAAAGTGTTTTTGAAATTTTGAGACAGACTAAACTTATGTTTTGTGATCCGTGGCTTGTTATTAGCCATCATATGACTATTGTTAGTAAATTGATTTCTTGTTTTATATTTTTCTCTTTACTTTCCTAATAGGGAACCACGTGAGGAAATGGTTTTGGCTGATACGCATATCAGACCGGGAGAAGCTTGGGAGTTCTGCCCTAGAGAGGCCTTAAGAAGGGTTTCCAGGGTTCTGAAAGATGAATTTAACTTGGTAAGGCAGATGGAATGTCAATCCCATTTGTAATGCTGCTATAAGTGATGACTAATTCAAAATCTGTATCTTTAGGTGATGAATGCAGGGTTTGAAAATGAGTTCTATCTGTTGAAGAGCGTGCTAAGGTACTTTCAGCATCATTACTTTTAACATCCAAATGGCTCTGCAACAGGACATTATACATTAAAGCTGTTGACTTGCACAGGGAAGGAAAAGAAGACTGGTTGCCAGTGGACTCATCACCGTATTGTTCTACATCGGGATACGATGCAGCTAGGTCAATATTTCATGAGATTTTTGCCGCATTGAAGTCTTTGAATATCCCAGTTGAACAGGTATGTCATTAAACCGATGCCTTTCAATGCTAATTGACAATGCGCCACTTTCGAAATGAGGTTGCTTGTTGCTCAGTGTTATTGTTAACCTTTTTTCTGTATTGAAATGAAAGACTCTTCTGACCCAACTAGCTTGCTTTGCTTGGAGTTACAAATTTGACTGGGGTATTAACCTACCTTGCCCCAAGCATCCGTCTTGTGTAGGCATATGACACTTGGAATTGGAGATCTTTTCAACGTTCCAAATTAATATATTATGCTGTATGACATGAGAAAGGATCTTATTTGTATAGGTGTAGTACGTGCTCATACTCTGTGCATAGAAAGCATTAAGGTCTTTTTCATCAGTAGAGCTAGAAGCCCCTAATGGTCTTAGATCTTCCACTTTCATTCAGCAGGTCGCTGCTTTCTGATGAAAAGAACCTTGATTGTGCCTAAAATAAATTCGAAAGAAATTGGAACCAGGAAACTATTTTACACCCATTTACATTTTTAACCGATGTAGACTTTGCAAATTGTTGGGTTATATCATAGTGGTTTTCAGATAATAGAGGCACCATGACGTTGAGCGGCATTCAGTGCTAGTGCTAGCTCATATTGTCTTACATTTTGATAGTTTGGCATCTCTGATTGGTTTATTGTCAAGTGACATTGCATGAAATAGATCCATGTTACTTTTCTGGTTACTGCTGGTGCATTTGCTGCCTCTCCCTTGAGCTCTTTCCATACATCTGCCTTTGCCACATAGGTGCATGTTTCTGCAGTAACAGTTGCAATGCTCTTACTAGATTGTCTTCTCTGCAATGTATTTAGTTGCATGCTGAAGCTGGAAAGGGCCAGTTTGAAATGGCTCTTGGGCATAAGCCCTGCGGCAGTGCTGCTGACAATTTGATTTTCACTCGTGAAGTTGTGAGGGCTGTAGCACGGAAACACGGCCTATTAGCAACTTTTGTTCCCAAGTAGGTGTTTTTATTTTTATTCTATTCTTTCTCATAATTAAATATCTTCATTGATCTGTCAGCTTTAGGCAGGAAATTGAAAGTACACATCTTACTCGACTACATTCATCTTTAAAATAAATTAATGACTTCATATTCATTAAATGTGTTTATCATAAGCCGTTGAATAACTTGTAAAAACTCTGTATTATTGAAAAGTTGAGGCTATGTTATAATGTGTCTCACTATCCTTTCCATCATGATATTACATGAGTGCAACAGATGGTTCTTATTTTGTAGGTATGACTTGTATGATATTGGATCTGGATCCCATGTACATTTAAGTTTTTGGCAGAATGGAGAAAATGTCTTCATGGCATCTGATGGATCGTCACGGCATGGCATGTCCAACACTGGGGAGGAGTTCATGGCAGGGGTCCTATATCATCTCCCTTCTATTTTGGCAATTACTGCTCCATTACCTAATAGGTTGCCATTTCACTGAATGTTTCCTAGTGCCTTTGTTTTTTTGTAGTTAGAGATCTGTAATTGAATGCTGAGACTAAGTTTCAGTAGATGTGTGCACTTGGATATTCGGAATGCTAATTGTCTTTTGTTTGTCTTGGCTGCAAAACGGCTTGTTTTTGGTTCTACATATACAATGTCTGACTGCTGCTAAATATGAGATATAGCTTCACTAAATAAACTTAGTACTAACAGGCCTCTTTGAAGCCATTACTTTCGGCAGGTGGAACCCGAGTAACGATTCCTTCCAATTCACTATGGTGGTATTTTCTTAGCAGAAATATCATTGGCTAGAAAAGTGTTGAAGTTGTTGTTGTTGTCCCACATTGCTTGTGGATGAGTGTTGTATGCTCTTTATATTCATGTAGTCTCCCTCCACCTAATAGCTTAAGCTTTTGGGTTGGACTTTCTAACAAAAAGTAACTCGATTAATAAGATTCAAACTCTTGATGGCCAAAAAGCAAACAAATAATACGATTCTTTCTTCACAATTCTCGCTTGAAGCTTGTATAACAACAATTAGAAATGTACAACATCATGATCGGCTCGGGGGAAGAAATAGAGCATAAATGATAATTCAGGATACTGTCAATGCGCACCAACATCGTGATGCTTATCTTATCTGTCTACAAGAAGCTTTAGGTCAAGTATGTGACACTATGAAGACCTCTATATCATTGAAACAGTTTAAAGTTCCTGTACCAGGTTAAATTCACCTTGGAGGGAACATCTGCATTATAATCTCGCCAGTAGTTTCTTGTAGTCGGCAGAAAAGAAATGTTCATGTCTCATACTTGATGATTGTGATATGTAGCTATGATCGAATACAACCAAATATGTGGAGTGGCGCATATCAATGCTGGGGGAAGGAAAATAGAGAAGCTCCATTGAGGACAGCATGCCCACCTGGAGTAAAAGATGGCTTAGTGAGCAATTTCGAGATCAAATCATTTGATGGGTGTGCAAATCCACATTTGGGATTGGCTGCTATAATTACTGCTGGTATTAATGGGCTACGGAACCACCTTTCATTGCCTGAACCTGTTGGTAAGATTACATAGTTTTTGTACTTCATATAAAAACGTTGATTTCTTGTGTAAAATTATGTTCCTTACTACTACATTCAATTTCCTTCTTTCTTTATTGTAGCAAATCCTGAAACTCGCTTGGGTAGGTAACCTGGTCCTTGAATTGGTAACTTCATTAGGTCATGCAGAAGCAGAGTGATGGCCCAACATTTGATAATATGGAACATCAACGTGTGTTGTGCTCCTAGCCTAATTCACTCACACATGTTTGGTTCTTAACTAGTGAGCCAACCCCATGGGATTACCATCATTGTTGTTTGGTGGAGCTCAAAATAACTGTACCATGTCTTGCACTTATTTTGGGTTTTCAAAAATATCGGGCATTTAGATCCTATCAATTTTCGACTGTTAAGGTATAAAAATATAACCTATGACATTGTCTATTTGTTTTAGTTTTTAGAGCAAATGGTTCTTCACTAACTCTAACGTGGAGGGCTCACATGCTCGACACTTTTATCATCCTAAAAGCTTTCGCGGGAGGGGAAGTAACGTGGAGTGTTTAAAGAATATAATATTTATTTTCTCGAATAGCTCAACCTTTCAGAATAAAAGGATTTGCACTTAATTTCAACAACAATAGTGGGCGCTAAATGTTTTTTCTTTTAATGGGATAGAGTGATGTATTTTACTTTATATTTTTCTTGTCTAGTGTTAGGTGGAATTCATCAAAAAATATAATATGTCCTGACCTTCTATATGCCCATTGTGATGCTTATCAGTGAGGCTTACACCTTTCCTCTGATGTTGAAATTATCCACGAGAAAACAGTCAGTTGCAATGGTGTCGTTTTTTCTGTAATTCATAGGTTGGTGAAGGCTTTGAAAGAATTCGCTTCACTTGTAAAGGTTGCGTTGCGTGGAATATGGTTTTGTCAGTCTTAGTTGGTCCTAAGATTCTTTGGGTTTTCATTAACTGCTTTTGATCTTCTTAATCTCTTATAAAATGTCACTAAATGTTGGAGGCCTGGGGTCAAAAGGTGCATTAGCTGCTGAAAGACCATTGTGCTAACTGCCTCCAATTGTCTAAAGGATGGTTGAATGAGTCATCTTTACTATCCCTGCAACCAGCCTCTGTGTAGTCGACTTCTTGCATCATTTTTAACTCCGAGAAACTGACCTGCATTTCTTTCTTGGAATTAGTTGAACTCCTACTTAAAATTGTTTTCCATTTGGGAAATTTTAAGGTCGATTTCCTTGTCTTCAACTGACGCTTCAATAATGCATTATCGAGACAGATACTAATCCATCTAGCCTCGAAGGAAAGCTTCAAAGGCTGCCCAAATCACTTGCTGAATCTTTAGAAGCTCTCCGAAAGGACAATGTTATGAAGGATCTCCTTGGTGAGAAGCTTTGGACAGCCATAACTGGAATTCGCAAGGTATGTCCGGTGTATCCATTCCTTATGGTGACAAATATCTTAGAAATAACCAGTTCATGATTGCTATCTACTGAGGACTTGAGAAAGTTTCATGGGTCAATGCTTAAAACGTTTCTTTCTCCGAATATTTTACTGCATGGTTCCTATCTGGTAATGTCAAACAATTGTGAAGCACACTCAAAGGCCTGTTCATTGCCCACTCATTTTCGTTTTTGGGTTGGAAAAGTTACGTAAATTCACATGTTTTGGCGACAGTTTTGTTTAAACATTATATCTGGTTAATGAAATTACTGGAATTCCTTTGATCTGCGTATGGCTGAACTGAGGTAGGCTCTGTTTCATCTTTGTTAAGTTATGGTTTGTGTTTCTTTGTGGTGCAAAAAGACAGCTAAAACAATCGAAAACAGTTCAAGTAGCAATCATCAATTCAATGCTGCAATCATTCCTTTGTACTCCAAAATTCATTTGAACCCGTCATAGATATAGCTTCTCTAATAATCTTTATGCCTACTTCAACTAATAAAATATCTAAGTTACAACTAGCTTGGGTTTTACTATGTTAACATTTTTAGATTCAGATGTCCTCTATTCGACAATCCAATGAATATCTACATGCAAACTGTTTTCTGATTTTATAATCGAGGAATTTGTTGAAGACGTCGCTGGAAAATGCCATTGTGTGGATGTGCACGCACGCTTGTTTTTTCAGTTGGGATAGTAAGTTTATTAAAGAGCACTATGGGGGCGGCTCCCTCTTACAACCTCGAAATCAGAAAGGATTAAAGCCAATGATATATTGGAAATTGCATAGAACAGATCACTGGAAAATCCTTTCTTACAGAGAATTGAGTGATGTGTGACTTGGAAAATGCGGTGTTCCCCCAGTGCTATTGAGTTGTCCATCAGCATGACAATCTAATTTTAGTTTCACCAGTCCAGCTTGTAAATTTGTTTTGGCTGATTCTGTTGTACGTATCAAGGGATGCACAATGAATTGGATATTTTACTGCTTGGATGAATGTACTGAAGATGCCCATGTTTTTGCAGGCTGAGATTGAACACTATTCAAAGAATACAGATGCGTACAAGCAACTTATACACCGATATTAACCTAACAATTTCCCAAACATCTTGGAGATCAGGAACAGCCATCTCTCCAGATGACCTGAGCTGCAGTTCTTGTCCTATGTGAAAATTTAACAGTGTTAGCTCAATAAGAGAGCCTTATCAGTTTGTGTTCTGAGATTTTCTGATCTGTTTCCGGCACATCCTACCAATGCCTCTTTGATCCTATATTTCCATCTAACAATGGCGCTGTGCTTACTGCTGCTTGTGCTGAAAGTTGTTTCGGTATTTTCTTGTTTGAGCTTGGATCGTTCTCCTCAGGGCATCTGATACTCAAAGACTGCTCTAGAACATTCCATTCTGTGTTTCGGCAAACATATAGTTCCACAAGGCACAATGTACAAGGTTTGCTTTGGATTGTGTAGAACTGGAGTGTGCGGAACGGATTTGCAATCGCCTATTGACTCTGTACATGGAGGATGTTATACTAATGACGATAACCAGAGCCTTGAAATAAATTGCTGGAGGTCATGTCATCGTGTTGCGATTCTTTTCCCCAAATTTCTGTGATTTCAAGAGGTGAGTTTGTTCTTGCTGATTACACAGGTGGTGCTTGGTATGTCCTCTTAAATCATGTCGCCTGTGAATTTCAATATGCATCTCCTCTTATTGCTCAATGACCCTATCCTTGGGATAAATGCTGGAAGCATGATTGAACTTTTGACATGTCTGAGCATGAACATGACATCTTCAACTCCATGCTCAGAACTGCAGGAGGGTCGTACTTTTGTCGGATGACCCTCCCTAAATAAACAAAAACCAGTGTACAATGCGAAAGGACACGACTTGTGTATTGATCTCGGGTCTCTTTTCAGTCCCTAAAGCCCTTTGATTGTGAGGATGTGTGCAATCACTTTGATGGATCAAGTCAGATATGCTATCAGGAATAGCGTCATTCATGCTGGACCTACCTGTTTTCTTCTTTCCTTATATTTTGGGTGACCGCCGTGAGCACCGGAAACAAACGAATCACCGAGATCTCGCATTAGTTAGGGGCTTGAAATATGCCACAATGCCCGCTTGAGTGTGAACTGGATCGGGTCGTACAGAATCAACCCAGTGTAGTTTTCGGTCTCGAGAACTTGGATTTCGACTTTGGATTGGCCCCAGTGTATGCTCACCCCTAGAGAATACTGTTCTTGGTAATCAACCATGTCAAAAATCGAATTGTACGTTGTAAGATGACATACGTGACAGCAACAATATTCACTCCTCTCCATAGTAGGAGCAGTGAAAGCTAAAGTAAATTCAGGATGGAGACCAGCCAACCAACAAGAATCTGTTCTCTCTAAGTTTGGCAATAACTATGTGCTCAGACAGCACATGCATGCCCTTCTGCAAGGCGAGCACACCCGACCAGCGACTTTGAGAAGCACTTAAAAAAAAAACAAAAGAAAACAAAGACTAAAACAAAAACGGGAGTGTCGAATGACTCATGGTTGAATCCAGCTGTAAGAAAAGTCATCAGAACTGGTGGGAGCAGGCTCGTGTGTTTTTCCATCTGTTTGGTACACACAAGCATGGCGTTCTACTTCGAGTGTGATGATTCGTGCTCCTGATCTATTTTGGATCTTATCAAGATGGACATGACATTTGTGTATAGTCAAAACGAAAACATCACGATTCATCTCGTACATTGTTGCGGCCAAACCATCATTTTTTTTTAAACATGATTACTAACTCCGATACATTTATATACAACAAGAAGATTATATCCATCCCGATAATCGCCCCGGCCAGTTAGGGCCGGCCTAAGCGCATGATGCAAAAATCAGTCGCTAGCTCTAAGCGCATGAAATGCCGCACTCAATAGTGTAACGAATCCGGACCTAAGTAGGTGCCAAAAAAAAAAAGGATAGGATTATTCATACTTAGTACGGGAAAATCAGCCCACAACATACACCTAATCAACGCACAATATATTAATTGCTAACGGAGTCAAACTCGTGATTAAAGTTGATACACTTGTTGTTTAACTAAGCATATTGGACAGGTCCATTTCCAACTAACAAAAATTAAAGGATGGCTTTCTATTATTTATTGATTGTGTCAAACAAGCGGATATGATATATATTTGATATGGGGGCATGTAATATATAAACATGACCTTTTTCCTGGAGTAGTGTGAAAGTTTGTCACCTTAGCAATGCTGAACATCACGATACGATTGCGTCTCGTTTCCCTGGTCTTTAAGGGCCTGTATGGTAACACTTCAGAAACGCATTGTCGCGACCCTCTTCGGGGCGTCGCCTGCCGGAGGGGGCTAATGGGTCGCCCGATCGTCGCCTGATCGGATGCGGGCCTCTCCCAAGGTCCATTACCCAAATTGCAACGGCTGGATATACGTGGTCGACATTCGGTGTGGTCTAGTGACATGTGATATGTGTACATGCCAAGGAGTCGCCACCAATCGTTTCTTGGAGGGTACGATCGGAAACCCCATCGAATAGTTGGGAGCTGTCTATTCGATTCTGCGGAAACTAGAGAAATGGGTTCGGGGACTTAGTTACGCCAACTGCTAGAGTTGACGCCCTTTCGGTACCTAAGCTGAATGGTTTATCTTATCCTAGGATTTCATACAGGCGAGTGGGGTACAGATCCTAAATCTAGGAATCCATGCAGATGGGAATGACTACCTTAGCACTCACAATCAATGAAAATAAATGCGCAAATCAAGGATCCATAACATGCGGATAAAGCACATGAAATCAGCATGGCATCCCTAATGAGGCCCTATTAGCCTAGAGAAATATCAATCAAGGCTTAGGAGTGCCTTTGACATGATTCGCCCATGAGTGGCAAAATCGTAATTTTGAACAATTCGGGGACAATTCGCCTCGAAAGGACAAATTTTTCATTTTGGATTAATTGGGAAGTCAAAAGACAGGGGAAATAGGATTGGCCATCAATTCAATCCATTTCCTATTTTTTGGGAATTTCCAGGATTTTTCTGGAATTTAAAAGTGATTTTACCCTCGGAGGGGTAAAGTCGTCATTTTGGACAAAGATGAGAGCTAAAAATCTCGAATATTAGGGTTGGTCGTCCACATGACCCAAACCCTAACTTTGAGCAATTTTCAGGATTTGACTGGAATGGGAAAGATGATTTACCCTTTGAGGGGTAAAATCGTCATTTTGGGGAAGATGAGGAGATTCAAAAATCCCAGCAAAAGGATTCGCCACCTAAATGGCCCTATCCTAATCTACGCATTTTCGATATATCTCAAAATGCAGAGCGGGGATGAATTACCCCTAAATGGTATAATCGTCAATTCTTGGAAGAACGGATGAGAAATCCCAAAAATAGGATTGACCAGTTGTCTGTGGTCAATCCTCAATTTTTGGGGATTTCTGGAATGTTTAGGAATTTTTCACAATTTTCCTACATTTTTTTTGGAATTTTTTGAGATTTTCTAGAATTTTTTTTTTTGGATTTTCTAAGATTTTTCGATTTTTTAACCATTATTATTATTATTATTTTATTTAAAAATGCCTCGGACCGGGTCGACCCGACCCATTCGGGTCGGAACCCGCCCCGGACCCGCGAGACCAGCTCCCTAAAACGACGCAACATCCGCCTTTTTTATTTTCGGTTTATTGGGCTTTGATCTGACGGTCCCTGATGGACCACGTGGCTAATCCACGATCTTCGGATTGACTTACCAAATCCTACGGTTCAGACTGATTGAAGACTTGACTTGGACCGTCCGATTCAATTACTTAAACCTACGGCCACGATTAGAACGTGAGACTTGATCTGGACCGTCCATTCTCATTAACCCAAAACGACGTCGCCTGACCCTTTACTTAAACGGCACCGTTTCTGTTCTGATTGATTTTCTGATTAAAACTATTTTCGGATAATCCTAATTTCTAATCGAACGGCCACCGTTTATTAGGCTCGATTAATCTCAACCGTTGGATCTCCCTATTCGAACAACAACCTCCAATAGCCAAGCTGACTGTACTGACACGTGGACCAATGACCTACCGCCACCTAAGCGTTTTGACTCGTTGACTCGCCAGGTCAGCATCGTCTTCAACCTCTCGACCTTGGCGAAATGGACGGCTGAGGAACTCCAGAGCGGTTCTAACAGTGAAACTTTGATAAAATCGCGCGAAACCAACGCCAATCGACTTGAAATCGCCTCTATTCTAACATGTCTAAGAATCGGAGCACGCAATTCGCAGAATCAAGAGCAACAAGTAGAGCGCCGAGTACGGCCATGGGAGTTCGATTGCTTGATTAACACAAAATCATTACAATTCCATCACAGGATAGCATCAATTGATGTTCAGGAGACTTACCTCGAGCTCCGATTGAGCTTGCTCAGCCCAGATTTGGCTGGGCAAGAATGAACAAGGGCCAGTTATAGAGGCTGTTTTCGAAGACTCGATTCGAGATATTCATGCAAAGTCAATGCGAAACAGATATGCGACGATGGTCAGTGATGTTCAAGGAGCGAAACGCACACTAAATGCAAGAATCATTGCCAGAAATGAAGTTCGCCATTGAAGCTCGGTATAGAGTTCGAAGCTCTGACTCACTTGTTTTCGCGATCGTAGCTTGCGCGGTCGACGGCGATCGCTTCCTGGGTGTCTAGGCAACCTCTCCGCTACACTCACCGGCTTTGGTTTGGCCTGGGAATGGCCTAACCCATGCCTCTCAGTTCGAACTCGAGCCCTCGTCAATGGCGGTTGGAGGGGGAGCTCTTAGTCTTTCTCTCTCTCTTTCTTTCGATTCAGTTTCCTCTCTGCGAACTGAATTTTCCAACCTCCTGCTTCGCGAAGGTCTGTTGGCTTATATAGGATTTTCAGCTTTAGCACCGAATCGGGAAGTTGAAATAGGTGACCTCCGCACGTGAAAACACGTGTGAAATGGTCACCAACGACCGGCAATTGACGGGCATTAAGTGGCTATTCTGTTCGGGACCTCCGGTGGTCGCATTTGGCTCGAATTTGACCTGCATTTGGTAATTGTTGACTTTCGCAGGTCTCTCGTCTTGACCGGCCGATTACTATCTGCTCCGGCGGTCGTTGATCACCATTCCAGTCCCGATCGACGAGGAATGGTCTAAGGAATTAAACGCCCAACAATGCCTCTCCGATTATAGTCGATTGGTCGGTCAATTTTGTTGTTGAAATTCAACTTTGTACTGTTCATCCGCGCGTAGACCTGAGGAAGACGATGACACTGCTCTGGACCGGTTTGACCGGTCCGACCAGCGGTCAGACTTGTTTGAACCGGTCCCGACTTGCAATTTTCTAAATTAATCCCAAATTAATAGGAAATTTTTGCAATTGAACCTCAAAATCGAATCTAGGGCATGGATTTTATCTAAAAATATGGTTTCCCAAAAGTTCATATCAATTTTAACAAAAACCCCAAATTTTCATATAATTGCAAATTAGGGATTTGCGCAATTGAAGGCTCAAATGATCAAATTGGGCCAAATTACATATGCCAATCGATTCAAAATGGTAAGACCCATTAGGCAGTATGTTTAATTTGTCTTGATAGCCCTTGAATTGAAAGTAATTTCAATTGTGCCCAATTTCAAGAGCTAAAATGTAATTTAGCATGTAATTTGTGTAATTAGGCAATTTATGCGAACAATCGAGCTAAATTGAAGTGGGGGACAATCAAATTGAATGTCAAGGTCCTTAAAAATGCCAAAATTGCAAATAACAAGACTCAATTGATATTTTTTTCTCAAATTCAATCATATGTGTTACAAAGTAACACCTAAAATTGAATCTGATTTTGGACTTTTTGTGTGGTCAAAAAGACAAGGGATTTAAAAGAAAATATTGGCTATTTTTTCATTTTTTTTACCTCAAATTCTATTTTTCTCGAATTTTCTAGTATTTTTCTATTTTCTAAAAATATTAAAAAATACGAAAAATATGAAAAATTATTTTTTTTTGTCAAAAATGGTCCCTTAGGCTTGGCCAAGGCCACCAAAGTTGATTTTTCAATTTTTTGACTTTTTATGGATTTTTTATAATTTTTCAAAGAAATGACCAAAAAAGGCTGATCGAAAATTAAGTGTCAACACGCATATAGTAAAAAAAGTGTTCACAAAATGTTCCGGGAACACTTTTGAGAAATAGAAACATTTTTTGAGTAGAAACAAGAAAAAAAAACTTGATTCTGTACTCTTGGAACACTTTTTAGAAACACATTTTGGAATTTTTTTAGAAATTATTGGGAACAATTTTATTTTTTAACACACTCTCTTCTCTTTTATTCTTGCACGATGTTGACATCTGATTTTTGATTGTTTTATTTTAGAAAACTAATTAAAAATATCAAAAAATTCATAAAATTACAAAATCAACTTTGGAAGCTTTTTCCTAGCCTTAGGAATCAATTTTGAACAAAAAATATTTTTTGTATTTTTTGACATTTTTCGGATTTATTTTAATTATAAAAAGAGCCAAAAATAAGGAAAAATGGTATTTGCGGTCATAAAAAATGTAAAAAAATAATCCATATTTTTATTTTAATTCCCTTTTCACTTTGGCCTCTTAAATTTTTAAAAATTCAGTTTAGAACCACATGCCTCTTCATTGAACATAATCCTAAATTGACTAAAAATTTTCATTTTAAATCATTTTAGCCAATTTTTTTTTACTTTTAGAGTCATGACATGAGACTTTGATACTCTGCATCTTATTTCAGTCTTCATGTTTGGAAAAATTGCAGAATTAGACTAAAAGGACCTTAATGCACAAATATTTTTAATTTTAGTCCCTAGTTTCACTCATAGTGCAATTAATATTTTTTCTAAGGGTCCCTATTTAAAGGTAATAATATTTTTAACTACTTGGAACATTTACGTGTGACTCGTAATTGTAATTTTTCCTATCTATAGAAAGCATATTTGATGTTCTCGTTGTCCAACTCAAATTCGTCTTCTCTTCCAGTTTTTTTTTTTATAGTTGATTTCGTCAATATTATACTTTGTTAAATCATGCATAAATTACTTGTACATATATTGGTCTAATTTCATTTAGTAAATTGAACAAATGAGATTTAATTTGATTTAGTAAGTTAAAAAGATAAAAACATCTTAATTTTAATATATATACAGTCCTCTTAATTAAATGAAAAAATAGGAATAATTTTTTTGCAATTACCAAACACATTTCTTTTTTTTTCGGCAATAGAAATTTTACGCAATTACCAAACACGTTTTTTTTTCTTTTTTTTTTTATTTCGAGAATAAAAAAAATTGCAGTTATCATACGCATTTCTATTCCCCAAAATCGTTACTTGGAAAAGAAACAGAAAAAAGTATTTCTGTTCTAAAAGTTGTTCGAGGAAGAGAAACGTTACCATACGCAGCCTAAACTTATAGAACTTAAAAGATTCCTTCATCTATACAAAATGGAGAGAGACATGAAAAAAAAAAGTTTTATGTTTACCGAATTAATAACTAATTAAATTATTTTAGGCTCCATTTGTTTCGCGAAAAATAAATCATCTTGAAAAATACTTTTCTTACAAATGATCGCTTAACAAAAAATACATATTCATCATTTACAAAAAGTGTTTAGACTTAAATTGTTAAAGATATTGAAAATAGTTCTCACTGACTAATTATTTCAAGTAAATATTTTCAGGAAAATCTTTTCTAAATCATTAGTTTTTCGCGAAACAAACAGAGCCTAAATCAACTTTCTAAAAACTTCAAAGTTCGTTTACGTTTATGGTGATCTGGCCTTATTTTTTTAGTCTTCCTTGCAATGAATATCTTATGTGAGGGAAATTGTCCAAAAAGTCTTATAATATATTGTACTTTTGCCAATCTAATCGTAAATCTTCCAAGTTTGCTAATTGAGTTCTAAATCTTTTGACGATTTGTCAATTGAGTCTCATTAAACGGAAACTGCTAACGCGAATGCTGATCAACCTATATGGCACGACCAGCGACCCACGTTGGCACAATGAAAATAAAAATTCAAAACATGCAAAATTGCTAACATAAATTAAAAAAAAATCCAAATTTGCAACGGTTGTGCCTTGTATGACGATCAACATCCACGCTAGCGATTTATGGCCAATAAGACTCACACTTGACAAATTGCCAAAAAAATGTGGGATTCAATTGGCAAAAGTACAGTAGGTATATAACCTTTTGGATGATTTTCCCGTTAATGTGATCATGCGATGTTTGGCTAATAAAGGGAAAAAGAAATTCTAACGTGAGATATAGTCTTTCTCTTTTAAGCATTCTTTCCGAGAGAAGCTTGTATTATTTGGCCAAAAATAGAAGGTTAGTACTGTTGAAGTTTAGAGTCAGAGAGAAATAACGATAGAGTGTTTATGGTGGCTCAATCCAAACTAGCGTTGTATAAGATGTATTTATATGAGTAACTAATTACAATAAGGGTATATATGAACACAATTACAGAAATATCCCAATATACATATAATTACACATTAATACTCCCCCTCAATCCGAAGCAAGTGTAACAACTGAGAGATTGAATCTCAATAGCGCGTGACGCAGGCTAGGTAACCCATTTGTAAATATGTTTGCGACTTGATCCGTAGTAGGCACGTAGCGAACTCGTAGATCACCGGAAGCAACCCTCTCTCGAACTAAGTGAAAATTCAACTCAATGTGTTTGGTGCGATCATGAAATACAAGATTGAGAGCAAAATATGTGGCAGAGATGTTGTCACAATAAATAGTGAGAGGAGTAGAAAGTGAGACTTCAAGCTCACGTAATAAATGTCGAGTCCAAATGGTCTCAGCAACTGTGACATTCTGAATTTCTTGCCATTTTGAGGCTGTTGAATATGAATGTACCTTACGATGTTGTTGACACCTGATTTTTGACCATCTATTATTGTGATTTTTATGCTTTAAAATTAATTAAAAATAGTAAAAAAAAGTCATAAAATCACAAAATCAACTTTGGAAGCCTTGGCCTAGCCTCGGGGACCAATTTTGAACAAAAAAATATTTTTTGGTATTTTATAATATTTTTCGAATTTATTTAATTATAAAATACCCAAAAAATCATAAAAATACCATTCGGGGTCAGAAAAATACACAAAAATATTCAATAATTTTGTTTTAATTTCCTCTTCAAGTGTGTCACCTTAAATATTGAAAATTCGGCTCGGGTCACTATGTTTCTTCACAAACATAAACCCGAATCGGGCATAAAAATTCCTTTTCGAGTCTTTTAATTTTCAATTTCCACTTTTTATAAGCTACGACATTGGATTCTAAAGTCTTGAAGTGCAATTAGGCCAGTTGGCCCTCCAATTTGATCAATTTTAATCAAAAGGGCTTAATTGCATAAAAATCTTTCAATTTAGTCCCCTGTTTTACAATTTTCGAAATTAATTTTCACACGGGCACACCCATTAAAATTAAACACCTCTGGCCAATAGTTTTCATCATGCTGAATCCATTGGTGGGCTCAATTTTGACTAATTCGATCGTTTAGATCTTCGATTAGCCAAAATACATTTTCGGATCCTAGGGACAATTTGGGGTTTTCATAAAATTTCAATCAATTGATTCATGAAAACACCCATATTTGATAGAAAACATGTCAAGGAGTCCGATTTTGCCGTCAATTTTATGAAAATGGGATTATTTGGGGCCCAATTTGGCGAAATGAGGTCGAACCGGGCCGGTCGGGTCAAGCCCGACCCGACCCGGTCCGACCGGGTCTGCAACAAAGTTGCAGACCCACCGCGCCGACCGTGAAAGCATAGAAAAACAGGGGTAGTGCGGGGCGCGAATTGTTTAAAAAAAAGGGAAGAGTGAGTGCGGGGGACCAAAAGGGAATGGTCGGCAATCGTTTTGGCGATGGAGGGACCAAGAGGAAAAGGCGGGTCGGCCGTGAAAAGGGAGGAGGAGGCCGAGAATGAGAGAGAGAGGCCGAGAGAGAGAGAAGGGAAGTTCAAGCGAAAACCGGGGACAAAAGGAGGATTGCAGACCAGCAACGAGATCCACCGGTCATCACTAGAGCCTTGGCCATCGTCTTCGAGCCGCGAACGGGTTGGTATTCCTCCCGAGCTCTGTTTTCGTCGTGTGCGTACCATGTGTTCGACGGAAGGCTTAAATGAGCATTCAAACTCTTGATTCTCGGTTGGATATCACGGGACCTCATTTTTGTATAATCTTGCCTTAAACATCCTCTAGAACCAATTCTAAGCCCGCCTTGGTCTTCATTTTGCATTGAAATACAACGAAAACCGGACTCGGGACCTCGCCGGCGCCGGTTCGAGCCAAGAGCTCACATCGGCGAATACGATGGACGGCGAGGTCGAAACAAGTTCAGGTAAGTCTTCGGACCTCTTTTAGATGCTTTTTGGTTTATTGAAATCGAGTTCAGGCGATAAAATTTTTTTGTAACTTACCTCGCCGGCGTCGGAACTGTGGGGGTTCGGCTCACCGTTTTCTGAACGTGCATGGTGTCTTGTCTTGCTTGTATGTTGATTCTGGGCGCGAGGGGAGTTGAATGGTGAAAATCGGACGTGAAAAGGTGGATTTTTGGTCACGGTTTGGGCCCTCCGGCGACTTTCGCCGGAAAAGACACTGTTCATCGTCTTCTCCGGCGAGGTCGCCGATGGTCAACGGGTCAACGCTGACGTGGCATGCTACGTCAGCAGCCACGTCAGCGTAGGGGGTCCACGGCCTATTAAAATAAAATCAAATCGGACGGTGAAGAGCGTGCCACGTGTCGCGATCTTGGGCGTCCATTCCAAGTTGGTGAAACGGCGCCGTTTTGGTCCTGGGGAAGGCGGGCCGGGCCTGGGTCGCTGGTCCGGGTCGTGGGCCGGGTCCAACCCGGCCCGGATAATAATTTTAATTATTAAAAAAAATTCAAATAATAATAATAAATTCAAAAATCAATAAAAAATAAAAAAATTATAAAAAATTCAAAAAAATTCGAAAAATTCAGAAAAATTCTAAAAAATTCCAGAAAATAGGAAATGGCCACATTCAACTGGCCACGACCTGTTTCGGGTCATTTGACCCCCGATCTTTCCAGAAATGACGGTTTTACCCTTCCGGCAAACCGTCTTCCAAAAAAATTCTAAAAAAATCCAAGAAAATCCCCAAAAATAGGAAATGGCCACAAACAACTGGCCAAGACTCATTTCGGGTGTTTTGAACCCCGATCCTTCTTAAAATGACGATTTTGCCCTTTGGGCGAATTGTCTTCCAAAAATTGAAGAAAAATCAAGAAATTCCAAAAAAATTCTCAAAAATGGGAAATGGCCACAATCAACTGGCCATGGAATATTTTGGGTAATTCGGTATCCAAGCCTTCCAAAAATTGACGATTTTACCCTTCAGGCTAAATCGCCTCCAAATTTTCTCATTTTACCACGGTTCAAAATCACACATTCCCTAAACCCTTATGGCTATGCTAGGAAGCCATTGACTTGAATTGACGTGCATTGATACGATTTATTTATGCACTTGATTGCGCTTTCACTTAAATTGATTGTGATTGATAGGAATAGTCTTCCAATCTGCATGAAATCCTGAATTAAGCCTACCTCACCTAAAATTACGCCTGCATGAATTCTTAGCTAGGAAAATCATTCGCGTTAGGTACCGAAAGGGCGTTGGTAATGACACCAGCGTAACCAAGTCCCCGAACCTAAAATCTCTGGTCCCGCAGAACTGATCGATCTCTCCCAATCGGTCAGTAAGGTTTCCGATCTACCCTCCAAGAAAGACCGGTGGCTACTCCAAATGCATACACAAGTTGCACATGCCACCACGACCACACTAAGGTCGAAAGCGATCGACTGTTATTGTCGAATCCCTTTGAAAAATACTCCCGCCGCGATTTGGTATGGGCCTGGGAGGGCCCACGCCGATCCAAAGCCCACGAGGCCCGCGATCGGTAATCCATTAGCCGTGTCCGCTTCCGGACGGGTCGCGACAGATGTATTTCAATTTTGTCTCGCTCAGATCTAATCAATCTTGAGTAAACTGACCAAAAGGGAAAGGCTAACGCATAACAAGGTACATGGACTTAGGAAACTCGAAAAAGGAAGTGTCTCTTTGACCATAAGGATTGTCGAGGGAACATTTAGAGCCAATGAGGCCGATCAGATAATGATTAAGGAATACAATGCTAGCGTTATACGATTGGATCGCGGGTGAAGCCGCTTAACCAATGTATAATTTGTAAATTTTCCTAAATCGAACTATGACAATCGAAGCCGTCGGAACTAGCGATGAACCCTCGCAATTACATGATAACCAAAGCTGCCACAACTTGAGTTATCCTCAGTGTGATGAGAATCACAGAGTCGATATGCGTAATGTTAGCAAAAGCCGCCCGTTAGTTCGAGACAAATTGGAATTACGATCGACGGACGAATGATCATGAAATGGAAGCTCAAAATTGGCAATTGGAAATAGAGAATTTCAATTATGAGTAGGAATTTGACAAAGTCTCGCCAAATGGTAATTTCGAATTGGAAATGTGAAGTTTGGACTGAAAGTGCGAAAACACCGTTTTGCCCCAAGACCATTTGCCCCCGCCTAAAGAACCCAAGAAGGTCAAAATGGTCATTTTACCCATCCCTAGAGGTTGCTGAAAATTCTTGGAGAAGAAGGCAATGAAAGTCAATGAAGTCAAAGTCAATAAAGCAACCAATGGGAGGTTGCCAAGTGTCAAGCTAGGGTTAACTTGGCATTTAATACCCATCCAATCCCATCTTGTCATTCTTTGCCTCAATTATATGTGTGAAACACCAAATTTACAGCCCTTTGGTCGTGGATGACACTCCCCCATCATTTCCTTTTAGTTTTTCTCTCTTTTTCCTTCTTACCAAAAAAACTACCGGAAGACAGTTTCTGAGCCCCCTGTTCGGTCCGTACGAACGACCTCTCCCGGTGTCTCCTCGCCACCGTCAATTACCATAGGTTAGTTAGAGATGTCATTGACATTTTTCCGTTGGTTTCATGATTTTTGGAGGTCTGGTTGATTTTTGATGATTTTTGGAAGAAAGGCGGACGGATTCTGAGCTAGCTGAGGAGAAGTGTTGGTTCTAGCTCTTAGAAATTCCAAATGACCTCAAATTTTTTAGGAGAGCTTCATAACATCTAGTACTATGTTTAGATGGTTTATGGCTGCAAATAGATGGTTTTAGAATGAGATTTCATGGCTGATTTGAGGTGGTCTTTACCGAACATATTCTGCCTCCTCCGACCGGTAGAGGATCCGTGGGCTTTTGAGGTCCGCCGAGGTGTCGCCTTGCCCCGAAACTTGCTGGTAAGACACCCTAAGACATGATATTACATGTTAACAAAGGATATATGAGTTGTAATGGAGTTTTGATGGTCGGTTTATATGGAAACTTGCTGGAACAGAATATGCCCTGCTTTGGTCAGATTGGGATCCAAAGGTTGTTGCTGTGCTTGGAGGAGTTTGTTGGCTTAATTAGCTAGGTAAGAAGACTTCTAACCTTTTGTTAGGATGTTGAGTTACTAAAGGGTGGATTTCTTGGTGAAAATTGAAGGTTTTAAAGGGTTGTTTGAGGGTGGAAATGTGAGAGACCTAGAGCTGCCAAATCCCGTTTTCTGCGCACACCGATTTTAAAACGGCCCGTTCTAAGCCATCCGATATCCAAAATGAGCCCCATTTTCGCCCACATGTTCGTAAGATCTTCAATTTTAATACCATGGAATTTATTTTCTAAAAAAGTCAGTAGAAAAATGTCAGATTTTGAGAGACTGAACCTGATCGTGGGGTCTTGAATTGGGTAGTGTTGATGAATTGAGGTTTTGGATGCTTTGCCTTGATTGAATGACTCTTTGGCATGCCTAAAAATGTTGAATTAAAGTTGTGCATGCTTGATACGAGGTGCCATGAGTGAATTTTGATGTGCATCGACTTATTTGGTTTAATCGAGTGCTTTAATGCTTGATGGTGCATTCGATGGTTCAATTGCTTGATGTGGGATGGCATATGCTGCTAGTGGCCGAATGGCATGTTGAAATTGATGAACTGAATGTGCTTGAATGCGTGCCTTGAATAGCGATGAAATGAATTTTCTTGAGAATGTAAACATGAGATTAATGAGAAGGTTCACAATTATGTTTTATGGCCAATGCATTGAGCCGGGAAGGGAGTTACTCCCATAGACCTGACGAGGTCATGCGGCTAGAGAGTCCTACCTTGACCGAATCATCTCGAAGGCTGTAAGAATCGAGAGTCAGGTAGTGACCGAATCATCTCTAGGTCCGGACGCGAGAGTCCTATAGTCGACCGAATCATCTCGATAGCATGGAGTGTCGAGAGTCGCTATAGAGACCGAATCATCTCGCAGCGAGAGTCATGATGACCGAATCATCTCGATAAGACGTCGAGAGTCATATGATTGACCGAATCATCTCGCAATGGGGCCTTTGATGGGCATAAAGAAGATAAAAGACTAAAACATGGTTCTTGATATGTTTCTGAGTCTGTATGCTTGAATTGGATGGAACGTCTGAAATGCCTAGAGTGCATGGAATGTTTTATTATGCATGTATAGCTTGAGAAACTCAGATTGGAAAGTGAAAGTATGAAAGAAAAGAACCTGGTGCCTGATATGCCTGAGTTGTTTTATTATGCCAATTGCTTGAATGTCATGTGTGAAAAGTATTTTACCAAAACTTGCATATTTTCAAATGAGCCTGGAGGTACCAATAGTCTAGCTTAGGGTTAGGGTTAACTTACTGAGATTATTATCTCACCCCGTCGTGGGACCAACATTTCAGACCCAAAGACTTGAAGAATGCCTCAGAGGTAATGAAGAAGGAAAAGGAGGAAGATGAAGACGAGTTTGTCGAGTTTATGAATTTCTTTTTGGGAGTTTCTTTTGTAGTCCCATTGTGCCTTCCTCTGAACCCTTCTGTCTTTTGATGTACTAGACCTTTTTAACTGTAAGACGATGTGTGTTGTTTTTAAATCCTATGTCGCCTTATGTTTTTTTTTCTTTTATGTCTGGGGTTGTTTTCGTTTCCACATGTGCTTACCATATCACGCTCTGAAAGTAGAGTCGTCGGATCCTGGGTTATCTTATTTGTATTGACCGCAGTTTGGGATGTTGGCGTGCTCGCCGGGGTTGGGGCGTGACATCCCCGTTTAAGTGGTATCAGAGCGAGGTTAGCTCGATCAAATCTTTTCGATGTCTGGAGTGATAAGGAGTGGTGACTATAGGATGGTTGGGTAGTGAGACTCTAGGGGAATCCACTAGAGTTAGGCACGACATGCATGACATATGAATTGGCGCTTGTGATTGGCATTGTGTTCAGGCATGACTGGTTGTGATATGTTGATATGCTTGAAAGTTGGTTGCGATTTTGCTAATACGTAGATGCGTCTGGACCCAAGGTATGAGTGAAAACTCCCTGTTGTGATGCCTCTGATTGTTTGAGATGTGATGAATGGCTAGCTGTGATTGTTGAGGTGATAAGTAGCCTGGAGTTGTTAGACTTAAGTGAGTGACTTAGGTCTCTAATTCCTGAATGGAATTGTAGTGGTCCAAGTGTTGTGGAAACTAGCGAGATGAGCAACCGAGGTAGGAACACTAGAGGAGCGTCTAGCTCAAGAGCACCAGCGGCCGAGGATCCAAGAGTTGATGGAGTCTTGAGGGCGCTAGAGCAACTTGGAGAGATAATGGGAAAGGAAGCCCAAGATAGGGCTACTGCGGCTCTTCGACAGGCCGAAGATAGAGCAGAGATAATAGCTCAAGCTGTTGAAGCTGCAGTGGCAGCTGTGAACCTAGCGAATGAAAATAATGGCCAATGAATTGGATGTAACAATGTGCAAGGCCCTGAGAATCGCGCTATGGGTCAGTTGATGGAGCAATTTCTAAAGCTAAAACCATCGAGGTTTGATGGCAGAGGAGACCCTGAGTTAGCTCCTAGATGGATTGAAGAGCTGTAGAAAGCATTTACAGTTTTAGGGTGCACTGAAGCTGAGAAGGTGACCCTAGCGGCTTACCAGCTCCAAGGAACTGCGAATGATTGGTGGAAGGCCACCAAGGGAATGGTTTTTCCTGAAGGGACTGAACCGACGTGGGCACCTTTTGCTGAAACTTTTAATGTGAAATATTTCTCTGAAGCTGCCCAAGAACAGAAGTTGGCTAAGTTCCAGAACCTTCGTCAGAATCAAATGACTGTTGATCAGTATGAGGCGGAATTCGCAAGGTTGTCGAAGTATGCACCAGGGATGGTGGAGAATCCGTGGGACCGAGCGAGAAGGTTCCGAGATGGACAGAGGCCCGATATTCGCAGCTAGATGATCTCAATGAACCTGAGGGATTACAATGAGATCTATACCATGAGCCAGATGATTGAAAGAGAATAGAGGAATAGAGGAATAATTTCCTCAGGACCGCGGTTTAATCCAGTCAGAGACAATCGAAATTTGGGCAAAGGTCCTATGATGAACAACATGAGGTTTGTTCCCCCAGTTAAGAGGAATATCGTGAAGTCTACTCACCAAAATAACTGGAATTGTCGCCTTTGTGGGCGAGGGCATGGAAGCGGACCCTGTCCTAGGCAAATGGGAGGATGTTTCAAGTGTGGCAAGATGGGCCACAGGGCAAGGGAATGTGGACAACAAAATGCTGGTCCTCAGTATCAACCGCCACGAGCTCAACAAGGACCACAAGCTGGAGCTGCCCCGCAGGCCAATCAAAATAGGCCGCCGGCTCAAGGAAGGGTATACGCTGTAGCTCGCAGGGAGGCGGAGGAGACGCCTGGCGTGGTCACGGGTAAGATCTCTCTCTGTGATCATGCTGCTTATGCCTTGTTTGACCCTGGAGCGTCGCACTCGTATGTGTCTATCCAGTTTGCTGATTTGACTGAAATGAAATTGGAACCGCTGGATGTTATCTTGCATGTAACAACACCCTTAATGGATAGAGTGCTTGTTTCACTAGGATGCCGGAATTGTAAGATAGTTATCGGAGGTAGTGAAAGACGAATAGATTTGGCTGTGTTACCCATGTTTGATTTTGATGTCATTATTGGAATGGACTGGCTGAGTCATCAAGGGGCTGTAATGGATTGTGGTAGTAGGGTAATTCGATTTCATCCTGTCGGTCGCCCTAGTTTCTAGTTTGTGGGGAGTCGAGAAGGAACCTCGATTCCTTTGGTTTCGTCACTAGAGGTGACTAAACTATTGAATGAAGGATGTGAGGCTTATTTAGCCATTGTGGTGGATACAACGATTGAGGAGCCTAAGCTAGAAGAAATAGTGGTGGTACGTGAATTCTCTGATGTATTTCCTCAAAAGTTGCCTGGTTTACCACCTGAAAGAGATGTGGAGTTCTCGATTGAATTAGCCCCTAGGACGGAGCCGATTTTGAAAGCACCATATATGATGTCTTTGTCGGAATTAAAGGAACTAAAGGTACAGATGCAGGAATTACTAGACAAGGGATTCATTCGTCCAAATGCATCGTCGTGGGGTGCACCTGTGTTGTTTGTGAAGAAAAAAGATGGGTCATTGCGCCTGTGCATTGACTATAGGCAACTGAATCAAGTTACTATTAAGAACAAGTATCCATTACCAAGGATAGATGACTTGTTTGATCAGTTGCAAGGAGCGTCCGTGTTCTCTAAGATTGACTTAAGGACAGGTTATCATCAGTTGAGGATCAAGAAAGAGGATATACCGAAAACGGCTTTCAGGACGAGGTATGGACATTACGAGTTTACCGTCATGCCGTTTTGGTTGATTAACGCCCCAGCTGCATTTATGGATTTGATGCATCGAGTATTCAAGGAATATCTGGATCAATCTGTTATCGTCTTCATTGATGATATTTTGATTTACTCGAGGTACAATGAGAATCATGAACGACATTTGCGGATTGTCTTACAGACCTTATGGGAACACTCGCTCTATGCTAAATTTAGTAAGTGCGAGTTTTGGTTGAATAAGGTTGCATTTCTTGGTCATGTAGTATCTGGAGAAGGAATCTCCGTGGATCCTTCGAAGATCGAGGCAGTTATGAATTGGCCTAGACCCACAACGGTTACTGAAGTCCGAAGTTTTCTGGGATTGGCAGGTTACTATAGACGCTTTGTAGAGAAGTTCTCGTCTATAGCTACTCTGTTAACAAGGTTGACTAAGAAAGATACACGGTTTGAATGGACGGATAAATGCGAAAGGAGTTTTCAGGAACTTAAGCGAAGGTTGACGACTGCACCGATATTGACAATTCCGTCTGGTCCTGGAGGATATGAGATTTATAGTGATGCGTCGTTGAAGGGACTAGGATGCGTTCTAATGCAATATGGGAAAGTAGTGGCGTATGCGTCGCGTCAATTAAGACCTCATGGGATAAATTACCCGACGCACGATTTGAAATTGGCCGCAATTATTTTTGCGTTAAAGATTTGGAGACATTATTTGTGTGGTGAGAAGTTCCAGATCTATACGGATCACCAGAGCCTAAAGTATTTGTTTTCTCAGAAGGAATTAAATATGAGGCAACGTAGGTGGATGGAATTGCTTAAAGATTATGACTGTGATATTCTATATCACCCTGGAAAGGCTAACAGGGTAGTAGATGCCCTTAGTCGAAAGTCGAGCATTGCGCATCTATTGGTCAAGGGATGGTCTATACTAGAAAGACTGAGAGATTCATAGTTTAAGTTGGAAGTTTGCCGATTGTCAAGTTTGATGGCAACTTTGAGAGTCGAACCGGAAATGCAAGAGAGGATTAAGGTATTGCAATCCACGGACCCTGATATACAGAAGATCTTGGAAATGGATGCGAACAAGAGGAAGTCTGACTTCCAAGTATCTGAAGATGGAATACTGAAGTTTCGAGGACGACTGTGTGTACCCAATGACGAGGAACTTAAGGAAAAGATTTTGTCCGAAGCACACAGGAGCAACTACAGTATTCATCCGGGTAGCACAAAGATGTACCAGAACTTACGTCAGCATTATTGGTGGAATGGGATGAAAGTGGATGTGGCTAAGCACGTGGCTAAGTGTCTGACGTGTCAGCAAGTGAAGGCGCAGCATTGTAAACCTGGTGGTATGCTGCAACCTTTGGAAATTCCCGAATGGAAGTGGGAACATATCACCATGGATTTTGTCATGGGCTTACCGAGGAGTCAAAGAGGTCACGATTCAATTTGGGTGGTAGTGGATAGATTGACCAAGTTCGCTCATTTTCTGCCTGTGCGAAAGGATTTCGCGATGGAGAGATATGCTGATTTGTATATGCGACACGTAGTGCGACTTCATGGAGTGCTTGTGACAATAACGTCAGACAGATATCCTAAGTTTACTGCGAATTTTTGGAAGAGTCTATAGGATGCCATGGGAACGAAATTACAGTTTAGTACGGCGTACTATCCACAGACCGATGGACAGTCTGAGAGGATGATTCAGACGTTAGAGGATATGCTGCGAGCATGTGTCATTGATTTTAAAAGTGGATGGGAGGAGAAATTGCACTTGGTGGAATTTGCATATAATAACAGCTATCAGCAAAGTATCGGAATGCCACCGTTCGAAGCGCTGTATGGTAAAGCATGTAGGACTCCAATATGCTGGGATGAAGTTGGTGAGAGGAGTATAACAGGCCCAGAATTGGTGGAACAATCAGTTGAGGCTGTTAAGATCATCCGAGAAAGGCTTAAGACGGCCCAGAGTCGTAAGAAAAGCTATGCGGATAAGCAACGAAGGCCTTTGGAATTTCAAGTGGGTGACCATGTCTTTCTCAAGGTATCACCTATGCGAGCATTATCCCGATTTGGAAAGAAGGGAAAGCTGAGTCCAAGGTACGTAGGTCCATTTGAGATATTAGAAAAGATTGGGACTTTAGCTTATCGTCTTGCCTTGCCGCCAAGCTTATCGCAAATTCATAACGTGTTTCATGTGTCGATGCTGAGGAAATATGAACCAGACCCGACTCATGTACTGGATCATGAAGTCATCGAAGTGGACGATAAGATATCATATGTGGAAAGGCCAATACGAGTTGAAGATCGAAAGGAGCAACTCCAGCGGAGCAAGACGATTCCACTCGTCAAGGTGATCTGGGAACACCATGGAATGGAAGGCGCTACCTGGGAAAGCGAAGAAGCGATGAGGAGCCAGTACCCCCAATTATTTGAATAGATCTGGGTTATTACAAATTTCGAGGACGAAATTTTTGTAAGAGGGGAAGAATTGTGACATTCTGAATTTCCTGCCATTTTGAGGCTGTTGAATGTGAATGTACCTTACGATGTATTTCAGTTTTGTCTCGCTCAGATCTGATCAATCTTGAGTAAACTAACCAAAAGGGAAAGGCTAACGCATAACAAGGTACGTGGACCTAGGAAACTCAAAAAAGGAAGTATCGCTTTGACCATAAGGATTGTCGAGGGAACATTTAGAGCCAATGGGGACGATCAGATAATGATTAAGGAATACAATGCTAGCGTTATACGATTGGATCGCGGGTGAAGCCGCTTAACCAATGTATAATTTGTAAATTTTCCTAAATCGAACTATGACGATCGAAGCCGTCGGAACTAGCGATGAACCCTCGCAATTACATGATAACCAGAGCTGCCATAACTTGAGTTATCCTCAATGTGATGAGAATCATAGAGTCGATATGCGTAATGTTAGCAAAAGCCGCCTGTTAGTTCGAGACAAATTGGAATTACGATCGACGGACGAATGATCATGAAATGGAAGCTCAAAATTGGCAATTGGAAATAGAGAATTTCAATTATGAGTAGGAATTTGACAATGTCTCGCCAAATGATAATTTCGAATTGAAAAAGTGAAGTTTGGACTGAAAGTGCGAAAAGACCGTTTTCCCCCTAGACCATTTGCCCCCACCTAAAGAACCCAAGAAGGTCAAAATGGTCATTTTACCCATCCCTAGAGGCTGCTGAAAATTCTTGGAGAAGAAGGCAAGGAAAGTCAATGGAAGTCAAAGTCAATGAAGCAACCAATAGGAGGTTGCCAAGTGTCAAGCTAGGGTTAACTTGGCATTAAATACCCATCTAATCCCATCTTGTCAATCTTTGCCTCAATTATATGTGTGAAACACCAAATTTACAGCCCTTTGGTCGCGGATGACACTCCCCCATCATTTCCCTTTGGTTTTTCTCTCTTTTTCCTTCTTACCAAAAAAACTGCCGGAAGACAATTTTTGACCCCCTGTTCGGTCCGTACGAACGACCTCTCCTTATGTTGCCTCGCCGCCGCCAATTACCACATGTTATTCAGGATGTCCTTGACATTGTTCCGTTGGTTTCATGATTTTTGGAGGTCTGGTTGATTTTTGGTGATTTTTGGAAGAAAGGCAAACGAATTCTGAGCTAGCTGAGGAGAAGTGTTGGTTCTAGCTCTTAGAAATTCCAAATGACCTCAAATTTTTTAGGAGAGCTTCATAACATCTAGTACTATGTTTAGGTGGTTTATGGCTGCAAATAGATGGTTTTAGAATGAGATTTCATGGCTGATTTGAGGTGATCTTTACCAAACAGATTCTGTCTCCTCGGACCAGTAGAGGATCCGTGAGCTTTTGAGATCCACCGAGGTGTCGCCTTGCCCCGAAACTTGTTGGTAAGACACCCTAAGACATGATATTGCATGTTAGCAATGGATAGATGAGTTGTATTGGAGTTTTGATGGTCGGTTTATATGGAAACTTGTTGGAACAGAATCTGCCCTGCTTTGGTTAGATTAGGATCCGAAGGTTGTTGCTATGCTTGGAGGAGTTTGTTGGCTTAATTAGCTAGGTAATAAGTCTTCTAACCTTTTGTTAGGATGTTGAGTTACTAAAGGGTGGATTTCTTGGTGAAAATTGAAGGTTTTAAAGGGTTGTTTGAGGGTGGAAACGTGAGAGACCTAGAGCTGCCAAATCTCATTTTCTGCGCACACCGATTTTAAAACGGTCGTTCTAAGCCATTCGATATCCAAATTGAGCCCTGTTTTCTTCCACATGTCCGTAAGATCTTGAATTTTAATACCATGGAATTTATTTTCTAAAAAAGTCAGTAGAAAAATGTCAGGTTTTGAGATACTGAGCCTTGGGTAGTGTTGATGAATTGAGGTTTTGGATGCTTTGCCTTGATTGAATGACTCTTTGGCATGCCTAGAAATTTTGAATTAAAGTTGTGCATGCTTGATGACGAGGTTCCATGAGTGAATTTTGATGTGCATCGACTTATTTGGTTTAATCGAGTGCTTTAATGCTTGATGGTGCATTCGATGGTTCAATTGCTTGATGTGGGATGGCATATGCTGCTAGTGGCCGAATGGCATGTTGAAATTGATGAACTAAATGTGCTTGAATGCGTGCCTTGAATGGCGATGAAATGAATTTGCTTGAGAATGTGAACATGACGAGGTCGTGCGGCTAGAGATTCCTACCTTGACCGAATCATCTCGAAGACTGTAAGAATCGAGAGTCAGGTAGTGACCGAATCATCTCTAGGTCCGGACGCAAGAGTCCTATATTCGACCAAATCATCTCGATGGCGCGGAGTGTCGAGAGTCGCTATAGAGACCGAATCATCTCGCAGCGATAGTCATGATGACCGAATCATCTCGATAAGACGTCGAGAGTCATATGATTGACCGAATCATCTCGCAATGGGGCCCTTGATGGGCGTAAAGAAGATAAAAGACTAAAACATGATTCTTGATATGTTTTCGAGTCTATATGCTTGAATTGGCTAGAAGGCCTGAAATGCCTAGAGTGCATGGAATGTTTTATTATGCCTGTATGGCTTGAGAAACTCAGATTGAAAAGTGAAAGTATGAAAGAAATGAACCTGGTGCCTGATATGCCTAAGTTGTTTTATTATGCCAATTGCTTGAATGTCATGTGTGAAAAGTATTTTACCAAAACTTGCATATTTTTAAACGAGCCTGGAGGTACCAATAGTCTAGCTTAGGGTTATGGTTAACTTTGAGATTATTATCTCACCCCGTCGTGGGACCAACATTTCAGACCCAAAGCCTTGAAGAATGCCTCGGAGGTGATGAAGAAGGAAAAGGAGGAAGATGAAGACGAGTTTGTTGAGTTTATGAATTTCTTTTTGGAAGTTTCTTTTGTAGTCCCATAATGCCTTCCTCTGAACCCTTCTGTCTTTTGATGTACTAGACCTTTTTAACTGTAAGTCGATGTGTGTTGTTTTTAAATCCTATGTCGCCTTATGTTTTTTATTTTTTTATTTCTAGGGTTGTTTTCGTTTTCGCATGTGCTTACCATATCACGCTCTGAAAGTAGATTCATCGGATCCTGGCTTATCTTATTTGTATTGACGGCTGTTTGGAATGTTGGCGTTGTTGACACTTGATTTTTGACCATCTTTTATTTTAGTTTTTATTTCTAAAATTAATTAAAAATAGCAAAAACAAAAGGTCAAAAATTGCAAAATCAACTTTGGAAGCCTTAGCCTAGCCTTGGGAACCAATTTTGAACAAAAAATATTTTTTTGTATTTTTTAATATTTTTTGTTATTTATTTAATTATTAAAAATAACCAAAAAATCAGAAAAATACCATCCGTGGTCAGAAAATTACAAACAATATTCAGAAATTTTATTTTAATTCCCTCTTTAATATTTTCACTTTTTATTAGGGAAATTTGGCTCGATTCACGGGGTTCATTCACAAACCTAAAACCGAAACGAGCCTAAAAAAATCCCTTTCGAGTCTTTTAATTTTCAATTCTTGGTTTTCATAAGCTATGGCATTGGACTCTAAAGTATTGAAATGCAATTGGGTCAATTTGCCCTCCAATTTGATCAATTTTAATCAAAAGGGCTTAATTGCATAAAAATCTTTCAATTTAGTCCCCGGTTTCGCAATTTTCAAAATTAAATTTCACACGGGCATACCCATTGAAATTAAACACCTCTACCCTATGTTTTTCATCATGATGAATCCATTGGTGGCCTCAATTTTGACTAATTCGGTCGTTTGGATTGTCGATTAAGCAAAAGTCAATTTCGGTTCCTAAGGGTAATTTGGGGTTTTCATTAAATTTCAACCAATTGATTCACGAAAATACCCCTATTTGATGGAAAACATGTCAAAGATTCCGATTTTGCCATTAATTTCATGGAAATGGGTCGATTTGGGACCCAATTGGGCGAGGAGAGTCGAACCGGGCCGGTCGGGTCAGACCAGACCCGACCCGACCCGGTCCGAACCGGGTCTGCAACTCAGTTGCAGACCCGCGCAGGACGAAGAGAAAAAATTAAAAACGCAGGGGGGGTCGGGGAACTGAGTTTTCTGATTTTTCTGAGCTCTTTCGGCGGAGGCGGGGCTGGAAAAAGGAAAAAAGGGTCGTCCACTGAGGGTGGTCGGCCAACAAAAGAAAAAAAAAAGGGAGAAGAGGAGAAGAGGGGGAGCGATTTTTGGATGACAGCCCCGGAGCTTGCCGAAGTTCCCAAGCTCCCGTCGTCACGACCAGAGAAGAACCGAAGCCGGCGAATCATCCTCTGAACTCGGCGACGCCAAGACGAAGCTCGTGTGCCCATCAGACTCGCCGGAGGCCGCCGGAAAAGGTGAGAGTCACCATTGAGCTCTCACTCGGCCTCCAATGGCAACTCGAGTTTAAGGCCTCCATTTGCTGTGCCATTTGTTGCAATTTGTTTCTTCCACCCCCGTGCTTATTGTTGTGTTTCGTTTCATGCCTTTTTCACCGAGTAAACTTCCCGGCGGGCTCCCCAACTCCATCCGAACCGCTTCAAGCTCTGTGGCTCGCCTCAGGCCGAGACGAAGCTTCATGATGATCAGGTAAGCTCTCTCTGACTCCCAAGAAGCTCCCTGATACTTTATATTAAAGGTTTTACGTGTAAAATAGTCGTGGCGATCTCTCGCCGGAGAATGAGTCTCGGCCGGAGTTGCAGGTGGGCCAAGTGCGATTCTGCTGTGTCAAGGTCGACATATGTGGTAGGTCTCGTCGAGTGAGTTCGAATGCCGTTGATTTGGCGTGATTTGGACGTCGGAGGGCCGAAATATCGCCCTCCGACGAGGCGCCGGCGACGGAACGCCGGCGCCGGTCGTCTTCCCCGACGAGGCATTGACCGATCAACGTTTGTTGACCGAGTCAACGCCAACGTGGCGCTGACGTGGCAGCCACGTGGCAGCCACGTCAGCGCGCGGTAATTACTAAAAGAATAAAACATAATAAAAAATAATCCGACGGCCCAGGATGCGCCACGTGTCCTAATCTGTGGCGTCCGTTCGAAACTTGTGAACGACGCCGTTTTGATCAAGGAGGGTGCGGGCCGGGTCTGGGTCCCGGATCTGGGCATGGGCCGGGTCATCCGACCCGGTCCGAATAATTCTATATATATATATATATATATATATATATATATAAATAATAAAAAATTCAAAAAAATCAATAAAAAAATAGAAAATCATAAAAAACTCAAAAAAAATTCGAAAAATTCAGAAAAATTCTAAAAAATTTAAGAAAATAGGAAATGGCCACTTTCAACTGGCCACGACCTGTTTCGGGCCATTTGACCCCCGATCTTTTCCGAAATGACGATTTTACCCTTCCGGCAAACCGTCTTCCAAAAAAATTCTAAAAATTCTAGAAAAATCCAAAAAAATAGGAAATGGCCACAATCAACTGGCCAAGGCTCATCCCGGGTGTTTTGAACCCGATCCTTCTTAAAAATGACGATTTCGCCCTTTGGGCGAATCGTCTCCCAAAAATTGAAGGAAAATCAAGAAATTCTAAAAAATTCTCAAGAATGGGAAATGGCTACAATCAACTAGCCATGGGGTATTTTGGGTAATGCGGTATCCAAACCTTCCAAAAATGACGATTTTGCCCTTCGGGCTAATCGTCCCCAAATCTTCCCATTTTACCCCCGGTCCGAAATCACACCTTTCCTAAGCCCTTATGGCTATATTAGGAAGCCATTGATTTGGATTGATGCGCATCGATGAGGTTTATTTATGCATTTGATTGCGCTTTCATTAAAATTGATTGTGGTTGATAGGAATAGCCTTCCAATCTGCGTGAAACCTTGAATCAAACTTACCCCATCCAAAACTGCGCCTGCATGAACTCTTAGTCAGGAAAAATCACTCGCGTTAGGTACCGAAAGGGCGTTGGTAATGACACCGACGTAACCAAGTCTCCGAACCCAAAATCTCTAGTTCCGCAGAACTGATCGGTCTCTCCCAATCGATCAGTAAGGTTTCCGGTCTACCCTCCAAGAAAGACCGGTGGCGACTCCAAATGCATGCACAATTTGCACATGCCACCACGACCACACTGAAGGTCGAAAGCGATCGACTCTTATCGTCGAATCCTTTGAAAAATACTCCCGCCGCGATTTGGTATGGGCCTGGGAGGGCCCGCGCCGATCCAAGGCCCGCGATCGGTAATCCATTAGCCGCGTCCGCTTTTGGACGGGTCGCGACAGCTGGCGACTCCGCTGGGGACCTTTGTTCTAGAACCTACGGTTCTAGACCTCAAGTGGACTTAGGCCGTAATTAAAACGTTGAGTGATTTTTCTAACCTTGTAGGCGCTCTTGAAGGTGAGGTAAGTCCGCTCATGTTAGGTGTTATATGTTTTTGCAGATTGGAGGGATAATGGGTGTAGTCCGTGATTAATATTGTCTTATGCATGTTGGCGTAGGAATGAATGTTGTACGGATGATTTGAAGCGCTGATTGATAAACTGTTGCGCATGACTTGCATTGTGATAATCACGACACATGAACACACACAATCGCGCCTAAAACCCCGGGCGCCCTTTTTAGGAAAACAATAGAAGGAATTGAAAATGGAATCTCCGTGAGGAAAAACATGGGGTAATCCACTTTCTCAATTCCGCTCACTTCGAACTATGGATCAAGTCCCAATGCAACGATAGTTGTGCAATGGAATCGGCTCTTTCTAGAACTCGAGGTGGGAACCTTGACCTTAGGTGCCAAATCCTTTGATTTTTAGAAGTTTTATCCTCACTTGTCTCATATGCATGTCTTTAGATTGTTGGTATATCTAAAACCACCTAAAAAAAAAATCGGTGATCCTGGAGTCACATCTCGAAGACTGGAACTGGGGCATCTCCAAGTGTTCGGACCACATTCCTTTGATTGGTTTGGCATTTTTAGTTCTCTTGTATAAGATTAATTTTGCCGAGATCCTCTCTAGCTCATCCCTTAGATTGATTGTATTAGGGATCTATTTGTATTGTATACATCTCAATAAGGCTTATTTCTATTGAAAATGGGGGCAAATTTCCCAAACCCGTGGAGCATAGTGGAATTCGTCCCTTTAGTGCAAAATACATTTGGCCACAGAGCCACTCGTTGGGTAAAAGGACGTATCGTTCCTAATTGATTTTCAATCAGATCTGAGGATAAGGTTTTCTCCATTTTTCATCGCAGGTTATAAAAATAGACAAGGCCCCAAAAGGTCTCGCACTCAAATGACTAAACAGACGTCGCCCAGTTGGGGCAAATGAATGTCTCGAACACCTTCAAGCACGGATGAAGGAATTTGATAGATGTTGTTTATATCAATACGTAACATCAGAACGGAATGCAAATCAAGAGCAAAGTCGTATCGTCCCAAATTATCTTGGATTTGGGAATGCGAGTTGACACTTGTTATTTATCCTTGATAGGGACTCGCCATCAAGGAGAGCAGATTTTCACAACCTGTGGGCACTCGCTGGGGCACACGACCAAGGGTAGGATGTATCATTCCAATTTTTATAAAATTTTGGGACATACACTGACATATTTCTTCTTTATCTCCAGGGGTCTCCAGCCGCGGCGATCGGGTAAGCGTCCCTTTCCCCAATCCATTGAAAATGTTAAATAAAGAAAAAAACATAGAGAAAGGAAAAGCTTTCAAATTCTAATGTCTAGAAAAGACGTGGAATTCAAACTTCATTGGCATTCATGTTTTAAAACAGGAGGTTGTCTGAACATGAATAGAAACGTGCATGGTGCATCATAAAATCCCATTGATGGATAAAATTTTTGGAGAAAATGAAAGAGATTTTTCCAATCAAAAGTTGTTCAAAACTTTCAAAAGGACGTTTTCTCAAAAGACGAGAGGCAAAGCCTAGTCCAAACACGTCCTATACACACTTAAGAGAGAAGTGGTGCGGATAAGAGAGCAAAATCTGGACCTACGGAAGTAGGGACCATTCGCAGCGATTACATGAATTGGGACGACGGAGGCATTCGTTTCATATCCCCCAAACACTACAAGTGACCGTTGATAACCCATTTGAACGGCTGTTTTCATTCTTAACCCTGTCAAGAACCACCCCACACCGGGGCAAAAAGGAAGTAAGTCCAACAGCGTCAGGAGAAAATGGTTAGAAATTTTCTTGCTCGGACTAACATTAATCTTTGTGTGTTGTTCATATGGTAATCCAAGTGCCATAGGATGACGAGAAGCATTCATTCTTTATCCCACACACTGTATCATTTGCACAGCCAAGTTGAGCCTGCAAATTCATTTCATACACCCCTGTTGGTGATCATGGCATGTTTCAAGATGGAAGCTGCATCACTCCAAGAACGGAAGAATCCAAGAGATGGGATTTATAGAAAAATTTCATATCGGCGTTCAAGTGTGCTATGATTCAAATTGTATATCTAGCACAATTTTCTGAACATCGGAAAAGAAAAGGCGGGATTTCAACAAAAGATAAAAATCCCTAGGCATCAAGAAAAAAAAAAAAGCAAAGTGCCTGGTAAAAGCAAGGCCGATGCCTATTCAAAACATCCCCAGTAAAGTCCGGAGAATTGAAGAAAAGAGAAAATCCCTAAGGGAGTCAGATCAGAAAGACTGCTTCCCAAATGATGTCAGCCGCGGAGCAAAGACACAGACAGAGTTGTCAATCTCTTAATACAACAAGAGAGGCTCTCTAAAGAGTTGGTGCACACCTCAAAATCGGTTGCACACCTCAAAGACTAAAGATGCAGAAAAGAAAGGACAGGTGGCAAATCAACAATGATCACCAATGTCAAACCCCTCATGAATTCTTGGCCAAAAAAAAGCCTTTTTCGGTCCCAATCCTACCGATGTTAAGACCCTGAAACAGTCTTCTCTGACTAAGACACTTGGGTTAACATATAGCTTAACTCGAAGAAGTACGAGCAAGAGTATTTCTTTCTCATTTTGCAGGGTTCTTGACTTGTAAACCCGGAGCAGATAGTGAAAAATTTCGTTCAACGGCCTCGACTCAAAAGTGGGTCCCCTTTGAAAGCCAATAACCAAGCCTAACATTACGGTCCCGTGGAAGACCTCCCGACCGATCGAAATGTATGCGCTGCGAATGATCCTAAAGCCTAGGCACAGGTTAGTAGGAAGTTGAGCGCATTCCTTACAAAAGACCATTATCACAGAGCGGTGAGGAGCCCTCTTGGATGAGAAATTATCCAATAGATGTTTTGAACAAACTCTTTTTGGAAATTTCAAATTGTTTGATCCAGATTTTCCGCGCAAGGAATTTGTGATCACATTGGTATGTTGCAAGAATGTTTTGGATAACCTCCAGCATCAAAACGCACATTTCATGATTAAGACTGAAATCATACGGCTTTGTCAGATGGACAACCGTCGTCTTCCCAAAGATTGCTAACGTTTTCTTGGTGAAGAAAAATTTTTCAGGCTCGAACTTCTGCAGGATCCGTTGGAAACACCCATCCCCCAGAATGTCGCCTCCACAGACTCAAGTGAGGCTTTGTCAAGATAAAATCTTTCACTGCTTCAAAACTAAATTCCCTACAAATTTCGGGATCTTTCAAAAGAAGGGATGAAGATAGAACCCCTTTTCAAAATCAGGCAGTCTCATCGGACGTGGAGAACCCTCGTCATAAGACCCCTTTTCAAAATTCAGGCAGTCTCATCGGACGTGGAGAACCCTCGTCATGAGACCCCTTTTCAAAATCCAATCAGTCTCATCGGACGTGGAGAACCCTCGTCATGAGACCCCTTTTCAAAGCAAAAACTCATGGTAGATACCGCCTGAAGGGTCAACACAAAGGTAGAAACCGCCTGAAGGGTCAAAATCAAGGTAGATACCGCCTGAAGGGTCAACTCAAGGTAGAAACCGCCTGAAGGGTCAACCAAAGGTAGAAACCGCCTGAAGGGTCAAAATCAAGGTAGATACCTCCTGAAGGGTCAACTCAAGGTAGAAACCGCCTAAAGGGTCAAACCCAAGGTAGAAACCGCCTCAAGGGTCAACTTATTGGTAGATACCGCCTTAAGGGTCAACACGAGGTAGATACCGCCTTAAGGATCAACACGAAGGTCTGATCCACCATACGGATTAAAATCTCTAGCAAATCCCAAAGCGTGGGGATGCGCCTTCCTTAGGTTCATATTGTTAGGAATCCCATAATGGTGTGACCTACCATACAGGTCAGAGCTTAATCTCCCTAGGATATTCTGAATGACGGGTCCTAGGCATCCTCTTAAAAGTCGTCGCAACCGGCAGCATACGACAGGTGAGCTTCAGGTAAGCCTCTCTCACTTCGGCCCATGTCCAAATTATTAGAGCGAACTGAGGGTTAATTTGAGCTTTCATAAAAAAGGCTTAAGGATCCGATGTCATAGCATTTCTTTTCCCCAGTCGAGTCGGTTAAGATTCAGGTGTAATTTTGTCTTTGAAAGCAACCTCTGACGAGCTCACTCTCAAAGAGGGGCAGCTGTTGACACTTGATTTTTGACCATCTTTTATTTTAGTTTTTATTTCTAAAATTAATTAAAAATAGCAAAAACAAAAGGTCAAAAATTGCAAAATCAACTTTGGAAGCCTTAGCCTAGCCTTGGGAACCAATTTTGAACAAAAAATATTTTTTTGTATTTTTTAATATTTTTTGTTATTTATTTAATTATTAAAAATAACCAAAAAATCAGAAAAATACCATCCGTGGTCAGAAAATTACAAAAAATATTCAGAAATTTTATTTTAATTCCCTCTTTAATATTTTCACTTTTTATTAGGGAAATTTGGCTCGATTCACGGGGTTCATTCACAAACCTAAAACCGAAACGAGCCTAAAAAAATCCCTTTCGAGTCTTTTAATTTTCAATTCTTGGTTTTCATAAGCTATGGCATTGGACTCTAAAGTATTGAAATGCAATTGGGTCAATTTGCCCTCCAATTTGATCAATTTTAATCAAAAGGGCTTAATTGCATAAAAATCTTTCAATTTAGTCCCCGGTTTCGCAATTTTCAAAATTAAATTTCACACGGGCATACCCATTGAAATTAAACACCTCTACCCTATGTTTTTCATCATGATGAATCCATTGATGGCCTCAATTTTGACTAATTCGGTCGTTTGGATTGTCGATTAAGCAAAAGTCAATTTCGGTTCCTAAGGGTAATTTGGGGTTTTCATTAAATTTCAACCAATTGATTCACGAAAATACCCCTATTTGATGGAAAACATGTCAAAGATTCCGATTTTGCCATTAATTTCATGGAAATGGGTCGATTTGGGACCCAATTGGGCGAGGAGAGTCGAACCGGGCCGGTCGGGTCAGACCAGACCCGACCCGACCCGGTCCGAACCGGGTTTGCAACTCAGTTGCAGACCCGCGCAGGACGAAGAGAAAAAATTAAAAACGCAGGGGGGGTCGGGGAACTGAGTTTTCTGATTTTTCTGAGCTCTTTCGGCGGAGGCGGGGCTGGAAAAAGGAAAAAAGGGTCGTCCACTGAGGGTGGTCGGCCAACAAAAGAAAAAAAAAGGGAGAAGAGGAGAAGAGGGGGAGCGATTTTTGGATGACAGCCCCGGAGCTTGCCGAAGTTCCCAAGCTCCCGTCGTCACGACCAGAGAAGAACCGAAGCCGGCGAATCATCCTCCGAACTCGGCGACGCCAAGACGAAGTTCGTGTGCCCATCAGACTCGCCGGAGGCCGCCGGAAAAGGTGAGAGTCACCATTGAGCTCTCACTCGGCCTCCAATGGCAACTCGAGTTTAAGGCCTCCATTTGCTGTGCCATTTGTTGCAATTTGTTTCTTCCACCCCCGTGCTTATTGCTGTGTTTCGTTTCATGCCTTTTTCACCGAGTAAACTTCCCGGCGGGCTCCCCAACTCCATCCGAACCGCTTCAAGCTCCGTGGCTCGCCTCAGGCCAAGACGAAGCTTCATGATGATCAGGTAAGCTCTCTCTGACTCCCAAGAAGCTCCCTGATACTTTATATTAAAGGTTTTACGTGTAAAATAGTCGTGGCGATCTCTCGCCGGAGAATGAGTCTCGGCCGGAGTTGCAGGTGGGCCAAGTGCGATTCTGCTGTGTCAAGGTCGACATATGTGGTAGGTCTCGTCGAGTGAGTTCGAATGCCGTTGATTTGGCGTGATTTGGACGTCGGAGGGCCGAAATATCGCCCTCCGACGAGGCGCCGGCGACGGAACGCCGGCGCCGGTCGTCTTCCCCGACGAGGCATTGACCGATCAACGTTTGTTGACCGAGTCAACGCCAACGTGGCGCTGACGTGGCAGCCACGTGGCAGCCACGTCAGCGCGCGGTAATTACTAAAAGAATAAAACATAATAAAAAATAATCCGACGGCCCAGGATGCGCCACGTGTCCTAATCTGTGGCGTCCGTTCGAAACTTGTGAACGACGCCGTTTTGATCAAGGAGGGTGCGGGCCGGGTCTGGGTCCCGGATCTGGGCATGGGCCGGGTCATCCGACCCGGTCCGAATAATTCTATATATATATATATATATAAATAATAAAAAATTCAAAAAAATCAATAAAAAAATAGAAAATCATAAAAAACTCAAAAAAAATTCGAAAAATTCAGAAAAATTCTAAAAAATTTAAGAAAATAGGAAATGGCCACTTTCAACTGGCCACGACCTGTTTCGGGCCATTTGACCCCCGATCTTTTCCGAAATGACGATTTTACCCTTCCGGCAAACCGTCTTCCAAAAAAATTCTAAAAATTCTAGAAAAATCCAAAAAAATAGGAAATGGCCACAATCAACTGGCCAAGGCTCATCCCGGGTGTTTTGAACCCGATCCTTCTTAAAAATGACGATTTCGCCCTTTGGGCGAATCGTCTCCCAAAAATTGAAGGAAAATCAAGAAATTCTAAAAAATTCTCAAGAATGGGAAATGGCTACAATCAACTAGCCATGGGGTATTTTGGGTAATGCGGTATCCAAACCTTCCAAAAATGACGATTTTGCCCTTCGGGCTAATCGTCCCCAAATCTTCCCATTTTACCCCCGGTCCGAAATCACACCTTTCCTAAGCCCTTATGGCTATATTAGGAAGCCATTGATTTGGATTGATGCGCATCGATGAGGTTTATTTATGCATTTGATTGCGCTTTCATTAAAATTGATTGTGGTTGATAGGAATAGTCTTCCAATCTGCATGAAACCTTGAATCAAACTTACCCCATCCAAAACTGCGCCTGCATGAACTCTTAGTCAGGAAAAATCACTCGCGTTAGGTACCGAAAGGGTGTTGGTAATGACACCGACGTAACCAAGTCTCCGAACCCAAAATCTCTAGTTCCGCAGAACTGATCGGTCTCTCCCAATCGATCAGTAAGGTTTCCGGTCTACCCTCCAAGAAAGACCGGTGGCGACTCCAAATGCATGCACAATTTGCACATGCCACCACGACCACACTGAAGGTCGAAAGCGATCGACTCTTATCGTCGAATCCTTTGAAAAATACTCCCGCCGCGATTTGGTATGGGCCTGGGAGGGCCCGCGCCGATCCAAGGCCCGCGATCGATAATCCATTAGCCGCGTCCGCTTTCGGACGGGTCGCGACAGGCGTGCCCGCCGGGGTTGGGACGTGACAGCAACATAATGAGCAACAGCACGATACTCAGCATCGGTACTAGAACGAGCCACAATAGGTTGCTTTTTAGCACTCCATGAAACAAGATTGGTGCCCAGAAACACACAAAAACCTGACGTAGAACGGTGAGTATCAGAGCACCCAGCCCAGTCTGCATCCGCATAAACTATCAAAGAAGTGGGAGAACACCGCTCGAGAAGTAATCCATGAGTGGATGTGCCAGCTAAATACCGATATATATGCTTGATAGCTTGCAGATGAGGTAATCTAGGTTGATGCATAAATTGGCTAACCAAGTTCACAGCAAAACTAATATCAGGTCTAGTCACGGACACATACTACAAAGCACCAACCATTCGCCGATAGAGCATTGGGGAAGCAAGAAGCTCGCCATCATCAACAGATAATAGAGTTTTCAATGCCAAGGGAGTAGAAATAGGCTTTACCTTGGCAAGGTCAAATTTGCGCAAAAGACTATCAACATACTTAGCTTGAGATAAAAGCGTACCGATAGATCGGTGATGAGCTTCGATGCCAAGAAAATAATAAAGTGGCCCAAGATCCTTCATATAAAATTCTTGTGAGAGTCGAGTAATCAAAGACCATAATAAATGAAGAGTATCACCGGTGACAAGGATATCATCAACATACAGTAAAAGATATAGACGACCCCGAGAAGAAGCATAGACAAATAACGAAGGATCAGCCTTACTCGCCATGAAACCCAATGATAATAAAAAAAAACCGTTGAATCGAAGAAACCACGCACATGGAGCTTGCTTTAAACCATAAATGGCTTTTCGGAGACGGCACACGTGATTGGGATATTCGGCATTAGAGAAACTAGGAGGCTGGCGCATGTAAACTTCCTCATAAAGAATGCCGTGCAAGAAGGTGTTCTTGACATCAAGTTGACGAACGTCCCATCCAGATGAAATAGCAATAGAGAGAACAACCCGAATTGTAGCGAGCTTAACGACCGGGCTAAAAGTCGCATCATAATCCAATCTTGCTTGTTGTTTAAATCCTTGTGCAACTAGATGAGTTTTGAAGCGTTAAATAGCTCCATCGGATTTCTCCTTAATCTTAAAAACCCATTTACAACCAATTAAATTCTTAGAAGGGTCATGTGGTACAAGATCTCGTGTGTGATTAGTGACCAAGGCATTAAATTCATATGCCATGGTCACTTTCCAATGCGGGTCAAGAATAGTCTTAGAATAGCAAGTCGATGTCTCTTTATGAAAAGAATTAGAGAGATTAAAAATTTTCCTTGGTTTAGAAATGCTAGATTTAGCACGAGTTTATATAGGATGAGTGGGAAGAGATGATACAGAAGTGGATGAACTAGGAGAGAATTTGTGAATATGATGTAGAAGAAATTTGGCTAGAAGCCGAGTCAGATTGGGACACATTGAGTGGGTTTGAAAGAAGAGGCGGTGGAGGTGAAAAAGAATTGGAATCATATTGGGTAGATGGAGAAGTGGAGAGAGATATATTAAGAGGTTGGCTCCGAGTATTCGAGAGAGGCGGAGAAGGAGATTGATGCTCAAAGAAGGTAGAAGGAAGAATTGGTTGATTGGATGAAACAATAAGGAAGGAATTGAATTGAAAGAATTATTTATTGAACTAAGAGTAGAAGGACTTTGTGAAAAGAGAAAATTCTCCTCATCAAACCGAACATGACAACTGATAAAAACACGACCACTTGACCGATCAAGGCAGCAATAACCTTTGTGATTTGATGCATACCCAAGAAATACACATGGCATAGAATGGGGTGCAAGTTTATGGGAGACATGAGATGGAAGAAAAGGATAACAAGCACAACCAAAAACTCGAAAGAACGAAAAATCAAACTTAAACCCAAACAGACAATGAAAAGGGGAAATATCGGATAAAACAGGAGTAGTAAACCGACTAATAGTGTAAACGGCAGTGAGAAGAGCATCAACCCAATACGATGGAGGCATATGAGCATGGATTAATAAGGTTCGACACATTTAAACTAAATGTCTGATTTTGCGTTCTGACAGACCATTTTGAGATGGAGTATCTGGACAAGAAATGCGTTGAAGAATATATTTTCACGTAAATATGTTTTGAATGAATTACTGGTATATTCACCTCCCCCATCAGTTTGAAGGAATTTTATTTTTGCATTACACAGATTTTCGATGAAACAACGGAAGCGATGAAAATGAGTAGGTACTTTAGATTTATTTTTCATCGGAAAAATCCAAGTGAATCGAAAGTAGTCATCAACGAATAACACAGAATAACACAAAATACTTAAAACCAGAATTTGATCAAATGAGACTCGTCCATACATTAGAATGAATTACAACTAAAGGAAGAAGTACGATGATTAACAAACTCAAAAGGCAATCGATGAGATTTGCCCACAAGACAAGACTCACATGATACCAACCTAGAACTAGAATTGCAAACACGACTCAAAACTTGTTTATTTAGATGACCAAGATGAGCATGCCAGCGAGTGAGTGAAGTACAAGAAGCCACGATAGGTTGTGAGTGAGAGGACACCAAGGAATTGGAAATCGGATAAAGACCATGAGAAGAATTAGCTTGGATGAGAACTTTCCCGGTTCGTTTATCCTTCAAAGAAAAGGATGAACCATTAAAATCAATAGTGCATGAATTTTTACGGCAAAGTTGAGTGACTAAGAGAAGATCACGAGCAAGTATAGGGACGTGATATACAGGTGATAACAGCAAAGATCGAGAATTAGTATGTAAAAAAACTTTTCCGACTTGCTTAATAGGCAATAAACGACCATCACCAACGGAACTTTTGTCGAATCATAAAAGGGTTTAGGATTTAGGATTTTACCAATGTCACTAGTCATGTGTGCCGACGCTCCACTGTCAAGATACCACGTTGGATCAGAGGTCTCACCAACTGAGAGAGCTGAGAAGGAATCCGATAGATCCGTTGTTGTGAAGGCATGATTAAATCTTTGCGGACATTGCAGCGCAGTGTGCCCAACCCCATTGCATATCTGACAAGAAAGATGAGGCCTAGATCCAAGAATGCCTCCTTAAGTGAATAGAGGAAATCGAACCAGCACGAGGTCTACTAGAGGAAGGCGAGAATCGTTCAGCATAGGGGACAGAGAATGACTGTGAATTAAATCGATCATTCGAGGCTCGCCAAACCGATTGATCACGCGAGAACCCTCCACCCTGTCCTCGACCAGATCTTCGGCCCCCAAAATTACGTCCACCACGGCTCCCTCGAAACGGTGGATTAGGTGAAGTGGATTGTCCAATCAAAACATGATGAATATCAGATGAAGATGAGCTAGTCGAATTTCGGAGAAATCGTTCTTCTTGTATGAGTAGACGTGACCGCAGATCATTGAAGGAAAGAATAGTAGGACCATTGGTGACCATTGTGACAAAAGGACCATACTCTGATGGGAGCCCATTAAGGGCTTGAATCACCAAATCCTTATCAAAGACGAAGCAATTGATTGCGGTGAGAGAATCCGCAATTGATTTCAAATGCTGAAGATAATCAGACATTGACTGATCTGGTTTCTTGACGGCGGTCTGAAAATCAAGCTTCAACCCAATTTCTTTGGCCGCGCATCGATCAGTAAAGCGTCGCTCTAGAGCAAGCCAAATCTCCTGAGATGTCCGAAGATCATGAACTTCACGAAAAATCTCAACTGTGAGGGTTGAGTTAATCAAACTGCGAACACATTGATCCGTCTTGACCCTCATTGAATAAGAAGGATTGGCCACCACGGTACCATTCTGATCATTGATAAGCCTTTGCGGACATAGAAAAGATCCATCCACATATCCCAGCAGATCGTTGCAGATTAGAATCGATTCAAACTGAGATTTCCACAAAAGATAATTATCCGCATCAAGTTTGATGGAGATGAGATTAGTGACATTAGGAAGAAGAAGAGATGACGAGGTTGATTGCATGCTAGTAATTGGAGCAGCAACAGAGATCGGAGCAGTGGGAAAAAGAGAAGAAGAGGCGAAGGCGGCGGTTTATTATTGAGAGATGAAGGGAAATTGAGATTAGTAGAAAAAGAAAATGATGATCAAAGAGATGGTAGAGAAGAAGAAAAATTCGTAGATGTACCGAACATTATTGAGACGGTAATTGGAGCAAATGAAGTGTTGATCTGAGACAAAGTTGTCGAAGAACGTGATGCATTTTCCTACTCTGATACCATGTTGAAGTTTATAGTCAGAGAGAAATAACGACAGAGTGTTTATGGTGGCTCAACCCAAATTAAGATTGTATAAGATGTATTTATATGAGCGACTAATTACAATAAGGGCTTAGATAAACACAATTACAGAAATACCTCAATATATATATATAATTACACATTAATAAGTACCACAAACCACAATTACCCAAATTAATTTTTATGTCATACAAAATCTCAAACCAGACAAATTGGGGCAAAATTAGGGATTTTAACAAACTTTCAAAGCGCAAGGAATATCTTAGGGCATAATTAGCAAAATTTTAACATATTTCCTGATCTCAGTTCATTTTCTTCAAGTCTGATGAAGGTCATTGAAGAGACCCATCTATATTGAATTTCTACGTTGGATTTACGTCACACGTTGTTGTTGTTGGTTATGTGTGTTTGCACATCAACAATTTAATGGAGATATTAAAAGAAAATAACATATGGTAGATTTGTCATAGTTGTATCAGTTTAAAACTTTTTGCAAAACAAACAATAGTTTGGGGTGAATGCGGCATGAGTATACCAATTGAGAGGGTTTTTTATGACGCAAAAATTTCTCTAAGGGATTTTGTTTATAGCATTAACCTCATTAAGTTACAAGTTTTGTAATTCATAGCGACAGAAAAATTAATTATAAACGAAACTAGCATCACTAATTATAATAATTTGTGCATTGTGCACAGGGTTATCCGCCTTCACCATTTTTCTTTCAATTTTATCTTTGCTTTCATTTTCTCATCCATTTATTTCTCTTGAATTTTTCTCGGTCCACAAAATATCTTTCCGATAAGTACATTCGACATCCCTGCTCGAGTTCATTATCATGGGCAACGCATGAACAGTCCTAGCAGTAGAAACATGAATACGAAAAGACCAAACCAAAGGTTATTTTCACGTAAGTTCAAAGCAAACCCTAGGCTTATCATCTTGTCATGATTCACTAAGTACGTGTCGAGCTCGGCACATGGTATTCTAAAGCAAATTGGAGTTTTGTGTATAAATTAGGGTTTGTTATTTTATAAAGTTCCATTTGAGGAGATATTTTCATTATTTTTGTAGACCTAAACCCTCGAGATATTCTTGTTTATTAAATAAAAAGCACTAAGCATTGCATGGAAGTGGTCGGTCGCCGGCAAGAAGTAATAAACTAATGAGATGGTCACCAAGTTGGAAAAGAAAGCTTATCAATAGGCACTGAAAATGACCCTTAAGTCATAGATTATATTGATGACCCACCATATTATCGATTAATTTACCGACATCACCGCAATTAGAAATATTTATATAGGTGTGTATACATTAATGGCCATCAAGAGCTTCAGATTTTTTCATTTTATATTGTTGTTCATTTGTTCTGATTATCACCAGTCGCTATAAGTTGTTACCGACCCGCAATATTTTTTTGGGGTTGTAAGAGTAAGGATCGCTATCCAAGCTGAATCAGAAAGCCAGCACCGAAACATACTACAATCTAGTATTCCCTAAATGGAAAATTAATTAATGACGTGATGTTAGAAAGCAAGGTTACAAAAAGTGTACTAATTTGAATTGGCATCTTGCACTTGAGGTAAAAGTTAAAATTGGCGGTTACGGCTTTCGGAAGCTTGGATGAATGGTTAAGCGTTTAATTTAGATTTGACAAATTTTAATTTTTGATCACAACATTGCGCACTCGTGTTAATCATAGCATTACGCCTTACCTGATGCATTTGTGCAAATTCAATCTATCCGATCAATTTTGACATATTGCAATTCTGCCAAATCAGTCCTAAATCTTTTATATTTGTACCAATTTAATCTATCCGATCAATTTTGACAAAAAAATCCTTGATTTGTGCACCAACCGTATCACGTAAGATGGTAAGTGCTGACATTGATAAATTTTAATAATTTTTTAAATTTTTTCATGATTTTTTTCTATTTTCTTGACCTTTTTTTTCACTTAGGGCTGGCGAGGATTAGGTGGAGAAAAAGAAGAAAAAGTAAAGAAAAGAAAAAAATTATAAGAAAATTCAAAATATTATTAAATTTATCCACATCAATGCCGGTCGTGCCACCAGCGTCCACGTCAGTGATTTTCGATCAAAATTGGCCGAACGAATTCAATTGGCAAAACATGAAAAGTTTAAGAACTAAATTCACAAAAGAAAAAATAAAATTCAAAACATTATTAAATTTATCCACGTCAATGCCGGTCGTGCCACCAACGTCTACATGAGTGATTCCGATCAAAATTGGCTGGACAAATTCAATTGGCAAAATATGAAAAGTTTAATAACTAAATTGACAAAAGAAAAAAAAAGGTTTATGACTGAAAGGACATAATTATAATAAGTTAAAAACATTTGGTGATTTTTTCATTCGTAAAGAGACATCAATGGGACTGGAGCAGCAAGTTTCACGTAGCCTGTTTTAGAGGGGGGGGGGGGGGGGGGGGGGGTACACCATACGGCATACATCCAAATTCTTCTATTTTGTTTTGTTTTGTTTTTTTCTTTTGGGGGGTTTTCCCAATTATTCTTGTACTTGTTAGGAGATTGAACTACATCCAACGTTAGCATTTCCAAGTTCATTATCAAGATGTTGGCCTTCCTTCCATTTAAATGACTTTTAAAGTGGTTGATGTCTTGGCGATTACACAATAAATTATTGGATGTCAATTGAAGAATATAGAACTTTTGAGGTAGACTTACGGCTTAAGTACACCTCAAGTGCCATAAGTTATGTACGGCGCTCACTTTAGTGTCAAAACTTTCAAATCGACCACTTTAGTGCTAAGTTTTTGTAACTTCAATCACTTAAATGTCAATTTCTTTTAAAAACGATTACTTTAGTGTCAACTCCGATTTAAGCTGGCGTGGCTTGCCGAAAATCCGACACCTGTATTTTTTATTATTATTGGAGCTGACGTGGCTCATCGGACTTGGCACTGAAGTGATCGTTTTAAAAAGAAATTGGCACTAAAGTTATCGAAGCTACAAAAACTTAGCATTAAAGTGATCGATTTGAAAATTTTGGCACTGAAGTGATCGAAATTACAAAAACTTAGCAATAAAGTGATCGATTTGAAAGTTTTGGCACTAAAGTGAGCACCGTACACAACTTATAGCACTTGAGGTGTACTTAACCCTAGACTTACTGAATACATCTCTATTACAATACCACGTGCTGCGTCCGTAGGCAATTGCTATTTCTGGTCTTCGGCTGCGTCCGATCTTACGATTGATTATAGATTTTAATTGATTTTAATTAGGGTACAACTCCAATATATATATCCCGAGATGTTCAATGAGAAGATATACACGGCATAAACCCAACCTCTACCGTTTATGCCAATCCACATTAACAAGGTTAACTGCATTACCGACTCCGACTCTAAGGGTGCGCATGGCATGCAATACTTTTGCTTTAGAAATCAATTTTTGACTAAAAGTTGATTTTCTACTTTTCCTCAGAAGCAAAAGTTGATTCTGATCATATAAATTCATTGTTACAAGTCATTTTGTAACGGCTAAAAATTTCTACTTCTGAAATATTATTTACTCAAAATTTTTTATGAAAAAATATTATCGGAAGCCAAAAAATTTCTACTTCATTTTTAAACTTTTTAAATTTCTTTAAAAAAAATATTTTTCATTATTGAAAAATATTATTTACTTTTTACGCCAGCGGCTGAAGATGCTACTCGAGCGATGGTGGCCAGAGGAGGTCGGTGGTAGACGTCGGCAGTGGGGTTAGCGATTGGTGACGGTGGATGGTGGTCGATAGTTACGGCCGGCGGCGATCAACTGGTTGTGGCGGGGGGCAGCCAGTGGATGTATGTGGTGGGCAGCGACAGGCGATGGCCGACGGTGGTCGCGGGCGGTAGACCGGTTGTGGCGGGGGGCAGTAGCCAGTGGATGTATGTGGTGGGCAGCGACAAGCAATGGCCGACGGTGGTCGCGGGGGGTGGCCAGTGGGGGTTGGCTATGGGCAGCAGCCGGTGGTGGTCGGCGGTTGGCGATAGGGGGCGGTAGGTGGCAATGGTTGCGGACGATAGTTGTGATGATCCAAAATCCTCATCTAATTAAGGGTGAATTAGCATTTAATGAGTTCGGATTATTGGATAAGCTATAAATATTTTTTATCCGAACTCAATGGATTTTTTGAGGATTTATTAGTGATCCAGTATTAATTTTAGGGATACTATGTGTTGGAATTAGATCCCTTCGGATCAAATGTACATGAAAGTGGGACAACCGAGGACAGGATTGGACACGTGGCCACATGTTGACACGTGCCAGCACGTGGCAAGGCACTTTTCCATGTGGCAGCCACGGGCCACGCGACTACGACACGTGTCACCGTTTGGCCAATTACAAGTTGCTGACTCGTCGTAAGTTGATTCTACTGCAAGCTCATTGGTCTAAACTGACTGGACTTTAGCTGCTTCCCCTATATATACCTAGGCAGTCAGTTTATTCGTTAAAGCAATTGTCAAAACGTCGTCACTCAGCTTAGACAATCCTCTGAGATCCAACGATCGCCCGATCGTCTATGCTTATTACTGCTGTCGCCATTCGTGCACCACGCCGTTGTCCGACCGCCCTAGCATCGTTCGTGCCCTAGCCACGATCTCCTTTGGTAATTGTGACCGACCTATCCGTTCGTCTGTTCCTCTGTTTGATCGTTCATTCGTTGAATTCTCGCTTAGTCGAGGCAAGTAGATCTCTATCCTCATTACTAAGCTTTCTATGATTGTGGATGCATGCATTGAGCTCTCGTGGCTCCTGTTGTTTTGATAGATGATATGGATATGATTCTGAGATCTACTGCCTTTGTGAATTATGATTGCTTTGGTAGGATTCAGATATCTACCGTTGATGTGAGATATGTTGTTTGTGTGAGACGATTCTCAATTCTGTGATGTTATAGTTGGTTTTATTGTTTGGAATAAAATTCTACTGCTGGGTGTAATCCACTCACTCCGTTGTTGAAATCACTTTTCAGTCACTAAGGTGTCCATGGATTTGATGCCCATGTGGTAACGTCAATATGGTTATCCTATAAGGATTAGCCACGCCTTTGAAGAGTTTACTGATCCTCATCCAGAGATATCATATTATCTAATCTATAAGTTGGTTCGTTCCAAGATCTATATAGATGAAGGACCCCATAATGGGATTGTGAAGCATGAATACAAGGCGATATAATATCGTAGTTTAGGGAGATGGATGGGCCCTATAGCACTTGATAAGCTTGACCTGTTCGGCTCTCTTTTCTATGTAATGGAGGATTCAGTTTAGAAATCGAATGAGGATACAAGCGAGAGCTCTGGCTCTGATTTAGATGAATTCAGTAGGAAGCTGTAGTATTCTGAAGTAGGTCATCTTGTGTTGTCATATTCATCCCATGTCAATATTGTAAATAAAGTAAGTAGTGATATAAATACGTAATAAGGAGTGCATGGTGAGTTTGAACAAAAGAGATATGAATACGAAGTCTGTGAGATGTTTTGTAATGAATGAATTGCGTGTGAATCTGGTTATGACAGCCTTGTTTGATTTTCTATTTATGAGCTTTCACATGCACCAATTACTCTCAAAAAATAGAAAAAGATTAAAGAAGAGAGTGAGTTTTGGAAAGTCCTCCCAAATAGGGTGTAAGCGGTATGGGACGCTATAGCAAAGGTCGGAGAAGGCGGACGTAGTCGAAAAAAGAGTGAGGGCGTAATGAAAAGACGGGGAGTCGAGAAGTACTTCTTAAGTTAGGAAACAATTTTTTTAACTTCTTAAATTTGAGGAAAAATAACTTCATAAGTGAAAATTTCTTCCAAAAGTAAGAATTTTTACCAAACGGATTTCTGCTTTAGAAGCATTTCTGGAGCAAAAATTCACTTTCAGAAGTGTTATCATCTGCACCCTAATAAGACTGATATGGACAAGCAGCAAAAACCCAAAATTTCCATGCAGTTGTTAAAAGAAGTAACCTCAATCTGAGACTATCAACATCCCAATTAATTAACATATCTTCATTCGAAACGGTAAACTATATATTGAATGTAATCGCACAATTCCACATCAATTCTTCAATATAAAACTTTTTTTTTCCTACTATGTACATGCATCTTAACAAATTTCTAGATGAATAACTCTGTTCATTAGCGTTCGGCCGTCGGGTCAGATAGAACAAGACATCAGATGCATGCTCTCTCTCTCTCTCTCTCTAGATGAATGACGTCGTGTATAGTACAGCCCCAGAAATGTTGTCATTGTCTTCATCTCCCCTAAGATAATTAACGTGCCCTTTGCTTTTTAACGTTTCGTAGAACCTTAAGCAATTGATTGTTTACCCGTCACGATCACAAAAACTGCCAATGGTCAAACCACGTGTATGCGGGAAATTCTTGGTCCAATACAATCAAAATTGTTTGATTTCTATGGGACCCGAGAGATTTACTCAAAATTTCATGTAACATTCGTTAGATCAACGGCTACGATAAATAAAATTAACGTCAAATCAAATCCAAGCAAGACGTTTGTTAAGTTCAACACAGAGCCCAGAAACAAAAACCTTGATACGTATGTCAATCAAAAGCATAATTTTATTTATAGAGATTTAAGGAAATAGCCAGTTTTCTTTTCCATGTAAAAAGTAAAAAAATTACTCATTTCGTGTTAAAATTTAAATTACTATTTAATTAGATTTGAAAAGACTTGTTGGTAAATCTAGATGATGATGCTAGTATATTCCGAAAGTTTATGGGACTCAACATTAGAATTAGTCAAAGTGCGTGTGCATCACAAACTTTGAAAAAATAAATACGACATGAAAGTGAAGATGACACCAAATAACTGTTGGAAAATAATGTCGGTGATAGTTTCGAAGAAACAAATGATAAGATCAAATAAAGTAAAATTAGCCTTTTGGCACACAAAAAGGAAAAAAATAAACTTATATGGATATAGAGGTCGTTTTTTTTTTCCGTGAGAAATGAATAATGTTGAGAATATTTTTGAAAATTAATTATTTTTTCGTTAGCCTGAATGAAAAATAAAAAGTTACAAAGTTATCAAAAAAGGGCCTGTTGAGCCAGACAGTAGCAAGTCTTGTCGGTTTTCGGAAAAGATCCAAACAGTGTAAGAGAAGGACAAAAGAGAAATACAAAGGCATTTTATTCAATCTCAGCAACTGTTCCTCTTCTTGGACCAAAGAAATATTTTTATTTCAATTCGAGCATCTTTTCCCTGCGAAAAGACAGAGAAGACATAAGGGAAAGGGTCTATATCCATCTCTGGCTTCACCTTTTGGATGAGCATGGGGATTCGCATCCCGTTTCAGTCATCCTCGTAAAGGGGGATTAGCTTTCCATATAGCTAGCTAACCTCAGTACCTTCCCAATTTTGATAAGCACGTAACTCTTCGGGTCTCTCTTTCATTCCCGTTCTTCTACTTGTAACTAACCTACAGCTACCTACCTCTCTCTCTCTCTCTCTCTCCATAGTCGAGTACTCTCTCTTCTTTTCTTGTTTTTCTTGGATGAGCTTATCATGGGCTTGCTCTAGTTTTCTTTTACTATGTCTGATGCATGCCGGTATGAATTTCAGATTTTTATTGGGTTTATAGATTCTTGTTTCTCTTCTTTTCTATTCCAAATGGGTCTAATGCGGTGTGTTTCAGGTTCTTTCCTTGCTTTCAAATGATTTTGGCTTTTGGGTTGCCTTGGAATTTGGGGAAGACGAGCTGAGGAGTGCCAGAACTTTTGGGTTCCTTGGGAAGTCAAAAGGCAAGGCTTTGAGACTTGGAAAATTGGCAAGGCCAAAGGCAAGTGATTACTTTTACCTTTGTTATTTGTTTTGATCGATAGCTAAGTGGCTTGATTTGGGTTCCTTGTTGTGCCCACTGTAATTGGACTCATGGCTTAAGAAGAAAGATTTCATCTTCAGATCCATGGATCAGCTGTATACGAGTCCAGTAGTAGCTTGCTTTTCTCTTTCTTTTCTATTTTCAAATCTAAATTAAATCTTTAGGAATAAAGCACATTTTAATTTATTGTCTATAGTTTTGCTGTTAAATGCCTGGAAAATTGGAAATGTATGGTGAAGAGTTTAGAGTAGATTAACTTCATATATGGAAATTTGTTAATCTGGTTCTGGAGTTCCGTACGTGTTCTTCTATCCGTACACTATTTTTCCTTTGGCTAATTGTACATGATCTATCTAATTCAGCTTTAGATGTTGATTTCTGGAAATTGGAGAGGATGTTCATATATCAACACTATATGCGGTATTGTATTTGCTTGCTTGCTGCATCTCGCATTTCGTTCTTGGGATATCAGTGACCTAAAAATATGAAAAATGGATTTATTTTATTTTTTTTGGGGGGGGGGGAGGGGGGGGGGGTAAAGTAAAAACTGGAGTTTTTCTGTAGTGTTTCTAGTTTTTCATTGCTACTAGAATTATTGTTTCATAAATCCATCTTGTGCAATCAAAATTTATCAGCCGACTGTGTAATGTTTCTCTTCTGTCTTCGTCAGCTATTACAACAAGCATTCGAGGGATTCACTGGATCTTGTCACTGGATCGTGTCATATCATCTGATTTGGCTGTCTGGCTCATGAGAACCTCCTGGTTCCCGAATTTCTTGTAAGCTCTTCGGCATTATGCATGTCAGGACCTGTGGCCACTGCTGCTAATGCTGAAGGGGCACTTTCTTCCGCAGACAGAACAAGATCTCTTGATACAACTATATTCAATGACAAGCACCGCCTATCCACATCAACCAATGGCGAAACGGAGTCCGCCAGATTCAGTGTGGGGAACCTCTCGCTTCCTAATGGGGAATCCTATTCCGGGTCATCGCTCGGCAATATGCCTGAGGGCTTTGGGACATATGTCTGGTCGGATCGCTGCCTGTATGAGGGTGACTGGAGACGTGGGATGAGGCATGGGAATGGAAGGATCAGTTGGCCTTCTGGAGCTGTTTATGAAGGGGAATTCTCTGGCGGATATATACATGGTGAAGGGACGTATATTGGTGTTGATAAGATGACATATAAGGGACGGTGGAGGTTAAATTTGAAACACGGATTGGGATACCAAGTTTATCCCAATGGAGATGTATTTGAGGGCTCTTGGATCCAGGGAATGGCTGAAGGGCCCGGTAAATATTCTTGGGCTAATGGAAATGTGTATTTCGGGAACATGAAAGGTGGCAAGATGTCCGGTAAGGGAACTCTTACATGGGTAAATGGCGATTCGTTTGAAGGAAGCTGGTTGAATGGCATGATGCATGGATTTGGAGTATACACTTGGAACGATGGCGGTTGCTACGTCGGGATGTGGACACGAGGCTTGAAGGATGGGAAAGGATCTTTCTATCCTAAAGGAAGTCGTTTTCCACCTGTTCAGGAACTCTACCTAAATGCTATGAGGAAAAGAGGGTTGCTTCCAGATTTGAAGAAACCAAACCATTCACACATCCATCATGCTTCATCCGTGGACATGGGGCACGTGAAAGTCGGTGGGGACTGGGGGGCCCACCGACATTCATCCTCTGATAAACTGTCCAAGGGAAACTTCTTGAATCTGGAACAGTCTCGAGGCAGTAATGTTTCCCTAGAAAGGCGCTGGAGTCTTGAGGTATCAATCGAAAAAGTAATCGGACATGATTCCTCAATGGGGTTATCTGAATCTTTCTTAGATGGAGGCGAAGAGGCTGAAGCAGACATCCCTATATTGGAAAGGGAGTATATGCAAGGTGTTTTGATCAGCGAGGTTGTGTTGAGTAACAAGTTCTCGCCTTCATCTAGGAGAGCCAGACGGCGGCAAAAGAAGTTTGCCAAAGAGGCTATAAGGCTAGGAGAAGCAATCTTTAAGGGCCACCGGAGCTATGATCTGATGCTCAGTCTGCAGCTTGGCATCAGGTACATTTGAAATCACTAAGCTTAATAAGCTGCAAGTGACATCCTTGATTTCATGTTTACTAGAAACTTCTGGTCTCTGCCTCTATATGACAAACACTCATAATTTCAGAGTTTAAACTTGATCACCTATATTTCCTAGTCCGTTGCTTGAAGACTGAACAGCGTAACATCACCTGAGAATATTTATTGATTGAAGTGAAGACAATGGGGAATGTACTTATATTGATGGTCCTCTTGGATGGTGTCACGACATCAGAGAAAAGAAGCAATAGTGATGCAACTCAAATTTCATTTATGCGGTGCCTAAAATATTGAAAATTAGTTTGCTATGGCTGATACATGGTTGCAATGTAAATCTCATGCAAACTGTGAATATGTTTGTTTCCCCCAAAATAACAATGCTTTGTTTCCCAAAAATGTCAATGCTAAATGGTAGCTGTACTCTTCAGGTACACTGTGGGAAAAATCACACCAATACAGAAACGGGAAGTTAGAGCATCTGATTTTGGTCCAAGGGCGAGTTTTTGGATGAACTTTCCTAGCGAAGGGTCCCAACTGACACCACCTCACCAGTCGGAAGGTTTCAAGTGGAAAGACTATTGTCCTATGGTTTTCAGGTTGATTATTTGACTAGTTTACTTTGGCCAAGATGCTGTTTGAACTCATTTACAAACTTTACCCCTTTAATCAATTAATTGCATGTGAAGAAGCATAGCAATGTTTGACTGCCTGATTTAAGCACGCTGGAAAGTCAAGAATTCAATTAATTCTTGTAAATGTTGCCTGCCACGTTATAAATTTAAATTTGCATTCCCCTTTCATTATGCAAGCACTTAGGCACAGGGCCTACTCACCAACAAAACTCCTTGTCGAATTGTAGATTTTGGATCAGATTAATTTTGCTGAGGATTGTAGAGCAGACTAATTTTCAAGCATAAATGAGCATATTTTCCACCTTGCGTACTTATTCACTGAATAGTGCATTATCTACCTTCATAATCGGTTGTCTTCTTGTGCCCTTTGCTGGATGTTATTGCACTATAGGATTATTTGTCAAACTCATCAGGAACATGTAATTCACCTCTTAGTTCATATTTTAAGTTAATTGTGTGCCTCAGCATAGCTTTCAATCTCATTAACTTGTTATTCAAGAGACTGTGGTTTTTCAGTTTTATATTTCGTTTTTGACAAACCTATAGCTTCAGCTAGCGAAGTACAAATTTTGTTTCTTTTAATCAAATTTTCCTGTCGGAATTGTTTATAGGAATTTGAGAGAGATGTTCAAAATTGACGCTGCTGATTATATGATCTCCATTTGTGGAAATGATGCCTTGAGGGAGCTTTCTTCACCTGGGAAGAGCGGCAGTGTTTTTTTCCTGTCTCAAGACGATCGGTTTATGATTAAGACCCTCCGGAAATCCGAAGTGAAGGTTTGCCATCTCTATTCGGAACGATCTCCTTCTTGGAAAGAGTTTACTTTGAATCTGTATTACTTAGATCAGTGATTCTTTTCAATGAGGGACTTTCCCCCTATATCGTGGTTTCAGGTGTTGCTATTTTATCCTTTGATTTAGGGAAAAAAAAGATATTTTTATGGTCAGTTCTCTGTACAAATTATTGCGGAGCTGTAATTACAAGAAGTAGCATTTGGGAAAGCACCTAATTTATACTTTAGTGAGAAATTTTCTTTTTCTTGGGATCCATGTGTCCCCCTCTTACTTTTGGCTGAACATGGGGATGTAGATTGACATCTTATGAACCAAAAAATTGCATATTATCTTCCTTTCATACTTTCTATTCCTTGGTAGCAATTTTGTTTTGTCTTCGTTTTCTTGTCTATGTATTTGGCGTAAGCACCGAATATCACATAAAATTGCTGTGATGGGATGTCTACCAGATTAAATATGGTAGTTCAACCACAAGAGAACTTTTCGTTGAGACAATGGAGGCATTTTGTCCATTCTGCTGCAAAAGACAAGGCTTTCGTGTTATCCTGAGAATGGTTAAGCACTGCACCCACAAAGGAAAAACGAAGTCCTCTGGTAACACTATGCCTGAAAAGTTCTTTAGTAATTTCAGTGTTCACACAGTTCACTTGGGCTTCGAGTGCCTATTGATTCGAGTGCACTGTCAGGAAAAAAAAATTCTACTTATTAGGAATGTGGTAAATATAAGCATCAATTGCTCAAACTTGCAATTGCTCGTGTGCTCTCCATCCTTTATCTTCCTGTGATTGTTTTTCTCATCCACGATCTTGTTACTATATAAAACTTGTATGCTTTGAACTCTCTTTGTTGTTGGTGTAAGTTTTGTATTTCTGTGGTTCGCAGGTTCTGTTGAGAATGCTTCCAAACTACTATCATCATGTGCAGTCATATGATAATACGCTTATTACAAAATTCTTTGGTCTTCATAGGATTAAGCCATCAAGTGGTCAAAAGGTAAGCATCAATACGCAACTTAACTATGACTATCTCTGATTGTCTTATTCTTCATATAGCCTTTTCTACAAGTATCATATATCATGGAATGCTCTTTATGTGACAAATGGGACAAAAATCTTTTGTGAAACATGTGGAGGGTAGGAAACTATTTTTTTTTTTTTAACATGACTAGAATTATCTAGCTCATTTTTTGTGCAGTTTCGCTTTGTAGTGATGGGGAACATGTTCTGCACTGAGTTACGGATCCATCGAAGATTTGATCTGAAAGGGTCTTCGCTTGGGCGTTCTGCAGATAAAGTTGAAATAGATGAAAACACAATACTCAAAGATTTGGACCTAAATTACTGTTTCTACTTGGAGCCTTCTTGGCAGGATGCTTTAATGCAGTAAGTGATGAAGTGCAGTTTAATCAGGGTATTGTCTTTCTTTTAGTCACTTGTTTACATATTGCCAGGTTATCGACTAGGTAAAGGAAATATGGACCTGGTGCAATTGGCTAGAGTATATGATGAGTTGTCAGAATTAAAGGTTTAAAGTCAATACATGATGTAGATCTCATTTGCTGCTTTGATTTCCATATAATTGCCTCTTATGTTCAAATTTGCTGTTAGAATATGGGATTCTAGTTATTACCTATTCTTTACAGATGGTTTCACGCTCTGTTTTTCATTAGACTAAAAAAAACAGGCTGTATTTTGGAATATCTCTTCATTTTAAATAGATAACAGTAGATCTAGTACTTCATCGTTCAATGGAATAATTTTTTGGATGTTTTACCACATCCCGAAGGGTTAGGACCACTTTTTACAGGTCAGTGGAATCTTTATGCTCAAAACCCCAATTCAAATAGTCATTTATTTGGTACCTCACTTACAAAGTTGTTCCAACTTATTAATTAGCACTAACCCTAGATCCTCGCCCTGAGAAATGAATCAATACTTTCTACTCGAGCTACATCACATACTGTTCACACTACAACCCAAGAAAAAAACTAAGACCCCCTACTACCAGATCAAGAGGAGATCCCTCTTGTTTGTCATTCCCATAAGAATGAATACTATGATTCGCATTTCGAACAGGCATGAATACAACATCTATAGGATAACAAGACTCTGATCCAACATCAGAATTGACATACCTTCCTATAGAAATACCAAATGATGAAAGATCTCTCTCTCTCTCTCTCTCTCTCTCTCACACACACACACACATATTCACACATTGGCAAAGGGAAAAAATGGATAATATTTTAACTTAAATAAATCCAGGCATCCTTTCTCAGTTCAGCTAAGTTTGACGAAGATGCCATCATTAGTTTAGCGACCCTAATTCCTTTCTTTATTCCATCTGCTTCAGTCTACTCACTCTAAGGACCAGGGCATGTCTCTACTTTTTTCCGGTTCTTACATGGGAGAACCTTCTCAAATAACTCACTCTTTACCTTAGATTCGAAACATGTGATCTCCTTTTCCTAAATGTGATTTTGCGATTCATATATACAGTCCTTTGCATGTTTCAAAGAGAGTCTGGTGCATCCTCACTTCTGATGTGCTCATTTTATGAGCCTGTTGTTTTCCGATTGCGACTCTCATTTCCTGGTCAGAAATTATTTGAAATTTATTTGAAACATTTGACGTCTTCTGTCTCTTCCTACAAAAATAAAATAAAAATCATCTTGTTACTTCTAATTCATTGTTCTTTTAGGCAAGTTCCCTGTGAGAGAGGGAACATTCACCATAGCTGCATAAGAGCACCTGGCACTTGTAGGACAAGTTTTTCAGTCTCAACCACTGTAAATTTTTACATATTCTGTGGACCAGGTTAAAAAGTCAGCATTTTAAAGTACTTTAATTTTGACAGTTTCTTCCAGTAGAGATTTCTTCTTTTTTTGGTAATTATATCAATGTCTCCGCTCTTTAAACAGAAGGGATCACTATATAACTGCTTGTGGATACTAATTAAAGCAACTACCTGATTGAACCTTTTTAAGAGTTTATTAGCAATTAGACTTATAGGTTATGTAATAACCTAAAAGATGAAGTATTGTGATAATTAGTGTCATGACATATAGGTTTCAGAATGCGCAAGCTCTTTTGAAGACATTATACTCTCAACTTAAGCATTTAACACTGTCTTCTGCAGGCAGATAGAGATTGATGCCAAATTCTTAGAAGCACAGCACATAATGGATTATAGCCTTTTGTTAGGTGTACATTATCGAGCTCCGCAGCACTTACGTCCTATTGTCTCTTATAATCAAGGAATGACAACTGAAACGTTGGGGATTCTTGCTGAGGAAGGTGAGCAGTATATGCCAGACACTCTGCTTTCGGCTCTTATAGGCCTTCTTTTTTTTTGGTCTGGTATAGGCCTTCTTTATTTGCAAAGGATATTCTCAAACCATCTTCAAGATTCTTTGCCGCACATTGTATTGGAAGGAATTTATGCATTTACACAATCACGAAATTTCTTGTGCATGATTATCATCATTCCTATGCACTCAAATTCAGATTTAGTCCAGTCCCACTGTTCATCCTTGTCAAGGATGGAAAACTAGTCTATTGATGTTACTTTTGTCATGAATGAATGACAGATGCTCTAGAGGATGAAAGGTACCCACAAGGCCTGGTTTTGGTCCCTCGAGGGACAGAAGATGATACTATTGTAGTGGGTCCTCATATTAGAGGTAGCCGGTTGCGGGCGTCATCTGCTGCTGGTAATGAGGAGGTGGATCTCCTACTCCCTGGTACAGCAAGGTATGGTTTCTGGGTACCTCAAGTTGAATATTGAATGATTACAGAGGATCAACGTGTGATGAAAGACTAGATCAGGAATGCTTAAAGTGGTATAGACAATACATCACATGAGGTGCTTGATTATTTATCCAACACATAAAATTATGGTAGTCTTAACTCTTTTAGTGTTGCAGCCGCAAGTTATTTTGAGTTTTTAATGTGAGATTAGAGAGAGAGTTCTTTCGATGAGAATGATGGAAAACCAATGCTTGAGATTGGACCTCATATTGTTGAATCTGAGGAAGGCCATGATTCTCTTATACTTCAGCTGCTGCGTTAAACATCATCCTATGCTAAATTTTGCGCAGACTTCAAATTCAGCTCGGAGTCAACATGCCTGCGAGGGCAGAGCAAATTCCAGGAAAAGAGGAGAAACAGATGTTTCATGAAGCATACGACGTAGTCCTCTACCTGGGAATCATCGATATATTGCAGGAGTACAATATGAGCAAGAAGATTGAGCACGCTTACAAGTCTCTTCAGTTCGATTCCTTGTCCATCTCCGCGGTGGACCCAAGGTTTTACTCCCGGCGCTTCCTTGAGTTCATCAAGAAGGTCTTCCCTCCAAATGCCGCTGCTTAGATATGTTGAGGGGACGCAAGCATGACTTGTCAGATGGACTCGTCTATGATAGACCGCAAATGTGCGAGCTTCACTGGTACATTCCCGAGCTTCTTTGTGAAATTTCTGTTTATAACTGCTGGGAAACCAAAGGGCCATAACCATTTGAGCGCCACAAGCAAATTTTTTTTCTTTTTGTATTAATCCTCCCCTTTACTTGAGAGAGACTTCTTTTATACCCTCACTTTTGGGAGAAAAATCAGTGATATTCACATTCTTCCCTGTCAAATTTATTTACTTGGTCATGTCACTGAAGGACAAGAAAGATAATCTGGTGAGGTTGCATCGAACTCGGATTAATCGGGCTTTCTATGCTTATAGTCTCCCTTCACGCGGTGACTTATTCTTTCGGATGGAAAACCACCCTTCCCTTGGCGACTTCGAGTTGAATTTGAGCGCTGATTTGACGTTTGGTTGTATAAATCCCAAGATCTTTCTTTATAATTTTTCAGCATCAGTTAAGGAGAGCCTGAGTGACAGTTCTCAAGGGTCAGTATGAGGAAAGTTCTCTGGTCAGAGAGATTAGCTTTTCTGGTAAAAGATGATTTGAAGCAGAGTTCTTCTAACTCATCATTTTCAGTGCGAGTCTCTCTTTCCAGGAGGAGGGTTTGAAAAGCACCTCCTTTGAGAAGTTCTAGGCTCAGGAAAGAGCGGTTCAAACATAAATTCTTCCGACCGCCCCTCGTAGTTCGGACATCACATCACAATTTTATCTGGACAATCATGGGGGTCGTGGGTTCCCTCCGGCCCACACCTGACCCGCCATGAAAATGAGGCACCACTCATCATCAATCGACTTCTGCCTGTGCCCTTTGGGTTCTGTGATGGTGATGGATGCATAAGCTTTCCCCACCCTTTAGGTGCCGCATGGCAATACTTCTAACCAACTTCTCAACTTCTGACCAGAAATTGATTTCTCTGCTTCTCCCCAAAAGCAGAAATTGACTTTTCTACTTTTGCTCCAGATTGACTTATGATCAAAGAAATTCATTTGTTAACGGTTGAAAAATTTTATTTTTGAAAACTTATTAACGAAATCTTTGCCGGCGGCAGTGACGGCAGGCGGCCAGCGATGACCGGCCACAGGTAGCAACGGAGGTCATCCGAGACTCGTGTGATCGAAGAAGTGATTCTAAAGTCGAGAAATAAAAAATTTTAACTTCTCAAGGTTGGCCAAAAATCCAACTAAAAGTAGAAAATTCTACCATAAATCAATTTATTTACCAAACGCATTTCTACTTCGAAACTGATTTTACCAAACGAATTTTCCTAGCAGGAAAATTATTGACCAGAAGTATTATCATGCACTACCTAAAGGGTGCACTGAGATTTGCACTGCAATACGTGCCACAACAGATCGATAAATAAATTTCCAGAAAACGTTCATGACACCAGCAATTAGACCAATTTTAATTTCACACCATTGGTCCCAACAAAGAAAACTTCGAGTAGGTTTTCGTCCACCCTGAAATGTAGATCCCTAAAATCTGGATCGGACTAATAATATGTACTATTCGTTAAGGGAATTAACTGCGTTTATGGACGTTGAACTTTGCTCGTAATTCCATGAATGGACAATGGGTTAGAATTGTTTTTAGCCTCGAGCACGTTTTGGTAACTTAGGCGTAGAGAGAGAGAATGCCCTGCTACATAGAAAATAGAAAGATGATTCGGAGGCATGGAAATGAAGTAAAAGGAGGAGGAGGAAAGCGGGACCCGCAAGGAAAAAAAATAATAAAAGAGTTGACTGAATAATATAAACTTGTGACAAAAGTGGTGGATCACGGAAAGGATAGAATGGTCAAAACATACAAAAAAAAAAATGTCTAAGCCATAAGTGGAGTGAAAAAAGCGTGAACTTAATTCAAAGGACAAGTACATAGATTTGGTTATCCCTATAAGTTGTAACTTCTTCGACGTCTAAGGAATCGAGACTTTGGCTTTTCGTCATTTGTCCCGAGGGACCATATACAATGCGAGAGCATCGTAGAAACAGAATGGGAGTTATAAAAAAAAAAGTCCTAAATATACGCAGCTGTACCACTTCAATCCTAAACATTTGCATATACCAATTCAGTGATAAACCTTTTATATCTATGCCAATTTAGTCCATCTGGTCGGAAATTGTTGAGATGGCGCGGTCAACAATGACATCGAAAATTTTAAATGATATTTAAAAAAATTCAATTTTTTAAATTTTTATTTAGTTTTCCTTTTTCGAATTTTCCCTTCCTTTTCCTTCTTCCTCCACTTGGTTGCCGAGGCCGGGGCCAACGAGGTCGACCTCACCGGCATATGGCAAAGCTCGCCCTAACCGGCCACTAGTAAGGGCAAGCCTTGCCTTCGCTAGGTGAGTCGGCTTCGCTTGCCCTACCTCTGGCCAGTGGCCTGAAGAGAACATAAAAAATAATTGAATATATATTGTCTATGCCGGCATTGGCTTTGCCATTTCAGCGATTTTCGATTAAATAGATTGAATTGGCACAAATGTAAAATGTTTAGGACTTAATTGGCAAAAAAAAAAGATTTTGGACTGAGTTGAACAATTGCAATAAATTTAGGACTTTTTTTTTATAATTTTCCCCTAACAATATTCCATCAATTAATCTCATGAGCTAAGTAATTTCGTGTTCGGTGAAAAAAAAAACTGCGACTATTCATTTGATTGAAGAAATAAGATGAAGTCATAATGAAATAGAGTTGCGATAAGTACTACACTATGAAATTTGAGTAGTATAATATAAGTTGCATTGTTTGATTCCATGAATAGTATATGTTATAAGGTAAGAATAGCATCAAACTAACCTAATATACCCTTAAAATCAGAATTGCAGGGGATGTACTCATGATCAATTTAGTGGTTAATCATAAGTTCTTAAAATTTGGCACATAATATGTGATTATGTTACGATAAGTATCATACCATAGTAATTATCACTATAATAGCCAACCATCGGAATAATACTCCATATATATATATAATATCGAGGTATTGCAATTGTGTGCATACAATTTTATGTATTATTTCATAACTCGTGTATGATGATGATTAAAAAGTTAGTCACATAATGAGTGATATGACATTTAACATGGCACATTATTACATAACTGTATAAAAAGTGTGAGTAATAATTACCAGCGTAATAAGGATTACGCTGTTATTACCGTAAATTAATACTGTAACAGGCAGTCGACCTATGATAGACCCTGAATGAAATAGTTATTATTATAACCAGGCTTGTTGTAAAAATATCTCAATAACACGAGGGATCAAATTGGGAGATAAAAGATACTATCTGCAGGGTGCTGCCAATCATGTATGGGACAATGGGCTAACATGGAGTTCATGGATCCGAGAATTTGTCGGGCTAAGTCCAATTCTCCATAACAAAATCTTCAAGGTCTAACAAATTCCAAACAACTCCTTATTCAAACAAAAACCAAGAAGCAAATAACAAAACACAAAGTACACATTTTTTTTTTATAACCAGGATTTTTCACATGCAATTGACTAAATCCTCGGGGTGATGGGATACAAGACCAATGCAACTGGGTAAGCCCCCAAAGACACGACCTGGGATATTTGAACCTGAGACCTCACTAACTCAACCAACGCCCCATTGGTCAGCGAGAAGTACACATTCATCTCTCTAAAACAAATCTATCACTGTAAAACTTTGGCGATCGATCACTAACGATAAGCGCGCGCCGAGATCTCTCACTCCATTTGCAACGGATTGCAGTGCGCACCTAAGCTCGACGTCGTTATCACCGTCACCGTGCACAGACGCCAACATCAAGATGTGAAAGACCACAGATCTAATACATGTAGAGAACTCTCAGATCTAATTTAGATCTAGTTTGTAATAGTAAAATCCCCAAATCTTGACCTAAATTTAATTCAGAAGAGAAGAGTGGCCTAATCTCGGAGAGATTGTGGAGCCACGTCTTGAACATCCTCTTCAACGGTTGTCAACTAGACAGATGACCGAACTAATCTCCACGTTTATTCGAGATAAGCTGCAGTAGTTTATTCACGCGAACAAAGTGAAAACTTCAAATAGGGAAGAGAAAACCAAGAAAAGAAAGGGAGAAGGGAGGTAGGGAGAGAGAGAGAAAGGTCAAAAATAAAATGAGTGGCGGCTCTTTCTCAAAGAAATGGAGAAGGGAAGAAACCTAGAGAGAGGAAAATTGGGGGTCGTTTTCACTCTTCGCCACTTTATCCTTCAACAGTATAATGGAGTCTCCTATTTGGATCATGGTGTGAGAAAAAGAACCGAACCGAACCAAACGGAGAACCGCCATAACAGACCAAACCAGGCGATTTTGGCCAGGATTGGTTCGTTTCTCGACTCCTAAAAATTGTAAGCGGTGGATATCGGTCGGGTTCCAGGCGTGGACCCATTCTAGGATGATGTGTAAATAAACATATAGATTCATATTTCTTATTGCTACAAAACTAAAAGCTCTAATTACTATTCTTATTACCCATTCTTCTCACAAAAGCGAAAGATATGACCAAAGTACTCAAAAGTATAAGAAACAAGTATTTTGGAATCAGGCAAAGACATAACTGAACAACTTCCCCAGTGGGCCGATTCCCGGTTCTATGAACTAGGATCTGACCCTTTTGGTTCATTTTCCGGCTTCATGGTGGGACTAAATACATCCTGGAATTGATCACCCCCGATTTGAGCCCTCGTCCTCTCCTACTAAAGAGAGATGTAATTTCGAGATCGAGATAGAGAGAGAGAGAGAGAGAGAGAGAGAGAGAGAGAGAGAGAGAGAGAGAGAGAGAGAGAGAGAGAGAGAGAATAGTCGAACTACAGGAATGCAATTATGATTAGTCATGATTAACATGATTTATCTTATTCTATGCACGGAATGATCTGCATTGCAAGAATACAGAGTTGGGACGATAACTGAGTATTAAAACATCTAAATATCAAACCACGGCTTCATATATCAGTTTAAACTTTTAAAGTAGTTGATTGTGATCTCATGAAATCACATATGGTATCATAGTAGGAGATCCTGAGTTCGAATTTTTCCAAACTCCTAATGCCTCCCCCAATTACATATTTTCACATTTTTGACCTAGAGGATCAGTCTTGGGCTCTCCGAGAGCATCAAGCTGGCAAGACTGTGGGTGTGGGGCATCCAACTATGGTCCTATGCGCCAACAAAGTTTTGGGCGCCTTGGTGGCGCGTCGTTGTTGTTCTAACAAATTCCAATTGTGCAAATTATTTTTAGTCATTACTAGAGAAAGATCAAGGTGGCTTTGAGGCTGAAAACGGTGAAAGAGTCTGATCTTTGATGTCAAGCGACTCTCAAGCCATTGTTGAGAAACAAAATTTTCGTAAATTTCCTGGTTCTAGTGTGAATGGCTTCTTTACTATTGGTTGAAGAGATAAATTCAGTGATCCAATGTGTGGATGCTGCCAATCCAAGATGTCACCTTACCGACTCAACTTTTAGAAATTTTTGTGAACTTAATCGTTTTTATTGCTTAAAAAAAATGTGTGAATGGAAAATTTTCTCGTTATTAACAGCAATTTATGCTTAAAACACTTTTGCTGGCGATGGAAATATTTTCGAAAAAAGTATTAGAAAAGTCCTAAACCTATTGCATTTGTGTTAATTCAATTCTAAATCTTTTAATGGTGCCAATTTAATTCTAAATCTTTTAACCTTGGGCCGATTCAGTCTTTCTAGCTAATTTTGGCCAGATATTGCTGTCGTCGATGCCGGTCAGCCTATGTGGCGGGAGCAGCATTGACGTGGACATATTTTACTAATATTTTCATAATTTTTTAATTTTTTATTTATTTTTCTTTCTTCTTTTTTTCCTTTTTTTGTTTATGTCTATTTTTTTCCTTTTTTTTTCTTTCTTTGTTTCTCCTCTTTCCCGATGGCCGGCACACGGCCATGGCCAACGACAACTGGCCTCGTCGCGGCGAGGGCGAACACCAACAAAGCCAGGGCAAGGGCAACATCGCCAAGCCTCGCCCTGGCCCAAATCAACGACGTGCACCAACAAGGAATGAAGGAGCAGGCTACAGATGGCGATGCTAGAGGCGATGGAGTGAGTTTCGAAGGGAGAAATTAATATCCCCTTGTATTAGCCTCACCAAATTTGGCGACGCTAACCCTCGCCGGGCGTCACCTAGGCCAGGGCGGCATCACCCATTGTCACCAAATTTGGCGAGGCCAGCTTCACCAGGTCGAGGGTGACCTCACTAGCCACTGAGAAAGAGAAGAAACACAAAAAGAAAAATAAAAAGAAAGAAAAAAAATAAAAAAATAAAAAAATAAAAAATTGAAAATCGAAAATCGAAAATTATTAAAATATGCCAGTGTCAAGACTGACCATGCCACGTAAGCTGGCTAGCACCACGTCAGCAATATCCTATCAAAATTAGTCAAAAGGACTTAATCGGCTTTAGGGCAAAAGGTTTAGGACTAAATTGACACCATTAAAAAGTTTTGGACCGAATTGATATCAATATAATAGGTTTATGACTTTTTTGACATTTTTTTCGAAATATTTGTGAAAGAGAAAAGGGGGTTGTTATTCTTGTTTGAAAGTCATACAGGGTCGACATTATAAATCTCAAAATCCATCTAAATTGGGGTGCTAAATATCAAAATCAATCAATATTGCACCACTTTACCAATGAGAAGAAGCCAGAGAGAAATTTCCTAAGAAGGAGACACAAGAGAGTGATAGAGAGAAAGAAACCAAAGAATACAAGCAAACCAGCAAAATGGCCACGTCCTAATGTTGACCATTCGCCAACACGGACAGAGATCGGCCTTGTGTTCTCTAGCACTTCAATGAAGCTTTGTGACGTCGACCCAACGCTCGACTCTCTCTTTTTAAGACCAGTGACAACGCCACTTGACCTCGCATGTCATGTCCCCTCTCCTCCATTACTCGAGTCAAGAGAGTCCACATGACTCGCCTTTTCTCTCCTTGTCCTCTAGCTTCCTGCATTTCTGCTCCTGTCGTTTGTCTCTTTTGGACTTTAGCACCTGTTTCTAGCGTTAAGTTGAGGGCGCGAGTGGTAATCTGCTTCTGAAGTGCTTCTGAAGCTGAAATCCGTTTGGTAAAGACGCTTCAGAAGTGCTTCTAAAGCTGAAAGCCGTTTGGTAAAAATATTGAGAAATCACTTTCGAAACTTCTGGAAGTGATTTCTACTTCTTGTTGGATTTTTGGCCAATTTTGAGAAGCTAAAAATTGTAGCTTCTCAAAAAGAAATCATTTCTTCAACTACATCGGTCTTCGCCAACCAACGCCCGCCTGCCGGCGCCCCGACCGCCGGCCGGCCTTCCGCCCGCTGCCGGCCGCCACGGGTAGCCCGCCCCGCCCCGCGGCCGCCGCCCCCCGCCCTCCGCCGGTTACCCACAACTGCCAGTCGCCCGCCTGCCCGCCGCTGATCGCCCGCCGCCGCCGTCCTCCACCAACCACCACCGCCGGAGATTTTGTTAATAATGTTTAAAAATTAAAAATTTCAGTAGAAATTTTGTCAAACAGCTTTCTTTGATCAGAAATCAACTTTTGATGGAGAAGTTGAAAAATCAACTTCTGCTTCTGATTGAGAAGTTGAAAAATCAACTTCAGTTTCAGAAATGGTTTCTTTTGCATAAGTGTTGCCATGCGCGTCCTTAGCCCCCGAAATTGGCATAACTGGTCGAGACGTCGCTAAATTTCTAGGTAAAAAATTTGAAGGTCGTTTGCTTGGACCGCCACGAGTTAGCGGGCAATATCACTAGATTAGGGTCACTTGCACTTACTAAAAAAGGTTGAAGTTAACCGGTTCGCCGGCTTGCGTGATCGCCGGACCTCTGTGCACACGTGCGCTTATGAAAAGAACAAAGAGAATGATCTAAAAAAACTTTCAAGATGCGATTTTGGACGGTGTGATTGTCCAAGACCTGGGTAACGGGCGTTGTAACCAAGTTGCTCGCGGATGAATTTTACTGTGTTTCGATGAATACAACGAATAAGGGCATTTCCAAATTTGTGGGACGCAAAGCACGCATGCACACGTAGGCAGTACTTTAGTAGGAGTATATGTACTGAAAATCTTGCATGTGTGGAGATAAGGTGAATTTACACAGCGTGAACGTGAGAAGAACCACCGGCGAGAGCAGAGACAAAACCTAGAAAGACGATCCCCAACGCTTGGACATAATCCCACATGTTTGGTCGGTGATCGCTGGTCATTAGAAGACACGATAACTAGCCGACACATGAATCCTATCCCACATGCTAGCAAGTGCTTACCTTTGTCCCTCACCCAGAAAAGAAAACAGAAAGGGAATTAAAGAACATGATTAACACAACCAAAAACTCTAAATTAGGGCACATGTAATAAATTTACCCAAAACTACTTGTTTGACTACAAAAAACCTCAAACTGATGTCTTGTGATAAATTTATCCCAAACTAATTTTTTACCATAAAAATCTCAAATCGATATACATGTGACAAATTTACCTTCTGTTAGTTTCCGCTAAATTTAGTTTATACCACAAAAATCCAAAACTAGTAGACATGTGATAAACGGAGGGTAAAAACCTCAAATTGGCACACCTATGAATTGTCACGTGTCATCTAATTCAACAAGGTAAATCTGTCACAGGTGTGCCAGGTTAAAGTTTTTTACGGTCAAAAATTATTTTGATATAAGATTGTCACATATGTATCGACTTGGATTTTTCGTGACATTAATCATGAAGAAAACCCTGCAAAATAGATACAATAAAAGATGTGCTCCAGGTATCTACTCTCGTCGGGAAAGGAGGAACTCACACATGCGTCATTGCATGCAGAAGAAACCCTCCGGCAGGCTTAAGTACACCACAAGTATCATAAGTTGTGTACGGCGCTCACTTTAGTGCTAAAACTTTCAAATCGATCACTTTAGCGCTAAGTTTTTGTAACTTCGATCACTTAAGTGTCAACTTCTTTTAAACGGGATCATTTTAGTGTTAATTCCGATTTAAGCTGACGTGACTCACTGAAGTGATCGAAGTTACAAAAACTTAGCACTAAAGTGATCGATTTGAAAATTTTGGCACTAAAGTGAGTGCCGTACACAACTTATAGCACTTGAGGTGTACTTAGCCTCCCTCCGACATAAAGAATTTGAAAATTGAAACGTGGAATGGTGAACTATATCTTTTTTTTTTAGGTGAAATATCTTTTTTTTTTTAAATTTAAGTGAGAACAAAATGATGGTGTTGGTTGGCTGATCAAGGTCCAGAATGTTGCCTTTGATGGCATGCCAGTGTAGTTAAGTTAGGCGGAAAAGATAATTTGAAATTATGGTGGGCTATGCTGTAATGATGCTTGTGATGACATTCATACTTAGGAGAGCTTTAGAACTCCTCTGAAAGCTTTATAAAGCAGCAGTCGTTCATTGGCATGGGGTAGTGTGTCCGCGCCAAAGGCGGCCACCAAATAATAATGTTAAATATAACAAGAGTCTTCTTCATATATATAAATAAATAAATAAATAAGGTGGATTAAACATATTTGATATTGAAAATGTCAAGTTTTTCCGACGCTGATTACGTATAAACGTTATTAACTATTTTATTTGATGTCTTGATAAGTGTCTCGACTCAATTATGACATGGGTTCATTTGAGAGAAATTCGTACCCCAAGCGACATAATTTATTTTTTTTCACTCATCGTGAACAGCATATCTAAATATAGACAATCACTTTGAAATATTTTAAAAATAACATAAAAATTCCTACGACCCCATGAACATCTTCTATCAAATGTTGGAATGAATTCGACGAGATGTTAGTTCTAAAATGTTGCTTAAATGACAACAGTGTTCAATTTAGATATCTTGATAATTCCACGGGATATAAAAGGAGGCGAAAGTTTTACACAAGACGATTACGAAAATTGTATATCAAGGTAGTTAAACGAATGACTCCTCAGGTAGTGAAGTCTTAGGAATCTCGTATTATGGCCATAACCATGCAAGAATTTTTTCAGGTCTCTCGTATATCCTTCAACGACCTCGAAGACCGTAGGAAGTAAAGCACAGAATAACACGTTAACGTTGTCAGGCGGTTTCAGTTTAGTTTAGCCGTTTTCTTTAGCTTCTCTCACTAAGCCAGCATTTGATTCTCTCTCTCTCTCTCTCTCTCTCTCTCACATTGCATTGCTTCTCACTCTACTGGAGCCAAAGACGCAAAGGGGGGAGAGAGAGAGAGAGAGAGAGAGAGAGAGAGAGAGACAACAAACACCCAGATTCCGGAACACGCATCACCATTGAAAGACAACAGGGGATTCACAGAGGGGGGGTCCGTTGTCGTCGTTTAAGGTTGATTTTGGATGCAAAACGATAATGGGTTCTTCAGGGCAAAGTGGTGGCTGTGATCTGTCGTTCAAGATCTTGCTGATCGGAGACTCTGGTGTTGGCAAAAGCAGCCTTCTTGTCAGCTTCATCTCTTCTTCTGCAGAAGATCTCGCCCCAACCATTGGTACTCCTTCAAAGAGAAAAAAGTTTGCTGCTTCGTCTCTTGATTTCTGTATCTTTTTCCATGTCTATGAGAAAATTTCTGGGCAATGGAGCTTCGGTATCAATACTTCAACGAGCCATGTGGAGACAAAAATTTATGATGGATTGATGATGTTACTTGTTAGCCTCAGTTGTTAGCAACAAAGAAGTTGGATCTATGGCTAAATTTTCAAAACTTTGAGCGAGTGCATGCTCAGTGCTAGTTTTTAACTGGTGTTGCCTGATATAAGATCCCATAGAAGCTCCAATTTTGGCTCAAATTTCTTAAGTTGGTTGGCTTCTGTGAATATGACCTCAAGAATGTGACCAGCCAGTTTTCCTGTTTTATCCAATTTTGCGCGATTTCTTGGTGATTTCCTTTAGTTTTTGGTTTAGCATTGCTGGTTAGGTGATTAGTAGTGGTTTGAGATTGTCAGGAGTTGATACTATCTTATAATCTTGAGTCGAATTTGGACAGGCGTTGATTTCAAGATAAAGTTGCTCACAGTTGGTGGGAAGAGACTAAAGCTGACAATTTGGGACACTGGTAAATGAACTCGAAGGCTGGATAGAGTCTAGTTTTTTACTTAAGAGTCAATCTTACCGTCTAACATGGACAGACGGTATTGTGATTGTGGTGTTCTTTGATTTCTTTTCAAGATTCAATTTAAAGTTCGGTCACAACATCATGCTAGTGAATGTCTTGTCAAAACAATGATTTCTGTTGCAGCTGGACAGGAGAAGTTCAGAACATTGACAAGCTCCTACTACAGAAATGCCCATGGAATCATTCTTGGTATGCCATAGAAATTCTTGTATGATCAACTAAACACGTCAATAACACCCTGATTGCATCTCGGGATGTGTGATATTTTGCTGCAACACACATTATTCTCGTATGTACTGTGTAATTGTCAAAAAGCGCCCAAAAGGCTGGAAACATGTGCTCCCTCTGCATTCATGCCTGTCATCATAATCATGGAAAAAAGGCCTTCACTGCTACACGCTTGATGTGGGGAAAGACAAGCTTATCTGCTTGTTCCTCACTAATGTTTAGAGCTTATTATTGGCGGTCTAGCGTCATAATTTTGTTTTCTTTAATTAGCTTTTTTTAGAGTCCTCCTCTTCTGCTAAATATCAATGCGCTCTGCAACATTAGGCATTGCCTATTGGGGTGGGTCGGGAAGACTTAGGTGATATTCGTGGATTGGAAATGTCCTCATTAATGCCAATTCGGGCAAATTAGAGAAGGAAGCTGTGGATGAAATAGCTATTAGATAGTGTAGCATCATCAGATGGATGTGCCAGTTAGAATAAAGATAAGATATGCAATTTAGATTTGGTTAAAGAAGGATGATCCGAATCCTACAGAAGTATCAATATATTGTCTGCACTCTACTTTATAGCTTGTATATGTTTTGCACGGTAGCTGGCCAACTGATGAGATGACACATGCTGTTTAGAGACATATAGTGTGTAGTTGGCGACGCTGTTTGATCAGTGAAAGCTTTTTTTATTACAATCATTTTTTTTGTTTGTTTTCTGTCTCTCTTGTTTTCTTGGTTTTCACTTGCTGGTTATCTTCTTCTCTACTGCTCAAAGTTGAGTCAAATTTAGATCTTGGCCTATGAAAATGCTCTTAGATGTGGTGTGAAGAAATGATGCACTCTGTTGACTTTTGCAGCCTCTCCCGTTGATCTATCCTGATTCTCGTCAACTTTTTTTTCTGTTTGGCTTAGTTTATGACGTGACAAGGAAAGAGACCTTCGCAAACTTATCCAATGTATGGGCAAAAGAAGTGGAACTCTATTCCACTAGTCAAAATTGTGTTAAAATGCTTGTTGGGAATAAAGTTGACAAGGTAAATTCTGAAACTTGATTTGTCTCCTACTGTTTTCCCAACATCAATATCGTGGAATTAATGTGCTTTTCGTATCAATTCCTTTAACATATATATTGTGTTTCAAATGCATGCAAATGAATTAAAGAGCTGAATGACAAACAGGGGTGGAAACCCTCTAGCACTATCATTGAGTCATTGGACTTCTTGTTTGAGAGACCTCTGATCTTTGTCTTTGCCTTGTGGCTTACCATTTCCCTTGATCTGCAATATTCATTTGCACATGCCATTAGTCAATCCAATGCAGGTACATCTTTAACTATTTATCTGTTAACGGCGTGTCCTCAGGATTCTGAAAAGGCTGTGAGTTCTGAGGAGGGAATTGCTCTGGCAAAAGAACTTGGGTGCTTATTCCTAGAATGTAGTGCAAAAACGAGAGAGAACGTGGAGCAGTGCTTCGAAAAACTGGCCCTAAAGGTACTCCTCCTGATATCTTCCATATGCTGGTCATTTGTACATCTAATGCGTCGAGTTGGAAAATAAATCTTTATTTAGAACTATTACAATTTCGCTTTTGTTTCCTTCTTGTTTGTTGATAATCTCTTCTAGTACAATTCACTGCAGCATTGCTGTGATATCTTAGCATAATATCGCTCTTTGGTGACCCTGAATATCATGTACCTAAATATGCAAAACTGATGATATTTCAAACAGTCGAGTTAACTTGTCATTTTGAACTTAAATCCTACCTAGCTTCTCTGTAAAATCTTCTAAAAGTGAAAGATCCAGTATAACTGCAGCAACTGGGTCTGAGGAGCTGTCTCTGTGAAAGATACTGCTTACCATAGATTCACAATTTCACTGTGTGTCAAGTCTGTGAAAGGGAATGTGGGAACTACTGGAAACTCCTCTTGCAAAGAAATGATTTTTTTTTTTTTTTGTGGTCGGGTTGAGAAGAAATGATTAGGGAGATAATATTTTTTGGGTTTGCGCTTAGTTGGTCTAATTCTCCTGTAGTCGCAGCTTGATTTTGTGCGCTATTACGGATAATGTATCAATGTGAGAGCACATGTGTATAGTTAAAGTGTCTGCGCTTGCATGAGCAGTGTTTGCTCCCAAATTTTGTTGTCCATGTAGATGGGAGTTTTGTACCAACATTTGACCAACTTATCATTGTCTCGTCCGATCACCTTAACTGGGTTATCGCCGTTCACTTCCAGAAAAAATGACTCCTTGAGCGTCCCCAGAGTTGTCCATGGAGAAAGACGCGCATATAAGGCAACCGGATGAATCTCGTGCAGCACCCGAACAATAAATTTTAACAACTAATGCTGACGGACGCATGAATCTCCGGCCAGACTAACATCTGATTTCAATATGCAAATGAATAATGTTATCATCTTCCACTTGCCAGATTATGGAGATTCCCAGTCTCTTGGAAGAAGGATCGACTGCCGGAAAGAGAAACATCTTGAAGCAGAAGCAAGAACACCAGTCACCGGCTAACGGCAGTTGCTGTTCTTAGTAGGCCCGCACGGTAAAAGATTCGGTGCCGAAGCTTTAGTCGCGCTCCGAAGGAAGGTGAGAAACCAAGCAACTTTGAGTGGAAAGGAATCTGCAGATTCACTATTGGCCATGTTATGATCTGGTTTATGTAAATGATTGCTGCTTTTCTTTTGCGTCATCCTTTTTCATATTTGATCCTCTTTCTTCTCTTGTAATTTAACCTGCCGTCATGGAGTGGCTTTAGTTGTGCCGTCGTTCTATCGATGCCCGACTCTGGTTCGTGTGTTAGCTCATGTACATTGTTGTCTTACCGGATCGTGGTTATAACTTATGAGAAATGCCCCCCTGGAACAAGTGTATTGTATGTATAATTTCTTTTCCATTCAATCCAAAGGCCCCATTACATTTTGTTACGACAATACGGAAACTAAAACAAAATTGAGACAGATCAAAAAAACGGAACATCAAGATTTACGTGGAAACCTTTGCGAGAAAAACCACGGGAGAGAGGAAAAGAAAAATCCACTATGAGAATTAGGGATTACAGAAGAGGCAACGTAAGCTTATCTTTTAGACAGAATGAGTAAAGAGCAATATTTATAGTATTACCCATCAAACTCTAATGTTGGCCTAAGGCCCATAACTTAAGCCCATAACTATTCAAGGCATATTAACAAATCTCCACCTTGACTTGAATTCCCAAGTAAACATAAGTATTAAGTCAATCTTCTCCTCCCACCAGCATAAAACTTAGCTGCTGCAAACATTAACCAAATCCAAGCAATGCTTGAATTTAGTAAAGGGTAATGACTTTGTCAACATATCAGCTGGATTGTTTTCTGTACCAATCTTCAAGACCTTAATATAGCCATCAGCAAGAATGTCTCGAATATAATGATACCGCACATCAATGTGCTTTGTTCTCTCATGATACATATGATCTTTAGTAAGATGTATAACACTCTGACTATCGCAGTGCACAACAGTCACATCATCATCCACACTGAGCTCTCCAAATAAGCCTATCAACCATCAACCATATAGCTTCTTTGATTGTCTCTGTAATAGCCATATATTCTGCCTCTGTAGTAAACAAAGCAATTGTATGCTGCTAAGAAGCTTTCCAACTGACTGCACAACCCCCAACAGTAAAGATGTATCCTGTCAAAGACCTTCTTTTATCAAGGTCACCAGCATAATCAGAGTCAACATATCCAGTAAGAGTTTCACAAGTTTTCCCAAACTCTAAACCATAATCTGAAGTACCCTTCAAATATCTCAAAATCCACTTCACTGCTTGCCAATGATATTTACCTGGGCATGATAAATATCTACTTACCACGCTAACAGCATGTGATATGTCAGGTCGAGTGCAAACCATAGCATACATAATGCTACCAACTGCACTAGAATATGGAATATGTGACATATATTTTATTTCATCATCTGTATGTGGACATAAATCATCTGATAATCGAAAGTGAGCAGCAAGAGGAGTACTCACTAGTTTGGCATCTTTCATGCCAAAACGATCTAACACATTCTCAATGTAGCTTTTCTAGGAAAGATACAATTTTTCTCTTTTTCGATCTCACTGAATTTCCATGCCTGCCAAGAATTTTCTTCGCAGAACCTAAATCCTTCATATCAAATTCAGCGCTCAACTGTGCCTTCAAATTCTATATATCAAATTTATCTTTTGCTGCAATCAACATGTCATCAACGTATAACAGCAGAAAATATAAGATCCATTTGGAAGTTTGCACAGATAAACACAACTATCATATTTGCTTCTACAATAGCCAAGTTGCACCATAAAAGAATCAAATATTTTATACCACTATCTAGGTGATTGCTTCAAGTCATAAATAAATCTTTTCAATAAACATACATGATCATCCTTACCTTCAAACTGAAAACCTGCAAGTTGACCCATATAGATTTTCTCTTCAAGTTCATCATGCAAGAAAACTGTTTTCACATCGAGTTATTCCAACTCTAAATCATACATGGCAACTAACGCAAGAAAGACCCGAATAGAGCTGTGTTTAACGACGGGTGAAAACACATCATTAAAATCAACTCCCTCAATCTGATTATACCCCTTAGCGACTAGACGTGCTTTAAATCTAATGTCTTCAACTCCAGGAATACCTTCCTTTCTTTTGAAAACCCACTTGCAACCCACAATCTTCTTTTCTTTTGGTGGTTTGACAAGCTCCCAAGTTTGATTCTTTTCAAGAGAATCTATCTCTTCATTCATAGCAACTAACCACTTTGCTAAATCTTTTGAGGAAATAGCTTCCTTGTACGTTTTAGGCTCAGCATATTCTATCAACTCTGCAGCTGAAAGAGCATAAGCAACAAAATCTGAGTATCCATACATCTGTAGAGGTTTCACTATTCTTCTCGATCTATCTTTGGCTATGGAATAATTCTCTTTTTCATATTATTCAATCTCAATATTATCAGTCACTGACTAACTGGGTTGTGAAGAAGATACTTCAAACTCCACCTTCTTTGGTGCACTTTGCAGATTTTCTTGACAAGTATCTAATGATTTATTGATAGGATGAAACATAGTAGACGCATCAAAAGTAACATATCTGCTAATTATAATCTTAGATGAATCAGAACACCAAAATCTATAACCTTTTATACCATAAGTATAACCAAGAAAAATTCATTTTTTCGCTCTAGGCTCTAGTTTCCCTTCACTAACATGTGCATATGCTGGACATCCAAATATTCGAATAGAAGAATAATCAACAGGTTTACCTGACCATACCTCCTCAGGTGTCTTGTTCTCAATAAGTATGCAAGGAGAACGATTTATTAACCAACAAACAGTATTGACTGCTTCAGCCCAGAATTCCTTGTACAAACCAGCGTTAGACAACATGCACCTTGTTCTTTCTAATAGGATTCTGTTCATACGTTCTGCAATACAATTCTGCTGCGGTGTATACACTGTAGTATGATGCCTCACAATTCCTTCGTTCTTGCAAAACTATTAAATCCGCCTCCACAAAATTTTAGCCCATTATCAGTTCTCAGCCGCTTAATTTTCTTACCGATCTACTTCTCAATTAATATTTTTCATTGCTTGAATGTAACGAAAACATCACATTTTTCCTTGAGAAAAAATACCCAAACTTTTCTTGAAAACTCATCAATAAAAGTGAGTACATACCTGTAACCAAGGCCTTTCGATGGAACTCTAGCAGGCCCCCAAAGATCGGAATGAATGTAATCCAGAGTGCCCTTTGTGCTGTGAATTCCTGTTTTGAAACTGACTCTTTTCTATTTCCCAAAAACACAATGTTCATAGAAATCCAGTTTTCCAATTTTCTAACCACACAAGAGACCTCTTTTACTTAGCTCCTCCATTCCTCCATATGGCCTAGTCTCATATAGGGGTGAGCAAATCGGACCGCTCGGACCGGGACCGCCCGGACCGGACCGGGACCGACGGTCCGGTTCCCAGTTCTAGGGGCGGCGGTCCGGTTCCCGGTTCTAGGGACATAGAACCGGACCGGACCGACCGGACCGGTTGATTTTTTTTAATTATCCCTAAGCACATTTAGATCGGTTCTGGGCATAGTTGCTAAGCATAAATCATCTAAATTCTGGTGGCTGAATCAGCTTGAAGACTGAAAAAGAGAAGCAAAGGAAGTTTGTGCTTACGGGTACGAGGCAAATCATAGGAAGAAGCAGTCCCACGTCTCCAAGGACGAACAAGCCCTCTCTTTGCTCATTAAGCTCATCAATACTGCCATTCCCATTACTATCAGATCCATCTCTCTTGCCAGCAAGTTTTGGAAGTCAGTCTTGCAAAGTTTCGTTGACAAATCTTATTCACCTTTGACTATTTATAGCCTCTTCCGTAATGATCAAAACGCACGATAAGAACATGCCTTTTTTATGTCGGAACTAAAAGACTGCATGCAAGTGCACTTATCTTTCTGACCAATCCGAAGGTTCTTCTATTCTCGTAGGCTGCAGGATTCTTTTTGTTCTTTCCTTTCCCCACTTTGCGATGCAGATGCAGACGTTATCTTCACGACTTGGAACTTTCTGAGGTTAAATTAAGAGGGGCGTTTTGTTATTGGCTTCTTGCATCGCCGGAAAGTGATGAGGAGAGAACGCAGCTTCCACTTCTGACTTCACAATGAAGGAAAGATTAAGACGTACGCTAAGCCCACTCCGATCCATATTTGTGTGCTAATTTGGCGTTCGATTTCGTTGAAAATCGTAGTTAATTTAGGCTTCTACCATCAGATATCGCTCGCAAGGATATGAGATCAACACACGGAATCGCCCGGGAACCGGACCGGACCGGACCGGACCGACAGTCCGGTCCACTGTTCCGAAAAATTAGGAACCGAAACCACCGGTCCGGTTCCCGGTTCTTGAAAGGAACCGGACCGGACCGGGAACCGATCACCCCTAGTCTCATATGCCATAATTTTGCATTATCCGAATCTGTCATATCAAAAGAGACCGTAGCTGAACCAGTAACAGTAGAGGCTTGCAGCTGATACAAAGTATCAATTTTAAGCCCTTTCATCAACAAAAGTGAGCCTCTTATAATTTTCAGAACTCCACCCTCAGTAGTAAATCTACAACCATTCGCATCAAGTGTACCCAATGAGATTAGATTTTTCCTCAAATCAGGCACATGTCTGACATTATCTAAAGTTCTGATCATGCCATTATGCATCTTAATATTAACAATGCCAATCCCAATAGCTTTGCATCTTGCATTATTGCCCATAAGAATAACTCCACCATCATATTCTTTATATGTAGAGAACCAATCTCGATGAGGACACATATGATATGAGCAGCCTGAATCAAGAATCCAACTATCACAGAATTTATCTTTATTATCTGCAAACAATAGCCAATCTTCATTTTCTTCTTTAGCAACATCAGAAGCTGACTAGTCATCCCGGACCCCCATGTTCCCAGCCGGCCCTGCTTTGCTGCCTTGGTAGTTCTGTTGCTACTTTTGCTTCATTAGTTGCTGCTGACCGCTACTCAGTTTCCAGCCTTGTGTTGGTTTTTGGGTTTTGGTTTTTGTAACCAAGATTATTCTTGGTCCGCTGATTTGGCTGGTTGCCCTTTCTTCTCATTTGATGTCACCTGCAGCTGCCTTTTTGTTGCATACCCACCCCAATTGGTCGCCTCATGACCAGACCCTTCTAGCCATACTTTGCCGCATGTTTGGCATTTTATTTCCTTTTACTACTTCTGTAGATGCTATGATGGTTGCCCTGTGGCGGCCGTTTTACACGCTTGACGCGTTGTCTTTTTGCACCGGGCTCACCGTTGAACCAATATTGGCAAGTTGCCAATTTTGGGTCATAGCGTTTATGTAGCCGGCTCTTTTGTACCAAGCATTTTGAAAAGCATATACAAAACTTACCTTACCAAAAAAAAAAAAAAACATCAGCTTGAGCAGGATTTTCGTTTCGCCTATTCTGTCTATTCTGATAGTTGCGATTGTTATGACGATTGACATTCCCATGATTTTGTTGATTCGAATTATTTTCTCTCTCCTCCTTTGCCTTCAGGTTTAGGCAATTTATCTTGATATGCCTTGGAGACTTACAATAGTTACAAATCATATCTATATGCTTAGATTTTGACCTGCTCCTGCCACTATTTCTTCTCTCAATAAATCTTCCTCGAGCGACTAAACCAGCTCCATGATTATTACTACCATCAGAAGTCAATTCTGTATCGAGTTTCTGCTTATTTAGCAGACTAGTCTTGACATATTAAAAATCAATAGTTTCTCTACTAACAATCATGGTCTCTCTAAAATTCTTATAAGATGCATGTAGTGAAACTAGCAATAAAAAAGCTTGTTCTTCATCTTCAATCTTAACATCAATGCTTCTTAATTCAACGATAAGAGCATTGAACTCAAAAATATGGGATTTGAGAGAAGTACCTTCAGCCATACGAAAAGTGAAGAGTCGTTGCTTGAGTCTCAATTGATTAGTAAGAGACTTTATTAGAAAAATACTCTCCAATTTCATCCATAAATCTGCAGCTATTTTTTGATCCAGTACCTCCTGCAAAACTTCATTCGTGAGGCACAACTGAATAGTGGACAAAGCTTTCTCATCCAATTCTTCCCATGCTTCATCTGACGTGTCTGGTTTCTTCCCTTTAGTAAAAAAAATTTTCTTCAAACCCTGCTGCGTAAGAACGGCTAACATACCAACCTGCCATAGGTTAAAACTGCCGCTCCTATCAAACTTTTCGATATCGAATTTCATTGCTGAACTCGAAGCCATAACTTATTTTGAGTCGAAGAAGCACGCACGAACTCCTCGGACACCACTTGTCAATGCCAAAATTACCCACTGAGAAGATCGTCGAAATTGCCCATTGAGAAGAGGAACAATTGCAGGAAACCCACTGATGCGATTGCGCGATAATGCTCCAAAATCACGAAATTTCAAACTTTAGTGGATTTTGCTTCTGATTCGATAGTGCTCAAATTTGATTTGCTCTTGAAGAAGACTCCAAATCGATCTGCTCCAAACACGAATAGAACCGAATCCCTTGAACCGAATGCCACCTGTGTGTGTGTCGTGGATTCGTGGGTGTCGCGACCCTCACTCGAGCGTTGGCATCGTTGGCTAGCGAGGGTTAATGGGCCGTCCGATGTTGCATGATCGGACGCGGGCCTCTCCTAAGGTCCATTACCCAAATCGCAACTGCTGGATATACGTGGTCGACCTTCAGTGTGGTCTAGTGACATGTGATGAGTGTACATGCCAAGGAGTCGCCACCAATCGTTTCGTGGATGGTACGATCGGAAACCCTATCGAATAGTTGGGAGTAATCTATTCGATTCTGCGGAAACCAGAGAAGTGGGTTCGGGGACTTAGTTACGCCAACTGTCAGAGTTGACGCCCTTTCGGTACCTAAGCTGAATGGTTTATCTGATCCTAGGATTTCATACGGACGAGTGAGGTACAGATCCTAAATCTAGGAGTTCATGCAGATGGGAAATACTACCCTATCAATCACAATCAATAGAAATAAGTGCGCAAATCAAGGATCCAATACATGTGGATAAAACACATGAAAGCAGCGTGGCATCCCTAATGAGGCCCTATTAGCCTAGAGAAATATCAATCAAGGATTAAGAGTGATTCGGACATGATTCGCCCATGAGGGGCAGAATCGTAATTTTGAATAATTCGGAGGAAATTTACCCTTGAAAGGGTAAATCTGTCATTTTAGATGAATTGGGAAGTCTAAGGATAGGAGAAATAGGATTGGCCATCAATCCAATCCATTTCCTATTTTTCGAGAATTTTCAGGGTTTTCCTGGAATTTAAAAGTGATTTTACCCTCGGAGGGGTAAAATCGTCATTTTGGACAAAGATGAGAACTGAAAATTTTAAATATTAGGGCTGGTCGTCCACCTGACCCGAACCCTAATTTTAAACAATTTTCAGAACTTGATTGAGACAAGAAAGATGATTTTCCCATTGAGGGGCAAAATCGTCATTTTGAGGAAAGGGGCGGGACTCGAAAACCCAAACCTAAGAATTGGTCGCTTACTCAACCCTAATTCTTATTTTGGCATTATCGATTTTATCATACGTACACAGCAGAGGCGACTTACCCTTAAAGGGTAATGTCGTCAAGTCTCGGAAGATCAGATAAGAAACTCCAAAAATAGGGTTGACCAGTTGTCTGTAGTCAACCCTCGATTTTTGGGGGTTTCTGGAATGCCTAGGATTTTTCACAATTTTTCCACATTTTTTTGGAATTTTTTGGAATTTTCTAGCATTTTTTTTTATTTTCTAAGATTTTTCTGATTTTTTTTATTTTTTTTAAAAATCATTTTCAGAATTTTTTATTATTAAAAAAAATATGATTCGGAACGGGTCGACCCGACCCACTCGGGTCGGAACCCGGCCCAGACCCGGACCCGCGAAGCCTGAAACCAAAACGACGCCGTGTTCGCCTTTTTTTTTTTTTTCGAATTATCAACTCTGATCCGACGGTCCTCATCGAAACGCATGGCTAATCTACAACCATCGGATCATTTGACTGGAATCTACGGCCTGGATTAAACGAAGACCTGATCAGGAACGTCTGATCTAACCACTTGAACCTACGGCCACGATTAAAACATAGGACTAGATCTAGACCATCCGTTCCTACTTAACCTGAACGACGTCGCCTCCTGGCTAACCCATACGGCGCCGTTTCCACCATTTTTTATTTCCGATTTAAAATCATTTCGAATTGTCCTAATTTCTAATCGGACGGCCACTATTTGTTGGACTCGATTAACCTCGACCGTTGAATCTCCCCGTTCGAACAACAAACTCCAACGGCCGAACTGACTCAACAGACACGTGGACCAATGGCTGAATGCCAACTAGGAGTTTGACCGGTTGACCGCGCCACATCAGCTTCGTCTTCAACCTCCCGACTCCGATAGAACGAACGGCTGAACGTCTCCGGCGATGATCGTACGGTGAGATCTTGATGAAATCGCATGAGACCGACGGCAATCGACTCGAAATCATCTCTAGTTTAACATATATGAGAATCGAAACATCATATTCACAGAATCGAGAAAATCGTGCGAGTTGCCGAGTACGGCCATGGAAGCTCAATCACACAAATCACGTGAAATTAGATCAATTCATCCACAGATTAACATGTTAGGATGTGCAGAAGGCTTACCTCGGGCTCGTATTGAGCCCGCACGGCCTAGATTGGGCTAGGCAATTATGAACAGTGATCAGCCATGGATGCTAAGTTTGAAGACTCGATTCAAGATGCTCAGGCAAAATCGATGCAAAAACAAGATGTGAATATGGTCAGTGGTGTTCAGGGAACGAAACGCACACACAAATCGCAAGAATGATCATGAAAAAGGCAAGTCGCCATTGATGCACAGTAGAGAGCTTGAAGCTGCGTCTCACCTTTTTTCGTGATTTCAGGCGGTGCGGCCGGCAACGATCGCTTCCTGAAGCCTCGGACGAGCTTGTGACGACCTTTTTTGGCTTCGGTTTGGCCGGAGACGGCCCAACCAGTGCCTTGCAGTCGAGTTCAAGTTCTCGACGATCGAGGTCGGAGGACGAGCTCTTTCTCGCGTTTTTTCTCTCTGTTTCGATTCAGTTTCACCTTCTCTAACTGAATTTGCCCTCCTCTTGCTTCGCGAAGGCCGATTGGCTTATATACCTTTGCTCGGTTTCCCGCTCGAACAGTGGACGTTAGCCCACTTGGATTCACGTGCTGTCACGTGCCAAATGGTACGTCGACGGCGACGGAATTGGCTGGGAAACCGCTTAATCCCCGTTAGGAGCTCCGACAAGCTCTATTTGGCACGAATTTGGTCTGAGCTCGTTTTGGTTGACTTTCGCAGGTCTGTGAGATTGACCAGGGGATTGCTTCTTCCTCGGGCGACCATTGGTCGTGATCTTAGTGTCAATCGACGGGGAACGGTCTAAGGAATCGAACGCCCACAAGTGTGTCTTGAATCATCGCCGATTGGTCCGTCAATTTGGCTATCAAAGCTCGGCATTTTACTGTTCATTTGCGCAGACTCCCGGGGAAGAAGATGACACTGTTCTGGACCGGTTCGACCGGTCGGACCGGCGGTCTGACCGGTCTGAACAGGTTCCGAATTGGATTTTTCAAAATTAAACCCAAATTATTAGGAAATTTTTACAATTGAACCTCATAATCGAATCTAGGGCATGGATTCGATCAAATAATGTGATTTTGCCCAAAAGTTCATATCAATTTCAACAAAAACCCTAAATTTCCTTTTAATTGCAAATTGGGGAATTATGCAATTGAAGATTCAAATGATCAAATTGGGTCAAATTACCTGTGCCAATCGATTCAAAATGGTGAAACCTATTGGGCAGTATGTTTAATTTGCAATGATAGCCCTCGAATTGAAAGTAATTTCAATTATGCTCAATTTCAAGGACTAAAAATACAATTTTAGTATGTAATTTTGCCAAATTCATGCAATTGAGCAATTTGTACAAAAAATTGGGCTAAATTGCAATAAGGGACAGTTAGAATGGATGTCAAGATCCTAGAAAATGCCAAAATTACAAATTAAAAGACTCAATTGATATTTTTTTTTCTCAAATTCAATAGTATGGGTTACAAAGGGACACCCATAATTGAATCTGATTTTGAACTTTTTGTGAGGTCAAAAATACAAAGGATTAAAAATAAAAATATTGGCTATTTTTCCATATTTTTGTGACCTCAAATACTATTTTTCTTGATTTTTTGAGTATTTTCCCATTTTCTAAAAATACTAAAAAATATAAAAAAAAATATGAAAAATTATTTTTTGGTCAAAAATGGTTCCTTGGGCTTGGCCAAGGCCACCAAAGTTGATTTTGTAATTCTTTTGACTTTTTATGAATTTTTTGTGATTTTTCAAAAATAAAACTGAAAAAGACTTGGTCAAAAATCAGGTGTCAACAGCTGCCCCTCTTTGAGAGGAATCTCGTGAGAGGTTTCGCTCAAAGACAGGTGATACTTGAGTCTAGACCGACTCGACTGGGGAAAAGAAAAACGAATCTTCACACTCAATCTTTCTTGCCCCATTGGTGAATGCTCTGTTCTTCATTCTTCTACTGACGTAAGAGAGAAAGTAGAGAGACCCACCTGCTATTTACCTATTGATCACCTGCCTGATGCTCGTGCGGCATGCGCGGTGTATAGCGGGTTCAAGTGAATACCTAGGGACTCGTCTTTTGAATATCCTAGGGCGGTTATACTCTAGCATGTATGGTAGGCCGTACCAGAATGGGATTCCTATACTTGACAGGAACCTGTGAATGATGCACCCAATCTCTTAGGAATTGTCAGAAGTTTTGATCCGTATGGTGGATCAGACCATGAATAGGACTCCTTTCTGCTAGGAACCTATGGATGACTGTCGCGACCCGTCCGAAAGCGGACGCGGCTAATGGATTACCGATCGCGGGTCTTGGATCGGCGCGAGCCCTCCCAGGCCCATACCAAATCGCGGCGGGAGTATTTTTCAGAAGGATTCGACGATAAGAGTCGATCGCTTTCGACCTTAGTGTGGTCGTGGTGGCATGTGCAACTTGTGCATGCATTTGGAGTCGCCACCGGTCTTTCTTGGAGGGTAGACCGGAAACCTTACTGATCGATTGGGAGAGATCGATCAGTTCTACGGAACCAGAGTTTTTGGGTTCGGGGACTTGGTTACGCTGGTGTCGTTACCAACGCCCTTTCGGTACCTAACGCTAGTGATTTTCCTAACTAGGATTTCATGCAGGCGCAATTTTGGGTGAGGTAAGTCTGACATTGCACATTAACCAGTTTAACATGCTCACGTAATCATAATAAATAAATAGATGTCAATCACATAAACATCTATCCTACGTGGTGATCATGGAATTATGATTTAATGGGTCTCGAGCCAATGAGACCACATTTAATCATTTTAATATTTTAATAACGGAGAGCCGCTCTTCGCTTCTTCTTGGTTTCTTGAACTCTTCAAGAATTGGGCCCCAAAGAGCTCGCCGACTTAAAAGGCTCCCCCACGTAATCCTCGTAGCATTTACATCAACAATTGACTATGCTAAAAATAAAGATTACATGAAAAATAAAAGGAGTACGCAGCCTCCATTTAATAACTACAACCCCAAATATATAAATAATCATCATACATTCATATATACATCAATCACATTGATTAGGGATTTTTCCATGATCACCACCCTTCCACGTAAGTAATAAATTCACAATTTAAAACTTAGGAAGGCACAATAAAAATTCTACGTTGAATCATATTCAGAATTTTTACGTAAAATAAGATAGCCATAAATTTTCGATTCAAAATTGATTTAGTCTCAATTTTTGCTACGTTGATTAATTTATCATATAAAATAATCAACCTCCATTAGCCATGTAAGACGAACAATTCGTTAATACATATTGGCCATAATATTGCAAAAATTGCAAAAAATCAATTAAATGCACGAAAACAACTAAGGATCGGCTCTGATACCACTGTTGGGATCCACGTAACACGTAGCGGAAATAAATAACAACCCATACATGTATCTCCAGAGGCGTACTTCGTGCATTTCAATCGAAAAAAATCACAAAGCCTCAAAGGGAGTAAATAGATTACCTCTCGTAGCGTGCTTGAACGGAGGTGTCGGTTCGATGTTCTTCGATCTCAGCCTCCACAAGTGTTAGGCATCTAGTTCGGACGCACCACCAATTGACGAACGGGGAGACGACGAATAACTCCACAACAATTGTGCTAGCAATATGCGGAATCAATATTCCGAACTTAGTATATTTTGCTCACTCAAGATTATGAGAATATAGATAGTATTTGTGTTCTTCTCTCTAAGCTCTCAAAAATTTGCACACTCTACAAAATGTCTCTCCCCTTCAACCTCAAAACTCTTGCCATCCTTTTATAGCCAAAAATACCTTCCAATAAATTGTATTTAAAAATAGCACTAACAATTATAAATTCTATCTAAAAATAGCACTCACAAATAAATGACATTTAAAAATAGCACTAACAATAGCACTCACAATTTATAATACAAAAATGCTATTTAAAAATAGCACTAACAATAGCACTCACAATTTATAATACAAAAATGCTATTTAAAAATAGCACTAACAATTATAAATTCTATCTAATAATAGCACTCACAATTTATGATAAATAAATGCCATTTAAAAATAGCACTAACAATAGCACTCACAATTTATGATAAATAAATGTCATTTAAAAATAGCACTAACAATAGCACTCACAATTTATAATACAAAAAATGCTATTTAAAAATAGCACTAGCAATAGCACTCACAATACAAAAATGCTAAAAAAAAGGCACTAACAAAGGTGTTAAAAATAATAACCATTATTATTATTACAAGAGTTAAAGAGGTTACCAAACAGTACAAATATGCATAACGTATAAATACGTATGACGTATAAATACGTAGAGCATACGTATACATCCGTGAAACCGGGGACTAATTGAAAGAAAAATGTGCAATTAAGCCCTTTTGGTAAAAATTGATTAAATTGGAGGGCAAATTGACCTAATTGCACTTTAAGACTTTAGAATCCAATGTCATAGCTTATAAAAAGTGAGAATTGAAAACTAAAAGACTCGAAAATGATTTTTTTTAGGCTCGGTTCGGGTTTATGTTTGTGAAGGAACATAGTGACCCGAGCCGAATTTTTGAGATTTAAAGTGACACACTTGAAGAGGAAATTAAAACAAAATTATCGAATATTTTTGGGTATTTTTCTGACCACGAATGGTATTTTTCTGATTTTTTGGGTATTTTTATAATTAAATAAACTCGAAAAATATTAAAAATACCGAAAAATATTTTTTGTTCAAAATTGGTCCCTAAGGTTAAACCAAGGCTTTCAAAGTTGATTTTGTGATTTTATGACCTTTTTTGATATTTTTAATTAATTTTAAAGAATGGTAAAAAAAAATCAGGTGTCAACTATGACGCACCTAGTCTCTTAGGGATTGTCAGGGGTTTTGATCCGTATGGTGGATCAGACCATGAATAGGGCTCCTTTCTGCTAGGAACCTATGGATGACGCACCCCGTCTCTTAGGGATTGTCGAACATTTTGATCCTTCAGGGGGATCAGGCCGAGAAATATGACTCATTTCTGCTAGGAACCTATGGATGACGCACCCAGTCTCTTAGGGATTGTCGAATATTTTGATCCTATATTCTAAGGAATTAACTAGGATCCATATAAGTGAGATGTGCCTCACCCTTAGGCTTCACCGCATGGGCTATTCTGGGTTTAAGGGTTACCTAGAACCTTACAGAAAGCTGATTTTGTCAGAAGTTTTTGATCCTATATTCAAAGGAATTAACTAGGATTTATACAAGTGAGGTGTGCCTAACCTTTAGGCTTCACCACAAGAGCTATTCTGGGTTTAGGGGTTACCTAGAACCTTACAGAAAGCTAACACTGAAAATTGTCCTTTCGACACGCGAGGCGTTATTCTGGGATTTGGGGATTCCAAGTATCCTGCAGAAAACTTAAACCTGCAAAAACTTTGATAAGATTCTTCTGGGATCTAGGGGCTACCTGAGATCTCGTAGGAAGACTGTCTTGAATATTGTCCTTTCGACATTGAAGGTGATATTCTGGGATCTGGGAGTTCCAGATATCCTGCAGAAAGATCAAACCCGTAATACTGGAATCTCATATAGGGAGATAATTTCAAACATTGTCCTTTTGACATGGGAGGTGACATTCTGGGACCTGGGAGCTCTAGGCATCCTGCAAAAAGATCAAACCTGTAATATTGGAATCTCACATAGGAAGATAATTTCAAACATTGTCCTTTTGACATGGGAGGTGACATTCTGGGACCTGGGAGCTCCAGGCATCCTGCAGAAAGATCAAACCTGTAATATTGGAATCTCACATAGGGAGATAATTTCAAACATTGTCCTTTTGACATGGGAGGTGACATTCTAGGACCTGGGAGCTCCAGGCATCCTGCAGAAAGATCAAACCTGTAATATTGGAATCTCACATAGGGAAATAATTTCAAACATTGTCCTTTTGACATGTGAGGTGGCATTCTGAGATCTGGGAGCTCCAGGTATCCTGCAGAAAGATCAAACCTACAAAATTGTTCATAAGAATGTGTTTTCCTGAGATATGGAATTACCAGGGATCTTGCAGGAAAATAAACTTGAAAGCTCTTATTCACAGAGCAAGGCACCCGTCTAGAATCTGGGGTTACCATGATTTCTATAGAAGTTTAACCAAGAATAATAGCATTCTAGAATCTGGGGTTACCAAGAATCTGTCAGAAGCTCAGGCATATAAACTCTCCTTCTTAGAGAAATGTGTCATTTTGGGACTTGGGGCTACCACGAGTCTTGCAAAAGTTTAAACTTGAAATATATTCTTCACAAAAGAAGTAGCATTCTGAGGTCTGGGGATACCAGGGGTCCTACAGGAGCTTGAATATGTAAACTCTTTCTTACCAAGAGAGGTTGTGTTCTTCTGAGATATGGGGTTATCAGAAATCTATCAGAAGTTTTAGACATGTAAATCGTTTCTCACCAAGAGTGATACAAGCCATTTTAGGAGCCGAAGTCATCAAGGATCTTACAGAAGCTCCAATCTGAGAATTTTCTTACCAAAGGTGCATCAATGGTCTCTAATGTCAAACTGACAGCACTTTATGACTTATATTATAGCCATGAGAAATTTCAATGAATGCATTATGATGCTGGAGGTTATCCGAAACACCTTGCAATATACGGAAGTGATCAAAAATACCTTGTGAGGAAAGTTTGAATCAAACAATCTGAAATTACCCAAGAGAATTTGGTTAAAACGCTCGTTGGAGTATTCTCATCAAAAAGGACTTCTCACCGATTTGAGATAATGGTCTTTTACCAAGAATGCACTCGAATTTCCTACCAAACCTGCGCCTAGGGTTCAGGATCATTCGCCGTGAATACACATCGATCGGTCAGGAGGACTTCCAAGGGACCGTAATGTTGGGCTTGGCCAACGGTTTTCAAAGGGGGACTTGCGTGCAAGTCAAGGCTTTCGAAGAGAAGTCTTCAATGTCTGCTCCAGGTTTACAAGTCAAGAAACCTGCAAAATGAGAAAGAAATAATCTTGCTTGAACTTCTTCGAGCTAAGCTTAGACAGTAAACCCTATGTCAATCCAAGTGCCTTAATCAGAAAAGGCTTTTCAAGGTTGTAACGTAGGTGGGATTGGGGACCAAAAAAGGCTTATTTTTGGCTCAGAATACGCGAAGGGTTCTAACATTGGTGATCACTGCAGATTTGCTGTCATCTGCCCCCTTCTGGTCCAAAGAGCGTCTTCAGTCTTTGAAGTGTATTGATAGTTTTTGAAGAGCATTGTTAGTCTTCGAAGCGCACATTTGTCTTTAGAGAATATCTCTTTCATGCTGAGACGGCGTCAACATCCTGTCTATGCTTTCATCATCTGGGTGTGACATGTTTGGGAGCATCTTTCGCAGTCCAGCTCCCTTGGAATCTCACTGGTGGTATATACAAACGTATCATGCCATCATTTGGCATTTACAAGATCAAACACATGATTCGCGAGTGTACAAGTATTTGGACGGGCATTGGCCTTGCTTTTACCAGGCACTTTGCTTTTTCTTAATGCCCAGAATTGGATTTTTCTCTCTTTTTTCTTTTCCTTGAAATCCCATCTTTTCTTTTCTTTTGGGGATCAGAATTTTCAAATGAGTATGCTAGATGTACACCTTGAATCTCAGCATTCAAACATTAATCTAGGAATTTTTCACAAATCATGTGTTTTGAACTCTTCCGCTCTTGAAGGGACGTCGCTTCCGTCTTGGAATATGCAATGATCACCAACGGGTTTGTGAAATGAACGTATAGGCTCAACTGGGCTGTGCAAAGGGTAAAAGTGTATAGGATAGAGAAACGAATGCTTTTCGTCATCCTAAAGCACCTGAATTACCATAGAAGTTAAAATGACAAGCAACACACGAAGATTGATGCAAGTCTGAGCAAGAGAACTTCTAACCATTTACCTCATGATACTGGTGGACCTACTTCCAGTTGGCCCCGATGTGGGGTGGTTCTTGACAGGGGTTAAGAATGAAACCGCCGTTCAAAAGGTTATCAATGGTCACCTGTAGTGTTTATGATAGAGAAACGAATGCCTCCGTCGTCTCAATCCATGTAATCACTGCGAATAACCCCTACGTCCGTAGGTCAAGGTCTTGCTATCCTTATCACTCCACTCATCTCTCGAGTGTGTATGAGACGTGTTTGGACCAGGCTTGCCTCTTGTCTGGGGAAACATCCTTTTGAACGGTTCAAACAACTTTTGTTGGAAAAGTTCATTTCGCTTTCTCCAAAACTTATCCTCTAAGGGGATTTATGATGCACAATGCATATTTCAATCATGTTCCGATAACCTCCAAGTTTAAACATGAATGCCAATGACATGATTGTGAGAATTTTGCGTCTTTCTAGACATGAGATTTGAATGCATGCTATATTCCAAGAAGCCTTCAAATTCTGGCAAAAAGGGTTCTGACAGTCTCAAAACCTGAGAGATAGGGAAATGAATACTTACCTGTCCAGCGTGGCCAGGGATCCCTAAAAAACATAAAAGGAATCTGTCGGTATAGGCTCTCGAATTTCAGAAAATTAGAACGATATACCTTACCCTTGATCATGCGCTCCAATGGAAATGGATAGATTCATGGAAATCTGCATCGTCTCTTAATAACACAAGATGATTAAGTTGTTCTAAAATTTCTTGAAATTCTCAGTCTTTGGAGAAATAGGACATGTACCTGGTCACCATGACAGTAAGTCCTCTTGATCATGCATTCTAATTGGCTTCATTCATTTTGGAACGTGCTCATGTGCCCTTCTTTTGAAGTTTCCTGCTCTTCGTTTTGCTGTCTGCTGTCTTCATCGGACAATTCTTGGTATTTGCCCTCGAGGACCTTGCTTCCTTGAGTCCTGCAATATTGAACACATGCTAATGTATCCGTGGATGCATGACATGCTTATGCAATGACTATCATGAAGAGTAGGCTCAATTCGGGGTAAGTCATATGACTCGGATCTGATTTTATTTCAAGTGTAATATTTCTTCACAGCATCTGAATTTACAGGGTGCCCCAGTTCTTCTCCCTCGGAGTTTACAAGAATTAATGCTCCTCCCGTGAGGATATTCTTGATAATGTAGGGGCATTCGTAATTTGGAGTGAATTTTCCCCCTGGATGGGTAGTACTCGGCAAAACTTTCCTAATTACCAAGTCATTCACTTCGAAGTTTCTAGTCTTGACCTTTCGATTGAACGCCCTGGCTACCCTTTTCTGGTAAGTTTGTCCATGGCAAATGGCTTTAAGACATTTCTCGTCTATTAAATTCAGCTGTTCATATCTGTGTTTGAAATACTCTGACTCAGATAGTTTATCTTCTGATAAGATTCTCAAAGAGGGAATCTTAACTTCTACGGGTAGAACTGCTTTTGTCCCATACACCAGACTGTAGGGAGTTGCCCCTGTAGAAGTCCTGATTGACATTCGGTAGGCCATTAAGGCGAAGGGCAGTCTTTCATGCCAATCCCTGTAGTTTTCTGCTGTTTTAGCCAAGATTCTCTTGATGTTTTTGTTGGCTGATTCCACTGCCCCATTCATCTGTGGGCGGTAAAGAGATGAGTTCAGATGTCGAATGCCAAAGTGATCCAGTAGATCATCGACAATCTTGTTGTTTAGGTTAGACACGTTATCTGTGATGATCGCTTGAGGGGTATCATACCGGGATATGATGTCTCTTTTGATGAATCTTGCCACATTTCTTGCAGTGACATTCTTGTAAGAGCTGGCTTCTACCCATTTTGTGAAGTAATTGTTGACACCTGATTTTTGACCATTTATTATTGTGATTTTTATTCTTTAAAATTAATTAAAAATATCAAAAAAGGTCATAAAATCACAAAATCAACTTTGGAAGCCTTGGCTTAGCCTCAAGAACCAATTTTGAACAAAAAATATTTTTCGTAATTTTTAATAATTTTTCGAATTTATTTAATTATTAAAAATACCCAAAAAATCGGAAAAATACCATTCGTGGTCATAAAAATACACAAAAATATTCAATAATTTTGTTTTAATTCTCTCTTTAATATTTTCACTTTTTATTAGGGAAATTTGACTCGATTCATGGGGTTCCTTCACAAACATAATCCCGAACCGAGCCTAAAAAAAATCCTTTTCGAGTCTTTTAATTTTCAATTCTTGGTTTTTATAAGCTATGACATTAGATTCTAAAGTCTTGAAGTGCAATTAGGTCAGTTGGCCCTCTAATTTGATCAATTTTAACCAAAAGGGCTTAATTGCATAAAAATCTTTCAATTTAGTCCCCGGTTTCTCAATTTTTGAAATTAAATTTCATGTGAGCATACCCATTGAAATTAAACACCTCCACCCTATAGTTTTCATCATGCCAAATCCATTGGTGGCCTCAATTTGGGCTAATTCGATCATTTGGATCGTCAATTAAGCAGAAATCAATTTCGGATCCTAAGGGCAATTTGGGGTTTTCATTAAATTTCAATCAATTGATTCATGAAAATACCCATTTTCGATAGAAAACATGTTGGGGAATCCGATTTTGCCATCAATTTTATAAAAATGGGTCGATTTGGGGCCTATTTGGACCGATTTGGTCGAACCGGGCCGGTCGGGTCAGGCCCGACCCGACCCGGTCCGACCGGGTCTGCAACTTTGTTGCAGACCCACGTCGCCGAAAGCACCAAGAGCGGGTATCAAACGTGGGGGAGGCTGCCATTTTTTTAGTAAAAAGCAAATGCCAATGGGTGGTGGACGCGGGTGGACAGTCCACGACCAAAAAGGACGGTTGGCCACGGACAAAAGGCGAGGGGAATCTTCTCGGTTGAGGGAGAGAGCGGGCCGAGAGAAAAAAATTTGGCAGAGAAAGTTGGGGGAAAACCAACGGATGAACGGCGATCCCAGACCTTCATCGACATTGATGAATCATCACTGGAGCTTGGCGGCCGTCGAGGAGCTCCAAAAAGGTCGGTATCTCCCCGACTCCTACCTCTTTCTCTGTGCATGCTAGATGTTTGACGAAATGCCTCAATGGGTTTTTCATTTTGGACCCTCGGCCGAACTGTCCCCGAGCCTTATTTGTGCGAAACTTACCTTTAAGCTTTGTTAGAGCTTAGTCTCCGCTCTGCTTGCCTTTGTTTTTGCATTAAATCGCGGTGGAAATCGAGCCTCCGAGCTTCGCCGGCCAAGACTCGGACCGCGAGCTCGACGTGGACATTCGTGCGATCGGCGACACCAATGGGAATTCAGGTAAGCTCCTAAACTCCATTTGGATGCCGTATGATCTAGCAGAATCGATTTTGGAGCAAAAAAAAATTTCTGCAAATCCCCTCGCCGGCGCCGGTTCGGGTGGGGTCAGTTTGGCCGTTTTTCGACGTAAAATATGCCATGTTTTTGTTGAGTATCGATGCCGGGCCGGTGGGGAGTCGATCGCCGTGAGAACGGGCAAAAAATACCTATTTTTGGGGCCGGTTCGTGTTTCTCCGGCAAGATTTCCGGCGACCTTGCCGGAAATTCCACTGTTCATCGTCTTCTCCGGCGAGGTCGCCGGTGGTCAACGGTCAAATGCTGATGTGGCATGCCACGTAGGCAGCCACGTCAGCGGTGGGGCCGGTTCGAATAAAATAAAGACCAGATCCGACGGTGGAGAGTGTGCCACGTGTCGCGATCTCGGCTTTTTCGGTTTTATTAAATGATTTTCGGATATTAATTAAAAATGATCCGACGGTCAAGAATCTGCCAAGTGGCTATCTTTGGATCGTCCGATCTAGTCCAAGATCGGACGCACCAGGAGCAGCCACGTGGCAAAATCTGGGGCGTCCGTTTGCTAAATTAAGAAAATGATAAAAAAAAAAAAACAAAAAACAAAAAACGGCGTCGTTTTGGCTGTGGGCGTGCGAGCCTGGGTCGCGGGTCCGGGTCGTGGACCGGATCTGACTCGGCCCGGAAGTAATTTTAATTATTAAAAAAATCCAGAAAATAATTAAATAATAAAAAATTCAAAAATTCAATAAAAATTGAAAAATCCTAAAAAAATTCAAAAAAATTCGAAAAATTCAGAAAAATTCTAAAAAATTCCAGAAAATAGGAAATGGCCACATTCAACTGGTCACGACCTGTTTCGGGTCTTTTGACCCCCGATCTTTCCAAAAATGACGGTTTTGCCCTTCCGACAAACCGTCTTCCAAAAACATTCTAAAAATTCAGGAAAATCCCAAAAAATAGGAAATGGCCACAAACAACTGGCCAAGACTCATTCCGGGTGTTTTGAACCCCGACCCTTCTTAAAAATGACGATTTCGCCCTTCGGGCGAATCGTCTTCCAAAAATTGAAGAAAAATCAAGAAATTCCAAAAAAATTCTCAAAAATGGGAAATTGCCACAATCAACTGGCCATGAAATATTTTGGGTAATTCGGTATCCAAGTTTTCCAAAAATTGACGATTTTGCCCTTCGGGCTAAATCGCCTCCAAATCTTCCCATTTTACCCCGACCCGAAATCACACCTTTCCTAAGCCCTTATGGCTATGCTAGGAAGCCATTGACTTGAATTGATGTGCATCGATGAGATTTATTTATGCACTTGTTTGTGCTGTCATTTAAATTGATTGTGATTGATAGGAATAGTCTTCCAATCTGCATGAATCCCTGAATCAAGCCTACCTCACCTAAAATTGCGCCTGCATGAATTCTTAGCCAGGAAAATCACTCGCGTTAGGTACCGAAAGGGCGTTGGTAATGACACCAGCGTAACCAAGTCCCCGAACCCAAAATCTCTGGTTCCGCAGAACTGATCGATCTCTCCCAATCGATCAGTAAGGTTTCCGGTCTACCCTCCAAGAAAGACCGGTGGCGACTCCAAATGCATGCACAATTTGCACATGTCACCACGACCACACTGAAGGTCGAAAGCGATCGACTCTTATCGTCGAATCCTTTGAAAAATACTCCCGATCGGTAATCCATTAGCCGCGTCCGCTTTTCGGACGGGTCGCGACAGTAATCAATTGCTACCAAGATGAAGCGATGACCATTTGAAGCCACAGGATTAATAGGCCCTATCATGTCTATGCCCCACATAGAGAAAGGCCAAACTTCAGACATTTGGTGCAATTCGTTTGGGGGTGCATTGATCTTATCACCGTATATTTGGTATTGGTGGCATGACCGGACGTGCTGACAGCAATCTGATTCGATGGTCATCCAATAATAGCCAAGTCGCATGATCTTCCTAGCGAGGAGGTGGCCGTTCATGTGAGGCCCACATATTCCTTCATGGATCTCTTTCAAGAGGATATTTGCTTCTTTGGCATCTACACATCTTAATAGAGTAGAATCAAAGGATCTTTTGTACAGAATTTGTCCATTGAGAAAGAACTTGCTGGCCATCTTGGTTATGTATCTCCGGTCTCCTGGTTGGCATCCTTCAGGGAATTCCCCTTTTGAGAGGTAATTCTTGATGTCATAATACCATGGCTCTCCATCAAATTCTTCTTCGATTAGCATACAATAAGCTGATTTTTCAACTATGCCGATCCTTAGGGGTTCTATATCCAATCCTCCAGTTGTTTGCAATATCGAGGCCAAGGTGGTTAACGCATCTGCAAATTGATTGTGAGATCTTGATAGATACTCGAATGACACTTCTTCGAACTTAAGTATCAATTCTTCAAGGTATTCGTGATAAAGGATGAGCTTTGCATATTTCGTCTTCCACTCTCCTTGTGTCTGTAGGATGATGAGCGTGGAATCTCCAAAAACTTGCAACTTAGGTATCTTCATGGAAATGGCCAATCGTAGGCCTAAAATGCACGCCTCATATTCCGAGATGTTGTTGGTGCAAGGGAAAGTTATTTTTGCCACCACATGGTAATGTTGATCATCAGGGGATATCAGTACTGCCCCAGTACATGCCCCTGATAGATTAACAGCACCATCGAAGTACATGACCCACTTGTCTTCTGCTAAGTTGAGAATTTGACCTTCTGTGCTTGTTACTTCAGGAGATTCACCGTTTGACGGGTTTTCTGCTAGCATGTCAGCTATAACTCTTCCTTTAACTGACTTCTGTGGAGAACACTTGATATCAAATTCAGATAGCATTACTTGCCATTTTGCCAATTTCCCGATTAAAGCGGGTTTCTCCAGGAGGTATTTGGCAGGATCGTTCTCTGTTATGAGCTGAATGTGGTGGTGTAAGGTATACTGTCTCAGTCTGCGAAGTACCCATACCGCTGCTACACAGGCCCTTTCGACTGGTGCATATTTTGCTTTAGATGGTGTGAATTTCTTACTCAGGTAATAGATGGCTCTTTCTTTACCATCTATCGGGCTTGTTTGGGCAAGTAAGGCTCCCAAGGATTCCTGATGTATAGTCTGATATAAGGTCAATGGGTGACCAGAAATTGGTGGTACAAGTACCGGTGATGTGATCAGATAGTTCTTGATCATTTGGAATGCCCTGCTGCATTCAGCATCCCATGTTACTTTCGCGCCTTTCTTAAGCAATTTGAAGATTGGTTTAGCTACATTAGACAGCTGATTGATAAATCTGGCAATATAGTTCAGTCTCCCCAGAAGGCTTCTCACTTCTTTTACTGTTGAAGGAGTTGACAGACTGTGGATAGCTTGAATCTTTGAAGGATCAATCTCAATGCCCCTGTTACTGACTATGAACCCAAGAAGTTTCCCAAATCTCACCCTAAACACACATTTGTTAGGGTTCAGCCTCAACTTATATTTGCGCAGGCGCTCAAATAATTTTCTTAACACTTGTATGTAATCCTGTCCTTTCTTGGATTTGGCGATCATGTCGTCGATGTATACTTCAATTTCTTTGTGGATCATACATGAAATAATGTGACCATAGCCTTCTGATAGGTCGTCCCGGCGTTCTTTAATCCAAATGACATGACTTTGTAGCAAAAGTTCCCCCATGGTGTGGTAAAAGCAGTCTTCGGTTTGTCTTCTTGTTTCATGAAGATTTGGTTATATCCCGAAAATCCATCCATAAACGAGAACAATTCATAACCTGCTGTGCTATCCACCAACACATCAATGTGAGGAAGTGGAAAATCATCTTTTGGGCTTGCTCTATTCAGATCTCAGCAATCCACGCAGATCCGAACTTTACCATCCTTCTTCATGACGGGTACTATATTTGCAATCCAGTCTGAGTATGGGATAGCTTCAATAAAGCCTACTCTAAGAAGTTTCATGACTTCTTCCTTAATTTTGTCTTCCAACTCGGCCTTCATCCGTCTGCTGCCTTGCTTGACAGGTTTGATACTAGGATCTGTGGGTAAGGCATGCTCCACGATCTTAGGATCTAGGCCTGGCATATCAGCATAAGGCCATGCAAAAATGTCTTGATATTCTTTCAATAACTCTGTGAACTCGAGCCTTTCATTTCGGGATAAATGCCCGCCGATCTTGACCTCTTTGATATTCACGGAGTCTCCTAGATTAACAATGATTGGTACTTCTAAAGTAGGAGGTGTCGATTCCTCAAAGGCATTCCAATCTCTGCGGATAGACGCATAACCCTCGTCTTCATCTTCCTCAATGCTATAAGAATGGTTACTGGAGAAGTCTGAATCTCGAAACAACCTGGTATGCATGTTTGAGATGATATGCCTGAAATGTCATGAGTATGGTTAGTTCGTACTCCATAAGAATGACATGCATGATCATGGAAAGTTTTTTTGAAAGAGTTTTCGAAATAGGTACAGGTATAAACGAGACTAATCCTCATGTCATTGGATATCCTGGCCCCAAGGAAATCTCTTTGGAAATCAGGAATCATACGGCAAATCAGGCTTCAAGCTTCTGTGCATAAGACTATTATCATCATTGGGCTGATTCGTGGCTCCATATGTCCTTAACAAAATATGCGTGGTTTTATTGAATGCAAGATGGGCCGCGTTACAAGATGTGCTATTTGGACCAACGGCCAGAGATCCAAAGGCGTTTCCCTATACGTACAATAAAGAAAGAAAATACAACAAAATGTAGGAAGTTTTAAATGCAGTATTTAAAGACAAAGGAATATGCTTTTTACTCCGAGGAAGTGGCTCCATTGTCCAGCCACTCCATGATGACATTCACAGAGTCATCTTTAAGAAAAGGATTTGTCAGATCTGGTTCTATCGGTGAAGTGACATCTTCTTCAGACAACCATTTAGAGTTCTGGTTGAAGTGGGCATTCAAAGGGTTATTGAACATTTGAGACATGTTTTTCCAAGTTGGAGAACCGATGAATGAGTCATTCGGGCTGTTTCGGCCTCCCAGGCGTCCCAGGCTTCTGCCTCGACCTCGGCCTGTTGTCTTTGGGCCTGATCCATCCATATGATATTTCTGATACCCCAAGCCCATTCTATGTGGGTTAGCTTTTAACTGCAGTGGGGTATTTATTCCTTGATTGTGTCTGCCTAGGCCTTTTTCGGGGTTGAATCCGTATGCCAATAGCATCTTAGCTGGTAGAAGACTGGCTTCTGAGATGTAGGGGGTTTTTAGCCTTGTCTCTGCCGGGGTATGAATTGTTGCTACCAGTTCTAGGGAATGATAGCTCGTCTCTGTTTTTACTTCGGGTTCAACATAAGGTATGGCACTGTTCTGGTATGTCTGGAGGTCGACTTCTCCATGTACAGTAATCACCTTCCCATCTACTGCGAAGCGTACCTTTTGATGCAAGCTTGAAGGGACAGCTCCTGCTGTATGGATCCAAGGCCTTCCCAACAAAACCCAAATGCATTGGGCAGATCCATCACTTGGAAGTTTATAGAGAACTTTGTCGGGCCGATGGATATGTCAAGCTCAATCTCACCCACAACAGTCTTCTTCATCCCGTCGAAAGCTCTCACAGCCGTTTTGGATGTTTTAACCGTTTCTTCATTGATTCCCAATCTTCTCAGGGTAGCCAAAGGGCAAATGTTGAAGGCTGATCCATTGTCGATCAATACGTGCGCCACTCTTTTTCCGTTACATTGTACGGAAATATACAAGGCCTTGTTATGCCCTTTTCCTTCCATGGGGAAGTCCTCGTCAGAGAAGCTCAATTGGTCTTTTAAAAGGATCGTCCCCACAAAGTTCCCTAATTGTACCTCATTAATTGTTTCAGGGACATGTACTTCATTAAGTATCCTCAACAGTGCGTTCTTGTGCTTTTCGGAATTGATGAACAGATCTAATAGGGATATATGAGCGGGTAACTTCCTCAGCTGTTCTATCACCTCAAACTCGCTGGTTTTGATGATCGATATGAGCTTTTTCGCGTCTTCCTTTGAGACCTCCCTTTTTTCGGATTCGCCCTCCCTGGGGGCATAGAATCGTCCGGACCTCATTACCGCGTCTACCTGTGTGGTCCCATAGTCCCTATGGACTACTTTAGGATCGTATTCTTCTACTAGGGGGACTTTTATAGTTACAGTTGTCTGATAAGGTATCTCTGATTTAGATGTGTCACCTTCTTCCTCTTGCGGCAATCGAATCATGATAGGCTTGACTAGGCAATTTTCCACCCTGCTCGGGTTATCTAGTTCTTCCAACCTGGTTACCACGGTCGTGACGGTTTCGATCATCGATACGGTATTGTCAAGTTCTTCTATGCCCTTCGATGTCTCTGGTTGAGAGAGATCATCCATACCTCCCCATCCGTCCGGTATGATGTCTTCAATTTTCTGATGAAAGCTGGGAGGGGCCGAATATTTCACTTTGAAGTTGTACCCTCCAGAATCTTGACCAAGGTTGTCTATAATTTCGCCCTTCTCAAGTGCGTCGGCCATAAATTTGAGGTCTGCTAGACTTCGTCTCTTGGCTTCCAGTTCGTCTTCTTCGAACTCTTCCTCTGACTGAGTGACTGGCCCAAGACTGTTTACCAGATTATCATGTGAGGTACCCCAGGTATTACCCTGCTCAGTCTTGATCACGAAAGATAAGGAAGCTTTGACTCCTTCGAACTCTTCATTGGTGATATCAGACATTATCCCCAAGCTCATCATCTTAGCGATGCATAGTCTCTTTTGGTCAGTCGAGATCGCTCCTGCTTTTGGGTATGATGAAGCGGTTATTAGCAGGTCGGTCAGCTTAAGCACATCTACCTTCAGCTTGAGGTAGTCTTCTTCCCCTTCAGAGAATATTGCTCCTACTGCTTGATGATCTGGCAGTGGATTTTCTTGTACATTTGGGGCCGCATTGTCAAATTTTAGAATCTGACTATCAATCAGGGCTTGCACCTTCAGCTTAAGGATATAACAGTTATCCACATTATGCCCTCTCTCGCCCATATGGTAGGCACAGGTCTGGCTCTCATCAAAGCCAGGATACCTTGCAGGGTTTGCCCTGGGCGGTTCTTTCACCACCAGGTGTTGCTCTAGCAGCATCGGGAGCAACTTGGATAAAGGCCTCGGGAGCTGAGAGAATTGCTTCTGGGGTTGCTTTCTTCTAGGCTCTTGCACCTTAGGTGTCGACCAGGACGATCCTCCTTTGGCCTGGTTGGAATTACCGAACGTCTTGGGCTTGTGGGGATCTGGTATAAAATGCTATGTCGAGTCCGGCTTCTCTCTCCTTTTTTAAGGGGTATTTCCTTCTAGAAGCTTCATGAGGCTTTCTTTCCCTTAAGGCCCATTCTAGTCTTTCGACAACCTTAATCAAGTGTGCGAATGTTTGACACCCGGAAGTGTTTAGCCTGTCAAAGTACTCGTAGGGGAGTGCTTTCAGGAATAGGTCAATCAGCTCCTCTTCTGGAATTGATGGCTTTACTTGGGTGGCCAAGGCTCGCCACCTCTGGGCATATGTCCTGATTAGTTCACCTCTTGCCTTTGAAGTTCGCAGAGGGTCTTCTCTTGTAGAGGCCGTAGCCGTGTTGAATTTGTACTGTCTGAGGAAGTCTTCTGCAAGATCCTCCCACCCCTCGTAATCTTCTAGGTCTAGCTCAATGAACCAGGCCAGAGCGGCGCCAGCCAAACTCTCTTGGAACGTGTTCATTAGTAGCGGAATATAATCTGAATAGTGCGCCATCTTGCGCAGGTAATACTTGAGGTGTGCTCAGGGACAACCTGTCACATTGTATTTTGTTACAAACTCTGGCTCCTTATAGTCAGGAGGAGTCTCTACTTTAGCGAAAGGAGATATCTTGTCGAAGCGGGCTAACTCGTAACCTTGACTGCTCAGGCACTCCTCGATTTTGGCCAACATTTTAGCCTCCGCTTCAGTTTTCATGGTCTGCTTCCCATTCTCCTCCTTCTCGAGGTTGATAACAATAGGCGAGGCCTTTGGTTGTGATCGGCTGTTTGGTTCATAAACATCCTCCTCTGTATGTTGGGTATCCCTTGTTACCTCTCTATCTGCTACATCAGGTACTAAAGAAGGGCCTGAGTTGTTCTGGTTATGGGCTATGGTTTGTTTAGCTTGGGTGGCCTCCAACATGACCTTGATGTCGGCCATCATAGTTGCTAAGGCGGTCATCTGAGATTCCAATATGCCCACACGCGGAGTCAATTCTTGTTGCTCCATTCTTGTCTGAAAGCGGGTACGGAAACGATGTGTTGGTAGTTCCGTGATGAGAGGGTACTTGTTTCAGAAATATTTCTAGTGAGGGCTTCGCGTATTGTTGGTAAAAAGAAGCAGTTAATTCTTTCAGTTGCATGCTTCTTGTCAGTAGATGAGAAAAAGGGTTACCTTGTGAGCCTTAGCCTCACGTAAGTAGTTCTTTTAGTCATTTCCTGATATGAATTCATGAAATTAAAAGAGGCGTAATTTCTGACGATAGTTTTTATGCATTCGCAAACTATGTTCACATTCATGCTCATGTGTCCAAGATAGTATCTAACAGAAATGAGAATGTATGAGAAGGTGTCATAATGTTTGCTTATTTTACACTTGACGGAATAGTTTATTCAAGTCTAGGACGCTTGAGGTCTAAAGTATCCTCATCATCCCAGTATGGATTCCCCTCTTCAGTCTGGGACTCCTCGTCTTCTGAACATGACAGCGGTCCCATGTCTTCGGGTATGTACGGCTCTATTCCAAGTACGTACGGCACGATGTATTCGGGTATGTAGGGCTCGACAAGGCTTCGTCGGGTTGCTTCGAAGTGTTGAATGTATTCTGCGGTGGCTCTATGAATGTTTTCTTCACGAGTCATGTTTTCTGGCCAACTTATTTCTTCAGCATGAGAATTCTTCAAAGAGCGTATGATGGATGCCACCTTGGCTTCAAACTGTCTCTTCTCCTCCTCTGTGAGGGCCTGGCTTGGTAAGTCAAAGGAAAAGATACCAGGTTGCATTGGAGAAGGGATCTCCTGTAGAGCTCCAAACTGTCGAATCACCCTCCTTGGATAGTATGCGGTAGCGCCCGTGAATCCTAGCAAAGGGACTGGACCCCCGTCATCGTAGGTCAATCTGACTTTGCTCAGCGTTGGCAACCTTAGCCGCCATCAAAGTTGTTCGAGTTTTAGGATTTTAAGGAAGTTTTTTCACTCTATGAAGTTGAACTTAGGAACACATGTATGGGTTCTGACAAAGGTTTTAAGAGGGTGCGCATCGGGGCTGATTTCAGTGAAACCCATGCGAATGTGAAATTGTCTAATATGGGAAGTAAACCACAGATACAGAAGATCACTAGAGGCTCTAAAGATTCCCTTTTTATTTTTCTTGAAGCGATTTAAGGAAAGGAATGTCTCGGCAAGGAGGATGTTTGAGTAATCCCACCCACAACAGACTTGTCTAGCTACTACAGCCATGATAGGGTCAAAGGTGACAGATGAGATCGGGAATAGTACAAAGCTAAAGAATACCAAGACAAATGCTCTACCAGATTTGGTTCCTTTAGCAGTAGGGAGGCGGGAAAATCGGTCTATAAGGAAAGATAAGGAGACTCGTCCAGAATTACTTTTTGCATCTGCTTTGACTTCATTCAGGCCTGTGTCAAGGAATTCAGCCACCTGACTCAGGGGTTCAAATCCTATAGGGGGTTGGACGAGCGTAGGAGTGAACTCAACTCCGATGACGGCGCTGTATTCCTCGATAGTGGGAGTAATCTCTAGTTCTTCCATGCAAAATGTAGCGGTGGTAGGATCCCAGTAGAGCGACATGGCTTGAATAAAGGCAGGTGGACAATCAATCTTCAGCAGGTCCAGTAGGTATCCTAGTCGTGATTCAACATACTTTTGGCTGGCTTTGCCCATGCTGTCCCACCATGATTGGAGTTCGGCCCGGGGGATTTTGAATACTTGAATATCATTCGTTCCCATCAAGTCTAAAATATGCAAATGATTTTGAAAAGTCAATCGTCAGAAATTACTTTAAACGTATGAACATGCATATGTCATGAGGTATGCATGAGCTAACTCGATTGCATAGTTCAATTGAAGAAATGGAAATTAGGACCTTTTTCAGGTCTTGAAAGCCTGACTCAAAGCCTAATTTGAATTTCAAGGAAGTGAATTATGTAATTTAGTCAGGTTTACTCAGTGACTAAGGGAAATAGCAACGTCACATTCCATTGGTCAATACATCAAAAGAACAAAGTGGAGTGAACTTTTATTACAATCAAGATGCCTAATGGAAGAAAGGTAAAGAGAGATCTTTCAAACAAGAAAGCTGTAAAAGACCGTTGGAATGTGAGGATCCAAATCACTCTATTCCCAGAGGTCTATCCAAATGACAGTTGGTCGGGAGTTTTCCTCTAATCAAGTGTAAGGGAGTCGTCTTCAGTGTTTTGGTCGAGAGGCTGTAGTTCCTCTGGCCATTCTCGGGTCCACGGTACGACGACTTCAGGAGCCTTCTCGGGTTTAGCCTTCTTGAGCGTGATACGATTCGGTTTTGTCTTGGTCGCGGGGCGCCTCTTTCTTCCCCAGAAAGTGACCATGGGCACACTTTCTTTGGTCAGTAGTTCGGCCTTCCGAAGGGCGTATGCCTGCCTGGCCAGCTAGTTGCGACGCTGTCTCTTCATCTCTAGATAATTCTTAAACATCTCGTCTGCCTCTCGCTTAAATCTGAGGTTATCGACATAGTAACGGGTTTGACAGTCTTCCGCATATCCTAGCTTACGTCCAGTCAGCTCCCGACCATGCACGAATCTAGTGAAGTATAGCCTCGTGTTCGGTCCAGGGCGAGTGACTTTCCTTAGGCACTCGAAGGTCACCAATTCTGTCGAGCTCTTAGGGAACAGCGACATTCTACCCTATTACCATTGCTGTTTCAATTAGTCACTTGAGCGATTTGCATGATGTGAATGCATATGAATGTATGTAATGTATGAGTTCATATTATGGAGCAGGGAGTAGTAAAGTACATCGGAAATAAATGCCTTACCAACCATACTTGGGGGAATGTGAAATGTCCCCCTCTTATCAATGGGCGATTTTAGGTATACCAATCATCCATAGACATGCGCATGAGACAAGTGGGTATACTCTAAGAAATCAAAAATCAGGTGAGGAACCTACGGCTCAGGCTCCCACGATCCACACGAGGCAGATTCCTCCCCAAGGGTACCTACCCAAGAGGGCTAGATATCGCCAATGCAGATGGTAGGCGGGAATGAATACGAAAGTCTCAAGTGCCATCAAACACAAGATCCTTTTCGCATCCCTTCCCTATCTAAGATAACCTAGAGGTGGTTGCAGTCGGGGTTTGACCGCCAGTGTGTGCAATGTGTCGTGATCATCATAATGCAAAGTCATGCACAGCAGTTTGTATCAAAACACCGCTTCAGTATGTGCATAAAAATAAACATACATTCCCAACTCCAACCTGCAGGAAAAAATGACAACAATCACTCCACCCCTTATTTCTTCAATCTGCAAAAACATCTAACACAATGGTTAGTGAACGTACCTTACCTTCGAGAGCATCTGCAGCAAATAAGGTCAGATAAACCAAACGACTTTTTAATCGGCTCAAGTCCTCTGGTCTGCGAAACCAGAGATTCTGGGTTCGAGTCCCCAGTGGAGTCGCCAGTCTGTCGCGACCCTTACTCTAGCATTGGCATCGTTGGCTAGCGAGGGTTAATGGGCCGTCCAATGTGCATGATCGGACGCGGGCCTCTCCCAAGGTCCATTACCCAAATCGCAACTACTGGATATACGTGGTCGACCTTCAGTGTGGTCTAGTGACATGTGATGAGTGTACATGCCAAGGAGTCGCCACCAATCGTTTCATGGAGGGTACGATCGGAAACCCTATCGAATAGTTGGGAGTAGTCTATTCGATTCTGCGGAAATCAGAGAAGTGGGTTCGGGGACTTAGTTACGCCAACTGTCAGAGTTGACGCCCTTTCGGTACCTAAGCTGAATGGTTTATCTGATCCTAGGATTTCATACGGACGAGTGAGGTACAGATCCTAAATCTAGGAGTTCATGCAGATGGGAAATACTACCCTATCAATCACAATCAATAGAAATAAGTGCGCAAATCAAGGATCCAATACATGCGGATAAAATACATGAAAGCAGCGTGGCATCCCTAATGAGGCCCTATTAGCCTAGAGAAATATCAATCAAGGATTAAGAGTGATTCGGACATGATTCGTCCATGAGGGGCAGAATCGTAATTTTGAATAATTCGGAGGAAATTTACCCTTGAAAGGGTAAATCTGTCATTTTAGATGAATTGGGAAGTCTAAGGACAGGAGAAATAGGATTGGCCATCAATCCAATCCATTTCCTATTTTTCGAGAATTTTCAGGGTTTTCTTGGAATTTAAAAGTGATTTTACCCTCGGAGGGGTAAAATCGTCATTTTGGACAAAGATGAGAACTGAAAATTGTAAATATTAGGACTGGTCGTCCACCTGACCCGAACCCTAACTTTAAACAATTTTCAGAACTTGATTGAGACAAGAAAGATGATTTTCCCATTGACGGGCAAAATCGTCATTTTGAGGAAAGGGGCGGGACTCGAAAACCCAAACCTAAGAATTGATCGGTTACTCAACCCTAATTCTTATTGTGGCATTATCGATTTTATCATACGTACACAGCAGAGGCGACTTACCCTTAAAGGGTAATGTCGTCAAGTCTCGGAAGATCGGATAAGAAACTCCAAAAATAGGGTTGACCAGTTGTCTGCGGTCAATCCTCGATTTTTGGGGGTTTCTAGAATGTCTAGGATTTTTCACAATTTTTCCACATTTTTTTGGAATTTTCTAGCATTTTTTTTTATTTTCTAAGATTTTTCTGATTTTTTTTATTTTTTTAAAAATCATTTTCAGAATTTTTTATTATTAAAAAAAATATGAATCGGACCGGGTCGACCCGACCCACTCGGGTCGGAACCCGGCCCAGACCCGGACCCGCGAAGCCTGAAACCAAAACGACGCCGTGTTCGCCTTTTTTTTTATTTTCGAATTATCAACTCTGATCCGACGGTCCTCATCGAAACGCATGGCTAATCTACAACCATCGGATCATTTGACTGGAATCTACGGCCTGGATTAAACGAAGACCTGATCAGGAACGTCTGATCTAACTACTTGAACCTACGGCCACGATTAAAACATAGGACTAGATCTAGACCGTCCGTTCCTACTTAACCTGAACGACGTCGCCTCCTGGCTAACCCATACGGCGCCGTTTCCACCATTTTTTATTTCCGATTTAAAATCATTTTCGAATTATCCTAATTTCTAATCGGACGGCCACTATTTGTTGGACTCGATTAACCTCGACCGTTGGATCTCCCCGTTCGAACAACAAACTCCAACGGCCGAACTGACTCAACAGACACGTGGACCAATGGCTGAATGCCAACTAGGAGTTTGACCGGTTGACCGCGCCACGTCAGCTTCGTCTTCAACCTCCCGACTCCGGTAGAACGAACGGCTGAACGTCTCCGGCGATGATCGTACGGTGAGATCTTGATGAAATCGCATGAGACCGACGGCAATCGACTCGAAATCATCTCTAGTTTAACATATATGAGAATCGAAACATCCTATTCACAGAATCGAGAAAATCGTGCGAGTTGCCGAGTACGACCATGGAAGCTCAATCACACAAATCACGTGAAATTAGATCAATTCATCCACAGATTAACATGTTAGGATGTGCAGAAGGCTTACCTCGGGATCCGATTGAGCCCGCACGGCCTAGATTGGGCTAGGCAATTATGAACAGTGATTAGCCATAGAGGCTAAGTTTGAAGACTCGATTCAAGATACTCAGGCAAAATCGATGCAAAAACAAGATGCGAATATGGTCAGTGGTGTTCAGGGAACGAAACGCACACACAAATCGCAAGAATGATCGTGAAAAAGGCAAGTCACCATTGATGCACAGTAGAGAGCTTGAAGCTGCGTCTCACCTTTTTTCGTGATTTCAGGCGGTGCGGCCGGCATTAATCGCTTCCTGAAGCCTCGGACGAGCTTGTGACGACCTTTTTTGGCTTCGGTTTGGCCGGAGACGGCCCAACCAATGCCTTGCAGTCGAGTTCAAGTCCTCGACGACCGAGGTCGGAGGACGAGCTCTTTCTCGCGTTTTTTCTCTCTGTTTCGATTCAGTTTCACCTTCTCTAACTGAATTTGCCCTCCTCTTGCTTCGCGAAGGCCGATTGGCTTATATACCTCTGCTCGGTTTCCCGCTCGAACAGTGGACGTTAGCCCACTTGGATTCACGTGCTGTCACGTGCCAAATGGTACGTCGACGGCGACGGAATTGGCTGGGAAACCGTTTAATCCCCGTTAGGAGCTCCGACAAGCTCTATTTGGCACGAATTTGGTCTGAGCTCGTTTTGGTTGACTTTCGCAGGTCTGTGAGATTGACCAGCGGATTGCTTCTTCCTCGGGCGACCATTGGTTGTGATCTTAGTGTCAATCGACGGGGAACGATCTAAGGAATCGAACGCCCACAAGTGTGTCTTGAATCATCGCCGATTGGTCCGTCAATTTGGCTATCAAAGCTCGGCATTTTACGGTTCATTTGCGCAGACTCCCGGGGAAGAAGATGACACTGTTCTGGACCGGTTCGACCGGTCGGACCGGCGGTCTGACCGGTCTGGACCGGTTCGACCGGTCGGACCGGCGGTCTGACTGGTCTGAACCGGTTCCGAATTGGATTTTTCAAAATTAAACCCAAATTAGTAGGAAATTTTTACAATTGAACCTCATAATCGAATCTAGGGCATGGATTCGATCAAAAAATGTGATTTTGCCCAAAAGTTCATATCAATTTCAACAAAAACCCTAAATTTCCTTTTAATTGCAAATTGGGGAATTATGCAATTGAAGGTTCAAATGATCAAATTGGGTCAAATTACCTATGCCAATCGATTCAAAATGGTGAAACCCATTGGGCAGTATGTTTAATTTGCAATGATAGCCCTCGAATTGAAAGTAATTTCAATTATGCTCAATTTCAAGGACTAAAAATGCAATTTTAGTATGTAATTTTGCCAAATTCGTGCAATTGAGCAATTTGTACAAATAATTAGGCTAAATTGAAATAAGGGACAGTTAGAATGGATGTCAAGATCCTAGAAAATGCCAAAATTACAAATTAAAAGACTCAATTGATATTTTTTTCTCAAATTCAATAGTATGGGTTACAAAGGGACACCCATAATTGAATCTGATTTTGAACTTTTTGTGAGGTCAAAAATACAAGGGATTAAAAATAAAAATATTGGCTATTTTTTCTTATTTTTGTGACCTCAAATGCTATTTTTCTTGATTTTTTGAGTATTTTCCCATTTTCTAAAAATACTAAAAAATATAAAAAAAAATATATGAAAAATTATTTTTTGGTTAAAAATGGTTCATTGGGCTTGGCCAAGGCCACCAAAGTTGATTTTGTAATTTTTTTGACTTTTTATGAATTTGTTGTGATTTTTCAAAAATAAAACTGAAAAAGACTTGGTCAAAAATCAGGTGTCAACAGTGGGTTCGTGGGTTTCGACTACACCATCGTTTTCAACACCGTCTTCAACGTGGCGTCGTCTTCAACGGAAAAAAAAAAATCGGGTGCAGCCTTAGACTCGTCCAATATTAGTGCTCTTGATTCGATCAACTCCTAAACCCGCGGTGGAAGCTGCGCCTCGAGCACGCCAAATTCTCGAAATCCAAATCGTCTTGCACCGAAGACGAAATCCAAATTTCGAAATCCAAATCGCCGAAATCCAAATTTTCGAACTCTCGTGTCTCTCTTTCGTCGACAGATGAACCTTAGGCTCTGATACCGGTTTGTTACGACAATGCGAAAAATAAAACAAAATTGAGACAGATGAGAAGAACGGAACACCAAGATTTACGTGAAAACCCTTGCGGGAAAAATTACGAGAGAAAGGAGAAGCAAAATCCACTTTGAGAATTAGGGATTACAAAAGAGGCAACGTAAGCTTCTTAATTCAGACAGAATGAGTAAAGTGCAATATTTATAGTATTACCCCTTAAACCATAATGTTGGCTCAAGGCCCATAACTTAAGCCCTTAACTATTCAAGGCATATTAACACATTTCCTACCCTGAATAAAGCTGAGAAGCATTTTGTCAATTTGCCTTCTTCCTTCCTCTCATCTTGTGCAAGAATGAAGGGGGTAAGAACAGTACAAGTGCCACAAATTTTGCTCGGGGATCTCTTGAGTGACACAATTTTTTTTTAGATCACTTGAATGCTATAACTTTCAAAAATCGATCACTTGAGTACCACTTCCGGCGAAAGTCGATCACTTGAGTGTTAATTCCGACAAATTGTCCTACATGGACTTTTTTACTTTGTTTTATTTATTTTTTAATGACACGTAGATTTTCTTAAAAAATTTTAACGCTTTCTAGGATTTTTTTATTTTTTTATTTGTTTTGATATGTTTCTTTTTCTGGATTTTTTCCTTCTTTTTTACTTTGATATTGTTGAAGCATTTCTGTCGATGGCTGGCGAGGGACCTTGGTGACACTTGCATCCACAATCAGCCGGCTTTCCCTGGGCGTCGGCGGCGGCGAGGGTCGTCGCGGCCTCGCCATCCGCGAGTGAGGCCGCGATTGCCCTCGCCAAATCTGGGCGAGGGCCCTCGCATCCCACCGACTAGAGCGACCTCTGAAGTTGTGTGGCGACAATCGAAGGTCGATCCTCTCCTTTGGTGTCGGTTTCGCGAATTAGGGTTCTTTTGTGGCTGGCTGCAGCAGCAATCGAAGGTCGAGACGTTGAGCGACCTCCGAAGCTGTTGCGAAAATCGATTTAGGGTTTTTTCCTGGATTGATTTTTGCTCCGTGGATATGGATGCAGAGGAGGTGGGTTTGGACTGGTTCAAGATTTGGAAATCAAGGAGCACGCAAAAGCTCTGTCACCTACAGACCATGAAACAACAGAGGGTTCTACTGGTTTTGAAGATTCTGGGTTTTTTTTGCCGAGGTAGGGCAACCAGCCCTGGGACCGGCCCTCGCCCGATCTGGCGAGGGCATTCGCGACCTCGCACGAGGCAGCCGAGGCCGCGACGGCCGTCGTTGAAGGCCATCGTGGCCTCGCCGGGGCAAGGTGAGCATGCCCTTGCGTTGGCTGACCGGTGGTGTCCGGCAAGCAAAAACCATGGAAGAAAAAAAGAAGAAGAAATTTTTAGAATAAAAAAAATTATGAAAAATTACACCTGTATATTAAATATATTCGAAAATATAGATCGACGGTGCCACTAAGCTTTTCCGATCAACACCTCAGCTTTTCCGGCCGCCACATAAGCAATGGCACTTAAGTGATCAATTTTGCTCCGATTTGATACTCAGGTGATCCAAAAAAAAGTTGTGGCACTCAAGTGATCCCCGAACAAAAGTTGTGGCACTTGTACTGTTCTTACCCCAAGAATGAAGTTAGATCTGAGTTTTTTTTTTTTTATCTAAGTGGTGATGTTTGATTTTCGGGGATTGTCAAGACTGCCCAATAAAATGGTTATCTCTCTCTCTCTCTCTCTCTCTCTCTCTCTCGATATAATGTATCGTACTTTCATACTTAAAAGATATATATAACATACGAAAATCTACTTTTGATTATATCTAATTTTGAGCTGTCATATACTCCCAATACATATATATGACAACAAGCTCTCAGTGTATGCTTGTCGACAGATTATTTGCTGATATGAACCTTGCGAGAAGAGAGAGAGAGAGAGAGAGAGGGGAACCTGAAGATCGAGCGAAAAGGTTCTGAGAAGGACTAATGCCTGACATCAGGAGCCAGCTAATATCCTTGAATCTGAATTATTAGAACGGCCTGTATGAAAGAGCATAGCTTGTGGAAAAATATTATGAAACAATCACAAATGGTCGTGTCACAAGGAAGGCGCGTGTGTCATCCCCACCCTCCATGTGAGTGGGCCTCCTCACATGGAGGGTGGGGATCTCAATGATCCTCTACCATTATGGTAGAGGATCCGGATCCGTCATCTTGATCTCCGTCATGATAAGAAGAAGAAACGACCCTTTGCACACGGGAGGAATATTGAGGGAGCTAGGCACGAGGAAGTTAGTATGATATATATATATATATATATATATATATATATAGAGTGATGGCGTGAGGGAGAAAGAGTGCACGTGAAAGAGGAAAAAGGAAAAAGGAAAAGGGAATTGGTGGTCATGGGAATCGAAGAAACCTTACCCCTATTTATATTAGTTTTCCAACTTCTTCCCCAAGTTAACCAAATACTTAGTGTCATGTGTCGAATTCTTATTTATCGTTTCAGTGCAATATAAGAAACACCAGAACACAAAGGACCCAGATCCCCTGCCTAGTAAATAGGACCATCCGATAATAGGAGGTGATCGGACGGTTGGGGGGCTATAGGCAGGGGATCCGGCTCTGAACACAAAAGATTGACTGCATAGCCCAATGGTCTTGTCACTTCCTACAAACCCACTTGCACGAGCAGTCATTGTTTCCTACTCTCTCTAAAATTCGGACAATTACAGGTTAATGTTCTGATTATTTGCTTGCTTGAACTTGGTTCTGGACGAGCTCGATCTGATCGGACCAACATCATTCCTACTTTGGATATCTGACCGAACTACACCAGCTATTCAAACCATGGCCGTTCTTGATGCCGAAGCGCGATAGAAACCAATACTAAACAGAATAATCGAATTTGATAAAACGATGAACAATCGATGTTCTCTCAAAACGATATCAAATCGCAATATTATCAATAATCAATCATTGTCATCAAAACTTATCTTCTACGAACCCTAAACATCTTTATATAAGATGCTAACCCTAATTGACATAGGAAACACAATATTACAAAAACGCCACTAAAATTATAAGGAATACCAAAAAACATTAAAATTATAAAAACGCTCAAAATAAAAAGTCCCTAAGTGCATCATTCTCCCCTGCTAGGAAAAAGATTCGTCCTCGAATCTGGTTCCTCTTCTTTGACTTCAGTCTCTTCAAATTCAATTCCGTCTTCAAGATTACGAAATCTACTTCGTCCCAAACGACCCCTCCAACGAATCAAATAATACATTAGCTTGAGTCCCAAGAAATTCTCTGAAAACACATCTTCAAGCCTATACCTCGCGGCACATACGACAAAGTTTGGGTGAAGATCGTCCGCAAAAACATACTCCGGTAGAGGTGGATAATCTTTCCGTTGACAAAATTCGTTGGTGGATAAAACAAAACATCCGCCCTCAAGAGCAATATGTGTAATGGATGCTTGCCAAATCTCCCTAGCATCAGCTATCGATGCACAATATATTTCAACACCTCTAGCATATATTTCTTCATATTTATCATCCACGAGACCCTTCAATTCTTTGATGTCCCCTAAGTAGAGAAAATCACAGTCCACAAACATAGCACAACCATCATAATTAGTCAGATGTGGAGTCAAGAACTGAGTAAACGAGAACTCAGTGCTCTCAGGCTTCCCCTTCTCCCGCCAATACAAGCCATTCTTCATCAATTCAGATTGCTTGATGGATTTAACCTCAACAGGAATCAACGATCTCTTCATAATAGAGCAGCGGCAGACCTCATAAGCAAGGTCCTCATGGGGATCGTACCCGATGAAGATCTTGAAGGATTTTTCGAGTGAATTCTTGATAGTGGCGCCATTGACATCACTATTTGTCATCTCGCTGGAGATTTCCTCCCCAATACTACTCAAACAAGCCAAAACCCTCGCAACTTGATTGAATCTAAATCATGAATTGCCCTTGTCCACATTCAACGTCAACATCGGAACAAGACTACTTTCCTGCTTCTCGTGGCATCGCAAGGACAACAAATAGAATCAACAAAACCAATTCTTCTAACAACTAGAGACTCACCAAAATCATCATAGATAATCTTCTCCTCCTGATCTGGATCTGCATCCTCCTGTTCTCCATCAGATTCGTCATAGATTGAAAGTCTATCTTCATCATAGGCTGGATCATCATCAAAGATTGGATCTTCATCAAAGATTAGATTTTCGTAACAAATCGAATATTTATCAAAAATCAGATCTTGATCAAAGATTGGATTTTCATCGACGATCGGATATTCATCCACGATCGGATCTTCATCGACGTTCGGATTTTCATCAACGATCGGATTTTTTTTATGGAAAGTACAACCCCGCCAGCGAAAGTCGTCGCTCCATATAGGTTCGCCTTTTCTGCGCCCACGCAAGTCGTCGCTTCAAATCCTGAATTCATCTCCGCAGCTCTTCGTTTTCTATGTCTCGCAAGTCCCTCAGACGCGGCTGTTCATCTGCAACAGGAACGACTCCACGCTCCCGGCCTCCACGAGCACGCTGTCTTCGACCACCACGATTTTGTTCAATCATCGATTCGAAGCAACCTGGCTCTGATACCAAATGATGCCGAAACGCGATAGAAACCAATGCTAAACAGAATAATCGAATTCGATAAAACGAGAAATAATCGATGTTCACTCAAAACGATATCAAATCGCAATATTATCAATAATCAATAATTGTCATCAAAACTTATCTTCTACGAATCCTAAACATCTTTATATAAGATGCTAACCCTTATACCCTAATTGACATAGGAAACGCAATATTACAAAAACGCCACTAAAATTATAAGGAATACCAAAAAACATTAAAATTATAAAAACGCCCAAAATAAAAAGTCCCTAAATGCGACAGTTCTCAGTGTGTCCGACGGAACTACATAATGCGGGGCATCACCACGATCGGTCCAACCGAGTTTTGATCCACCGGAAGGCATCGAACGGACACTTGATACACATTCCAATAGCTGTTAGCTGAGTTGACAGACTGCAAGAAGAGTTAACAAAAAGGGGACTTGATTCCTCTCGTTTACTATACAAATCCCTTCGCCATAAAATTTCCAAAGTTGAAGAAATCGTCAGATCCAATTCTTGTAAGTTCTCACTCTCATTCTTATTCAATAACTACTCACATCTTCCTATTGAAATTGGAAATAGAGCGGGTAAAATATTCATCTTAGCTCTTTTTTCGGGTTTGTCTTATTCCCTACCTCTAGCTTAGCAAGGTAAAATTGCCTATGTACCTATTAGATAGCTGTGAAACTTTTTGGGACGATAATTGGATTGATTCTACTTAATATTTCAAGAACAATATGATTTAAGTATACATATTTTTGATAAATTTACATTTTGATTCCTAATTTATTGAAAATACTTAAAATTAACCCAGTGTGTGTCGAAATGGCGTGTTGGAATATTTGTACTGATAATTAACTACTAATGACAATTTATAGATCATTGTATGACATATATTCCAACTAGCGGTGGAATGGGCTTGATCCAGCAGAGCCACTCTATTCAGTTCGTCAATGTAGAAAAATTCAAAAGAACTTTCGGTTGCATAAAAAACTTAACCAGTAATACTTTTCTGCCCCTATCCAAAAGCTGATGCTTACAACTCGTAATTTTTTAGCAATATAGCAACTCACATGGAAATTGGAGAACTATAAAGCTGATGAACATGGCCGTTCAGATATTCAGCCAGAGCTTAAAACATGAAAGTTGTTCATTGCCGTCTCATCCAAGTCCTCGTAAATTTTGATGCCGATTGGACAATTTTTCGAATTATTACATATTTTTGCTAAAATCATACGTAATTGAAAGCTCGCCCGATCAATTTTCTTCTGAAATACCTCTAGGCGACTTCAAACTTGTTGTATGACAAATTCAGAAGTTTCAAGGAGCAAAATACTGCTAGAAATTCTGGGATCTAACTAGACAAATTCATGAAAGATCTTAGCTCTTCAATGCCTCCTAACAATCTGATTGATTGAGGAATGGCCACGAGGAAGAAGTTGCCCGCCATCCTGAGTGATTTCAATGCAGTGAAATGACCTAAACTCCTAGGGATTTCACCTATCAACAAATTGTCTGAAATGGCCAAAGCAGTAGAAAATAAAAGTAACCGCAAAGAAAAGTAAGTGCTCATCGGAAGCGGATTTCATTCAATAATCTCAAAGAATTGTTAAATAGCAAAATCAGCACACTACCCTGAGCCACGAGAAATTGAAAACTACGGTTATGATGGATGACCTTTTCCTTTAGAGAACTGGCTATCCTAGGGTATGTAAATTATCCACCACCACAACAAACCTCAATCCAGCAAAGAGTCTGAACCTCACATGAACGCCAAGGGTGGCAAACGGGATCATATGAGCGAATAGCATGAAGCCCGCATGTTATAGCCAGAAAATGGCAGAAAAACTTAACCCAGACTTACTCAGATACATATACAGAAGAAAGACCTCCATGAGCCATTACTCTCATTGACTCGATAACACAGTCAGTTAAGCCCAAGGAAGAATCCAGACCAGACAACCTCAATTACCACAGCCAGAATAAGTCGAAAACTGATGGAGAATCACAAGAAACTACTGACAACTCATAGCACCACTGGCAGCATCGAAAATTCGTTTAGCTTCGGTGTCCGGATCAGGTAGCTCAACAGGGGTCTGGAAATAGATAATATATCAGAAAAACATCGAGCGAGATGAACGCAAGTGGAAAAGTCATGTGGGTACATACCTTCCCATACATGTTTGTCTTTGTGGGATCAGCTCCAGCAGCAAGCAATATTCTTATAACGTCCACATGTTCACCTCTAGCAGCATGATGAAGAGGCTGCAGGAAAAAAGTACACCAGGTTCTCTGAGCTCTTTTTTCTATAACAACTGTAATCAATCATTTCTAACCATGTCAATAAGCATCGCAGCGCTTGGATTTTTATTTCTTTCTTCAAAATGGAGATCTAAAGGTTGCCTCAGCAATTTTATGTTCAAAGACATGCAAAACAAAATTTCTAGTTGGTTTGAGCTTACTGTATCTCCTTCATCGTCATTTGTCTCCAACATCCTTTTCACACATTCTCTATTCCTTGCTCGGTTAATTAGAAACTGAACTATGTCGACATATCCTGGACCATTACAAAGAAAGGTACCACGGATAAACAAATATGAAAACAACTCCAGAAAAATTCGTGGAGAGGTGTTGTAAATGCATATTAGGAAAGTATGTCAGATCCATATCAATTAAGTTGCATCCTACCCCCAGCACAAGCATCATGAAGAGGAATTGCCCCATCTTCATCCTTCGCTTCCAAGCAAGCGCCTCTTTCCAAAAGTAACTAGAGAAGCAGACTAATTTCAGCTAAAGGAACTCAAGGAAACAAGACAACAGAAAGATAAGGCACACAAAAACTGATTGACAGAAACGGAACTTTTTCTTTTCGACCTGCACACAAGGTAGATGTCCATATAGGCAAGCCAGATGCAAAGCTGTATCCCCATCTTCCACTGGTTCGTCGATACTTCCATTTAAGTTGTCTATGCATATAAGTGAAAAACATTCAGCTGGGAGGCTTTCAAACACCAGTATAAATATCAAGTACTTCATTCAGAACCACACGCAGGACTAAGATCACAATAACACGAATGACAAGTAACTATAACCACATGATCATCATATCTAACTGCAAACCAGAACCGCAACTCCAGAAGAACATGGGTAAAATTTGTCTGAATTAGCTCATTTATAAGGCCTGATCCTAGAGCACCGTGCATAAAAACCAGCTGCACCACTAATTCTCTACCAATTATAACTGCTTTTTGATCTATAAATCGCGAATAAGTATTCACAGCAAGAACGTCATTGCTTCGGCTAGAGAACTTCTTCCTAAACCTTTTCAAGATCTTTTTCATATTAGTTTATACCGACAGTGCAACCAACAACAACTTTCTTGCCATCCCCCCCAAATATTGACTTCAGAACTTCAAATCCTATGGTGGCATCTTTGCAACAACTAGCAAGGCATGTTTCTGAGCTGAATTTCTGTGGACCGGTTGTTTTCTCATCCCAGGGCACAACACCATTAACTAATACCTACAGTAGCACAGTGAGCGCTGAATTCCGTTCTTGCCCACGCTATTCTCACTGGTGCATCCAACTCCGACACACGACACCGCAACCACCAAACCACCCCCCCCCCCTCTCCAATCTACATAGGATGACAATTTGCATCTTCACACAAGTACGACCGACCTTGGGTTTCAATCAAAAGATGGTTCGTGGACACACTTAGCAAACTGTGAAATCAATCGCTGGAAAACAAATTATGTGACTCCCAGAATCGATTGAGCAACAAAAGAACAAATTCATCAATTACCCAACTAAATGTTAAACAGCAGAGAGAATCCCGCAATTCAAAAAAAACAAAAAACAAAGAAACCCCATAAAATGGAAAGACCAAAAAATTAAGTCAATCCAGATATCCATGCGAACAACCCAATTTGGGAGAGAGAGAGAGAGAGACCGAGAGCGAGGCGGAGGGCGTCGACGTCGCCGTCCTGGACGGCGAGGGAGACGTCGCGGAGGTGAGGAGGAGTGTAGGAGTCGGGCTCGGGCAGACCTTCCTGTTCGAAGAGGGCGTAGTTGTGGTCGTCCTCGTTCTCGTCGTCCTCAACGAGCCCGTTGCGCCTCCCCGGAACCGCCATTGCACCACGGAGTGGAGGCTTTGCTTCTACAATTCAGACAGAGAACGAGAGAAGCCCTTGAAAACTTCCCATCGCCTGCCTAAATATCTCTGTTGGCTTTTAATTCTTTGGGCCAGGTTGGGCCTAATTGCATTGGTTGTTTGAGATTGGCGTTTTAGACTTGTTGCGCCTCGATTGGTGGGTATCAGAGGTGTCATCAGTTCGATTTGATTTTTCAAATCAAATCTCGTCCTGAATTGAATATGAATCGAAGTAAAAATTTCTATTGTTCGATTATCGATTTTTTTTTTTTGGTTCAAAACTAGTGAAACCACCACCCATTAGGGCCGGTGATCTCGGCAGGCCCCTGGGCAAGGGCCGCGAAGCCCTCGCCAGCCGTAAGCGAGGGTCGACGAGCTTGGCCACGACCTCATCTCGCTAGAGCTAGTGTTGTCGAGGGCTCACAACGCCAAATCTGGCTAGGAAGGGGCCGCGACTCCTCACATACGGCCGGCAGAGCCAATGGCCCTTTGCCCAAAAAAAGGAAAAAAGAAAGAAAAAAGGAAATAATAAATGATTAAAAAAATGATTATTTTGAAAATTTTTAATTTGATAATTGAACTGGGAAAAAAAAGAATGATTATTTTTCAATTAAATAAATCAAAAATTAAACCGAACCGAAATGGATGAAATTATCGGTTCGGTTCAATTAAGTTCAGACAGTTCGATTTGGACACCCCTTATGGGTGTCATGCGAAACTCGCTTGTCTGAATGAGTAATTTACCCATGCGGATCAGAACCCTAAATCAAAGACCCCTCTCTTGATGTTAATCTATCATAGTGATAGCGAACCAAGTCATCACTCTGAGGTCGAATGAGATCTCGGGCCTCGAATTTGAGCTCGATGATTCACGATCATTATAGACGGCCGAGGCCACTTGAATACTTGTTTTAAGAGATGGCTAATTAGCGCGATTCAGTTGGTGGATTACCTTTTTTTCTTTGCAAGTAAGCTAGTAATTTCTTTCTTAAAATGGACGGAAAAACGATAGCATTGCTATATCACTTTGTTTGTCATAATTTTTCAAAATGTTATTTAAGTTTCTATGACTTTTATAGACGATTACTTAACTAGCATTGGCGTGATAATCTTAAGTGGCCATAATTTTATATTATATCATCTCAAAGGATTTTTTTTTTAAAGGACCCAAAGTGCTTTCATTTTCTCAAATAAGGGCTGGAAGTTGATCTCGTTTCAAATAAGCACCTGAAGTGTCCTCATTGTCTCAAATAAGGACCTGAAGTAGATATTATTTCAAATAGGGATCTGAAGTGACCTTATCAATTTTAAAAAAAAAAAAAGGGCATGACTCACCAGTTAATAGAGGCATTTAAGTCATTTAATAAATTTTTTTTATTTTTATTAACTTTTTTACTTTTTGAGTTTTTCCAAAAAAAATAAATTAAAACTGAAAAAGGGATGGAAACATAGGCGAGAGGGGGCTGCCCTCTCGCCTATGGCCGCCGCCCCAGTGTCGAATGGGCTGGTGGGTTCGCCGGCACCTCGACAAGGGCCCGCGACCCCGCCCAGCACTCGCCTTAGCAAGGAGAGGGCCCCAACTAGAGCATCTTAAAAATCTACTCCCCGAGTTAGAGTATTTTGATTGTAGTACTCAATTTCTCTCTCATAATAGAGTGTAAAATTGAGATAGAAACATCCTCATCGATAAAGTCGTTTATGGAATATAGCATCATATGGTGATCTCAAGACCTCATATAGTGTTCTTGAGACCTTATATAGTGAGACTGAATGTCCCTTGCCTTATATGAAGGTCATTTTGGATGTATTGCGAACACGTTTCACAATAAGTTATACAGGGTGAAGTCAACCTAGAAAATGTGTGACGCCACAAATTATGGGACAATCAAAGAATTGAGGTTCTTATCTTATAAATCCCATGTATCTTAGGTTTAAGGACTCCGGTACAGAATTTTTTGGAATGCGCGAAATGGGGCACGGATATTCATTCGAACTTGGTGATGGATTATTTCCCTGAAATTTAGTCCGAAGGTCGCGTTCACATGGAGATAGTGACTCAGCTACACCCAACCAGCAATGTGTGACATGACCAAGGTTCAAGTGAGTATAATGTCACATGTAAATTTGACTAGGTGGACCATCGACCTAAGATGGACGCACGTAAAACTAAGAGATGACGAGGAGGTTGTCATGTACATTTGTGGAGTAGTAGACGTGAAAGCCATGCCATCTGGAAAAAAAATGGCTTCTAAAACTCCCTGAGAAGGTGATGATGAAGAATCTTGGAAATGAAAAATTCATAATTCAAGTTGACGTGCATGAGGTGCCGTGCATGGGGTTCTACGTTCTAGTCATAGACAGATTTTTATAAGCTACATGAGACACATGGCATGTTGCTTCTAAAAACCATCCCATTATGAGCTTAGGGAAGTGAGGGTCATCATTGTGGCCTTTCCCTCGCGAAATCCGCCTGTGAGGAAGAGAACTGCAAAACCCCATTGTTTTTGCGGTGAAACTCCTCTCCAGGGGCCCTCAGTGAAGCTGAAGAAATCGCACCTCAGCCGTGTCGCGACCCGTTCTTCTTTTTTGGGCTCGGGCTAATGGATTGCTGATCGAAACCCCCCCCCCCCACACACACACACTCTAGAATGTGGAACGCGGCCCTTCTCGGTGCTGGCCCTCCAGGCCCATACCAAATCGCGGCGGGACTTATTTCTTTTTTTCGGAGCTTTCAACGATAAGAGTCGATCGCTTTCGACCTTGGTGTGGTCGTGGTGGCATGCGCAACGTGCACATGCATTTGGAGTCACCACCAGTCCTTCTTGAAAGGTGGAACGGAAACCACACTGATCGATTGGGAGAGATCGATCAGTTCTGCGGAACTAGATATTTTAGGTTCGAGGACTTGATTGCGTTGATGTCATTAACAATGCCTTTTTGGTACCTAACGTGAGTGATTTTCCTAACGAAAATTCTATGCAAGCGCGATTTTCGGGTGAGTTAAGTCTGAATCGAGGTTTTCATGCAGATTGGAAGACCAGTCCTATCAATCACAATCAATATAATGAAAGCGCAATCAAGTGCATAAATGAACATTGTCAATGCACATCAATTCAAATTAGTGGTTTCCCAATATAGACCTAAGGGTTTAGAGAATGTGTGATTAAGAGCCAGGGGTAGTTTGGGAAGAATTGGGGATGATTCGCTAGAAGGGCAAAATCGTCATTTTTTTGAAGGTTCAAATATCGAATTACCCAAAATAGTCCATGGCCAATTGATCATGGCCATTTTCGATTTTTAAGATTTTTTTTTTTTGGATTTTTTCGGGAAACGATTTACCAAAAGGGTAAAATCATCATTTTTAGAATGATCGAGGGTCAAAAGACCAAAAACAGGTCATGGCCAGTTGATTGTGGCCATTTCCTATTTTCTGGGTTTTTTGGAATTTTTTCTGAATTTTTTCAATGTTTTGAATTTTTTATGAATTTCTTTTTTTTATGAATTTTGGAATTTTATATTTTTTTTGTTATTTTCTAAATTTTAAATTATTAAAAATATTTTTCGGACCGGGTCAACCCAACTTGTACCTCTCAGGCGCTCGGCCCGACCGTACGGGTCGAAGACCGGTCTAAAACGACACAGTTTTGTTTTTTTTTAATTATATTTTTAGCCATTTTCTCTAATTAAGCGAATTTACCCCATCAGACGCTCCGGATGTGTCGCATGACTTCTCCTGGTGCGTCCGATCTTTGATTTGATAATCTAAATAAAAAGGGACGATTCGATAGTCCTCAGAGCGCCACTTGGCGCGACTATGGCTGGCGGATCGCTTTATCGAAAATCTATTAAAAAACTATGAAAATCTTTTTTAAATTTTGGAAAATGCCAAATCACGACACGTGGCTAGCCCACGGCCGTCCGATCCGGCTCTTTATTGTTAAGGAGCTGGCCCCGTCTTACCGACAATTTTTTTTTTGTCGAATCTGGCTGACATTAGGCTGCGTTTGGTAACGTTTTTGTTCATGAGAATATATTTGGAACATGAACATTTTTTTGTATTTTTGTTCCCGGCTACTATTTTTGGGAACAGAAACGCGTTTAGTAAATTTTAAAAAAAAAATTCTTGCCAAAAAGAAAGGATCGACGGCGGCGGCATGCGACCGGTAGAGGCGGCCGGCGAACGGCGGCGGGGACCGGCGAACAGCAGCGTGGACTGGCGGCAGCAGCATTTGGAGACCGCCAGCGGTGGCGGGTGCCAACGACCGCCGCCGGCGAGGGCCAGCTGCCGACGACCGGCGGCTGCAGCTGGTGATCAACGGCGGCAGCCGGCGACCGACGACGGCTGGTGATTGGAGCGGCCGGCACCCGGCGACCGGCGGCTGCTGCGATCGATCGACGGCTGGCGCCCGGTACCCGGCGACGGCCACTGGGTGGTGGCCGTGGTGGCGGAGGACGGCAGTGGTGGCTTGCACAAAAGTGTTCCAAAACCCCAGAAGGAAGTTTTTATTTTTATTTTTTTTTGGGTAAAAAATGTTTCTTTTTTCAAAAGTGTTTTCCGGAATACTTTTGGAACATTTTTTTACCATATGTGTTTCTGTTCCAAAAGTGTTTTGAGGAACACTTTTGGAACAGAAACACTTTCCGTGGAATGTTACCAAACGCAACCTTAAAATAGTGCCTTTTTAGGCCATTTCTCTTCCTGGTCGGAGAATTTATAGATAAAATAGGTTTCAATTGAACCCTAGATCCCATTTTCTTCTCCATCAATTTAAGTCCAGCAGAGCTTTGAGGCCATTCAATTTGACTCTCTTATGCAAAAAAACAAAAAAACAAAAACAAGCGAGAGAGCGAGAGAGAGAGAGAGGGAGGAGGAGCAGGAATATGCTTCTAATACTTGAGGAACTTCTTCCACATTCTTGCAAGGTCTACGCCCAAAAATGGCACCACCTTCTTTGGCGGCTAATTCCATCGAAATCAAGAACAAAAATGTCAATGGCTGAAGCCCAGCAATCCTATCGGATAAATAGAAAATGGTCATAAACATGTCAAAGAGGGTTCAAAATTTATTTAATAATTCACAAGTATATAAATGGGTCATAACAAATTTAGCAGACCAACATAATGTGTCTATAAAATAAAGATGCTAAAATAATTGGGTTGTGAATGGATCCATTTTAAAACCATTTACAACACATATAAGACAACTCATTTTAAGAAGCCTTTGCCCTTTTTTTTTTCTTTTTCTTTTTATTTCCTTTAAAATAATCTAATCCTTTTTATTTTTTAAACTTTTTTCTTCTAAGACCGGCGAGGGCCACCCCAACCTCGCCCAGTGTCCACTTGCCAGAGGGCCGCGACCCTCACCCACTGCCAACGAGGGCCGCCACCCACGCTAGTGACATGCAAGGGTAGCCCTCGCGGCCCTCACCAGTCTTAGAAGATAAAAAAAAGATTTTTTTAAAAAAATTCAAAATAAAAGCGAATTTTTTCAAATAAATAAAATTAGATATCTTTACATTATAAAATAATCATATTCTTGTTAAATTATAAAAAAAATATCCACAATGATTTAGTTATATAATTTGTTCAAAAAGTTGTAAGAAATAAATTTTCTTATATTTGATTAAATATAGAAGTGTTTTAGTAATATGATAGGGTCGAGCATGAGTCACGAAATTTTCACTACGCATAAATGGGCCATAGGGTCAATTTGGGCTGAACATTTATGACTCGATTTGATCCATCCGCTTGATAAGTCCGTCTAAACAACACTAACATTACATATGTATCGTTTATGGAAGAACGTATCATAGCAAACCGGCATGAATTGTTCGGACATGATTCTCTTGGGGCAGGTTTGTTCACACTAGCATTGTCTAAGCTAACTGAAAAGACTTTGTTTGACGTGTCACAGTCATTGACTGCCCTCACGTGGCAACGTCTTAAATGACCGAGTTCAACGGCGCAACTCTTTCGACCAAAAAAAAAGAAAAAACGGGCGCAACTCTCAATCTGGCTCGATCCGGTGACCTGTGTCTCACCTCCAGATTGGATTACTCTCAATATGAAAAAAATTATATAGATTTCTAATCAACATATCGTAAATGATTAGTGTCGACTTTAATTTCATGAATTGAACCTAAGTTACGATTGGGTAGGACTTGAGAGGATCTGAATTAAGCTAATTAATTTAATTAACCTGATAATTCGTTAGCCGCGACACCTCCTGATTAACTTATTCTCACAAATCGTTCACATTGCTCACTCGGACATCTGAGGCCGACCTCAATTTTGAATCTCGTCTCCATGCATTGGGCATTTGTCGCCGTGAAATTTTGCGCGACATGGTGTGGGGGTTTTCGCTGAGGGGAAGGGTGCCGGTATTGCCTCAAGGACGGGTGATGACCCACTATTGCTCCTACATGGGCCCAAGTAGTGGACTCAGCCTTTCAAGCCTACTCAAATTGGATTAGTTAAGGGCTTGGGCCGTCCCATAAGGGCCCATGGGCTAACTGATCCGGCCCGGCCCGACCCCTCGATATTGCTAATCATGTTTCTAATTATTCCAATTTGTTATTTTATTTTTATTTTTATTTTTAGCGTAGCGCGTTTTATCTCTAGTAAATAGTATAAGTCTATGTTAGAAGATGTACAATTCGTCTTCTAGAAAAAGAATGAATAAAAGAAATGAATCACGTCAATTCCACAACAGATTTTTGGGGCCAAAAGGCAAATTGAGAAGCAAAAGAGAGAGAAGAAAAGAATAACACGAAGTTGCTTGCTAGTAATGGCAATCCACCAAAGCTAGAGGTGACGTGGAGAAGACGAGAACTTGTTCCTTGGACGCAAAAGCGTACCCAGCCGCCGCTGCCTCCGGTTCTTCCTCTGCGGCCGGCGCCGGGAGGTTCAGATCCAAACCCTGCAGTCCTTGCCCATGTCTTCCCTTCTTGATCTCCGATTCCGTGTTGCTGGCTCCGGACCCGGGCATAACCGCCCGGTGCCTCCTCATGTGACCCCCCAGTGCTTGACCCGAGTTGAACTCGGCCCCGCATATCGAGCACTCGTGTACCTTGTTACTCGACTTGTGCCCCGAGCTCGACGGGGCGGTGCCCGGCATTATTTGCAGAGAAAGGGCCGTGCATGCAGCGACGCCCGGCCGTTCGTCACCGATATCGTTGCCCTTCATGGTGATGTGGGGGGGCTTGCTGTACTTGTCGTGGTCGTGGTCGAGCTTGGGCTTCTTGTGACTGGCTCGATGCCCGCCGAGGGCTTGGAAGGACGGGAAGCTGCGGCCGCACGTCTTGCACGAAAAGGCGCATGATGCTTCGACCTTGTCGTTGTTGTTGTGAGCACTTGCAGGTCTGGGGGCGATAGGGCCTCGGCCTCGAGCCAGGAGTATCAAGCAGTTGGCCATGTCTTCCTCCTCTTCTTCTTTGGCGTGCTCGGGAGAATGGGGGGACGTCGTGGTGGTCATAGTAGCAGTAGTAGTTGTGGTGGGATCGGAATCTTCGCGGTCGAGCCAGTGGCAGGGGACGACGGTTCTTGCTTCGGAATCGGAGCTGCTGCTGCTGCAAGCCATGGTCAACGCGAGGGGAGACGATGGGCGTTGCCGCCTGGTGCGCTTGCCTTTGAACTTGATGATCGTAGCGTCGGTGCGATCCAATTCGCTGGACACTTGAATTTCCATCGTCATGATCGATGTCGATGTCGATCGAGAGAGAGAGAGAGAGAGAGTTCTTGTAAAGGTGGGACGGGGTTGATTTATATAGAGTGGTGATGATTGGCGGCGAGATGGGAGGTGAGTTTGAGTCTAAAAGCCGCTTTCTTTGGTGCAATATGTCTTTTTGCCTTGCCAACCTCGCATTCCCAACCTTGGGTACGTATAAGAAAGTAGAAGCCCAAAATAATAATAATAAAAATAATACTAATTAATTGAGGAATATTAAGGACTTAAGACGCAAACAACAAGTGATGACGTGGTGCAACCGATCAATTGCCACGAGTTTCATTCTACTTGGCACGCATCGCACACGCGATACCCTCGTAAAATTACTTTTTAGAAGGCAATAGGATTTACTCCTCTCTTTGGACTTCATGTCACAATTGGTCGGAAGTAGTTCAGGAGTATAATTCAGAATGCACCGAGTGAATGCATGGTAGGGCCACCTTTAAGATCATTCGGGAAGGTGGACTAGTCGATGTGCATGAATGTTGGCCCAGATACTAAAGCTGCGTTTGGTAACGTTTCTATTCCTGAAAACATATTTGGAACAAAAATATTTTTTTGTATTTCTGTTCCCGGCTATAATTTTTGGGAACAGAAACGCGTTTAGTAAGTAAAAAAAAAATACTTTTCTCCCCAAAAAGAATGATCGATGACGGCGGGCCGGCGGCGGCGACCCAACAACCGGCGGCGACTACTCGACAACCGGCGGCGGCGAACGGCGGCGACCCGAGAGCGTTATGACCAAAAGTGTTCCAGAAACAAAAAAACATGTTTTTTGTTTCTTTTTTTAGGACCAAAAGTGTTTTTTTTAAGTATTTTTCGGAACACTTTTGGAACATTTTGTTGCCAAACGCGTTTCTGTTCCAAAAGTGTTCCCAGAACACTTTTGGAACAGAAACACATTCTAGAGAGCGTTACCAAACGCAGCCTAAGGGTCCTATTGCTAACCATTATATTCCTGACAACAATTTTCAGACAGAAATTTCTATTTCTGATCCTGAATGAGTTTCTGAGCATATAAAAACGCGTTTGATAACAACACAAATTTGTTTGATAACAACGTAAAATTTATGTGGTAGCTAGCCGCTAGGCCTCGAACGGCAACTGGAGGTCGAGGGCCGACGAGAGTGATGCAAGAGAGCGGGAGTAAGCAATGAGAATAATTCTTATTTATGTTTCTGCTCCAGAAAAAGAAAAGCAGAAAATTTATACTCATTTACGTTCCAAACTTATTTCCATATTGAAAAATCATTTCAGAAATAAATAAATAAAATTATAAAATATAAAATTGCGTTATCAAATTGGTTTCCTTTTCAAATCCGTTTTGAAAGAGAAACAGAGAAAGAGAATGATTATCATACACGCCTTGAGAGATCGATCTACCAAATTGATGAACTTTAGCGATGTTAGAGGATTACAAGTCAGCTAGAGAGAGAGAGAGAGAGAGAGAGAGAGATTCGTAGGTTTCTTGGGCATGGGATGGGACTACTCGGTGGCTTCGAAGCAAACTCCTTACTTTTTGCCAACGATTCTCACTGGAGGATTGGTTGGCAAGCCTGGAACCTCACCCAGAATATGTGCTCCTCACTCCAATTTCCCTTTTTTTTTTGGGTTTTCCTTCTCTTGCTTATACTACTCTAATTCTATCCCCTGGTTCCCGTCACTTTCGTCGATCCTTGCTTAATTTGCCACCAATTTCAATACCAAGTTACAACCTAAGACTATACATATTCTATTCTTGCAGATCCGAGTGTGAACCTGCCGAATATTTCTGATAGGGACCACCGGACACTCTACCGCCGTTTATGTTCCTCACCTCACCTTAATATCCGTTGAGGTGAACTAACAATGATGTTGATACTTGGTCCTGAAAATAGCAAACGCAATTAGAGCACACTCGCTTGGAATGCTAGAATAATGAGCACCATGAATAAGTTATGATCCCCCTCTCGAATCCCTAGGTTGAAACACAGTTCGAGACCTCCAAGGGAGGAGAAAAAGAAGGAGATCGAGTCGATTCATGCCGTGTCGTCCATATCGATCTATCGTTCGAAAGACGATGATCGACCGGCGAAACGAGGCAAATGTCTTCGGCTCAAGTCTCGGGATGCTAAATACTAATACAATCAGATCATTGGTTCTCTTACAAGCTAATCCGGGAAATCATGTGCAGTTGACCTTTCGCCTTGTCATCTTAGCTCGCCTTTTGTTCTCAAGAACGGTTACCCCAGTTGTCTTCCACCAAAAGAAACACAACATCCAAATGATTGCGACAATATTCTAAAGATGTACCAATGATTTAGGGCACTAATTGAGGGGAAGAACCAACGTATGGACGCATGCTTGCTGTTGGAGAGCTCAGCGGCAAAAATCTAGTGGACAGAAGGAAAGGAACTTGGTTCCAACGCTTAACCCATGTACCGTCCACTTTTATATTAAGGGGGGAGTTGTCCTGCGGTTTTCAGCACGAATCACGAACTGATAATGCAAATGGGAACAAATCACCATCCGATTTTGCCCACTCCTACTGGGCCACTCTCCACCGACTACCAAAGCGACGATGTATCTCAGGGAGCTCGTTACGTGTCTAACAAGTCCTAAATATATTGTACAACGATCAACTCAATCTTATCTTAAACCTTTTGATGATTTGTAAATACAGTCCGAAACCTATTGTTTGGATAACTGAAAGGACTGCGTTGATAAATCGTTACAAGATTTAGGACCAAATTGGTACAGTTGAAAGTTTATGACCGAATTGACGCAATCGAAAAATTATTGATGAATTGGTTATCGTACAATAGATTTAACACTTTTTGGGCAATTTTCCCAACTAAATTGTATACACATCATTAGGTCGTGTAGTTTTTGTCCATGCATCGTATTTGTCTCATCGTATCGGACCAATCTGATATATCGCGATACATATGACACGCTCGTGAAATTATTGTATAAGTTCACCCAGACGTATCTGACATCTTTTTGTGCACATGTATGATTACTTTAGAGAGAATTGAGTAATTTTTCGTATGATCAATAGATTCGAGGGCATGTCTAAGGATACGGGTACTTCGTCAAATACGTATATTGGCTCATCCTTCCTTTTTATTCCTAATCTTTAATGGGACCGTTGACTTCCATTAACAATACACATGCAATTTCGAGGAGCTCCACACACACACAAACTCCCCCTCTCTCTCTCTCTCTCTCTCTCTCTCTCTCTCTCTTCAAGTAACATGCAGTTATGCTTTCGGCTGGTGTCCCGTGTTGTCTTCTAACAGCAGGATTGACTTCTGCTTTTTCTTCTTTGTCCTTTTCGACACAGACCCACTAATTTTATGTGTTGTGTGTCTCTAAAGACAAAACTGGTCACAGTTTCAATGTATGCAGTCATATTCTTGCGATACAAATTCACGATCCCCCATTCACAGCTCATTGAACCTCTAGGATTGGCACAATTTATTTGAGCGTCATCCGTAATTTTTCGATTTAGAGCCTGAAGTCACCTGTTAAAATCCCACCAACTATGTAAACATTGCTCTAGATTAAGGTCGCTTGTATAGGTCAAAAAAGGCTGGACTTAATCGAATTACACCATTAAAAAACTAGCATGACAGTGTAATAATACTGTGAGTTATTTTGATCACATGATTTCTCAATCAATGAGTGCTTTGCGCACAACATGTGATGATGGTGTGTGGATATACGGTTGAAATTGTATTGTCCTTGACAATACTGTCAGAGAAGCATTTTCCTTGAAAAATACATGAATAGTAACTTCTTGTGTCAATTAGGCCAAATAATATCTCAAATTACGTGTCGACTTTCTAGTTGAGGGAGATGAATTGGGATTTTTCTTATTTTTTTTTAAAAAAATTTCAAATAAGGGCCTAGTGGACCTTTTTTTTTTTTTTTTTTAAATGTGGACCTGAAATGCTATCATTATTTCAAGGAATGGCATGACTAAGATACTTATGGTATTTGCATTTTCTGATTTTTTTTTTCATTTTTCATTTTTTCTCTTTTTTCCTTCCTTTTTGCCAGTGGTCGATCTTAGGCGATAGCCAGCCGCCTTCAATGGCCACAGGCATGGTGACCCTCACCAACGATCATCGAGCTCTTGCCCAATGGACGACGAGGATCGCTGGGTCCTCATCTACTGCTAGGGGTGATCGATTCCCGGTCCGCTTCGATTCCCTTCAAGAACCGAGAACTGGACCGATGGTTTCGGTTCTCATTTTTCGAAACCGCGGACCGGACCTGGTCCAGTTCTCGGGCGATTCCAAGGAACAAGTAATATGAAGCTTCTTTTGTCTGCAGGGCAAAGGAAGCAAGCCAAGGAAGCAACCAACCACCAAAAGAGGGGCATCTAACAGAGTAAGTGAAGATATCATTAGATGGATCTGTAAGGTCACAATTCACTTGGTTTTGAATTTGCCAAGATGCTAATATGGTTAATCTTCTTCCTAATTCTGTAAGGATATGTCGTCTGAGTGGTGCAAACCATACAAGGGATGTTTAAAGCCAAGTCTCTCGACCCCCTACAACTCAAGAACCTCAACGTGAAGCAAAACAATGAATCTGTAGTGGGAGCTGGATTTTTTGGACTTGGATGATGACTGGCATTGAGGTGGTTGTGATGTTCGGGACAGTGCTCATGAAGCTTCTATCTCTTCTGTCTGAGATGGTGTCAATCTCTTTCGTATTGCTGCTGTTGAAGATGGTGTTCTTGAAGTTTGTTATGAACACTTTTCATTTTTCTTTTCCTCATTAAAGATGGAGTTTTCAACTCATGAAGCTTTTTGCTAGAGATGGCGGTCGCTTGTATTGCTGCTTGAAGTGTTGCATTGCTGCTGTTAGGGATGAAAGAAATCAGGGCAAGCAGTCTTGCTTGCTGGCTTGCTTGTTAGCGTATAAGATTTTTCTTTCGGAGTCCATTGAAAGGTTGGTGTTCATGAAGCTTGTATAACTGCTGTATTTCAACTCAATTTGATGTTGTGTTGCTGCTGTAAAAGCAGCAATATGGCACCAATACGACTGTTTGCGATATAGCAATACAGCAGTTTGGAAATAGTAATACAGAAACCTGGACCTATATTAATAGAGAACATAGAGGAGATATGACGACAACATAGATCCGGTCTTAATCTGTTTAGGCATAATTTTTTTATTAAAAAAAATTCCATCGGTCCGGTCCGGTTTTATGCTCCTAGAACCGGGAACCGGACCATCGGTCCCGGTCCGGTTCGGGCGGTCCCTGTCCAGTCGGTCCTATTGGCTCAACCCTACCTGCTGCAACAAAGTGGAAAAAAAGAAATGCAAAAAAAATAAAATAAAATAAAAAATAAAAAAAATGACGAAATGCCTTCGATCAGGTCCCTTTTTGAAATAATAAGGGCACTTCAAGCACTTATTTGAATTTTTTTTTAACAAAATCGGAAAGTCTATGTTTAAGTGTCGTTCAGTAGCGTGAGATTCTGACTCTTTCTAGAGTGGGAAGATCCTTGGCGTAGGAGAGCTTATATCGTCACGACAGACGCCAGCATTGGCAGTAGTAGGCACGTAATTAGCGGTCCAAACCAAAGTAAAGCATCAACCCATTTTTCTCCACAACGTGGGGATTTGGTTGGTGAGCTTAACCACCACGACTTCCTCTATTATTCTTGCTTCTAGAGGTCACATTACATCCTATATAACGTTGCACGACTCTTCCACTAAGCCTCCACTACTTAACACCATATGTTCCCCAACTATATTATGGATTTCGTATGTGTCCCGAATTACACTTGTACACAAAACAAAGTTTATATACTTTACATTGAAAGAAAAACCAATTTGTGCTTGAAGATATTTATGATCATTTTTGTGTTCTGTTATGATCTATAGATAGTAAGTTACGATTTTGTGGATTAAGTTATGAACAGTTGAGATGGGTCGTGTTATTCTTATTACATTAGAAGATTCTATATTGAAAATATTAATCTGTGCTTGAAGATATTTAATATTATTAGACTTGATCTTAGAAGTTATAAGATGAATTGTCGTGTGAGACATAAAATCACTTGTGGTTTACGTTGGTAAAATATAGTCGAATGGGATGAACAAAGGAATTAGACTCTAAGGCGTGATAGCACTCTCTTTAAGGAATTATTTACCCCATAACGTTGCTAATGGTTACCAGCAAAAATCCTCCAGTATACAACGGAGTCTCAAGCGAGAATATTAGACAACAACTCTAATATTTATCCAAGAACTCTCTAGAAAACAATCGGAAACAATGGTTGTACCTCTCTTATTTGGAAAGAGTGAAAATTGAAAAAGAATAATACTGAAAATGAACAGAGCACTTGAATATATAACGAGAAATGAACGCCCCTCTTCCGTCCGAAAAATAGTTAATTCTCATGCAACTCTTCGTGTCAAAAACAGTTTATTCGATTGCACCTTTTTCATTTTTCGAAAGCAGTTTTTGAATGAAATATTACAACTTTTCGAAGGTCAAAACTGATAACTTGAACAAACGCAATTCTTCATATTTAAACTATCAAATCTAACGAGTTACAACTAATGGACATATTCGAAATTAATATTAAAAATAATCGCAATGGATGCTTATAATTGCAATCGAAATTAATATTAAAAATATTCGAAATTAACATTAAAAATAATCTCAATCGAAATTAATATTAAAATAAGAGTTACAACTATTGGACATAGTCCAGCGGTCTAGTCCGATCCTAGTGGGATTGCTAACACCATCTATTTATAGAAATCTAACCCTTAGATCTAAACAACCACTTTCAATCTCAACCATCCAACCTATAATAAAACATACAGATGACTGTCACACAACCATAACATGGGTGCTCATGAGAAAAGACTAAATTAAGAAGAAAAACACAGACCAACATGTCTGGTGTCAGTTCATACATAAGAATGGCAAAATCTCATAACAAAAGTTCAAGAAAATGAGAAATGAGTCAAATGCTGCACGTTATTAGTGTTCCCAAGTCGACATGAAACTGTGTCTTCCATAGAAGAATCAACATTTTTTTTTATTTGGTTGAAAAGAATTAGCATTCAGCATATTTTTTTTTCTCTCTGTGGTTGTTTTGGCTAAATATGCAGTTGTTCCTAAAAAGTTCACATGTATCCCAAATCAGTAATAGGTGCAAAGTGGAGCTCACCTTTCGGCCTCGGCAGACGGTTCAGATCCCCATTGTCATAAGAGAAGTGCATTCGCTGGAACTTTCTTCCGTCAGATACAATAAGCAAATCATGTCCTACATAGCAATTCTGTGCGTTTCATACAAATACATATTACATTCCACGACTCTAATTTTTTTTTCTATATATACATAATTATGTATATTATGGGCGGTTGGTCCCATCCACCATGAAACCGGGGACCTCCGGACTTTCTTTGGTCATAAGGAGTATTTTTCTTTTTAGGTCAAGAGACCGCCCGGTCACCGATCCCATTTATTTGGACTAGAGACCGGACCGCCCCCCTCAAGGACCGAACCGACTCGGCCGGTTCAGTCCGGTCCTAATCTAGTCTGGGATGGTTCGGTCTAGTTTACTCACCCCTAATGACAAAAGGTTGAATCACATATGACGCATCTTGTACTTCTCGACTATTTGAAATATTTCATTATTATGAAAACCTAGTAATCAAGGAGTAGGTTTAATTTATATAATACTCTAACTAAATGTGTGATTGACAATTCCTAAATTATAATGATTCCACGCAATAATTTGTGATGTTACTCACTGAATGTTATTATGTTCTTGTGCTCCTGAGTCGAGTGGCAAGATGATCACCTACTTTACACCTAGAATCCTAGATGGCTCATCTACCAAGCTTTGGCTCACCTCGATATATTTTACAGATTGGTTAAGTTCGGATTTCAAGGGCTTTTTAGGTTAAAGCTTCTGAAGATCGCTCTTAAGAATTGACTCAAAGTGCGCAACAAAAGTAGAGGCGTAATTCTTGAGTGATATAATATAGATGGTGGGAACAGTGAGGCCGATTCTTCATCTGTAGCTTGCAATCCGTATTCTTCCTTTTCTCTGTCTACCGGAGGCTTTTGCTTATCCGATGCCCTCACATCCAACTACTTAAACGAGGACGGCACCAATCATGTTGATTCCTTTAGTCGAGGTCAACTTATTCAACGATCGAGGCTGAATTAGTTATTCATCGAAGAATCGGAGTGACGTTGAATTATTTTTTCATTCGATATTCAAATTGCATGGAAACTTTCAGGTCGTGACCCAACTTGTCCTTGTAAACTATTCCTAATTTATGTAACTTACACTTTGATTGAGTGAGATACACTATGCATTATCATTTTCGAAAGAGCTCTTAATACGACACCTGAGTGATACGGAATCTCTTGGCAATGCATTTTTGGATCGATTGGACTGACGAAAATTCAATCGGAAGGTGAAATGGTGATGCGACTAGAGTCGGTGGACCCAAAAAACGACATCGAATTGAGCTCAAATTCGATCGGCTGAAGCGAAATGGCGTGCTTATCAATACTCACGGCCTTTGGCCATGAACTGTAATGGATTTCGTCAATTCGGAGTCGTTTAGATGGGATTTTCAATTATTTTAGTATTTTCGGATTTAATTTTATTTTAGTGGTATTTTCGTAATTTTGTGATTTAGATGTCATTAGTGTTGACACCCTATATAAGCTTGTTTTAGGGATATTGGAAAATAGAATATACTTTTTTGATATTGAATTTCGAGATTTTTCTTTCAAGCAAGATTTGCTTGTTCTTCTTCGCTGAATGCTGCGTCAGTGAGTCGGCCTCTATGCCTTACTAAGAAAATTTTTGACACTTGCCCTTAACAAAGATTCTAAGGCTTACCTTCCTCTTCTTGTCCTTATACAGCTTTTTGTGGAGCCAGCAACCTTGTAGCTAAAGACTTGATGAGAGAAACATAGAGATTGAGCGAAGAAAGGAAAGAGAATGGTCTACGTTGTGTGCCCCGAGTTTGAGTTGATTCGGGATGAATATATGATGTGGATGATCTTCTCCTGTTTTGAGATGAATATGCAATGTGGAGAATTAATGAGTAACATTTTTGTATCGTGTCCATTGTTTAAACTTACTTTATTGACATACCAGCAAATTTCACTAATCCGAATTAAAAAAAAGGCAATATTGAACTTTTTCAAGTAGTTTATGAACTGTGTTGAACATTTAGCAATAATTTATATTCCTCCACGAATTGCGAAAGAATGTGACTTTGAGGTGAGGTAATTATGTGTAAAGAATGATCGAAATAGCTCAGCTGGTATTTCTTCGGGCTAAAATTTTCAAAATATTTTTATCCACTCCACAAAATATATATATATATATAAGGATTGCATTGAAGAAATTAAAGAGTCGAGAACAACATAGCACATTAGATCATATTTCAGGGGTTATCAATATAAATTTCCCGATATATCAGAAAGCGAAAAAAAAAAAAAACACCTCACACCTTTAAGAGATCTCAATTATTGTCTTTATCTTTTTGAAATGTTCTCAATCACAATCTTGCTATTGTGTATTTTACCATCTTTCCACGATTCTAGAAAATATATGCATTACACTCCCTTCCATAAAGTCCATTTAACCCTTTTCAATATAGCATAAATTGTTGTAATAACATAAGGGTGCTATATTAAAATATTTAGACCATTTTTTTTAGTTCAAATTTAAAAGACAAGAAATTAATCGATTACGTATTAAAACCTAAGTAGCATCGATACTGACACACGACACGACACGTCGACATTTCATTTATAAAAAAAAAATAGAAAATTTCGATAAGTTAGGAACACGTTATATATTAAATATATATTTTTATAGATGAATGATAAATTATCATTATTATTTTATAAAAATGGAGAATTTAGAGATCTTATAATACAAAAGAAATTTTCTATCATAATTAATTTCGTAATGTAAACCCAATCAAGTAAAAAGAAAACTAAACACTTGATTGAGAAAATATTGGATGCCTTCAATTCCGCGTCATGTGCTCCCCCAGCAATATGTGAAGCCTAGGGGTGTGCTATCTCCGGACGCTCCAGAGTCCAGATCGGCCACGATCGCCGTCGGGTTTTGCAAGACGATCTTCATCCTCGTCTCCACGTTCTTCTTCGATCGGGTGGGACGGCGCCCGCTGCTCCTCGCCAGCCTCAATCTTGCGGGTACCGGGGCTTCAGACTTGTTCTGCGAGGGGACGAACCAGCCTCAACCTCTCCGGCTCGCCCTTCGCCGGGGTCTACTCCCAGGACGTCACCTTCTTCAACTGCTCCGTCACCGCAGTTTCGGTCCGATTGACGAGGTAGGAGGATCTCATCACCTTGGTTTGTCGACAATCTGCCTATTGTGGCGATTTATTTTTGCGTTCGCAGTCTTGATGAACCTATAATCTAGTAAATCGGTTCGTCGTCCCGACTTCGCCCTCTCTAGGGTTTTGCCCCCTTGCTAAGGGGATTCGGTAATACTGTCTTTACTCCTCTTTTGCATTTGCGATTTTTTGTTGTGCTCAATGTTGTGACTTGATTGTTGTTTTTCGTGTTTCTTCCTCCTGATAATCTCTGTTGGGTGTCTCGAAAATGAACAGAGATTAAGAATGATAAAGTAACACAAGATGTCTGGTTAGAGAGATCAAACGAGTACCCTGAATTTGTTGTTGATGTGGAATCATGGAAGCTCATCCCAGAAAACCCATTAGCAGCATCAGATCTACTTACTGACTCAGAACTCCTTTTTTATCCATTAATTGGTCCATCATAAAACTGAAGAATTTGAGTAAATATTGTCATAATGTCGTTTGACAACAAAGACAGTTCTTGAACGAAAAAAAAAAAAACATAGGACGAGACAAGTGACCTTGGATCTCATCCCTTTGGTGGGATCTAAAATCCTGCCAAGTAAATCCAATGTCTGCCCATAAGAGTAGAGGTAGTCACCTCTGTTTCTGACCTGTCCTTGTCAATACAAGAATCCCCACTAACGGAGGCAGCATCTCGCCTACCCATTGCCATGTCTTGGGTCTCCTTTTCACAGAAACTAGAATGAATGTGAGCTTGGGCAGCATCACTTACACTGGCTTTGGTTGATTCAAGGTAATTAGAAGCTGGAAAATCTGAATCTCTTGCTCTGTTTATGTCCCTTGAAGGAAGAATGGCTGTTCTTTCTATCAACAAGGTAGTATTCTCCTGACTAATATCACCAATATCTGCTCACAGAAACTTGTTTCCATGATGAGCATCCGCGTCAACTTTATCATGTGACTCATTTGCCTTGCGGTCAGTGAATGAAAAAAGTGATATGATCACCAACATTCAACAAACAAAAAAGTGATATTATCTTCTCTCCTATTATTAAAAAAAAAAATTCCCTCAAATCTCCTCAATCCTCTCTGCCTCTCGTCTCTCCTCAAGGATCCTGCTCCTGTTCGGTCTCTGGCTCCGGGCACACAAAGCTCATTCTCTGCTCGGGCGCTCCTTGCTCGCTCCGGTGCCGACTCACTCCATGACTGCCTCCCTTCTCCCCTCCGATTTTGCACGCTGTCTTTCCTCCATGTCCGTGCTTTTCCCGCCCGCCTTCCTCACCGACTTGGCTCGTTGCTTCATGTGTCAGTGCTTCATAAATTTAAACTCGATTTGGGTTGCGTGCGATAGGATTCGAACCGGGGACGTGAGAAACCTCTGTACTCCTCCTTACCATGAGAGTTGCGCCCTCTCAACAATCGTTCTGCTCGATGTAGAATAGAAGTAATCATATCAACTTCTTTTCTGGAATCCGCCGCTGGCTTCGAGCATAAACCCTAGCTGCGACCCACAGCGATGCTGCGACGCAGGTAATTCCAATCCTGGTTTCGCTGCTTCTTTCGGGATGTGTAGGTTTTATTTATTATTATTATTTTTTTTTGGTGGGGTGTCTGACCTGGTTGCTGAGCTCTTTGCCGAGAAAAATGGCATCTGACGGAAAAAGTTATGATTAATTGGGCAAAGAGGGCGATGATTTTTGGAAAGCGATATTGTCATAGATTCTTTGTAGTCACGGTTGTGGGATTGAAGGTCTTGGCCGGTCTTCATTGTGGCGGATGCCGGTGTCTCTCCTTTCGCTTTTCTTTTTGGGTCCTGAGACCGAGTGATGATGGCTTGGCATAACTAGGATGACAAAAATTGGGGCTTTATGCTAGTTAACATGGCTTGTAGTACCATGTTAGTTCTCTTTTTGTTTGGAACAAGAAAGCTTGAATTGAGGGTTTAAGACTGAACATTGAAAAGTTGATTTGTGAGTTTTGGGAAGTTCCATTAGTCACGGCTAAGGCAATGACATTGTTAGATTCGAGTTTTGAGGTGCTACTTTTTTGCAACCCGAAATAGCTTCTTCTATATGTTCTTTGCGGATGCCGAAGTAGCTTGCCCTCCTCTGAGATTAGTTCATGTCCATGCTTGTGGCTCATGAGGTTGTTCCCATTATACTGCATAGGGCGTATTTGCAAAGAAAATTACAGGTACATTTTTGTTTCTTTCTGGGATTAACAAGTCTCTGTGAATTTTTAGAACTGTACTTAGTTTATGTCTATGGTCTTTCTACAGTTGTCATCCAATGCTTGTTTTTAGAAACAATGGAAGAAAGCTTTTCTGTGTTTTAGGAAATGCAAGTTCTGACTAGTCAGATATTTCTGACTGTGCTATCAGATTTGAAGCTTGTCAAAATGGATCTTTTTGAGGATATATTTCCTCTACCCACCATAAAGAAAGGTAAGAAGGGGTTTTTTTTTTTTTTTTTTTTTTTTTTTTTTTTTTTTACTGTTAGCGTCTATCATCCATTTCCAGTGGTTAATGTCAAGTTCCTTGCTAGGTGCTGCTGCTGGCAAGTTTCAACCCAAGGGAAGACCAGCATTAAGAAAGCCAACATGTTCTTCGGGGACTTCAATCCTCCCTGGTAAAGACAAGAAACAGGCCGTATCACCAAGCACTGCCATGTCAGACACGACAAAGTCATTAGAGAACGTTGGTCCAAAAGATGATAGGTTGACACATCCCAATGCTTCACCTTTGGTTTCACTTGATAGCTCTGGGAAAATAGTGCCTAGGGGTAGTGAAAGTTCACAACTGGCAATGGACCACATGGGTCTGATGAGTATTTCATCTGAACTAGTGGTTCAGCAGGAGGTTGGTATCTCAGATGCTCTACCTTCTGATGTGGTTGTGCCAGATCAAAATGTCGAGGATTCTTTTGTCTTTGAAGAATTCAATGGAGAGGTGAGCTGGACAAAATATAACTGACTTAAATATGTTGCAAAACGGTGCTTCATGGATTTCTAAACTTGAAGATGCTTTTGCTTTAGATGGATGCAGGGATGAATGATGACCTCATTGGCAATGTACTCCCTCGGCCACTTGCAACCAGTGGTATGAGCTATGATATCATTGATATGTATTTGATTTGTCATCTTCCTGTATATCAAACTGAAATGCTTTTCTGAATTAAATGGCGCTTCTTACTATTTTTTCGCACTTAAGGCTTGTAGCAAGTGTCAACCCAAGCCTAAGCCCCAATTTTATTGCACTTAATGTTTTACGAATGCTTATATCTTGGCTGAGTTTTGGGTTTTGTTTTATGAGGTCGTAACTCTTGACTAGTACCACTAATATCTGCATACAGAAACTTGTTTTCATGATGAGCGTTATCATCAACTCTATCGTGGGACTCATTTGCTTTGTGGCTTGTTGAATGTTGGTGATCATATCACTTTTTTCATTCACCGACCGCAAGGCAAATGAGTCCCATGATAAAGTTGATGCGGATGCTCATCATGGAAATAAGTTTCTGTGAGCAGATATTGGTGATATTAGTCAGGAGAATACTACCTTGTTGTTAGAAAGAACAGCCATTCTTCCTTCAAGGGACATAAACAGAGCAAGAGATTCAGATTTTCCAGCTTCTAATTACCTTGAATCAACCAAAGCCAGTGTAAGTGATGCTGCCCAAGCTCACATTCATTCTAGTTTCTGTGAAAAGGAGACCCAAGACATGGCAATGGGTAGGCGAGATGCTGCCTCCGTTAGTGGGGATTCTTGTATTGACAAGGACTGGTCAGAAACAGAGGTGACTACCTGTACATGTTTGCAAATTGCCCTATTTAACTTGGAATAATTGACCTTAATTTAGTGAATAAATGTTGGTTCTTTGCAGGAAGCAGAGACTTTTCCTGATGTGCAAACTACACTTGGTTCGCGAGAGAGAGTCGCTGCATCGGGCATCGGTATTGACTTTGCTTATTGAGTGCAGTTCACTTGCCACTTATTTGCTGCATCTGCTGTCTAATATACTCAAAATTGCTAATTGTAGGAAGGCCCGAGAGAGAAGATATATTGGAGACTAAATTGCGAAGTGGAGTAGGGAAACCTACTTTTTGCATCACTAATTCAGAACTTGATGATATATTTGATTACTCATCCATAAGGCTTGAAGATAGTACTTTCGGAAATTCAACCATTCATGAACCATCACACTCAGATACACTAATCTCGGCAAACACGATGGATGTTTCTGATATGCCTGGTGATTTGGTAATCATTTGACTGAAGCGCTTGGTTTCAATTGTATTAAGAAAGCAATGAAGCACATTTTGCATGTAGAACATAATTTAGCTATACAAGAGTCTTGTTTCTTTTAAACTATTTGTCCGAGGTTGACACAAGCACTCTCTTCAATAGAAAGTGTGATTGCACAAAGTTTAAGCTGGCTTATGAAGGCGTGGTTCAATAGTTACATGCTTTTAAACTTCTTTTCACGTGTAAACCGGAATTTGGTCAAGATCAAGCCGTTGGAATTGGTTATAAATCGGAGGTCATCCTGTTTTGAAGTGAACACAACCTCCTGATCGGGGACAAGGGTAGAAATTGATATAATATGTGCAATATAGGTCCGAGTTTAAGCTATTTGATGAAAGTGTAGTTTATTATTAAAATGCTTCAACAAGCATATCTGATTTTATTTTCTGGCCCTATCTAATGTTTTAACTGGCTTGTGCAGAGTCACCCTCATAAAGAAACTTGGGCTGCATCGGCAGTTCATTTGATTCAAAACAAATCTTGTGTGTCTAATACCATGAGTGAAGGTAACAAATCATCAAGGCAGTTGAGAAAGCGCCCTACTCCACACCAACTTGTTGACGCATCTGATGACGAGGTTCACTCTGACGGCAACAACTCAGCTGAAGCTCAAACTCATAGTCCCTCCAATGGAGATGAACTATGTGATGGTGACGAATATAGGACACGGATTTCCTCACAGAAATGTACTCCAAGAAAGTCAGAAAGACCATTGGCTAAGAAACAGAAAGAAGAAAGGAAGAAAGAAGGCAATAAAGACTCTGAAAAAAGAACTGGAGAACCTCGCAAGAGGTTCTCTCACTCTACTCGACGTGGCAAAAGATGTGGTAATAGTCTTTGGGCGTTGGAGAATTCCCTATTTGCTATATATCTCTCTTTTTCTCACCCCATAGGCATATTGTTTCCTCCTATATAGTGGATAAGGTTCTGCTTCAAACCCCGGAGGATGAAATTGACTATCGGAAGTTGCGGATTAGGGATCTAATTCTTCTTGCAGAGCATAAGGAGCGTTTAACGGTACACAATAAGATTCTTTAGTTATTTTATGGTTATTTGGAATTCTGATCCAGAAACTTGTTGCTATTCTTCATTCTGGTGCTTATATGCGTGTGTCGTTTTGCAGGTCAAAAAGGCAAAACCATCAAAAGCTAATTCAAATAATCAGAGGTATCTCCACTCTGATATTTGCCTCTGCTATTTTATTTGACAATGCAAGTAGTTATTGCCGAAGTTTGGTCATAATTAGTTTAGTGGATTGTTTTTAATAGATAGTTTCTTGGAAGCTCTTATTGGATATACTCCAGCCTTTTCTTTTTCCAATAACAGGGAGACAAAATTTGTGCTGGCTTGTGTTGTGAGAGTGGACATTACCCTGTGGTGCACTGGGTTATCTGCTGTGAACATGATGCATAATATCTATTGAGGCCTTATGAGAGAAGTCAAAAGTTGCGTATACCTTTTCTAATTTCTGATATAGCCAGTGGTCTGCTGATGCACTTTCAGAGCAGAAATATGTATAGTAGTGATAACACCTGGTTTGGGTTTTAACCTTTAACAAAATGTTCATTAACATGGCTGTTCTTTGTTGAAAGAAGAAATTTGGAGTGTGTTTAGATTCTGCAGTTTAATTTCTGTCCTATGCCCAGACTAACAGCCAGAAAAACTAAGCTGTGACTTGATTGTAGCGCATATGATATGCTAAACTGCCAAAATAGAGATGATAAAAACTTAGTACATGGCTTTTGCATTGATTATGCGCCTACTGAAATTATGCCAAGTACATTGTGGTTACGAGTGTAATTGCATATCAATGCAGTGCCGACAAATCAACTCAAGGAGATGCTTCTCATAAGGATGGTGAGAGTTTTCCTTCTGAGCAAGGAAAAGGCTCCACTAACGAAGCCAGCACTACAGCTGAACCAGCTCCTCTTTTGTTCAATTACCAGTCATTCATGGAGAAAACACCTCGCACTAGGTGGTCGAAGCAAGACACTGAATTGTTTTATGAGGTGCGTGGAATCAAATTATGACACAATCTATTTGCTTTGTATATCTCAATCTTCGAAGAGAATTAGTTGCAGATGAACTGCCTGGTAATTTATTTTTTTCTGATTCCCCTCTTTGCTTGAGCATTTGAAAGAATCGGCACCTAGCAAGGAAGGCTATTCTATCTTTATTGCAATAAAGTCTGTTTTGTTTTTCCTTCTTTCTTGCTTTTGGCTTGAGATTGAGAATTGGTACATTATTTTCTTCAGCAAAATTGTCAGTTTTGATTAGGGGTTTAGAGTTCCTTTCTATCCGAGACATAAATGTAGCACAGCTGGGCTACCAGTTCAATACTTACCTCGGCATGCCTCGCAACATGTTTCAGGGTATAAGGCAATTTGGAACGGATCTCTCAATGATTAAAGAACTCTTCCCCAAATTGACACGCCAGCAAATAAAGTTGAAATTTAAGAAAGAAGAACGTCAAAATCGGTTAGGGCTTTCTGAAGCTTTGGCTAGTCGTGCAAAAGGTGAGACATCTCCAGCTTCTTTATATATTTTCTTTTCCTTTTCCCTGTTTATAGCTATCAAAAGAAAAAGATAGAACTGACTTGGGATTAATGAATACGAGATAATGGATGGTCCCGAATTATTTACTCTCTTTCTACCTTCTTCTTTATGTCGAAAATGATATCTCTGTCTTTATCAGAAAAACCAAAAAATCCGATAGTACCAGTAAAATTTTATTTGTCAAAAACCAAATGGAACATATGAAGTAAATTCGATATATCATCAATAGAAATCCGATGAAGACCTATATATGAAGGAAACATTTAATTGAATCTAAACAAGCTTAACTAAGTGTACCATACCTTGTGAACAAAATATAGCTGACACATAATTTTCTGATTTCCAATTGTAAAGGTGATTAAAAATAATCAAACCACTAAAGCTATGCATGCTCCGTTGTATATTATTCAACTAAAATCTTCATAGTGAAGATTATGGCAATGTATGCATGACAACTTCTATCTTGTTTGCACATAAGCCACGTTCTATCATTCTTCCATCTTCATTGCTGGACATAATATTCTTCTATAACAGATAATTTCAATAACCTCCCCCATTTTCTCTGCCATTATCCATGTCCGCTCATTTTTTTTTCTTTTAATTCCTCTGACCTCCCTGTTTTTGAAGCAGAGTCTTGTTATTTTGGCAGCACTCCACTTGTTATCTTTTTAGTCTTAGCGGGGATGATTTTTTTTTTTGGGTTTGGGAGGTTGATGGGGATGGTTGGGGGGATTATTTGTTTAACATTACTGACAGTAGTTGTACTGGAACTGCAAGTATAGATCCTTGCTCTCGAATCTTTAGGCATGATACTGGAGCAATTTCTTTGTGCATTAGTGTAGCTCTACATTGAAATGGTTTCACACTGCTCTTTCCCCCTGGTTTTAGTCATTCTTTCATGAGCTGTGATGGACATACCAGATTCATAAGTTCTTATCGACAATCACCACTTGAAAATAGTTTTCTCGCTCTAAAATATTAGAATTGTGTTCTCAATCATATTAGAATTGTGCTTATCTGAAAATGTCACAGTTTCCCTGGCATAATCAGTGTTGGAGTTTTCTTTGGCATGTCAGGTGTTGACTTGTCAATATGTGATATTCCCCTAAAGACACCGCAGTCAAATCATTCAGTTAGATATTTTTCTTATCCTAGAGGGAAACCAGATGTTATTGAAATGAATGTCCCTTATATTATGTTATTTCTGCAGATCATTCTCATTTTGAATTGGTGATTGAGCGTCTCCAAGCTGCTGCTCAGGCAGGGAATGAATCAAGTAGAGATATTTCAGCAAGCATGACGGCTGAGGAAGAGGATGGGGAGTCATCACCTGAAACCACTGTATGTATAAAGGAAAAAACGTATAAACTGAAGTGTGCACGACTGTCTAACTGGATCTGTGGACTATTTCGTCAAGTTATTGTTTGGTTGAGGTTGAACCAGCCCTAGTGGTTTGGACGCCATTTGAGTGGCTGTTGATGTCCTGATGGATAAAGGTATGATAAATGGTATACCTGTATGAAAGGTTGCCACAAAATCATGTAGGTCAGATGCTGAGTGTGCACATTTAAAAGTCGAGGGCTGTCTCACGCCGTAGAAGTTGTGTTTAAGGTAACAATCTGGTCGATACAGTAAGTGATGGGTTCATTTTTTGTGCAACAAATAGTGCGATGGGTGAGTGGCATAGTGTTATTAGCCTATTGCATTGCATTGAGGGATTGCTTCCCCTGGCTCATCACTGACTCGTGCTTCATTCCTCGATCAAAGATCAGTGAGTCATTTTAATAAATTTGACCATTTACTTTTCACTGGTTGAACACCGAGTCAGTCTGCTTTTTGACCTGCGACATGTTATTTAATCAATCTGGATAAACTACTGCGCAATCCTAGTTGGGTTGTAATTTTGGGAAAATTGTTGAATGTCAACATTAAAAGTAAAGTAACATACGTCTTAAGTGGTAGCGCCCCTAGCTATTGGTTGTTGAGCTCACAGAGCTGGAGTTCAATTGTTGGTGCTGCAAAGGCTGCAGTTTTGTCTTGGTAAATCAGGCTGTTTATTGATGTGCTTCTTGGGTTGCAGGAGGAGGCTGAAAAGCCCGCAGAAAAGCCTGACAAAGATGCGGAAATAGTAGATGAAGATGGTAAAGGTGATGCTGAGGTCCATGATTCTTTGAAATCTGATGAAAGTGATGATGACCTTTTCAATTGCTTGAGCTCGTACAAAAGTGAACTTTAACCATTTTGGGTGTTGCTAACCGTAATTGTTGGCGGACTTTGCCCGATACACGGAGCGGCTCATTTTTGTCCGTAACTTGTCATAGTTTCAGAAAGTTATATTGATTTGATCAGAGGGAATCTTTTAATTGCCGATATTTTAGATTTAGAGTATGTGATCTAACATTGCTAATGCAGAATCGATACTTTTGTCTAGCGATCTACTCATGGTCCCGAAACGCATGGCTACCTAATTTAATCTCTGATGTATGTCATGGTTCGTGGCTAATGCCGTCAACAGCTTCGATCGAATCAAAAGTCATTAAACATTTTCATCGGTTGTGGTTGTCTTAGATTAACTCATCGACTCATACCTGGTCGATTAGCTCAGATTGTTGCGACATTTTGGTTAGACTTAGACTTGGCCCTACGTATTTTTCATTTGATGTGCGCTAAAGTTGTTTTTGATTGCATTGGTGAGATTCCGAATCGTTCCTGTAATCAACCAGCGAAGTGGTTCATCTGAAATTGGTTTAAGAATATTTTCTGCTTGTGGTTTTAAGGTAAAGGGCTCCAAAAACTAAAGGGCAAAATCATACTCGATCCGATCGTAACGTTGCTTGAGAGTGCTTGATCGTCCCCCGACTCTTTTGTCCAAAGCTAAATGCCGAATACTCACAAACGGCAGTGCCGTAATTTCTGCCAATACGAAGGGAAAAAATCTGCACGGGCGTTGTTGGAGGCTAGCTAATTTTCCCAGTGCTTTCTTTCTCTGGACGTCACATCACTACGTAGAAAAAAGAATCAACAGCGGGAAAAATCAATAGCCTACACGTCTCGAAATAATCCCTTCAAGCAAAACTCCATTGAAACAGAAGAATTATAACTCGTGCAGCACACGTGCAATGCACCGGTAGATTAACCTCGCAGCTCTTCTCGACCGATGCTGCCACTTCCTTCAGTTGACAAACTCGATTGGCAGGACCGATCGTCGAGCACCGACGACCAGGCCCCTAAATATCAATATAAATTCACTTAAAATGAACGCAAAAAAAGCGAAGTATAAAAAGTAGAATTTGTTCTGTGGATTTGTATTTTAAGCAGCTTGTGTCCTTGCACTCCATCACCATATTCGTTGCAAAGGTAAGGTGACGGGCTCGCACATATGAGATTTAGATCGGATCAAGTATTATGTTGCCAAGCCAAAGTCCTTGTCCAAGGTTCCTTTCGTTTGAAATGCAGTCTCTTGCTCACTGTTCCTCTCGTGTGGATAATCATATGCGATTTGCTTCTTTTTTTTTTTTTTTTAACTCTCGTGTCGGCAAATTAATGAGCCGTACATAACTATATCCGAATCAAAGATATATGCACGTCTAAAATATGAAGGAATCCGCGAACTAAAATAATTGAAACACACGTTCTCAAATGCATAGCCATGATCATGCAATTCTGTTTGACAGATGGTAGGAAAGACAACAAGGTTCTAACATGTTGGATGATATGCTGGTGCCATGGTCGTCAAAAGACGATTGATTGTAAGTATGCCGATGAACAGCGACAAATGCAGATCGAAAGCATTAACGGATTGTTGCTCGTGCACAGGGATAGTAATTTCACTCTCGTCTCAAAGCATAATCTCACAAACTCACATTTTTCTTTTTCTGATTCTTTCTTCGTTCTTAGTTTTTTTTTTTTTTTTTTAAAACTCTCCCATGATCGTTGAAAAGTTCCAATTCGAGAACCCGAGCACTAACCCGAGCCCCAAATTGTCACCCAGATTGGCAAACAAATAGCCGTGAACAGAATCATCCTACAAAACACCCATCTCCAAAGCCGGAGAACCCGTCCGACAAGCCCGAGCCGGAGCTCTGGAAATCGAAGATGTCATCCGGTAACAGCGAATGAATGGAAGCAATTGGAGGAGAAGTCGGTGAACCAACTAATCTGCATTGGTGTATCGTTGCGTTGCCGTTAACCATGCGGCCTCCTCGGCCATGTTGTACAGGCCTAGCCATACCCTTATTTATTTTTCAAATTATTTCTTTGAAGCAAAACTTTGTTTTGAATAAAAAGAAATTATAACTCATGCAATACAAGTGCAATGCACGAGTAGGCTAATCTCGTGGCTCCTCTCGCTAAAAAGAAAGAAAGAAAGATATAAACTCGTGCAACCTAGGAAAAATTACTAAAAAAAAAAATCTTAAACTTATTGCAACTGTGTCAATGTCGCGACCCTCTCCAGCGGAGGAGGGGGCTAATGGGCCACCGATGTTGCCAGATCGGACGCGGGCCTCTCCCAAGGTCTATTACCCAAATCGCAACGGCTGGATATACGTGGTCGACCTTCGGTGCGATCTGGTGACATATGATATGTGTACATGCCAATACAAGAATCCCCACCAACGGAGGCAGCATCTCGCCTACCCATTGCCATGTCTTGGGTCTCCTTTTCACAGAAACTAGAATGAGTGTGAGCTTGGGCAGCATCACTTACACTCGCTTTGGTTGATTCAAGGTAATTTTTTTTTTTTGGTCGAAATTAAACTTTATTTATTCTTAGAGAGTTCTAAGAAAACAGGCCCAAAGACGGGGTATCCAAACAAAGTAAGTCCCATAGGGGTTGGGGGGTTTAGAGACCCACAGAAGAGGAAGTGAATTTTGACGAAGTGCTTTAGCAACGAAGTCAGCAACTTGATTTTCTGACCTTCCACAGTGGGCTATAGTCAACTGCTCATAGTCGGATAACTGGGCTTGGGCCTCCACCAAAATAGCTTCAACCTCCCACGTGAACTCATTTCCCTCCAGCAGAGCATCTACCACCACAGAAGAGTCAGAGAACAAGTACAACTTTTCGTGTTTTCTAGATCTGAAAAATCTCAAAGCTTCGACCACAGCCAACGCTTCCACTTGGATCGGCGACGACGCTCTGACTTTTTTCGCGAACCCATCTAACAGCGAACCAGAGGAGTCGCGCAGAACACCTGCTATTGCTCCCTGCTCCCTCCATGGTTCCCGCTGTGATTGATCCATCGATGTGTATCCTAAGAGCCCCGTTTGTCTTCGAGCTTCGAAGCCTCCGCTGGTGAGCTTGGTTCGCTTCAAGGTTCGAACTTTTTGGGTTCCATCTGTTATAGCTTGTGATCATTGCTTCCACTGCTGATTTGAGGATTTCTGCGTTGGGTCTTTTGCTCCGGAAGATTAGATCATTCCGAGCTTTCCATATAAACCAGAGAGATGTTGCGATTCTTGTCCAAAGGGGTGCGGGCATTTGCTGGCTATGTAGATCTTGAAGCCATTCATCAATACGTTGAATTCCGTGGGCTGGGATCGTCAGTTTAATTTCCGGGTCCCTCCAGATTTCGTTTGTCCATGGGCAGAGGAGAAAGATGTGTTCCAAAGTTTCAACTTCTGTACTACATAAGGGGCAATGAGGCTGAGATATAATCTTACGCCTGAAAAGGTTTTCTCTGGTGGGAAGTGCGTTATGGCACATGTTCCAGAGGAAAATTCTAACCTTTGGAGGGGCTTGCAAATTCCATATTTGGTTCCACAACCTTCTACTCGGCTGAAAAGATGTAGATGCTTGACTTGTATTCTACTTTTTTTCCTCCAGTCGAAGCATGTTATATGCACTCTTGACCGTGACTTTCCCCGACTTTGTAGCCCTCCAAATCAGTCTATCCTGTTGGACCAGGGGGCTCAGAGTCACAGCTAGTATCTCGTCTACTAGCTGGTCATCGAAGTGTTCCTTGAGTATGTGCTCATCCAATCGTGCCTCTTCCCGACTAATCAAATCAGCAACAGAAGCAGGGTCATTTCGATTAGGTGGTCCACCAATTTTTCCTCTTTTCAGCCATATATCTTCCCTGATATTGATACTCTCTCCATTTCCCACCTTCCACAGAACTGTGTTTGAAATTGTGTCTCTACCCATCAAGATGCTTTGCCATCCCCAAGAGGGTCTAAATCCTTTTTTTGCTTGCCAAAATTTTTTGTTTGGGAAATATATGCCTTTGAGTACACGACACCATAAGGGGTTCTGGTTTTGTGTAAGGCGCCATGCTTGTTTGCCTAGCATGGCTCTGTTTAAAGTTAGCAGGTCTCTAAATCCCATTCCCCCTTCATCCTTTCTTGTTTTTAGCACATCCCATTTCTTCCAGTGTACTCCAGACTTGGATTCACAGTTCTTCCACCAGAACGCTGCTACCCTCTTTTCGTCGTGGTCATGTCTTTTCGTTCTCTCTCTTTTTCTTCGTTGGAAGAACGTCGTATATAAACGTTTATCTCTAAACGTTGTATATAAAGAGTTACTGCCCTTGGCAGTTAACTCTTGCATGGGTAATGGGCTGGGTTAGCCCATCTTGGGTGGCCCACCCATCTATATAACCCAACATCTCCCACTCGCCCATGATGGGCTATCTATGACGGTCACTTGTCCACTAAGGATCAACAACTCCCACTCACCCACGAAGGGTTAAATATAACTCTCTCTCTTTTCTGCAAAGTTCATATTGACAAATAATCCGTGCGACCAGCATACTGCGAGAGTTCGTTGCCATACATCCGTTGGGAGTATATAGCAGCTCTTAAATGGCATGTTAACTTAGAGTAGATTCAGTATGCAGTACCCTAGATCAATCAGTCACATTTACATCATATCTCTCTTGATCTCTTCGATCTCATTGAGCGCTCAAATGCAATACATCATATTCACAATCATGATTAACTCAAATAATCACAATTGGTCGACCTGTGAACACAAAGATTGAATGTGACATCCAAACAAATTTGATCTTTCTCTTCCCTTAAACCTCTCAATCTCAGTCCAGCTCGCTTTTCTAGAAATGTCCCATTAGGTCGAATCAATCTCATGACCATTGGTAACACCCTAAGATAGCGAACACCAAAAAGAAATCTTGAGAATAAGTAAGAGTCGTGAGGGGACTTAATTTGAGGAACTTTTATCCTCAAGAGTCTCACACGGCTATAGAGTTGAGATTAAAACTCTTGCCAACTCTACCTGGCCGATTCATGCATACGTAATATGAAGTACGTATTACGATATTCTCTCCTTTCCCATGGAGCGTATGTCGTTTCTTTTAATACCGTACAGATGGTAGCTCAGACATACTCAATGTCTAGCTTGAGTTCACAAATCTACTCTCTGTAATAGAAACTTTCAGAATTCACATCTGGCATCAAGACGGATAAAGTGAAATATGTGGGCTATATCACTTTAAGTATTTCACTTTCGGACATAATAAATATTATGACCTCATCTTAACATTCCGTTAAGGCGATCTTAAAATTTTCAAGCTTCAGCTCTCAATTATCACCTAGATAATAAGCTTGAAATCGTCTCATCTCTATTCATCACGCAGTAAATAGAGGCGATTACCTGTGTGAGTAGGCTAATCTCATCTGTCCGACATACTTTCTCAACATAATGCACCAAGCATTAATATGCATAAATGTCATACAATCTCATAGGCATCAATAATGATAACAAATACCATTAACTGTGAACATTGAGAAATATAAATGTCCAGTACTCTCACTTTTACGCACTTCTAGAGATTTCAAAATATAAGGAACTGATCCTTTTGCTAACACATGACTGAGGAGAAATATCTCTAGGTATTCACTTCACAGAAGATGTGCTATCATTCTGTGCATGTATGTGTACTGTATGTTCACATCTTTTCTTGCATCAATGTTTTTCAAAAAATATATCACATGTCTATTTGCTTGATCTGGCAATGGATCCTTAGTGTAAGCTTTTTGTTGCTTGGCTGTCACAATGAACTAATAATTGTATTTGCAGCACCCTTAGCAACACCTCACTGATCCAAACTTCTCTAAAGCCAAACATTCTCTTATACTGTTGTAAATAACACCACGAGATCAATTTTCATCGTGGATAAGGCTATACATCTTTGCTTCTTACTATTCTAACACAAGGCGCCATTTCTAAGTAAGAACGCAAAGTTAAACATTTTCCTCAGTCAACATCAGCATAGCCTTCAAGGTACAAATCTCTACCTTGATAACTCAATAAAAATTTCAGCAGTACTTTTCAAATATCTCAGAATTTCCTTGACGGCAATTCAAAGCACTTGACCTGTAGTGAATTGGTATCTACACACCATTCCAACTACATAATTAATATCAGGTCTTTTACACACATAGTGTACATTAAGCTTCGAACAACACTAGAACATGGAACACTTTCCATTTCTTTATTTTGCTTGTGGAGTCTTAGGACACATCTTCGGCTCAGACCTTCACCTCTTACAATAGGAGTATCTTTTATTTTAAATCTTGCATACGGAATCTCTCAAGGACTTTATCCAAATAAGTCTCTTGTGAAAGAGATCATAATCTCTTTAAACGTATGCAGATTCATCCATATATCAAAAATTGGAACATAACCAATTCTGACTGTATCAATTAACTCCATACTGCTTCAAGCAATTAGCATATCATCAACATATAATGATAAGATCACAAACTGATCTTTGGATCTTTTGATATATACACAATGATCCTCATCAATCATTAGAAAAACATATGCCACAGTGGCATTATGAAAAAGCATATATCATTATCATGAAGACTGCTTAAGGCCATATATCGATCTCAAAAGTCGATATACCTTTTGTTTTTGACCTTCTATAACAAACCCAATAGGTTGTTTCATGCAAAAATTCTTCTTTTAATTCTCCATTGAGAATCGCAGTCTTTACATCCATTTGATGTAATCCAAGATCCATACCAATCACTTTCAGAATAAGGTGAACTAATCATACTAATTCACCATAAGGCGAGCTTTATATTTCTTAATCGAGCCATCAGCTTTATGCTTTTTTTTTTAAGAACACACTTGCTCCCAATGGCTTTGCGTCCATTCGAAAGATCAACCAGTTCTCATACTTGATTTGATCTCATTGACTCCATCTCTTTTTCCATTGCTTATATCCATTGTTTTTTTTTTAACCAGGGCAAGTCCGAGCCTCATTTACATTTCTTGGCTCATTCTCTTATTCATCAAATTGGAGATTGCACACTTAGTACATCATTCTCTATTATGCTCCCACTCGGATCAGACAACGACGACATCTTCTTCACATCAAATGATTGCAATTGAGACTAATTCGAAACAAATTTCCACTTCTCACATTGCTCCCACTTGGATAAGATGTCCCAATAAAATCATTATCACTATCCAAGATTCAAACAGAGTATAATTTTCACTTATCTCGCCCTTTTCGGAAGTACATTCACTAAGAATGTGACATATTATGATTCAAATTTAGTTACTCTTCCCACTTTCTTGCTCACCTATAGCACTTACCCTTTCGAGTGCTCTTAGTATTTCACGAAGATACTCTTTTTTCCTCTAAGGCCCAATTTCCCATACCTATGGGAGGACTCATGTGTATATGAAGCATATTAAGATTTGAGCAAACTCAAATCTCATATTCGACCCGTCCACAACTCATATGGAGTAGGAGTAACTGATTTACAAGGCACACAGTTAAGTATCTAGACAGCCATCAATAAAATATCACCACAAAAAGGTAATACGCATAATAGAATGTGCCATCAAAGACTTAACCATATCTATTGGAATCTATTTTCTTTGCAACTCCAATTCTATTAAGGAATCGCCTAAATAGAAAATTATTTTTCTATTCCTTTTTCATCACATAAATATCTGAACTAATCAAATAGATTTTCTTGACTTCCATCGGTGTGACGAAATAAACAACCTTATGCCTTGTTATTACATTCATTGAACCACATATGTCTGAATGGATTACTAGCAAATGAAACTCAGCTCTTGTTCATTTTCTAAATGGTTTCTTCATTGTTATTTCCACTAGGCAATGCTTACAAATGGGCAAATTGACACTCTTAATACTGTCAAATAAGCGCTCTTTAGCTTACTTTACCTAGCCTAGCATGCCACATATTCATATCATCACAAAAGATGAAAATAGGGAATAACTATCATTCACATAATTGTACTCAACAATCTGTACATTGAAACCATCTAGAATTCTAATAACTTGTTCTTAACGACAAGTCATCACCATTATTATGAAAGTCCAAATTGAAACCAAGTTTAACCAGAACTAATACGGAAGCCCAATTCCGTTGTGTTTTGGAGCACATAAACATTGGTGAGAACAATGTGCGACCATCACACATATTCAATTGGCAGGTGCCAATTACTTTGACTTTCATTCAGAAAATATTTCTCACATTTATTAAATTTGCTCATTGTGAAACTTATTAAAACTTCACTACTACATGGTCTGTGGCCCTTTAGATCTATAATCCACAAAGGATAAAATTCAGTTACCAAAACTGAACTACAGACATATGTACACTCTTAAGTGTACAAAGGGATTCTAACTTCTTTACCCCATCACAATTGTGAGTAAAGTGACCCTTTTTGCCACAGTTAAAACACTTCACTTTTGAATTTTTTTTTAAAGGACATTTTCCTTTTCCGTGTCGGTTAAGCTTTGATTTCTTTTCTGAAGATTTGTTCCTTTACTTTTTCATTTCTCAAACCCACATTGACGTTATTGCCAGTAGCACGAAGCCCCAATTAAGTTAGAACCAGTACTCTAGTTCAAGACGGCACATAGCATCCTCAAGAGTCTTTACTCTTTATTGTGGATTTTCATAAACACATAGCTATGAGGTAAAGAACAGATTACTACTTGCATTTACTACTCATCAAGTCAAAATGTGGTCTGCATCTAACAGTTCACTTATCATGTTTGACACAAGCCACAAAATGTTGTTTCATATTATGCCCATAAGGCATCATATATACGTCAAACCTTAAAGTGATCTGTCCCAAGTTGGTGAACAATATCTACCAAACTTACTTTTTACTGCTTCCCACTTGACTATGACATTATATAAATGCCTGAACTTATGCATAAAAGTATTTTCATGCTACTCAACAACATAATGCGAGTAATAGAGTTTATCCTTCTGTTCAATACAGCAAATGCAGTATTTCCATCTTCAGGTACTTTCATAATTAGGTTAAGAGCTTCTAGTGCTTTTAACTTTTCTAGCAGATACTAGATTCTCACATTCCAGTTTCATAATTCTCGCCGTCTAATTTCTATTCTAATCAGGCTTAGCTATGATATTCCAAGAAGCTAAAGCCATAATATCTAAACACAAAGTTCTATAGACATGTAATCACAATATTTTGATGCCTAACATTTATGCATCTATTTTACACTAACTAATTATGTTAATAAATAATTTCACATAAGGTCTCAAAGTCGAAAGTTCACTATGTTCCCAATCATCGTCTAAGAATCCTCGCTTGAAATTATCATTAACATAATTATTTATGTAAAATCGAGTTCACTGAAATTACTAAAATTTTATAGAACTCCCCACTCAAATAAAGATCATAATTCATACTATGATCTCGATATCTTGTAATCATAGCAAAATGACATGGCATGATTTGAACTAAAGCACCAATAACATATGCATCAAATCATACTCTAATTTCATATACAAGATATGGATTATGCTATCATCAATCATTATAAGTATGTAAATCATCCTCTATATTAAAATAACATGGATGAAAAATAATCGAAAAATAATAAAAAAAATACGTGTATCAAGAGGATTCATACGTATTTTATAATTTTTTTTTACATTCGTCAAACATGCTCATATAATATATCAAATCGAAGATAATTTCGATACGAACGTAATGGTACCTCGCACGTCCCAATCGGAGCTCAAACGAGTCCGGACGAGCCGGTCAAAGTTTCAGCTCATTCAGTCAACGCGTGCGTGGTCAACGGCCAAAGTTGACTTGAGGGACCAAATTGCAATTTCAATAAAGATCAAGGACCAAATTGCAATTTATGAAAAGATCGAGGACCAAATTGAAATTTTGAAAAATTCCGAGGACCAAATTGTAATTTTAAAATAAATTAGAGGCAAAATTGCAATTTTCGAAAGTTGAGTTAACCGGTCAACGGTCAACGAAGAGCGGATCAACGGCCGATGAATGACCGGGTCGGAATCTCGGGTCTTGGACCGGGCAGGCTTCTTGGGTCGCGTAATCGGACGCAAGTCCCAATATTATCATTAATAAAATAGCAGTTCGACATTACAACAAATGCACATGAAGTGGCCCGGTGGATGAGTAGGCTGGGCTTCAATTGTCATCATGCGGCTGGCCGTGGGTTCAGATCCCACGAACAGCAATTTTCCTTTTGAAAACTGCCCAAGCGGGCTGCCCTGCTGCCCGGGCGTGCGAAGCACGCGCCTGCTTTTTCACACGGGTGCATGCGTCCGTAACTGTTCCAGCGATTAATTTTTTTTTTCGGCGATCTTCTTCCTCGCGTGAAGACCTCCCCAGACGCACAGAACATCTTCGCCGATTTCGCCACCCTTTCACGCTCTGATTCTCCTCCGAAATCCCACCATAAACCAAAATTGATAGTGGGTTTTGAGCGTCTTGTCGGGCCGACCACGTAGGTTCAAGAATCGAAGAAAACGATGAAGAAATTGGCCCGAAATCGTGCTATAAACACTCGGACGCGGAACCCTAATCCGCGAACTTCTTTCGCAAAATTCATCTCCGGCGATTAATCAAGTGCTGAGACACCTTAGGGTTTTTGTTCCCCATGGCGAGGCGACCTTGTTGTGCCGAAGTCAACCCGTGACATGCCGGAATTTGGCCGGAATCGGCACTTTTCTCTCCGGCAAATATATCCCCGAAAAATGATTTGTTCAAAAATTTCCACGAAATTCACCAAAATCAGATAATTTAACTATAAAATAGAAAAGATCAGAATTCAAGTTCGATTTGGCTCTGATACCAATGAAGGGAACCGATCCCTATTACGCATACAGCGGAATTACTCTAAATCAACAAGCCTAGGATCTAACTTGAATCACTGATCGTAAACGAGTATATCACACGAGGGACATACCGTGATTTTCACAAATTAAGTGTCCACAGTGTAGTCGAGAGATTGTTCGTCCAATTGACGTTCAGGGAGATTCGTCGTGGTCATGTCTTTTCGTTCTCTCTTTTTCTTCGTTGGAAGAACGTCGTTCTAAAAACGACGTATATAAACGTTTATCTCTAAACGTTGTATATAAAAAGTTACTGCCCTTGGCAGTTAACTCTTGCATGGGTAATGGGCTGGGTTAGCCCATCTTGGGTGGCCCACCCATCTATATAACCCAACAAGCCATGAACAGAATCATCCTACAAAACACCATCTCCAAAGCCGGAGAACCCGTCCGACAAGCCCGAGCCGGAGCTCTGGAAATCGAAGATGTCATCCGGTAACAGCGAATGAATGGAGAGCAATTGGAGGAGAAGTCGGTGAACCAACTAATCTGCATTGGTGTATCGTTGCATTGCCGTTAACCATGCGGCCTCCTCGGCCATGTTGTACAGGCCTAGCCATACCCTTATTTATTTTTCAAATTATTTCTTTGAAGCAAAACTTTGTTTTGAATAAAAAGAAATTATAACTCATGCAATACAAGTGCAATGCACGAGTAGGTTAATCTCGTGGCTCCTCTCGTTAATTAAAAAAAGAAAGAAAGAAAGATATAAACACATGCAACATAGGAAAAATTACTAAAAAAAATCTTAAACTTATTGCAACTGTGTCAATTCGGTTTTAAACTTTTTTGTTAATTTAGTCCTAAACCTTTTGCATTCGTGTCATTTCAATCATTCCAGCCAATTTTTATCCTTAAACATGATATAAGATCACATTTTCTTCCATACGTTAATAACTGACGTTCATTCCAATAGAACGAAAACACATAAATAATGACGACAAACTCCTGCTCTTCTCTCCGGAACGTCAAACATGCGACTGGACTCTCTCATTGCATTGTGGACATTTAATCTGTGAAAAACCGCGGCGCGTTTGTTCTGTGATGCAATTCTCCGATTAGTAATTCAAATAAGTTTCTAGGCTTATTAATTCCGAGTAATTTCACTGTGCATATTGTGGAATTAATGTTGGAAAATATGAGGTATTTTGATGGGTGAGTGAATGAGAAATTATTTCTCAAAGAATACCCTTGAGTTGGAAGTGGGAATTGGCAGAGCACTAGTCCCACATTGGAAAGGAGGAAAGCCTTGAAATGTTTTATATGTGGCTACACTCCATTTAAGTGGTAACTATCATAACACAAGTACTATGCCTCGCGCGCGCGTGTAGGGGGAGCAAATCCCGGACCCCGACGGAGGCCCGACAAGTTGAAACTTGGGCGCGAGCGCACGACCTGCTTACGTGAATGTAGAAATGGAAAGTGGGCCTCGCGACAAGCCTATTTTTTGCCTTCTATTTTAATTTTTTCCAACTCAAGCCATTACAATGTAACCGTTCTTAAGTTAACTACCGGCATGTTAATGGTATTAACTAAGCAACGGCTATTATAATTGTGATATTCTGAATTCCGACCCATCTCGAGGTTATGGAATGGAAAGATATCGATCGGTGTATTTCAGTTATAACTCGTTCGGAGTTGGCCACTCTTGAGTTAGCTAACCAAAAGGGAAAGACTGACGCGGAGTCGGGTACGTAGACTAGGGAGATTCAAATGAGAAACGACACTTTGACCATAAGAATTGTCGAGGTGAATATTTTGGGCCAGCAGAGATCGATCTAGGAACAATCATGAGACGCCTTGCTAGCGTTATACGTTGGGGTGCGAGTGATTCCGCCTATCCAATGTGTAATTTGCGAGAATTTCCTAAATCGGATTCCGATGATCAAGACCGTAGGAACTAATGATAAACCCTCTCAATTACATGACAACCAAAGTTGCTAGAGCCTGAGAAAATCCCAAGGTCGATACGCGTAGCACTTACAAGAGTCGCCCGTCAGTTTGAGATAAACTGGAATTGAAGTCGACGAGAGCTCGACATGAAATTGGACCTCGGAAATTGGGTATCGAACAATGAGGAATTCCAACATTTGAAATGAATTGGACGTCGCCTCATCGAGGGTAATTTAAATTGGAAAAGTGAAATTTTGGACGAAGAGTGCGAAATTACCATTTTGCCCCTTGAGGCCTACCATTGTCTTAAGCTTAATGAAGGGCATTTTAGTTATTTAGTTACCCCTATGGCTGCCAAAAAATACAAGGGTGAGATGGTCATTTGACAATAAGATTTTAATTGCAAGAAGACAAGTGTCAAATTGTGATTAGTTGGCATTTATGGATCACTTTCCAACTACCATTCAAAGAGTTGACCAAGTGAGGGATGAAGAAGACCTCTCTCTCTTTCTCTCTCTATCTTTCCTCTCTTCATTTTTCACCGGCCTTTCTCTCTCTCCATCTCCCATTTTCGTTTTTCCCTCAAATCCTCTCTTTCTCTCTCTCGGCCAGCTCGCTCCTAGTTTCGGCCATGCCCACTGTTCCGGCCATAACTTCGTCATCCAACATCGGATTGAGGTAAAACTACCGCCATTTGAACGCTCATCGTCTTATCTTTATAAGGACATATTATAAGCTCAATTTGGTCCAACCGTTTGTCCCGTTGGTTAGTTTGAATGGACAAATGTCAGACTGGTCAGAATCACCTGGTTTGGGAAATGGCTCATTTTCGCCCACTTCAAAAGCTCATTTGCCTCCAAATTTTCGGTGAGGCTCTCTTGACTTGTAGTATTAGAGATGGCTGAGTTAAGGTTGTAAGTTTATTAGAGATTGAATGAGTTTCCATGGATGAATGGAATAATTTTGTGGAACAGAATCTGTCCCTGCACTGACCGTGTGATGCCGAGTGGTTTAAGGACCCTTCGAGTTGTTATTTTGTTTCTAAACTCACGGTGAGCCTTCTAAACTTGTAGATTGATGTCTTAGCAAGTCAGTTTTGTAATGAATTAGAGCTTAGAGTTGATATAAGGGATGTTTGGTGTGATGCTGGTGGAAAGAATTCAAGATGGCATTAGTAGAACCACTATAAACTTCAAAAGGATGATACAAACACCCAAGACTTCTGTCTTAAGTTTGTTATATAAAATTCAAGATGGCATTAGTATGAGAATTATACACTTCAAATGAATGACATAAACACCAAAATCTCTGAAGCCAGATTGTTGGCACAAACTTCATTTCAAGGTTGACAGAGGCACAAACGCTGAACTGATAGAGGCATCACCGCTGAGTTGGTAGAGGCATAAACTCTCCATTAGCAGAAGCATGTTCGATGAGTTGGCAGAGGCATAAACATTGTGAACAGTATATGAACTAACACCGAAATCAAAATTATAACTGAACAATCTAAAAGAATGAAATCGATACAAATACCGAGACCTGTCTACACAGTTTCCTTAAGACAGCTTTCTCCCCCTCTCGTATGTGCTTTGAGGTTTCGTGGGCGTCTATCTCCCATGATACAACGGTAAAACAACTACAGAGGCAAGCATAGCACTCCATAACTTTCGGCGAACTTGACCAAATGCGAACACTATCAAAACACAATGCATATGTAGATCTATGTCCACTGACTCCTCTAACTTCTCTTTCTTTACTAGAATGGGAGGCCGCCTATATATAGGGTCAGTGGGGGCATTTCGGAGACAAGAAATAACGGCTAAATAAATCTGCCATTATAACTTTAATTATGTAACAGCAGAATCATAACGGGTAGAACCATAATAGCAAAGCCGTTATGCTTCTGTTAACGGCAAAGCCATAAATGACAGAACCGTTATGTTTCTGTTAACGGCAGAGCCATAAATGATAGAACCGTTATGCATTCAATTCTGTAACGGTAGAACCATTACTTAGTTAATGCTATTAACAAGCCACTAAATAGCTCAACAGCTGTTACATAAAATTTGTAACGGTTTGAGTTGGAAAAACTTAAAACGGAAGGCAAAATGGGATTGTCGCGGGGCCCATTACCGGTCCTGCAATCGCGTAAGCAGGTCGTGTGCTCGCGCCCAAGTTTCCACTTGTCGAGCCTTCGTTTGGGTTTAGGATTTGCACCCCCTACGCGTGCACGCGAGGCATAGTACTTGTTACAATAGTTACCACTCAAAAGGAGTGTAACCACATATAAAGCACTTCAAGGCCTTCCTCATTTCCAATGTGGGACTAGCAAACTTCCACTTCCAACTCAAGGGTGTTCTTTGAGAAACAATTTCTCATTCACTCACCCATCAAAATATCTCAAATTTTCCAACAATCCCCCACATGAATGAAAATTATTTTGGTTTTGACTCTGTGATAGTGTTCAATAAATGAAACCTGCATAGGATAGGTAGGTATCACCCTTTGAACCTTCCCTTGTGAAAGTATATTTAATTTACCAGCTGTCTAGTGGACATGATGTCCTTGACCTGTTCTGCTTTCTTAGTAAATGACCCATACGCTTTACACATGAATCATCTAAACATTTGTTCAGTTCTCATGAGTATGCTCGTTTTGGCCATGAACATCATCCTGGTTCTGCGAGAGTTTCTAAAGAATTCAGCCCTCAATAGTTCTCCTTTGAAGCAGCCCTACTTCTCTCTCACGTAGGTGATTACTTAATCTTGAGTAATTGATTTACTCCACTTAAGAATCATTAAAGCATAATTGCTATCATTTTCATGATAAACCCCCACAATAATTATTTTTCTCCACATATGTGAGGGATATCAAATCACTGTTTCTTTTATAGGAATGGTTTGAGGGATAGACCCCCACAGTGATATCATTCAGTTCATATAATTAGGTTGTCCCTTTGAACCTAGATCTTGGGATCTCCAGTCAGCTATGTTGGATTTTCCTTTATATCAACTTTTCTGTAATGGGCTTCAGTCTCATTCCTATTGTTGACTTTTTAACTAACTCTCTATTTAACCCTTTGGTTAGCGGATCCACAATATTATCCTTTGAATTTACGTAATCAATAGAGATAATTCCAGTTGAGAGTAGTTGTCTAATGGTATTGTGTCTACGACGTATATGTCTAGACTTACCATTATACATGTTACTATGTGCTCTTCCAATCGCAGATTGACTATCGCAATGTATACAGATTGGTGGCACAGATTTTTACCATTTTGGAATATCCTCTAGGAAATGACGTAACCATTCAGTTTCTTCACCACATTTATCCAAAGCTATAACTTCAGATTCCATTGTGGATCTGGCTATGACAATTTGTTTATAGGATTTTCAAAAATATGGCTGCATCTGCTAATGTGAATTCAAATTCACTAGTAGATTTTTGGAACATCCACTTTTGCAAGACATCCCTACACTCGTAAGCATTTGTAGGATGGTCTCCTACCTTTCCACAGCTCATAAGGGGTTTTATCCTCTTTATTTCGAGGTATCTTATTAAAAAGGTAATTCTTTGATAAAGTAATTTTACCTCACATATTTTGAGGTTACTTCATCTATAATTCCATGTTGTGCACAGAATTCATCAATTTGTGCTTCTCTTTGCCTTGATCACTTCTCGGACTTCATTCTTATAGAGAACAAATTTCTCTTAAGACTTCGTCTTTGCTTTTAAGCAAATACACATAGCATTATTTAGTGCTATCATCGATAAAGGTAATAAAATATTTATTACCACATCTTGTTTGTATGAATTTCAATTCACAAACATCACAATGAATCAAATCAAGAGGTTCAGTGTTTCTTTCACACGAAGTGTCTCTGTTGACTCATTTCTTTCGTGCGCAGAGCCTCTAATGAACCTTTTTGCGTTCAAAGTCTCTGTTGAACTCTTTACGTTCACAGCCTCTATTGAACTCTTTGCATTCATAGCTTCTATCGAACACTTTTTGCGTTCACAGCCTCTATTGAACGTTTTGCGTTTAGAGCCTCTGTTGAGTGCTATTTTTGTTCAAAGCATTGTATCTCGTTTCAAGAAACCTACTCCGCATAGGAGGGAAGAATTGCTTTTTGAAACTCAGCCTCATATGCCTTCCATATCTTGATGTGGTTGGCCTTATCGTTGCTCTTGATATATCACCACAGCAACACATTTTCCAAATACAAGGGTACGGTGTTCACATGCACCTTGTCATCCCTAGCTCATTGGGTTTCCAAGTATCGATTCTCCTCCCATAGGAAGTTGTCCACATACTTGGAATTCCTTGAGCCTTCGAATTTCTCGGGCCAAGGGACATTCACTCTATGCGGTATGAAGATCGCCCCATTCACACGCCTAGAATCAAGCATGGCCATCTTGATCTCTAGCTCGATCGACCCATTACGTAGCTCGGTCCAAGGATTCACTCAAGTACATTCAATCAACCTGAATCTCATGCAAGATCACTTGAATTTCTTGCACTTGATTGATCACGGTCTTAGAATCCACCGTCATATAATCAAGGAATCGTCCGACAACAAATTTCTTTGTTCCGGTATCCTCTGTTTTATATTTTCGGCTAAGGATTCTTATAATTCCTTTGACGTCCTTATTGTACAATAGACATTGTACAAGGAGTCATGTAAGCCATTCATGACATAATTCCTACATAGGAAGTCAGAATGCTTTCAAGCCTCGACTGCATTGATGGCTTGCTTAGGAGGTTCCTCAATCAAGAATCTCGCAAGATTCAAGATTGTTAAATAAACTAAGCCTCAACAGCATTAAAGGCTTGCTTATCTGTTTCTCCATCGGATACCTTAAAAGGTCCCTCAGTCAAGAATCTCTCAAGATTCAAAGTTATTAAATACAACATCTTTTTTCTAGCCACCTTTTAAAGTTCAATCCGTTGAACTTTTCATATTTCTCACCATAGTGGACAGAAGCGGCGGTAGAAGCAGAGGATGATCCAGGCAGATGCAGTTGGACTGCAGAGGCAGCGCCTTTGATAATGTCATCAGTAGTCACATCAACAAATATATTTCCAATAGCCATCTGAATGCCTTTGGTGATGTCGTCAGCAGACATATCAACACTTTGTTTCCAGTAGCCATCTGAATGTCTTTGGTGATGTCGTCAGCAGACACATCGACAACTTTGTTTCCAGTAGCTATCTAAATTCTCAATATGTAATCTGTCTTAAGCTTGTTGGAAAGAATTCAAGATGGCATTAGTAGAACCACTATAAACTTCAAAAGGATGATACAAACACCCAAGACTTCTGTCTTAAGTTTGTTATATAAAATTCAAGATGTCATTAGTATGAGAATTATATACACTTCAAATGAATGTCATAAACACAAAAATCTCTGAAGCCAGATTGTTGGCACAAAATTCAGTTCAAGGTTGACAGAGGCACAAACGCTAAACTGATAGAGGCATCACCGCTGAGTTGGCAAAGACATAAACTCTCCATTGACAAAAGCACGCTCGATGAGTTGGCAGAGGCATAAACATTGTGAACAGTATACGAACTAACACCGAAATCAAAATTATAACTGAACAATCTAAAAGAATGAAATTGACACAAATACCGAGGCCTGTCTACACAGTTTCCTTAAGACAGATTCGCCCCCTCTCGTATGTGCTTTGAGGTTTCGTGGGCATCTATCTCCCAGGATACAACGGTAAAACAACTACAGAGGCAAGCACAACACTCCACAACTTTCGACGAACTTGACCAAACGCGAACACTATCAAAACACAATGCATATGCAGATCTATGTCCTTTGACTCCTCTAATTTCTCTTTCTTTACTAGAATGGGAGGTCACCTATATATAGGGTCAATGGGGGCATTTCGGAGACAAGAAATAACGGCTAAATAAATCTGTCGTTATAACTTTAATTATGTAACAGCAGAATCATAACGGGTAGAACCATAATAGCAGAGCCGTTATGCTTCTGTTAACGGCAGAGCCATAAATGACAGAACCGTTATGCTTCTGTTAACGGCAGAGCCATAAGTGACAGAATCGTTATGCATTCAATTCTGTAACGACAGGACCGTTACTTAGTTAACGCTATTAACAAGCCACTAAATAGCTCAACAGCTGTTACATAAAATTTGTAACGATTTGAGTTGGAAAAACTTAAAACGGAAGGCAAAATGGGCTTGTCGCGGGGCCCATTATCGGTCCTGCAATCGCGTACGCAGGTCGTACGCTCGCGCCCAAGTTTCCACTTGTCGAGCCTTCATTGGGGTCTAGGATTTGCACCTCCCCTGCGCGTGCGCGCGAGGCATAGTACTTGTTACAATAGTTACCACTCAAAAGGAGTGTGACCACATATAAAGCACTTCAAGGCCTTCTTCCTTTCCAATATGGGACTAGCAAACTTTCACTTCCCACTTCCAACTCAAGGGTGTCCTTTGAGAAATAATTTCTCATTCACTCACCCATCAAAATATCTCAAATTTTCCAATAGATGCAAGGAGGACCAGTTCTATCCCCTGCACCAACTGAGGAAACAAAGCACTTTAGGAGCTTGTGGGGGTGTCGTCTTACTTCGAAAGTTGTGGTAAGTCTCCTAGGAACATCAATTGACATGTTGACAAGGTGGTTACGTGATGAAATCGAATTTAGGAATGAATTAAGGGCTAATTTAGTGCAATTTCCCTAGGACGTGCCATGTCCCGTTCGGTCCAAGCGAATACCAAATTGTATTGCTGTTCGTGGCATGGAATTGCTAGCTCAATTGAAGGTAAGAAGATTTATAACCCTTTACTAGGGTGTTGGGTTACTAAAAGGTGAATTGTGGTTGAATTGAAGGCATTTGAGAAACTATTTTGAGGCGAAACCTGAAAGTGTGCAAAACTATTTTCAATGCGCACTGATTTTGAATTGAGTCGTTCTAAGTCATCCGACATCCAAATTGGGCTCTGTTTTCGACTAGTGTCCGTAAGACCTTAAGGGACAAGAATATGAAATTGGATTTCTCAAAAAGGTAGTGGAAAAATACCAGTTTTTTCGTGATTAAATCTGTTCGTGGAGGGCTGAAATGGGCTGTTGTGGTTAATAGGGATCATTGATGACTTGCTTTGATTGAATGTCCCTTTAACATGCCTTGAGAGTGTTGAATTGATACTATGATTGTTTGGTTATGAAGTGGCATGAGTAAAGATGGGCATGTGTTGATAGGTCGGACTTAATTGAGGGCTTTAATGCTCGGTTTTGCTATTGATGATGAATGAAGATTAGTATGATGAAGTGCATGACACTTGACCCTTGAATGACTCTTGACATGCTTAGAAAGGGTTCAATTGAAGCCGTGGCTTCTAGTTAGTGAGATGCCGTGCATGAGATGCGCCATGTGATGATGAAGTTGATTGATTTCTATGAGTCATGAGAAATGAAATGGCCAGAGTGCCCTGATACTTTGTAATTGGCCAAAGTGCCCTTGTGCATCGTAATTGGCCAGAACGCCCTGATGCTTTGTAATTGGCCAGAGTGCCCTTGTGCATCGTAATTGGCCAGAACGCCCTTATGCATTGTAATTGGCCAAAGAGGGATTGGCTTAGTGCCCTTGATTCCTGAAAATCAGCTAGTAAGCCTTGAGTAAATGAGATCGAAACTAATTCAGGACTCATGAACTAAATATTGTACTAATATGCCTGGAGTGCATGGATTGTCTGATGTGTCTGTGCGGCTTGTGAGATTAGAATTTGAGACTAAGTCTGTGATTGACATGAGTCGTTGCATGTCTGGAATGCCCTATTTTTATCAATTGCATGATTGCCATGCTTAAAAAGGATATGTTTTCAAAGGTGCCTGGAGGTACCAATGGTCTAGCTTAGGGTTAGGGTCGACTTGCTGAGATTATTATCTCATCCCGTCGTGGGACCAACATTTTCAGACCCGAAGCCCTGATGGAGGCCCTTGGCGGAAAAAGGGAGACAAAGAAGATGAAGAGGAACTCGACTAGTTGGGATGTCTGTCCTTCTCTTCGTTGTTAGTGAAGATTTTCTTAATGATTTAGAGTTGAAGTTGTAAATCGAATCCATGCTTTACATTGGGAGTAAAATGTTCTTGTATTGGAATGTCCTAAAGTCATCATTTGTATTATTTGAAGGGTAGTTGTCTCGTTTTCGCTCGTTCCCTTTTATCGTATGAATTTGATTAGTTATGGCTCGAAGAATCATGGGAGTCAATCTAAAGATTAAAAGGCCAGTTGAGATGTTCGCGTGCTCGACATGTTCGGAGGGTGACATCCTCGTTTGGTTGGTATAAGAGTAAGGTCAGATCGATCCAATTTGATTGACATTTGGAGTGATAAGGAGTGATGACTTGAGGACGATTGGATAATTAGACCCTTAGGATGAGCATGGATTGTTGAATCTTGGGAACTATAGGCTTGAACTTGTATGATATCCTGTTGGTACTAGTGTTGATTTTCATGAATGATCTTGGGTGATGTGATGACTAAGGTTCACAAGGAAGTGAAGAGAGATTGAGGAGTCACAAGCCTGGACTTGAGGTTGAAAATGTGTTTGAGGTTGATAGAGAGCTGCCTATGAACAGAAGGTCAGTTGGATTGTAAGACTGTGACTATGGCTTATCAATGACCCAAGATGAGATTTATGGTTGAACGTAGGCGGTTGATCTATGGGATGTGATGGCCATTTGGAGGATTAGTTGTCTTTTATGGAAAAGGCTTGATGTGAAAACAAATGTGATATGACAAGTAGTGAGGGCAGTCATACAGTGCATGTGTTGGTGGCCTTGAAATGAAAGTTGACGAGGGTGTATGCATGAGCTTATCACTATCAGACTTAATAAACTGTCGCTTGGTATGGGACGAGTTGATGGGATACCTATAAACCGTAATGAAGCATGTTATGGGACGTGTGGAGCGGGGCTTCCTGCGTAGATGTATGACTTGGGACAACCTGCAACAACTAGGTCTGATGAGGGCAGGGAGTGATCGCCGGGACAGAGAGGTCCGGACAAGGAGCGGCTCCTGACAGATTTCTAAGATAACGAGGAGGCAGGGATGACCCAAGTCATAAATTGAAAGGGAAAGCCTAGGTATCGGATTGAGTCTGATTGTGGTTGAGAGTTGTATGGCACGTGAGTGATCTTCAAAGTAAATATTCGAAAGTGGCATGACATTTGTAATGGCGCCTGTGATTAGCATGGTTGAGAGCCTTGTATTTGGCAATTGATACCGTTTGAAAAAGAAAACTGATGTTTGTGATTGGCCTGTTAGGCGTGTTTTATAGTTGGCATCATGTGATTGTTATGACCGCGGTCTAACTGAGAGATTAGACGGCGTGAGGAGTTTATACTCCATTGAATTGATGTCTTCTGGAATTGAGATAGCCTGTCGTGTGAGATCTTCTGAGGGACCTATATGGAAGGAGGCAATAAAAAGTGAAGTTGATTATATTTTGCAAAATCATACTTGGGAGCTAGTGGATCTTCTTCATGGTTGTAAACCTTTAGAGTCCAAATGGATCTTTAAAAGGAAGATGAAAGCAGATAGCTCCATTAATAAGTATAAAGCCAGACTTGTAATCAAAGGATACAAACAACGAGAAGGCTTAGATTACTTTGATACTTATTCTTCTATAACGAGAATAAACTCCATTAGGATGATACTTGCAATTGCCGCATTGCGAAATCTAGAAGTACATCAAATTGATGTAAAAAAGCTTTCCTAATTGGTGATTTGGATGAAGAAATCTATATGGAACAACATGAAGGTTCTGTAGTTCCAGGACAAGAAAGGAAAGTCTGTAAATTGGTGAAATCATTGTATGGTCTAAAACAAGTGCCAAAGTAGTGGCATAAAAAGTTTGATAATGCAATGATTACTAATGGTTTTAAAATCAATGAATGTGATAAATGTGTATACATTAAAGAGACGGAGAATGGATATGTCATTCTATGTTTGTATGTAGATGACATACTCATTGTTGGTAGTGATGACAGAATGATCAAATCTACCAAGAATATATTGAATTCAAGATTTGTTATGAAAGATATGAGACTTGTTGATGTGATTTTAGGGATTAAAATCACAAGAACGTCAGAAGGTTTAATTTTAAACCAGTCACACTATGTGGACAAGATTCTTGGAAAATTCAACATGAATGATTCTAGTATTACTAGAACACCATTAGGCAATAGTTTCCATCTATCCAAGAATAGAGGATATGATATTTCTCAAGTAGAGTACTATAGAATTATTGGAAGTCTAATATACTTAATGAGTTGTACTAGATCAGATATTGCCTATACGGTTAGTAGATTGAGTAGATATACGAGCAATCCGAGTGCTGACCATTGAAAAGCAATAGTGAGAGTACTTAGGTACCTACGGTATACTCAGAATTATGGCCTGCATTATACCAGGTATCCATATGTCTTAGAAGGATACAATGATGCAAACTGGATATCTGATATAAAAGACTCAAAATCTACTAGTGGATATGTATACAGCTGTATCTTGAAAATTCTTTAAACAAACTGTTATAACTAGATCCACAATGAAATCTGAGTTTATAGCTTTGGATAAATGTGGTGAAGAGGCTGAATGGCTACGCCATTTCTTAGAGGATTTTCCAAAATGGCTAAAATCTATGCCACCAATCTATATACATTGTGATTGTCAATCTGTGATTGGAAGAGCACAAAGTAACATGTATAATGGTAAGTCTAGACATATATGTCGTAGACATAATATCATTAGACAACTACTCTCAACTGAGATTATCTCTATTGACTACGTAAAGTCAAAGGATAATATTGCGGATTCGCTAACCAAAGGGTTACATAGAGAGTCAGTTGAAAAATCAACAATAGGAATGAGACTGAAGCCCATTACAGGAAAGTTGATATAAAGGAAAATCCAACCTAGTTGACTGGAGATCCCAAGATCAAGGTTCAAAGGGACAACCTAATTATATGAACTTAGTGATATCACTATGGGGGTTTATCCCTCAAACTATTCCTATAAAATATCAGTGATTTGATATTCTCAACTATTGTGGGGGGTTTATCAAGAAAATGATAGCAATTATGCTTTAATGATTCTTAAGTGGAGTAAATCAATTACTCAAAAATTAAGTAATCATCTATGTAAGGGAGAAGTGGGGCCACTTCAAAGGAGAATTATTGATGACTGAATTATTTAGAAACTCTCACAGAACCAGGACGATGTTCATAGCCAAAACGAACATACTCATGAGAACAAAACAAACGTTTAGATGATTCCTGTGTGAAGTGTATGGGTCATTTACTAAGAAAGCAGGACAGTTCAAGGACATCATGTCTATTGGACAGTTGGTAAATTAAATATACTTTCACAAGGGAATGTTCAAAGGGTAACACCTACCTATCCTATGCAGGTTTCATTTGTTAAACACTATCATAGAGTCAAAACCAAAATAATTTTCATTCATGTGGGGGATTGTTGAAAAATATGAAATATTTTGATAGGTGAGTGAATGAGAAATTGTTTATCAAAGAACACTCTTGAGTTGGAAGTGGGAATTGGCAAAGCACTAGTCCCACTTTGGAAAGGAGGAAGGCCTTGAAGTGCTTTATATGTGGCTACACTCCCTTTGAGTGGTAACTATCATAACACAAGTACTATGCCTCGCGCGCGCGCACAGTGGGGGTGCAAATCTCAGACCCCGACGGAGGCCCGACAGGTTGAAACTTGGGCGCGAGCCCACGACCTGCGTACGCGAATGCAGGATCGAAAAGTGGGCCTCGCGATAAGCCCATTTGTTCCTTCTGTTTTAATTTTTTTCCAACTCAAGCCATTACAATGTAACCGTTTTTAAGTTAATTACCGGCATGTTAATGGTATTAACTAAGTAACGGCTATTATAATTCTGTGGTTACAGAATTAAATTCATAACGGTTCTAAACGGCAGAATTATTTAGCCATTATTCTTTATTTTCGCAATGCCCTGCTTAGCCTATAAATAGGTAACTTTCCGTTCTGTTTCAAGAAAGATAAAAAGAGAAACAGAAAACAAGACCACGAAAATCTCTTCTCCCTCTTTTCAATTGTCTGCATCTGCATTGTTTTCGATAGTGTTCACGTTGAGTTCAAGTTCGCCAAAAGCTTTGGAGTGCTGTGCTTGCCTCTATCGCCGCTTAACCGTTGTATCTTGGGAGACAGACGTTCACGAAACCTCAAAGCATGTACTGGAGGGGACAAATCTGTTTTAAGAAAACTGTGTCGAACACAAGTCTCGATATTTTTATCGATTTCATTTCTTCCAATACTTCTGTGCTTCTGATCGCCTCAGATCTTGTGCTTATGACCGCTTCAGATCTTCTGACGGGTTCAGATTTTGTCCTTCTGACGAGTTCATATTTTGTATTTCTGACGGGCTCAGATCTTGTGCTTCTGACGGGCTCAGACCTTGTGCTTCTGAAGGCTCAGACTTTATGGGTTTGAATGTCTCAGAATTCGTGTTTCTGAAGGCTCAGATCTTGTGCTTCTGAAGGCTTAAATTTTCTGCTTCTGCCACTTAATTGGTTGTGCTTCTACCGATTGACTTTTGTGCATTTGTCAATTAAATATATTTACAGATTTGATGTTTGTGGCAGTTTGCCACATTTACTATTGTCATTTGAATTTTAAGTATCATCCATTTTTATAAAAGTAGAATTGTTATTTTTAACACTGTTTCCCCAATAATTAGTTCCCTTAAAGCAGAGAAAAGAGGAAGATGGGATTGCTTCGGTTCTTCATGTCGATCTACGCCGCGATGCGACGGATGATTCGATGAAAGAACTGAAGAAATATATTTTCCTCTATATTCAATATGAATCTTTACAGCATTACAATCGACCTTATATACAATATATGTGCTAACCCTAGCATATCAATAAATCAGGAAAGACTATAATAAATGAAAAAATTGCCTAATTTGAAGGAAATACAGCTCACGCCAACACTCCCCCTCAAGTGGGTAATAAGATGTCTTCGATACCCATCTTGATGAGTGAGCTCTGAAACGCTCTACTTGATACAGCTTTGATCAATACATCGGCTAATTGATCTTCAGATTTGACAAAAGGTAATTGAATTACTTTAGCAGCTAAATTCTCCTTGACAAAGTGTCTATCAATCTCAACATGTTTGGTTCGATCATGCTGAACCGGATTGTGAGAGATAGCTATAGCAGCTTTTTTATCACAAAACAACTTCATCCCAGACTCCGGTGGATACCCAAGTTCGGACAATAGTCCTTTAAGCCACAATAACCCACACAACCCCTTCGCTACTCCTCTGAATTCTGCCTCGGCACTGGACAAAGCCACAACTTTTTGCTTCTTGCTCCTCCATGTGACCAAGTTACCTCCTACAAATGTGAGATAACTTGACGTCGACCTTCTATCTGTTGCGTTCCCTGCTCAGTCTGCATCTGTATATCCTTCCACTACAAGGTGACTATTCTTTGCAAAAATTATCCCCCTCCCTGGAGCTGACTTTAAATATCGAAGGATACGATATACTGCATTCATATGTTCTTCACTAGGAGCATGCATAAATTGACTCACAATACTTACTGCATAAGCAATGTCTAGGCGAGTGTGAGACAAATAAATTAATCTTCATACTAATCTTTGATATCTCTTCTTATTAGTCGGCACTTGATCAGAATACTCTCCAAGTTTATGATTTTGTACCATAGGAGTATCAGCAGGATTACAGTCTAACATTCCTACTTCAGCCAACAAATCAAGTACGTATTTTCTCTGTGATAAGAAAATTCCTTCCTTAGACCTAGCTACCTCAATACCCAAGAAATACTTTAGTCCTCCCAAGTTCTTAATCTCAAACTCTTCTGCCAACTTCTTTTGAAGCCTCGAAATTTCTTCAGTATCATCTCCTGTTATGATCATATCATCAACATATATGATCATGGCAGTCAGCTTACTTTGGCTTCGCTTAAAAAATAAAGTGTGATCTGAATTACTTTGAGAATAACCATGCTTTCTCATGTCTGAGTTGAACCGACCAAACCAAGCACGAGGTGACTGCTTCAAACCATATAACGACCTCTTCAGTTTACAAACAGCATTTGGCTTATTAACACACCCATATCATGGAATCTCCATGTAAATCTCTTCATTCAAATCTCCATGAAGAAATACATTCTTTACATCAAACTGATGCAATGACCAATCCAGATTTGCAGCAAGTGATAGCAAAACCCGCACAGTATTTAATTTTGCAATTGGAGAGAAAGTCTCATGATAGTCCACACCATAAATCTGTGTGTATCCTTTTGCGACCAATCGAGCATTGTATCTCTCAATGGTTCCATCTGCCTTGTGTTTAATGGTAAACACCCACTTACACCCTACGGCTTTCTTCCCTTTTGGCAACTCTACAAGTCTCCAAGTCTGATTCTTTTCTAATGCTTCCATCTCATCCTTCATAGCTTGGACCCATTTTGGATCATTCAAGGCTTCTCCCACCCCATTCGGAATTTGAACAGTTGATACATTTAACGCAAAAGCCTTGCAAAATTCAGACAATCTTCTTGTTGACACAAAATCGACAATGAGATATTTAGACCTTCGTTCCTCTGCATTCGGTGAATACCGACTAGGAGGCTTGCCTCGATTATGCCTGTCAAGAAGTTTATATCTAACAACCAAATCAAAATCATCAGAAACCTCAAGATCAGAAAGAGAGCTTACCTCAGTATCATTCTCAAGAGAGTGGTCGGGTACTGAAGAAGGGGCAATTTGCGAAGGAGCATGCTGATCTCGCTCATTAGATGTAGATATAGGCTGCTGATCATCCCTACTTTCAGCTGAAAAACGAACACCCTCTCCTTCATCTTTTGCCATTGCACCCCCTCATTAAATTGTATAATTGAAACTTTTTGTGAGCTGGTTAATGGTCCAGCCCCACCCAATCGCACCCTGGACTCCATATGTCCTCTTGACTCCGCACCCTCCATGTCAATATCCCACCAATTTTTCCTTTCACTGTAATTCTCCTCCTGAAAGGAACATTGGGGTGGAGAAAAATAGGACTCGGACTCCAGAAAAGTCACGTCCATGGTAACATGTGTCTTCTTGGTCTTCGGATCATAGCAACGATACCCTTTTTGATGAGCTTCATAGCCAACAAATATACATCGTACCGCACATGAGTCAAGTTTGGTGCGTTGGTTCTTGTGAAGATGCACAAAAGCCACACACCCAAACACTTTAGGAGGTATTGCCAAGACTGAAGGGAGAGGCATAAACTGAGATAGAGTTTGTAATGGAGTTTGAAATTGCAACACGTGAGAGGGCATACGATTCATCAAGCGAACGGCTGTGATTATAGCTGCATCCCAGAACCTTCTTGGATCATTTTCGCCGACAAGAAGAGCTCTTGCCGTCTCTAGAATGTGTCGGTTCTTTCGTTCGGCCACACCATTCTGCTGAGGGGTTTGAGGGCAAGAGATCTCATGGATGATACCATGTTCCTTAAAATAAGAGGTAAGGTGTTGATTTATATATTCTCCACCATTGTCCGTGCGGAGAATCTGAATACGAGCTCCAAATTGAGTAGCAACCATTTTATGAAACATGCGAAATATGGTAGAGGTCTCATCTTTATGCTTCATCAGATACAACCATGTCATATGTGTGCAGTCATCAATAAATGTTATAAACCATCTCATTCCAAACATTGTAGTAATTGGAGATGCACCCCACACATCAGAATGAACCAGACAAAAAGGCTTGCTACTTTTATTAGAGCTCAAAGGAAAAGAAACACGATGACTCTTTGCCATAATGCATGTTTCACATTGAAAAACAGAATTTGATAAATCACGAAACAATTCAGGAAATAAATACTTCAAATATCTAAATGATGGGTGTCCCAACCGACGATGCCACAACCAAACATCATTCTCCTTACCAACAAACTGACTATGAGTGTAATATGCACAGCCAGAACTTAGATCATCCACAATGTATAGCCCCTCCTTCTTAGTACCACGCCCAATAATCTCCTTCGTGAGAATGTCCTGAAACAAATAGAAATTCGGGTACATAAGAACACAATAATTCATCTCATCAGTAATTTGTCCAATAGACAATAAACGGTTGGACAAAGAGGGCACAAGTAATGTATGAGATAAAGAAAGAGAGGGCGTGAGAGCCACATTCCCAGCCCTGGTGACTGGATGGCAATTTTCATTAGCATTATACACACTGTCTCGTCGTGGTGAGGTACGGTTGACTAGGTCATCGAGGTGAGGTGTCATGTGATCGGTAGCGCTTGAGTCGATAATCCATCCATTGTTTCCACCATGACGAGTAATGATAAAACCAGAACCACAATTACCTTCAGGAGGAAGAGTGGAAGTATTAGCTGAAGATACCATCGGGACTAAGGAAAGAGATGAACTCCAGTCACCAAGGATGCTTGCCCTGTACTCTTGCCCAGTTTTGTTTCAGATTTCTTCTCCTTCGCTTGAAAATCGTCTCACCAATCTGGAAATCCATGTAGCTTAAAACAAGTGTCCCTAGTGTGTTTGAAATTTCCACAATGAGAACAGCCGCCGAACACCTGAGACTTGGCCTTGACAGCAAACCGAGAGCGCCCACTTCTACCCGCCGAACTTCCAGCCATCATCTGTAGAGATGGGTCTCCTCGATTGCCCCGTGAGACCATTGCTGCACCCGTAGGAAAGCCATCAGCATTGGTCAACATCACGGTTTGACGCACATCTTTCCTGCGGACGCGTGCGTAGGCTTGCTCAATAGTGGGGAATGGATCCATCTTCAGAACATCAGCACGAACATTGTCCAGGCGGTCATTGAGACCGTCCAAAAAAGTATAAACTCGATCTTCATGGACAATAGCATTGTACCTCTGAATATCGATCGAAAATTGCATAGCATTAGGACGTCGGAAATCAATCTCACGCCAGAGCCCTTGAAGATCATTGTAATATTTTTCGATGGGTCCACCACCTTGCTTCAATCGAGAAACCTGCCTCTTAAGATCATATATTTGGGAGGTGTCAGATCCATAAAAAAAAAGTCGTTGCCACAGCATCCCAGACGGCTTTGGCAGTAGGAAATCAAATAAAATTTGGTATCAAGGCTGGGTCCATAGAATTAATAAGCCAACCTTTCACCGTCGAATCATCGGTCTTCCATTGTCAAAAAAATGGATCAGTCGGAAGGGGCTCAGAAGAACCACCGTTCAAATAGCCCAGTTTTTCTTTGCCCAAGACATATATCTCAACAACCTGAGACCAGACGCCATAATTTTTGCCATCAAGCTTGACAGCAATCGATGCAGCAGGAGCTTCAACGTGCAGCAGCGCGGCCTGCTGGGTCAAGAGCTGCTTCATCGCAGCGGTCAAGTCTGCTAGAATGGCAGTAGCAGAAGCACTAGCATTCGCTTGGTCAGTTTTCACAATTGGCTGATCGTCGGCCATGAGATCAGGTCCGCAGAATAAATTGCTCGAATGGGACGAAGTTGACCGGGGCGAGACGGCGGCATCGTGACGAAAACGGCCTAAGAATCAAATCCTAGGGCTCTAATACCATGAATAAATATATTTTCCTCCATATTCAATATGAATCTTTACAGCATTACAATCGACCTTATATACAATATATGTGTTAACCCTAACATATCAATAAATCAGGAAATACTATAATAAAGGGAAAAATTGCCTAATTTAAAGAAAATACAGCTCACGTCAACAAGAACAAATGGGTCTTGGGGTACACAGATTAAGGAAAGAGAGAAGGGGTGGGTTCTTGAGCTTAAAAAGCCGGAGACTCATCACTCTCTTGCAAGTGAGAAGGAGACAACCTGGCCATGTCTTCGGAATCTAAATTTAATCGGTATCCGTCGGGCAAGAAACATCGTCGCTCCTTCGATGGATTCAAAACGAAGTGTGAACGCACGGGAAAATGGGGGTAGGGGACGAGATGGGTTCGAAGTCGTGGACTCCAACTAAGTAATCGTTGGATTGTTTTAGAGAGTGACAACCGAGTAAGAGGCCGTATGAATGCGCTTGATAAGCTCACAAACGCAAAGGCGTGGCGAGGGTTTTACATGTTACTATGTGTCTCACAACTTGCGTTGTCTCCTAAAATAACTGCACAAATGATTTTTGAACTTATTGCTCGGTGTGTAATATGATCTTTAAACTTTAAATTGATTTAATGTGGCCATTGAACCATAGCTCAATGTGCAATGTCGTCCATATAATTTTGATTTGTTCAATGTGATTCTTTGACTTTTCGCATATGTTTGATTTAGTCCATAGATTCCATAAAAATGCTCAATGTTGTCAGTAAACTTGAATTAATAAGAGGACGACATTGACCATTTTCATACAATGTGTAGACTAAATTAAACATATACGAAAAGTTTGGAGACGACATTACATATTGAATTAAAATTATTCAATGAAATTGAATAAATATAAAATTTAAAGAACACGTTGTATGAGCTTAAACTTTATGAATGATTGAAATCTTTCCGTACCAAATAAAATAAAAAGAGACGATCGCAAATAAATTGAGTGTCGTCGAGAGGGAAGTTTGTCTTGCAATTTTTCACCTGCTCGTGACTTTTCTCGATCAGCTTTACTTTGACGAGACAAAATCCAAAGTTGCTTTCTTCGTGTTGGTCGGCCGGGAGGCGACTTAGGGCCTGTTTGGTTCAGCATTTGGGATGAGCATTGGGGTTCTAAAGTCCCTTGGCCAAATGCAAATGCTGTTTGGTTCATTTTTTGGCTCACTTTGGACACATGCAATTGCATCTCAAATGCCCTCTAAAGGCCTTTAGGCCAAAGTACCTCTGGAGGTACTTTGGGAAGTTGCATCTCAAATGCAACTAATTTTTTTTTAAAATTTTATCACATTCACTTGCCGCCTCCAACCGCCACCGTTCATCGCCGATCACCGTCACCGCCTCCCGTCGTCGGTGGCCGGCCTCGCCACCGGTCGCCGGACGCCGCCGTCGGACTCCGGTGCCGGAAGTCGATCGCCGGACGCCGGCCGTAGCCGCCACCGGTCGCCGGACGCCAATCGTCGGACGCCGCTCGCCGCCGGACGCTGAACCTCGGTCGTCGGACGTCGGCCGCCGGACGCAGCCAGACACTGCCGGACGCCGGTCGTCGGACGCTTGTCGTCAGCCGACGGCCGCCATTCGCCGGCCTCCGTCGATCGCCGGACGACGGTCGCCGGACACCGCCGCCGTCGGTCGCCGGACGCCGTCAGTCGCCGGACGCCGCCGCCGAACGCTGGACGCAACCGTCGCCGCCGGTCGCCGGACGCCGCCGCCGATCGCCGGACGCCGCCGCCGGTCGCCGGACGCCGCCGCCGGTCGCCGGACGCCGCCGCCGGTCGCCGGACGCCGCCGCCGGTCGCCGGACGCCGCTGCCGGTCGTCGGACGCCTGTCGTCAGCCGGCGGCCGCCATTCGCCGGCCGTCGTCGATCGCCGAACGACGGTTGCCGGATGCCGCCGCCGTCGGTCGCCGGACGCCGCCGCCGCCGGACGCCGCCGCCGCAAGTCACCGGATGCCGCCGCCGCCGGTCGCCGCCGCCGGTCGCCGTCGCTGGTCACCGAACGTTGGTGCCGGACGCCGTCAGTCGCCGGACGCCGTCGGTCGCCGGACGTCGCCGCCGCCGCCGGACGCCGCAGCCGCCGAACGCCGGACGCAACTGCCGCCGCCGGTCGCCGATCGCCGGACGCCGCCGCCGCAAGTCGCCGGATGCCGCCGGCCGCCGTCGCCGGTCGCCGAACGTCGGTGCCGGACGTCGATCGTTAGACGCCGGCCGTCGCAGCCGCCGATTGCCGCACGCCAATCGTCGGACACCGGTCGTGAGACGCCGGTCGCGAGACGTCGGTCGTCGAACGCCGGTCGCCGGCCGCCATTCGCCAGCCGCCGTCGATCGCCGGCCGGCGGCCGCCATTCGCCAACCGCCGTCGATCGCCGGACGTCGGCCGCCGCTGCCTTCGCCACCTTCGTCGAAGGTCACTGGTCGCCGCCGCCGCCGCCACTTTTTTTTTATTATAAAAAAAGTAAAAATATTTTACAAAGTATATTTTTCACCAAACGGCATTTACGCCAAAGTTGCTTTCAAATGCATTTCTAAAAAATATTTTGCCAAACACTACTTGCATTTTAGAAAAGATCTTTAGCCTAAAGGTATTTGCATTTCATCAAAGTCCCTTGGCCAAATGCTGAACCAAACAGGCCCTTAACCTGGAAAGGGAAGGGGCTTTACTTTTTGACCCTGCCTGCCTAGACTCACATGCAGCGAACGGACATCCATCCCTTCAATGATTTTAGCCCGAACGGTTAAGATGTGTTACTTTCCAATCTAACGGTGGTAAATCCTCAAGAGGCACGATATCTCCTGGAGTCCGTACGTAAAATCGTCATGGTTTTCTTTTTCACCACATCAACTTTAACATGACAAATGACATTGAATATTGAAAGGAACGTGTGAAACATTGACTGAATTGTCTTATCGTAGTTATGCCATGCTTTTATACTAAAGAGTCTCATCTACATAACTTACAGAGCATCCTGCGCTGGCAGTGGCACCATGATATATTATAATTATTATTGAATATCATTTCAGAGATAGGCTCTAACTATACATTCTATTGCACCTATTCATCTCATGTACATTATGTATAGACCAATTTTTTTTGGAATTTGGATGTCTACCCTAAATTTACAAGCACATCCCCACATCAGTAAGTAAGTGTTTAAGGGATAATATTGACTTCCACCAGTTTTGCGATTAAACTCAATCTTAATAACCCTGTTACCCTATGCTAAGCTTGAGAAAATAAAACAGGAGATAAAAGGAGAAGAGTATCAATTAGGGAAATGCTTCCGTCACAGTCTAATAGTACTATCAAAGAAACAGTTGCAGCTCCCTAACAGTTGTATTGAGAAAATCGGACAAAAATTTGTTTTTTTAAGTGGTCGGTAGTTGTTTTGCGGGCCATAGCTAAAGCTGGCATCAATTTTGTTGTTGTTGTTGTTGTAATTTTTAATACTTTTTCAGAAATTTTCCTTATTTTTTTTTTTTACCTTTCCTTTCCTTTTCTTTTCTTTTCTTATTCTCCTTTACTAGTTAGTGGCCTCAGGTCACCGGCGACAGCAACAAATAATTGTTGCTCTTAAATTCTTAATCACAGGCGACAGGCTTCAGCGGGTTTGAGATGGGGTGGCGCATGAGGGCGTGTGTAGAAACGAAAGCGGCGCAACATATGCGAAAAGTAAATTTGAGGAATTTGTTTTTGCATATTTCTCTATGTAACAACGACAAGTATATGAACCTATTTATAAGTTTAACAAGACTACTGTTTTTAAAGTAACTGAGTATTAAAATATCAATCACCCCCCGAGGAATAGTCGAGGTGCGCGCAAGCTGGCCTGGACACCTCGGTCATAGAAAAAAAAAACAAAATATATCAATTACAATCAATCGGAAAGATATTCGGAATATCCTAGATATTCTAAATATCTCTTAACAGTAGAATTCAGCAACCCTAATGCCATTAGAGAACATCTACCTTTTATTCTCTTCTAGTTTACAAGGGTCCTGATAACAAATCAATGATTTTAATTTATAAACAAAATTGGCTAATTTGTTGTTGCTGCTTCATTTGGTTGGTAGAGGTGGATCTCTCTTTTATTCAGTTGTTGCAGAGGCCTTGCATTCTTCTCCGCATACTGCAATTTGAATCCTCCATGAGACGTCAATACATTTTCCCAAAAAAGAAAGAAAGAAAACAATACTATCCTGCAATCACGCATTAATTATTTAAAATTATAATTAAATTTGGTGACGTCTGTACTTAAGACAAGGTGGGAGGAGGACAAAAGCGACTCTTTCAGTCATATTATTTTGGCTATTTCCATTTCCATTGCCTAAAGAAAAAACCAGGTGCAGTGCCATGTCTAAACCTAACTAGATTAACTAGGAAAAAAGGAGCATTATTTTATCGATTATTTCAAAGTAACTTATGAATACTAACTCGTCGCCTAGTCCGTCATCACTTGCGACATGTACGACACTCACAAGTTTAAGAGTTAGGTGAGCAACATCGATCATGAGATTCATGCAACCAAGAAAACTAGCGCGTGCTTACATCGTGAACGGCCTCTCGGAGCAACTTGATTTGGTCCTTTGATACAGTGCCTATCTGTTGGATTATCAAATGCAAGGGGTTAAATTAAGCTAAAACATTAAGAAATGTTTAATTTGGAATAGAAGAGTGGGTCAGTGTGCCTGGATTTACCTTCTTGTTGATGGTCCAAATGACACCTTCTGTGCAAGGAGGGACAGTGAGAGAGCCCATATATCTCAAGTAATTCTTGCCACCCATCTCGATCTCTCTTGGATCAATCACGCCCATCTTTCTCTCACCCTCCTTGTCAACCAAGGACCCTACATTCCCCATCAACTGAAACACACCAATTCACCAATTGGAGTATGCACAAGGCGACAGGACATGTGCTAAAAGGTACTAAAATAATCATAAAAGTATTTCACTAAGTGCCTAGACAGACTGCGAGAGGAGAAATAATATGATGATGTGCTTTCGATTAACCTCGAACTACACCCCACTTTCGTGAATAGTTCCTGTGAACTAGTCCTCATGGCTTTTATGATGAGTTTTTGAATCTTTATAGTGATTAAAGGATTAAAGAAAAGCTCTCGATTACTCAAGTGAATGAATTCCCTTATTGATATACATGGTCGGTCCTTGGAAAATCAAATGCTTATTGTAAACAACTTCGACAACTACTCTTAAATCGTAAATTAGCATGTGCATAAGTTACCTTGGAAAGGAAAGCATCTGGTACACCAGCCTTGTAGAGGAGTCCAACGACAGCAATCTTGTTCTCAACGTCTGGGTCCGTGCTTACATGAACCATGTGCATCTCCAATACATACCTAAATACATACCCAAAAGTAAAACGAATTTAAACCCTTGGATCTGGTGAGATTTGCAAAGAATTCAATCTGATGCTCATCAATTTTCGTTGCGTACTATTGCAAGTATGACATTAATTGACTAATGATTGCATGTTTCTGTACTCTAGAGAGAGTGAGAGAGAGAGAGAGAGAGAGACCTTCTGCCGTTAATGGTGTGCTCGGAAGGGGAATGCCAGTGACATTGTTGGAGAAAATATTCAGTGCCATTAATTTTAATCGATCCAACATTGGCCAGGTCCCATTGAAGCTGCACTCGATCCCATATACAACACGTAATTAGCTGTCTAGTCTTTTTTTCTTTGTTTGAAAACATATAGAGTCCAAAAGATATACAATTGCTTTTAAACGTGTTAGGTGTTCAAAGTGATGTTGTGTTGAAACAGCATATAGTGACATTAATAGAAATCCAATGTAAACACAGAGAGAGAGAGACGCAGGAGTATGAATTAGATACGGGACAAATCTTACAGAAATGTCGTGGCCTCTGTTCTTGAGGGTCGCATTGCTGGGCTTGTAGTTCCTCTCTATCTCCCCCAGCTTGGGAATCACCTTCACTCTCCGGCTCGATAGGTCGATCGGCGACTGCATTTCGCCTTTCTTGCACGCTTCCCACTCTTTCCTCAGCTCCCCCCAGTGCACCGGCCCCTTCTCGCTCCCAGCTATGTAGTCGAACTCCCTCTCATCCTCTTCGCATTACAAAGGCATCACCACATAAGACATTACAATTGTTGTCTTTCATTAGTTACTCTATGAAAAAAGAAAAAGATCACGTTCATCATGTTCTTCAGGTCTCTGATAGATAGGCTGGACATCACCCACGTACAAGTTCTACTAAGTAATATACAGGCAGCTAATCGATATCCATATTTGTACAACCACCACCCCCACCCAAAAAAAAAAAAAAAAACATGGAAAGCCCTGTTTCCCGTGGCCAAAAACTGAGGAAAATGTAGCAAAAACAAAGTTTTACGAATCTGAACATTAGTCAGCTGCAGCAGCATTTCGAATCTGACATGGCAAAAACCATGTATCTGATGCAGTGTAATTCATGTTTTCTTCTTCTTCTTCTTCTTTTTAATGGCTGTGGAGCGAAAAAATGAAATGAAATGAGAAGGTGGGGGCATTACCAACTTCTACGGGCATGGATGATGTTGCTGTGCTCCCCAGTGCAAGAAGAAAGAGGAGGGTAAAAACAGAAAAGAGGATGGGTTTGCTTCGGTTCTTCATGTCGATCTTTGATGCTATGCGACCGATGATTCGACCAAAGAACAGATCGATCTTCAGGTACAAATTGTGGGAAGGGAGAAGGGGGTGGTTCTTGAGCTTTATAAGCACGCGCTGAGGTTTGGATCGTAGCAGAGAGTTTTTTGGTGAGAAAAAACTTTCTCTTTTGGAAGTGTGAAGGCGACGACCAGACAGTGTGTTGGGAAGCAAATTACAGTTTGGTTGCTGCGGAGCAAGAAACAACGTCGCACCTTCGACGGATTCCAACGAAGTGGGAATACGAGAGACGTTGTGGACTCCAACTAATTGTTTTATTTTATCCATCAATTGTTTTGGAGAGTGATAACCGAGTAAGACGCGGTGGGAACTACGCTGGAACCTTTTGGATTTAGATTTTCTTTTCATCTAAGTAAATTACCCGACCACATTTAGGGGTGTGCTCGTTTCGCAAAGAAATCAGTGATGTGGTGAATCTTTTTCGAAAAATAATTACTTATATCGCTTAAAAAAATAAATGGATGGAGAATTTATTCATCGCCTGTCAAAATATATATGGCTAGACATAAATTGTTATCGATGATGAAAATATCTTCCGTTGATTATTTTTTTAAACGATATAAACAGTCATTTTCGAAATATTTTTCAAATCACTCGTTCTTCGCGAAACGAACGTACTCTTAATCTTTAGAACAATTATTTAATGTTTCGAACACGGTCTAATATATTTATTATGCTTGTATAATAATTGCTCGACATGTTTGCGTAGTGTCTTACGTTGTATTCAGTTCTCTCTCTCCTATATATATATTAAAAAAATAGCTTTTTGTTGCGTTTGCGGGGATCACGTACGGATTTGGAGGAGAAACTTGACTTCGCTACCACTCTTTTGACATTTCTTGTCTTTAATTACCGACCACGTACGGAATAAAGCAAACTCAGCAGCGCAAAATAAATGTGTTTCACTTGCTCGTGACACGTGAGACACTTGTTCAGCAGCTTCCTCTACGAGAAAATCCAAGTTGTTTTGGCCCAACACAGATTGATGGATAAAATAAAACCATTTGATTATCAAAACAGTCTTAAGCTTGTTGCGTTTGTACAAATTCAGCTCTAAACTTTTTAGTTGAATTTATTTTATCTTAAATCTTTTGCATTTGCGACAATTAAGTCCATCAAAATAATTTTAGCAGAAAATCGCTGACGTGGACGCCGATCGTCCTACATAGAGCGATTGACACTGAGGTGGGCATTTTTAATAAGTTCTTTAGAAAATTGTATTTTTTTTTTTAAAGATCATGAATTTTTAATTATTATTTTCTTATTTTTATTCCTTTCATTTTGGCCAACGAGGGTCACCGGCAACCCTTACCGAAATCAAAAGAAATGGCGCACATATATATACTCTTATGGTGTGGTTTAATAGCTCTTGGCGGAGGAGGTCTTTTGAGATTTTGAAAAATTTTCCTTTGTCTCTTTTTCTGTAATTTTTAACTGTATTTCTAAATCCAATTACGCACCAAACAAGACAAATATATAAGTCTAACAAAAATAAAAAAAAGGAGACAAACATATAAGAAAAACCTAAAAAAATTCTTGTATTTTATCATATTGGACAGTTGTCTTAATTCCAACGACCAAATGTAGCTGCACGTACTTCATCGTGCGAGAAGATAACTGAGATAGCGTACGAAGTAATACAATGGATATTGTGCACAGCCGGAGATGGAAGTTTTGTTCTTCAAATGTTCTAAAGTGTGATGGTCCTAACAATGTCCAATGTTGAACTTATATGTAGACAGCCATGGCCCTATATAAGAACGTCTTAATTATCATATTTTAATGATTGTCTTGAGATATATCTTTAGTGTTTGCATAATAAAAAAAGTGTTAATGTTTGGCAAAAAGTTTATATATATATATATATATATATATCTCTCTCTTCACTTGGGTTGGACGTGAGGATTAATGCTACGAAAAATCTCATTCCGGTACACGTGTAATAAATTTACCCCAAACTTATTTTATCACTATCAAAAACCCTAAATTGGTACACTCGAAACAAATTTATCTTCCGTTAGTTTTCGTATAATTTTACAGTCAAATGGATGAGTTGGATGACACTTGGTGGTTGATGGGTAGTGCACCAGTTTAGAGTTTTTGTGATAATTAACCAATTTAACGAAAATTAATGAAGGGAAAATTTTTCATAAGTGTATAGACTTTGGGCTTTTTATGGTTAAAAAAATTAGTTTTGAGTAGATTTGTCACATGTGTATCAATTTGAGGTTTTTCGTGATATTAATCATGAATTTAAAGAGCGAAAATAAAAGAAAACAAAGGAAAAGAGGAAAAAAAAATTACAACTCATCATTCGCAACTTCGACATATTATCAGATGTTTGCTTAGCATCTTACTCTATATAAAATCGATGAATGATCAACACGTTTTCTTGTCTTTCTCGTTCCGCCCACCAACCAGAGAAATTTTAGGACAATTTATTATTCACCTAATGCACCACCAACGCAAAGCACGACCCACTAGCTTAGCTGGTGTTTTGCCTGTTTGGTATCATTTGAGTAAATTTCTGTTTCTATTATCTCTTGAACACTCAAAACAACGGACATAAGATCATTGTTTGCCTATTTCTAACAAGAAAATGACAATTCTTTAAAAAAAAAAAATCTAAACAAATGAAACACATGCGATAAATTAAATTAAATTTTAAAAAAGGAAGATTACAGCTAGGCAGGAGTTGTTAAACCAACTTGGCTGAGGATCAGAAGCAAAAAGTGAGGCGTGATTTTGTTCAATTGGCAAGTCAAGGTACCAACCTATTCGAGCCCATGACCATTACTATTTCTCCGATCAACAATTCAGGGCGTTTCAGTTTCTTCAGGACTACCTTAATTTTTCCCCAACATTTGGTGAAAATATTTAGGAATTTCAAAGGTTGTGGCTAACAAGCTCAAACACCTGGGTTACGAGACTTGATTACCATGGAACATTGTGCGATTGTGATGGGGAGGCAAACTCAGGATAACAACTTCATTGTGCAGAAAGTGTTGCATCGACTCAGAGTTCGGAAAAAGGAGGAAAAAGCTTTGGGCAAAATCTGATGTTAGATACGCAGAAGGTGTATGATAACTGATTGGATTTTTTTTTTTTTTTGGATAGTGACGAAGTGAACAAGAGATAGCTTCTCAAGTCCAACTGAACTTGGGCGATCAGAAATTTCTATATCATTCCTTACATAACTTATGGTACAGACAAGGCAAAGTCAAGAACTACGAATTACTACTTTGCGGCTTCAGTAAATGATACAAACAATGTCAAGAAATCAGTTCAAATTGACGTTCTTGCCGCGCGGTCGGTAGAGATGGATCTCTCGTCCGTTCAGCGCTTGGATAGGTCGAGCGTTCTTCTCAGAATCCTGCAATCGATGATTATTAGAGCGTGACCAGTAAGGACTGGATCGAATTCATGGGGCTGAGAAACTAATTTGGGCACACTCACATCATCAACGGCCTCTCTCAGTAATCTGACTTGATCCATTGAAACAGTGCTGATCTGGTTAATCATTGAACACCCCAATGGTTAACTCAAAAAAGTAAACTTACGCACAGAGAGCAGATTTAACATAATGTTCATCAGGTCTTACACACACACACGATCGCATACTCACTGTGAAAATACGTAATGGCGATTTCATAGATACCCGTCACTCATCCATCAGTAAGAACTGTGTTTTTTATCTACAGAAGAGAAAGGGTTTGATGGAGCTACCTCTTTGTTCATGATCCATAGGACGCCTTCAGTACAAGGAGGAACGGTGAGAGAGCCCACGTATTTGAAGTAACTTCTCCCACCCATCTTGATCTCTCTTGGATCAATTACTCCGACTTCTCTCTCTTTGTGTTCATCGCCACTGGTATTGTTGGACGTTATATGACCCAGCAACTGCACATTTCGACTTATGCTCGTAACATTCAGACACAAACATATTCATTGGAATTAGTCAATTTCATAGCAACTTGTATTCGACACTCAGAAAAGCTTGTTTTTTTTTCCCGGCTTATGATTTGAAACATGGGTTTCTTTCCATTTCACACAAACTACAAGCACGTATCTGTCTTTTGTTCATGTTTTCTTGCTCGGTAGCATGAACTTATGTAGTAATTGCCCAGAGAAAATGTGTTTCTGAGGTTTCTGGTTTGATTTTTATTGTATCTTGAACCTTGAGTGATTGATATATCTTATTTGGATTTTGAATGAGCCATTTCGTGTAAACTAGTAAAAATCAGTTTACACAATATATTTGAAGGAAATAGTCTGAAAAGCTCAAAGTACGAATGTTAATTACAGAAAAGTCCGTCTGCATACCTTATCAAGAAAAGCATCTGGGTCGCCTGTCTTGTATAATAGTCCAACAACAGCAGTGTTATTCGTAGTGTTTGGTTGCAAGCTTGTGTGAACCATGTGAAGCTCCAATGCGTACCTTAGCAACACGACCAGTAAACATGTTTTATTCATTCGTATCCATATTTGCTTAGGTTGCTATCGGTTAGCGATAGTCTTGGCATGTAGCAAGTACTCGTTCGTGAGTTTGAGACCTAAAATACTTTTCATGAAGACAACAATGATTCGGAAAAGCATTGTTGAATCAGGGAAGAACGAAAATACAATACTGAAGAAAGAAAAGCATGCCATCTAAAGTTCAGAGAGATTACCTTATGCCGTCGACGGTATGCTCAGAAGGTGAGTGCCAATGACATTGTTGCAAGACATAGTCGGTACCATTTATCCTGATCGATCCTGCATTTCCCTTGTCCCAGCGGAGCTGCACTCCACGAGAAAAGATTGCGATTCTTTCTCTATTCAGTTTTTTCATCGATAGACTTACACTTGATTCTGGATTAAACCAGTCAGAAGGATGTTATTTCCAAGCAAAAATGAAGTTGTGCGCTAGCCTAAGGTGATGGAACGAGTGATGGATTTGTCGAGGAAAAGACCGCCTGGAGCCTTGCCCAAACATAACAAAATATCAGAAACAACTTCCATTAAACAAGTACGCCTATACTATGATCGAAGAGTTAAGAGTTTTCAAGAAAGACCCTATGTATAAATCTTCGTTTCTCACACTTTCGAAACAGTTTTAGCACACTCGTCAACAAAATCCTACGCAGGCATGTTTGCGGTCTCACCCGAATGTCGTGGCCTCGGTTCTTGACCGATGCATTACCAGGCTTGTAGCTCCTCTCTATCTCTCCAGTTTTGGGAATCACCCTCACCCTCTTGCTCGACAAGTCGATCGGCGACTGCATCTCCCTTTTACCACAAGCTTCCCATTCTTCCTTGATGTCTCCCCACTTTGCCGGTCCCCTCTCGCCCCCAATGGTGTAATCAAACTCTCTCTCATCCTCTGCACATTGCTCCAAATAAACAAACAAGCAAACATGGACAATGTCCAAACCACCATACTATAGAGAGCCTAAAGGAAACAACAATGTGAAGGCAGGACAAGATTACAGATTGTTTTAACGAGTGTTTACCAACTTCTGCCAGCGCGGCAGATGCCGTGTGCGACAATGTGGTGAGAAGACATAGGAGAAGAGCAGAGAAAACTAGGGATTTTCTTTGGCTTTCCATCTTTGAGGGAGATGATCAGATACAGTAACAAGTCATGCAAAGAGTTGCAGACTTCTTTGAGGTACTTATAAGGCGCTCGATCGCCACTCTTGAGAAAACGAGGAACACAACGCGATGCCTGATTTAGTTTGCTTTCTTGATGCAACGGGTCAACATTGTCATATGCACGACCCAAGTTTGAGGGAATCATGACGAAAACGAGAATAAAAATGTTCCATGTTCCAGCTGATATCGGATTATGCGACTCGGAGGAATCGAGAGCTTAGGAATCTTTTGTATCCATCTATCCATCTAGTCAATAAAACAAGCAGATGATCCATGGGAAAGAATTCATGGCTAAAAGGACATTTAGTCCTTTGACGACGGATAGATCTAATTATTTCCTTCGGCCAAGCAAGCAACTGTGTTCCGTGATTTACTAGTTAGAAAAGCGTTAAAAAAGTCATAAACTTATTGTATTAATACTAATTTAGTCTTAAAACTTTTGAATTTGTGCCAATTGAATCCATCCGACCGGTTGGAAGCCGCTGACTTGGATACCGATCGTCCTACGTGGCACAACCGGTGCTGATACAGTCCTTGGGCGAGGGACGTCACGGCCACACCTAGCGCCAGCGAGGGCCGCAGTGCCCTCGCCTAGTGTCGACAAGGGTTGCCGACTTTGGCATGTATAGTGTCCGCGTCAATGATTTTTGATCAAAATTGGTTGGATGAATTCAATTGGTACAAATGCAAAAGGTTTATGACTAATTAATACAAATACAAAATGTTTATGACTAATTAATACAAATGCAATAAGTTTCAAACTTTTTTCACAATTTTCTAAATTAGTAACTTAATCACGGAACATAGTTCCTTCCTTGGCCGAAGTCTTACTTAGTATGTCAATACTTAATTGATTGGTTCACTCATAATATTTTAAGGTACTTGCCGATCTACTACTGGAATAGAGGTGGTAAAGTCCTTATTATATAGTAACAATGAAATATTGGTCGGGTTCACTTGTAAATTTTTTTGGAAACACTTTGGTAATCTACTACTGGATACTAGATTTGATGATGTTATGGCGTTATTTTGTTGGTAATTTACAAACAATTGATGGGGCCACTTATAAAGTTCTAAAATATTTCATGACTTCCTACTAATCGTGGGGGTAGCACAATACTTATTTCGTTGGTATTTTACTAAGTACTTGGCGGGTACCACTGTAAAATTTTATAGCACTTCGTAATCAATAATAGGATAGGAGATTTAAGACTGACAAAATCGATATTTTATTGGTAAGTTACTAATTAATTGATGGCCCACTCGTAAAATTTGAAAACATTTGGCAATCTACTGCTAGATGTGAGAGTGGCAAAGTCAATATTTTGATGGGCCACTTGTCAAAACTAAAAGTACTTGGTAATATCTTATTTGACACTATTAAGATTGGTAAAATAGATATTAATTCTACTATCCATCAAAGAGAGTTTGGTCTTGTTAATACCAAAAAATAAACACAAGTGCCCAGTAGGCATCAAGGTCATTAAGGTCCCATTCAGTCTTGATTCGGTAAAATAAATAATGGCAAAGGATTTACCAACGAATCGACAAGTTGGCTGCTGTTCACTGGGAACTGCAAAGGCCCGATATTTGGGAAATGGGCAGTATAGCTATTTATTCCCGAAGATCGGTAAGTAGTCAGGAATCAGTAACTTCTCGAGGAATGTAAAATGAAGTCAAAAGCATGCAATGGATCAATCCAGTCAGCCACGATAGGAGAAAGTTATGAGTAGGGAGCGAAAGTAATGGACATGTACAGATCATAGGAAGTTATTCAAAAGGTTCAAATCTCAAGTCATGAGAGCAGTTAAAGATTAATTTTGGCTGACAAAGTCGTGAAGAACACGGGCAAAGAGGGGCAGTTATTAAAGGTGCTAGAATTTGAGATTTGAAATTGTTAACCGTCTGAGCAGTTGCAAATGGAAGATGGATACAAATACTCAGAAGAAAGAAGAATAAAACCTCCCAACAACACATCCAAAAAAAAAAAAACCTATCAAGTTTCTTATGCAATTTAACTTTCGTTGTCCTTTACATTTCATGCACTTCTACTTTCTGCAAACTAGTTTCTTTCCAAGTCATTTACAACTTTATTAGGAGTATTGTAACTTAATATAGTCCTTTTGTTGATCTCAAATCCACTATCAATCCATACATTTTCACCCATATCAATATATCCTCTGTGTGATTTGTCCTTCACCGTATATTTCTTTGAGGATTGACCCACAGAACCTTCTTAATAAAAATCGAAGAACAAATTTCGGTGAAAGATTTTCCTTGTTGCAAAACGAGCGAACATCTTTTTGGCACGCCTAGTGGGACTTTTTGTGGTGAGATTTGAAGAAATGATGAGAACTAGAATTGTGACATTCTAAATTCTGACCAATCGAGGCTTAAGTTATGGAATGAGACTTCAAAAGTGGAAATTGAACGATGAGGAATTCCAACATTAGCAATGAATTGGACGTCGCCTCATTGAGGGTCATTTATATTGAAAAAATGGAATTTCGGGCGGAAAGTGTAAAATGACCATTTTGCCCCTCGACCATTGGCCTTGCCTTAAGAACTAATAGAGGTCATTTTGGTCATTTGAACCCCCAAAGAGCTGTCGCAATTTGATGGAGGAAGTGATCAAAGAAGTCAATGGTGGACCAAGACCTTCTAGAAGCAATGACATGTGTCATCCAATGAGAGCTTAAGCATTAATTACCTATCTTGTCACTTGTTAATCTCAATTATTTGTGGAAGTCTTCTTCTTCCTCCTCTTCATTTTGGACGACCATCATCCCTCTCTCACTCATTTCCCTTCATTTTTCTTCTTCATCTTCTCTCGACCGAACAGCTGCTGCTCGACCAGTCCCGACCACATCCCTTCCCCGGGCCATATCTTCGTCGTCTGATGGCCGATTAAGTTTTTTCCGTAGGTCGATTTGAATGGACAAAGGTCTGGACAAGGCAGATTTTGACCAATCTTGGGGAAAGACCTGTTTCATGGGCTTTAAGGCTTCAAATGGCTCCAAATTTTCGGTGAGATCTTCTACTCTCATAGTATTAGAGTTGGCTGAGCTTTGGTTGCAAGTTTAGATGAGTTAGGATGGGTTTTCATGGCTATTTTGTGATGGTTTCCTTGAGGCAGAATCTGACTGCTTATGCATCGAAGAGAATCGGACCGATTGGAAGTCCTTAAGGTATTATCTTGCTTCAAAATCTTCGATGAGCTTCCTTAACACATGGATTAGGATGTTAACAAGTTAATTTCGTGAGGAATTGGAACCTTGGATTGAGTTATGGATTGGTTAGTGTGGTTTGAAGCAGAACCGAATTATGCCATGTTGGTGCCCTGCCATAACCGAATCTGTTGGGGTTTAATTAAGGGGTATTTTGGCTTCGAAATGATTAGTGAGGCATCATAAGACATTATATGAGGTGTTATTGAGGAGTATGTGATTTGGATTGGAAATTTGAAATGATTTAAGGGCTAATTTGAGCATGAAACTCAAGCTATATTCTGCCCTGTGTATTTGCTGCTAGAACCAAATGCTTTGGGGGTTTGTGGAGGTGTCATCGTGTCTTTGATTGACCGTTAAGGCACCTTAGGTTGTTATTTGATTGGTTATTGAGGTGTTGGTGTAGTGGAATTGAGATTCGATTGAGTTTTAATCCAAAATTGATGAAATTGCCTAGGACGGTGCTTGATCCTTGTTGGCCGTGAACTTGCTGACCTTGGAGGGTCGTTGGGAGTGAAGTTTGCTATTTGATTGAAAAGTAAGTGTCCCTTAAACCTTTACTTGAAAGCTAGGACACTACAAGATGGATTGAGTGGATAAATTAAGTTGAGGAATTGTTTAATCGGTGAATCCTATGAGTAAAATGATATGATGTGACAATGGTAATGATGAGGATTGGAGTGGTTGTATGTTAATTGCATTATAAGTGCCTATTATGCAAATGAAATGGCCAAAGTGCCCTTGTGTGAACGCATGGCCAGAGTGCCCTTATGCGATTAATTTGGTCATAGTTCTTGTGTGTTTTATATGGCTATAGTGTTATGAGATTGAAATGGCTAATGTACCTTATAAGATTGATACGGCTATTGTGCCTTATGTTTATTGAAATAGCTATAGTGCATATTACGTAAAAGTATGGCTATTTTGCCCTGATGCATCGTAATTGGCCAGAGTGCCCTAATGCGAATGAAATAGCCAAAGAGCCCCTGTGATATCAAATGGCCAGAGTGCCCCTGAGAAATACATCGCGGCCCAGGAACCCTTGGCGATGAATGCATGAGGTGTCTTTGAGATGACTTCTGGAATGATGTGTTTATCTATATGCTAGTGCATGAAGCTTGATCCCATGAGGTTGAATATATTTGATTGCGACTTTTGCTTATGCCGACCAAGTTGAGATAGCTGATATCTGGGTGCATGTGCTAATGCCTTGATGAGCTTCTGCCTGTGGCCTTGTTGTATAATTTGGGGGGACTGGCGGTCTGGTCTAGGTTTAAGGTTCACTTGCTGAGATTTATATCTCACCCCGTTGGGGATTAACATTTTTTTCAAGTCCCAGGCGATGAAACACCAAGGTTGCCAAGGAATGGTAATTGGAGAAGGAATTGTATAGAAATGGATTTATCTTTTTGTGGTTTTAAGAATTCTATGTTGTATTGAGGATAGAGTCGTAACTCTAAGTTTGTAATGAGAGTTCTTGAGAAGGCGTACCCTTGTCTTGAGTTATCTCATATCGAATTTGTAAAGAGATGTTTTATCACTTCCGCTTGCTTAAAGAATTTCTTATGTCATAGAGGTATTGACTTATGGATCCTGTGAATCACTTACATTCATAAAGGACCTGAAGGGATGTTTGCGTGCCTGTCGGGTTCGGGGCGTGACATCTCCGTTTAAGTGGTATCATAGCAAGGTCAGCTCGATCCAATTTGATTGAGGTTTGGAGTGATAAAGAATGATGACTTGAGGATAATTAGATAGTGAGACCTTTAGGATTAGGCATTAATAACTGAATCTTGAGAATTATAGGCTTGAACTTGTGTTGTATTCTAATGGTCCTAGTGTTGATTTTAACGGATGATCTTGAGTGATGTTGTGATTAAGGTTCAAGTGGAAGCAAGCTGAAATTAAAGAAACATAAGCATGGATTTTGAGGTAATAATTGTGCTTGAGGTTAGTTGAGAATTGCTTATGAATGATGGGTCAATGGGATTGCATGATTGTGACTGTGGTTTGTCACTGACCCAACTTGAGGAATATGAGTTATAAAGAGACGATTGGTATTAATAGCTTCAGATTTGAATTGCGCTATATCTTGACTGTTTTAGTTATCTGTTGTTATTGACAACCTTGGATAATATAAGATGAGATGTATACTAGGAAGCAAACAAGGAGTATTGGGATTAAAGGCTAGTTGTGATCGAATGCATTTGAATTTGACTTGAATAGCGACTAGACTTGAGGTATATGATGGAATATAAGCAATTGATCTATGAGATGTAACTGTCATTGATGGAATTAGAAATCTTCAATAGATAAGAATCGATTTGAAAACAATTGTGGTATGACAGGTAGTGAGAATAAACATGATATGCATGTGTCTGTGGCTATGAAATGAAAGTTGATGAGGGTGTATGCATGAGCTTATCACTATTAGACTTAATAAACTATCACTTGGTATGGGACGAGTTGATGGGATAACTATAAACCGTAATGAAGCATGTTATAAGACATGTGGAACGGGGCTTCCTCCGTAGATGTATGACTTGGGATAACCTACAACAACTAGATCTGATAAGGGCGGGGAGTGATCGCCGGAACAGAGAGGTCCGAACAAGAAGCGGCAGGGATGACCCAAGTCATAAAATGAAAGAGAAAGCCTAGATATCAAGGTTGAGTCTGATTGTGGTTAAGAGATGTGTGACACGGGAGTGATTCTCAAAGTGAATGATAGAAAGTGACATGGCATTTGTAATGATGCATGTGATTGGCATGATTAAAAATTTCGTGCTTGGTAATGGATGCTGTTTGAAAATGGACAGCAAAGCACAGGGCTCAGCACTCAAATTGTATAGGTTTCCGCATTTACAGCAGATCCTCAATTTGCATCTTCCAGAAACCAAAATCCTTGCCATCGAACCAATCGATCTTCACCTGTACGTCCATATTCAACGTTCCCACTATTCCACCAAACCAAGCTCTAATACCAGTTGTAATGAACGTAAATCTTTGCAATTCGCAGCTTTTCAATGAAAAGAAATTTTATGTTGTTATCAAACGTGATTTTTTCTCAAAAACTCATCTAGAAATTGATTTCAGAAATAGAATGGTTATCATGCGCATCCTTGTAATACTCTTAAGTTACTTGCCAATCTACTATTGGATTTGAGGGTGGTAAAATCCTTATTATATAGTTACAAATGAAATACTTCCCGGGTTCACATGTAAAAAATTTCTGAAACACTTGGTAATCTACGTCTGGATATCGATTTGACGGTGTGATGGGGTTATTGTGTTGGTAGTTTACAAATAATTGATGGGGCCACCTGTAAAATTTTAATATACTCCATAACTTACGACTAATTGTGGCGGTAATAAAATCATTTTTTCGTTAGTATTTTACTAAGGACTTGGCGGCGGGTACCACTGTAAAATTTGGTAGCACTTCGTAATCAGCGAAAGGATAAGAGATTCCAGAAAAAAAAAAAGTTATTTTTGTGGGTAAGTTACTGATTGATAGATGGCCCACCTGTAAAAGTTAAAAAACATTTCGCAATCTACCGCTAGATGTGAGAACGATAAAGTCAATATTATGATACGAGGGGCCGACTTGTCAAATCTAAAAGATTTTGGTGATATCTTATTTGATATTATTTAAAAAAGGTAGAATTGATATTGATTTTTTTTTATAAATAATGTCAAGGCAAAAGTGTGTATAGCCTCATTTTCAGGAACTTTCCAATTCCATTGTATGCCCCAATTCAAGTTTAAAGTTAGAATATCATTGTAAGACAAGACGATGTCCATAGGAAACTGATTAAGTGATAATTTTTGGGTGATTGTTATGATGATAGTGTATTTTTTGCAATAAAAATGAATAGTAATTAATTAAAATTATTGTGAAGTCTGCTCTTTTAAAAATTTATAGCTCACAAAACTCAATTATTTTTATATTAACTTAAAATTGACCAGATAAACCGAATTAATAATAATACAAAAAGATTTAAGACTTAGTTGGTCTTAAATTTATGCTTTTTTGGTGCTTTTTCCCTTATATTATAGTACACGTAATTTTCTCTAAAATTTCTTTGTTTGGCCAATTGAAGAATACTATTGCTTTCGGTAAGTAGATTATTACTCCTTTTTTGCAACACTAAAATGCCAATTCACGTTTTCTTCGATGAAACACGCCACCGTGAAAAAGCAGTCTACTTTGGTTTTGTATGGCAAAAGTCGCATAGCAACTTAGCAAGGCCAAACGGTTACGAAGAATTTGAGGGCTTTGAGTGAAAGAGTTGCTAAGCTAGGATGCACCGACACGCTGAAGTGGTGGCCGCGTCGGTGTCGTACACCGAGATGCTGCCAATGCATGTCGGGCATCCGACACCTGATCAACATCGGGGGGACTCACCGTGGACAGGCGAGTCGGTGAGGAAGTTGAACGGGGGTGTCCGAGAGGAGGGCGTCTGCTGAAAGAGCGTGAGAGATGAGGAGGAACAGGAGGATGGAGAAGGGGAATTGGCCGATCCAAAAGAATGGACACACAGCCTTCACCGGCGCGATCGCTAGCCATGTGAAAAGAACTTGTTTTCTCCAAGAGGAAAAATTAAAACAGAGAGAAGAAGACGAGGCGACTGACACAGGGCGAGAGAGAGAGAGAGAGAGAATGAAGTGAAGTTACGGAGGAGGAAGACGACGAAATAGAGAGCTGACGAAATATCTGGTACATCACGTGTATAGGCCCACCTATATTTATTTTTAAAACCAGAATGATTATAATTTATATCCCATATCTCCATTTTTTTTTTTTTTTTTTTTACGATGCTGGCTTTTGAGTCAAATTACGAGAGTTTCCCTTTTTTATTATAGGGGCTTTTTTTAGTTTTACAAAAAATTTATAAAAAAAATAGTAATCTATCATTATATATAAATAACATATCCTAACGTGTCGAAATTCTCTATTTTTTAAAAATGACATGTCGGCGTATCGTGTCGTATGGTGTGTCGCCGATTGCTAAGTATTCTTTAGAAAAAAAAAAAAGAGACAATTGCGATTAAAAAATTTCACCCTTTTTTTTTTTTTTTTTGGTCGTGAAAAATTTCATCCACTTTTCAAGTAGATATTAATGGGAAGTGATCGCACACCTTGGAGCTACTAGCTGTAGATTCACATAGAGAAATGGATTACTTAGTTTTGATCTTGTGTTTGTACCTCCTCTGGGGCTTGTTCCAAACTCTTTCTTTCGTCGCCAGGGGCGGCCGAAAAGATCGGCCCTCCAACCTCCCCCCCGGTCCACGGCCTCTTCCGATCGTCGGCAACCTCCTCCAGCTCGGAGATCTTCCCCACAAGTCCCTTGCCAAGCTTGCTGGCGCTTATGGCCCCATCATCAAGCTGCAACTCGGCTTTGTGACTTCGGTGGTCATCTCTTCGCCGGCGCTCGCCAAAGAAATCCTCCAAGCCCGCGATGCTGTCTTCTCGCATCGTATGGTTCCCGATTCCATCACGGCTCATGACCATTCCAGACTAAGTGTGGCCTGGGTACCGGTATCTCCCCTTTACCGATACCTCCGGAAAATATACAGCTGGCATATCCTTTCCAGCAAGAAACTCGATTTGAACCAACGCCTTCGCAGCAAGAAAGTGCAAGAGCTGATCACCTTTGTTAGGAAATGCGCGTACGCCGGTGAGGTAGTGAATATCAGTGAGGCAGCTTTCAGGACCAGCCTCAACGCGATATCGAACACGGTTTTCTCTTTAGACGTGATGGAACCTACGAATCCAGCCAGGGAGCTGAAGGAAGTGATGGGGCAAATCATGGTTGAGATTGGAAAGCCTAACTTGGCAGATTACTTTCCCGTGCTCAAGAAGATTGGCCTGCATGACCAGAAGCATCGCCTCGCGGCGCATTTCAAGAAGTTGTTCGACATCTTTGATGACCTGATCGATAGAAGGTTGCAGCTGAGGATGGAGACCGGTTCGATTGAGTGTAACGATGTTTTGGATAATCTTCTTGATTTAGTTGAAGACAAAAATGAGACCCTGGACATATCCTTAGTCAAGCATCTACTTCTGGTACTGTGTCCTCGTATCACGCTTCCTTATTTGTGATGATTGAAGTATAATTCCTAGGTACAAAATCTTTGATTTTGAAATTCGTCACGCAGGACGTATTCGTTGCCGGAAGCGAAACCACTTCGAGCACTCTGGAATGGGCGATGACCGAACTGCTTTGCAACCCAGAAAAGCTATTAAGAGCCCAAGCCGAGCTCCATCTAGTCATTGGCAAAGGCAAGCAGATTGAAGAAGCCGATATTTCTCGCTTACCCTATTTACAAGCTGTCGTGAAAGAGAATTTCCGACTTCACCCAGTAGCTCCTCTCCTTATTCCTCGGAAATCCGGAGAAGATTTCATCACAGGCGGATTGGTAATTCCAAAGGGTGCACAAGTCCTCATCAATGTATGGGCGATAGGTCGAGATCCTAGCATTTGGGACGATCCGGACAAGTTCATCCCCGATAGGTTTCTTGGATCCGATATCGATGTTAGGGGAAAAAACTTCGAGCTCCTGCCTTTTGGCGGCGGCAGGCGGATTTGTCCAGGACTGCCATTGGCCATGAGAATGTTGCCTTTGATGCTCGGCTCGCTGATTAATATTTTCGATTGGAGGCTCGAAGAAGGCGTTACCCCTGAGAATTTGAACATGGAAGACAAGTTCGGAATAACCATCCAACGGGCTGAACCTCTGAATGCTGTGCCCATTCCTATATGAATGAAGAAAAAGGAATGCATGTTGGGGTTACGTTCTGAGTAATGATCATGATCTATTATTGATCATCTCATCGCCTGATCAATTTATGTGTTGAAGTTGTTGTCGTTATCCCACATCGGTCGTGAATGTTTCATGTATGCTCTTTACATTCATCTGGTCTCCCTCTACACATAAGTTTAAGCATTTGGGTTAGACTTTCTATCATGGTATCAGAGCTAGTGTTATTCCTTTCCGCGTATGTGAGCCCATCCTCCATTAGTAAATTTCTACTCGTAATCCAGGTTGCATTTAAGTGATAAGTTAACATAAATTTCCCAGTTCCCTTGGTAAAAAAGAAATTTAGATAAGTTAAATTATGGAAGTACTTACGTAAAGCTTTTGGACATCTCTAACTGTTTGATGCTGTCGACAGCATCAAACAGTTCAGCATTACCAAATGATTTAGCAATGTGCAGTCCATCTCTGATGAATTGAACTCTAAATCCGTGACTTCATTCATGTTCTTCCTTGGATATTGGAAGTGAAGGCTACAGGTCTTACTAAAAGACGTATCGACATTTCAGTCAAAGATATGCAATCTCCAAACTCTGCATATCTCATCCACTCATGCTAGAGCCCAGAACAATTTAGTCCATAAGAGTACTATCTCTATTAAAGAAAAATAATACTAAGTTTTTTATTTTTATTTAAAAAAAGAAAGAAAGAAAGAAAGAGAGAGGCAAGATTGTTTCCAATCTTCAACAACTGCATAAGCTGTAGATCTGCGTTGCCTTCTTCAGATAGTTAATGTGAGAGATCACACAGTTAACGAAAACTGTGGCAACAAGGCAAGATTCATGTTTCCAAATCTTCACTGTTTGGACGAGCGAATCCGAGCAAAGGCATCGGTCGAGTGTTGGGCAAAATGGGGGACTTGACCTCTATCAATTCGACAGAAGAACTCAGCTCGAGGGAGACTAAGAAGTGATTGAATTTGGGAGAAAAACCAAGAGAAATTCAGGTTCTTCACGATTTGAGGGTTCGCGATTTTGGTGGCTTCAGGTAATTTGGGGTTTGGTTCATGAAGGGGAGGACGACAGCATTTCTTGTTGAAGTGTTTTTTTTTTTTATATAATGAAACGGCATTGTTTTTCCAAGAGGATAACATCGTCGATTTCTTTTCCAGCGACCATGTCAGCCTCGGTCGTGCCACATGGGACGGCCTGCACTAACTTGGTATCTCATGCCGACTTTTTCGGGCTATATGAAAGAATTGGCAAACAAAACGCAAAAGGTTTAGGACTTAATTGGTTTAATCGAAAATTTTATGGTTAAATTGATACAAATACAATAATATATGAATTTTTTGATGTGTTGTGAACAAGAATTTATAAAAGTCCCTAAGGCTGGAGTGCCTTTTTGACATACTACCACGAAGTAGACTTAGATCCTGGATTTTGCCTGAGACATTGAGTGGACATCTAGGCTGTGTTTGGTCGTCCAGATTTCTAGTTAGGATAGGATATGATAAGAAATGCAGGGATATTGATCATATCCTATCTGTCATTTGGTGAACTGCGAATTCAAAATCGGATATCTTTATATCATGTTATATTCATTGTTTGGTAGAAACTGAATATCAATATAATGATTTTTCAGCTCTTCTCCGGGCCAACGAGTTGCTAAAAGGGAGGGACCAGTCATCATCTACTGGCACTCTCCATTCTTGGTCATGATAAGTGATATACAGAGGATCTGCAAGAAAATATGAAAATAAAATGGGATAAATTCCACATGATTCAAAACTAGGAAAGTCATCAGCATTGCTGGAGATGAAGCTGCGCACCAAAATAGTGGGTCGTGGATCTACTTTGAGATGTCTGCGAAACTTCTCTTTGTGAGCCGTCTTAATTGTTGATTATGGAAACGGAAATGATATGGTGATCGCTTACGAGGCCTCCTTTTGAAAAATCTGCACGAGTTTGTTCTAAGATTATTTCATCTTTATGGCACATGATATTTTTATCTGTACATTCAACTGAAACTCCAAGTTTGGCAAAATTGAGCACTCCAGACGGTTCTATGAAATAAGATACACTATGGATCTTTCCTCCTCTTCTTCTTCTTCTTCTTTTTGAGAAAATAGAGGCACTCGAGGCTATTACTTGGAATTTTTCTCGAATCCTATGAGGACTGGATCCGCGGGGTAGGTTATACCTAGTCATGGCACGCTGATGTGACCAAATAATACCATAGCTGATCTCAACTGGAGATGGACCACTGTGAGTATTCTCTCACAAATCAAGGGATGAGAGTAATTGCAGGCGTTCCGTTTGATGACTCAATTGTGTAGTTGATGCATTCAGGCAATTACCGAACTTCTCGGGAACATTCTCAGCGATTGCCCCCTCGGACTTCACTGATGCTCGAATTCGTAAATGTCCAACATTAGAACTGTGAGAGGGCCCGACAATAGCATACCATTAACAAGGCCTAAGAGATAATCGTTTATACTAGAGAAGGATGCATTGGTGCGGGCTTCTTCCCAATTTAATTCAAAAGATAAAAATATTTACGAAATTAAGTATTAAAAAAATATTTACGAATTTAGGTCTCGCGCGGCGGCAGTCAATATGCCGCGCGAGACCTACTGACCATTTGCGCGGCACTGTGAGTGGCGAAAAAACTACGTTGGTTACAGTGAAACACTCAAAGTATATATTTTGCGACAAGCGTGTCGTTGGAAATGTATGCTATAGATTTTGCGACAAACGTGTCGCAAATTTCATCGCAAAATATATACTTATCTTGCTTCATCGATTCCGTTTTCTCTTCAGCTGATGCAAGTTCTTCTTATAACTAGATTAAAAAATTTCACCCACTTTTTTTTTTTTTTTTTTTGTGGTGGTGAAAAATTTCATCCACTTTCAAGTAGATAATAATGGGAAGTGATCGCACACCTTGGAGCTACTAGCTGTAGATTCACAAAGAGAAATGGATTACTTAGTTTTGGTCTTGTGTTTGTACCTCCTCTGGGGCTTGTTCCAAGCTCTCTCTTTCGTCGCCGGGGGCGGCCGAAAAGATCGGCCCTCCAACCTCCCCCCCGGTCCACGGCCTCTTCCAGTCGTCGGCAACCTCCTCCAGCTCGGACATCTTCCCCACAAGTCCCTCGCCAAGCTCGCTGGCGCTTACGGCCCCATCATCAAGCTGCAACTCGGCTCTGTGACCACGGTGGTCATCTCTTCCCCGGCGCTCACCAAAGAAATCCTCCAAGCCGGCGATGCCGTCTTCTCGCATCGTGTGGTTCCCGATTCCGCCATGGCCCATGGCCATGACAGACTAAGGTTGCTCTGGGTGCCGGTATCTCCCCTTTTCCGATACCTCCGCAAAATATACAACGCGCATATCCTCTCCAGCAAGAAGCTCGATTTGAACCAGCACCTTCGCAGGAAGAAAGTGCAGGAGCTGATCACCTTTGTTAGGAAATGCGCGTGCGCCGGCGAGGCAGTGAACATCAGTGAGGCTGCTTTCAGGACCAGCCTCAATTCGACATCTTGGACGACCTGATCGAGAGAAGGTTGCGGCTGAGGATGGAGACCGGTTCGATTGAGTGTAAAGATGTCTTGGATAATCTTCTTGATTTGGTTGAAGACAAAAATGAGACCCTGGACATGTCCTTAGTCAAGCATATGCTTCTGGTACTGTGTCCTCGTATCACGCTTCTTTATTTGTGTTGATTAATGTCTAATTCCTAGGTAACAAAATCTTTTGATTCGCGAAATCGGTCACGCAGGACGTATTCGTCGCCGGAAGCGAAACCACAGCGGGCACTCTGGAGTGGGCGATGACCGAACTGCTTTGCAACCCGGAAAAGCTATTAAGATCCCAAGCGGAGCCCCATCTAGTCATTGGCAAAGGCAAGCAGATTGAAGAAGCCGACATTTCTCGCTTACCCTATTTACAAGCTGTCGTGAAAGAGAATTTCCGACTTCACCCAGTGGCTCCTCTCCTTGTTCCTCGGAAGTCCGGAGAAGATTTCATCGCAGGCGGTTTCGCAATTCCAAAGGGTGCGCAAGTCCTCATCAATGTGTGGGCGATAGGTCGAGATCCAAGCATTTGGGACAATCCGGGCATGACGATAGGTTTCTTGGATCCGATATCGCTGTTAGGGGACAAAACTTCGAGCTCCTGCCTTTCGGTGGCGGCAGGCGGATTTGCCCGGGATTGCCATTGGCCATGCGAATGTTGCCTTCGATGCTCGGGTCGCTGATTAATATTTTCGATTGGAGGCTCGAAGAAGGCGTTACCCCTGAGAATTTGAACATGGAAGACAAGTTCGGATTAGCCATCCGACGGGCTGAGCCTCTGAATGCTGTGCCCATCCCTGTATGAAAGAAGAAAAAGAAATGCATGCTGGGATTAGGTTCTGATCACAATGTTCGTCGCATGGTCTATATATTAAAAAAAGAAAAGAAAAAAAAAAGTCTATAAAATATTTTTTTTATATTATTTCCCAGTTTTGTTGGTAATATAATAGAAATTTATGTAAATCGAGAAAAGTGTGTAACGTCAATTGATGCCAGAATACATCTTTTCCATGGGGCAGGTAGAGGGCTGCACGCCTGCCGCTCCACCATCGCCGAGAAGAGTACGGTGGGGGAATGGTTCGCGGTGTTTGCGACCCTCGGCCAATTTTGGGCTAACTGTGAGCGAGGGTTGCTGGTCGGTGCTCAGCTACCCCGCAGACCATTCCTCCACCATCCCTGTGATGGTGGGGCGGTGGCGGCGAGGGCACCTGCTTTTTCCTTCGGTTTTTTATTTTAGTTTTTTTTTATATATAAAAATTTACTTATTTTAATGAAACTTAAAGAAAATTTGTTTTAAAAGATAAAATTTGGACGAAATCGAAGTCATTTGAGCCACGTCAATGTTTTATGACTTAACTGTACTTTTTCAAAGTTTTAATATTCAATTGTGCCTATGTGACAAATTGTGAGACTCCAGGTCACTTGTCCCCAAATCAAATAACGGAAGCTAATGGAACTACGTAAATAATCATTGGTCGCTAGCTGGACCAGATCGAGCTCCATCAACAGAGAAAAAGGGGGGAAGTAGAAGGCGAAGAAGGCAAGGACAAGGACCAAGAAGAAGACGATAATGGAGGAGGAGAGAGGAGGAGGTGGTGCTGGTGCTGGTGCTGGTGCTGGTGCTGGTGCTGGTGCTGGTGAGAGAGAGATGAAGCACGCGAGTATTTGTCTCCCCATTTTGAAATTAGGAAGGACAAGAATCGGGAAAAGGCAATTAGACTTCTTGATGCGGGAGCATCGTGCTGTTACCGATCAATTCTCAAGCTCAACTCTGAACTCATCGATTGATCCTTATTGATTTCGAACACACTTTTGACTTGACGGGTCCAAGTTGAGGACATCGATTCAGCAAAGAAAGATGTCGATTTAATGGCGGTCGATCGACTACCTAAGATGTCGATTTACAAACATGTTGGAGATTTCGAGACTTCCGATCGGGAGGTTATTTTGGTCGATTTTCCAGCCGCTGACATTTTTCACGGTGTCTTTCAGGCTGCCCAGACTGGTGTATGAATATAGAGAGTTTTACCAAGTTTCAATGCATCAAATAATTAGTCGCATGCATCAAGTCTCTTCAACTCATAGCTGTTTAGGTAAAGTTCCCAAGAGTCCTTTCAATCTTCGTCTTTTCACTTGCTTAGCAATATCTCTATAAACAGACATGTAATCTCGATTGTAAGGATACCGAAAATTCTGAGTACATGAATAAATGATACTTTCCTATCTTTTCTCAGCAATTGCCCTCTCCGACTTTACCGATGCTCAAACATGTAAATCAATGTGTCCATTTTTAGAACCGTAAGAGGGCCTCACGGTAGTACAACTACACCATAAACAAGGTCTAAGAGATGATCGTTTATATTGTGGATTCCCAAGACCTCATAGAAAGTTGGGTTTCTATAAGCACTCCCAGCTTATTTCATCGCCATAATCTTTTCGGTGCTCAACCATCAAGATAGTATTAGCATCAGGGATGCCGGTAGTTTCACAGAGCCCAACCTTGCCAAAGGGGGAGTCGTCCTTGTAATACTTAAGGCCCGCACGACAACATTTCTGGAGTAAAATTTACGCTCCATAAGTGCTTCTAGAGCAAAAATCCATTTGGTTACACAACTTTTAGAGCAGAAATCTGTTTTTTTTGCTCCAACAGTAATTTTGAATACACTCAAAAAAGTAAAAAATTACTTCTCTCCAGAAATAGAAAAATCAACTTCTGGCTGGCTAGAAATTGATTGCTAGAGCAGAAGTTTTGCCATGTGCGCCCTTAGAAAACCAAACTGTTTCCAATTACATCACGTAACGGTGCAGGGCCATGCGATTCTACATTTGATTCTCCAAGGAGATAAGAATCTTGCCTCGAAGTGATATTCGCTATTTCTTTCATAGATATACCAAATTAGCGCTAAAAGAAAAGGATCCATAAGACAGCTGCAAATACTTGACGATGCTATATCTATTACGCACTTGTATCTTGGAGACAACTCTGGTTTAATTGGAGGAAGATTGAGCCTACAATTGATATGACTTACAAATGTGCAACTCTAAAGCCAATACTACGTAATTCGTTATTTCCACAACCAAGATACCTACTCAAGTGACCAGCTCACTTGTCGATCAAAATGGTCCGTCCACAAGAACGAGCAAAAGCAAAATCCTCTTCATATTCCACTCTCTACGATTCTGTCGCAACAAGAAAAGGGTTAAATTTGCAATCACATGCTTGTTTCTAAACTAAATAAGAGAGTCTGAAGCACTTAACGATCTATGAACGACTTGTTCATGAGGTTAACAGCCGAATCCATGAACTGCATCCAGAGAAAACAGAAATCAATATTTGCTTTTGGTAATGTGCCACAGAAATCTACAACTACGAGGTAAACGATGCAACAACTAGTTCTCAAAGCATGAATGGAAAGACAAAAAAAGGGAGAGACCGACACCCCCACTACTAGCAGAAATGAGCTACAGAAGCAGATTGTTTACTTATTTAACAAACAAAGGGACCTATGCAATCGAAAACTTCTAAAACCATGCTTGGCAAGACAACCAATCGTCTCAAGAAGATATCCACCAGTCCTACACAGCATGACACAATGTCTACTCTCTCCATCACAAAATTTAGGGCGTCCTGTACTTCTGTGTATATAACAACATAACCTACTTTTAGATATTAGCACCCATCATTAAGATGCAACTTACATTCCATAAAAACAATATACACGAGGGCAGTTATACTTTTTACAGAACATCAGATTCTCCATCAAAAGAACCAATAACAGATCCTCTAACTATAAAAAAAATAAAAAATAAAAAAAGAGGACTTTCCCAACAAAGTCTTCATTTGCAAAGTTCATATAGTCATGCATTTTCCACAGCAGGAGAAAACCCACAATAAAACTTTGGGAAAAAAAAAATCCATTTCAGAATAACTGAAAAAGAGATCTCTACAGGCAAATGAAATTGCCTAAAGTGCAGCAGCCATAGCCCCAACCACTACTCAGAAAAAATCAATTCATATTTCAAGAACATAGAAATCATAACGCAAAATGATAAGGACGAGAGAGAAAGACATAAGCACCTTTCCCAGCAATTTCAGTTCCCTCTCAACAGGTTCCATAAACTTCAGGTCAACGTTAATTGGCCAGACCTGTGTGGGAAAGATGCATGATATCAACAGAAGAGAATAAGGATACCATGAAACACAATGAAGAATGATATCCAAACCACTCTTGTCATGCACATAAAAAAGTAAAACAATGCTGAGCAACTAATTTCTCGCGCCAACATCTGACAGAAAGGAAAAAACATGCAAACAGATGAGAGAAGTGCTTTCTTCCTGCATCCTCTTATAACAAAGTAACACAAGAAGTCATAATAAGGAAAATGTAATCTGCATAACTAACTGTTTAATATCAATGTGTCCATAATTAAATATTTGAATGTCCAATACAAAAATATAGCAAGGACAAACCCATATTAAGCAGGATAAAGATATAGTATTCACCGTATCCTTTACAATATTCCATGAGAATATTACTACACTAACCAGATATTCAAGAGGTCATTGCAGCGACAGCTCAAGGAGTGTTCCTCAGTTGATCGAGAGAGAGAGAGAGAGAGAGAGATGCAAAACAGAGTCTGTGATTAACTTCTCTTGTTTTTTAAGTAGTTTCTGATCAACTCTTCACAATGACCATCTCAAGAGTAAATATTTCCAAGAGTAGTTGAAAGAGATTATTTTGCTCATAGTTAGAACCACATACGGTTCAGGCAACTCCAAAATTAGTTTCCAACATTTCTTACAGGTTTCTCAGAGTCGTAGAGTTCAATCAGCTTGCTGGGACTAGGGATCGTGCGGCAGCAATTCATTAAATTTTCCCATCAAATTACCTGATGGCGTAATAAAAAGGAACAATCTTGTCAAAGGACAAAAATAACGAAACTCCCACCGTCAAGTCCGTAAAGCCCTAAAGCCATGTAATCCGCAACATCATATATACACAAGTAACCTTGCTTCGGGATTCGGAATATGCATATTTGAGCCAATCCCAAATTTAAACAATCTACAAAAAAAGCTACCCCTGTATTCTAACACCAACCGTGAATTGGCAAAAACACTTAATCATAGATCCTAGACTCCTGCAAAATATTAGCAATTACATCTTTAAAGAACCAACCTGTTGAGAACCAGGAAAGCAGGAACATTATCTCATTGTCAGGCAAAAACTCTGTGTATTTCTCGAAGAGGCTAGATAAGCATGAAAACACATTTAATTTTGCGGCAAGTCAATCAAATTTGGACAAACCAGCAAGTGGAGCTATCAAGGTCATATAACCTAGGCACAAACAGAAAAGGAAGATACATTCTAGAACCAGGGGATCTGTCGATCAAGAGCGCACATTCATCCTCAAATGGAAGGCCTCAATTGGCAGTAAAAATCATGTTCTAGCGTCAGGGAACATTCCAGCACTCAAAATGCATCATTGGACAACAGCCAAAGAGACCAAGAAGATAAACCTACATGTAAAACCTTCATCCAAAGAGAATTCGAGACCAGCATCAATGGACAACAGCCAAACAGACTAAGAAGATAAACCTACATGTAAAACCAAGAGAATTTGGGACCCTCACAAAAAATGAAACAAACTAGTTTCCCATGATACATTTTTTTGGTAAGGGTTTCCCATTATACATCATATGTGTCAAACTCGAAAAGAAAAACATGAACATTCCACTGTTTCATTTTATAACTTCAGGAATGGGGCAAAAAGAAAATCCCTAAATCACCTTGACACCGAGTAATTTAACAGGCGGAATTTGACCAGGCACGATACAATCCGGTCCCGCAGCTTCCACCACCGCTCCAATCCCCAACCCACTCCCGATCGGATCAGGATGCTGCCACAACACACCAATGAACCCGATACTTTAACGAATTTCAAATTCAACTCGACAGAACCTTCGGAAACCACTCCAGGACAAGCGAGTAACACGGGTATGGAAGGAGGGGGAGGGACTCACTGACCTTCATGACCGAGAGAGCGTAATTGGAGTAAGGCGTCTGCGAGACGCGGAGGACAGGGTTGTGGTGAATCTTGGGGATGGGCCTGCCCGAGGACGCCCTCCAGGGCACGTCCTTCTGGAGTGGAGCTCCTTTCCTGGACATGTTTGTATATGGGTAGGGTGTGTGTGCAGACTTGTGTGGTCAGGTTTGTGAAGCGACTATGATGGTGGTCGTGAGAGGTCAGCGATATGCTGAAGAAGAAGAAGACGACGCCGGCGGCGGCGGTGATTTGTGTGGGTGGTGGCTACGAGAGAGCGGAAGGTTGTGGGCGATGGTTGAGAGGCCGAAGAGAGGTGGTGCGACTTTGTGATGAACAGAGAGATAGGGGTTTATCCAGAAAAGATTTATTCGCCACCGTGGTTCATCAACTTCTCTACCGGTTTTCCCTTGCTTTTTCCATTTCTTGTTTTGTTTGGATTTTTTTTTTTTTTGGAGTTTAAGATTTTTCATTATTATTTTTTTGGAATTTTTATTTATTCTATTATTTATATAAATTTACAATACCTTCATTATCTCAATTAAACATAAATTAAAGAAGTAAAAGTCAATCCATACGCCCACTCTTAAGAGCGCGCATGGTAACACTTCTGCGTCGGAAATCAACTTACGGTCAGAAGTTGATTTTTCTATTTCTCATCAAAAGCAGAAGTTGATTTTTTTACTTCTGCTCCCGAAGAATCACAAAAATTTTCCCTTTCGTGGAAAATGTGCAGGAAATTTTTGATCAAAAAAAAGGGTAGCAAGAGAAAAAACGGAAGAAAAGAAAACTTTAGTTGATTTCTGATTATATAAATTTTTGGCAACAGTAAAAAATTTCTACTTTTGAAATATTATTAACACAAAATCTTCTACGAAAAATTATTGTTGACGGCCGAAAATTTCTACTTCATTTTTAAACTTTTAAAATTTCTTTAAAAAAATTATTATTAAAAAATTATTATTACTTTTTAAAAAATAAAAAATATTATTTATTTTTTTACCTGTGGCCGGCGAAGGGAGGTGGCGAGCGATAGTCGACAGTTAGCAGTGGTTGCGGGTGGTGATAAGCGGTGGTCGGCGGTCATGGCCGGCAGCAGACAGTGGCGGCGATGGGCGATGGTCGACGGCTGGGGGTGGTCGCAGGTGGCGATGGGCGGTGACCGACGGTGGTTAGTGGTTGTTTGCGGCGGCGATGGGTGTCGATGGTCAACGATGGGCAGCGGTGGAGGTCAGCGAAAGCGAACGTGGTTGAAAAGAGAGTGAGGGCGTAATGGAAAAAAGGTGGTGTGAGAAATACTTTGTGATTTTTTTTTTCAAGAAGTACTTTTTGAATTGAGAAGCAATTTTTTTAACTTCTCAAATTGGAAGAAAAACAACTTCGGAAGTGAAAATTTACTTCAGAAGTAAAAATTTATTTAAGTAAAAAATTTTGCCAAACGAATTTCTGCTTCAAAAGTCACATTTCCAAACGAATTTTTGTTCCAGAAGCACTTCCGGAGCAAAAATCTACTTCCAAAAGTGTTATCATGCGCACTCTTAGACTTGCTCGTGGTTGAGCATCTCAGGAAAATTAGTCGGTCAGAATGTATTGTCAATTTTTAGATTAAAAATCCAACTAGGTGGCCTACTTGCTCCGATTAAAGCCGAAAATCGTCTTTGCACGTCATAGTAAGTTTTACACCTTCACATTTACCAAATCTATTAATTCTTCAAATCAAAATCGGCTGACGATCACCGAATTCGTTTTTAGTAATGAGCATACACCAAGATGAAGATCTGTTGCTATGGCTTTGCCTTTCGGCGATGTGCACCTAGATTTGACATCCCAATACCATCTAGAGATGAGCATGGTTCCAAGGCAGAGCCTAAAATCTAGAACATGAACCGTTGGAAATGAATCGGGTTTCAAGTTTCAAGGTATGTAGAGTAGGTTCATGTTCCCAAAATCAAAAAACTTAGTCCAGCATGTAGTGGTTCCAAGTAAGTAGAACCCGAAACCTATAACAAGTTTTTGATTTTTTTCATATATGTCTTCGCTCAATCCTACAAAATTTCAAGTCGTCCAATGATGCGTTGTAAATTGAAATCAATAGTCTAAGCTTATATTTGCGATGATATTTATGATTAACACTTTTACTTTGTTAATATTCCATATTTATTGTATTTATTCGTGACCAAATATGAGTATTGGTAAGTGGATTGTAACAGCAAATAGTGGTTATTAAAGTTAATAGATTCATTGCAATCATTCAATTACGAATATAGGTGGAACTTTAGTAAAACCTGGAACCGACCCTGGAACTTGTAATAGGGTAGGTTCCAAGTAGATTGGGTCAGCTCCAGGATATGCATGGTTGGTTCCAGATTCTAAAAAATGAGGAACCTGCTCCGATGGACAGGTTACATGTTCCAAATGAAACCTGTACGAAACCCGAAATCTCTTACTCCTAACATCATAAGGTTAAAAAAGCAAGATCTGATGGTGAGAGCGAAACATTCATGAAACTCCTCCAATCTCATTCTATTGAAATTATTGTCCTACACCGCATAACAATGGATCTTATATGGTATTTATATTCATATGGTCTTCCTTCATCTATTAGCTTAAGATTTTGGGTTGGACTTTCCAACATGGTATCAGAACCAATGTTATCCCTTTGCGAATGTTCGTCCACTCCCATTAATCAAATTCTAAGTGTCACTCGTAATCTGGCTTGTACGGGATAGGAGATATTGAAGTTGTTGTCTCATAGCGCTTGACAATGGATCATATTCATGTGATCTTCCTCCACCTATCAGTTTAAGCTTTTGGGTTGGACTTTCTGACATCTTCGAAACTGGATTTATGTGCTAACGAAATCGAGGGAAGCGAAATCTCAAAAATATACACTAAAAAATTCCCTGAAATGGGAGAGAAAAAATTCTAGATCTAAATTAGATTAAAAGAAAAAGGCTTCATAAACGAGAGGAAAGCAAGAAAAAGAAGTTAAAAACTGAAATAGTTAACGAAGAGGGGAGCGGAGGGGAGGGAGAGATTTAGCTCAAACCTTCCCCTCCATAGTGATAATGAAGTTGTGCGGAGATGAGATGGAGATGTCAAAGGGGAGGAAGTGCAATTCGCCCAGTATAAAAGTTGACTAGAGTCAATGTTGGGGGTAATTTTACCGAAAACAATGTTGGGCTTAAGAAGACCTTAATTTGCAAGTATCAAGAAAAGTATTGCAACGATGGAAACATTTGCAACAACCCAAAAAACCTGGGGCCAAAATATAATTTACCTTAGAGTATTATGTGTCTGTCGCGACCCTCTCGAGGTTGCATGTGGGCTCTCGAGGGTTAATGGGTCGTCCAGTCTGGTCGGACGCGGGCCTCTCCCAAGGCCCGTTACCCAAATCACGACGGAGGTATACGTAGTCGACCTTCAGTGTGGTCTAGTGACATGTGTTAAGTGTGCATGCCATGGAGTCGCCACCAATCATTTTTTGGAGGGTATGATTAGACCACCCTATTGAATAGTCGGGAGTTTCTATTCAATTCTGCGATAACCAGAGAAATGGGTTCGGGGACTTAGTTACGTCAACTTTCAGAGTTGACGCCCTTTCGGTACCTAAGTTGATTGAATTTTCTGCAATTTTTCTCAATTTTTTTTTGAATTTTTCCTTAATAATTCACTTTTTTTGAATTTTTTTATTTGATTTTTTTTTTTATAAATTTTCTGAAAATAAATCCCAACTGACGGTCCCTAACTCGCCACGTGGCGTCTCGGTGACAATCGAATCATTTTAATTTTTGTAAAATTCGAAATTCATTTCTTTTAATGTTAAAAATATTTTTTATTCTGAAAATCATCGGATCACGACACGTGGCTCATCTGCAGCCATCCAATCTAGCATTTTTTGTTTTTGTTTTTGTTTTTGTTTTTATAGGACGCAACACAATGCAAAAAAAAAATAAATAAATAAAGAAGATATTAAGTCATTATACAACATAAACATAAGCAAAGGAGATGAGATCCGGTGAATTCTACGACGTCGGAGTCCGTCGGTGCTCGTGCAACAATGTGTGGGGGTATAAACCACCAGCAGGAGGCTCGGTCTTTCGATTCTGGGGTAGCACAATATGATTTACAGAAAATAAATAAATAAAACACCTTGGACACCAATAGGAGGCTTAGCCTTCCGATTCTGGGTCTTTTATGCGAAATATAGAAATGCTATGACATAAAGTAAATACACAGTAAATATTTAGACACCAACAGGAGGCTCGGCCTTCCGATTCTGGGTCTTTTATGCGAAATATAGAATTGCTATGACATAAAGTAAATACATAGTAAATACGAAAAAATACAAAATAAACAATAATCCGAGCTCGGATGAGGAGGACGTTGAACTATTTTCACAAATCCGAACGGTGAAGATGAAGAAAGAATTGAGATGAGATTATACACAAAATTTTACCTCGATCCGATGGTCGAATTGATCGAAAACTGAAGAAATACCGGCGGATGAACAGTTCCTGCGCCAGGAACAACTTCTGATTTGGCTGCTGTTCGACCACTTGGAGAGATCTTTTTAAAGATCCGAACGGTGGATATGAAGAAGGGGTTAAGAAGACCCTGCACACAAAAAATTAGCTCGATCCAACGGCTCAATCGGTCGGAAACTCAAGAAATGTCGGCGGGTATACAATTCCCACGCCTGGAACAGCTTCTGATTTGGCTGTTGTACGACCACTTTGAGAGATTTGTCTAAAGATCCGAACGGTGGATATGAAGAAGGGATCAAGAAGACCTTGTACACAAAAATTCAGCTCGATCCAACGGTCCAATCGGCCGGAAACGCAAGAAATGTGGAGGGTGGTAGTGTGATGACAAAAAAAATGGAAGATAGAATATATGGAATGAGCGTGGGAGAGGAATAAGAAGAAGAAGAAGGAAGAGGAGGAAGAGGAGGAGAGGAAGCTATGGATGATGAGGGGGGGAGTATAAATAGTAATAAAAATAAAATAAAATAATGAAATAGTAATATAATAATAATATAATAAAATATTAAAAAGTAAAAATAATAATAAAATAATCAAAAGTGAAGACAAAATGATTAGTCCCCTTTTCCTTTTAAATGATGATGTTTTCACTCCTTTTCCTTTTAATCATTACTAATATTTTTGCCAAATTCAATTTTATGATGATCAAAGAACACCTAAAATCAAACCTGAATTTTACTATTTATGAGGTCAGAAAATGGATAAAATAAAAATAAAAATACCGACTATTTTTATATACTTTTGTGACCTCCAATATTATTTTTCTTGATTTTCTTGATTTTTTTTTTCTTTTTTTTCTTTTTTTTCGAAAATATATTAAAAAAAATGAAAATTACGAAAATTATTTTTTTGGTCAAAATGGTTCATTTAGCTTGGCTAAGGTCACCAAAATTGATTTTTCAATTTTTCAACTTTTTATGGATTTTCTATGAATTTTCAAAAAAAAATAAAAATAAAAATAAAAAAGTTGATCAAAATTTAGGTGTCAGCAGCTGCCCCTCTTTGAGAGGAATCTCGTTAGAGGTTTCTCTCAAAGATAAGGTGACACCTGAGTCCTGATCGACTCGACTCGGGAAACTAAAGGAAAAGGAGTCATGACATCCAATCTTCATGCTTGTCCATGTATGCTCTTTCTTGAAGGGGGAAATGTTCATGTGACATGAGAGAGTGAGATAATAGAGAGACATACCTGCCACTTACCTGTTCGATGTTTGTGCGATTTTCGCGGTGTTTGATGGATTCAAGAGAATTTCTAGGAACTCGTTACTAGAGTATCCTAGAGAGGTTAAGCTCTGACCCGTATGGTAGGTCAAACCATAATGGGATTCCTAACTGATAGGAATCTAAGGAAGACGCGTCCCATTTGGGATTTGCTAAGGATTTTGATCCGTATGGTGGATCAGACCATTGAGTTGACCATTTAAGTGATTTTCACTATTGGATTGACCCTTCAGGCGGTTTCTACCATCATTTTGACCCTTCAGGCGGTATCTACCTTGAGTTGACCCTTCAGGCGGTTTCTACCATGGTTTGACCCTTCAGGCGGTATCTACCTTGGTTTGACCCTTCAGGCGGTTTCTACCTTTGTTTTGACCCTTCAGGCGGTTTCTACCTTGAGTTGACCCTTCAGGCGGTTTCTACCTTTAATTTGACCCTTTAGGCGGTTTCTACCATTGGTTTGACCCTTCAGGCGGTTTCTACCTTTAGTTGACCCTTCAGGCGGTATCTACCTTGAATCGACCCTTCAGGCGGTTTCTACCTTGTGTTGACCCTTCAGGCGGTATCTACCTTTGTTTGCTTTGAAATGGGTCTCATGACGAGGGTTCTCCACGTCCAATGAGACTGCCTGGTTTTTGAAAAGGGGTCTTATGACGAGGGTTCTCCACGTCCGATGAGGCTGTTTGATATTTTTGAAAAAATGGTCTCATGATGAGGGTTCTCCACGTCCGATGAGACTGCCTGATTTTTGCAAAGGGATCCTAGGGCGAGGGTTCTCCACGTCAAACTAGGACTGCTTGATTTTTGGTAAATGGGTCCTGGGACGAGGGTTCTCCACGTCTGATAGGGCCGCTTGATTTTTGAGAAGGGGTCCTAGGACGAGGGTTCTCCTCGTCAAGCTAGGACAGCTTGATTTTGAAAAAGGGTCCCGGGACGGGGGTTCTCCACGTCTGCTGGGACAATTTGCCGACTTCTTTTGAAAAAGGGTTCTATCATCATCCCTTCTTTTGAAAGATCCCGAAATTTGTCGGGAATTCAGTTTTGAAGCAGTGAAAGATTTTATCTTGACAAAGCTTCACTTGGGTCTGTTGTGGCGACATTCTGGGAGCTGGGTTCTCCAGGTATCCTGCAGAAGTTTGAGCCTGAAAGATTTTTCTTCACCAAGAAAATATTAATAATCTTTGGGAAGACAATAATTGTCCAATTGACAAAATTTTATGACTTAAGTCTTGGTCATGAAATGTGCATTTTGATGCTGGAGGTTATCCAAAGCATTCTTACAACATGTAAATGTGATCACAAATTCCTTGCATGGAAAATTTGGATCAATAGTTTGAAAATTCCAAAAAGAGTTTGTTCAAAACATCAACTGGAATATTTCTCGACAAGGGGGTATTCTCACCTGTTTTGAGATAGTGGTTTTTATAGGGGACGCACTCAATTCCCTACTAACCTGTGCCTAGGTTTTAGGCTCATTCGCAGCGCATACATTTTGACCGGTCGGGAGGTCTTCCACGGGATCGTAATGTTGGGCTTGGATATTGGTTTCCAAGGGGGACCCGCTTTGGAGTCGAGGCCATTGAACGAAAGTTTTCACCATCTGCTCCGGGTCTACAAGTCAAGAACCCTGCAAAATGAGAAAGAAATAGTCTTGCTCGTACTTCTTCGAGCTAAGTTATATGTTAACCCAAGTGTCTTAGTCAGAGAAGACTGTTTCAGGGTTGTAACATTGGTAGGATTGGGGACCGAAAAAAGGCTTGTTTTTGGCCCAGAATTCGTGACGGGTTTGACATTGGTGATCATTGCTGATTTGCCTCCTGTCATTTCCTTTATGCATCTTTAGTCTTTGAGGTGTGCAATCGATTTTGAGGTGTGCACCAATTCTTTAGAGAGCCTCTCTTGTTGCATTCAGAGAACGATAACTCTTTCTATGTCTTTGTTCTGCGCTCGGCACCATCTGGGGAGCAACCCTTTTGGATTTGGCTCCTTCAGGGATTTCTTCTTTTCCCATCCGGCTTCATTTCGGATCAATCAAACAACTTACACGAGCATCGGCCTTGCTTTTACCAGGCACTTTGCTTTTTCTCGATGCCGTGGATTTTTCTCATTCACTTTTGAAATCCCATTTTTTTATCTTCATGGGATCGTGTTAGACCTACGATCAAAGGTCTAACAAGGTTAAGCATTAACTTAGGAATTTTTTTGCAAACCCTAAGTCTTGAACTCCTTTGTTTCTGAAGTGATGTTGTATTCGTCTTGGAATGTGCAATGATCACCAACGGGTTTATGAAATGATTTTGCAGGCTCAACTTGGCTGTGCAAAGGGTAAAGGTGTGTGGGATAGAGAAATGAATGCTTCTCGTCATCCTATGACATTTGGATTACCATATAAACAGCACACAAAGATTAATGTTAGTCCGAGCAAGAAAATTTCTAACCATTTTCTCCTGATGCTGCTGGACTCACCTCCATTTTGCCCCAATGTGGGGTGGTTCTTGACAGGGTTAAGAATGAAAACCGCCGTTCAAAGGGGTTATCAACGGTCACCTGTAGTGTTTGGGGGATATGAAACGAATGCCTCCGTCGTCCCAACCCATGTAATCGCTGCGAATGGTCCCTACTTCCGTAGGTCCAGATTTTGCTGTCTTATCCGCTCCACTTCTCTCTTAAGTGTGTATATGACGTGTTTGGACTAGGCTTTGCCTCTCGTCTTTTGAGAAAACGTCCTTTTGAAAGTTTTGAACAACTTTTGATTGAAAAAATCTTTTTCGTTTTCTCCAAAAAATTTACCCGTCAAGGGGATTTTATGATGCACCATGCATGTTCTTATTCATGTTCAGACAACCTCCTATTTCAAAACATGAATGCCAATGAAGTTAGAATTCTATGTCTTTTTCAGACATTAGATTCTGAAAGTTTTTCTTTTCTTCTCAGTTTTTTATTCAACATCTTCAATGGATTGGGGAAAGGGATACTTACCTGTCCCCCGCGGTTGGAGATCCCTGAAAATGCGGAAGAAACATGTTATTGTACGTTCACGAATTTTTCAAAAAATTAGAACGATACATCTTACCCTTGGTCGTGTGCCCCTGCGAGTGCACACAGGTTGTGAAAATCTGTCCTCCTTGATGGCGAGTCCCTATCAAGGATAAATAACAAGTGTTAACTCATATTCCCAAATCCAAGATAAATTAGGACGATACGACTTTACTCTTGATTTGCATTCCGTTATGATGTGTGTATTGATATGAACAACATCTATCAAATTCCTCTATCCGTGCTTGAAGGTATTTGCAACGCCTACGGTCCATTTGCCCCAGCTGGGCGACGTCTGGTTTTGTCATTTGAATGCATGAGCTTTGGGTGCATTGTCTCTTTTATCACCTGAGATAAAAAAAAATGGAGAAAAATTTATCCCCAGATCTGATTAAAAATCAATTAGGAACGATACGTCCTTTTACCAAACGAGTGGCTCTGCGGCCAAATGTATTTTGCACTGAAGGGACGAATTCCACTATGCTCCACGGGTTTGGGGAATTTGCCCCCATTTTCGATAGAAATGAGCCTTATCAAGATGTATACAATACAAATAGATCCCTAATACAATCAATCTAAGGGACGATATAGAGAGGATCTCAGCAAAATTAATTTTATACAAGAGAACTAAAAATGTCAAATCAATCAAAGGAATATGGTCCGAACACTTGGAGATGCCCCAGTTCCAGTCTTCGAGATGTCACTCCGGGATCACCGATTTTTTTTAGGTGGTTTTAGATATACCAACCATCTAAAGACATGCACATGAGACAAGTGAGGATAAAACTTCTAAAAATCAAAGGATTTGGCACTGTTGACACCTGATTTTTGATCAGTCTTTCATAGTTTATTTTTAAAAAATTCATAAAAAATCTATAAAAAGTTAAAAAAATTAAAAAATCATCTTTGGTAGCCTTGACCAAGTTAAAGGAACCATTTTTGATAAAAAATAATTTGTCATATTTTTAAATATTTTTTAATATTTTCCAAAAATAGAAAAATACATGAAAAATGAAGAAAAATAGCGTTCGATGTCGTAAAAATATAGAAAAATAGTCAATATTTTTATTTTAATTTCCTTTTCATTTTGAACTCATAAATAGTCAAAATTCAAGTTCAATTGCATGTGTTTCTTCACGACGCATAGAGTTGAATTTGGCAAAAAAATGTCATTCGAGTATTTTAATTTGTAAATTTCTACATATTTTTTAGTCTTGACGTCCAATTAGATCGACCACCATCTACAATAAATTCCCCTTGCTAAATATTTTCGTTTTTGTTTCACATGATTTCATGGTGTAAAACGCCGAGTGGATCCCCAAATATAATCGGGTCGGCATGAGCTCGATAGCTCGTCCAAGACCAAACCAGGGCACGGCGAACCCCATGTGAGTACTCTCGAACTCCTTCGATGCTTCCTAATGCTTTTCTTAGGTTAGATCGTGTGTAGAATGGCTAGGACAGCTAAATCATTCTTGAGCTGTGATTGATAAATAGGACATTACTAGGAATGCCATGTGATTTATTTGCATATCTAGATTCCTTGAGTTGGGCATTTTATTACTGATTGTGATTGCTAGGATAATCACTCTTATCTACATGAATTTCTAGATTTAGGGTTCATACCTTACTCATCCGCATGAATCTCAGGCTAGAAAATTTAGTCAACTTAGGTACCGAAAGGGCGTCAACTCTGACAGTTGGTGTAACTAAGTCCCCGAAACCATTTCTCTGGTTCTCGCAGAATTGAATAGAAACTCCCAACTATTCGATTGGGTGGTCCAATCATACCCTAAAAAAATGATTGGTGGCGACTCCATGGCATGCACACTTAGCACATGTCACTAGACCACACTGAAAGTCGATCACGCATACCTCCGTTGCGATTTGGGTAATGGGCCTTGGGAGAGGCCCGCGTCCGACCAGACAGGACGGCCCATTAGCCCTCGAGAGCCCGACAACCTCAAGAGGGTCGCGACAGACTGGCGACTCCACTGGGGACTGGTTCTTAACCATTTAGTGGACTTGAGCCGATTAAAAAGTTGATTGATTCTTCTAACCTAATTTTATGCAGATGCTCTCGAAAGTGAGGTGTATATGCTAACGAATGTGTTAGATGTTTTTGTAGACGGGAGAAATAAGGGGTGAAGTGCTTGTTAACTTTGTTTTATGCAGGCAAGAGTTTTGGATGTATGATTGTGTGGATGTTTATATTGAAGCGGTGATTGTTAAATAAAATGCATGTCTTTTGCTTTAGCACGACACAATGAATACACACAATTGCGCCTAAAACCCCAGGCGCCCTCTTTAGGAACACAATAGAAGGAATTGAAAATGGAATCTCCGTGAGGAAAAACATGGGGTAATCCACTTTTCAATTCCGCTCACTTCGAACTATGGATTGAGTCCCAATGCAACGATAGTTGTGCAATGAAATCGGCTCTTCCCAGAATTCGAGGTGAGAACCTTGGCTTTAGGTACCAAGCCCTATCTTTTGATTTTTAGGAGTTTTCCCTCACTTGTCTCATGCGTTTGTCTATGGAAGGTTAGTATACCTAACACTGCTAAAAATACAGAGAAGCTTGATTTTCTCTTAAGTTTGGTTGGTAAGACTTTTCTATCCCTCGAACTTGTTACAGCTCTTAATCATTATATTCATTGCATAATTCCAGTGATTGGATTAAATGCCATTTTGAGGATAGATAGGTGTGTTTTCCTCCCAATGTTCTTGATGGAAGATGAAGATGGTGTCATCCCATTACGAGCGCCAAGTGGACAAGAAGAGCCTGCTATGGACATCATTGAGGTATCATCTAATGAAGATGACGATTTGGAATAGGTGATCCTGAAGTCACGTCTCAAAGATCGAAACTGGGGCATCTCTAAGTATTAAGATCACATTCCTTTGTTTTAATTTTCATTTCTGGCCTTCTTGTATAGGATTTATTTTGCTGAGATCCTCTCTATCTGATCCCTTATATTGATTGTATTAGGGATCTATTTGTGTTTATATACATTCAGATTGAAATTTGTTGTATTTCTATTGACTTGTCATTGGAATGTGATAGTGGCATTTCTTCTAATCACTCGAATACTCCAAAATCAATTTTATAATTCCTTTGGATGAAATTGAAATTGGAAGTCTTATACAACCTTTTGGCCGTATAGGGCAATACAATCCCAATTTCGCCAGAAGGAACTATAAACTTGAATTGGTTCATGCATGTTTTGCATCATTGGTAATCCACAATAATTGATCAAGAGTATTCGTGTTTTTCAAATTTAATGAAAAGATAGATATCCAAATTACTCTCGTTCTTAGCAAACGGCTTTAATTTGGATACCGTATCTTCAATTGAATTTAAAACACATCGTAATTGTGTACTTTTGAACATTCCATTGATTTTCTTGGAATTGATCAAAGGCGATTATCGTGAATTACATTCCTTTCAATGATATGCTTTCCTTTGATGAATATTGATAAAAGCTTTTGCACAAGTCCAAAATCCTTGTAAAAGCTCTTATCCCTATTAATCACAAGTAAGCATAAAATTGAAAGGATTTATGCTTTATTTTTCAAATTCTTTCTTCTGATTCTGCCTTTTCATTTGAAACAGGTTAAAAACAAGTAGAGAAGAGAAGTCTTTTTGTGGATAATCGCGGTGGGAGGTTCCTTTATCCGATCATAAGCAAGATTAAAAAATCAAGATGTACACGCTCGAATCATCAATGTCAAAGCGCAGCTTGCCTAGGTTGAGAGTGGTCAGGTGTTCGAGAAAGTCAGCCATACAGAAGTTGAGACACACACATTAGAGCTTTCATTCATTTCGCTCAATCGAGGGACCTTAAAAGCAGATCATACAAATCATCGGGGTGGAAACATAAAACCGCAATGAGCCCTAATTAGCATCACAAAGGAACCAAGTTGGCCCTCCATATTATTGATGCTTTGCTTATACTCACCACCTCGAGACTCGAGATCTGCAAGCTTAAGAAGAAGGCGTTTACATTCCCCTTTAAGCTCGGCAACCTTGGTCCCGTGATCTTCGGCGGCTATTTCCAGGTCCCGAACTAGTCCTCTCCCATGGGCTATATCCGCGGTAATGCTGTCAAGCCTTTCTTCCTGCCACTCACATTGAAACTTCAACACGACATTACGACGGTCGTGCTCATAGGTGGTCAGGGATAAGGCCAAGCGCTCCACCAAATTTCCCCTCTCGCGAAGCAACATCGAGACTCGCTTGTTGGCGAACTCAACAGCCTTTCTGTGACTATCGGCCACAAGGTTGGCCAACACCAAGCAGTTGGACCGATCCTCATAGCGAGCTCGCAAAACGTGAGCCACGGTAGCTTTTCGATGAGCGACACGGTAAGTCTCTAAAAAGTTTATAAAGAGGGTTGGGAAGATTCTATATTCCCTCTCTAAATTAGTGCCCTCGATGGAGGTGGTGTCTATTTCCACGAGCAAAATGCGGATTTCATCTTCAGTTTCTGGGTGATCGGCTATATGAGCATAGCCTCGACCGAGGAGGTTATAGAGTTTTTCCCACTGGGCCAAAATTTCGGCCGAGAAAGCGCAAATAGGAGAGGAGGTCATTTTCGTTGGAGTGAGGGAGAAGAAGATGAGTGTGGTAGAGTGATTAAAATAAGAAAAGGCAATTATGTAAGAGTGTTAATCTTCTCTGCATTAACTCCTCCTTTTATAGCAACTCGAGAATGAAGAAAGGCACAGCAATAATGCTCGTGGAGCCAAGTTAATTGGGTAAAGCAGTGGTGGCTCTTTCGGTGAACCATCAGATCTGTCCCAGTCCGCGATTTCAGGCTTGATAAACCTAAAAAAGTTGTAAAAAGATATGTCGGTGTCTGTCGCGACCCTCTCGAGGTTGCATGTGGGCTCTCAAGGGCTAATGGGCCGTCCAGTCTGGTCGGACGCGGGCCTCTCCCAAGGCCCGTTACCCAAATCGCAACGGAGGTATGCGTAGTCGACCTTCAGTGTGGTCTGGTGGCATGTGCTAAGTGTGCATGCCATGGAGTCGCCACCAATCATTTTTTTGGAGGGTATGATTGGACCACCCTATTGAATAGTCGGGAGTTTCTATTCAATTCTACGATAACCAGAGAAATGGGTTCGGGGACTTAGTTACGTCAACTGTTAGAGTTGACGCCCTTTCGGTACCTAAGTTGATTGAATTTTCTGCAATTTTTCTCAAATTTTTTTTGAATTTTTCCTTAGTATTCACTTTTTTTGAATTTTTTTTTATTTGATTTTTTTATTATAAATTTCCTGAAAATAAGTCCCAACTGAACGGTCCCTAACTCGCCACGTGGCGTCTCGGTGACAATCGAATCATTTTAATTGTTGTAAAATTCGAATTTTATTTCTTTTAATGTTAAAATTTTTTTTTATTCTGAAAATCATCGGATCACGACACGTGGCTCATCTGCAACCATCCAATCTAGCATTTTTTTTTGTTTTTATAGGACGCAACACAATGCAAAAAAAAATAATAATAATAAAGAAGATATTAAGTCGTTATACAACATAAACATAAGCAAAGGAGATGGGATCCGGTGAATTTTACGACGTCGGAGTCCGTCGGTGCTCGTGCAACAATGTGTGGGGGGTATAAACCACCAGCAGGAGGCTCGGCCTTCCGATTCTGGGGTAGCACAATATAATTTACAGAAAATAAATAAATAAAACACCTTGGACACCAATAGGAGGCTTAGCCTTCCGATTCTGGGTCTTTTATGCGAAATATAGAAATGTTATGACATAAAGTAAATACACAGCAAATATTTAGACACCAACAGGAGGCTCGGCCTTCCGATTCTGGGTCTTTTATGCGAAATATAGAAATGCTATGACATAAAGTAAATACGCAGCAAATATTTAGACACCAACAGGAGGCTCGGCCTTCCGATTCTGGGTCTTTTATGCGAAATATAGAAATGTTATGACATAAAGTAAATACACAGCAAATATTCAGCAACCTTAAAATTCCAGAACATGGCCTATCATCTTAGAAAGCCATCACCGAAAATTTCACCTTAAAAGGAGTCCAAATGAGTGAGATATGACCACAATACCTCAATTCGCTCGATTTTCGTCGACTGTTTTTCAAAAAATCACCATAATTTAACCAGACCTCGAAAATTCACGAAACCAACGGGAAATTGTTAAGGACATCTTAACTTAACCTGTGATGGTCAGAGGGAGGCGCAAAGGTCGCCGGAAGGGCTGATCGTGGAGGACGACGGTGGCGGCAGAAACTGGTCGTTACAGGGTCAGCAGCGACCTTTGCTCATTCAAACGGCTCCATCGGACGAATGGCTGGGCCAAATGAGCCTTATAATATATCCCTGGAAAGATAAGACGATAAGCTTTCTATTGGAGGTGGTTTCGCCTCGATCTGATATTGGACGACGGAGTTATGACCGGAACAGTGAGATGGTTCGGGAAAGGGAGAGGAGAGAGGAAGAAGAAGAAGAAGAAGAAGAAGAAGAAGAGGAAGAGGAAGAGGAAGAGGAAGAGAAAGAGAGGCGACGGATGATGGGGGGAGGTGCCTAAAATACTAAAAATAAAATAATAAAATAATAATAAAATAATAAAATAATAATAATAATAAAATACTAAAAAGTAAAAAAATAATAAAATAATCAAAAGTGAAGACAAAATGATTAGTCCCCTTTTCCTTTTAAATGATGATGTTTTCACTCCTTTTCCTTTTAATCATTACTAATATTTTTGCCAAATTCAATTTTATGATGATCAAAGAACACCTAAAATCAAACCTGAATTTTACTATTTATGAGGTCAGAAAAATGGATAAAATAAAAATAAAAATACCGAATATTTTTATATATTTTTGTGACCTCAAATATTATTTTTCTTGATTTTCTTGATTTTCTTTTTCTTTTTTTCTTTTTTTTTGTATTTTTCGAAAATATATTAAAAAATGAAAATTATGAAAATTATTTTTTTGGTCAAAATGGTTCATTTAGCTTGGCTAAGGTAACCAAAATTGATTTTTCAATTTTTCAACTTTTTATGGATTTTCTATGAATTTTCAAAAAAAATAAAAATAAAAAAGTTGATCAAAATTTAGGTGTCAACAGCTGCCCCTCTTTGAGAGGAATCTCGTTAGAGGTTTCTCTCAAAGATAAGGTGACACCTGAGTCCTGATCGACTCGACTCGGGAAACTAAAGGAAAAGGAGTCATGACATCCAATCTTCATGCTTGTCCATGTATGCTCTTTCTTGAAGGGGGAAACATTCATTTGACATGAGAGAGTGAGATAATAGAGAGACATACCTGCTACTTACCTGTTCGATGTTTGTGCGATTTTTCGCGGTGTTTGATGGATTCGAGAGAATTTCTAGAAACTCGTTACTAGAGTATCCTAGAGAGGTTAAGCTCTGACCCGTATGGTAGGTCAAACCATAATGTGATTCCTAACTGATAGGAATCTAAGGAAGACGCGTCCCATTTGAGATTTGCCAATGATTTTGATCCGTATGGTGGATTGGACCATTGAGTTGACCATTTAAGTGATTTTCACTATTGGATTGACCCTTCAGGCGGTTTCTACCTTTGTTTGACCCTTTAGGCGGTTTCTACCTTTGTTTTGACCCTTCAGGCGGTATCTACCATTGTTTTGACCCTTCATGTGGTATCTACCATCATTGCTTTGAAAAGGGGGTCTCATGACGAGGGTTCTCCACGTCCAATGAGACTGCCTGGTTTTTGAAAAGGGGTCTCATGACGAGGGTTCTCCACGTCCGATGAGACTGCCTAAATTTTGAAAAGGGGTCTCATGACGAGGGTTCTCTACGTCCGATGAGACTACCTGACTTTTGAAAAGGGGTCTCATGACGAGGGTTCTCCATGTCCGATGAGACTGCCTAAATTTTGAAAAGGGGTCTCATGACGAGGGTTCTCCACATCCGATGAGACTGCCTAAATTTCGAAAAGGGGTCTCATGACGAGGGTTTTCCACGTCCGATGAGACTGATTGAATTTTGAAAAGGGGTCTCATGACAAGGGTTCTCCACGTCCGATGAGACTGCCTGATTTTTGAAAATGGGTCTCATGACGAGGGTTCTCCACGTCCGATGAGACTGTTTTATATTTTTGAAAATGGGTCTCATGACGAGGGTTCTCCACGTCCGATGAGACTGCCTGATTTTTTTAAAATGGGTCTCATGACAAGGGTTCTCCACGTCCGATGAGACTGCCTGATTTTTGAAAATGGGTCTCATGACGAGGGTTCTCCACGTCCGATGAGACTGTTTCTTTTAAAAGGGTTTTTCTTCCCCTTTTTTTTAGAGATCCCGAAGTTTGTCGGGAATTCAGTTTTGAAGCAGTGAAAGATTTTATTTTGACAAAGCTTCACTTGAGTTTGTTGAGCCGACATTCTGAGAGCTGGGTTCTCCAGGTATCCTGCAGAAAGTTCAAACCTGAAAGATTTTTCTTCACCAAGAAAATGTTAATAATCTTTGGGAAGACAATAATTGTCCAATTGACAAAATTTTATGACTTAAGTTTTAGTCATGAAATGTGCATTTTGATGCTGGAGGTTATCCAAAGCATTCTTACAACATGCAAATGTGATCACAAATTCCTTGCATGGAAATTTCGGATCAACAGTTTGAAAATTCCAAAAAGAGTTTGTTCAAAACATCAATTGGAATATTTCTCGACAAGGAGGCCATCTCATCTGTTTTGAGGTAATGATTTTTATAGGGGATGTACTCAATTCCCTACTGACCTGTGCCTAGGTTTTAGGCTCATTCGCAGCGCATACATTTTGATCGGTCGGGAGGTCTTCCACGGGACCGTAATGTTGGGCTTGGATATTGGTTATCAAAGGGGGGACTCACTTTTGAGTCGGGGCCATTGAATGAAAGTCTTCATCATCTGCTCCGGGTTTACAAGTCAAGAACCCTGCAAAATGAGAAAGAAATAGTCTTGCTCGTACTTCTTCGAGCTAAGCAATATGTTAACCCAAGTGTCTTAGTCAGAGAAGACTGTTTCAGGGTTGTGACATTGGTAGGATTGGGGACCGAAAAAGGCTTGTTTTTGGCCCAGAAATTACGAAGGGTTTGACATTGGTGATCATTGCAAATTTATCACCTGTCTTTTCCATTCTGCATCTTCAATTTTTGAGGCATGCAACCGCTTTTGAGGTGTGCACAAACTCTTTAGAGAGCGTCTCTTGTTGCGTTCAGAGAGCGACTCTCTCTATGTCTTTGTTCTGCGCTTGGCACCATTTGGGGAGCAGCCCTTTTGGATTTGGCTCCTTCAGGGATTTCTTCTTTTCCCATCCGGCTTCATTGTGGATCAATCAAACAACTTACACAAGCATCGGCCCTGCTTTTACCAGGCACTTTGCTTTTTCTTGATGCCGGGGATTTTTATCTTTTGTCGAAATCCCGCCTTTTCTTTTCCTTTGGAACTACGATGTTCAGAAAATTGTGCTAGATATACACCTTGAATCATATCACACTTGAACGCCGATATGAAATCTTTCTATAAATCCCATCTCTTGGATTCTTCCGTTCTTGGAGTGATGCAGTTTCCATCTTGAAACATGCCATGATCACCAACATGGGTTTATGAAATGAATTTGCAGGCTCAACTTGGCTGTGCAAAGGATATGGTGTGTGGGATAGAGAAATGAATGCTTCTCGTCATCCTATGGCACTTGGATTACCATATAAACAACACACCAAGATTAATGTTAGTCCGAGCAAGAAAATTTCTAACCATTTTCTCCTGATGCTGCTGGACTCACCTCCATTTTGCCCCGACGTGGGGTGGTTCTTGCCAGGGTTGAGAATGAAAACCGCCGTTCGAATGGGTTGGCAATGGTCACCTGTAGTGTTTGGGGATATGAAACGAATGCCTCTGTCATCCCGATCTATGTAATTGCTGCGAATAATCCCTACTTCCGTAGGTCCAGATTTTACTATCTGATCCGCTCCATTTCTCTCTCAAGTGTGTATAGGACGTGTTTGGATTAGGCTTTGCCTCTCGTCTTTTGAGAAAACGTCCTTTTGAAAGTTTTGAACTTTTGATTGGAAAAAATCTCTTTCATTTTCTCCAAAAATTTTACCCGTCAAGGGGATTTTACGATGCACCATGCATGTTCTTATCCATGTTCAGACAACCTCCTGTCTTAAAACATGAATGCCAATGAGTTTTGAATTCTATGTCTTTTCTAGACATTAGATTCTGAAAGCTTTTCTTTTTTATTTAACATCTTCAATGGATTGGGGAAAGGGATACTTACCTGTCCCCCGCGGCTGGAGATCCCTGAAAATGCAGAGAAAACATGTTATTGTACGTTCACGAATTTTTCAAAAATTTAGAACGATACATCCTACCCTCGGTCGTGTACTCCAACGGGTAATTCATGGGGTGTGAAAACCTGTTTCACCTTGATGGCGATCCCCTGTCAAAGACAGGAATTAGTTGTCAGTTTGCGTTCCAAAATTCAAGGCAAATTGGAACGATACAGCCTTGTTCTTGCTTTGTGTTTCCATTTGAACACAAACTCGCGGCTTGCAGGATTTGGCCCTCTATCTTGTGGTCTTGATCCCTCCGTTTGGTTGGCGATGAATCATTCTCAAGGATTTGCCCCAGAGGAGATCCATTTGTGTTTTTGGGCGCATTCCAGCGCCATTCTTCAAGGTTCCTTTTATTCAAGGAAAAAAGAAAATTTTTATCAAAATGCATGTCAAAGCATGGGACGTAGGAGCGATACTTTTTACCCTCCACTAGGTCTTATAATCAAAGACCATTTCTTGGAGTACTGACTCCCAAGGTCAATAGCTTTATTCGCCTCCTCGTTGGCGAGTTCTTTTCTTTTGAGGCTTTCGGTGCCAACGACTCCCTGTTAAATGAGTAAAAACTCATGTTAGGCATGTGGTCTTCGAAGACCAAAATGGAACGATACAAGGTTACCGTTCACCCATATTCGTATCTTGGGTTTAATTCTGATGCGGACGACTCTACAGTTGCGTCCATTGATTTTGCCAGAGAAGAAACGTTATTCTTTGTCCGGCGCACAAATGATTCGCTTGCCCCAGTTGGGCATGATTTGTCGTAGCTAGGTGACGCTTGCCCCAGCTAACTCCCTTTTGCATTTTGTTGCATTGACGCATTCAGGCTATTTGACATCCGCAAAAATGGGTTTACTCGTGATTGAGTACTTCAACAACCTGCGCGATGAAAGGAGTGAAAGAGTCAATCACCGCGTAAGGAGCTTTAATTGAAACGATTACGGATTTACTATCCCCGCTCTGGTCACTTCTGGCATCCAAGATGCTGGAAATTTTTCAATGGGCCCGTTCATTCTCGTCATCACCTGCAAGAATGAGGAACCATATCAACTTGTGAACCAGTCAATCCGATTTGGAACGGATACAACTTTTTCGATTTAGGGAGAGCCAATCCTAATTAGGTTGCTCCCTCTTCATAATTTGATTCAATTTGTCATTGCAATCACAATGGGTGACATCTGCTGAAGGCACATTTCTTTTCGTCTTATAGGGAAAATAAATTTTCCTTCGTTTGTCTTTGACCATCCTATCCTGTAGACAAAAGACATAAAGGTCCCCGTCAGGTATAATATTCGAAGGGCTTATTGGAACGATTACAGTTTCACCATCGTTCCATGATCATCTTGCATGTGATCGGATGAGGACATTTTTGACAAATGTATGCCATGTAAAACATGTCCCTCGTGTCTATCCACAAATGGATTTTCCTTCTGTACCTGTTTTTCACCTGAGAGGAAAAGATAGGAAATATTATGCCGGTATCTGATTGAAAATCAATTAGGAACGACACGTCTTTACACTTGACCCGGCTGCCCCGGTCAAAAGGCATTTGTCCTCATCAGTTGACTCTCCAGGGTGGTCCAGCGCTTTTCCATGCCATCCTGGTTCGTTTAAACTCGCGACTGATTCTTCACACAAGTCTTTGGATTTTGATTCATAAGCGGCGTTGAATGACCTTTTGGTTTCGAGGTGTACCAATCATTCACACACATGCGCATGAGACCAGTGAGGTTTGACTTCTAAGAATCAAAATAGGGTTTGGAACCTAAGGCCAAGGCTCCCACTTCGAGTTCTAGAAAGGGTAGATTCCATTGCACAACTATCGTTGCATTGGGACCCAATCCATAGTTCGAAATGAGCAGAATTAAAAATGGATTACCCCGTGTTTTTCCTCACGAAGATTCCATTTTCAATTCCTTCTATTATTTTCCTAAAGAGGGCGCCCGAGGTTTTAGGCGCGGCTGTGTGTGTTCATTGTGTCGTGCTAAAGCAATAAACATGCATTTCATTTAGCAAACATCGCTTCAATATAAACATCCACACAATCATACATCCTAAACTCCTACCTGCATAAGACATAGTTAATGAACACTTCACCCCTTATTTCTCCAATCTGCAAAAACATTTAACACCTCAAGGGTTAAAGTACGTACCTCAACTTGAAGAGCATCTGCATAAAACATGTCAGAAAAATCAATCAACTTTTTAATCGGCTCAAGTTCTCTAAGTCCCCAGCGGAGTCGCCAGTCTGTCGCGACCCTCTCGAGGTTGCATGTGGGCTCTCAAGGGCTAATGGGCCGTCCAGTCTGGTCGGACGCGGGCCTCTCCCAAGGCCCGTTACCCAAATCGCAACGGAGGTATGCGTAGTCGACCTTCAGTGTGGTCTGGTGACATGTGCTAAGTGTGCATGCCATGGAGTCGCCACCAATCATTTTTTTGGAGGGTATGATTGGACCACCCTATTGAATAGTCGGGAGTTTCTATTCAATTCTACGATAACCAGAGAAATGGGTTCGGGGACTTAGTTACGTCAACTGTTAGAGTTGACGCCCTTTCGGTACCTAAGTTGATTGAATTTTCTGCAATTTTTCTCAAATTTTTTTTGAATTTTTCCTTAGTATTCACTTTTTTTGAATTTTTTTTATTTGATTTTTTTATTATAAATTTCCTGAAAATAAGTCCCAACTGAACGGTCCCTAACTCGCCACGTGGCGTCTCGGTGACAATCGAATCATTTTAATTGTTGTAAAATTCGAATTTTATTTCTTTTAATGTTAAAATTTTTTTTTATTCTGAAAATCATCGGATCACGACACGTGGCTCATCTGCAACCATCCAATCTAGCATTTTTTTTTGTTTTTATAGGACGCAACACAATGCAAAAAAAAATAATAATAATAAAGAAGATATTAAGTCGTTATACAACATAAACATAAGCAAAGGAGATGGGATCCGGTGAATTTTACGACGTCGGAGTCCGTCGGTGCTCGTGCAACAATGTGTGGGGGGTATAAACCACCAGCAGGAGGCTCGGCCTTCCGATTCTGGGGTAGCACAATATAATTTACAGAAAATAAATAAATAAAACACCTTGGACACCAATAGGAGGCTTAGCCTTCCGATTCTGGGTCTTTTATGCGAAATATAGAAATGTTATGACATAAAGTAAATACACAGCAAATATTTAGACACCAACAGGAGGCTCGGCCTTCCGATTCTGGGTCTTTTATGCGAAATATAGAAATGTTATGACATAAAGTAAATACACAGCAAATATTCAGCAACCTTAAAATTCCAGAACATAGCCTATCATCTTAGAAAGCCATCACCGAAAATTTCACCTTAAAAGGAGTCCAAATGAGTGAGATATGACCACAATACCTCAATTCGCTCGATTTTCGTCGACTGTTTTTCAAAAAATCACCATAATTTAACCAGACCTCGAAAATTCACGAAACCAACGGGAAATTGTTAAGGACATCTTAACTTAACCTGTGATGGTCAGAGGGAGGCGCAAAGGTCGCCGGAAGGGCTGATCGTGGAGGACGACGGTGGCGGCAGAAACTGGTCGTTACAGGGTCAGCAGCGACCTTTGCTCATTCAAACGGCTCCATCGGACGAATGGCTGGGCCAAATGAGCCTTATAATATATCCCTGGAAAGATAAGACGATAAGCTTTCTATTGGAGGTGGTTTCGCCTCGATCTGATATTGGACGACGGAGTTATGACCGGAACAGTGAGATGGTTCGGGAAAGGGAGAGGAGAGAGGAAGAAGAAGAAGAAGAAGAAGAAGAAGAAGAGGAAGAGGAAGAGGAAGAGGAAGAGAAAGAGAGGCGACGGATGATGGGGGGAGGTGCCTAAAATACTAAAAATAAAATAATAAAATAATAATAAAATAATAAAATAATAATAATAATAAAATACTAAAAAGTAAAAAAATAATAAAATAATCAAAAGTGAAGACAAAATGATTAGTCCCCTTTTCCTTTTAAATGATGATGTTTTCACTCCTTTTCCTTTTAATCATTACTAATATTTTTGCCAAATTCAATTTTATGATGATCAAAGAACACCTAAAATCAAACCTGAATTTTACTATTTATGAGGTCAGAAAAATGGATAAAATAAAAATAAAAATACCGAATATTTTTATATATTTTTGTGACCTCAAATATTATTTTTCTTGATTTTCTTGATTTTCTTTTTCTTTTTTTCTTTTTTTTTGTATTTTTCGAAAATATATTAAAAAATGAAAATTATGAAAATTATTTTTTTGGTCAAAATGGTTCATTTAGCTTGGCTAAGGTAACCAAAATTGATTTTTCAATTTTTCAACTTTTTATGGATTTTCTATGAATTTTCAAAAAAAATAAAAATAAAAAAGTTGATCAAAATTTAGGTGTCAACAGTGTCACCATATTAAAATTGAGCGGGAGTTAAGCGCAACTATCGAAAAAAGTTGCGAAAGGATTTGGCGGTCCCATCATATTAAAAAACTGAGCAGGAGGCGAGCGTTGTTCCACCTTTTTGAAAATAAGTGGGAGACAGACATGGATATCGAGAAAAGGAAATCGATTTGGTGTCCCTCCACGTTGAAAAGAAGAAAGAAGACGACAAAGCGGGAAATACGAAATCTTGGGAGCAACGCTTGCTTGACGATCTTCATCCATGTTTAAAGAACGTTTCATGGGCATACAGAACCACTCAAAAGAAAATTTAGAGAGAGTGAGCATACATGAGAGAGTAGAGAACCCTGAGTGAGCAAAAATTGATCGAACATTTTTCGATCCAACATGTTTGAGGGTTACCATCAGTTGCTAGAGGCGACTGATCCAAAAATCTCAGAAAATGAACTACTGAGAGATCTCGAAGATTCCAGGATGGCGTCTGGTACCAGAACCACAGAACCCAACCCTTTCGGCAACGAAGTTCAGGATCTCAACAGCGACGACAACAGCAGCAGCGATGGTCAATCTCGGAAAAGGAAACTTCGCCAGTGCCACACTCAGAATGAAATCCAAGAGCTTGAAGCTTTCTTTAGTGAATGCCCTCTCCCGAACATGAAATAAAGAAATGAATTGGGCCAGAAGCTAGGGATGAAACCTTTGAGGGTCAAGTTTTGGTTTCAAAATAAGCGAGCCAAATTGAGGGCTCAATACAGACGTCAAGAACTTGCGATTCTAAAGGAGGAAAACGAAAAGCTTCGAGCGGAGAACATGGGGTATAAGAAAGCTCCCAGCACTATCGCTTGCCTTAATTGCGGTGGCCTTATCACTCTCGGCGAAATGTTCCTTGATAAGCCTTATATGAGGATTGAAAATGCTCATTCACCACCCCACTCCCTCGAACCATCTTCGATACAATCGGATTTTGTTGGAGATATGCATGAACAAATCAATTCTACGAAGTCAATATCGATGCCTTCTAAAGGATGTGATATGCGTCACCATGATTGGAGTTTCCTTAACGATGAGCTTACTATCACGACCGACCAATCCAAAGCTGATGAATTCCTTCCACAACAATTTCCGGCTCGATCAAATTCTACTGGAAATAGGCCAGAGAGCAATAGCCAAGTTGTCAACACTGTTCCGGGTCGCAAGAAGACGAGGGTCAATTGGTCCCCCGAGCTTCATCTCAAGTTCCTTAGTGCGGTTCAGCAACTAGGGATCAACTCAGCATATCCAACGCGCATACTTGAGATCATGAACATACCAGGACTCACTAAAGATGGAGTCGCGAGTCACCTCAAGAGCTACAGAAGGGCGCTAAGACAGCGCCACACAGCACTGAACCTGAAAGAACTCAACTTGTGCCTAAACACTAGGCATGGCTATAACTATAATTCCCCTGAAGTAAGAAATACCCTGCCGAATCTAGGCACCGACCAAGCTGGTAGCAGCACCATCGACTACTTGGGCGCTAATCAGAATATTCCCCCGAATCATCTCAGCACCCCTCAAGAGTATATGCCACAAGTGCAGCAGGTACGAACTCCTTGGTTTGAGCAGCAACTTTTCGCTAGTGCTCTTCCTATCCCCGATCAACATATTGCGCCTAGTGTTCAAAGATCTGCCCGGCTTGGGCATATGATTTCGGAAGATCAAGCGGGCGGATGCTTTGAGGATTTTTGTTTCTCCCATTCCCAAATGGAATGTGCTTTTGATAGTGAACCGATCAATCATCCTCTTATAATCTCGAGCAACGACGAAGGTTCTAGCTCGAAGAATCAGATCGCTCACAACAGAAACAGGAATCCTTCAACGCCAAGCGATGATGGTCAACCCGAATATCAGTTGCTCGAAGAATCAAAAGATTTCCTTGATGAGGAGCTCCATATCTGGATCGATCAGTTTAAAACTGATGGACTTATGAAGTTATGATCCAAAATGACGATTATATGTCTGATTCATGGTGTAGCTGGCTGATCACCGAGAATCCTCAAGGGAACTAGGCACATGTGAATGGATGTATCATTAATCTTTCTGTCATAAAGTCTTCCATGCAAGATAATCTTCCTTAATGCCTAGAGTTAATCTGGGGCAGCGATCAGTACTACCTGCGAGCATCATCATGCTTGAGTACGACAATCCCTTGTTAGATTAGAGTCGAGGCGAATCAATTGAACGCCACGAAGAAAAACATTTAAAGGCTTCACATAGGAAAATGCGAGCAAAAGCCCGAGCGAGCTCAAAGACGGTTAGCTCTGTATCGTTCTAAGGGACCTTTAGTCGTTATGAACTCTAAATTGAGCTTGTTTCATTCTCGATGGGGGTCGCTAACTGCTTCAAGAATTTTATAACAAAAAACGAACCAGTTAGGGACGCCAATAGTGCTTTGTCCTGGTAGTCAGTGAACTGGAAGTGGTACGAAACGTCAGGAGTTCGATCTCAGGATTGAAAAATCATTTTATCAGTTTGTCTATCACCCGATGAAGTTCAAAGAGATTCGACGCAGATGACTATAGAACTTGGGGCAATTCGAAAATCATCGATTCATTTTCATCAAGCGGCGAAGTTGGTATTGTAAAATGTGAAGCACGCAAATGACAAATCCGAAGCAGAAGGAGATGAATCATGATTCGCTTATCCAAGGTCGGGATTTCAACCTTCGACTAAAGCCAAATCTAGGATGAGTTTTTGATCTTGCCCACTCGACAAAACCCATCTCCACTGAAAATGGGGGCAAACCATTCCTACATCTGGAAAGCATGTCGAAGCCGAAGACATCAAATTCATCGTTTGATCCGTGGGGCAAGTCCCCGAAGCAATAGTTATCATCCGCAGAGCGTAATGGAATCCATCCTTTCAATGTAAAACACATTTGGCCGCGGAGCCACCCATTTGGTAAAAAGAACGTACCGTTCCTAAATGATTTTCAATCAGATGCGGGGATAATGTTCTCTTATTTTCCTCTCAGGTGATGAACAGAGATGAGGCACCCAAGAAGCCATGCATTCAAATAACAAAACAGTGCATGAAACACGCCCAAAAAGATGAATGAATCTCCTCCGACGTAAATCCTCGAGGTGGATTCGTTGCCCAACCAGACGAAGAAATCATGGCCACAAGCTTGAGGGCCGGCTTCTACAATCCGCACATTGGCATGCAGAATGGAATTCAAATCAAGAGTAAAGTAGTATCGTCCCAATTTGTTTTGAATTTGGAAACCCAAAATAATGCTTAATATTTATCCTTGGCAGGAGCTCGCCATCAGGGCACACATGTAAGTTTCATTTTTCTCCAAAAACCAAGAAGTCGAAAGAACTTTAGAACACCCAACAATCTTGTGTTACTATGTGAAGTGCAGATTTTCACAACCCTTGTACACTCGTTGGAGCATATGACCAAGGGTAAGATGTATCGTTCCAATTTTTGTAAAGTTTTAGAATATACAATGACATATCCCTTTTATATCTCCAGGATCTCCAGCCTCGATGGGCAGGTAAGTATCCCTTTTCCCAATTCATTGGAGATTAAAAACTTTCAGAATTAATTCGATTCTCACATCTAAAAAGACATAGAATTCTTACTTCATTGACATTCATGTTTTAAAACATGAGATTGTCTGAACATGAATTACACATGTATGGTGCATCATAAAATCCCTTTGAAGGATAAATCTTGATGAAATGAAATGAATTTTTCCAATAAGAGTCGTTTGAACTGTTCAAAAGGGTATTTTCTCATAAGAGAAGCGAGCCTAATCCAAACACGTCCCATACACACTTGAGAGATGAGGAGATTGGAAATGATAGCGAAACCTTAACCTATGGATATAAGGGTCATTCGCAACGATTACATGGATCGAGATGACAGAGGCATTTATTTCTTCATTCCAAACACTACAGATGCCCATTGAGAACCCCATTGAACGGCGATTTTCATTCTCAACCCTGTCAAGAACCACCCCACATTGGGGCAAATGAAGGTTAGTCCAACAGTATCAGAAAGTAAACGGTTAGAAATTTTCTTGCTCGGACTAACATAAATCTTTGTGTGTTGTTTATATGATAATCCAAGTGTCATAGGATGACGAGAATGATTCATTTCTCTATCCTACACACTGTTATCCTTTGCACAACCAAGTTGAGCCAGCAAATTCATTTCATCAACCTATTGGTGATCATTGCATATTCCAAAGCAAAGGCAACATCACTCTAGGAATGGAAGCGTGCCAAAGTTTAAGTTGCATATCTAGCATGATTGCCGAAAATCCTAGCTCCAAAAGAAAAGAAAAACACGGGATTAAAAAAAGGGGGAAAAGAAAAATCCCTAGACATCAAGAAAAAGCAAAGTGCCTGGTAAAAAGCAAGGCTGATGTCTATTCAAAATATCCCCAGTAAAGTCTAGAGAGACGATGAAAAGACCCTGCAAAGGAGTTAGATCAAGATGACTACTCTCCAAATGTTGTCGTGCTCAAATTGCAAACACACAAACAGACGGTCTCTTAATGTAACAAGAGACGCTTTTAAACATCCTTGTGCGCTCTAAAAGAGGAGTGTACACTTCAAGAAATGGAGATGTTCTTCGAAGGACATGTGGCAAATTTGCAATGATCACCAATGTCAAACCCTTCACAATTTCTGGGCAAAAAATAAGCCTTTTTCGGTCCCCAATCCTTCCAATGTTACAACCCTGAAGTAGTCTTATCTGACTAAGACACTTGGGTTAATGTATAACTTAGCTCAAAGAAGTACGAGCAAGACTATTTCTTTCTCATTTTGCAGGGTTCTTGACTTGTAAACCCGGATCAGATAGTGAAAAATTTCGTTCAACGGCCTTGACTCAAAAGTGAGTCCCCCTTGGAAACCGATATCCAAGCCTAACACTACGGTCCCGTGAAAGACCTCCTGATCGGTCGAAATGTATGCGTTGCGAATGATCCTGAAACCCAGGCACAGGTCGGTAGGAAATTGAGCACTTTCCCTATTAAAGATCATTATCACAGAGCAGTGAGGAGCCTTCTTGGGTGAGAAATACTCCAATGGATGTTTTGAGCAAACTCTTTTTGAAATTTTCAAATTGTTTGATCTAGAGTTTCCGTGCAAGGAATTTATGATCACATCTGTATATGGCAGGAATGTTTTGGATAACCTCCAACAATCAAAATGCACATTTCATGACTAAAACTTAAGTCGTAGAATTTTGTCAGTTAGACAATTATTGTCTTCCCAAAGATTACTAATATCTTCTTGGCGAGGAAAATTTTTTCAGGTCTAAGCTTTCTGCAGGACTTTTGGCCACCCCAAAGACTGGGTGCGTCATCCTTAGGTGAAGCCTTTTAGTAGGCAAATCTTTTCTAAGACCGATCCACAGAATGATCGAGTCTCCGACTAGCCCCGAAGAGCGTACTAGCCCCGAAGAGCGGGTACGTCATCCTTTGATTCATATCAATTTGGAATCTCATAAATGGTAGAAACCGCCTGAAGGGTCAACTCAATGGTAGAAACCGTCTGAAGGGTCAATCAATGGTAGAAACCGCCTGAAGGGTCAACACAATGGTAGAAACCGCCTGAAGGGTCAATCAATGGTAGAAACCGCCTGAAGGGTCAACACAATGGTAGAAACAGCCTGAAGGGTCAATGTATGGTAGAAACCGCCTGAAGGGTCAACCAATGGAAGAAACCGCCTGAAGGGTCAAAACAATGGTAGAACCCGCCTGAAGGGTCAATGTATGGTAGAAACCGCATGAAGGGTCAACCAATGGTAGAAACCGCCTGAAGGGTCAACTCAATGGTAGAAACCGCATGAAAGGTCAATGAATGGTAGAAACCGCCTGAAGGGTCAAAGGACTGGTAGAGACCGCCTGAAGGATCAACCCAATGGTCCGATCCACCATACGGATCAAAACCTTGATGAATCCCGAACGCGGGAGGATTCGTTTTCCCTAATAAGCCTTACATTAGGCAAGCCATTTCTAGTTTAGTCCACCACACGGATCAAAACCCTTGGCAAATTCCCAAATGTGGGATGCGTCTTCCTTAGGTTCCTATCAGTTAGGAATCCCATTATGGTTTGACCTACCATACAGGTCAGAGCTTAACATCCCCAGGACACTCCGATGACAAGTCCTTAGGAATCTACTTGAACCCATCAGACAAAGCAAATGCCGCAAGCATTCGACAGGTAAGGGGCAGGGAAGTCTATCTACTCCTTAACTTTCTTACATCATATCAGGGAATTGAATGAGCACATCTCTTTTTAAGGAAAAGCACACATTGATGGGCATGAAAATTGGATGTCATGATTTCTTTTATTTTCCCAGTCGAGTCGATCGGAACACAGGTGTCACCTTGTCTTTGAGAGAAACCTCTGACGAAATTCCTCTCAAAGAGGGGCAGCTGTTGACACCTGATTTTTGATCAGTCTTTCATAGTTTATTTTTAAAAAATTCATAAAAAATCTATAAAAAGTTAAAAAAATTAAAAAATCATCTTTGGTAGCCTTGACCAAGCTAAAGGAACCATTTTTGATAAAAAATAATTTGTCATATTTTTTAATATTTTTTAATATTTTCCAAAAATAGAAAAATACATGAAAAATGAAGAAAAATAGCGTTCGATGTCGTAAAAATATAGAAAAATAGTCAATATTTTTATTTTAATTTCCTTTTCATTTTGAACTCATAAATAGTCAAAATTCAAGTTCAATTGCATGTGTTTCTTCACGACGCATAGAGTTGAATTTGGCAAAAAAATGTCATTCGAGTATTTTAATTTGTAAATTTCTACATATTTTTTAGTCTTGACGTCCAATTAGATCGACCACCATCTACAATAAATTCCCCTTGCTGAATATTTTCGTTTTTGTTTCACATGATTTCATGGTGTAAAACGCCGAGTGGATCCCCAAATATAATCGGGTCGGCATGAGCTCGATAGCTCGTCCAAGACCAAACCAGGGCACGGCGAACCCCATGTGAGTACTCTCGAACTCCTTCGATGCTTCCTAATGCTTTTCTTAGGTTAGATCGTGTGTAGAATGGCTAGGACAGCTAAATCATTCTTGAGCTGTGATTGATAAATAGGACATTACTAGGAATGCCATGTGATTTATTTGCATATCTAGATTCCTTGAGTTGGGCATTTTATTACTGATTGTGATTGCTAGGATAATCACTCTTATCTACATGAATTTCTAGATTTAGGGTTCATACCTTACTCATCCGCATGAATCTCAGGCTAGAAAATTTAGTCAACTTAGGTACCGAAAGGGCGTCAACTCTGACAGTTGGTGTAACTAAGTCCCCGAAACCATTTCTCTGGTTCTCGCAGAATTGAATAGAAACTCCCAACTATTCGATTGGGTGGTCCAATCATACCCTAAAAAAATGATTGGTGGCGACTCCATGGCATGCACACTTAGCACATGTCACTAGACCACACTGAAAGTCGATCACGCATACCTCCGTTGCGATTTGGGTAATGGGCCTTGGGAGAGGCCCGCGTCCGACCAGACAGGACGGCCCATTAGCCCTCGAGAGCCCGACAACCTCAAGAGGGTCGCGACAGGCACCTAAGGTCAAGGTTCCCACCTCGAGATCTAGAAAGAGCCGATTCCATTGCACAGATATCGTTGCATTGGGACTCGATCCATAGTTCGAAGTGAGCGGAATTGAAAGGTGGATTACCCCGTGTTTTTCCTCACGGAGATTCCATTTTCAATCCCTTCTATTGTTTTCCTATAGGCGGCGCCCGGGGTTTTAGGCGCGGTTGTGTGTATTTTCGGTGTCGTGCTAAAGCGATAAACATGCATCTTATTTAACAATCACCGCTTCAATATAAAACATACACACAATCATTCATTCCTACGCCCAACCTGCATAAAACAGAGTTAACAAGTACTCCACCCCTTATTTCTCCAATCTGCAAAAACATTTAACACCTCAAGGGTTAAAGTACGTACCTCACCTTGAAGAGCATCTGCATAAAACATGTTAGAAAAATCAATCAACTTTTTAATCGGCTCAAGTTCTCTAAAGTCCCCAGTGGAGTCGCCAGTCTGTCGCGACCCTCTCGAGGTTGCATGTGGGCTCTCGAGGGTTAATGGGCCGTCCAGTCTGGTCGGACGCGGGCCTCTCCCAAGGCCCGTTACCCAAATCACGACGGAGGTATACGTAATCGACCTTTAGTGTGGTCTAGTGACATGTGTTAAGTGTGCATGCCATGGAGTCGCCACCAATCATTTTTTGGAGGGTATGATTAGACCACCCTATTGAATAGTCGGGAGTTTCTATTCAATTCTGCGATAACCAGAGAAATGGGTTCGGGGACTTAGTTACGTCAACTTTCAGAGTTGACGCCCTTTCGGTACCTAAGTTGATTGAATTTTCTGCAATTTTTCTCAATTTTTTTTTTGAATTTTTCCTTAATAATTCACTTTTTTTGAATTTTTTTATTTGATTTTTTTTTATAAATTTTCTGAAAATAAATCCCAACTGACGATCCCTAACTCGCCACGTGGCGTCTCGGTGACAATCGAATCATTTTAATTTTTGTAAAATTCGAAATTCATTTCTTTTAATGTTAAAAATATTTTTTATTCTGAAAATCATCGGATCACGACACGTGGCTCATCTGCAGCCATCCAATCTAGCATTTTTTGTTTTTGTTTTTGTTTTTGTTTTTATAGGACGCAACACAATGCAAAAAAAAAATAAATAAATAAAGAAGATATTAAGTCATTATACAACATAAACATAAGCAAAGGAGATGGGATCCGGTGAATTCTACGACGTCGGAGTCCGTCGGTGCTCGTGCAACAATGTGTGGGGGTATAAACCACCAGCAGGAGGCTCGGCCTTTCGATTCTGGGGTAGCACAATATGATTTACAGAAAATAAATAAATAAAACACCTTGGACACCAATAGGAGGCTTAGCCTTCCGATTCTGGGTCTTTTATGCGAAATATAGAAATGCTATGACATAAAGTAAATACACAGCAAATATTTAGACACCAACAGGAGGCTCGGCCTTCCGATTCTGGGTCTTTTATGCGAAATATAGAAATGCTATGACATAAAGTAAATACACAGTAAATATTTAGACACCAACAGGAGGCTCGGCCTTCCGATTCTGGGTCTTTTATGCGAAATATAGAATTGCTATGACATAAAGTAAATACACAGTAAATACGAAAAAATACAAAATAAACAATAATCCGAGCTCGGATGAGGAGGACGTTGAACTATTTTCACAAATCCGAACGGTGAAGATGAAGAAAGAATTGAGATGAGATTATACACAAAATTTTACCTCGATCCGATGGTCGAATTGATCAAAAACTGAAGAAATACCGGCGGATGAACAGTTCCCGCGCCAGGAACAACTTCTGATTTGGCTGCTGTTCGACCACTTGGAGAGATCTTTTTAAAGATCCGAACGGTGGATATGAAGAAGGGGTTAAGAAGACCCTGCACACAAAAAATTAGCTCGATCCAACGGCTCAATCGGTCGGAAACTCAAGAAATGTCGGCGGGTATACAATTCCCACGCCTGGAACAGCTTCTGATTTGGCTGTTGTACGACCACTTTGAGAGATTTGTCTAAAGATCCGAACGGTGGATATGAAGAAGGGATCAAGAAGACCTTGTACACAAAAATTCAGCTCGATCCAACGGTCCAATCGGCCGGAAACGCAAGAAATGTGGAGGGTGGTAGTGTGATGACAAAAAAAATGGAAGATAGAATATATGGAATGAGCGTGGGAGAGGAATAAGAATAAGAAGAAGGAAGAGGAGGAAGAGGAGGAGAGGAAGCTACGGATGATGAGGGGGGGAGTATAAATAGTAATAAAAATAAAATAAAATAATGAAATAGTAATATAATAATAATATAATAAAATATTAAAAAGTAAAAATAATAATAAAATAATCAAAAGTGAAGACAAAATGATTAGTCCCCTTTTCCTTTTAAATGATGATGTTTTCACTCCTTTTCCTTTTAATCATTACTAATATTTTTGCCAAATTCAATTTTATGATGATCAAAGAACACCTAAAATCAAACCTGAATTTTACTATTTATGAGGTCAGAAAATGGATAAAATAAAAATAAAAATACCGACTATTTTTATATACTTTTGTGACCTCCAATATTATTTTTCTTGATTTTCTTGATTTTCTTTTTCTTTTTTTTCTTTTTTTTCGAAAATATATTAAAAAAAATGAAAATTACGAAAATTATTTTTTTGGTCAAAATGGTTCATTTAGCTTGGCTAAGGTCACCAAAATTGATTTTTCAATTTTTCAACTTTTTATGGATTTTCTATGAATTTTCAAAAAAAAAATAAAAATAAAAATAAAAAAGTTGATCAAAATTTAGGTGTCAACAGTGTCATCACAATTTTGACAATCTAAAATATTTTTAGGATTGGTCATTTAAATTTCTAGTTAAGGTAGGATTGGATAGGATGGGATATAAAAAAAAAATCCAAAGATTTTGTCAAATCCAAGGTTTGTGCCACTAGAATACAGGCATGACATTGAACAAGCAGACCTTGTAAAACTGGGGGTAAAACTAGGGGTCTTGATAAGGATCTGCTAGCCTTACGTATTTTCTTGTCGAGTGAGTAAACAAATGTTGAACAACGAAATTATTCAGCCTCTTTCCATAAGCTAAAGATGCATGTCGTCTAAGAGAGCTACCTTGAAAGTCGATGATCAACCTCGAGTATTTCAAAACATGTCGAGACCCCTTTTGAATGTTGAAAAATTTCAAGCGATTAAAGAACGAGGGACATGATCTTATACCATGCCAAACTATCGATTAAAGAACAAGGTCATTGAGATATCCAACTTTACGGCCATAGACCCCCAACCTGGTGCCACCGGAGAGTCCGAGATGGCAAAGATGGGGCCCAGCACGGAGGAGAGACAGTAATCGTGGAAAAAACCATGTTATCCTCGTATCTGTTCTCTTCAAAAATCTTATCCAAGTCTATCTCACCATAGAATTTTTTTTTTTTTATCTAGGGTATATCCCTTCTATATCCCTATTTATCTATCATGGGCAACTATCAAATACATGATGGGATATAACATATCATATCCTGATTTTTATCCTAAGAACAAAATGCAGCCTTAGAAAATTCATCATGACTCTTCTTATGAAATCATAGGTCCATTTTCTTGTGGATACATGTCAACGATGATATAAATGTAAACCATTTGTATTGCGAAATAGCCACGACTGAAATATGCAGTTGAATAATTATGGAGAATATAACAGTTCATTTCTCTTGATTGATAACTTATCGTGAAACGTTGAGGTCCTTCCTTTAAAACGAATCTCGACTTGTGTGCCAAAATTTGTGAAGGTTTTTTCTATCAAGATGGACACAACTTTAAGTAAATTAAATAATTTGATAGGTTTAAACCTCGTAAGATCAAACATTTTAACCCAATTGAAGCTAAATTGTCTTAAAATTCACAGTTTTTCCTTAGTATATGGGACAAAGTTATGTCTTTTCCAAATGAACAACTTTTTGGTATGTAAAAAAAAGTCGAATTTACGTTGTGTGGATATTATCATTACCCTTCGATGAGTGAAAAGCTGCACAGGACCCAAATGTGCAAAAACTGACGACGCAGTCATTTTGTAATTAATGCCAGTTATGACAATTTAACGATTCCAAAGGTAATTTACAACCAGTAAGATCATTTTTGCGCTGACGAATATTTAGAAATCTAAAAGTAATTTACGACACTCAAACTTGCTTCACGAACACACGATATAGTTTATGAACATCATTTTTCATTTACGATGCAATAACATATGTTACTACCGTTAGGTATTTATTAGCAATTTTACTAAGAATAAGTACAAGTACGATCATCGAGCACTAAGTTCATTCGGTTTATTAAGTGCTAGGTAAATTTCTACTTCAATTTACAACATGTAAGGTAAGTTTGGAGTAATGACACGATTGACCCTTAAACTTTCACTCAATATTTAATTGTATCCTTAAACGTTATTTTTTTCGATTTGTTCCCTTAACTCTTTTATTTTGGTCAATATGATTATACTATGCTTGAAAAAATTGTCAAAAAAAAGTCTTAAACCTATTGTACTTTTGCCAATTTAATCCTAAACCTTTTAATTTTGTCAATTCAGTCCTAAACTGTTTTTGTTTGTGTCAATTCAGTCCATCCGACTAACTTTGACGGGAAAATTACCAAAAAAGTCATAAACCTATTGCAATTGTACCAATTCTGTCCTAAACCTTTTTTTTTTCGATTCAGTCCTAAACCTTTTCTAATTGTGCCAATTCAGTCCGCCAGTGAAATTTGACGTGGACGCGGGCCAGCCGGTAATCGAATATTTTAATATTATTTCAAAATTTTTATTTTATTTTTATTCTTTCATTTATTTTTCCATTTTCTTTTTTCCTTTTCCTTCCTCCTCCTTCTTCTTCACATGTCGCTGGTTGCAGGTCTTCAGAGGAAGGGGGATGCTAGTCGCCGGACGGCCGGCCCGGCGAGGCTCTCCTCGCTGCGGCGAGGCTTCTTTGTCGGCGTCAAAGGATGAGCGTCGAAGATTTCCAAATCTGGTGGAGAGTAACCAGCCTTCGTTCACGGCCAAGGTTTTGGGTCTAGATGACACCGACGATGGAACCTTGGTTGCGAGCGCCTAAATTTCCATATCTGGATTTGCACGATGCTCCAAATCTAGCCGAACAACACCCATGGATCAATGTCGGCGTCGCTTACGAGATCAGCTTGTCCATGGTCGGCATCCCCAATGGTCGGCGAGTCCTCGCCATTGCTGGGCGAGGCTCGCCTCGCCAAATCTAGGCTGGCGAGGCTCGGCCTCACCCCGCTATGGCGAAGGGAGCCTTGCCCGGCTACTGGGAGGCTCGAGATGCTAGAGAAACTTCTCTATCCACACAACATCGGCGTAATCGAAAACTTGGAACAGAACCCCAAAAGCAGTGGAATACGTGCAATCAATAACAGGGCAGTAGTACTTCGATTGCTGCCCATCTGGACGATGCTTTGATGTTCGCGACGGGGTAATCTACAGTTGGTTACTCTCCACTGATCTGGAAATCCCAACGCCCGTCTTTTTGACGCCAACAACGAAGCCTCGCTCGGCCCCTGGCGAGGTCGGCCGTCCCTCTAGCCAATCACCAGACCTCGGCGATTAGCGTCCCCCTTCTTGTGAAGATCAGCAACCAGCGTACGTCCTTGTAACGATGTAGAAGGAAGGCAAAGGAAAAAAGAAAATGGGAAAATAAAGGAAAAAATAAAAAGAAAATAATTTTTTTTGAAATAATATTAAAATATTCTATCGCCGGCCGGTCGATGTCCACGACACACCAGCCGGGTAAATTTCGTCGGACGGACTGAATTGGCACAATTGAAAAAGGTTTAGGACTGAATCGGCACAATTGCAATATGTTTAGAACTTTTTTGGTAATTTTTCCTAACTTTGACTAGCTGGCGCTAACGTGGCCAATTTTTAGGAATAATTTAATTTTTTTTGAAATATTTTTTCTTTCTCTTTCCTTTTTTTTTTCCTTTCTTCTTTCTTTGGTTGGTTGCCCAAATCACGCCCCCATCAACAGTTCGGCTAGGTCAATCTTGCCCAACGATGATGAGGCGCGACTTCGTTCAGATCTGGGCTGGGCAAGGCTCGTCCTCGTCGACCACCCAAGTAGTAAGCTTCTCCTGAGGCTGGTGAGGTCGACCTTGCCTGCCCTAGCTTCGGTCGGTCATCACCGACTAACGGCTAGAGGAGGAAGAAAGATAAATAATAATAATAATAATAATAATAATAATAATAATAATAATAATAATAAAGAAAACAATTCAAATAAATATTGAAATGCTATTAAATTATGTCCACGTCTGCGTCAACCGATAACTATGTCAATGTCGACCTTATAGATTGAATTAACACAAATACAAAAGGTTTAAGAATGAATTGACAAAAGTATAATTGGTTTAGGATACTTTTGACAATTTTTCCCTACTATATTGTCACCATGAGTCGTTGAAGATAATAGACAAACCGATTGTCACAGCCACCTATAAATGTACATGCCAACTAAACATGTCGTCCCCCTCCCCCGCAAAAAGAAAAAAAAAACACTCAAACAGGAGAAAACTCAAACATGTCGTATTCACGAATTGTGAGGACAATCTCACACTGCAAACTAGAAAAACAAAGAGAAAGTGCTTTGAACATAAGAGACTTGAGTTGATCTTAAAACCCAATCCCGAAATTTGGAACCTAAAACTGGCCAAGTGCAATTCCCAAACTTGCAACCAAGATCCAAACCATCCCTATGTGAACCGATCGGGTAAGGCCGATTCGATTCGATTCGTTTCTTGAATTAAACCCGCCCAGTTACTGGCCGTATTTCTAATCCTAACCAACACTTGAAGTTGTAAAAAAAAAAAAAACCCTCCGTTCTTTGCAGCATTTGGTAAGCTCAGGCTGCAAAATCCCAGGTCCACTAATCCAATTCATGTATAATGTCAGAAAACACCGTAACAAAGCCGCATAACACGAATGAAGCTGCTAGCCTGATAATTTAATAGTACTGTAAGTTATTTCTAACTATACGATCTCCTAATTAGTGAGTATTTTATGCAGAATACGCGCCGATGGCATGTGAATCTATGATCGACATTATACTGTCTATGAGATAGTACTATTGGGAAAGCATTACCCTAATGAAAATGCGTAGGAAAAAGTGCATGCATTTATTTTAGGGCGGTGCATGGATTAAACACTCCCTTTCACAATGTATTGACTATGTTACCCTTCGATGTGGGACCCATTTTGTTTTTTCTTTTCTTTTTTTCTTCTACTTTCCTTTTTCTTGTTCTCACTTGCATTGAAGTGTATCGCAGATTTCTTTATCTTCCTCGTATGAGATCTCTATGCACACCAACGAATATGTTTCAAGCGGAACGCCTTCGATGACTTCCATAATTACTCGGTTGGAGTGATATGAGAAATACATTCGTGATTTTTAGAATGCGAATGAGAAGTCAATTTTGCTACGAATGTTTATGAATTCAGTCGAATATCTCATTGCTCAAATTTACCAGAATTAACAGTTCTGTGAGATTACTCATCTAGATAAAAAAAAAATAACCAGATCACGAAAGCATCAAAGACTATATCAACAAAATCATTCTAGAAATAGTCCCGTTCACGTTAAGAATACGACTTCTCATCTTTAGTAATTATTGAATAATTCAAAAACAATATGTTTGGAGTTGATACAATTATTTTACCGCATTGGTTGATTTTTTTCTTATCGTTCATCCTCAGATTAGGGGAGGTGGCATCCTCAGAGTCGGGAGTCCATAATCAACAAAACCACAAAAAAAGGAAGTGGAAGAAAAATAAGAAACAAATAAAATAGAACCTTTCCCCACATTTGAGTCTTTGCTGATATATAATTCTAAAGGAGAAAAAAGCAAGGAGTAATATGGTCAGTACATTATGAAAGGGAGTGTTTAAGCCAAATTGGGAGTGGAAAAAGCGCGACCCTTATTTTACTTATCTCTAAAATCTCAATAAACATCAACTTGGGTTTTGATTAGGTATGATTCGGGACATCATTCAACTTAGCAAACGAAAACAACGGATACCAAATTTATACAACTGTCGAAATATCTGACATATACAAATTAGTAACAAGTGTTTATGGAAGATTTATAACTAAGTTCTCAATTCTCAGAGCAAGAATCACATATTTGAAATACTTGAGTACGAATATCAGTTGGCAACTAATCTTACCTTCATAAAAAAACATACGTGTATATATATATATAGCAATTCGTTCTATAGTCTTCACAGCTTCGCTTCTCGTGCTTATTGATATCCAAATCTGGATGTTGAAGCTTGAATCAATAGTTGTTCTATCAATGTCGAGTTTCCTTAACACATGTAGCTAGTCCCCGCAATCTAACTGTAAAGAAATACCTTCCAACTACTGCAGTTGACTAGCCTGTATGCTACGTTCCATCTATGGCAATGTACTTCATTACCAAATTGGGTCTATTATGACATATGATTCGTCAAAAATAATGTTCATGAGTTAAGTCTAAATCACATCACAGTGGCAATACCAATGAAGATGATTGCTATGGAATCAACTTGTCAAGAAGACAAAGAAGTTGCCGAGGGGATAAACTCTAGAAAAGGAGATTATCCATCACAACAACGTCAGCATGTAACATGTCATTATCGAAAAAAGTTGTGAACAAATGTTGTATATATATGGGTTAATATCACGGAAAACCTCAAACTAATACGTCCGTGATAAATTTACCTCAAATTATTTTTTTCACTATCAAGAACCCCAAACTGATACACTTATAACAAATTTACCTCAAACTAGTACACATGTGACAAATTTACCCTCCATTAATTTTCGTTAAATCTAATAATGAAATCGCTAAATTAGATGTTTTGTGGCGGTTCACAGATGTACTAGTTTAGGATTTTTACCCAATATTCTTCACATGTTTATTAATTTGGGGTTTTTTTATGGTATTAATCCAATTTAACGAATGATAAATTTGTCACAGTTTACCAGCTTTGGAGTTTTTCTTGGTCAAAAAAATTAATTTAGGGTAAATTTATCACAAGAATATATATCAGTTTGGAATTTTTAGTGGTAAAAAAATAGTGTGAGGTAAATTTGTCACAGGTGTACCGGTTTGAAATTTTTCATGATATTAATCCTATATTTTATATATGAAAAAAGAAATTAAGTATAGTCCGAGCCAAAAACGCAGCACATTCGTGGACTTTTGATCTCCAAAGTATATCAAGTTATGGAGTGTCCACGCTTGTTTCCTTTCCTTTCGTTTTCAAACAACCATCAAATGAGAATATAACATGTAAAACACGAATATGTCCGCTTGATATCTCCATGAGGTCAGATCTCGTGTGATAGCACTAACTCGTAGAAGCTCTCCTGCGAGCTGCGACTAGGTTTTGTGATCATCAAACATTGGCTTTCAAAATTGCCCAGAAGCTGACTGCAATTGCGAATGAAGCTGAAGTTACCAAACTAGTTCTCAACTTGTAATAATTCCTCCAAAAGGGACAGGAGATCCAAGTACTTCATGGAGAAGGAAATCAAGTATCGTCTTGTGAAAGTAGGAGAAGGAGAAAGAAAAATAAAAACTGAAAGTCTTGGGAACTAAAGAACATATATAGTCCGAGGGAATTAAGCTACAAAGAGAAGCACGTAGATAGACCATGCATGTCTATGTCCGCCTTCCCTTTTGCTTCCAAAGCGCGTGGCGCATACTTTCATTTCAATTAGTCCTAAACGTTTTCACGTTAAGTACCAATTGAGTTATTCCAGCCAACTTAGGCCGAAAATTGATGACCTGGACGTCGGCCGCCCGACGGGGCATGATCGGCGCTAATGTGACCCTCGCCTAGTGGCTGTGAGCGTCGCCAACAACCTTCGCCGGGCAAAAAGAAAGGAAAACGTAAAAGAAAGAAAAAAAAATATTACTAAAAATGTCCATATAAGCGTTGACAATGCCCCGTAGGACGTTCGACGTCCACGTTAGCAATTCTCGGCCAAAATTAGCCAGATAAACTGAATTGCTATGAATGTTAAAAAGTTGAGGATTAAATTAGCGCAGTTGTAAAGTTTATGACTGAATTGATATCAATACAATAAATTTATATGATAATTTTTTTTTATACTTTCACCATAACAATTGTGCGTCATCGCTCACATCAACGATCAGCGATGCGCATGGACAACATTTATGCATACGCTTCACTCATCCAAAGTGAGATCGACCGGTCGGACAATCCGAGAACGGGCCATTAAACCGACTTGGGAAGCTAATCTGGCAACGATGGCAAGAGCATCGAAGCTTTTGCCATCCGAGCGACAAGGCATTCAAACTGTGCTCGACGGGGGAAAGGCACACAATAACACGACACCCTCTCAGACGAAGCCAAAATGGACGCTACAAGTCATGTCATCTCCCCCTCCATCAGATCGGCGCACCTTCCTCTTACCCCCTTTCGCCATGTCGAAAGCAGATTTCCTTGTCAATAATCGTATAGTGCGCTCACTCCATTTCCACCCCCCACCCCCACGAGAGTTTGACCCACCAGATTCACTTTCGCTGGCGTTTGTGGATAATGAAGAGGCGTTCCTGTTTCTTCTTCGCAGCGAAGGAGCGTGCGAGAGAGCAGGCCTGAGCATAATGAGCCGATCGAATCGGGAATCGCCCGGACCGAAATCGAATTGAATGGTTCGGTCCGGCTCTCGGAGGCTCTAGTCTGGTTTCCAGTTTCATCAAATTGGAACCGGTTACGGTTTGTCCGGTTCCCAGTTCCAGAGAAAAAACCGGATCTCTCGGACCGGACCGATTATATATTTTTTTTTTTTGAAGGAAAAATTCCTCTATATAAACCTAAACCTAAGATACTTGGTATGACTTTCAGGTTTAGCGACAAGGCGATGCAATTATGGAGACGTCCTCCGGATCGGACCGAGAGCCGATCACCCCTGCGATAGAGTACGTTTTAAATGCCAGATCTGTAGGGTCTCACAAACACAATTTTCTCTTGCCTTTTGCGCAAAACATCGTTGACTCAATCTCACGGTCGGCTGAAACATCTATAGTAGGAAAACGACGTCGATTCGTGTCTTCACCTTTTTTTACGATGAGGACTATCCTATTTTGGGTTAGCATTCTTATCTTGAAGGAAGGCGCACAAAGATGACAAAAGTTTTTTCTGCACACTACAGGACAAAGAAGGGGCCAACTTTCTTACACTAATTATGAAGATAAAATCTTCTTTTGGGCTTTAAGCTGAAAGAAAAAAAAGAAAGTGAAACATAGGGTTTCCCCTCACTTCTTGTGTGAGGCGTGTTTTTTTCTTGAGAAAAAGGTCAAGAGGGTTCTTTTGTCTGCAGAAAAAGAACCGCAAATAGCCGCTCAGATCTGTACGAGAAAAGTTTCGAAACATAAACGCACATGATAAAAAAATATTTTCAAAATATTTTGAAAATATTAATTTTTGAGAATCAGAAACACTTTTATATTAGAAACAAGAAACAAAAAAAAATTATTTTTATATTTTTGGAACACTTTTTAGAAACACGTTAAGAACATTTTTTTTAGAAACAATTGTGAATTTTTTTTTTTATTTTTGAACACTCTCTTTTCTCTTTTGTTCTTGCATGAAAATATCAAAATAATTCATAAAATTATAAAATCAATCTTGAAAGCTTTGGCCAAGCCTTATGAACTAATTTTGAACAAAAAAATTTTCTTAATTGTTGACATTTTTCGGAATTATTTTAATTAAAATAGCCAAAAACCGAAAAAAATAGTATTCGTGATAAGAAAAATGTGCAAAAATATTCTATATTTTTATTTTAATTCACTTTTCGTTTTTTACTCTTAAAGTTTTAAAAATTCAGTTTGGGACCACATGCCTCTTCATTGAACATAATCCTAAATTGATAAAAAAAAAATTCATGTTAAATCATTTTAGGGAAAATTTTAAAAAAATTAGAAACAATTAAAAAGGTCGGAGAACGATTTTTTTTTTTTCACGACAAACAAGTTATCTTAGAACAATACACCAAACTCAAACTTCTAGAAGATTTTGTTCGCAACCAATATGCCGTTAAAAATCAAATATGTTGCGTGAATGAGTTTGATCAAAACTAGAATTTTTTTTTTTTTTTAACCTTTGTTGTTTTTGTTGGCGAATTGGGAAGGGTGGTCCTAGTCCTTCCACATCGAAACCCGCTCATCCTCGGAGCAATGGTGGGTCAGCTGATGATGAACCTTCAGCCACCGCAACACACACATCGTCACGTCTCTACAAAGCATGCCATGCCACCCCCTTGTGTTGCGGCTAGGAGATGAGCGATCACACATCCGATCCTCCTATCGTGGTGGTGGACCATCAATTCAATTAAGGAAAAAAAAGGGTTAAGTTAGAAGAATCGTGTGTGTGATACACGTGTTCGTATCTCGAGTCGTCGTGTTAGTCGAAAAAACAACGGACCGAGAGAGATGGCCGAGGGCCGAGGGCAGATCCCGATTGGTTGGCAATCGGTCCGGTCCTTCTCTAATGTAATGTCCTGATTTGTGAAATCTCTTTCAGATTTCTTATATCACGATTTCCTGATGAGCTAGTGTTGTTATCACTATCTCAGGTTCAAGGAGTGCTGTCGACACAACTCAAATTCGACCAGCAACCCTTAGGTATTGAATTCTTGATACTTCATTGATCGGAGAACGGATAATATTGGCTTTGATATATTCAAGCTCCGCTAGTCTCAATTCAATTACCGAAAAGTAAGGTCAATAGCGATATATTATAAATGAAATAAAATTGAGGATGATATATAATATGTACATAGATAGGTTCAGGTTATACAAACTAAATATAAATTTTAATATTATTGGGCTCAGTCATTGGATAACTGTGAGAATAGCATTATGATGTGAAACACAAATTTACAATTAAAAAAAGGATCCCACGATAATTTGAAATAAATTATTATTTATTTTTTTGCTTCATAATTAATTCTCAATACTATTTTGGGAAAATTACAGAAAAGAGCCTGCGTGCTCAAATTATTTCAAAATAGCTGAAGAGCATTTTTGTCTATTACTTTTTTTCAGTTTTTTATTTTTATTTTTTTTCTTTTTCCTTTTTCCTTTTTTATTTTTTCTTTTTTCTCACATCCCCTCTCCTCCCTTCCCTAGGCCATGGCGAGCACGCCGTTGCTTGAGTAGGCGTCGGGCAAGAGCATCCCTTGCCTGGGTGGGCTAGGGCGACCCTCACCGAAGTCAACTCGGGCAAGGGTAGCCCGACGCCTGGCCTCGCCAGACCAGGCGAGGACTTCCCTCAGCCGACACTGGCAGACATTTCCCTCACCCACCCAAGTGAGGGGCCCCCGTCTGACATCGGCCCGGGCGAGAGTAGCCTAACGCCACCCATCTAAGGGCGGCCTAAGGCCGACGATGGCCTGGGGAGGGGATGGGTGAAAAAATAAAAAATTGAACAAATTTAAAAAATTGAAGGACAAAAATGCCTTTCGGAGGACCGTTTGAAATCATTTTGGTGTTGCATACCCCCATTGAAAATAAAGTCTACTTCATGCCTTTATTTAAAATGAGTTAATACCATAAAAAACTCTAAACTGGTACACGTGACAAATTTACTCAAAATTATTTTTTTAATCACGAAAAACTCCAAACTGGTACATTTGTAACAATTTTACCCCAAACTATTTTTTGACCACAAAATATCCTAAACATGTATACCTACGACAGATTTATCCCTGATTAATTTTTTTACCACGAAAAATCTCAAACTGGGATACTGTGACAAATTTACCCTCCATTAAATTGTGTTAATACCATGAAATTTTTTAATTGATACATATGTGACAAACAAAAGGTAAAAATCTCAAGTTGGTACAGCAGTCAATTGCCACGTAATATAAAGTTAGCACTTTAATGGTTAGATTTAACGAAAACTAACAAATGATAAATTTTGATAGGAGTGCGCAGCAGAAGTCCGATACTTTAATTAACCTGGGTAGATCACCAAGAAAGAGCCAATGTCCAAGCCTGTTAACATATCCAATCAAGCCCACTTTAACTCAAAATCTTAAGCTAATGAGTTATGGGCCAATTTGAATATATTAAGTGCTTAACACCACATTAATTCTCCAAGGTGGGACTCATCTAACACAACTCGCACGTGCACATCCTAATAAATTTGTCATAGACGTACCAATTTGGGATAAAATTATCACAAGTGTACCGATTTGGAGTTTTTTGTGGTTAAAAAAATAATTTATAGTAAATTTATCACAGATATACCAGTTTGGGATTTTCTGTGGTATTAACCTATTTAAAAATTTTCCTACTATTTTCCCAGAAAAAAAAAACACAAATTCACTGTTCTTGTATTGAAACAAATCCGAAGAGAGTCAGGACACTTTCTTCTTTTATGTTCACCACTAAAGAGCCGGGAAACTTTAAAATGATGAGAACAGTTAAGACACACACACACAGATGAGAACAGTTAACACACACACACACACACACACACACACACACAAAAACAAAAACAAACAAAGGCCACAATTTTTATCTTTTCGATAAAGAAAAAAGTACAACTTTTTCCTTCAAATATCATTTCTTCTTTCGGAGCTAAACACTAGGTAGCACTAGCAGGGCAACTTGAAATTTTAAAATGAAACGAGTTCTGTGCTGTACTCGGTTTCCATGAGCAAGAATTCACGTCCCCCTCCCCTGCCGCACAGCCCCCGCGGGGGCGGTGGTCACTTCCCCAGCACCCGCGGTGGCCTTACGATCATCTCCCTCCATAACCGCCGCAGCTTCCGCCCCCGCGGCTTTCGAACCATCTTCCTTGCTCGTCAAATCGATCGCTGCCTCTCTGAACTTCCTGTAAATGTCGCCCCTGTAGAACTTCCTCGTCCTTAGCACCAGAATGAACGACACCAAGCACCCCAAGAGCGTCGCCCCCGTGATCACCAGAAACGCTTCCTTGTAGCACTCCACGCCCTTACACATGAAGTCCTTGACGTCCTTCCTCCCCAACCCCGACGCCGCCATCTGCCTCGCCGCCTCCCGGTCGTAGAGCCGGCCTGCCACCTTCACGTTGAGGACGTAGTTTCCGACGGGGCTTGCCACCGCCCCGAAGTTGTACAGCGTGGAGTAGTACTTGAGCCCGAAGATTTCCGATATGATGGCGAACACCAGCGGCCACTGCGCCCCAAAGCAGAACCCGATGATGACCGACGCGGCGTAGAGCCCATTGGGGACGCCGAAGGCGATTAGGAGGTGGCCGACGCAGGACAGGAGGAGGACAAAGGTCAGGAGGAGAGTGCGGGGGCACTTGTATTTGGTAAGGAGGGCCTCGGAGGCGAACCCGGACACAACCCGGCCGAGGTAGTTCCAAATGCTAACGAGGGACACAAACGTGGCGGTGCTCCGGGACGGGTACCCAAGCGAGCTCCCGATCTGGGCCATGTTGTCAATCACCGTCAGCGTCCCGCCAACGCCGAACGTGGTGGAAGTGAATAGTATCAGCATGTCGATGCTGAAGAGGGCCTGTAGGATCGTGTAATCCTCGCCCCTGTCCGGAGGCCTGAGGATATTGCCGCAGCCGCACGCCCCTGTATGCTGCGGCGGAGGCAACGTTGGCACAGGTTCGGAGGCCTGCAGCAGCGGCGGAGGAGGACGAGGAGTTTCGGCAACAACTTTCAGCTGATGGGAAGAGTGATTGTTCATGACAATCTCTCTCTTCCTCTTCCAGAGAACAACCTCTTCTTTGACGATGATGAAAATCGGCAGGGAGAGTAGGATGAGCACGACCGCGGCGCTCCCAGCGTACTCAATCCTCGAGAACCGGAGCTGGTTCTGCAGTATTATGACGGCCATGAGGAACCCGGCGAGGCCGAGCGAGACATACAGGAGGTTGTAGAAGACCTTGAGCTCGTTCTTCTGCCGGACCACCGGAAGGATGCGGATGGTGCGCAGGAACACGACGGAGATGGCAGCAGGGAGCCAGGCGATGAGAAGGATGAGAGACTCAGAATCGTCGCCGTAGAAGGCATGGTAGAGCTGGGCCAGGATGGCACCGCTCAGACCGACGAAGCCCTTGAGGAGGCCGAGGATGGCGCCGCGGCTCTCCGGAAAGTTCTTGACGGCGGTGACGAGGGCTCCGGTGTTGGCGAAGGACTGGGAGTTGGCGCCAACACAGATGTAGAGGCACATGAGCCAGAGGCGGGGCCGGGCGGAGCGGCCAGTGACGGCGAGCCAGATCATGAAGTAGCCGAAGAAGTTCATGGCGGCGCCAATGGAGAGGACGACCCAGGGGGGAGTGACCTCGTTGATGAGGCCCGAGAGTATCCCGACATTGGCGCCAACGTCCTTGAAGAAGCTGAGGAGGTTGAGGCTGGTCTGGTCGTAGCCGAGGTTGGTCTTGATGTCGCCGGAGTAGAGGCTGAAGATGTAGGTGGCCCCGGACACAGACATGATGAGGAGGGCGGCAAAGGCCATGAACCACCGCCCGAGAAGGACGTGCGCGGCCAGGGACCCCGTCTCCCTCCAGCCGTACCTTGCGGCGGCGTCGGCCATCACCATTTTGGCAAGTGAAGTTGCAACTGATGTTGTATCGAGCTTATTAGCTGGTGTTTGTGTTGGTGTTTGTGTGTGGTGAGAACTGTGGATAGATATGATTGATTGATCTGAGCGGATATTTATGTACTTGCGGGAGGGAAGGGAGTTTTCGTGTTGACTCGTGAGTTGACTGGGATTTGTGGGTTTTGGGAGTGGGACGGTGTCGTTTGGCGAGTGGGAGCGTGGACCCAAAAGAATAAAAGAAAGTGTCTCTGGTCGTGAATACTGATTGAGCAGCGAACGGAACGACCGGTCGTGCCCGAATCGCAGGAAAACGACAAGCTCCCACCGGTTCAACGTACAAACCCAGGCAACGATACCTAAACCATCGCACGCCTGCTCTTTCTATTGATAATTCGAGAAATAAAGCAAATCCACCATCGATTTCGACCTCAAAACTATTCGGAAATTTTTTCGTTGCTCGGTATCGGGATCGGGATCGCTTGGGATGTCAAAGTAATTGAGAAGAGTCGAGGATAAGATAAGATAAGAAATCTGATCCCGCGCGTCCGTATTTGTTTATAATGTTAGGCCTTTGGATTTTCTTTGCTTTGCTGTATGGAGAGGTCCATATGTGGAAGACCCTTTCAATTTTGCACCGTAAGTGACCATCCTAATCCTAATCACGGTGATTAGGATCTTTGCTTGTGTTCCATTTCGTGTACTCGTTAGTCTTCTTTTAGTTAGATACTAAAACGGATTCTTATTTGTTTAGTGCTAACTACTCAATTGACCATTTATTTAACATTGTATTAATATTCTATAAGGTTCCATCGCTTTTCTCCTTAAATAGTTTAAAGCAACGGAAATTAGGATCAATGTATTTTGTCCCGGAAGATTTGTCCAAAACCATCATAAGCTTATTGCACTTTTTCCAATTCAGTCTTAAATCTTTTTTTAATTTTGTCAATTTCGTCCTAAACCTTTTCACCTTTAGCCAATTGAATCCTTCAAACCAATTTGGGTCGAAATTCGCTTATGTGTACGCACACTGTCCTACATGGCACGACCGACGCTGACATTGATAATTTGTTAATTTTTTTAATTAATTTTTTTTTCATTTGTGTTTTTCCTTTATGTTCCTCGCCCAGATTTGGGTGAGGCCATCGCGGTCGCGACTGAGGCTGGTCTTATCTAGACCATCGAGGGCATCCTTGCCGATTATGGGCGAGGCCAAGGCAGGCAAGAGCTCAGCAACCCTCGCGGTCGTGAGAACAACAAGGAAAAAACAAATGAAAAAAAAATTAATTCAAATATGAAAAAATATTTACTATTATTAAAAAATGTGCATGTCTGCGCCAACCGTACCATGTAGGACTATCGACGTCCACAGTAAGTGATTTTTGGCCAAAACTGGCCTGAAGAACTCAATTTGGCCAGCATTAAAAAGGTTTAGAGCTGAATTGGCAAAATTAAAAGATTTAAGATCGAATTGGCAAAAGCGCAATGGATTTCGAGCTTTTTGGACAATTTTCCCATTTTCTCTTGCATTCTATTCCTAGACTTGTTTAATATTTTTCCCATTGAAACATTACAATACAGCTTTGTGAATGCTACTAAGTACTTACGTACGATCTATATTTACTATTTTCCTATGATCCCTTTCTTCCGATTGCTCTCCGGTTAGGTCAAGCAACACAGGTTCGCGTGGTTTTACCATTTGTACTTGCATGTAGAACTATCTCGCATCTCTAATTATAATTTTCTCAATGCCTTCTTGGTGGTTTTCTTTTTCTTTTTCCATAAATGGCACGGGGATATCATATAATACGTAGCATAAGACCACGTGGAGTTCCAAAAAAAGAGTTAGCAATTTTAAAATCACGCTCGGTGCCGCTAAGTGTCGGGTCGGGGTCGGACCTCCACGAGACCAGGCTCGACCCGGCCCATTGACACCCCCCTACCGGAAAAGAACGATGGGGCTGAATTAGTTTCACACGAGAAATAATGCGTAACATATATAGTTGCCTAATTAAACCCTAAATTTAGCCTTACGACGAATGGAAGGATCGATGGCCTCGTTTGTTTCTTTTGTGCACGTTATTCGAAGGACACGGCGACTTTTTGCCCATCATTGCGCCATAGACAGAGAAGAAGTCATGCACTATACAAAGCACTTCATGTGCACTAGAGAGTCGAATCGAAATCGAATCTACACATGCAAAACACGAGCGACATTGGAACTGGAATGAATGGGAGAAGGAACAAAGAAAGTTCGAGGTACGTAGTTTATCGAGATATATGATACGATGGCCCGTAATTTTCCCCTTCTATAATTACTTTGTCTTCTTCTTGATGGGTCACAAGTATGAAGATCTCGGAAACTACCAAAAAAAGTCATAATCCTATTGAGTCTTAAACCTTTTGCATTTGTATCTCAATGACGGCGAGGCTCGATCGGCCTCGCCGACCCTCGGCTTTGGAGGAAGAAGGAGAAGGGGAAAAAGAAAGACATAGGTAAAAGATTTAAAATAAATATATAAAAATGTTATTGAAATTTGCCACGGCCGACTAAATTTAGTCGGATGGACTGAATTGACACAATTGTAAATAAGTTCGATTCCTAATTCCAAGGCTGGGACCACCGGTTATACGAAGAACCAGTTCAATCGGTCCGTTTCCCGGGCTGAACCCAGTTCTAAACTGATTGTGCAATTATGTTTGCACCATCAAAAGTTGAACCGTGGTGAAACAACCTAACAACTTGACAAAAAAATATGTTTTTATAGTGAAATTGAGTAGCTCTTATGTTTTATCGGGTTGATTCTCGATTAAAAATGAGAATCGGATCAACACGGCTGATTTGGGAACCGGCGGTTTGAAAACCAAGCGGTTCGATTGCCGGTTCCAATCTTTTGGGGATCGAGGGTCACAGGGCCAGTTTTCGATTCTAGGTCGGGAATTCATATCCTAAATAAAACCGGTCACTCCTAAATAAAACCTGTATTGAGAACAAGACTGGTAATTTTCGAAACGAATTAACAAGTTTTTGACACTGTTTATTTTTTTTTGTTTACGTCACCCATCGTCATGGTGATGACGATGATTGGAATTTAACATGTGTGGCTGCCCAAATCAGGAATCACTCCAGCAGAGACGCTTTCCTCGTTCCTTATGCCATTTGATCTTCTTTTCTTCCCCCACGCATTTTAGCATTTTGCTTCCGTACTTAAAAATTCGATTCACGACCTGCTTGACCGCATTTAGCGATCCAAACAACGTTAGCAAATGGAACTCAACAAGAATTAGAAATGGAATAAAGAAGATGAAGGAGGAGGAGGAGGAAAGTGAGAGCGACATTTATGAAGTTATATATACTATTGACATGCACGTATCTTCGGCACAAAGAGAATAATATCGCGTGCAATTGTTTTCGCTAACCTTCGACCCCCCAAAAAAAAATTGTTTTTAATTAACCTTTTTTGCTTGGAATTTGATTTACATACAAATAATGTTTGCTTGTCAAACGGAAAGTGGAAAAAAAAAAGTAGATGAATCTATTTTGTTTTGACAGAAAAAAAAAATTTCTATTTTGTAGGCCTAATGTTTGATTGTGGGCGAGGGTTCGAGGGAGCTTCCCTAGCAGGATTTGGATGGGACAGCGCCCCCTAGAAGCCACACGGCTTTTATAATTTGGATTCAAACTTACGAATAGCTACTCTTATGGGTGTATCAATTTGGGGTTTTTCATGGTATTAACTCAATTTCTTAACTTTACCCAAAAAAAAAAACTCAATTTCTTAAGATGTAATTGGCTCCTTTATGGGGCAATTTTCCAAAATAATTTTTTTAAAAAAATATTTAACAAAATAATATAATAAAAAAATATTTATTGAATTGGGTGCCAATCGGCAATTGGGCCGCCGATCGGCACCCAATTCGCTCTCAATCAAAATATGAATTATGCAATGTGTGTTTTTTTTTCCTCAAAGTTTACGTAATTCCAATATAATTTATTATTTAATTGATAATATAAAAAATTTAAATTAAATTTAAATTTTAATGGTGGAATATGAATTATGTAGTGCTTGTCTTTTTTTTCCCTCAAAGTTTACGTAATTCCAATATAATTTATTATTTAATAATTACTTTTATAAAAATTATAAATTAAAAGTAAATTTTAATGGTGGAATATGAATTATGCAGTGCTTGTCTTTTTTTTTCCTCAAATTTTACGTAATTCCAATATAATTTATTATTTAATAATTAATTTTATAAAAAATATAAATTAAAAGTCAGTTTTAATGGTGGAATATAAATTATGCAGTGCTTGTTTTTTTTTCCTCAAAGTTTATGTGATTCCAATATAATTTATTATTTAATAATTACTTTTATAAAAAAATATAAATTAAAAGTAAATTTTAATGATGGAATATGAATTATGCAGTGCTTGTTTTGTTTTTCCTCAAAGTTTATGTAATTCCAATATAATTTATTATGTAATTGATAATATAAAAATTATAAATTAAAATTAAATTTTAATGGTGGAATATGAATTGTGTAGTTCTTGTCTTTTTTTTCTCAAAGTTTACGTAATTTCAATATAATTTATTATTTAGTAATTACTTTTATAAAAAATATAAATTAAAGTAAATTTTAATGGTGGAATATGAATTATGTAGTGCTTGTCTTTTTTTCCTCAAAGTTTACGTAATTTTAATATAATTTATTATTTAATAATTACTTTTATAAAAAAAAGAAAATATAAATTAAATAATTATAATTTTAAAAAAATTAGTAGTCCCCATCGGCAATTGGGCAGCCGATTGGGGCCCAGTTTCCCATTTAGGCCCCAATCGGTGGCCCAATTGTCGATTGGCACCTAATTCAGTAAATATTTTTTTATTATATTATTTTGGTAAATATTTTTTTTAAAAAAAAATTATTTTGGAAAATTGCCCTCCTTTATGCTAGAACGTAATACACATGCAAATTATTAGGAAAATTTTCAAATAAGGGCTTGATGTGTCCTCATTTTTTTTTCAAATAAGAGCCATGAAGCGGATCTTATTCCACATAAGTGCCTGAAATAACTTCATTGTTTCAAAGAAGGTTTTGATCAAGGGTATTTTCATCATTTACATTTTCTAATTTTTTTCTCCATTTTCACTTTTTTTTCCTTTTTTTAAAAAAATTTTCCCTCGCCGATGGCCACTCCCTTTCTTGAAGAGGAAAAAAAAAGAGAAAGAGGAAAAAAAAAAGAGAAAGAACAAAAAAAAGGTAAAAAATTAGAAAATATAAATGACGAAAATACCCTTGACCAGTCCTTTTTTTGGAATAATGAGGCACTTCAGGTTTTTATTCAAAATAAGGCCCACTTCAAGTCCTTATTTAAACTAGTACATTTAAGAAAATGAGAGCCGACATGAAAATTTTTTAATAATATTTTACTATCTTTTTGAATTTTTTTATTGCTTAAAGTTTTTAATAGTTTTTCTTATCTTTTATTTTGTTAGGGCCCACACCACCAGGCCATCCATTTTTGAACGGACGGCCCAGATTTCCTATTTTTATGGGGCAATTTTTTGAATATTATATATATTTTTGTTAGTAATAATCTGCGCTATCCATTCATAACACGGAAGACCCTGATTGCAAGGTTAGGACCTAACCTTCTAAGGAAAGGTTAGACGATCCCTTTCCCACAAGACGTAGCCAGCCGAGTGCTTAGAGGCATCCTTCCATCCCTAACAAAAATAAAAAGAGAAAAAAATATTAGAATAATTAAATAATAAATAGAACCTAGGAAAATATGAAAATATTATTTTAAAAAGTTCACATCAGCGCCGGCAGCATTGCACCAATGCTTGCTCGCCAAAATCGATCAGATGGATTGAATTCGTATAAATACAAAAAGTTTATGACTGAATTGACTAAAAAAAAAAGGTTTTAAATTGAATTAACACAATTGCAAAGGTTTATGAATTTTTTGGTAATTTTCCAAAAAAAAAAAAGTATCTTAAAAAATCACTCACCAACCTAAAAAAATTTCGACCCACATCACCCTTTTACTAATCACCAGTTCCCCAATATATATAGGAAAAGACATCGATTTCATCGGGAAATTTGCTTCCATTTATCCTTTTTTTTTTCCAGAATCTATCATTGGTCTTTGCTGGTTCTCTTTAGTCTTTGCAACTTTACATAGGTAGTGGTAAAAATGTAGATAGTCTGCAACTTCCTTATCTTCAACATGTGCTTAGGATAACGCATTTTAGTCTTGAAGCCTGAAAAAAATTATAAAGAATAATAAAGGACGCAAAAATTAGAATCTTGAGAAGAGGGGGACCGGTTTACTCTCCCATCAGCTTCTCTTCAACCCCTGTTGTAAGACCATCTTGGCCAAGTTCTTCTCAATGGAAATCCAGACAAGAACAGAGGACCAACTGCCTTGTAAAGCATCAATCCTGGTTTCCAACCTTTTTCCTCGTTTTATCATCCGCCGGAACACTAGACTTCGAGTGAGCATAAGAACACTCGACAGAGATGCACTGTACTTGATAATGTAACTCTGCACATGGCTTTATTCTTATGGAGAGTACCATGAAAGAAAAGCTTGTGGACTTTATTCTTTCTGCAATGATAAACCTCGGTTAAGGTTACACATATGTATAGTCACAGTATAAACAAGATGAACTCTGTACACAACTAGATGCTATTTACAACTCTGAAACAGGACTGCCAACAAATAATCTGCATTCCAAGAGTACGCCATAACAGCCCGTCACTCGCGAAGCATACGCACTTCTACAACATGAGAATCAGCGCCTCGCTACCGGTGTGTGTTCTGAGAGCTGAGAGCTTGATTTCATGCCCCATCCCATTTGCTATAAACATCTCCATCCGCAGAAGAAGCAAAGCTCGTCTTCAGGAAGCTGTGAGTGAAGTGGTTGGATAGCTCAGTTATCGTCTAATTCACATCGGCAAAGTATGTGCAATCAATGTTATTAGATATCGGTTTTCAGTCCCAGCCCATCAACATTTTCCACACTTCCTCCTCAATTTTCTCCCTCGCAATAGACGAGCCTTCGCCTTCATCGAGAAGGACTCTGTAGACTTCCCATTCTCGATCTCCAATCATGTGCCTCCCAATCTCAGCCTGAGATAAGAGAAGTTAGAGAACAAAATTGATGTGCAAGTTTATGAACTCCCATCAAATGAGAGACAGAAGTCAGGCTTCGTACGAAGATGATGATCAGATTAACTTTGCAGTAGCAGTGACAAAACAAAGTTTTGGACGCAACATGAGAAACATAGGCATCACCATCAAAAAGCAGCACTCATCAACTTAGTCGTAGTGCCACCAATTTGTGCATGGACAGCGCAGACCAGAAAGAAAGTCTGAAAATGCAGCTGATATTCCAGTGCTGAGAACTCAATTCACACGACGGGCACAAATTATTAGAAAAGATATAGCATAAGCAAGCAGGGAATGTACCGAAAATATGCCGACATTGAGCATCTTGAGAGCGAGGGTTATGTCATGAAAGACGAGGGGACGGCCTTTTCCAGATAACTCCACGGGATTCGCAACCAGCAACTCCAGGTCAGGACCACGACTTACAATGGCTACTCTGAGAGGCCGAAGGAGTTCCATCTCCAGACGGGAGGACAATGACTGCTGCTTGCTTGGGGCAACTATCTTCTTCCCATCCGCTTGCCTTATGAAGAGATCGATTTCGCAGTTCCTTCTTTGCTTTGTGAAGAAGCGTCCATAAGAAATCTAATAACATCACCATTCAACAATATTTGTTAATAAGGACAAATTAGATGAAACTGCATTTTATAAGATCCCGATGATACGATAAAATAAGTCAAAATTCCCAGTTTCAAAGCATGCAAACAAAACATAAAACCAGATCTCAACATTCACCATCATTCCTTTTTATTTTTATTTTATTTTATTCTTTTTTTTGCATTTTCTCCCCCTCTAGTTCATTTTTCCCTCATTCTGTCATCAAAGATATTTGATGCTACACAAGCATATATAAAAAAGACCACCAAGAGAACTTTGAGCAGAAAGTACATTTAACATAGAACCTGGATAAGTGGGTGGATCATCAGATTATATAAAGAGATACTTGCTTGGAACAAAACCCACCAAAATGAAGAAACAAGAACCAGAAGACACAGAGCGCTAAATGCATACCCTTAGTGATTGGAATGTCAAGTAATCAAATGGTTTCAAAACTACCTACCTGAATATTGTAGTCCTTCAGGGTTCTCATTATGTCATAGAGAAGTCCTTTGTGATCTTGGCAACTGATTTGGACAAGCGTGTGAGCAGGGCTTAGCTTGTTGTCCATCTTGATGGAAATGCCCTTGGAGGTCAATGACCCATTTGGTTGATTAGTAGGCATTTCCTTATTAAAAATGTCGTCTTCTGTGATTGCAGATGGAAGAAATGAAGCGGCCTGTGAACACTCCGTTATTTCAGGAACAACCATTTCTATGTCGCAACTGATCATGGCCTCCCCTATCACTGTTTTCAAAGAATCGCTTACGTCATCCTGCCTCTTCTTTGTGTGCAAAAGTTCTCTGGCATGAGAAAATTTAACAATTTAGGCAGGGGAAAAAAATAGCAATGTCAATATGAGAAATAACATTGTCAAGTCTAAGAGATGTTGTTCATTCCCCTCAAGGTTATTTATGAACACCAACCGTTATCTTTGTAAAGCTCCAGTACCAACTATCTTAAAGGAGATAAAATATGTCTTCTTCCTTAACAAGCCAATGGTTTGTCCACCCTATTAATATAGATGGATGAGCGATGCACTTTAAGCACAAAGTGAAGACGGTAGATAAACTGCCAAGTCAAGGATTTAAAGCTGTTCTTGTCTGATGGTAATGTCAAGATTCATTGTATTATGCACAATGTTTCATGGAACACATATCAATCTTGTGTATGAGAAGATCAACCTGTGAAATTATAGAGCAGATTATGGACAAGGATGAATGTATGGAGCATTGGCATAACAGAACAACAAAAATGTGCTTAAAAATGGATTTGTAGGTTGAGCTTGAGCAGACGGGAATATCCTACCTGGCGTCGGTGATGAAAAAGAGGTCCATCACTTTCCCATCAGGTGTCGTGGACACCTTAACTCTCTTGATTATAAGCTCAAGCTCACAAAGCACCGCCGTCACATCTGCCAAACGATAAGAGGTATCCTCAAATTTAATTTCAAAGAGATCTTTTCCTACACTGGATAAGCATTCCAATGCTCCCCCTCCCACCAAAGAGGAATCCCCCGTACACAACAATTTCAGGTATAAGCCACACATAAACAAAATCATGCAAAAAAAACTTTACTTCTCCAACGAGCCATATAAATCAAATTGAACTTTCCTGCTATACCAAAAGCGAAGAGTGTACAACCAATCACCCCTAAAAGAATCCCAAGAGGATTCAACTCCTTGAAATGCCCTTTTGTTCCTCTCTCTCCAAATGAGCCAAAAAAAAAAAGGAGAAGAGTTATCTTAGTGATTTGTTTCTTTCCAGCACACAAAATGAAAGTCCCTCTCCAAGCCTAAAGTTTCTGTAGCACTGTGCCTGATGTCACCCAATTATTCGAAGTGATCGACAAAACTGTCCCTCCAAGCCCGAAGTTTGTTTCACATTGTATCTGAGGTCACCCAATTAACTCAAAAAATGATTTACAATATTGCAGTCTAATATTGTTACGGACACAATCAGGATGGCCATGAAGAGGATTCTTGTGCAGTGATCGTGATAGAAAAAATATTTGGAAGATGCAAGTCCAAAGGCCATAGCAATAAACCAGAGCAGTAGTAAGTCAAATGTCTCATGATATTATCATTCATCCCCGTTATCTTTAAGAACCAGGACTAAACACACACACTAGAATGGCACCAAGTTAAGAACTGTGTAATCATTCAACTTCATGAAACAGAGTAAGTATGAACATACAACTCCTAAACTATCTAATCCACAAATTTTATGTTATACTCCTCAAATCTACATCGGTCGCTACAATAATTTGATGCCAAAAAGTAATGAAGAAACCAGGTTCATGTGGTGCTGAAAATTACCGTACAGAAGTCCTCTTCGATCACAACAACCTAACTTCAAGAGAAAGACGTCAGGAGGCCTAGATGGCAGCAGCTCAGGATGGTAAAACCAAATGCTGGAAGCTGAAGAACAAGAGGGGCATGCTCCAACTAGTCTCTTTTTCAGTAAACTCCACCTCGTGTTCGGATTGCCGATGACCCAAAACAATATATAACACCATTTTCCATCCGTCGACACATCTTCATTGCAACATCAAATAATCAAATATGAGCATCACAAACAATTATGACCAAGAATATAAGGACAACTTAACATGTTTGCAACCAAATCTGGCAACAATTTCCCATTGAATGGAACACAATGACCCAGAGTCGAGAATCAAAGACCATTATCTCAATTCAAACACTCACAAGATCATTTCACCAAGATTCATTGTGGCGAAAAATCCACATAAATATCGTTTACTTCTGCAAAACATAAGCTTAAGATCTGCCTCAAAACAAATCGTGAAGATATGGCTCAACCAAAACTCATCCATTTGTCTGGTACGGCTCGGAAAAAGTTAAATTAGTAAGCTGCACCTCTCGCTTGTCCTCCGTGTAAAAACAAATAAAGTTTCCGGCGCACACCTTTACCCACCTTGCTCTTCAGTAAAATTACATCAATTCAACCCAAGAACATGAAGGAACAAAACGATAGAGCACAAAACGAAACCGACCCGGATAGAAGTTCCAAGTTACCTCCTCGGACGATGCTCAAGCCGAAGAAGAGAATGATGCGACACAAATCGCAGCCCAACCCAGTTTTGTCAGGGCAATTAATGGTGATCATGCTCGGCTCTCCTTCCTGCTCGGACTGCCTAATGATCACCACGTCGTCGCACGGAATCCCCATGCTTTCGTACCTCCTCCTCCTTGAGTCGAATATGCAGAAAGTAGAAAGTAGGCTCTTTCTTTCCCCCTTCCCGTCGATGAAGTTAAAAGAAACTTCCGTGGTCTTTGGAAGGTCTTATCTTAAGCCATGTGATGTCACAGAGAAGAAGAAGAAGAAGAAGAGCAACAAGAAGAAGAAGAAGCGGCCAGGAGGAGGAAGAAGAAGAAGAATCTGAAGAGGGTAGCGCTATTCTCTTGGATTGAATGGAGTCGGCACTCAGGCTCTTGCTGGATTTTGTTGCCTTTCCCGTTGGGCCTGTATCCTTGTCCTCCTCCTCCTGCTCTTTCTTCTTCTTCTTTTTTAATTCCTTATTTTCCTTTTCGTTTTTCTTTTTTCTTTTTTCTTTTTTCTTTTTTCTTTTTTCGCGCTCCTCTATTTTGAAGGTACTGCTATCATGGATCCATATCTCGAGAACTGTTTCGCGTGAAAATATCTCCGCGAGAGAAAAGAGATGTTAATATCGTGGGGGTTAAGAGGTAAGCACTACTAATGGCAATTGGTAGCCGCGTGGGACTCTCTTTGCTCTAAACATGCTGAATACGTTTCTTTCTTTTGTGGACAACAACCTAGTATCCCTTTGAAAAAAATAATAATTGATAATTAGTAAAGTCGAGACAATAACAATGTTGGCAACTATAATAATTGGTGAGCCTATTGTATTTATTAGATTGAATGCCACCTAAAAAATACGTCACAAATACGTAAAAGTATAATTCAAGAAAATACTGACTATGACTGCCGGTCAAAGATAGTTTATGACTCCGACACTTTAAAACGTTAAAGTTGTTTTTCGTGTATTTGATCCTAAGGCTCATCGGCCTTCTCCAAATTAATCTTCCATTAGCTTGTGGATATATTTTGGATGAAGAATTTGTAGTGTAGAGAGAGAGAGAGAGTCTGGTATATGAAGATATGATCTCCATAGTAATTGTTATTTTAGAATGCCAACTTTAGCTTTTTCTTTAGTTAGTTAAATTATATGAATAAAAAGATAAAAATCAAGAAAATGTATGAAGAATACAACTATCTCACCACATTCTCCATTGGACCCTCTTATCTCTTCCTTCCGAGCTCCTCTGCTCCACCAGCTGAGCTATCTTGATCATTCCTTAAGAAACCCGGTTGTCGGACTTGATTAACTATTCTTCTTCTCATCAAAGAAACAGAAAAATTATCATTCCACCAATCAATATTGATTGATAGGATAGTCATGTGTGTATTGCTATGCTCCGTCATTAATGTTTTTTTAGAGAGATTTCCGTGAAAGATAGTGAGAAACATTAAAATGAAGATTGATTGGGGGTGTAATATAGAATACTTGTGAGTTTGTGCAATTGTCTTTGTAACAGTTTAGATTCGCAGTGGAACTTTCACTATTGTACTCACTATGGAATTGTTCAAGCTAAACTCGGTAAAGTCTTGGCCTACGTTTGGTAGTTGGGATAAAAGTCAAGATATAATAAACTTTATCATATACCTTGTTTAGTTTCTACCCAATAAAGGATAAAGTTATGTATAATGAGGATATGACTTGGATAAAAATATTCCATGAGAAGGTGGGATAAAGGTGGATAGATTACTTATATCCGTTTTAGAAATGCCATTTTTTCCTTAATAACAAACTTCTTAAATTTTTAAAAAATTAAAATTGAATATAAAATATTGTTAGCATTATAATACAAAAAAGAAAATTCAAAGTAACAGAAGAAAATTATGGACAATTTTCACTTTTTATTTATTTTTATTTGTATTTGTATATTTGGATTTCTTTCTATTCTTTTATATATGTTCTGTATTATGTACTCTATTTATATAATTTTATGTATTCTAGTATAGTTTATTATTTAATAAATTTATTGTTAACTAACAAAGAGAGAAAAAATAATGAAAGAATAAGTAAATAAAAATGAAGGAGAAGACCTTCGATTTTAAATGAACAAATTCAAACTTGAAACAGATCTTTCTAATTCACTCCTTTTTTGTGTCTTTGATTCATGTTGAAACCTCATGACTCGTCTACAGTTCTTTGTTTATGTCAAAGCTCAAAAAAAAAAAAAACGAGAGAGTCGAAGTTCCTTCTCCTCTGTAGCTCATTGGTTCAAGTCAAAAGCCATGAAAGCAGCAAAATAGCTGAAACTCATCTTTTTCGTAGCTTTGCGGTTCATATTGAAGTTTCATGAAAGTGGCAAGAATTTCAAAGCATTGTACTTTTGAAATCACAAAGGTAAATAATCATGTTTTCTCTCTTTAACTAGATTTGGCATTTGATGGCTTATCTACCTCGTCGATGTTGCCAACTTGCTATAGCCATTTACATTTCTTGTCATGGTTGAACCTGTAGCTCTGGGATGCTATAGCGAACTCTTTTTCCGTTTAATATGTGGATCATACAGTAATATGAATTGATTGATCGATTTATTTGTGGTTTATCTAACAGTGAATCATGGGAGATTCTTACCAATTCTGTTTGTTCATTTATATCAATACGACGTTCATGTCGAACAATGGACATGATAGTATATGAAAATATCCGGCTTTATCATTGTGATTCAACAATGGACATGTGATAGTTTGACCGGTGTGGCCTCCATTAGTGCGAAGACTGAAGAGAAGGGTTAGGAACGTACCCGGGCCGCTACGGAAACTTCCTTGGATTAGTGGGTTGGAATTGGATGCTGGTGGCTTGAACAAAAGCGTCATTCACGGCTTTAATAAAACATCGGCCTAGTCACGTCCCACATGTGGGTCACTGATCATGTGATTAAACAAGTAATTCTGCTGCTCCTTTGGTAATTACATTCTCATGGTGGCCATCAGATGAGGGTTTGTTGCAGCTTCTCTCGACTGCTCTTCGGTTAGATGCCGGGGAATGTTTTGTCCCGCCCTTGCATTTGGCTTTCTTCTGGCGCTCGATCAACGGCTGACGATACAGAGTGAGAGAATTGAACGGCTGGAGTTCAATGTTTGCTCGAATTAGAAAGTAATTTTCGAGACGTGACATCTCGAAGGTGATTTTTTCTTTTTCTTTTTTAAGGCAAAAGGTGACTTCCACGCCTAGATGGGATTTAGGCACACACATTGATCAAGCAAGCAACTATCAGGATAACCACCGCCTGCGCCTAACCTCGAGAATGTCCTCTTTGGTGCAAAGTGGGGACAAGGAGAGAGAATTGGCTCAGGGGTCTTACAGATGCACCACTTGACACTTGACACAATCCGTTCATCCCTCTAGTGCCCAAACCATGATTTGGCCCGTTTAAAGTTCACCGGCGCCCATCATTATCTCACAATCCCACCATGTTAAAATTTTTAAAAATTTATTATATAGACTACATTTGGGAAAAATATATAAAAAAAATTATCATAAACATTTTGTATTTGTACCAATTCAATTTTAAACCTTTCAATTAGACCAATTTAGTCCTAAACCTTTTTTATATTGATATCAATTCAGTCCATTCTGCCAATCAAGGCCGAAAATTATTGACGTAAACGCCTTCGTCCTTCTCAGCATCACCCATGCTAACGTTGACATTTTTTTTAAAAAAAAAATTAATAATTTTTTGAATTTTTTTTTCATTTTATTCCTTTCACTTTTTTTTTTGTCAGTGGCCAAACCCTTAGCGAGGTAGGGAGGGGAGGGGGAAGAAAAATTAAAATAAATTTTAAAAATTAAAATACTTGATCGCCGGCCAACCATCGTCCACGTCAGCATCGGCCTGTCAAAATTCGCCGAATAGACTGAAATAGTACAATTGCAAAAAGTTTAGGATTTAATAGACAAAAAAAAAATTAAGATTGAATTGGCACAATTGTAATAGGTTTAGGACTTTTTGGGTAATTGTTGATGTAGACGCCTTCGTCCTACTTGGCATGGTCCATGCTGACATTGATATTTTTAAATAATTTTTTGATTTTTTTTCTTTTTATTCTTTCCCTTTTCTTGTCTGTAGCCGGCGAGGGTCGTCTTCACCGGCTACAGGCCATGATTGGCCTCGCCGAGGTCCGGCGACCGGTTAGAGGAACAAGGAAGGGAAGAAATAAAAGCAAGAGAAAGAAAATCAAATCAAAATAATAGTAACATATTATTAAAAAATTATCTACGTCACCACCACCATGCCTCATAGGAAGGCTATGTCAGCGAATTCCAACCAAAATTGATTGTATGAACTAAATTGACATAAATGCAAAAATTTTATGACTCAATTGACAAAATAAAATTTTTATGACTGAATTGACACAATTGTGATAGATTTATGATTTTTTTATAATTTTTGCAAATTATTATAAACCATGTTTGAGTGATGTTAGAGGAGTTTGACATTGTCAATTGTGTGGTGGTATGGAACAACATGTAGGAAGGATACTAGGGAAATATCACATTAGAGATTTGGTACTTTTTTTGTTGCCGAAAGAAAGATTCTATTCCTTAATAGTTGAGAGAGTTACACAGAATACTTTCAAACCCCCAAAAGACAAACAACATCCAGAAAGTAAAATTCTGCAGCTAAAAGCACACTCTCATCCTTCGAGAGTATATCTGATATTATAAATTTACGGCGGCTGATCACCAAAGTCCATGATGGGCGCACACCGAGAGCTCACATACCAAATGCAACGGCTTGCGGTGCGCGTCTAGAGTCGATGTCTCCATCACCAACGCCGAGCAATGACACTGACAACGGTATTTTGAAGTAACACAGATCAGATACATGTAGAGAACTCCCAAAATCTATATCTAAATATAGATCGGGAGAGTGAAATCCCTAGATCTAGACCTAAATCTAAATCGAGATAGAAGAGCAGCTTAACAAGCTGCAGAAAATTATTTATACTCATAAACTCCCAAAACATAGCGGGAGAGAAAAGGAAAAACATAATCTAGTAGGAAAATCGATGACAGTCAACGGCTATGGCTTGACGATCTACTCCTGAATGCTGACGAAGTCCTTACCAGAGGAGCGTGAACCAGGCTTTCGAATTCGACCCAACAGAGGTGAATGAGGGCGCCTTCGTCAGTCAGCCCTGCTACCCAAACGGAAGATGACTCTTTGTTTCGCTTCGTCCCCAGTAATTAGCGTCGGTCGGTATGAAGATTTTAGTCGTTGCCCCCACAAGGGACCCCGTCTTTCTCTGTGAGTTGCCGATCAAGCAAAGCGAAGCAACCTGAGGGGAAAACAGAAGAAAGGACGAGTTTCCCTGTCATGTAACATTCTCATATGCTCAATCTTATTATCAATTTAGAAATTAATATCATTATAGTGATCTATTTTTTTTTGTTCGAAAATTATAGTGATCTGTTTGAACGGGTAAATAAAGGTCGTGCTTTGAAGAAGCATCCACGCAAGACAATGTTGATGTGGCAGCAACAGGTTCTAATTAAAGGTGATGGGTTTCCAATTTGATCAAGTCCCACCCAAAGTCGGGTAATTGGATCGGAAGAATCGATTCTCAGTTCATAGGACCTGGCCAATCTCAGGTTGATCCAGTAGAACTAGTGAATTATTAGTATGGGTGAGCAGAAAAATCACGATCCAACCAAACCGGACCGGATAGTACCAAATCGATTGATTTTGGATGGTTTTTGGCGGGTACGATTCGGTTCTCGATTTCAATTTTCCAGAACCGATTTTATCGATTCGGTTTACGGATTTGAATGCGAACTATCCAACTGGTCCCCTTATATAATCTAAATATATATTATTTTATCGGTTCAGTTCTCATTATTCCACAGGTGCTACACATCATGTTTTACTGAGTTCTTTTATTTTGTTCTTTTATTTTGTCCTTATGCTTCCTTAGATCATAATCCTATGGCTGCTTGCGATGAAATAAGGCGAATTTGTTTCCTTGCCTATTTTCTTTTTTCCATTTTTTACTAGGTAGAAACGTAACCGGAATCCAACCGAAAACGGGACCGAGTCGATGGTTCGGTTGATTCGCGGTTCATAGAGGAAGCGGTTGGTTTACGGTTCGCATTTTGCGAAACCGATTCCTAGAGGATGGTTCTCTATTTTAGGGTAAAACCACCCATCATGTGAACCAATCACTCCTAATTATTAGTAAGAATGATCAACACGGACTTTAATTTTAATATATTAATTTATATTATGTTTGCATTTAAAAAATAAAAATTAATGACCTTTGTTCTGACTCTCCCAACCTCTCCCCCACCCACGAGTCCGTGCTAGTTTCCAATCCCCGCGAACGAGAAATTGCCGAGTTGGTGCTGGAGACTCGTTTGCGGAGAGATTGGAACAGAAACGCCGTATCATATCGGGGAGAAATTGACTCGCGATCCTTATCACGGCTCGTGACTCCGCGGGACACGGGGGACGCCCTGTCTCCAGCCGCCATCACGTGTCACATATTGCGGATGGGCCCCCTCACGTGCTTACCTTCGCCGATGCTTCAAGAAACACTCGCCTTTCTTCCAATTTCCCTTTTTCTTCGGCCGAATTCCATAAAAAACCTCCAACTTCAACTCTGGACCCAAATCTACCCCAAACTTTTTTTTGTCACTTAAAAAACCCCAAACTTTCAATGGAGTCCCAAATCTACCCACAAGTAAGATTTCATCCAACTTACACCGTTAAAATTGACGTCTAATTGCACTTTAACTTTCGTCCTTTGACATTTTCTTTTCCCTCGCCAAAGTCAGAACTCTCCCTCTTCTCTCTCTCCATTGAACCCAAAGCAAAGGTCAGCACAAAACTTCATTTTCTTCTTCAGCATACGGTGATGGCAGCTCCTCACCGTCGCCTCCTCCACCACTCGGACCACACCTTCTTCTTCATCCCCGACTCCGTCGCCTCCTTCGGCCCCACAGTGCTCATCGAGGGCTTCGTTCTCGTTCGCGCGCACTCTCCCTCCTTGCGACGGCGCCTGAGAAGGTGCCCTCGCGGCTAGCAACGATGGACGAGACTGTTGAGACAGCCATGAGGGATCTAACGAGCAGAGCACAGAGGACTACTCAGAGAAGTCAAGATGGAGAAGTTGCCCGGCGACCAAATCGAGCGTCCCCTTCGACTGCAAGTTGCCCTGCCCCATCGGGTGCTTGTCCGGCACGCCGTTCGTCACGCTCGACCCCACCTGCCACACCTGGTTCAGCTTCGTCGCGTTGCCGGCGGACACCTTGATCTTCGCGTAGATCCTCATCGTGCCGTCGGCCGAGTTGTATTCGGCGGTCCGGTCCCACGTCTCGTACGCGATGGGCGAGTCCTCCACGGAGGCGTACGACGAGACGTTGTAGGTCTTCACGGTCATGGCGCCGGCGTCGCGGAAGGCGATGAGGGCCTGGGAGCCGAGCATGCCGGTGGCGGTGGGGTTGAGGGCCCAGGAGACCCAGCCGGACTCGCCGCTGGGCGGGGCAGCGACGAAGGCGACGGCAGCAGAGGAGTTGGAGGCGTCGTAGGAGAAGTGGAGGAAGGCGGTGAGGGCGGGGAGGTCGAGGCAGCTGGAGTAGAGGGCGTTGTTTGTGAGCTTCTGGGAGGAGCACGTGAGGGAGTCAGCGGCAGGTGCGAGGAGGAGGAGGAGGAAGAGGAGGACCACAGGGGGCGAGGAGGAGTTTCAGAGGAGAGGAAGCCATTGATGACAGAGAGGGAGACAGAGAGAAAGAGTTGGTGTGAGCTGCGAATTAGTGACTCTGAGGGTGAACTAACGGTTCAGACAGGAGGGAGGGAGAAAGAGAAAGAGAGTGACAAGAAAAGAGAGAGAGTTCTGACAAAGTTGAACGTGGGACACAATGAGGAGAGAGAAAAAGTCGAATAAAAAAAGAAAGTTTGGCAATTGTTGACTTTTTAACGGAGTGAATGGGAATGAAATTTGATGGATGGGCAGATTTGGGACTTCATTAAAAGTTCGGGGTTTTTTATAGGACAAAAAAAAGTTTGGGGTAAATTTGGGTCTAGAGCTAAAGTTTAGGGTTTTTTATGGAATTCGGCCCTTTTTCTTCTAATTCTCTCTTCTTCTTTTTTCAATTTTCCAAAATCAAATTTGTAAACAAATTAATCCATATATATTTGTCGAATAGTATTTCAGATTTCATCTAAAAATAAGAAGGTATTTCTTTTTTCTCTTCACTTGAACGGAAATAAAAATGTCATTGGGCTCCATTTGTTTCACGAAAAAATCGCTTACATCGCTTAAAAAAATAATCAACAAAAAATATTTTCGTTATCTACGAAAATTGTGGGCTGAAATTTCGATAATAAAAATAATTTTTATTAATATTTTTCAAATTATTCATTATCAGGCTTTGATGATGTCAAAATTTGCGCCTATCTGATGAATCACATCACTCAAAAGAAAGAAATGGAACCCCTCCGTGGTTAAATAAAATTTGACATTCTTTTTCGCTAAACAAACTGAGTCTTAATAGGAAAAAGTTGTCCAAAAAGTCATCACCCTATTACAATTTTGCCAATTCAATATCAAATCTTTTAATTTTGTCTATTGAGTTTTAAATATTTTCACGTTTTGCTAAGCGAGTCTATCTGGCCAATTTTTGCTTGAACTTGCTAACGATGAAGTCGGCCTTCAGCACCGTCGGTGCAAACATGAACAATTTTTTTCGTGATAAATAAAATTGGTGCATTTTGTTCATCGGCTGCTCGGTCATTATGGTTGGGAAAAAGAATCTTTCAATTTTGACTCGGTATAATGCCCCCAAAAATCAGTAAGAACAAGAAGGTGAAATAACAATATATAATTCAGATGAGGTTAGAAGTTATGACAAAAGAAGGACTATAGAGTACCCTGCTTCTATGCAACAATTCAGTATTATATATGTCGATACTTTTGATGAACGGCTGTGATGGGACTTCAAGTAAAGATTAATAAAGAGAGAGAACAAAAAAAGAGAAAAAAAAATAGACACATATAACTCGTTTTTGGTACAATGGATTGGACGAAATGAAGGAATGTAATAAAATTGATAACTTGGTAATTTATAGGAATGACATAACATTAAGATCTTTCTGTTTGCTAAGAAAAAAGCACTCCGATAGTGAAATTTTATAAAGACTTAAGTAAAAATTAATAAAGGATTAGTGATATACTCGCACTTATTAACAATTACAATTTTACTAAAATACGATATAATTACATAAACATAAAGATTGATTAAGAACTACATAATTTTTTTTAAAAAAATAACAGTAACTACTATAAATCGATGTCTGTATTTTAGAATACATTAAAAGGATATTCAAATTCGTAGATAATAAGCACTAGTATCCACAACGTAAAATATATAGTAATTTAGTGTTATTTTCATATCCACAAGTAATTTAATCTAACGTCCCGGTTATAATTAATTTAATGTTCACAACTCACTCTTCCGGAGTTGGAGTTTTCAGTTCCCATGAACGGAAACATGCAAATTAAAAAAAAAAAAAAGGGTTGTGATAAACCATAGACATTCAATAACATATGCTACAAACATATCGGAGGATCGATAGTCTATATATTTACAACGCGATACTGCATGGACGGGATTCGATAATCACTCATCACTCGGAAATAGTGAATTAAGTAGTTTCGATTATAAATATAGCATGACCTAAACGTCGTTAGAGGCAAAGAGAAGTACCACGCACCTTCGGAGTCACTAGGTGAGAGTCGAGATAGCCATAATAATAATAGTGGTAGATCTTTTATAATTTTGTTGGGGGAGGGAGTGATGGAGACCTTAATCAACTTGCCGTATATATATATAAGAGCATGGGTTATTGTCATGGGTTTGGTGTCCACTCAGAAGATATAGGAGGCAAAAAAAGAGATGGGGACAACTCAACCAGTGGATGTTAAAAGGAGCCCCGAAACCAAGTTGGGTTTCTCACATTTAAAATATGTCCATTTGAGGATGCTGATCCTCCAATGACGCCATCACATGACAGCATAGCCTAGCATAGGTGGTTTCATCTTTGTGGGGTTTTAGGTATCGAAGTATGTCAATCTTGGGACAGTTTACTGAATTAAGTCCCTAATCTCAACGTGCCTTTATGTATGACATCCAAGCTTCTATTCGATTGTAGGTAGATCTGACAAATGAGTGGGTCGGGTTTTGGGTCGATTAAAAATGATCTGACCCATATTAATCCATTTCCATGCAATACAAATCTAGCGACCCATACCCGATCCGATTCATATTACCAAAACACTTCAATATCAAATCTATAGACCGCCGACTCATACCTGACCCGATCTATATTTCCCTCCGACCAATAACCTTTATAAACTAAATTGGTTGCAAATGGGTTAAATATGAGTTTGTCTTTAAACCCATTTATAGCTCACATATAATTAAATTTACAACTCAAACCAACTAATAAGCTATTTATTAAAATTTGACTAACCCGTATTTGACCAATGTCATTGAATGTGTGATAAAATATGGTTTCTCAACCCATTTTTACATCTCTAGTTGTAGGAAAAAGGGTTTACCGGGTTCTATTATTAACTCCAATAAATCTCTCTTGAATCTCATTTTTTTTCCCCGCGAGATATACTTTGACTACGTTTGGTCATCAGGATATATACCAAGATAGGATATGCTTTATCATATCTTGTGTTTGGAAACTGCTCATGATAGGATAAAGTGATGATATAATCGGGATATAAAAAAAAATCCTAGGGGAGGAGTGGGATAGATCAAGACAGAGTTTTTCACCAGAGAAGATACAAGCAGAACTTAATTTTTCCCATAACCACCACCTCTCCTCCACATTGGGCCATCTTTCTGATGCATTGAGCTGCCTCTCTAGCCCGAGAGAGGGCTTCCTGGCGGCGGCAATTGTCAAGTGTGGCTGCCTCTCCAATGACGCCATGCTAGGGTCTTTGACCGCAAAGTTGGGTATTTCCACAGCTTTGTTTTTTACGCGATTATTTGACGTGATATGATATCACGTCCCTCGTTCTTTAATTGTCTAAACATTTCCATCATTCAAACGGGTCTCGACATATTATGAAGAATTCAAGGCTGATCATCAACTTTCAAAGGGGTTTCGATATTCGAAAGGGCTCTCTTGGGCGATCTGCATCTTTAACTTGCGAAAATAGGCCACAAAATTAGATTGGTTAGCACTTGTTTACTCAGTCGACAAGATAACTAGCAAGGCCAGCGGGTCATTCTCAAATAATTGAACTTCAAATCAAGACCTTCGATTCTACGAGATTTACTCTGTCAATGATGTGCCCGAATTCAGACGACACAATCAACAATAACTCACTCATTAGAACTCATCATTAAATAATTTCTAAAGCATCCTGATGTTTAAGCAAAATAGAGTGGGTCTCAGTCGCACATTGCCTCTCCTTATCGCACTTTAAATCCATAGTTCACTAAATAGTAGATACAATACGACAAAATTCTTGAATTTCTTATCATATTTTATCCAGTTCTATCATGGCTAGAAAGCCGGACGATCAAATGCATGGTTCATGTATTGGAAAGGGAGAAGGACACTATAAGTGCCATAAGTTATGTATGGTGTTCAATTTAGTGCCAAAAGTTTCAGAACGATCACTTAAGTACCAATTTTTTTTAAATGATCATTTAAGTGTCAACTCCGACCTGCTTGCTGAAAATCATACATGATCTTTTTTTAATTAATATTTAATAGACATGGCTCGCCGGAAGTCCATGTGGGTTAAACTAAAAAGTTAAAAATAATAAATTAAATATAAAAAATAATCTTAAAAGAGAGAGAGAGAGAGAGAGAGAGAGAGAGAGAAGGGGGCCTTGTTTAGGCGGCGAGGAGTAGGAGATGGCCGATGGTCGCCAAGCGCAATCAATGGCCAGTGGTGATCGCCGAGCCCCCGCTAGTGGCTGGTGACCCCCCTGCCGACAGCAGGCGAGACCTCGTCCAACCAGGGCAAGGCTCAACCTTGCAAATCCCCGTCATGTTTCATCCGCCCTCCGTCCCGGCCCAAATGTCTTACTCCTGCTCTTTCTCGTTGCCTCCACACCTTTGTCTTCTTCGTCGTCCCGCCCTTTCTTAGCCTCACTTCCTAAATCTTCAGAACCCATTCCGTCAAGAAGAGCTGTGACTCTCTCAACCTCGTCCTCTTCACCATCGGGTTCCTCAGCAAATCCAACCATGGCGGAGATTGGGGGTCGTCGCCTTCGTACCCGAGGTCGGACTCACATAAGTTGTCATCATTGAACCTGGCGATGCCATACAAGTGGAATGACAGCCACGATCGTCGGAGCTTCGACCAGAGCGAATATGGGTTCTCATTGAGTGAGTTTGGGAGGATGAGAAACAGCAGCTCGTTCCCTGATTTGAGGGCACAGGACTCGCCGTTGGCTTACGGCGGAGATTCTACGACGATACCCATCTTGTCGCGGGTCAGGGTTTCGGGTCAGAACCGATCTATTCCAGGAGAAGAATGGAAAGAAGGAGTTCGAGATCAAGCCCTCCACTTAAAAAAAAAAAAATAGCTTATTTTTCTTCTATTTAATTTATTTTTTAATTTTTTAGCTTAGAAATCTACTTGGCCTTTTTTTTTAAAAAAATGCCACGTCAGATAAAATTTTCAATTATAAAGGCCACGTAATTAATTTGGGCAAAATTTATCTGATTTAGCACTTAAGTGATTGTTTTTTTTTTCCTATTTGAAACTTAAGTAATCGTTTTGAAACTTTTGATACTAAAATAAGTGTTGTACATAATTTATGGCACTTCTAGTACATCTCTCTCCATACGTCTTTCATCTCATGTTACCCATTGAGCAAGTACATTGGCTGACCAAGTTTGAGCTATCTTAAATGACGCGTTTCAAAGTCGACCGGACATAGGTGAATCACGAGGCGTTTGTAAGGCGACATCTAATGGTCCTAACGTCAATATGAGGTTATGAGATAAATCTCGTGCAACCTTAAAGTAACAATATCAAACTAGCCGTAGGCTTAGGTTGGGTTGCCTAAAATTATATCGAAGCTAATGTAGTAGTGCTAAATGTCAATCCAAAAGGTTAAGCTGATAGATAAAGAGAGATCACAAGACCCGTTATTCGGCAATGCGGCACGTGGAATTTGACTAATGGGTGATGGACGCACATTCTCGAAAGGCGCAATAATATCTCTAATACCATTTTAGAATATATAACCCAAAAGTTTAAGCTGATAAGTGTAATGAGATCATATGAATACAAAGAGCATATAAGATCCATTATTCAGCGATGTGGAATACTAACTTCAACAGTCAAATTGTCTTTGATCCCATGTTAGACTATGTCTAGTTTTAGTTTTTTGGTCGGAATGTCTAGGTTGAAAGCACTAAAAAATAAATCTCACATACCCACAAACTAGTACAACACACGCTGTTCTAAAAATTCAAATTGGTGCTAAATTGAGAAAGCTTTGCATTTAAAGTTAGAATAAAGAGCATAACGATAACATGAATTCATCGTGAACCTTATTAGCACGCAAGTATGTGCGTGATATCGATAGAGAATTTTATCATTTATTAACAGCTAGCGAGTATCAAGCAAAAAGTTTGAAAGTCGAAATCCTCTCGAATTCGCGCTATATATATAGCAAAAATGAATACAGCAGTTAAATGTATGGCAAGTCTAAGAGGAAAAAAAAAATACATACGAGAACTATTTCCCTTTTTCTCAGAATCACTCAAATACCAGGTGGAAAATGACGAAAATCCCCTTTTCATTTATGTTAATCTATTTTGTCGAGCTAGGAAAATGACTGGTTGAGGGTGAAGCTTGCGTGCCCTAAGACGGCTTGCCACAAAATTCCCGTGGTTGCTGAGTTTTGAGTCAAGATTGAGGTCTCTATTCCTGTCCAACCACTATTCAGTTCCTTCCTTCCACAGAGACCAAAATGTTGACTTTTAACCTAACTCCATCGTGGAAGCAATCTAATGGCCCGAGGGATTCTAATTATCTCTCTTCTTGCTTAAATGGTGAGCGGATCGTCCGACCTTCAAAATGAAGGTCAGACATGCCATTCAGCGATCGTGGCCGTCCGATTAACAACGGACGGCCACAATCGCTTAAAATTATGGCTGCCATTTTTTTATTATTTTTTGGCAGCCGCAATTTTGAGCGATCGTGGCCGTCCGTTGTTAATCGGACGGCCACGATCGCTGAAGGGTATGTCTGACCTTCATTTTGAAGGTCAGACGATCCGGATCCGCTTAAATGAGGCATGTCCGACCTAAAATAATTCCTTAAACCATTTCATCTATTTTATCAACAAAAAAAAAAAAAACCATTTCGTCTAAGGTCTCATGCGGACCTCGAGATCCCTTAGACGTAAAGGAAAAAAAAAAAGGGTATTCTCCGCCAACTGAGAAAAAGAAGATATTTTTGGCAATAAGGGAATAACGGTGGGAAAGGTGGGCTTCACGTCAATTTTGACTGGTTATCGCTGGGTGGGGATCATGTAATAGTGTCCCACGCTAAGTGATTCATCGGAGCTTTGGCTTTAGTCAATCTGTGCTTCGCCAGTGCCTTCCAAGCAACGTGTTAGCTACGCACCCCTGGTTTAAACGACATTGTATGAACAACATTTTTCTGGAAAAAAGGAGAATCTTTTGTTGATTGTATTGTCGCCATCAAGTTTTTTTTTTCTTTTCCCCTCTTTTGAGCCGCCAACAACTTCAGAAAGTTTCCGACAAAAAAGGAAAAACAACTTTAGAAAGTTACAAGTTACACCTGCGCAATTGATAATAACATATGAATGATTGGTGGAAAATTTGGGAGTTACCATGGCAATGCAATTTATGAATTACACGGAAATTCTGTTCTACTTCTAACCCTTTTATTTTCAGAAAAGAAAATGAATAGGCGGATGCTAGGAAAAGAAAAAGAGAACATACTTTTCGGGGCACTTATTCTTATGAGATAATTCCGACGAAAAATCTCAGATATCACATATATAAATATACTTACTTATATGTGCGAAATAATTTATGCTCATTTCGTCGTTGTCGTAATACCAATATATCTTTGGATGAAATAGTTTCTACTGACTTATAGTGGATACTATTTTAGCAAGAATGTTATGTCCGGATCGGGTTTTACGCACCTCAATCAATTCGGCTTGCGAAAAAGAACGCACCCCCCCATATTAGCCTGGCACATTCAAAATTTCACTCGTTGAGTGCTCAGAACAAGACCGAAATCCAATACCACAAATAGAGAGAGGCACGCTCCCTTACAATTTAAGCCGACACCTTAGTGACGGTAAACGAAGTATCTACACCACAACGTGATTTAGTACTCTTTACGCCGGGGAACGAAAGCAATAGTAAAGATAGGTACATGCAACTTCTCAAGAGATTTAAAAAATTTGGAACTGAATTTTACCAAGTTTTTATAATGGATGCTTTTTGGGTTTTTGGTACTTTGAGAAAGACGATCGACTTCAAACTCATTGGCTTCCGGACATAACACATCATCAAAGGCACGGTCCAATTTCCATGCCATTTAGATAGCACTACGCACATATTTTTTTTTTTTTACAATTTTTTATATTGTGTCGGCTTCACATGTCGTCATCCAAGATAATGACACAAATTAACGACTATTCATTCCACTTCCTTGAGTTAAGGGAAGGAGGGAAGCAATTTCTTGCTTTTTTTTTTTTTAAATAAGTGAATTATGATTCCAAAACAGGTCAAGTATGAAATTTGAAAGTCGAATGCATAACCGTCTTTGATGTGAGAATAACAATACATTGTGAGCGAAAAATTCTTAAAAGAGTGAATACCATAATATTTTTAATTAATTATTGTTCATTTTTTATAGCCCAAAATAAACTGTTAGTATAACGGTCATCCAAAGACTGTAAAATAATTAAATTCCAAAAATGATTTTTCTTAGGGATAAGAGATTAAATTTGGACTTTTATGTAGATCATAACAATGAAAATCGCATAACCTTGATGCCGTACTCCTTTCGATTATAGAGGGGTGCGATGAGCTTCAAATATAATAGAGTAAAGATCTTTTTGAAAGGGATTTACATAATATCAAACTGTTAAAAAAACTTATATTTCATTTCCTTTTTGCCTTTCATTTCCCCCTAATGTAATTAATTTTGTCATTTGACAATTGTTAATTGTTATAGAGGAAGATTTCAAAGTATTTCGAAAATGAAAGGGGCACATTACCAAAAATTCAGAACGTTATAGGGCGATTTATTCTATATAAAAAATCTATGGGACAAAATATACTTCTCCTTAATTTTGTTGGGTATTTTTGCCCCTTTCGAGTGAGCATCACTTGTTAGTTGTGCGCGGCTCTAGGGTAGATTCCAATTTTACTTGGAACCTATCTTGTCGGGATCGATTTCGAATTTTTTGAGCCTAAAACCTACCTTGTTCGGCCGCAACTTCAACATCTCCAAGACTTTTGTTAATCACTCAAACTGTTTAGGTTTCCGCATTTTGAGGGACAACTACGACTACGACGCCTACTTTCTTGCTATAGAAAAGCTTGATAAGATCCAACTATAAATAGGGATTCAACATTAGCTTCTATGGCTTGTAGCTGAATTGAATGAAGTCCCCATCCTCTTTTGTTAGGAAGAGGTTGTCCTCTCAACCCTTATCTCAAAGGTGTGCTTTTGGCTTCCGGTTACCCTAAAAGGGACATATTGGGTTAGCCATACATTCCACACGTTTCTAGCGATTCACATGTTTATATGTGCCAATAAATCGTCCTTACGCCACGTAAGGCTTCCCCATATAAAGATTTATTATCTAGATGCCGCAAATACAGTCTTATAGAATCGAATACGGGCTTTCGAGGTGGTATGGATGGGACTGGCCAATTTCTTTATTTGATTTTATTTTCATTTTTAGGCAAGCGAAATGATAGTTAAAGCAATAACAAAAATCCTCATTCACCAATAGCCACAACTCATAAAAAAACACGTAAAACAAAACAAACAAAAAAAAGTTCATAGCATGTGAGATAAAAAGTTCATTTTTTCGATTCTTAGGCTGTGCATGGTAACCATTCTGATTACGAAAACTGATTCTGGTTAAAATGAATTTTTTTTATTTTGTTCCTGGATGAGTTTTAGAGAATCAGAACGTGTTTGATAACTGCATAAAATTTCTATTTAAAAAAAATGCTTCTTTTCTTTTTTTTTTTCATTTAAGTCAAATAACTATGTAGTTAATTTATAAAATTTCATCCTAAATTGAAGACTGATTTTTAATGCACACTAAAATAATTTAAAATATACTATATTTTAGCATGCCATGAATGAAATACAAATTTTAATATACGATGTTTAAAGTTCGATGAAGCATGGAACAGGTTCCCATATTAAGGACCCATTTTTTCTTTAAATGTAGCGTTGTCTAAATACATAGGAACATCTTCTGACACACGGCTACGAGTATGCACGTTGGATACTCTCATCTTCTGTATTATTTTTGTAGGAGAGTGAAATATATGAAATCTATGAAATTTAGGCTCAACTTTATGAAAATAAGGTCACACTAGCCTAATCTAAGTTTTTTCTATATTTTGGGATTTTCTAAATTTTTTGTTATTTTTTTAAAAATTTCTATTATATATATATTTTTTATTAGGTAGAAGGAAAAATGACGAGAAAACTATAAGGGAAAAGTGACAGATGTAAGGCTTCACTCTGTTTTGTTATTTTCAAAAGTGATTCTTTTTCTAAAAGCAACTTTTTTTTGCTTCTGGATTTTACTCTAAAACTGATTTTGATTCTCCAAAACTGATTTTGGAAACATAATCAGAATCAAAATTATTTACTTTACCAAACAACATTATCATTTTTTACTGTTTTTTTTTTATGACCGAGGTTTCCGCGCAGCCGGCGAGCACCGAGCTCAAACCTTTCGGCAAGCACCGAGCTCAAACCGGCGTGGAGCCCGACTAGTCCTCGGGGCAACACGTGCTAGCCACCACACACGTGCCACCGGTTAAGTCACCTTTGCGACGCCCGGGATTCGAACACTCAACCTCTCGTGAAAGGAAGAGCGCCCGCTCCAGCAGCGCCACCCAGGTGGGTGGTATCATTTTTTACTGTTCTTGGGATGAGAATCAGAGAATCAGAATGGTTACCATGCATGCCCTTAGGTTTCTCAATTCCCGATTCAGTTTTTACCCGAAAATTGGGAATCGAACAGCATAGTACAAGTTCGAACATTTTGGGGCCGGACAAAGTCCCACCGGCACCTGGAACCGCACCGTTTCCCATGTTCGATTCTGGTTCAGTCGGACTCCCGATTTTACTCTTGATTCATACTGACTAGAGGTGGCAATATAGGTCACAAACCCATATTTGACCCATATTTGTAAAATATGGGTCAAATATGGGTTATTAAATTTTAAAAGGTTCACTAAAAATGAGTTAACAATGTGTCACACTTAAATCAATTTTCGACCTACATTGACCCACTTTCGACCATTATTGACTCACTTTCGACTCATAAAGACAACATCCTTCCGCAAGTTACAAATGGTTTCGGGACCGAGGCCTTGTCCAGAGGTCGGGTCTCAGGGCCAGGGCGGGTCCCGGGACCGGGTGCCGGGGCTAGGGCCATGACATGGGTCGGGGCCGGGGCAGGGGCCGGGTCCGGGGTCGAGGCCCGGGCCGTGACCGGGGCCGGGTCCCGAGGCTGAGGCCGAGACAAAGGCCCGGACCGGGTCTCGGGGCCGGGGCTGAGGTCGAGGCCGGTTACGGGGCCGGGGTCGGGTCCCGAGGGAGGGGCCGGGGGTCGGGGTCGGGTCCGGGGCCGGGTCCCGAGGCCGAGGCCGAGGCCTGGTCCCGGGGCTGTGTCCGAGGTCGGGGTCGGGGACGGGGCCGGGTCCGGGGGCCGGGGGACGGGGCCGAATCGCAGGGCCGGGGTCGAGTCCCGGGACCGGGGCTGGGGCCTGGTCCGGGTCCCGTGGCCGAGGGCCGGCGCCGGGGGCTGGGCCGGGACCGAGTCCCGGGACCGAGGCCGGGTCTCGGGACCGGGACCAGGGCTGGGGCTGGGGCTGGGGCCTGGTCCGAGTCCCGAGGCCGAGGTCCCGTCGCTGGGGGCCGGGTCCCGTCGCTGGGTCCCGAGGTCATGTCCGAGGTCGGGGCCGGGTCCCAGGGCCGGGGCCGTGACGGGGACCGGGATCGAGGTCGGGAAGTATTTTAGTAATATTATTTTCTTAAAATATTATTGTGTTTTGATAATATGGGTCAAAACGGGTCGGGTCGGGTATGGGTCAGTCGTGGGTCGGGTCGGGTTTGGGTCATTAAATATGGGTCGGACCAAATTCGACCCGACCCAACCCAACCCACCCATTTGCCACCTCTAATACTGACCCTTGTTAATCTGGTCACCAGAGACCATGTGACTGACTTTCCAATGAGAATTCATCTGAAGTCAACATCTTTGAGAAACATAAGAGTTTTATTTGCTTAAATGAGATATTGGTCACGTTCGTTAATTTTTCTTTAATGGCTAGAGAACAAATTTGGAACATAAATAAAAAGCAAAAAATCTACTTCTCTGTTCTCGAGAAAAATAAATTAGAAGAAATAATTTCTCTTCAAAAATTGTCCACGGAAACATAATTTCTCTTATTTCTTTCTTTTCTTGCCTCTTCTTCCTCTAGTCGGTCGCTAGACCTAGGTGACCAACTGGAAGGAAAAAGAGGGAAGAAAAGAAAGAAATAAGAAAAAGGAAAAAGAAAAAATATATTTTTTTAAATATTATGTTGCGCCAAAGTTGGTCGGATGTACTGAATTGACACAATTGCAAAATGTTTAGGACTAAATCAGCTAAACAAAAGTTTATGTATAAATTAACACAATTTCAATAGGTTTATGACATTTTTGCTAATTTTCGCTCCAAAATCATCGAACTCCATAGAATACCGCAGATTCATGCGAAAATATGTACCATTATAGGTTATAGGTTTCAAGTTTCACCTATCTAGAACCTAAAACCCAGCTGTTGGAACAAATTCCTCAATTTTTGAAACCTAAAACCTACCCTACATATCGATTCACCACCAGTCAAGTTCACGGGTCTAACCTAAAACATGAAACCAGACCGGTTCCCCATTGGTTCGGTTCCAAGTTCCATCCTAAAATCATGCTCGTCCCTAGGTGAAATATGGCAAGTCTAAAAGCAAAAACACGAATATTATTTTTCTTTTTCTCGGAGTATGGGTGGCTTTGTCGAGCTAGAAAATGACTGGTTGAGAGTTAAGCTTGCGTGCCCTAAGATAGCTTGCCGAAATTCCCATGGTTGCTGAGATTTGAGCCAAGATTGAGGTCTCGATTCTAGTCCAACTACTATTCAGTTTCTTCCACAGACAGAGCAGATGTTGACTTTTGATCTGACTCAATTGTGGGAGCAATCTAGTGGCCTGAGCGATTCTAGTTGTCTCCCTTCATGCTTAAATGAGGCCGCGAGGAAATTTCTTCGAGGAAAGACGAAAAATCTTTTGTTAGTTGTCCTGTCCCCATCAAGTTCATCTCTTTCTTTCCTCATTTGAGCTGCCGCCAACAACTTTAGAAAGTTACAAGTCACACCTGCGCACTTGACACTAACGTTTGACTGAATTTGGGAATTACTATGGCATTGCAATTTATGAATTACATGGAAATTTTGTTCCAACCCCTTTTTCTCGTGTGTATATATATATAGGCTAGGGCAAGGAGAAAACCAAGAACACATACTTTTCGAAACACTTGTGAGATAATTCCGACGAAAACTCCCAAAAGTATAGTATGAAAAGGCACTTACTCACGTGTGCACGACAATTTATGGCTCTGTCGCCCACTAGTGCCAATGTCTTGATGGATGAAATGATTTCTATATTAGCGAGAACGTTATGTTCGGATCAGGTTTGACAGATCTCGATTAATTCACCTCTCGAAACAATAGTAAGGACGCCCGGCACATTCGGAATCTCACTCGTTGAAGAGCTCCGAACATGATTGAATCCAGGACCTCAAATAGAGAAGTAAGCTCCCTTGCAATTTAAGCCGACACCTCAACGACGGTGGGCGGAGTATCTACAACAACAAGATGCAACACTCTTTACGCCGGTGGAGCGTAAGCAATATCCACGATAGGTACATGCATTTTTTCTCTGCGAAGGGATCGTCTGCCTTTCCCATAGAAGGGCTGGCCCTGCCCTTTGAATTCGGACCATCTGTGTTATGAATGGATGGCCCAGATTATTATTAAAAAAATAAAAAATTTAAAAAGTTACCCCATAAAAATAGGAGATCTGGGCCGTCCGTTTAAAAACGGATGGCCCAAGGGGATCCTTTTTCTATTGGATTGGACCATGCGCACAGATACATGCAACTTCTCAAGAGATTTAAAAAAAAATTGGAACTGAATTTTACCAAGTGTTTTATAATTGATGATGCTTTTTGGGTTTTTGGTACTTTGGTCGGAGAAAGAAGAAACGACTTCAAACTCATTGGCTTCCGGACACAACACATCATCAAAGGCACGGTCCAAATCGGATGCCATTCAGACAGCACTTTGCACATATTTTATTACCATTTTTCTTATTGTGTATGCTTCACATGTCGTCATCCGACATAGTGACACAAATTAACAACTATTCATCCCACTCCCTTGAGTTAAGGGAAGGAGGGAAGCAATTTCTTGCTATTTTTTCTTAATAAAAAAATAGTATTTTTAAATAAGTAGATTCTGATTCCAAAATAGGTTAAGTCTGAAATTTGAAAGTCGAACTCGGCTAATCGATTAAATTTGGACTTTTAAGGTAGATTCTAATAATGAAAAATCCAACGACCTAAACCCGGTTCGAAACGTGGAATTATCATAGTCCCACAATCCCCTGCCAAGCTGCAACCTTGGCAGGGTGTACCCAGGTGAATCTGGGCCGTCCGATCAACAACGGACGGGCCAGATCTATTTAAATTGCGGCTATATTTTATTATTATTATTTTATTTTATTTGATTTTTGGAAGAGATCTGAGCCGTCCGTTGTTGATCGGACGGCCTAGATTCACCTGGGTACACCCTGCCAAGGTTGCGGCTTGGCAAGGGATCCAAACTGCCACAACAATCTAAAGGTATGGATTGTGGGCCCCGCAAGTAGCTATCGGCAAAGTGGTGTGGTGGCCTAACCTTAGGTTCGGTCTATGACCAAATAATAATAATAATAATACGGTTCGATTTTGGACATTAATTTGGCTAGTGGAATATTGGTTTGGAAGCAAGGCAAGTTTACTTGAAAAAATTTATTAGTGAAAATTGAATGATTTGAAAAATAATTTTTTAAAAAATGATAGCTTATATCGATTGAAATAATTAGCTGATGAAAATATGTTCCATCCATTCATTTTTGCAAGAGATAAAAAGCCATCATTTTTTTTGGTAAAATATTTTTCAAATTACTTATTTTTCGTGAAATAAACAAAGCCTTAAATTAAATTGAAGTTGACGGTTACTATGAAGTGGATGGAGGTGTACAGATTCAAAAACTGCCAAATAGAGCTAAGCTAAGACAAATATGCGTCCCTTAACCTATCCGAACCACCTTACATTGTCTCGTCGACACGACACCTAGGGTAAAGTTTCGATGCGACGGAATATGTCAATTGCAAAAGCAATCATCAAGTGGAAAAATTGTAGATATGTAAAGCCCAATTGACAACTCATGAAAGTGTCGCTATATGAAGAGGTGAAGATAGTTTGCTGAGGACAGTAGAAAAGACCACAAAACTGCACTTGTTTGACTTCAAAGATTCGACGGTAGGTAGGCCGGCCGTCTTTCGAGTAAAAACTCGCGAATCTTTTAGGATCGTTCGAAGGGTCGTGGCATTTTCGTCCTATAGATCAGCAATTTGAATCGTTCTCCTTTTAAAAAAAAAAAAATGGTCGCAACCAAGGCCCACATCCGACGCGGATGTCTTTCTAATCTTCTTGGTCAATCGTGCAAAACCATTTTATAATAATCTGGTCGGTTCGCTTTGTGTCCGAAAGACCCACTTTTGTCAAGATGCATGCGTAATTGCTTACCATTTTACATGACTTTTTAGTATTAGTTCCTGTCACTTTCGTCCCAATTTACTCCTCAGCTCAGCTCTCAATAGTCCAACGGAGTTTTCAAGCCCGCCCCACCGAATCCTTGCCGGAGATTCCCCTTTTCTTAGTAGCAAGGAAAAGTCCCACGTCGTTTCCAATTTTGAGTGGCTTGGCAAATCTTAAAAAAAAAAATAAAAAAATTGCGTGAAAAGCAACCGAGTATAACTATGAAAGCCAAAATCAATATCTAAGCGGCTATTTTCTTTTGCTCCCGACCGCTTTCTATTTTCCAAAATTTGTGGATGTAATAGTTTTGCAATTATTGCTGGATCATGTCTTATGGCACCTTTCCTAGTACGGTGTATGCCCACAAAAGTCCTTCCCCTTCATTGAGATGTTGTCATCCATAATCTGATTAGCCGCCTCGGCTTGAGGAGGGCCTTTCCTTTTCTCCTTTTTTTTAGGTCACTGGACCTGTCTGTTGGGGGATCCAAACCATTTGGAACATCCAGTACACGAACATGCCAATTGCCATATGGAAGGTTACGGCAATGCCGATGACTATGCTGGAGAAACTAACTCAATTGCAAAGATGATACAAAACCCATCATTTTGGACCTAAGTGCATCTCGGTGTCCACGTTTTTCATGCGCAAAAACAGACTATATTTCTTGAATGGACAAAAGTTTCAGGATGATGCACTCGCTTCTTTTTACTACTACTTTGCTTGGCTTCTCAATCAAGCGAACATCAGTCGTCCTTCTTGTCCGCCACTTCCGGTGGTTTTGCGGTTGACTCAGAAACACCCGGCACATCTCCTTCCACTACCTGCAAGGTGAACATCAGTCGTCCTTCTTTCTAGAGAAAGAGAGATGATTGAGAAAAGGAAAAAAATCCAGAGGCATTATCGCTATCTGCTACACCTCATTCTCCTAAGGATATCACTATTCACTGACCTATGTTTACAACTTGATTACAAATCTAGCTCAAAGAACTCGACTAGCATTTATGTATAACCCAGTGATGAAAGCACCAAAATTCGTGGCAACAATAAACATGATGCATTTAAATGATTCAATGCCCCTCCATTCAGATGCTTAGTAGCACGTGTGACATAAACCCGTTTACAAATGTTTATAATTTTGATCTTTTCAAAGCCCCTCCACATTTTCCTTATATGGAATACTAATCTTCCGCATTGATACAGGACCAAGTCCACCCAACGAATGATGAAAACTGAAACGCAGCCTGCTCAGCTCTTTGGTAGTTTCACCTGCACTAGCATGAAAGGATGACATGTATAGAAAAACCGTGATCAATGAATCAAACATTTTGTGCACGAACAAAGCTCACATTCGGGAACGTGTTCCATCTACATAAGAGAGAGAACAAGATACACCTCACAGGTCTCATTTTTGGGTTCACAGGAAGAAGGCAAATTCAAAAGCACAAACTGCATTCCCAAATGAAATATTTCTGATCACCCTTTCCTTGGTTTTGATGTCGCACAAAGGGAGTAATAGAAAATAACCCTTCAACATAGTGAAGTTTATGGATCATCCAACCAATTTCAGCAAAACAACTTTCCATTCATGAAGAAGGCTAATTCAAAAAGCACAAACTGCATTCCCAAATGAAATATTTCTGATCACCCTTTCCTTGGTTTTGATGATGCACAAAGGGAGTAATTGAAAATAACCCTTCAACATAGTAAAGTTTATAGAAGATCCATCCAATTTCAGCAAAACAACTTTCCATTCATGGAGAAGGCTAATTCAAAAAGAACAAACTGCATTCCCAAATGAAATATTTCTGATCACCCTTTCCTTGGTTTTGATGACGTGCAAAGGGAGTAATTGAAAATAACCCTTCCAACATAGTAAAGTTTATGGAACATCCATCCAATTTCAGCAAAACAACTTTCCAGTCATGAGAAGACTTGAAAGAAAGATAAAAGACTTCCAACCAAACCTTCTTCTCAAGTTTGTGACACAGTAGAGACAATTACGAGAATCAAAGAGAGACAGAGCATACAAAAATGCGCATTGCAAGCCATATATTATTCCCCTAAATAAATCAATATATTGACCGTATCAGATTAAAGGCCACAACCATGGATGAACGATTACAGAAGTCATTAACTACATAATGTCAACAATAGGAACATGGGAGGCCGTAAATTTGAGTACATACTTCTACAAGCACAGCCATTGTGCAGAGAAATCTGTGGAATTGCATACGTGTTATAAGGTTAAATTATGATTACTAAAAAAGGTGAGGTTCCAGCAGCATAGACCATCGTTGACAAAAACCAAATCAGAAGTAGCAGCATAACCATCAACATTAGTCAAGAATATAGAAGTGACCATTGTGTCAATAAATGTTAGCTGCACGTAAATGAAACATTTAGAAAAAAGAAGCAACTATGCTAAAACTCAGAGAAATATGTGGAATTGTATACGTGTTACAAGGTTAAATTATGATTACTAAAAAAGGTGAGGTTCCAGCAGCATAGACCATCGTTGACAAAAACCAAATCAGAAGTAGCAGCATAACCATCAACATTATTCAAGAATATAGAAGTGACCATTGTGTCAATAAATGTTAACTGCACGTAAATGAAACATTTAGAAAAAAGAAGCAACTGTGCTAAAACTCAGGATACGATGTGAAATAAGAAGTTTTTCTTTTGATTCCTGTACCATGGAGCCAGTTCAATTGAATCCACACTTTACCTTCAGTACAGAGGAAATAAGCTCTGGAAGCAAACACAGTTTCATTCTGAGATCACTATTGACTATGCATAATTAAAAACTGATCGTCTCCTTTGAAGAAGTTGTTCAGATCAAAGATAGAGCTCGTGACTCAATAACAGTAAGGAACCATTAGAAATTAGTAGTCTTTGATAAAGGAAAATATACTTTGTCTGATGTACGTCAAAAAAAATATTGCAGGGATAAATCGGCTGTTATCCCAATAAAGTGACTGTATGTACATTCCAGCACCATCTAAGTACAGATATTCATTCTCAAGGAAAGCAACAAAATGCTAAATGGGCTTGATTCACATACTTCTTCTGACAAGCATTTGAGACACCCGTACGAAAATCTGTTGGGCTTCATTTTCATGATCAGATTGGAGATGAGCTCCAATCTTCAAATAATGTCAATGTTCCCACCAAATTTTGCACGAAGGACCAAGTCATGTCCCCCTTTATCAGCTAGTAATTATGTGTAACTTAGCTTGCACAAAAGGGAAGTGCATCAGGATTTTTGTGTGATCGCAAAATTCCTCTTAGGTTAAAAGGAAAATTTTATAGGACAGCAGTAAGACCTGTCATGCTATACGAAGCTGAATGTTGGCCAGCACAGAGGCAACATGAGCATAAAATGGGAGTAGCACAAATGAGGATGTTAAGGTGGATGTGTGGTCATACAAGGATGGATAAGATAAGGAATGAAAATATTCGACGAAAAGTTGGAATAGAACCGGTGGCAAAAAAGATGAGAAAACATGGATTGAGATGGTTTGGGCATATTCTTTGGAGATCCCTAGATGCTCCGGTAAGAACAGAAGTTTGCTACAGAGAGCATAATACGAATAAAGGAAGAGGTCGGCCGAAGCTTACTTAGAGGAAAGTAGTAAAATAAGATTTAATGAAGCGGCAAATAGATTGGCGAACAATTTGTCTCAAGGCGGAGTGGAGAAAGGCTATTGGTATTGTGGGGGGGAAAAATTATCATGTTCTTGATGGTCATTTTTAGTCCTTTTCCCATATATCTTTATTTATTTATTTTTACATATTTATCTCTCTTCCCTCGATCGGGCTTGCTTTTATTTTATGTATCTTTGGGGTTCATCGACCGCTGACCCCAATTAATTTGGAATAAAGGTGTTTTTGATGATGTTGATGTTAGGTTGCACAAAAGGGACCAATTTTACCAAGATAATATATAAAAGAAGCAGAAAGAAAAACAACAATGATTAGATAAAACAACAATGAACTTCAGTCTGACTTCTTCCAACATAAAAAAAGCCCTAATGTTCTACCTGTAATACGGATGAACTATTCTTTATCCTGTAGGTCCAAAATATTGGCACAGAGGGGAGAAAATCCTTAAGAGCACACCGTACCCTGTGCTCAGCTATGCAGCCAACAGTCTATTCCATGTGCCCGCAAGATTGGTGATACAAGGAAACAATAATTTTGAAGGTTTTCCTATTACACCCAATGCCAATATCGTAGAGACAGATTCCCACGAGTTATATGAACTACAAATCGCGATCACTCCAGGATCAAAACCAAACTCACAACACACTGCAAGTGATTTGCATGTAAGCAGAGCACAGAAACTACAGTTTCATATCCAATAACTTACTTTGCCATCCTTTTTGGGTGCTGTTGGCTTATACGGACATGCTGGAGGAGTCCTCACAGGCTTCCTGTACTCCCACCCGAAAAGCGCGTATACTTTTGCCTGCGAATTTTCACCGTTAGAATTCTCACATCGCGAGCTCGCGGAACCAAATTCGACGCAAAGCCCACGAAAGCCACCAAAAGGGCAAATGACAAGCACCATGGTCGTCCCAATACAATCCTTCAACTACGAATTGGACCTAACAATCACCCAATGAAAAGGAACCCAAGAAATTCCAACCCCGTTCGCGCGATTTAGCTCCTTGATCCGAGCCAAATTTGTTACGCAGAGGAATTAAACAAACGACAAAAACGACGCGAGCGCAGGGGCGTCTTACAAGGATGAAATCGAAGAGGAGAGGCAGCAAGTTCACGATCGGGACGAGGAAGAGAGGTAACAAGCACACCAAGCAAACCTGATGAGAGAATTCTACACGAGGTTAAGGAAAACAAACTCGACGAATTCGTATCGATGAAGATGATCGCGGAAAGCTTCGAGATTCCGGAGGATTTACCATGTTGAATCGGATCGCGCGGTCGAAAGGACAGATCGCAGCAAATTTCTGTTCCCGGCAGTGGTCGAATCGCGATCGTTTCCTTGGAGTTCTTCGGTAACCACCGCTTGGAACTTCGAAGGAGACTTCTGGACTCAAGGACAATGGCTCGCGTCGGTCGGGCTTTCGGGTCAATCGGTTGTACTGGGGATCCGGATCCGGATCCGGATCCAGACTTGAAAATAAATGAGTTTGCCACCCGGATTTTTAAGGATCGTTGCAACTTAGTCCCTTGATTGATGTTATCATCATATCGATGTCCACAAGCATTTTGACTCCGACAACTTCGTCACTTGGAAAAATTGATCACATAATGTTAAAAGGTGAATCGTCCATATTAAAACTTCTGGAAATGTGAAGTAGTTTCGCCTTGCTTTGAAAAAATAATATGAGATGAACTTTAGGGCCTTTTTTTTTTCCAAAATATGGTTAATTTTTTTTTTTACCAATTTACGTTTTTCCTTTTTTAAAATTACCCATTTAGTAGAGGCGCACAGCTGTGGGCCTCTCTGCACGCCACCTTCCGTCGACCCATCGCCTGAGGATCCCCATGCGCTGCAAGCTCGCGAGCCCCGTGCCGCTGCCGCGTTCACATTTTGTCTCTGTGTTGTCGTCGTCGTGTGAGTCATCGCCGCCGCATGCCGTCGCCGCCACCGCCGTTAGTTTGTAAGGTAACTCTTAATCTCTGATTAGGCCTTTAATTGCACTTAAGGTTAGTTTAATTAATATTAATCATGAGTTAGATTAGTTTAATGACAATTTAGTTTAGTTAATCGTGGTCACATTAGGTTAGTTGACCGCAGTTAGTTTAAGTCAACCTTGATTAATTAGAGTAATCGTAATTACTTTTAGTTAACTGTAGTTACTTTTCATTTACCGTAGTTACTTTTAATTAACTGTAGTTACTTTAATTAACCCTAGTCAGTTTAATTACCTGAAGTCGAGTTGACTGAATATTGATATGCTAATTAACCGGAGTCGACTTAATTAATTCAAATGAGTTAGCTAGTTAAAAATGGGTCAAGTTTAATTAATTATGATTGGACTAATTAATTATAATTAGTTTATCAACTATAGTCGAGTAAATAAATTGAGATGAATTGACTGATTGCAGTGGGTTAATTAATTAAGGTGGATTTAATTAATTATTATTGGGTTAACTAATTACATTTAGATTAATTAACTATGATCGGAATAATCAACTGACACCGAATTAGGGAGTTGATTAAGTAAGTTGCATTCATTCATTTATTTTTTTTGTTAATGTTTAAAATATTTATAGGTAACAAATCAACAAAATATTTATCGACTTTCAGATGAAAAAATAATTTGTAATTTCATATTTAATAGAATGTTGTCTAGATCTTTTGCGATTGTGTACTAAGGAGGTAGAATAGTATGAAATGAATATGGACATGATTACGAAGGTGGACAGTCTAATGTATTTGAGTTTGGAAGAATATCCACATTTGATGAGTTACATGCTACGATTGAGCACGTATTGAGTCTACCAGAGAACTAGTATATTCGTAGTTTGATGTATAGACAACCGGTTCTAACAGCCGGGAGTTTAGATATGACATTGTGGAGGTGGATAATGATGTTACAGTTAAGATAATCCTGGAGTTTGCACTTCAGTGTAGTTCTATGGGGTTTTTATAGTTTTATACAATAGTAGATGAACAACAAGTGATAAATGCTTTAGCAGGGGGAGGTTCGAATGTTGATAAAGATGATGTTGGTCTGGATAATCAATACGTGGAGTATGATGATGATGATGACGACAGTGATGAAGAATATGACTTGTGGTGATGGTAGTTATATGGTAGATGAGGATCATGGAGGCAACAATATGGAGGCTTATTATAACACCCATTGCATTGCAGTAATCTCATTTTGCCGTTGGTACATCCACCACCCTATTCAGAGAGTGACTTTGATATGATGCAAGTAGATGCAAGAGCTAAGTCAGGCCGTAATATGTTGTTTGATCCATCAAAAGAATTTGATGTTGGGATGTTATTTCCATCACGGGATGCGGTGCAGTTGCTGCAAAAGAGTATTCTCCGAGAAGAAATCATCAGTTTTGCAGTGATGAGACAAGGAAACATATGTGATAAAGTGTGGTAATTCAAATGGACGGTGTGGTTGAAGGCTCCAGGCAACTAATAAAGCGGATACTATGTTTTGGAAAATAACTAAATATAATTTGCAACATACATATAGTAATCATCAAATGTCAAAAGATACCAGGCAAGTTAATAAGAAGTACCTCTGTAACTGTATGGAAGAAATGATTGTCGCCTAACCAGATATCAAAATCAAGTCACTAATGGCCGAGATTAAAGACAAGTTTGGCTTCAAATCTACTTATCATAAAACTTGGGGAGCTAAACAAATGGCAATTGCTAAAATTTTTGGAGGTTGGGATGAGTCGTACCGTAGGTTGAGAAATGTTATGAATGCGATAAAGTTAATGGATCCAGGTTCTCATTTTTTATCGATGATGACCTGAATGGGTCAAAGGATAACTAGATCAGACGTGCAAGGTTTTTCAAACGAAAGTTCTGGACTTTCAAGCAGACGATTGAAGGCTTCAAAAGTTGTCATCCTGTACTTGTTGATGAGACTTTTTGTACGGGAAATATCGAGGAACGCTCCTTTGTGCGACGTCACTTAATGGCAACAATCATATATTCTCGTTGGCCTTTGTTGTAGTCGAGAAGGAGATATTGATAATTTGACTTGGTTTATGGATCTGTTGCAGAAGTATGTCACCAGTAGAGAAAATATTTGTGTAATATCAGATAGGCACATCGAGATTGAGAGAGCAATGGAGACAGAAGGATGTCATCCTCCACATGGCCACCATTGATATTGCATTCGACACATTCTCAGCAACTACAACACAAAGTTTTAAAATGCTGAAGGGAAAAAACTTGTTCAAATGGCAAGTAAATTTTGAAATTTTGAAAAATTAATAGCACACTTGGTTGTTTATTGTGTAACAATTACTTATTATTATCGTAATATACAGTTTACAAGAATCAACCACGGAAGTTCGAATCCATCATGAATCGAATTAGGGAGTGGGATCCAAAAACAACGAAATGGTGTGATCAGATCCCAAAGGAGAAATAGAAGAAGGCTTATGATAAATGGAAAGAGATATGGATCGATGACAATGGATGTGATTGAATCTGTTAATGGGATGCTAAAGGATTTTCGTGCTCTACCAATAACGACTATGCTGGAGAAGATATTTTATCATTTGTTCCATTGTTTTGACATCAAAAGAACGGCATTCATGAGGCAAAAGGAACTGGGATGGCAATATACTCAATTTGCAAGTGAAACACTCGAGCGAAACAGTCAAACTGCAACTTGGCATGATGTGTCATGGTTCTACTCTGATAGAGGCATTTTTGGAGTTAAAAATGCATATAATAGAGCAGCCGGATCCAGGGGCTAGAAGCACACAGTCTGCCAAGACCTGTAAACGTGCTCATGTGAAAAATTTCAAAAGTTAAAAATCTCATGTTCCCACATAATTGCAGCATGTCAAAAATATACTTACAATTACCATGTGTTCGTAGATGACTTCTGTAAGTTGGATAGAACACTTCAAATGCTATTAGCACATGTTTTATCATTGGGGCATCCTGCTTACCGGCATAAACCTGACGAGCTGTCATTAGTGCTAGACCCAAACCGTATTAGGAAGAAAGGAAGATCCCATGTATCACGGATACGTAATGAGATAGACTGGAGTACGCCGAGCAGTAGCACTTCGCGTAACATTGCAGCAACTGTGAAAAATCAAGGCACAATAGCCAAACTTGTGCATACAAACTACGCCGAGAATAAAACATTATTGTGATTTATTATGTGAACAGTAAATGTAATGTATATGATTTCCATAGCAGTTCCTTAGTAATTATTAAACTTCTGCTTTGGATTTACTTGTTGTAGTAGTATGTGAACATTGAATGTAATATAAGTGACGTCCTAGGCTGCCACATCTACCGAAGGTCTTAATTAATCTTGTTTACTTATCCTTATAGCGGAAGCATAATGCACAAGCGCAGAGGATTTTCGAGAAATAAGAGCATCAAATGAAACAAAGCACATGTCATCGGGCAGTTAAAAAAAGTCTACTCATGTATTAGACATCCATCACTTGTTTCTTTCATATATTTCTATATATATATGCATCATATTTTTAAGCCAACAGGTGTCTAGCTAACTGGGAGGTTAGGATAACTACTCCAGGTGTTATTTACTATCTGCCAGACTTACAAAAAAAAAGGTCAATTTCCTCAGTCTTCGTACACAACCATATATGGCTCGGGCACCAGCTCCTCCTCCTCGGACGTATCTTCCTCCAAAAGTATGACTTCCATCTCCATCGGCTCATCGACGGTATCCAAGGTATCATATAGGAAGAGCCCTGTCATTTGCTCACCAACAGGCAGAAAAACAGCATAGAACTTGTGGGGCAATACTTCAGCTACTAACCCCTCATAGACCCATAACGTATACTCATTTAGAACTAGCTCTAGATAAGGCTTGTTCACATGGACGAGATCATAACAAGCTACATCAGAGTCAACGGGCACACCAAAACGAGAATCGTTAGCCAAGGCAATTATCAATGCTCGACCTATATCCCCTCAATGGATTAAGTCGTTAAATTATATTGGATCGAAAGGACTGAAGAGACGATGTTTGGACGAATTCTGAAATTCAGTCGGTTTAGATTAGGTTCGAAATTCCTAGTCGCCGTAAATTAGGATTTCAATCCTCGCGACCCGAGCCTAATCCCGACCGAGCCTAGCCTAGGAAATTAGCAAAATACCATTCGTCCGTTGTACCGAAAATTTCGTTCAATCCCGATTTATCAAAAGACCGTTTTGCCCTAGATATTTGCTAGTGAGACAAAATTTTACCACAAAGTCACCTTGTGGACCCACCCTCTCACGTGTCTCTCTCTTTCCCCTGCTCCCTCTCACGATCGATCTCTCTCTCTCTCTCTGTTCTCTCTCGTGGACGCCCCCCTTCACCGAATGTACTCCTTCCTTCCTCCTCTTCCTCCGGCGATTTTCGCCGCCACCACCACCGGTCACCACTGCCACGACCTTCAACCACTCCCCACTGTCACCCCCGACCCTTCCACCGCCGTCGTTGGCCGCCGGATGGCCGCGAAATCGCCGTCAAGCCCTGCCCTGTTTTCGGCCGTTCTGGCCGTGTGTGTGTCGCTGTCGATTTCCGCCGTTCCCAGCGTACCCAGGCCCGGCCGTCGCCACTCCAGCATACCCCAGCCTCCCCTCTACCTTTTCGACCCAACCCCACCGGCCGTCGACCGCCCAAGCCGCCGGAATCAGCCCCGAAATCACCGGTGCCCTGTTTTAGGGCACGGTTGGTGTTTTCTTCAGATCCGGCCGTTCCGCCGCCCACCGCCGTGCACCGCCACCACCATCGAACTCCCCGACCATCCTTCTACCTTCCCTCAGCTCGGCCGAGCTCGCCGCCGCGCATGGTGGCCGGAAAGCCGCCCGAACCTCTCCCCTGTCTCGACCGCGCGAAGACCCTATTTCGCAGCCGGTTCTGCTCGTCGTCGATCCTCCGCCTCCGGCCGCCCTCAGCCGCTGTCACCGGTCCCGATCCACTTCCCTCGACCCATAGGTGAGTCCCCGAGCCTTGGCCGGCCTCGTCCCGGCCCGTGGGGCCGTGAATCGCCAGAAATTAGCTTGGAAACCCTGTTTTGACCGTTGGCCGGTTCTGTTTTAGGCCGTCGCCGCTTGCCGGAGCTTCGCCGTCGCCGGCCACCTGTCCCGGTGACTTCGCGAGACTTCCTTGAGGCATTCCCGAGATTTTAGGTTTTTGGGCCGCCGCAGCCGCCGTCGCCGTTCGCCGTCGTCGGCCGTTGAGACCGCCCGAGCTTAATTTGATAGTGAGTTGACCCTAATCCTTGGTTAGGGCGCTAATTGCGCCTAGGATTAGTTATTTAGTCAATTGTGGAATTTAGGTACACGATCGGGGCCGGTTTAAATAGAAATTGGGATTAGGTTAAATGGCCGATCGATTAAGTTAGCCGAGTTGATTAAATTGTCTGTGGCTAATTGTTGCTAGTTGATTGATTGATTGGGCAATGGATTGCCGTTGTGTGATCGCGAGTGAGCGATAGGCCAGAGACGAGCGAGCGACCAATGTGCTAAATTGAATCGATTAATAAATAACATGGCATGAATTGAGTTGGATATTATTTGATTGAGTTTGATTACTCGGGATTTAGTTATGGCTTCGTTGATTGAATCGCTTCATTGAAATGCCTGATTGAGGGTAGTGAATGTTCTTTCACTGTCAATTGATGATTGAGGGTTAATCACCCGGTGTGTGGTTACTATGACTAGTGGATAGTCGGCATTTGCATATGACTGAGTGTAAAATCAAATGACATATTTTAGCACGAAAATGGCCTTTGGCCTAGACTTTTACATGCCTGTGTGAGCATCCGGCCTTAACCAAAGATAATGAAAAGGGTTGATTGCTGGATGTATTATGTATGGTCATACGAGGGAAAAACAATGAGGTTCCTGGCAAGTTCGTGTTCTATGATTTGTACGGAACTATACGACTTGCCAGAAGCACGATAATTCATGCCTCGTGCCAGACGTACGGTTTTAAGGGATTATCGGATGCCGGTCGCAATGGATGTTGGACCGACGCCCCATTTAGGGATGCCTACTTGCTGGTGCCGTGATGGGTACACTGGATACACCGCTTGTAGTAGCCGTTGCCGAGAGTAAAGGAACGTAGACCGGTGCTGCCGGTGAGACGCTGGATCGCACTAAGGTGTTGGATCGCGTTATTGGGAGAGTCGAATCACGCCTTCTTTCGCGTAGATCCTCTCTGGTGCCGTGGGCACGATCACCGTTAATAAAAAGATTGAATACAATGTAACTTCGTGCATGGGTTAGTGTGAGCGCATCTCGACTACGAAGTTTCGAATGGGACAAATGGAGTAGGAAGACGGACGTTCATTCTCGTTTGTGTTCGAGTTATGATTGTATTGTGTGCATTGCCCTGGTGAATGTCCTGTGCATACTGGTGGATGTAATGCTGTGATTGAGTGATTGATTGGTTGACCGTTGAGTCGAGTCAAGCACTGCATTATGTGTGACTGAGGCTGGTAAGTGTGCATGTGGATGGTTGTTATATTGTTGTTTGCGAGGCTGTTTTACGTGCCTATGTGATCTTGTATGACTGATGTTAGGATGTCCTCGGCGAATCAGTTTCCTAACCGAGCTTAGGCTTGATTCACTGAGATTTATTCTCACCCCGTCGTGGGATAACATTTTCAGGTCCCACGTGACGGAGCCTTGTGGATGCCAAGAAGTAAGTGAGAAGTTGACCTCACCTGACCAAGTGACCTTTTGAGGTTTTGTCTGGTCGCCCCGAAGAATGGGGTTATGCTCGAATGTCTATCGTTAGTGAAATTGTTTAACTTGTTTTTGGTGAATCAGTTGTGGTGTTTGATTCCTGCTATTCTATTCCATGATTTGTTTGATGTCAGGAAGTTTAAACGTTTCCGCTTGCGTAAGTAATTGATAGGTCGATAGTGTGCCTGGGACGCTATCTCTATGACCTCGTGGCGATTTGGCAAGGGATGTCGTGGGCTCGAGAGTCGGGGCGTGACATCCCCGCCCAAGGTGGTATCAGAGCGAGGTCAGCCTGATCCATCTGGTCATTGGCCTGGAGTAATAAGGAGCGTTGGAATTTGGGATAGTTAGTAGGACTTTAACCGTTGTGCATGTGATTGTTATATGTCTCGTTAAGTTATTCAGTTTATGTACGTATTCATTGCTCAAGTTTTGAGGCTGTATGCCTGAGCTCACAGTGGTATTGCGTTGGGGTGGACAGGACCCCGTATGGTACCTGTCGGGAGTGTAGTTTGCTAAAGTGTTCGAGTCGAGTTAAGACCCGTTCGGGACGGTCGTTAAGACTTTGACGCCACTAAATGTTAAGGTAGTGCCTATTGTAAGACGTTTCGAGGGTAGGTTGGTTGTAAGCTATGAAAGGATGAGGATAGAGTGATCGTACCGAAGGTGTCTGATCTTGATGTTGTTATGAACATGGATTGTCTGGGATCGGTGATGGATGTTATTACAAACCGTTGAGTTTTATCCCGTCAGGTTGGTTAGTTCTGAGTTTTATGTTAATCGAGGAGAAGCCTCGACTTGTTTGGTTTCGTCGCCTAAGGCGACTGGTCTGCTGGCGAGTGATTATTAAGTCATTGGACGTTCGTGTTTGAATTGGTAGCTGAGGAACCCAGGGTGAGAGACATCGCAGTCACACATGAACTTTCTGATTTCTTTCTTCGAGAGTTGCAAGGACTGCAGCCAAAAGGGAAAAGTGGAGTTTGTAGCGGAGTTAACCCTAAAATGGATTTGATCTTCAAGGCGCCATAGAGGACAGTTCCGTTGAAGCTCAAGAACCCCAAGGTGCCAAGGTGTGATATGCTGGACAACGGGTTTGTCTGCCCTAGTTTGTCGCTATAGGAAGTACATATGTGTTCATGAGGAAAAGAGAAAGGTCGTTGAAGTTAAGTATCGATTGTAAACGATTCAATCAGATGGGAATCAAGAATAAGTATTCACCCTTAAGGACAAGCGAAAGATTTGACCAACCACTATAAGCTACGGTATTCTCTAAGGTTGATCTATGGACGAGATGTCATCAGTTAAGGATTGTGAATGAGAGTGTGTCAAGAAGGATATTCAAGACGCGTTAAAGACTCTACGAGCTTACATTGATATCGTTCGTCGGACGAGTACCCATGTCACTTTTATGGGTCCTATGAGTAGAATGATCGAGAAAAATATTCGGATCGATTGGTGATGCGTCCCTAACCAACATTCTGCGTACTTGAGGAAATTGGATGATAGTGAGTAGCATTCGATCGAAGACCCAAGGAAGGTATAAGTGACTATCAAGTTTATTAAGTACGAGTTTTGGTTAACTCGTGTCGTTCGTAGGGCTTGTAATTTCTGGTAATGGAGTATCCATGGGTTCGACTAAGATTAAGCTGGTCATGGATTGACCAAGACCGCTGATATCGACAAGTGTTCGAAACTTCTTAAGTTCAGCGAGTTATAGAGATTTTGTGAAAGGAAGTTATTGGTGGATTAGACTTGTCAGTACGGTTTGGTAATGAGGCGACTTGTATTGGTGGGTTGTGAAAGCTAGAGTTATGTGATATGACCGATACTCGCAAGAAAGCGAGTGAGGATTAAGAGAATAATCTTTAAGATGTAATGGTCCCTCGGGAAGTCGAAAGTTTCGAACTGATAAGAATTGATGTGAGGATAGGTATTAGGTGATGAGTAACGAGGAAAGCCTTCCACTACACGTGTTTAAACTGGGATTTCAAAGGGAAGAACATGTGGTGAATACGTTGTATTGTGTTTTGGGTGATGGACAGAAGATTGGGATGAATTGGGATGTCATGGGTAAGTAAGACTTATGTGCTTGGCAGAATCGGTGAAGGATGGGTTATACCTCCGAATCTTGATCAGAGAAGGCCTTGTAGTATGTCAAAGGCAGTTTTGAGATGACTTGAGACCTGTAAGGTTCAGTCGACTAGTAACTAAATGAAATCATGGTGAAATGTGCACCGCCTAAGGACTGTGATTAGACATGTGTATAGAATAAGGATGGTAAAGACGAACAAGGAAAGTTCGTAAGGACAATCGGGGGTTAGACGACATGGTAGGTCGCCAGTTGGTTGCATAGACTATGGAGATTGGCGACACTCTTGAATAAGATTAAGATTGCGAGATGTGACAATTAAGGTTGGCTAGTTATCAGAGTGGCGCATCGGAAGCATCGTAGGACCACGTGATTTCTTGGGACAACGACCATAAGGGTCTTGCTCTTGGTAAAACAGAAAGTTGATCAGAACTCACCACAGTAGTTTCAGTGCTAGTTCGAATAGCTTGAGGAGGCACCAAGATTTAAAGATAAGGTCACTAAGGGATTGACAGCAAGATTGATACGGCCAAGCTTGTGGCGAAGAGCGAGCATATCGATAAGTCAAAGCGCAGCATTACAAGCCTAGCGGACTGCTGCTGTCGTTGGGGTTTCTAGAATAAAGGTGGGAGAAGATCATGCCGGATTTATGATGAAACTTCCAAGAAGTCAAGGGGGAAATGACTCGGTTTGGAGTACAGTAAGTAGATTGATGATACAGGTACAGGCTTTAACAGGGTGAAGAGATTCAGCTTGGTATGAAAGTGATGCCCCGAGATCTAGGATCGACCTAAGCTTAAGACTCGAACTGTTCGCAAGCAACGACCAAGGGTTGAGGAAGCCACCGAGAGTTTAGAAGTCGCCCTCGACGTGGATGATGGCCTGATTTACCAGTTGGCTGTGCTGATTAAGGTTCGACTGTGTGGCGATCTGAAATCAAGCATGAATCGATTTGGGTTGATCTGACTCAGCTGTAAGTCAACCATAGGATCACCCTGAAGTTAACCAGGGATTGATTCGTGGCATGATTTGCGAGCTGGCATTGATCGATATTCAGGATGGCCATGAACCCCGTGAGGAACGATTTGTACTAGAACCCCGTACCAGCCACACACTAGTCAAGGATTAGCTACCCTGGATTATGTGTGGTGTTGCTGGAGAACTACGGATCGAGTTGAACCAATTCTGCATCGACTTGAGTTGGTCATGAGAGGTGATCTTGACAGTGTTCAATGGTACTATCGGTTTGGGAACAGGTGATTCCAACCCTAAACCGGAATATTGAGGTGGCCCTTGACTCGTTAGTCGCTTGTGAGCTGACCCTGTTCGACAGAATGGATAGCCTGACTCTCAGTTTGATTTGGTGTTCGAGTTCAGCGATTCTCTAGATGTTTCAAGAAGTGACAGATGGTACTTATCTCAGAGCATTGAAGAGAAGGCGAATCATTAGTGGACCTTCTTCGTGTAAATAGAATGTCCAAATTGCCATTAGTGGTAGTCATGATTGATATCTTAGGAACTAGAGAAAATCGCGTTAAATTCTTCACATTGGAAGTTAAGAATTGGTTAATGGATTCGTGAGAGTGGGTAATTACTATGGTTATTAGGACAACCGACAGTGGATTTGGACAGCAAGGTTAGATGGTCACAGTGGAGTTGTATTCTTAGAGTTGGATGGTCCAACATGTTTAAACGAATTGTGGATATGGAATTGCGGTATATTGGTGAACGAGGATTGTAAGTTTGAATCTTACTTGGGTTTGGTAGTCGTTCCGTGATTTTGGTGTACAGAGTGGAGGTAATGAGTGATTTGAAATATACGTGGTATAAATTTTGGGAAAAACGAGACTACAGTTCAGTATGATCTATCATTCGAAGACGGATGGTCAGTTTGGAAGAACAATTTAGACTTTAGAGTACAAGTTTGAGGCATGAGTCATGGATTTCAAGGTAATTGGGAGGAACAATTACACATGGTGGAGTTTGCCTAAATAGCAGTTACCAGCAGAGCATTAAGATGGTATTTTTCGAGACACTGTATAGTAGAGCGTGTAGAACGCTAGCTTATTTGGATTGAAGTGGTGAAAGGAAAATTACGAGTCCTGAGTTAGTAGAACAGTCGATGGAAGCGGTCAAGGATATCAGAGACAGACAGAGAACAGTGCAGAGTCATCAGAAAAGTTACGCCATTAGGAGGCTGTTGACACCTGAATTTTGACTCTTCATTTAAGTGATTCATCATTACATAAAACTGAGAATTAGTCTCAGTCCCCATAAAAAAATAAAAAAATAATAAAAATAATAATAATAATTAATCTTCATTCATGCACTGCATTTGCATATTGATCGGTGGCGGAGAATTGAGCTTAAACAAACAAGCAGGCACCAGACAAATTGTCGCATTTGAGACAAGATATTCTGCTGAATTGGCTGCGGGAGCCGCCACCTGATGGCATTCCACCATCCTTTTCATCCTCCACTCACCATTATCTTCCACCACTACCATCCCCTGCATGTTTCCGACATTAATGGCCATGGAGTGCACGATCAAAGGAGGCTAGTGGATCTCTTAGTGCTTGATTCTCTGTAAAGTCATGGAAACAATAAAAAAAATATATTATGCAAGGGAGGGCTTGTGAGTGCAGGTGGAGAATAAAAAATGAAAGACTACCTTGCCTTTCGAGGACCATCTCCCCTTTTGATCAGGGGAGTTAGAGAAAAAAAAGAGAATGGAGGGAGAGGAGCAAAAAAAGGAAGAAGAGCGCCGTCGTTGATCTCCGTGGGCTGGGCCACGACTTCGGCGTAAAGGTTGGTATCCCCTCTCAGGCTTGGTCACCCCGTTCGGTCTCGAAGCTCGCCGGTCCCAGAGCTTCGATTTCTCGGACCGGCGAGCCTTGGTTTCCTGTGTTATCTTGACCATTTTGGATCCGACTGCTGAGTTCCTGGTTTGCCTTAGCTCGAATGCTCGGTCGCAGGCTGTCGACCCTTTTTCTCAGTTTGTAGCTTGGTCGCACTCGTTTGCCTTGATCATTAGTTCACTGTCTTTGTTTGGCTTCGAACTATGGATGGTCTTATGAGTAAACAACCGCTCGGAGAAGTTCAGCTGCGCGAGAGGGGGGGGTAACGATGTTAGTCTTTAGCCTCTGCCAAACCCGTTGTTGGTGATCGTCAGTTCTTTGGAAGAGTGTGGTGAGGCGTTGGAGTTGCTTTAAGTGGGGAGTCGGGACTGGTTAGGTGGTTCAAGGTCCGGCAGGATTCAAGCGCATAGGTAGGCTCGAACCATAAGTGATACGAGCTGGGACGATGTAGGTTCAGTGGTTCGCGTTGACCATGCAGGCCGCCAGGTTGGTGTTAGGTTGTGTCCGGGACGTAGCTGATGAAGGTTTTCGATCCACGGAGGATCCTAGCGAGGTCGGACCGCTTCAAGCGTCACGTTGCAGATTGCCGAGATGGTTGCTCCGCGAAGAAGAGGATCCGTGGAGGCGGTGGCGTGGCGGGCGAGTCTCAACGTCGTGGTCTCGGCACTCGACGAACAGAACCGATCGATGCTTAGGAGGTCCGGTTTAAGCGTGGTCTGGCGACGGTGCGAGCATGAGGATGTGCCGCACGACCTCGAACCTGGTGTAGTGGCGACGCGTACGTGAGCGGCGCGTTCAGCGCGAGTTCGGACCAGTGACGAGCGGATCCGACGTTTGTAACGAGGAGGTCCACGAGAGTGACGGATAGCGGTCGACGGCGCCGAGAGTGACATATGGCGGTCGACGGAGCCGGAAGGCAACGACCACATGACGGCGGCGTGGCGGCTAGATCCCAGCGGCGTCGTTCGGTGGGAGACGAGCCGACTCGGTGTTTATGATGGGGAGGTCCACGGGAGCTCGACCCGGCGGCGGTGCGATAAGCCAGTCCGAGCGGCGCGGCGACAAGGTGCTCTGAGGCTGGTGATATCAGAAGAACTACGTCGCTGCCGAGTGTCGCAGAAAATAGGGCGACACGAAGAAGACGATTGAACAGTGACAGGCGGGCCATCCTTCGTTTGCATCTGGGCTGCCCAGTTGGGCTGTGGTAAAATAAAGGGCATTCGGGCCTGGGCTGGTTCAAGCATGAAAGGGAGAGGCTGGGCGTGAGGAGCTGGGCCGAGAGGACTGAAGAGTAAAAGAGTGAGGGAAGTGGGCCTGGTTTTGTGCGGTGCAACCAGGCCCGGTTTCGGGTCTGTCTCCCAGACAGGATCAAACCGTTGGGCCTGATCCAGGATCGGGCCCGAGAGCCCGACTCGGGCCCGAGAGCCCGACTCGGGCCCGAGAGCCCGACTCGGGCCCGGTCCTTTTTAATTAATTAATAAAAAATTAGTAAATATTAATAATTAAAAAAAATAAAGAATAGAAAAAATTCGGAAAATTCAGAAAAATTCTAAAAAATTCCATAAAATAGGAAATGGCCACATTCAACTGGCCACGACCTGTTTCGGGTCATTGGACCCCCGATCTTTCCAGAAATGACGGTTTTGCCCTTCCGGCAAACCGTCTTCCAAAGAAATTCTAAAAAAAATCCAAGAAAATCCCAAAAAATAGGAAATGGCCACAATCAACTGGCCAAGGCTCATCCCGGGTGTTTTGAACCCCGATCCCTCTAAAATGACGATTTCGCCCTTTGGGTGAATTGTCCTCCAGAAAATTGAAGAAAAATCAAGAAATTCCAAAAAATTCTCAAAAAAGGGAAATGGCCACAATCAACTGGCCATGGAATATTTTGGGTAATTCGGTATCCAAATATTCCAAAAATTGACGATTTTGCCCTTCGGGCTAAATCGCCTCCAAATCTTCCCATTTTACCCTCGGTCCTAAACTACGCCTCCCCAAAGCCCTTATGGCTATATTAGGAAGCCGTTGATTTGAATTGATGTGCATTTGTGTGATTTATTTATGCACTTGACTGCGCTTTCATTTAAATTGATCGTGATTGATAGGAATAGTCTTCCAGTCTGCATGAAACCCTGAATCAAGCCTACCTCACCTAAAATTGCGCCTGCATGAACTCTTAGCTAGGAAAATCACTCGCGTTAGGTACCGAAAGGGCGTTGGTAATGACACCGACGTAACCAAATCCCCGAACCCAAAATCTCTGGTTCCGCAGAACTGATCGATCTCTCCCAATCGGTCAGTAAGGTTTCCGGTCTACCCTCCAAGAAAGACCGGTGGCGACTCCAAATGCATGCACAAGTTGCACATGCCACCACGATTATACTGAAGGTCGAAAGTGATCGACTCTTATCGTCGAATCCCTTTGGAAAATACTCCCGCCGCGATTTGGTATTGGCCTGGGAGGGCCCGCGCCGATCCAAAGCCCGCGATCCGCACTCCGGTGTTGGTGAAAAGGCCCGCGATCGGTAATCCATTAGCCGCGTCCGCTTACGGACGGGTCGCGACAGCTGGCGACTCCACTGGGGACTGTTGCTCTAGAACATATGATTCTAGACCTCATGTGGACTTAGGCCGTAATTAAAACGCTGAGTGATTTTTCTAACCATGCAGGCGCTCTGAAAGGTGAGGTAAGTCTGCTTACGATAGGTGTTATATGTTTTTGCATATTGGAGAAATAAGGGGTGTAGTCCGTGATTAACATTGTCTTATGCAGGTTGGCGTAGGAATGAATGATTGTGTGTATGTTTTATATTGAAGCGGTGATTGTTAAATAAGATGCATGTTTATCGCTTTAGCACAACACATGAACACACACAATCGCGCCTAAAACCCCGGGCGCCGCCTATAGGAAAACAATAGAAGGGATTGAAAATGGAATCTCCGTGAGGAAAAACACGGGGTGATCCACTTTTCGATTCCGCTCGCTTCGAACTATGGATCGAGTCCCAATGCAACGATAGCTGTGCAATGGAATCGGCTCTTTCTAGAACTCGAGGTGAGAACCTTAACCTTAGGTGCCAAACCCTCTGATTTTTAGAAGTTTACCATCACTTGTCTCATGCGCATGTCTTTGGGCGGTTGGTACACCTAAAACCGCACATAAGTCGACGAGTTGGGTTGGTAAGACTCTCTATCCCCCCAAATCTATCACTGTTCATATAGTCATTTCATTCATTGCATTCTGGTGATTAGATTAAATGCCATTTCGAGGATGATATCCCATGACAAGCACCGAGTGAGCAACAAAGGAGCCTACTATGGACATTATTGAGATATCGTCCAATGAAGATGACGAGTTGGGGCAAGTGATCCGAAAGTCACAGGTCGAACTTGGGGCATCCTTAAACGTTAGGATCACATTCCTTTGTTTCATTTTCCATTACTAGTCCTCTTGTATAGGGTTTATTTTTATCGAGGCTTTCTCTATCTCACCCCTTAGAGTGATTGTATTAGGGATCTATTGGTGTATTCATTCATATGGAGCTTGGTTGTATTTCTTTTGACGGGTCATGGGAATGTGATAGTGGCATTTTCTCTAATCATCCGAATACTCCCAAGTCAAGTTTATAATTCCTTTAAAGGAAATCAAAATTGGAAATCTTGCATGACCTTTTTGGTCGTATAGGGTAATCCAACCCCAATTTCGCTAGAAGGAATTATACACTTGAATTGATTCATGCATGTCGTACGTCATTGGTAATCCACGATAATTGATCAAGAGTATCGGCATTGTTTCGAATTTAATGATGAGATAGATGTCCAAATTGCCCTCGTTCTTACAAAACGGCCTTGATTTGAATGCCGTATCTTCAATTAAATTTAAAACACGTCGTTATGCTTTGTACTTTTGACTAGTTCGTTCTTCTCGAAATTGATCAAAAGCGATTATCGTGAATTACATTCCTTTCAATAATATGCTTTCTTTCGAAGAATACTGATAAAAAACTTTTACGCAAGATTTAAAACCCTTATAAAAGTTTTTGTCCTTATTAATCACGAGCAAGCATAAGATTGAAAGGGGTTTATGCTTTCTTTTTCAAATTATTTCTTCTGATTCAGTCGTTTCATTTGCAGGTGAAAAATAGGTAATAGAGAGAAATCTTCTCCTGGATGAATCTGAGGCTATTCTTTCATCTGATCATGAGCAAGTTAGAAAATCAGGACATATTTGCTCAACTTATTGATATTATAGTTCAGCTCACCCAAGTTGAAGATGTTCGGATGCTCGAAGAAATGGACCATATAAAAAGCTAAAACATACACACATGAGCTTTCATTCACTTTCGCTCAATCGAAAGACTTTCAAAGCAGATTAATACAGATTAGCGAGGCGGAAAAGTAAAGCCGAACTGAGCCCTAATCAGCAGCACGAAGGAGCTCAATTGGCCCTCCATATGGTTGATTCCCTGCCTACACTCACCGCTCCGTATATCATGATCCGCGAGCTGGAGAAGAAGGCGCTTGCACTCATTCTTAAGGTCAGCAACCTTGGCCCTGTGATCTTCAGCAGCAAGTTCCAAGTCCCGGACCAATTCCCTCCCACGGGATACATCCGCCGTAACAGTATCGAGTCGCTCTTCCAGCCAATCGCTCTGAAACTTCAACATGATGTTACGACGATCGTGCTCATAAGTGATCAGGCACAAGGCCAAACGCTCCACCAAATGTCCACGTTCACGAAGCATCGTCGAGACCCGCTCGTTGGCAGTTTCCATAACCTTGTTGTGGCTGTCAGCCACGAAGTTAGTCAACGTCAGGCAGTCACAGCGGTCTTCGTAGCGGGCTCGCAAGACACGAGCCATGAGAACTTCACGGTGAGCAACGCGGTAAGCCTCTAGAAAGTTTGCAAAGAGGGCTGGGAATGTTTTATACTCCTTCTCCAACTCAGTACCCTCGATGGAAGTAGTGTCTGTGGCCGCAAATAGAACGCGGATCTCAGCCTCGATCTCCGGATGATCGGCTATGTAAGCATAGCCCCGACCCAAGAGATTATAGAGTTTTTCCCATCGGGCCCGGACTGCGATTGAAAAGACGCAAGCATGGGAAGAGTCAGAGGAAGAAGCAGAAGACGAAGCCATTTCTTGTTGGAAGGATGGAGAGGAAGACGAGTGCGATGGAATGAATGAAAGTGAAAGCTGGGCAAATGAGAGCACTGACCTTCTCCTCGTTTCATAGTAGCTCAAAAATGGAGAAAAGTTACAGCAATAATGCTTGTGGAGCCGGGGTAGTTAATGTAAAGCAGGGGCTGCTCCTCCCGTGAAGCATCAGACATGTCTCGATCCGCGATTTCAGGCCTGACGAGTTTGAAAAGTTGTAAAAGAGTTGTCTATTTCACCATTATTGAGATGGAGCGGGAGTCGAGCGCAGATATCGAAGGAGCCGCGATAGGGTTGATAGCTTTGTCATGATGAAAAGCTGAGCGGGTGGTGGACGTAATTTAGTCTTTTGAGAGATAGTGGGGGACAGGTTCGGCTATCGAGGAAAGAAAAGCGATCCGTGATCTCTCCACCATGAAAAGGAAGGAAGACGACAAGATGAGAAACTCAAAATCTCTAGAAGAGCGCTCGCCTGGTGATCGTCTTCCATGCTAGAAGAGCGACTCCTGAGTACGCAAAGTCACTCAAAAGAAAGTTTAGAGAGAGTAAACATACGAAGAGGATTACAAAACCTTGAGTGAATAAAAAAAAGAGACGAACAAACCTCTTCTTGATCCAGTATGTTTAACAGTCATAGTCATTTGTTGGAGATGACTGACCCAAATGTCCTAGGTAATGTGCAGTTGGGAGACCTCGAAGTTTTTGGGATCGAGCCAGATGTCGAAACCATGCTACCCAACCCTGCTGGCAACGAGGTTCAGGATCAGGGCAACGACGATGACAGTGGTGGCGACGGCGACAATAGCAGCAACAACGACGGCAGCGGCGATGTCCCATCTCGTGGAAGAAGACGTCGCCGGCTCTATACTGAGAAGGAAATCCAGATACTCGAAGCCGCCTTCAATAAGTGCCGTTACCCGAATACGAGACGAAGAAGAAAATTAGCCCGGAAATTAGAGATGGAACCCTTAAGGGTCAAGCACTGGTTTCAAAACAGACGGGCCAGATCAGTGGTTCGGGGAAAGTGTCAAGAGCTCGAAACTCTAAAAGAAGAATACGCCAAGCTTCGAGCAGAAAACATGTGGTATAAGGAAGTCCTCATCAACGCCGCTTGCCTTAACTGCGGTGGTTCTATCGACACTCGCGAAATGTTCTGTGATAAGTTTTCTATGAGAATCGCAGGTGGTCGTCCGCCACCCCACTCCCTCAAACCATCTTTTGAAAGAGGGGAGGCGCGTTACTACAATTTCCCTGACAATGGGCTTACTATCACCACAGACCAGTTCGAAGTCAACCAGCTTCCCCTGCAACAACCTCTGGCACAACCAGACCCCGCCGAGAGTGAATCGAGGAATGATCGCCGAGTCACGGATGCTATCCTGAGTCGCCAAAAGAAGTTCATATGGTCTCCAGAGCTTCACAGAAAATTCCTTGATGCGGTTCACCAAATAGGGAATGACTCATTATGTCCAACACGCGTACATGAGGTCATGAATGAACCGGGGCTCGCTAGAAGGTTAGTCGCAAACCACCTTAATGGTTACCGCAGGAAGCTACGACGGCGTCATGCCGCACGGCGCCTAGAAGAGCCCGACTCGAACTTGAACATTAGGTACGGCTACGAACGTAATAGCCATGCCTCAAGAAGAGCCCTGCCGAGTCTCGATACCAACCAAGCCGGTAGCTCTACCACCAACTGTTGGAGAATTGGTCAATATAGCCCTATCAGTCATCTTAATGTTCCTCAAGAATACGTGCCACCGGTGCAACAAATATACACTTCTCCGCTCGAGCAGCAGCCGTCCACCGACGCTCTTCCTGTTGCTGATCCACCCACGACGTCTAATGTTCAGGAGTTCGCCCAACTAGGGCATATGATCTCAGATGATCCAGTGGGGGAACACTTCGAACAATTTTGCTTCCCTGATCTCTGAGTGAGACACGCTTTTGATAGGAAAGGGGTCGACCCTCCTCTTTTCTTCTCAAACAAAGATGGTGGTCACAGTTCGAAGAATCCATCAGGAGGAGACTAGCAAACCTTCACGGCCATGATCTGGAGTCGATGACCGCGCACCTGAACCCAGACATGATGGGAGGTGATCGAACATACCCAGAGAAAAGGGGGGGGGGGCTTGTACACAAGTAGAACTTATTTCTTATCTGCGCATTGTAAAGTTTCAATCGGAGCAGTTCCTTTCTTCTTTAAGGCCTAGGGTTGATTTCACACAATGATGCTTGCTAACATCATCATGTTTAGCCACAACAATCTTTTGTCACAATGGGTTCGAGGTAAATCGACCAAGCGCACGAAGGCAAACGTGACAGCATAGGTTACAAACATAACGTGAGCGGGCTCGAAAGCGGAAAGATCGTCAGTTGCCTCAAACACTATGATTGCGAATCCAAGGGCAATATTGAATCTTGCGAAGGATAAGCGGAAATGTACATACACTCTCATTTATAGCACTTAACAGGAGACTTTACAAACAGACTACTAAGGAGGAACCGTAAATCCAAAGTGAGTTCTAATGAGCATCACAAATGAGCTCAATTGATTCTCCATGCTATCCATGCCTTGCTTACAACCCACACTCTGGGAATCGAGGTCTACGAGCTTGAAGAAAAGGAGACGACATTTCTCCTTAAGTTCGTTCACCTTGGCCTCATAGTACTCGAACTCAAGCTCTAAGTCCTGAGCCAGCACCCTCCCGCGAGCTATATCCATGCTCAGGTCTTCAAGCCTTTCCTCCAACCAGGCACACTGGAACCTCAGCACGAGGTTGTGCTGATCTTGCTCAAAGGCGGTGTCAAAAAGAGCCAGACGCTCCACCAAGTTGTCCCTCTCACGGACCAACATCGAAGCCTGGGCGTGGGCGTATTCAACAGCCCTTTTATGGTTATCGGCCGTCAGCATGGCCAACATCAGGGACTCAGTTCGGTCCTGATAACGGGCTCGCACGATACCAGCCAAAGTGACCTCCCGGCTAGCAACTTCGTAAGCCTGCAGGAAATTGTTGAAGAGAGTTGGGAAGATCACAAACTCCCTCTGCAGTTTCGTACCTTCAATACACACAGTATCCAGAGCCGGAATCAGAGTACGAACTTCAACCTCAGCTTCAGGATGACTGTTTATGTAGCCATAACCTCTACCCAAGAGGTGATAAAACCTCTCCCATTGGGTTGAAGCTTCGGCTGAGGCAGCGGGTACAGGAGAGGAAGCCATCTGCGATTCAACGACAGAGAAAAGAAGGAATGATGGAGGAGTGTTTGAGAGGTTAGATCGAAATGTTAATCTCCTCGATGTCAACCTCTCGCCCTTTAACGCTCGAACGAGAAAGGGAAAGCTGTAATAATTTTTCTATACGCAGCAGGGCTAATCAAGCCTCATTAATACATCACTGGTGAGTCACAGATCCACCTCTGTCCCGTGATTTCGGGCTTAGAAAAGGTAACAACACCTAAAGGCCGGCGGACCTATTACTTTGGAGACCGAGCTAGGGGGACAGGCGTAATGCTCGATAAAGCAAAAGTCGACACGGGAAATCTGCACGCTCCACTCAGGCAAGAGAGAGTAAGAACGGACGGGGGGAATCACGAAGTCTCGAAAGGAACGCCCGTCAGACGCTCGTTACTCGATTTCAAAGCGACGCTTCTTGGAACACGCCTAATCTCTGATAATTACAGAGAGGGCGAACATCTGAGAAAGGGTGGAGAAGATCAAGCGAACGAAGATCAGGAAAAGACATTTCGACCCAAAATGTTCAAGGGGTACCATCATCTGTTGGAAACGCCTGACCTAAATGTTTCCGAACTTGAACGGCTAGAGGAATTTGAAGACCTCGGAAATGAATTCGTCACGAAGGATATGGAAATCGACTCGACCATTCAGGAGACTCAAGCCCTCAGCGACCAAGACGCCAGCGACGATGATCCGCGCCAGAAAAGAAAGCGTCGCCAGCTCTACACTCTGGATGAGGTCCAGATACTTGAAGCTATCTTCAAGGGATGCCCTTTCCCGGACACAGAACAGAGGAAGAAGTTGGGTCAAAAACTAGGGACGAGCCCTTTGAGGATCTTGAATTGGTTTCAAAATAAACGAACCAAGCTGAGTAAGCAGTACAAACGATGGGAGACCGCATTTCTAAAGGAACAGAACGAGAAGCTTCGAACAAAGAACGTGAGGTATGAAGAAGTTCTTAGCACTATTGTCTGCCCTAACTACGGTGGCCCTACCACTCTCAGTAGATTGTTTCCCGTTAAGCCTTCTGCTAGGATCGAAAATACTGGTGATGTGCATGAACAAATCAATCCCACAAAGATAGTGTCAGTGCCTTCTGAAGGAGGGAATATATGCCACTATGATGAGAGTCACCACGTCAGAGCCCAAGAGTCTTCTCCACAACGGCTTCGGGCAGGATCAGATCCTGCTCGAGAAGGGTTAAAGATCAGCCGTCAAGCTGTCAACGCTATTCTGAACCAAGAGAAGAAGATTTTCGCGTGGCCCCTTGAGCTTCACCGCAAGTTCTTAGACGTGGTTCGGCGAATAGGGCTCGACTATGCACGCCCGAAGAAAGTAATGGAGGCCCTGAATGCACCAGAACTTACCAAGGCTATGGTCTCAAATCACCTCGGTTGTTACAGAAGAGCGCTAAGACAGCGTCATGCTAACCTCGGTTACAAATTCAACACTTATTGGGAAACTGATCAGAATATTCATCTGAGTCATCCCAATTTTCTTCAAGAGTGTGTGCCACAGATGCAGCAGGTGCAGCACCCATCCGTCGCTGTTTTTCCGCTTACTAATGAGCTTTCTGCGCTTAGTGCCCAAGGACTTGCCGAACTAGGGCATGTGGTTTCAAAGGATCTAACAAGGGAATGCGTTGAGCATTTTTGTTTCCCTAATTCCCAAGTAGGAGATGCTTATGGGGGTCAATCGATCAACTCCCCTCTCATGTTCTCGAGAAGAAATGGAGGTTCCAGCTCGAAGAACCAGTCGGGCGATACTACCCAACCCATACATCAATATTTCGAAGGATCAGATGACTTCTGCGATGATCAGTCAGTGATACTTCGATCCAAAATGTTCCAAGGATACTGTCATTTGTTGGAAACGCCCGACTTAGAAGTCTCCGAGCTTAAACTGCTGGAAGAATTTGAAGATCACGGGACCGAATCCGGCACGATGGTCATGGAGATTGACACTTCCAACGATGAAACTCAAGGTTGTGGTAATGAAAACAATGCCCATAGCAGTGATCAGCGTCAGAAAGGAAAACATCCCCTTCACCGTACTTCAAGTCAAGACCGGGAGCTTGATTTTTTCTTCGAGGAATGCCCCCATCCAGATGAGAAGCAGAGGGCTGAGCTAGGTCGAGAGTTAGGGTGGGAGCCTGGGAAGGTTAATAATTGGTTTCGTAACAAACGGGCCCGGCTGGGGAATCTACATAGACAACAAGAGCTAGCGATTCTGAAGGAAGAAAATGAAAAGCTTCGAACAGAAAGCGCTAGATATGAGGAAGCGCTGAGCAGTGCCACTTGCCTTGATTGCAATAACCATATTCTCATCAGTGAAATATTCTCCGAAGAGCCACTTCTAGAGATTGGTAGTGCTCATATGTTACAATGCCTTTCGTAATGTCTTCCGGTGCAGTCAGATACCGTCGAAGGCTTACAAGAGCAGTTTCCAACACAATCAGATCTCATAGAGATTAGTCGGCAAGCTGTTCTTGTTGACAAGAAAGCGCGATTTTCTTGGACTGCTGAACTCCATCAGAAATTTGTTGATACAGTTCGACAGTTGGGGATCGACACGGCACGATCAACGCGCATACACGAAATCCTGAACGTGCCGGGACTCTCTAAAGTTAACGTCGCGAGCCACCTTGGATATTTCAAGAGGTTGCTAAAAGAGGGACGGGTGACACTAAGCTCGGATGGAGCTGGTTCGAACTTAAATGTTGGTCATAACTGCAACCACGATGATTGTAGAGCCGGGAACACCCAACCATGTTTCGGTGTTGACGAGACCAGCAACCATGTCACCGACTCCTCTAACCCAAATCAGAACGCTCCACCAAGCAGTCTCAATACCCCTCAAGTGTATATACCGCAGTTCCCGCAAATAGGAACTCCCCAATTTGAGTACCAACCTGTTGCTAGTGCTCTTCCCATGGCAAATCCAACATTTACATGGGACATGTCTATATATTTGCCGGTCAACAAGGGAGGTTCCAGCTCGAGGAATCAAATCATCCAAGGCGAGAGTGATCTATCGCCGGCGGTCGGTAACACTCGACTTGAGCATCAATGGCTCGGAGATTCGAGCGATTTCCTTGGAGAGGAACTCAATTTCTGGCTCGATCAGCCTGAAGCTGGCGGACTCTTGCAATAGTGATACAGAGCCGACGATCAGGTGTTTGATTCAAGGCGCGATTTGTAAAAAAAATGTTCGGAGAAAAGAGGTTGAATAGCCTGAATGAATGTATTGGCAATCCCATTGTAAGGCTCCCATGGGGGCATTTCTCATTTACGCTTAAAACTAGTCGTACGAAGATCCGCCTTACCTTCTGAGCATCTTTAAGCTCAGGGGCGAGCTCCCCAAGCAATGATCATCGTTCGCAGAGCATAATGGAATACATCCCTTCAATGCAAAATGCATCTGGCCGCGAAGCCACCCATTTGGTAAAACGATGTATCGTTCCTAAACGATCTCCAATCGGATACCGAAATAATGTCTTCTTTCTTTTCCTTCTCAGATGATAAACATGGATAAATCACTTAAGGAGTCATGCGTTCAAATAGCAGAACAGACGCTGCCCAGCTGGGGGCAGATGAACCATTGATGTTACAAACACTCCAAGCATGGATAGGCGGATTTGATAGATGTTGTTCATATCAACACGCCACATCAGAATGGGATGAAAATCAAGAGTAAAGTTGTATCGTCCCAATTTGTCTTGAATTTGGGAATATGAGTTGACACTTATTGTTTATCCTTGACAGGGGAGCCGCCTTGCAGACGAACAGGTTTTTACATCCCATGTACTACTCGTTAGAGTACATGACTAAGGGTAGAATGTATCATTCCTATTTTTGGAAAATTCGTGAACATACAATGATATGCTTCTTTTACAATTTGCAGGGATCCGCAGCTGCGACGGGCAGGTAAGTATCCCTTTTCCCAGTTAGCTGGAGATAAAAAATGTCAGGATACTCTCAGCCGGCATAAAATTTTTCCAATGCATCGATATTCATAATTTAAATCGGGAGGTTACTTGAAGCATGAATAGAACATGCACGGTACATCACAAAATCCCCTCGACGGATGAATTTTGGAGAAAAGAAAATGAATTTTTCCAAATATGATTATTTTTCAAACCATTCAAAAGGATGTTTCCTCAAAAGAGAGGCAAGCTCAAATCCAAACACATCCTACATACACTTGAGAGATGGGTGGAGCGAATCAAATAGTAAAATCTGGACCTACGGAGGTAGGGACCATTCGCAGCGATTACATGGATTGGGACGACAGAGGCGTTCGTTTCATATCATAAACACTACAGGTGACCGTTGACAACCCATTTGAACGGCGGTTTTCATTATCAGCCCTGTCGAGAACCACCCCACATCGGGGCAAAATGGAGGTGAGTCCAGTAGCAGCAGGAGAAAATGGTTAGAAATTTTCTTGCTCGGACTAACATTAATCTTTGTGTGTTGTTTATATGGTAATCCAAGTGCCATAGGATGATGAGAAGCATTCATTTCTCTATCCCACACACCATATCCTTTGCATAGCCAAGTTGAGCCTGCGAATTCATTTCATAAACCCATTGGTGATCATTGCAAGTTCCAAAACAAAGGCAAATCACTTCAGGAACGGAGAAGTTCAAGACTTAGGGTTTACGAAGAAACTACTAAGTTGATACTCGAGCGTGCTAAGAGCCAAGTCATATATCTAGCACAATTGACAAGCATCCCACTTGCGACAAGGGATTAAAGAAATCCCCAGCATCAAGAAAAAGCAAAGTGCCTGGTAAAAGCGAGGTCGATGCTCGGGTGAACAATCTGATTGATCCACAATGAAGCCGGATGGGAAAAGAAGAAATCCCTGAAGGAGCCACATCCAAAAGGGCTGCTCCCCAAATGGTGCCAAGCGCAGAACAAAGACATAGAGAGAGTCGCTCTTTGAACGCAACAAGAGACGCTCTCTAAAGAGTTTGTGCACACCTCAAAAGCGGTTGCACGCCTCAAAAATGGAAGATGAAGAATGGAAAAGACAGGTGACAAGTTTGCACTGATCACCAATGTCAATCCCCTCATAAATTCTGGGAAAAAAAAAACAAGCCTTTTTCGGTCCCCAATCCTACCAACATCATAACCCTGAAACAGTCTTCTCTGACTAAGACACTGGGGTTAACATATAGCTTAGCTCGAAGAAGTACGAGCAAGACTATTTCTTTCTCATTTTGCAGGGTTCTCGACTTGTAAACCCGGAGCAGATGGTGAAGACTTTCATTCAATGGCCTCGACTCCAAAGCGGGTCCCCCTTGAAAACCAATATCCAAGCCCAACATTACGGTCCCGTGGAAGACCTCCCGACCGGTCAAAATGTATGCGCTGCGAATGAGCCTAAAACCTAGGCACATGTTAGTAGGGAATTGAGTGCATCCCCTATAAAAACCATTATCTCAAAACAAGTGAGGAGACCTCCTTGTCGAGGAATATTCCAATTGATGTTTTGAACAAACTCTTTTTGGAATTTTCAAATTGTTGGATCCAGATTTTCCGTGCAAGGGATTTGTGATCACATTTGCATGTTGCAAGAATGTTTTGGATAACCTCCAGCATCAAAATGCACATTTCACGATTAAAACTTAAGTCATACGGTTTTTGTCAAATGGACAGCCGTGGTCTTCCCAAAGATTACTAACGTTTTCTTGGTGAAGAAAAATCTTTCAAGCTCAAACTTCTACAGGATACCTGGAGAACCCAGCTCCCAGAATGTCGCCTCAACAAACTCAAGTGAAGCTTTGTCAAAATAAAATTTTTCACTGCTTTAAAACTGAATTCCCGGCAAATTTCGGGATCTTTCAAAAGAAGGGGCGAGGTTAGACCCCATTTTCAAAAATCAAGCAGTCCTAGCATGACGTGGAGAACCCTCGTCCTAGGACCCCTTTTCAAAAATATCAAATAGTCTCATTGGACGTGGAGAACCCTCGTCATGGGATCCCTTCTCAAAAATATCAAACAGTCCTAGCATGACGTGGAGAACCCTCGTCTCAGGACCCCTTTTCAAAACTTAGGCAGTCTCATCGGACGTGGAGAACCCTCGTCATGAGACCCCTTTTCAAAACAAACAAAGGTAGAAACCGCCTCAAGGGTCAAACAAAGGTAGAAACCGCCTAAAGGGTCAAAACAAAGGTAGAAACCGCCTAAAGGGTCAAAACAAAGGTAGAAACCGCCTCAAGGGTCAAACAAAGGTAGAAACCGCCTAAAGGGTCAAAACAAAGGTATAAACCGCCTCAAGGGTCAAACAAAGGTAGAAACCGCCTCAAGGGTCAAACAAAGGTAGAAATCGCCTAAAGGGTCAAAACAAAGGTAGAAACCGCCTAAAGGGTCAAACAAAGGTAGAAACCGCCTCAAGGGTCAAACAAAGGTAGAAACCGCCTAAAGGGTCAAAACAAAGGTAGAAACCGCCTCAAGGGTCAAACAAAGGTAGAAACCGCCTAAAGGGTCAAAACAAAGGTAGAAACCGCCTAAAGGGTCAAAACAAAGGTAGAAACCGCCTCAAGGGTCAAACAAAGGTAGGAACCGCCTAAATGGTCAAAACAAAGGTAGAAACCGCCTAAAGAGTCAAATATGGTAGAAACCGCCACAAGGGTCAACTCATTGGTAAATACCGCCGTAAGGATCAATGCAAAGGTCCGATCCACCATACGGATCAAAATCCTTAGCAAATCCCCCAGCGTGGGATGCGACCTTCTCAGGTTCCTACCAGTCAGGAACCCCATAATGGTATGACCTACCATACAGGTCAGAGCTTAATCTCCTTAGGATATTCTGAACGAGTCCTAGGTATCTTCTTGAAAGTCTTCACAACCGGCAGCATCTGACAGGTGAGCTTCAGGTAAGCCTCTCTCATCCCGGCCCATGTTCAAATTGTTTGAGTAAACTTGGGATTAATTTGAGCTTTTATCAAAAGGTTTAAGGATTCAATGTCATAGCATTTCTTTGTACCAGTTAAGTCGATCGAGATTCAGGTGTCATATTATCTTTGAAAGAAACCTCTAACGAGATTCCTCTCAAAGAGGGGCAGCTGTTGACACCTGAATTTTGACTCTTCATTTAAGTGATTCATCATTACATAAAACTGAGAATTAGTCTCAGTCCCCATAAAAAAATAAAATAAAATAAAAAAATAAAAAAATAAAAAAATAATAATAATTAATCTTCATTCATGCACTGCATTTGCATATTGATCGGTGGCGGAGAATTGAGCTTAAACAAACAAGCAGGCACCAGACAAATTGTCGCATTTGAGACAAGATATTCTGCTGAATTGGCTGCGGGAGCCGCCACCTGATGGCATTCCACCATCCTTTTCATCCTCCACTCACCATTATCTTCCACCACTACCATCCCCTGCATGTTTCCGACATTAATGGCCATGGAGTGCACGATCAAAGGAGGCTAGTGGATCTCTTAGTGCTTGATTCTCTGGAAAGTCATGGAAACAATAAAAAAAAATATTATGCAAGGGAGGGCTTGTGAGTGCAGGTGGAGAATAAAAAATGAAAGACTACCTTGCCTTTCGAGGACCATCTCCCCTTTTGATCAGGGGAGTTAGAGAAAAAAAAGAGAATGGAGGGAGATGAGCAAAAAAAGGAAGAAGAGCGCCGTCGTTGATCTCCGTGGGCTGGGCCACGACTTCGGCGTAAAGGTTGGTATCCCCTCTCAGGCTTGGTCACCCCGTTCGGTCTCGAAGCTCGCCGGTCCCAGAGCTTCGATTTCTCGGACCGGCGAGCCTTGGTTTCCTGTGTTATCTTGACCATTTTGGATCCGACTGCTGAGTTCCTGGTTTGCCTTAGCTCGAATGCTCGGTCGCAGGCTGTCGACCCTTTTTCTCAGTTTGTAGCTTGGTCGCACTCGTTTGCCTTGATCATTAGTTCACTGTCTTTGTTTGGCTTCGAACTATGGATGGTCTTATGAGTAAACAACCGCTCGGAGAAGTTCAGCTGCGCGAGAGGGGGGGTAACGATGTTAGTCTTTAGCCTCTGCCAAACCCGTTGTTGGTGATCGTCAGTTCTTTGGAAGAGTGTGGTGAGGCGTTGGAGTTGCTTTAAGTGGGGAGTCGGGACTGGTTAGGTGGTTCAAGGTCCGGCAGGATTCAAGCGCATAGGTAGGCTCGAACCATAAGTGATACGAGCTGGGACGATGTAGGTTCAGTGGTTCGCGTTGACCATGCAGGCCGCCAGGTTGGTGTTAGGTTGTGTCCGGGACGTAGCTGATGAAGGTTTTCGATCCACGGAGGATCCTAGCGAGGTCGGACCGCTTCAAGCGTCAAGTTGCAGATTGCCGAGATGGTTGCTCCGCGAAGAAGAGGATCCGTGGAGGCGGTGGCGTGGCGGGCGAGTCTCAACGTCGTGGTCTCGGCACTCGACGAACAGAACCGATCGATGCTTAGGAGGTCCGGTTTAAGCGTGGTCTGGCGACGGTGCGAGCATGAGGATGTGCCGCACGACCTCGAACCTGGTGTAGTGGCGACGCGTACGTGAGCGGCGCGTTCAGCGCGAGTTCGGACCAGTGACGAGCGGATCCGACGTTTGTAACGAGGAGGTCCACGAGAGTGACGGATGGCGGTCGACGGCGCCGAGAGTGACATATGGCGGTCGACGGAGCCGGAAGGCAACGACCACATGACGGCGGCGTGGCGGCTAGATCCCAGCGGCGTCGTTCGGTGGGAGACGAGCCGACTCGGTGTTTATGATGGGGAGGTCCACGGGAGCTCGACCCGGCGGCGGTGCGATAAGCCAGTCCGAGCGGCGCGGCGACAAGGTGCTCTGAGGCTGGTGATATCAGAAGAACTACGTCGCTGCCGAGTGTCGCAGAAAATAGGGCGACACGAAGAAGACGATTGAACAGTGACAGGCGGGCCATCCTTCGTTTGCATCTGGGCTGCCCAGTTGGGCTGTGGTAAAATAAAGGGCATTCGGGCCTGGGCTGGTTCAAGCATGAAAGGGAGAGGCTGGGCGTGAGGAGCTGGGCCGAGAGGACTGAAGAGTAAAAGAGTGAGGGAAGTGGGCCTGGTTTTGTGCGGTGCAACCAGGCCCGGTTTCGGGTCTGTCTCCCAGACCGGATCAAACCGTTGGGCCTGATCCAGGATCGGGCCCGAGAGCCCGACTCGGGCCCGGTCCTTTTTAATTAATTAATAAAAAATTAGTAAATATTAATAATTAAAAAAAATAAATAATAGAAAAAATTCGGAAAATTCAGAAAAATTATAAAAAAATCCATAAAATAGGAAATGGCCACATTCAACTGGCCACGACCTGTTTCGGGTCATTGGACCCCCGATCTTTCTAGAAATGACGGTTTTGCCCTTCCGGCAAACCGTCTTCCAAAGAAATTCTAAAAAAAATCCAAGAAAATCCCCAAAAATAGGAAATGGCCACAATCAACTGGCCAAGGCTCATCCTGGGTGTTTTGAACCCCGATCCCTCTAAAATGACGATTTCGCCCTTTGGGCGAATTGTCCTCCAGAAAATTGAAGAAAAATCAAGAAATTCCAAAAAATTCTCAAAAAAGGGAAATGGCCACAATCAACTGGCCATGGAATATTTTGGGTAATTCGGTATCCAAATATTCCAAAAATTGACGATTTTGCCCTTCGGGCTAAATCGCCTCCAAATCTTCCCATTTTACCCTCGGTCCTAAACTACGCCTCCCCAAAGCCCTTATGGCTATATTAGGAAGCCGTTGATTTGAATTGATGTGCATTTGTGTGATTTATTTATGCACTTGATTGCGCTTTCATTTAAATTGATCGTGATTGATAGGAATAGTCTTCCAGTCTGCATGAAACCCTGAATCAAGCCTACCTCACCTAAAATTGCGCCTGCATGAACTCTTAGCTAGGAAAATCACTCGCGTTAGGTACCGAAACGGCGTTGGTAATGACACCGACGTAACCAAATCCCCGAATCCAAAATCTCTGGTTCCGCAGAACTGATCGATCTCTCCCAATCGGTCAGTAAGGTTTCCGGTCTACCCTCCAAGAAAGACCGGTGGCGACTCCAAATGCATGCACAAGTTGCACATGCCACCACGATTATACTGAAGGTCGAAAGCGATCGACTCTTATCGTCGAATCCCTTTGGAAAATACTCTCGCCGCGATTTGGTATTGGCCTGGGAGGGCCCGCGCAGATCCAAAGCCCGCGATCCGCACTCCGGTGTTGGTGGAAAGGCCCGCGATCGGTAATCCATTAGCCGCGTCCGCTTACGGACGGGTCGCGACAGAGGCGAAGACCGTTAGAATTTCAGATGGCAAATTTTGTCTTTTTGAAGGTGTCGCCTATGAAGAGGGACATCTTGTTTGGCAATAAAGGAAAGTTAAGCCCAAGGTATGTTAGACCTCTCAAGATTTTGGAAGAAATTGGAAATTTGGCATACTATCTTGTGCTGCCACCGGGACTTGTCCAAAGATAATGTTTTCCATTTGTCGATATGGAGGAAGTATGAATCAGACTTACTCATGTGCTGGGTTATGAGGAAACTGAATTGGATGAGTAGACATCGTTTGTGAGAAGTCCAGTTGGAACAGTGAGTAGAAAAGAGCGAGTGCTCCGGAACCTGAAGAATCCACTAGTCAAGGTGGTTTGGTAACACCATAGACCTGAAGGAACTATTAAGTGGATTGAGGAAGTTGTGAGGACTAGATATTCTTATTTGTTTGAAGGGTCATAACAGTACTTCAATTTCGAGGACGAAATTTCCTAAGTGGGGGAGAGTTGTGACGCCCTGGAAATCCGACCTCGGTGAAGTCTCCGAATTCGATAAAATGGATTAAGATTGAAATTCAGTCGTTAAATTATATTGGATCGAAAGGACTGAAGAGACGATGTTTGGACGAATTCTGAAATTCAGTCGGTTTAGATTAGGTTCGAAATTCCTAGTCGCCGTAAATTAGATTTCAATCCTCGCGACCCGAGCCTAATCCCGACCGAGCCTAGCCTAGGAAATTACCAAAATACCATTCGTCTGTTGTACCGAAAATTTCGTTCAATCCCGATTTATCAAAAGACCGTTTTGCCCTAGATATTTGCTAGTGAGACAAAATATTACCACAAAGTCACCTTGTGGACCCACCCTCTCACGTGTCTCTCTCTTTCCCCTGCTCCCTCTCACGATCGATATCTCTCTCTCTCTCTCTGTTCTCTCTCGTGGACGCCCCCCCTCACCGAATGTCCTCCTTCCTTCCTCCTCTTCCTCCGGCGATTTTCGCCGCCACCACCACCGGTCACCACTGCCACGACCTTCAACCACTCCCCACTGTCACCCCCGACCCTTCCACCGCCGTCGTTGGCCGCCGGACGGCCGCGAAATCGCCATCAAGGCCTGCCCTGTTTTCGGCCGTTCTGGCCGTGTGTGTGTCGCTGTCGATTTCCGCCGTTCCCGGCGTACCCAGGCCCGGCTGTCGCCACTCCAACATACCCCAGCCTCCCCTCTACCTTTTCGACCCAACCCCACCGGCCGTCGGTCGCCCAAGCCGCCGGAATCAGCCCCGAAATCGCCGGTGCCCTGTTTTAGGGCACGGTTCGTGTTTTCTTCAGATCCAGCCGTTCCGCCGCCCACCGCCGTGCACCACCACCACCATCAAACTCCCCGACTATCCTTCTACCTTCCCTTAGCTGGGCCGAGCTCGACGCCGCGCGTGGTGGCCGGAAAGCCGCCCGAACCTCTCCCCTGTCTCGACCCCGCGAAGACCCTATTTCGCGGCCAGTTCTGCTCGTCGTCGATCCGCCGCCTCCGGCCGCCCTCAACCGCTGTCACCGGTCCCGATCCACTTCCCTCGACCCATAGGTGAGTCCCCGAGCCTTGGCCGGCCTCGTCCCTGCCCGTGGGGCCGTGAATCGTCGAAAATTAGCTTGGAAACCCTGTTTTGACCGTTAGCCGGTTCTGTTTTAGGCCGACGCCGCTTGCCGGAGCTTCGCCGTCGCCGGCCACCTATCCCGGTGACTTCGCGAGACTTCCTTGAGGCATTCCCGAGATTTTAGGTTTTTGGGCCGCCGCCGCCATCGCCGCCGCCGTCGCCGTTCGCCGTCGTCGGCCGTTGAGACCTCCCGAGCTTAATTTGATAGTGAGTTGACCCTAATCCTTGGTTAGGGCGCTAATTGCGCCTAGGATTAGTTATTTAGTCAATTGTGGATTTTAGGTACACGATCGGGGCCGGTTTAAATAGAAATTGGGATTAGGTTAAATGGCCGATCGATTAAGTTAGTCGAGTTGATTAAATTGTCTGTGGCTAGTTGTTGCTAGTTGATTGATTGATTGGGCAATGGATTGCCGTTGTGTGATTGCGAGTGAGCGATAGGCCAGAGACGAGCGAGCGACCAATGTGCTAAATTGAATCGATTAATAAATAACATGGCATGAATTGAGTTGGATATTATTTGATTGAGTTTGATTACTCGGGATTTAGTTATGGCTTCGTTGATTGAATCGCTTCACTGAAATGCCTGATTGAGGGTAGTGAATGTTCTTTCATTGTCAATTGATGATTGAGGGTTAATCACCCGGTGTGTGGTTACTATGACTAATGGATAGTCGGCATGTGCATATGACTGAGTGTAAAGTCAAATGACATATTTTAGCACGAAAATGGCCTTTGGCCTAGACTTTTACATGCCTGTGTGAGCATCCGGCCTTAACCAAAGATAATGAAAAGGGTTGATTGCTGGATGTATTATGTATGGTCATACGAGGGAAAAATAATGAGGTTCCTGGCAAGTTCGTGTTTTATGATTTGTACGGAACTATACGACTTGCCAGAAGCACGATAATTCATGCCCCGTGCCAGACGTATGGTTTTAAGGGATTATCGGATGCCGGTCGCAATGGATGTTGGACCGACGCCCCGTTTAGGGATGCCTACTTGCTGGTGCCGTGATGGGTACACTGGATACACCGCTTGTAGTAGCCGTTGCCGAGAGTAAATGAACGTAGACCGGTGCTGCCGGTGAGACGCTGGATCGCACTAAGGTGTTGGATCGCGTTATTGGGAGAGTCGAATCACGCCTTCTTTCGCGTAGATCCTCTCTGGTGCCGTGGGCACGATCACCGTTAATAAAAAGATTGAATACAATGTAACTTCGTGCATGGGTTAGTGTGAGCGCATCTCGACTACGAAGTTTGGAATTGGACAAATGGAGTAGGAAGACGGACGTTCATTCTCGCTTGTGTTCGAGTTATGATTGTATTGTGTGCATTGCCCTAGTGAATGTCCTGTGCATACTGGTGGATGTAATGCTGTGATTGAGTGATTGATTGGTTGACCGTTGAGTCGAGTCAAGCACTGCATTATGTGTGGCTGAGGCTGATAAGTGTGCATGTGGATGGTTGTTATATTGTTGTTTGTGAGGCCGTTTTACGTGCCTATGTGATCTTGTATGACTGATGTTAGGATGCCCTCGGCGAATCAGTTTCCTAACCGAGCTTAGGCTTGATTCACTGAGATTTATTCTCACCCCGTCGTGGGATAACATTTTCTGGTCCCACGTGACGGAGCCTTGTGGATGCCAAGAATTGGCTGTTGGAGTAGTCTATTGAAGTAAGTGAGAAGTTGACCTCACCTGACCAAGTGACCTTTTGAGGTTTTGTCTGGTCGCCCCGAAGAATGGGGTTATGCTCGAATGTCTATCGTTAGTGAAATTGTTTAACTTGTTTTTGGTGAATCAGTTGTGGTGTTTGATTCCTGCTATTCTATTCCATGATTTGTTTGATGTCAGGAAGTTTAAATGTTTCCGTTTGCGTAAGTAATTGATAGGTCGATAGTGTGCCTGGGACGCTATCTCTATAACCTCGTGGCGATTTGACAAGGGATGTCGTGGGCTCGAGAGTCGGGGCGTGACAGGCACCGTAGACACACACGTAGATATGGATGTCTTACAAGGGAGATGCAATGGGTGCAGCGATTCGTGAAATTTTTAATTTACTTCATTAATTTTTTTTAGTAACATAAATTATTGGGGTTTGACAACTTCTGTCGACTTTGATTTCATGAATACAGTGATGGCACGGAACAAATCCTACAATTAAGTTCCGTTGCATCTCATGAGAACATACGAGCTATAGTGAGGATAATTAAGGAAATGTTATTTGCATACGATAAGGAGAAGCAGATTACAATGACGCAACCATCCCAACTAGCACCTATAACAGCATCCATTGGTTTGCACAAAGATGACCCACCTGAGACGGTTCAGTCGACCTAGAGGATCACTTGAGTTCATCCAGCTGATGATATCGTCCCCTAGAGGTAGCCACGGGCCGATTTGGGCTCGGAATCGGCCCAGGATCGCCCCGTTAACTGGGCCGCCGGTTCAGAACAGGAACCAGCCCGGCCCTCACGGGCATGTTAAGGTTCACCAAAATTTCGGAACGGCCCGAAATCGCCAGTTTCGAACTGTCCAATTAGGCTTTAAGCCTTAAAAAAATACGTATGGAGGAAAGAGCCGTTCGGCCCTTTCCTTCCCGCTTGCTCCCCAAGTCTCTTTCCTACGTGACTCTAATTGTCTAACACGCGCGCGCGCGCACACACACACACACTCTCTCTCTCTCTCTCTCTCTCTCTCTCTCTCTCTCTCTCTCTCTCTCTCTCTCTCTCTCTTGTGCTTCTTCTTCTTCCTTTCTTTTCTTCTTCGTCCAGTTCCTTTCGCAGTGCGAATGGCCAACTCCATCACCCGACCATCGTCTATTGTCTTCGCCTAAGACAACACCAAGGTAATCGGAACCGGTTCCATTTTCGTTGCTTCTTCTTCTTCCTTCTTCTTGGTTTTCTTTCTTTTCTTCTTTGTCCAACCCCCTTTGCACGACCACCCAACGCCATCACCCGACCACTGTCCATCATCTTCGCTTAAGACCACACTGAGGTAACCGAAACCTTAAGGGGCGGTTCCATTTTGGAACCGACCCAGAACCATCGGTTCAAAACCTGAACCGGAACCGCCCCTTAAGGTTATGGTTCCGGTTCCCCCATGGTCACGAATCGAAACCGCCAGTTCATGAACCGGAACTGGCCGATTCTGGCTTGTGGCCACCTTTACTGTCCCCTACCTGTCGCCTATTATACACTGTCACATTTTACGATCCCAATAGCAAGGCGGGTTTCACTCCAGGGTTTGGCCAGTTTGCCAGCCAATTTTATGAGGGATATCACTTTTGGCTTTCATGACAATCGACAATCCCATACTCCCGCTCAAAATATTTTCTCTACTCGAGGAGTGTTTGATGATTCGCGGAGTTCCTATGGACAAGATAGTCATCGGATCTCTCCTTTTTGCCTAGGTGTTTCTATGGTAGGATATGCATCGTCTCGGCATGGACTTTTTTTTTCCCATTTTGATGATGCTTCCACATCATAGCCACGCTTCTCATCACAGGATATGCCCTCGTCATCTACACTTCCTACTCATTCGGAATCTTGTTCTCATCTTTGGTACAACATTAGACTGCCAAACAACGGAGACAACCCGATTGTGGAACATGATGCCACATAGGAGGGCGATATCATCATAGTGATACTTTTGGGTTGTGGATAGTACCATTCATTATTACACTGTTTATTTGCCAGATTTTTTTTTCCTTCAGTTCTTGGATTGTTATGTACTATTGAACTTTCTTTTAATATGGATATCTCATCTTTATGTACCTTACCAATTTTATACATTTTGCCTTTTATTTTTTTTATAGCAATTTTATCTATATCTATTAATTATTCACATACTAAAAAAACTAATTACATAAATATTAAATTATTTATTAATTATATATCTTAATAAATTTTAAATTAATTATTAATAACTACGTTATAAAAAGAAGGTTTAAAAAGACGTTATTATAAATATAAAAATAAAAAAATTAATTAACCACATAAAATGTGTGGCTACTTTTAAAAAGAAAGTAAAAAAAATAGTAGGTGTGTATATATGTGCGCCTTTCCTAAATGGGTAATTTAGAAAAAAAAACGTAAATTGTAATTTTTTTAATCATATTTTGGAAAAAAAGCCCATGAAATTTATTCTTTAAATGGACTAGGCATGCACGAAGAGGGAGTTTTTTTCCAATTTAATACAAAAAAAAATATTTACAAAATTAGACACTATTTGAAAGAATTTACGGATTTAGGTCTCGCGCGCTAGGTGGGCCAGCGCGCGAGACCAGCGATCGGGTTGGGCCAGCGCGCAACGCTCGCGCGCTGGCCCAAGCAACGCGTAACAGGCGCGCGCTGACAGGAACAGCGCGCGGCCCATTGCGCGCAGACTAAGGGAGCGCGCGATGGGCCGCGCGCTGCGCAGCTTAGCCATGTAAAATAGATAACAATCCTCAACTCAATTTACCTGACCCCAAAAAGAACAATTCTCAATCTGAAATGCAGCAACATGCACTAATGATGTCGTCTTCCTACATGGTCTCCTGTTCCGCAATCAGGTGCTCTCCGTTGATGGGCGGGTCTGGTGTTGTAACGATGAGAACGAACATCGGGAGGAGCAGGACGTGTAGATGATGAAGGCATATGTTGTGATGGATCATGAATCTGTAGTGGGACTGCATCATCAAAGTCCGAAAAAATGCCATGCCCAGACTGTGCATAGCCAACTGTATGATGGGCTTGAAATTGAGGATGGAAATCAGAACCCCATGAAGCTGGAGAAGTAACGGGCGTATGCAGCTCTTGATTATCACCATATTGAAACGAAGAACCCGCATGAGATGGGCCAGCAAAGTGGGCGAACCCTGCAGCGAAATTTGTCTGGCCGGACCTTGTAGCGAAATTTGTCAGGGCAAATCCTGGAGTAAACCCCGGACCGAAATCTGATGTATGATATTCCATGGCATATGGGACAACATTATCATCTGGATGAGCTCTAGTGGTTCGCCGAGTCGGCTGAACAGTCTCAGGTGGGTCATTATCTTGTGGCCCAACTGGTGCTGCTGTAGTCGCTAGCTGGGGTGGTGGCATCATTGTTATCTGTCTCTCCTCATGCTGGGCATATAACGTTGCCCTAAGTATTCGCTGTAGTTCTCTCCAGCTTGAAGAGATGGATTGGCTGTGTTCAAAATATGTAATGCGCGCTCGACGCCATCACTCTGGTAATGATATTAAAAACCACAAAATTTTATAAATGTCAATAACTTATGTTAATAAAAAAAGTAACGATTTAAATTGAAAGTGTTTGCACTAACCGATGAACCCATTCCGGCTCCCGGGACGGAAATCCACCTCCGTGTATGTCTACGGAACCACTCCATATATGCTGAATGAAAGTGAAGTGGCTCCTCTTCATGAGCTTCTTGGACTATATATCTATCGCGGTCGTCCCATATGTCGATGAATCATCTGTGCGTGGCTATCCAATCCCTTCCAACTGGCCTTAACTCAATATCATGCAAGGCCGCATGATCGCTAGGAGCTATCGGTATTGGCTGATGCATAGAAAACTGTCGTAATACTCGATCTGGATAATGCCACTCAACTATCCAGTAACATATGAGTGGGACACGAGCCGTCCAAATATGTTGTCCCTGCCGGCAGTAATTTGGTAATTGCGCCATAATGTCATTGGTGTATGGTAGCCAAGTAATCTGTTATCGCAATAAAACATTTCAAATTAAATGAAGAATTAATGTAAAAGTTAATATTATAATAAAGTCGTTTGTTGATATAGTTTACTTACATCTTCAGATGACATTCTATCAAGCAAGTAGCGCAAATGTAGCAAAGTATGTGTGGGTATCGCCGTTGTCCGTCGTGCCTGAATCCATCTGCAGCAAAAAATGAGATCTTAATATCATATCCATATAATAAAGAATTAATGACTTGAACTGAAAAAGTATTAACTTACATACCGGCTACCGAGAGGTCTATCTGGAAAAGGATTAGGGTTCCTCAGGGATGGGGAGATACATTTGAAACGCTCCCATGCCCAAATTTGCAAAACATGTAGGGCACCGCCGATCTGCTTTGTCTCTGGATCAGTTGCACTGCACAGTTCTCGATACAGCCACGCAAGCGCGGCTGAACCCCAACTGTACGGGGTAGGATCGTCAAGGTTCTCCAGTAATTGAAGAAATAGCAAACTAATCCTGGAGGATGATTTGTCAGCAAAAATAGAACCTCCAAGCAACCGGAGAATGAATGCTCTAGCATGCTGTCTCACGGTGACTTCATTGGCATCGTCTGGAATCTCAGCAAAGTGTTCTCTCAGCCAGGCCAACCTCAACTGCGTGCCACATAGATTGTCTGGACGAGCACCTAGTAGGTCGTCACAAAGAGCGCCCCAATTCCTATTAGTAGGGCCCGTAACTGCCCGTCCATCAATAGGAAGGCCTGTCAGCACTAAAATATCCTGAAGCGTTATCGTGCATTCGCCATCAGGCATATGAAAGGTGTGGGTTTCTGGCCTCCATCGCTCGACTAGTGCAGTAATCATGTGCCAATCCAGGTGGAAAAATCCCATCAAATGAACTTGATAAAAGCCCGAAGCTCGCAGATATGGGACTATGCGCGGATCAACTTCAGGTATATGTATCGTCGATCTCCGACACATGACCGCTTCATTATGATGACCCTGTGAAATGTGACATGGAGAAGTGTTATTATGAATATTGATAATGATGTTACAAGTGACAGATCAACTGCTAAATTAGTCAATTACCTTAGCGTTCCATATGGCCTGCGATCTATGTCTATCCTGTCGTATAAGTAGCAAATCATCCACAGGTCCTGGCTGAATGTACGTCCTCTGATCCATATCTATGAATACATTACAGAGGATCCCAATAAATATCGCACATTTGTAAATTATAACAGTACAATAAAATTAACATGTATGATATGCATATAGCATGGAGAACATAGTAAATAATTATCGCGCAATTGTCATATTCTATCATTACAATAAATTTTGGCGATCAATGTTACACATAATTGAAAGAGTGTTGACACCTGATTTTTGACCTTCTGTTATTGCGATTTTTATTTTTTAAAATTAATTAAAAATATCAAAAAAGGTCATAAAATCACAAAATCAACTTTGGAAGCCTTGGTCTAGCCTCGGGGACCAATTTTGAACAAAAAATATTTTTTGGTATTTTATAATATTTTTCGAATTTATTTAATTATAAAAATACCCAAAAAAATCAGAAAAGTATCATTCGTGGTCAGAAAAATACACAAAATAGTCATTGTTTTTATTTTAATTCCCTTTTCATTTTGACATCATAAAAAAGAAAACTCAAGTTCAATTGCATGTGTTCGATAATGCATGAAGTCGAATATGACAAAAAAATATATCATTTAAGTCTTTTAATTTATAATTTTTTGAGGTCTTGACGTTCAATATAATGCCTATGTATTTCAATTTGGCCTAGTGGTTCATGGAATTACCCCATTTTGATATCGCGGGACTAATGGCAGGATACTTTCGTTTTGATCCCTAGGATGCCAATTTCACCTTCTTGGCACCCGATGATAGAACGGTTCGATCTGAAGGACAACGCGATAAATAAAAGAGATAGTGGAAGGAGCTGGACGGGAAAGCATAGAAGGAAATAAAATACGGTAAAGAAAATGGAGCATCTCCCTTTGGAGACGGATCCAGCGGGGCTCTAAGAATAAAAAAAAAATAAAAGAGAGTGGGGAAGGACAGTACAGGCTGGCCACGATGAAATAAGGAAGAGGCCCATCTTCAAGAAATGGGAGGGGGGGTCTGGAGAGTTCCAAGGAGGGAGCCACTGCCGCAGCTGCCATTTTACACATCAACGCCGTGCTCCTCCCGCAACGCCGACCAACCACTGGCTGTCCAGCCTCTGCGCCAAACAAACCGGGAGCTAACGACTCACACCGCCGTGCTCCGCTCCTCCCGATCACCTCTTTTCCTCTTTCTCTGATTATCCTCTGCAACTCCTCCTCCATCACGAAGCAAAACAGTCCCTCACCACACATAACCACCACCGAAACGCCACTTGCCCTGTGCCTCCATCTCACCTCGTCGCCTTCCAACTCCAACCACGCCCACCCGAAGTCGTCGCGCCACCGCGGGTTACGACAGGGAGCCAACGCCGCTTGCGCCACTTTGCTCAGCCTTCCCTCCCGAGCTCCTCCGTTCATGCTATACCCGAACCCGGGGACATTCCGTTACCCCGACGATCCTCCCTCCACTTCCGACCGTGTTCGACGCTCCCAAAGTCATCGCTAGCTCTCGCGCCCGTTATCACCACCATCTCATTTGAGCGTCGCTCAGTCTCAGCGGCTTTCTAGCCTTTACCACCTCCCGAAGCTCTGTTTGGCCTCTCTGTCGCCGCTGTCCAGCCTGTTCTATGACCGACCGAAGCTGCTGACCGTCCACGAAGCAATCTCGCCGGCTGCCACGAGCATGCCGGTGCTAGAATTCTGCTCTCCAAGGCTTTCTTGGTGCAGAATGTGCAGTCCCTCCATGACTACAAGGGCCACGCAGATAACTTCATCTGCTCCGTCAAACGGACAGACCCTTGGAGCAGCTGAATATGACAACACCTTTGGTTGGGACAACACTCATTGGACCTCCACAGCTCCTGTTCAGCAGCGGAATAGCTGTCCCGGCGCATGACCGACATCTGCCAGCCCTGCTCGGTCCTGATCCGAGCTTCCCGACGCCTTCCTCAGTCGCGACCAACATATTCCGACATCCTCGGTTCTCGCATTCGACCAGGCTCCAAACTTTCTTTCTGGGTCATCCTCTTTCCGCTTGGAAATGCCGCCGGATTACTTCCCTCTACGATGGGAGAGCATTGGGGACCAGTGGTGGCACGCCTCGCCCATCGACTGGGCGGCGGCGAACGGCCTCTATGACGTGGTCAGGGAGCTGCTTCACCTGGACCCCAACCTCCTCATCAAGCTTATCTCCCCCACGCCGCATCCGTTGCCTCGAGATCGTGTGGGACGACGACGCCGTGGGGCGATTCGATGACGTGGACCGGTACCCGCGCCGCCGTGGCGCGCAGGCTCCTCCCCGACTGCGAGCTGCGGGAGGGCAAGGGCGAGAACTCGCTCGTCCGCGCCAGCTACGGTGGGTGGCTCGTGCATGGCCGCCTCGGCGGGCGACGTCGAGTTCGTGAAGGAGCTGTTGGAGCGAGACCCTTTTCTGGTGTTTGGAGAGGGAGAGTATGAGGTGAGTGATGTGTTGTACGCTGCTGCTAGGAGCAAGAATTGTTTCAGGTTCTTGCTCGATCTGCGGTTTCACCGAGGAACGGATTGAGTGGTGGTGAAGGTGATGGGGACAGAGGTTTTAGGGGGGAGGTGATGCAGCTTTGGCGATACTTTCCTTCATCTTGCTGTGGCAGGTTTCCGCATTCCTTGATTCCGAAGAGTTGATCGAGGTCGAGCTTATGAAGCAGTTGCTATGTGGAAAGATCATAAATATCTAAGACATCATCCATGTGAGAAACAGCGATGGAATGACTACCCTTCACATGGCCGTAACTGAGAATATCCAGACAAGTCTTGTGGAACTACTGGTGACTGTGCGGTCAATCAATTTGAATGTCTGTGATTCTAATGGAATGACTCCGCTAGATCTTCTCAAGCAATGGCCCATGTCAGCATCTTCCGACATTCTAATAAAGCAGTTGACCGCTGCTGGGGGGATCACCAACTGTCAAGACCGCAAAGTTAGAAATGTGTTTGCTTCTCATCTTAGAGAGCAGGGTGTTGTGCGTAGCCCTGGAACTTCATTCAGGATTCCCGATGGAGAGATCCTTTTGCATGCTGGGGTCGATAGTGCATGTGGGTCCCATTTCAATTCAGGCCTGTCCGAGTAAGCGACATACATCCTGGCGACTTGTCTAAAAGTAAGATGGGAAGTTCACTAAATCGTAGTGCGAGGCGCCTGAAGTTTCTCTTCGGTTGGGCCGGAAGGAAGGAAAGAAATGCCATTAAAGTGGAGGTTAGAGATGACGATGACGATGATTCTTTCGAGTCTGTCAAAGTAAGTGGCAATTTCTAGGACCACCCGATCTCACTCAGACAATGGTATTCGAAACAAGCATCCTTTCCAAACAACAAGAGGACTTACTCTTTGGGGACTGATTTTCCAAGTCTTTCCACGAGAAAGAAGTATATCATGGTAACGCACATGGAGAATAGTGCACATCGGGGCTTGGCGATTGAAGACCGGTGTCCAATCAGGTATATTTTGCGTACTCGATTCGTATATCAGAGTTATTTTCCTAAAATATTGCCATTATAGAATTGATTTGCATGAATTTGTTTCAGTCTAGTGGTTAACTTAGTTATCCGGTTGAGTATTGTCTATTGTCAAAGACATTTTTTTTTATATATATTTGCCGGTAATAAAAAAAATCAATCAAAAAAATATACTAAAAAATCAGGAAATTCCAAAAAAAATTCTCAAAAATGGGAAATGGTCACAATCAACTGGCCATGGAATATTTTGGGTAATTAGGTATCCAAACCTTCCAAAAAAATGACGATTTTGCCCTTCGGGCTAATCGCCTCCAAATCTTCCCATTTTACCCCTAACCCTAAATCACATCTTCCCTAAGCCCTTATGGCTATACTAGGAGGCCAATGATTGAAATTGACGTGCATTGACATGATTTATTTATGCACTTGACTTGCGCTTTCGTTAAATTGATTGTGATTGATAGGACTAGTATTCCAATCTGCATGAAACCCGAACCATACCTATCTCACCCAAAATTGCGTCTGCATGAACTCTTAGTCAGGAAAATCACTTGCGTTAGGTACCGAAAGGGCGTTGGTAATGACACCGACGTAACCAAGTCCCCGAACCCAAAATCTCTGGTTCCGCAGAACTGATCGATCTCTCCCAATCGGTCAGTAAGGTTTCCGGTCTACCCTCCAAGAAAGACCGGTGGCGACTCCAAATGCATGCACAAGTTGCACATGCCACCACGACCACACTAAGGTCGAAAGCGATCGACTTTTATCGTCGAATCTCTCAAAAGACATACACCCGCCGCGATTTGGTATGGGCCTGGGAGGGCCCGCGCCGATCTAAGGTCCACGATCGGTAATCCATTAACCGCGTCCGTTTTTTCGGACGGGTCGCGACAAAGAGGAACTAAATCAAAACCGTACAATTGTCATATTATAACATTACAATAAAATGAAATTGCCATTGTACACAATGCACATAATTGTGATCTATTGTCGACCAGATCTCACTGCACAAGTTTTTCTATTGTGCCCTGGCTTTCCACAGTTGCTGCAATGGTTACGCGCATTACTACTGCTCGCAGTCTTCCAGTCCATCTCATTACGTATTCGTGATGTACGGGGCCTTCCTTTCCTTCTAATACGCCTCGGGTCTGGTCTTAATGGCAGATCGCCAGGTCTAGACCAATAGTCAGGATGCCCCAACGGGTGAAACATGTATTGATAGCACTGAAGGGTTTTATCCAATGAGTAGCATTCATCTACGTACTCATGGTAATCAATTCCATGTGCTTGACATGTTGCAATTACGTGGGAACATGGAATTTTAATCTCTTCAAATTTTCCACATGTACAGGTTCGCTCGGCTAGGCACACTATCTGTATCTGACCCTCTGATCTTCTGTTTCTATCGCGTCCAGTTTTAACTTCGAAAAGTCCTTTATCAGAATTGAAACATGCCACTTCATGCTTATTTGATTTGGCACTGTTTTCAGCGAGCGTCGCATCGGCAAATTGCGTATGTATACGTCCTTGCCTAACCTGCGCCCTGTAAGTCGTTCTTCTGGTGTCGAAATATTTGGACAATTGGGAGAATATCTTAGCGACCATAGCTGCTATTGGCAAACCACGATAACCCTTCCGCATCCCATTGACAGATTCAACTAAATTAGTTGTCATCGCTCCATATCGCCTTCCTCCATCATAAGCTTTCGTCCATTGTTCTCTTGGAATCTTGTCACACCATGCAGCTGTGCGTGCATCCATGCCCCTAATTTCGCTCATGATGCTAACGAACTTCCGTCATTGATTCGCGTAAGCTGTATATTACAATAATAATTAGTACTATCACATCCAAATTTATGAACACGCAATTCTCTCAATTGTTAAAATTTTAAAATTTACCTGCCGTCTCAATAAGACTTTTGCCGTGATTGTTTTTAATTTTTTTATTGTAATTGCTGACAAGATGCCGAATGCAAAACCTATGGTAGCCATGTGGAGGAAGCCACTCCGCTGTCTCCATTGCTCTTATAATCCCAGGATGTCTATCTGATATTACACAAATATTCTCCCTTCTAGTGACATATGTCCGCAGCATAGTCATAAACCAAGTCCAATTCGACCGATTTTCTCTGTCGACCACAGCAAATGCCAATGGGTATATATGATTGTTCCCATCAAGTGAGGATGCAACAAGGAGCGTTCCTCGGTATTTCCCGTACATGAAAGTACCATCAACAAATATTACAGGCCGACAACTTGCGAAGCCATGAATCGTCTGCGCAAAAGTCCAAAACATTCGATCGAAAACCATGCTGCTCAGATCGTCACTTATGTGATCTTCGATCACAAAATGAGAACCTGGATTTTTTACCACCATTTCGTTCATGATCGTCCTCAACCTACCGTACGACTCATCTCAACCTCCAAAAGCTTCAGCAATTGCCATTTGTTTAGCTGCCCAGGTTTTACGGTAGGTTGGTTCGAACTCCAACTTGTCTTTAATCTCCGCCATCAGTGTCGCGATTTTGATATCTGGTTGGGTGGTGACAATTGCTTTAACCTGGCTACACAAGTACTTCTGATCAAGTTGTCGATGATCCCGTGATGACGTCTTCCTCCTGCATGTGTGTGGCCCATTGTACTTAGTAATTTTCCAGAGTAGTGTACCCATTTTATTAGTCGCGCGGAGCCTCCAACCACACGGATTGTCTTCATTACCACACTTTATAACATATTGGGAAGCATTTGTTACATAACTGCGAAAATGATGATTTCTTCTCAAAGAGTACTCTTTCGCAGCCAACTGCAACGCGTCCCGTGATGAAAATACCATGCCAACTTCAAATTCATTTGATGGATGAAATAACGAACGGTTTGGCTTGGCTCTTGTATCGACTTGCATTACATCGAAGTCGATTTCAGAATATGGCGGTGGATCTACCACCGGCATGATGGGATTGCTGTAATGAGCATTGTAGTAAGCATCCATATTGTCGCCTTCGACATCTTCTTCACCACTGTCATCAGTGTCTATCCAATACTCATCATCTTCTTCAACAGAGTCATCACCATCATTATCATCATTATCATCTTCTTCAACAGAGTCATCTCCATCATTATCATCATCACCAACATTAGAGCCTTCCCCAACAAAATTGTAGCCTTCCCCAACATCATCTTCATGAACATGCTGGTTTTCATCTATAGTTATATAGAATTGTAAAAAACCCGTCGAACCCCCCGAAAGTGCAAACTGTTGGATCATCGTAACTGCCCCATCATTATGCACCTCCATAATATCATATACAACATAATGTGAATCCATTCCGCTCGGGTATCTATACATTATGCTCCGAATATACTGATTTGCTGTTATATTCAACGTGCGCCCAATCGTAGCACGTAGTCATCAAATGATGATATATTTTCAAATTTGAACATAGCATATTGTCCACCATCGTAATCAACTCCATATTGATTTCGTACTATTGTACCTCCCCAACACACTATCGCAAAAGATGTAGACGACATTCTGCTAAATAAATAAATTTTAAATTATTTCGCATATAGTAATTTGCCTATTTTATTGGATTTTTTTTCTCAAATTCTACAAATTAAAAAATTCACAAATTATTTGAAACATTTCCAAAAATATTAACAATACTATAAGAAACGTAAATAAATTTTTATTCATCTATGAATAATAAAAATAAATATCTATCTAAACCCAACAAATTGAAAAAAATTCCTACGTAGGAATTTACCTCAAGCTACTGGTGGAGTGCACGCGCGGAAGGAGGACGCCGATTGGAGTTTTTTTTCTCAAATTCTACAAAGTAAAAAATTCACAAATTATTCGAAACATGTCCAAAAATATTAACAATACTATAAGAAACGTAAATAAATTTTTATTCATCTATGAATAATAAGAATAAATATCTATCTAAACCCAACAAATTGAAAAACATTCCTACGTAGGAATTTACCTCAAGCTGCTGGCGAAGTGCACACGCGGAAGGAGGACGCCGATTGGAGTTTTTTTTCTCAAATTCTACAAAGTAAAAAATTCACAAATTATTTGAAACATTTCCAAAAATATTAACAATACTATAAGAAACGTAAATAAATTTTTATTCATCTATGAATAATAAAAATAAATATCTATCTAAACCCAACAAATTGAAAAAAATTCCTACGTAGGAATTTACCGTTGGCCCCCCATTAAGTAGAGAACTTACTGTTGGCCCCCCATTAGCTTCAGCTGCAGAACCATTTGCCGTATGTGTTTCTTCGGTACGGTGCTTTCTTTCAGCTGGACAACCACAATTAAGTCAACAATAGAAAAATGTATCATCGAGAATAGAAAAACATCTATTGCTTGGACAAATTGTAAACTAAATTGAGATCATGCAACCTACTATCAGAAAGTCAAACATAGGACCTAGAATTCAGTCAACACAAGGAAGAGAAAAGACTGGAACATGCAAAGTTGCAAAACTGGGTGCGTACAAGTAGGTCTACATGCATAAGTGCACCTACAGATCAAATGCGCACACATTCTCGTCTCACCATTCTTATATGGCTAATAAAGAATCATGATTGCATAAGGCAGTGCAATCCCATTTAGTGTCAGGAGCAATGTTTTGATGGCCATAAATCAAAACAAACATGCTCAATTTGCCAATGATACCAAATGCAGAACGTGCAAATGTAGTAAAGAATGCATCAACATAAAAAATGGAGCATTATAAAAAGCATCTTAAAATTACAATATGGTTTAAGGTCACACCTCTAATTTAGAAAATGTCAAATAAGCAGCTGAAAAAAAAAAAGACAAGGTGAAATCTGCAGTGGGTAACCATATATAAAAATACTATTGCACAACCACGACAGTCACTATCATTGGCAAAAAAACAAACAAATCATTGACAATGAAGGTGAAGGTGAAGGTGAAGCTGACTGTGCAACCATTTATTTGAAAAGCTTAAGTTGTTAGAGAATTATGTGAAATACTATAAACTCAACACTCCCCCCTTACACAAGAGTTGGTAGTATAACAAACCCTTAAGCATTAAATCTGAATCTTGTGGGTAAAATAATTCTCAGAACCTATCACCTGTACACAAAGGGTAACCAATAATTGGCTGATGGGGTTGTGAGAAACTGAAATGCCTCTTATGCCGAGCGAAGTGGAGTGGACAACTGTTTAATCTCAAATTTTTAAGCTTTTAGAGACCAGTTTGAAAAGTCATTTTTAGCTCAAGAGGCAACATCATAGAAAGCCCATCGAGTACTACACTTAGAAAGCACAAAGTGAGCAAAATATAGGCCTTCAAACTTGCGCTCGGGTATCTATACATTATGCTCCGAATATACTGATTTGCTGTTATATTCAACGTGCGCCCAATCGTAGCACGTAACTCATCAAATGATCATATATTTTCAAATTTGAACATAGCATATTGTCCACCATCGTAATCAACTCCATATTGATTTCGTACTATTGTACCTCCCCAACGCACTATCGCAAAAGATGTAGACGACATTCTGCTAAATAAATAAATTTTAAATTATTTCGCATATAGTAATTTGCCTATTTTATTGGATTTTTTTTCTCAAATTCTACAAAGTAAAAAATTCACAAATTATTTGAAACATTTCCAAAAATATTAACAATACTATAAGAAACGTAAATAAATTTTTATTCATCTATGAATAATAAAAATAAATATCTATTTTTTTTTGGTAAAGTAAGTGAGTATATAACTAATCAACACGCCAAGTACAAAAGAAATGCCAGACACAAAAACCACGATCCCATCACGACACTTGAATGTGTCCTAAGGGGAAAGAAGGCGTAAGGCATTGCAAGATACATCAATGGCTAAGCCAAAAAGATGATAAAAGGCTGAACAATGCCCAGACAAGTTGGAACCAAGCCAACGGGGAAGAAACGGAGACAAAATCCATCTATTAATAACATCAAAGTATGCAAATGCTGGCCAGTGGGGGGCATGGACAAACCGCCACATGTGAACAAGCAGCACAACAACAGGATGTGAGTTGAGCAGCAACCGCAACACCGGAGGACAAGCAGCAAATTCTTGCAGTTGAAGAGCCAACCAGGCATCCGCAACAGCAGAATAACCACTCCAAGAACCGAACAGACCAATGTACAAGCAAACCCAGAACAGATAGAGAAAATAGCAGCAGCGGTACACAGGTGAAGCATGAGGCCAGTAAAGAACGAAAAGAATTAGCAGGCCTGAATACGAGAAATGGAGCACCAAGCAAGCAGCAGCGCCAGCATAGGGTCTGCAATCAGCATCATCTCCAGAGGACATGGAGCAAGGAACCGGCATCAACAATAGCTGCATACAGTAGCAACAGCAGCACCAGGGAAGACAGCACCAAGCATGGGACTCTAGACTCAGCGAACTGATCAGAGCAGCCCATAGGAAAACATTGCACCGAGCAGACCAATAGATGAGCAGTTCTAGAACAAGAAGGAGAGGAAAGCAACAATATACAGGTGTAACATGAGGCCAGGAGCAGGAAAACCATAATCAAGAATCAGATCGCCGGTCTTCAAAAATTCCCGGCGACAAACCCCAGTTGCTTTGCAAACTTCTATTACAAGGGTTGTCTTGGATGTGCCCAAAAGTGATGGCCTTATCCTTAACTAATTTGGTAATATGCATGGAGATAGCCGGCGCAAAGAAACGCTTACCTTTAAATAGAATATCGTTACGCACACACCAAATGGTATGGCAGAGCGCTCCAAGGGCAAACCTTGCAATCCGGCTTGGAAAAGAGGAGTCACCAATGTGAAGTTTGGCCCATTCTAAGAAATCTAACCAAGGCCGGTTCCTCCAAGAGAGGTTGCATTTAATAGCCCACATGGAAGCTAGGTCACGAGTACCGGAACATTCAAAGAATAAGTGGTCAACCGAGTCCGGGATCTCCCTGCAAAAAACGCATACACCTTCATGGATTCTACGGTGCCGAATTAAGAGAGCTTGAGTAGGTAGTCTCTTGAGTGTAGCTAGCCACATTATAAAGGAGTCCCGCGGAGTGAGAGCTTTGTCCCAAACAAAGGAGAACCAAACATTTTTCCTACCTTTCGGTCTAATAAGTTCCCAAGCATCCGCCACTGTAAAAGACCCTGAAGGATGGTTAGTCCATAGGAAGGAGTCCTCCCTTGCTTGATCAAAATAGGGGTTTGGAAACGACCAAGCATGAACAGTGTCTAGCACTCTGGAGGAGGGCCACATCGAAGTATAGAATTGCCAAACCGTGGCATCTCTAGGAATGTTAGACCTTCGAATATCACCACCCGAGAATTGCAAGTGCAGGGGGCTTTCCGGGTGCCAATTGTCATACCAAAAAGAGATTTGTCGGCCATTGCCCACTACCCATTTAAATTTGTTGTGGAATTCATCTCGAAGGCCTAATAACTTCTTCCACGTCCAAGAGCAGAAGGTGGGTGTTATAGTTACCCACAAATTCTTCTTTAAAAAAGTCGAATGAACCCATTTGCACCAAAGAGACTCCTTGTCGGTAAAGAGGATCCATAAGTGTTTGATACAAAGCGCTTTGTTGTAGTCCATAAGCCTACGGATCCCCAAACCGCCTTCTTGCTTTGGAAGACAAATATCCGCCCATGCTACTTTGGCCCCTCCTACGCCCAAATTCGGGCCTTTCCATAGGAACTGCCGTAGGATGAGTTCAATACTGTTAAGGACAGATTTCGGCAAAACAAAGACACTTGCCCAGTAAACATGGATGGAGTGAAGGACCGAAGTGATGAGCTGCAAGCGTCCCGCATACGAGAGGAATCTTTGCGACCAAGAGCGGGCACGCGCCGTAATGGAATTGACCAGAATTTGACAATCAACCTTGGACAGTCTTTTAGAAATAATTGGTATCCCTAAGTACCGAAAAGGAAGAGAGCCAACCTGGAATTGGAGGAGTTCCCGAATTTGGTCATGGAGTGTCGAGGAGCCCCCCGAGAGGAAAACTTCACTCTTTCCCGTATTAGGAACCAGACCGGACCAACTTGAGAAAATATCCAATCCAGCTTTTAGTTTTTCAATGGATCTGACATGGCTCTCCGCGAACAAGAGGACGTCATCCGCGAAGAATAGGTGTGAAACCCGAGCCTTCTTGCATCTCCAAAAGTATTTAAAGCCTGGTTCCCGAGTTTTAGCAAGTAGAATGCCCGAGAAAACTTTCATAACGAGGGTAAATAGGTAGGGGGAGATAGGATCCCCTTGTCTAATTCCCCGTCTGCTGGAGAAGAATCCATTTAGTTCCCCATTAATGGATATAGAAAATTTTGCCGATGAGACACATACCATAATCCATTTGATGAAGATGTCCGGGAACTTGAAAGCTTGGAGAACCACTTCAAGAAAACCCCAATCCAACGTGTCATAGGCCTTGCGGAAGTCGACCTTAATAGCACATCTCGGGAGATAATGATCGTGATGGAAGTCCGCAAACAGCTCTTGTGCAATGAGAATATTGTCACTAATTCTTCTACCACTCACAAAGGCCGCTTGGGAGGGAGAGATGATGGAGGGTAGAATACCGGACAATCTATTTGCCAAGATCTTCGTAATGCACTTATAAACGGTGTTACAACACGCTATAGGTCGAAAATCATTCATAGCCATAGCATTGGGCATCTTAGGGACAAGAGTAAGGATAGTATTATTAGTTTCCTTAAGTAGAATTTCAGTTGTGAAAAAATCCATAATTGCCTCGGTAACAGACTGCCCAACAATATCCCAAGACGACTTAAAGAAATCCACATTATAGCCATCAGGACCGGGGGCCTTACCTTTAGCCAACGAGAGGAAGGTGCTGCGAATCTCCTCAGGTGTGATCGGTGAGGAAAGGGAGCTGATATGGCCATCATCAAGCGTACGCTCCAAGAAGACACGAACTTGAGGTGTTGCAGGTCTGTCCGTGACAGAATCACCATTGAGGAGCTCTCGGAAATGATCAACAATGTGAGACCGAACGAGGGCGGGTTCGGTTATGATAGCTCCAGAAGAATCAGCAACCGAAAGTATGCGGTTGTGAAGTCTACGCTTGTTAACAAAATGGTGGAAATAGCGAGTATTGTGGTCACCCTCCTTGAGCCAGCGTATTCTTGATTTTTGTCTATAGAACGATTCCTCTTGGAGTCTGAGATCAGAGAAGGCTCGAAGGCAAGTAAATTCATCCTCAACTAGTGAGAGATTTCTGGGATCCAACTCCAATGCAGCTTGTACCGAGAAAAGAGCTGCCCTCGCCTCCTCCGTACGTGTAGATATATCAGAGAACGAGCTTCTATTGAGTAACTTGAGCTGTTCTTTTACAAGCTTGAGGCGGCGGCATACTTTGAACATAGCCGTGCCATCAATAGGGGTACTCCAGACTTGGGCGACTATGTCTTTAAAAGAAGGGTGAGAAATCCATAAGTTGAAAAATTTGAAAGGCTTCTTGAAAGCCTGAGGGGACGTGATCCTCACAACCATAGGCGTGTGATCTGAGATCCCGGGAGCTATAAAGGTAGCTTGAGAGAATGAGAAGATCCGAGCCCAATGCTCATTAATAAGCACTCGATCAATCTTTCTTTGCTTCCTCGACTCGCCCGAAGAAGTTGACCATGTGTAACGATGTCCCACATATCTGAGGTCTTCTAGGCCAGAAAGGTGTAGAAACTCGGCAAAATCATCGAAAGCAGGAATCCAACTATTAGAGCCTCCCATCCTGTCAGTGTGATCTATAATGGCATTAAAATCCCCTGCTACCAGCCAGGGTTCCCTAGTCTGACCAAGGCGAAGAAGCTCAGTCCACAAAGTTCTGCGAGCAACAAAGGTATGCTCCCCATACACAACTGAGCAAAGGCTGGTGGTGTTTAGAGAGATCATTCTAATTTGACAATGGATAAACTGAGCAGTGGATAGCAGAATAGTAACTTCCACCATCATGGGATCCCAGCCAAACCAAATCCTACCCCGGTCAGAATAATCATAGTTTGAAACCCAAGTCCAACCCGGCACAAGATTGTTCGAAATAGAATCAAAGTCAGACGAATTAACCTTCGTCTCAAGAATACCGACACAAGAAAGCCGATTATGTTGTACGAGATATCGTACTTCAGCCTGTCTAAGGGGGCCAACAAGACCTCTAATATTCCATACGCCAATAAACATATTTACAAATGAAAGGATGCGGAGAGTTACCGCTTCGAACCATTATTCCGCGGCTTGCTTTTACCCCGCTGCCGCGACTTTGAAACAGTTGCCCCCAGCTTATCCGGATCAATTGTAAGAGCAGCAATAGTTGCTCGCGATCTAGTACGCGGATGGGCGGGGGATACTCTATCATCTTCATTCTCACTGCAATTCACCTTCTCCTCCTCACACTCAGAGCTTGCGAACGAGTTAACAGCTGAAAGGTTATCATCACAATCAAACGGGAGTTGCTGGTCACCAAAGTCCACAAAGGCAGCAAGGTTAAGCCCCTCAAAAGGCGGGATAGCCAGGTCAGTGTCAGATAAAAGATCGTCACCTACAGCCATGGGAGAATCTGTTTGAACACTCTGGGGAACAACTTCAATTCTGTTGGGGTCTGGCTGAACAGAATGAAGCTGGTGGGGCTGACCGGGCTTGGAAGAAGAGCTGCGAGGTTCTGTGACAAGAGAAACTACACCAGCACGTGGGGACAATGCTGGAGTGCGAGAAAACCGAGAGATCTCACCACTAGTCAGCACAGAAATGGTGGCAGGAACAACACCCTTGGCCACGGGAGGGCCTGCTGCAGAAACCTGGGCAGCATCAAGGCTGCTGGGGGCTGGGCGAGCAGAATTACAGTGGATAGGCCGATCTGGTCTGGAAAGAGGGCTGAGTGGATCTGAACGATGGCAATCTAAAACAACACGAAGTGAAATCTCAGCCGGACTTGTAGAAGAACGAGGAATCTCTCCAAGGGTGGGGGTCGGACGAGCAGATTCCAAAATAGGGGAGAGAGCAGGATGGGCTCCTCTCTTACGGTATTTCTTATTCCTCACCACTTGCCACTCTTGTCCTTTTGCAGCCTTAGAGGGGGAAGGATCCCTAGAGGAGGAAGGGGCCGTAGAAGGGGCCTTTGTGGTTGGAGCACAGCAGGGGTGTCCATTGTCACCATTCTTATGGCCAAAAATACCGCATTTAGAGCACTTCAGCGGCATCCATTCGTATACCACCTGAACGGGGTAAATTTCACCATCCCATCGAATCTTGATAGCTTCCGGGAAGGATGAGGTCGCGTTAATTTCCACGCAGGCCCTCACATATGAAACCCTCATCAAATTTGCAGTGCTAGCATCGACATAGAGTGGATTGCCGATTAAGCTCGCGGCATAGCTAATGCCCGATGGGGACCAAAGGGCATGAGGGATCCCTTTAAACTGCAGCCAAATCGGGAAAGAGTCATTGTTGGCCTTCTCAAGTCTCAACTTAGGATGCCAAGCTTTGAGTAAGAAGGTACAGTTATTAATGGAAAGGGGACCGACATCTAGAATTTCCTTACGGTAACCCTCATCCGGAATATGGATAAAATAGAAACCTTCATCATGGATACGAATGTCTTTAACCTGTGCCCCCCAGGTTTTCCTCAAGGCAGCGAGGGTGATTTGATAATAAACTTTCTTCCCTAGGAAGCTACCAATCAAGTAATCCTTTAAGAGAGGATGAGCTTCCTCTCCAATGTGCAGGGGGACATCCGCCATAAGCTCATCCTCAACCACGTCTGGCTTTTCTTTAAAGGACAGATTGAATCCCTTAGGAAGGACTTTGGCGACACTTGCCCATGATTGAGGCTGGTTTTGCTGTGGCTGAGGAGGAACAGTTAGAATCACCCCAGTGGCTGCATCATCACCAGCCTGAACCACACCATTACGGCCAGCAAGAGGGCCCTTGGTGGCAACCCCAGTAGGCTTCCTACTCCAGGACCGACCTCTGCTCTTGCTGCGATTTCGAACTGCAGTTGCTGTCCTAGGGAGCATGGCATCACTCTGACCCTGGCCCAACAAGGAGGGTTGATCATTTGCAGATTTACTTCTTCTTGGGTCTTGGAGGACAGCAGCTGAACACTGCTCGACCTTAGTACCAGACGTCCCATCCGAGGTTTCAACGACCTTACCTTTCAACATCTTCTCTGTAAATGTACCAAATTTAAACAGGCACCCAGGAGCAGGAGCAGCAGCAGCATTGCCCTGCATGGCACCACCTTTGGAAACATCCTCAAACAGACCAAATGCCGGATCACCTTCTAACAAATGCAGATCAGCGGGTACACTCCTCTTACCACCTTTAGATACACCATCCTCAGAAACAAATGCCGGAACATCTTCCACCAAAAGCAGATTGCCAGCAGCTTTGGGGGCACCCACCTCAGCCAGGCCATCAACCACAGCGGCAAGTTGACTAGGCAATTCAAAGGAGGAGGATAGCAGCGAGGCTTCAGGGTAGGTCGAAGGCACAGCTTCCTCCAAAGAGGTCATGCATATAGGTGGTTCGAGGCAGACCTCTACCGAACCGGAAGCAACACTATCTAGATCAGAGCCCATTCTACACCAGCCCGTCTACTAGCAATCAACGAGCCGCTCCTCCACCAACCAGCCACCCAGCGGAACAGAAGACACAGCGACGACAACCAGCAGGCAACCAACAAGCCTCCACCGCAACACTCGAACGGTCGTCGCAGGGGAGACACAACCAACAGTTGGGGTTGGCAGAAAAAGGCTAAAGAGGCACAGAAGTAGATAACCTAACCGTCGGCGCCGGCCAGAGATGCCAGAAACCGCCGTGGGTAAAACCTCAGGACGAACAAAGAAGCTGAGTCGTGAAGGATCCTTTCTTCAGCAAAGGAACAGCAAGTATAATGCTGAGGGGTGAGGTCAAGGAGGGTGCAGATGATCCCAGAAGGAGAGGAACAGGTCGTCGTTGTCGAATGGATTACCCAGGAACCGTCGCGGCTTCGGGTAAAAGAAAAACCCTAAATCGCGAGGCAAAGAAAACCAATCGCTCCACCAGTCGATTAATCAGGGAAATCGAGGTGGGGGAAAGCTGTAGGAAGTCCAGACGACCAACAAGGCAGAAGATGAGCCTTCGACGCCGGCTTAAACGGCCGGAAACCGCCGTTGGACTCCTCGAGGTCGACTGAAGACGAAAATTCTCAGATCTGTAAAAACTCTATCAGTAGCAAACGACAAGATAAATCGTTCGGGGGGATGAAAGGTGGGGGGGATGCGAGTCTAAGTGCCGGAGGACAGCCGCCGTGGCCGCCGGAGACGGCCAGAACCGAGCATGAGCTCTTCAGTCGCACCCATGTTGTTTAGCGGTTTTTGCTCTAATGGTGGGTGATTTGATAATAAACTTTCTTCCCTCAAAATAAATATCTATCTAAACCCAACAAATTGAAAAAAATTCCTACATAGGAATTTACCTCAAGCTGCTGGCGGAGTGCACGCGCGGAAGGAGGACGCCGATTGGAGTTTTTTTTCTCAAATTCTACAAAGTAAAAAATTCACAAATTATTTGAAACATTTCCAAAAATATTAACAATACTATAAGAAACGTAAATAAATTTTTATTCATCTATGAATAATAAAAATAAATATCTATCTAAACCCAACAAATTGAAAAAAATTTCCTACGTAGGAATTTACCTCAAGCTGCTGCCGGAGTGCACGCGCGGAAGGAGGACGCCGATTGGAGTTTTTTTTCTCAAATTCTACAAAGTAAAAAATTCACAAATTATTTGAAACATTTCCAAAAATATTAACAATACTATAAGAAACGTAAATAAATTTTTATTCATCTATGAATAATAAAAATAAATATCTATCTAAACCCAACAAATTGAAAAAAATTCCTACGTAGAAATTTACCTCAAGCTGCTGACGGAGTGCACGCGCGGAGAGAGGACGCCGATTGGAGTTTTTTTTCTCAAATTCTACAAAGTAAAAAATTCACAAATTATTTGAAACATTTCCAAAAATATTAACAATACTATAAGAAACGTAAATAAATTTTTATTCATCTATGAATAATAAAAATAAATATCTATCTAAACCCAACAAATTGAAAAAAATTCATACGTAGGAATTTACCTCAAGCTGCTGACGGAGTGCACGCGCGGAGCGAGGACGCCGATTGGAGTTTTTTTTCTCAAATTCTACAAAGTAAAAAATTCACAAATTATTTGAAACATTTCCAAAAATATTAACAATACTATAAGAAACGTAAATAAATTTTTATTCATCTATGAATAATAAAAATAAATATCTATCTAAACCCAACAAATTGAAAAAAATTTCTACATAGGAATTTACCTCAAGCTGCTGGCGGAGTGCACTCGCGGAGGGAGGACGCCGATTGGAGTTTTTTTTCTCAAATTCTACAAAGTAAAAAATTCACAAATTATTTGAAACATTTCCAAAAATATTAACAATACTATAAGAAACGTAAATAAATTTTTATTCATCTATGAATAATAAAAATAAATATCTATCTAAACCCAACAATTTGAAAAAAATTCCTACGTAGGAATTTACCTCAAATTAAAAAATTCACTGATCTTTTATAGAAGTTCGCCAATTCTTAAATCGACATTTAGTCTTATACCACAAATGAAATAACTAGATATAAATTCGACATTGCATTTGCCGAATCTAAAACCTGAGTCTAGAAGGAATGTAGGCTATACTTGTCCAATACTTTTCTTGAAACAGATGCCTGTTTAATGATTCCTCAAAGAAGGCTAACAAATGAAGTGCAGGGGTTATCATAGTTTTCCATGTCTAGCTAACAAATGATTGAATTGCAATCTCTACCTAAAGAACTTTACCTTCAACAAATTTGCAAGGGATGCCTTGGCATTGTCTTGGAAACGATCTGGACGATGAAGACGAGCAAGGGAAACGAGAGCAAAAACAGAAGAGTAGAAGAAGGCGAAGAAGAAGGTGCAAGCAGAAGAAGAAAATGAAAAGAGGAAGAAGGAGGAGCGCAAAGCCTAAAGGCTCTGCCGGGCGCAATTTGCGCCCGTGAGCCTGAAAAGGCTCTCTGCTAGCAGAGAGCCTTTTCAAGCTCACGGGCTCAAAGCCTGGAAAGGCTCTCTGCTGGGCAGAGAGCCTCTTCAGGCCACCCACAGTCGCGCGACGCGTGGCGTCGCGCGACTGTCGGTGAAGCGCGGCCAACAGTCGCGCGCTGTTGCGCGCAGCGCGCGACTGGTTGCTCGCTGCTGGGCTCAGCGCGCGACCGGCCGCGCGCTGCTGGGCCCAGCGCGCGACCGGCCGCCCGCTGCTGAGCCCAGCGCGCGATGGTCGCACACTGTTGCTCCCAGCGCGCCATCGTCGCGCGCTGCTACAGACAGCGCGCGACCGTCGCGCGCTGCTACAGACAGCGCGCGACCGTCGCGCGCTGGCACTAGCAGATCCCAGGTCTCGTGCGCTGCCCGGCCCAGCGCGCGAGACGTAAAATTGTAAATTCTTTCAAATAGTGTCTAATTTTGTAAATATTTTTTTTGTATTAAATTGGAAAAAAACCCCACGAAGAGGAGGTGTTTTTTTTTTTGTCAAAAGAGGGGGCGAATTGAATGTTCTAGAAAACTCGAAAAAAAAAATGTGAAGAACGTCATGAACAGTGCATATAAGGTGTGACAAGACAACGTTGTTGAAATGTGTGGAATTTTTTATCGAACAAAATTCAAAAGAGTTCAAAAGATAAAAGAGATGCAGATCGAATTTTTTGTTGTTTGGGCTTTTACTTAGCTAATTCTACTTTTCTAACTCTAACGACCTCGAATGAGGCTAGAATCCACTATGTTGTCCTACATGTGTTATAGTTCGTGCAAAGTCTGCTACTTCTACTCCAAAATCGAGCATCTTTTGTTACATTATATTACTCTATTTCTAGGTTACGAATTACAATTACTCACGCCCATCACAAAAACTCTCAATTGCGAATCGCCTTATGTTAAAAAGCAAGAAAATCAAATGCAAAAGAGAGAGCGCTACGCCTACACTGCCAACAACTTTAATAAGTTTATAAAGACTTCCAAGCTTCAAATTATGCATCGAAACGTGTCTCATTCGCTCCATGTTACTTTAAGCAGGTTCTAGCACTAGACAGCTGCGAAACGATGACTTAAATCGAATTCAAATTATAAAGAATTGGGCCTTTCAGCTAGGACCATAGAGACTCACTTTTTGAACTATCTACTTTGTCTAGCATGAACTTCTTATGCAAAAAATCCTTTTAGATTTTTCACGAGATTTCGTCACGTGGCATGTTCACCTCATTTCAACAGGTTATTCCAAGCAAATTAAAGCTTTCTGTAAGTTGTTCACCTTCTATGGTCCATCCAAGTTTTAGTTAGCCCTTGTTTTACAACTTATTCTCCTTCTACAAAGGTCCTTCCAAACTTTGTGTAAATAGAGATTGTTCATACTACACCCTCAAATAGACAACAAATACACTTGTTAGCAGCTTTACATTATTTTGTAATGTCACATGGAATTTTCTTACCAGTTTTTTTCACCATGTGGATGTATTGCAGCGTTCTTAACCTTTAGTGCAAGTCAACTTCTTTTAAACATCTGAAAAATCACCCAACCTTTTACGGCTGTACCAACCTTAGCATTCATGAATAATCTCGCCATTCTTGCGGCCATCCATTCTACGTGTTAGACATAAATCAACGTCAAATTAACATAAATAAATGTTGCCGCGGAATTCGATTTATGATCGTAAAATCTAAATATAACAAATGAACTTCGAATTATCAATTTTACCTATGTCTGATGTTAAGGGCGGCATTTATAATGTCGGTTTGAATAGGCCAAACCCTCATGAACTTCCACATTCTTGTCTTTGTCGGCTCCAATGTCGGTTTGAATAGGCATCTGAAATGTGACAGCGAGAATAAACTGAATATTTTAAAAAATAAAATGTAAATAGTGCAATTATGGAATGGTAAAACATATTTTTTTTTTTTTGTGAGACATTTGAAATTTTGATTTTTTGCTAATTGGTCATTACGACTTACGAGTCCGCAAAGCACTCGCTCGATCCCCAGGACAGCTGGAAATCAGAAAGAGCCTGAGACTCGTGGCGTTGCCGAGAGAGAGAGAGAGAGAGAGAGAGAGAGACCCAGAAGAAAGTATGGCGCGTAGCATCTCCTTCGTCACTGGCTCCCAGCTTCTATCTCTGCGGCGTCGTCCCAACGTCTCCATTATCGACGTCCGGTGAGCTCAAAAGCCGCTTCTGGTTCCTTTCATCGTTTGGACGCTGGTCACTCTTCTCCCTCTCTTGTTTGGGTCCTCATCGAGGGGTTTGTTGATTCAGGGACGAGGAGAGGAGCTACGACGACCACATACCGGGGTCTCTGCACTACGCCAGCGGCGCTTTCTCCGATAAGATCCCCGATCTCGTTCAGGACGTCAAAGGGAAAGACACCCTCGTTTTCCATTGCGCTTTAAGCCAGGTTTTGGTTTGATTCCCCGTTTTAAGCGTCTTCTCTTTTTTCCACCTGTTCTCTTCCGGATAGGAGTTGGGTTTCCTTGTCTGATTTCATTTTTCGTGGATGCACCGGATTTCGTCTATATTGGTATTTAGTTCCTTGTTGGAGGGGAGGGGGTCGTTTGAGATGGCACTCCTTGAGCTTTATCCTTTATAATTCGTGGGTGAGGCCGCTTAATTACCTGAAAGTGAAATTTTGACTGTGGATCGACGTGATTTGGTTCTTTGGAGGATAGGGAAATTGGTAATTTCGGTGATATATAGTTGAGTTGGGTATTTGATAGACTTAATAGCAAGTTACTAAGTCAAATTAGGTATGTTTGTGCTGTTAATTTGCTTTCCGTCTCGAACCAGTGTATCCTCGCCGTTGTCGTATTTCAGAATCGACTGCCAGTTCATTGGTTAGTGCCCGTCCTGTCTTGCATTTTCGTGTTGTGGCGGAGAGCAAATTGTCCTCTTTGGAACATTGAGGAAACTTCTGGAACAAGTTGATAAGCCTTGTGAATTAGTCGGAGTAGGTAAATCCTGATTCCCCTCTTGTTTCCATGAGTGTGAAAGATGGTAAAAGGAAAGAAGGAAAGATGCGGGTGTGGTTCAGCAACTGAAAATGTGGACTTCTGCACTGGGGTCGTTTTGGGGCGCACAGAGAGATGGAGGATTCATCTTGATGCCATCTGTTTGTGAACTGAAAATGTAGACTTCAACTGCTGGAGTTGACCTTAAAACCTGCGTCTGAAAACTTGGCTGGACAAGATGCGTTCATTTGTCGCTAGATGAACTTAAGTTTATAACTCTGGGAATGGGATGATATCATGGTAGGCTAATTTTCTATTTCGGTGTCCATGTTTCATGGGGTTGGCAAACTGTCTTTGTAGTCAATGACGCCTAGTAAATATTGTGAAGCATGATCAGATGGGAGTTGTCTAGCTATTCTAAAATTCTCTGACCTAACATTAAGTGCTTTGCCTTTTTCTCCATTCTTGTTCACTTCTATAGTTCTATGCAACTGCAAGTCATTGGGTTTTCTATCCTCAGCTTTGTTTTAGTGGTGAATCTTAATTGGTTAACTGAATGCTAATTTTTCGATATTCTACTATATACAGTTCCTAAACTGGAACTTCTTTACTCTGTATGGATAAGTTCATCCATCTTCTTTCCATTTTGGAGATGTTGAATACAAAGTATCGGACTTGCTGAATGCAAGAATTCAAAATGTAACCTTCATTCTTATGCAAGACTTGCATTGAGATTGAGTGGGTGGGATTGGGCGGGAGTGGGCGAGAGCGTGCTTTCCTCTTTACTTTTTTTTTTCCTCGATCACTTTTGTTATATGGTGTCTTTAAAGATGGTCTATCACATGCCTCTCTACTCACATGTGTGCCTGCCTCTCAATGTGTGTCACGCCTTTTTTTTAAAAGTGTGCAAGTGAGAGTGTGTGTGTCTATCAAGTGAGATGTTGAATACAGATTATAGATGGAGATACAGAACTCCAACTATGAATCTCATACTGAAGGGAGACTTTAAGTAACTATCAAATGGTCTTATAGAGTATACCTGGTTTATCATTTAGTCTTTGTCTTGACAAGACCATGCTATGGAACTATTTTATTAGCTTTTCCATCTGTTGCGTCTCCTCCTGAAACTCCCAACCCACCCCCTTCCTTAATCTGAATATATTTCATGAGCTCCTTTGGGGTTGGGAATGGCATAAATAGCTGTTAATAACCAGTCCATTTCCTTTGTTTCATATCTTTCGCTCTCTTTTGTTTTATTACTCCTTCGATGGAGCAAGTTTTAGTATGTGTTCAGCGAGGAAGGAGAATATTGCATGGCCAGTTTAAATACTTTCCAAATACTCTCGATATATCATGATGTAGTTTCGAATTGAAAAGCATGCTTTTGGGTTTGTCAGTAGTTATGCACGTTTGAAGACAATGGATGATATGCTATTCTGCATTATAACCATGTTGATGCCTGTCTAGGTACGGGGCCCAACTTGTGCAAGGAGGCTAGCCAATTATCTCGAGGAGGTAAAGGAAGATGGAGGAATCAAAGACATTTTAGTACTTGAACGTGGCTATAATGGATGGGAAGCATCGGGGAGACCCGTATGTCGCTGTACCGACGTCCCGTGTAAGGGTCATAGTGGGTAGTCATGGACGATGATGCAGCATGTTGTATTAGGAACCTCCTCAATGTGTGGCCATTGTACAAGCACACTTTGTTCTTTAAGATACTGCCCTGCTGGTCATAAATCTTAGATCATCATTATACTTGCTGGTCTGTCAGAGAATTTTAATTCTCCCACATGCGATGACCGAAGCACAATACAAAATAATCCAACATCATTGGATCTGATTGGGTTTGGTTGTCGTGAAACATATGATGTGCGAAAGATCTGAAGCTATCCACTTGAGATCCTAGAATGTGTTGTAAGGATGCCGAGCTTTTGCACTCGGTATTGCCTGCTGTTTCACTGCTTCCTTTTTGGAGGAGACTAGAGACGAACAGGACCATGTCTGCCTCTGTTGAATAAATACTTGAAATCTGCAGAACAAGTTGTGAGTTACAGGTGATTGGGCCTTATATCTCATGGTGTAATGATTTCTAAGAGACCATAGGCAGCAATTATTTGATTTATTTTTCCAATCGATGCTGTTAATTATGGTGCCGAGAAAATCGTTTAAATCCTATGTGAGAAGTCGACGGGCTCTCACTTGTTAAAAAGCAAGAAATGTATCTGGTGAATTTTTAAGGGAATGTAGAACGTACAATTCAAGGTAATATCACGAAAAACATTAAATGGGTACATTCGTGATAAATTCATTCAAAAGTAATTTTTTGATCATTAAAAACTCCAAACCGATTAGTTGATGGTAAAATAGTTTAGAAATTTTATGAACCGTTTGTCACAGCAGTACTAGTTTAGGTTTTTTTTTATGGTATTAAGTCAATTTAATATAAATTTGTTACAGGTGTACCAATTTGAGTGGTAGACAAAAATTAATTTGGGGCAATTTGTCACGATCATACTAATTTAGATTTTTTTTGTGGTAAAAAATTAATTTAAGGTAAATTTATCATATATGTATCAATTTGAGTTTTTTATGGTATTAACCCTACAACTTAATGGCCAAGTTTATTGTTATTGACTTAAATAGTTATATTTCGACCAAAAAAAAAAGAAAAAAGAAAAGATTTGAGTAGTTATCAGGAAAATTATAAAAAAAATCCCCAACCTATTGTAATTATGCCAATCCAGTCCTCAACTTTTTTTTGGTCAATTGAATCATACGTCTTTTACAATTGTTCCAGTTCAGTCAACATTATATATTTTTTGAATTATTACTTTTTTTATTTTTTTATTGTTTAGGGTTTAGGGCTAGCAGGAGGTCACCGGCTATGTTACACGGACATATAACACGATACGCGACACGACACGACGTGCCGATACGTGAATTCTCAAAAAATAGAAAATTCTGATACGCTGGGATATGTTGTATATTTTATGTATATTTTTATATATACACGATTTCAGAACCATAAAATTTCAATTATTACCAACCACAATATCCATAGAGTCAAGGAAAATGAAAAAACAAATGTTGCGACTTACCAGCGGTTCGCAAGTAGAGCCGGCCGGGGGCGAGTCGTGATGGGAGTCGGCGAGTCGCGAGTCGAGAGTGGCAAGTCGCGAGAGGGAGAGGGATGTCGAGATGACATGACACACCATGTCGATATGTCATTTTCAAAAAATAGATAATTTCGATATGTTGGGATACGTTCATTAAATGCAATTTTTTATATAATTATCTTGTATATAAAAATATCAATGGTGAGTTTATCCTTATTCCATTAGGGATTCACGATTCATTTTTTTTTTTTTTTTGCTGTTGGTTATATTAATTTTAGGTTAACCTGGTGTATGACTTAATAATATATATTTTTTGAGAGATTTATATTTTGACCTCTAATTTATTGAAAATGATTAAAATTGACCTTATACGTATTGAAATAAGTGTCGAGATGCTGGGCTCGTGTGTCATTGGCGTGTCTGGAGCGCTGAACACATATCGGAGAGTATCGGTAGAGTGTCGAAGAGTGCCAGAGACGACACGGAGGTCTCCAAAAAGTGTCGGTGCTTCCTAGTTTCTCCGTCACATCCTCGCAATCTCCAACAAGTTTGATTTAGAATTACTGACAATCGATCAAAAAGAAGTTACGCAGGTTCAAAAATTTATTTAGACAAGCAAAAAAATTTCCAACGACTCAATTGTAAACAAATGTCGATAGCCGTTAATTCAATGCATTGCTGTTTTGTGGACAATTAGTTGGTGATTTCCTTTTGCAGTAAAATTTAAGGAATTGAGGCCCTTCATAAGTCAAGTTGGGTCGGGTCGGTTCGGTTCGGGTCGGTAGGGGTGAGCGGTTCTAGATTCTAGGTAGGTTCCACCTGAAATATATCCGCTAGTATAGGTTCCTCATTTTTCGGAACCTAGAACTTACCATGTATACCCTGGAACCTGAAACCTATCCAATCACATTCCAGGGTATTCATTAAATTTTTTTATCATTAAAAATTTCAAACTATTATATCCGCGATAAATTTATTCGCCATTAGTTTCCAATAAATGTAACCGTCAAGTTGCTGAGTTAGATGATACTTGACGGATGTACTAATTTGAGATTTTTACATCCGTTTGTCACATTTGTACTAATTTGAGCTTTTTTAGTGGTTGTCGCGACCTAAAAAAATCGAGTTTTCCAGTTTTGGGTTAATGGATTACTGGATTAATCAATTAGATTAATTAACTTAGCTCGAACTCTCCCAAGCTCTACCGAATCGCAACTTGAGTGAGTTCAATTTTATACAAAGATTTTTTTTTATTGGAGTCGCTACTAATCATTTTGGGTAGGATGATTAAAAACCTAAATAAAATAGCGAGGAGAACTTATTTTATTTCCACAGACAAGCGATTTTGGCTTAGTTACATTAATATTTCAATTAACGTCCTTTCGATACCTATTTCATGAAGATGATTCAGTTTGGCAATCTGGATGAATTTTACTTGAAGTTCAAAGGTGCTGTTTTATTTTTGTTTTCTTTTGAGTAGTTTCTTTAAAAATGAACATATTACATGAAAAAGGGATTGAATTGATTCAAGAATTCGAACTCTCGCACCAGGGTCTCGAATCAGTTCCGTGGGACCTGGCAATACCACCGAGGATTTAGGAAAGCAAAAGTGATAACTAAATGGGTTAATATCGCGAAAAATCTCAAATTGGTACATATATGATAAATTTACTCCAAACTATTTTTTTGACCAGCAAAACTCCAAACTGGTACACTTGGGACAAATTTACCCCAAACTATTTTTTTAACAAAAAAAAAACCCTAAATTGGTATAATTGTGACAAATTTACCCAAAATTATTATTTTTTAATATAAAAAATCAAAACTGATACACATATGACAAATTTACTCTTTGTTAATTTTCATTAATTTGAGTTAATACCACGAAAAATTTCAAATTGATATATTTATAGCAAATATAGGGTAATGTGCATATCCGATAATAGTCGCATGTCATCCAACTTAGCAATTTGACGGTAAAATTTAACGAAAACTAATTGACAGTAAATTTGTCACATATGTACCAGTTTGGGGTTTTTCGTGGTCAAAAAAATATTTGAAATAAAATTGACATAAGTGTATCAATTTAGGATTTTTGGTGGTATTAACTCTAACTAAATATAAAGACAGGTACGATACAACTCAAAAGAAATAGGGTACGAGAAAACTTGGGTTGAAAGAGAAGATGTCGGTTGGTCTCTCTGCCATTCTCTTACGATCTACTCTTCTTTTCTTGTCCTATTGCCAAATGCTCCTTTCTTTTGGGGGGGGGTCGGGTCTTCCCAGAGGAAAAGGATTTGGTACCATAAATGTATGGGTAACATTAAATCTGAGCCGTCCAATTTAAAATAAACGGTCCAGATCAATCCACAATTTTTTTAGTGGGAAATGATGTGGTCTGATCTGGACTGTTCATTTTGAATTGGACGGTTCAGATCGATCAAGGTAGAAAATGGTTGGAGATTTCCAATGGTAGGAAATCCGGATCCCTTCCCAAAGGCGGAAGCGGATCATCTGCCCTGGTGGGTGAATGGCAGGCGTGCCCTTCGTTTAATCCCAGCCGTCCGTTCGCATCGGACGGCTGGGATTTCATTATGGGGGAGCCCAAAAATAGGCGCGGAAAAGATCCTCGATTTCGTGAAAAAAGAAAGAAAAAAGCACAGATTTTGAAACACGCGGGGCTTATCTCTCTCTCCGGTCGCCCTCTCTCTCCCTCCCCAAAAGACGAAGATGACGCCATTCCCCTATGTGCTCTCTCCCTCCCACAGAAATCCCAAAATCGACGCCGGTGACGGTGGTTCTCTCCCTCCCACCAAATCAACGCCCGACGCTCAGGGGTTTGACGGCGACCACCGTTCTCTCCCTTCCACCCAAATTGACGCCCGAGGCTCAAAACTCAGTAGGGATGACGCCCTGGTCCTGCGCTCTCCCCCCAAATCGACTGGTCCGACGAATGCGGCCTCCTCCTCCGCATCCGCCTCGTCCTTTGCCTCCGCCGCCAAATCGACTGGTTTCTAGTGAAAAAAACCTGTTCTTTTTGCCTTTTGCTTCTTTGTTTGTGTGTTTGGCTGAATCGACATGTTTGGCTTGTAGGAAGATTGTCTTTTTAAGTTGAGTAAACAGGAAACATAGGGGCTTTGATGACTGCATGATGAAATGGCCCGGACTGGCTGCTATTATCTCATTTGTACAGTTTCTCCAAACCTCATAGATTGCAGACCCCCTTTCGGAATGAGTATGGGGAGCACACGGTGTTTCAGTGAAGATGTTACTCACATGCCCAACAGCATAAATGACGGCTAAAAGTTGTTCCACATTTTTGGCAATTGCGAATGAGAATATGGAAGAGGAGGGTGGGAACAGGGTGAGAACCATCTGTTTCATTTTCTAGAAAGGGAACAGTGGAATCACAGAGTGATGCAACTTAGGATTCCAAAAGGTGCTTTCATTTTCTTGGTGCGGTGTTAATATGCAGCATTCAGTTCACACATATGCTGTTTTTTTTTTTTTTTTTAAAATGCGCTATTGCACAATCTGTTACTTTTTGTTAAACAGGCTTGCTTCAGAAGCACGGGTTATAATCCAAGTGAAAGCACCTTCCCACATCGAGGTTGGCAGCTGTGAAAGACACTCATGATTCATCGAAAGGTAAGATGTTCTGTTTCCACATCGCCTCTGCTTGTGCGTGTGTGAAGCATGTGAAACTTTCGGATACGGCTCGAATCGAGGGCAAAGAAGCAACAATGTCTAGGGCGTATTCAATTTGAAGCGACCTTGTCTGCCTTCTTTCTTAACTATCAATGAAGAAGTGGGATTTTGGGATAGAAAGGGACTATATCTGCTTTATCGTGGCTGTATCTTGAAAGGCTTTGAGGGATATTTCTATGTGAAAACTTTAGGGAAGATGACACATTCTCTAATTTTGCCTCATGGGCATTGTAAATGCTGTTACTATAGATCACGTGCCAACAATGCAGATTAATCATATGAAATGGTTACTATAGATCATCTTAAATGAACTTCACAGAGAGATGCAACTTAGGATTCCAAAGGGTGCTTTCATTTTCTTGGTGCGGTGTTAATATGCAGCATTCAGTTCACTTGACATGTGCTGTTTTTTTTTTTAATACACTATTGCACGGCAATCTGTTAAACTTAGTCATAACAAAATGTGCTGAAACCTTGGACTTATTTCTTGAAATACATAAAATATTACTTCAGATTTTCGCATCCTTGATCATCCTATGTTAGAGGTCTTACATTTAGAAAATATCAAGTGAGTGTTTGATAGTCTTCTGATGCTTCAGTTGATCGAAGATAAACCTCATCCGATGAAAGGTAGCTGGGCGAGGAAGCAAGGCAAACTGGGACGCTATCTTTCTACAAATATTTGCAGTGTCAGAAAGTGTAAAAGTTCACCTCACAGCCACACGCCTACATTGATGTATATTGGCTAGACTGGCTTGGGCAGACTCTTAACTTGATTAGAAATTTCTGCACTATTAGATTTGCCCTTCATTAGTGTTGATTATTTCTGAGTCTACAGCTGTAATTCCCGAAAACGTTACCCAACATCTTGTGTTACTGCCAACTTGTTCAAGTTTGGCCTCAAGCAGTTTTTAGCATGTTTATGAAAGCTGGAGATGAATGACTTGGTGTGGCCTTACAGTGATCCGAACAAATTTTTGGATTGTTGTGTTTGGGCAGCCGGCTCCCAAATTTCTAGTGCTTTGATATAAAGGCAAAGGATTCCTTGTATTCTCTAGAACAATTGAGAGGCTTTCAGCTATTTAGGCAGTCACGGTAAAGAGTGCCATTAAGATGATCCAAGCTTGTGAGCTTGGCTCATTGCCGCCAATTTGGTCATTCGTTCTTCACTTGATCGCTTGATGGAGAACTTTCAGCCTTAAACGTCGGACTAGTTGTATTGGACAGTCAAATTCTGGTCACATTTCATGCTTCTATGTTTTGAACTTGAAATGTCATGAGCGTACGCTTCTGCTTTCATGAGTTTATCAAGAGAAGCACACTTATCCAGCTAAGATTGGCAAAGCTGCACCGTACGAGGCAAGTTTTTGAACACGAAAGGAAGCAAGATTGAGCGCCTAAACTGTCTATGAATTCCAACAGATCTCCATCTTTGCTTACCAGCTACGAATGTCGCAATCTACATTTTAGCACCAGAGAAAGACAGCGATGAAGAGAATTGCACAATCCCTTATTTTCTTTTTCTGTTACAAACGAAGTGCTGCTTCTCACATGGCCAGGGAAATGAAGGACTAAGACAAATTCAGCCGAATTTCATCATTATCGAATATGACGAGAGGTTCACACAAATATAATGCCATTTTCCTTGATAATATCGAGCACGATCCCCAGCTTTCCCTTTATTCTCTCATCCTTTCTTGGTTCATAAGCAATGGCATATACATCAGCATCCTTTGCTCGCTCAGCTATCAGCTGTCCTATAACCCTACAAGCATTGACATCCGTCAGTGACGGCAAATTGTTCCTGAGATCTCAGACATTTGTTATTGCGACAGCCACCACCTTGCTCGTTCCTCGGTGCATCACTTTTGCGTGAACAAACCTCTTTGAGAAGAACACATTGAGCAGGAATGGCCTCAGGTACATGTCTGTCCTCTGCTTCCATGACTTCCTGTTGGGTCTCTTTGCAGCTTCACCGCGAGATCTCCGGGTCCAAGCAGACTGAATGAACGATTCCTAGCAATCCAAATAGAACAAATTACATTTAAGGAGAAATAGTTATTTTAAGCTCACCTAAAAAAGAAAAACATGGCTTTTAGGCTTAGAATCTGTATCTCAGTCAATACAGCCAAGCTGACTCTGCAGAAAGAATTTAGGAGCATTCTCATGACTCTATCCTTATAAAAGATACCAAATTTCAAAAGAAAAAGCGCCAGCCATATTAAAAGCACATAAAGAAATGTCATCCATGCAAAATGGAAAAGCACCAGCCAGGGGTTTCTGAATCCTAAGCATGAACAATCGGGACTAATCATCTAGAACATTGTTTGCCCCACTAAGAAATGCAAGATTTATCAGGTAACAATTCAGCTAAAGAAAGTTCCCACCAACCTAGAGCCATTTTACAACAAAAGTGGCCCCATAAGAATTTCCAGTAAACTTAGTATTGATATAGTTCGGGACCAATCGTCTACAGAATATGCTACAGTTTTTTTTTTACACAAATTGGCACTATGCTTGTTCCAACATCCAAGAACATACAATTTGAGACACGAACAGTCAAATGGCAAAGATCAGGACACTCAATTAGCCGCCAGAGTTGGTCCCAAAATCAGTTGCCCGAGACTATTAACCAGTCCCTCACCTACTATCCAAGTGAATACTCCAGCAATTAGCATCTAAAAAAACTCATCTCAAATAGATAATCACAGACACTCTTAAAAGAGCTATATCAAGAAACTTCACCCCGGAAATGCCCTGGATGTTGGGATAGGCATCCGTAACAATGATTCTAAGATCGAATCTATGCACACGGATGCACATGCAACATTTCACAAAAAAAAAAAAAAAAACAACGAAAACAAATTAAGGTTCTTTCACTTTCGTATGAGAGGGGGGAAGCTGAGAGGAGCGCGACTGCAGCTTCAGAAATCGAAGAAAAAAACAAAAGGCCAACGAAAGAAAATAAAACACCTGTGAACTCACCAAAGACTTGGCCTGTCCAAGTCAATCGAAGTTGACGAACCCAGAAGTCGTTTCCAGCCGGGATTCTACTGTCCTCGTAGCAAGCCGGCGTCGAGGAAAGGCGACGGACACGGACAGAGGAGCGCCGAACGATTCGGAGCGCCAATGTGAGAGCCGAGAGAGTTTCCGAGAGGAATCGAAAAGAGGGGAAACGCACACCACGATCCCTGTCGTCGTAGCAAGCCGATTGGGCCGTGGATTCGCCGTCGAGCTTAGAGGGGAAGCTGAGAGGAGCGTGAAGGTGAGAGCGCAGAAGATGAATCGAAAAGAGGGGAAACGAGAGAGCGAGGGTTAGGGATCGAGAGAGGTGAGAGAGCGAAAATGACGGTTAATCCGCAAAAGATTTTTTTTTTTTTTGAAATTCAAATTTCAAAACTAAAACGCAAGAGTGATATGCGTTTTGTCCTTCGTTTAATCCTAGCCGTCCGATGCGAACGGACGGTTGAGATTGAACGAAGGGCACGCCTGCCCTTTCTCCACCAGGGCAGACGATCCAATTTACTATCCCATATCCCTCGCCCTCTCGCATATCTCGCCCTCTCTCGCTCTGATCTCATCTTGCTCTCTCTCTCATCTCTCTCTCGCTCTGATTGCTCTCTCGCTCTCTCGCTCTGTGATTGCTCTCTCTCTCTCTCTGATTGCTCTCTCTGATTGCTTGCTCTCTCGCACTCTCGCACTCTCGCTCGCTCGCTCGCTCTCTCTCTCTCTCTCTCTGATTGCTCTCTCGCTCTCTCGCTCTCTCGCTCTGTGATTGCTCTCTCTCTCTCTCTCTGATTGCTCTCTCGCTCTCTCGCTCTGTGATTGCTCTTTGCTCTCTCGCTCTCTCTGATTGCTTGCTCTCTCGCACTCTCGCTCTCTCTCTCTCTGAGATAGAGGGATCCCCGAACCAAGCGCAGAATCAGTCGTCTCTCTCGCCTGTCTCTCTCTCGCCTGTCTACCATCATGTGGCCAACAATTTCTCGAGAAAACCTAGACCGATTCATACCGAATCGATCGGCCATGGACTTCGATTATGCTCACTATATGATTACGAACGCATCGAAGGGGAATCGAGAGGGGAATCGAGAGGTGATTTCCGAGGCGACCGAGGTTTACCGGAAGCGATTGGCGGAAGCGCTTGGGTTTAACAGAACCAGGATCTTAGCTTTCGGGAACAAACCCCCCTTCCTGCCTAAACTCACTCCTCCGAAGAAACCCCGCCGCTTCATTCCTCCGGTAAGAAAATATATGTATGTTTTTCTTTTAATGTTTTATGATTGTCTTTGTATGAGTTGAGTTTGGCCCTTAAGCGCTTAATTAACAGACCCCGGAGACGATATTGGATTTACCCGATCTTTGGGACGACGATTCGTTAAATCTCTTGGACTGGGGTAGCAGAAATATTCTTGCGATTGCCCTGGGCAATACGGTGCACCTGTGCAATGCTTCGGATGGCTCTATCTCAGAACTCGTCACCATCGACCACGAAAAGGGCCCAGTTACCAGTGTCAGCTGGGCCCCAGATGGCGACAAAATTGCTGTCGGATTGTACAACTCAGAAGTGGAACTGTGGGATTTAACTCAGAACAGCCTGGTCAGTGGTTTTCTCACTATGAAATTTCGTTTGTATAATCTTCTCCTGAAACACCTGTCTGATAAGTTGTTGCGGTCCCAATTTGGTTTGAATTTTTCATTGCAGCTAACGACTTTGAGAGCTGGCCACACATCTCGGGTGGGTTCTCTAGCATGGAACAATCACATCCTTACAACAGGAGGAATGGATGGACGTATTGTTAATTCTGATATTATGAGAATGGCATCTCCCACTGTTCATACGTACAGGGGTCACACCCTGGAGGTCTGTGGGTTGAAATGGTCGGCATCCGGAAAGCACTTAGCTAGTGGAGGGAGTGATAACATCCTCCACATTTGGGAAATGTCCAAGCGATCTCCACTTCACCGTTTCGAAAAGCACAGGGACAGTGTTAAAGCCCTTGCCTGGTGTCCCTTCCAAAAGGATTTGTTGGCTTCCGGCGGAGATGATCGGACCTTAAAGCTTTGGGACACGCACACTGGTGCGTGTGTAGACTCTCTGGATACCGGCTCCCGGGTGTCTTCTCTTATTTGGAACAAGAATGACAGAGAGCTGCTTAGCTCTCATGGGCTTGCTCGCAATCAGCTCGTTCTGTGGAAGTTTCCTTCCATGGTGACGATTGCAGAGCTGACTGGTCATGATTCTAGAGTGCTTTTTATGGCCCAGGTACGATTGCAAATTCAGTACTTTCTGGTTCTAGAAGTCGCATTTCTGCATTCACTGCTTTCTGATGAGTTTTAGACCCTCAAGTGCTAACATTGTCTCTTTCCTGTCAGAGTCCGGATGGTCAGACTGTAGCATCGGCGGGAGGGGAAAAGCTCATGTTGTGGAACGTGTTTGGTCTTCCGGAGCTGGCTAAACCAGCTCGAACAGCCAATCCAGCGCCTTTTGCTCACCGGAATTGCATTCGCTGAGAGGAAACATCACCATGGCTCAGCCTGCCAAGCCATACATTCCTCAGGTAAGTGCACTTTTTTTTTTTTAAATTCATGTTGTACAGCTTTTTGGTTGATGACTAGTATTGAGGGAATGTCGATAAATATGGTGGGGTAAAGCGGCTCATTTTATGGCTATATTCTTGACATTGGACCAGACTGTTGGTATATAGTACTGATGAATGTGCATTTTGAGTAGCCAAATTTGCTTGCAATGGTATTACATAGCGGATGGTAAAATCTTGGTCTTTGCCTTTTGTTGGGACGTACGATTGATGAGGCATATGGAGGCCGTCGCCCCAAGGACCCGCTGTGAAGTAAAGAGAGCATATTCAAATTTTATTCAGTTGACTTTCATATCGTATAGCTTTAGAGTTGATGACTACAATTCAGTTCAGATAAGTATGGTGGTGAAGTGGCTCATTCTTATAGCTACATTCTTGACATTGGACCAGGCTGTTGGTCTATTGTAATGATGAATGTGCATTTTGAGTAGCCGAATTTGCTTGCTCATTCTTATAGCTACACACTGTTAAGGTGTCTTTTGTCCTATCAAATCAAGTTAGTATTTGTGAAAGACTTACGCTAATGCTTGAATCCATGTTACATACCTGGATCCAGTAGAATATCCTGACAAACATGGGTGCAAATTTGAAGAGTTTCTTGAAAGGTTTGCGCTCTGTAAGGTAGTCTACTGTTTGAAAATCGAAATGTCTCACCAATCATAATGTCATATTTAATATCCACTCCCCAGAATCTTCCAACCCCTAGCCTTACCATTGGGCCTTGTAATGTAGGCACCTCAAAATTGGTTGACTGGGCCTGCTCTCCTTGAGCATCCATTTGTCAAAGAATGCTCCATTGAAGAAAAAGCCACGGCATTTTGCTATCTCTTTTGAAGTTGGAAGTCTGAGGCACTGTCATCTCACAAGAGAAATTTTTAGTGCCCTCCTATATTTGTAAAAAGATCCTCAAATGTTAAAAGTTCTGTGAAAATCCATGTTTAATAGACGCAAGAAGCTATTCCATCGTGGACCCGTGAAACTAAATGGGCATTGTCATTCTTATCATCTATGATTGGCTGCTGAATTTCTGTAATCCATTATTGTAGGAGATACATGCTCCTAATTCTGCAACGCGCATTTGCTCTCCTACAGAGGAGTTCCCTGGCATTGCAAGTCCCGACAACATTAAAAAGAAAGGTAAAGTACACTTTGCCACAGTTTCTCTTGCGTCAGATAAGAGAAGCAACACAATAATTTCATATCTTCCTGCAACTTTGTCTGCTCAAATTTGAAACTCTATGTTAATAATGGGGTCTGAAATTTTGTTTTCAACGTACATATCTAGATTACATCACATTGTGGAAGATACTCAGTCGATAAATTGAGTGATAAGTGAAAAAACCCAGTTAATGAAAACTACACCCAACACGATGGTGGAGTATTGCTTTTGGGGAAAAAAAAAAGCAAAAAGAAAACAAAAGGAAAATATTTGAAAATCGTTACACTATACTTACCCTAGAGAAGAGTTGCCTGCATTTGTACCCTTTCTGTGCATCAAAAACTCACTTGCAGTAGCCGAACGAGTTCTCAATGTATTTTGATATAATCGCTTGAAGGCCTAAGCAACAGGCCCGGAGCTAGAATTTGCTTGGAGAATACATGTTGCTCTCGTCAAGCATATGCTCTTCAACTTTTCATGGTGTGTTCACTGTCAGCTATATGTCATTTGTTTGAGGGTCCAAACATCTAAGCCCATTATTTGTTATTATTATTATTATTTTTTTGGGTGCGACTTAGGACCAGGAATTTGAGAAGCTGCCTTTGGGAATGAATCACTTTCCTTTAAGTTTTGGCAACTGAATTAATATTTGAACTTGCTTTTCATTAGCAAGTACTTCAACCATCTGATTGCAACAGTATTTTGATGTTCAGGTTGTCAAGCAGTAGACAAGCTAGTGAATAACTCCCGTACAGACATAGGCGCAAAAGCAATCGGCCAAGATATTGAAGCATTGGCCGTTTTTTTGCTACCTCTAAAGAGATGGTCCAAAGAATTAAGTTCTCAGAGGTACTTCATCTGTAACCTATCCGAGTTTATTCTTGCATCCAGTAGAACTTGCTGATGGATGTTGGATTTGCTTATTTTCTTGGAAATGTGCATGGGTAGTGGGGATTTTTGCCATAATTGTAGTCATGATTGTTTAAATGTTAACTAGCAAGAAAGTCAATCCATAAGGATATTCTTTGATATTACTTCTCTTGCTCCATTCGAATTTAGCCAGAGCATAGATTTCCTAACCATAAGGGTATGGCACAGGCATGTTGCCGCCGAGAAGTGATTGCAATTTGCATTACATTCAGGCATGTACTTAGTGAGAGACGATGATAGTCCATGGATTGTCATTGACAATGTCCAATCTGGAAAACCGAAATTCAGTTCTTTCAATGAAGGAACCTACAAGCTTCGTCTGTGTGACTACAAATTTCCAACATAGGAAGTAGGATGAGTTTCCGATTGCACAAGATGCCAGTACTAGCTCCTATTCAAATTCTTCCATCCTGGGTGCTGATTTTTTTTTCTTTTAAATGGCTTAGTTCCATGTTGATATTCATCATTTGATGTCAATACTACAACCTGGAGTCATCATCTCTGTAATAAAGCCTTTGTATGACTAAAAGCGGAAATATCTTGATAGTCTGGTCCTTGCGAATCTGCTATATCTCGTGTCTTTTATTCCGTCCCTCTTATGTAAGTTTAGTGTTTTTTTTTTTTTTGTGGGGGGGAGTTTACTTTCTACCTGAACAATGAAAGAGAGATCAAATTGCTCTTTGAGCGAGCTCACATTTGCGACGCACTTGAGCACTTGTGTTCTGATGCCTACATAAATGAAAGCGTAGTTAATGGATGAAATGTTTTTTGTCTTCTGTCTTGTGAAACTTTTAGTGTGATTACGGCTCCGATATCCTGCTACTCTGTCATGCAAGATTTTGCAGGTTAAGTCACTGCATAGCTCAATTGCTGCATTTTGATAATGTTTCGGCATGTGATGTTATTCTTAAAATCCACTGATTTAGTTGCCCAAATTTTGCAGTGATTGAGACATCCTAAGGTCCAACCAGGCACCGACGATTATCTCTAACTTAGTCGCAGCTGGGGCCATTAATTTCAAAGGGCTAAATGATGAATGGCTTACTTAAGTTCTTCAATTCACAGCAACTGTAGTTAGCTTGACATCCGTCTAGTTTAATGATTTAGTAACAAAGGTCGATTAGTGCTAAACTTCATTTGGATTGTGTGCCCCACTTTCATGTTAGTTCAACACATTGTCTCATGATGAAAAAGGTTATCATAAATGCCATTCAAGTATCAGAACTTTGCTCGATGATTTTATCTTAGCTCTTGTAATTAGTGCTATTTTTCCTTCAAATAATTTATGCAGTAAAATAGATGCACAATTTATATACTTCCATTTTTCGTCTTCAATTTCTTTTCCCGCGTTCCTGCTTTATTATTCTAATGATTTGGGTAAATTGTTCAACAATTCATTTTGGTCTTTTTGTTTCTGTCCTGAGTGAGCAGTAATGCTTTTGTTACATTTTTCGTTTGCTAAATTCATCAATTACGCGTGAATGTCTCTTTTATGTCTGTTATTCGTCTTCTTCTGAGTAATTTATTTGAATGTATTCATTTTTGTGTCTTACTTTTCAGGGTTTGGCAATTATCAAAGTATTGGTTGACCAGTCTGGAATTGCAGTTTCAAATCCTTACTTCAAGCACTGGGTGGCCTTAGCTAATGTCTTCTCACAGTTACATTTTTTTATTGGCATTTCTGAATTGTAACCAGTGTGCAAATTGCATGCTGCGATATTGTGATGTTGAATATGCAGGTTGTTCGATGCAATGAAGATGCATCTGGAAGAATTTTGAATGAGTCCATAGGTTGCATTGCAGTCGTGTTGTCTAGAGTGGCTCATACTGTTAAAGCATCTTCAGATATCAGTAATGATGCAGAATATGTGCCCTCCGTGGTTTTCGAAACTGTGAAAGATATAGCAGATCATGCCAAAGCGTAAGGACTGGTGGAAAAGCTCTGTCTCTGCTTAGAAATTGCTCGTTCAAGTCTATCCTCTTGCTCGCCAAATTTACTACAAGCTGTTTGTGAAGGATGCAGAGCCCTGTGGTTGTTGATTAATTCCCTCGAAACCCTCTTTACAGAGGAATTGCTTATTTGTATCCTTTTGGATGCTGTACAAAGTCCTCCACAAGGTTTGTGGATTGGGAAGATTCAAACAAGAATCATTGATATGATGACAAGGGCATTCCTCGAGTCAAAGTATCCATATATCATTCACTTCATCAGCCTCTTGAGACTTGCAGCTTTGGCTTTTTATTCAGGTGCTTTTTTCCTAACCTAAAATATATCTTCTTAAATAGTGGTATAGATTCCCTTCTTTGAAATTGGTTTTTTCTTTCACAATGATTAATCGAGGAAAGTTGCTTACATGAGACTTTGAGGCCTCCGTGAATTGTTTGAAACTTTTAGCTCTTATTCTCTCTCAGTGATCATATAGGTAAGAGGTCATTTTGTGTTTTATGTGTTTCAGCTATTATCAAGGTGTTGCCTGCAGAACAGAAACAGTGGTGGTGACTGGTAAGGAGCTGCGCAAGCCACATAGAAGAATTGGAATGTTTCAGAGATATTCTCCCTCTTAGGCCTTTGTGCTTCATGTTCAAGCAAAAATGAGCAAACAGGGGAAACAAAGAACTTGAAGAACAAATTACATAAGCCTACTGCTATGGCTCAGCTGGCATCCCTTGTCATGTCCATGGCAGCACAAATGTTTGAAGATGTCAGGAAGAAATTCTGCAGCGTCTATTCTGACATCATCTTAAACAAAGCAATCTTCTCACTCACAATTCTTTCGAGTTATTTTCTTCTGATCATGGGGTGAGAAGTAAATGCCAACCGCATTCTGCATCAGCAACATTGGCTTCTGCTTCTATCGTATCTCTTGAGGGCACAAATTCCCACTCCATGGTCTCCAGGATTGCTGCCCCTTTGATCCCCCAGACATCTGTAACTGTGTGACTACCTCAACACATCCCGTGTAAATAAACATGGAGGGGTTGATGAAACTATCATTTTGGCGTGGGGTCAGAGATGGATTTGTCGGTCTGCTGGAAATGACGCCGAAGAGTCTGCTCACCATATGTGTTCATATTGTATTCATATGCTTCTACTCAATTTCGTTACGTAACAAATTGTCAAATGCACCTTATGGAAAAGTTGATAATGCAAACAATGGAGATGGGTTGTCCCGATTGGAGTTTTATGGACGGTCTCCGCAATATCTCACTGTCTTTATGGTGGACATCCAATATTTCGTCAGATTTTCCTTAGATCCGAGTTCGTCAATGTCATCTTGAATTTAGTATAGGATGCCCATGTTCAGCCAGTGAGGTGTCGGAGTAGGCCTGGGTGAGGGAAGGATGTTAGCATTTCACTTGTGTTGTGGCATCAGAGTCTGCTTCCATAAACGGTGTCTCTCTCCTCAATATAGGGATGCCTTGGGGGAGAAAATACAAAGAAGACAGAGACATGACGAAGGCGATAGAAGAGGACATGGGAAAGTATATTTGGATCCTTCACTTCTAGTAGTCTCTCTCTCTCTCTCTCTCTCTTTTACATGTACAAGGGACATATTTTATGTTCTACACTGTTGTAAAAGACAAGAAAGTTGTTCTTATGAAATTAGATTTCTCTATTTACGATATGTGAAATTAGATTTCTCTATTTACGGAATGTCGCATACGCTCAAGTATTTTTCGTCCTGAAGTAACAGAGTGGCATTTTCTGCAATATTGCTTTTTTACATCTGGGTAGCTATATAATTTATGAGTGCTTTTGCTTCAATTTTTTACAATCTTCTTTCTCAATGTAAGCCTGCATTGCAGCCACAACACAAGAGTTAGGCACTGCAAATAGCATCCATAAGTAGAGTATGCCTCGGTCCACCCACAATGGGCGGGAGTGTGTGTGTGTGTGTGGGGTGTCTGTGAGAGAGAGAGAGAGAGAGAGAGAGAGAGCAGTAAAGTACACAAATGAAACTAAACAGCCCCATCTCATGATCACCAAAAGATTGGGAAGAAGCAGAGTCAAGCTTGAAAGTAATCAGTCAAATTAAATGCTTTCCTCTCGCCCACCATCTTTCCTTTTCACAAGCCTAACTATGTAATCAACATTATTACATAATTCACATATCTATTTAAAATAATTTCTGATTTCGAAAAACTAAGTATAACGTCATTTCCCAATTTCACTGTACTTGCAGTACTCAAGTTGAAGCTTAAATCGAACTTATGATATTTGTTAAATAATAATAAAGTTGAGCCAAATCAAGCTCCAGCTCGTGAAACACTTTACCAAGTCAAGACCAAGAGTTTGAGTATCTAGAATCTCATATTTGAGTATGTTATACTTGAGTTATAAGATAGTACTTGATAGATTTGTAAAGCATTTTACCAAGTCAAGACCAAGGGTTTGAGAATCTAGCATATCATATTTGAGAACGTTATACTTAAGTGATAAACAGAATTGAATAGATTTGGTTTGGTCACGCACGAACCTAGGACCAAAGGGTATTGGCAAAAAATTAAAAACTACGCTGGAATACAGCAAAATAGAGGGATCATAGAAGCCCAAATAATTTTTTTCACTCGGTGTGTGTAAATGACTAATCTTAAGTGGGCTATTTCATATATCCTCAAAAAATCAATGTGCAATGTAAGTTGGATATGGTGACTAATACAAGTTGTCAGTATACGAACAGGGATATTATATCATCTTTAGTTACAACATCCACTAGCTAGGTATAAAACTTCCTTTAAAAGTCAGAATGTCAAGTCCAAATTGAAATTCGGGGGGAGAATTAACAGTCAAACCTGTCTTGATGTTTTCAATTACAATGAAACAATAAAATCAGGAAGCTGAAAAAATAGTTTCTCGATACCGCGTTTTTCTTGTAAATCGAACATTTGATTTGATGAGATACATTGATAATAATATCTGTATAAAAATCGTGAGCGCAAACATAAAAAGAGCCTCTCAACTTGAGCTTAAACCACGATGTGAATGCATCTGAAGTTCAAACAGGAAAAATGAATTAGCAATTTGATAAACAACACCATCATGTCCAGCAAGCACAATTTTATTGGTAGATAGATGTCTCCTCCACTATAGTCAATGTCACACAAGTGCCTACAGTTGTCTACACCCGCAGTCAAACTAGCAAATGTATTCAAACAGAAACCAAATCTAATCCCCTTTGGCCACTACCTACCCGTTTAGGGTCCATGATGATCAAAGCTACTTCCCTGCAAGAACCAGATGTGTACACATAAGCGAGAACTTGTCGACTTTATCTTTCCTAACCCTCTACCTTTCACCCGTGATCATATGTATACAAAGCGTGCATTTACGTTTGTCAAGTTTTCAAAAGAAGTAACCCGAAGAAATTATCTTTTCTGGCACCACTGACGGGGTGAACTATATGATGGTATGATTTTGAAAAGGACTAGCAACTTTGGATCTGCTGCCATAGGATCCCTTATCTGAGTGTGCAAATGAGGGTTTAGCAAGACAATAGTTAAGCTGCTGATAAATTACAACCACCATAAGAAAGCAAATGGTGACACACTGATGAAAAAAATTCAATCTATAGACTACATGTCTCTACATATGGATTTGCATTTAGCATGCAAAGATGGCATTGAGCTCAATCGAAGTCGAGACAAACACAAAACTACAACACGTCAAAAGACAAAAATCCTGGCGGTTCCCCTGCGAGCCCCACATCTCCGTTTACTCTCCTCTCCTCCCTCACCGACCTCGCGAGATCGATCCTGGCCTACAAATCCAGGTGGAGGAGGTCATGAAGGTCCCCAAAGGTTCCGAAATGTTGTCCTTCCTATTGTCGTCCGTCCTGGTGAGTTGCGGATTTGGTCCCTTTGATCGTATATCTGAGTGGTCGATTCTCGTTAGTTTTGATTGTTCGTCGTCGCATTTTTCATCACGAACTTATCCCCCCGTGAAGACTTTGAGAAGCAGGGGTGCCGTATGAAATGTGTTATGTGTAGATTGGGAGTTGGGTTAATGATTGATTCAAACAATGAACGAGGAGCCAATGTTATTTCAATATTCTTAAACAACAAAAAATTATTTAGAATATCCACATCGGCACTAGTCGTTTCACGTAGGATAATCGACGTCGTCATCAAAATTGACCGAATAGACCCAATTTGTAAAAATACAAAAGTTTATGACTGAATTAGCATCAATCCAAAAGTTTATGACTCAATTGGCACAAATGCAATTTCCCCACATATAAGGGGATCATCGCTAGATGTCTTCTTGCTTAAGATTCTAGTAATTCGTGGCAAAATTTCGAGAAGCCGTTCCCGCGGTTTTGACTCGTAGTTACATATGTATATATGTACAGGACAATGTAGATCAAACTTCCTCTTTCGCTGTTGCCTTGATAAACCTTTTGCGCCCATCAAAGTGGCATGCCCTGCCTTGGAACCAGAGTGGATTGGTCATCCAATGCTTGATGAGATTTACTTTGCTGATCTAACTTATCCTTAAAAAGATTCTTATGCACTTATATTTGTTGCGAAAATTTCATGAATAATTCGTTATGGGCATCTGCATCTCAAGAATAAAGTCCAACTTTCCACGACCACGAAGGTTATTGAGAGTACTATACACTTCGTTGATCTTGACGGCGTCCTTCGCATTGTAGAACTGGGAAGGTTTTCTCTAACTATTCGAGATTCGTGCTTTGGATTATTTACCTTATGAGCTGATTTCTTTTGTTTGGCGATGCAATTCTACTTTAGGAAGAGCTGCCATTAGTGGAAGGCCATTCCAAACGATCCTAGCCTTTCTCAGTGAACTCAAATCAAGGTTTATGGTCGGCGATCAAGGGTCACCTCTCAAGGATCCCCACGGCCACGGAGTCTCGGCCTATTATTCTCGTCTACATCGATGGTCATCTCCAGAAAATTTACCTGTACGTTCTTGTTTGGTATAGTCGCAATCGGGAAACTGTTTTTTCCCAATAATCTCATGGTTTCTTGTGATGAAATAGACTTTGCTGCTTTGACAAGGCCACTTCGATCGCCTTCGGCAGGAAGGGAAGTGAACTTGAATTGGCAAGCGATCAGATCCGAGGCATGGGGAAGGTGCCTAATTTGTTTTACGGACTTAGACTTATTTTCAAATTAAAAAAAAATTAATTGCAACAATATCATTAATAAGTTATAAGAACAAATATTTCATAATTTGATTAAATATAAAAATATTTAAGTAATACGAGTCAGGTCAGGTCGAGCATGTGTTGGGTATGAGTCGGATTAGGCATGGGTCGTTAAATTTGTACTGTATTAATATAGGTTAAAATATTTTAAAAAATAAGTTAAAATAGATTCAACGAATAAATATGGGCATGACCATATCCGATCCGACTTCGATGCTCTGCGCAGGAGGATCGCACTCGAAGTTGTTTGGGGGCAGAAGGCAAACCAATCATGTAAAAAAAAAAAAAAGAACTGCGTAGTTTTCCCTTGGGGCAGAATTAAGATTTAGGGCTTTTGGATTTCCAAGGAAGTCGACGTCTTCGCGCGAGCTCTCTCCCCCGCTGTCTCTCTCGTGAAGAGAGCGCTTAGGGCTTTAGGGTTTTTCAACGGCTTCTCCGAGTCGGTGACCAACGGCAAGGTAAATATGTTGCTTCTAATTCAGTGCTCTTCACGCTCATGTCGTCTGAAATCCAAATTCTGTGAGCTGGATGAGCGAAATTAAAGTTCTAATTGATTGCTCCGATCCGTTCGACGCAGGGGTTGATTCCGTGTAGCAGTGGTTTTTAAGAGAAGCGTCTTGGCAGACACTGCGAAGATCATGGAGAAGAACAAGAACCTCAAGCGCAAGAACGATCTGAGGAGGATCGTCGTAGAGAGTTTATAGGAGGTGCGCTCACGTTTCGTGCTCGTTTTTATGCCGGGGAAAATAAGCTTCTTTTCTATCTGAATTTTACATTTTCAATCTCAGACAAGTGCTGTTTTTAGATGGTTAGGACGAACATTGTTTGGTTTGCTGTTTTCGGATTCTGTGGGGGCGTATACTGCACTCCTTCTTCCTTTTTCAGTTGAGATTTTCTAGATAAATCTCTCAAGTTCTGGTTAGGTCTTGGAGAATTGTATAATATTCGAACACCATTGCATAATCTGACTCATTTTCCAACCGTTTAGGGCGACTCTCCCCCTGAATTAGGTTGGTTCTTCTTCAGTAGCATTATTAGCTTCAATTTGTGGTGAACTGGATTCGACTTGTCTTGAATCCAATGTGTTGTTTATGGTTCAATTTTTTATATTGGATGGGTTTGAGATATCAGCATGACTTTGAGATCTCTAGCTGGGCTACTTCTGTTTCTTCAAAATCTGTTTATCTTGCCGGTTCCCTCACCCCCCCTTCTCTTTGAGAGATTTTTCAGCCAAGTTAGTAAAATAGTACATACTATGCTGCCCAGAATTTATTAACCCTTTTTTTTTCTGGAGACATTTTCTTTACCAGATTTTTAGTTCAGTTTAAATATTGTGTGAAAGATATATGTTTTGTTTCACATGAAACTTCTTTGTAAATGAATGAGGCCTTGGTATAGGCTCTGTCTGTAAATAAAGCCGAAGCATGAAATGGAGATAGATTTAGCTGTTCAGCAAGGATTTTGGTTACATAGGATCGCTCTTGTGTACTTTTCGATTGACATTAGAAACAAAGACAGTCTTTGCTTGGTGTTTGGATCATTTGGCAATTCTGGGTATCAATCACCTTAAAATGGCATGTGCAGTGTCTTTGCTTTTTGGAATACGTGAGCGGCCAGCCTATTTTTTAGTGGGAGGCTAGGCTTCATTATGGTGGATTTTGGTGAGGCTAAGCAGGGTGAACCAGGAAATCTGGAGGAGAAAAGTGAAAGGCAAACATCTGAACAAGGTAATTCCTATGTACCATACAAACTCCCATCTTTCTAGCAGCTTCAAAATCATGCTGCTCGTACTTTCCCTCTTAAGAATGTTAGTATACTGATTCAGTGTTTTTTCCATTGTCAACGTGTAGCTTTTCAGGGGATCGTCAAAAAATAAGAATATCAGGAAACGGATGGTTGAAGAAGATGATGATTAAGATTCCAAGAGGGAGAGTTCAGTGTTACGTAATCAGACGAAACCTCAAAGGGCGGACAATAAGCTGTATTTTACAACTGGATCCTCCAAAAGCTTGGTGTCTGCTGAATCAAAGATTGATTCTGATAAAACTATATTTCAATTTCGTTCTTCAAAAGAAATTCAAGTTGAATATGATAGCAGAGCAACAACAACACTGGAAACTGAGACACTTATGTATGAAATTACCATAAAAAATCACTTTCAGATGTATGAAATTACTTCTATTTTTATATTTTTGGTTAGTACACTTATGTGCACTAGAAGAAGCTTTTCCGTTTTCCCCCATGCTTACTTGCTTACTATGATGCTCTTGAATTTTTGCTGATGATTCTAAAGCAAATTTTCATATTTCTAGCCTAATCCTGGAGGATCTTGTCCTTTTTGTCCTAGACCTTTTCTTGACGAATACTAACTTTAGGCTTTACCCTCTTTTTTTTTCAATCAAGTTGATTCTCCAACTTAGAATTTTCTAATTTAGTCGAGTGTTCACTTGTACATGGACATGCTCGTGCAATAACTATGTACCGGTGTCATTAACAAGCTTTTCTGGCAACAACATTGATGGACGTTGAGAGGAGACATGGTCTACTAAATTACTTAATTCCAGGGGATCTAGTACGGGCGGCTTTGTTCCCAGTTCCAGGAGGTATAGGATCGGTCTGGTCCTCAGCTCCAGAAATTGAGGATTGGAACTACCGGCTTGGTTCCTAATTCTTGAGAGGAACTAGATCGGATCGAGAATTGATCATCCCTGAGATGGCTACACATTTTGCATCCTCGAAAAAGTGACAAAAGATATTCATGTCATAGACGAGGCATCTCAATGAAGGGCAGTTAAAGGAAGTTGCACCAATCCTAACATGATGTCAATGTGCGCAAATTGCTCGAGGAATAACAAAATGACATGGTCAATTACAAGCTAGATGTGATCATGCGGATGGTCTTCTTGGACGAGCCTGAAGACATTTGCCTCGCGCTCGACCTCCTGAGCCCTAACCCTACCCGCTTGGTCGAGGACTGGGCCACAAGAGGAGGCTTGGAGAAGATCGACTGGTCCAAGGCCCCGTTCTACATGTACTACAAGGACCTCGACATCGAGGCGTTTGTGAAGCGGAATTGTCGTGTACGATGTGGATGCATCCTGTTTGGTGGCCCCGCCGCCACACACATTCTCTCTTTTTATCTGCTCCTAATGCTCAGCACATGAGAGATGAGGAGCAGGAGAAGGTGCAACCAAAAATCAATCACAACATGCATTGAACCAAAACACAGACACACACCACTGACGAACAAAAGAACAAAACTTTGTTTATGCATGGCGGAAAGGCGAGACCCGCTCATGATTAGCGCCACCAAACCGCCGATCAAGGGGACGAAAAAAACGAAGGATATGGACGACGGAAGCTCCATCCCCATTCCTCAGCAATTATCGAAATTGATTATTAAAAAAAAACAATTCACAAATTGGATCACATTCCACCTAACCGATGGATTTGAAGAGAGAGCAGAGGAGATCCGAGTAGAGTAAATTTGGGGGAGGAATTGAGGAGAGAGAAACGGATTCGAGGGAATCCAGGGAAACGGACGGCTGGGATTAAACCCTAATCACCCCTGCCCGGATCCCACCTAGGCAGGGGATCCGGTTCCTCCTTATTCTATGATGGGTCAGCCCAATTCCGCCACTATCAAATTGCAATGGGCGGTGCGAAAGCCTTGAGATTTGAGGCGATAACATTAATGGGTACTAATTTGATGCTTCTTCTTCTTCTTCTTCTTTCTTGAGAAAATGGATCTAATTGCAAAAGCAAGGACAAAATCTGCCAAACCTGTAAAGTCATCTTATACAAGACGTGATCATGGACGGCAAAACATGGAACACAAGGGAAAAAAAGTTAGAGACTTTTTGAGAATTAGAAACCGTACCAAGAATTTCAAGCTAAAATGCAATTTACATAGGATTTTGTACACGCAACAAAAGATGCGGGCAAACATCTAGTAATTTCTCTCTCTCTCTCTCTCTCTCTCTCTCTCTCTCTCTCTCTCTGGAACCGGCTTTCTACATTACACAATATAACACTTGCACCCCGAAATGCAGCAGCTCCCAGGAAACACTTGACACCTGACTCTTTTTTGAATGATAAAATCTGGTAAACTGAAGAAGCAGCTGCTCATGAGGCATTTATACCAGCAATAAGTAGTAGTTGTGAAAGCAATCTATGAATTATCGAAAAGTCCTGCAATATATGTATCCACAAATTATGGACGCAAGATTTGCATGTCCTTCTTAAAAAAGTATTATTCTTATACCAAATTATCAGCAAATACCTTCATCCTTTCATGAAAAGTGCCATTGATGAAGGATTCATGGAGTGACCGCTTCACAAGATTACGTCCCCGGCAAGACATGAATGCCAGGTGTTTCAACTTAAGAATCAGGAGTCACCACAAAATTCAAGAACTGTAACGGTGGGATCCCACTTGCACGATATTGTCCGCTTTGGGCTTTGCAACCCGCACGGTTTTGCTTTTCCCGGCACTCAGCCGGGGAAAAGGCCTCATGCAAGTCAAGGGCCCCCCCAAGGCTTATAAAGCCACCCAAGACCTCCCCATAGGCAATGTGGGACTAGGGAGTGGATGTCATAATCTCCCCCCCTTCGAACACAACGTCCTCGTTGTGCCCGTACCGCAACCGCACTGGGGCTCACGGGCTCGCGGACGACACCGCTACCGCTACCCAGCTACCGGGGTCCACACATGCGGTCGGGGGTCCGCTCTGATATCATTTGTAACGGCCGGGGTCCCACTTGCACGATATTGTCCGCTTTGGGCTTTGCAACCCGCACGGTTTTGCTTTTCCCGGCACTCAGCCGGGAAAAAGGCCTCATGCAAGTCAAGGGCACCCCCAAGGCTTATAAAGCCACCCAAGACCTCCCCCTAGGCAATGTGGGACTAGAGAGGGGATGTCACAAGAACAGTAGAATAGTTGCCCGAAAAACAAGTGCTAGAACTTCGCAGCACTACATATTCATTTCTCAGTTTAAGCACTAGAAGATTCAAAAGCATTTAATAGGTCGCGAGCATTTTGACGATGCGCTGCACCACACATGCGTCAATAAATCATAGTCTCACACAAATATCCACCTGATTGTGCATACCGGATTCAAGTGGATGACTGTTGACACCTAAATTTTGATCAACCTTTTTTCTTCCTCTATTTTTCAAAAATTCATAGAAAATTCATAAAAAGCTAAAAAATTACAAAAACCAACTTTGGTAGCCTTGGCCAAGCTAAAGGGACCATTTTGGATAAAAATATTTTTTTTCATATTTTTCCTATTTTATTATTATTATTATTTTCGAAAAATATAAAAATAAAAATAAAATAAAAAAAGTAGTATTCGAGGTCACAAAAATATATACAAATAGTAGGTATTTTTATTTTTAATTTTCTTTACTTTAGGACCTCATAAAACAGTAAAATTCAGGTTCCATTTTAGGTGTTCACTGATCACCGTAAAATTGAATTTGACAAAAATATTAGTAATGATTAAAAGGAAAAGGAGTGAAAACATCATCATTTAAAAGGAAAAGGGAACTAATCATTTTGTCTTCGCTTTTGATTATTTTATTATTATTTTTTTTTTACTTTTTAGTATTTTATTATATTATTATTATATTATTATATTATTATATTATTATATTTTTTTTATTACTTTACTCTCCTCCCCTCTCCTTCATCACCCGCAGCATTCCTCTTCTTCTTCCTCCTCCTTCTTCTTCTTCTCTTCTTCTCTTCTTTCTTTTCTTCTCATTTTTTCATCCTCCCCTAGATTACGGCGACCACCCTCACCGCCACCTTGCTCCGCCACCCTCCGACGCCGTGCCGAGATCCCGTCCGTCTTGCTGTTTATCACGACCTCGTGGAGCTCCTAGATACCGCAATCCCCCTCCATCTTCCTCCTCTGTTTCGCCCCCTGCCACGTCGTCGCTCTTCGTCGTCGCCGCTTGGCCACGAATCCATCGTGTTCGGGCCGATCCCGTGGGCCGGTGGCCGTGCGCCTCGGCCATGGCCGAGCCTATGGCCGAGGTCGTGGGCCGAGGACGTCGGCCGAGTGGCCGTGCGTCTCGGCCATGGCCGAGCCCGTGGGCCGAGGCCGTGGGCCGAGGCCGTAGGCCAAGGCCATGGCCGAGCCCATGGCCGAGGCCGTGGGCCGAGGCCGTGGGCCAAAGCCGTGGGCCGAGGCCGTGATCTTGGGCCGAGGCCGTGAGCCCATAGCCGGTCCATGGCTGAGTGAATTGGCCCGTTTCCGAGCCGGGATTTATTTATTTTTTAAATTATTATTATTTATTACCGGTCTTAAAACTTGTAAAATTGATTGTTGACATTTTGATGTGGTGATCGACAGGTGATGTGCATGGAGATGGTCGCAGGCTGGGGCTGGGCGATTGAAGGCCGGTGTCCAATCCGGTATGTTTTACGTACCCGATCCGTGTATTAGGGTTATTTTTCTAAAATGTCGCCATTATAGATTTGGTTTGCATGTATTTATCTCAGTTCAGTAGTTAGCTTATTTATCTGGTTGAGTGTTGTCTATTGCCAATGATATGTTTTTTGTTAAAATATTTTCTGAAAATATAAAAAAATATTAATAAATCAGAAAATGCCAAAAAAATGGAAAAATTAAAGAAAAACAAAAAAATTGAGAAGAATTGCAGAAAATTACTAAAAAAATTCTAGAAAATTCCCAAGGCTGAAAATGATCAAAAGAAATTGATTGGTTGTCGTTTTTTTAGGATTTCCTCCCATTTAATCCAAAACGACGATTTTACCCCTCAAAGGGTAAATCGTCTTTGATATTCCGATGAATTGTGGAAATTGCTTAGAATTTGGCGATGAGCCAGATATGTGGCTAAACCTTATGTCTAGGATTTCCACATTTCATTCTCATTTTTAGAAAATGACGATTTTACCCTTCGAATGGTAAATCGGTTTCTAAAATTCCAAAAAATCATGAAAATTGCAAAAAAAAAATAGGAAATGGGTCAATTGAGTGACCAAACCTATTTTTGACATCGTTTTACTCCGAATTCATTCCGAAATGATGATTTTGCCTTTTTTGGGCAAATCGTCCCTTTTGTCTCAAAATTACGACTTTACCCCTTATGGGTAAAATCATGTCTAAATCATTCCTAAGCTTGATTGATACTTATTTAGGTTAATAGAGCCTTCTTATGAGTGTCATGTTGATTTGATGTGTTTACTTTGCATACTTGGATTCATTGATTTGCGCCTTTTATTTTTGATTGTGATTGCCAGGATAGTCATTCCTATTTGCATGAATTCCTAGATTTAGGATTCATATTCCACTCATCTGCATGAAATCTTAGGTCAGAAAATTCAATCAATTTAGGTACCGAAAGGGCGTCAACTCTGACAGTTGGCGTAACTAAGTCCCCGAACCCATTTCTCTGGTTATCGCAGAATTGAATAGAAACTCCCGACTATTCAATAGGGTGGTCCAATCATACCCTCCAAAAAATGATTGGTGGCGACTCCATGGCATGCACACTTAACACATGTCACTAGACCACACTGAAGGTCGACTACGTATACCTCCGTTGCGATTTGGGTAACGGGCCTTGGGAGAGGCCCGCGTCTGACCAGACTGGACGGCCCATTAGCCCTCGAGAGCCCACGGCGAACCTCGAGAGGGTCGCGACAGACTGGCGACTCCGCTGGGGATTTAGAGAACTTGAGCCGATTAAAAAGTTGATTGATTTTTCTAACCCTGCAGGCGCTCTTGAAGGTGAGGTAAGTCCGCTCATGGTAGGTGTTATATGTTTTTGCAGATTGGAGAGATAAGGGGTGTAGTCCGTGATTAACATTGTCTTATGCAGGTTGGCGTAGGAATGTATGTTGTATGGATGATTTGAAGTGCTGATTGATAAACTGTTGTGCATGATTGGCATCGTGATGATCACGACACATGGACACACACAACCGCGCCTAAAACCCCGGGCGCCGCCTTTAGGAACACAATAGAAGGAATTAAAAATGGAATCTCCGTGAGGAAAAACACGGGGTAATCCACTTTTCAATTCCGCTCGCTTCGAACTATGGATCGAGTCCCAATGCAACGATAGTTGTGCAATGGAATCGGCTCTTTCTAGAACTCGAGGTGGGAACCTTGACCTTAGGTGCCAAACCATTCGATTTTTAGAAGTTCACCATCACTTGTCTCATGCGCATGTCTTTGGACGGTTGGTACACCTAAAACCGCACATAAGTCGATGAGTTTGGTTGGTAAGACTCTCTATCCCTCAAATTTATTTCAGTTCAGATAAATATAGGCATTTCATTCATTGCATTCTGGTGATTAGATTAAATGCCATTTCAAGGATAGATGCGTGTGTTTTTTTTTTTTTTTCCAAACGTCCTTGATAGAAGACGAGGAGGGCGATATCCCGTCACGAACACCGAGTGTGCAACAAAGGAGCCTACTATGGACATTATTGAGATATCGTCCAATTAAGATGAAGAGTTGGGGCAAGTGATCCGGAAGTCACAGATCGAACTTGGGGCATCCTTAAACGTTAGGATCACTTTCTTTGGTTTCATTTTCCATTACTAGTCCTCTTGTATAGGGTTTATTTTTATCGAGGCTTTCTCTATCTCACCCCCTTAGAATGATTGTATTAGGGATCTATTGGTGTATACATTCAGATGGAACTTGGTTGTATTTCTTTTTGACGGGTCATGGGAATGTGATAGTGGCATTTTCTCTAATCATCTGAATACTCCCAAGTCAAGTTTATAATTCCTTTAGAGGAAACTATTTCGCTAGAAGGAATTATACACTTGAATTGGTCCATGCATGTCATACGTCACTAGTAATCCACGATAATTGATCAAGATTATTGGCGTTATTTCGAATTTAATGACAAGATAGATGTCCAAATTGCTCTCGTTCTTAACAAAACGGCCTTGATTTGGATGCCGTATCTTCAATTAAATTTAAAACACGTCGTTATGCCTTGCACTTTTGACTAATTTGCTCTTCTGAAAATTGGTCAAAAGCTATTATCGTGAATTACATTCCTTTCAATAGTATGCTTTCTTTCGAGGAATATTGATAAAAACTTTTCGCACAAGATTAAAACCCTTGTAAAAAGTTTGTCCTTATTAATCACGAGCAAGCATAAGATTGAAAGGGGTTTATGCTTTCTTTTTCAAATTATTCCTTCTGATTCTGTCGTTTCATTTGCAGGTAAAAAATAGGTAATAGAGAGAAATCTTTTCCCGGATAAGTCTGAGGCTATTCTTTCATCTGACCATGAGCGAGTTAGAAAATCAGAGCACATATACTCGACTTATTATGGATCGGCTCATCTAAGTCTAAGATGTCCGGATGCTCGAAGAAATGGACCATATAAAAGCTAAAACACACACACAGGAGCTTTCATTCACTTTCGCTCAATCGAAAGACTTTCAAAGCAGATTAATACAGATTAGAGAGGCGGAAAAATAAAGCCGAACTGAGCCCTAATCAGCAGCACGAAGGAGCTCAATTGGCCCTCCATATGGTTGATTCCCTGCCTACGCTCACCGCTCCGTATATCATGATCCGTGAGCTAGAGAAGAAGGCGCTTGCACTCATTCTTAAGGTCAGCAACCTTGGCCCTGTGATCTTCAGCAGCAAGTTCCAAGTCCCGGACCAGTTCCCTCCCACGGGATACATCCGCCGTAACAGTATCGAGTCGCTCTTCCAGCCAATCGCTCTGAAACTTCAACATGATGTTACGACGATCGTGCTCATAGGTGATCAGGCACAAGGCCAAACGCTCCACCAAATTTCCACGTTCACGAAGCATCGTCGAGACCCGCTCGTTGGCAGTTTCCATAACCTCGTTGTGGCTGTCAGCCACGAAGTTAGTCAACGTCAGGCAGTCACAGCGGTCTTCGTAGCGGGCTCGCAAGACACGAGCCACGAGAACTTCCCGGTGAGCAACGCGGTAAGCCTCTAGAAAGTTTGCAAAGAGGGCTGGGAATGTTTTATACTCCTTCTCCAACTCAGTACCCTCGATGGAAGTAGTGTCAGTGGCCGCAAATAGAACACGGATCTCAGCCTCGATCTCCGGATGATCGGCTATGTAAGCATAGCCCCGATCCAAGAGATTATAGAGTTTTTCCCATCGGGCCGGGACTGCGATTGAAAAGACGCAAGCATGGGAAGAGTCAGAGGAGGAAGCAGAAGATGAAGCCATTTCTTGTTGGAAGGATGGAAAGGAAGACGAGTGCGATGGAATGAATGAAAGTGAAAGCTGGGCAAATGAGAGCACTAACCTTCTCCTCGTTTCATAGTAGCTCAAAAATGGAGAAAAGTTACGGCAATAATGCTTGTGGAGCCGGGGTAGTTAATGTAAAGCAGGGGCTGCTCCTCCCGTGAAGCATCAGACATGTCTCGATCCGCGATTTCAGGCCTGACGAGTTTGAAAAGTTGTAAAAGAGTTGTCTATTTCACCATTATTGAGATGGAGCGGGAGTCGAGCGCAAATATCGAAGGAGCCGCGGTAGGGTTGATAGTTTTGTCATGATGAAAAGCTGAGCGGGTGGTGGACGTAATTTAGTCTTTTGAGAGATAGTGGGGGACAGGTTCGGCTATCGAGGAAAGAAAAGCGATCCGTGATCTCTCCACCATGAAAAGGAAGGAAGACGACAAGACGAGAAACTCAAAATCTCTAGAAGAGCGCTCGCCTGGTGATCGTCTTCCATGCTCGAAGAGCGACTCCTGAGTACGCAAAGTCACTCAAAAGAAAGTTTAGAGAGAGTAAACATAGGAAGATGATTACAAGACCTTGAGTGATTAAAAAAGGACGAACAAACCTTTTCTTGATCCAGTATGTTTAACAGTCATAGTCATTTGTTGGAGATGACTGACCCAAATGTCCTAGGTAATGTGCAGTTGGGAGACCTCGAAGTCTTTGGGATCGAGCCAGATGTCGAAACCATACTACCCAACCCTGCTGGCAACGAGGTTCAGGATCAGGGCAGCGACGATGACAGTGGTGGCGACGACGACAGTAGCAGCAACGACGACGGCAGCGGCGATGTCCCATCTCGTGGAAGAAGACGTCGCCGGCTCTATACTGAGAAGGAAATCCAGATACTCGAAGCCGCCTTCAATAAGTGCCGTTACCCGGATACGAGACGAAGAAGAAAATTAGCCCGGAAATTAGAGATGGAACCCTTAAGGGTCAAGCACTGGTTTCAAAACAGACGGGCCAGATCAGTGGTTCGGGGAAAGTGTCAAGAGCTCGAAACTCTAAAAGAAGAATACGCCAAGCTTCGAGCAGAAAACATGTGGTGTAAGGAAGTCCTCATCAACGCCGCTTGCCTTAAATGCGGTGGTTCTATCGACACTCGCGAAATGTTCCGTGATAAGTTTTCTATGAGAATCGCAGGTGGTCGTCCGCCACCCCACTCCCTCAAACCATCTTTGGAAAGAGGGGAGGCGCGTTACTACAATTTCCCTGACAATGGGCTTACTATCACCACAGACCAGTTCGAAGTCAACCAGCTTCCCCTGCAACAACCTCTGGCACAACCAGACCCCGCCGAGAGTGAATCGAGGAATGATCGCCGAGTCACGGATGCTATCCTGAGTCGCCAAAAGAAGTTCATATGGTCTCCAGAGCTTCACAGAAAATTCCTTGATGCGGTTCACCAAATAAGGAATGACTCATTATGTCCAACACGCGTACATGAGGTCATGAATGAACCGGGGCTCGCTAGAAGGTTAGTCGCAAACCACCTTAATGGTTACCGCAGGAAGCTACGACGGCGTCATGCCGTACGGCGCCTAGAAGAGCCCGACTCGAACTTGAACATTAGGTACGGCTACGAATGCAACAGCCATGCCTCAAGAAGAGCCCTGCCGAGTCTCGATACCAACCAAGCCGGTAGCTCTACCACCAACTGTTGGAGAATTGGTCAATATAGCCCTATCAGTCATCTTAATGTTCCTCAAGAATACGTGCCACCGGTGCAACAAATATACACTTCCCCGCTCGAGCAGCGGCCGTCCACCGGCGCTCTTCCTGCTGCTGATCCACCCACGACGTCTAATGTTCAGGAGTTCGCCCAACTAGGGCATATGATCTCAGATGATCTAGTGGGGGAACACTTCGAACAATTTTGCTTCCCTGATCTCTGAGTGAGACACGCTTTTGATAGGAAAGAGGTCGACCCTCCTCTTTTCTTCTCAAACAAAGATGGTGGTCACAGTTCGAAGAATCCATCAGGAGGAGGCTAGCAAACCTTCACGGCCATGATCTGGAGTCGATGACCGCGCACCTGAACCCAGACATGATGGGGTGGTGATCGAACATACCCAGAGAAAAGGGGGGGCTTGTACACAAGTAGAACTTATTTCTTATTTGCGCATTGTAAAGTTTCAATCGGAGCAGTTCCTTTCTTCTTTAAGGCCTAGGGTTGATTTCACACAATGATGCTTGCTAACATCATCATGTTTAGCTACAACAATCTTTTGTCACGATGGGTTCGAGGTAAATCGACCAAGCGCACGAAGGCAAACGTGACAGCATAGGTTACAAACATAACGTGAGCGGGCTCGAAAGCGGAAAGATCGTCAGTTGCCTCAAACACTATGATTGCGAAACCAAGGGCAATATTGAATCTTGCGAAGGATAAGCGGAAATGTACATACACTCTCATTTATAGCACTTAACAGGAGACTTTACAAACAGACTACTGAGGAGGAACCGTAAATCCAAAGTGAGTTCTAATGAGCATCACAAATGAGCTCAATTGATTCTCCATGCTATCCATGCCTTGCTTACAACCCACACTCTGGGAATCGAGGTCTACAAGCTTGAAGAAAAGGAGGCGACATTTCTCCTTAAGGTCGTTCACCTTGGTCTCATAGTACTCGAACTCAAGCTCTAAGTCCTGAGCCAGCACCCTCCCGCGAGCTATATCCATGCTCAGGTCTTCAAGCCTTTCCTCCAACCAGGCACACTGGAACCTCAGCACGAGGTTGTGCTGATCTTGCTCAAAGGCGGTGTCAAAAAGAGCCAGACGCTCCACCAAGTTGTCCCTCTCACGGACCAACATCGAAACCTGGGCGTGGGCGTATTCAACAGCCCTTTTATGGTTATCGGCCGTCAGCATGGCCAACATCAGGGACTCAGTTCGGTCCTGATAGCGGGCTCGCACGATACCAGCCAAAGTGACCTCCCGGCTAGCAACTTCATAAGCCTGCAGGAAATTGTTGAAGAGAGTTGGGAAGATCACAAACTTCCTTTGAAGTTTCGTACCTTCAATACACACAGTATCCAGGGCCGGAATCAGAGTACGAACTTCAACCTCAGCTTCAGGATGACTGTTTATGTAGCCATAACCTCTACCCAAGAGGTGATAAAACCTCTCCCATTGGGTTGAAGCTTCGGCTGAGGCAGCGGGTACAGGAGAGGAAGCCATCTGCGATTCAACGACAGAGAAAAGAAGGAATGATGGAGGAGTGTTTGAGAGGTTAGATCGAAATGTTAATCTCCTCGATGTCAACCTCTCGCCCTTTAACGCTCGAACGAGAAAGGGAAAGCTGCAATAATTTTTCTATACGCAGCAGGGCTAATCAAGCCTCATTAATACATCCCTGGTGAGTCACAGATCCACCTCTGTCCCGTGATTTCAGGCTTAGAAAAGGTAACAACATCTAAAGGCCGGCGGACCTATTACTTTGGAGACCGAGCTAGGGGGACAGGCGTAATGCTCGATAAAGCAAAAGTCGACACGGGAAATCTGCACGCTCCACTCAGGCAAGAGAGAGTAAGAACGGACGGGGGGAATCACGAAGTCTCGAAAGGAACGCCCGTCAGACGCTCGTTACTCGATTTCAAAGCGACGCTTCTTGGAACACGCCTAATCTCTGATAATTACAGAGAGGGCGAACATCTGAGAAAGGGTGGAGAAGATCAAGCGAACGAAGATCAGGAAAAGACATTTCAACCCAAAATGTTCAAGGGGTACCATCATCTGTTGGAAACGCCTGACCTGAATGTTTCCGAACTTGAACGGCTAGAGGAATTTGAAGACCTCGGAAATGAATTCGTCACGAAGGATATGGAAATCGACTCGACCATCCAGGAGACTCAAGCCCTCAGCGACCAAGACGCCAGCGACGATGATCCGCGCCAGAAAAGAAAGCGTCGCCAGCTCTACACTCCGGATGAGGTCCAGATACTTGAAGCTATCTTCAAGGGATGCCCTTTCCCGGACATAGAACAGAGGAAGAAGTTGGGTCAAAAACTAGGGACGAGCCCTTTGAGGATCTTGAATTGGTTTCAAAATAAACGAACCAAGCTGAGTAAGCAGTACAAACGACGGGAGACCGCATTTCTAAAGGAACAGAACGAGAAGCTTCGAACAAAGAACGTGAGGTATGAAGAAGTTCTTAGCACTATTGTCTGCCCTAACTGCGGTGGCCCTACCACTCTCAGTAGATTGTTTCCCTTAAGCCTTCTGCTATGATCGAAAATACTGGTGATGTGCATGAACAAATCAATCCCACAAAGATAGTGCCAGTGCCTTCTGAAGGAGGGAATATATGCCACTATGATGAGAGTCACCACGTCAGAGCCCAAGAGTCTTCTCCACAACGGCTTCGGGCAGGATCAGATCCTGCTCGAGAAGGGTTAAAGATCAGCCGTCAAGCTGTCAACGCTATTCTGAACCAAGAGAAGAAGATTTTCGCGTGGCCCCTTGAGCTTCACCGCAAGTTCTTAGACGTGGTTCGGCGAATAGGGCTCGACTATGCACGCCCGAAGAAAGTAATGAAGGCCCTGAATGCACCAGAACTTACCAAGGCTATGGTCTCAAATCACCTCGGTTGTTACAGAAGAGCGCTAAGACAGCGTCATGCTAACCTCGGTTACAAATTCAACACTTATTGGGAAATTGATCAGAATATTCATCTGAGTCATCCCAATTTTCTTCAAGAGTGTGTGCCACAGATGCAGCAGGTGCAGCACCCATCCGTCGCTGTTTTTCCGCTTACTAATGAGCTTTCTGCGCTTAGTGCCCAAGGACTTGCCGAACTAGGGCATGTGGTTTCGAAGGATCTAACAAGGGAATGCGTTGAGCATTTTTGTTTCCCTAATTCCCAAGTAGGAGATGCTTATGGGGGTCAATCGATCAACTCCCCTCTCATGTTCTCGAGAAGAAATGGAGGTTCCAGCTCGAAGAACCAGTCGGGCGATACTACCCAACCCATGCATCAATATTTCGAAGGATCAGATGACTTCTGCGACGATCAGTCAGTGATACTTCGATCCAAAATGTTCCAAGGATACCGTCATTTGTTGGAAACGCCCGACTTGGAAGTCTCCGAGCTTAAACTGCTGGAAGAATTTGAAGATCACGGGACCGAATCCGGCACGATGGTCATGGAGATTGACACTTCCAACGATGAAACTCAAGGTTGTGGTAATGAAAACAATACCCATAGCAGTGATCAGCGTCAGAAAGGAAAACATCCCCTTCACCATACTTCAAGTCAAGACCGGGAGCTTGATTTTTTCTTCGAGGAATGCCCCCATCCAGATGAGAAGCAGAGGGCTGAGCTAGGTCGAGAGTTAGGGTGGGAGCCTGGGAAGGTCAATAAGTGGTTTCGTAACAAACGAGCCCGGCTGGGGAATCTACATAGACAGCAAGAGCTAGCGATTCTGAAAGAAGAAAATGAAAAGCTTCGAACAGAAAGCGCTAGATATGAGGAAGCACTGAGCAGCGCCACTTGCCTTGATTGCAATAACCATATTCTCATCAGTGAAATATTCTCCGAAGAGCCACTTCTAGAGATTGGTAGTGCTCATATGTTACAATGCCTTTCGCAATGTCTTCCGGTGCAGTCAGATACCGTCGAAGGCTTACAAGAGCAGTTTCCAACACAATCAGATCTCATAGAGATTAGTCGGCGAGCTGTTCTTGTTGACAAGAAAGCGCGATTTTCTTGGACTGCTGAACTCCATCAGAAATTTGTTGATACAGTTCGACAGTTGGGGATCGACACGGCACGATCAACGCGCATACACGAAATCCTGAACGTGCCGGGACTCTCTAAAGTTAACGTCGCGAGCCACCTTGGATATTTCAAGAGGTTGCTAAAAGAGGGACGGGTGACACTAAGCTCGGATGGAGCTGGTTCGAACTTAAATGTTGGTCATAACTGCAACCACGATGATTGTAGAGCCGGGAACACCCAACCATGTTTCGGTGTTGACGAGACCAGCAACCATGTCACCGACTCCTCTAACCCAAATCAGAACGCTCCACCAAGCAGTCTCAATACCCCTCAAGTGTATATACCGCAGTTCCCGCAAATAGGAACTCCCCAATTTGAGTACCAACCTGTTGCTAGTGCTCTTCCCATGGCAAATCCAACATTTACATGGGACATGTCTACATATTTGCCGGTCAACAAGGGAGGTTCCAGCTCGAGGAATCAAATCATCCAAGGCGAGAGTGATCTATCGCCAGCGGTCGGTGACACTCGACTTGAGCATCAATGGCTCGGAGATTCGAGCGATTTCCTTGGAGAGGAACTCAATTTCTGGCTCGATCAGCCTGAAGCTGGCGGACTCTTGCAATAGTGATACAGAGCCGACGATCAGGTGTTTGATTCAAGGCGCGATTTGTAAAAAAATGTTCGGAGAAAAGAGGATGAATAGCCTGAATGAATGTATTGGCAATCCCATTGTAAGGCTCCCATGGGGGCATTTCTCATTTACGCTTAAAACTAGTCGTACGAAGATCCGCCTTACCTTTTGAGCATCTTTAAGCTCAGGGGCGAGCTCCCCAAGCAATGATCATCGTTCGCAGAGCATAATGGAATCCACCCCTTCAATGCAAAATGCATCTGGCCGCGAAGCCACCCATTTGGTAAAACGATGTATCGTTCCTAAACGATCTCCAATCGGATACCGAAATAATGTCTTCTTTCTTTTCCTTCTCAGATGATAAACATGGATAAATCACTTAAGGAGTCATGCGTTCAAATAGCAGAACAGACGCTGCCCAGCTGGGGGCAGATGAACCAGTGATGTTACAAACACTCCAAGCATGGATAGGCGGATTTGATAGATGTTGTTCATATCAACACGCCACATCAGAATGGGATGAAAATCAAGAGTAAAGTTGTATCGTCCCAATTTGTCTTGAATTCGAGGATATGAATTGATACTTGTTGTCTATCCTTGGCAGGGGAGTCGCCTTGCAGAGGAACAAGTTCTTACATCCCATGTACTACTCGTCAGAGTACATGACCAAGGGTAGGATGTATCGTTTCGATTTTTGAAAAATTTGTGAACCTACAATGATATGTTTTCTTTACATTTGCAGGGGTCTGCAGCCGCGACAGGTAGGTAAGTATCCCTTTCCCAGTTAGCTGGAGATAAAGAATGTTAAAATCCCTTTAGCCGTCATGGAAATTATCCAATGCATCGATGTTCATGATTTAAATCGGGAGGTTGCCCAAAGCATGAATAAAACATGCACGATACATCACAAAATCCCCTCGATGGATAAATTTTGGGAAAGAAAGAAATGAATTTTTCCAAATATGATTATTTGTCAAATCATTCAAAAGGAAGTTTACTCAAAAGAGAGGCGAACCCAGTCCAAACACATCCTACATACACTTGAGAGATGAGGGAAGTGAATCGGATGGCAAAATCTGTACCTACGGAGGTAGGGACCATTCGCAGCGATTACATGGATTGGGACGACGGAGGCGTTCGTTTCATATCCCCTAAACACTACAGGTAACCGTTGATAACCCCTTGAACGGCGATTTTCATTCTTAACCCTGTCAAGAACCACCCCACATCGGGGCAAAATGGAGGTGAGTCCAGCAGCATCAGGAGGAAATGGTTAGAAATTTTCTTGCTCGGACTAACATTAATCTTTGTGTGTTGTTTATATGGTAATCCAAGTGCCATAGGATGATGAGGAGCATTCATTTCTCTATCCCACACACCGAATCCTTTGCATAGCCAAGTTGAGCCTGCAAAATCATTTCATAAACCCGTTGGTGATCATTGCACTTTCCAAGACGGATGCGACATCACTTCAGAAACGAGGGAGTTCAAGACCTAGGGTTTACGAAAAAGCTACTAAGTCGATACTCAAGCGTGCTAAGAGCCAAGTCATATATCTAGCACAATTGCCAAGCATCCCGCTTGCGACAAGGGATTAAAGAAATCCCCAGCATCAGATAAGAAAAAGCAAAGTGCCTGGTAAAAGCAAGGCCGATGCTCGCATAAGCTGTTTGATTGATCCCCAGTAAAGTCTGGTCGGGAAAAGAGGAAATTCCTAAAAGAGTAGTATCAAAAGGGCTACTCCCCAAATGGCGTCAAGCGCGGAGCAAAGATATAGAGAGAATTATCGGTCTCTGAATGCAACAAGAGACGCTCTCTAAAGGACTTGTGCACACCTCAAAAGCGGTTGCACACCTCAAAAACTGAATATGCAGAATGGAAAAGACAGGTGACGAATTTGCAATGATCACCAATGTCAATCCCCTCATAAATTCTGGGCAAAAAACAAGCCTTTTTCGGTCCCCAATCCTACCAATGTCATAACCCTGAAACAGTCTTCTCTAACTAAGACATTTGGGTTAACATATATCTTAGCTCGAAGAAGTACGAGCAAGACTATTTCTTTCTCATTTTGCAGGGTTCTCGACTTGTAAACCCGGAGCAGATGGTGAAGAATTTCATTCAAATGACCTTGACTCAAAAGTGAGTCCCTCTTGAAGATCAATAACCAAGCCCAACATTACGGTCCCATGGAAGACCTCCCGACCGATCAAAATGTATGCGCTGCGAATGATCCTAAAACCTAGGCACAGGTTAATAGGAAGTTGGCGCATTCCTTAAGACCATTATCACAAAGCGGTGAGGAGCCCTCTTGGATGAGAAATTCTCCAGTAGATGTTTTGAACAAACTCTTTTTGGAAATTTCAAATTGTTTGATCCAGATTTTCCGTGCAAGGGATTTGTGATCACATTTGCATGTTGCAAGAATGCTTTGGACAACCTCCAGCATCAAAATGCACATTTCACAATTAAAACTTAAGTCATACGGTTTTTGTCAAGTGGACAGCCGTGGTCTTCCCAAAAATTACTAACGTTTTCTTGGTGAAGAAAAATCTTTCAAGCTCAAACTTCTGCAGGATACCTGGAGAACCCAGCTCCCAGAATGTCGCCTCAGCAGACTCAAGTGAAGCTTTGTCAAAATAAAATCTTTCACTGCTTCAAAAAATTGAATTCCCGACAAACTTCGGGATCTCTAAAAAAAAAGGGGAAGAAAAACTCTTTTAAAAGAAAAAGTCCTATCAGACGTGGAGAACCCTCGTCATGAGACCCCTTTTAAAAAAAAAAAAATCTAGGCAGTCTCATCGGACGTGGAGAACCCTCGTCATGAGATCCCTTTTCAAAATTCAAACAATCTCATCGGACGTGGAGAACCCTCGTCATGAGACCCCTTTTTAAAAATTAGGCAGTCTCATCGGACGTGGAGAACCCTCGTCATGAGACCCATTTTCAAAGCAAACCAAAGGTAGAAACCGCCTGAAGGGTCAAACTCAAGGTAGAAACCGCCTGAAGGGTCAAACTCAAGGTAGATACCGCCTGAAGGGTCATCTTAAGGTAGAAACCGCCCGAAGGGTCAAAACAAAGGTAGAAACCGCCTGAAGGGTCAAACCAAGGTAGATACCGCCTGAAGGGTCATCTTAAGGTAGAAACCGCCCGAAGGGTCAAAACAAAGGTAGAAACCGCCTGAAGGGTCAAACCAAGGTAGAAACCGCCCGAAGGGTCAAAACAAAGGTAGAAACCGCCTGAAGGGTCAAACCAAGGTAGAAACCGCCTGAAGGGTCAACTCAAGGTAGAAACCGCCTGAAGGGTCAAACCAAGGTAGAAACCGCTTGAAGGGTCAACACAATGGTAGAAACCGCCTGAAGGGTCAATCAAAGGTAGAAACCGCCTGAAGGGTCAATCCAATAGCGAAAATCACTTAAATGGTCAACTCAATGGTCCGATCCACCATACGGATCAAAATCCTTGGCAAATCCCAAATGGGGCGCGTCTTCCTTAGATTCCTATCAGTTAGGAATCTCATTATGGTTTAACCTACCATACGGGTCAGAGCATAACCTCTCTAGGACACTCTAGAAACGAGTCCCTAGAAATTCTCTGGAATCCATCAGACACTGCGAAAATCGCACAAACATCGAATAGGTAAGTGGCAGGTATATCTCTCTACTATCTCACTCTCTCATGTCAAATAAATGTTTCCCCTTTCAAGAAAGAGCATACATCGACAAGCATAAAAAAAACGGATGTCATGACTCATTTTCCTTTAGTTTCACGAGTCGAGTCGATCAGGACTCAGGTGTCACCTTGTCTTTGAGAGAAACCTCTGAGGGGATTCCTCTGATGAGATTCCTCTCAAAGAGGGGCAGCTGTTGACACCTAAATTTTGATCAACCTTTTTCTTCCTCTATTTTTCAAAAATTCATAGAAAATTCATAAAAAGCTAAAAAATTACAAAAACCAACTTTGGTAGCCTTGGCCAAGCTAAAGGGACCATTTTGGATAAAAATATTTTTTTTTTCATATTTTTCCTATTTTATTATTATTATTATTTTCGAAAAATATAAAAATAAAAATAAAATAAAATAAGTAGTATTCGAGGTCACAAAAATATATACAAATAGTAGGTATTTTTATTTTTAATTTTCTTTACTTTAGGACCTCATAAAACAGTAAAATTCAGGTTCCATTTTAGGTGTTCACTAATCACCGTAAAATTGAATTTGACAAAAATATTAGTAATGATTAAAAGGAAAAGGAGTGAAAACATCATCATTTAAAAGGAAAAGGGAACTAATCATTTTGTCTTCGCTTTTGATTATTTTATTATTATTATTTTTACTTTTTAGTATTTTATTATATTATTATTATATTATTATATTATTATATTTTTTTTATTACTTTACTCTCCTCCCCTCTCCTTCATCACCCGCAGCATTCCTCTTATTCTTCCTCCTCCTTCTTCTTCTTCTTCTCTTCTTCTCTTCTTTCTTTTCTTCTCATTTTTTCATCCTCCCCTAGATTACGGCGACCACCCTCACCGCCACCTTGCTCCGCCACCCTCCGACGCCGTGCCGAGATCCCGTCCGTCTTGCTGTTTATCACGACCTCGTGGAGCTCCTAGATACCGCAATCCCCCTCCATCTTCCTCCTCTGTTTCGCCCCCTGCCACGTCGTCGCTCTTCGTCGTCGCCGCTTGGCCACGAATCCATCGTGTTCGGGCCGATCCCGGCCGTGGGCCGATCCCGGCCGTGGGCCGATCCCGTGGGCCGGTGGCCGTGCGCCTCGGCCATGGCCGAGCCTATGGCCGAGGCCGTGGGCCGAGGACGTCGGCCGAGTGGCCGTGCGTCTCGGCCATGGCCGAGGACGTCGGCCGAGTGGCCGTGCGTCTCGGCCATGGCCGAGGACGTCGGCCGAGTGGCCGTGCGTCTCGGCCATGGCCGAGCCCGTGGGCCAAGGCCGTGGGCCGAGGCCGTAGGCCAAGGCCATGGCCGAGCCCATGGGCCAAGGCCGTGGGCCGAGGCCGTAGGCCGTGGGCCAAGGCCGAGCCCATGGCCGAGGCCGTGGGCCAAAGCCGTGGGCCAAAGCCGTGGGCCGAGGCCGTGATCTTGGGCCGGGGCCGTGAGCCCATAGCCGGTCCATGGCTGAGTGAATTGGCCCGTTTCCGAGCCGGGATTTATTTATTTTTTAAATTATTATTATTTATTACCGGTCTTAAAACTTGTAAAATTGATTGTTGACATTTTGATGTGGTGATCGACAGGTGATGTGCATGGAGATGGTCGCAGGCTGGGGCTGGGCGATTGAAGGCCGGTGTCCAATCCGGTATGTTTTACGTACCCGATCCGTGTATTAGGGTTATTTTTCTAAAATGTCGCCATTATAGATTTGGTTTGCATGTATTTATCTCAGTTCAGTAGTTAGCTTATTTATATGGTTGAGTGTTGTCTATTGCCAATGATATGTTTTTTGTTAAAATATTTTCTGAAAATATAAAAAAATATTAATAAATCAGAAAATGCCAAAAAAATGGAAAAATTAAAGAAAAACAAAAAAATTGAGAAGAATTGCAGAAAATTACTAAAAAAATTCTAGAAAATTCCCAAGGCTGAAAATGATCAAAAGAAATTGATTGGTTGTCGTTTTTTTAGGATTTCCTCCCATTTAATCCAAAACGACAATTTTACCCCTCAAAGGGTAAATCGTCTTTGATATTCCGATGAATTGTGGAAATTGCTTAGAATTTGGCGATGAGCCAGATAGGTGGCTAAACCTTATGTCTAGGATTTCCACATTTCATTCTCATTTTTAGAAAATGACGATTTTACCCTTCGAATGGTAAATCGGTTTCTAAAATTCCAAAAAATCATGAAAATTGCAAAAAAAATAGGAAATGGGTCAATTGAGTGACCAAACCTATTTCTGACATCGTTTTACTCCGAATTCATTCCGAAATGATGATTTTGCCTTTTTTGGGCAAATCGTCCCTTTTGTCTCAAAATTACGACTTTACCCCTTATGGGTAAAATCATGTCTAAATCATTCCTAAGCTTGATTGATACTTATTTAGGTTAATAGAGCCTTCTTATGAGTGTCATGTTGATTTGATGTGTTTACTTTGCATACTTGGATTCATTGATTTGCGCCTTTTATTATTGATTGTGATTGCCAGGATAGTCATTCCTATTTGCATGAATTCCTAGATTTAGGATTCATATTCCACTCATCTGCATGAAATCTTAGGTCAGAAAATTCAATCAATTTAGGTACCGAAAGGGCGTCAACTCTGACAGTTGGCGTAACTAAGTCCCCGAACCCATTTCTCTGGTTATCGCAGAATTGAATAGAAACTCCCGACTATTCAATAGGGTGGTCCAATCATACCCTCCAAAAAATGATTGGTGGCGACTCCATGGCATGCACACTTAACACATGTCACTAGACCACACTGAAGGTCGACTACGTATACCTCCGTTGCGATTTGGGTAACGGGCCTTGGGAGAGGCCCGCGTCTGACCAGACTGGACGGCCCATTAGCCCTCGAGAGCCCACGGCGAACCTCGAGAGGGTCGCGACAATGACGAAAGAGGAAATGCTCGATAGTACCTTTCAGCTTCACAACCCAAAAGGGAAATGAGGTAAATTACCTTTCATCATAACATAAGCGAGTGTAGCACCGGATGGTATGAAAGAGGATTCGAGGAGAGAAGTCGTGCACAACAGCTATATGATTTACCTGAAACAAAGATAAGATTTGAAGTTGGGAGTTTTAAGATTTGTGCAACATAATGTCACATCATGACGAGCCACACAATGGCTAATTAGAGACATACCGAATCATCCAATGCTCTCATCAGTTTACTCAACAGATGATCAGCTGCAAGACTGAATATGTATGATATTCCAAAGTCAACACGAAGTATGGATTCAACAATGTGAAGACCAATCTGATAAAGAAAGAACATAATTTGAGAATCGTAGAGACTTTGCCCAGTCTTAAATAGTTGGACAACAGGTGAAAGGGATGCTAAGAAATAATAGAACGTGAAGGGCAATTCTCACCACTCTTGTCAGCTCGTTTCCAGTGTCCATGCTAATCAAGCATACTTCCACCACCTCATTTTCAATAGCCCATTGGACAACACTAGAGTCTGTTGCCTTCAAGAAAGACATTAATATGGAAGAAAAAGTTAATTTTTTCTGAGATCAGAGGAAGTCATTGATGATCCACTGCAGGGAGAAATAGAATGTACCTGGCATAAAATTCCAAACACTGACAAGGCAACAACTCTCACATTGTCATACACCTCCAGTTTGGATACGAACAGTACTAAGGGTACCAAGAAGTTGACAATGCAAGTTGAAGTAACAAAAGAAAGGAAACAAGAGCGTTCTTATCAATGTAAATGCTGGAGTGTGATTAGCCAATTTCAGGACGCCGATGAAAGTTTCCGAAGCCTGCAGTTCACGAGCTTTTGCCGAGGTTCTCTGTTAGCTGCAATGCACTGCAATGAAGCAATTGGTTAACTGAGACAAGGGACAACAATAACAATAATGAGAATGCATCAGACAGCACTCAACGCGCTTCTTTCCTAGTTGCTTTCAGATTACCTGGAATAGAATAATGACATTGATAAGGTGCACGCATGCTCTCTCATTTAGGCTTCCATCAGCCATCATCCTGTAGATCAAGAGCACCTCCTGCATCATAATACCAACCAACCATAACTCAAAGTTCCACCCCTCACCCCAAACATCACCGGCAGTATGAGTGAAAATAGGGAAGAATCCTTCTCTATGCCACAAAATGAAAAAAACACTGTATTCTCTTCTCTTTTCATTGTGCCAAAGCAGTTTTTACGGAGCCTGCATGTTAAAAAGTGTCAAGAGTCCTTTCCATTTTCCCCCATTTACAGGCTGATAGAGAGAATTAAAAACTTGTCAACTCTTTGCATTCACAAGCAAAACGAAATTCTCAACCAATGTAGAAACTCATCAGCAGACCACTTAATGAATAACCTTAGAGAACAAAGCAAGCCAAAGTCAAAAATTCCTCTTTCGTGGAACCCTTGAAAACACCAAGAACAGTGACATTAATCACAAGGATTACAACGTTAACTCATCATACTATAAACCGACACCGACTGGCCTCCTACCAACGATTCAGCTTCAAATTCCGCGACATGAGACATACAATTGTTAATGCGACAGTAAAAAGTAAGCAGGAGCAATGACCTGTATCAGGATGGCCATGGTACCGCAAGAATGGAACAGAAGCAACCCCGCTCTGTCATAATTCTCTGGGTCCTCTTCCCTCTTCTGTGGACAAACGACAAAGAGAACAAAACTTTCAGTAAACAGAATCACGACAAGATCGAAGCTTCGAATTGAACAAGAGCATACCTCGAAAAGGAAATAACTAAGCAATTGGAGAGCAGATTCCCTGAAATTGGGGTCCTGAAGCTTGGGGATCACTTGCGGAATAGCTCTCGGTTTCACCAACCAATGCAGTCTGTGCTTCTTTCTTCCCCATGGCGATCTCTCATTCCCCAACTCTGCAAAATACAAGAAACAAGAAAAAGGGTCGCGGAATCAATATCAGAGGCAGAGGGTAAAACTAAAAGATTGTACGAGCCTTGATCGATGTTGTGAAGCAGATTGCGAGATATTTCCTCCCAATCCCAAGGCTCGTCGGGCAAATCGCGAATGTACGGGCGATCTTCTTCCTGGACCGCCATGGCTAGAGCTTCCACGAGCAAGGCAGGGAAAAGCGAAAGTTCAAAGGGTTTCCGCGGGAAAGAAACAGAGTAAAGCGTCAAGTCAAGTGATGACCCGTTGACCCCCACCATTCGGTTACTCTCCGATCGCCAGCGTAGGTACATTTTTTCAGATTGGCTTCCAATAATTTTCTCCGTGGAACCCACTCACTTGGCTGCTGTACAGATTCTGGCGCGCCATCGCCCCCGTCCTGCATCGCAGAAGACAGTGTGGATTGGACGTCAGTTAAACGGTTCCACACCAACTCAACGATGTGGCTCGGGTTGCGGCCTCAGTCCTAATTTTTTTTTTTGTTTAATATGTTAATTTTCAACATGATATGTTCACTAGAACTCTTAAATCTTGTCACGAAAGTAACACATGCAAAAAATGCAATTAACACCTAAGAAAAGTATGACGAGGAGTAGAAAAATAGTGAAGTCGGTGCACTTTTGCTTAAACTCACATTTGTTAACATTGCAACTCAATAGCCCTCTGAGAACTTTTTTCGCCTGAAATGTATCGAGTTTGCTTTCCAACCACCTTAGGACGACAATCATCGATCTTACTTGACTGATCTATCACAACATGCTGCTTGTTCGGACTTACGAGATCATCAGAAGCTTTCAAAGCAATTATAGTAGCAGTCTCTAGTATAGCATCTTGACAGACTTGTTTGCAGCATTCTTTCACGGGATCAACCTTCTCGCAAGAGGCAAGAAGCTTTTAAGATTCTACTGCGTTCTCAAATGTGAAAACATCTTTCACCGGGCCTCTATTTTGTTAATATGCCTTGAATAATTACGGGCTTAAGTTATGGGCCTTGGGCTAACATTAGGGTTTAGGGGTAATACTATAAATATTACTCTTTGCTCATTCTATCTGATAGAGAAGTTTACGTTGCCTCTTTTGTAATCCCTAATTCTCATAGTGGATTATGCTTCTCCTCTCTCATGTTGTTTTTCCCGCAAGGGTTTCCACGTAAATCTTGGTGTTCCGTTCTTCTCACCTGTCTCAATTTTGTTTTTAGTTTCCACATTGTCGTAACAAACTGGTATAAGAGCTCAAGGTTCATCCGTCCACGAAAGAGAGACATGAGAGTTCGAGAATTTGGATTTCGTCAATTTGGATTTCGGCGATTTGGATTTTGAAAATTTGGAGTTTCGCGATTTGGATTTCGGCGTTTTTCTTAGCGAAGCACGATCTTCAGGACGATACCCGAATTGTCTGCACCCGAATTGGAGTCAATTTGATCGTGCGGTTTTTTCCTCTTGTGGCTGTCCAGCACGATCTTCAGAGCAAATTCGAATTGGAGCACTATCAGATCAGCGGCATCTTGCCTTCGTGATTTCGTGGAATTTTCACCAAGGAAGACTTTTGCTGAAGCAACTCCAAAAGCGTCCACGTCCCAGGAGTGGCAATTGGATTTTTTGTGGGAAGCATTCAGTATTCACGTCAAGGGGCAGAGTGTGCGCGAGAAGGAGGAACGCTGGTCCAGTAAACTCAGAACCCTGGTCGGTGCTCTTGCTGTCGTTGTCCAGTCCCTGTCATTGACTGCTCGTATCGCCATCGGAGTTTGCTGTTCACAAGGGCGCCGTGCGCACGTTTAAACTTTAAAGGCTGCTTACAAGGCATTGTTCACTTTATCCACGGGTCTTTTCATCGAGGAGCGCGAATTTGACAATCTTGTCAAAAAAGTAGTGTCTTCTCAGCGGGCGATTTCTTCAATTTCATCGGTGGGTGATTTCTGCAATTTTGTTCTCTTCGGGAATAAGCCTACCAATCTTCATCCAGTGTTCTCCGAGGAGTTTGTGCGCGTTTCTTCGACTCAGAATAAGTTATGGCTTCGAGTTCAGTAATGAAATTCGATATCGAAAAGTTTGATGGGAGCGGCAGTTTTAACCTATTGCAGGTTCGTATTTTAGCCGTTCTTACGCAGTAGGGTATGAAGAGAACTTTATTTATTAAAGCGAAAAAGCCGGAACCGTCAGATGAAGCATGTGAAGAATTGGATGAGAAAGCTTTGTCCACTATTCAGTTGTGCCTCACGAATGAAGTTTTGCAGGAGGTACTAGATCAAAAAAATAGCCGCAGGTTTATGGATGAAATTGGAGCGTATTTTTCTAACAAAGTCTCTCACAAATTGATTGAGACTTAAGCAACGACTCTTCACTTTTCATATGACTGAAGGTACTTCTCTCAAATCCCATATTTCTGAGTTCAATGCTCTTGTCGCTGAATTAAGAAGCATTGACGTTAAGATTGAAGGCTAGTTTCACTACCTCCCTCTTATAAGAATTTTAGAGAGACCATAATTGTTAGTAGAGAAACTATTGATTTTGAAGATGTCAAGACTAGTCTGCTAAATAAGCAGAAACTCAATACAGAATTGACTTCTGATGGTAGTAATAATCATGGGGCTGGTTTAGTCGCTTGAGGAAGATCCATTGAGAGAAAAAATAGTGGCAGGAGCAGGTCAAAGTCTAAGCATAGAGATATGATTTGCAACTATTGTAAGTCTCCAGAGCATATCAAGATAAATTGCCTAAAACTGAAGGCAAATGAGAAAAGAGAAAATAATTCGAATCAACAAAATCATGGGAATGTCAATCGTCATAACAATAGCAACTATCAGAATATACAGAATAGGCGAAACGAAAATCTTGCTTAAGCTGATGTTGCTAAAGAAGAAAATGAAGATTGGCTATTGTTTGCAGATAATAAAGATAAATTCTGTGATAGTTGGATTCTTGATTCAGGCTGCTCATATCATATGTGTCCTCATCGAGATTGATTCTCTGCGTATAAAGAATATGATGGTGAAGTTATTCTCATGGGAAATAATGCTAGATGTAAAGCTATTGGGATTTGCACCTTTAATATTAAGATACATGATGGCATGATCAGAACTTTAGATAATGTCAGACATGTGCCTGATTTGAGGAAAAATCTAATCTCATTGGGTACACTTGACGCCAATGGTTGTAGATTTACTGTTGAGGGTGGAGTTTTGAAAATTATGAGAGGCTCACTTTTGTTGATGAAAGGGCTTAAAATTGGTACTTTGTATCAGCTGCAAGCTTTTACTGTTACTGGTTCAGCTGCGGTCTCTTCTGATATGACAGTTTCGAATAATACAAAATTATGGCATATGAGACTAGGCCATATGAGTATTAGAGGGATGGAGGAACTAAGTAAAAGAGGTGTCTTGTGTGATGAGAAAATTAGAAAACTGGATTTCTGTGAACATTGTGTTTTTGGGAAATAGAAAGAGTCGGTTTCAAAACAGGAATTCACAGCACAAAGGGAACTCTGGATTACATTCATTCTGATCTCTGGGGGCCTACTAGAGTTCCATCGAAATGCCTTGGTTCTAGGTATGTACTTACTTTTATTGATGATTTTTCAAGAAAAGTTTGGGTATTTTTTCTCAAGGCAAAATGTGATGTTTTCGTTACATTTAAGCAATGGAAAATATTAATTGAGAAGCAAAACGGTAAGAAAATTAAGCGGTTGAGAACAGATAATGGGCTAGAATTTTGTGGAGGCGAATTTAATGAGTTTTGCAGGAACGAAGTAATTGTGAGATATCATACTACAGTGTATACACCGCAGTAGAATGGTACTGCATAACGTATGAACAGAACCCTATTGGAAAGAACAAGTTGCATGTTGCCTAACGCTGGTTTGGGGAAGGATTCTAGGCTGGAGCAGTCAATACTGCTTGTTGGTTAATAAATCGTTCTCCTTGCATACCTATTTCGAACAAGACACATGAGGAGGTATAGTCAGGTAAACCTGTTGATTATTCTTCTCTTCGAATATTTGGATATCCAGCATATGCACATGTTAGTGAAGGGAAACTAGAGCCTAGAGCGAAAACATATATTTTTCTTGGTTATGCTTCTAGTGTAAAAGGTTATAGGCTTTGGTGCTCAGATTATGATTAGCAGAGATATTACTTTTGATGAGTCTGCTATGCTTCATCTTGTCAAGAAATCATGAGATACTTGCCAGGAAAATCTACAAAGTGCACCAAAGAAGGTGGAGTTTGAAGTATCTTCTTCACAACCAGTTCAGTCAGTGACAGATAATATTGAGATTGAAGAATCTGAAGAAGAGAATTATTCCATAGCCAAAGATAGACCGATAAGAACAATGAAACCTCCACAGATGTATGGATACTTAGATTTTGTTGCTTATGCCCTTTTAGTTGCTGAGTCAATAGAATATGCTGAGCCTAGAACATACAATGAAGCTATTTCCTCCAAAGATTCAACAAAGTGGTTAGTTGCTGTGAATGAAGAGATTGAATCTCTTGAAAAGAATCAAACTTGGGAGCTTGTCAAATCACCAAAAGGAAAGAAGATTGTGGGTTGCAAGTGGGTTTTCAAAAGAAAGGAAAGTATTCATGGAGTTGAAGACATTAGATTTAAAGCACGTCTAGTCGCTAAGGGCTATAGTCAGATTGAAGGAGTTGATTTTAATGATGTGTTTTCACCCGTCGTTAAACACAGCTCTATTCGGGTCTTTCTTGCGTTAGTTGCTATGCATGATTTAGAGTTGGAACAACTCGATGTGAAAACAGCTTTCTTGCATGGTGAACTTGAAGAGAAAATCTATATGTGTCAACCAGAGGGTTTTCAGTTTGAAGGTAAGGAAGATCATGTATGTTTATTGAAAAGATCTATCTGTGGCTTGAAGCAATCACCTAGACAGGGGTATAAAAGATTTGATTCTTTTATGGTGCAACTTGGCTACTGTAGAAGCAAATATGATAGTTGTGTATATCTGTGCAAACTTTCAAATGGATCTTATATTTATCTGCTGTTATACGTTGATGACATGTTGACTCCTCTTGCTGCTCATTTTCGATTATCAGCTGATTTATGTCCACATACAGATGATGAAATAAAATATATGTCACATATTTCATATTCTAGTGTATGCTATAATTTGCACTCGACCTGATATATCACATGCTGTTAGCGTGGTAAGTAGATATTTATCATGCCTATGTAAAATTCATTGGCAAGCAGTGAAGTCGATTTTGAGATATCTGAATGGTACTTCATATTATGGTTTAGAGTTTAGGAAAACTTGTGAAACTCTTACTGGATATGTTGACTCTGATTATGCTGGTGACCTTGATAAAAGAAGGTCTTTGATAGGGTACATCTTTACTGTTGGGAGTTGTGCAGTCAGTTGGAAAACTTCTTTGCAGCATACAATTGTTTTGTCCACTATAGAGGCAGAATATATGGCTATTATAGAGGCAATCAAAGAAGCTATATGGTTAAAATGCTTATTTGGATAGCTCAGTGTTGATGATGATGTGACTGTTGTGCATTACGATAGTCAGAGTGCTATACATCTTACTAAAGATCAGATGTATCATGAGAGAACAAAGCACATTGATGTGCGGTATCATTATATTCGAGACATTCTTGCTGATGGCTATATTAATGTTTTGAAGATTGGTACAGAAAACAATCCAGCTGATATGTTGACAAAGTCATTGCCCTTTACTAAATTCAAGAACTGCTTGGATTTGGTTAATGTTTGCTGCAACTGAGTTTTATGCTGGTGGGAGGAGAAAATTGACTTAATACTTATGTCTACTTAGGAATTCAAGTCAAGGTGGAGATTTGTTAATATGCCTTGAATAATTAAGGGCTTAAGCTATGGGCCTTGGGCCAAATTAGGGTTTGGAGGGTAATACTATAAATATTACTCTTTGCTCATTCTGTCTGATAGAGAAGCTTACGTTGCCTCTTTTGTAATCCCTAATTCTCATAGTGGATTTTGCTTCTCCTCACTCCCGTGATTTTTCCCGCAAGGGTTTCCACGTAAATCTTGGTGTTCCGTTCTTCTCATCTGTCTCAATTTCGTTTTTAGTTTTCGCATTGTCGTAACACATTTTCGTGTCTGCTATTGTGGGGTCATCCAATCTGCTACAACTACATTTATGGAGGAACTGTAGAAAAGTCTAACAATAATGCGAACTAAATAGAAACACCACCAAGTATCTTGATAAACATTCAGAGTACTCAAAACAGATAGGAAAGAACAAAATTCAAAGCACCATTCACCAAACTTCAAGGGCTAAGCATAGACACATAGTCACTGATACAAGCTTTGCTGATCATCGTTGGCCACAGAGTTCCGTATTTAATGCCGAGGTTCTTCTTATGCTTCTGCTAATTCTAGAGTATTCAATGGATTTTGCTGATGATTCTGATGTTCTGGCTTGGATCATTTCTCATAGGCAGTTACTGATCTCAACATGCTACGATAACAAGGTTGAATCCAAAAACAAGTGACTGCTTAAAATGCAATCTTGTGGGGATTGCAACTGAAGGATATCATAAGAGGAAGCACATGGTGCCAGGTTATAGACACCTAGTCAGACTCATTTTGCTAAAACACGAAGCCCTTGACATGCGAGTCGATTTGATATATCAGTTTCCCTTATCGACTCCAGTTTTAGACATTTGGCTTCCGTAAGCACTTACACATCGCTGGTGCACTTAACACCATCAAGGCATCAACCATTAATATCTCAGCCACTAGACATACATAAAGTTACGATACTATTTCCAACCATGAGGGATACACTGTCGCATCAAATGTGATGACTTACAATTCACCATTCAAATCTAATTGTTCTTATGATCGGGCAACCCGAAAGAGAAGAAATAGAAATGCCCAATTCATAAAGGATGTCAGCATGCCAACCAACTCCAGATAGAATCTTGAGGTGCGAATCATGACCCAGCTAACAATTCAAAGACGATGAAAAACGTAAAACAAAACCCAGCACACAACAAAGAAAAATAGGAGGATCACTCACGATGAAACAGCAAGATTGCCTCAAAAAACACAATCTTGAGACCAGGAGACATCCATCCTCACTTTTCTCGTTCCTCAAAAAGAAGTTGCAGCCTCGGCCACAAAAATGTGCAAAGGGACAGAAAGGAAAACAAGTGGCATAGAGTGTAAAGCGGTCCTGTCAAGAAGCATCAATCATAGCCGAATCAAGGTGGATTGATATGGTGGGTGTGTGAAGGCAAAGAGAGAGAAGAAAGAGAAGGGCTCATGGAAGAGAAAAAAAGCAATCTTTGCTCGTGTTTGTGCGCGGGAGGGAGTGAGGACTCGCCATGAATGCGGGTGCTATGGCGTGCATGGCAACACTTCTACTTCGAAAACCAACTTCTACCTGAAATTAATTTTTATAATTCTACTTTGCTTTCTCATCGGAGAAATACGTTGGGTAACGGTTCAAAAATTTATACTTTGGAAACAATATTAACACAAAATATTCTATGAAAAATTATTGTTGGCGGCTGAAAAATTTCTACTCGCTTGTAGTCCGCAGTGGGTTGCAGTCGGCAGAGGTCAGTAGTGAGCGGTGGTCGTCGAGGACGATGGTTTACGATGGTGGTGGTAGTCGGCGATAAGGAACAGCCGGCGATTGGGAGTGGTCGCGGGCGCCAGCCAGCGGTTGGTGGCCAGTGGCGATGGTTGCGAGCGGCGGCCGACGAAGGTCGATAGTGCGCGGAGGTTGGCAACAAGGGGTGGTCAACGGGAAGAGATGGCCAACGAAGGTCGACGGTGGGCGGTGGTTGGCGGTGGGGAGCAGTAGGCAGGTGGCGGCTAGCAGAGGTTTGTTGTGGGTGGCGACGGGCGATGGTCGGCGGTTGTGACATTCTGAATTCCTACCATTTTGAGACTATGGAATGAGAAGTATCTATCGATGTATTTCTGTTAAATTCACTCGGATTTGATCAATCCTGAGTAGACTGACCAAAAGGGAAAGGCTAACGCATGACAAGGTACGTGGACCTAGGAAACTCGAAAAAGGAAATGACGCTTTGATCATAAGAATTGCCGATGGAATATTTAGAACCATTAAAGGCCGATCGCATAACGATTAAGGAATTCATTGCTAGCGTTATACGATTGGAGCTCGTGTGATGCTGTTTAACTAAAGTATAATTTGCAAAATTTTCCTAAATCGAACTATAACGATCGAGACCGTCGGAACTAGCAATGAACCATCGCAATTACCCGTTGTAGCTTGAGTCGTCCTAAGTGTGACGAGAGTCACAGAGTCGATACGCGTAACCTCTGCAAAAGAAATAGCCAGGCTTGGTGCTCCGATACTGCTTCATTACTCCATAGTGTAATTCTTTAGTGTTGGAAAAATTGCGCCCATCAAGGGCACAATCTAAGGCATATTAATTATTGCCTTTGTGGCAATATGGAATATTGCCAATATTCCAATTATGGTGGATATAGGAAAGGAGATAATTAACTTTCCTATTCGACTCTAAGAGGATGTGTAAGGAATGTCCTATATACACCCCTTTGAACGTACATCGTTCAGTTAGTCGACAGAAACACCCAGACAAAAATTCTCTCGTTCTTCCATCTCTCTTGTTTTACACGAATTTCTGAGGAATCAAGGGCAAACGGCTACAGGATCGCTGTCCCTTTGTTACTGCTTTTGGGGGCTTCTAATCTGTGGAAATCAAGGTAAGTTCAATTCTTGTGATTTACCTTTACGATCAGTAATTCAAGCAGATCTATGGCATGTGTTGTATAGAATTCCGCTGCGTATCTGTATGTATAGAATATAGATCTGTTTCCTTCATTGGTATCAGAGCCGTGATTGTTTGTTTTTTGATCAAGATCTGTCGTTTTGAGTAGAATATGCCATGTTTTGTGTACTGTTTTCAATGGATCTCGAAATTTTCGGTATGAATAGTAATGTACAGTACGTTTATGGGGTTTTTCGAAATATCGTTCGGTAAAAATGAAATTAAAATAGGTGGTTAGAACCTACACGACCATACGAGCATTTTGAGTGGTCGGCCGTCGCGAGACGACATCGGGAGACCCCACACGCGCTACACGCGCCACCGACGGGATCGGGATCCACAAGTCAGTGAGGAAAAGTAGATTTTTCGGGTACTTTCGGTTGGTGAAAATGAAAAGTAAATATACGATCTGACTCGTATCGATGAGACGAGCATTTTGATGGGTAGACGACCACCGGAGGAGGCCGGACAGCGGTACACGCGCCGACAAGCGCCGGCGGAGCCACGACACTGCTGCTTCACGCGCCACGTGCATGGCACGTGGGGGAACCGCGTGGCTGACGTCATGCTGATGTCAGCCACGTGCGATGCACGCTGGCGTCACCCATGGGTGACGCCACGCTGACGTCAGCGGATCGGGCTGTGGCCCGACCCGCGACGTATTGGGCCATTCGTCCCAAATCCAAATCCAAAACAAAAAGGGGGGAATGAGTGGGCCGGCCCATTTCACTTATTCGGTCCAACCCACACACGAACCGTATGGTTTCGGATCTGACCCGCCGACCCGTTGACCCATTGACCGTTGACCCGCCGACCGTTGACCAAAAAAAAAAACTTCTGTTTCTGCTTATTTGATCATGATATGTTCATAATTATTGGATTTTAGTAATCCATGTTTTATTTAATATTATGATATGTTCATAATTAATGGATTTTATGTAATCCATATCTTATTTGCTATGCATTTGTTGCAGGAACAATGCCAAGGGTGAAACGAACTTTGAAAACACCTAAGAGGGCAGTAACCGATGAGCAGAAAAAGGATCTTCGTGAGAAGATCAATAAATTAGGTCATTATCGATGGGACGATGAGAGTGATATAATCACTCATGTGATCAAGGTCAATAAAATGATTCAAAAGATCATTTGGAAAGCATTCCCAATAGAAGTAATGGATGCTTTTTATGCTTTGAGAAATACATTGCCTGAAGCATGGCATCCTATGATCCATAATGTATGGCTTGATCATACAACTTATTAGAGTTTTGTGCCGGATCTCTTGAATAAGATCATAAGGATGGGAGCGACGAAGACGTTGTCGCTTGGGATGAATGGGTCTTGGCAAAGGCAGAATGCGCCTTGGCGCAAAGGCAAGGGTCCTCAGGTGTTCTCTCCAAAGGGACTTGTGTGGGGCCCAGATTTGGTTAAGAATCCTCCAGATGAACTTGTGGAGTCTCTCCCGATCACCAAGGAAGTGACCCTTACAGATGTTAAAACCAAAGAGCAGAGGGTTTCACGTTATTACATTTAGTTTATTCTTCGTTTAAGAAGACTTTGTTGGGCCTGGTTGTTTTCAGGATCGTTGCATTATTATTTATTTTATTTTTTTTGTTCGAAGAACTTATTGCTCACGTTTTATCATTATTTGCATAAGGTTATTTCTTTGGACCTTTAATAAGTATTTGTTTTGGATATGAAGCTTTTGTGCTTTAATTTTATCATATGATGCTTTAGTAGTATTGTATGTGCTGAGTGGGAGTTCTGGAAGTCTTTAATGACTTTTTCCTTTAAATGAACTCAATTTTACCTAAATAATTATATTAATGATAATTTCAAGCGAGGATGCTTAGAAGATGATCGGGAACTTAGTGAACTTTTGACTCTAGTCCTTATGTGAAATTATATATTAATATAATTAGTTAGAGTAAAAAGTTTCCATAAATATTAGACGATAATAATTCGTGCAAATGTCTAAATTACCTTATTCAGATACAATGGCATCAGCTACCAAGAACATCGTTGCTGAACTTAATAAGGGTGAGAAGCTGAACGGTGACAATTATGAGATCTGGAATATCAAGATCCAGTACGTGCTGGAAGAGCTAGAGGCACTGGAAGCTCTTAACCTGGTCATGATTGAGCGAGAGGATGGAACCACTGCACAGCATAGAAGGGATAGAGAAGCCTTCAATGCATGGAAGAAAAAGAACTCTTCTGCTCGCATTACGTTGTTGAGCAGCATGGATAACGATATCATGCGAGAGTTCAGGCTGTATGACACTGCAAAAGATATATGGGAAGCATTGAAGAATAGATTTTGACAGACTTCGGTCACCAAACTGAGGCAGGTGACAATCAGATTCGACACATATAAAATGCCACACGGGCATAATATGAAACAACATTTGAGAAAGATGTCGAACATGATTAATGAGCTGAAAGATGCTGGCCACATATTATCTGTTGAGCAGCAAGTGAAGGGGGTGATTCGCTCTTTGCCCCCTAATTGGGAACACATGAAAGTTAACCTGACCCACAACGAAAATGTGAAGACATTTGAGGATGCTATGCGCCACCTGGAGCTGGAAGAGGACCGCCTTTTGGCGGCTAAAGTACAATCCAATGTGTATTTTGCTGACTCTGGTCCATATGGAGCTTCGGGCTCCAAGCGCAAGTATCCTGGCAGGTTTATTAAGAGGGGAGGAAGAGGAGCTGAGCCATCTGGCAAGAAACCAAAGTTTGACAAGCATGGCAAAGGGAAGCGTCCCGTCAAGAAAAACATTTCAAGGGTGAAATGTTATAATTGTGGCAAGAAGGGTCACTTCGCTCGCGATTGTAGTGAGCCGAAGAAAGTAGAAACCCTTAATACACTTGAAAGTATTTGTTATGTATCAAGTTCTGTCTTTCTAACTGAATCTCATCCTTTGTGGACTGTAGATTCAGGCGCTACAGACCATGTAGCCAGAGACAGGAATACCTTTGTGGAATTTCGACGGATACCACGAGGAGCAAAATGGATTTATTTGGGAAATAACTCCAGAGTGGAAGTTAAAGGAATTGGCACTTGCCAACTCATCATGCGCGGTGGTCGCACTTTGAACCTACATGATGTCTTATATCCTCCAGAGATCCGTCGAAATCTGGTTTCTGTATTGGTTTTAATCAAGCTTGGTTTTTCTATGAACTTTCATGACAATGGTGTGGACTTGTTGTTGGGTACAAGTTTTTATGGTTCCGGAATTTTTAATGATGGCTTCATAGTGTTGGATGTTGAGAACACAAATTTGAATATTTGTTATTCCCTATTTACATCTACAAGTTCTGTTGAAAGTGATGTGAATATGTGGCATGCTAGGCTTGGCCATATTGGCCAACATCGTATGATGAGACTAGCCAAAGAAGGCCTGTTGGGCAATATTGAAAAAGTGGAATTGTCCACTTGTGAGCATTGCCTAGTGGGGAAATCAACTCGAAAGCCATTTGGAAAAGGAACAAGAGCTGAATTTCCATTGCAATTAATTCATACTGACGTCTGTGGCCCAATGAATGTGAGGGCGAGGCACGGGGCTGTATACTTCATCACATTTATAGATGATTACACTCGATTCGGATATGTCTACTTGATTTCTCATAAATCTAAAGCATTTGGTTGCTTTAGAAAATTTATGACCTTAGTGGAAAATCAATTAGATAAGAAAATAAAAACATTAAGATCCGATCGAGACCGGGAATATTTATCTGATGAGTTTAGAAATTTATGTGATGAAAAGGGAATAGAAAGACAATTGTCTATTCCATATACTCCGCAGCAAAATGGTGTTCCAGAAAGAAGAAACAGAACTCTCATGGAAATGGTTAGGTCTATGATGGCACAGGCTAATTTGCCTATCACCTTTTGGGGCGATGCTTTGTTAACTGCCGTCTATATTCTTAATCGTGTGCCTACAAAATCAGTCTCTTCCACTCCATATGAGTTGTGGACAGGTCGAAAACCTGAATTGAGCTTTCTTAAGCCTTGGGGTTGTGTTGCCTATACTAATGAGTCCACTCATAAATATGGAAAATTGGGACCAAGAGGTAAAAAGGGTATCTTTATAAGATACTCGGAATTTTTTGAACATACCTTTTCATTTAGAAAAATGGTTTTCTCATCGGCCAATGTGTTAACAAGAGGGAATAGAGGGGAAGAACTCGAGTCTCCATTCGTTGACATTCCGCATCAGTTTTTCGACGAATTCTCATAAAGGTGCACACGTTCTTCTCTCTTATACGTGTAGTGTTTCTGATTCCGGTTAGACGATTATCTGGCATGCCACATTTGTGGTCTTACAAGATATTGTTAAGATTTTGAACCAATGATTAATCAAATTCTCTTGCTTATTCCCAATGTCATTTGGCCAATAGAAATTCATGCACATGGGATAGTCTTGCCAAGTGTTCTTGCCCTCATTGTCCGAAAATTCCTTTCTCTCCAAGGTTAGGGGAATTAATCCATATAATCATGTACATTGTATCCCCATGAGCTCATACTCAATCGATTGATCCAATGATGCCAATGTTTTTCAAATTCTCGGCCATTTGATACGTTCAAGGTAATTCTCAATTTCTCAATCAACTTGACTAATATTATTTCAATCTTAAGACCTCAATCGCCGACCAATGTACCATAACTCGTGAATTCAAAAATTTTCAATTGATTTCTAATATCACATCACTTCCGTACGGTGGTAATTGGTTCCTAAACTTAAAAATTCTTTCCTTGATATGTCTCAATGTACATAGCCATTTCTTGTGCAATCACTCGAGCCATGACAATCCTAATTCAATTACTTCCTTGAAAATTTCCTAACTCACTTTCACGTATGTCGCATTGTTGTAACTTGACCTCCTTGCTTAATCCAATACAAGGTTCCAAATCCTTGCTCTTAAAGTCAACTCTCAATCCCTTTCGGATATCCTTGCTTATTAGGAATCTAGCAAACGGATGATGCCACATAAGTTGTTCTACTCGTCATTCTAATAATCTCTGAGACAAGATTAGAATGGTTCATTGCTTGGCGTCTCAATGAGAGTTTGGTGGCTAGTTGATGGCTCCTTTGGCCCCTTCTTCAATCTCAAAACGGAACAGATTCCTCTTTGTTCTTCCTCCCAGACCAGGTGTGAAAACACACCAGAATGAGGCTCATCTCCTCTCTTTGCAAGCCCTCTTGCGCTAGATAATAGAGAGAGGTGACACTTGGTTAACATATTTTGACACTTGGAGAGCATGCATAATTGAGTCACCATTTGTCAGCTTGGGGTCGCCACTTGGCTCTTGTGAGGCGCCACTTGCTTAACTATCCTTGACACTTGTTAGACATGCGTTATTTTTTTAATCTGCTGCACAAACGCATCTAGGTTCGGTCTTGCTCGAAATGAAAAAATTACGTCCACTTCCTAGATAATTAGACCTCAGATTCATGTTACTCATGATTTTACGGTCGCGTAGGAAAAAAACGGAGCTCGATTCGGCTTCCAAACGAGCTCAAACAAGCCATTTTACTTTTAATGCTCGCAGAAAATTGAGAATGCGAGCTCTCGAGTCATGGGTCATTTTTCATACGAATTTACCTTCTATTGAGAGCCAAAGAGAGTCTAGTAGCTTATTACACACAATATGGTATTGTGATGATATTTCACCATTCCTTAATTAACATCGAACCTCCACGTCTTGAGTCAGCTTTCAAATCCATTTCGTTCTTTCTTGACTGACTACAATGTATCAAAAGTGGGATGTCACAATAAATCTGATTTCCATAACAGTTTTTCAATTTATATATATGAATTATGCAATTTAGATATCTGATTTTTTTTTTGTAATATTACAATATCATAATTGTGCGAGATTTATTTAGATGTATTGTCTCCAGTTGTAGGCATGGAACAAAGGAATTACATTAAGCCGAGACCTGAGGATGATTCATTACTTACACAGCAGGCCCGACATAGATCACAGACCGTAAGGGGCACTAAGGTAATTAAGAAATTTAACAGTTGATCTGTCATTTGTATGATTTGTATCGAAATAAAAGTGCCACTAACGTTTAATGTAACATTTTACAGATGGACCAGAATCAAGTTCTTGCATGTAAGCGAGGTAGATCGACGCTACAGATACCTGAACTTGATAACCGATAATACCATATCTCAGAGCTTTGGGATTTTATGGAGTTTATTCAATGGGATTTTGAGCACTTGATTGGAATTTGATTATAGCTTTGGTCGAGAGGTGGAGACCCGCAACTCACACCTTCCATATGTTGGAAGGTGAGTCCATCATCACACTGCAGGATATCGCGGTTCTTATAGGATTTCCCATTGAAGGAGACGCAATTACTGGCCCACTACTATAGATTGGGGAGCTCTTTGTGATGCTCTATTTGGTGATCACTCATCCCAGTTGCGTGGTTCAGTAGTCCGATTGGCCTGGTTGAAAGAACATTTTGGTGTAATTCCTGACGATGCCAATGAGGTTATCATACAATAGTATGCTAGGGCATTAATTCTACGGTTGCTTGGAGGATGTATCTTTTCAGACAAATCGAGTGGTGGAGTTAGTTTGATTTTTCTTCCACTACTGGAGGACCTCGAGCATCATGCTACATACAGTTGAGGTTCAGCAGCACTTGCGTGATTGTATAGGGAGCTATGTAATGCAACCAATCCATCAGCATACCAAATTAGTAGTGCCCTACATGTATTGCAATTTAATTGTGGGATCGCTTTAGTTGTGTCTTTCCATCCATCACAAACCGTAATCTTTTACTAGATACACCTCTTAGTAGTCGATATGTGATTTATTACTTTTTTAGTTCTTGGGTGATAAATTTTTTCAGTGCCTATAATATATTTAACTGTTCTTGTTTTTATTTATACAGCTGGAGTCAAGCCCGACATATAACCGAGGTCCCTATACATACTTTGCCACATTTGTGCTACCAATTTAATATAATGGCATCCGCAGATGTAAATAATGATAACAACCAACGAGTTCAATGTAATGTTAGTTTGTAAATTAAATTTTTTTGTAATTTGTTCATTTAATTTGATGTGTTTTAATTTGATAACAAATTACCTTGTAGCCTTACACCAATCCCATTCTGCAGACTCTACTAGATTACTGCTTACAGGGACAACACATTTGGAGGGCTTGTGTCCCACTCATATGTTTCCACATCGTTGAGTAGCATTATCCAGATCGAGTACTTCGACGGTTTGATATGCAGTAGCCAATACCTAATCTTCTTCGTGATCCAAAAGCCTTTCATGATACTGATTTAAGGCAAAGTGGAAGGAATTGGGTCCATTTCTAAAGATAATGGATTGATATATGGGATGATCATCATAACTATATTGTCCCTGGTATTCCTGCAACGAAACCACTTCACTAACATTTAGAATAATATATGGAGTGGCACCGTAGACACACACGGAGATGGATTTCTTACAAGGGAGGTGTAATGGGTACAACGATTCGTGAAATTTTTTAATTTACTTCATTAATTATTTTTTTAGCAACATAAATTATTGGGTTTCGACAACTTCTGTCGACTTTGATTTCATGAATACGGTGATGGCATGGAACAAATCCTACAATTAAGTTCCATTGCATCTCGCGAGAACATACAGGTTATAACAAGGATAATTAAGACAACGTTATTTGCGTACGATAAGGAGAGGTGGATTACAATGACGTCACTACCCCAACTAGCACCTACAGCAGCATCCATTGGTTTGCATAAGGATGACCCACCTGAGACGGTTCAGTCGACCTAGAGGATCACTCAAGTTCATCCAGCTTATGATACCGTCCCCTATAGGTAGCCACGGGCCAATTTCGGCTCGGAATCGGTCCTGAACCAACCTGTTAACTGGGCCCACCGACCCTCACGGGCAGGTTAAGGTTCACCAAAAATTTTGGAACCGGCCCGGAATCGTCAGTTTCGAACTGCCCAATTAGGCTTTAAGCCTTAAAAAAAAAATGTACGGGGGAAAGCGCCGTTCGGCCCTTTCCTTCCCGCTTGCTCCCCAAGTCTCTTTCTCATGTGACTTTGACTGTCTGACACACGCGCGCGCGCACACACACACACACACTCTCTCTCTCTCTCTCTCTCTCTCTCTCTCTCTCTCTCTCTCTTTTCCCTTTTCTCCCTCTGACGTGCGAGTGTGACAGACCCCTTCCTCTCTCTCTCTCTCTCACGTGCTTCTTCTTCGTCCTTTCTTCTTGACTTTCTTTCTTTTCTTCTTCGTCTAGTCCCCTTCGCAGTGCGAATGGCCAACTCCATCCCCTGACCATCGTCTGTCGTCTTCGTCTAAGACCACACTAAGGTAACCGGAACCGGTTCCATTTTCGTTGCTTCTTCTTCTTGCTTCTTCTTGGTTTTCTTTCTTTTCTTCTTCGTCCAACCCCCTTTGCACGACCATCCAACGCCATCACTGACCACCGTCCGTCGTCTTCGCTTAAGACCACACTGAGGTAACCGAAACCTTAAGGGGCAGTTCCATTTTGGAATCGGCCCAGAACCGTCGGTTCAAAACCTGAATCGGAACCGTCCCTTAAGGTTTTGGTTCCGGTTCCCCCATGGTCACGAATTGGAACTGCCGGTTCATGAACCGGAACTAGCCGATTCCGGCTCGTGGCCACCTTTACCGTCTCCTACCCGTCGCCTATCATACACAATCACATTTTACAGTCCCCAGTAGCAAGACGGATTTCACTCCAGGGTTCGGCAATTTGCCAACCAATTTTATGAGGGATATCACTTTTGGCTTTCATACAATCGATAGTCCCAGACTCCCGCTCAAAATATTTTCTCTACTCGAGGAGTGTTTGATGATTCGCGAAGTTCCTATGGACAAGTTCTTATGGACAAGATATGTCATCGGATCTCTCCTTTTTGCCTAGGTGTTTCTACGATAGGATACGTATCGTCTCAGCATGGACTTTTTTTCCCCCATTTTGATGATGCCTCCACATCATAGCCACGCTTCTCATCACGGGATATGCCCTCGTCATCTACACTTCCTACTCATTCAGAATCTCGTTCTCATCTTCGGTACAATACTAGACTGCCGAACAACGGAGACAACCCGGTTGTGGAATAGGATGCCACATAGGAGGACGATATCATCATAGTGATACTTTTGGGTTGTGGATAGTACCATTCATTATTACACTGTTTATTTGCCAGATTTTTTTTTCCTTCAGTTCTTGGATTGTTATGTACTATTGAACTTTCTTTTAATATGGATATCTCATCTTTATGTATGTTACCAATTTTATACATTTTGCCTTTTATTTTTTTTAGCAATTTTATCTATATCTATTAATTATTCACATACTAAACAAATTAATTACATAAATATTAAATTATTTATTAAATATATATCTTAATAAATTTTAAATTAATTATTAATAACTATGTTATAAAAAGAAGGTTTAAAAAGACGTTATTATAAATATAAAAATAAAAAAATTAATTAACCACATAAAATGTGTGGCTACTTTTAAAAAGAAAGTAAAAAAAATAATAGGTGTGTATATATGTGCGCCTTTCCTAAATGGGTAATTTATAAAAAAAAAAACGTAAATTGGTAATTTTTTTAATCATATTTTGGAAAAAAAGCCCATGAAATTTATTCTTTAAATGGACTAGGCATGCACCAAGAGGCAAGAGGAGGTGTTTTTTTCTTCTTCTTCTTTTGGTCAAAAGAGGGGGCGAATTGAATGTTCCAGAAAACTCGAAAAAAAAAATGTGAAGAACGTCATGAACAGTGCATAGAAGGTGTGACAAGACAACGTTGTTGAAATGTGTGGAATTTTTTATCGAACAAAATTCAAAAGAGTTCAAAAGATAAAAGAGATGCAGATCGAATTTTATGTTGTTTGGGCTTTTACTTAGCTAATTCTACTTTTCTAACTCTAACGACCTCGAATGAGGCTAGAATCCACTATGTTGTCCTACATGTGTTATAGTTCGTGCAAAGTCTGCTACTTCTACTCCAAAATCGAGCATCTTTTGTTACATTATATTACTCTATTTCTAGGTTACGAATTACAATTACTCACGCCCATCACAAAGACTCTCAATTGCGAATCGCCTTATGTTAAAAAGCAAGAAAATCAAATGCAAAAGAGAGAGCGCTACGCCTACACTGCCAACAACTTTAATAAGTTTATAAAGACTTCCAAGCTTCAAATTATGCATCGAAACGTGTCTCATTCGCTCCATGTTACTTTAAGCAGGTTCTAGCGCTAGACAGCTGCGAAACGACGACTTGAATAGAATTCAAATTATAAAGAATTGGGCCTTTCAGCTAGGACCATAGAGTCTCACTTTTTGAACTATCTACTTTGTCTAGCATGAACTTCTTATGCAAAAGACCCTTTTAGATTTTTCACGAGATTTCGTCACGTGGCCTGTTCACCTCATTTCAACAGGTTATTCCAAGCAAATTAAAAGTTTTCTGTAAGTTGTTCACCTTCTATGATCCATCCAAGTTTTAGTTAATCCTTGTTTTACAACTTATTCTCCTTCTACAAAGGTCCTTCCAAACTTTGTGTAAATAGAGATTGTTCATACTACACCCTCAAATAGACAACAAATACACTTGTTAGCAGCTTTACATTATTTTGTAATGTCACATGGAATTTTCTTACCAGTTTTTTTCACCATGTGGATGTATTGCAGCGTTCTTAACCTTTAGTGCAAGTCAACTTCTTTTAAACATCTGAAAAATCACCCAACCTTTTACGGTTGTACCAACCTTAGCATTCATGAATAATCTCGCCATTCTTGCGGCCATCCATTCTACGTGTTAGACATAAATCAACGTCAAATTGACATAAATAAATGTTGCTGCGGAATTCGATTTATGATCGTAAAATCTGAATATAACAAATGAACTTCGAATTATCAATTTTACCTATGTCTGATGTTAAGGGCGGCATTTATAATGTCGGTTTGAATAGGCATCTGAAATGTGACAGCGAGAATAAACTGAATATTTTAAAAAATAAAATGTAAATAGTCCAATTATGGAATGGTAAAACATATATTTTTTTTGTGAGACATTTGAAATTTTGATTTTTTGCTAATTGGTCATTACGACTTACGAGTCCGCAAAGCACTCGCTCGATCCCCAGGACAGCTGGAAATCAGAAAGAGCCTGAGACTCGTGGCGTTGCCGAGAGAGAGAGAGAGAGAGAAAGAGACCCAGAAGAAAGTATGGCGCGTAGCATCTCCTTCGTCACTGGCTCCCAGCTTCTATCTCTGCGGCTTCGTCCCAACGTCTCCATTATCGACGTCCGGTGAGCTCAAAAGCCGCTTCTGGTTCCTTTCATCGTTTGGACGCTGGTCACTCTTCTCCCTCTCTTGTTTGGGTCCTCATCGAGGGGTTTGTTGATTCAGGGACGAGGAGAGGAGCTACGACGGCCACATACCGGGGTCTCTGCACTACGCCAGCGGCGCTTTCTCCGATAAGATCCCCGATCTCGTTCAGGACGTCAAAGGGAAAGACACCCTCGTTTTCCATTGCGCTTTAAGCCAGGTTTTGGTTTGATTCCCCGTTTTAAGCGTCTTCTCTTTTTTCCACCTGTTCTTTTCCGGATAGGAGTTGGGTTTCCTTGTCTGATTTCATTTTTCGTGGATGCACCGGATTTCGTCTATATTGGTATTTAGTTCCTTGTTGGAGGGGAGGGGGTCGTTTGAGATGGCACTCCTTGAGCTTTATCCTTTATAATTCGTGGGTGAGGCCGTTTAATTACCTGAAAGTGAAATTTTGACTGTGGATCGACGTGATTTGGTTCTTTGGAGGATAGGGAAATTGGTAATTTCGGTGATATGTAGTTGAGTTGGGTATTTGATAGACTTAATAGCAAGTTACTAAGTCAAATTAGGTATGTTTGTGCTGTTAATTTGCTTTCCGTCTCGAACCAGTGTATCCTCGCCGTTGTCGTATTTCAGAATCGACTGCCAGTTCATTGGTTAGTGCCCGTCCTGTCTTGCATTTTCGTGTTGTGGCGGAGAGCAAATTGTCCTCTTTGGAACATTGAGGAAACTTCTGGAACAAGTTGATAAGCCTTGTGAATTAGTCGGAGTAGGTAAATCCTGATTCCCCTCTTGTTTCCATGAGTGTGAAAGATGGTAAAAGGAAAGAAGGAAAGATGCGGGTGTGGTTCAGCAACTGAAAATGTGGACTTCTGCACTGGGGTCGTTTTGGGGCGCACAGAGAGATGGAGGATTCATCTTGATGCCATCTGTTTGTGAACTGAAAATGTAGACTTCAACTGCTGGAGTTGACCTTAAAACCTGCGTCTGAAAACTTGGCTGGACAAGATGCGTTCATTTGTCGCTAGATGAACTTAAGTTTATAACTCTGGGAATGGGATGATATCATGGTAGGCTAATTTTCTATTTCGGTGTCCATGTTTCATGGGGTTGGCAAACTGTCTTTGTAGTCAATGACGCCTAGTAAATATTGTGAAGCATGATCAGATGGGAGTTGTCTAGCTATTCTAAAATTCTCTGACCTAACATTAAGTGCTTTGCCTTTTTCTCCATTCTTGTTCACTTCTATAGTTCTATGCAACTGCAAGTCATTGGGTTTTCTATCCTCGGCTTTGTTTTAGTGGTGAATCTTAATTGGTTAACTGAATGCTAATTTTTCGATATTCTACTATATACAGTTCCTAAACTGGAACTTCTTTACTCTGTATGGATAAGTTCATCCATCGTCTTTCCATTTTGGAGATGTTGAATACAAAGTATCGGACTTGCTGAATGCAAGAATTCAAAATGTAACCTTCATTCTTATGCAAGACTTGCATTGAGATTGAGTGGGTGGGATTGGGCGGGAGTGGGTGAGAGCGTGCTTGCCTCTTTACTTTTTTTTTTCCTCGATCACTTTTGTTATATGGTCTCTTTAAAGATGGTCTATCACATGCCTCTCTACTCACATGTGTGCCTGCCTCTCAATGTGTGTCACGCCTTTTTTTTAAAAGTGTGCAAGTGAGAGTGTGTGTGTCTATCAAGTGAGATGTTGAATACAGATTATAGATGGAGATACAGAACTCCAACTATGAATCTCATACTGAAGGGAGACTTTAAGTAACTATCAAATGGTCTTATAGAGTATACCTGGTTTATCATTTAGTCTTTGTCTTGACAAGACCATGCTATGGAACTATTTTATTAGCTTTTCCATCTGTTGCGTCTCCTCCTGAAACTCCCAACCCACCCCCTTCCTTAATCTGAATATATTTCATGAGCTCCTTTGGGGTTGGGAATGGCATAAATAGCTGTTAATAACCAGTCCATTTCCTTTGTTTCATATCTTTCGCTCTCTTTTGTTTTATTACTCCTTCGATGGAGCAAGTTTTAGTATGTGTTCAGCGAGGGAGAATATTGCATGGCCAGTTTAAATACTTTCCAAATACTCTCGATATATCATGATGTAGTTTCGAATTGAAAAGCATGCTTTTGGGTTTGTCAGTAGTTATGCACGTTTGAAGACAATGGATGATATGCTATTCTGCATTATAACCATGTTGATGCCTGTCTAGGTACGGGGCCCAACTTGTGCAAGGAGGCTAGCCAATTATCTCGAGGAGGTAAAGGAAGATGGAGGAATCAAAGACATTTTAGTACTTGAACGTGGCTATAATGGATGGGAAGCATCGGGGAGACCCGTATGTCGCTGTACCGACGTCCCGTGTAAGGGTCATAGTGGGCAGTCATGGACGATGATGCAGCATGTTGTATTATGAACCTCCTCAATGTGTGGCCATTGTACAAGCACACTTTGTTCTTTAAGATACTGCCCTGCTGGTCATAAATCTTAGATCATCATTATACTTGCTGGTCTGTCAGAGAATTTTAATTCTCCCACATGCGATGACCGAAGCACAATACAAAATAATCCAACATCATTGGATCTGATTGGGTTTGGTTGTCGTGAAACATATGATGTGCGAAAGATCTGAAGCTATCCACTTGAGATCCTAGAATGTGTTGTAAGGATGCCGAGCTTTTGCACTCGGTATTGCCTGCTGTTTCACTGCTTCCTTTTTGGAGGAGACTAGAGACGAACAGGACCATGTCTGCCTCTGTTGAATAAATACTTGAAATCTGCAGAACAAGTTGTGAGTTACAGGTGATTGGGCCTTATATCTCATGGTGTAATGATTTCTAAGAGACCATAGGCAGCAATTATTTGATTTATTTTTCCAATCGATGCTGTTAATTATGGTGCCGAGAAAATCGTTTAAATCCTATGTGAGAAGTCGACGGGCTCTCACTTGTTAAAAAGCAAGAAATGTATCTGGTGAATTTTTAAGGGAATGTAGAACGTACAATTCAAGGTAATATGAAGAAAAACATTAAATTGGTACATTTGTGATAAATTCATTCAAAAGTAATTTTTTGATCATTAAAAACTCCAAACCGATTAGTTGATGGTAAAATAGTTTAGAAATTTTACGAACCGTTTGTCACAGCAGTACTAGTTTAGGTTTTTTTTTATGGTATTAAGTCAATTTAATAGAAATTTGTTACAGGTGTACCAATTTGAGTGGTGGACAAAAATTAATTTGGGGCAATTTGTCACGATCATACTAATTTAGATTTTTTGTGGTAAAAAATTAATTTAAGGTAAATTTATCATATATGTATCAATTTGAGTTTTTTATGGTATTAACCCGACAACTTAATGGCCAAGTTTATTGTTATTGACTTAAATAGTTATATTTTGACCCAAAAAAAAAAGAAAAAAGAAAAGATTTGAGTAGTTATCAAGAAAATTATAAAAAAAATCCCCAACCTATTGTAATTATGCCAATCCAGTCCTCAACTTTTTTTTGGTCAATTGAATCATACGCCTTTTACAATTGTTCCAGTTCAGTCAACATTATATATTTTTTGAATTAGCACTTTTTTTATTTTTTATTGTTTAGGGTTTAGGGCTAGCAGGAGGTCACCGGCTATGTTACACGGACATATGACACGATACGCAACACGACACGACACGACGTGCCGATACGTGAATTCTCAAAAAATAGAAAATTCTGATACGCTGGGATACGTTGTATATTTTATGTATATTTTTATATATACACGATTTCAGAACCATAAAATTTCAATTATTACCAACCACAATATCCATAGAGTCAAGGAAAATGAAAAAACAAATGTTGCGACTTACCAGCGGTTCGCAAGTAGAACCGGCCGGGGGCGAGTCGTGATGGGAGTCGGCGAATCGCGAGTCGAGAGTGGCAAGTCGCGAGAGGGAGAGGGATGTCGAGATGACATGACACACCATGTCGATATGTCATTTTCAAAAAATAGATAATTTCGATATGTTGGGATTCGTTCATTAAATGCAAATTTTTATATAATTATCTTGTATATAAAAATATCAATGGTGAGTTTATCCTTATTCTATTAGGGATTCACGATTCGTTTTTTTTTTTTTTTGCTGTTGGTTATATTAATTTTAGGTTAACCTGGTGTATGACTTAATAATATATATTTTTTGAGAAATTTATATTTTGACCTCTAATTTATTGAAAATGATTAAAATTGACCTTATACGTATCGAAATAAGTGTCGAGATGCTGGGCTCGTGTGTCATTGGCGTGTCTGGAGCGCTGAACACAGATCGGAGAGTATCGGTAGAGTGTCGAAGAGTGCCAGAGACGACACAGAGGTCTCCAAAAAGTGTCGGTGCTTCCTAGTTTCTCCGTCACATCCTCGCAATCTCCAACAAGTTTGATTTAGAATTACTGACAATCGATCAAAAAGAAGTTACGCAGGTTCAAAAATTTATTTAGACAAGCAAAAAAATTTCCAACGACTCAATTGTAAACAAATGTCGATAGCCGCTAATTCAATGCATCGCTGTTTTGTGGACAATTAGTTGGTGATTTCCTTTTGCAGTAAAATTTAAGGAATTGAGGCCCTTCATAAGTCAAGTTGGGTCGGGTCGGGTCGGTTGGGGTGAGCGGTTCTAGATTCCAGGTAGGTTCCACCTGAAACATATCCGCTAGTATAGGTTTCTCATTTTTCGGAACCTAGAACTTACCATGTATATCCTGGAACCTGAAACCTATCCAATCACATTCCAGGGTATTCATTAAATTTTTTTATCATTAAAAATTTCAAACTATTATATCCGCGATAAATTTATTCACCATTAGTTTCCAATAAATATTATCGTCAAATTGCTGAGTTAGATGATACTTGACGGATGTACTAATTTGAGATTTTTACATCCGTTTGTCACATTTGTACTAATTTGAGCTTTTTTAGTGGTTGTCGCGACCTAAAAAAATCGAGTTTTCCAGTTTTGGGCTAATGGATTATCGGATTAATCAATTAGATTAATTAACTTAGCTCGAGCTCTCCCAAGCTCTACCGAATCGCAACTTGAGTGAGTTCAATTTTATACAAATATTTTTTTTTATTGGAGTCGCTACTAATCATTTTGGGTAGGATGATTAAAAACCTAAATAAAATAGAGATGAGAACTTATTTTATTTCTACAAACAAGAGATTTTGGCTTAGTTACATTAATATTTCAATTAATGTCCTTTTGATACCTATTTCATGAAGATGATTCAGTTTGGCAATCTGGATGAATTTTACTTGAAGTTCAAAGGTGCTGTTTTATTTTTGTTTTCTTTTGAGTAGTTTCTTTAAAAATGAACAGATTACATGAAAAAGGGATTGAATTGATTCAAGAATTCGAACTCTCGCACCAGGGTCTCGAATCAGTTTCGTGGGACCTGGCAATACCACCGAGGATTTAGGAAAGCAAAAGTGATAACTAAATGGGTTAATATCGCGAAAAATCTCAAATTGGTACATATATGATAAATTTACTCCAAACTATTTTTTTGACCACCAAAAACTCCAAACAGGTACACTTGTGACAAATGTACCACAAACTATTTTTTTAACAAAAAGAACCCTAAATTGGTATAATTGTGACAAATTTAGCCAAAATTATTATTTTTTAACATAAAAAATCCCAAACTGATACACATATGACGAATTTACTCTTTGTTAATTTTCGTTAATTTGAGTTAATACCACGAAAAATTTCAAATTGATATATTTATAGCAAATATAGGGTAATGTGAATATCCGATAATAGTCGCATGCCATCCAACTTAGCAATTTGACGGTAAAATTTAACGAAAACTAATTGGCAGTAAATTTGTCACATATGTACCAGTTTGGGGTTTTTCGTGGTCAAAATAATATTTGAAATAAAATTGCCATAAGTGTACCAATTTAGGATTTTTGGTGGTATTAACTCTAACTAAATATAAAGACAAGTACGATACAACTCAAAAGAAAAGGGAACGAGAAAACTTGGGTTGAAAGAGAAGATGTCGGTTGGTCTCTCTGCCATTCTCTTACGATCTACTCTTCTTTTCTTGTCCTATTGCCGAATGCTCCTTTTTTTTGGGGGGGGGTCGGGTCTTCCCAGAGGAAAAGGATTTGGTACCATAAATGTATGGGTGACATTAAATCTGAGCCGTCCAATTTAAAATAAACGGTCCAGATCAATCCACAGTTTTTTTAGTGGGAAATGATGTGGTCAGATCTGGACTGTTCATTTTGAATTGGACGGTTCAGATCGATCATGGTAGAAAATGGTAGGAGATTTCCAATGGTAGGAAATCCGAATCCCTTCCCAGAGGCGGAAGCGGATCATTTGCCCTGGTGGGTGAATGGCAGGCGTGCCCTTCGTTTAATCCCAGCCGTCCGTTTGCATCAGACGGCTGGGATTTCATTATGGGGGAGCCCAAAAATAGGCGCGGAAAAGATCCTGGATTTCGCGAAAAAAGAAAGAAAAAAGCACAGATTTTGAAACACGCGGGGCTTATCTCTCTCTCTCCGGTCGCCCTCTCTCTCCCTCCCCAAAAGACGAAGATGACGCCATTCCCCTATGTGCACTCTCCCTCCCACAGAAATCCCAAAATCGACGCCGGTGACGGTGGTTCTCTCCCTCCCACCAAATCAACGCCCGACGCTCAGGGGTTTGACGGCGACCACCGTTCTCTCCCTTCCACCCAAATTGACGCCCGAGGCTCAAAACTCAGTAGGGATGACGCCCTGGTCCTGCGCTCTCCCCCCAAATCGACTGGTCCGACGAATGCGGCCTCCTCCTCCGCATCCGCCTCGTCCTTTGCCTCCGCCGCCAAATCGACTGGTTTCTAGTGAAAAAAACCTGTTCTTTTTGCCTTTTGCTTCTTTGTTTGTGTGTTTGGCTGAATCGACATGTTTGGCTTGTAGGAAGATTTTCTTTTTAAGTTGAGTAAACAGGAAACATAGGGGCTTTGATGACTGCATGATGAAATGGCCCGGACTGGCTGCTATTATCTCATTTGTACAGTTTCTCCAAACCTCATAGATTGCAGACCCCCTTTCGGAATGAGTATGGGGAGCACACGGTGTTTCAGTGAAGATGTTACTCACATGCCCAACAGCATAAATGACGGCTAAAAGTTGTTCCACATTTTTGGCAATTGCGAATGAGAATATGGAAGAGGAGGGTGGGAACAGGGTGAGAACCATCTGTTTCATTTTCTAGAAAGGGAACAGTGGAATCACAGAGTGATGCAACTTAGGATTCCAAAAGGTGCTTTCATTTTCTTGGTGCGGTGTTAATATGCAGCATTCAGTTCACACATATGCTGTTTTTTTTTTTTTTTAAATGCGCTATTGCACAATCTGTTACTTTTTGTTAAACAGGCTTGCTTCAGAAGCACGGGTTATAATCCAAGTGAAAGCACCTTCCCACATCGAGGTTGGCAGCTGTGAAAGACACTCATGATTCATCGAAAGGTAAGATGTTCTGTTTTCACATCGCCTCTGCTTGTGCATGTGTGAAGCATGTGAAACTTTCGGATACGGCTCGAATCGAGGGCAAAGAAGCAACAATGTCTAGCGCGTATTCAATTTGAAGCGACCTTGTCTGCCTTCTTTCTTAACTATCAATGAAGAAGTGGGATTTTGGGATAGAAAGGGACTATATCTGCTTTATCGTGGCTGTATCCTGAAAGGCTTTGAGGGATATTTCTATGTGAAAACTTTAGGGAAGATGACACATTCTCTAATTTTGCCTCATGGGCATTGTAAATGCTGTTGCTATAGATCACGTGCCAACAATGCAGATTAATCATATGAAACGGTTACTATAGATCATCTTAAATGAACTTCACAGAGAGATGCAACTTAGGATTCCAAAGGGTGCTTTCATTTTCTTGGTGCGGTGTTAATATGCAGCATTCAGTTCACTTGACATGTGCTGTTTTTTTTTTTAATACACTATTGCACGGCAATCTGTTAAACTTAGTCATAACAAAATGTGCTGAAACCTTGGACTTATTTCTTGAAATACATAAAATATTACTTCAGATTTTCGCATCCTTGATCATCCTATGTTAGAGGTCTTACATTTAGAAAATATCAAGTGAGTGTTTGATAGTCTTCTGATGCTTCAGTTGATCGAAGATAAACCTCATCCGATGAAAGGTAGCTGGGCGAGGAAGCAAGGCAAACTGGGACGCTATCTTTCTACAAATATTTGCAGTGTCAGAAAGTGTAAAAGTTCACCTCACAGCCACACGCCTACATTGATGTATATTGGCTAGATTGGCTTGGGCAGACTCTTAACTTGATTAGAAATTTCTGCACTATTAGATTTGCCCTTCATTAGTGTTGATTATTTCTGAGTCTACAGCTGTAATTCCCGAAAACGTTACCCAGCATCTTGTGTTACCGCCAACTTGTTCAAGTTTGGCCTCAAGCAGTTTTTAGCATGTTTATGAAAGCTGGAGATGAATGACTTGGTGTGGCCTTACAGTGATCCGAACAAATTTTTGGATTGTTGTGTTTGGGCAGCCGGCTCCCAAATTTCTAGTGCTTTGATATAAAGGCAAAGGATTCCTTGTATTCTCTAGAACAATTGAGAGGCTTTCAGCTATTTAGGCAGTCACGGTAAAGAGTGCCATTAAGATGATCCAAGCTTTTGAGCTTGGCTCATTGCCGCCAATTTGGGCTCCCAAATTTCTAGTGCTTTGATATAAAGGCAAAGGATTCCTTGTATTCTCTAGAACAATTGAGAGGCTTTCAGCTATTTAGGCAGTCACGGTAAAGAGTGCCATTAAGATGATCCAAGCTTTTGAGCTTGGCTCATTGCCGCCAATTTGGTCATTCGTTCTTCACTTGATCGCTTGATGGAGAACTTTCAGCCTTAAACGTCGGACTAGTTGTATTGGACAGTCAAATTCTGGTCACATTTCATGCTTCTATGTTTTGAACTTGAAATGTCATGAGCGTACGCTTCTGCTTTCATGAGTTTATCAAGAGAAGCACACTTATCCAGCTAAGATTGGCAAAGCTGCACCGTACGAGGCAAGTTTTTGAACACGAAAGGAAGCAAGATTGAGTGCCTAAACTGTCTATGAATTCCAACAGATCTCCATCTTTGCTTACCAGCTACGAATGTCGCAATCTACATTTTAGCACCAGAGAAAGACAGCGATGAAGAGAATTGCACAATCCCTTATTTTCTTTTTCTGTTACAAACGAAGTGCTGCTTCTCACATGGCCAGGGAAATGAAGGACTAAGACAAATTCAGCCGAATTTCATCATTATCGAATATGACGAGAGGTTCACACAAATATAATGCCATTTTCCTTGATAATATCGAGCACGATCCCCAGCTTTCCCTTTATTCTCTCATCCTTTCTTGGTTCATAAGCAATGGCATATACATCAGCATCCTTTGCTCGCTCAGCTATCAGCTGTCCTATAACCCTACAAGCATTGACATCCGTCAGTGACGGCAAATTGTTCCTGAGATCTCAGACATTTGTTATTGCGACAGCCACCACCTTGCTCGTTCCTCGGTGCATCACTTTTGCGTGAACAAACCTCTTTGAGAAGAACACATTGAGCAGGAATGGCCTCAGGTACATGTCTGTCCTCTGCTTCCATGACTTCCTGTTGGGTCTCTTTGCAGCTTCACCGCGAGATCTCCGGGTCCAAGCAGACTGAATGAACGATTCCTAGCAATCCAAATAGAACAAATTACATTTAAGGAGAAATAGTTATTTTTTTTTTGGTAAGGTGGAGAAATAGTTATTTTAAGCTCACCTAAAAAAGAAAAACATGGCTTTTAGGCTTAGAATCTGTATCTCAGTCAATACAGCCAAGCTGACTCTGCAGAAAGAATTTAGGAGCATTCTCATGACTCTATCCTTATAAAAGATACCAAATTTCAAAAGAAAAAGCGCCAGCCATATTAAAAGCACATAAAGAAATGTCATCCATGCAAAATGGAAAAAGCACCAGCCAGGGGTTTCTGAATCCTAAGCATGAACAATCGGGACTAATCATCTAGAACATTGTTTGCCCCACTAAGAAATGCAAGATTTATCAGGTAACAATTCAGCTAAAGAAAGTTCCCACCAACCTAGAGCCATTTTACAACAAAAGTGGCCCCATAAGAATTTCCAGTAAACTTGGTATTGATATGGTTCGGGACCAATCGTCTACAGAATATGCTACAGTTTTTTTTTTTTACACAAATTGGCACTATGCTTGTTCCAACATCCAAGAACATACAATTTGAGACACGAACAGTCAAATGGCAAAGATCAGGACACTCAATTAGCCGCCAGAGTTGGTCCCAAAATCAGTTGCCCGAGACTATTAACCAGTCCCTCACCTACTATCCAAGTGAATACTCCAGCAATTAGCATCTAAAAAAACTCATCTCAAATAGATAATCACAGACACTCTTAAAAGAGCTATATCAAGAAACTTCACCCCGGAAATGCCCTGGATGTTGGGATAGGCATCCGTAACAATGATTCTAAGATCGAATCTATGCACACGGATGCACATGCAACATTTCACAAAAAAAAAAAAAAAAAACAACGAAAACAAATTAAGGTTCTTTCACTTTCGTATGAGAGGGGGGAAGCTGAGAGGAGCGCGACTGCAGCTTCAGAAATCGAAGAAAAAAACAAAAGGCCAACGAAAGAAAATAAAACACCTGTGAACTCACCAAAGACTTGGCCTGTCCAAGTCAATCGAAGTTGACGAACCCAGAAGTCGTTTCCAGCCGGGATTCTACTGTCCTCGTAGCAAGCCGGCGTCGAGGAAAGGCGACGGACACGGACAGAGGAGCGCCGAACGATTCGGAGCGCCAATGTGAGAGCCGAGAGAGTTTCCGAGAGGAATCGAAAAGAGGGGAAACGCACACCACGATCCCTGTCGTCGTAGCAAGCCGATTGGGCCGTGGATTCGCCGTCGAGCTTAGAGGGGAAGCTGAGAGGAGCGTGAAGGTGAGAGCGCAGAAGATGAATCGAAAAGAGGGGAAACGAGAGAGCGAGGGTTAGGGATCGAGAGAGGTGAGAGAGCGAAAATGACGGTTAAACCGCAAAAGATTTTTTTTTTTTTTTTTTGATATTCAAATTTCAAAACTAAAACGCAAGAGTGATATGCGTTTTGTCCTTCGTTTAATCCTAGCCGTCCGATGCGAACGGACGGTTGAGATTGAACGAAGGGCACGCCTTCCCTTTCTCCACCAGGGCAGACGATCCAATTTACTATCCCATATCCCTCGCCCTCTCGCATATCTCGCCCTCTCTCGCTCTGATCTCATCTTGCTCTCTCTCTCATCTCTCTCTCGCTCTGATTGCTCTCTCGCTCTCTCGCTCTGTGATTGCTCTCTCTCTCTGTGATTGCTCTCTCTGATTGCTTGCTCTCTCGCACTCTCGCACTCTCGCTCGCTCGCTCGCTCGCTCTCTCTCTCTCTCTCTCTCTCTCTGATTGCTCTCTCGCTCTCTCGCTCTGTGATTGCTCTCTCTCTCTCTCTCTGATTGCTCTCTCGCTCTCTCGCTCTGTGATTGCTCTTTGCTCTCTCGCTCTCTCTGATTGCTTGCTCTCTCGCACTCTCGCTCTCTCTCTCTCTGAGATAGAGGGATCCCCGAACCAAGCGCAGGATCAGTCGTCTCTCTCGCCTGTCTCTCTCTCGCCTGTCTACCATCATGTGGCCAACAATTTCTCGAGAAAACCTAGACCGATTCATACCGAATCGATCGGCCATGGACTTCGATTATGCTCACTATATGATTACGAACGCATCGAAGGGGAATCGAGAGGGGAATCGAGAGGTGATTTCCGAGGCGACCGAGGTTTACCGGAAGCGATTGGCGGAAGCGCTTGGGTTTAACAGAACCAGGATCTTAGCTTTCGGGAACAAACCCCCCTTCCTGCCTAAACTCACTCCTCCGAAGAAACCCCGCCGCTTCATTCCTCCGGTAAGAAAATATATGTATGTTTTTCTTTTAATGTTTTATGATTGTCTTTGTATGAGTTGAGTTTGGCCCTTAAGCGCTTAATTAACAGACCCCGGAGACGATATTGGATTTACCCGATCTTTGGGACGACGATTCGTTAAATCTCTTGGACTGGGGTAGCAGAAATATTCTTGCGATTGCCCTGGGCAATACGGTGCACCTGTGCAATGCTTCGGATGGCTCTATCTCAGAACTCGTCACCATCGACCACGAAAAGGGCCCAGTTACCAGTGTCAGCTGGGCCCCAGATGGCGACAAAATTGCTGTCGGATTGTACAACTCAGAAGTGGAACTGTGGGATTTAACTCAGAACAGCCTGGTCAGTGGTTTTCTCACTATGAAATTGCGTTTGTATAATCTTCTCCTGAAACACCTGCCTGATAAGTTGTTGCGGTCCCAATTTGGTTTGAATTTTTCATTGCAGCTAACGACTTTGAGAGCTGGCCACACATCTCGGGTGGGTTCTCTAGCATGGAACAATCACATCCTTACAACAGGAGGAATGGATGGACGTATTGTTAATTCTGATATTATGAGAATGGCATCTCCCACTGTTCATACGTACAGGGGTCACACCCTGGAGGTCTGTGGGTTGAAATGGTCGGCATCCGGAAAGCACTTAGCTAGTGGAGGGAGTGATAACATCCTCCACATTTGGGAAATGTCCAAGCGATCTCCACTTCACCGTTTCGAAAAGCACAGGGACAGTGTTAAAGCCCTTGCCTGGTGTCCCTTCCAAAAGGATTTGTTGGCTTCCGGCGGAGATGATCGGACCTTAAAGCTTTGGGACACGCACACTGGTGCGTGTGTAGACTCTCTGGATACCGGCTCCCGGGTGTCTTCTCTTATTTGGAACAAGAATGACAGAGAGCTGCTTAGCTCTCATGGGCTTGCTCGCAATCAGCTCATTCTGTGGAAGTTTCCTTCCATGGTGACGATTGCAGAGCTGACTGGTCATGATTCTAGAGTGCTTTTTATGGCCCAGGTACGATTGCAAATTCAGTACTTTCTGGTTCTAGAAGTCGCATTTCTGCATTCACTGCTTTCTGATGAGTTTTAGACCCTCAAGTGCTAACATTGTCTCTTTCCTGTCAGAGTCCGGATGGTCAGACTGTAGCATCGGCGGGAGGGGAAAAGCTCATGTTGTGGAACGTGTTTGGTCTTCCGGAGCTGGCTAAACCAGCTCGAACAGCCAATCCAGCGCCTTTTGCTCACCGGAATTGCATTCGCTGAGAGGAAACATCACCATGGCTCAGCCTGCCAAGCCATACATTCCTCAGGTAAGTGCACTTTTTTTTTTTAAATTCATGTTGTACAGCTTTTTGGTTGATGACTAGTATTGAGGGAATGTCGATAAATATGGTGGGGTAAAGCGGCTCATTTTATGGCTATATTCTTGACATTGGACCAGACTGTTGGTATATAGTACTGATGAATGTGCATTTTGAGTAGCCAAATTTGCTTGCAATGGTATTACATAGCGGATGGTAAAATCTTGGTCTTTGCCTTTTGTTGGGACGTACGATTGATGAGGCATATGGAGGCCGTCGCCCCAAGGACCCGCTGTGAAGTAAAGAGAGCATATTCAAATTTTATTCAGTTGACTTTCATATCGTATAGCTTTAGAGTTGATGACTACAATTCAGTTCAGATAAGTATGGTGGTGAAGTGGCTCATTCTTATAGCTACATTCTTGACATTGGACCAGGCTGTTGGTCTATTGTAATGATGAATGTGCATTTTGAGTAGCCGAATTTGCTTGCTCATTCTTATAGCTACACACTGTTAAGGTGTCTTTTGTCCTATCAAATCAAGTTAGTATTTGTGAAAGACTTACGCTAATGCTTGAATCCATGTTACATACCTGGATCCAGTAGAATATCCTGACAAACATGGGTGCAAATTTGAAGAGTTTCTTGAAAGGTTTGCGCTCTGTAAGGTAGTCTACTGTTTGAAAATCGAAATGTCTCACCAATCATAATGTCATATTTAATATCCACTCCCCAGAATCTTCCAACCCCTAGCCTTACCATTGGGCCTTGTAATGTAGGCACCTCAAAATTGGTTGACTGGGCCTGCTCTCCTTGAGCATCCATTTGTCAAAGAATGCTCCATTGAAGAAAAAGCCACGGCATTTTGCTATCTCTTTTGAAGTTGGAAGTCTGAGGCACTGTCATCTCACAAGAGAAATTTTTAGTGCCCTCCTATATTTGTAAAAAGATCCTCAAATGTTAAAAGTTCTGTGAAAATCCATGTTTAATAGTTAGGTCCTATCCTGTCAAGAAGCTATTCCATCGTGGACCCGTGAAACTAAATGGGCATTGTCATTCTTATCATCTATGATTGGCTGCTGAATTTCTGTAATCCATTATTGTAGGAGATACATGCTCCTAATTCTGCAACGCGCATTTGCTCTCCTACAGAGGAGTTCCCTGGCATTGCAAGTCCCGACAACATTAAAAAGAAAGGTAAAGTACACTTTGCCACAGTTTCTCTTGCGTCAGATAAGAGAAGCAACACAATAATTTCATATCTTCCTGCAACTTTGTCTGCTCAAATTTGAAACTCTATGTTAATAATGGGGTCTGAAATTTTGTTTTCAACGTACATATCTAGATTACATCACATTGTGGAAGATACTCAGTCGATAAATTGAGTGATAAGTGAAAAAACCCAGTTAATGAAAACTACACCCAACACGATGGTGGAGTATTGCTTTTGGGGAAAAAAAAAAGAAAAAAGAAAACAAAAGGAAAATATTTGAAAATCGTTACACTATACTTACCCTAGAGAAGAGTTGCCTGCATTTGTACCCTTTCTGTGCATCAAAAACTCACTTGCAGTAGCCGAACGAGTTCTCAATGTATTTTGATATAATCGCTTGAAGGCCTAAGCAACAGGCCCGGAGCTAGAATTTGCTTGGAGAATACATGTTGCTCTCGTCAAGCATATGCTCTTCAACTTTTCATGGTGTGTTCACTGTCAGCTATATGTCATTTGTTTGAGGGTCCAAACATCTAAGCCCATTATTTGTTATTATTATTATTATTTTTTTGGGTGCGACTTAGGACCAGGAATTTGAGAAGCTGCCTTTGGGAATGAATCACTTTCCTTTAAGTTTTGGCAACTGAATTAATATTTGAACTTGCTTTTCATTAGCAAGTACTTCAACCATCTGATTGCAACAGTATTTTGATGTTCAGGTTGTCAAGCAGTAGACAAGCTAGTGAATAACTCCCGTACAGACATAGGCGCAAAAGCAATCGGCCAAGATATTGAAGCATTGGCCGTTTTTTTGCTACCTCTAAAGAGATGGTCCAAAGAATTAAGTTCTCAGAGGTACTTCATCTGTAACCTATCCGAGTTTATTCTTGCATCCAGTAGAACTTGCTGATGGATGTTGGATTTGCTTATTTTCTTGGAAATGTGCATGGGTAGTGGGGATTTTTGCCATAATTGTAGTCATGATTGTTTAAATGTTAACTAGCAAGAAAGTCAATCCATAAGGATATTCTTTGATATTACTTCTCTTGCTCCATTCGAATTTAGCCAGAGCATAGATTTCCTAACCATAAGGGTATGGCACAGGCATGTTGCCGCCGAGAAGTGATTGCAATTTGCATTACATTCAGGCATGTACTTAGTGAGAGACGATGATAGTCCATGGATTGTCATTGACAATGTCCAATCTGGAAAACCGAAATTCAGTTCTTTCAATGAAGGAACCTACAAGCTTCGTCTGTGTGACTACAAATTTCCAACATAGGAAGTAGGATGAGTTTCCGATTGCACAAGATGCCAGTACTAGCTCCTATTCAAATTCTTCCATCCTGGGTGCTGATTTTTTTTTCTTTTAAATGGCTTAGTTCCATGTTGATATTCATCATTTGATGTCAATACTACAACCTGGAGTCATCATCTCTGTAATAAAGCCTTTGTATGACTAAAAGCGGAAATATCTTGATAGTCTGGTCCTTGCGAATCTGCTATATCTCGTGTCTTTTATTCCGTCCCTCTTATGTAAGTTTAGTGTTTTTTTTTTTTTTGTGGGGGGGAGTTTACTTTCTACCTGAACAATGAAAGAGAGATCAAATTGCTCTTTGAGCGAGCTCACATTTGCGACGCACTTGAGCACTTGTGTTCTGATGCCTACATAAATGAAAGCGTAGTTAATGGATGAAATGTTTTTTGTCTTCTGTCTTGTGAAACTTTTAGTGTGATTACGGCTCCGATATCCTGCTACTCTGTCATGCAAGATTTTGCAGGTTAAGTCACTGCATAGCTCAATTGCTGCATTTTGATAATGTTTCGGCATGTGATGTTATTCTTAAAATCCACTGATTTAGTTGCCCAAATTTTGCAGTGATTGAGACATCCTAAGGTCCAACCAGGCACCGACGATTATCTCTAACTTAGTCGCAGCTGGGGCCATTAATTTCAAAGGGCTAAATGATGAATGGCTTACTTAAGTTCTTCAATTCACAGCAACTGTAGTTAGCTTGACATCCGTCTAGTTTAATGATTTAGTAACAAAGGTCGATTAGTGCTAAACTTCATTTGGATTGTGTGCCCCACTTTCATGTTAGTTCAACACATTGTCTCATGATGAAAAAGGTTATCATAAATGCCATTCAAGTATCAGAACTTTGCTCGATGATTTTATCTTAGCTCTTGTAATTAGTGCTATTTTTCCTTCAAATAATTTATGCAGTAAAATAGATGCACAATTTATATACTTCCATTTTTCGTCTTCAATTTCTTTTCCCGCGTTCCTGCTTTATTATTCTAATGATTTGGGTAAATTGTTCAACAATTCATTTTGGTCTTTTTGTTTCTGTCCTGAGTGAGCAGTAATGCTTTTGTTACATTTTTCGTTTGCTAAATTCATCAATTACGCGTGAATGTCTCTTTTATGTCTGTTATTCGTCTTCTTCTGAGTAATTTATTTGAATGTATTCATTTTTGTGTCTTACTTTTCAGGGTTTGGCAATTATCAAAGTATTGGTTGACCAGTCTGGAATTGCAGTTTCAAATCCTTACTTCAAGCACTGGGTGGCCTTAGCTAATGTCTTCTCACAGTTACATTTTTTTATTGGCATTTCTGAATTGTAACCAGTGTGCAAATTGCATGCTGCGATATTGTGATGTTGAATATGCAGGTTGTTCGATGCAATGAAGATGCATCTGGAAGAATTTTGAATGAGTCCATAGGTTGCATTGCAGTCGTGTTGTCTAGAGTGGCTCATACTGTTAAAGCATCTTCAGATATCAGTAATGATGCAGAATATGTGCCCTCCGTGGTTTTCGAAACTGTGAAAGATATAGCAGATCATGCCAAAGCGTAAGGACTGGTGGAAAAGCTCTGTCTCTGCTTAGAAATTGCTCGTTCAAGTCTATCCTCTTGCTCGCCAAATTTACTACAAGCTGTTTGTGAAGGATGCAGAGCCCTGTGGTTGTTGATTAATTCCCTCGAAACCCTCTTTACAGAGGAATTGCTTATTTGTATCCTTTTGGATGCTGTACAAAGTCCTCCACAAGGTTTGTGGATTGGGAAGATTCAAACAAGAATCATTGATATGATGACAAGGGCATTCCTCGAGTCAAAGTATCCATATATCATTCACTTCATCAGCCTCTTGAGACTTGCAGCTTTGGCTTTTTATTCAGGTGCTTTTTTCCTAACCTAAAATATATCTTCTTAAATAGTGGTATAGATTCCCTTCTTTGAAATTGGTTTTTTCTTTCACAATGATTAATCGAGGAAAGTTGCTTACATGAGACTTTGAGGCCTCCGTGAATTGTTTGAAACTTTTAGCTCTTATTCTCTCTCAGTGATCATATAGGTAAGAGGTCATTTTGTGTTTTATGTGTTTCAGCTATTATCAAGGTGTTGCCTGCAGAACAGAAACAGTGGTGGTGACTGGTAAGGAGCTGCGCAAGCCACATAGAAGAATTGGAATGTTTCAGAGATATTCTCCCTCTTAGGCCTTTGTGCTTCATGTTCAAGCAAAAATGAGCAAACAGGGGAAACAAAGAACTTGAAGAACAAATTACATAAGCCTACTGCTATGGCTCAGCTGGCATCCCTTGTCATGTCCATGGCAGCACAAATGTTTGAAGATGTCAGGAAGAAATTCTGCAGCGTCTATTCTGACATCATCTTAAACAAAGCAATCTTCTCACTCACAATTCTTTCGAGTTATTTTCTTCTGATCATGGGGTGAGAAGTAAATGCCAACCGCATTCTGCATCAGCAACATTGGCTTCTGCTTCTATCGTATCTCTTGAGGGCACAAATTCCCACTCCATGGTCTCCAGGATTGCTGCCCCTTTGATCCCCCAGACATCTGTAACTGTGTGACTACCTCAACACATCCCGTGTAAATAAACATGGAGGGGTTGATGAAACTATCATTTTGGCGTGGGGTCAGAGATGGATTTGTCGGTCTGCTGGAAATGACGCCGAAGAGTCTGCTCACCATATGTGTTCATATTGTATTCATATGCTTCTACTCAATTTCGTTACGTAACAAATTGTCAAATGCACCTTATGGAAAAGTTGATAATGCAAACAATGGAGATGGGTTGTCCCGATTGGAGTTTTATGGACGGTCTCCGCAATATCTCACTGTCTTTATGGTGGACATCCAATATTTCGTCAGATTTTCCTTAGATCCGAGTTCGTCAATGTCATCTTGAATTTAGTATAGGATGCCCATGTTCAGCCAGTGAGGTGTCGGAGTAGGCCTGGGTGAGGGAAGGATGTTAGCATTTCACTTGTGTTGTGGCATCAGAGTCTGCTTCCATAAACGGTGTCTCTCTCCTCAATATAGGGATGCCTTGGGGGAGAAAATACAAAGAAGACAGAGACATGACGAAGGCGATAGAAGAGGACATGGGAAAGTATATTTGGATCCTTCACTTCTAGTAGTCTCTCTCTCTCTCTCTCTCTCTTTTACATGTACAAGGGACATATTTTATGTTCTACACTGTTGTAAAAGACAAGAAAGTTGTTCTTATGAAATTAGATTTCTCTATTTACGATATGTGAAATTAGATTTCTCTATTTACGGAATGTCGCATACGCTCAAGTATTTTTCGTCCTGAAGTAACAGAGTGGCATTTTCTGCAATATTGCTTTTTTACATCTGGGTAGCTATATAATTTATGAGTGCTTTTGCTTCAATTTTTTACAATCTTCTTTCTCAATGTAAGCCTGCATTGCAGCCACAACACAAGAGTTAGGCACTGCAAATAGCATCCATAAGTAGAGTATGCCTCGGTCCACCCACAATGGGCGGGAGTGTGTGTGTGTGTGTGTGTGGGGTGTCTGTGAGAGAGAGAGAGAGAGAGAGAGAGAGCAGTAAAGTACACAAATGAAACTAAACAGCCCCATCTCATGATCACCAAAAGATTGGGAAGAAGCAGAGTCAAGCTTGAAAGTAATCAGTCAAATTAAATGCTTTCCTCTCGCCCACCATCTTTCCTTTTCACAAGCCTAACTATGTAATCAACATTATTACATAATTCACATATCTATTTAAAATAATTTCTGATTTCGAAAAACTAAGTATAACGTCATTTCCCAATTTCACTGTACTTGCAGTACTCAAGTTGAAGCTTAAATCGAACTTATGATATTTGTTAAATAATAATAAAGTTGAGCCAAATCAAGCTCCAGCTCGTGAAACACTTTACCAAGTCAAGACCAAGAGTTTGAGTATCTAGAATCTCATATTTGAGTATGTTATACTTGAGTTATAAGATAGTACTTGATAGATTTGTAAAGCATTTTACCAAGTCAAGACCAAGGGTTTGAGAATCTAGCATATCATATTTGAGAACGTTATACTTAAGTGATAAACAGAATTGAATAGATTTGGTTTGGTCACGCACGAACCTAGGACCAAAGGGTATTGGCAAAAAATTAAAAACTACGCTGGAATACAGCAAAATAGAGGGATCATAGAAGCCCAAATAATTTTTTTCACTCGGTGTGTGTAAATGACTAATCTTAAGTGGGCTATTTCATATATCCTCAAAAAATCAATGTGCAATGTAAGTTGGATATGGTGACTAATACAAGTTGTCAGTATACGAACAGGGATATTATATCATCTTTAGTTACAACATCCACTAGCTAGGTATAAAACTTCCTTTAAAAGTCAGAATGTCAAGTCCAAATTGAAATTCGGGGGGAGAATTAACAGTCAAACCTGTCTTGATGTTTTCAATTACAATGAAACAATAAAATCAGGAAGCTGAAAAAATAGTTTCTCGATACCGCGTTTTTCTTGTAAATCGAACATTTGATTTGATGAGATACATTGATAATAATATCTGTATAAAAATCGTGAGCGCAAACATAAAAAGAGCCTCTCAACTTGAGCTTAAACCACGATGTGAATGCATCTGAAGTTCAAACAGGAAAAATGAATTAGCAATTTGATAAACAACACCATCATGTCCAGCAAGCACAATTTTATTGGTAGATAGATGTCTCCTCCACTATAGTCAATGTCACACAAGTGCCTACAGTTGTCTACACCCGCAGTCAAACTAGCAAATGTATTCAAACAGAAACCAAATCTAATCCCCTTTGGCCACTACCTACCCGTTTAGGGTCCATGATGATCAAAGCTACTTCCCTGCAAGAACCAGATGTGTACACATAAGCGAGAACTTGTCGACTTTATCTTTCCTAACCCTCTACCTTTCACCCGTGATCATATGTATACAAAGCGTGCATTTACGTTTGTCAAGTTTTCAAAAGAAGTAACCCGAAGAAATTATCTTTTCTGGCACCACTGACGGGGTGAACTATATGATGGTATGATTTTGAAAAGGACTAGCAACTTTGGATCTGCTGCCATAGGATCCCTTATCTGAGTGTGCAAATGAGGGTTTAGCAAGACAATAGTTAAGCTGCTGATAAATTACAACCACCATAAGAAAGCAAATGGTGACACACTGATGAAAAAAATTCAATCTATAGACTACATGTCTCTACATATGGATTTGCATTTAGCATGCAAAGATGGCATTGAGCTCAATCGAAGTCGAGACAAACACAAAACTACAACACGTCAAAAGACAAAAATCCTGGCGGTTCCCCTGCGAGCCCCACATCTCCGTTTACTCTCCTCTCCTCCCTCACCGACCTCGCGAGATCGATCCTGGCCTACAAATCCAGGTGGAGGAGGTCATGAAGGTCCCCAAAGGTTCCGAAATGTTGTCCTTCCTATTGTCGTCCGTCCTGGTGAGTTGCGGATTTGGTCCCTTTGATCGTATATCTGAGTGGTCGATTCTCGTTAGTTTTGATTGTTCGTCGTCGCATTTTTCATCACGAACTTATCCCCCCGTGAAGACTTTGAGAAGCAGGGGTGCCGTATGAAATGTGTTATGTGTAGATTGGGAGTTGGGTTAATGATTGATTCAAACAATGAACGAGGAGCCAATGTTATTTCAATATTCTTAAACAACAAAAAATTATTTAGAATATCCACATCGGCACTAGTCGTTTCACGTAGGATAATCGACGTCGTCATCAAAATTGACCGAATAGACCCAATTTGTAAAAATACAAAAGTTTATGACTGAATTAGCATCAATCCAAAAGTTTATGACTCAATTGGCACAAATGCAATTTCCCCACATATAAGGGGATCATCGCTAGATGTCTTCTTGCTTAAGATTCTAGTAATTCGTGGCAAAATTTCGAGAAGCCGTTCCCGCGGTTTTGACTCGTAGTTACATATGTATATATGTACAGGACAATGTAGATCAAACTTCCTCTTTCGCTGTTGCCTTGATAAACCTTTTGCGCCCATCAAAGTGGCATGCCCTGCCTTGGAACCAGAGTGGATTGGTCATCCAATGCTTGATGAGATTTACTTTGCTGATCTAACTTATCCTTAAAAAGATTCTTATGCACTTATATTTGTTGCGAAAATTTCATGAATAATTCGTTATGGGCATCTGCATCTCAAGAATAAAGTCCAACTTTCCACGACCACGAAGGTTATTGAGAGTACTATACACTTCGTTGATCTTGACGGCGTCCTTCGCATTGTAGAACTGGGAAGGTTTTCTCTAACTATTCGAGATTCGTGCTTTGGATTATTTACCTTATGAGCTGATTTCTTTTGTTTGGCGATGCAATTCTACTTTAGGAAGAGCTGCCATTAGTGGAAGGCCATTCCAAACGATCCTAGCCTTTCTCAGTGAACTCAAATCAAGGTTTATGGTCGGCGATCAAGGGTCACCTCTCAAGGATCCCCACGGCCACGGAGTCTCGGCCTATTATTCTCGTCTACATCGATGGTCATCTCCAGAAAATTTACCTGTACGTTCTTGTTTGGTATAGTCGCAATCGGGAAACTGTTTTTTCCCAATAATCTCATGGTTTCTTGTGATGAAATAGACTTTGCTGCTTTGACAAGGCCACTTCGATCGCCTTCGGCAGGAAGGGAAGTGAACTTGAATTGGCAAGCGATCAGATCCGAGGCATGGGGAAGGTGCCTAATTTGTTTTACGGACTTAGACTTATTTTCAAATTAAAAAAAAATTAATTGCAACAATATCATTAATAAGTTATAAGAACAAATATTTCATAATTTGATTAAATATAAAAATATTTAAGTAATACGAGTCAGGTCAGGTCGAGCATGTGTTGGGTATGAGTCGGATTAGGCATGGGTCGTTAAATTTGTACTGTATTAATATAGGTTAAAATATTTTAAAAAATAAGTTAAAATAGATTCAACGAATAAATATGGGCATGACCATATCCGATCCGACTTCGATGCTCTGCGCAGGAGGATCGCACTCGAAGTTGTTTGGGGGCAGAAGGCAAACCAATCATGTAAAAAAAAAAAAAAGAACTGCGTAGTTTTCCCTTGGGGCAGAATTAAGATTTAGGGCTTTTGGATTTCCAAGGAAGTCGACGTCTTCGCGCGAGCTCTCTCCCCCGCTGTCTCTCTCGTGAAGAGAGCGCTTAGGGCTTTAGGGTTTTTCAACGGCTTCTCCGAGTCGGTGACCAACGGCAAGGTAAATATGTTGCTTCTAATTCAGTGCTCTTCACGCTCATGTCGTCTGAAATCCAAATTCTGTGAGCTGGATGAGCGAAATTAAAGTTCTAATTGATTGCTCCGATCCGTTCGACGCAGGGGTTGATTCCGTGTAGCAGTGGTTTTTAAGAGAAGCGTCTTGGCAGACACTGCGAAGATCATGGAGAAGAACAAGAACCTCAAGCGCAAGAACGATCTGAGGAGGATCGTCGTAGAGAGTTTATAGGAGGTGCGCTCACGTTTCGTGCTCGTTTTTATGCCGGGGAAAATAAGCTTCTTTTCTATCTGAATTTTACATTTTCAATCTCAGACAAGTGCTGTTTTTAGATGGTTAGGACGAACATTGTTTGGTTTGCTGTTTTCGGATTCTGTGGGGGCGTATACTGCACTCCTTCTTCCTTTTTCAGTTGAGATTTTCTAGATAAATCTCTCAAGTTCTGGTTAGGTCTTGGAGAATTGTATAATATTCGAACACCATTGCATAATCTGACTCATTTTCCAACCGTTTAGGGCGACTCTCCCCCTGAATTAGGTTGGTTCTTCTTCAGTAGCATTATTAGCTTCAATTTGTGGTGAACTGGATTCGACTTGTCTTGAATCCAATGTGTTGTTTATGGTTCAATTTTTTATATTGGATGGGTTTGAGATATCAGCATGACTTTGAGATCTCTAGCTGGGCTACTTCTGTTTCTTCAAAATCTGTTTATCTTGCCGGTTCCCTCACCCCCCCTTCTCTTTGAGAGATTTTTCAGCCAAGTTAGTAAAATAGTACATACTATGCTGCCCAGAATTTATTAACCCTTTTTTTTTCTGGAGACATTTTCTTTACCAGATTTTTAGTTCAGTTTAAATATTGTGTGAAAGATATATGTTTTGTTTCACATGAAACTTCTTTGTAAATGAATGAGGCCTTGGTATAGGCTCTGTCTGTAAATAAAGCCGAAGCATGAAATGGAGATAGATTTAGCTGTTCAGCAAGGATTTTGGTTACATAGGATCGCTCTTGTGTACTTTTCGATTGACATTAGAAACAAAGACAGTCTTTGCTTGGTGTTTGGATCATTTGGCAATTCTGGGTATCAATCACCTTAAAATGGCATGTGCAGTGTCTTTGCTTTTTGGAATACGTGAGCGGCCAGCCTATTTTTTAGTGGGAGGCTAGGCTTCATTATGGTGGATTTTGGTGAGGCTAAGCAGGGTGAACCAGGAAATCTGGAGGAGAAAAGTGAAAGGCAAACATCTGAACAAGGTAATTCCTATGTACCATACAAACTCCCATCTTTCTAGCAGCTTCAAAATCATGCTGCTCGTACTTTCCCTCTTAAGAATGTTAGTATACTGATTCAGTGTTTTTTCCATTGTCAACGTGTAGCTTTTCAGGGGATCGTCAAAAAATAAGAATATCAGGAAACGGATGGTTGAAGAAGATGATGATTAAGATTCCAAGAGGGAGAGTTCAGTGTTACGTAATCAGACGAAACCTCAAAGGGCGGACAATAAGCTGTATTTTACAACTGGATCCTCCAAAAGCTTGGTGTCTGCTGAATCAAAGATTGATTCTGATAAAACTATATTTCAATTTCGTTCTTCAAAAGAAATTCAAGTTGAATATGATAGCAGAGCAACAACAACACTGGAAACTGAGACACTTATGTATGAAATTACCATAAAAAATCACTTTCAGATGTATGAAATTACTTCTATTTTTATATTTTTGGTTAGTACACTTATGTGCACTAGAAGAAGCTTTTCCGTTTTCCCCCATGCTTACTTGCTTACTATGATGCTCTTGAATTTTTGCTGATGATTCTAAAGCAAATTTTCATATTTCTAGCCTAATCCTGGAGGATCTTGTCCTTTTTGTCCTAGACCTTTTCTTGACGAATACTAACTTTAGGCTTTACCCTCTTTTTTTTTCAATCAAGTTGATTCTCCAACTTAGAATTTTCTAATTTAGTCGAGTGTTCACTTGTACATGGACATGCTCGTGCAATAACTATGTACCGGTGTCATTAACAAGCTTTTCTGGCAACAACATTGATGGACGTTGAGAGGAGACATGGTCTACTAAATTACTTAATTCCAGGGGATCTAGTACGGGCGGCTTTGTTCCCAGTTCCAGGAGGTATAGGATCGGTCTGGTCCTCAGCTCCAGAAATTGAGGATTGGAACTACCGGCTTGGTTCCTAATTCTTGAGAGGAACTAGATCGGATCGAGAATTGATCATCCCTGAGATGGCTACACATTTTGCATCCTCGAAAAAGTGACAAAAGATATTCATGTCATAGACGAGGCATCTCAATGAAGGGCAGTTAAAGGAAGTTGCACCAATCCTAACATGATGTCAATGTGCGCAAATTGCTCGAGGAATAACAAAATGACATGGTCAATTACAAGCTAGATGTGATCATGCGGATGGTCTTCTTGGACGAGCCTGAAGACATTTGCCTCGCGCTCGACCTCCTGAGCCCTAACCCTACCCGCTTGGTCGAGGACTGGGCCACAAGAGGAGGCTTGGAGAAGATCGACTGGTCCAAGGCCCCGTTCTACATGTACTACAAGGACCTCGACATCGAGGCGTTTGTGAAGCGGAATTGTCGTGTACGATGTGGATGCATCCTGTTTGGTGGCCCCGCCGCCACACACATTCTCTCTTTTTATCTGCTCCTAATGCTCAGCACATGAGAGATGAGGAGCAGGAGAAGGTGCAACCAAAAATCAATCACAACATGCATTGAACCAAAACACAGACACACACCACTGACGAACAAAAGAACAAAACTTTGTTTATGCATGGCGGAAAGGCGAGACCCGCTCATGATTAGCGCCACCAAACCGCCGATCAAGGGGACGAAAAAAACGAAGGATATGGACGACGGAAGCTCCATCCCCATTCCTCAGCAATTATCGAAATTGATTATTAAAAAAAAACAATTCACAAATTGGATCACATTCCACCTAACCGATGGATTTGAAGAGAGAGCAGAGGAGATCCGAGTAGAGTAAATTTGGGGGAGGAATTGAGGAGAGAGAAACGGATTCGAGGGAATCCAGGGAAACGGACGGCTGGGATTAAACCCTAATCACCCCTGCCCGGATCCCACCTAGGCAGGGGATCCGGTTCCTCCTTATTCTATGATGGGTCAGCCCAATTCCGCCACTATCAAATTGCAATGGGCGGTGCGAAAGCCTTGAGATTTGAGGCGATAACATTAATGGGTACTAATTTGATGCTTCTTCTTCTTCTTCTTCTTTCTTGAGAAAATGGATCTAATTGCAAAAGCAAGGACAAAATCTGCCAAACCTGTAAAGTCATCTTATACAAGACGTGATCATGGACGGCAAAACATGGAACGCAAGGGAAAAAAAGTTAGAGACTTTTTGAGAATTAGAAACCGTACCAAGAATTTCAAGCTAAAATGCAATTTACATAGGATTTTGTACACGCAACAAAAGATGCGGGCAAACATCTAGTAATTTCTCTCTCTCTCTCTCTCTCTCTCTCTCTCTCTCTCTCTCTGGAACCGGCTTTCTACATTACACAATATAACACTTGCACCCCGAAATGCAGCAGCTCCCAGGAAACACTTGACACCTGACTCTTTTTTGAATGATAAAATCTGGTAAACTGAAGAAGCAGCTGCTCATGAGGCATTTATACCAGCAATAAGTAGTAGTTGTGAAAGCAATCTATGAATTATCGAAAAGTCCTGCAATATATGTATCCACAAATTATGGACGCAAGATTTGCATGTCCTTCTTAAAAAAGTATTATTCTTATACCAAATTATCAGCAAATACCTTCATCCTTTCATGAAAAGTGCCATTGATGAAGGATTCATGGAGTGACCGCTTCACAAGATTACGTCCCCTGCAAGACATGAATGCCAGGTGTTTCAACTTAAGAATCAGGAGTCACCACAAAATTCAAGAACTGTAACGGTGGGATCCCACTTGCACGATATTGTCCGCTTTGGGCTTTGCAACCCGCACGGTTTTGCTTTTCCCGGCACTCAGCCGGGGAAAAGGCCTCATGCAAGTCAAGGGCCCCCCCAAGGCTTATAAAGCCACCCAAGACCTCCCCCTAGGCAATGTGGGACTAGGGAGGGGATGTCATAATCTCCCCCCCTTCGAACACAACGTCCTCGTTGTGCCCGTACCGCAACCGCACTGGGGCTCACGGGCTCGCGGACGACACCGCTACCGCTACCCAGCTACCGGGGTCCACACATGCGGTCGGGGGTCCGCTCTGATATCATTTGTAACGGCCGGGGTCCCACTTGCACGATATTGTCCGCTTTGGGCTTTGCAACCCGCACGGTTTTGCTTTTCCCGGCACTCAGCCGGGAAAAAGGCCTCATGCAAGTCAAGGGCACCCCCAAGGCTTATAAAGCCACCCAAGACCTCCCCCTAGGCAATGTGGGACTAGAGAGGGGATGTCACAAGAACAGTAGAATAGTTGCCCGAAAAACAAGTGCTAGAACTTCGCAGCACTACATATTCATTTCTCAGTTTAAGCACTAGAAGATTCAAAAGCATTTAATAGGTCGCGAGCATTTTGACGATGCGCTGCACCACACATGCGTCAATAAATCATAGTCTCACACAAATATCCACCTGATTGTGCATACCGGATTCAAGTGGATGACTGTTGACACCTAAATTTTGATCAACCTTTTTCTTCCTCTATTTTTCAAAAATTCATAGAAAATTCATAAAAAGCTAAAAAATTACAAAAACCAACTTTGGTAGCCTTGGCCAAGCTAAAGGGACCATTTTGGATAAAAATATTTTTTTTCATATTTTTCCTATATTATTATTATTATTATTTTCGAAAAATATAAAAATAAAAATAAAATAAAAAAAGTAGTATTCGAGGTCACAAAAATATATACAAATAGTAGGTATTTTTATTTTTAATTTTCTTTACTTTAGGACCTCATAAAACAGTAAAATTCAGGTTCCATTTTAGGTGTTCACTGATCACCGTAAAATTGAATTTGACAAAAATATTAGTAATGATTAAAAGGAAAAGGAGTGAAAACATCATCATTTAAAAGGAAAAGGGAACTAATCATTTTGTCTTCGCTTTTGATTATTTTATTATTTTTTTTTTACTTTTTAGTATTTTATTATATTATTATTATATTATTATATTATTATATTATTATATTTTTTTATTACTTTACTCTCCTCCCCTCTCCTTCATCACCCGCAGCATTCCTCTTCTTCTTCTTCTCTTCTTCTCTTCTTTCTTTTCTTCTCATTTTTTCATCCTCCCCTAGATTACGGCGACCACCCTCACCGCCACCTTGCTCCGCCACCCTCCGACGCCGTGCCGAGATCCCGTCCGTCTTGCTGTTTATCACGACCTCGTGGAGCTCCTAGATACCGCAATCCCCCTCCATCTTCCTCCTCTGTTTCGCCCCCTGCCACGTCGTCGCTCTTCGTCGTCGCCGCTTGGCCACGAATCCATCGTGTTTGGGCCGATCCCGGCCGTGGGCCGATCCCGTGGGCCGGTGGCCGTGCGCCTCGGCCATGGCCGAGGTCGTGGGCCGAGGACGTCGGCCGAGTGGCCGTGCGTCTCGGCCATGGCCGAGGACGTCGGCCGAGTGGCCGTGCGTCTCGGCCATGGCCGAGCCCGTGGGCCGAGGCCGTAGGCCAAGGCCATGGCCGAGCCCATGGCCGAGGCCGTGGGCCAAGGCCGTGGGCCGAGGCCGTGGGCCAAAGCCGTGGGCCGAGGCCGTGATCTTGGGCCGAGGCCGTGAGCCCATAGCCGGTCCATGGCTGAGTGAATTGGCCCGTTTCCGAGCCGGGATTTATTTATTTTTTAAATTATTATTATTTATTACCGGTCTTAAAACTTGTAAAATTGATTGTTGACATTTTGATGTGGTGATCGACAGGTGATGTGCATGGAGATGGTCGCAGGCTGGGGCTGGGCGATTGAAGGCCGGTGTCCAATCCGGTATGTTTTACGTACCCGATCCGTGTATTAGGGTTATTTTTCTAAAATGTCGCCATTATAGATTTGGTTTGCATGTATTTATCTCAGTTCAGTAGTTAGCTTATTTATCTGGTTGAGTGTTGTCTATTGCCAATGATATGTTTTTTGTTAAAATATTTTCTGAAAATATAAAAAAATATTAATAAATCAGAAAATGCCAAAAAAATGGAAAAATTAAAGAAAAACAAAAAAATTGAGAAGAATTGCAGAAAATTACTAAAAAAATTCTAGAAAATTCCCAAGGCTGAAAATGATCAAAAGAAATTGATTGGTTGTCGTTTTTTTAGGATTTCCTCCCATTTAATCCAAAACGACGATTTTACCCCTCAAAGGGTAAATCGTCTTTGATATTCCGATGAATTGTGGAAATTGCTTAGAATTTGGCGATGAGCCAGATATGTGGCTAAACCTTATGTCTAGGATTTCCACATTTCATTCTCATTTTTAGAAAATGACGATTTTACCCTTCGAATGGTAAATCGGTTTCTAAAATTCCAAAAAATCATGAAAATTGCAAAAAAAAAATAGGAAATGGGTCAATTGAGTGACCAAACCTATTTTTGACATCGTTTTACTCCGAATTCATTCCGAAATGATGATTTTGCCTTTTTTGGGCAAATCGTCCCTTTTGTCTCAAAATTACGACTTTACCCCTTATGGGTAAAATCATGTCTAAATCATTCCTAAGCTTGATTGATACTTATTTAGGTTAATAGAGCCTTCTTATGAGTGTCATGTTGATTTGATGTGTTTACTTTGCATACTTGGATTCATTGATTTGCGCCTTTTATTTTTGATTGTGATTGCCAGGATAGTCATTCCTATTTGCATGAATTCCTAGATTTAGGATTCATATTCCACTCATCTGCATGAAATCTTAGGTCAGAAAATTCAATCAATTTAGGTACCGAAAGGGCGTCAACTCTGACAGTTGGCGTAACTAAGTCCCCGAACCCATTTCTCTGGTTATCGCAGAATTGAATAGAAACTCCCGACTATTCAATAGGGTGGTCCAATCATACCCTCCAAAAAATGATTGGTGGCGACTCCATGGCATGCACACTTAACACATGTCACTAGACCACACTGAAGGTCGACTACGTATACCTCCGTTGCGATTTGGGTAACGGGCCTTGGGAGAGGCCCGCGTCTGACCAGACTGGACGGCCCATTAGCCCTCGAGAGCCCACGGCGAACCTCGAGAGGGTCGCGACAGACTGGCGACTCCGCTGGGGATTTAGAGAACTTGAGCCGATTAAAAAGTTGATTGATTTTTCTAACCCTGCAGGCGCTCTTGAAGGTGAGGTAAGTCCGCTCATGGTAGGTGTTATATGTTTTTGCAGATTGGAGAGATAAGGGGTGTAGTCCGTGATTAACATTGTCTTATGCAGGTTGGCGTAGGAATGTATGTTGTATGGATGATTTGAAGTGCTGATTGATAAACTGTTGTGCATGATTGGCATCGTGATGATCACGACACATGGACACACACAACCGCGCCTAAAACCCCGGGCGCCGCCTTTAGGAACACAATAGAAGGAATTAAAAATGGAATCTCCGTGAGGAAAAACACGGGGTAATCCACTTTTCAATTCCGCTCGCTTCGAACTATGGATCGAGTCCCAATGCAACGATAGTTGTGCAATGGAATCGGCTCTTTCTAGAACTCGAGGTGGGAACCTTGACCTTAGGTGCCAAACCATTCGATTTTTAGAAGTTCACCATCACTTGTCTCATGCGCATGTCTTTGGACGGTTGGTACACCTAAAACCGCACATAAGTCGATGAGTTTGGTTGGTAAGACTCTATATCCCTCAAATTTATTTCAGTTCAGATAAATATAGGCATTTCATTCATTGCATTCTGGTGATTAGATTAAATGCCATTTCAAGGATAGATGCGTGTGTTTTTTTTTTTTTTCCAAACGTCCTTGATAGAAGACGAGGAGGGCGATATCCCGTCACGAACACCGAGTGTGCAACAAAGGAGCCTACTATGGACATTATTGAGATATCGTCCAATTAAGATGAAGAGTTGGGGCAAGTGATCCGGAAGTCACAGATCGAACTTGGGGCATCCTTAAACGTTAGGATCACTTTCTTTGGTTTCATTTTCCATTACTAGTCCTCTTGTATAGGGTTTATTTTTATCGAGGCTTTCTCTATCTCACCCCTTAGAATGATTGTATTAGGGATCTATTGGTGTATACATTCAGATGGAACTTGGTTGTATTTCTTTTTGACGGGTCATGGGAATGTGATAGTGGCATTTTCTCTAATCATCTGAATACTCCCAAGTCAAGTTTATAATTCCTTTAGAGGAAACTATTTCGCTAGAAGGAATTATACACTTGAATTGGTCCATGCATGTCATACGTCACTAGTAATCCACGATAATTGATCAAGATTATTGGCGTTATTTCGAATTTAATGACAAGATAGATGTCCAAATTGCTCTCGTTCTTAACAAAACGGCCTTGATTTGGATGCCGTATCTTCAATTAAATTTAAAACACGTCGTTATGCCTTGCACTTTTGACTAATTTGCTCTTCTGAAAATTGGTCAAAAGCTATTATCGTGAATTACATTCCTTTCAATAGTATGCTTTCTTTCGAGGAATATTGATAAAAACTTTTCGCACAAGATTAAAACCCTTGTAAAAAGTTTGTCCTTATTAATCACGAGCAAGCATAAGATTGAAAGGGGTTTATGCTTTCTTTTTCAAATTATTCCTTCTGATTCTGTCGTTTCATTTGCAGGTAAAAAATAGGTAATAGAGAGAAATCTTTTCCCGGATAAGTCTGAGGCTATTCTTTCATCTGACCATGAGCGAGTTAGAAAATCAGAGCACATATACTCGACTTATTATGGATCGGCTCATCTAAGTCTAAGATGTCCGGATGCTCGAAGAAATGGACCATATAAAAGCTAAAACACACACACAGGAGCTTTCATTCACTTTCGCTCAATCGAAAGACTTTCAAAGCAGATTAATACAGATTAGAGAGGCGGAAAAATAAAGCCGAACTGAGCCCTAATCAGCAGCACGAATGAGCTCAATTGGCCCTCCATATGGTTGATTCCCTGCCTACGCTCACCGCTCCGTATATCATGATCCGTGAGCTGGAGAAGAAGGCGCTTGCACTCATTCTTAAGGTCAGCAACCTTGGCCCTGTGATCTTCAGCAGCAAGTTCCAAGTCCCGGACCAGTTCCCTCCCACGGGATACATCCGCCGTAACAGTATCGAGTCGCTCTTCCAACCAATCGCTCTGAAACTTCAACATGATGTTACGACGATCGTGCTCATAGGTGATCAGGCACAAGGCCAAACGCTCCACCAAATTTCCACGTTCACGAAGCATCGTCGAGACCCGCTCGTTGGCAGTTTCCATAACCTCGTTGTGGCTGTCAGCCACGAAGTTAGTCAACGTCAGGCAGTCACAGCGGTCTTCGTAGCGGGCTCGCAAGACACGAGCCACGAGAACTTCCCGGTGAGCAACGCGGTAAGCCTCTAGAAAGTTTGCAAAGAGGGCTGGGAATGTTTTATACTCCTTCTCCAACTCAGTACCCTCGATGGAAGTAGTGTCAGTGGCCGCAAATAGAACGCGGATCTCAGCCTCGATCTCCGGATGATCGGCTATGTAAGCATAGCCCCGACCCAAGAGATTATAGAGTTTTTCCCATCGGGCCGGGACTGCGATTGAAAAGACGCAAGCATGGGAAGAGTCAGAGGAGGAAGCAGAAGATGAAGCCATTTCTTGTTGGAAGGATGGAAAGGAAGACGAGTGCGATGGAATGAATGAAAGTGAAAGCTGGGCAAATGAGAGCACTAACCTTCTCCTCGTTTCATAGTAGCTCAAAAATGGAGAAAAGTTACGGCAATAATGCTTGTGGAGCCGGGGTAGTTAATGTAAAGCAGGGGCTGCTCCTCCCGTGAAGCATCAGACATGTCTCGATCCGCGATTTCAGGCCTGACGAGTTTGAAAAGTTGTAAAAGAGTTGTCTATTTCACCATTATTGAGATGGAGCGGGAGTCGAGCGCAAATATCGAAGGAGCCGCGGTAGGGTTGATAGTTTTGTCATGATGAAAAGCTGAGCGGGTGGTGGACGTAATTTAGTCTTTTGAGAGATAGTGGGGGACAGGTTCGGCTATCGAGGAAAGAAAAGCGATCCGTGATCTCTCCACCATGAAAAGGAAGGAAGACGACAAGACGAGAAACTCAAAATCTCTAGAAGAGCGCTCGCCTGGTGATCGTCTTCCATGCTCGAAGAGCGACTCCTGAGTACGCAAAGTCACTCAAAAGAAAGTTTAGAGAGAGTAAACATAGGAAGATGATTACAAGACCTTGAGTGATTAAAAAAGGACGAACAAACCTTTTCTTGATCCAGTATGTTTAACAGTCATAGTCATTTGTTGGAGATGACTGACCCAAATGTCCTAGGTAATGTGCAGTTGGGAGACCTCGAAGTCTTTGGGATCGAGCCAGATGTCGAAACCATACTACCCAACCCTGCTGGCAACGAGGTTCAGGATCAGGGCAGCGACGATGACAGTGGTGGCGACGACGACAGTAGCAGCAACGACGACGGCAGCGGCGATGTCCCATCTCGTGGAAGAAGACGTCGCCGGCTCTATACTGAGAAGGAAATCCAGATACTCGAAGCCGCCTTCAATAAGTGCCGTTACCCGGATACGAGACGAAGAAGAAAATTAGCCCGGAAATTAGAGATGGAACCCTTAAGGGTCAAGCACTGGTTTCAAAACAGACGGGCCAGATCAGTGGTTCGGGGAAAGTGTCAAGAGCTCGAAACTCTAAAAGAAGAATACGCCAAGCTTCGAGCAGAAAACATGTGGTGTAAGGAAGTCCTCATCAACGCCGCTTGCCTTAACTGCGGTGGTTCTATCGACACTCGCGAAATGTTCCGTGATAAGTTTTCTATGAGAATCGCAGGTGGTCGTCCGCCACCCCACTCCCTCAAACCATCTTTGGAAAGAGGGGAGGCGCGTTACTACAATTTCCCTGACAATGGGCTTACTATCACCACAGACCAGTTCGAAGTCAACCAGCTTCCCCTGCAACAACCTCTGGCACAACCAGACCCCGCCGAGAGTGAATCGAGGAATGATCGCCGAGTCACGGATGCTATCCTGAGTCGCCAAAAGAAGTTCATATGGTCTCCAGAGCTTCACAGAAAATTCCTTGATGCGGTTCACCAAATAGGGAATGACTCATTATGTCCAACACGCGTACATGAGGTCATGAATGAACCGGGGCTCGCTAGAAGGTTAGTCGCAAACCACCTTAATGGTTACCGCAGGAAGCTACGACGGCGTCATGCCGTACGGCGCCTAGAAGAGCCCGACTCGAACTTGAACATTAGGTACGGCTACGAATGCAACAGCCATGCCTCAAGAAGAGCCCTGCCGAGTCTCGATACCAACCAAGCCGGTAGCTCTACCACCAACTGTTGGAGAATTGGTCAATATAGCCCTATCAGTCATCTTAATGTTCCTCAAGAATACGTGCCACCGGTGCAACAAATATACACTTCCCCGCTCGAGCAGCGGCCGTCCACCGGCGCTCTTCCTGCTGCTGATCCACCCACGACGTCTAATGTTCAGGAGTTCGCCCAACTAGGGCATATGATCTCAGATGATCTAGTGGGGGAACACTTCGAACAATTTTGCTTCCCTGATCTCTGAGTGAGACACGCTTTTGATAGGAAAGAGGTCGACCCTCCTCTTTTCTTCTCAAACAAAGATGGTGGTCACAGTTCGAAGAATCCATCAGGAGGAGGCTAGCAAACCTTCACGGCCATGATCTGGAGTCGATGACCGCGCACCTGAACCCAGACATGATGGGGTGGTGATCGAACATACCCAGAGAAAAGGGGGGGCTTGTACACAAGTAGAACTTATTTCTTATTTGCGCATTGTAAAGTTTCAATCGGAGCAGTTCCTTTCTTCTTTAAGGCCTAGGGTTGATTTCACACAATGATGCTTGCTAACATCATCATGTTTAGCTACAACAATCTTTTGTCACGATGGGTTCGAGGTAAATCGACCAAGCGCACGAAGGCAAACGTGACAGCATAGGTTACAAACATAACGTGAGCGGGCTCGAAAGCGGAAAGATCGTCAGTTGCCTCAAACACTATGATTGCGAAACCAAGGGCAATATTGAATCTTGCGAAGGATAAGCGGAAATGTACATACACTCTCATTTATAGCACTTAACAGGAGACTTTACAAACAGACTACTGAGGAGGAACCGTAAATCCAAAGTGAGTTCTAATGAGCATCACAAATGAGCTCAATTGATTCTCCATGCTATCCATGCCTTGCTTACAACCCACACTCTGGGAATCGAGGTCTACAAGCTTGAAGAAAAGGAGGCGACATTTCTCCTTAAGGTCGTTCACCTTGGTCTCATAGTACTCGAGCGATTTCCTTGGAGAGGAACTCAATTTCTGGCTCGATCAACCTGAAGCTGGCGGACTCTTGCAATAGTGATACAGAGCCGACGATCAGGTGTTTGATTCAAGGCGCGATTTGTAAAAAAATGTTCGGAGAAAAGAGGATGAATAGCCTGAATGAATGTATTGGCAATCCCATTGTAAGGCTCCCATGGGGGCATTTCTCATTTACGCTTAAAACTAGTCGTACGAAGATCCGCCTTACCTTTTGAGCATCTTTAAGCTCAGGGGCGAGCTCCCCAAGCAATGATCATCGTTCGCAGAGCATAATGGAATCCACCCCTTCAATGCAAAATGCATCTGGCCGCGAAGCCACCCATTTGGTAAAACGATGTATCGTTCCTAAACGATCTCCAATCGGATACCGAAATAATGTCTTCTTTCTTTTCCTTCTCAGATGATAAACATGGATAAATCACTTAAGGAGTCATGCGTTCAAATAGCAGAACAGACGCTGCCCAGCTGGGGGCAGATGAACCAGTGATGTTACAAACACTCCAAGCATGGATAGGCGGATTTGATAGATGTTGTTCATATCAACACGCCACATCAGAATGGGATGAAAATCAAGAGTAAAGTTGTATCGTCCCAATTTGTCTTGAATTCGAGGATATGAATTGATACTTGTTGTCTATCCTTGGCAGGGGAGTCGCCTTGCAGAGGAACAAGTTCTTACATCCCATGTACTACTCGTCAGAGTACATGACCAAGGGTAGGATGTATCGTTTCGATTTTTGAAAAATTTGTGAACCTACAATGATATGTTTTCTTTACATTTGCAGGGGTCTGCAGCCGCGACAGGTAGGTAAGTATCCCTTTCCCAGTTAGCTGGAGATAAAGAATGTTAAAATCCCTTTAGCCGTCATGGAAATTATCCAATGCATCGATGTTCATGATTTAAATCGGGAGGTTGCCCAAAGCATGAATAAAACATGCACGATACATCACAAAATCCCCTCGATGGATAAATTTTGGGAAAGAAAGAAATGAATTTTTCCAAATATGATTATTTGTCAAATCATTCAAAAGGAAGTTTACTCAAAAGAGAGGCGAACCCAGTCCAAACACATCCTACATACACTTGAGAGATGAGGGAAGTGAATCGGATGGCAAAATCTGTACCTACGGAGGTAGGGACCATTCGCAGCGATTACATGGATTGGGACGACGGAGGCGTTCGTTTCATATCCCCTAAACACTACAGGTAACCGTTGATAACCCCTTGAACGGCGATTTTCATTCTTAACCCTGTCAAGAACCACCCCACATCGGGGCAAAATGGAGGTGAGTCCAGCAGCATCAGGAGGAAATGGTTAGAAATTTTCTTGCTCGGACTAACATTAATCTTTGTGTGTTGTTTATATGGTAATCCAAGTGCCATAGGATGATGAGGAGCATTCATTTCTCTATCCCACACACCGAATCCTTTGCATAGCCAAGTTGAGCCTGCAAAATCATTTCATAAACCCGTTGGTGATCATTGCACTTTCCAAGACGGATGCGACATCACTTCAGAAACGAGGGAGTTCAAGACCTAGGGTTTACGAAAAAGCTACTAAGTCGATACTCAAGCGTGCTAAGAGCCAAGTCATATATCTAGCACAATTGCCAAGCATCCCGCTTGCGACAAGGGATTAAAGAAATCCCCAGCATCAGATAAGAAAAAGCAAAGTGCCTGGTAAAAGCAAGGCCGATGCTCGCATAAGCTGTTTGATTGATCCCCAGTAAAGTCTGGTCGGGAAAAGAGGAAATTCCTAAAAGAGTAGTATCAAAAGGGCTACTCCCCAAATGGCGTCAAGCGCGGAGCAAAGATATAGAGAGAATTATCGGTCTCTGAATGCAACAAGAGACGCTCTCTAAAGGACTTGTGCACACCTCAAAAGCGGTTGCACACCTCAAAAACTGAATATGCAGAATGGAAAAGACAGGTGACGAATTTGCAATGATCACCAATGTCAATCCCCTCATAAATTCTGGGCAAAAAACAAGCCTTTTTCGGTCCCCAATCCTACCAATGTCATAACCCTGAAACAGTCTTCTCTAACTAAGACATTTGGGTTAACATATATCTTAGCTCGAAGAAGTACGAGCAAGACTATTTCTTTCTCATTTTGCAGGGTTCTCGACTTGTAAACCCGGAGCAGATGGTGAAGAATTTCATTCAAATGACCTTGACTCAAAAGTGAGTCCCTCTTGAAGATCAATAACCAAGCCCAACATTACGGTCCCATGGAAGACCTCCCGACCGATCAAAATGTATGCGCTGCGAATGATCCTAAAACCTAGGCACAGGTTAATAGGAAGTTGGCGCATTCCTTAAGACCATTATCACAGAGCGGTGAGGAGCCCTCTTGGATGAGAAATTCTCCAATAGATGTTTTGAACAAACTCTTTTTGGAAATTTCAAATTGTTTGATCCAGATTTTCCGTGCAAGGGATTTGTGATCACATTTGCATGTTGCAAGAATGCTTTGGACAACCTCCAGCATCAAAATGCACATTTCACAATTAAAACTTAAGTCATACGGTTTTTGTCAAGTGGACAGCCGTGGTCTTCCCAAAAATTACTAACGTTTTCTTGGTGAAGAAAAATCTTTCAAGCTCAAACTTCTGCAGGATACCTGGAGAACCCAGCTCCCAGAATGTCGCCTCAGCAGACTCAAGTGAAGCTTTGTCAAAATAAAATCTTTCACTGCTTCAAAAAATTGAATTCCCGACAAACTTCGGGATCTCTAAAAAAAAGGGGAAGAAAAACTCTTTTAAAAGAAAAAGTCCTATCAGACGTGGAGAACCCTCGTCATGAGACCCCTTTTAAAAAAAAAAATCTAGGCAGTCTCATCGGACGTGGAGAACCCTCGTCATGAGATCCCTTTTCAAAATTCAAACAATCTCATCGGACGTGGAGAACCCTCGTCATGAGACCCCTTTTTAAAAATTAGGCAGTCTCATCGGACGTGGAGAACCCTCGTCATGAGACCCATTTTCAAAGCAAACCAAAGGTAGAAACCGCCTGAAGGGTCAAACTCAAGGTAGAAACCGCCTGAAGGGTCAAACTCAAGGTAGATACCGCCTGAAGGGTCATCTTAAGGTAGAAACCGCCCGAAGGGTCAAAACAAAGGTAGAAACCGCCTGAAGGGTCAAACCAAGGTAGATACCGCCTGAAGGGTCATCTTAAGGTAGAAACCGCCCGAAGGGTCAAAACAAAGGTAGAAACCGCCTGAAGGGTCAAACCAAGGTAGAAACCGCCCGAAGGGTCAAAACAAAGGTAGAAACCGCCTGAAGGGTCAAACCAAGGTAGAAACCGCCTGAAGGGTCAACTCAAGGTAGAAACCGCCTGAAGGGTCAAACCAAGGTAGAAACCGCTTGAAGGGTCAACACAATGGTAGAAACCGCCTGAAGGGTCAATCAAAGGTAGAAACCGCCTGAAGGGTCAATCCAATAGCGAAAATCACTTAAATGGTCAACTCAATGGTCCGATCCACCATACGGATCAAAATCCTTGGCAAATCCCAAATGGGGCGCGTCTTCCTTAGATTCCTATCAGTTAGGAATCTCATTATGGTTTAACCTACCATACGGGTCAGAGCATAACCTCTCTAGGACACTCTAGAAACGAGTCCCTAGAAATTCTCTGGAATCCATCAGACACTGCGAAAATCGCACAAACATCGAATAGGTAAGTGGCAGGTATATCTCTCTACTATCTCACTCTCTCATGTCAAATAAATGTTTCCCCTTTCAAGAAAGAGCATACATCGACAAGCATAAAAAAAACGGATGTCATGACTCCTTTTCCTTTAGTTTCACGAGTCGAGTCGATCAGGACTCAGGTGTCACCTTGTCTTTGAGAGAAACCTCTGAGGGGATTCCTCTGATGAGATTCCTCTCAAAGAGGGGCAGCTGTTGACACCTAAATTTTGATCAACCTTTTTCTTCCTCTATTTTTCAAAAATTCATAGAAAATTCATAAAAAGCTAAAAAATTACAAAAACCAACTTTGGTAGCCTTGGCCAAGCTAAAGGGACCATTTTGGATAAAAATATTTTTTTTTCATATTTTTCCTATTTTATTATTATTATTATTTTCGAAAAATATAAAAATAAAAATAAAATAAAATAAGTAGTATTCGAGGTCACAAAAATATATACAAATAGTAGGTATTTTTATTTTTAATTTTCTTTACTTTAGGACCTCATAAAACAGTAAAATTCAGGTTCCATTTTAGGTGTTCACTGATCACCGTAAAATTGAATTTGACAAAAATATTAGTAATGATTAAAAGGAAAAGGAGTGAAAACATCATCATTTAAAAGGAAAAGGGAACTAATCATTTTGTCTTCGCTTTTGATTATTTTATTATTATTTTTTTTACTTTTTAGTATTTTATTATATTATTATTATATTATTATATTATTATATTTTTTTTTATTACTTTACTCTCCTCCCCTCTCCTTCATCACCCGCAGCATTCCTCTTATTCTTCCTCCTCCTTCTTCTTCTTCTCTTCTTCTCTTCTTTCTTTTCTTCTCATTTTTTCATCCTCCCCTAGATTACGGCGACCACCCTCACCGCCACCTTGCTCCGCCACCCTCCGACGCCGTGCCGAGATCCCGTCCGTCTTGCTGTTTATCACGACCTCGTGGAGCTCCTAGATACCGCAATCCCCCTCCATCTTCCTCCTCTGTTTCGCCCCCTGCCACGTCGTCGCTCTTCGTCGTCGCCGCTTGGCCACGAATCCATCGTGTTCGGGCCGATCCCGGCCGTGGGCCGATCCCGGCCGTGGGCCGATCCCGTGGGCCGGTGGCCGTGCGCCTCGGCCATGGCCGAGCCTATGGCCGAGGCCGTGGGCCGAGGACGTCGGCCGAGTGGCCGTGCGTCTCGGCCATGGCCGAGCCCGTGGGCCAAGGCCGTGGGCCGAGGCCGTAGGCCAAGGCCATGGCCGAGGCCGTGGGCCAAGGCCGTAGGCCATGGGCCAAGGCCGAGGCCATGGCCGAGCCCATGGCCGAGGCCGTGGGCCAAAGCCGTGGGCCAAAGCCGTGGGCCGAAGCCGTGGGCCGAGGCCGTGATCTTGGGCCGGGGCCGTGAGCCCATAGCCGGTCCATGGCTGAGTGAATTGGCCCGTTTCCGAGCCGGGATTTATTTATTTTTTAAATTATTATTATTTATTACCGGTCTTAAAACTTGTAAAATTGATTGTTGACATTTTGATGTGGTGATCGACAGGTGATGTGCATGGAGATGGTCGCAGGCTGGGGCTGGGCGATTGAAGGCCGGTGTCCAATCCGGTATGTTTTACGTACCCGATCCGTGTATTAGGGTTATTTTTCTAAAATGTCGCCATTATAGATTTGGTTTGCATGTATTTATCTCAGTTCAGTAGTTAGCTTATTTATCTGGTTGAGTGTTGTCTATTGCCAATGATATGTTTTTTGTTAAAATATTTTCTGAAAATATAAAAAAATATTAATAAATCAGAAAATGCCAAAAAAATGGAAAAATTAAAGAAAAACAAAAAAATTGAGAAGAATTGCAGAAAATTACTAAAAAAATTCTAGAAAATTCCCAAGGCTGAAAATGATCAAAAGAAATTGATTGGTTGTCGTTTTTTTAGGATTTCCTCCCATTTAATCCAAAACGACGATTTTACCCCTCAAAGGGTAAATCGTCTTTGATATTCCGATGAATTGTGGAAATTGCTTAGAATTTGGCGATGAGCCAGATAGGTGGCTAAACCTTATGTCTAGGATTTCCACATTTCATTCTCATTTTTAGAAAATGACGATTTTACCCTTCGAATGGTAAATCGGTTTCTAAAATTCCAAAAAATCATGAAAATTGCAAAAAAAATAGGAAATTGGTCAATTGAGTGACCAAACCTATTTTTGACATCGTTTTACTCCGAATTCATTCCGAAATGATGATTTTGCCTTTTTTGGGCAAATCGTCCCTTTTGTCTCGAAATTACGACTTTACCCCTTATGGGTAAAATCATGTCTAAATCATTCCTAAGCTTGATTGATACTTATTTAGGTTAATAGAGCCTTCTTATGAGTGTCATGTTGATTTGATGTGTTTACTTTGCATACTTGGATTCATTGATTTGCGCCTTTTATTATTGATTGTGATTGCCAGGATAGTCATTCCTATTTGCATGAATTCCTAGATTTAGGATTCATATTCCACTCATCTGCATGAAATCTTAGGTCAGAAAATTCAATCAATTTAGGTACCGAAAGGGCGTCAACTCTGACAGTTGGCGTAACTAAGTCCCCGAACCCATTTCTCTGGTTATCGCAGAATTGAATAGAAACTCCCGACTATTCAATAGGGTGGTCCAATCATACCCTCCAAAAAATGATTGGTGGCGACTCCATGGCATGCACACTTAACACATGTCACTAGACCACACTGAAGGTCGACTACGTATACCTCCGTTGCGATTTGGGTAACGGGCCTTGGGAGAGGCCCGCGTCTGACCAGACTGGACGGCCCATTAGCCCTCGAGAGCCCACGGCGAACCTCGAGAGGGTCGCGACAATGACGAAAGAGGAAATGCTCGATAGTACCTTTCAGCTTCACAACCCAAAAGGGAAATGAGGTAAATTACCTTTCATCATAACATAAGCGAGTGTAGCACCGGATGGTATGAAAGAGGATTCGAGGAGAGAAGTCGTGCACAACAGCTATATGATTTACCTGAAACAAAGATAAGATTTGAAGTTGGGAGTTTTAAGATTTGTGCAACATAATGTCACATCATGACGAGCCACACAATGGCTAATTAGAGACATACCGAATCATCCAATGCTCTCATCAGTTTACTCAACAGATGATCAGCTGCAGGACTGAATATGTATGATATTCCAAAGTCAACACGAAGTATGGATTCAACAATGTGAAGACCAATCTGATAAAGAAAGAACATAATTTGAGAATCGTAGAGACTTTGCCCAGTCTTAAATAGTTGGACAACAGGTGAAAGGGATGCTAAGAAATAATAGAACGTGAAGGGCAATTCTCACCACTCTTGTCAGCTCGTTTCCAGTGTCCATGCTAATCAAGCATACTTCCACCACCTCATTTTCAATAGCCCATTGGACAACACTAGAGTCTGTTGCCTTCAAGAAAGACATTAATATGGAAGAAAAAGTTAATTTTTTCTGAGATCAGAGGAAGTCATTGATGATCCACTGCAGGGAGAAATAGAATGTACCTGGCATAAAATTCCAAACACTGACAAGGCAACAACTCTCACATTGTCATACACCTCCAGTTTGGATACGAACAGTACTAAGGGTACCAAGAAGTTGACAATGCAAGTTGAAGTAACAAAAGAAAGGAAACAAGAGCGTTCTTATCAATGTAAATGCTGGAGTGTGATTAGCCAATTTCAGGACGCCGATGAAAGTTTCCGAAGCCTGCAGTTCACGAGCTTTTGCCGAGGTTCTCTGTTAGCTGCAATGCACTGCAATGAAGCAATTGGTTAACTGAGACAAGGGACAACAATAACAATAATGAGAATGCATCAGACAGCACTCAACGCGCTTCTTTCCTAGTTGCTTTCAGATTACCTGGAATAGAATAATGACATTGATAAGGTGCACGCATGCTCTCTCATTTAGGCTTCCATCAGCCATCATCCTGTAGATCAAGAGCATCTCCTGCATCATAATACCAACCAACCATAACTCAAAGTTCCACCCCTCACCCCAAACATCACCGGCAGTATGAGTGAAAATAGGGAAGAATCCTTCTCTATGCCACAAAATGAAAAAAACACTGTATTCTCTTCTCTTTTCATTGTGCCAAAGCAGTTTTTACGGAGCCTGCATGTTAAAAAGTGTCAAGAGTCCTTTCCATTTTCCCCCATTTACAGGCTGATAGAGAGAATTAAAAACTTGTCAACTCTTTGCATTCACAAGCAAAACGAAATTCTCAACCAATGTAGAAACTCATCAGCAGACCACTTAATGAATAACCTTAGAGAACAAAGCAAGCCAAAGTCAAAAATTCCTCTTTCGTGGAACCCTTGAAAACACCAAGAACAGTGACATTAATCACAAGGATTACAACGTTAACTCATCATACTATAAACCGACACCGACTGGCCTCCTACCAACGATTCAGCTTCAAATTCCGCGACATGAGACATACAATTGTTAATGCGACAGTAAAAAGTAAGCAGGAGCAATGACCTGTATCAGGATGGCCATGGTACCGCAAGAATGGAACAGAAGCAACCCCGCTCTGTCATAATTCTCTGGGTCCTCTTCCCTCTTCTGTGGACAAACGACAAAGAGAACAAAACTTTCAGTAAACAGAATCACGACAAGATCGAAGCTTCGAATTGAACAAGAGCATACCTCGAAAAGGAAATAACTAAGCAATTGGAGAGCAGATTCCCTGAAATTGGGGTCCTGAAGCTTGGGGATCACTTGCGGAATAGCTCTCGGTTTCACCAACCAATGCAGTCTGTGCTTCTTTCTTCCCCATGGCGATCTCTCATTCCCCAACTCTGCAAAATACAAGAAACAAGAAAAAGGGTCGCGGAATCAATATCAGAGGCAGAGGGTAAAACTAAAAGATTGTACGAGCCTTGATCGATGTTGTGAAGCAGATTGCGAGATATTTCCTCCCAATCCCAAGGCTCGTCGGGCAAATCGCGAATGTACGGGCGATCTTCTTCCTGGACCGCCATGGCTAGAGCTTCCACGAGCAAGACAGGGAAAAGCGAAAGTTCAAAGGGTTTCCGCGGGAAAGAAACAGAGTAAAGCGTCAAGTCAAGTGATGACCCGTTGACCCCCACCATTCGGTTACTCTCCGATCGCCAGCGTAGGTACATTTTTTCAGATTGGCTTCCAATAATTTTCTCCGTGGAACCCACTCACTTGGCTGCTGTACAGATTCTGGCGCGCCATCGCCCCCGTCCTGCATCGCAGAAGACAGTGTGGATTGGACGTCAGTTAAACGGTTCCACACCAACTCAACGATGTGGCTCGGGTTGCGGCCTCAGTCCTAATTTTTTTTTTGTTTAATATGTTAATTTTCAACATGATATGTTCACTAGAACTCTTAAATCTTGTCACGAAAGTAACACATGCAAAAAATGCAATTAACACCTAAGAAAAGTATGACGAGGAGTAGAAAAATAGTGAAGTCGGTGCACTTTTGCTTAAACTCACATTTGTTAACATTGCAACTCAATAGCCCTCTGAGAACTTTTTTCGCCTGAAATGTATCGAGTTTGCTTTCCAACCACCTTAGGACGACAATCATCGATCTTACTTGACTGATCTATCACAACATGCTGCTTGTTCGGACTTACGAGATCATCAGAAGCTTTCAAAGCAATTATAGTAGCAGTCTCTAGTATAGCATCTTGACAGACTTGTTTGCAGCATTCTTTCACGGGATCAACCTTCTCGCAAGAGGCAAGAAGCTTTTAAGATTCTACTGCGTTCTCAAATGTGAAAACATCTTTCACCGGGCCTCTATTTTGTTAATATGCCTTGAATAATTACGGGCTTAAGTTATGGGCCTTGGGCTAACATTAGGGTTTAGGGGTAATACTATAAATATTACTCTTTGCTCATTCTATCTGATAGAGAAGTTTACGTTGCCTCTTTTGTAATCCCTAATTCTCATAGTGGATTATGCTTCTCCTCTCTCATGTTGTTTTTCCCGCAAGGGTTTCCACGTAAATCTTGGTGTTCCGTTCTTCTCACCTGTCTCAATTTTGTTTTTAGTTTCCACATTGTCGTAACAAACTGGTATAAGAGCTCAAGGTTCATCCGTCCACGAAAGAGAGACATGAGAGTTCGAGAATTTGGATTTCGTCAATTTGGATTTCGGCGATTTGGATTTTGAAAATTTGGAGTTTCGCGATTTGGATTTCGGCGTTTTTCTTAGCGAAGCACGATCTTCAGGACGATACCCGAATTGTCTGCACTCGAATTGGAGTCAATTTGATCGTGCGGTTTTTTCCTCTTGTGGCTGTCCAGCACGATCTTCAGAGCAAATTCGAATTGGAGCACTATCAGATCAGCGGCATCTTGCCTTCGTGATTTCGTGGAATTTTCACCAAGGAAGACTTTTGCTGAAGCAACTCCAAAAGCGTCCACGTCCCAGGAGTGGCAATTGGATTTTTTGTGGGAAGCATTCAGTATTCACGTCAAGGGGCAGAGTGTGCGCGAGAAGGAGGAACGCTGGTCCAGTAAACTCAGAACCCTGGTCGGTGCTCTTGCTGTCGTTGTCCAGTCCCTGTCATTGACTGCTCGTATCGCCATCGGAGTTTGCTGTTCACAAGGGCGCCGTGCGCACGTTTAAACTTTAAAGGCTGCTTACAAGGCATTGTTCACTTTATCCACGGGTCTTTTCATCGAGGAGCGCGAATTTGACAATCTTGTCAAAAAAGTAGTGTCTTCTCAGCGGGCGATTTCTTCAATTTCATCGGTGGGTGATTTCTGCAATTTTGTTCTCTTCGGGAATAAGCCTACCAATCTTCATCCAGTGTTCTCCGAGGAGTTTGTGCGCGTTTCTTCGACTCAGAATAAGTTATGGCTTCGAGTTCAGTAATGAAATTCGATATCGAAAAGTTTGATGGGAGCGGCAGTTTTAACCTATTGCAGGTTCGTATTTTAGCCGTTCTTACGCAGTAGGGTATGAAGAGAACTTTATTTATTAAAGCGAAAAAGCCGGAACCGTCAGATGAAGCATGTGAAGAATTGGATGAGAAAGCTTTGTCCACTATTCAGTTGTGCCTCACGAATGAAGTTTTGCAGGAGGTACTAGATCAAAAAATAGCCGCAGGTTTATGGATGAAATTGGAGCGTATTTTTCTAACAAAGTCTCTCACAAATTGATTGAGACTTAAGCAACGACTCTTCACTTTTCATATGACTGAAGGTACTTCTCTCAAATCCCATATTTCTGAGTTCAATGCTCTTGTCGCTGAATTAAGAAGCATTGACGTTAAGATTGAAGGCTAGTTTCACTACCTCCCTCTTATAAGAATTTTAGAGAGACCATAATTGTTAGTAGAGAAACTATTGATTTTGAAGATGTCAAGACTAGTCTGCTAAATAAGCAGAAACTCAATACAGAATTGACTTCTGATGGTAGTAATAATCATGGGGCTGGTTTAGTCGCTTGAGGAAGATCCATTGAGAGAAAAAATAGTGGCAGGAGCAGGTCAAAGTCTAAGCATAGAGATATGATTTGCAACTATTGTAAGTCTCCAGAGCATATCAAGATAAATTGCCTAAAACTGAAGGCAAATGAGAAAAGAGAAAATAATTCGAATCAACAAAATCATGGGAATGTCAATCGTCATAACAATAGCAACTATCAGAATATACAGAATAGGCGAAACGAAAATCTTGCTTAAGCTGATGTTGCTAAAGAAGAAAATGAAGATTGGCTATTGTTTGCAGATAATAAAGATAAATTCTGTGATAGTTGGATTCTTGATTCAGGCTGCTCATATCATATGTGTCCTCATCGAGATTGATTCTCTGCGTATAAAGAATATGATGGTGAAGTTATTCTCATGGGAAATAATGCTAGATGTAAAGCTATTGGGATTTGCACCTTTAATATTAAGATACATGATGGCATGATCAGAACTTTAGATAATGTCAGACATGTGCCTGATTTGAGGAAAAATCTAATCTCATTGGGTACACTTGACGCCAATGGTTGTAGATTTACTGTTGAGGGTGGAGTTTTGAAAATTATGAGAGGCTCACTTTTGTTGATGAAAGGGCTTAAAATTGGTACTTTGTATCAGCTGCAAGCTTTTACTGTTACTGGTTCAGCTGCGGTCTCTTCTGATATGACAGTTTCGAATAATACAAAATTATGGCATATGAGACTAGGCCATATGAGTATTAGAGGGATGGAGGAACTAAGTAAAAGAGGTGTCTTGTGTGATGAGAAAATTAGAAAACTGGATTTCTGTGAACATTGTGTTTTTGGGAAATAGAAAGAGTCGGTTTCAAAACAGGAATTCACAGCACAAAGGGAACTCTGGATTACATTCATTCTGATCTCTGGGGGCCTACTAGAGTTCCATCGAAATGCCTTGGTTCTAGGTATGTACTTACTTTTATTGATGATTTTTCAAGAAAAGTTTGGGTATTTTTTCTCAAGGCAAAATGTGATGTTTTCGTTACATTTAAGCAATGGAAAATATTAATTGAGAAGCAAAACGGTAAGAAAATTAAGCGGTTGAGAACAGATAATGGGCTAGAATTTTGTGGAGGCGAATTTAATGAGTTTTGCAGGAACGAAGTAATTGTGAGATATCATACTACAGTGTATACACCGCAGTAGAATGGTACTGCATAACGTATGAACAGAACCCTATTGGAAAGAACAAGTTGCATGTTGCCTAACGCTGGTTTGGGGAAGGATTCTAGGCTGGAGCAGTCAATACTGCTTGTTGGTTAATAAATCGTTCTCCTTGCATACCTATTTCGAACAAGACACATGAGGAGGTATAGTCAGGTAAACCTGTTGATTATTCTTCTCTTCGAATATTTGGATATCCAGCATATGCACATGTTAGTGAAGGGAAACTAGAGCCTAGAGCGAAAACATATATTTTTCTTGGTTATGCTTCTAGTGTAAAAGGTTATAGGCTTTGGTGCTCAGATTATGATTAGCAGAGATATTACTTTTGATGAGTCTGCTATGCTTCATCTTGTCCAGAAATCATGAGATACTTGCCAGGAAAATCTACAAAGTGCACCAAAGAATGTGGAGTTTGAAGTATCTTCTTCACAACCAGTTCAGTCAGTGACAGATAATATTGAGATTGAAGAATCTGAAGAAGAGAATTATTCCATAGCCAAAGATAGACCGATAAGAACAATGAAACCTCCACAGATGTATGGATACTTAGATTTTGTTGCTTATGCCCTTTTAGTTGCTGAGTCAATAGAATATGCTGAGCCTAGAACATACAATGAAGTTATTTCCTCCAAAGATTCAACAAAGTGGTTAGTTGCTGTGAATGAAGAGATTGAATCTCTTGAAAAGAATCAAACTTGGGAGCTTGTCAAATCACCAAAAGGAAAGAAGATTGTGGGTTGCAAGTGGGTTTTCAAAAGAAAGGAAAGTATTCATGGAGTTGAAGACATTAGATTTAAAGCACGTCTAGTCGCTAAGGGCTATAGTCAGATTGAAGGAGTTGATTTTAATGATGTGTTTTCACCCGTCGTTAAACACAGCTCTATTCGGGTCTTTCTTGCGTTAGTTGCTATGCATGATTTAGAGTTGGAACAACTCGATGTGAAAACAGCTTTCTTGCATGGTGAACTTGAAGAGAAAATCTATATGTGTCAACCAGAGGGTTTTCAGTTTGAAGGTAAGGAAGATCATGTATGTTTATTGAAAAGATCTATCTGTGGCTTGAAGCAATCACCTAGACAGGGGTATAAAAGATTTGATTCTTTTATGGTGCAACTTGGCTACTGTAGAAGCAAATATGATAGTTGTGTATATCTGTGCAAACTTTCAAATGGATCTTATATTTATCTGCTGTTATACGTTGATGACATGTTGACTCCTCTTGCTGCTCATTTTCGATTATCAGCTGATTTATGTCCACATACAGATGATGAAATAAAATATATGTCACATATTTCATATTCTAGTGTATGCTATAATTTGCACTCGACCTGATATATCACATGCTGTTAGCGTGGTAAGTAGATATTTATCATGCCTATGTAAAATTCATTGGCAAGCAGTGAAGTCGATTTTGAGATATCTGAATGGTACTTCATATTATGGTTTAGAGTTTAGGAAAACTTGTGAAACTCTTACTGGATATGTTGACTCTGATTATGCTGGTGACCTTGATAAAAGAAGGTCTTTGATAGGGTACATCTTTACTGTTGGGAGTTGTGCAGTCAGTTGGAAAACTTCTTTGCAGCATACAATTGTTTTGTCCACTATAGAGGCAGAATATATGGCTATTATAGAGGCAATCAAAGAAGCTATATGGTTAAAATGCTTATTTGGATAGCTCAGTGTTGATGATGATGTGACTGTTGTGCATTGCGATAGTCAGAGTGCTATACATCTTACTAAAGATCAGATGTATCATGAGAGAACAAAGCACATTGATGTGCGGTATCATTATATTCGAGACATTCTTGCTGATGGCTATATTAATGTTTTGAAGATTGGTACAGAAAACAATCCAGCTGATATGTTGACAAAGTCATTGCCCTTTACTAAATTCAAGAACTGCTTGGATTTGGTTAATGTTTGCTGCAACTGAGTTTTATGCTGGTGGGAGGAGAAAATTGACTTAATACTTATGTCTACTTGGGAATTCAAGTCAAGGTGGAGATTTGTTAATATGCCTTGAATAATTAAGGGCTTAAGCTATGGGCCTTGGGCCAAATTAGGGTTTGGAGGGTAATACTATAAATATTACTCTTTGCTCATTCTGTCTGATAGAGAAGCTTACGTTGCCTCTTTTGTAATCCCTAATTCTCATAGTGGATTTTGCTTCTCCTCACTCCCGTGATTTTTCCCGCAAGGGTTTCCACGTAAATCTTGGTGTTCCGTTCTTCTCATCTGTCTCAATTTCGTTTTTAGTTTTCGCATTGTCGTAACACATTTTCGTGTCTGCTATTGTGGGGTCATCCAATCTGCTACAACTACATTTATGGAGGAACTGTAGAAAAGTCTAACAATAATGCGAACTAAATAGAAACACCACCAAGTATCTTGATAAACATTCAGAGTACTCAAAACAGATAGGAAAGAACAAAATTCAAAGCACCATTCACCAAACTTCAAGGGCTAAGCATAGACACATAGTCACTGATACAAGCTTTGCTGATCATCGTTGGCCACAGAGTTCCGTATTTAATGCCGAGGTTCTTCTTATGCTTCTGCTAATTCTAGAGTATTCAATGGATTTTGCTGATGATTCTGATGTTCTGGCTTGGATCATTTCTCATAGGCAGTTACTGATCTCAACATGCTACGATAACAAGGTTGAATCCAAAAACAAGTGACTGCTTAAAATGCAATCTTGTGGGGATTGCAACTGAAGGATATCATAAGAGGAAGCACATGGTGCCAGGTTATAGACACCTAGTCAGACTCATTTTGCTAAAACACGAAGCCCTTGACATGCGAGTCGATTTGATATATCAGTTTCCCTTATCGACTCCAGTTTTAGACATTTGGCTTCCGTAAGCACTTACACATCGCTGGTGCACTTAACACCATCAAGGCATCAACCATTAATATCTCAGCCACTAGACATACATAAAGTTACGATACTATTTCCAACCATGAGGGATACACTGTCGCATCAAATGTGATGACTTACAATTCACCATTCAAATCTAATTGTTCTTATGATCGGGCAACCCGAAAGAGAAGAAATAGAAATGCCCAATTCATAAAGGATGTCAGCATGCCAACCAACTCCAGATAGAATCTTGAGGTGCGAATCATGACCCAGCTAACAATTCAAAGACGATGAAAAACGTAAAACAAAACCCAGCACACAACAAAGAAAAATAGGAGGATCACTCACGATGAAACAGCAAGATTGCCTCAAAAAACACAATCTTGAGACCAGGAGACATCCATCCTCACTTTTCTCGTTCCTCAAAAAGAAGTTGCAGCCTCGGCCACAAAAATGTGCAAAGGGACAGAAAGGAAAACAAGTGGCATAGAGTGTAAAGCGGTCCTGTCAAGAAGCATCAATCATAGCCGAATCAAGGTGGATTGATATGGTGGGTGTGTGAAGGCAAAGAGAGAGAAGAAAGAGAAGGGCTCATGGAAGAGAAAAAAAGCAATCTTTGCTCGTGTTTGTGCGCGGGAGGGAGTGAGGACTCGCCATGAATGCGGGTGCTATGGCGTGCATGGCAACACTTCTACTTCGAAAACCAACTTCTACCTGAAATTAATTTTTATAATTCTACTTTGCTTTCTCATCGGAGAAATACGTTGGGTAACGGTTCAAAAATTTATACTTTGGAAACAATATTAACACAAAATATTCTATGAAAAATTATTGTTGGCGGCTGAAAAATTTCTACTCGCTTGTAGTCCGCAGTGGGTTGCAGTCGGCAGAGGTCAGTAGTGAGCGGTGGTCGTCGAGGACGATGGTTTACGATGGTGGTGGTAGTCGGCGATAAGGAACAGCCGGCGATTGGGAGTGGTCGCGGGCGCCAGCCAGCGGTTGGTGGCCAGTGGCGATGGTTGCGAGCGGCGGCCGACGAAGGTCGATAGTGCGCGGAGGTTGGCAACAAGGGGTGGTCAACGGGAAGAGATGGCCAACGAAGGTCGACGGTGGGCGGTGGTTGGCGGTGGGGAGCAGTAGGCAGGTGGCGGCTAGCAGAGGTTTGTTGTGGGTGGCGACGGGCGATGGTCGGCGGTTGTGACATTCTGAATTCCTACCATTTTGAGACTATGGAATGAGAAGTATCTATCGATGTATTTCTGTTAAATTCACTCGGATTTGATCAATCCTGAGTAGACTGACCAAAAGGGAAAGGCTAACGCATGACAAGGTACGTGGACCTAGGAAACTCGAAAAAGGAAATGACGCTTTGATCATAAGAATTGCCGATGGAATATTTAGAACCATTAAAGGCCGATCGCATAACGATTAAGGAATTCATTGCTAGCGTTATACGATTGGAGCTCGTGTGATGCTGTTTAACTAAAGTATAATTTGCAAAATTTTCCTAAATCGAACTATAACGATCGAGACCGTCGGAACTAGCAATGAACCATCGCAATTACCCGTTGTAGCTTGAGTCGTCCTAAGTGTGACGAGAGTCACAGAGTCGATACGCGTAACCTCTGCAAAAGAAATAGCCAGGCTTGGTGCTCCGATACTGCTTCATTACTCCATAGTGTAATTCTTTAGTGTTGGAAAAATTGCGCCCATCAAGGGCACAATCTAAGGCATATTAATTATTGCCTTTGTGGCAATATGGAATATTGCCAATATTCCAATTATGGTGGATATAGGAAAGGAGATAATTAACTTTCCTATTCGACTCTAAGAGGATGTGTAAGGAATGTCCTATATACACCCCTTTGAACGTACATCGTTCAGTTAGTCGACAGAAACACCCAGACAAAAATTCTCTCGTTCTTCCATCTCTCTTGTTTTACACGAATTTCTGAGGAATCAAGGGCAAACGGCTACAGGATCGCTGTCCCTTTGTTACTGCTTTTGGGGGCTTCTAATCTGTGGAAATCAAGGTAAGTTCAATTCTTGTGATTTACCTTTACGATCAGTAATTCAAGCAGATCTATGGCATGTGTTGTATAGAATTCCGCTGCATATCTGTATGTATAGAATATAGATCTGTTTCCTTCATTGGTATCAGAGCCGTGATTGTTTGTTTTTTGATCAAGATCTGTCGTTTTGAGTAGAATATGCCATGTTTTGTGTACTGTTTTCAATGGATCTCGAAATTTTCGGTATGAATAGTAATGTACAGTACGTTTATGGGGTTTTTTGAAATATCGTTCGGTAAAAATGAAATTAAAATAGGTGGTTAGAACCTACACGACCATACGAGCATTTTGAGTGGTCGGCCGTCGCGAGACGACATCGGGAGACCCCACACGCGCTACACGCGCCACCGACGGGATCGGGATCCACAAGTCAGTGAGGAAAAGTAGATTTTTCGGGTACTTTCGGTTGGTGAAAATGAAAAGTAAATATACGATCTGACTCGTATCGATGAGACGAGCATTTTGATGGGTAGACGACCACCGGAGGAGGCCGGACGGCGGTACACGCGCCGACAAGCGCCGGCGGAGCCACGACACTGCTGCTTCACGCGCCACGTGCATGGCACGTGGGGGAACCGCGTGGCTGACGTCATGCTGATGTCAGCCACGTGCGATGCACGCTGGCGTCACCCATGGGTGACGCCACGCTGACGTCAGCGGATCGGGCTGTGGCCCGACCCGCGACGTATTGGGCCATTCGTCCCAAATCCAAATCCAAAACAAAAAGGGGGGAATGAGTGGGCCGGCCCATTTCACTTATTCGGTCCAACCCACACACGAACCGTATGGTTTCGGATCTGACCCGCCGACCCGTTGACCCATTGACCGTTGACCCGCCGACCGTTGACCAAAAAAAAAAACTTCTGTTTCTGCTTATTTGATCATGATATGTTCATAATTATTGGATTTTAGTAATCCATGTTTTATTTAATATTATGATATGTTCATAATTAATGGATTTTATGTAATCCATATCTTATTTGCTATGCATTTGTTGCAGGAACAATGCCAAGGGTGAAACGAACTTTGAAAACACCTAAGAGGGCAGTAACCGATGAGCAGAAAAAGGATCTTCGTGAGAAGATCAATAAATTAGGTCATTATCGATGGGACGATGAGAGTGATATAATCACTCATGTGATCAAGGTCAATAAAATGATTCAAAAGATCATTTGGAAAGCATTCCCAATAGAAGTAATGGATGCTTTTTATGCTTTGAGAAATACATTGCCTGAAGCATGGCATCCTATGATCCATAATGTATGGCTTGATCATACAACTTATTAGAGTTTTGTGCCGGATCTCTTGAATAAGATCATAAGGATGGGAGCGACGAAGACGTTGTCGCTTGGGATGAATGGGTCTTGGCAAAGGCAGAATGCGCCTTGGCGCAAAGGCAAGGGTCCTCAGGTGTTCTCTCCAAAGGGACTTGTGTGGGGCCCAGATTTGGTTAAGAATCCTCCAGATGAACTTGTGGAGTCTCTCCCGATCACCAAGGAAGTGACCCTTACAGATGTTAAAACCAAAGAGCAGAGGGTTTCACGTTATTACATTTAGTTTATTCTTCGTTTAAGAAGACTTTGTTGGGCCTGGTTGTTTTCAGGATCGTTGCATTATTATTTATTTTATTTTTTTTGTTCGAAGAACTTATTGCTCACGTTTTATCATTATTTGCATAAGGTTATTTCTTTGGACCTTTAATAAGTATTTGTTTTGGATATGAAGCTTTTGTGCTTTAATTTTATCATATGATGCTTTAGTAGTATTGTATGTGCTGAGTGGGAGTTCTGGAAGTCTTTAATGACTTTTTCCTTTAAATGAACTCAATTTTACCTAAATAATTATATTAATGATAATTTCAAGCGAGGATGCTTAGAAGATGATCGGGAACTTAGTGAACTTTTGACTCTAGTCCTTATGTGAAATTATATATTAATATAATTAGTTAGAGTAAAAAGTTTCCATAAATATTAGACGATAATAATTCGTGCAAATGTCTAAATTACCTTATTCAGATACAATGGCATCAGCTACCAAGAACATCGTTGCTGAACTTAATAAGGGTGAGAAGCTGAACGGTGACAATTATGAGATCTGGAATATCAAGATCCAGTACGTGCTGGAAGAGCTAGAGGCACTGGAAGCTCTTAACCTGGTCATGATTGAGCGAGAGGATGGAACCACTGCACAGCATAGAAGGGATAGAGAAGCCTTCAATGCATGGAAGAAAAAGAACTCTTCTGCTCGCATTACGTTGTTGAGCAGCATGGATAACGATATCATGCGAGAGTTCAGGCTGTATGACACTGCAAAAGATATATGGGAAGCATTGAAGAATAGATTTTGACAGACTTCGGTCACCAAACTGAGGCAGGTGACAATCAGATTCGACACATATAAAATGCCACACGGGCATAATATGAAACAACATTTGAGAAAGATGTCGAACATGATTAATGAGCTGAAAGATGCTGGCCACATATTATCTGTTGAGCAGCAAGTGAAGGGGGTGATTCGCTCTTTGCCCCCTAATTGGGAACACATGAAAGTTAACCTGACCCACAACGAAAATGTGAAGACATTTGAGGATGCTATGCGCCACCTGGAGCTGGAAGAGGACCGCCTTTTGGCGGCTAAAGTACAATCCAATGTGTATTTTGCTGACTCTGGTCCATATGGAGCTTCGGGCTCCAAGCGCAAGTATCCTGGCAGGTTTATTAAGAGGGGAGGAAGAGGAGCTGAGCCATCTGGCAAGAAACCAAAGTTTGACAAGCATGGCAAAGGGAAGCGTCCCGTCAAGAAAAACATTTCAAGGGTGAAATGTTATAATTGTGGCAAGAAGGGTCACTTCGCTCGCGATTGTAGTGAGCCGAAGAAAGTAGAAACCCTTAATACACTTGAAAGTATTTGTTATGTATCAAGTTTTGTCTTTCTAACTGAATCTCATCCTTTGTGGACTGTAGATTCAGGCGCTACAGACCATGTAGCCAGAGACAGGAATACCTTTGTGGAATTTCGACGGATACCACGAGGAGCAAAATGGATTTATTTGGGAAATAACTCCAGAGTGGAAGTTAAAGGAATTGGCACTTGCCAACTCATCATGCGCGGTGGTCGCACTTTGAACCTACATGATGTCTTATATCCTCCAGAGATCCGTCGAAATCTGGTTTCTATATTGGTTTTAATCAAGCTTGGTTTTTCTATGAACTTTCATGACAATGGTGTGGACTTGTTGTTGGGTACAAGTTTTTATGGTTCCGGAATTTTTAATGATGGCTTCATAGTGTTGGATGTTGAGAACACAAATTTGAATATTTGTTATTCCCTATTTACATCTACAAGTTCTGTTGAAAGTGATGTGAATATGTGGCATGCTAGGCTTGGCCATATTGGCCAACATCGTATGATGAGACTAGCCAAAGAAGGCCTGTTGGGCAATATTGAAAAAGTGGAATTGTCCACTTGTGAGCATTGCCTAGTGGGGAAATCAACTCGAAAGCCATTTGGAAAAGGAATAAGAGCTGAATTTCCATTGCAATTAATTCATACTGACGTCTGTGGCCCAATGAATGTGAGGGCGAGGCACGGGGCTGTATACTTCATCACATTTATAGATGATTACACTCGATTCGGATATGTCTACTTGATTTCTCATAAATCTAAAGCATTTGGTTGCTTTAGAAAATTTATGACCTTAGTGGAAAATCAATTAGATAAGAAAATAAAAACATTAAGATCCGATCGAGACCGAGAATATTTATCTGATGAGTTTAGAAATTTATGTGATGAAAAGGGAATAGAAAGACAATTGTCTATTCCATATACTCCGCAGCAAAATGGTGTTCCAGAAAGAAGAAACAGAACTCTCATGGAAATGGTTAGGTCTATGATGGCACAGGCTAATTTGCCTATCACCTTTTGGGCGATGCTTTGTTAACTGCCGTCTATATTCTTAATCGTGTGCCTACAAAATCAGTCTCTTCCACTCCATATGAGTTGTGGACAGGTCGAAAACCTGAATTGAGCTTTCTTAAGCCTTGGGGTTGTGTTGCCTATACTAATGAGTCCACTCATAAATATGGAAAATTGGGACCAAGAGGTAAAAAGGGTATCTTTATAAGATACTCGGAATTTTTTGAACATACCTTTTCATTTAGAAAAATGGTTTTCTCATCGGCCAATGTGTTAACAAGAGGGAATAGAGGGGAAGAACTCGAGTCTCCATTCGTTGACATTCCGCATCAGTTTTTCGACGAATTCTCATAAAGGTGCACACGTTCTTCTCTCTTATACGTGTAGTGTTTCTGATTCCGGTTAGACGATTATCTGGCATGCCACATTTGTGGTCTTACAAGATATTGTTAAGATTTTGAACCAATGATTAATCAAATTCTCTTGCTTATTCCCAATGTCATTTGGCCAATAGAAATTCATGCACATGGGATAGTCTTGCCAAGTGTTCTTGCCCTCATTGTCCGAAAATTCCTTTCTCTCCAAGGTTAGGGGAATTAATCCATATAATCATGTACATTGTATCCCCATGAGCTCATACTCAATCGATTGATCCAATGATGCCAATGTTTTTCAAATTCTCGGCCATTTGATACGTTCAAGGTAATTCTCAATTTCTCAATCAACTTGACTAATATTATTTCAATCTTAAGACCTCAATCGCCGACCAATGTACCATAACTCGTGAATTCAAAAATTTTCAATTGATTTCTAATATCACATCACTTCCGTACGGTGGTAATTGGTTCCTAAACTTAAAAATTCTTTCCTTGATATGTCTCAATGTACATAGCCATTTCTTGTGCAATCACTCGAGCCATGACAATCCTAATTCAATTACTTCCTTGAAAATTTCCTAACTCACTTTCACGTATGTCGCATTGTTGTAACTTGACCTCCTTGCTTAATCCAATACAAGGTTCCAAATCCTTGCTCTTAAAGTCAACTCTCAATCCCTTTCGGATATCCTTGCTTATTAGGAATCTAGCAAACGGATGATGCCACATAAGTTGTTCTACTCGTCATTCTAATAATCTCTGAGACAAGATTAGAATGGTTCATTGCTTGGCGTCTCAATGAGAGTTTGGTGGCTAGTTGATGGCTCCTTTGGCCCCTTCTTCAATCTCAAAACGGAACAGATTCCTCTTTGTTCTTCCTCCCAGACCAGGTGTGAAAACACACCAGAATGAGGCTCATCTCCTCTCTTTGCAAGCCCTCTTGCGCTAGATAATAGAGAGAGGTGACACTTGGTTAACATATTTTGACACTTGGAGAGCATGCATAATTGAGTCACCATTTGTCAGCTTGGGGTCGCCACTTGGCTCTTGTGAGGCGCCACTTGCTTAACTATCCTTGACACTTGTTAGACATGCGTTATTTTTTTAATCTGCTGCACAAACGCATCTAGGTTCGGTCTTGCTCGAAATGAAAAAATTACGTCCACTTCCTAGATAATTAGACCTCAGATTCATGTTACTCATGATTTTACGGTCGCGTAGGAAAAAAACGGAGCTCGATTCGGCTTCCAAACGAGCTCAAACAAGCCATTTTACTTTTAATGCTCGCAGAAAATTGAGAATGCGAGCTCTCGAGTCATGGGTCATTTTTCATACGAATTTACCTTCTATTGAGAGCCAAAGAGAGTCTAGTAGCTTATTACACACAATATGGTATTGTGATGATATTTCACCATTCCTTAATTAACATCGAACCTCCACGTCTTGAGTCAGCTTTCAAATCCATTTCGTTCTTTCTTGACTGACTACAATGTATCAAAAGTGGGATGTCACAATAAATCTGATTTCCATAACAGTTTTTCAATTTATATATATGAATTATGCAATTTAGATATCTGATTTTTTTTTTGTAATATTACAATATCATAATTGTGCGAGATTTATTTAGATGTATTGTCTCCAGTTGTAGGCATGGAACAAAGGAATTACATTAAGCCGAGACCTGAGGATGATTCATTACTTACACAGCAGGCCCGACATAGATCACAGACCGTAAGGGGCACTAAGGTAATTAAGAAATTTAACAGTTGATCTGTCATTTGTATGATTTGTATCGAAATAAAAGTGCCACTAACGTTTAATGTAACATTTTACAGATGGACCAGAATCAAGTTCTTGCATGTAAGCGAGGTAGATCGACGCTACAGATACCTGAACTTGATAACCGATAATACCATATCTCAGAGCTTTGGGATTTTATGGAGTTTATTCAATGGGATTTTGAGCACTTGATTGGAATTTGATTATAGCTTTGGTCGAGAGGTGGAGACCCGCAACTCACACCTTCCATATGTTGGAAGGTGAGTCCATCATCACACTGCAGGATATCGCGGTTCTTATAGGATTTCCCATTGAAGGAGACGCAATTACTGGCCCACTACTATAGATTGGGGAGCTCTTTGTGATGCTCTATTTGGTGATCACTCATCCCAGTTGCGTGGTTCAGTAGTCCGATTGGCCTGGTTGAAAGAACATTTTGGTGTAATTCCTGACGATGCCAATGAGGTTATCATACAATAGTATGCTAGGGCATTAATTCTACGGTTGCTTGGAGGATGTATCTTTTCAGACAAATCGAGTGCTGGAGTTAGTTTGATTTTTCTTCCACTACTGGAGGACCTCGAGCATCATGCTACATACAGTTGAGGTTCAGCAGCACTTGCGTGATTGTATAGGGAGCTATGTAATGCAACCAATCCATCAGCATACCAAATTAGTAGTGCCCTACATGTATTGCAATTTAATTGTGGGATCGCTTTAGTTGTGTCTTTCCATCCATCACAAACCGTAATCTTTTACTAGATACACCTCTTAGTAGTCGATATGTGATTTATTACTTTTTTAGTTCTTGGGTGATAAATTTTTTCAGTGCCTATAATATATTTAACTGTTCTTGTTTTTATTTATACAGCTGGAGTCAAGCCCGACATATAACCGAGGTCCCTATACATACTTTGCCACATTTGTGCTACCAATTTAATATAATGGCATCCGCAGATGTAAATAATGATAACAACCAACGAGTTCAATGTAATGTTAGTTTGTAAATTAAATTTTTTTGTAATTTGTTCATTTAATTTGATGTGTTTTAATTTGATAACAAATTACCTTGTAGCCTTACACCAATCCCATTCTGCAGACTCTACTAGATTACTGCTTACAGGGACAACACATTTGGAGGGCTTGTGTCCCACTCATATGTTTCCACATCGTTGAGTAGCATTATCCAGATCGAGTACTTCGACGGTTTGATATGCAGTAGCCAATACCTAATCTTCTTCGTGATCCAAAAGCCTTTCATGATACTGATTTAAGGCAAAGTGGAAGGAATTGGGTCCATTTCTAAAGATAATGGATTGATATATGGGATGATCATCATAACTATATTGTCCCTGGTATTCCTGCAACGAAACCACTTCACTAACATTTAGAATAATATATGGAGTGGCACCGTAGACACACACGGAGATGGATTTCTTACAAGGGAGGTGTAATGGGTACAACGATTCGTGAAATTTTTTAATTTACTTCATTAATTATTTTTTTAGCAACATAAATTATTGGGTTTCGACAACTTCTGTCGACTTTGATTTCATGAATACGGTGATGGCATGGAACAAATCCTACAATTAAGTTCCATTGCATCTCGCGAGAACATACAGGCTATAACAAGGATAATTAAGACAACGTTATTTGCGTACGATAAGGAGAGGTGGATTACAATGACGTCACTACCCCAACTAGCACCTACAGCAGCATCCATTGGTTTGCATAAGGATGACCCACCTGAGACGGTTCAGTCGACCTAGAGGATCACTCAAGTTCATCCAGCTTATGATACCGTCCCCTATAGGTAGCCACGGGCCAATTTCGGCTCGGAATCGGTCCTGAACCAACCTGTTAACTGGGCCCACCGACCCTCACGGGCAGGTTAAGGTTCACCAAAAATTTTGGAACCGGCCCGGAATCGTCAGTTTCGAACTGCCCAATTAGGCTTTAAGCCTTAAAAAAAAAATGTACGGGGGAAAGCGCCGTTCGGCCCTTTCCTTCCCGCTTGCTCCCCAAGTCTCTTTCTCATGTGACTTTGACTGTCTGACACACGCGCGCGCGCGCACACACACACACACACACACTCTCTCTCTCTCTCTCTCTCTCTCTCTCTCTCTCTCTCTCTCTCTCTCTCTCTCTCTCTCTCTCTCTTTTCCCTTTTCTCCCTCTGACGTGCGAGTGTGACAGACCCCTTCCTCTCTCTCTCTCTCACGTGCTTCTTCTTCGTCCTTTCTTCTTGATTTTCTTTCTTTTCTTCTTCGTCTAGTCCCCTTCGCAGTGCGAATGGCCAACTCCATCCCCTGACCATCGTCTGTCGTCTTCGTTTAAGACCACACTAAGGTAACCGGAACCGGTTCCATTTTCGTTGCTTCTTCTTCTTGCTTCTTCTTGGTTTTCTTTCTTTTCTTCTTCGTCCAACCCCCTTTGCACGACCATCCAACGCCATCACTGACCACCGTCCGTCGTCTTCGCTTAAGACCACACTGAGGTAACCGAAACCTTAAGGGGCAGTTCCATTTTGGAATCGGCCCAGAACCGTCGGTTCAAAACCTGAATCGGAACCGTCCCTTAAGGTTTTGGTTCCGGTTCCCCCATGGTCACGAATTGGAACTGTCGGTTCATGAACCGGAACTAGCCGATTCCGGCTCGTGGCCACCTTTACCGTCTCCTACCCGTCGCCTATCATACACAATCACATTTTACAGTCCCCAGTAGCAAGACGGATTTCACTCCAGGGTTCGGCAATTTGCCAACCAATTTTATGAGGGATATCACTTTTGGCTTTCATACAATCGATAGTCCCAGACTCCCGCTCAAAATATTTTCTCTACTCGAGGAGTGTTTGATGATTCGCGAAGTTCCTATGGACAAGTTCTTATGGACAAGATATGTCATCGGATCTCTCCTTTTTGCCTAGGTGTTTCTACGATAGGATACGTATCGTCTCAGCATGGACTTTTTTTTCCCCCATTTTGATGATGCCTCCACATCATAGCCACGCTTCTCATCACGGGATATGCCCTCGTCATCTACACTTCCTACTCATTCAGAATCTCGTTCTCATCTTCGGTACAATACTAGACTGCCGAACAACGGAGACAACCCGGTTGTGGAATAGGATGCCACATAGGAGGACGATATCATCATAGTGATACTTTTGGGTTGTGGATAGTACCATTCATTATTACACTGTTTATTTGCCAGATTTTTTTTTCCTTCAGTTCTTGGATTGTTATGTACTATTGAACTTTCTTTTAATATGGATATCTCATCTTTATGTATGTTACCAATTTTATACATTTTGCCTTTTATTTTTTTTAGCAATTTTATCTATATCTATTAATTATTCACATACTAAACAAATTAATTACATAAATATTAAATTATTTATTAAATATATATCTTAATAAATTTTAAATTAATTATTAATAACTACGTTATAAAAAGAAGGTTTAAAAAGACGTTATTATAAATATAAAAATAAAAAAATTAATTAACCACATAAAATGTGTGGCTACTTTTAAAAAGAAAGTAAAAAAAATAATAGGTGTGTATATATGTGCGCCTTTCCTAAATGGGTAATTTATAAAAAAAAAAACGTAAATTGGTAATTTTTTTAATCATATTTTGGAAAAAAAGCCCATGAAATTTATTCTTTAAATGGACTAGGCATGCACCAAGAGGCAAGAGGAGGTGTTTTTTTCTTCTTCTTCTTTTGGTCAAAAGAGGGGGCGAATTGAATGTTCCAGAAAACTCGAAAAAAAAAATGTGAAGAACGTCATGAACAGTGCATAGAAGGTGTGACAAGACAACGTTGTTGAAATGTGTGGAATTTTTTATCGAACAAAATTCAAAAGAGTTCAAAAGATAAAAGAGATGCAGATCGAATTTTATGTTGTTTGGGCTTTTACTTAGCTAATTCTACTTTTCTAACTCTAACGACCTCGAATGAGGCTAGAATCCACTATGTTGTCCTACATGTGTTATAGTTCGTGCAAAGTCTGCTACTTCTACTCCAAAATCGAGCATCTTTTGTTACATTATATTACTCTATTTCTAGGTTACGAATTACAATTACTCACGCCCATCACAAAGACTCTCAATTGCGAATCGCCTTATGTTAAAAAGCAAGAAAATCAAATGCAAAAGAGAGAGCGCTACGCCTACACTGCCAACAACTTTAATAAGTTTATAAAGACTTCCAAGCTTCAAATTATGCATCGAAACGCGTCTCATTCGCTCCATGTTACTTTAAGCAGGTTCTAGCGCTAGACAGCTGCGAAACGACGACTTGAATAGAATTCAAATTATAAAGAATTGGGCCTTTCAGCTAGGACCATAGAGTCTCACTTTTTGAACTATCTACTTTGTCTAGCATGAACTTCTTATGCAAAAGACCCTTTTAGATTTTTCACGAGATTTCGTCACGTGGCCTGTTCACCTCATTTCAACAGGTTATTCCAAGCAAATTAAAGTTTTCTGTAAGTTGTTCACCTTCTATGATCCATCCAAGTTTTAGTTAATCCTTGTTTTACAACTTATTCTCCTTCTACAAAGGTCCTTCCAAACTTTGTGTAAATAGAGATTGTTCATACTACACCCTCAAATAGACAACAAATACACTTGTTAGCAGCTTTACATTATTTTGTAATGTCACATGGAATTTTCTTACCAGTTTTTTTCACCATGTGGATGTATTGCAGCGTTCTTAACCTTTAGTGCAAGTCAACTTCTTTTAAACATCTGAAAAATCACCCAACCTTTTACGGTTGTACCAACCTTAGCATTCATGAATAATCTCGCCATTCTTGCGGCCATCCATTCTACGTGTTAGACATAAATCAACGTCAAATTGACATAAATAAATGTTGCTGCGGAATTCGATTTATGATCGTAAAATCTGAATATAACAAATGAACTTCGAATTATCAATTTTACCTATGTCTGATGTTAAGGGCGGCATTTATAATGTCGGTTTGAATAGGCATCTGAAATGTGACAGCGAGAATAAACTGAATATTTTAAAAAATAAAATGTAAATAGTCCAATTATGGAATGGTAAAACATATATTTTTTTTGTGAGACATTTGAAATTTTGATTTTTTGCTAATTGGTCATTACGACTTACGAGTCCGCAAAGCACTCGCTCGATCCCCAGGACAGCTGGAAATCAGAAAGAGCCTGAGACTCGTGGCGTTGCCGAGAGAGAGAGAGAGAGAGAAAGAGACCCAGAAGAAAGTATGGCGCGTAGCATCTCCTTCGTCACTGGCTCCCAGCTTCTATCTCTGCGGCTTCGTCCCAACGTCTCCATTATCGACGTCCGGTGAGCTCAAAAGCCGCTTCTGGTTCCTTTCATCGTTTGGACGCTGGTCACTCTTCTCCCTCTCTTGTTTGGGTCCTCATCGAGGGGTTTGTTGATTCAGGGACGAGGAGAGGAGCTACGACGGCCACATACCGGGGTCTCTGCACTACGCCAGCGGCGCTTTCTCCGATAAGATCCCCGATCTCGTTCAGGACGTCAAAGGGAAAGACACCCTCGTTTTCCATTGCGCTTTAAGCCAGGTTTTGGTTTGATTCCCCGTTTTAAGCGTCTTCTCTTTTTTCCACCTGTTCTTTTCCGGATAGGAGTTGGGTTTCCTTGTCTGATTTCATTTTTCGTGGATGCACCGGATTTCGTCTATATTGGTATTTAGTTCCTTGTTGGAGGGGAGGGGGTCGTTTGAGATGGCACTCCTTGAGCTTTATCCTTTATAATTCGTGGGTGAGGCCGTTTAATTACCTGAAAGTGAAATTTTGACTGTGGATCGACGTGATTTGGTTCTTTGGAGGATAGGGAAATTGGTAATTTCGGTGATATGTAGTTGAGTTGGGTATTTGATAGACTTAATAGCAAGTTACTAAGTCAAATTAGGTATGTTTGTGCTGTTAATTTGCTTTCCGTCTCGAACCAGTGTATCCTCGCCGTTGTCGTATTTCAGAATCGACTGCCAGTTCATTGGTTAGTGCCCGTCCTGTCTTGCATTTTCGTGTTGTGGCGGAGAGCAAATTGTCCTCTTTGGAACATTGAGGAAACTTCTGGAACAAGTTGATAAGCCTTGTGAATTAGTCGGAGTAGGTAAATCCTGATTCCCCTCTTGTTTCCATGAGTGTGAAAGATGGTAAAAGGAAAGAAGGAAAGATGCGGGTGTGGTTCAGCAACTGAAAATGTGGACTTCTGCACTGGGGTCGTTTTGGGGCGCACAGAGAGATGGAGGATTCATCTTGATGCCATCTGTTTGTGAACTGAAAATGTAGACTTCAACTGCTGGAGTTGACCTTAAAACCTGCGTCTGAAAACTTGGCTGGACAAGATGCGTTCATTTGTCGCTAGATGAACTTAAGTTTATAACTCTGGGAATGGGATGATATCATGGTAGGCTAATTTTCTATTTCGGTGTCCATGTTTCATGGGGTTGGCAAACTGTCTTTGTAGTCAATGACGCCTAGTAAATATTGTGAAGCATGATCAGATGGGAGTTGTCTAGCTATTCTAAAATTCTCTGACCTAACATTAAGTGCTTTGCCTTTTTCTCCATTCTTGTTCACTTCTATAGTTCTATGCAACTGCAAGTCATTGGGTTTTCTATCCTCGGCTTTGTTTTAGTGGTGAATCTTAATTGGTTAACTGAATGCTAATTTTTCGATATTCTACTATATACAGTTCCTAAACTGGAACTTCTTTACTCTGTATGGATAAGTTCATCCATCGTCTTTCCATTTTGGAGATGTTGAATACAAAGTATCGGACTTGCTGAATGCAAGAATTCAAAATGTAACCTTCATTCTTATGCAAGACTTGCATTGAGATTGAGTGGGTGGGATTGGGCGGGAGTGGGTGAGAGCGTGCTTGCCTCTTTACTTTTTTTTTTCCTCGATCACTTTTGTTATATGGTCTCTTTAAAGATGGTCTATCACATGCCTCTCTACTCACATGTGTGCCTGCCTCTCAATGTGTGTCACGCCTTTTTTTTAAAAGTGTGCAAGTGAGAGTGTGTGTGTCTATCAAGTGAGATGTTGAATACAGATTATAGATGGAGATACAGAACTCCAACTATGAATCTCATACTGAAGGGAGACTTTAAGTAACTATCAAATGGTCTTATAGAGTATACCTGGTTTATCATTTAGTCTTTGTCTTGACAAGACCATGCTATGGAACTATTTTATTAGCTTTTCCATCTGTTGCGTCTCCTCCTGAAACTCCCAACCCACCCCCTTCCTTAATCTGAATATATTTCATGAGCTCCTTTGGGGTTGGGAATGGCATAAATAGCTGTTAATAACCAGTCCATTTCCTTTGTTTCATATCTTTCGCTCTCTTTTGTTTTATTACTCCTTCGATGGAGCAAGTTTTAGTATGTGTTCAGCGAGGAAGGAGAATATTGCATGGCCAGTTTAAATACTTTCCAAATACTCTCGATATATCATGATGTAGTTTCGAATTGAAAAGCATGCTTTTGGGTTTGTCAGTAGTTATGCACGTTTGAAGACAATGGATGATATGCTATTCTGCATTATAACCATGTTGATGCCTGTCTAGGTACGGGGCCCAACTTGTGCAAGGAGGCTAGCCAATTATCTCGAGGAGGTAAAGGAAGATGGAGGAATCAAAGACATTTTAGTACTTGAACGTGGCTATAATGGATGGGAAGCATCGGGGAGACCCGTATGTCGCTGTACCGACGTCCCGTGTAAGGGTCATAGTGGGCAGTCATGGACGATGATGCAGCATGTTGTATTATGAACCTCCTCAATGTGTGGCCATTGTACAAGCACACTTTGTTCTTTAAGATACTGCCCTGCTGGTCATAAATCTTAGATCATCATTATACTTGCTGGTCTGTCAGAGAATTTTAATTCTCCCACATGCGATGACCGAAGCACAATACAAAATAATCCAACATCATTGGATCTGATTGGGTTTGGTTGTCGTGAAACATATGATGTGCGAAAGATCTGAAGCTATCCACTTGAGATCCTAGAATGTGTTGTAAGGATGCCGAGCTTTTGCACTCGGTATTGCCTGCTGTTTCACTGCTTCCTTTTTGGAGGAGACTAGAGACGAACAGGACCATGTCTGCCTCTGTTGAATAAATACTTGAAATCTGCAGAACAAGTTGTGAGTTACAGGTGATTGGGCCTTATATCTCATGGTGTAATGATTTCTAAGAGACCATAGGCAGCAATTATTTGATTTATTTTTCCAATCGATGCTGTTAATTATGGTGCCGAGAAAATCGTTTAAATCCTATGTGAGAAGTCGACGGGCTCTCACTTGTTAAAAAGCAAGAAATGTATCTGGTGAATTTTTAAGGGAATGTAGAACGTACAATTCAAGGTAATATGAAGAAAAACATTAAATTGGTACATTTGTGATAAATTCATTCAAAAGTAATTTTTTGATCATTAAAAACTCCAAACCGATTAGTTGATGGTAAAATAGTTTAGAAATTTTACGAACCGTTTGTCACAGCAGTATTAGTTTAGGTTTTTTTTTATGGTATTAAGTCAATTTAATAGAAATTTGTTACAGGTGTACCAATTTGAGTGGTGGACAAAAATTAATTTGGGGCAATTTGTCACGATCATACTAATTTAGATTTTTTGTGGTAAAAAATTAATTTAAGGTAAATTTATCATATATGTATCAATTTGAGTTTTTTATGGTATTAACCCGACAACTTAATGGCCAAGTTTATTGTTATTGACTTAAATAGTTATATTTTGACCCAAAAAAAAAAGAAAAAAGAAAAGATTTGAGTAGTTATCAAGAAAATTATAAAAAAAATCCCCAACCTATTGTAATTATGCCAATCCAGTCCTCAACTTTTTTTTGGTCAATTGAATCATACGCCTTTTACAATTGTTCCAGTTCAGTCAACATTATATATTTTTTGAATTAGCACTTTTTTTATTTTTTATTGTTTAGGGTTTAGGGCTAGCAGGAGGTCACCGGCTATGTTACACGGACATATGACACGATACGCAACACGACACGACACGACGTGCCGATACGTGAATTCTCAAAAAATAGAAAATTCTGATACGCTGGGATACGTTGTATATTTTATGTATATTTTTATATATACACGATTTCAGAACCATAAAATTTCAATTATTACCAACCACAATATCCATAGAGTCAAGGAAAATGAAAAAACAAATGTTGCGACTTACCAGCGGTTCGCAAGTAGAACCGGCCGGGGGCGAGTCGTGATGGGAGTCGGCGAATCGCGAGTCGAGAGTGGCAAGTCGCGAGAGGGAGAGGGATGTCGAGATGACATGACACACCATGTCGATATGTCATTTTCAAAAAATAGATAATTTCGATATGTTGGGATTCGTTCATTAAATGCAAATTTTTATATAATTATCTTGTATATAAAAATATCAATGGTGAGTTTATCCTTATTCTATTAGGGATTCACGATTCGTTTTTTTTTTTTTTGCTGTTGGTTATATTAATTTTAGGTTAACCTGGTGTATGACTTAATAATATATATTTTTTGAGAAATTTATATTTTGACCTCTAATTTATTGAAAATGATTAAAATTGACCTTATACGTATCGAAATAAGTGTCGAGATGCTGGGCTCGTGTGTCATTGGCGTGTCTGGAGCGCTGAACACAGATCGGAGAGTATCGGTAGAGTGTCGAAGAGTGCCAGAGACGACACAGAGGTCTCCAAAAAGTGTCGGTGCTTCCTAGTTTCTCCGTCACATCCTCGCAATCTCCAACAAGTTTGATTTAGAATTACTGACAATCGATCAAAAAGAAGTTACGCAGGTTCAAAAATTTATTTAGACAAGCAAAAAAATTTCCAACGACTCAATTGTAAACAAATGTCGATAGCCGCTAATTCAATGCATCGCTGTTTTGTGGACAATTAGTTGGTGATTTCCTTTTGCAGTAAAATTTAAGGAATTGAGGCCCTTCATAAGTCAAGTTGGGTCGGGTCGGGTCGGTTGGGGTGAGCGGTTCTAGATTCCAGGTAGGTTCCACCTGAAACATATCCGCTAGTATAGGTTTCTCATTTTTCGGAACCTAGAACTTACCATGTATATCCTGGAACCTGAAACCTATCCAATCACATTCCAGGGTATTCATTAAATTTTTTTATCATTAAAAATTTCAAACTATTATATCCGCGATAAATTTATTCACCATTAGTTTCCAATAAATATTATCGTCAAATTGCTAAGTTAGATGATACTTGACGGATGTACTAATTTGAGATTTTTACATCCGTTTGTCACATTTGTACTAATTTGAGCTTTTTTAGTGGTTGTCGCGACCTAAAAAAATCGAGTTTTCCAGTTTTGGGCTAATGGATTATCGGATTAATCAATTAGATTAATTAACTTAGCTCGAGCTCTCCCAAGCTCTACCGAATCGCAACTTGAGTGAGTTCAATTTTATACAAATATTTTTTTTTATTGGAGTCGCTACTAATCATTTTGGGTAGGATGATTAAAAACCTAAATAAAATAGAGATGAGAACTTATTTTATTTCTACAAACAAGAGATTTTGGCTTAGTTACATTAATATTTCAATTAATGTCCTTTTGATACCTATTTCATGAAGATGATTCAGTTTGGCAATCTGGATGAATTTTACTTGAAGTTCAAAGGTGCTGTTTTATTTTTGTTTTCTTTTGAGTAGTTTCTTTAAAAATGAACAGATTACATGAAAAAGGGATTGAATTGATTCAAGAATTCGAACTCTCGCACCAGGGTCTCGAATCAGTTTCGTGGGACCTGGCAATACCACCGAGGATTTAGGAAAGCAAAAGTGATAACTAAATGGGTTAATATCGCGAAAAATCTCAAATTGGTACATATATGATAAATTTACTCCAAACTATTTTTTTGACCACCAAAAACTCCAAACAGGTACACTTGTGACAAATGTACCACAAACTATTTTTTTAACAAAAAGAACCCTAAATTGGTATAATTGTGACAAATTTAGCCAAAATTATTATTTTTTAACATAAAAAATCCCAAACTGATACACATATGACGAATTTACTCTTTGTTAATTTTCGTTAATTTGAGTTAATACCACGAAAAATTTCAAATTGATATATTTATAGCAAATATAGGGTAATGTGAATATCCGATAATAGTCGCATGCCATCCAACTTAGCAATTTGACGGTAAAATTTAACGAAAACTAATTGGCAGTAAATTTGTCACATATGTACCAGTTTGGGGTTTTTCGTGGTCAAAATAATATTTGAAATAAAATTGCCATAAGTGTACCAATTTAGGATTTTTGGTGGTATTAACTCTAACTAAATATAAAGACAAGTACGATACAACTCAAAAGAAAAGGGAACGAGAAAACTTGGGTTGAAAGAGAAGATGTCGGTTGGTCTCTCTGCCATTCTCTTACGATCTACTCTTCTTTTCTTGTCCTATTGCCGAATGCTCCTTTTTTTTGGGGGGGGGGTCGGGTCTTCCCAGAGGAAAAGGATTTGGTACCATAAATGTATGGGTGACATTAAATCTGAGCCGTCCAATTTAAAATAAACGGTCCAGATCAATCCACAGTTTTTTTAGTGGGAAATGATGTGGTCAGATCTGGACTGTTCATTTTGAATTGGACGGTTCAGATCGATTATGGTAGAAAATGGTAGGAGATTTCCAATGGTAGGAAATCCGAATCCCTTCCCAGAGGCGGAAGCGGATCATTTGCCCTGGTGGGTGAATGGCAGGCGTGCCCTTCGTTTAATCCCAGCCGTCCGTTTGCATCAGACGGCTGGGATTTCATTATGGGGGAGCCCAAAAATAGGCGCGGAAAAGATCCTGGATTTCGTGAAAAAAGAAAGAAAAAAGCACAGATTTTGAAACACGCGGGGCTTATCTCTCTCTCTCCGGTCGCCCTCTCTCTCCCTCCCCAAAAGACGAAGATGACGCCATTCCCCTATGTGCACTCTCCCTCCCACAGAAATCCCAAAATCGACGCCGGTGACGGTGGTTCTCTCCCTCCCACCAAATCAACGCCCGACGCTCAGGGGTTTGACGGCGACCACCGTTCTCTCCCTTCCACCCAAATTGACGCCCGAGGCTCAAAACTCAGTAGGGATGACGCCCTGGTCCTGCGCTCTCCCCCCAAATCGACTGGTCCGACGAATGCGGCCTCCTCCTCCGCATCCGCCTCGTCCTTTGCCTCCGCCGCCAAATCGACTGGTTTCTAGTGAAAAAAACCTGTTCTTTTTGCCTTTTGCTTCTTTGTTTGTGTGTTTGGCTGAATCGACATGTTTGGCTTGTAGGAAGATTTTCTTTTTAAGTTGAGTAAACAGGAAACATAGGGGCTTTGATGACTGCATGATGAAATGGCCCGGACTGGCTGCTATTATCTCATTTGTACAGTTTCTCCAAACCTCATAGATTGCAGACCCCCTTTCGGAATGAGTATGGGGAGCACACGGTGTTTCAGTGAAGATGTTACTCACATGCCCAACAGCATAAATGACGGCTAAAAGTTGTTCCACATTTTTGGCAATTGCGAATGAGAATATGGAAGAGGAGGGTGGGAACAGGGTGAGAACCATCTGTTTCATTTTCTAGAAAGGGAACAGTGGAATCACAGAGTGATGCAACTTAGGATTCCAAAAGGTGCTTTCATTTTCTTGGTGCGGTGTTAATATGCAGCATTCAGTTCACACATATGCTGTTTTTTTTTTTTTTAAATGCGCTATTGCACAATCTGTTACTTTTTGTTAAACAGGCTTGCTTCAGAAGCACGGGTTATAATCCAAGTGAAAGCACCTTCCCACATCGAGGTTGGCAGCTGTGAAAGACACTCATGATTCATCGAAAGGTAAGATGTTCTGTTTTCACATCGCCTCTGCTTGTGCATGTGTGAAGCATGTGAAACTTTCGGATACGGCTCGAATCGAGGGCAAAGAAGCAACAATGTCTAGCGCGTATTCAATTTGAAGCGACCTTGTCTGCCTTCTTTCTTAACTATCAATGAAGAAGTGGGATTTTGGGATAGAAAGGGACTATATCTGCTTTATCGTGGCTGTATCCTGAAAGGCTTTGAGGGATATTTCTATGTGAAAACTTTAGGGAAGATGACACATTCTCTAATTTTGCCTCATGGGCATTGTAAATGCTGTTGCTATAGATCACGTGCCAACAATGCAGATTAATCATATGAAACGGTTACTATAGATCATCTTAAATGAACTTCACAGAGAGATGCAACTTAGGATTCCAAAGGGTGCTTTCATTTTCTTGGTGCGGTGTTAATATGCAGCATTCAGTTCACTTGACATGTGCTGTTTTTTTTTTTAATACACTATTGCACGGCAATCTGTTAAACTTAGTCATAACAAAATGTGCTGAAACCTTGGACTTATTTCTTGAAATACATAAAATATTACTTCAGATTTTCGCATCCTTGATCATCCTATGTTAGAGGTCTTACATTTAGAAAATATCAAGTGAGTGTTTGATAGTCTTCTGATGCTTCAGTTGATCGAAGATAAACCTCATCCGATGAAAGGTAGCTGGGCGAGGAAGCAAGGCAAACTGGGACGCTATCTTTCTACAAATATTTGCAGTGTCAGAAAGTGTAAAAGTTCACCTCACAGCCACACGCCTACATTGATGTATATTGGCTAGATTGGCTTGGGCAGACTCTTAACTTGATTAGAAATTTCTGCACTATTAGATTTGCCCTTCATTAGTGTTGATTATTTCTGAGTCTACAGCTGTAATTCCCGAAAACGTTACCCAGCATCTTGTGTTACCGCCAACTTGTTCAAGTTTGGCCTCAAGCAGTTTTTAGCATGTTTATGAAAGCTGGAGATGAATGACTTGGTGTGGCCTTACAGTGATCCGAACAAATTTTTGGATTGTTGTGTTTGGGCAGCCGGCTCCCAAATTTCTAGTGCTTTGATATAAAGGCAAAGGATTCCTTGTATTCTCTAGAACAATTGAGAGGCTTTCAGCTATTTAGGCAGTCACGGTAAAGAGTGCCATTAAGATGATCCAAGCTTTTGAGCTTGGCTCATTGCCGCCAATTTGGGCTCCCAAATTTCTAGTGCTTTGATATAAAGGCAAAGGATTCCTTGTATTCTCTAGAACAATTGAGAGGCTTTCAGCTATTTAGGCAGTCACGGTAAAGAGTGCCATTAAGATGATCCAAGCTTTTGAGCTTGGCTCATTGCCGCCAATTTGGTCATTCGTTCTTCACTTGATCGCTTGATGGAGAACTTTCAGCCTTAAACGTCGGACTAGTTGTATTGGACAGTCAAATTCTGGTCACATTTCATGCTTCTATGTTTTGAACTTGAAATGTCATGAGCGTACGCTTCTGCTTTCATGAGTTTATCAAGAGAAGCACACTTATCCAGCTAAGATTGGCAAAGCTGCACCGTACGAGGCAAGTTTTTGAACACGAAAGGAAGCAAGATTGAGTGCCTAAACTGTCTATGAATTCCAACAGATCTCCATCTTTGCTTACCAGCTACGAATGTCGCAATCTACATTTTAGCACCAGAGAAAGACAGCGATGAAGAGAATTGCACAATCCCTTATTTTCTTTTTCTGTTACAAACGAAGTGCTGCTTCTCACATGGCCAGGGAAATGAAGGACTAAGACAAATTCAGCCGAATTTCATCATTATCGAATATGACGAGAGGTTCACACAAATATAATGCCATTTTCCTTGATAATATCGAGCACGATCCCCAGCTTTCCCTTTATTCTCTCATCCTTTCTTGGTTCATAAGCAATGGCATATACATCAGCATCCTTTGCTCGCTCAGCTATCAGCTGTCCTATAACCCTACAAGCATTGACATCCGTCAGTGACGGCAAATTGTTCCTGAGATCTCAGACATTTGTTATTGCGACAGCCACCACCTTGCTCGTTCCTCGGTGCATCACTTTTGCGTGAACAAACCTCTTTGAGAAGAACACATTGAGCAGGAATGGCCTCAGGTACATGTCTGTCCTCTGCTTCCATGACTTCCTGTTGGGTCTCTTTGCAGCTTCACCGCGAGATCTCCGGGTCCAAGCAGACTGAATGAACGATTCCTAGCAATCCAAATAGAACAAATTACATTTAAGGAGAAATAGTTATTTTTTTTTTGGTAAGGTGGAGAAATAGTTATTTTAAGCTCACCTAAAAAAGAAAAACATGGCTTTTAGGCTTAGAATCTGTATCTCAGTCAATACAGCCAAGCTGACTCTGCAGAAAGAATTTAGGAGCATTCTCATGACTCTATCCTTATAAAAGATACCAAATTTCAAAAGAAAAAGCGCCAGCCATATTAAAAGCACATAAAGAAATGTCATCCATGCAAAATGGAAAAAGCACCAGCCAGGGGTTTCTGAATCCTAAGCATGAACAATCGGGACTAATCATCTAGAACATTGTTTGCCCCACTAAGAAATGCAAGATTTATCAGGTAACAATTCAGCTAAAGAAAGTTCCCACCAACCTAGAGCCATTTTACAACAAAAGTGGCCCCATAAGAATTTCCAGTAAACTTGGTATTGATATGGTTCGGGACCAATCGTCTACAGAATATGCTACAGTTTTTTTTTTTTACACAAATTGGCACTATGCTTGTTCCAACATCCAAGAACATACAATTTGAGACACGAACAGTCAAATGGCAAAGATCAGGACACTCAATTAGCCGCCAGAGTTGGTCCCAAAATCAGTTGCCCGAGACTATTAACCAGTCCCTCACCTACTATCCAAGTGAATACTCCAGCAATTAGCATCTAAAAAAACTCATCTCAAATAGATAATCACAGACACTCTTAAAAGAGCTATATCAAGAAACTTCACCCCGGAAATGCCCTGGATGTTGGGATAGGCATCCGTAACAATGATTCTAAGATCGAATCTATGCACACGGATGCACATGCAACATTTCACAAAAAAAAAAAAAAAAAAAACAACGAAAACAAATTAAGGTTCTTTCACTTTCGTATGAGAGGGGGGAAGCTGAGAGGAGCGCGACTGCAGCTTCAGAAATCGAAGAAAAAAACAAAAGGCCAACGAAAGAAAATAAAACACCTGTGAACTCACCAAAGACTTGGCCTGTCCAAGTCAATCGAAGTTGACGGCGCCAATGTGAGAGCCGAGAGAGTTTCCGAGAGGAATCGAAAAGAGGGGAAACGCACACCACGATCCCTGTCGTCGTAGCAAGCCGATTGGGCCGTGGATTCGCCGTCGAGCTTAGAGGGGAAGCTGAGAGGAGCGTGAAGGTGAGAGCGCAGAAGATGAATCGAAAAGAGGGGAAACGAGAGAGCGAGGGTTAGGGATCGAGAGAGGTGAGAGAGCGAAAATGACGGTTAAACCGCAAAAGATTTTTTTTTTTTTTTTTTGATATTCAAATTTCAAAACTAAAACGCAAGAGTGATATGCGTTTTGTCCTTCGTTTAATCCTAGCCGTCCGATGCGAACGGACGGTTGAGATTGAACGAAGGGCACGCCTTCCCTTTCTCCACCAGGGCAGACGATCCAATTTACTATCCCATATCCCTCGCCCTCTCGCATATCTCGCCCTCTCTCGCTCTGATCTCATCTTGCTCTCTCTCTCATCTCTCTCTCGCTCTGATTGCTCTCTCGCTCTCTCGCTCTGTGATTGCTCTCTCTCTCTGTGATTGCTCTCTCTGATTGCTTGCTCTCTCGCACTCTCGCACTCTCGCTCGCTCGCTCGCTCGCTCTCTCTCTCTCTCTCTCTCTCTCTGATTGCTCTCTCGCTCTCTCGCTCTGTGATTGCTCTCTCTCTCTCTCTCTGATTGCTCTCTCGCTCTCTCGCTCTGTGATTGCTCTTTGCTCTCTCGCTCTCTCTGATTGCTTGCTCTCTCGCACTCTCGCTCTCTCTCTCTCTGAGATAGAGGGATCCCCGAACCAAGCGCAGGATCAGTCGTCTCTCTCGCCTGTCTCTCTCTCGCCTGTCTACCATCATGTGGCCAACAATTTCTCGAGAAAACCTAGACCGATTCATACCGAATCGATCGGCCATGGACTTCGATTATGCTCACTATATGATTACGAACGCATCGAAGGGGAATCGAGAGGGGAATCGAGAGGTGATTTCCGAGGCGACCGAGGTTTACCGGAAGCGATTGGCGGAAGCGCTTGGGTTTAACAGAACCAGGATCTTAGCTTTCGGGAACAAACCCCCCTTCCTGCCTAAACTCACTCCTCCGAAGAAACCCCGCCGCTTCATTCCTCCGGTAAGAAAATATATGTATGTTTTTCTTTTAATGTTTTATGATTGTCTTTGTATGAGTTGAGTTTGGCCCTTAAGCGCTTAATTAACAGACCCCGGAGACGATATTGGATTTACCCGATCTTTGGGACGACGATTCGTTAAATCTCTTGGACTGGGGTAGCAGAAATATTCTTGCGATTGCCCTGGGCAATACGGTGCACCTGTGCAATGCTTCGGATGGCTCTATCTCAGAACTCGTCACCATCGACCACGAAAAGGGCCCAGTTACCAGTGTCAGCTGGGCCCCAGATGGCGACAAAATTGCTGTCGGATTGTACAACTCAGAAGTGGAACTGTGGGATTTAACTCAGAACAGCCTGGTCAGTGGTTTTCTCACTATGAAATTTCGTTTGTATAATCTTCTCCTGAAACACCTGCCTGATAAGTTGTTGCGGTCCCAATTTGGTTTGAATTTTTCATTGCAGCTAACGACTTTGAGAGCTGGCCACACATCTCGGGTGGGTTCTCTAGCATGGAACAATCACATCCTTACAACAGGAGGAATGGATGGACGTATTGTTAATTCTGATATTATGAGAATGGCATCTCCCACTGTTCATACGTACAGGGGTCACACCCTGGAGGTCTGTGGGTTGAAATGGTCGGCATCCGGAAAGCACTTAGCTAGTGGAGGGAGTGATAACATCCTCCACATTTGGGAAATGTCCAAGCGATCTCCACTTCACCGTTTCGAAAAGCACAGGGACAGTGTTAAAGCCCTTGCCTGGTGTCCTTTCCAAAAGGATTTGTTGGCTTCCGGCGGAGATGATCGGACCTTAAAGCTTTGGGACACGCACACTGGTGCGTGTGTAGACTCTCTGGATACCGGCTCCCGGGTGTCTTCTCTTATTTGGAACAAGAATGACAGAGAGCTGCTTAGCTCTCATGGGCTTGCTCGCAATCAGCTCGTTCTGTGGAAGTTTCCTTCCATGGTGACGATTGCAGAGCTGACTGGTCATGATTCTAGAGTGCTTTTCATGGCCCAGGTACGATTGCAAATTCAGTACTTTCTGGTTCTAGAAGTCGCATTTCTGCATTCACTGCTTTCTGATGAGTTTTAGACCCTCAAGTGCTAACATTGTCTCTTTCCTGTCAGAGTCCGGATGGTCAGACTGTAGCATCGGCGGGAGGGGAAAAGCTCATGTTGTGGAACGTGTTTGGTCTTCCGGAGCTGGCTAAACCAGCTCGAACAGCCAATCCAGCGCCTTTTGCTCACCGGAATTGCATTCGCTGAGAGGAAACATCACCATGGCTCAGCCTGCCAAGCCATACATTCCTCAGGTAAGTGCACTTTTTTTTTTTAAATTCATGTTGTACAGCTTTTTGGTTGATGACTAGTATTGAGGGAATGTCGATAAATATGGTGGGGTAAAGCGGCTCATTTTATGGCTATATTCTTGACATTGGACCGGACTGTTGGTATATAGTACTGATGAATGTGCATTTTGAGTAGCCAAATTTGCTTGCAATGGTATTACATAGCGGATGGTAAAATCTTGGTCTTTGCCTTTTGTTGGGACGTACGATTGATGAGGCATATGGAGGCCGTTGCCCCAAGGACCCGCTGTGAAGTAAAGAGAGCATATTCAAATTTTATTCAGTTGACTTTCATATCGTATAGCTTTAGAGTTGATGACTACAATTCAGTTCAGATAAGTATGGTGGTGAAGTGGCTCATTCTTATAGCTACATTCTTGACATTGGACCAGGCTGTTGGTCTATTGTAATGATGAATGTGCATTTTGAGTAGCCGAATTTGCTTGCTCATTCTTATAGCTACACACTGTTAAGGTGTCTTTTGTCCTATCAAGTCAAGTTAGTATTTGTGAAAGACTTACGCTAATGCTTGAATCCATGTTACATACCTGGATCCAGTAGAATATCCTGACAAACATGGGTGCAAATTTGAAGAGTTTCTTGAAAGGTTTGCGCTCTGTAAGGTAGTCTACTGTTTGAAAATCGAAATGTCTCACCAATCATAATGTCATATTTAATATCCACTCCCCAGAATCTTCCAACCCCTAGCCTTACCATTGGGCCTTGTAATGTAGGCACCTCAAAATTGGTTGACTGGGCCTGCTCTCCTTGAGCATCCATTTGTCAAAGAATGCTCCATTGAAGAAAAAGCCACGGCATTTTGCTATCTCTTTTGAAGTTGGAAGTCTGGGGCACTGTCATCTCACAAGAGAAATTTTTAGTGCCCTCCTATATTTGTAAAAAGATCCTCAAATGTTAAAAGTTCTGTGAAAATCCATGTTTAATAGTTAGGTCCTATCCTGTCAAGAAGCTATTCCATCGTGGACCCGTGAAACTAAATGGGCATTGTCATTCTTATCATCTATGATTGGCTGCTGAATTTCTGTAATCCATTATTGTAGGAGATACATGCTCCTAATTCTGCAACGCGCATTTGCTCTCCTACAGAGGAGTTCCCTGGCATTGCAAGTCCCGACAACATTAAAAAGAAAGGTAAAGTACACTTTGCCACAGTTTCTCTTGCGTCAGATAAGAGAAGCAACACAATAATTTCATATCTTCCTGCAACTTTGTCTGCTCAAATTTGAAACTCTATGTTAATAATGGGGTCTGAAATTTTGTTTTCAACGTACATATCTAGATTACATCACATTGTGGAAGATACTCAGTCGATAAATTGAGTGATAAGTGAAAAAACCCAGTTAATGAAAACTACACCCAACACGATGGTGGAGTATTGCTTTTGGGGAAAAAAAAAAGCAAAAAGAAAACAAAAGGAAAATATTTGAAAATCGTTACACTATACTTACCCTAGAGAAGAGTTGCCTGCATTTGTACCCTTTCTGTGCATCAAAAACTCACTTGCAGTAGCCGAACGAGTTCTCAATGTATTTTGATATAATCGCTTGAAGGCCTAAGCAACAGGCCCAGAGCTAGAATTTGCTTGGAGAATACATGTTGCTCTCGTCAAGCATATGCTCTTCAACTTTTCATGGTGTGTTCACTGTCAGCTATATGTCATTTGTTTGAGGGTCCAAACATCTAAGCCCATTATTTGTTATTATTATTATTATTTTTTTGGGTGCGACTTAGGCCCAGGAATTTGAGAAGCTGCCTTTGGGAATGAATCACTTTCCTTTAAGTTTTGGCAACTGAATTAATATTTGAACTTGCTTTTCATTAGCAAGTACTTCAACCATCTGATTGCAACAGTATTTTGATGTTCAGGTTGTCAAGCAGTAGACAAGCTAGTGAATAACTCCCGTACAGACATAGGCGCAAAAGCAATCGGCCAAGATATTGAAGCATTGGCCGTTGTTTTGCTACCTCTAAAGAGATGGTCCAAAGAATTAAGTTCTCAGAGGTACTTCATCTGTAACCTATCCGAGTTTATTCTCGCATCCAGTAGAACTTGCTGATGGATGTTGGATTTGCTTATTTTCTTGGAAATGTGCATGGGTAGTGGGGATTTTTGCCATAATTGTAGTCATGATTGTTTAAATGTTAACTAGCAAGAAAGTCAATCCATAAGGATATTCTTTGATATTACTTCTCTTGCTCCATTCGAATTTAGCCAGAGCATAGATTTCCTAGCCATAAGGGTATGGCACAGGCATGTTGCCGCCGAGAAGTGATTGCAATTTGCATTACATTCAGGCATGTACTTAGTGAGAGACGATGATAGTCCATGGATTGTCATTGACAATGTCCAATCTGGAAAACCGAAATTCAGTTCTTTCAATGAAGGAACCTACAAGCTTCGTCTGTGTGACTACAAATTTCCAACATAGGAAGTAGGATGAGTTTCCGATTGCACAAGATGCCAGTACTAGCTCCTATTCAAATTCTTCCATCCTGGGTGCTGATTTTTTTTTCTTTTAAATGGCTTAGTTCCATGTTGATATTCATCATTTGATGTCAATACTACAACCTGGAGTCATCATCTCTGTAATAAAGCCTTTGTATGACTAAAAGCGGAAATATCTTGCTAGTCTGGTCCTTGCGAATCTGCTATATCTCGTGTCTTTTATTCCGTCCCTCTTATGTAAGTTTAGTGTTTTTTTTTTTTTTTGTGGGGGGGAGTTTACTTTCTACCTGAACAATGAAAGAGAGATCAAATTGCTCTTTGAGCGAGCTCACATTTGCGACGCACTTGAGCACTTGTGTTCTGATGCCTACATAAATGAAAGCGTAGTTAATGGATGAAATGTTTTTTGTCTTCTGTCTTGTGAAACTTTTAGTGTGATTACGGCTCCGATATCCTGCTACTCTGTCATGCAAGATTTTGCAGGTTAAGTCACTGCATAGCTCAATTGCTGCATTTTGATAATGTTTCGGCATGTGATGTTATTCTTAAAATCCACTGATTTAGTTGCCCAAATTTTGCAGTGATTGAGACATCCTAAGGTCCAACCAGGCACCGACGATTATCTCTAACTTAGTCGCCGCTGGGGCCATTAATTTCAAAGGGCTAAATGATGAATGGCTTACTTAAGTTCTTCAATTCACAGCAACTGTAGTTAGCTTGACATCCGTCGAGTTTAATGATTTAGTAACAAAGGTCAATTAGTGCTAAACTTCATTTGGATTGTGTGCCCCACTTTCATGTTAGTTCAACACATTGTCTCATGATGAAAAAGGTTATCATAAATGCCATTCAAGTATCAGAACTTTGCTCGATGATTTTATCTTAGCTCTTGTAATTAGTGCTATTTTTCCTTCAAATAATTTATGCAGTAAAATAGATGCACAATTTATATACTTCCATTTTTCGTCTTCAATTTCTTTTCCCGCGTTCCTGCTTTATTATTCTAATGATTTGGGTAAATTGTTCAACAATTCATTTTGGTCTTTTTGTTTCTGTCCTGAGTGAGCAGTAATGCTTTTGTTACATTTTTCGTTTGCTAAATTCATCAATTACGCGTGAATGTCCCTTTTATGTCTGTTATTCGTCTTCTTCTGAGTAATTTATTTGAATGTATTCATTTTTGTGTCTTACTTTTCAGGGTTTGGCAATTATCAAAGTATTGGTTGACCAGTCTGGAATTGCAGTTTCAAATCCTTACTTCAAGCACTGGGTGGCCTTAGCTAATGTCTTCTCACAGTTACATTTTTTTATTGGCATTTCTGAATTGTAACCAGTGTGCAAATTGCATGCTGCGATATTGTGATGTTGAATATGCAGGTTGTTCGATGCAATGAAGATGCATCTGGAAGAATTTTGAATGAGTCCATAGGTTGCATTGCAGTCGTGTTGTCTAGAGTGGCTCATACTGTTAAAGCATCTTCAGATATCAGTAATGATGCAGAATATGTGCCCTCCGTGGTTTTCGAAACTGTGAAAGATATAGCAGATCATGCCAAAGCGTAAGGACTGGTGGAAAAGCTCTGTCTCTGCTTAGAAATTGCTCGTTCAAGTCTATCCTCTTGCTCGCCAAATTTACTACAAGCTGTTTGTGAAGGATGCAGAGCCCTGTGGTTGTTGATTAATTCCCTCGAAACCCTCTTTACAGAGGAATTGCTTATTTGTATCCTTTTGGATGCTGTACAAAGTCCTCCACAAGGTTTGTGGATTGGGAAGATTCAAACAAGAATCATTGATATGATGACAAGGGCATTCCTCGAGTCAAAGTATCCATATATCATTCACTTCATCAGCCTCTTGAGACTTGCAGCTTTGGCTTTTTATTCAGGTGCTTTTTTCCTAACCTAAAATATATCTTCTTAAATAGTGGTATAGATTCCCTTCTTTGAAATTGGTTTTTTCTTTCACAATGATTAATCGAGGAAAGTTGCTTACATGAGACTTTGAGGCCTCCGTGAATTGTTTGAAACTTTTAGCTCTTATTCTCTCTCAGTGATCATATAGGTAAGAGGTCATTTTGTGTTTTATGTGTTTCAGCTATTATCAAGGTGTTGCCTGCAGAACAGAAACAGTGGTGGTGACTGGTAAGGAGCTGCGCAAGCCACATAGAAGAATTGGAATGTTTCAGAGATATTCTCCCTCTTAGGCCTTTGTGCTTCATGTTCAAGCAAAAATGAGCAAACAGGGGAAACAAAGAACTTGAAGAACAAATTACATAAGCCTACTGCTATGGCTCAGCTGGCATCCCTTGTCATGTCCATGGCAGCACAAATGTTTGAAGATGTCAGGAAGAAATTCTGCAGCGTCTATTCTGACTTCATCTTAAACAAAGCAATCTTCTCACTCACAATTCTTTGGAGTTATTTTCTTCTGATCATGGGGTGAGAAGTAAATGCCAACCGCATTCTGCATCAGCAACATTGGCTTCTGCTTCTATCGTATCTCTTGAGGGCACAAATTCCCACTCCATGGTCTCCAGGATTGCTGCCCCTTTGATCCCCCAGACATCTGTAACTGTGTGACTACCTCAACACATCCCGTGTAAATAAACATGGAGGGGTTGATGAAACTATCATTTTGGCGTGGGGTCAGAGATGGATTTGTCGGTCTGCTGGAAATGATGCCGAAGAGTCTGCTCACCATATGTGTTCATATGGTATTCATATGCTTCTACTCAATTTCGTTACGTAACAAATTGTCAAATGCACCTTATGGAAAAGTTGATAATGCAAACAATGGAGATGGGTTGTCCCGATTGGAGTTTTATGGACGGTCTCCGCAATATCTCACTGTCTTTATGGTGGACATCCAATATTTCGTCAGATTTTCCTTAGATCCGAGTTCGTCAATGTCATCTTGAATTTAGTATAGGATGCCCATGTTCAGCCAGTGAGATGTCGGAGTAGGCCTGGGTGAGGGAAGGATGTTAGCATTTCACTTGTGTTGTGGCATCAGAGTCTGCTTCCATAAACGGTGTCTCTCTCCCCAATATAGGGATGCCCTGGGGGAGAAAATACAAAGAAGACAGAGACATGACGAAGGCGATAGAAGAGGACATGGGAAAGTATATTTGGATCCTTCACTTCTAGTAGTCTCTCTCTCTCTCTCTCTCTCTCTCTCTCTCTCTCTCTCTCTCTTTTACATGTACAAAGGACATATTTTATGTTCTACACTGTTGTAAAAGACAAGAAAGTTGTTCTTATGAAATTAGATTTCTCTATTTACGATATGTGAAATTAGATTTCTCTATTTACGGAATGTCGCATACGCTCAAGTATTTTTCGTCCTGAAGTAACAGAGTGGCATTTTCTTCAATATTGCTTTTTTACATCTGGGTGGCTATATAATTTATGAGTGCTTTTGCTTCAATTTTTTACAATCTTCTTTCTCAATATAAGCCTGCATTGCAGCCACAACACAAGAGTTAGGCACTGCAAATAGCATCCATAAGTAGAGTATGCCTCGGTCCACCCACAATGGGCGGGAGTGTGTGTGTGTGTGTGTGTGGGGTGTCTGACTCAGAGAGAGAGAGAGAGAGAGAGAGAGAGAGAGAGAGAGAGCAGTAAAGTACATAAATGAAACTAAACAGCCCCATCTCATGATCACCAAAAGATTGGGAAGAAGCAGAGTCAAGCTTGAAAGTAATCAGTCAAATTAAATGCTTTCCTCTCGCCCACCATCTTTCCTTTTCACAAGCCTAACTATGTAATCAACATTATTACATAATTCACATATCTATTTAAAATAATTTCTGATTTCGAAAAACTAAGTATAACGTCATTTCCCAATTTCACTGTACTTGCAGTACTCAAGTTGAAGCTTAAATCGAACTTATGATATTTGTTAAATAATAATAAAGTTGAGCCAAATCAAGCTCCAGCTCGTGAAACACTTTACCAAGTCAAGACCAAGAGTTTGAGTATCTAGAATCTCATATTTGAGTATGTTATACTTGAGTTATAAGATAGTACTTGATAGATTTGTAAAGCATTTTACCAAGTCAAGACCAAGGGTTTGAGAATCTAGCATATCATATTTGAGAACGTTATACTTAAGTGATAAACAGAATTGAATAGATTTGGTTTGGTCACGCACGAACCTAGGACCAAAGGGTATTGGCAAAAAATTAAAAACTACGCTGGAATACAGCAAAATAGAGGGATCATAGAAGCCCAAATAATTTTTTTCACTCGGCACAAATGCAATTTCCCCACATATAAGAGGATCATCGCTAGATGTCTTCTTGCTTAAGATTCTAGTAATTCGTGGCAAAATTTCGAGAAGCTGTTCCCGCGGTTTTGACTCGTAGTTACATATGTATATATGTACAGGACAATGTAGATCAAACTTCCTCTTTCGCTGTTGCCTTGATAAACCTTTTGCGCCCATCAAAGTGGCCTGCCCTGCCTTGGAACCAGAGTGGATTGGTCATCCAATGCTTGATGAGATTTACTTTGCTGATCTAACTTATCCTTAAAAAGATTCTTATGCACTTATATTTGTTGCGAAAATTTCATGAATAATTCGTTATGGGCATCTGCATCTCAAGAATAAAGTCCAACTTTCCACGACCACGAAGGTTATTGAGAGTACTATACACTTCGTTGATCTTGACGGCGTCCTTCGCATTGTAGAACTGGGAAGGTTTTCTCTAACTATTCGAGATTCGTGCTTTGGATTATTTACCTTATGAGCTGATTTCTTTTGTTTGGCGATGCAATTCTACTTTAGGAAGAGCTGCCATTAGTGGAAGGCCATTCCAAACGATCCTAGCCTTTCTCAGTGAACTCAAATCAAGGTTTATGGTCGGCGATCAAGGGTCACCTCTCGAGGATCCCCACGGCCACGGAGCCTCGGCCTATTATTCTCGTCTACATCGATGGTCATCTCCAGAAAATTTACCTGTACGTTCTTGTTTGGTATAGTCGCAATCGGAAAACTGTTTTTTCCCAATAATCTCATGGTTTCTTGTGATGAAATAGACTTTGCTGCTTTGACAAGGCCACTTCGATCGCCTTCGGCAGGAAGGGAAGTGAACTTGAATCGGCAAGCGATCAGATCCGAGGCATGGGGAAGGTGCCTAATTTGTTTTACGGACTTAGACTTATTTTCAAATTAAAAAAAAAATTAATTGCAACAATATCATTTTTCTTAATAAGTTATAAGAACAAATATTTCATAATTTGATTAAATATAAAAATATTTAAGTAATACGAGTCAGGTCAGGTCGAGCATGTGTTGGGTATGAGTTGGATTAATATAGGTTAAAATATTTTAAAAAATAAATTAAAATAGATTCAATGCATAAATATGGGCAGGACCATATTCGATCCGACTTCGATGCTCTGCGCAGGAGGATCGCACTCGAAGTTGTTTGGGGGCAGAAGGCAAACCAATCATGTAAAAAAAAAAAAAAGAACTGCGTAGTTTTCCCTTGGGGCAGAATTAAGATTTAGGGCTTTTGGATTTCCAAGGAAGTCGACGTCTTCGCGCGAGCTCTCTCCCCCGCTGTCTCTCTCGTGAAGAGAGCGCTTAGGGCTTTAGGGTTTTTCAACGGCTTCTCCGAGTCGGTGACCAACGGCAAGGTAAATATGTTGCTTCTAATTCAGTGCTCTTCACGCTCATGTCGTCTGAAATCCAAATTCTGTGAGCTGGATGAGCGAAATTCAAGTTCTAATTGATTGCTCCGATCCGTTCGACGCAGGGGTTGATTCCGTGTAGCAGTGGTTTTTAAGAGAAGCGTCTTGGCAGACACTGCGAAGATCATGGAGAAGAACAAGAACCTCAAGCGCAAGAACGATCTGAGGAGGATCGTCGTAGAGAGTTTATAGGAGGTGCGCTCACGTTTCGCGCTCGTTTTTATGCCGGGGAAAATAAGCTTCTTTTCTATCTGAATTTTACATTTTCAATCTCAGACAAGTGCTGTTTTTAGATGGTTAGGACGAACATTGTTTGGTTTGCTGTTTTCGGATTCTGTGGGGGCGTATACTGCACTCCTTCCTTTTTCAGTTGAGATTTTCTAGATAAATCTCTCAAGTTCTGGTTAGGTCTTGGAGAATTGTATAATATTCGAACACCATTGCATAATCTGACTCATTTTCCAACCGTTTAGGGCGACTCTCCCCCTGAATTAGGTTGGTTCTTCTTCAGTAGCATTATTAGCTTCAATTTGTGGTGAACTGGATTCGACTTGTCTTGAATCCAATGTGTTGTTTATGGTTCAATTTTTTATATTGGATGGGTCTGAGATATCAACCTGACTTTGAGATCTCTAGCTGGGCTACTTCTGTTTCTTCAAAATATGTTTATCTTGTTGGTTGCCTCACCCCCCCCCCCCCCCCCCCCCCCCCCCCCCCCCCCCCTTCTCTTTGAGAGATTTTTCAGCCAAGTTAGTAAAATAGTACATACTATGCTGCCCAGAATTTATTAACCCTTTTTTTTTCTGGAGACATTTGCTTTACCAGATTTTTAGTTCAGTTTAAATATTGTGTGAAAGATATATGTTTTGTTTCACATGAAACTTCTTTGTAAATGAATGAGGCCTTGGTATAGGCTCTGTCTGTAAATAAAGCTGAAGCATGAAATGGAGATAGATTTAGCTGTTCCGCAAGGATTTTGGTTACATAGGATCGCTCTTGTGTACTTTTCGATTGACATTAGAAACAAAGACAGTCTTTGCTTGGTGTTTGGATCATTTGGCAATTCTGGGTATCAATCACCTTAAAATGGCATGTGCAGTGTCTTTGCGTTTTGGAATACGTGAGCGGCCAGCCTATTTTTAGTGGGAGGCTAGGCTTCATTATGGTGGATTTTGGTGAGGCTAAGCAGGGTGAACCAGGAAATCTGGAGGAGAAAAGTGAAAGGCAAACATCTGAACAGGGTAATTCTTATGTACCATACAAACTCCCATCTTTCCAGCAGCTTCAAAATCATGCTGCCCGTACTTTCCCTCTTAAGAATGTTAGTATACTGATTCAGTGTTTTTTCCATTGTCAACGTGTAGCTTTTCAGGGGATCGTCAAAAAATAAGAATATCAGGAAACGGATGGTTGAAGAAGATGATGATTAAGATTCCAAGAGGGAGAGTTCAGTGTTACGTAATCAGAGGAAACCTCAAAGGGCGGACAATAAGCTGTATTTTACAACTGGATCCTCCAAAAGCTTGGTGTCTGCTGAATCAAAGATTGATTCTGATAAAACTATATTTCAATTTGGTTCTTCAAAAGAAATTCAAGTTGAATATGATAGCGGAGCAACAACAACACTGGAAACTGAGACACTTATGTATGAAATTACCGTAAAAAATCACTTTCAGATGTATGAAATTACTTCTATTTTTATATTTTTGGTTAGTACACTTATGTGCACTAGAAGAAGCTTTTCCGGTTTCCCCCATGCTTACTTGCTTACTATGATGCTCTTGAATTTTTGCTGATGATTCTAAAGCAAATTTTCGTATTTCTAGCCTAATCCTGGAGGATCTTGTCCTTTTTGTCCTAGACCTTTTCTTGACAAATACTAACTTTAGGCTTTACCCTTCTTCTTTTTTTTCAATCAAGTTGATTCTCCAGCTTAGAATTTTCTAATTTAGTCGAGTGTTCACTTGTACATGGACATACTCGTGCAATAACTATGTACCAGTGTCATTAACAAGCTTTTCTGGCAACAACATTGATGGACGTTGAGAGGAGACATGGTCTACTAAATTACTTAATTCCAGGGGATCTAGTACGGGCGGCTTTGTTCCCAGTTCCAGGAGGTATAGGATCAGTTTGGTCCTCAGCTCCAGAAATTGAGGATTGGAACTACCGGTTTGGTTCCTAATTCTTGAGAGGAACTAGATCGGATCGAGAATCGATCACCCCTGAGATGGCTACACATTTTGCATCCTCGAAAAAGTGACAAAAGATATTCATGTCATAGACGAGGCATCTCAATGAAGGGCAGTTAAAGGAAGTTGCACCAATCCTAACATGATGTCAATGTGCGCAAATTGCTCGAGGAATAACAAAATGACATGGTCAATTACAAGCTAGATGTGATCATGCGGATGGTCTTCTTGGACGAGCCTGAAGACATTAGCCTCGCGCTCGACCTCCTGAGCCCTAACCCTACCCGCTTGGTCGAGGACTGGGCCACGAGAGGAGGCTTGGAGAAGATCGACTGGTCCAAGGCCCCGTTCTACACGTACTACAAGGACCTCGACATCGAGGCGTTTGTGAAGCGGAATTGTCGTGTACGATGTGGATGCATCCTGTTTGGTGGCCCCGCCGCCACACACATTCTCTCTTTTTATCTGCTCCTAATGCTCAACACATGAGAGATGAGGAGCAGGAGAAGGTGCAACCAAAAATCAATCACAACATGCATTGAACCAAAACACAGACACACACCACTGACGAACAAAAGAACAAAACTCTGGTTAGGTCTTGGAGAATTGTATAATATTCGAACACCATTGCATAATCTGACTCATTTTCCAACCGTTTAGGGCGACTCTCCCCCTGAATTAGGTTGGTTCTTCTTCAGTAGCATTATTAGCTTCAATTTGTGGTGAACTGGATTCGACTTGTCTTGAATCCAATGTGTTGTTTATGGTTCAATTTTTTATATTGGATGGGTTTGAGATATCAGCATGACTTTGAGATCTCTAGCTGGGCTACTTCTGTTTCTTCAAAATCTGTTTATCTTGCCGGTTCCCTCACCCCCCCTTCTCTTTGAGAGATTTTTCAGCCAAGTTAGTAAAATAGTACGTACTATGCTGCCCAGAATTTATTAACCCTTTTTTTTTTCTGGAGACATTTTCTTTACCAGATTTTTAGTTCAGTTTAAATATTGTGTGAAAGATATATGTTTTGTTTCACATGAAACTTCTTTGTAAATGAATGAGGCCTTGGTATAGGCTCTGTCTGTAAATAAAGCGGAAGCATGAAATGGAGATAGATTTAGCTGTTCAGCAAGGATTTTGGTTACATAGGATCGCTGTTGTGTACTTTTCGATTGACATTAGAAACAAAGACAGTCTTTGCTTGGTGTTTGGATCATTTGGCAATTCTGGGTATCAATCACCTTAAAATGGCATGTGCAGTGTCTTTGCTTTTTGGAATACGTGAGCGGCCAGCCTATTTTTTAGTGGGAGGCTAGGCTTCATTATGGTGGATTTTGGTGAGGCTAAGCAGGGTGAACCAGGAAATCTGGAGGAGAAAAGTGAAAGGCAAACATCTGAACAAGGTAATTCCTATGTACCATACAAACTCCCATCTTTCTAGCAGCTTCAAAATCATGCTGCTCGTACTTTCCCTCTTAGGAATGTTAGTATACTGATTCAGTGTTTTTTCCATTGTCAACGTGTAGCTTTTCAGGGGATCGTCAAAAAATAAGAATATCAGGAAACGGATGGTTGAAGAAGATGATGATTAAGATTCCAAGAGGGAGAGTTCAGTGTTACGTAATCAGAGGAAACCTCAAAGGGCGGACAATAAGCTGCATTTTACAACTGGATCCTCCAAAAGCTTGGTGTCTGCTGAATCAAAGATTGATTCTGATAAAACTATATTTCAATTTCGTTCTTCAAAAGAAATTCAAGTTGAATATGATAGCAGAGCAACAACAACACTGGAAACTGAGACACTTATGTATGAAATTACCGTAAAAAATCACTTTCAGATGTATGAAATTACTTCTATTTTTATATTTTTGGTTAGTACACTTATGTGCACTAGAAGAAGCTTTTCCGGTTTCCCCCATGCTTACTTGCTTACTATGATGCTCTTGAATTTTTGCTGATGATTCTAAAGCAAATTTTCATATTTCTAGCCTAATCCTGGAGGATCTTGTCCTTTTTGTCCTAGACCTTTTCTTGACAAATACTAACTTTAGGCTTTACCCTTTTTTTTTTTCAATCAAGTTGATTCTCCAACTTAGAATTTTCTAATTTAGTCGAGTGTTCACTTGTACATGGACATGCTCGTGCAATAACTATGTACCGGTGTCATTAACAAGCTTTTCTGGCAACAACATTGATGGACGTTGAGAGGAGACATGGTCTACTAAATTACTTAATTCCAGGGGATCTAGTACGGGCGGCTTTGTTCCCAGTTCCAGGAGGTATAGGATCGGTCTGGTCCTCAGCTCCAGAAATTGAGGATTGGAACTACCGGTTTGGTTCCTAATTCTTGAGAGGAACTAGATCGGATCGAGAATTGATCACCCCTGAGATGGCTACACATTTTGCATCCTCGAAAAAGTGACAAAAGATATTCATGTCATAGACGAGGCATCTCAATGAAGGGCAGTTAAAGGAAGTTGCACCAATCCTAACATGATGTCAATGTGCGCAAATTGCTCGAGGAATAACAAAATGACATGGTCAATTACAAGCTAGATGTGATCATGCGGATGGTCTTCTTGGACGAGCCTGAAGACATTTGCCTCGCGCTCGACCTCCTGAGCCCTAACCCTACCCGCTTGGTCGAGGACTGGGCCACGAGAGGAGGCTTGGAGAAGATCGACTGGTCCAAGGCCCCGTTCTACATGTACTACAAGGACCTCGACATCGAGGCGTTTGTGAAGCGGAATTGTCGTGTACGATGTGGATGCATCCTGTTTGGTGGCCCCGCCGCCACACACATTCTCTCTTTTTATCTGCTCCTAATGCTCAGCACATGAGAGATGAGGAGCAGGAGAAGGTGCAACCAAAAATCAATCACAACATGCATTGAACCAAAACACAGACACACACCACTGACGAACAAAAGAACAAAACTTTGTTTATGCATGGCGGAAAGGCGAGACCCGCTCATGATTAGCGCCACCAAACCGCCGATCAAGGGGACGAAAAAAACGAAGGATATGGACGACGGAAGCTCCATCCCCATTCCTCAGCAATTATCGAAATTGATTATTAAAAAAAAACAATTCACAAATTGGATCACATTCCACCTAACCGATGGATTTGAAGAGAGAGCAGAGGAGATCCGAGTAGAGTAAATTTGGGGGAGGAATTGAGGAGAGAGAAACGGATTCGAGGGAATCCAGGGAAACGGACGGCTGGGATTAAACCCTAATCACCCCTGCCCGGATCCCACCTAGGCAGGGGATCCGGTTCCTCCTTATTCTATGATGGGTCAGCCCAATTCCGCCGCTATCAAATTGCAATGGGCGGTGCGAAAGCCTTGAGATTTGAGGTGATAACATTAATGGGTACTAATTTGATGCTTCTTCTTCTTCTTCTTCTTTCTTGAGAAAATGGATCTAATTGCAAAAGCAAGGACAAAATCTGCCAAACCTGTAAAGTCATCTTATACAAGACGTGATCATGGACGGCAAAACATGGAACGCAAGGGAAAAAAAGTTAGAAACTTTTTGAGAATTAGAAACCGTACCAAGAATTTCAAGCTAAAATGCAATTTACATAGGATTTTGTACACGCAACAAAAGATGCGGGCAAACATCTGGTAATTTCTCTCTCTCTCTCTCTCTCTCTCTGGAACCCGGCTTTCTACATTACACAATATAACACTTGAACCCCGAAATGCAGCAGCTCCCAGGAAACACTTGACACCTGACTCTTTTTTGAATGATAAAATCTGGTAAACTGAAGAAGCAGCTGCTCATGAGGCATTTATACCAGCAATAAGTAGTAGTTGTGAAAGCAATCTATGAATTATCGAAAAGTCCTGCAATATATGTATCCACAAATTATGGACGCAAGATTTGCATGTCCTTCTTAAAAAAGTATTATTCTTATACCAAATTATCAGCAAATACCTTCAGCCTTTCATGAAAAGTGCCATTGATGAAGGATTCATGGAGTGACCGCTTCACAAGATTACGTCCCCTGCAAGACATGAATGCCAGGTGTTTCAACTTAAGAATCAGGAGTCACCACAAAAATCAAGAACTGTAACGGCCGGGGTCCCACTTGCACGATATTGTCCGCTTTGGGCTTTGCAACCCGCACGGTTTTGCTTTTCCCGGCACTCAGCCGGGGAAAAGGCCTCATGCAAGTCAAGGGCACTCCCAAGGCTTATAAAGCCACCCAAGACCTCCCCCTAGGCAATGTGGGACTAGGGAGGGGATGTCACAATCTCCCCCCCTTCGGACACAACGTCCTCGTTGTGCCCGTAGCGCAACCGCACTGGGGCTCACGGGCTCGCGGACGACACCGCTACCGCTACCCAGCTACCGGGGTCCACACATACGGTCGGGGGTCCGCTCTGATACCATTTGTAACGGCCGGGGTCCCACTTGCACGATATTGTCCGCTTTGGGCTTTGCAACCCGCACGATTTTGCTTTTCCCGGCACTCAGCCGGGGAAAAGGCCTCATGCAAGTCAAGGGCGCCCCCAAGGCTTATAAAGCCACCCAAGACCTCCCCCTAGGCAATGTGGGACTAGGGAGGGGATGTCACAAGAACAGTAGAATAGTTGCCCGAAAAACAAGTGCTAGAACTTCGCAGCACTACATATTCATTTCTCAGTTTAAGCACTAGAAGATTCAAAAGCATTTAATAGGTCGCGAGCATTTTGACGATGCGCTGCACCACACATGCGTCAATAAATCATAGTCTCACACAAATATCCACATGATTGTGCATACCGGATTCAAGTGGATGACGAAAGAGGAAATGCTCGCTAGTACCTTTCAACTTCACAACCCAAAAGGGAAATGAGGTAAATTACCTTTCATCATAACATAAGCGAGTGTAGCACCGGATGGTATGAAAGAGGATTCGAGGAGAGAAGTCGTGCACAACAGCTATATGATTTACCTGAAACAAAGATAAGATTCGAAGTTTGGAGTTTTAAGATTTGTGCAACATAATGTCACATCATGACGAGCCACACAATGGCTAATTAGAGACATACCGAATCATCCAATGCTCTCATCAGTTTACTCAACAGATGATCAGCTGCAGGACTGAATATGTATGATATTCCAAAGTCAACACGAAGTATGGATTCAACAATGTGAAGACCAATCTGATAAAGAAAGAACATAATTTGAGAATCGCAGAGACTTTGCCCAGTCTTAAATAGTTGGACAACAGGTGAAAGGGATGCTAAGAAATTATAGAACGTGAAGGGCAATTCTCACCACTCTTGTCAGCTCGTTTCCAGTGTCCATGCTAATCAAGCATACTTCCACCACCTCATTTTCAATAGCCCATTGGACAGCACTAGAGTCTGTTGCCTTCAAGAAAGACATTAATATGGAAGAAAAAGTTAAATTTTTCTGAGATCAGAGGAAGTCATTGATGATCCACTGCAGGGAGAAATAGAATGTACCTGGCATAAAATTCCAAACACTGACAAGGCAACAACTCTCACATTGTCATACACCTCCAGTTTGGATACGAACAGTACTAAGGGTACCAAGAAGTTGACAATGCAAGTTGAAGTAACAAAAGAAAGGAAACAAGAGCGTTCTTATCAATGTAAATGCTGGAGTGTGATTAGCCAATTTCAGGACGCCGATGAAAGTTTCCGAAGCCTGCAGTTCACGAGCTTTTGCCGAGGTTCTCTGTTAGCTGCAATGCACTGCAATGAAGCAATTGGTTAACTGAGACAAGGGACAACAATAACAATAATGAGAATGCATCAGACAGCACTCGACACGCTTCTTTCCTAGTTGCTTTCAGATTACCTGGAATAGAATAATGACATTGATAAGGTGCACGCATGCTCTCTCATTTAGGCTTCCATCAGCCATCATCCTGTAGATCAAGAGCACCTCCTGCATCATAATACCAACCAACCATAACTCAAAGTTCCACCCCTCACCCCAAACATCACCGGCAGTATGAGTGAAAATAGGGAAGAATCCTTCTCTATGCCACAAAATGAAAAAAACACTGTATTCTCTTCTCTTTTCATTGTGCCAAAGCAGTTTTTACGGAGCCTGCATGTTAAAAAGTGTCAAGAGTCCTTTCCATTTTCCCCCATTTACAGGCTGATAGAGAGAATTAAAAACTTGTCAACTCTTTGCATTCACAAGCAAAACGAAATTCTCAACCAATGTAGAAACTCATCAGCAGACCACTTAATGAATAACCTTAGAGAACAAAGCAAGCCAAAGTAAAAAATTCCTCTTTCGTGGAACCCTTGAAAACACCAAGAACAGTGACATTAATCACAAGGATTACAACGTTAACTCATCATACTATAAACCAACACCGACTGGCCTCCTACCAACGATTCAGCTTCAAATTCCGCAACATGAGACATACAATTGTTAATGCGACAGTAAAAAGTAAGCAGGAGCAATGACCTGGATCAGGATGGCCATGGTACCGCAAGAATGGAACAGAAGCAACCCCGCTCTGTCATAATTCTCTGGGTCCTCTTCCCTCTTCTGTGGACAAACGACAAAGAGAACAAAACTTTCAGTAAACAGAATCACGACAAGATCGAAGCTTCGAATTGAACAAGAGCAGACCTCGAAAAGGAAATAACTCAGCAATTGGAGAGCAGATTCCCTGAAATTGGGGTCCCGAAGCTTGGGGACCACTTGCGGAATAGCTCTCGGTTTCCCCAACCAATGCAGTCTGTGCTTCTTTCTTCCCCATGGCGATCTCTCATTCCCCAACTCTGCAAAATACAAGAAACAAGAAAAAGGGTCGCGGAATCAATATCAGAGGCAGAGGGTAAAACTAAAAGATTGTACGAGCCTTGATCGATGTTGTGAAGCAGATTGCGAGATATTTCCTCCCAATCCCAAGGCTCGTCGGGCAAATCGCGAATGTACGGGCGATCTTCTTCCTGGACCGCCATGGCTAGAGCTTCCACGAGCAAGGCAGGGAAAAGCGAAAGTTCAAAGGGTTTCCGCGGGAAAGAAACAGAGTAAAGCGTCAAGTCAAGTGATGACCCGTTGACCCCCACCATTCGGTTACTCTTCGATCGCCAGCGTAGGTACATTTTTTCAGATTGGCTTCCAATAATTTTCTCCGTGGAACCCACTCACTTGGCTGCTGTACAGATTCTGGCGCGCCATCGCCCCCGTCCTGCATCGCAGAAGACAGTGTGGATTGGACGTCAGTTAAACGGTTCCACACCAACTCAACGATGTGGCTCGGGTTGCGGCCTCAGTCCTAATTTTTTTTCTGTTTAATATGTTAATTTTCAACATGATATGTTCACTAGAACTCTTAAATCTTGTCACGAAAGTAACACATGCAAAAAATGCAATTAACACCTAAGAAAAGTATGACGAGGAGTAGAAAAATAGTGAAGTCGGTGCACTTTTGCTTAAACTCACATTTGTTAACATTGCAACTCAATAGCCCTCTGAGAACTTTTTTCGCCTGAAATGTATCGAGTTTGCTTTCCAACCACCTTAGGACGACAATCATCGATCTTACTTGACTGATCTATCACAACATGCTGCTTGTTCGGACTTACGAGATCATCAGAAGCTTTCAAAGCAATTATAGTAGCAGTCTCTAGTATAGCATCTTGACAGACTTGTTTGCAGCATTCTTTCACGGGATCAACCTTCTCGCAAGAGGCAAGAAGCTTTTAAGATTCTATTGCGTTCTCAAATGTGAAAACATCTTTCACCGGGCATCTATTTTGTTAATATGCCTTGAATAATTACGGGCTTAAGTTATGGGCCTTGGGCTAACATTAGGGTTTAGGGGTAATACTATAAATATTACTCTTTGCTCATTCTATCTGATAGAGAAGTTTACGTTGCCTCTTTTGTAATCCCTAATTCTCATAGTGGATTATGCTTCTCCTCTCTCATGTTGTTTTTCCCGCAAGGGTTTCCACGTAAATCTTGGTGTTCTGTTCTTCTCACCTGTCTCAATTTTGTTTTTAGTTTCCACAATGTCGTAACAAACTGGTATAAGAGCTCAAGGTTCATCCGTCCACGAAAGAGAGACACGAGAGTTCGGGAATTTGGATTTCGTCAATTTGGATTTCGGCGATTTGGATTTTGAAAATTTGGAGTTTCACGATTTGGATTTCGGCGTTTTTCTTAGCGAAGCACGATCTTCAGGACGATACCCGAATTGTCTGCACCCGAATTGGAGTCAATTTGATCGTGCGGTTTTTTCCTCTTGTGGCTGTCCAGCACGATCTTCAGAGCAAATTCGAATTGGAGCACTATCAGATCAGTGGCATCTTGCCTTCGTGATTTCGTGGAATCTTCACCAAGGAAGGCTTTTGCTGAAGCAACTCCAAAAGCGTCCACGTCCCAGGAGTGGCAATTGGATTTTTTGTGGGAAGCATTCAGTATTCACGTCAAGGGGCAGAGTGTGCACGAGAAGGAGGAACGCTGGTCCAGTAAACTCAGAACCCTGGTCGGTGCTCTTGCTGTCGTTGTCCAGTCCCTGTCATTGACTGCTCGTATCGCCATCGGAGTTTGCTGTTCACAAGGGCGCCGTGCGCACGTTTAAACTTTAAAGGCTGCTTACAAGGCATTGTTCACTTTATCCACGGGTCTTTTCATCGAGGAGCGCGAATTTGACAATCTTGTCAAAAAAGTAGTGTCTTCTTAGCGGGCGATTTCTTCAATTTCATCGGTGGGTGATTTCTGCAATTTTGTTCTCTTCGGGAATAAGCCTACCAATCTTCGTCCAGTGTTCTCCGAGGAGTTTGTGCGCGTTTCTTCGACTCAGAATAAGTTATGGCTTCGAGTTCAGTAACGAAATTCGATATCGAAAAGTTTGATGGGAGCGGCAGTTTTAACATATTGCAGGTTCGTATTTTAGCCGTTCTTACGCAGCAGGGTTTGAAGAGAACTTTATTTATTAAAGCGAAAAAGCCGGAACCGTCAGATGAAGCATGTGAAGAATTGGATGAGAAAGCTTTGTCCACTATTCAGTTGTGCCTCACGAATGAAGTTTTGCAGGAGGTACTAGATCAAAAAATAGCCGCAGGTTTATGGATGAAATTGGAGCGTATTTTTCTAACAAAGTCTCTCACAAATTGATTGAGACTTAAGCAACGACTCTTCACTTTTCATATGACTGAAGGTACTTCTCTCAAATCCCATATTTCTGAGTTCAATGCTCTTGTCGCTGAATTAAGAAGCATTGACGTTAAGATTGAAGGCTAGTTTCACTACCTCTCTCTTATAAGAATTTTAGAGAGACCATAATTGTTAGTAGAGAAACTATTGATTTTGAAGATGTCAAGACTAGTCTGCTAAATAAGCAGAAACTCGATACAGAATTGACTTCTGATGGTAGTAATAATCATGGGGCTGGTTTAGTCGCTTGAGGAAGATCCATTGAGAGAAGAAATAGTGGCAGGAGCAGGTCAAAGTCTAAGCATAGAGATATGATTTGCAACTATTGTAAGTCTCCAGAGCATATCAAGATAAATTGCCTAAAACTGAAGGCAAATGAGAAAAGAGAAAATAATTCGAATCAACAAAATCATGGGAATGTCAATCGTCATAACAATAGCAACTATCAGAATACACAGAATAGGCGAAACGAAAATCTTGCTTAAGCTGATGTTGCTAAAGAAGAAAATGAAGATTGGCTATTGTTTGCAGATAATAAAGATAAATTCTGTGATAGTTGTATTCTTGATTCAGGCTGCTCATATCATATGTGTCCTCATCGAGATTGATTCTCTACGTATAAAGAATATGATGGTGAAGTTATTCTCATGGGCAATAATGCTAGATGTAAAGCTATTGGGATTGGCACCTTTAATATTAAGATACATGATGGCATGATCAGAACTTTAGATAATGTCAGACATGTGCCTGATTTGAGGAAAAATCTAATCTCATTGGGTACACTTGACGCCAATGGTTGTAGATTTACTGTTGAGGGTGGAGTTTTGAAAATTATGAGAGGCTCACTTTTGTTGATGAAAGGGCTTAAAATTGGTACTTTGTATCAGCTGCAAGCTTTTACTGTTACTGGTTCAGCTGCGGTCTCTTCTGATATGACAGTTTCGAATAATACAAAATTATGGCATATGAGACTAGGCCATATGAGTATTAGAGGGATGGAGGAACTAAGTAAAAGAGGTCTCTTGTGTGATGAGAAAATTAGAAAACTGGATTTCTGTGAACATTGTGTTTTTGGGAAATAGAAAGAGTCGGTTTCAAAACAGGAATTCACAGCACAAAGGGCACTCTGGATTACATTCATTCTGATCTCTGGGGGCCTACTAGAGTTCCATCGAAAGGCCTTGGTTCTAGGTATGTACTTACTTTTATTGATGATTTTTCAAGAAAAGTTTGGGTATTTTTTCTCAAGGCAAAATGTGATGTTTTCGTTACATTCAAGCAATGAAAAATATTAATTGAGAAGCAAAACGGTAAGAAAATTAAGTGGTTGAGAACAGATAATGGGCTAGAATTTTGTGGAGGCGAATTTAATGAGTTTTGCAAGAACTAAGGAATTGTGAGATATCATACTACAGTGTATACACCGCAGTAGAATGGTACTGCATAACGTATGAACAGAACCCTATTGGAAAGAACAAGTTGCATGTTGTCTAATGCTGGTTTGGGGAAGGATTCTGGGCTGGAGCAGTCAATACTGCTTGTTGGTTAATAAATCGTTCTCCTTGCATACCTATTTCGAACAAGACACATGAGGAGGTATAGTCAGGTAAACCTGTTGATTATTCTTCTCTTCGAATATTTGGATATCCAGCATATGCACATGTTAGTGAAGGGAAACTAGAGCCTAGAGCGAAAACATATATTTTTCTTGGTTATGCTTCTAGTGTAAAAGGTTATAGGCTTTGGTGCTCAGATTATGATTAGCAGAGATATTACTTTTGATGAGTCTGCTATGCTTCATCCTGTCAAGAAATCATGAGATACTTGCCAGGAAAATCTACAAAGTGCACCAAAGAAGGTGGAGTTTGAAGTATCTTCTTCACAACCAGTTCAGTCAGTGACAGATAATATTGAGATTGAAGAATCTGAAGAAGAGAATTATTCCATAGCCAAAGATAGACCGATAAGAACAACGAAACCTCCACAGATGTATGGATACTTAGATTTTGTTGCTTATGCCCTTTTAGTTGCTGAGTCAATAGAATATGCTGAGCCTAGAACATACAAGGAAGCTATTTCCTCCAAAGATTCAGCAAAGTGGTTAGTTGCTATGAATGAAGAGATTGAATCTCTTGAAAAGAATCAAACTTGGGAGCTTGTCAAATCACCAAAAGGAATGAAGATTGTGGGTTGCAAGTGGGTTTTCAAAAGAAAGGAATGTATTCATGGAGTTGAAGACATTAGATTTAAAGCACGTCTAGTCGCTAAGGGCTATAGTCAGATTGAATGAGTTGATTTTAATGATGTGTTTTCACCCGTCGTTAAACACAGCTCTATTCGGGTCTTTCTTGCGTTAGTTGCTATGCATGATTTAGAGTTGGAACAACTCGATGTGAAAACAGCTTTCTTGCATGGTGAACTTGAAGAGAAAATCTATATGTGTCAACCAGAGGGTTTTCAGTTTGAAGGTAAGGAAGATCATGTATGTTTATTGAAAAGATCTATCTATGGCTTGAAGCAATCACCTAGACAGTGGTATAAAAGATTTGATTCTTTTATGGTGCAACTTGGCTACTGTAGAAGCAAATATGATAGTTGTGTATATCTGTGCAAACTTTAAAATGGATCTTATATTTATCTGCTGTTATACGTTGATGACATGTTGATTGCAGCAAAAGATAAATTTGATATACATAATTTGAAGGCACAGCTGAGCGCTGAATTTGATACGAAGGATTTAGGTTCTGCAAAGAAAATTTTTGGCATGAAAATTTAGCGAGATCGAAAAAGAGAAAAATTGTATCTTTCACAGAAAAGTTACATTGAGAAGGTTTTAGATCGTTTTGGCATGAAAGATGCCAAACCAGTGAGTACTCCTCTTGCTGCTCATTTTCGATTATCAGCTGATTTATGTCCACATACAGATGATGAAATAAAATATATGTCACATATTTCATATTCTAGTGTTTGCTATAATTTGCACTCGACCTGATATATCACATGTTGTTAGCGTGGTAAGTAGATATTTATCATGCCTATGTAAAATTCATTGGCAAGCAATGAAGTCGATTTTGAGATATCTGAATGGTACTTCATATTATGGTTTAGAGTTTAGGAAAACTTGTGAAACTCTTACTGGATATGTTGACTCTGATTATGCTGGTGACCTTGATAAAAGAAGGTCTTTGATAGGGTACATCTTTACTGTTGGGAGTTGTGCAGTCAGTTGGAAAATTTCTTTGCAGCATACAATTGTTTTGTCCACTATAGAGGCAGAATATATGGCTATTATAGAGGCAATCAAAGAAGCTATATGGTTAAAATCCTTATTTGGATAGCTCAGTGTTGATGATGATGTGACTGTTGTGCATTGCGATAGTCAGAATGCTATACATCTTACTAAAGATCAGATGTATCATGAGAGAACAAAGCACATTGATGTGCGGTATCATTATATTCGAGACATTCTTGCTGATGGCTATATTAATATTTTGAAGATTGGTACAGAAAACAATCCAGCTGATATGTTGACAAAGTCATTGCCTTTTACTAAATTCAAGAACTGCTTGGATTTGGTTAATGTTTGCTGCAACTGAGTTTTATGTTGGTGGGAGGAGAAAATTGACTTAATACTTATGTCTACTTGGGAATTCAAGTCAAGTTGGAGATTTGTTAATATGCCTTGAATAATTAAGGGCTTAAGCTATGGGCCTTGGGCCAAATTAGGGTTTGGAGGGTAATACTATAAATATTACTCTTTGCTCATTCTGTCTGATAGAGAAGCTTACGTTGCCTCTTTTGTAATCCCTAATTCTCATAGTGGATTTTGCTTCTCCTCACTCCCGTGATTTTTCCCGCAAGGGTTTCCACGTAAATCTTGGTGTTCCGTTCTTCTCATCTGTCTCAATTTCGTTTTTAGTTTTCGCATTGTCGTAATACATTTTCGTGTCTGCTATTGTGGGGTCATCCAATCTGCTACAACTACATTTATGGAGGAATGTCGCGACCCGTCCGTAAGCGGACGCGGCTAATGGATTACCGATCGCGGGTCTTGGATCAGCGCGGGCCCTCCCAGGCCCATACCAAATCGCGGCGGGAGTATTTTTCAGAAGGATTCGACGATAAGAGTCGATCGCTTTCGACCTTCAGTGTGGTCGTGGTGGCATGTGCAACTTGTGCATGCATTTGGAGTCGCCACCGATCTTTCTTGGAGGGTAGACCGGAAACCTTACTGATCGATTGGGAGAGATCGATCAGTTCTGCAGAACCAGAGATTTTGGGTTCGGGGACTTGGTTACGTCGGTGTCATTACCAACGCCCTTTCGGTACCTAACGCGAGTGATTTTCCTGGCTAAGAGTTCATGCAGGCCCAATTTTAGGCGAGGTAGGTTTGATTCAGGGTTTCATGCAGATTGGAAGACTATTCCTATCAATCACAATCAATTTTAATGAAAAGCTCAATCAAGTGCATAAATAAATCACATCAATGCACATCAATTCAAGTCAAAGGCCTTCTAGTATAGCCATAAGGGCTTAGGGAAGGCGTGATTTAGGACCAGGGGCAAAATGAGAAGATTTGGGAACGATTAGCTCGAAGGGCAAAATCGTCAATTTTTGGAAGATTTGGATACCGAATTACCCAAAATGTTCCATGGCCAGTTGTTTGTGGCCATTTCCCATTTTTGAGAATTTTTTTGGAATTTCTTGATTTCTCTCTAATTTTTGGAAGACGATTCGCCCAAAGGGCGAAATCGTCATTTTAAGAAGGGTCGGGGTTCAAAACACCCGGAATGAGTCTTGGCCAGTTGTTTGTGGCCATTTCCTATTTTTTGGGATTTTCCTAAATTTTTTAGAATTTTCTTGGAAGACGGTTTGTCGGAAGGGCAAAACCGTCATTTTTGGAAAGATCGGGGGTCGAAAGACCCGGAACAGGTCATGGCCAGTTGAATGTGGCCATTTCCTATTTTCTGGAATTTTTTAGAATTTTTCTGAATTTTCTGAATTTTTTTGGATTTTTTTTATGATTTTCCATTTTTTATTGATTTTTCAAATTTTTATTATTTTTTTTATTATTTTCTGAATTTTTTAATATTTTACAATATTTTCCGGGCCAGGTCAGACCCGGCCCACGCCTCGCGGGCGCCCGGCCCGACCCTACGGGTCGAAACCGGCCTAAAACGAGGCCGTTTTTGATTTTTTGAGAATTTTCTAATTTTTTTAACATTTTTTTTTATTATCGGAAAACCCCGGATCGGATGGTCCAGGACGCGCCACGTGGCCTCCTCTGGCGCGTCCGATCTCCTGTCAGATCGGACGTTCCTCAGAGTGCCACTTGGCGCGATATCAACCGTCGAATCAAAATATTTTATTATTTTCGAAAATCATTTATTAATTTCTGAAAATCGTTTTTTAATTTCCCGAAAATTTCACGATCGCGACACGTGTCGCGATCGGGACCGTCCATTTTATTTATTTGAAAAAACGTTCGGACCGGCCCCACCTGGCTGACGTGGCTGCCTACGTGGCATGCCACGTCAGCCTTTGACCGTTGACCGGCCGGAGGGTCGCCGGGGAAGATGATGAACAGTGAAAATTCCGGCGACCGACGCCGGAATTCTCGCCGGAGACCCCAAAACCAAGCCGAAACTTGGCATTTTTCACTCCTTTCTTCGGCGTTCGACTCCACACTGGCCCAGCATCAATAAACAACCAAAACATGGCAAGTTGCACGTCCGAAAACCGGCGAACCGAACCTCCCCGAACCGGCGCCGGCGAGCAAATTTTCAGAAATTTTTTTTTATCGTTGAAAGCTTGTTCTATCCATTCAAGAAGCATCTAAATAAGGTTTAGGGACTTACCTTAGGTCGCATAGGACTCGGCGACCGCTGGTTTCGCCGGTGCGAGCTCTCGGCTCGGTCCGAGTATGTGGAGCTCCGGCCACCACTTCCGGCGCGGTTTCAATGCAAAAGAACGGGTTAGTCGAGCTTAGGGGGGTTCTAGCGAAGGTTTAAGGCAAGAATGACATTAAATATGGCTCGAGACGGCCCGGCCGAGACTCGAAAATTACAAAGCCCATTTGGGCATTTCATCAAACATCTTGTGTGCACAAAGAGAAATGCAAGTCAGAGGAGATATCGACCTGGTTTGACGTCGCCGGCGACTGTGGTTACTTCGGCGATATGGCTCCGAGTTCCTTGCAACTTTGGAGAATACTCTTATCGATCTAACTCTCCCCGAAAATCATTCTCTCTCGGCCAAAACTCCTCTCTTCCCCCTCGGTCCGAACCCCCTTTTTTTTCTTGGCCCCTCCCTTTTGTCTCATGGCCGACCGGCTTTTTTGCCCCCATCCACCGGCCATTGTCCCCCCGCACTTGTCGTTCCCATTTTTTTAACAAACCGGCCCCAGCTTTCGTTTTTATATCACCGGTGAGGTCCCCTGCCTTTTTTGGCTTTCGGCGCCGTGGGTCTGCAACTAAGTTGCAGACCCGGTCGGACCGGGTCGGGTCGGGTCTGACCCGACCGGCCCGGTTCGGCCAATTCGATCAAATTGGGCCCCAAATTAACCTATTTTCATGAAATTGATGGCAAAATCGGACTCCTTGACATGTTTACTATCAAATATGGGTATTTTCGTGAATCAATTGATTGAAATTTAGTGAAAACCCCAAATTGTCCCTAGGATCCGAGAATGATTTTTGCTTAATCGAGGGCCTAAACGATCAAATTAGCCCAATTTGAACCCACCAATGTATTCAGAATGATGAAAACTATAGGGTATAGGTGTTTGATTTTGATGGGTATGCCCGTACGAAATTTAATTTCAAACATTGTGAAACCGGGGACTAAATTGAAAGATTTTTATGCAATTAAGCCCTTTTGGCTAAAATTGATCAAATTGGAGGGCACATTGACCCAATCGCACTTCAAGCCTTTATAATTCAATGTCATAGCTTATGAAAGGTGAGAATTGAAAATTAAAAGACTCGAAAAAGAATTTGTTTGCTCGGTTCGGGTTTATGTTTGTGAAGAAACATAGTAACCCGAGCCGAATTTTCAAGATTTAAAGTGACACACTTGAAGAGGAAATTAAAAAAAAATTATTGAATATTTTTGTGTATTTTTATGACCACGGATGGTATTTTTTCTGATTTTTTGGGTATTTTAATAATTAAATAAATTCCAAAAAATATTAAAAAAAATTCAAAAAATATTTTTTGTTCAAAATTGGTTCCTAAGCCTAGGCTAAGGCTTCCAATGTCAATTTTGCAATTTTTTGACCTTTTTTTGCTATTTTTAATTAATTTTAAAGAATAAAAATCACAATGATAGATGGTCAAAAATCAGGTGTCAACAGCTGCCCCTCTTTGAGAGTGAGCTCGTCAGAGGTTGCTTTCAAAGACAAAATGACACCTGAATCTTAACCGACTCGACTGGGGAAAAGAAATGCTATGACATCGGACCCTTAAGTCTTTTGATGAATGCTCAAATTAATCACCGGTTTACTCTTGCAATTCGAACATGGGCCGGAGTGAGAGAGGCTTACCTGAAGCTCACCTGTCAGATGCTGCCGGTTGCGACGACTTTCAAGAAGATACCTAAGACTTGTTCAGAATATCCTAGGGAGATTAAGCTTTGACCTGTATGGTAGGTTATACCATCATGGGATTCCTAACTGGTAGGAACCTAAGGAAGGCGCATCCCATTTGAGATTTGCCAATGATTTTGATCCGTATGGTGGATTGGACCATTGAGTTGACCATTTAAGTGATTTTCACTATTGGATTGACCCTTCAGGCGGTTTCTACCTTTGATTGACCCTTCAGGCGGTTTCTACCATGAATTGACCCTTCAGGCGGTTTCTACCTTGTGTTGACCCTTCAGGCGGTATCTACCTTTGTTTGACCCTTTAGGCGGTTTCTACCTTTGTTTTGACCCTTTAGGCGGTTTCTACCTTTGTTTGACCCTTTAGGCGGTTTCTACCTTTGTTTTGACCCTTTAGGCGGTTTCTACCTTTGTTGCTTTGAAAAGGGGTCTCATGACGAGGGTTCTCCACGTCCGATGAGACTGTTTGATATTTTTGAAAATGGATCCTAGGACGAGGGTTCTCCACGTCAAGCTAGGACTGCTTGATTTTTGAAAAGGGGTCTCATGACGAGGGTTTTCCACGTCCGATGAGACTGCCTAAATTTTGAAAAGGGGTCTCATGACGAGGGTTCTCCACGTCCAATGAGACTGCCTGGTTTTTAAAAAGGGGTCTCATGACGAGAGTTCTCCACGTCCAATGAGACTGCTTGGTTTTTTAAAAAGGGGTCTCATAACGAGGGTTCTCCACGTCCGATGAGACTGCTTGAAATTTTGAAAGGGGTCCCGAGACGAGGGTTCTCCACGTCTACTGGGATTGCTTGATTTTTTTTTTTTAAAAAAAAAGGTTCTATCCTCACTCATTCTTTTGAAAGATCCCGAAATTTATCGGGAATTCAGTTTTGAAGCAGAGAAAGATTTTATTTTGACAAAGCTTCATTTGATTCTGTTGAGGCGACATTCTGGGAGCTGGGTTCTCCAGGTATCCTGCAGAAAGTTCAAACCTGAAAGATTTTTCTTCACCAAGAAAATGTTAATAATCTTTGGGAAGACAATAATTGTCCAATTGACAAAATTTTATGACTTAAGTTTTAGTCATGAAATGTGCATTTTGATGCTGGAGGTTATCCAAAGCATTCTTGCAACATGCAAATGTGATCATAAATTCCTTGCATGGAAAATCCGGATCAACAGTTTGAAAATTCCAAAGAGAGTTTGTTCAAAACATCAATTGGAATATTTCTCGACAAGGAGGTCTTCTCACCTGTTTGGAGATAGTGATTTTTATAGGGGATGCACTCAATTCCCTACTAACCTGTGCCTAGGTTTTAGGATCATTCGCAGCGCATACATTTCGATCGATCGGGAGGTCTTCCACGGGACCGTGATGTTGGGCTTGGATAATGATTTTCAAGGGAGACCCGCTTTGGAGTCGAGGCCATTGGATGAATGTTCTCACCATCTGCTCCGGGTTTACAAGTCAAGAACCCTGCAAAATGAGAAAGAAATAATCTTGCTCGTACCTCTTCGAGCTAAGCTATATGTTAACCCAAGTGTCTTAGTCAGAGAAGACTGTTTCTGGGTCTTAACATCGGTAGGATTGGGGACCGAAAAAGGCTTGTTTTTGGCCCAGAATTCATGAGGGGTTTGACATTGGTGATCATTGCAGAATTACCACATGCCCTTTTCCATTCTGCATCTTCCATTTTTGAGGCGTGCAACCGCTTTTGAGGTGTGCACAAACTCTTTAGAGAGCGTCTCTTGTTGCGTTCAGAGAGCGACTCTCTTTATGTCTTTGTTCTGCGCTTGGCACCATTTGGGGAGCAGCCCTTTTGGATTTGGCTCCTTCAGGGATTTCTTCTTTTCCCATCCGGCTTCATTGTGGATCAATCAAACAACTTACACGAGCATCGGCCTTGCTTTTACCAAGCACTTTGCTTTTTCTTAATGCCGTGGATTTTTCTCATTCATTTTTGGAAATCCCACTTTTTCTCATCTTCATGGGATCATGTTAGACATATAATCTAAACATGCTTTAAATATCAGTCCGGGAATTCTCTTCGTAATCCCTGAGTCTTGAACTCTTCCATTTTTGAAGTGGTGCGACATCCGTCTTGGAATGATCACCAATGGGTTCATGAAATGAATTTGCAGGCTCAACTTGGCTGTGCAAATGATACAGTGTATGGGATAAAGAATGAATGCTTCTCGTCATCATATGGCACTTGGATTACCATATAAACAACACACAAAGATTAATTAGTCCGAGCAAGAAAATTTCTAACCATTTTCTCCTGACGCTGCTGGACTTACTTCCTTTTTGCCCCGGTGTGAGGTGGTTCTTGACGGGGTTAAGAATGAGAACCGCCGTTCAAATGGGTTATCAACGGTCACCTGTAGTGTTTGGGGGATATGAAACGAATGCCTCCGTCGTCCCAACCCATGTAATCGCTGCAAATTGTCCTTACCCCCGTAGACCCAGATTTTGTTATCTGCTCACTTCACTCATCTCTCAAGTGTGTGTTGGACATGTTTGGATTAGGATTCGCCTCTCGTCTGAGAAAACACCCTTAAACGGTTTGAACAATTTTTATTGAAAAAATTCTTTTTGTTTTCTCCGAAAAATTTCCTCCCAGTGGGGCTTTATGATGCACATGCATGTTTCATTCATGTTCAGACAACCTCCCAACTTCAACTGTGGATGTCTATGAGTTTAAAAATTCGATGCCTCTTTTCAGACATAATGATTGAAAGAGTCCTAACATTTTTTTTTTTATCTTCAACGACTTGGGGAAAAGGGATACTTACCTACCCGCCGCGGCTGGAGATCCCTGAAAATGCGGAAGAAACATGTTATTGTACGTTCATGAATTTTTCAAAAAATTAGAACGATACATCTTACCCTTGGTCATGTGTTCCAATGGGTAATACATGGGATGTGAAAACCTGTTTCGCCTTGATGGCGAGCCCCTGTCAAAGACGAGAATTAGGTGTCAGTTTGCGTTCCAAAATTCAAGACAAATTGGAACGATACCGCCTTGTTCTTGTTTTGTGTTTCCCTTTGAACACAAACGCGCGGCTTGCATAATTTGGCCCTCTATCTTGTGTCCTTGATCTCCCATCTGGTTGGGCGACGAATCCTTCTCAAGAATTTGCCCCAGAGAAGATCCATTTGTGTTTTTGGGCGCACTCCAGCGCCATTCTTCAAGGTTCCTTTTATTCAAGGAAAGAAAAAAAAAGATTTTATCAAAATGCCCGTCAAAGCATGTGACGTAGGAGCGATACTTTTTACCATCCAATAGGTCTTATAATCAAATACCATCTCTTGGAATCATGACTTCTAAGGCCAATGATTCTATTCGCCTCCCTGTTAGCGCGCTATTTTCATTTGAGGCTTTCAGCGCCAACAACTTCCTGTAAAATGAGTAAAAACTCATGTTAGGCATGTGGTCTTGGAAGACCAAATTGGAACGATACAAGGTTACCGTTCACCCAAATTCGTATCTTGGGGTTTGATTCTGATGCGGACGACTCTGTTATTGCGTCTATTGACTTTGTCAGAGGAGAGACGTCCTGCGTACAAATCATTCACTTGCCCCAGTTAGGCATGGTTTTGCTGTTTATCATCTCTGGATTCGATGACCCTGGTCTGATGCGCTTTCATGGGGGATCATGAGAGTTTGCCCCCGGTTCGGCTCCTCAAAGCAAATGGGGGGAACCTGCTCCCATTGATTTTTGCAGATTCTGATCATCCATCTCGATTGTCAGAGTCCTTGATCAATTTTATCTGTCTCAAGACAGCTTGATATTCTTGGGATTCGTCATATGGCGGTTTGGTGATTCTCTCGATCACAGTCGCCATTTGAGGTATTTGATGTTCCCTGTTTGTTATTTGAAAGCATTACATCCTGCGTCCTCTGCTCTTGATCATCATCTGAGAGGAAAAAGAAAGGAAGCATTATTCCCATATCAAGAAAATAATCATTTTGGAACGATACGTCCTTTTACACTTAATTTGCATTCCGTTTTGGTGTCGCATATTGATATGAACAACATCTATCAAATTCCTCCATCCGTGCTTGAAGGTATTTGCAACGTCTACGATTCATTTGCCCCAGCTGGGCGACGTCTGTTTTGTCATTTGAATGCATGAGCTTTTGGGTGCATTGTCTCTTTTATCACCTGAGATAAAAAAAAATGGAGAAAAACTTATCCTCAGATCTGATTAAAAATCAATTAGGAACAATACGTCCTTTCACCAAACGAGTAGCTCTGTGGCCGAATGTATTTTGCACTGAAGGGACGAATTCCACTATGCTCCACGGGTTTGGGGAATTTGCCCCCATTTTCGATAGAAATGAGCCTTATCAAGATGTATATAATACAAATAGATCCCTAATACAATCAATCTAAGGGACGAGATAGAGAGGATCTCAGCAAAATCAATCTTATACAAGAGAACTAAGAATGTCAAATCAATCAAAGGAATGTGGTCCGAACACTTGGAGATGCCCCAGTTCCAGTCTTCGAGATGTGACTCCAGGATCACCGATTTTTTTTAGGTGGTTTTAGATATACCAACCATCTAAAGACATGCACATGAGACAAGTGAGGATAAAACTTATAAAAATCAAAGGATTTGGCACCTAAGGTCAAGGTTCCCACCTCGAGTTCTAGAAAGAGCCGATTCCATTGCACAACTATCGTTGCATTGGGACTCGATCCATAGTTCGAAATGAGCGGAATTGAAAAGTGGATTACCCCATGTTTTTCCTCACGGAGATTCCATTTTCAATTCCTTCCATTGTTTTCCTAAAGAGGGCGCCCGAGGTTTTAGGCGCGGTTGTGTGTGTCCATGTGTCACGATCACCACAATGCGAGTCATGCACAACAGTTTATCAATCGGCGCTTCAAATCATCCATACAACATACATTCCTACGCCAACCTGCATAAGACAATGTTAATCACAGACTACCCCCCCTTATCACTCCAATCTGCAAAAACATATAACACCTATCATGAGCGGACTTACCTCACCTTCAAGAGCGCCTGCAGGGTTAGAAAAATCACTCAGCGTTTTAATTACGGCCTAAGTCCACTTGAGGTCTAGAATCATATGTTCTAGAGCAAAGTCCCCAGTGGAGTCGCCAGCTGTCGCGACCCGTCCGTAAGCGGACGTGGCTAATGGATTACCGATCGCGGGTCTTGGATCGGCGCGGGCCCTCCCAGGCCCATACCAAATCGCGGCGGGAGTATTTTTCAGAAGGATTCGACGATAAGAGTCGATCGCTTTCGACCTTCAGTGTGGTCGTGGTGGCATGTGCAACTTGTGCATGCATTTGGAGTCGCCACCGGTCTTTCTTGGAGGGTAGACCGGAAACCTTACTGATCGATTGGGAGAGATCGATCAGTTCTGCAGAACCAGAGATTTTGGGTTCGGGGACTTGGTTACGTCGGTGTCATTACCAATGCCCTTTCGGTACCTAACGCGAGTGATTTTCCTGGCTAAGAGTTCATGCAGGCGCAATTTTAGGCGAGGCAGGTTTGATTCAGGGTTTCATGCAGATTGGAAGACTATTCCTATCAATCACAATCAATTTTAATGAAAAGCTCAATCAAGTGCATAAATAAATCACATCAATGCACATCAATTCAAGTCAAAGGCCTCCTAGTATAGCCATAAGGGCTTAGGGAATGCGTGATTTAGGACCAGGGGCAAAATGGGAAGATTTGGGAACGATTAGCCCGAAGGGCAAAATCGTCAATTTTTGGAAGATTTGGATACCGAATTATCCAAAATGTTCCATGGCCAGTTGTTTGTGGCCATTTCCCATTTTTGAGAATTTTTTTGGAATTTCTTGATTTCTCTCCAATTTTTGGAAGACGATTCGCCCAAAGGGCGAAATCATCATTTTAAGAAGGGTCGGGGTTCAAAACACCCGGAATGAGTCTTGGCCAGATGTTTGTGGCCATTTCCTATTTTTTGGGATTTTCCTGAATTTTTTAGAATTTTCTTGGAAGACGGTTTGCCGGAAGGGCAAAACCGTCATTTTTGGAAAGATCGGGGGTCGAAAGACCCGGAACAGGTCATGGCCAGTTGAATGCGGTCATTTCCTATTTTCTGGAATTTTTTAGAATTTTTCTGAATTTTCTGAATTTTTTTGGATTTTTTTTTTATGATTTTCCATTTTTTATTGATTTTTCAAATTTTTATTACCGCATTAAAACGACGCTGTTTTTGATTTTTTGAGAATTTTCTAATTTTTTTAACATTTTTTTTTATTATCCGAAAACCCCGGATCAGATGGTCCAGGACGCGCCACGTGGCCTCCTCTGGTGCGTCCGATCTCCTGTCATATCGGACGTTCCTCAGAGTGCCACTTGGCGCGATATCAACCGTCGGATCAAAATATTTTATTATTTTCGAAAATCATTTATTAATTTCTGAAAATCTTTTTTTAATTTCCCGAAAATTTCACGATCGCGACACGTGTCGCGATCGGGACCGTCCATTTTATTTATTTGAAAAAACGTTCGGACCGGCCCCACCTGGCTGACGTGGCTGCCTACGTGGCATGCCACTTCAGCCTTTAACCGTTGACCGGCCGGAGGGTCGCCGGGGAAGATGATGAACAGTGAAAATTCCGGCGACCGACGCCGGAATTCTCGCCGGAGACCCCAAAACCGAGCCGAAACTTGGCATTTTTCACTCCTTTCTTCGGCGTTCGACTCCACACTGGCCCAGCATCAATAAACAACCAAAACATGGCAAGTTGCACGTCCGAAAACCGGCGAACCGAACCTCCCCGAACCGGCGCCGGCGAGCAAATTTTCAGAAATTTTTTTATCGTTGAAAGCTTGTTCTATCCATTCAAGAAGCATCTAAATAAGGTTTAGGGACTTACCTTAGGTCGCATAGGACTCGGCGACCGCTGGTTTCGCCGGTGCGAGCTCTCGGCTCGGTCCGAGTATGTGGAGCTCCGGCCACCACTTCCGGCGCGGTTTCAATGCAAAAGAACGGGTAAGTCGAGCTTAGGGGGGGTTCTAGCGAAGGTTTAAGGCAAGAATGACACTAAATATGGCTCGAGACGGCCCGGCCGAGACTCGAAAATTACAAAGCCCATTTGGGCATTTCATCAAACATCTTGTGTGCACAAAGAGAAATGGAAGTCAGAGGAGATATCGACCTGGTTTGACGTCGCCGGCGACTGTGGTTACTTCGGCGATATGGCTCCGAGTTCCTTGCAACTTTGGAGAATACTCTTATCGATCTAACTCTCCCCGAAAACCATTCTCTCTCGGCCAAAACTCCTCTCTTCCCCCTCGGTCCGAACCCCCTTTTTTTTCTTGGCCCCTCCCTTTTCTCTCATGGCCGACCGGCTTTTTTGCCCCCATCCACCGGCCATTGTCCCCCCGCACTTGTCGTTCCCATTTTTTTAACAAACCGGCCCCAGCTTTCGTTTTTATATCACCGGTGAGGTCCCCTACCTTTTTTGGCTTTCGGCGCCGTGGGTCTGCAACTAAGTTGCAGACCCGGTCGGACCGGGTCGGGTCGGGTCTGACCCGACCGGCCCGGTTCGGCCAATTCGATCAAATTGGGCCCCAAATTAACCTATTTTCATGAAATTGATGGCAAAATCGGACTCCTTGACATGTTTACTATCAAATATGGGTATTTTCGTGAATCAATTGATTGAAATTTAGTGAAAACCCCAAATTGTCCCTAGGATCCGAGAATGATTTTTGCTTAATCGAGGGCCTAAACGATCAAATTAGCCCAATTTGAACCCACCAATGTATTCAGCATGATGAAAACTATAGGGTATAGGTGTTTGATTTTGATGGGTATGCCCGTACGAAATTTAATTTCAAACATTGTGAAACCGGGGACTAAATTGAAAGATTTTTATGCAATTAAGCCTTTTTGGCTAAAATTGATCAAATTGGAGGGCAAATTGACCCAATCGCACTTCAAGCCTTTATAATTCAATGTCATAGCTTATGAAAGGTGAGAATTGAAAATTAAAAGACTCGAAAAGGAATTTGTTTGCTCGGTTCGGGTTTATGTTTGTGAAGAAACATAGTAACCCGAGCTGAATTTTCAAGATTTAAAGTGACACACTAGAAGAGGAAATTAAAAAAAAATTATTGAATATTTTTGTGTATTTTTATGACCACGGATGGTATTTTTTCTGATTTTTTGGGTATTTTAATAATTAAATAAATTCCAAAAAATATTAAAAAAAATTCAAAAAATATTTTTTGTTCAAAATTGGTTCCTAAGCCTAGGCTAAGGCTTCCAAAGTTGATTTTGCAATTTTTTGACCTTTTTTGCTATTTTTAATTAATTTTAAAGAATAAAAATCACAATGATAGATGGTCAAAAATCAGGTGTCAACAGCTGCCCCTCTTTGAGAGTGAGCTCGTCAGAGGTTGCTTTCAAAGACAAAATGACACCTGAATCTTAACCGACTCGACTGGGGAAAAGACTAAGCATAGACACATAGTCACTGATACAAGCTTTGCTGATCATCGTTGGCCACAGAGTTCCGTATTTAATGCCGAGGTTCTTCTTATGCTTCTGCTAATTCTAGAGTATTTAATGGATTTTGCTGATGATTCTGATGTTCTGGCTTGGATCATTTCTCATAGGCAGTTACTGATCTCAACATGCTACGATAACAAGGTTGAATCCAAAAACAAGTGACTGCTTAAAATGCAATCTTGTGGGGATTGCAACTGAAGGATATCATAAGAGGAAGCACATGGTGCCAGGTTATAGACACCTAGTCAGACTCATTTTACTAAAACACGAAGCCCTTGACATGCGAGTCGATTAGATATATCAGTTTCCCTTATCGACTCCAGTTTTAGACATTCGGCTTCCGTAAGCACTTACACATCGCTGGTGCACTTAACACCATCAAGGCATCAACCATTAATATCTCAGCCACTAGACATACATAAAGTTACGATACTATTTCCAACCATGAGGGATACACTGTCGCATCAAATGTGATGACTTACAATTCACCATTCAAATCTAATTGTTCTTATGATCGGGCAACCCGAAAGAGAAGAAATAGAAATGCCCAATTCATAAAGGATGTCAGCATGCCAACCAACTCCAGATAAAATCTTGAGGTGCGAATCATGACCCAGCTAACAATTTAAAGACGATGAAAAACGTAAAACAAAACCCAGCACACAGCAAAGAAAAATAGGAGGATCACTCACGATGAAACAGCAAGATTGCCTCAAAAAACACAATCTTGAGACCAGGAGACATCCATCCTCACTTTTCTCGTTCCTCAAAAAGAAGTTGCAGCCTCGGCCAGAAAAATGTGCAAAGGGACAGAAAGGAAAACAAGTGGCATAGAGTGTAAAGCGGTCCTGTCAAGAAGCATCAATCATATCCGAATCAAGGTGGATTGATATGGTGGGTGTGTGAAGGCAAAGAGAGAGAAGAAAGAGAAGGGCTCATGGAAGAGAAAAAAAGCAATCTTTGCTCGTGTTTGTGCGCGGGAGGGAGTGAGGACTCGCCATGAATGCGGGTGCTATGGCGTGCATGGCAACACTTCTACTTCGAAAACCAACTTCTACCTGAAATTAATTTTTAGAATTGTAGTTTGCTTTCTCATCGGAGAAATACGTTGGGTAACGGTTCAAAAATTTATACTTTGGAAACAATATTAACACAAAATATTCTATGAAAAATTATTGTTGGCGGCTGAAAAATTTCTACTCACTTGTAGTCCGCAGTGGGTTGCAGTCGGCAGAGGTCAGTAGTGAGCGGTGGTCGGCGAGGACGATGGTTTACGATGGTGGTGGTGGTCGGCGATAAGGAACGGCCGGCGATTGGGAGTGGTCGCGGGCGGCAGCCAGCGGTTGGTGGCCAGTGGCGATGGTTGCGAGCGGCGGCCGACGAAGGTCGATAGTGCGCGGAGGTTGGCAACAAGGGGTGGTCAACGAGAAGAGATGGCCAATGAAGGTCGACGGTGGGCAGTGGTTGGCGGTGGGGAGCAGTAGGCAGGTGGCGGCTAGCAGAGGTTTGTTGTGGGTGGCGACGGGCGATGGTCGGCGGTTGTGACATTCTGAATTCCTACCATTTTGAGACTATGGAATGAGAAGTATCTATCGATGTATTTCTGTTAAATTCACTCGGATTTGATCAATCCTGAGTAGACTGACCAAAAGGGAAAGGCTAACGCATGACAAGGTACGTGGACCTAGGAAACTCGAAAAAGGAAATGACGCTTTGATCATAAGGATTGCCGATGGAATATTTAGAACCATTAAAGGCCGATCGCATAACGATTAAGGAATTCATTGCTAGCGTTATACGATTGGAGCTCGTGTGATGCTGTTTAACTAAAGTATAATTTGCAAAATTTTCCTAAATCGAACTATAACGATCGAGACCGTCGGAACTAGCAATGAACCATCGCAATTACCCGTTGTAGCTTGAGTCGTCCTAAGTGTGACGAGAGTCACAGAGTCGATACGCGTAACGTCTGCAAAAGAAATAGCCAGGCTTGGTGCTCCGATACTGCTTCATTACTCCATAGTGCAATTCTTTAGTGTTGGAAAAATTGCACCCATCAAGGGCACAATCTAAGGCATATTAATTATTGCCTTTGTGGCAATATGGAATATTGCCAATATTCCAATTATGGTGGATATAGGAAAGGAGATAATTAACTTTCCTATTCAACTCTAAGAGGATGTGTAAGGAATGTCCTATATACACCCCTCTGAACGTACATCGTTCAGTTAGTCGACAGAAACACCCAGACAAAAATTCTCTCGTTCTTCCATCTCTCTTGTTTTACAGGGATTTCTGAGGAATCAAGGGCAAACGGCTACAGGATCGCTGTCCCTTTGTTACTGCTTTTGGGGGCTTCTAATCTGTGGAAATCGAGGTAAGTTCAATTCTTGTGATTTACCTTTACGATCAGTAATTCAAGCAGATCTATGGCATGTGTTGTATAGAATTCCGCTGCGTATCTGTATGTATAGAATATAGATCTGTTTCCTTCATTGGTATCAGAGCCGTGATTGTTTGTTTTTTTTATCAAGATCTGTCGTTTTGAGTAGAATATGCCATGTTTTGTGTACTGTTTTCAATGGATCTCGAAATTTTCGGTATGAATAGTAATGTACAGTACGTTTTATGGGGTTTATCGAAATATCGTTCGGTAAAAATGAAATTAAAATAGGTGGTTAGAACTTACACGCACATACGAGCATTTTGAGTGGTCGGCCGTCGCGAGACGACATCGGGAGACCCCACACGCGCTACACGCGCCACCGACGAGATCGAGATCCACAAGTCAGTGAGGAAAAGTAGATTTTTCGGGTACTTTCGGTTGGTGAAAATGAAAAGTAAATATACGATCTGACTCGTATCGATGAGACGAGCATTTTGATGGGTAGACGACCACCGGAGGAGGCCGGACGGCGGTACACGCGCCGACAAGCGCCGGCGGAGCCACGACGCTGCTGCTTCACGCGCCACGTGCATGGCACGTGGGGGAACCACGTGGCTGACGTCATGCTGATGTCAGCCACGTGCGATGCACGCTGACGTCACGCTGACGTCAGCGGATCGGGCTGTGGCCCGACTCGCGACGTATTGGGCCATTCGTCCCAAATCCAAATCCAAAACAAAAAGGGGGGAATGAGTGGGCCAGCTCATTTCACTTATTCGGTCCAGCCCACACACGAACCGTATGGTTTCGGATCCGACCCGCCGACCCGCCGACCCGTTGACCCATTGACCGTTGACCCGCCGACCGTTGACCAAAAAAAAAACTTCTGTTTCTGCTTATTTGATCATGATATGTTCATAATTATTGGATTTTAGTAATCCATGTTTTATTTAATATTATGATATGTTCATAATTAATGGATTTTATGTAATCCATATCTTATTTGTTATGCATTTGTTGCAGGAACAATGCCAAGGGTGAAACGAACTTTGAAAACACCTAAGAGGGCAGTAACCGATGAGCAGAAAAAGGATCTTCGTGAGAAGATCAATAAATTAGGTCATTATCGATGGGACGATGAGAGTGATATAATCACTCATGTGATCAAGGTCAATAAAATGATTCAAAAGATCATTTGGAAAGCATTCCCAATAGAAGCAATGGATGCTTTTTATGCTTTGAGAAATACATTGCCTGAAGCATGGCATCCTATGATCCATAATGTATGGCTTGATCATACAACTTATTAGAGTTTTGTGCCGGATCTCTTGAATAAGATCATAAGGATGGGAGCGACGAAGACGTCGTCGCTTGGGATGAATGGGTCTTGGCAAAGGCAGAATGCGCCTTGGCGCAAAGGCAAGGGTCCTCAGGTGTTCTCTCCAAAGGGACTTGTGTGGGGCCCAGATTTGGTTAAGAATCCTCCAGATGAACTTGTGGAGTCTCTCCCGATCACCAAGGAAGTGACCCTTACAGATGTTAAAACCAAAGAGCAGGGGGTTTCACGTTATTACATTTAGTTTATTCTTCGTTTAAGAAGACTTTGTTGGGCCTGGTTGTTTTCAGGATCGTTACATTATTATTTATTTTATTTTTTTTGTTCGAAGAACTTATTGCTCACGTTTTATCATTATTTGCATAAGGTTATTTCTTTGGACCTTTAATAAGTATTTTTTTGGATATGAAGCTTTTGTGCTTTAATTTTATCATATGATGCTTTAGTAGTATTGTATGTGCTGAGTGGGAGTTCTGGAAGTCTTTAATGACTTTTTCCTTTAAATGAACTCAATTTTACCTAAATAATTATATTAATGATAATTTCAAGCGAGGATGCTTAGAAGATGATCGGGAACTTAGTGAACTTTTGACTCTAGTCCTTATGTGAAATTATATATTAATATAATTAGTTAGAGTAAAAAGTTTCCATAAATATTAGACGATAATAATTCGTGCAAATGTCTAAATTACCTTATTCAGATACAATGGCATCAGCTACCAAGAACATCGTTGCTGAACTTAATAAGGGTGAGAAGCTGAACGGTGACAATTATGAGATCTGGAATATCAAGATCCAGTACGTGCTGGAAGAGCTAGAGGCACTGGAAGCTCTTAACCTGGTCATGATTGAGCGAGAGGATGGAACCACTGCACAGCATAGAAGGGATAGAGAAGCCTTCAATGCATGGAAGAAAAAGAACTCTTCTGCTCGCATTACGTTGTTGAGCAGCATGGATAACGATATCATGCGAGAGTTCAGGCTGTATGACACTGCAAAAGATATATGGGAAGCATTGAAGAATAGATTTGGACAGACTTCGGTCACCAAACTGAAGCAGGTGACAATCAGATTCGACACATATAAAATGCCACACGGGCATAATATGAAACAACATTTGAGAAAGATGTCGAACATGATTAATGAGCTGAAAGATGCTGGCCACATATTATCTGTTGAGCAGCAAGTGAAGGGGGTGATTCGCTCTTTGCCCCCTAATTGGGAACACATGAAAGTCAACCTGACCCACAACGAAAATGTGAAGACATTTGAGGATGCTATGCGCCACCTGGAGCTGTAAGAGGACCACCTTTTGGCGGCTAAAGTACAATCCAATGTGTATTTTGCTGACTCTGGTCCATATGGAGCTTCGGGCTCCAAGCGCAAGTATCCTGGCAGGTTTATTAAGAGGGGAGGAAGAGGAGCTGAGCCATCTGGCAAGAAACCAAAGTTTGACAAGCATGGCAAAGGGAAGCGTCCCGTCAAGAAAAACATTTCAAGGGTGAAATGTTATAATTGTGGCAAGAAGGGTCACTTCGCTCGCGATTGTAGTGAGCCGAAGAAGGTAGAAACCCTCAATACACTTGAAAGTATTTGTTATGTATCAAGTTCTGTCTTTCTAACTGAATCTCATCCTTTGTGGACTGTAGATTCAGGCGCTACAGACCATGTAGCCAGAGACAGGAATACCTTTGTGGAATTTCGACGGATACCACGAGGAGCAAAATGGATTTATTTGGGAAATAACTCCAGAGTGGAAGTTAAAGGAATTGGCACTTGCCAACTCATCATGCGCGGTGGTCGCACTTTGAACCTACATGATGTCTTATATCCTCCAGAGATCCGTCGAAATCTGGTTTCTGTATTGGTTTTAATCAAGCTTGGTTTTTCTATGAACTTTCATGACAATGGTGTGGACTTGTTGTTGGGTACAAGTTTTTATGGTTCCGGAATTTTTAATGATGGCTTCATAGTGTTGGATGTTGAGAACACAAATTTGAATATTTGTTATTCCCTATTTACATCTACAAGTTCTGTTGAAAGTGATGTGAATATGTGGCATGCTAGGCTTGGCCATATTGGCCAACATCGTATGATGAGACTAGCCAAAGAAGGCCTGTTGGGCAATATTGAAAAAGTGAAATTGTCCACTTGTGAGCATTGCCTAGTGGGGAAATCAACTCGAAAGCCATTTGGAAAAGGAACAAGAGCTGAATTTCCATTGCAATTAATTCATACTGACGTCTGTGGCCCAATGAATGTGAGGGCGAAGCACGGGGCTGTATACTTCATCACATTTATAGATGATTACACTCGATTCGGATATGTCTACTTGATTTCTCATAAATCTGAAGCATTGGGTTGCTTTAGAAAATTTATGACCTTAGTGGAAAATCAATTAGATAAGAAAATAAAAACATTAAGATCCGATCGAGACCGGGAATATTTATCTGACGAGTTTAGAAATTTATGTGATGAAAAGGGAATAGAAAGACAATTGTCTATTCCATATACTCCGCAGCAAAATGGTGTTGCAGAAAGAAGAAACAGAACTCTCATGGAAATGGTTAGGTCTATGATGGCACAGGCTAATTTGCCTATCACCTCTTGGGGCGATGCTTTGTTAACTGCCGTCTATATTCTTAATCGTGTGCCTACAAAATCAGTCTCTTCCACTCCATATGAGTTGTGGACAGGTCGAAAACCTGAATTGAGCTTTCTTAAGCCTTGGGGTTGTGTTGCCTATACTAATGAGTCCACTCATAAATATGGAAAATTGGGACCAAGAGGTAAAAAGAGTATCTTTATAAGATACTCGGAATTTTCTGAACATACCTTTTCATTTAGAAAAATGGTTTTCTCATCGGCCAATGTGTTAACAAGAGAGAATAGATGGGAAGAACTCGAGTCTCCATTCGTTGACATTCCGCATCAGTTTTTCGACGAATTCTCATAAAGGTGCACACGTTCTTCTCTCTTATACGTGTAGTGTTTCTGATTCCGGTTAGACGATTATCTGGCATGCCACATTTGTGGTTTTACAAGATATTGTTAAGATTTTGAACCAATGATTAATCAAATTCTCTTGCTTATTCCCAATGTCATTTGGCCAATAGAAATTCATGCACATGGGATAGTCTTGCCAAGTGTTCTTGCCCTCATTGTCCGAAAATTCCTTTCTCTCCAAGGTTAGGGGAATTAATCCATATAATCATGTACATTGTATCCCCATGAGCTCATACTCAATCGATTGATCCAATGGTGCCAATGTTCTTCAAATTCTCGGCCATTTGATACGTTCAAGGTAATTCTCAATTTCTCAATCAACTTGACTAATATTATTTCAATCTTAAGACCTCAATCGCCGACCAATGTACCATAACTCGTGAATTCAAAATTTTTCAATTGATTTCTAATATCACATCACTTCCGTACGGTGGTAATTGGTTCCTAAACTTAAAAATTCTTTCCTTGATATGTCTCAATGTACATAGCCATTTCTTGTGCAATCACTCGAGCCATGACAATCCTAATTCAATTACTTCCTTGAAAATTTCCTAACTCACTTTCACGTATGTCGCATTGTTGTAACTTGACCTCCTTGCTTAATCCAATACAAGGTTCCAAATCCTTGCTCTTAAAGTCAACTCTCAATCCCTTTCGGATATCCTTGCTTATTAGGAATCTAGCAAACGGATGATGCCACATAAGTTGTTCTACTCGTCATTCTAATAATCTCTGAGACAAGATTAGAATGGTTCATTGCTTGGCGTCTCAATTAGAGTTTGGTGGCTAGTTGATGGCTCCTTTGGCCCCTTCTTCAATCTCAAAACGGAACAGATTCCTCTTTGTTCTTCCTCCCAGACCAGGTGTGAAAACACACCAGAATGAGGCTCATCTCCTCTCTTTGCAAGCCCTCTTGCGCTAGATAATAGAGAGAGGTGACACTTGGTTAACATATTTTGACACTTGGAGAGCATGCATAATTGAGTCACCATTTGTCAGCTTGGGGTCGCCATTTGGCTCTTGTGAGGCGCCACTTGCTTAACTATCCTTGACACTTGTTAGACATGCGTTATTTTTTTAATCTGCTGCACAAACGCATCTAGGTTCGGTCTTGCTCGAAATGAAAAAATTACGTCCACTTCCTAGATAATTAGACCTCAGATTCATGTTACTCATGATTTTACGGTCGCGTAGGAAAAAAACGGAGCTCGATTCGGCTTCCAAACGAGCTCAAACAAGCCATTTTACTTTTGATGCTCGCAGAAAATTGAGAATGCGAGCTCTCGAGTCATGGGTCATTTTTCATACGAATTTACCTTCTATTGAGAGCCAAAGAGAGTCTAGTAGCTTATTACACACAATATGGTATTGTGATGATATTTCACCATCCCTTAATTAACATCGAACCTCCACGTCTTAAGTCAGCTTTCAAATCCATTTCGTTCTTTCTTGACTGATTACAATGTATCAAAAGTGGGATGTCACAATATATCTGATTTCCATAAAAGTTTTTCAATTTATATATATGAATTATGCAATTTAGATATCTGATTTTTTTTTGTAATATTACAATATCATAATTGTGCGAGATTTATTTAGATGTATTGTCTCCAGTTGTAGGCATGGAACAAAGGAATTACATTAAGCCGAGACCTGAGGATGATTCATTACTTACACAGCAGGACCGACATAGATCACAGGCCGTAAGGGGCACTAAGGTAATTAAGAAATTTAACAGTTGATCTGTCATTTGTATGTTTTGTATAGAAATAAAAGTGCCACTAACGTTTAATGTAACATTTTACAGATGGACCAGAATCAAGTTCTTGCATGTAAGCGAGGTAGATCGATGCTACAGATACCTGAACTTGATAACCGATAATACCATATCTCAGAGCTTCGGGATTTTATGGAGTTTATTCAATGGGATTTTGAGCACTTGATTGGAATTTGATTATAGCTTTGGTCGAGAGGTGGAGACCCGCAACTCACACCTTCCATATGTTGGAAGGTGAGTCCATGATCACACTGCAGGATATCGTGGTTCTTATAGGATTTCCCATTGAAGGAGACGCAATTACTGGCCCACTACTATAGATTGGGGAGCTCTTTGTGATGCTCTATTTGGTGATCACTCATCCCAGTTGCGTGGTTTAGTAGTCCGATTGGCCTGGTTGAAAGAACATTTTGGTGTAATTCCTGACGATGCCAATGAGGTTATCATACAATAGTATGCTAGGGCATTAATTCTACGGTTGCTTGGAGGATGTATCTTTTCAGACAAATCGAGTGCTGGAGTTAGTTTGATTTTTCTTCCACTACTGGAGGACCTCGAGCATCCTGCTACATACAGTTGAGGTTCAGCAGCACTTGCGTGATTGTATAGGGAGCTATGTAATGCAACCAATCCATCAGCATACCAAATTAGTAGTGCCCTACATGTATTGCAATTTAATTGTGGGATCGCTTTAGTTGTGTCTTTCCATCCATCACAAACCGTAATCTTTTACTAGATACACCTCTTAGTAGTCGATATGTGATTTATTACTTTTTTAGTTCTTGGGTGATAAATTTTTTCAGTGCCTATAATATATTTAACTGATCTTGTTTTTATTTATACAGCTGGAGTCAAGCCCGACATATAACCGAGGTCCCTATACATACTTTGCCACATTTGTGCTACCAATTTAATATAATGGCATCCGCAGATGTAAATAATGATAACAACCAACGAGTTCAATGTAATGTTAGTTTGTAAATTAATTTTTTTTGTAATTTGTTCATTTAATTTGATGTGTTTTAATTTGATAACAAATTACCTTGTAGCCTTACACCAATCCCATTCTGCAGACTCTACTAGATTACTGCTTACAGGGACAACACATTTGGAGGGCTTGTGTCCCACTCATATGTTTCCACATCGTTGAGTAGCATTATCCAGATCGAGTACTTCGACAGTTTGATATGCAGTAGCCAATACCTAATCTTCTTCGTGATCCAAAAGCCTTTGATGATACTGATTTAAGGCAAAGTGGAAGGAATTGGGTCCATTTCTACAGATAATGGATTGATATATGGGATGATCATCGTAACTATATTGTCCCTGGTATTCCTGCAACGAAACCACTTCACTAACATTTAGAATAATATATGGAGTGGCACCGTAGACACACACGGAGATGGATTTCTTACAAGGGAGGTGTAATGGGTACAACGATTCGTGAAATTTTTTAATTTACTTCATTAATTATTTTTTTAGCAACATAAATTATTGGGTTTCGACAACTTCTGTCGACTTTGATTTCATGAATACGGTGATGGCATGGAACAAATCCTACAATTAAGTTCCATTGCATCTCGCGAGAACATACAGGCTATAACAAGGATAATTAAGACAACGTTATTTGCGTAAGATAAGGAGAGGTGGATTACAATGACGTCACTACCCCAACTAGCATCTACAGCAACATCCATTGGTTTGCATAAGGATGACCCACCTGAGACGGTTCAGTCGACCTAGAGGATCACTCAAGTTCATCCAGCTTATGATACCGTCCCCTATAGGTAGCCACGGGCCAATTTCGGCTCGGAATCGGTCCTGAACCAACCTGTTAACTGGGCCCACCGACCCTCATGGGCAGGTTAAGGTTCACCAAAAATTTTGGAACCGGCCCGGAATCGTCAGTTTCGAACTGCCCAATTAGGCTTTAAGCCTTAAAAAAAATGTACAGGGGAAAGTGCCGTTCGGCCCTTTCCTTCCCGCTTGCTCCCCAAGTCTCTTTCTCATGTGACTTTGACTATCTGACACACGCGCGCGCGTGCGCGCGCATACACACACTCTCTCTCTCTCTCTCTCTCTCTCTCTCTCTCTCTCTCTCTCTCTCTCTCTCTCTCTCTCTCTCTCTCTCTCTCTCTCTCTCTCTCTCTCTTTTCCCTTTTCTCCCTCTGACATGCGAGTGTGACAGACCCCTTCCTCTCTCTCTCACGTGCTTCTTCTTCGTCCTTTCTTCTTGATTTTCTTTCTTTTCTTCTTCGTCTGGTCCCCTTCGCAGTGCGAATGGCCAACTCCATCCCCTGACCATCGTCTGTCGTCTTCGTCTAAGACCACACTAAGGTAACCGGAACCGGTTCCATTTTCGTTGCTTCTTCTTCTTGCTTCTTCTTGGTTTCCTTTCTTTTCTTCTTCGTCCAACCCCCTTTGCACGACCATCCAACGCCATCACTGACCACCGTCCGTCGTCTTCGCTTAAGACCACACTGAGGTAACCGAAACCTTAAGGGGTAGTTCCATTTTGGAATCGGCCCAGAACCGTCGGTTCAAAACCTGAATAGGAACCGTCCCTTAAGGTTTTGGTTCCGGTTCCCCCATGGTCACGAATTGGAACTGCCGGTTCATGAACTGGAACTAGCCGATTCCGGCTCGTGGCCACCTTTACCGTCTCCTACCCGTCGCCTATCATACACAATCACATTTTACAGTCCCCAGTAGCAAGACGGATTTCACTCCAGGGTTCGGCCAATTTGCCAACCAATTTTATGAGGGATATCACTTTTGGCTTTCATACAATCGATAGTCCCAGACTCCCGCTCAAAATATTTTCTCTACTCGAGGAGTGTTTGATGATTCGCGAAGTTCCTATGGACAAGTTCTTATGGACAAGATATGTCATCGGATCTCTCCTTTTTGCCTAGGTGTTTCTACGATAGGATACGTATCGTCTCAGCATGGACTTTTTTTCCCCCATTTTGATGATGCCTCCACATCATAGCCACGCTTCTCATCACGGGATATGCCCTCGTCATCTACACTTCCTACTCATTCAGAATCTCGTTCTCATCTTCGGTACAATACTAGACTGCCGAACAACGGAGACAACCCGGTTGTGGAATAGGATGCCACATAGGAGGACGATATCATCATAGTGATACTTTTGGGTTGTGGATAGTACCATTCATTATTACACTGTTTATTTGCCAGATTTTTTTTTCCTTCAGTTCTTGGATTGTTATGTACTATTGAACTTTCTTTTAATATGGATATCTCATCTTTATGTATGTTACCAATTTTATACATTTTGCCTTTTATTTTTTTTTAGCAATTTTATCTATATCTATTAATTATTCACATACTAAACAAATTAATTACATAAATATTAAATTATTTATTAAATATATATCTTAATAAATTTTAAATTAATTATATTTAACTACGTTATAAAAAGAAGGTTTAAAAAGACGTTATTATAAATATAAAAATAAAAAAATTAATTAACCACATAAAATGTGTGGCTACTTTTAAAAAGAAAGTAAAAAAAATAATAGGTGTGTATATATGTGCGCCTTTCCTAAATGGGTAATTTATATAAAAAAAAAACGTAAATTGGTAATTTTTTTAATCATAATTTGGAAAAAAAGCCCATGAAATTTATTCTTTAAATGGACTAGGCATGCACCAAGAGGCAAGAGGAGGTGTTTTTTTCTTCTTCTTTTTTTGGTCAAAAGAGGGGGCGAATTGAATGTTCCAGAAAACTCGAAAAAAAAAATGTGAAGAACGTCATGAACAGTGCATACAAGGTGTGACAAGACAACGTTGTTGAAATGTGTGGAATTTTTTATCGAACAAAATTCAAAAGAGTTCAAAAGATAAAAGAGATGCAGATCGAATTTTTTGTTGTTTGGTCTTTTACTTAGCTAATTCTACTTTTCTAACTCTAACGACCTCGAATGAGGCTAGAATCCACTATGTTGTCCTACATGTGTTATAGTTCGTGCAAAGTCTGCTACTTCTACTCCAAAATCGAGCATCTTTTGTTACATTATATTACTCTATTTCTAGGTTACGAATTACAATTACTCACGCCCATCACAAAGACTCTCAATTGCGAATCGCCATATGTTAAAAAGCAAGAAAATCAAATGCAAAAGAGAGAGCGCTACGCCTACACTGCCAACAACTTTAATAAGTTTATAAAGACTTCCAAGCTTCAAATTATGCATCGAAACGTGTCTCATTCGCTCCATGTTACTTTAAGCAGGTTCTAGCACTAGACAGCTGCGAAACGACGACTTAAATCGAATTCAAATTATAAAGAATTGGGCCTTTCAGCTAGGACCATAGAGACTCGCTTTTTGAACTATCTACTTTGTCTAGCATGAACTTCTTATGCAAAAAATCCTTTTAGATTTTTCACGAGATTTCGTCACGTGGCCTGTTCACCTCATTTCAACAGGTTATTCCAAGCAAATTAAAGTTTTCTGTAAGTTGTTCACCTTCTATGGTCCATCCAAGTTTTAGTTAGCCCTTGTTTTACAACTTATTCTCCTTCTACAAAGGTCCTTCCAAACTTTTTGTAAATAGAGATCGTTCATACTACACCCTCAAATAGACAACAAATAAACTTGTTAGCAGCTTTACATTATTTTGTAATGTCACATGGAATTTTCTTACCAGTTTTTTTCACCATGTGGATGTATTGCAGCGTTCTTAACCTTTAGTGCAAGTCAACTTCTTTTAAACATCTGAAAAATCACCCAACCTTTTACGGCTGTACCAACCTTAGCATTCATGAATAATCTCGCCATTCTTGCGGCCATCCATTCTACGTGTTAGACATAAATCAACGTCAAATTAACATAAATAAATGTTGCCGCGGAATTCGATTTATGATCGTAAAATCTGAATATAACAAATGAACTTCGAATTATCAATTTTACCTATGTCTGATGTTAAGGGCGGCATTTATAATGTCGGTTTGAATAGGCCAAACCCTCATGAACTTCCACATTCTTGTCTTTGTCGGCTCTAATGTCGGTTTGAATAGGCATCTGAAATGTGACAGCGAGAATAAACTGAATATTTTAAAAAATAAAATGTAAATAGTGCAATTATGGAATGGTAAAACATATTTTTTTTTGTGAGACATTTGAAATTTTGATTTTTTGCTAATTGGTCATTACGACTTACGAGTCCGCAAAGCACTCGCTCGATCCCCAGGACAGCTGGAAATCAGAAAGAGCCTGAGACTCGTGGCGTTGCCGAGAGAGAGAGAGAGAGAGACCCAGAAGAAAGTGTGGCGCGTAGCATCTCCTTCGTCACTGGCTCCCAGCTTCTATCTCTGCGGGGTCGTCCCAACGTCTCCATTATCGACGTCCGGTGAGCTCAAAAGCCGCTTCTGGTTCCTTTTATCGTTTGGACGCTGGTCACTCTTCTCCCTCTCTTGTTTGGGTCCTCATCGAGGGGTTTGTTGATTCAGGGACGAGGAGAGGAGCTACGACGGCCACATACCGGGGTCTCTGCACTACGCCAGCGGCGCTTTCTCCGATAAGATCCCCGATCTCGTTCAGGACGTCAAAGGGAAAGACACCCTCGTTTTCCATTGCGCTTTAAGCCAGGTTTTGGTTTGATTCCCCGTTTTAAGCGTCTTCTCTTTTTTCCACCTGTTCTTTTCCGGATAGGAGTTGGGTTTCCTTGTCTGATTTCATTTTTCGTGGATGCACCGGATTTCGTCTATATTGGTATTTAGTTCCTTGTTGGAGGGGAGGGGGTCGTTTGAGATGGCACTCCTTGAGCTTTATCCTTTATAATTCGTGGGTGAGGCCGTTTAATTACCTGAAAGTGAAATTTTGACTGTGGATCGACGTGATTTGGTTCTTTGGAGGATAGGGAAATTGGTAATTTCGGTGATATGTAGTTGAGTTGGGTATTTGATAGACTTAATAGCAAGTTACTAAGTCAAATTAGGTATGTTTGTGCTGTTAATTTGCTTTCCGTCTCGAACCAGTGTATCCTCGCCGTTGTCGTATTTCAGAATCGACTGCCAGTTCATTGGTTAGTGCCCGTCCTGTCTTGCATTTTCGTGTTGTGGCGGAGAGCAAATTGTCCTCTTTGGAACATTGAGGAAACTTCTGGAACAAGTTGATAAGCCTTGTGAATTAGTCGGAGTAGGTAAATCCTGATTCCCCTCTTGTTTCCATGAGTGTGAAAGATGGTAAAAGGAAAGAAGGAAAGATGCGGGTGTGGTTCAGCAACTGAAAATGTGGACTTCTGCACTGGGGTCGTTTTGGGGCGCACAGAGAGATGGAGGATTCATCTTGATGCCATCTGTTTGTGAACTGAAAATGTAGACTTCAACTGCTGGAGTTGACCTTAAAACCTGCGTCTGAAAACTTGGCTGGACAAGATGCGTTCATTTGTCGCTAGATGAACTTAAGTTTATAACTCTGGGAATGGGATGATATCATGGTAGGCTAATTTTCTATTTCGGTGTCCATGTTTCATGGGGTTGGCAAACTGTCTTTGTAGTCAATGACGCCTAGTAAATATTGTGAAGCATGATCAGATGGGAGTTGTCTAGCTATTCTAAAATTCTCTGACCTAACATTAAGTGCTTTGCCTTTTTCTCCATTCTTGTTCACTTCTATAGTTCTATGCAACTGCAAGTCATTGGGTTTTCTATCCTCGGCTTTGTTTTAGTGGTGAATCTTAATTGGTTAACTGAATGCTAATTTTTCGATATTCTACTATATACAGTTCCTAAACTGGAACTTCTTTACTCTGTATGGATAAGTTCATCCATCGTCTTTCCATTTTGGAGATGTTGAATACAAAGTATCGGACTTGCTGAATGCAAGAATTCAAAATGTAACCTTCATTCTTATGCAAGACTTGCATTGAGATTGAGTGGGTGGGATTGGGCGGGAGTGGGTGAGAGCGTGCTTGCCTCTTTACTTTTTTTTTTCCTCGATCACTTTTGTTATATGGTCTCTTTAAAGATGGTCTATCACATGCCTCTCTACTCACATGTGTGCCTGCCTCTCAATGTGTGTCACGCCTTTTTTTTAAAAGTGTGCAAGTGAGAGTGTGTGTGTCTATCAAGTGAGATGTTGAATACAGATTATAGATGGAGATACAGAACTCCAACTATGAATCTCATACTGAAGGGAGACTTTAAGTAACTATCAAATGGTCTTATAGAGTATACCTGGTTTATCATTTAGTCTTTGTCTTGACAAGACCATGCTATGGAACTATTTTATTAGCTTTTCCATCTGTTGCGTCTCCTCCTGAAACTCCCAACCCACCCCCTTCCTTAATCTGAATATATTTCATGAGCTCCTTTGGGGTTGGGAATGGCATAAATAGCTGTTAATAACCAGTCCATTTCCTTTGTTTCATATCTTTCGCTCTCTTTTGTTTTATTACTCCTTCGATGGAGCAAGTTTTAGTATGTGTTCAGCGAGGAAGGAGAATATTGCATGGCCAGTTTAAATACTTTCCAAATACTCTCGATATATCATGATGTAGTTTCGAATTGAAAAGCATGCTTTTGGGTTTGTCAGTAGTTATGCACGTTTGAAGACAATGGATGATATGCTATTCTGCATTATAACCATGTTGATGCCTGTCTAGGTACGGGGCCCAACTTGTGCAAGGAGGCTAGCCAATTATCTCGAGGAGGTAAAGGAAGATGGAGGAATCAAAGACATTTTAGTACTTGAACGTTGCTATAATGGATGGGAAGCATCGGGGAGACCCGTATGTCGCTGTACCGACGTCCCGTGTAAGGGTCATAGTGGGTAGTCATGGACGATGATGCAGCATGTTGTATTAGGAACCTCCTCAATGTGTGGCCATTGTACAAGCACACTTTGTTCTTTAAGATACTGCCCTGCTGGTCATAAATCTTAGATCATCATTATACTTGCTGGTCTGTCAGAGAATTTTAATTCTCCCACATGCGATGACCGAAGCACAATACAAAATAATCCAACATCATTGGATCTGATTGGGTTTGGTTGTCGTGAAACATATGATGTGCGAAAGATCTGAAGCTTTCCACTTGAGATCCTAGAATGTGTTGTAAGGATGCCGAGCTTTTGCACTCGGTATTGCCTGCTGTTTCACTGCTTCCTTTTTGGAGGAGACTAGAGACGAACAGGACCATGTCTGCCTCTGTTGAATAAATACTTGAAATCTGCAGAACAAGTTGTGAGTTACAGGTGATTGGGCCTTATATCTCATGGTGTAATGATTTCTAAGAGACCATAGGCAGCAATTATTTGATTTATTTTTCCAATCGATGCTGTTAATTATGGTGCCGAGAAAATCGTTTAAATCCTATGTGAGAAGTCGACGGGCTCTCACTCGTTAAAAAGCAAGAAATGTATCTGGTGAATTTTTAAGGGAATGTAGAACGTACAATTCAAGGTAATATGACGAAAAACATTAAATTGGTACATTTGTGATAAATTCATTCAAAAGTAATTTTTTGATCATTAAAAACTCCAAACCGATTAGTTGATGGTAAAATAGTTTAGAAATTTTACGAACCGTTTGTCACAGCAGTACTAGTTTAGGTTTTTTTTTATGGTATTAAGTCAATTTAATAGAAATTTGTTACAGGTGTACCAATTTGAGTGGTGGACAAAAATTAATTCGGGGCAATTTGTCACGATCATACTAATTTAGATTTTTTGTGGAAAAAAATTAATTTAAGGTAAATTTATCATATATGTATCAATTTGAGTTTTTTATGGTATTAACCCGACAACTTAATGGCCAAGTTTATTGTTATTGACTTAAATAGTTATATTTTTACCCAAAAAAAAAAGAAAAAAGAAAAGATTTGAGTAGTTATCAAGAAAATTATAAAAAAAATCCCCAACCTATTGTAATTATGCCAATCCAGTCCTCAACTTTTTTTTGGTCAATTGAATCATACGCCTTTTACAATTGTTCCAGTTCAGTCAACATTATATATTTTTTTAATTATCACTTTTTTTATTTTTTATTGTTTAGGGTTTAGGGATAGCAGGAGGTCACCGGCTATGTTACACGGACATATGACACGATACGCAACACGACACGACACGACGTGCCGATACGTGAATTCTAAAAAAATAAAAAATTCTGATACGCTGGGATACGTTGTATATTTTATGTATATTTTTTTATATATACACGATTTCAGAACCATAAAATTTCAATTATTACCAACCACAATATCCATAGAGTCAAGGAAAATGAAAAAAACAAATGTTGCGACTTACCAGCGGTTCGCAAGTAGAACCGGCCGGGGGCGAGTCGTGATGGGAGTCGGCGAATCGCGAGTCGAGAGTGGCAAGTCGCGAGAGGGAGAGGGATGTCGAGATGACATGACACACCATGTCGATATGTCATTTTCAAAAAATAGATAATTTCGATATGTTGGGATACGCTCATTAAATGCAAATTTTTATATAATTATCTTGTATATAAAAATATCAATGGTGAGTTTATCCTTATTCTATTAGGGATTCACGATTCGTTTTTTTTTTTTTTTGCTGTTGGTTATATTAATTTTAGGTTAACCTGGTGTATGACTTAATAATATATATTTTTTGAGAAATTTATATTTTGACCTCTAATTTATTGAAAATGATTAAAATTGACCTTATACGTATCGAAATAAGTGTCGAGATGCTGGGCTCGTGTGTCATTGGCGTGTCTGGAGCGCTGAACACATATCGGAGAGTATCGGTAGAGTGTTGAAGAGTGCCAGAGACGACACAGAGGTCTCCAAAAAGTGTCGGTGCTTCCTAGTTTCTCCGTCACATCCTCGCAATCTCCAACAAGTTTGATTTAGAATTACTGACAATCGATCAAAAAGAAGTTACGCAGGTTCAAAAATTTATTTAGACAAGCAAAAAAATTTCCAACGACTCAATTGTAAACAAATGTCGATAGCCGTTAATTCAATGCATCGCTGTTTTGTGGACAATTAGTTGGTGATTTCCTTTTGCAGTAAAATTTAAGGAATTGAGGCCCTTCATAAGTCAAGTTGGGTCGGGTCGGGTCGGTAGGGGTGAGCGGTTCTAGATTCCAGGTAGGTTCCACCTGAAACATATCCGCTAGTATAGGTTTCTCATTTTTCGGAACCTAGAACTTACCATGTATATCCTGGAACCTGAAACCTATCCAATCACATTCCAGGGTATTCATTAAATTTTTTTATCATTAAAAATTTCAAACTATTATATCCGCGATAAATTTATTCACCATTAGTTTCCAATAAATGTTATCGTCAAATTGCTGAGTTAGATAATACTTGACGGATGTACTAATTTGAGATTTTTACATCCGTTTGTCACATTTGTACTAATTTGAGCTTTTTTAGTGGTTGTCGCGACCTAAAAAAATCGAGTTTTCCAGTTTTGGGCTAATGGATTATCGGATTAATCAATTAGATTAATTAACTTAGCTCGAGCTCTCCCAAGCTCTACCGAATCGCAACTTGAGTGAGTTCAATTTTATACAAAGATTTTTTTTTATTGGAGTCGCTACTAATCATTTTGGGTAGGATGATTAAAAACCTAAATAAAATAGAGATGAGAACTTATTTTATTTCTACAAACAAGAGATTTTGGCTTAGTTACATTAATATTTCAAGTAATGTCCTTTCGATACCTATTTCATGAAGATGATTCAGTTTGGCAATCTGGATGAATTTTACTTGAAGTTCAAAGGTGTTGTTTTATTTTTGTTTTCTTTTGAGTAGTTTCTTTAAAAATGAACAGATTACATGAAAAAGGGATTGAATTGATTCAAGAATTCGAACTCTCGCACCAGGGTCTCGAATCAGTTTCGTGGGACCTGGCAATACCACCGAGGATTTAGGAAAGCAAAAGTGATAACTAAATGGGTTAATATCGCGAAAAATCTCAAATTGGTACATATATGATAAATTTACTCCAAACTATTTTTTTGACCACCAAAAACTCCAAACTGGTACACTTGTGACAAATGTACCACAAACTATTTTTTTAACAAAAAAAACCCTAAATTGGTATAATTGTGACAAATTTACCCAAAATTATTATTTTTTAGCATAAAAAATCCCAAATTGATACACATATGACAAATTTACTGTTTGTTAATTTCCGTTAATTTGAGTTAATACCACGAAAAATTTCAAATTGATATATTTATAGCAAATATAGGGTAATGTGAATATCCGATAATAGTCGCATGCCATCCAACTTAGCAATTTGACGGTAAAATTTAATGAAAACTAATTGGCAGTAAATTTGTCACATATGTACCAGTTTGGGGTTTTTTCGTGGTCAAAAAAATATTTGAAATAAAATTGCCATAAGTGTACCAATTTAGGATTTTTGGTGGTATTAACTCTAACTAAATATAAAGACAGGTACGATACAACTCAAAAGAAAAGGGAACGAGAAAACTTGGGTTGAAAGAGAAGATGTCGGTTGGTCTCTCTGCCATTCTCTTACGATCTACTCTTCTTTTCTTGTCCTATTGCCGAATGCTCCTTTTTTTGGGGGGGGGGTCGGGTCTTCCCAGAGGAAAAGGATTTGGTACCATAAATGTATGGGTGACATTAAATCTGAGCCGTCCAATTTAAAATAAACGGTCCAGATCAATCCACAATTTTTTTAGTGGGAAATGATGTGGTCTGTTCTGGACTGTTCATTTTGAATTGGACAGTTCAGATCGATCATGGTAGAAAATGGTTGGAGATTTCCAATGGTAAGAAATCCGGATCCCTTCCCAGAGGCGGAAGCGGATCATCTGCCCTGGTGGGTGAATGGCAGGCATGCCCTTCGTTTAATCCCAGCCGTCCGTTCGCATCGGACGGCTGGGATTTCATTATGGGGGAGCCCAAAAATAGGCGCGGAAAAGATCCTCGATTTCGTGAAAAAAGAAAGAAAAAAGCACAGATTTTGAAACACGCGGGGCTTATCTCTCTCTCTCGGGTCGCCCTCTCTCTCCCTCCCCAAAAGACGAAGATGACGCCATTCCCCTATGTGCACTCTCCCTCCCACAGAAATCCCAAAATCGACGCCGGTGACGGTGGTTCTCTCCCTCCCACCAAATCAACGCCCGACGCTCAGGGGTTTGACGGCGACCACCGTTCTCTCCCTTCCACCCAAATTGACGCCCGAGGCTCAAAACTCAGTAGGGATGACGCCCTGGTCCTGCGCTCTCCCCCCAAATCGACTGGTCCGACGAATGCGGCCTCCTCCTCCGCATCCGCCTCGTCCTTTGCCTCCGCCGCCAAATCGACTGGTTTCTAGTGAAAAAAACCTGTTCTTTTTGCCTTTTGCTTCTTTGTTTGTGTGTTTGGCTGAATCGACATGTTTGGCTTGTAGGAAGATTTTCTTTTTAAGTTGAGTAAACAGGAAACATAGGGGCTTTGATGACTGCATGATGAAATGGCCCGGACTGGCTGCTATTATCTCATTTGTACAGTTTCTCCAAACCTCATAGATTGCAGACCCCCTTTCGGAATGAGTATGGGGAGCACACGGTGTTTCAGTGAAGATGTTACTCACATGCCCAACAGCATAAATGACGGCTAAAAGTTGTTCCACATTTTTGGCAATTGCGAATGAGAATATGGAAGAGGAGGGTGGGAACAGGGTGAGAACCATCTGTTTCATTTTCTAGAAAGGGAACAGTGGAATCACAGAGTGATGCAACTTAGGATTCCAAAAGGTGCTTTCATTTTCTTGGTGCGGTGTTAATATGCAGCATTCAGTTCACACATATGCTGTTTTTTTTTTTTTTTTTTTTTAAATGCGCTATTGCACAATCTGTTACTTTTTGTTAAACAGGCTTGCTTCAGAAGCACGGGTTATAATCCAAGTGAAAGCACCTTCCCACATCGAGGTTGGCAGCTGTGAAAGACACTCATGATTCATCGAAAGGTAAGATGTTCTGTTTCCACATCGCCTCTGCTTGTGCGTGTGTGAAGCATGTGAAACTTTCGGATACGGCTCGAATCGAGGGCAAAGAAGCAACAATGTCTAGCGCATATTCAATTTGAAGCGACCTTGTCTGCCTTCTTTCTTAACTATCAATGAAGAAGTGGGATTTTGGGATAGAAAGGGACTATATCTGCTTTATCGTGGCTGTATCCTGAAAGGCTTTGAGGGATATTTCTATGTGAAAACTTTAGGGAAGATGACACATTCTCTAATTTTGCCTCATGGGCATTGTAAATGCTGTTACTATAGATCACGTGCCAACAATGCAGATTAATCATATGAAACGGTTACTATAGATCATCTTAAATGAACTTCACAGAGAGATGCAACTTAGGATTCCAAAGGGTGCTTTCATTTTCTTGGTGCGGTGTTAATATGCAGCATTCAGTTCACTTGACATGTGCTGTTTTTTTTTTTTAATACACTATTGCACGGCAATCTGTTAAACTTAGTCATAACAAAATGTGCTGAAACCTTGGACTTATTTCTTGAAATACATAAAATATTACTTCAGATTTTCGCATCCTTGATCATCCTATGTTAGAGGTCTTACATTTAGAAAATATCAAGTGAGTGTTTGATAGTCTTCTGATGCTTCAGTTTATCGAAGATAAACCTCATCCGATGAAAGGTAGCTGGGCGAGGAAGCAAGGCAAACTGGGACGCTATCTTTCTACAAATATTTGCAGTGTCAGAAAGTGTAAAAGTTCACCTCACAGCCACACGCCTACATTGATGTATATTGGCTAGACTGGCTTGGGCAGACTCTTAACTTGATTAGAAATTTCTGCACTATTAGATTTGCCCTTCATTAGTGTTGATTATTTCTGAGTCTACAGCTGTAATTCCCGAAAACGTTACCCAGCATCTTGTGTTACCGCCAACTTGTTCAAGTTTGGCCTCAAGCAGTTTTTAGCATGTTTATGAAAGCTGGAGATGAATGACTTGGTGTGGCCTTACAGTGATCCGAACAAATTTTTGGATTGTTGTGTTTGGGCAGCCGGCTCCCAAATTTCTAGTGCTTTGATAAAGGCAAAGGATTCCTTGTATTCTCTAGAACAATTGAGAGGCTTTCAGCTATTTAGGCAGTCACGGTAAAGAGTGCCATTAAGATGATCCAAGCTTGTGAGCTTGGCTCATTGCCGCCAATTTGGTCATTCGTTCTTCACTTGATCGCTTGATGGAGAACGTTCAGCCTTAAACGTCGGACTAGTTGTATTGGACAGTCAAATTCTGGTCACATTTCATGCTTCTATGTTTTGAACTTGAAATGTCAGGAGCGTTCGCTTCTGCTTTCATGAGTTTATCAAGAGAAGCACACTTATCCAGCTAAGATTGGCAAAGCTGCACCGTACGAGGCAAGTTTTTGAACACCAAAGGAAGCAAGATTGAGCGCCTAAGGCTGCGTATGGATGGTGGCTGGGGAAACTGTTTCTGTTCCAAAAGTGTTCCGGGAACACTTTTGGAACAGAAACGCGTATGGTTCAAAAATGTTCCGAAAGTGTTCCGCGGAACATTTTTGTGCCAAGGAACACTTTTGAAGGAACAAAAAAAACTTGCTTCTGGGATTTTGGAACACTTTTTGGAACACTTTTGAAACCACCATCCATCGTCGCCGACGCAGCTAACACCCGCCGCATCACTAAAAGTCGGCCGCCGGTTATCGGTCTCCGCTTCCGCCCGCCGCCGGTCGCCAGCCGCCCGCTGCCGGTCGCTCGTTGCCACCGCCGGTCGCCGGCCGCCTCCGCCGCCGATCGCCGGCCGCGGGCCACTGCCGGTCGCGGGCCGCCGCCGCCGCCGACTGAAAGAAGTGTTTTTTTTTTTAAACTTACCAAACGCGTTTTTTTCTCAAAAATCGTAGTTTTGAACAGAAACACAAAAAAATGTTTCTGTTCAAAAAATGCTCCCAGGAACAGAAACGCTACCATACGCAGCCTAAACTGTCTATGAATTCCAACAGATCTCCATCTTTGCTCACCAGCTACGAATGTCGCAATCTACATTTTAGCACCAGAGAAAGACAGCGATGAAGAGAATTGCACAATCCCTTATTTTCTTTTTCTGTTACAAACGAAGTGCTGCTTCTCACATGGCCAGGGAAATGAAGGACTAAGACAAATTTGGCCGAATTTTATTATCGAAGATGACGAGAGGTTCACACAAATATAATGCTATTTTCCTTGATAATATCGAGCACGATCCCCAGCTTTCCCTTTATTCTCTCATCCTTTCTTGGTTCATAAGCAATGGCATATACATCAGCATCCTTTGCTCGCTCAGCTATCAGCTGTCCTATAACCCTACAAGCATTGACATCCGTCAGTGACGGAAAATTGTTCCTGAGATCTCAGACATTTGTTGTTGCGACAGCCACCACCTTGCTCGTTCCTCGGTGCATCACTTTTGCGTGAACAAGCCTCTTTGAGAAGAACACATTGAGCAGGAATGGCCTCAGGTACATGTCTGTCCTCTGCTTCCATGACTTCCTGTTGGGTCTCTTTGCAGCTTCACCGCGAGATCTCCGGGTCCAAGCAGACTGAATGAACGATTCCTAGCAATCCAAATAGAACAAATTACATTTAAGGAGAAATAGTTATTTTAAGCTCACCTAAAAAAGAAAAACATGGCTTTTAGGCTTAGAATCTGTATCTCAGTCAATACAGCCAAGCTGACTCTGCAGAAAGAATTTAGGAGCATTCTCATGACTCTATCCTTATAAAAGATACCAAATTTCAAAAGAAAAAGCGCCAGCCATATTAAAAGCACATAAAGAAATGTCATCCATGCAAAATGGAAAAAGCACCAGCCAGGGGTTTCTGAATCCTAAGCATGAACAATCGGGACTAATCATCTAGAACATTGTTTGCCCCACTAAGAAATGCAAGATTTATCAGGTAACAATTCAGCTAAAGAAAGTTCCCACCAACCTAGAGCCATTTTACAACAAAAGTGGCCCCATAAGAATTTCCAGTAAACTTGGTATTGATATGGTTCGGGACCAATCGTCTACAGAATATGCTACAGTTTTTTTTTTTTACACAAATTGGCACTATGCTTGTTCCAACATCCAAGAACATACAATTTGAGACACGAACAGTCAAATGGCAAAGATCAGGACACTCAATTAGCCGCCAGAGTTGGTCCCAAAATCAGTTGCCCGAGACTATTAACCAGTCCCTCACCTACTATCCAAGTGAATACTCCAGCAATTAGCATCTAAAAAAACTCATCTCAAATAGATAATCACAGACACTCTTAAAAGAGCTATATCAAGAAACTTCACCCCGGAAATGCCCTGGATGTTGGGATAGGCATCCGTAACAATGATTCTAAGATCGAATCTATGCACACGGATGCACATGCAACATTTCACAAAAAAAAAAAAAAAAAAAACAACGAAAACAAATTAAGGTTCTTTCACTTTCGTATGAGAGGGGGGAAGCTGAGAGGAGCGCGACTGCAGCTTCAGAAATCGAAGAAAAAAACAAAAGGCCAACGAAAGAAAATAAAACACCTGTGAACTCACCAAAGACTTGGCCTGTCCAAGTCAATCGAAGTTGACGGCGCCAATGTGAGAGCCGAGAGAGTTTCCGAGAGGAATCGAAAAGAGGGGAAACGCACACCACGATCCCTGTCGTCGTAGCAAGCCGATTGGGCCGTGGATTCGCCGTCGAGCTTAGAGGGGAAGCTGAGAGGAGCGTGAAGGTGAGAGCGCAGAAGATGAATCGAAAAGAGGGGAAACGAGAGAGCGAGGGTTAGGGATCGAGAGAGGTGAGAGAGCGAAAATGACGGTTAAACCGCAAAAGATTTTTTTTTTTTTTTTTGATATTCAAATTTCAAAACTAAAACGCAAGAGTGATATGCGTTTTGTCCTTCGTTTAATCCTAGCCGTCCGATGCGAACGGACGGTTGAGATTGAACGAAGGGCACGCCTTCCCTTTCTCCACCAGGGCAGACGATCCAATTTACTATATATCCCTCGCCCTCTCGCATATCTCGCCCTCTCTCGCTCTGATTGCTCTCTCGCTCTCTCGCTCTGTGATTGCTCTCTCTCTCTCTTTGATTGCTCTCTCTGATTGCTTGCTCTCTCGCTCGCTCGCTCTCTCTCTCTCTCTCTCTGATTGCTCTCTCGCTCTCTCGCTCTGTGATTGCTCTCTCGCTCTCTCGCTCTCTCGCTCTGTGATTGCTCTTTGCTCTCTCGCTCTCTCTGATTGCTTGCTCTCTCGCACTCTCTCTCTCTCTCTCTCTGAGATAGAGGGATCCCCGAACCAAGCGCAGGATCAGTCGTCTCTCTCGCCTGTCTCTCTCTCGCCTGTCTACCATCATGTGGCCAACAATTTCTCGAGAAAACCTAGACCGATTCATACCGAATCGATCGGCCATGGACTTCGATTATGCTCACTATATGATTACGAACGCATCGAAGGGGAATCGAGAGGGGAATCGAGAGGTGATTTCCGAGGCGACCGAGGTTTACCGGAAGCGATTTGCGGAAGCGCTTGGGTTTAACAGAACCAGGATCTTAGCTTTCGGGAACAAACCCCCCTTCCTGCCTAAACTCACTCCTCCGAAGAAACCCCGCCGCTTCATTCCTCCGGTAAGAAAATATATGTATGTTTTTCTTTTAATGTTTTATGATTGTCTTTGTATGAGTTGAGTTTGGCCCTTAAGCGCTTAATTAGCAGACCCCGGAGAGGATATTGGATTTACCCGATCTTTGGGACGACGATTCGTTAAATCTCTTGGACTGGGGTAGCAGAAATATTCTTGCGATTGCCCTGGGCAATACGGTGCACCTGTGGAATGCTTCGGATGGCTCTATCTCAGAACTCGTCACCATCGACCACGAAAAGGGCCCAGTTACCAGTGTCAGCTGGGCCCCAGATGGCGACAAGATTGCTGTCGGATTGTACAACTCAGAAGTGGAACTGTGGGATTTAACTCAGAACAGCCTGGTCAGTGGTTTTCTCACTATGAAATTTCGTTTGTATAATCTTCTCCTGAAACACCTGCCTGATAAGTTGTTGCGGTCCCAATTTGGTTTGAATTTTTCATTGCAGCTAACGACTTTGAGAGCTGGCCACACATCTCGGGTGGGTTCTCTAGCATGGAACAATCACATCCTTACAACAGGAGGAATGGATGGACGTATTGTTAATTCTGATATTATGAGAATGGCATCTCCCACTGTTCATACGTACAGGGGTCACACCCTGGAGGTCTGTGGTTTGAAATGGTCGGCATCCGGAAAGCACTTAGCTAGTGGAGGGAGTGATAACATCCTCCACATTTGGGAAATGTCCAAGCGATCTCCACTTCACCGTTTCGAAAAGCACAGGGACAGTGTTAAAGCTCTTGCCTGGTGTCCCTTCCAAAAGGATTTGTTGGCTTCCGGCGGAGATGATCGGACTAAAGCTTTGGGACACGCACACTGGTGCGTGTGTAGACTCTCTGGATACCGGCTCCCGGGTGTCTTTTCTTATTTGGAACAAGAATGACAGAGAGCTGCTTAGCTCTCATGGGCTTGCTCGCAATCAGCTCGTTCTGTGGAAGTTTCCTTCCATGGTGACGATTGCAGAGCTGACTGGTCATGATTCTAGAGTGCTTTTCATGGCCCAGGTACGATTGCAAATTCAGTACTTTCTGGTTCTAGAAGTCGCATTTCTGCATTCACTGCTTTCTGATGAGTTTTAGACCCTCAAGTGCTAACATTGTCTCTTTCCTGTCAGAGTCCGGATGGTCAGACTGTAGCATCGGCGGGAGGGGAAAAGCTCATGTTGTGGAACGTGTTTGGTCTTCCGGAGCTGGCTAAACCAGCTCGAACAGCCAATCCAGCGCCTTTTGCTCACCGGAATTGCATTCGCTGAGAGGAAACATCACCATGGCTCAGCCTGCCAAGCCATACATTCCTCAGGTAAGTGCACTTTTTTTTTTTAAATTCATGTTGTACAGCTTTTTGGTTGATGACTAGTATTGAGGGAATGTCGATAAATATGGTGGGGTAAAGCGGCTCATTTTATGGCTATATTCTTGACATTGGACCAGACTGTTGGTATATAGTACTGATGAATGTGCATTTTGAGTAGCCAAATTTGCTTGCAATGGTATTACATAGCGGATGGTAAAATCTTGGTCTTTGCCTTTTGTTGGGACGTACGATTGATGAGGCATATGGAGGCCGTCGCCCCAAGGACCCGCTGTGAAGTAAAGAGAGCATATTCAAATTTTATTCAGTTGACTTTCATATCGTATAGCTTTAGAGTTGATGACTACAATTCAGTTCAGATAAGTATGGTGGTGAAGTGGCTCATTCTTATAGCTACATTCTTGACATTGGACCAGGCTGTTGGTCTATTGTAATGATGAATGTGCATTTTGAGTAGCCGAATTTGCTTGCTCATTCTTATAGCTACACACTGTTAAGGTGTCTTTTGTCCTATCAAATCAAGTTAGTATTTGTGAAAGACTTACGCTAATGCTTGAATCCATGTTACATACCTGGATCCAGTAGAATATCCTGACAAACATGGGTGCAAATTTGAAGAGTTTCTTGAAAGGTTTGCGCTCTGTAAGGTAGTCTACTGTTTGAAAATCGAAATGTCTCACCAATCATAATGTCATATTTAATATCCACTCCCCAGAATCTTCCAACCCCTAGCCTTACCATTGGGCCTTGTAATGTAGGCACCTCAAAATTGGTTGACTGGGCCTGCTCTCCTTGAGCATCCATTTGTCAAAGAATGCTCCATTGAAGAAAAAGCCACGGCATTTTGCTATCTCTTTTGAAGTTGGAAGTCTGGGGCACTGTCATCTCACAAGAGAAATTTTTAGTGCCCTCCTATATTTGTAAAAAGATCCTCAAATGTTAAAAGTTCTGTGAAAATCCATGTTTAATAGTTAGGTCCTATCCTGTCAAGAAGCTATTCCATCGTGGACCCGTGAAACTAAATGGGCATTGTCATTCTTATCATCTATGATTGGCTGCTGAATTTCTGTAATCCATTATTGTTGGAGATACATGCTCCTAATTCTGCAACGCGCATTTGCTCTCCTACAGAGGAGTTCCCTGGCATTGCAAGTCCCGACAACATTGAAAAGAAAGGTAAAGTACACTTTGCCACAGTTTCTCTTGCGTCAGATAAGAGAAGCAACACAATAATTTCATATCTTCCTGCAACTTTGTCTGCTCAAATTTGAAACTCTATGTTAATAATAAATGGGGTCTGAAATTTTGTTTTCAACGTACATATCTAGATTACATCACATTGTGGAAGATACTCAGTCGATAAATTGAGTGATAAGTGAAAAAACCCAGTTAATGAAAACTACACCCAACACGATGGTGGAGTATTGCTTTTGGGGAAAAAAAAAAGCAAAAAGAAAACAAAAGGAAAATATTTGAAAATCGTTACACTATACTTACCCTAGAGAAGAGTTGCCTGCATTTGTACCCTTTCTGTGCATCAAAAACTCACTTGCAGTAGCCGAACGAGTTCTCAATGTATTTTGATATAATCGCTCGAAGGCCTAAGCAACAGGCCCAGAGCTAGAATTTGCTTGGAGAATACATGTTGCTCTCGTCAAGCATATGCTCTTCAACTTTTCATGGTGTGTTCACTGTCAGCTATATGTCATTTGTTTGAGGGTCCAAACATCTAAGCCCATTATTTGTTATTATTATTATTATTTTTTTGGGTGCGACTTAGGCCCAGGAATTTGAGAAGCTGCCTTTGGGAATGAATCACTTTCCTTTAAGTTTTGGCAACTGAATTAATATTTGAACTTGCTTTTCATTAGCAAGTACTTCAACCATCTGATTGCAACAGTATTTTGATGTTCAGGTTGTCAAGCAGTAGACAAGCTAGTGAATAACTCCCGTACAGACATAGGCGCAAAAGCAATCGGCCAAGATATTGAAGCATTGGCCGTTGTTTTGCTACCTCTAAAGAGATGGTCCAAAGAATTAAGTTCTCAGAGGTACTTCATCTGTAACCTATCCGAGTTTATTCTCGCATTTAGTAGAACTTGCTGATGGATGTTGGATTTGCTTATTTTCTTGGAAATGTGCATGGGTAGTGGGGATTTTTGCCATAATTGTAGTCATGATTGTTTAAATGTTAACTAGCAAGAAAGTCAATCCATAAGGATATTCTTTGATATTACTTCTCTTGCTCCATTCGAATTTAGCCAGAGCATAGATTTCCTAACCATAAGGGTATGGCACAGGCATGTTGCCGCCGAGAAGTGATTGCAATTTGCATTACATTCAGGCATGTACTTAGTGAGAGACGATGATAGTCCATGGATTGTCATTGACAATGTCCAATCTGGAAAACCGAAATTCAGTTCTTTCAATGAAGGAACCTACAAGCTTCTTCTGTGTGACTACAAATTTCCAACATTGGAAGTAGGATGAGTTTCCGATTGCACAAGATGCCAGTACTAGCTCCTATTCAAATTCTTCCATCCTGGGTGCTGATTTTTTCTTCTTCTTTTAAATGGCTTAGTTCCATGTTGATATTCATCATTTGATGTCAATACTACAACCTGGAGTCATCATCTCTGTAATAAAGCCTTTGTATGACTAAAAGCGGAAATATCTTGCTAGTCTGGTCCTTGCGAATCTGCTATATCTCGTGTCTTTTATTCCGTCCCTCTTATGTAAGTTTAGTGTTTTTTTTTTTTTTTTTTTTTTTTTTTGTCCGGGGGAGTTTACTTTCTACCTGAACAATGAAAGAGAGATCAAATTGCTCTTTGAGCGAGCTCACATTTGCGACGCACTTGAGCACTTGTGTTCTGATGCCTACATAAATGAAAGCGTAGTTAATGGATGAAATGTTTTTTGTCTTCTGTCTTGTGAAACTTTTAGTGTGATTACGGCTCCGATATCCTGCTACTCTGTCATGCAAGATTTTGCAGGTTAAGTCACTGCATAGCTCAATTGCTGCATTTTGATAATGTTTCGGCATGTGATGTTATTCTTAAAATCCACTGATTTAGTTGCCCAAATTTTGCAGTGATTGAGACATACTAAGGTCCAACCAGGCACCGATTATCTCTAACTTAGTCGCAGCTGGGGCCATTAATTTCAAAGGGCTAAATGATGAATGGCTTACTTAAGTTCTTCAATTCACAGCAACTGTAGTTAGCTTGACATCCGTCGAGTTTAATGATTTAGTAACAAAGGTCGATTAGTGCTAAACTTCATTTGGATTGTGTGCCCCACTTTCATGTTAGTTCAACACATTGTCTCATGATGAAAAAGGTTATCATAAATGCCATTCAAGTATCAGAACTTTGCTCGATGATTTTATCTTAGCTCTTGTAATTAGTGCTATTTTTCCTTCAAATAATTTATGCAGTAAAATAGATGCACAATTTATATACTTCCATTTTTCGTCTTCAATTTCTTTTCCCGCGTTCCTGCTTTATTATTCTAATGATTTGGGTAAATTGTTCAACAATTCATTTTGGTCTTTTTGTTTCTGTCCTGAGTGAGCAGTAATGCTTTTGTTACATTTTTCGTTTGCTAAATTCATCAATTACGCGTGAATATCCCTTTTATGTCTGTTATTCGTCTTCTTCTGAGTAATTTATTTGAATGTATTCATTTTTGTGTCTTACTTTTCAGGGTTTGGCAATTATCAAAGTATTGGTTGACCAGTCTGGAATTGCAGTTTCAAATCCTTACTTCAAGCACTGGGTGGCCTTAGCTAATGTCTTCTCACAGTTACATTTTTTTATTGGCATTTCTGAATTGTAACCAGTGTGCAAATTGCATGCTGCGATATTGTGATGTTGAATATGCAGGTTGTTCGATGCAATGAAGATGCATCTGGAAGAATTTTGAATGAGTCCATAGGTTGCAATGCAGTCGTGTTGTCTAGAGTGGCTCATACTGTTGAAGCATCTTCAGATATCAGTAATGATGCAGAATATGTGCCCTCCGTGGTTTTCGAAACTGTGAAAGATATAGCTGATCATGCCAAAGCGTAAGGACTGGTGGAAAAGCTCTGTCTCTGCTTAGAAATTGCTCGTTCAAGTCTATCCTCTTGCTCGCCAAATTTACTACAAGCTGTTTGTGAAGGATGCAGAGCCCTGTGGTTGTTGATTAATTCCCTCGAAACCCTCTTTACAGAGGAATTGCTTATTTGTATCCTTTTGGATGCTGTACAAAGTCCTCCTTTGCCCCAGCTTGACATCAAAGGGAGCGAACAAGGTTTGTGGATTGGGAAGATTCAAACAAGAATCATTGATATGATGACAAGGGCATTCCTCGAGTCAAAGTATCCATATATCATTCACTTCATCAGCCTCTTGAGACTTGCAGCTTTGGCTTTTATTCAGGTGCTTTTTTCCTAACCTAAAATATATCTTCTTAAATAGTGGTATAGATTCCCTTCTTTGAAATTGGTTTTTTCTTTCACAATGATTAATCGAGGAAAGTTGCTTACATGAGACTTTGAGGCCTCCGTGAATTGTTTGAAACTTTTAGCTCTTATTCTCTCTCAGTGATCATAAAGGTAAGAGGTCATTTTGTGTTTTATGTGTTTCAGCTATTATCAAGGTGTTGCCTGCAGAACAGAAACAGTGGTGGTGACTGGTAAGGAGCTGCGCAAGCCACATAGAAGAATTGGAATGTTTCAGAGATATTCTCCCTCTTAGGCCTTTGTGCTTCATGTTCAAGCAAAAATGAGCAAACAGGGGAAACAAAGAACTTGAAGAACCAATTACATAAGCCTACTGCTATGGCTCAGCTGGCATCCCTTGTCATGTCCATGGCAGCACAAATGTTTGAAGATGTCAGGAAGAAATTCTGCAGCGTCTATTCTGACATCATCTTAAACAAAGCAATCTTCTCACTCACAATTCTTTCGAGTTATTTTCTTCTGATCATGGGGTGAGAAGTAAATGCCAACCGCATTCTGCATCAGCAACATTGGCTTCTGCTTCTATCGTATCTCTTGAGGGCACAAGTTCCCACTCCATGGTCTCCAGGATTGCTGCCCCTTTGATCCCCCAGACATCTGTAACTGTGTGACTACCTCAACACATCCCGTGTAAATAAACATGGAGGGGTTGATGAAACTATCATTTTGGCGTGGGGTCAGAGATGGATTTGTCGGTCTGCTGGAAATGACGCCGAAGAGTCTGCTCACCATATGTGTTCATATGGTATTCATATGCTTCTACTCAATTTCGTTACGTAACAAATTGTCAAATGCACCTTATGGAAAAGTTGATAATGCAAACAATGGAGATGGGTTGTCCCGATTGGAGTTTTATGGACGGTCTCCGCAATATCTCACTGTCTTTATGGTGGACATCCAATATTTCGTCAGATTTTCCTTAGATCCGAGTTCGTCAATGTCATCTTGAATTTAGTATAGGATGCCCATGTTCAGCCAGTGAGGTGTCGGAGTAGGCCTGGGTGAGGGAAGCATGTTAGCATTTCACTTGTGTTGTGGCATCAGACTCTGCTTCCATAAACGGTGTCTCTCTCCTCAATATAGGGATGCCTTGGGGGAGAAAATACAAAGAAGACAGAGACATGACGAAGGCGATAGAAGAGGACATGGGAAAGTATATTTGGATCCTTCACTTCTAGTGGTCTCTCTCTCTCTTTTACATGTACAAAGGACATATTTTATGTTCTACACTGTTGTAAAAGACAAGAAAGTTGTTCTTATGAAATTAGATTTCTCTATTTACGGTATGTTAAATTAGATTTCTCTATTTACGGAATGTCGCATACGCTCAAGTATTTTTCGTCCTGAAGTAACACAGTGGCATTTTCTGCAATATTGCTTTTTTACATCTGGATAGCTATATAATTTATGAGTGCTTTTGCTTCAATTTTTTACAATCTTCTTTCTCAATGTAAGCTTGCATTGCAGCCACAACACAAGAGTTAGGCACTGCAAATAGCATCCATAAGTAGAGTATGCCTCGGTCCACCCACAATGGGCGACAGTGTGTGTGTGTGTGGGGTGTCTGACTCTGAGAGAGAGAGAGAGAGAGAGAGAGAGCAGTAAAGTACATAAATGAAACTAAACATCCCCATCTCATGGTCACCAAAAGATTGGGAAGAAGTAGAGTCAAGCCTGAAAGTAATCAGTCAAATTAAATGCTTTCCTCTCCCACACCATCTCTCCTTTTCACAAGCCTAACTATGTAATCAACATTATTACATAATTCACATATCTATTTAAAATAATTTCTGATTTCGAAAAACTAAGTATAACGTCATTTCCCAATTTCACTGTACTTGCAGTACTCAAGTTGAAGCTTAAATCGAACTTATGATATTTGTTAAATAATAATAAAGTTGAGCCAAATCAAGTTCCAGCTTGTGAAACACTTTACCAAGTCAAGACTAAGAGTTGAGTATCTAGAATCTCATATTTGAGTATGTTATACTTGAGTTATAAGATAGTACTTGATAGATTTGTAAAGCATTTTACCAAGTCAAGACCAAGGGTTTGAGAATCTAGCATATCATATTTGAGAACGTTATACTTAAGCGATAAACAGAATTGAATAGATTTGGTTTGGTCACGCACGAACTTAGGACCAAAGGGTATTGGCAAAAAATTAAAAACTACGCTGGAATACAGCAAAATAGAGGGATCATAGAAGCCCAAATAATTTTTTTCACTCAGTGTGTGTAAATAACTAATCTTAAGTGGGCTATTTCATATATCCTCAAAAAATCAATGTGTAATGTAAGTTGGATATGGTGACTAATACAAGTTGTCAGTATACGAACATGGATACTATATCATCTTTAGTTACAACATCCACTAGCTAGGTACAAAACTTCCTTTAAAAGTCAGAATGTCAAGTCCAAATTGAAATTCGGGGGAATTAACAGTCAAACCTGTCTTGATGTTTTCAATTACAATGAAACAATAAAATTAGGAAGCTGAAAAAATAGTTTCTCGATACCGCGTTTTTCTTGTAAATCGAACATTTGATTTGATGAGATACATTGATAATAATATATGTATAAAAATCGTGAGCGCAAACATAAAAAAAGCCTCTCAACTTGAGCTTAAACCACGATGTGAATGCATCTGAAGTTCAAATAGGAAAAATGAATTAGCAATTTGATAAACAACTCCATCATGTCCAGCAAGCACAATTTTATTGGTAGATAGATGTCTCCTCCACTATAGTCAATGTCACACAAGTGCCTACAGTTGTCTACACCCGCAGTCAAACTAGCAAATGTATTCAAACAGAAACCAAATCTAATCCCCTTTGGCCACTACCTACCCGTTTAGGGTCCATGATGATCAAAGCTACTTCCCTGCAAGAACCAGATGTGTACACATAAGCGAGAACTTGTCGACTTTATCTTTCCTAACCCTCTACCTTTCACCCGTGATCATATGTATACAAAGCGTGCATTTACGTTTGTCAAGTTTTCAAAAGAAGTAACCCGAAGAAATTATCTTTTCTGCCACCACTGACGGGGTGAACTATATGATGGTATGATTTTGAAAAGGACTAGCAACTTTGGATCTGCTGCCATAGCATCCCTTATCTTAGTGTGCAAATGAGGGTTTAGCAAGACAATAGTTAAGCTGCTGATAAATTACAACCACCATAAGAAAGCAAATGGTGACACACTGATGAAAAAAATTCAATCTATAGACTACATGTCTCTACATATGGATTTGCATTTAGCATGCAAAGATGGCATTGAGCTCAATCGAAGTCGAGACAAACACAAAACTACAACACGTCAAAAGACAAAAATCCCGACGGTTCCCCTGCGAGCCCCACATCTCCGTTTACTCTCCTCTCCTCCCTCACCGACCTCGCGAGATCGATCCTGGCCTACAAATCCAGGTGGAGGAGGTCATGAAGGTCCCCAAAGGTTTCGAAATGTTGTCCTTCCTATTGTCGTCCGTCCTGGTGAGTTGCGGATTTGGTCCCTTTGATCGTATATCTGAGTGGTCGATTCTCGTTAGTTTTGATTGTTCGTCGTCGCATTTTTCATCACGAACTTATCCCCCCGTGAAGACTTTGAGAAGCAGGGGTGCCGTATGAAATGTGTTATGTGTAGATTGGGAGTTGGGTTAATGATTGATTCAAACAATGAACGAGGAGCCAATGTTATTTCAATATTCTTAAACAACAAAAAATTATTTAGAATATCCACATCGGCACTAGTCGTTTCACGTAGGATAATCGACGTCGTCATCAAAATTGACCGAATAGAACCAATTTGTAAAAATACAAAAGTTTATGACTGAATTAGCATCAATCCAAAAGTTTATGACTCAATTGGCACAAATGCAATTTCCCCACATATAAGGGGATCATCGCTAGATGTCTTCTTGCTTAAGATTCTAGTAATTCGTGGCAAAATTTCGAGAAGCCGTTCCTGCGGTTTTGACTCGTAGTTACATATGTATATATGTACAGGACAATGTAGATCAAACTTCCTCTTTCGTTGTTGCCTTGATAAACCTTTTGCGCCCATCAAAGTGGCCTGCCCTGCCTTGGAACCAGAGTGGATTGGTCATCCAATGCTTGATGAGATTTACTTTGCTGATCTAACTTATCCTTAAAAAGATTCTTATGCACTTATATTTGTTGCGAAAATTTCATGAATAATTCGTTATGGGCATCTGCATCTCAAGAATAAAGTCCAACTTTCCACGACCACGAAGGTTATTGAGAGTACTATACACTTCGTTGATATTGACGGCGTCCTTCGCATTGTAGAACTGGGAAGGTTTTCTCTAACTATTCGAGATTCGTGCTTTGGATTATTTACCTTATGAGCTGATTTCTTTTGTTTGGCAATGCAATTCTACTTTAGGAAGAGCTGCCATTAGTGGAAGGCCATTCCAAACGATCCTAGCCTTTCTCAGTGAACTCAAATCAAGGTTTATGGTCGGCGATTAAGGGTCACCTCTCGAGGATCCCCACGGCCACGGAGCCTCGGCCTATTATTCTCGTCTACATCGATGGTCATCTCCAGAAAATTTACCTGTACGTTCTTGTTTGGTATAGTCGCAATCGGGAAACTGTTTTTTCCCAATAATCTCATGGTTTCTTGTGATGAAATAGACTTTGCTGCTTTGACAAGGCCACTTCGATCGCCTTCGGCAGGAAGGGAAGTGAACTTGAATTGGCAAGCGATCAAATCCGAGGCATGGGGAAGGTGCCTAATTTGTTTTACGGAATTAGACATATTTTCAAATTAAAAAAAAAATTAATTGCAACAATATCATTTTTCTTAATAAGTTATAAGAACAAATATTTCATAATTTGATTAAATATAAAAATATTTAAGTAATACGAGTCAGGTCAGGTCGAGCATGTATTGGGTATGCGTTGGATTAGGCATGGATCGTTAAATTTGTACCGTATTAATATATGTTAAAATATTTTAAAAAGTAAGTTAAAATAGATTCAACGCATAAATATGGGCAGGACCATATTCGATCCGACTTCGATGCTCTGCGCAGGAGGATCGCACTCGAAGTTGTTTGGGGGCAGAAGGCAAACCAATCATGTAAAAAAAAAAAAGAACGGCGTAGTTTTCCCTCGGGGCAGAATTAAGATTTAGGGCTTTTGGATTTCCAAGGAAGTCGACGTCTTCGCGCGCGCTCTCTCCCCCGCTGTCTCTCTCGTGAAGAGAGCGCTTAGGGCTTTAGGGTTTTTCAACGGCTTCTCCGAGTCGGTGACCAACGGCAAGGTAAATATGTTGCTTCTAATTCAGTGCTCTTCACGCTCATGTCGTCTGAAATCCAAATTCTGTGAGCTGGATGAGCGAAATTCAAGTTCTAGTTGATTGCTCCGATCCGTTCGACGCAGGGGTTGATTCCGTGTAGCAGTGGTTTTTAAGAGAAGCGTCTTGGCAGACACTGCGAAGATCATGGAGAAGAACAAGAACCTCAAGCGCAAGAACGATCTGAGGAGGATCGTCGTAGAGAGTTTATAGGAGGTGCGCTCACGTTTCGCGCTCGTTTTTATGCCGGGGAAAATAAGCTTCTTTTCTATCTGAATTTTACATTTTCAATCTCAGACAAGTGCTGTTTTTAGATGGTTAGGACGAACATTGTTTGGTTTGCTGTTTTCGGATTCTGTGGGGGCGTATACTGCACTCCTTCTTCCTTTTTCAGTTGAGATTTTCTAGATAAATCTCTCAAGTTCTGGTTAGGTCTTGGAGAATTGTATAATATTCGAACACCATTGCATAATCTGACTCATTTTCCAACCGTTTAGGGCGACTCTCCCCCTGAATTAGGTTGGTTCTTCTTCAGTAGCATTATTAGCTTCAATTTGTGGTGAACTGGATTCGACTTGTCTTGAATCCAATGTGTTGTTTATGGTTCAATTTTTTATATTGGATGGGTCTGAGATATCAACCTGACTTTGAGATCTCTAGCTGGGCTACTGTTTCTTCAAAATATGTTTATCTTGTTGGTTACCTCACCCCCCCCCCCCCCCCCCCCCCCCCTTTGAGAGATTTTTCAGCCAAGTTAGTAAAATAGTACATACTATGCTGCCCAGAATTTATTAATCCTTTTTTTTTCTGGAGACATTTTCTTTACCAGATTTTTAGTTCAGTTTAAATATTGTGTGAAAGATATATGTTTTGTTTCACATGAAACTTCTTTGTAAATGAATGAGGCCTTGGTATAGGCTCTGTCTGTAAATAAAGCTGAAGCATGAAATGGAGATAGATTTAGCTGTTCCGCAAGGATTTTGGTTACATAGGATCGCTCTTGTGTACTTTTCGATTGACATTAGAAACAAAGACAGTCTTTGCTTGGTGTTTGGATCATTTGGCAATTCTGGGTATCAATCACCTTAAAATGGCATGTGCAGTGTCTTTGCGTTTTGGAATACGTGAGCGGCCAGCCTATTTTTAGTGGGAGGCTAGGCTTCATTATGGTGGATTTTGGTGAGGCTAAGCAGGGTGAACCAGGAAATCTGGAGGAGAAAAGTGAAAGGCAAACATCTGAACAGGGTAATTCCTATGTACCATACAAACTCCCATCTTTCCAGCAGCTTCAAAATCATGCTGCCCGTACTTTCCCTCTTAAGAATGTTAGTATACTGATTCAGTGTTTTTTCCATTGTCAACGTGTAGCTTTTCAGGGGATCGTCAAAAAATAAGAATATCAGGAAACGGATGGTTGAAGAAGATGATGATTAAGATTCCAAGAGGGAGAGTTCAGTGTTACGTAATCAGACGAAACCTCAAAGGGCGGACAATAAGCTGTATTTTACAACTGGATCCTCCAAAAGCTTGGTGTCTGCTGAATCAAAGATTGATTCTGATAAAACTATATTTCAATTTGGTTCTTCAAAAGAAATTCAAGTTGAATATGATAGCAGAGCAACAACAACACTGGAAACTGAGACACTTATGTATGAAATTACCGTAAAAAATCACTTTCAGATGTATGAAATTACTTCTATTTTTATATTTTTGGTTAGTACACTTATGTGCACTAGAAGAAGCTTTTCCGGTTTCCCCCATGCTTACTTGCTTACTATGATGCTCTTGAATTTTTGCTGATGATTCTAAAGCAATTTTTCGTATTTCTAGCCTAATCCTGGAGGATCTTGTCCTTTTTGTCCTAGACCTTTTCTTGACAAATACTAACTTTAGGCTTTACCCTTCTTCTTTTTTTTTTTCAATCAAGTTGATTCTCCAGCTTAGAATTTTCTAATTTAGTCGAGTGTTCACTTGTACATGGACATACTCGTGCAATAACTATGTACCAGTGTCATTAACAAGCTTTTCTGGCAACAACATTGATGGACGTTGAGAGGAGACATGGTCTACTAAATTACTTAATTCCAGGGGATCTAGTACGGGCGGCTTTGTTCCCAGTTCCAGGAGGTATAGGATCAGTCTGGTCCTCAGCTCCAGAAATTGAGGATTGGAACTACCGGTTTGGTTCCTAATTCTTGAGAGGAACTAGATCGGATCGAGAATCGATCACCCCTGAGATGGCTACACATTTTGCATCCTCGAAAAAGTGACAAAAGATATTCATGTCATAGACGAGGCATCTCAATGAAGGGCAGTTAAAGGAAGTTGCACCAATCCTAACATGATGTCAATGTGCGCAAATTGCTCGAGGAATAACAAAATGACATGGTCATTTACAAGCTAGATGTGATCATGCGGATGGTCTTCTTGGACGAGCCTGAAGACATTTGCCTCGCGCTCGACCTCCTGAGCCCTAACCCTACCCGCTTGGTCGAGGACTGGGCCACGAGAGGAGGCTTGGAGAAGATCGACTGGTCCAAGGCCCCGTTCTACACGTACTACAAGGACCTCGACATCGAGGCGTTTGTGAAGCGGAATTGTCGTGTACGATGTGGATGCATCCTGTTTGGTGGCCCCGCCGCCACACACATTCTCTCTTTTTATCTGCTCCTAATGCTCAACACATGAGAGATGAGGAGCAGGAGAAGGTGCAACCAAAAATCAATCACAACATGCATTGAACCAAAACACAGACACACACCACTGACGAACAAAAGAACAAAACTTTGTTTATGCATGGCGGAAAGGCGAGACCCGCTCATGATTAGCGCCACCAAACCGCCGATCAAGGGGACGAAAAAAACGAAGGATATGGACGACGGAAGCTCCATCCCCATTCCTCAGCAATTATCGAAATTGATTATTAAAAAAAAAACAATTCACAAATTGGATCACATTGCACCTAACCGATGGATTTGAAGAGAGAGCAGAGGAGATCCGAGTAGAGTAAATTTGGGGGAGGAATTGAGGAGAGAGAAACGGATTCGAGGGAATCCAGGGAAACGGACGGCTGGGATTAAACCCTAATCACCCCTGCCCGGATCCCACCTCGGCAGGGGATCCGATTCCTCCTTATTCTATGATGGGTCAGCCCAATTCCGCCGCTATCAAATTGCAATGGGCGGTGCGAAAGCCTTGAGATTTGAGGCGATAACATTAACGGGTACTAATTTGATGCTTCTTCTTCTTCTTCTTCTTTCTTGAGAAAATGGATCTAATTGCAAAAGCAAGGACAAAATCTGCCAAACCTGTAAAGTCATCTTATACAAGACGTGATCATGGACGGCAAAACATGGAACGCAAGGGAAAAAAAGTTAGAGACTTTTTGAGAATTAGAAACCGTACCAAGAATTTCAAGCTAAAATGCAATTTACATAGGATTTTGTACACGCAACAAAAGATGCGGGCAAACATCTAGTAATTTCTCTCTCTCTCTCTCTCTCTCTCTCTCTCTCTCTCTCTCTCTCTCTCTCTCTCTCTCTCTCTCTCTCTCTCTGGAACCGGCTTTCTACATTACACAATATAACACTTGAACCCCGAAATGCAGCAGCTCCCAGGAAACACTTGACACCTGACTCTTTTTTGAATGATAAAATCTGGTAAACTGAAGAAGCAGCTGCTCATGAGGCATTTATACCAGCAATAAGTAGTAGTTGTGAAAGCAATCTATGAATTATCGAAAAGTCCTGCAATATATGTATCCACAAATTATGGACGCAAGATTTGCATGTCCTTCTTAAAAAAGTATTATTCTTATACCAAATTATCAGCAAATTCCTTCAGCCTTTCATGAAAAGTGCCATTGATGAAGGATTCATGGAGTGACCGCTTCACAAGATTACGTCCCCTGCAAGACATGAATGCCAGGTGTTTCAACTTAAGAATCAGGAGTTACCACAAAAATCAAGAACAGTAGAATAGTTGCCCGAAAAACAAGTGCTAGAACTTCGCAGCACTACATATTCATTTCTCAGTTTAAGCACTAGAAGATTCAAAAGCATTTAATAGGTCGCGAGCATTTTGACGATGCGCTGCACCACACATGCGTCAATAAATCATAGTCTCACACAAATATCCACCTGATTGTGCATACCGGATTCAAGTGGATGACGAAAGAGGAAATGCTCGCTAGTACCTTTCAGCTTCACAACCCAAAAGGGAAATGAGGTAAATTACCTTTCATCATAACATAAGCGAGTGTAGCACCGGATGGTATGAAAGAGGATTCGAGGAGAGAAGTTGTGCACAACAGCTATATGATTTACCTGAAACAAAGATAAGATTCGAACTTTGGAGTTTTAAGATTTGTGCAACATAATGTCACATCATGACGAGCCACACAATGGCTAATTAGAGACATACCGAATCATCCAATGCTCTCATCAGTTTACTCAACAGATGATCAGCTACAGGACTGAATATGTATGATATTCCAAAGTCAACACGAAGTATGGATTCAACAATGTGAAGACCAATATGATAAAGAAAGAACAAAATTTGAGAATCGCAGAGACTTTGCCCAGTCTTAAATAGTTGGACAACAGGTGAAAGGGATGCTAAGAAATTATAGAACGTGAAGGGCAATTCTCACCACTCTTGTCATTTCGTTTCCAGTGTCCATGCTAATCAAGCATACTTCCACCACCTCATTTTCAATAGCCCATTGGACAGCACTAGAGTCTGTTGCCTTCAAGAAAGACATTAATATGGAAGAAAAAGTTAAATTTTTTCTGAGATCAGAGGAAGTCATTGATGATCCATTGCAGGGAGAAATAGAATGTACCTGGCATAAAATTCCAAATACTGACAAGGCAACAACTCTCACATTGTCATACACCTCCAGTTTGGATACGAACAGTACTAAGGGTACCAAGAAGTTGACAATGCAAGTTGAAGTAACAAAAGAAAGGAAACGAACGTTCATATCAATGTAAATGCTGGAGTGTGATTAGCCAATTTCAGGACGCCGATGAAAGTTTCCGAAGCCTACAGTTCACGAGCTTTTGCCGAGGTTCTCTGTTAGCTGCAATACACTGCAATGAAGCAATTGGTTAATTGAGACAAGGGACAACAAGAACAATAATGAGAATGCATCAGACAGCACTCGACACGCTTCTTTCCTAGTTGCTTTCAGATTACCTGGAATAGAATAATGACATTGATAAGGTGCATGCATGCTCTCTCATTTAGGCTTCCATCAGCCATCATCCTGTAGATCAAGAGCACCTCCTGCATCATAATACCAACCAACCATAACTCAAAGATCCACCCCTCAACCCAAACATCACCGGCAGTATGAGTGAAAATAGGGAAGAATCCTTCTCTATGCCACAAAATGAAAAAAACACTGTATTCTCTTCTCTTTTCATTGTGCCAAAGCAGTTTTTACGGAGCCTGCATGTTAAAAAGTGTCAAGAGTCCTTTCCATTTTCCCCAATTTACAAGCTGATAGAGAGAATGAAAAACATGTCAACTCTTTGCATTCACAAGCAAAACGAAATTCTCAACCAATGTAGAAACTCATCAGCAGACCACTTAATGAATAACCTTAGAGAACAAAGCAAGCCAGAGTAAAAAATTCCTCTTTCGTGGAACCCTTGAAAACACCAAGAACAGTGACATTAATCACAAGGATTACAACGTTAACTCATCATACTGTAAACCGACACCGACTGGCCTCCTACCAACGATTCAGCTTCAAATTCCGCAACATGAGACATACAATTGTTAATGCGACAGTAAAAAGTAAGCAGGAGCAATGACCTGTATCAGGATGGCCATGGTACCGCAAGAATGGAACAGAAGCAACCCCGCTCTGTCATAATTCTCTGGGTCCTCTTCCCTCTTCTGTGGACAAACGACAAAGAGAACAAAACTTTCAGTAAACAGAATCACGACAAGATCGAAGCTTCGAATTGAACAAGAGCAGACCTTGAAAAGGAAAGAACTAAGCAATTGGAGAGCAGATTCCCTGAAATTGGGGTCCTGAAGCTTGAGGATCACTTGCGGAATAACTCTCGGCTTCCCCAGCCAACGCAGTTTGTGCTTCTTTCTTCCCCATGGCGATCTCTCATTCCCCAACTCTGCAAAATACGAGAAACAAGAAAAAGGGTCGCGGAATCAATATCAGAGGCAGAGGGTAAAACTAAAAGATTGTACGAGCCTTGATCGATGTTGTGAAGCAGATTGAGAGATATTTCCTCCCAATCCCAAGGCTCGTCGGGCAAATCGCGAATGTACGGGCGATCTTCTTCCTGGACCGCCATGGCTAGAGCTTCCACGAGCAAGGCAGGGAAAAGCGGAAGTTCAAAGGGTTTCCGCGGGAAAGAAACAGAGTAAAGCGTCAAGTCAAGTGATGACCCGTTGACCCCCACCATTCGGTTACTCTCCGATCGCCAGCGTAGGTACATTTTTTCAGATTGGCTTCCAATAATTTTCTCCGTGGAACCCACTCACTTGGCTGATGTACAGATTCTGGCGCGCCATCGCCCCCCTCCTGCATCGCAGAAGACAGTGTGGATTGGACGTCAGTCAAACGGTTCCACACCAACTCAACGACGTGGCTCGGGTTGCGGCCTCAGTCCTAATTTTTTTTTTCCGTTTAATTTGTTAATTTTCAGCAGGATATGTTCACTAGAACTCTTAAATCTTGTCACGAAAGTAGCACATGCAAAAAATGCAATTAACACCTAAGAAAAGTATGACGAGGAGTAGAAAAATAGTGAAGTCGGTGCACTTTTGGTTAAACTCACATTTGTTAACTTTGCAACTCAATAGCCCTCTGAGAACTTTTTTCGCCTGAAATGTATCGAGTTTGCTTTCCAACCACCTTAGGACGACAATCATCGATCTTACTTGACTGATCTATCACAACATGCTGCTTGTTCGGACTTACGAGATCATCAGAAGCTTTCAAAGCAATTATGGTAGCAGTCTCTAGTATAGCATCTTGACAGACTTGTTTGCAGCATTCTTTCACAGGATCAACCTTCTCTCAAGAGGCAAGAAGCTTTAAGATTCTACTGCGTTCTCAAATGTGAAAACATCTTTCACCGGGCATCTATTTTGTTAATATGCCTTGAATAATTACGGGCTTAAGTTATGGGCCTTGGGCTAACATTAGGGTTTGAGGGGTAATACTATAAATATTACTCTTTTCTCATTCTATCTGATAGAGAAGCTTACGTTGCCTCTTTTGTAATCCCTAATTCTCATATTGGATTTTGCTTCTCCTCTCTCATGTGATTTTTCCCGCAAGGGTTTCCACGTAAATCTTGGTGTTCCGTTCTTCTCACCTGTCTCAATTTTATTTTTAGTTTCCACATTGTCGTAACAAACTGGTATCAGAGCTCAAGGTTCATCCGTCCACGAAAGAGAGACACGAGAGTTCGGGAATTTGGATTTCATCAATTTGGATTTCGGCGATTTGGATTTCGAAAATTTGGATTTTCGCGATTTGGATTTCGGCGTTTTCCTTAGCGAAGCACGATCTTCAGGACGATACCCGAATTGTCTGAACCCGAATTGGAGTCAATTTGATCGTGCGGTTTTTTCCTCTTGTGGCTGTCCAGCACGATCTTCAGAGCAAATTCGAATTGGAGCACTATCAGATCAGTGGCATCTTGCCTTCGTGATTTCGTGGAATCTTCACCAAGGAAGACTTTTGCTGAAGCAACTCCAAAAGCGTCCACGTCCCAGGAGTGGCAATTGGATTTTTTGTGGGAAGCATTCAGTATTCACGTCAAGGGGCAGAGTGTGCGCGAGAAGGAGGAACGCTGGTCCAGTAAACTTAGAACCCTGGTCGGTGCTCTTGCCGTCGCTGTCCAGTCCCTGTCATTGACTACTAGTATCGCCATCGGAGTTTGCTGTTCACAAGGGCGCCGTGCGCACGTTTAAACTTTAAAGGCTGCTTACAAGGCGTTGTTCACTTCATCCACGGGTCTTTTCATCGGGGAGCGCGAATTTGACAATCTTGTCAAAATAGTAGTGTCTTCTCAGCGGGCGATTTCTTCAATTTCATCGGTGGGCGATTTTTGCAATTTTGTTCTCTTCGGGAATAAGCCTACCAATCTTCGTCCAGTGTTCTCCGAGGAGTTTGTGCGCGTTTCTTCGACTCAGAATAAGTTATGGCTTCGAGTTCAGTAACGAAATTCGATATCGAAAAGTTTGATGGGAGCGACAGTTTTAACCTATTGCAGGTTCGTATTTTAACCATTCTTACGCAGCAGGGTTTGAAGAAAAGTTTATTTATTAAAGGGAAAAAGCCGGAACCGTCAGATGAAGCACGTGAAGAATTGGATGAGAAAACTTTGTCCACTATTCAGTTGTGCCTCACGAATGAAGTTTTACAAGAGGTACTAGATCAAAAAATAGCCGCAGGTTTATGAATGAAATTGGAGCGTATTTTTCTAACAAAGTCTCTCACAAATTGGTTGAGACTTAAGCAACGACTCTTCACTTTTCATATGATTGAAGGTACTTCTCTCAAATCCCATATTTCTGAGTTCAATGCTCTTGTCGCTGAATTAAGAAGCATTGACGTTAAGATTGAAGATGAGGATCAAGCTCTTTTATTGCTAGTTTCACTACCTCCCTCTTATAAGAATTTTAGAGAGACCATAATTGTTAGTAGAGAAACTATTGATTTTAAAGATGTCAAGACTAGTCTGCTAAACAAGCAGAAACTCGATACAGAATTGACTTCTGATTGTAGTAATAATCATGGGGATGGTTTAGTCGCTTGAGGAAGATCCATTGAGAGAAGAAATAGTGGCAGGAGCAGGTCAAAGTCTAAGCATAGAGATATGATTTGCAACTATCGTAAGTCTCCAGAGCATATCAAGATAAATTGCCTAAAACTGAAGGCAAAGGAGAAAAGAGAAAATAATTCGAATCAACAAAATCATGGGAATGTCAATGGTCATAACAATAGCAACTATCAGAATACACAGAATAGGCGAAACGAAAATCTTGCTTAAGCTGATGTTGCTAAAGAAGAAAATGAAGATTGTCTATTGTTTGCAGATAATAAAGATAAATTCTGTGATAGTTGGATTCTTGATTCGGGCTGCTCATATCATATGTGTCCTCATCGAGATTGATTCTCTACGTATAAAGAATATGATGGTGAAGTTATTCTCATGGGCAATAATGCTAGATGTAAAGCTATTGGGATTGGTACCTTTAATATTAAGATACATGATGGCATGATCAGAACTTTAGATAATGTCAGACATGTGCCTGATTTGAGAAAAAATCTAATCTCATTGGGTACACTTGACGCCAATGGTTGTAGATTTTCTGTTGAGGGTGGAGTTTTGTAAATTATGAGAGGCTCACTTTTGTTGATGAAAGGGCTTAAAATTGGTACTTTGTATCAGCTGCAAGCTTTTACTGTTATTGGTTCAGCTGCGGTCTCTTCTGATATGACAGTTTCGAATAATACAAAATTATGGCATATGAGACTAGGCCATATGAGTATTAGAGGGATGAAGGAACTAAGTAAAAAAGGTCTCTTGTGTGATGAGAAAATTAGAAAACTGGATTTCTGTGAACATTGTGTTTTTGGGAAATAGAAAAGAGTTAGTTTCAAAACTGGAATTCACAACACAAAGGGCACTCTGGATTACATTCATTCTGATCTCTGGGGGCCTGCTAGAGTTCCATCGAAAGGCCTTGGTTCTAGGTATGTACTTACTTTTATTGATGATTTTTCAAAAAAAGTTTGGGTATTTTTTCTCAAGGCAAAATGTGATGTTTTCGTTACATTCAAGCAATGGAAAATATTAATTGAGAAGCAGAACGGTAAGAAAATTAAGCGGTTGAGAACAGATAATGGACTAGAATTTTGTGGAGGCGAATTTAATGAGTTTTGCAGAAACGAAGGAATTGTGAGGTATCATACTACAGTGTATACACCGCAGTAGAATGATATTGCAGAACGTATGAATAGAACCCTATTAGAAAGAACAAGTTGCATGTTGTCTAGCGCTGGTTTGAGGAAGGATTCTGGGCTGGAGCAGTCAATACTGCTTGTTGGTTAATAAATCGTTCTCCTTGCATACCTATTTAGAACACGACACATGAGGAGGTATGGTCAGGTAAACCTGTTGATTATTCTTCTCTTCGAATATTTGGATATCCAGCATATGCACATGTCCTAGAGCAAAAGAATATATTTTACTTGGTTATGCTTCTAGTGTAAAAGGTTATAGGCTTTGGTGCTCAGATTATGATTAGCAGAGATATTACTTTTGATGAGTCTGCTATGCTTCATCCTGTAAAGAAATCATCAGATAGTTGCCAAGAAAATCTACAAAGTGCACCAAAGAAGGTGGAGTTTGAAGTATCTTCTTCACAACCAGTTCAGTCAGTGACAGATAATATTGAGATTGAAGAATCAGAAGAAGAGAATTATTCCATAGCCAAAGATAGACCGATAAGAACAATGAAACCTCCACCGATGTATGGATACTTAGATTTTGTTGCTTATGCTCTTTTAGTTGCTGAGTCGATAGAATATGCTGAGCCTAGAACGTACAATGAAGCTATTTCCTCCAAAGATTCAGCAAAGTGGTTAGTTGCTATGAATGAAGAGATTGAATCTCTTGAAAAGAATCAAACTTGGGAGCTTGTCAAATCACCAAAAGGAAAGAAGATTGTGGGTTGCAAGTGGGTTTTCAAAAGAAAGGAAGGTATTCATGGAGTTGAAGACATTAGATTTAAAGCACGTCTAGTCGCTAAGGGCTATAGTCAGATTGAAGGAGTTGATTTTAATGATGTGTTCTCACCCGTCGTTAAACACAGCTCTATTCGGGTCTTTCTTGCGTTAGTTGCTATGCATGATTTAGAGTTGGAACAACTCGATGTGAAAACAGCTTTCTCGCATAGTGAACTTGAAGAGAAAATCTATATGTGTCAACCAGAGGGTTTTCAGTTTGAAGGTAAGGAAGATCATGTATGTTTATTGAAAAGATCTATCTATGGCTTGAAGCAATCACCTAGACAGTGGTATAAAAGATTTGATTCTTTTATGGTGCAACTTGGCTATTGTAGAAGCAAATATGATAGTTGTGTATATTTGTGCAAACTTCCAAATGGATCTTATATTTATCTGCTGTTATACGTTGATGACATGTTGATTGCAGCAAAAGATAAATTTGATATACAGAATTTGAAGGCACAGCTGAGCGCTGAATTTGATACGAAGGATTTAGGTTCTGCGAAGAAAATTTTTGGCATGGAAATTCAACGAGATTGAAAAAGAGGAAAATTGTATCTTTCACAGAAAAGTTACAGTGAGAAGGTATTAGATCGTTTTGGCATGAAAGATGCCAAACTAGTGAGTACTCCTCTTGCTGCTCATTTTCGATTATCAGCTGATTTATGTCCACATACAGATGATGAAATAAAATATATGTCACATATTTCATATTCTTGTGTATGCTATAATTTGCACTCGACCTGACATATCACATGCTGTTAGCGTGGTAAGTAGATATTTATCATGCCTATGTAAAATCATTGGCAAGCAGTGAAGTCGATTTTGAGATATCTGAAGGGTACTTCATATTATGGTTTAGAGTTTAGGAAAACTTGTGAAACTCTTACTGGATATGTTGACTCTGATTATGCTGGTGACCTTGATAAAAGAATGTCTTTGATAGGGTACATCTTTACTGTTGGGAGTTGTGCAGCCAGTTGGAAAACTTCTTTGCATCATACAATTGCTTTGTCCACTATAGAGACAGAATATATGGCTATTATAGAGGCAATCAAAGAAGCTATATGGTTAAAATGCTTATTTGGATAGCTCAGTGTTGATGATGATGTGACTGTTGTGCATTGCGATAGTCAAAGTGCTATACATCTTACTAAAGATCAGATGTATCATGAAAGAACAAAGCACATTGATGTGCGGTATCATTATATTCGAGACATTCTTGCTGATGGCTATATTAATGTTTTGAAAATTGGTACAGAAAACAATCCAGCTAATATGTTGACAAAGTCATTGCCCTTTACTAAATTCAAGCACTGCTTGGATTTGGTTAATGTTTGTTGCAACTGAGTTTTATGCTGGTGGGAGGAGAAGATTGACTTAATACTTATGTCTACTTGGGAATTCAAGTCAAGGTGGAGATTTGTTAATATGCCTTGAATAATTAAGGGCTTAAGCTATGGGCCTTGGGCCAAATTAGGGTTTAGAGGGTAATACAATAAATATTACTATTTGCTCATTCTGTCTGATAGAGAAGCTTACGTTGCCTCTTTTGTAATCCCTAATTCTCATAGTGGATTTTGCTTCTCCTCACTCCCGTGATTTTTCCTGCAAGAGTTTCCACATAAATCTTGGTGTTCCGTTCTTCTCATCTGTCTCAATTTCATTTTTAGTTTTCGCATTGTCGTAACACATTTTCGTGTCTGCTATTGTGGGGTCATCCAATCTGCTACAACTACATTTATGGAGGAACTGTAGAAAAGTCTAACAATAATGCGAACTAAATAGAAACACCATCAAGTATCTTGATAAACATTCAGAGTACTCAAAACAGATAGGAAAGAACAAAATTCAAAGCACCGTTCACCAAACTTCAAGGGCTAAGCATAGACACATAGTCACTGATACAAGCTTTGCTGATCATCGTTGGCGACAGAGTTCCGTATTTAATGCCGAGTTTCTTCTTATGCTTCTGCTAATTCTAGAGTATTCAATGGATTTTGCCGATGATTCTGATGTTTTGGCTTGGATCATTTTTCATAGGCAGTTACTGATATCAACATGCTACGATAACAAGGTTGAATCCAAAAACAAGTGACTGCTTAAAATGCAATCTTGTGGGGATTGCAACTGAAGGATATCATAAGAGGAAGCACATGGTGCCAGGTTATAGACACCTAGTCAGACTCATTTTGCTAAAACACGAAGCCCTTGACATGCGAGTCGATTAGATATATCAGTTTCCCTTATCGACTCCAGTTTTTCGACATTCAGCTTCCGCAAGCACTTACACATCACTGGTGCACTTAACACCATCAAGGCATCAACCATTAATATCTCAGCCACTAGACATACATAAATTTACGGTACTATTTGCAACCATGAGGGATACATGTCGCATCAAATGTGATGACTTACAATTCACCATTCAAATCTAATGGTTCTTATGATCGGGCAACCCGAAAGAGAAGAAATAGAAATGCCCAATTCATAAAGGATGTCAGCATGCCAACCAACTCCATATAAAATCTTGAGGTGCAAATCATGACCTAGCTAACAATTCAAAGACGATGAAAAATGTAAAACAAAACCCAGCACACAACAAAGAAAAATAGGAGGATCACTCACGATGAAACAGCAAGATTGCCTAAAAAAAACACAATCTTGAGACCGGGAGACATCCATCCTCACTTTTCTCGCTCCTCAAAAAGAAGTTGTAGCCTCGGCCAGAAAAATGTGCAAAGGGACAGAAAGGAAAACAAGTGGCATAGAGTGTAAAGCGGTCCTGTCAAGAAGCATCAATCATAGCCGAATCAAGGTGGATTGATATGGTGGGTGTGTGAAGGCAAAGAGAGAGAAGAAAGAGAAGGGCTCATGGAAGAGAAAAAAAAAAGCAATCTTTGCTGGTGTTTGTGCGCGGGAGGGAGTGAGGACTCGCCATGAATGCGGGTGCTATGGCGTGCATGGCAACACTTCTACTTCGAAAACCAACTTCTACCTGAAATTAATTTTTATAATTCTACTTTTCTTTCTCATCGGAGAAATACGTTGGGTAACGGTTCAAAAATTTATACTTTGGAAACAATATTAACACAAAATATTCTATGAAAAATTATTGTTGGCGGCTGAAAAATTCTACTCGCTTGTAGTCCGCGGTGGGTTGCAGTCGGCAGAGGTCAGTAGTGAGTGGTGGTCGGCGAGGACGATGGTTTACGATGGTGGTGGTGGTCGGCGATAAGCAACGGCCGGCGATTGGGAGTGGTCGCGGGCAGCAGCCAGCGGTTGGTGGCCAGTGGCGATGGTTGCGAGCGGCGGCCAACGAAGGTCGATAGTGCGCGGAGGTTGGCAACAAGGGGTGGTCGACGGGAAGAGATGGCCAACGAAGGTCGACGGTGGGCGGTGGTTGGCGGTGAGGAGCAGTAGGCAGGTGGCGGCTAGCAGAGGTTTGTTGTGGGTGGCGACGAGCGATGGTCGGCGGCTGTGACATTCTGAATTCCTACCATTTTGAGACTATGGAATGAGAAGTATCTATCGATGTATTTCAGTTTTATTTCACTCGGATTTGATCAATCCTGAGTAGACTGATCAAAAGGGAAAGGCTAACGCATGACAAGGTACGTGGACCTAGGAAACTCGAAAAAGGAAATGACGCTTTGATCATAAGGATTGCCGATGGAATATTTAGAACCATTAAAGGCCGATCGCATAACGATTAAGGAATTCATTGCTAGCGTTATACGATTGGAGCGCGTGTGATGCCGTTTAACCAAAGTATAATTTGCAAAATTTTCCTAAATCAAACTATAACGATCGAGACCGTCGGAACTAGCAATGAACCATCGCAATTACCCATTGTAGCTTGAGTCGTCCTAAGTGTGACGAGAGTCACAGAGTCGATACGCGTAACGTCTGCAAAAGAAATAGCCAGGCTTGGTGCTCCGATACTGCTTCATTACTCCATAGTGCAATTCTTTAGTGTTGGAAAAATTGCGCCCATCAAGGGTACAATCTAAGGCATATTAATTATTGCCTTTGTGGCAATATGGAATATTGCCAATATTCCAATTATGGTGGATATAGGAAAGGAGATAATTAACTTTCCTATTCGACTCTAAGAGGATGTGTAAGGAATGTCCTATATACTGTTGACACCTAAATTTTGATCAACCTTTTTGTTTCCTTTATTTTTTAAAAAATTCATAGAAAATCCATAAAAAGCTGAAAAATTACAAAATCAACTTTGGTAACATTGGCCAAGCTAAAGGGACCATTTTGGATAAAAAAATATTTTTCGTATTTTTTATTATTATTATTTTCGAAAAATATAAAAATAAAATAAAAATCAAGAAAAGTAGTATTCGAGGTCACAAAAATATAGAAAAATAGTCAGTATTTTTATTTTTAATTTTCTTTACTTTTGGACCTCATAAAATAGTAAAATTCAGGTTCGATTTTGGGTGTTTTCTGATCACCATAAAATTGAATTTGTCAAAAATATTAGTAATGATTAAAAGGAAAAGGAGTGAAAACATCATCATTCAAAAGGAAAAGGGAACTAATCATTTTGTCTTTGCTTTTGATTATTTTATTATTATTCTTACTTTTTAATATTTTATTTTATTATTATTTTATTAATATTTTATTTTTTATTATTATTTACTCACCTTTCCCCCTCATCCGTCGCTGGCTTCTTCTTCCTCTTCGGCTCCTTCTTCTTCCTCTTCTTCTTCTCCTTCCTCTCCCGTAGCTTCTTCTTCCTTTTCTTTTCTTCTTCTTCGTGGACGCCTAAAATGGAACCCCCCCTTCCGCCGTCGTACCTCAAAGCCGCCGTGAACAACCCAAGACCTGCGGCCTCCACCCGTTTCGGAGTTTGGTTCGGGTTTGTTTCGGATCGGGCCAAATCCGTCACCGCCAAAGCGCGCTATCGCCTCCGACGACTGCCCCGGAGTCCTACCTCCTTCCTCAGAGCTTGTGGAGCCTACGCGCCGCTGGTGGAGCTCAGAAACGGCCTCGGGTCACCGTCCCGTCGTCCGAACGTGTCTGAACGTGTCCGGGCGTGTCGGAGCGTGTCCGGGCGTGTCGGAGAGTGTCGAGCCGTGTCATAGCGTGTCGGAGCGTGTCGAACGTGTCGGAGCGTGTCCGGACGTGTCGGAGCGTGTCGGAGAGTGTCGAACGTGTCGGAGAGTGTCGAGCCGTGTCATAGCGTGTCGGAGAGTGTCGAGCCGTGTCGGAGCGTGTCGAGCCGTGTCGGAGCGTGCCCGGGCGTGCCGGAGAGTGTCGAGCCGTGTCATAACGTGCCGGAGCGTGTCCGGACGTGTCGGAGCGTGTCGAACGTGTCGGAGCGTGTCGGAACAGTGTCTTAACAGTGTCCGGTTTTTTTTTTTATTTAAAAAAAAATCATTTCATTCTTAATTTGTGAAATTGGCTATTGACATTCTAATGGCGATCGACAGGTAACGGGCATGGAGATGGTCGCAGGCTGGGGCTGGGCGATTGAAGGTCGGTGTCCAATCCGGTATATTCTACGTACCCGATCCATATATCAGAGTTATTTTTCTAAAATATCGCAATTATAGACTTGATTTGCATGTATTTATTTCAATCTAGTAGTTAGCTTGTTTACTTGGTTAAGTGTGGTATGTTGTCAAAGAAAATATTTTCAGAAAGTATTAATAATAAAAAACAGAAAAATCTAAAAAAAATGGAAAATCAAAGGAAAAATAAAAAATTGAGAAAAATTGCAGAAAATTCATAAAAAATTATAAAAAATTCCCAAGGCTGAAAATGACCAAAAGAAATTGATTTGTTGCCGTTTTCGGGATTTTCTCCCATTTAATCCAAAATGACGATTTCACCCCTCAAAGGGTAAATCGTCTTTGATATTCTGATGAATTGTGGAAATTGCTTAGAATTTGGCGATGGGCCAGATAGGTGGCTAAACCTTATGTCTAAGATTTCCACATTTCATTCCCACTTTTAGAAAATGACGATTTTACCATTCGAATGGTAAATCGGTTTCTAAAATTCCAGAAAATCATGAAAATTACAAAAAAAATAGGAAATGGGTCAATTGAGTGACCAAACCTATTTTTGACATTTTTTTACTCCGGATTCATTCCGAAATGATGATTTTTCCCTTTTTGGGCAAATTGTCCCCTTTGTCTCAAAATTACGATTTTGCCCCTGATGGGCAAAATCATGTCTAAATCATTCCTAAGCCTGATTGATGCTTCTCTAGGCCAATATGGCCTTATTAGGAATGCCATGTGATTTATTTGTACATTTGAATTCATTGATTTGTGCACTTTATTATTGATTGTGATTGCTAGGATAGTCATTCCTATCTGCACGAACTCCTAGATTTAGGACTCGTACCCCACTCATCCGCATGAAATCTTAAGTCAGAAAACTCAGTCAACTTAGGTACCGAAAGGGCGTCAACTCTGATAGTTGACGTAACTAAGTCCCCGAACCCATTTCTCTGGTTATCGCAGAATTGAATAGAAACTCCCGACTATTCAATAGGGTGGTCCAATCATACCCTCCAAAAAATGATTGGTGGCGACTCCATGGCATGCACACTTAGCACATGTCACTAGATCACACTGAAGGTCGACTACGCATACCTCCGTTGCGATTTGGGTAACGGGCCTTGGGAGAGGTCCGCGTCCGACCAGACTGGACGGCCCATTAGCCCTCGAGAGCCTCAGACTAACCTCGAGAGGGTCGCGACATATACACCCCTCTAAACGTACGTCGTTCAGTTAGTCGACAGAAACACCCAGACAAAAATTCTCTCGTTCTTCCATCTCTCTTGTTTTACAGGGATTTCTGAGGAATCAAGGGCAAACGGCTACAGGATCGTTGTCCCTTTGTTACTGCTTTTGGGGGCTTCTAATATGTGGAAATCGAGGTAAGTCCAATTCTTGTGATTTACCTTTACGATCAGTAATTCAAGCAGATCTATGGCATGTGTTGTATAGAATTTCGCTGCGTATCTGTATGTATAGAATATAGATCCGTTTCCTTCATTGGTATCAGAGCCGTGATTGTTTGTTTTTTGATCAAGATCTGTCGTTTTGAGTAGAATATGCCATGTTTTGTGTACTGTTTTCAACGGATCTCGAAATTTTTGGTATGAATAGTAATGTACAGTACGTTTTATGGGGTTTATCGAAATATCGTTCGGTAAAAATGAAATTAAAATAGGTGGTTAGAACCTACACGCCCATACGAGCATTTTGAGTGGTCGGCCGTCGCGAGACGATATCGGGAGACCCCACACGCGCTGCACGCGCCACTGACGGGATCGGGATCCACAAGTTAGTGAGGAAAAGTAGATTTTTCTGGTACTTTCGGTTAGTGAAAATGGAAGGTAAATATACGATCTGACTCGTATCGACGAGACGAGCATTTTGATGGGTAGACGACCACCGGAGGAGGCCGGACGGCGGTACACGCGCTGACACGCGCCGACGGAGCCACGACGCTGCTGCTTCACGCGCCACGTGCATGGCACGTGGGGGAACCGCGTGGCTGACGTCAACCACGTACGATGCACGCCGGCGTAACCCATGGGTGACGCCACGTTGACGTCAGCGAATCGGGCTGTGGCCCGTCCCGCGACGTATTGGGCCATTCGGCCCAAATCCAAATCCAAAAAAAGGGGGGGAATGAGTGGGCCGGCCCATTTCACTTATTCGGTCCAGCCCACACATGAACCGGATGGTTTCGGATCCGACCCGCCGACCCGTTGACCCATTGATCGTTGACCCGCCGACCCGTTGACCCATTGACCGTTGACCCACCGACCCGTTGACCAAAAAAAAAACTTCTGTTTCTGCTTATTTGATTATGATATGTTCATAATTATTGGATTTTAGTAATCCATGTTTTATTTAATATTATGATATATTTTTAATTAATGGATTTTATGTAATCCATATCTTATTTGTTCTGCATTTGTTGCAGGAACAATGCCAAGGGTGAAACGAACTTTGAAAACACCTAAGAGGGCAGTAACCGATGAGCAGAAAAAGGATCTTCGTGAGAAGATCAATAAATTAGGTCATTATCGATAGGACGATGAGAGTGATATAATCACTCATGTGATCAAGGTCAATAAAATGATTCAAGAGATCATTTGGAAAGCATTCCCGATAGAAGTAATGGATGCTTTTTATGCTTTGAGAAATACATTGCCTGAAGCATGGCATCCTATGATCCGTAATGTATGGCTTGATCATACAACTTATCAGAGTTTTGTGCCGGATCTCTTGAATAAGATCATAAGGATGGGAGCGACGAAGACGTCGTCGCTTGGGATGAATGGGTCTTGGCAAAGGTAGAATGCGCCTTGGCGCAAAGGCAAGGGTCCTCAGGTGTTCTCTCCAAAGGGACTTGTGTGGGGCCCAGATTTGGTTAAGAATCCTCCAGATGAACTTGTGGAGTCTCTCCCGATCACCAAGGAAGTGACCCTTACAGATGTTAAAACCAAAGAGCAGAGGGTTTCACGTTATTACATTTAGTTTATTCTTCTTTTAAGAAGACTTTGTTGGGCCTGGTTGTTTTCAGGATCGTTGCATTATTATTTATTTTATTTTTTTGTTCGAAGAACTTATTGCTCACGTTTTATCGTTATTTGCATAAGGTTATTTCTTTGGACCTTTAATAAGTATTTTTTTTATATGAAGCTTTTGTGCTTTAATTTTATCATATGATGCTTTAGTAGTATTGTATGTGCTGAGTGGGAGTTCTGGAAGTCTTTAATGACTTTTTCCTTTAAATGAACTCAATTTTACCTAAATAATTATATTAATGATAATTTCAAGCTAGGATGCTTAGAAGATGATCGGGAACTTAGTGAACTTTTGACTCTAAGTCCTTATGTGAAATTATATTTTAATATAATTAGTTAGAGTAAAAAGTTTCCATAAATATTAGACGATAATAATTCGTGCAAATGTCTAAATTACCTTATTCAGATACAATGGCATCAGCTGCCAAGAACATCGTTGCTGAACTCAATAAGGGTGAGAAGCTGAACGGTGACAATTATGAGATCTGGAATATGAAAATCCAGTACGTGCTGGAAGAGCTAGAGGCACTGGAAGCTCTTAACCTGGTCATGATTGAGCCAGAGGATGGAACCACTGCACAACATAGAAGGGATAGAGAAGCCTTCAATGCATGGAAGAAAAAGAACTCTTCTGCTCGCATTACGTTGTTGAGCAGCATGGATAACGATATCATGCGAGAGTTCAGGTGTTGACACCTGATTTTTGACCATTTATTATTGTGATTTTTATTCTTTAAAATTAATTAAAAATATCAAAAAAGGTCATAAAATCACAAAATCAACTTTGGAAGCCTTGGCCTAGCCTCGGGGACCAATTTTGAACAAAAAATATTTTTTGGTATTTTATAATATTTTTCGAATTTATTTAATTATAAAAATACCCAAAAAATCAGAAAAATACCATTCGTGGTCAGAAAAATACACAAAAATATTCAATAATTTTGTTTTAATTTCATCTTCAAGTGTGTCACCTTAAATCTTGAAAATTTGGCTCGGGTCACTATGTTTCTTCACAAACATAAACTCGAACCGAGCAAAAAATTCCTTTGCGAGTCTTTTAGTTTTCAATTCTCACTTTTTATAAGCTATGACATTGGATTCTAAAGTCTTAAAGTGCAATTAGGTCAATTTGCCCTCCAATTTAATCAATTTTTACCAAAAGGGCTTAATTGCACATTTTTCTTTCAATTAGTCCCCGGTTTCACGGATGTATACGTATGCTCTACGTATTTATACGTCATACGTATTTATACGTTATGCATATTTGTATTGTTTGGTAACCTCTTTAACTCTTGTAATAATAATAATGGTTATTATTTTTAACACCTTTGTTAGTGCTTTTTTTTTTAGCATTTTTGTATTGTGAGTGCTATTGTTAGTGTTATTTTTAAATAGCATTTTTGTATTATAAATTGTGAGTGCTATTGTTAGTGCTATTTTTAAATGACATTTATTTATCATAAATTGTGAGTGCTATTGTTAGTGCTATTTTTAAATGACATTTATTTATCATAAATTGTGAGTGCTATTATTAGATAGAATTTATAATTGTTAGTGCTATTTTTAAATAGCATTTTTATATTATAAATTGTGAGTGCTATTGTTAGTGCTATTTTTAAATATCATTTTTGTATTATAAATTGTGAGTGCTATTGTTAGTGCTATTTTTAAATGTCATTTATTTGTGAGTGCTATTATTAGATAGAATTTATAATTGTTAGTGCTATTTTTAAATAGCATTTTTGTATTATAAATTGTGAGTGCTATTGTTAGTGCTATTTTTAAATAGCATTTTTGTATTATAAATTGTGAGTGCTATTGTTAGTGCTATTTTTAAATGTCATTTATTTGTGAGTGCTATTTTTAGATAGAATTTATAATTGTTAGTGCTATTTTTAAATACAATTTATTGGAAGGTATTTTTGGCTATAAAAGGATGGCAAGAGTTTTGAGGTTGGAAGGGGAGAGACATTTTGTAGAGTGTGCAAATTTTTGAGAGCTTAGAGAGAAGAACACAAACACTCTCTATATTCTTATAATCTTGAGTGAGCAAAATATACTAAGTTCGGAATATTGATTCCGCATATTGCTAGCACAATTGTTGTGGAGTTATTAGTCGTCTCCCCGTTCGTCAATTGGTGGTGCGTCCGAACTAGATGCCTAACACTTGTGGAGGCTGAGATCGAAGAACATCGAACCGACACCTCCGTTCAAGCACGCTACGAGAGGTAATCTATTTACTCCCTTTGAGACTTTGTGATTTTTTTTTCGATTGAAATGCACGAAGTACGCCTCTGGAGATACATGTATGGGTTGTTATTTATTTCCGCTACGTGTTACGTGGATCCCAACAGTGGTATCAGAGCCAATCCTTAGGTGTTTTCGTGCATTTAATTGATTTTTTGCAATTTTTGCAATACTATGGCCAATATGTATTAACGAATTGTTCGTCTTACATGGCTAATGGAGATTGATTATTTTATATGATAAATTAATCAACGTAGAAAAAATTGAGACTAAATCAATTTTGAATCGAAAATTTATGGCTATCTTATTTTACGTAAAAATTCTGAATATGATTCAACGTAGAATTTTTATTGTGCCTTCCTAAGTTTTAAATTGTGAATTTATTACTTACGTGAAAGGGTGGTGATCATGGAAAAATCCCTAATCAATGTGATTGATGTATATATGAATGTATGATGATTATTTATATATTTGGGGTTGTAATTATTAAATGGAGGCTGCGTACTCCTTTTATTTTTCATGTAATCTTTATTTTTAGCATAGTCAATTGTTGATGTAAATGCTACGAGGATTACGTGGAGGAGCCTTTTAAGTCGGCGAGCTCTTTGGGGCCCAATTCTTGAAGAGTTCAAGAAACCAAGAAGAAGCGAAGAGCGGCTCTCCGTTATTAAAATATTAAAATGATTAAATGTGGTCTCATTGGCTCGAGACCCATTAAATCATAATTCCATGATCACCACGTAGGATAGATGTTTATGTGATTGACATCTATTTATTTATTATGATTACGTGAGCATGTTAAACTGGTTAATGTGCAAAGTCAGACTTACCTCACCTAAAATTGCGCCTGCATGAAATCCTAGTTAGGAAAATCACTCGCGTTAGGTACCGAAAGGGCGTTGGTAACGACACCAGCGTAACCAAGTCCCCGAACCCAAAATCTCTGGTTCCGTAGAACTGATCGATCTCTCCCAATCGATCGGTAAGGTTTCCGGTCTACCCTCCAAGAAAGACCGGTGGCGACTCCAAATGCATGCACAATTTGCACATGCCACCACGACCACACTGAAGGTCGAAAGCGATCGACTCTTATCGTCGAAGAATACTCCCGCCGCGATTTGGTATGGGCCTGGGAGGGCTCGCGCCGATCCAAGACCCGTGATCGGTAATCCATTAGCCGCGTCCGCTTCCGGACGGGTCGCGACAGCTGGCGACTCCACTGGGGACTTGTTCTAGAAACTATGGTTCTAGACCTCAAGTGGACTTAGGCCGTAATAAAAATTGAGTGATTTTTCTAACCCTACAGGCGCTCTTGAAGGTGAGGTAAGTCCGCTCACGATAGGTGTTATATGTTTTTGCAGATTGGAGTAATAAGGGGTGTAGTCTGTGATTAACTTTATTTTACGCAGGTGTGGCGTAGGAATGTATGTTGTGTGGATGATTTGAAGTGCTGATTGATAAATTGTTGTGCATGACTTGCATTGTGATGATCACGACACATGGACACACACAACCGCGCCTAAAACCCCAGGCGCCGCCTTTAGGAACACAATAGAAGGAATTGAAAATGGAATCTCCGTGAGGAAAAACACGGGGTAATCCACTTCTCAATTCCGCTCGCTTCGAACTATGGATTGAGTCCCAATGCAACGATAGTTGTGCAATGGAATCGGCTCTTTCTAGAACTCGAGGTGGGAACCTTAACCTTAGGTGCCAAACCCTCTGATTTTTAGAAGTTCACCATCACTTGTCTCATGCGCATGTCTTTGGGCGGTTAGTACACCTAAAATCGCACATAAGTCGACGAGTTGGGTTGGTAAGACTCTCTATCCCTCAAAACTATTACAGTTCATATAAATATAGGCATTTCATTCATTGCATTCTGGTGATTAGATTAAATGCCATTTCAAGGATAGATGCATGTGTTTTTCCCAAACGTCCTTGATAGAAGACGAGGAGGATGATATCCCATGGCGAACACCGAGTGAGCAACAAAGGAGCCTACTATGAACATTATTGAGATATCGTCCAATGAAGATGACGAGTTGGGGCAAGTGATCCGGAAGTCACAGATCGAACTTGGGGCATCCTTAAACGTTAGGATCACATTCCTTGGTTTCATTTTCCATTACTAGTCCTCTTGTATAGGGTTTATTTTTATCGAGGCTTTCTCTATCTCACCCCTTAGAGTGATTGTATTAGGGATCTATTGGTGTATACATTCATATGGAACTCGGTTGTATTTCTTTTGACGGGTCATGGGAATGTGATAGTGGCATTTTCTCTAATCATCCGAATACTCCCAAGTCAAGTTTATAATTCCTTTAGAGGAAACTAAAGTTGAAAATCTTACACGACCTTTTTGGTCGTACAGGGTAATCCAACCCCAATTTCGCTAGAAGGAATTATACACTTGAATTGGTCCATGCATGTCATACGTCACTAAGTAATCCACGATAATTGATCAAGAGTATTGACGTTATTTCGAATTTAATGACGAGATAGATGTCCAAATTGCTCTCGTTCTTAACAAAACGGCCTTGATTTGGATGCCGTATCTTCAATTAAATTTAAAAACACGTCGTTATGCCTTGCATTTTTGACTAATTCGCTCTTCTGAATATTGGTCAAAAGCAATTATCGTGAATTACATTCCTTTCAATAGTATGCTTTCTTTCGAGGAATATTGATAAAAACTTTTCGCACAAGATTAAAACCCTTGTAAAAGTTCTTGTCATTATTAATTACGAGCAAGCATAAGATTGAAAGGGGTCTATGCTTTCTTTTTCAGATTATTCCTTTTGACTCGGTCTTTTCATTTGCAGGTGAAAAACAAGTAGCATAAAGAAATCTTTTCTTGGATAAGTCTGAGGCTATTCTTTCATCTGACCATGAGTGAGTTAGAAAATCAGAACACATCTACTCGACTTATTATGGATCGGCTCATCCAAGTCTAAGATGTCCGGATGCTCGAAGAAATGGATCATATAAAAGCTAAAACAAACACAGGGGCTTTCATTCATTCTTGCCCAAACCAGATCATACAATTCATTGGGGTGGAAAAGTAAAGCAGAAGTGAGCCCTAATCAACGACACAAAGGAGCCCAGCTGGCCCTCCAGGTTATGGATGCTTTGTTTATACGCACCACTCCGCGTATCATGGTCCGCAAGCCTGAGGTGGAGGCGTTTGCGTTCATCATTGACTGCAACAACCTGAGTCTCGTGATCTTCGGCGACTGCTTCCAAGTCCCGAACAAGTCCATTCTCACGAGTTATATCCTCGTTTATGCCGTTGAGCCTTTCTTCCAGCCACTCGCTCCGATTCCTTAGCAGGGCATTACGTCGATCGCGCTCATAGGTAGCCAGAGATAGAGCTAAGTCCTCCACCAGATTCCTCCTCTCGCGTAGCAATGTCGAAACCCGCTCTTTGGCGAACTCAACAGCCTTTTTGTGACTATCGGCCAGGTAGTCAGCCAACGCTAGGCGGTCGGACTGATCCTCATAACGGGCTCGCAAGACACGAGCCACGGTAACTCCCCGATGAGCAGCGCGGTAGACCTCCAAGGAGTTCGTAAAGAGCGTTGGAAAAATATTGTATTCCCTCCCCAACGCGGTACCCTCGAGGGAGGTGATGTCCAGGTCCCCGAACATGACTCTGATCTCATCCTCGGTTTCGGGATGATCGGCTATGTGAGCGTAGCCTCGACCCAAGAGGTTATAGAACTCTTTCCATCGAGTCAAAGCTTCGGCTGAGAAAGTGTGAACTTGGGAAGAAGCCATTTTCGACGGAGATGTGTGTAGTGGAGCGATTAGAGGATGGAAGCAAATTATATGAGAGCGTTAATCTCCCAAACACCAACTCCGCATTTTATAGCGTCTCGAGAGTGGAGAAAAGTTGCAGCAATAATGCTTGTGGAGCCGGGTTAATTAATGTAAAGCGAGGGCTGCTCCTCCCGTGAATCATCAGACATGTCCTGATCCGCAATTTCAGGCCTGACAAATTCGGTCTCGCCATTATTAAAGCTGGGAGGGAGGCGAGCGCAACTATCAAAGAAGCCGCGAAAGGATTGTGTTGTTCCATCACGCATGAAGCTGGGCGGCGAGTGAACAGCTCTGCCACTTAAAAAGAGAAGACAATGCTGAACAGGCATGACTATTGAGGAAAAGTGAAAGGCGAGCGCAACTATCGAAGAAGCCGCGAAAGGATTGTGTTGTTCCATCACGCATGAAGCTGGGCGGCGAATGAACAGCTCTGCCACTTAAAAAGAGAAGACAGTGCTGAACATGCATGACTATTGAGGAAAAGTGAAAGGCGAGCGCAACTATCGAAGAAGCCGCGAAAGGATTGTGTTGTTCCATCACGCATAAAGCTGGGCAGCGAGTGAACAGCTCTGCCACTTAAAAAGAGAAGACAGTGCTGAACAGGCATGACTATCGAGGAAAAGTGAAAGGCGAGCGCTACTATCGAAGAAGCCGCGGAAGGATTTGGTTACCCCTTCGTGTCGGAAAGCTGAGCAGGAGGTAAACAGTTCCGTCGTTTCAAAAACAGAACGCTGAACAGACCTAGCTTTCGAGGAAAAGGAGGCAACAAATCGAAAGAGCGAGTATACAAAAGAGAACAGAGAACCCCGAGTGACGAGTTCGTTGAAAGACCTCAAATTCTCTAGAATCAGATTCGACATCGAAGCCATGGAACTCAACATCGCCGGTGACGAACATCAAGATCGCAGTGGTGACGACGGCAGTGGCCACGACGCTCAACCCCGGAAAAGAAAAAGTCGCCAGCGCTACGCTCGGAAAGAAATCCAGGAGCTTGAAGCTTTCTTCGATGAATGCCCTTGCCCAAACGAGGAACAAAAGATTGAATTGGGCCAGAAGCTGGGAATGAATCCTATGAGAATCCATTTTTGGTTTCAGAATAGACGTTTCAGACTAGGTGTCCAACACAGGCGTAAGGAGATCACGGCCCTAAAAGAGCAGAACCAAAACCTTCAAATGGAAAACATGTGGTATGAGAAAATTCTCAGTACTATTACCTGCCCTGACTGCGGTGGCCCTACCACCCTCAGTAAATTGTTCCCCAGTAAGCCTTCTACGAAGATGGAAGGTGCTCATTTATCCCCCTGCTCCCTTGAGCCATCTCCGGTACAATCAGATCCTGCTAATGGCGCGCATGAGCAGATCGATCCTACAGAAATTATACCAGTGTCTTCGGAGGAAGAAGATACGTGTCATTATGATCGGAGTCACCTCATCGAAGCCCATGAATCTCCTCCACAACAGCTTCCGGTAAGATCAGATACGGTTCAAGAGGAGTTAGAGGTTAGTCGGCAGGCTATCTACGCCACTCTGGACGACGAGAAGAAGAAATTCACTTGGCCCCCGGAGCTTCATCTCAAGTTCTTGGACGCAGTTCGACAGATAGGACTCGACTTCATAGGTCCGACAAGCATACTTAGGGTCATGAACGTACCGGGACTTACCAAGCAATTAGTCGCGAATCACCTTGGTTGCTACAGAAGGGCGTTAGGACAGCGTTATGCAGAACTGAATCCGAGCAATAGACTCGGCTGCGAACCCAGCACCCTTATGACAAATGAGGCCCGGTCGAATCTGGACGACTATTGGGGATTTGATCAGGATATCCTCGCGAGTCATTTCAATATTCCTCAAGAACACGCATCACAAGTGCAACGAGTAAGCACTCCTCCGTCCGAGCAGCAGCTAGTCAGTGTTCATCCTGTCGCAGATCAGCCCACCACGCCCAATGCTCAAGGGTTTGCCCAATTAGAGCATATGGCTTCAGATGATCTAATGGGAGAAAGCTTGGAGCACTCTTATTTCCCTAATCCCCAAGTGGGAGATGCTTGTGGTAGTCAATCGATCAAATCTCCTCTTATAATCCCAGACAAAGATGGAGGTTCCAGTTCGAAAAACCCGTCGGGCGATGCAGCTCAACCTACACATCAATCGTTCGAGGGGTCGGGTGATTTCTTCGATGAAGGACTTGATACCTGGTTCGATCAGTTGGAAGCTATTAAAGGTTGGCAACCATGATCTGCACTTGGTAATGGCACACCTAAGCTGAGGCCAAACTGGTTAGTCATTGGACATGCCCCAAGAAAGAAGGGGATGTACGCGAGAAGGATGTATCTCCTATTGTAAAGTTCTCATCGGTGCATGCGTTTGTTTCTTCAATAGCTAGAGTTGATTCGGCATAATTTTTTTCGCAAACGTCATCTCGTGTGTATACGGTAATTCCTTGTTATTAAGTTCAAGGTAAAATCAGCCCCGACGCGTGAAGGCAGAATTGATAGCATGAGTTACTAGCAGAATGTGATCGAGCTCGAAAGTGAAAGATTACTAGCGGCCCCAAACGCAATGACCGCAAAATCAGGGGCAATCTTTAAGTTTCGAGCAACTACAAATCTATTTCTCACGAGGCATTCAGGTCAATCAAATATAAAGCGTCGGGCTGTGAGAATGATGCGTAGTCAATCTGTTGACACAGGCGAAAAAGGAGTCGCGTAGATCCGAAAGCAAAAACCTTTCTTGGCTAGTCAACAATGCAGAATGAAAGAGCATATATAAACAAACTCGCATTTATTTCATTCAGCAGGAAAGTTTACAAGTGGATCACTGAGGGGGAGCAGTAAACCCAAAATGAGTTCTGACAAGCATCACAAAAAAGCTTAACTGACTCTCCATGCTATCCATGCCTTGCTTACAACCCACACTCCGGGAATCGAGGTCTACAAGCTTGAAGAAAAGGAGACGACATTTCTCCTTAAGTTCGTTCACCTTGGTGTCATAGTACTCGAACTCAAGCTCTAAGTCATGAGCCAGCACCCTCCCGCGAGCTATATCCATGCTCAGGTCTTCAAGCCTTTCCTCCAACCAGGCACACTGGAACCTCAGCACGAAGTTGTGCTGGTCTTGCTCAAAGGCGGTGTCAAAAAGAGCCAGACGCTCCACCAAGTTGTCCCTCTCACGGACCAGCATCGAAACCTGGGCGTGGGCGTATTCAACAGCCCTTTTATGGTTATCGGCCGTCAGCATGGCCAACATCAGGGACTCAGTTCGGTCCTGATAACGGGCTCGCACGATACCAGCCAAAGTGACCTCCCGGCTAGCAACTTCGTAAGCCTGCATGAAATTGTTAAAGAGAGTTGGGAAGATCACAAACTCCCTTTGCAGTTTCGTACCTTCAATACACGCAGTATCCAGGGCCGGAATCAGAGTACGAACTTCAACCTCAGCTTCAGGATGATTGTTTATGTAGCCATAACCCCTACCCAAGAGGTGGTAAAATCTCTCCCATTGGGTCGAAGCTTCAGGTAAGGCAACAGGCATAGAGGAGGAATCCATATGCGATGGAATGACGGAGAAGAGAGTGAGAATGTGAAGAGTGTTTGAGAGGCTGAGTCTGATAAGGCTAAAGTGTTAATCTTCTTGACATCAATCTATCACCTTATAAATGCTCGAGTACAGGGAGAAGTGGTAATAATATTTTATGTGCAGTAGAGCCAAGCGGGTTTCGTTAATGCATCCCCGATGAGTCACGAATCCACCACCGTCCTGTGATCTCGGGTTTTACGAAACATAATGGCGCCGAAAGGTGGGCAGGCTTGTTACTCTAGAGACTGGGCCAGGGGGACAAGCGTAGTGCTCGACAAAGCGAAATCAACGCAAGAGATCTTCAGGCTCCGTTCACGTAGAAAAGAGCAAAAAAGGACAAAGTGAGAATTACGAAGCCTTGAGAAAAACGCTCGTCAAGTAGCCATCACAAAAGGACGAAGTGGGAATCTCGAAACATTGAGAAGAGCGCTCGTCGGGTAGCCATCACCTTTGATCGAAGAACGGTGATCCGGCTCCTTTAACCTCTCAGAATTTGCAGAGAAAGTGAAGATCCAAGGAGGAACAAAGAAAGCTGAGTTAACGGAAAATCAAACAGTGATATCCCGGTCAAAATGTTCAAGGGATTCTGTCATTTACTGGAAGCGCCAGACTTGGAGGTCTCCGAGCTCGAGCTGCTGGAAGAGTTTGAAGATCTCAGGACCGAACCTGACACGAGGGCCATGGAGACCGATCCTTCTAATGATGAAACCCGCGGCTTGGTTAACGAGAACAGTACCCGCGACGGTTATCAGCGTCAGAAAGGGGAATATCTCAAACGCAACACTTCAGGTCAAGTCCATAAACTCGAATTGTTTTTCAGGGAATACCCCTATCCGGACATGGAACAGAAAATCAAAATGGGCCAGGAGATAGGGTGGGAGCCTCGGAAGGTCAAGTGCTGGTTTGAAAACAAACGAACCCGGCTGAAGCAGCAACGCGATCGGCACGAGTTAGCGGTTGTAAGGGAGGAAAATGAAAAGCTTCGAATAAAAAACACTCAGTACAAAAAAGCTCTAAGCATCGCTATTTGCCTGGAGTGCGGTAACCCTGTTCCCACGGACGGAGTATTCACTGAAGAGCCAGATCTGGGGGTTTATAATGCTCATTTGTTGCAATGCCCTTCGCAACATCTTTCGGAACAGGCGGGTACCGCCGAGGATCTACAAGAGGAAACTAGTGCTATAAGGTCAAAGTCGACGCCCATTGTGGAAGGGAACATGCGTCATGACAAGTCGGGTCCGCTCGATGATGAACTCACCATCATGACCAGCCGATCTGAGACCACTAAATCCCCTCCAGAGCAACCTCCAACACGACCAGATTCCGAGAAGAGTAACCGCCAAGTTGCTGACACCACTTCGGCTAGCAAGAAAATAAGATTTCGTTGGACCCCGGAGTTTCATAGCAAATTTGTTGATGCAGTTCAACAGTTGGGGATCAGTTTTGCTTGCCCATTGCGCATACTCGAAATCATGAACGTGCCGGGACTGACTAAAAATATGGTCAAGAATCACCTTTGGCGCTACAAGAAACTACTGAGAGATGGACGAGCGTCGCTAGACCAAGATAGAGGCGGTTCAACACGACCAGATTCCACGAAGAGTAGCCGCCGAGTTGCCAACCCTACTTCGGCTAGCAAGAAAACAAGGTTTTATTGGACCTCGGAGCTTCATAGCAAATTTGTTGATGCAGTTCAACAGTTAGGGATCAGTTTGGCTCGCCCATCGCGCATACTCAAGATCATGAACATGCCGGAATTGGATAGAAATAAAGTCAGGAACCACCTTTGGTGCTACAAAAGACTACTGAGAGATGGACGAGTGGCGCTAGACCAAGAGAGAGGCAGTTCAAGTTTAAACGATGAGCATGGCTGTGATCGCAATCCTCATGAAGCAGGAAGCATCCAATCACCTCTTAACACCGATGGGACTGACAATTACACGGTCGATTGTTCAGGCATCAATCAGAGTACTCCCATGGGTTATCCCAGTACTCCTCAGGAGTATGTACCGCAATTTCAGCAAATCGGGACTCCCCAGTCTGAGCACCGACTGGCCGTTAATACTAGTCCTACAGCGGATCTAACACTGGCAGGAGATGCACATACAATCTTGCGAGACGATTACGGAGATTCCGGCTCGAAGAATCAGGTGGTCCATGACGAAAATGGCAAAAAGATTCCTTCTCCAGTAGTCGACAATACTCAACCTGAGTGTCAGTCGCTCGATGGTTCAGACGATCTCCTTGAAAACATCTATTCTTGGTTCGATCGGCTGAATTCCCCCCTGAGTTACCCTGGTACTCCCCAAGAGTATGTACAACAATTTCAGCAGGTATGGACTCCCCAATTTGAGCACCAACCGATCGTTAGTGTTATTCCTACGGCGAATCCAGCATCGGGTACAAACCTACTGGACAACGATGAAAATACCAACTCGAGAAGTGAGGTTGTTCATGTCGAAAGTAGTGTGAGGAACCCATCGCCAACGGTTGAGGATGCCCGACTTGGGCGTCAATGGCTTGAAATTTCAAGCGAGTCCCTCAGTGAGCAACTCGGCGTGTGGATCACGCATAAACCGAGAAACCAGGTTGTTCATGCCGAAAATGGGAGAAGTCCGTCACCAGCAATTAAGGATGCTCAACTTGGACGACTCGAGCAGTCGGACGATCTCCTGAATGAGCAACTCAGCCTATGGGTCAAGCATTTTGGAACAAGTGCATCTTCGCAGTCGTGACCGGTACCGGCGACCGGACATCTGGTTCGAAGCTCGTGTGCTAAATCATTAGAAGGCTCAGGAGAGTGAGAGGTGAATACATCGAATGAATGTGTTACGGATTTCGTTGTAAAGTTCCCGCGGGAACATTGTAATTAACGCTGAAAACTAACCGCTCTGAGTGTCAACATTACCCTTTGAACGTCTTCGAGCCAAGGGCCATGGATTAATCACTTAATCCGTGGAGCAAATTCCATGAACGATGACTATCACCCGCGGAGCATAATGGGATCTACCCCCATTCAGCACGAAATACGTTTGGTCACGAAGCCTCCCATTTGGTAAAACGATGTATCGTTCCTAAACGATCTTCAACCGAATACCAAAGTAATGTCTCATTTCTTTCCCTTCTCAGGTGTTAAACGTGGATAAATCACCCAAGGAGCCATCTGTTCAAATAACAAAACAGACGTTGCCCAACCGGGGGCAGCTGAACCATTGATATTGCAAATATTCCAAGCATGGATAAGCGGATTTGATAGACGTGGTTCATATCAATACGCGACGTCAGAACGGGATGAGAACCAAGAGTAAAGTTGTATTGTCCCAATTTGTCTTCAATTTGGGAATATGAGTTAACACTTGCTATTTATCCTTGATAGGGACTCACCATCAAGGAGGACAAATTTTGACAACCTGTGTGCACTCGCAGGGGCACACGACCGAGGGTAAGATGTATCGTTCTAATTTTTTGAAAAATTCATGAACGAACAATAACATGTTTCTTCCGCATTTGCAGGGATCTCCAGCCGCGGGGGACAGGTAAGTATCCCTTTCCCCAATCCATTGAAAATGTTGAATAAAAAATAGAGAAGAAAAGAAAAGCTTTTAGAATCTGATGTCTAGAAAAGACATAGGATTCTAACTTCATTGGCATTCATGTTTTGAAACATGAGGTTATCTGAACATGCATTGGGCATCATAAAATCCCATTGACGGGTAAAATTTTTGGAGAAAACGAAAGAGATTTTTCCAATCAAAAGTTGTTCAAAACTTTCAAAAGGACGTTTTCTCAAAAGACGAGAGGCAAAGCCTAGTCCAAACACGTCCTATACACACTTAAGAGAGAAATGGAGCGGATAAGACAGCAGAATCTGGACCTACGGAAGTAGGGACCATTCGCAGCGATTACATGGGTTGGGACGACGGAGGCATTCGTTTCATATCCCCCAAACACTACAGGTGACCGTTGATAACCCCTTTGAACGGCGGTTTTCATTCTTAACCCTGTCAAGAACCACCCCACATCGGGGCAAAATGGAGGTGAGTCCAGCAGCATCAGGAGAAAATGGTTAGAAATTTTCTTGCTCGGACTAACATTAATCTTTGTGTGTTGTTTATATGGTAATCCAAGTGCCATAGGATGATGAGAAGCATTCATTTCTCTATCCCACACACCGAATCCTTTGCATAGCCAAGTTGAGCCTGCAGAATCATTTCATAAACCCGTTGGTGATCATTGCACATTCCAAGACGGATGCAGCATCACTTCAGAAACGAAGAAGTTCAAGACTTAGGGTTTGCAAAAGAATTCCTAAGTTAATGTTTAACCTTGTTAGACCTTTGATCATAGGTCTAACGCGATCCTATGAAGATGAGAAAAAGTGGGATTTCAAAAATCAATGAGAAAAATCCACGGCATCGAGAAAAAGCAAAGTGCCTGGTAAAAGCAAGGCCGATGCTCATGAAAGCTGTTTGCTTGATCCCCAGTGAAACTTGGATGAAAAAAAAAAATTCTTAAAGGAGTCAAATAAAAAAAAAGCTGCTCCCCAAATGCTGCCAAGCACAGAACAAAGACATGGAGAGAGTCGGTCTCTGAATGCAACAAGGGACGCTCTCTAAAGAGCTGGTGCACACCTCAAAATCGGTTGTACACCTCAAAAACTAAAGATGCAGAAAGGAAAAGACAGGAGGTAAATCAGCAATGATCACCAATGTCAAACTCGTCATGAATTCTGGGCCAAAAACAAGCCTTTTTCGGTCCCCAATCCTACCAACATCATAACCCTGAAACAGTCTTCTCTGACTAAGACACTTGGGTTAACATACAGCTCAGCTCGAAGAAGTACGAGCAAGACTATTTCTTTCTCATTTTGCAGGGTTCTTGACTTGTAAACCCGGAGCAGATGGTGAAAACTTTCATTCAATGACCTTGACTCAAAAGTGAGTCCCCCTTGAAGACCAATATCCAAGCCCAACATTACGGTCCCGTGGAAGACCTCCCGACCGATCAAAATGTATGCGCTGCGAATGAGCCTAAAACCTAGGCACGGGTTAGTAGGGAATCGAGTGTATCCCCTATAAAAAAACACGATCGCAAAACAGGTGAGAAGACCTCATTGTCGAGAAATATTCCAATTGATGTTTTGAACAAACTCTTTTTGGAATTTTCAAACTGTTGATCCAGATTTTCCGTGCAAGGGATTTGTGATCACATTTGCATGTTGCAAGAATGCTTTGGATAACCCCCAGCATCAAAATGCACATTTCATGATTAAAACTTAAATCATACGGTTTTGTCAAAATGGACAGCCGTGGTCTTCCCAAAGATTACTAACGTTTTCTTGGTGAAGAAAAATCTTTCAGGCTCAAACTTATGCAGGATACTTGGAGAACCCAACTCCCAGAATGTCGCCTCAACAGACTCAAGTGAAGTTTTGTCAAAATAAAATCTTTCACTGCTTCAAAAAACTGAATTCCCGACAAACTTCGGGGTCTCAAAAAAAGGGGAAGAAAAATCCTTTTAAAAGAAAAAGTCCTATCAGACGTGGAGAACCCTCGTCCCAGGACCCATTTTCAAAATATCAAACAGTCTCATCGGACGTGGAGAACCCTCGTCATGAGACCCCTTTTCAAACATGGTAGATACCGCCTGAAGGGTCAACACAAGGTAGAAACCGCCTGAAGGGTCAACTCATGGTAGATACCGCCTGAAGGGTCAAACCAAGGTAGATACCGCCTGAAGGGTCAACACATGGTAGAAACCGCCTGAAGGGTCAACACAAGGTAGATACCGCCTGAAGGGTCAAACTCAAGGTAGAAACCGCCTGAAGGGTCAAACTCATGGTAGATACCGCCTGAAGGGTCAGCACAAGGTAGAAACCGCCTGAAGGGTCAAACTCATGGTAGATACCGCCTGAAGGGTCAGCACAAGGTAGAAACCGCCTGAAGGGTCAAACCAAGGTAGAAACCGCCTGAAGGGTCAACTCAAGGTAGAAACCGCCTGAAGGGTCAAACCACGGTAGATACCGCCTGAAGGGTCAAATATGGTAGAAACCGCCTGAAGGATCAGCCTAATGGTCCGATCCACCATACAGATCAAAACCTTGACAAATTCCAAACACGGAAAGAGTCGTTTCCCTAGGTAAACCTTACAGTAGGTGAACCATTTCTGATTCGATCCACCATACGGATCAAAATCCTTGGCAAATCCCAAAGTGTGGGACGCGCCTTCCTTAGGTTCCTACCAGTTAGGAATCCCATAATGGTATGACCTACCATACAGGTCAGAGCTTAATCTCCCTAGGATATTCTGAATGACGAGTCCTAGGTATCTGCTTGAAAGTTGTCGCAACCGGCAGCATCAGACAGGTGAGCTTCAGGTAAGCCTCTCTCACTCCGGCCCATGTTCAAATTGTTAAAGCAAACCGGGGATTAATTTGAGCTTTCATCAAAGGGCCTTAAGCGATCCAATGTCGTAGCATTTCTTCTCTCATTTTCCCAGTTGAGTCGGTTAGAAATCAGGTGCCACCTTATCTTTGAGAGAAACCTCTAACGAGATTCCTCTCAAAGAGGGGCAGCTGTTGACACCTGATTTTTGACCATTTATTATTGTGATTTTTATTCTTTAAAATTAATTAAAAATATCAAAAAAGGTCATAAAATCACAAAATCAACTTTGGAAGCCTTGGCCTAGCCTCGGGGACCAATTTTGAACAAAAAATATTTTTTGGTATTTTATAATATTTTTCGAATTTATTTAATTATAAAAATACCCAAAAAATCAGAAAAATACCATTCGTGGTCAGAAAAATACACAAAAATATTCAATAATTTTGTTTTAATTTCATCTTCAAGTGTGTCACCTTAAATCTTGAAAATTTGGCTCGGGTCACTATGTTTCTTCACAAACATAAACTCGAACCGAGCAAAAAATTCCTTTGCGAGTCTTTTAGTTTTCAATTCTCACTTTTTATAAGCTATGACATTGGATTCTAAAGTCTTAAAGTGCAATTAGGTCAATTTGCCCTCCAATTTAATCAATTTTTACCAAAAGGGCTTAATTGCACATTTTTCTTTCAATTAGTCCCCGGTTTCACGGATGTATACGTATGCTCTACGTATTTATACGTCATACGTATTTATACGTTATGCATATTTGTATTGTTTGGTAACCTCTTTAACTCTTGTAATAATAATAATGGTTATTATTTTTAACACCTTTGTTAGTGCTTTTTTTTTTAGCATTTTTGTATTGTGAGTGCTATTGTTAGTGTTATTTTTAAATAGCATTTTTGTATTATAAATTGTGAGTGCTATTGTTAGTGCTATTTTTAAATGACATTTATTTATCATAAATTGTGAGTGCTATTGTTAGTGCTATTTTTAAATGACATTTATTTATCATAAATTGTGAGTGCTATTATTAGATAGAATTTATAATTGTTAGTGCTATTTTTAAATAGCATTTTTATATTATAAATTGTGAGTGCTATTGTTAGTGCTATTTTTAAATATCATTTTTGTATTATAAATTGTGAGTGCTATTGTTAGTGCTATTTTTAAATGTCATTTATTTGTGAGTGCTATTATTAGATAGAATTTATAATTGTTAGTGCTATTTTTAAATAGCATTTTTGTATTATAAATTGTGAGTGCTATTGTTAGTGCTATTTTTAAATGTCATTTATTTGTGAGTGCTATTTTTAGATAGAATTTATAATTGTTAGTGCTATTTTTAAATACAATTTATTGGAAGGTATTTTTGGCTATAAAAGGATGGCAAGAGTTTTGAGGTTGGAAGGGGAGAGACATTTTGTAGAGTGTGCAAATTTTTGAGAGCTTAGAGAGAAGAACACAAACACTCTCTATATTCTTATAATCTTGAGTGAGCAAAATATACTAAGTTCGGAATATTGATTCCGCATATTGCTAGCACAATTGTTGTGGAGTTATTAGTCGTCTCCCCGTTCGTCAATTGGTGGTGCGTCCGAACTAGATGCCTAACACTTGTGGAGGCTGAGATCGAAGAACATCGAACCGACACCTCCGTTCAAGCACGCTACGAGAGGTAATCTATTTACTCCCTTTGAGACTTTGTGATTTTTTTTTCGATTGAAATGCACGAAGTACGCCTCTGGAGATACATGTATGGGTTGTTATTTATTTCCGCTACGTGTTACGTGGATCCCAACAGTGGTATCAGAGCCAATCCTTAGGTGTTTTCGTGCATTTAATTGATTTTTTGCAATTTTTGCAATACTATGGCCAATATGTATTAACGAATTGTTCGTCTTACATGGCTAATGGAGATTGATTATTTTATATGATAAATTAATCAACGTAGAAAAAATTGAGACTAAATCAATTTTGAATCGAAAATTTATGGCTATCTTATTTTACGTAAAAATTCTGAATATGATTCAACGTAGAATTTTTATTGTGCCTTCCTAAGTTTTAAATTGTGAATTTATTACTTACGTGAAAGGGTGGTGATCATGGAAAAATCCCTAATCAATGTGATTGATGTATATATGAATGTATGATGATTATTTATATATTTGGGGTTGTAATTATTAAATGGAGGCTGCGTACTCCTTTTATTTTTCATGTAATCTTTATTTTTAGCATAGTCAATTGTTGATGTAAATGCTACGAGGATTACGTGGAGGAGCCTTTTAAGTCGGCGAGCTCTTTGGGGCCCAATTCTTGAAGAGTTCAAGAAACCAAGAAGAAGCGAAGAGCGGCTCTCCGTTATTAAAATATTAAAATGATTAAATGTGGTCTCATTGGCTCGAGACCCATTAAATCATAATTCCATGATCACCACGTAGGATAGATGTTTATGTGATTGACATCTATTTATTTATTATGATTACGTGAGCATGTTAAACTGGTTAATGTGCAAAGTCAGACTTACCTCACCTAAAATTGCGCCTGCATGAAATCCTAGTTAGGAAAATCACTCGCGTTAGGTACCGAAAGGGCGTTGGTAACGACACCAGCGTAACCAAGTCCCCGAACCCAAAATCTCTGGTTCCGTAGAACTGATCGATCTCTCCCAATCGATCGGTAAGGTTTCCGGTCTACCCTCCAAGAAAGACCGGTGGCGACTCCAAATGCATGCACAATTTGCACATGCCACCACGACCACACTGAAGGTCGAAAGCGATCGACTCTTATCGTCGAAGAATACTCCCGCCGCGATTTGGTATGGGCCTGGGAGGGCTCGCGCCGATCCAAGACCCGTGATCGGTAATCCATTAGCCGCGTCCGCTTCCGGACGGGTCGCGACAGCTGGCGACTCCACTGGGGACTTGTTCTAGAAACTATGGTTCTAGACCTCAAGTGGACTTAGGCCGTAATAAAAATTGAGTGATTTTTCTAACCCTACAGGCGCTCTTGAAGGTGAGGTAAGTCCGCTCACGATAGGTGTTATATGTTTTTGCAGATTGGAGTAATAAGGGGTGTAGTCTGTGATTAACTTTATTTTACGCAGGTGTGGCGTAGGAATGTATGTTGTGTGGATGATTTGAAGTGCTGATTGATAAATTGTTGTGCATGACTTGCATTGTGATGATCACGACACATGGACACACACAACCGCGCCTAAAACCCCAGGCGCCGCCTTTAGGAACACAATAGAAGGAATTGAAAATGGAATCTCCGTGAGGAAAAACACGGGGTAATCCACTTCTCAATTCCGCTCGCTTCGAACTATGGATTGAGTCCCAATGCAACGATAGTTGTGCAATGGAATCGGCTCTTTCTAGAACTCGAGGTGGGAACCTTAACCTTAGGTGCCAAACCCTCTGATTTTTAGAAGTTCACCATCACTTGTCTCATGCGCATGTCTTTGGGCGGTTAGTACACCTAAAATCGCACATAAGTCGACGAGTTGGGTTGGTAAGACTCTCTATCCCTCAAAACTATTACAGTTCATATAAATATAGGCATTTCATTCATTGCATTCTGGTGATTAGATTAAATGCCATTTCAAGGATAGATGCATGTGTTTTTCCCAAACGTCCTTGATAGAAGACGAGGAGGATGATATCCCATGGCGAACACCGAGTGAGCAACAAAGGAGCCTACTATGAACATTATTGAGATATCGTCCAATGAAGATGACGAGTTGGGGCAAGTGATCCGGAAGTCACAGATCGAACTTGGGGCATCCTTAAACGTTAGGATCACATTCCTTGGTTTCATTTTCCATTACTAGTCCTCTTGTATAGGGTTTATTTTTATCGAGGCTTTCTCTATCTCACCCCTTAGAGTGATTGTATTAGGGATCTATTGGTGTATACATTCATATGGAACTCGGTTGTATTTCTTTTGACGGGTCATGGGAATGTGATAGTGGCATTTTCTCTAATCATCCGAATACTCCCAAGTCAAGTTTATAATTCCTTTAGAGGAAACTAAAGTTGAAAATCTTACACGACCTTTTTGGTCGTACAGGGTAATCCAACCCCAATTTCGCTAGAAGGAATTATACACTTGAATTGGTCCATGCATGTCATACGTCACTAAGTAATCCACGATAATTGATCAAGAGTATTGACGTTATTTCGAATTTAATGACGAGATAGATGTCCAAATTGCTCTCGTTCTTAACAAAACGGCCTTGATTTGGATGCCGTATCTTCAATTAAATTTAAAAACACGTCGTTATGCCTTGCATTTTTGACTAATTCGCTCTTCTGAATATTGGTCAAAAGCAATTATCGTGAATTACATTCCTTTCAATAGTATGCTTTCTTTCGAGGAATATTGATAAAAACTTTTCGCACAAGATTAAAACCCTTGTAAAAGTTCTTGTCATTATTAATTACGAGCAAGCATAAGATTGAAAGGGGTCTATGCTTTCTTTTTCAGATTATTCCTTTTGACTCGGTCTTTTCATTTGCAGGTGAAAAACAAGTAGCATAAAGAAATCTTTTCTTGGATAAGTCTGAGGCTATTCTTTCATCTGACCATGAGTGAGTTAGAAAATCAGAACACATCTACTCGACTTATTATGGATCGGCTCATCCAAGTCTAAGATGTCCGGATGCTCGAAGAAATGGATCATATAAAAGCTAAAACAAACACAGGGGCTTTCATTCATTCTTGCCCAAACCAGATCATACAATTCATTGGGGTGGAAAAGTAAAGCAGAAGTGAGCCCTAATCAACGACACAAAGGAGCCCAGCTGGCCCTCCAGGTTATGGATGCTTTGTTTATACGCACCACTCCGCGTATCATGGTCCGCAAGCCTGAGGTGGAGGCGTTTGCGTTCATCATTGACTGCAACAACCTGAGTCTCGTGATCTTCGGCGACTGCTTCCAAGTCCCGAACAAGTCCATTCTCACGAGTTATATCCTCGTTTATGCCGTTGAGCCTTTCTTCCAGCCACTCGCTCCGATTCCTTAGCAGGGCATTACGTCGATCGCGCTCATAGGTAGCCAGAGATAGAGCTAAGTCCTCCACCAGATTCCTCCTCTCGCGTAGCAATGTCGAAACCCGCTCTTTGGCGAACTCAACAGCCTTTTTGTGACTATCGGCCAGGTAGTCAGCCAACGCTAGGCGGTCGGACTGATCCTCATAACGGGCTCGCAAGACACGAGCCACGGTAACTCCCCGATGAGCAGCGCGGTAGACCTCCAAGGAGTTCGTAAAGAGCGTTGGAAAAATATTGTATTCCCTCCCCAACGCGGTACCCTCGAGGGAGGTGATGTCCAGGTCCCCGAACATGACTCTGATCTCATCCTCGGTTTCGGGATGATCGGCTATGTGAGCGTAGCCTCGACCCAAGAGGTTATAGAACTCTTTCCATCGAGTCAAAGCTTCGGCTGAGAAAGTGTGAACTTGGGAAGAAGCCATTTTCGACGGAGATGTGTGTAGTGGAGCGATTAGAGGATGGAAGCAAATTATATGAGAGCGTTAATCTCCCAAACACCAACTCCGCATTTTATAGCGTCTCGAGAGTGGAGAAAAGTTGCAGCAATAATGCTTGTGGAGCCGGGTTAATTAATGTAAAGCGAGGGCTGCTCCTCCCGTGAATCATCAGACATGTCCTGATCCGCAATTTCAGGCCTGACAAATTCGGTCTCGCCATTATTAAAGCTGGGAGGGAGGCGAGCGCAACTATCAAAGAAGCCGCGAAAGGATTGTGTTGTTCCATCACGCATGAAGCTGGGCGGCGAGTGAACAGCTCTGCCACTTAAAAAGAGAAGACAATGCTGAACAGGCATGACTATTGAGGAAAAGTGAAAGGCGAGCGCAACTATCGAAGAAGCCGCGAAAGGATTGTGTTGTTCCATCACGCATGAAGCTGGGCGGCGAATGAACAGCTCTGCCACTTAAAAAGAGAAGACAGTGCTGAACATGCATGACTATTGAGGAAAAGTGAAAGGCGAGCGCAACTATCGAAGAAGCCGCGAAAGGATTGTGTTGTTCCATCACGCATAAAGCTGGGCAGCGAGTGAACAGCTCTGCCACTTAAAAAGAGAAGACAGTGCTGAACAGGCATGACTATCGAGGAAAAGTGAAAGGCGAGCGCTACTATCGAAGAAGCCGCGGAAGGATTTGGTTACCCCTTCGTGTCGGAAAGCTGAGCAGGAGGTAAACAGTTCCGTCGTTTCAAAAACAGAACGCTGAACAGACCTAGCTTTCGAGGAAAAGGAGGCAACAAATCGAAAGAGCGAGTATACAAAAGAGAACAGAGAACCCCGAGTGACGAGTTCGTTGAAAGACCTCAAATTCTCTAGAATCAGATTCGACATCGAAGCCATGGAACTCAACATCGCCGGTGACGAACATCAAGATCGCAGTGGTGACGACGGCAGTGGCCACGACGCTCAACCCCGGAAAAGAAAAAGTCGCCAGCGCTACGCTCGGAAAGAAATCCAGGAGCTTGAAGCTTTCTTCGATGAATGCCCTTGCCCAAACGAGGAACAAAAGATTGAATTGGGCCAGAAGCTGGGAATGAATCCTATGAGAATCCATTTTTGGTTTCAGAATAGACGTTTCAGACTAGGTGTCCAACACAGGCGTAAGGAGATCACGGCCCTAAAAGAGCAGAACCAAAACCTTCAAATGGAAAACATGTGGTATGAGAAAATTCTCAGTACTATTACCTGCCCTGACTGCGGTGGCCCTACCACCCTCAGTAAATTGTTCCCCAGTAAGCCTTCTACGAAGATGGAAGGTGCTCATTTATCCCCCTGCTCCCTTGAGCCATCTCCGGTACAATCAGATCCTGCTAATGGCGCGCATGAGCAGATCGATCCTACAGAAATTATACCAGTGTCTTCGGAGGAAGAAGATACGTGTCATTATGATCGGAGTCACCTCATCGAAGCCCATGAATCTCCTCCACAACAGCTTCCGGTAAGATCAGATACGGTTCAAGAGGAGTTAGAGGTTAGTCGGCAGGCTATCTACGCCACTCTGGACGACGAGAAGAAGAAATTCACTTGGCCCCCGGAGCTTCATCTCAAGTTCTTGGACGCAGTTCGACAGATAGGACTCGACTTCATAGGTCCGACAAGCATACTTAGGGTCATGAACGTACCGGGACTTACCAAGCAATTAGTCGCGAATCACCTTGGTTGCTACAGAAGGGCGTTAGGACAGCGTTATGCAGAACTGAATCCGAGCAATAGACTCGGCTGCGAACCCAGCACCCTTATGACAAATGAGGCCCGGTCGAATCTGGACGACTATTGGGGATTTGATCAGGATATCCTCGCGAGTCATTTCAATATTCCTCAAGAACACGCATCACAAGTGCAACGAGTAAGCACTCCTCCGTCCGAGCAGCAGCTAGTCAGTGTTCATCCTGTCGCAGATCAGCCCACCACGCCCAATGCTCAAGGGTTTGCCCAATTAGAGCATATGGCTTCAGATGATCTAATGGGAGAAAGCTTGGAGCACTCTTATTTCCCTAATCCCCAAGTGGGAGATGCTTGTGGTAGTCAATCGATCAAATCTCCTCTTATAATCCCAGACAAAGATGGAGGTTCCAGTTCGAAAAACCCGTCGGGCGATGCAGCTCAACCTACACATCAATCGTTCGAGGGGTCGGGTGATTTCTTCGATGAAGGACTTGATACCTGGTTCGATCAGTTGGAAGCTATTAAAGGTTGGCAACCATGATCTGCACTTGGTAATGGCACACCTAAGCTGAGGCCAAACTGGTTAGTCATTGGACATGCCCCAAGAAAGAAGGGGATGTACGCGAGAAGGATGTATCTCCTATTGTAAAGTTCTCATCGGTGCATGCGTTTGTTTCTTCAATAGCTAGAGTTGATTCGGCATAATTTTTTTCGCAAACGTCATCTCGTGTGTATACGGTAATTCCTTGTTATTAAGTTCAAGGTAAAATCAGCCCCGACGCGTGAAGGCAGAATTGATAGCATGAGTTACTAGCAGAATGTGATCGAGCTCGAAAGTGAAAGATTACTAGCGGCCCCAAACGCAATGACCGCAAAATCAGGGGCAATCTTTAAGTTTCGAGCAACTACAAATCTATTTCTCACGAGGCATTCAGGTCAATCAAATATAAAGCGTCGGGCTGTGAGAATGATGCGTAGTCAATCTGTTGACACAGGCGAAAAAGGAGTCGCGTAGATCCGAAAGCAAAAACCTTTCTTGGCTAGTCAACAATGCAGAATGAAAGAGCATATATAAACAAACTCGCATTTATTTCATTCAGCAGGAAAGTTTACAAGTGGATCACTGAGGGGGAGCAGTAAACCCAAAATGAGTTCTGACAAGCATCACAAAAAAGCTTAACTGACTCTCCATGCTATCCATGCCTTGCTTACAACCCACACTCCGGGAATCGAGGTCTACAAGCTTGAAGAAAAGGAGACGACATTTCTCCTTAAGTTCGTTCACCTTGGTGTCATAGTACTCGAACTCAAGCTCTAAGTCATGAGCCAGCACCCTCCCGCGAGCTATATCCATGCTCAGGTCTTCAAGCCTTTCCTCCAACCAGGCACACTGGAACCTCAGCACGAAGTTGTGCTGGTCTTGCTCAAAGGCGGTGTCAAAAAGAGCCAGACGCTCCACCAAGTTGTCCCTCTCACGGACCAGCATCGAAACCTGGGCGTGGGCGTATTCAACAGCCCTTTTATGGTTATCGGCCGTCAGCATGGCCAACATCAGGGACTCAGTTCGGTCCTGATAACGGGCTCGCACGATACCAGCCAAAGTGACCTCCCGGCTAGCAACTTCGTAAGCCTGCATGAAATTGTTAAAGAGAGTTGGGAAGATCACAAACTCCCTTTGCAGTTTCGTACCTTCAATACACGCAGTATCCAGGGCCGGAATCAGAGTACGAACTTCAACCTCAGCTTCAGGATGATTGTTTATGTAGCCATAACCCCTACCCAAGAGGTGGTAAAATCTCTCCCATTGGGTCGAAGCTTCAGGTAAGGCAACAGGCATAGAGGAGGAATCCATATGCGATGGAATGACGGAGAAGAGAGTGAGAATGTGAAGAGTGTTTGAGAGGCTGAGTCTGATAAGGCTAAAGTGTTAATCTTCTTGACATCAATCTATCACCTTATAAATGCTCGAGTACAGGGAGAAGTGGTAATAATATTTTATGTGCAGTAGAGCCAAGCGGGTTTCGTTAATGCATCCCCGATGAGTCACGAATCCACCACCGTCCTGTGATCTCGGGTTTTACGAAACATAATGGCGCCGAAAGGTGGGCAGGCTTGTTACTCTAGAGACTGGGCCAGGGGGACAAGCGTAGTGCTCGACAAAGCGAAATCAACGCAAGAGATCTTCAGGCTCCGTTCACGTAGAAAAGAGCAAAAAAGGACAAAGTGAGAATTACGAAGCCTTGAGAAAAACGCTCGTCAAGTAGCCATCACAAAAGGACGAAGTGGGAATCTCGAAACATTGAGAAGAGCGCTCGTCGGGTAGCCATCACCTTTGATCGAAGAACGGTGATCCGGCTCCTTTAACCTCTCAGAATTTGCAGAGAAAGTGAAGATCCAAGGAGGAACAAAGAAAGCTGAGTTAACGGAAAATCAAACAGTGATATCCCGGTCAAAATGTTCAAGGGATTCTGTCATTTACTGGAAGCGCCAGACTTGGAGGTCTCCGAGCTCGAGCTGCTGGAAGAGTTTGAAGATCTCAGGACCGAACCTGACACGAGGGCCATGGAGACCGATCCTTCTAATGATGAAACCCGCGGCTTGGTTAACGAGAACAGTACCCGCGACGGTTATCAGCGTCAGAAAGGGGAATATCTCAAACGCAACACTTCAGGTCAAGTCCATAAACTCGAATTGTTTTTCAGGGAATACCCCTATCCGGACATGGAACAGAAAATCAAAATGGGCCAGGAGATAGGGTGGGAGCCTCGGAAGGTCAAGTGCTGGTTTGAAAACAAACGAACCCGGCTGAAGCAGCAACGCGATCGGCACGAGTTAGCGGTTGTAAGGGAGGAAAATGAAAAGCTTCGAATAAAAAACACTCAGTACAAAAAAGCTCTAAGCATCGCTATTTGCCTGGAGTGCGGTAACCCTGTTCCCACGGACGGAGTATTCACTGAAGAGCCAGATCTGGGGGTTTATAATGCTCATTTGTTGCAATGCCCTTCGCAACATCTTTCGGAACAGGCGGGTACCGCCGAGGATCTACAAGAGGAAACTAGTGCTATAAGGTCAAAGTCGACGCCCATTGTGGAAGGGAACATGCGTCATGACAAGTCGGGTCCGCTCGATGATGAACTCACCATCATGACCAGCCGATCTGAGACCACTAAATCCCCTCCAGAGCAACCTCCAACACGACCAGATTCCGAGAAGAGTAACCGCCAAGTTGCTGACACCACTTCGGCTAGCAAGAAAATAAGATTTCGTTGGACCCCGGAGTTTCATAGCAAATTTGTTGATGCAGTTCAACAGTTGGGGATCAGTTTTGCTTGCCCATTGCGCATACTCGAAATCATGAACGTGCCGGGACTGACTAAAAATATGGTCAAGAATCACCTTTGGCGCTACAAGAAACTACTGAGAGATGGACGAGCGTCGCTAGACCAAGATAGAGGCGGTTCAACACGACCAGATTCCACGAAGAGTAGCCGCCGAGTTGCCAACCCTACTTCGGCTAGCAAGAAAACAAGGTTTTATTGGACCTCGGAGCTTCATAGCAAATTTGTTGATGCAGTTCAACAGTTAGGGATCAGTTTGGCTCGCCCATCGCGCATACTCAAGATCATGAACATGCCGGAATTGGATAGAAATAAAGTCAGGAACCACCTTTGGTGCTACAAAAGACTACTGAGAGATGGACGAGTGGCGCTAGACCAAGAGAGAGGCAGTTCAAGTTTAAACGATGAGCATGGCTGTGATCGCAATCCTCATGAAGCAGGAAGCATCCAATCACCTCTTAACACCGATGGGACTGACAATTACACGGTCGATTGTTCAGGCATCAATCAGAGTACTCCCATGGGTTATCCCAGTACTCCTCAGGAGTATGTACCGCAATTTCAGCAAATCGGGACTCCCCAGTCTGAGCACCGACTGGCCGTTAATACTAGTCCTACAGCGGATCTAACACTGGCAGGAGATGCACATACAATCTTGCGAGACGATTACGGAGATTCCGGCTCGAAGAATCAGGTGGTCCATGACGAAAATGGCAAAAAGATTCCTTCTCCAGTAGTCGACAATACTCAACCTGAGTGTCAGTCGCTCGATGGTTCAGACGATCTCCTTGAAAACATCTATTCTTGGTTCGATCGGCTGAATTCCCCCCTGAGTTACCCTGGTACTCCCCAAGAGTATGTACAACAATTTCAGCAGGTATGGACTCCCCAATTTGAGCACCAACCGATCGTTAGTGTTATTCCTACGGCGAATCCAGCATCGGGTACAAACCTACTGGACAACGATGAAAATACCAACTCGAGAAGTGAGGTTGTTCATGTCGAAAGTAGTGTGAGGAACCCATCGCCAACGGTTGAGGATGCCCGACTTGGGCGTCAATGGCTTGAAATTTCAAGCGAGTCCCTCAGTGAGCAACTCGGCGTGTGGATCACGCATAAACCGAGAAACCAGGTTGTTCATGCCGAAAATGGGAGAAGTCCGTCACCAGCAATTAAGGATGCTCAACTTGGACGACTCGAGCAGTCGGACGATCTCCTGAATGAGCAACTCAGCCTATGGGTCAAGCATTTTGGAACAAGTGCATCTTCGCAGTCGTGACCGGTACCGGCGACCGGACATCTGGTTCGAAGCTCGTGTGCTAAATCATTAGAAGGCTCAGGAGAGTGAGAGGTGAATACATCGAATGAATGTGTTACGGATTTCGTTGTAAAGTTCCCGCGGGAACATTGTAATTAACGCTGAAAACTAACCGCTCTGAGTGTCAACATTACCCTTTGAACGTCTTCGAGCCAAGGGCCATGGATTAATCACTTAATCCGTGGAGCAAATTCCATGAACGATGACTATCACCCGCGGAGCATAATGGGATCTACCCCCATTCAGCACGAAATACGTTTGGTCACGAAGCCTCCCATTTGGTAAAACGATGTATCGTTCCTAAACGATCTTCAACCGAATACCAAAGTAATGTCTCATTTCTTTCCCTTCTCAGGTGTTAAACGTGGATAAATCACCCAAGGAGCCATCTGTTCAAATAACAAAACAGACGTTGCCCAACCGGGGGCAGCTGAACCATTGATATTGCAAATATTCCAAGCATGGATAAGCGGATTTGATAGACGTGGTTCATATCAATACGCGACGTCAGAACGGGATGAGAACCAAGAGTAAAGTTGTATTGTCCCAATTTGTCTTCAATTTGGGAATATGAGTTAACACTTGCTATTTATCCTTGATAGGGACTCACCATCAAGGAGGACAAATTTTGACAACCTGTGTGCACTCGCAGGGGCACACGACCGAGGGTAAGATGTATCGTTCTAATTTTTTGAAAAATTCATGAACGAACAATAACATGTTTCTTCCGCATTTGCAGGGATCTCCAGCCGCGGGGGACAGGTAAGTATCCCTTTCCCCAATCCATTGAAAATGTTGAATAAAAAATAGAGAAGAAAAGAAAAGCTTTTAGAATCTGATGTCTAGAAAAGACATAGGATTCTAACTTCATTGGCATTCATGTTTTGAAACATGAGGTTATCTGAACATGCATTGGGCATCATAAAATCCCATTGACGGGTAAAATTTTTGGAGAAAACGAAAGAGATTTTTCCAATCAAAAGTTGTTCAAAACTTTCAAAAGGACGTTTTCTCAAAAGACGAGAGGCAAAGCCTAGTCCAAACACGTCCTATACACACTTAAGAGAGAAATGGAGCGGATAAGACAGCAGAATCTGGACCTACGGAAGTAGGGACCATTCGCAGCGATTACATGGGTTGGGACGACGGAGGCATTCGTTTCATATCCCCCAAACACTACAGGTGACCGTTGATAACCCCTTTGAACGGCGGTTTTCATTCTTAACCCTGTCAAGAACCACCCCACATCGGGGCAAAATGGAGGTGAGTCCAGCAGCATCAGGAGAAAATGGTTAGAAATTTTCTTGCTCGGACTAACATTAATCTTTGTGTGTTGTTTATATGGTAATCCAAGTGCCATAGGATGATGAGAAGCATTCATTTCTCTATCCCACACACCGAATCCTTTGCATAGCCAAGTTGAGCCTGCAGAATCATTTCATAAACCCGTTGGTGATCATTGCACATTCCAAGACGGATGCAGCATCACTTCAGAAACGAAGAAGTTCAAGACTTAGGGTTTGCAAAAGAATTCCTAAGTTAATGTTTAACCTTGTTAGACCTTTGATCATAGGTCTAACGCGATCCTATGAAGATGAGAAAAAGTGGGATTTCAAAAATCAATGAGAAAAATCCACGGCATCGAGAAAAAGCAAAGTGCCTGGTAAAAGCAAGGCCGATGCTCATGAAAGCTGTTTGCTTGATCCCCAGTGAAACTTGGATGAAAAAAAAAAAATTCTTAAAGGAGTCAAATAAAAAAAAAGCTGCTCCCCAAATGCTGCCAAGCACAGAACAAAGACATGGAGAGAGTCGGTCTCTGAATGCAACAAGGGACGCTCTCTAAAGAGCTGGTGCACACCTCAAAATCGGTTGTACACCTCAAAAACTAAAGATGCAGAAAGGAAAAGACAGGAGGTAAATCAGCAATGATCACCAATGTCAAACTCGTCATGAATTCTGGGCCAAAAACAAGCCTTTTTCGGTCCCCAATCCTACCAACATCATAACCCTGAAACAGTCTTCTCTGACTAAGACACTTGGGTTAACATACAGCTCAGCTCGAAGAAGTACGAGCAAGACTATTTCTTTCTCATTTTGCAGGGTTCTTGACTTGTAAACCCGGAGCAGATGGTGAAAACTTTCATTCAATGACCTTGACTCAAAAGTGAGTCCCCCTTGAAGACCAATATCCAAGCCCAACATTACGGTCCCGTGGAAGACCTCCCGACCGATCAAAATGTATGCGCTGCGAATGAGCCTAAAACCTAGGCACGGGTTAGTAGGGAATCGAGTGTATCCCCTATAAAAAAACACGATCGCAAAACAGGTGAGAAGACCTCATTGTCGAGAAATATTCCAATTGATGTTTTGAACAAACTCTTTTTGGAATTTTCAAACTGTTGATCCAGATTTTCCGTGCAAGGGATTTGTGATCACATTTGCATGTTGCAAGAATGCTTTGGATAACCCCCAGCATCAAAATGCACATTTCATGATTAAAACTTAAATCATACGGTTTTGTCAAAATGGACAGCCGTGGTCTTCCCAAAGATTACTAACGTTTTCTTGGTGAAGAAAAATCTTTCAGGCTCAAACTTATGCAGGATACTTGGAGAACCCAACTCCCAGAATGTCGCCTCAACAGACTCAAGTGAAGTTTTGTCAAAATAAAATCTTTCACTGCTTCAAAAAACTGAATTCCCGACAAACTTCGGGGTCTCAAAAAAAGGGGAAGAAAAATCCTTTTAAAAGAAAAAGTCCTATCAGACGTGGAGAACCCTCGTCCCAGGACCCATTTTCAAAATATCAAACAGTCTCATCGGACGTGGAGAACCCTCGTCATGAGACCCCTTTTCAAACATGGTAGATACCGCCTGAAGGGTCAACACAAGGTAGAAACCGCCTGAAGGGTCAACTCATGGTAGATACCGCCTGAAGGGTCAAACCAAGGTAGATACCGCCTGAAGGGTCAACACATGGTAGAAACCGCCTGAAGGGTCAACACAAGGTAGATACCGCCTGAAGGGTCAAACTCAAGGTAGAAACCGCCTGAAGGGTCAAACTCATGGTAGATACCGCCTGAAGGGTCAGCACAAGGTAGAAACCGCCTGAAGGGTCAAACTCATGGTAGATACCGCCTGAAGGGTCAGCACAAGGTAGAAACCGCCTGAAGGGTCAAACCAAGGTAGAAACCGCCTGAAGGGTCAACTCAAGGTAGAAACCGCCTGAAGGGTCAAACCACGGTAGATACCGCCTGAAGGGTCAAATATGGTAGAAACCGCCTGAAGGATCAGCCTAATGGTCCGATCCACCATACAGATCAAAACCTTGACAAATTCCAAACACGGAAAGAGTCGTTTCCCTAGGTAAACCTTACAGTAGGTGAACCATTTCTGATTCGATCCACCATACGGATCAAAATCCTTGGCAAATCCCAAAGTGTGGGACGCGCCTTCCTTAGGTTCCTACCAGTTAGGAATCCCATAATGGTATGACCTACCATACAGGTCAGAGCTTAATCTCCCTAGGATATTCTGAATGACGAGTCCTAGGTATCTGCTTGAAAGTTGTCGCAACCGGCAGCATCAGACAGGTGAGCTTCAGGTAAGCCTCTCTCACTCCGGCCCATGTTCAAATTGTTAAAGCAAACCGGGGATTAATTTGAGCTTTCATCAAAGGGCCTTAAGCGATCCAATGTCGTAGCATTTCTTCTCTCATTTTCCCAGTTGAGTCGGTTAGAAATCAGGTGCCACCTTATCTTTGAGAGAAACCTCTAACGAGATTCCTCTCAAAGAGGGGCAGCTGTTGACACCTGATTTTTGACCATTTATTATTGTGATTTTTATTCTTTAAAATTAATTAAAAATATCAAAAAAGGTCATAAAATCACAAAATCAACTTTGGAAGCCTTGGCCTAGCCTCGGGGACCAATTTTGAACAAAAAATATTTTTTGGTATTTTATAATATTTTTCGAATTTATTTAATTATAAAAATACCCAAAAAATCAGAAAAATACCATTCGTGGTCAGAAAAATACACAAAAATATTCAATAATTTTGTTTTAATTTCATCTTCAAGTGTGTCACCTTAAATCTTGAAAATTTGGCTCGGGTCACTATGTTTCTTCACAAACATAAACTCGAACCGAGCAAAAAATTCCTTTGCGAGTCTTTTAGTTTTCAATTCTCACTTTTTATAAGCTATGACATTGGATTCTAAAGTCTTAAAGTGCAATTAGGTCAATTTGCCCTCCAATTTAATCAATTTTTACCAAAAGGGCTTAATTGCACATTTTTCTTTCAATTAGTCCCCGGTTTCACGGATGTATACGTATGCTCTACGTATTTATACGTCATACGTATTTATACGTTATGCATATTTGTATTGTTTGGTAACCTCTTTAACTCTTGTAATAATAATAATGGTTATTATTTTTAACACCTTTGTTAGTGCTTTTTTTTTTAGCATTTTTGTATTGTGAGTGCTATTGTTAGTGTTATTTTTAAATAGCATTTTTGTATTATAAATTGTGAGTGCTATTGTTAGTGCTATTTTTAAATGACATTTATTTATCATAAATTGTGAGTGCTATTGTTAGTGCTATTTTTAAATGACATTTATTTATCATAAATTGTGAGTGCTATTATTAGATAGAATTTATAATTGTTAGTGCTATTTTTAAATAGCATTTTTATATTATAAATTGTGAGTGCTATTGTTAGTGCTATTTTTAAATATCATTTTTGTATTATAAATTGTGAGTGCTATTGTTAGTGCTATTTTTAAATGTCATTTATTTGTGAGTGCTATTATTAGATAGAATTTATAATTGTTAGTGCTATTTTTAAATAGCATTTTTGTATTATAAATTGTGAGTGCTATTGTTAGTGCTATTTTTAAATGTCATTTATTTGTGAGTGCTATTTTTAGATAGAATTTATAATTGTTAGTGCTATTTTTAAATACAATTTATTGGAAGGTATTTTTGGCTATAAAAGGATGGCAAGAGTTTTGAGGTTGGAAGGGGAGAGACATTTTGTAGAGTGTGCAAATTTTTGAGAGCTTAGAGAGAAGAACACAAACACTCTCTATATTCTTATAATCTTGAGTGAGCAAAATATACTAAGTTCGGAATATTGATTCCGCATATTGCTAGCACAATTGTTGTGGAGTTATTAGTCGTCTCCCCGTTCGTCAATTGGTGGTGCGTCCGAACTAGATGCCTAACACTTGTGGAGGCTGAGATCGAAGAACATCGAACCGACACCTCCGTTCAAGCACGCTACGAGAGGTAATCTATTTACTCCCTTTGAGACTTTGTGATTTTTTTTTCGATTGAAATGCACGAAGTACGCCTCTGGAGATACATGTATGGGTTGTTATTTATTTCCGCTACGTGTTACGTGGATCCCAACAGTGGTATCAGAGCCAATCCTTAGGTGTTTTCGTGCATTTAATTGATTTTTTGCAATTTTTGCAATACTATGGCCAATATGTATTAACGAATTGTTCTTCTTACATGGCTAATGGAGATTGATTATTTTATATGATAAATTAATCAACGTAGAAAAAATTGAGACTAAATCAATTTTGAATCGAAAATTTATGGCTATCTTATTTTACGTAAAAATTCTGAATATGATTCAACGTAGAATTTTTATTGTGCCTTCCTAAGTTTTAAATTGTGAATTTATTACTTACGTGAAAGGGTGGTGATCATGGAAAAATCCCTAATCAATGTGATTGATGTATATATGAATGTATGATGATTATTTATATATTTGGGGTTGTAATTATTAAATGGAGGCTGCGTACTCCTTTTATTTTTCATGTAATCTTTATTTTTAGCATAGTCAATTGTTGATGTAAATGCTACGAGGATTACGTGGAGGAGCCTTTTAAGTCGGCGAGCTCTTTGGGGCCCAATTCTTGAAGAGTTCAAGAAACCAAGAAGAAGCGAAGAGCGGCTCTCCGTTATTAAAATATTAAAATGATTAAATGTGGTCTCATTGGCTCGAGACCCATTAAATCATAATTCCATGATCACCACGTAGGATAGATGTTTATGTGATTGACATCTATTTATTTATTATGATTACGTGAGCATGTTAAACTGGTTAATGTGCAAAGTCAGACTTACCTCACCTAAAATTGCGCCTGCATGAAATCCTAGTTAGGAAAATCACTCGCGTTAGGTACCGAAAGGGCGTTGGTAACGACACCAGCGTAACCAAGTCCCCGAACCCAAAATCTCTGGTTCCGTAGAACTGATCGATCTCTCCCAATCGATCGGTAAGGTTTCCGGTCTACCCTCCAAGAAAGACCGGTGGCGACTCCAAATGCATGCACAATTTGCACATGCCACCACGACCACACTGAAGGTCGAAAGCGATCGACTCTTATCGTCGAAGAATACTCCCGCCGCGATTTGGTATGGGCCTGGGAGGGCTCGCGCCGATCCAAGACCCGTGATCGGTAATCCATTAGCCGCGTCCGCTTCCGGACGGGTCGCGACATCAGGCTGTATGACACTGCAAAAGATATACGGGAAGCATTGAAGAATAGATTTGGACAGACTTCGGTCACCAAACTGAGGCAGCTGACAATCAGATTCGACACATATAAAATGCCACACGGGCATAATATGAAACAACATTTGAGAAAGATGTCGAACATGATTAATGAGCTGAAAGATGCTGGCCACATATTATCTGTTGAGCAGCAAGTGCAGGCGGTGATTCGCTCTTTGCCCTCTAATTGGGAACACATGAAAGTCAACCTGACCCACAACGAAAATGTGAAAACATTTGAGGATGCTATGCGCCACCTAGAGCTGGAAGAGGACCGCCTTCTGGCGGCTAAAGTACAATCCAATGTGTATTTTGCTGGCTCTGGTCCATATGGAGCTTCGGGCTCCAAGCGCAAGTATCCTGGCAGGTTTATTAAGAGGGGAGGAAGAGGAGCTGAGCCATCTGGCAAGAAACCAAAGTTTGACAAGCATGGCAAAGGGAAGCGTCCCGTCAAGAAAAACATTTCAAGGGTGAAATGTTATAATTGTGGCAAGAAGGGTCACTTCGCTCGCGATTGTAGTGAGCCGAAGAAGGTAGAAACCCTTGATACACTTGAAAGTATTTGTTATGTATCAAGTTCTGTCTTTCTAACTGAATCTCATCCTTTGTGGACTGTAGATTCAGGCGCCACAGACCATGTAGCCAGAGACAGGAATACCTTTGTGGAATTTCGACGGATACCACGAGGAGCAAAATGGATTTATGTGGGAAATAACTCCAGAGTGGAAGTTAAAGGAATTGGCACTTGCCAACTCATCATGCGCGGTGGTCGCACTTTGAACCTACATGATGTCTTATATGCTCCAGAGATCCGTCGAAATCTGGTTTCTGTATTGGTTTTAATCAAGCTTGGTTTTTCTATGAACTTTCATGACAATGGTGTGAACTTGTTGTTGGGTATAAGTTTTTATGGTTCCGGAATTTTTAATGATGGCTTCATAGTGTTGGATGTTGAGAACACAAATTTGAATATTTGTTATTCCCTATTTACATCTACAAGTTCTGTTGAAAGTGATGTGAATATGTGGCATGCTAGGCTTGGCCATATTGGCCAACATCGTATGATGAGACTAGCCAAAGAAGGCCTGTTGGGCAATATTGAAAAAGTGGAATTGTCCACTTGTGAGCATTGCCTAGTGGGGAAATCAACTCGAAAGCCATTTGGAAAAGGAACAAGAGCTGAATTTCCATTGCAATTAATTCATACTGACGCCTGTGGCCCAATGAATGTGAGGGCGAGGCACGGGGCTGTATACTTCATCACATTTATTGATGATTACACTCGATTCGGATATGTCTACTTGATTTCTCATAAATCTGAAGCATTGGGTTGCTTTAGAAAATTTATGACCTTAGTGGAAAATCAATTAGATAAGAAAATAAAAACATTAAGATCCGATCGAGGCCGGGAATATTTATCTGATGAGTTCAGAAATTTATGTGATGAAAAGGGAATAGAAAGACAATTGTCTATTCCATATACTCCGCAGCAAAATGGTGTTGCAGAAAGAAGAAACAGAACCCTCATGGAAATGGTTAGGTCTATGATGGCACAGACTAATTTGCCTATCACCTTTTGGGGCGATGCTTTGTTAACTGCCGTCTATATTCTTAATCGTGTGCCTACAAAATCAGTCTCTTCCACTCCATATGAGTTGTGGACGGGTCGAAAACCTGAATTGAGCTTTCTTAAGCCTTGGGGTTGTGCTGCCTATACTCATGAGTCCACTCATAAATATGGAAAATTGGGACCAAGAGGTAAAAAGAGTATCTTTAGAAGATACTCGGAACACTCAAAAGGGTATGTGTTCATAGGCGAGCAAGAAAGCGGAAGTATGATTGAATTTGAATCTTGAGACGTCACATTCTTAGAGAATGAGTTTCCAAAAAAGGGCGAAATAGGTGATAGTTATTCCCTATTTGAAACATTGGATAAAGATAATAAGACGATTGGACATAATGATCCAAGTGGGAGCAATATGAGAAGTTGGGAGTTGAGTACAGACCTATCTCAATTGCCACCACTTGGTGAAGAAGCACCATTATCTGGTCCGAGTGGGAGCATAGTGGAGGAAGATGTACCTCTGGTACCCATGACGCAATCTCCTCCACGGAGAACAAGTCGCAAAAGCATTCCCCGTCAACGCTTTGAAATTGAAGGGGAAGCTTTCATGATCGCTCCATTAGAAGAGGATGAGCCAAGGAATGTAAATGAGGCTCTATCATGCCCTAATAAAGAAAAGTGGATGAACGCAATGGTGGAAGAAATGGAGTCAATGAAATCAAACCATGTTTGGGAACTGGTTGACCTTCCAAAAGGACGCAGAGCCATTGGGAACAAATGGGTTCTCAAAATAAAGCGTAAGGCTGATGGCTCTATTGAGAGATAGAAGGCTCAACTTGTAGCGAAAGGGTATAACCAACATGAAGGAGTTGACTATGAAGAAACTTTTTCACCTGTGGTAAGATTTACCTCAATTCGCCTTATTCTGGCTATAGTGGCAATTCTGGATCTTGAACTACATCAGATGGATGTAAAGACTGCTTTTCTCAATGGAGAATTAGAAGAAGAAATCTACATGGACCAACCTGTTGGGTTTGTCAATAAAGGCCAAGAACAAAAGGTTTGTCGACTTTTGAGATCAATTTATGGCCTTAAGCAGTCTTCGAGACAATGGTATATACGTTTTCATAATGCCATAGTGGCATATGATTTTGAAATGATTAATGAAGATAATTGCGTATATATCAAAAGATCCAAAGGTCACTTTGTAATTATATCATTATATGTTGATGATATATTAATTGCCGGAAGCAATATGGATATGGTAAAGACAGTCAAAAGTTGGCTATCTTCCAATTTTGAAATGAAAAATATGGGTGAAACTTCATACATTCTCGGAGTTAAGATTTCGAGAAATCGTTCGAAAAAGTTGTTGTCCCTTTCACAAGAGACTTACATTAAAAAGGTCATTGAACGATTTGGTATGCGAGATTGTAAACCCATTGATACTCCTATTGCAAAAGGTGAAAGTCTGAGCCGTAGAATGTGTCCTAAGACTTCGCAAGAACAAGAACGTATGAAGAACGTTCCTTATGCAAGTGTCGTTGGAAGCTTAATGTATGCTATGATGTGTACAAGACCTGATATTTGTTATGTAGTTGGAATGGTAAGTAGATACCAATCCAATCCAGGTCAAGCACATTGGGCTGCTGTCAAGAGAATCATGAGATATCTGAAAGGTACTGCTGACTATACGCTGAGTTATCAAGGAGCTGATCTGCACCTTGAAGGCTATACAAATGCTGATTGGGGAGGAGATTTAGATGAGAGAAAATCTACCTCTGGAAATGTATTCTTGCTGAACAATGGCCCAATATCATGGAGCAGTAAGAAGCAGAATTGCATAGCGTTATCTACCATGGAAGCCGAGTTCGTGGCTTTTTCAACATCAGCACAAGAGAGTGTTTGGCTTAGGAGATTTTTGGATCACTTAGGTGTTTCTAACGATGCTGTAAATCCAGTTTTGGTATACTGTGATAGCCAAGCAGCAATTGCCTACACCAAAGATCCCAAGTTCCATTGTAAGACCAAACACATAGACATTAAATATAACTATGTTAAAGACATGGTTGCACGAAAGGATGTGAACATACAGTATATTTCTACGTATAGAATGTTAGCAGATCCGATGACGAAGCAAATTCCTAGAGATGCATTTGATGGTAATGTGAAATCTCTTGGACTGCGTAGAATGTAATAAACTGAGTATTGTATTTCCCTGAGGGTTCACAGTCAATAATTTTTTTTTTTAGATTATTGTCTATGAGTTGCTTATGATATTTATGGATTATAAAGCTCAGTGCTTTATATTTGAAAATGTATGTCGGACAGATAAGAGATTAGCCCACTCACACGAGTAATCACCTCTATTTACTGCGTGATGAATAGGGATGAGACGAAATTTAAGCTCTTTATCTAAGTGATGATTAAGAATTCGAGCTTAAATATTGATGTCGCCTTAACGGAATGTTAAGATGAGGACTTGTTACTAATAAAAGTCCAAAAGTGAAATAATCCTTAAATTTTCACTTTATCTGTCTTTATTGCCAGATGAGAGTTCTGATGGATACTCTTGGCTGGAGTTGTTACGTGAACTCAAGATAGACATTGAGTGTGTCTATATTATCATCTGTACGGTATTTAAAAGGAAAGACATACGCTCCGAAGGGAAGGAGAAAATACCGTAATACGTACTTCATATTACGTATGCATAGGACGACCGATGAGAGAGGCAAAAGTGTTGATCTCAACTTTTGAAGCTGTGTGAGACTCTCGAGGATATGAGTTCCTCATCATTTGTGCCCTCATGACTTCTCATTATTCTCAAGATTTCTATTTGGTGTTCGCTATCTTAGAATGTTGCCTATGGTCATGGATTTGATTCGATCTAAAGGGACATTCCTAGAAAAGCGTGCTAGACTGAAATTGAGAGGTTTAGTGAAGAAGGAAGATCGATTTAGTTCTGGAAGTCACATGATAGATTATATTCACAGACCGGTCAGTTATGATTATTGAGTGTGATCATAACTGTGAATATATATCATATCACATTCAAATGAGATTGAGAGAAAAGAGATACATATGTGACTATTCGATCTAGGGTACTGCATACTATAATCCATTTGGGATTATGTTCAAATTTAAGAGCTGTCATATACTCCCAACGGATGTATGACAACGAGCTCTCAGAGTATGCTGGTCGCACGAATTATTAGCCCATATGAACATTGCAGTGAAAGAGTGAAACATAGAGAAATTTTGCCCTTTATGGGCGAGTGGGAGATGTTGGAAAAATTGCGCCCATCAAGGGCACAATCTAAGGCATATTAATTATTGCCTTTGTGGCAATATGGAATATTGCCAATATTCCAATTATGGTGGATATAGGAAAGGAGATAATTAACTTTCCTATTCGACTCTAAAAGGATGTGTAAGGAATGTCCTATATACACCCCTCTGAACGTACGTCGTTCAGTTAGTCGACAGAAACACCCAGACAAAAATTCTCTCGTTCTTCCATCTCTCTTGTTTTACAGGGATTTCTGAGGAATCAAGGGCAAACGGCTACAGGATCGTTGTCCCTTTGTTACTGCTTTTGGGGGTTTCTAATTTGTGGAAATCGAGGTAAGTCCAATTCTTGTGATTTACCTTTACGATCAGTAATTCAAGCAGATCTATGGCACGTGTTGTATAGAATTCCGCTGCGTATATGTATGTATAGAATATAGATCCGTTTCCTTCATTTAGGTTCTCTATTAGATGGTCATTTGGCTAAGGTTCCGCCTATTTCAATCCTGTTCTTCAGGCGGTCGTACAATACATGGCTGATCACGTGTCTAACAGAGATTCCAAGTCCAAACCGACAAAGAAGAAGAAGAGAAAGTGGTTCCAGTACCGGCTCTGGTTCTGCTTTGGTGCTTAGCCTAGTCAAACTTCCGCAGCGAAGTACCTAGCCTGAGCTTAACTCGCATATATCATCGTTGTTTCCATGTCTATTTATTCAACCATTCTTTTGTGTGAAAATCTTCCCCCGATATCAATTTGTGATATCGAAATTCTTTATTTATCACAGTTCGATTTGTAATTCATGCTCTGACAAAATTTTTAAACTTATTTGCTCTGACTTCTGGGGTCATTTCTCAGGTGCTACCATACAATCAACTAATGCTGGAATTAGATGTTGTAAATGTGCGAGAACTTGAAGATTTTCTTTTTAACGAGTGCATGTATGCGGTAAGTTCTCCGCCAGCTTCATCAAATATATCCTTGCACCACCATGATTTGGATCTTGTCGTCTGAACTTTGGCTTTCCTTCTCTTTCAGACATTTCTCGTGCTAAAAAAGTAAAATTAATTCAAATCTGCAAATCCTCATGTTTAGTTGAGCATCAACTTTGTTTCTGGCAGCTGTCTTTCTTTGGGTAGAAGTGAAGAGAAAATATTACATAAGTTGGGAACTTGTATTTGCATAATGAACAATTGAGGCTCAATGAATGTGCTTATATTTGTTATCTGTCTTTTCAGGGTATAGTATAGTTAGAGGAAAGCTTGATCAGTTGAGAAGATGCTTCGAGGTATGAAATTCTTACAATGGTGGAATTTATTTTTCCCCTTGATCGACACTGTTTGTCTTTGGTTGTATATTGTGATGTGAATTTTTATGTCGGGTGCATTGCAGGTGCAATTTGCTGCTGGGAGGGATTTGAGACCCGGACAACTTGGGAATATGATAAAAACACTATCAAACTGGTAAGTTATCTTTGTTTCTTGCATGGAACATAGCCTCAGAGTAGACAAGTGGAAAAATCCATGCTCTACAATAATGTGTTACTTCTTAACCACATCAAGCTTGGCACTTCGTCTATTATTCATTTCATAACATCATGGTAGTTTCACTAACATATTTAGTTAAAGTCATTTAATTGTTAATTAATTGGGAGGAGATCAAAGTTGGATCATTAGTGGTCTATTGGATCTGGTGGTGGTGGAATGGTGGATGATGGCAGTGATGGGTAGCACTATTTCTGATGATTGATGATGACAGTGGTGGTAGTTTAGGTGGAAACTATGGTGAAGGTGGCTGTAATAGAGATGGTTTTATGGCAATGATGATGGTGGTGATGATGACGTGGGTGGGAAGTGTGGCGACAGTGGCGGTGGTAGATTAGTTAATTAATTTGCCAATTATTTGATTGGTGGATGAAAGCTTGTCCTTTTAGTTCTAACAGAAGAAAACAATCTCAATTAGGTGGAAGAACATGCCTGTTATTGTTTTAATTGGCACTCTTGTTTTCCGATTTCTCCATGAGTAGGCCTAACATGTTTCTCGAATGCACTATACATAGAGATGCAGTCAAGCATTCTAGCCGAAAAAGGATCCTTCGAGTTATAAAGTTTTAGTCAGAATGACTTGCGCCTTTGAATGACTTCTGAGGCGCAAGCCATTCATTTTTGATCTTGTAAAAGCTGCATTTAGCACATCTAGAGTTTGAAAACTTATTTGAGTGGTTGACCTGAATGCGGTGATTGCATACGTTGATCTGATGTAATAAAACTGATTCCTAGGTTGAGTACATCCGACAATCTTCTTCATTCTATTCAAGAAAAGATAAAATGGGCAGATACTATGAGTGAGATGGACAAGAAACACATAAAGGATGTCGAAGAGAGGGTGGAAGAGGGGAAGAAGTCTCTTTCTCTCAAGGTCAGTAGACCCATGCTTATCCTTTCGATTGACGTCTATTTTCTTTGCATAGCTTTTGCACTCATCAGGTTTTGCGCTGAGTAAATCTCTCCTTCTCTCATAAATATTGGATTGTACCTTCTTAAGCTTGTAAGTTTGTTTTCTTCAAGTTTTCATGCAATCTCATGACCACATAAAGCTACTAGCTAGAATTATGAGTACGTATTAAATAGTTGCTTGGCACAGGTGATCTTACTCCACCAATTCTGAATAAAGAATAGAAAAATGTGGTATAAGTTGCAGTGGCGAGCTTCATTTACACAATCGAGCTTTAATATCTTCTGTGTCTTGCTGAATAGCTTGCAATGCTTATGGAGATAAATGCTATTGAAATTGCCATATTACTTGAGTATGCTAATACACGCACACGCACGCGCACACGTTTACGTTTGTATGTATATGGGTGTGTACATTTATTGGTTGCATCAATCCTTGCTCAAGTTCTGGGAGACGTTGGTCGATGTGGCTTACTTACGTTCTGGCAGAAGTTACACCCTGTAAGCAGGCTGACATTGACTTCCGAGGGCATGAGATCTACTTTGAACCTGGCGGAGTGATGGACTATGAAGAAGATAGAGGAGGCCGACCCAAGAGGTAACTACACATAGAGTTTCTTATCCAGTCGTGGAATGTAGCATGGGAATTGACACATTGTATGGGTGACTATTAGCATTTCTAGTTTCATTTGTAGTTGCTCCTCCTTACAGTTATGTTGAAATGCTTTCCTTGGTTTGTTACACCTATCTTTATGGTATGTTAAAATAAATAAATAAATGCGATTGGCATAGAAATTGCCAAAGTCAGTTGTGAGACCAGTTTTAGTCTATTTCTTGAGCTGACCCAGATTGTGCTCATATTCAGTACGGTTACAATAAGATGGCACCTGATTTTTTGTTGATTTTAGATTATTGCTTATTTGGTTAATGCACCTCATAATATGCAGGAGGTGTCACCCCGTATAGATAGATTGCGAACTTTCTGCATGGGATTTTGATGCAACCAGCCAGAATTTTCGCAAGGCATTGTGGTGCAGACGAAGCGACAGGCCTTTCCTTGACATTGAATTTTCAGTTGATATTTGAAAAATCACTGGCTTGTCTTGTTAGGGTTGCTATTTATTGAATGGACAAAACCTACATCGTATTTGATGGCAACGGCTGAAATTTTACATAGCGGAATACCATAAGTCTTTAGGATTTGTTGCCATTGAGCTTTTTCAATGTTTCTGGCGCCATTAGCCGCACATTTCGTGTAACTGTCGTCGTTTTATTTTTACTTTTTATTGGTTATAAGTTATCACAAGTCTCGCCCTTCTTGCTAGCTGCAATAGTTCGTGGAATCGAGCATTTTGATCTCATTGCGGATGCGGAGGCATTGAACTCGATCTTCAAAACCATTGAATTTGCCGAGGTATCAGATTTATCATAGTTATATGTACATCCATGAATTCACTGCGGTATCAGAGTTATGTGCACTGACGCGCTGTCGATCCAACGCTCAGGCATGAAAGAAGACTAGCGTTATTTCTTCCTCGTTGTCATGATTTTTAAACCTCCGTGGTCAGACATGTAAGTAGACCTCTCACGACGTCGGACCTCGTGAGATGCGAAGATGTGCATAATTCTATGGTTTCACAATCAAGCGATGAAAATATTATTCGTGCGTAGTGAAGGGAGTGAATATTCGAGGCCGATAGCTCACGATGGCGGCAACTGTAACGCCTTCTAAAGTGGAGGGTGCTTGTACTTGGCACGGACCGTCGACTCAAGCTTATAGAAATCTACTCGATTGACTAAAAATATCATTGACTCAATAAGTCCATATTAGTGCATTTGAAGGGGAAGAAAAGGTCCATTTACATCCATTTACGATAAAATCTTGTTAAGACCGAGTGCTAAAATCTAAAAAGTGCACTCAAGTTCAGAAACTTGTGAAATTAGTGCAATCAAGTAACTCCGTGATGAGCTTTTGTGGACTAGTTTTAATTCATATCACTTATAGTTTGTTAAGTTGTCATACTTTATTCTTGATTTTTACACATTCACATTTTATGCATAACTTACAGGGGCCTGCGTGGGACATTGTAACAACGTACTGTTTTAACTTTACACGAGACGCCTTGATTTATTTTTTATTTTTCCTCTTTATCTTTATTTATTTAACTTTACCGGTCGAGTATTTTTGTATGGCCATGCAGATTTCCATGTTTAGGAATACAAATTGAAAAGATTACATGAGACAAGGCATTACCCAAAAAGAGAAGTTACCAGCATCAGGCTTTAGATAAAAATAGCGTAATTACTCGAAATTTTGTAAGAAGCTTTTACAACCTTACTCGCCTCCTAAACGACCTAGAATAGGTTAGGGGCGACTATAGTCACATTTGATTGATAATAAATAAGAAAGCAAGTTGCAGTGTTTTAGAAATCTACGCAGAGCGCTCACGAGAGAGCTATAGGCCTTTACCTAGCAAACTGCTAAACCCTCTCAAGGTTGATCTCGAAAGGGTTGCGGCCCCATCAGGCGGCAATAGTTTTCACTGATGGTGTATCAAAGGAAAACTTGAGAGGACTTGCTACATATGAAAATCAAACATTTGTATAATCGACACAAGGACACTGATCAAGTCGCTACGTTCATCAGGATTCCCCTTGATTGAGGGATCAATAGGAAGAGGAAAGGATATGAATCGTCTGTTTGATGAATTTCGTTTGACAGTGAGATCGTTCGGTCGCATAATGCATTTCACAGACACCTGCTATGTTTGCAAAAGATTAATGTTGAGGTCAGATGACCTTCGCCCGCAGCAAGATTAATTCAAAGCATGGATGCCTACGGGGAAGATGATTTACAGAAACAATGAAGAAGAGGTCGTCGGAGTAACAAGATCCTGCTCCAGCTCAATTTAAACTGACCAGTGTTGGTCTCATATTCTGGTCTACATAATAAACCTACACAAGCTGAAGCCACCGTTGCATGTGAAGAGGATCGGTTGAGCCCGTGATATTGCATGCGGAAGGTGAAGCATCAGTCTAACATAAGGATTTTCAGTACATTCCTTAGCAACACAAGAATAACGAACTCACAGGCTTCTTTCTGTACGTGTCTGTCAAGTTGGTAAAAATCAAAAGAATAACAACTTCCAACGTGCTCGTTCTGATAGGAATGACATGATTTGAGGAGTAATGTAAAGGCGACATCATCCGAGACAGAGCAAAGATAAAAACATTTTTTTTGGGTAAAGAGAGCAAAGATAAAAACTTTCAAGCCATGCAACTGTTTGTACATCCATATAATTCTGATCAAGACGAACTTCACTGGAAAAAAAAAATGCAGCCTAACCCTTACGGAAGGAGCTATTGACCAAGAATATTTACTCAAGTCTCCCTACCTTCACGGAACGAACGCTATTAAAAGCAAGGATGAAACCAATCTAGACCAGGCTATGGACTTTGAATGATGGGACAATTACAGCAAGGCCATTCAGTCCAAAAACACGCATCTTCTGCCACCTTGTCCATGTTGATGGCATTTCTAGCAGGGGCATTAGTCACTCAACTACTCAGGAACTGAGACTGAGAAGCTAGGCGGTCTCAGGTCAACTCCTAGTTCCTTTTTTAATGAATCGATCAAAATTTTTCTCTAGGGGAGAAGTAGTTCCTGAGAGGATTAATTAATAGCAAAGTCCAGGTGTTGTAATACTTCACAATCTGTTTTAGTAAAAAAGGAAATTACCAGTTGAACCCTGGACCTTTTCACTATATTTCCCACTTTTTTCGACAACTCCATCATTTTCCACCTGCATCAGAAGACACATAATTTTCAACAAAGATATGAGTAAGTGAGTATCATCACTACAGGAACATGAAAAAAAAAATCCCTCTTGTCACTGTAATAAACAATTGAAAGAGCAGGAGCGCCCAAAAAAAAAGAAGAGCATTGTGCCAGTTCTGGCCAAAGAAAAGAGTATTGCTAAATTAACAGACCCTTGCTTCAGATGTAATGCTGTTGTCACCATCACTTGAGAACTGAACAAGCAGATAGTTGACCCAAATTGAACAAAAAAGTAGGCAGACATAACAAGTAAAAGCTGACCCACTGAGAGCTGGACATCAATGTGCAACCTCCACAATGGCAATCGGAGAAAAATATTGTCCTTAAAAACTCGTTGCAAACCCAACCATCAGTTAAGTTGTAATAGATTTCAACCATAATTGTGGGAATTTCGCATTCCTAATCTTCCTAAACTACTTAGTAACACTGTAAGGTGCATAGGTTAACTTCAGTGGGTGAGTTCTACCTGACCGAAATTTATGATACTGGTATCTCCTATAACCTTCAATGAGAATTCATGAAATAAAATATTTACGTAACAAATCTCAGTAAATGACATGGTTTGATTTTTTCTTTGACTTTTCTTTTCTTTTCTTGAAGGTTATTAGTATTGTGGAGGGGTAGCATGTGTGTGTGTGTATATATATATCTTTGTTTATTTATTTTTACATATTGATCTCTTTTCCCTCGATTGTTTTTGTTTTTTTGTTTTTATGAATATTTGGGGTTCATCGACCACCGACCCCAACTAGTTTGGGATAAAGGTGTTGTTGATATTGAATGATATATTTTTTTTTCTTGAATTCTTTTGTAAGTTCATCTTTCTTTATACCTCCTTGAAGATGCGATGCGACCAGTCAAAAAGAAAGGGAAAATCGCAAGAATTACTAAACCTCATTGAATGTTAAGAGCCAATTTTACGAATCTATAAAAGTATACACACGTGAAAACACAGATCATAACTACTAATGGAGTACTCTCATTAGCGAACATCATTAATGACGAGACTCAACTTTTACAGATGTTCCATCACATGAGACTCCATAAGAAACTGATAGAGTATTACCAAAAATAATTCAGCATAAAAAATGACAAGTGACCTGTAGGACAAATAGCGACTAAGATATAAAAATTGAAAAAGATTCTGGTATTATTGGTCTCATAGAGCCATAGTTTTGCAGATGTGGAGGATTATGATCCAGTTACTTCTTCTTCAGAAATGGATGGAGTTAAACAACACAGAATAGACAACTTACTTAAGATGAAAATTTACAAAGAAAATATATAATCAGCAAGCTGATACAGAGCGAGATAGTTCATGACTACTAAATAAGCAATAACATTACTGTCTCCAACTAAAATATAACCTCTAGAGTTTCTCGTAAGCTAGTTTTATTGCAGAGAAGTGTCTGAAGGTTCAGGTAGATGCACCGAATTGAGCAAGCAATGAAGCATTATTTACCTTCTGCAGCCATTTTCTTCTGTATCTCATGAGCAGCATTAAAGATACCCAAGGTGGGTTTGTTGCAGACAAAGCACTTCTTGTTCCTCGCATGATGCTGAAAAATAGGAATGAAAAAGTTGAATCATAAAGAGAGGAGCCAATCTTTGAACTATCCAACTCAGGACTACACTCATGCAACAACCTCAATCACCCCTAGATTCAAGCACCGTGACCAGGACATTTTGAAGGGAACTACAAATTAGAACTCATCCATGACTCCTACAGAAGACATGGAAAAAAAGAAAAGAGGCTACTAACATGCCAACCAAAACTCACCGTACTAGCAAGTGACCAAATACAGATGGCTCGTATCTGAGCTACCAAAGGATTTACTCTCTATGTATGCATCATTCCAAGTACTACTTCAGAGCACAAATATATAAAAATCATAGAAGGAAAAGAACAAAAATGACCAACACACGAAGGATTTTAGAAAACACAGCGTAATCACAGGTTGCCACAACATCACTAAGAACAACAACTACCGCTCCCTGTGCACCCCCCCCCCCCCCCTCCCAACAAATCAAAACCCAAAAATTAGAGCCACCACATTTGCGAAAAGACAAAATCATATTGATACGACCTGATTTTATAAATCTTCTAGTTGATTACCAATGAATACATTATCCCAACCCCTGAAGGTTAAAAAGGCTAATGCTAACTTCCAAAATTAATTGTTTTGACTATCTGAAAGCTGATTTAAGAACTTAAAATTAGAGGCAACTAAATAACAATGAAACTTTTGTTTCCATGTAGACCTACCCAAGCAAACTCATCATAATATCCCAGGGAATCATGCATGTAATGCTTCTGCAAATGACTTCACACCTACAGAATATATAGCACACGATCTGATCCAACTAACTGCTACAACTACAGCACAATAATAAGAATGAAGAGAAAAGGAAAGAAACAAAGGAAGAGAAAGAAATTAAAGGAACCAAGCATACACTCACATAATGGAGACAACTACAAAATGCACCTTTTGCATCCCTAACAAAAGAGCATAATGCCAGCATATTCCAGATAAAATAAGAATAACTGAAAAAAGGACTGGATGCAGATATCTACCTTTAGTGCACAATGCTCACAGAAGTAGTGCTTGCATTTCGTGACGACCGGATCAACAAACCGCTCTCTGCAAATGAAACATGCAAAGGGCAATTCATCATCCTCTTCAACCTCTGTTTGGTCAACATCCTCTTCATCTCCATCATCCCCTCCCACGGCTAAATTTCGCTTCCTTGCCTTCTCTGCCTCCTCCCACTCCTTCTCCAGCTGCCACCCAGGTTTGTAATCTCCTCTGTCGTGCATAAATTTACATGCGTCTCCATACCCACAATAACCAGTTTCTTTGTAGTCCTTGCATATGTCAGGCTGATAATCAAACCTTGCTGAGACTCTAATATGAGCTGAAGCTCGCAGGGGCCCATGTGCCCCTCCAGCCTTCTCACTGGATATTGTTTGTTCCCTCCGAAATCCCGCCTTGTAATCAGTGTAACCGTGGATCCCTTTATACAGCTTCTCATCACCAGCGCCCTTACTTTTCCCACTGATCTCATTAGTTGCTTGCTTAAGAACTCTCTCTCGAATAGCTCGAGCATCTTTTGAGAACTCAGTCTCAGTTTCCAGAGTTGCTGTTGCTCTGCTATCATGTTCAACTTGAATTTCTTTTGAAGACTCAAATTGAAATATCGTTTTATCAGAATCAGTCTTTGATTCCACAGACACCGAGCTTTTGGAGGATTCAGTTGAAAAATACAGCTTATTGTCCGTCCTTTGAGGTTTCCTCTGATTACGTAACATTGAACTCTTCGTATTGGAATCTTCGTCATCATCTTCTTCAATCATCCGCTTCCTGATATTCTTATTTTTCGAAGGTCTCTTGAAAAAGCTACACACTGACAAAGGAAGAAACACTGAATCAGTATACTAACATTCTTAAGAGGGAAACTACAAGCAGCATGATTTTGAAGCTGCTGGAAAGATGGGAGTTTGTAAGGTACATCACGAATTACCCTGTTCAAATGTTTGCTTTTCACTTGTCTCCTCTAGATTTCCTGGTTCAGCCTGCTTAGCCTCACCAGAATCCGCCATAATGAAGCCTAACCTCCCACTAAAAAACAGGTAGCCACTCCGGTATTCCAAAAAGCAAAGACACTGCACATGCAATTTTAAGGTAATTGACACCCAGAATTGCCAAACGATTCAAACACCAAGCAAAGACTATCTTTGTTTCTAATAACAATCGAAAAGTACAAAAGAGCGACCATGTGTAACCAAATCCTTACTGAACAGCTAAAACTATCTCCATTTCAAGCTTCAGCTTTATTTACAAAGAAGTTCCATGTGAAACACAACATATATCTTTCACACAATATTTAAGCTGAATTAAAAATCTGGTAAAGAACATGTCTCCAGAAAATAAAAAAGTCTAATAAATTTTGAATATGAACTTAAGAAGATGACTTTTGCTTTATTCATTGGTAACTGGTGTGTTCGAAGTGAAAATGGATACTAATGTTGTGCAATGGCAATTTTTATGGACTCACCTAGGAACCGGACGGTTCCCAATTTAGGGAACTGGCTCTTCGTGGGTGGTTCCCGGTTCCAAAGAGAAAATTGGACCACCATGAAATCAATTATCCCTAATAAGCATTGACCGATTTAGTCCCAAATAAGATCCTCATATCTTTGGCTAGCCAAGTCTTTGCCGGCCAGTGCTTTTCAACTGTTAAAGAAGGGACAATTTTTGTCCATTTCTTTTGTAATTAACTCAAATTAAATATATGACCGTGCTGACCAATTGAAAAAATGGCCAAAACCCTGAAAATCAAGAAGTTCCACAGTGAATTCACTAATTCGTATTTCCTCCCTCTATAAGAATCACAATGCACATGATTTCATACGACCAATTATTTTAAGTCTTATCTTTGTCCGAGAAAAAAATCAAAGGAACTGAAACAAAAGTGAACAAAGCAAGTTAAGAGGGCCAATTCCAGAAAAAAATCACAGAACAATGCTTTCAAGAGGTCGAAACACAGGTCTGTCATAGAACACTGCGACCCACAAAGAACGAACACAAAATGGGTTTCGAGAATGAAGCTAGTCAGGAATTTCGACAAACAGTTGGCGTGGAACATAACGACAAACCAATCTCCGGTAATGAGAGTAGTCGCACAAGTACCTGAAGGCAAAGGGAGGGAGTGGCAGAAGATCGAAGCGTTGTTTTTTGATGTTGCGCGCGATTGGCGTACAAATTCAACCCTGATTGCTTTGCATAATCAAGTTGATCTCCTCTTTTCCGGACCTACAAAGTTCAGTCGCTGCACGGAGAGAGTGATGTGAAATTGTGAATCACGCGGACATGGTTGGTTTGTTCACGGTAGAAGGAATTAGTAGTGTCTTTCGGGGAAGCCCGCTGGATTGAATAGTGCATCTAGGTTGGGCTCACATGCTCCAAGGCAGCCCAGACTTGCTCCTTTCATCTGTACTTTCGCTTTAAACAAATTGTCCAAGGCACGTTGAAAAACCCTAAAGCCCTAAGCGCTCTCTTCACGAGAGAGACAGCGGGGGAGAGAGCACGAGCAAAGAGGTCGACTTCCGTGGAAATCCAAAAGCCCTAATCTTAATTCTGCCCCAACTGAAAACTACGCCGTTGAGCTTAGAGGGGAAGCTGAGAGGAGCGTGAAGGTGAGAGCGCAGAAGATGAATCGAAAAGAGGGGAAACGAGAGAGCGAGGGTTAGGGATCGAGAGAGGTGAGAGAGCGAAAATGGGATTCGGATTTACTACCAAGGTCAATGGTAGATCTAACATTAAGTGAAATCTGGCCGTCCATTCTCATCCGACGCTCCAAAGAATGCCACGTCATCTGAATGAAGAGAAGACAAAAAAAATGCGCGGCACTTCCTATTTTGGATTTTCAAGCCCGCATTTACTCTCTCTCTCCTCACTACGCCGATTCCTCTCTTCTCCTCGAACTCTCCTCTCAACCTTCGCGCTCCGGGATGCCTGAAATCGCGATTGTCGGCCTCTCTCTCCTCGATTCTTCGCCGGAGCCGCGACGGTGATCTTCATCGGCCTCCTCATATCTGTTTCCTCCTCTGCCCCGATTTCCTCGAGCCTGCATTTACTCTCTCTCTCCTCATACGACGATTCCTCTCTCCTCGAGCTCTCCTCTCAACCTTCGCGCCCCGGGATGCCTGAAATCGCGATTGTCGGCCTCTCTCTCCTCAATTATTCGCCGGAGCTGCGACGGTGACCTTCATCGGCCTACTCATATCTGTTTCCTCCTCTGCCCGGATTTCCTCTGTTCTCTCCTCAATTCCGCTCCCTCTCTCCTCGATTCCTCTTCGAAAATCTCTCTGCTCTCGGCATCCTTCATCGTCCTTTACATTCTTCACATCGACTACAAGGTTGCTCAAGAAGCCGTCTCCCGCCAGGTAATTGTTCGTCGTCCCTAATTCGCTCCCCGCCTTTTCTAGTGTTCTGCCCATATCCTCTGCCTTATGATCGATTGCAGCCTACGCTGTTGTATACTGTTGTGAGAATTCCATTTCTTCGATCCCTTGGGTTGAATGTATCACATTCGTAGGTTGCCTGATGGTTGGAAAAGACCGATTTCGAGATCTTTTAGAATTAGAGTGAAGTCTTGTAATAGGACCCATTGCCGCGTTGTCTCGTGGGAAACGGCTTCTAAATTTGATAGATATGCGAGCAAGATTTTGTTCAGTAAGTTGGGAACGAGGACTAGAGTGCCTTTTCGGCTTCACTGGGTCTTAACAGCCTCGCCTTAGTTTGCTAACTTTGTTCTTAAGTTTAGCTAAATTATAGATTTTGTGTTTCTGACTATAGATTTTGTTTGATTGTGATTGTACTCCTCTATTTTCCATGGATGTATTGAATTAAGCATTCTTTGGTCAGTTTCCATTTCACATTAAACTCTTGCTTCCAAATGCTATTTAATGCATAACAAAAACAGGATGTACGCCTGAAACTGAGCATTCTTCATTTCATTGCAGAGAGATACTCGGAAGGTCTAGCATTTGGAAAGCAGGATGTACGCCTAAAATTGAGCATCCTTCATCGGTCTTTCCAGTTTGTGAACGATCCGGGGTAGCAAAGAGAAACTCGAAAGGTTTAGCATCTGGAAAAGGGTAAGTTGTCCCAGCAACTGAACTGAGGTTATAATCTTTATCATGCCCACTATTTTCCAACAAAATTTCAATTTCATTGACCAATTGCTTTATATTTTCACATGTTTTGTCCTCCATTTTCATCCTTTTTTTTTTCTTGATGAACCGAAGAGATAGTAGCAAAGTTATTCGCTGGATTTTGAGCCTTAGGGTGCTGTTTCTCCAGCACTAAGATTCTGAGAGCACATCGGAGATACGCTGAAGAAACGACACTCTAAAGCTGAAGAAACGGCACCCTAACGCTCAAGAGTTTTGTGGTGACCTTAGGAGGGGTCATTTCTGGATTATATCTTCTGCAATTTCCTGACTGCTTTTCATGTACCCTATTTCAATCTAAGGCACTCTGTAATAAAGCATTTTACATGTGATGCTTTCAATTGGATGCAACTGACGGTTGAATCGCCTTTTTGCCTTTTGATATGGTTATACACATGAAATTGTCACTGGAAAGATTAATGCTTACTTTTTACAACCTCACCTTGACTCTTGGAAATTATAGAGTTTGCTAACTTTGTTCTTCAGTTTGGCTAAATTACAGATTTTGTGTTGCTGACAATAGATTTCGTTTGATTGTCATTATACTCCTTTATTTTCCATGGTTGTATTGAATTAAGCACTCTTTGGTCAGTTTCCATTTCACATTAAACTCTTGCTTGCATCTCTGCTCCAAATGCTATTTAATGCATAACAAAAGCAGGATGTACACCTGTAATTGAGCATTCTTCATTTCATTGCCACGTTGTCTTGCATTTGACTTGATAACTGCAATGGTTTGATAGGGATGATGTACGCCTGAAATTGAGACTTTTTTCATTTCATTGCCGCATCAACTCGCCTTTTTGCCTTTTGATATGGCTATATGTATGAAATTGTCACTAGATAGATAAATGCTTACTTTTTACAGGCAGACCACTTAATTGATGATGTTGATTCTGTGTCAAAGACGCTTGGAAAGGAAAGGGCTGACCGTGGATCTTACTTGTTTTTATCACTTTTAGGCAGCAACGGAAGCTTGGCTTTGGTTTTGACTGTAAGAATTATGTTACCAACTGCTGTGTTTGTGTTGCTCAAGATTAGAATATTCTACTTTGATGTATTTTGGATGCTCTGATTCTATGTTTCAGATATTGATCCTCTACATAGTATCAGGACGGCGATAAAAGAATACCACCTAGTTGGGAAGATCCTCGGGGTTCAACATAATACCTTACAATGAAAGAAGCCCTAAATGCGTAAGCTGAATTTTTCCGTTTTTGATTGCTTGTGAAGCTTGCTGCTGTTCACGTACACATTATGATAATCGAATCGATTTAGCAGTTAATCGCAAATATGATGGTTAGCATGTTTTGGTGGACCTCTAGCTCGACGAGGAGAATTCCAGGGGTTGGCCAGATGGCTGATTTTGAAAATCATTGTATTTGGACTGTATATGCTGGAACATTCATTTAATTTTGTCCGGGAAAGTCGTGTTAATCAAGAGTCCATACGGGAGGTATGCTGTGGGGTTAAGAGCCATTTCTGTGGTGGAAGAAAGCTAGTCAACAATGGCAAAAATGGAGTATGACTTAGCTCAGATTTGATGGAGGGGCTGCCTTGGAAGCATTAGCTGCTGTACTGTTCTGGGAACATTTCTCTCCCTTCACTCTACCAGTTTTTATCAGTTGGCACCTTTCTTGTGCCGTAACATCCTGCATTCCTCTACTTTTTGGATGCAAAGGAGATTCTCTTATTTTTTCCACTGATTGAGTCCGGCTAATCCGAGAGTTGTTTATAATGAGCCTGAAAACTGTTAATGAGACTTTTCTATTTACCAAGGGGTGGGTCATCTCACTTTGTGATGTGCATGAGTGACTGAACATGGGTTATTGTTCCTCACATCATTCCGTCTTATTTTGATTTCATTGTAAGGCCTTCAGCTTGTTGATGGTAAAATCTTGCCTCTACAGATACACCATTTCAGCTGCTCGGGCATGCTTTGTTGACATTGACTTTGGCTCTTTAGCTTCGGGAAAGTTGGAAGACTTCGTCATTTTATCCATCAACTTGTGGGATCACCTTGCAGCATGAGGATCCGCATCAGTTGTTGCAACATATGTAGGCGGCGTCAGATGATTCCCATGAGTGTCTAAACTAAAGCATAGCTCATATGGAGAAACAAAGGTAGAAGAAACGACACTCTATATTATGCCAATCCGACACGAGCACGGACTACAGTGTAGGAGAAGGTTGCCGGAAGTATCTTTTGGGTTAACCAGGAAATAACTTTGCTGGAAACTCCAGCAATTATTCAAAATCCTAGTGTTAAATTATGAAGTTACATCCCTTAGTTTAAATTATGAAGTCCGGGGGAGGAAGAGGGTAAAAGAGGAGAAGACCATAGGCTGCAGATGCATGTGATCATTCCCAGAATGAAGATTTTTAGGATTTGTTCTCTTGTTACTTAATTAAGGGATGCTTAACTGTATGGTAGAGCAACATAATGCAAGAAATTGGAAATTTTTTTGGAATCTTAGTGTTAAGTAATAGTTTCATGTCCTGACACATCACATTTGAACTCCCTCAGGTTTCTAAGAAATGTTTTGGTTATAATGAAGGCTGTAAATGCATTATTCAGAGAAATTGGAAGGCCTTGGACCGTGCCCTGGACAGCAGAGACAGTGTTAAAGGTACTTCCTTTTAGTTGCTATAAATCTCCATGTGCATGACAAGTTCTTGGTCAGAACATTGAAGTAATCGGAATTTCTTGTTAATTGAAGGTCTGAACAATTCTCCAATAGTGATGCAGGTTATGATTCTATGGGTTACCTCGCTCTGGTTTATAGGGACATGGCTGGTTCCCTTCGCGGTGCATATAGCAGGTTCCAGCAAGGAATTTGCAAAGGACAAGCAACAAGATAACTCGTTTGTGTCAATGTCTTGAGGAGCAATGGTTAAGATCTGTGTCTATGTGCTACTTGGAATCTGTTTGTATGAGTGCTTCTTGTTAACGGCGCCGAAGGATCATAGAATGTCTATGCGGTGGAATTTGATTTTGTGCTGCAGGAGTGATGACCTGTGCATATGCATTTTCCGTCATTGTTGTGCCAGAAGCCGTTGGCGGTCTGGGCAGGCTTGCCTGCTTTCCTGAGTGGTTAACAGATGGGACATGTAACAATTTTAACATTCTAGTGCTTGACATTTAGGTCAATGTCGTTAGGCTTGTCTCTAACTGAACATCACTAAATTTGAAGCTTCGAATATTTGAAATTTTGGGTATCGTTTCTCATGCTATTTTAGTACGAGATGAAAAGAGTGATGGTGTATTGGTCGAAAACAGTTCCTTTCAGTTGAAATATCAGGTCCATTGCAGACAATGTCTCATTACAAGTTGGAATTTTGGTAAAGCCATTCCTAAATTATGCTTCTTTCTCTAGGATTTTGCTATTTACTTGTGAAGTGTACGCTAGAGTTTTTGAGCTCTTTCTATCATCCACGTACTCTGGCTGCAGCTTTGGAGCTATGTATATGCGGCATGATCCATGCGCCTTTATGGCCGAGGAAACTGCTAATAAATGGAGCAGTCATTAGAGTGGAGAAATTATCGGCATATGTGATTGTGAAGGGGCACATTGTTATCTCTCTGATTATAAGGAATCAATTGTACTGTACATAGCTTTTATCTTAGTATTTGCAAAATTAGTTTTAGGCCATGGTTGCAAGAGGAGATCTTGGGGCGGAGCTCCCCATTGAAGAAGTTCCACTTTTGCAGGTACTTCTCTTTTCAAGTTGTATTTATTGAAGAATATTTCTGGATAATTTTTTCAGCAAGTTGTTACAGCAATCCATATATCTAATTGCATTCCTTCCCATGCAGGAAGAAATGATCCGGATGTGCCGTAGCATGGGTAAGGCTGTTATTGTGGCCACAAACAGACGGCAAAGCATGATTGTGCCAACTATAGCAGAAGTGTCAGACATTGCTATCGCTGTTCAAGAGGGTGCTGATGCAGTCATGCTTTGTGGCGAAACTCCTCATGGAAAGTAAGCAGTACTTCATATTTGACTCATTGTGGGTTCAAAGATTGTTGTTCGGTTGCTATGAGTATTCTTTCCGCCCGAGAGTATGAGGAGTGATTTCCTATGGAGTTTGACTTGCATCAGTGGATGAATTCAGTTAAAGGCTTGGAAGGCTCAAAGCTGAGTTTGGTGTTTTGTGGTTCTTTCTAAATATTGACACGGTGAATGTAGGTCTCTTGAGAATTGAAGGAAAAAATCTGTATTTCCTTACTTCTTCTTGAGTAATTACAAGGTCAATATATATACAAGAGAAAGGATACCCTAGTTAGGCAAGAAACCTAATTTAGGTATTGACTCACCTAAGTTTAGGTAAGAAACCTAAGTTAGGTATAGACTTACCTAAGTTTAGGTAAGAAACCTAAGTTAGGTATAGACTCACCTAAGTTAGGTATAAAATTACAAAGTTTCAAACAACTTTACAACTCAACACTCCCCCTCAAGCTGGTGAATAGATATCTTCCATTCCCAGCTTGGTAGTTAGCTCGTGAAAATTTCCACCATTGAGCCCTTTGGTTAAGACATCTGCCACTTGCTGTCCTGAGGGGACATACGATAAGCAAATTAGTCCTTCCTCAAGTTTCTCCTTGATGAAGTGTCTATCAATCTCAATATGCTTTGTCCTGTCATGCTGCACAGGATTGTGGGCAATATTAATTGCAGATTTATTATCACAGTACAACTTCATAGGACTCTGCCACTTAACCTTCAAGTCATCGAGAATGATCTTGAGCCATAACAGCTCACATATTCCTTGAGCTGCTGCCCGAAACTCAGATTCTGCACTAGATCTTGCCACCACATTCTGTTTTTTACTTCTCCAAGTTACCAAGTTACCTCCAATGAAGGTACAATAACCAGTTGTAGACCTCCTATCAACCACTGATCCAGCATAATCTGCATCTGTATAAGCTTCAATCTTGAGGTCTGGACTCTTTCTGAATAATATTCCTTTTCCTGGGTTCCCTTTCAAGTAATGTAAGACTCGAAAAGCAGCTTGTAGATGTGATTCCTTTGGATTATGCATGAATTGGCTAATCAAATTTACTGCATAGGAGATATCGGGTCGAGTATGAGCAAGATAAATCAGCTTTCCTACCAATCGTTGATACATTTCTCGATCCACTGCCGCCTCTTCTTTGGCTTCTGCTAGTCTTTGGTTCGGCTCAATCGGAGTGACTGCTGGTTTGCAACCAAGCTTCCCAGTTTCCTCCAAAAGATCCGTCACATACTTCCGTTGTGAAATAAAGATCCCTTGTTTTGAGTATGAAACCTCAATTCCTAGAAAATACCGTAGCTTTCCTAACTCCTTTATCTCAAACTCTCTGATCAAGTTCTGTTTTAGCCGTTGTTTCTCCCTTTCATCATTGCCCGTGACTATTATGTCATCAACATAAACCAACAATGCTGTAACTTCCCCTGCATCCGAGTGTTTTATGAACAGAGTATGATCTCCCTGACTCTGTTTATACCCAGATGCCTTCATGACTCTAGCAAATCGTCCAAACCAAGCTCTAGGTGATTGCTTGAGTCCGTATAACGCCTTTTTTAGTCTACAAACCTTTTCGGTTGTTTCTTTTCCTTCGAAACCAGGTGGCATGTTCATGTAGATTTCCTCTTTCAACTCTCCATGTAAAAATGCGTTCTTCACGTCATACTGTTGAAGTTCCCAATCAAAATGAGCAGCTAAAGATAGCAAAATTCTTACAGTGTTCATTTTAGCCACCGGTGCAAAAGTCTCTTGGTAATCCACTCCATATGTTTGAGTGTAACCCTTTGCAACCAATCTCGCTTTGTACCTCTCCAAGGAGCCATCAGTCTTGTACTTCACAGTGAATACCCACTTGCAGCCTACTAGATTTTTCCCTCTTGGTCTGTCAACAATTTCCCACGTTTTATTCTTTTCTAGTGCCGTCATTTCTTCTTTCATGGCATTCCTCCATTCCTCTTTTGACATCGCTTCAGAGAAGGTGTTAGGGATGGCAATAGTGTTTAAACTCACAATAAAGTTTCGGAATGGTGATGATAATCTATCAAGGGACACATAATTTGAAAGCGGATAAATTGGTTTCTTGGTACATTCTCTTATCCCTTTTCTAATAGCAATAGGCCGATCAAGATCCGTCTCTGGTATATCACTGGGCTGCTCATTCACAGAAAGTTCAGGACTTACCATGCTCTCATTAGCAGTACCCGGAGTGGTAGATTGGACTTGCTCGATTGTTGGAACGGCTGTCCTCCTTGAGTACACCTGAGAATATCTCATAGAATCATGAAAGTGAGTTGGACAAGTGGGAGTAGGACTAGTGGGAACAACGACAGATGGTGGACTAGAGGTAGGAGTCAAGGTAGGTTCATGAGTTACGGTGGTCGGGTTTGGATTCGCGAGAACATTGGATGATATATCCAGTTTATCAATAACACCAAGAGCATCATCTTCCTTATCTTCCATGAGTGAAATCTCCCCCTGAAGATAAGGTTTTGAAAAATATGGTTTATTCTCAACAAAAGTGACATCTGCAGAGAGATAGAATTTTTTTGAAGGTGGGTGATAACATTTATAGCCCTTTTGTGTTTGTGAGTAACCAAGAAAGATGCATTTGATGGCACGAGGATCTAGTTTTCCTCGTTGATGATGATGAATGTGGACAAAGGAACTACAACCAAAGACTCGAGGCGTAAGGCCGTTAGATGTACGAAAGTGAGGATAGAACTGAGAAAGAATTTCCATAGGGGTCTTGTGGTCTAATGTACGTGATGGTAGCCTATTGATCAGATATGTAGCTGTAAGAACAGCTTCCCCCCAATACGTTTTAGGAACATTTCCGTGAAACAACAAAGCACGAGTTGTTTTAAGAAGATGACCATTTTTCCTTTCAGCAATCCCATTTTGTTGGGGTGTATTCACACAAGATGACTCGTGGATAACACCTTCCTTTTGAAAATAAGAGGACAATGTTTGATTGAAGTAATCTCTAGCATTATCTGATCTAAAGACCTTGATTTTGACCCCAAATTGTGTTTGAATCATGGAATGAAAAGAAGGAATAATGCTACTTACATCAGATTTATGTTTGAGTAAGAAGGTCCAAGTGGCCCGAGAGCAATCATCAATTAAAGTGACAAACCAACGATCTCCAGAGATGTTTGGAACCGTGGAAGGGCCCCAAATGTCACTGTGTACCAAATCAAAAGGATTAGAGCTACGATGATTGCTAATTGGAAATGATACACGGTTATGCTTGGCTAACTCGCAAACATCACAATGGAGATCTTGAATATTCAAACCATTGAACAGGGCTGGAAACATCACACTCAAGACTTGAAAGGATGGATGACCAAAACGAAAATGATGAAGCCAAATAGCTTCTTTATTTGAAATACTAAGAAAGGATGAAGATGAATTATTCATGATTCTTCTCGTGGTGAGGGGTGTCTCAAGATAGTACAGTCCACCTTGTTCCTTAGCGAGTCCAATCCTCCTCTCCGAGCCCCGATCCTGAAAAACACAGTAAGATGAGTAAAAAACAGCTTGACAATTGAGGTCTTTAGTGAGTTTTTGTATGGAGATAAGATTGGAAGACAGTTTAGGGACATGTAGGACATTTTTAAGGACAAGGTTTGGTGTGATAGGGACATCTCCAACCCCTGCAACAGTAGCAAGAGACCCATTTGCCACAATAATCTTCCTATTACTAGGACAAGGTGTATAGGTCCTGAAATGTGATGAGATATGAGTCATATGATCAGTCGCCCCTGAATCAATAACCCAAGAATTACCTGAGAGTGCCATTGTGCATGCACCAGAGGGTTTATTAAGAGACCCTAACAAACCTCTTATTTTCTCAATTTCTTCACTATTGAATGTCGCTTTCCCTTGTTCTGCTTCATAATCAGCTTGCTCAATTAGGTGGGCCCGGGGCCTCGATTGCATTTCCCGGTTCACCCACTCTCGACTTGAAGTGGTTGGTTTTCCATTCAATTTCCAGCATTTCTCCTTTGTATGTCTCGGCTTCCTGCAATAAGTACACCACAAGTTGTCCCGGTGGTCTCTTCTTGGTAGAGCACCCTTCTCATCAACCTTTCCGACTGTCAAGGCTGACCCTTCTATTGCTCGTGGTTCAAGCATGACGGATCGACGACTTTCTTCTGCCCGGATCAAGGAAATCGTCTCCTCCAATGATGGAACATCTTCCTTGCCAAGTATTTGAATTCTAACTTGGTCAAATTCAGAATTAAGCCCAGCTAAGAAGTCGTAGACTCGATCTTTTTCAATAAAATTCTTCAAAATGACTGCATCTTCTGGACACCGCATGTGGAATACCCGATAATGATCGAGTTCGTGCCATAAGTTCTGCAAAGAGTTAGCATACTCAGTAACAGTCTTACCTCCCTGTTTTGTCCCACTGGTTTTCACCTTAATTTCGTACACTTGGGCTGCATCACGGGCCTTAGAGTACGTCCGTTGGATGGAATCCCAAATCCCCTTTGCGGTTGGTAGAAACATGCAAGTATCGCTTATGGCCGATTCCATGGAATTCCATAGCCATGACATGATCATGGAATCCGCTTCATCCCACGCATCGAAATTGGGGTCTCCTTGCTTGGGTCCTGTCCCCAGTAGATGGCTGAGTTTTCCTTTGCCCTTCAGGTACGTCTTGACGAATTGTGACCATTTGAGATAATTTTTCTCATTCAGTCTATAGGCTGGCCTAATATTCTGAAGGTCGCCGATCATGTTTGACGAGGCAACCTCCTCCGATTGGTTTGTGGTTGGAGAGGGAAAATTTATGACTTTGGGTGTGGTTTCGGATGTGGTCATTGTACCAAGAGAATATTAGCAAGAGTACGAGTCGTACTTAAGCTATAAAGGTTTGAAAATGCAGCAATGAAAGCTGCAAAAAACAGAACCAGCCTTGAAAATGCAGCAATGAAGGCTGCGGGAAAACAGAACCAGCAATGAAGGCTGGACTGTAACACTATCCCAGAAAAATTGAGCCTAAAGCCCTGATACCATGAAGGAAAAAATCTGTATTTCCTTACTTCTTCTTGAGTAATTACAAGGTCAATATATATACAAGAGAAAGGATACCCTAGTTAGGCAAGAAACCTAATTTAGGTATTGACTCACCTAAGTTTAGGTAAGAAACCTAAGTTAGGTATAGACTTACCTAAGTTTAGGTAAGAAACCTAAGTTAGGTATAGACTCACCTAAGTTAGGTATAAAATTACAAAGTTTCAAACAACTTTACAACTCAACAAGAATAAGGTAACAGGCAAATCATACATCCTGACAGCATCATCTCACCCTCTTGTAGGTTCCCATTGAAAGCTGTGAAAGTCATATCCACAGTCTCATTAAGGACTGAAGCAACCATTGCTGCTGGTGAAATGCCATCTAACCTTGGCCAACCCTTTGAAGTCTCTTAATGTGTCATCCTTATAATTCTACAGCTTTTTATTGAGCTTACCCTCTAATTATTCATTCGTGTCGTTCAAACCTAAACAATGACCATGACATTCTTTTTTCATGTGCCAACTATGAGCGAGATGTTTGCCTATCATGCTACCATGATGTCGACACTAGGAATCTCAACTGTTGTCTTCACCAGAACTGGTTTCATGGCCATTTTACGAAGCCATTATCGGCCTTCTGGAACTATATTCGCCTTCACAAATGAGTAAGTAAAGGAATGCCATTATACGTTGCAGTGTGATGCAATCACAATGATGTCCTGTACCTGGTTGATCTATATATACGAAGTGGAGTGGACAATATCCGTAGAGACATTTATTTTTATTTAATTAAATCATGTGCAATAAAGGCTTTGACAAGGCACAATGTAATCTTCTCGTGGATTGCGGTTTCTCTTTTTTTTACTGTGCCTGTTTTTCAGAACTTTACCGAGTGAATTATGGGGTGAAGAGGATCAATCTGGGCGGGAAGGCTTTGACAAATTATTTGAAGGAGTTGGTGTCGTATAGATCGATTAATGTTATGGATGAGAGCTTTTTGATGGACGATGTTAAGGAGAAGCTACGCTTTGTTTCCCTTGATGTTGACCGTGATTTGGAGCTTGCCAGGTAATGCTTTATTTTGTTAGGCATCTCGTTATGATGGGTTGAAGATAGTCTGCAGCTTATGTATGGTGTTAAGCTTGTTTCTGCTTTGTTGCTCGGAAAATTTATTGAATTCTGAAGCTAATGGTAACAGAAATTTTTCATAGTTGGTTTCCTGAAAGTTTTGAGATAGAGAGAACGAATCTGTTCTTGCCAAATTAAATGTCTGCTAATTACAAAGGTTTGCATTATACTTAAAATTGGTTTGCAGATGTGGATAAAATTTTAATGCTCCACAATATGACAATACATGGCTAAGCTGCTACTGGTATCAAAACCACACAAAGTGGTTCTTGCTACTAGCCATGCCAGCTGTTATTGTATCATCTAGAGATTTTTTCAGCACAAAATTAAAGTCAAGGACTAACGAACCCCAAGTACCTGAGCCCTTCAGGAAGCATGGAATATGATTACGAATAGCCTCTGGACTTGAATTGATTTATATCAGTTAATATCACTAAATTAGGAATGAAAGGTAATGAGTGCTTGCATCTTCCAGAGAATCATAGGGGAAGCTACCCGGTATTAGATGTTACAGAAAACTTGATACTTGAATGTGATGACACAAAAATTCATGTAGATGGCTTTTTCAATGGGATGAGGCATAAAACTTAGTTGTTGTTTTCAATATTACTTAGTTAGTTGATTGTGTTTAGAACATCTCTCTATGCATTTTGTGCCTCTATGTTTAACAATCAATGAGTACCACCCCAAGAAATCAAATGCCCAGTAGTACAGCAGAAGTTTTTTGATTAGTCAGTTAATTGTGTTAAAACTTGTACCAATGCATTTTGGTAGACAACTTTCACTTCAACAAGCTCACATGAATCAACTGTACATCTTTAGGAACGCAGGATGGGATAATCTCTTCAGATGCACATATGTTCTTCCTGATGGAGTTACATATACAAAGGGCTTTGTCAAAGACCCAGAAGTAGCACGACGATACCTCAATTCGACAGATGAGTCTCATCTTACAGGTGGAACGATTATTGATATTGAGAAGCCAGAATCTGCAGAAGACAGAAAGAGAATCGACTTAACCAAAAATGTAATATTGCATATATATTACAACTCTTTTGGGGATTATTTTTATTTGTGATGTGTGGTGTCTGCACAGACAGAAAAATAGAAGAGATTTGCCCTCGCAACCTCCCTTATATTTACTACCTTAGATGCTGGAGTTCCTTGTCCCAGAGATGATATTTCGACCTGCAGATTAGGGTGCATTTTGTGCTCCTATCTTTTAATACCTGCTCTTTGGTACCTTAGTTACGATTTGATGTATTGCTGAATAGCTAAGTGCCTATCGCTAAGTGATGTCAATCCCATCTTGTTCAGTCTAAGGAAGTGAGGAATCACATCGCGTTTGATCTAACAGAGTGCTTAATTTGATCCATTGGTCATTTTTTGTCTTTATTTGGTAAGCATACATCATTATTGGTTCACTGCTTTAAATCTACTCATCAGCATCTTAGTGAAGATCCGATGTATTGGTGCACTTACAAGTTGTCTTTTACTGAAAATGTCAATCACCTTGTGTGGTCTGGGATCTGCTCGATGCCGCCGGAGATTCCTTCGTTGAGTTGAAATCGAACGTTTTGGCATGCTTGATTATTCTGAATAATCCATTTATATGTGGTCCCTTGTCTGAGAAGACGTTAAAGGTAGAAAACTAGAAAATCAGATTCGAACATACTGAAGATACTTGAGGAATGGGCATGGAGGTCATGGATTGTCGAGGATACATCATCTTGTTGTGGTTGAATCTGTTTTCAGGTGATTATTGGATAAGATGGTTGAGGATCTTTATGGGTGCAGACAGCTGATCGGAGCAGTTTACTCATGGTGGTGCTGAGCTAACCCATAGTTCGGGCATCAACGTCCAGCATTTCTTTGGAATGGAGAAGGTGTTCAAATCACGCTGAACGCGGGAAAAAAAGGACTCTGGATTCTGCAACTACCAGTGGAGTAATATTTCAACTGGGTAGTTCCAGGGAGAGACCTTGTGGCATTGTCGACTGAAGGAGATAAATGGCCGCCCACCCGTTTCTTTGCTGCTGTAATTCGCACCTTTGCCGTACTGCAGAGATGATGATACTGAAGTCAGTGAAAATCGTTCATCGATTTCGGCCTGGTCAGCATTGCGCTTGTAGCTGAACTTTCTTGACTTTCCTTGTAAATCTTCTGGCTTCCTAAACCTTGCAATATCATGACCATCATTTGTTTGGGCTGACTGCGGTTATCCCAAATTTGCCTAAACACTTGATTTCATCTCTTTGATTTTAAGTATTTTATGTTTTGATTAGCGAATTTAACCTGCTGAAACTACCCATAGTATTAAATCTTTCAAGATTATCATTAGACAAAAAATCTACTATTTGTAGACATAAGATTTGCTTCCAAAGGACAGATGAAAAAGAGAAATTCAATGATTAAATATCTGAATTGACAATTTTTTTTTTCAGGAAAAGGACAAAACCCCATGGTAAAATACTCTAATCTAATTAAATACAAAGAACAAATTTTGCATCTATTTACATTTGATTTTCATTGTGCCATAACTCCACTTAATTTATTCACCCATCTTTCAATTTTTTGGTGATTGCCATTTCATGCATGGTATCATGAAATATCCATTTCACCTTATTTCGTTTATCACTTAAACTATAATCCAACTCTATTCCATCGTACCAACAATCTACCTTAAAATTTCGAGCTCATTGGTGACGGTGGCAACGCAAATTGTGCCGTTCTATGTACTTGTACGAGTTTATGCTCTAATGGGAACTTTTTCGACTAGATAATATGAAGAGAATAGATGTAAACACAGCCTCATATAGATACAGATACAACAACCATAAGCAAAAGTAATTCAAGGATTTGTACATTCAAGGGAAAAATAAAATCGGAATGTGAATCTCAAAGCGCCATACTCTCCTCGGAATACTGCAGAAATCAACTCAAAGAAAGCAAAATTTTCGGCAATAGATACAAATGGACCATTGGGTCGAATTTTCTGCAACACAGAATTCTCCCAGAGCCTAATTTGCCAAATTACCCTTGATGAATGTAGTTCTCCTTCTCCAGTATAAGTTACTTGTGCTGGGTCACGCTATATTCTCAGGTTGACGAACCTCCACTCTCCTAACCCTCCGAACATGAGAGCATTTAGGTTAGGTAAATGAAGAATCCAGCATCAATGACGAGTATTGTGAAGAAGAAGGAATCCCACAAGCAGTCAAGCTGCTATAGGTATTGCATGATGTCACTGCACATAGAGACATTAGTGAATTATAGACAGGACAATGATCCAGCTTAGCTTGTTTAGTCGAATGATAGCTGAGAATCCATGCAGAGATGAACAAGCTTCCGCTGACATTAGTGTATTCCCTCCCTATGGGTGTTGAATGAGGAGGAATGTCCAGTAGTTATATCCCACCACCTGATATTCCCCGACGTATCCCCCATAACCTGAGAGATGAGAAATTTACTAGAAGTCAAACTAATGATTTGGAAACATTGGATCTTTGTTTCTGAATAACAATCAGCTGCCAAATAAAGATACACGTACTACATGAGGCAAGTGGTAAGCCATGGCTGTGATCAGCCCATCCGATGAAACAAAGGAAGATGAAGGCCATTTAAGTCTACAGGCAAGTAACAGGTAGCCCTTTGTGAAACTTATACTAGAACTTGGCCAAAGTAGATATTCAAGATTTGAAATGATAAGAATGTGATAAAGTGACGAAGAAATAAATGAGCAGACAACCAGCATATGCTTCAAAGGTCTCTGGAAATTAAACTTCAGACTATTTTTTTTATGAAGATTAGTCATAGTAATCATTGCAAATTACACTGTTTCAGCTGCAGAAAATTCATGGAGGTGGCGTATTGACTCATGTAATTAGCTCAAATATGTGCAAGCTAAAGAGAAATCTAGAGCACGCCTATTAAGCCATAAAATCATCACAACACCCCACATGGAGAAAATTCACGTCTTCTTGTCCAAAACATCATATATGATGACATTGCACATACAAACAGAAGTTTTTGTAGTTTTACCCTTACGAATAGCATAACACCCGTCAGGCTGCAGTAATGGAAAAGGTGTAACTTAATAGCTATTAAGCAGTAATGTGATAGAGCTGTTATAACTATTACTTTGTTTGCTTTAAGTAATGTCATACCTATTAAATTGTTTGGTTTCATGAATGAAATGTAATAAAGGGGGAATAAAGTCGACATTTCAAAAATACCACTAAAATCAGATTTACAGGGAAATACAATAATTATCAATTCAAAAGTCAATTTTCATGAATTTAATACGTGTGTATTACTGGATATATAGAAACCATAATAGTGGAAGTCCTAAAACTTGTGTTTCATCACTTTACTCCTAAAACTATTTTTTACGTCCTTTAATTCCTAAAACTTGTTGTTCATTCTTCGAATTAGTCCGTTCGTTTACTCAATCACCCTCTAGTGCACAGACATCACAGAACAACCTGGCATTTTTTATTGTTCAGTCTTTTTGTCTTGTATTTACAATTACATTGACAATTAAAAGTGAACTGAAAGATTAAAAAAATAAAGAGAAAATTTGAAAAAGGAAATGAAAGGGGAGATTGCAAGAGAGGAAGAGGAAAGGAGGAGTGGGGCCACTAGTGAGGGCTCATGGCCCTCGCCTGGTGGTGGCTGCAGTGACCATCGCCATAGCGAGGGCTGCCGCTGCCACAGACCGAAGGCAGTGACCCTCGCTGGCAATGGAGGTGCGCGCCCATCCCCTCCCCCCCCCCCCCCCCCCCCAAATGGTTTTTGCCCCTTTTCTAATCATTTTTTTATTGTCCTGTCAATTTTGGTTTCTTTCTGATGTGGTGCCTATGCACCACTTGTGCGAAGAATAAAAGAAAAAATTAACAAAAAAGGCCACATATAGATGTTCCATTTAACAAAAGGTGACGGAATAAACGAAACAATTAATTCGAAATGCAGCAACAAATTTTAGGATGTAAATGACCTAAAAACAGTTTAGGACTAAATTGACAAATCCGCATGAATTTTAGGACTTCTATGGTTAGTGACATGCCGATTTCTAGAATATCTTGCCTTCGTAGCGCTGCTTATTAGACAAAGATACAACCAAGCAACATCTCCACGTACGAGTATGACACGGCAACTTACCTGAAGTCACGGATTCTCCGTCCGTGAACCTCAAATACTCCCAGTGCACCATTAACTAAAGCAAATGCAAAACTTTCAGTTGTATCGTCATGAGATGCATCCTGGGTCAATACTTCTTGACATGAAAGTCACTCTCCACTTAAAAAACATAAACTCAGAAATATTTGGCAGTTACAAGAAGGCAGAAACTAGCAGGTATATGGACATGCTCACTAGAATCTGAAGATGTAGTAGGAGAAGAAATCCCATCTGTTGCTACAGCTGCTTGATCTTTGGGCAGTAATGGTGATTGCTTTGGTCTCGGAACTGTTGGAAGAGTCCATTCTAATACCGTGAATGGAAGGGCTAATGATCTAAGCTACATAGAGATATATACAGAACGGTCAAGGGCCAAAAAAATTGGATGCTGCAGCTAACTCTCTCTGGTAATGCATTTTCATTCCATGTATTATGGAATTGGGCATGTCTCGTCAAGATTTGATCAAGTTCTTGTACCTTAAAGTGTTCATACTCCATCACATTTCTTATTGTGTAAAATTTCACTTGCTTTCATGATGGTTTGAGACGCTGCACTAGAACATTAAAATCTGGAGATCACCAACAGCTAAAGACTAAAAAGATCTAGTTACCATCAATGTTTATAGGAAAAGAGCCACACGTAAAATTAGTAAACATTACATCAAACAATAGTCTATCGTTAGTAGGTAAAATCATTTTGAGCAAGAAGCGTGCAAAATATTTCTAATAGGAATGGAGAAGATGTTACGAGCTAACTTACCATGATAGGGTTTTTAGTCATAGCCCAGACCTCCACAGGAGCGTCACAAAACAAAATAAGAAGATACCTGCAATACATTGTGATGAGACAACTTACTCAGACACATGAAGGAAAAAACAGTAATAAAACCGTGCTGAAGGTGGAGGAGTCAGGAAAGGTACAACCCAGGAAGGTAACAAGTAGGAGTTCTCACTTGATAGTCCCTTATTCTTTAATGTTTATAACCATCATATCAGAAGTAATTCATCAGCCTGAACAATTTCGTTACCAAGTGATCCTCTTCCAACTTTCTTTTTTTCAATAATGAGTTAAATGTTCTGCTAAATAGATCCCAACTATCCGCAAACAACAAAAAGTGCAGTGCCTAGACTTTCATGACTTATAGTCACTACTTTTCTTTCTTATGCCATTTAACCAGAAGACGAGAACCACCACCTTAAAATTCTAAGTGTCAGAGTAATTAGAGGAATATCTCAATGTTCCCCTGTCACTGTAATCACTACATGCGATTAAAGATACCCGATGTTTGTGAAGAAATTCATCCACATATTTTGTGTACGATCACGAATACTAGGCTATTACTCTCAGTAACACCTCGAAAAATAAAACAATCAAGCCCCCACGCCCACCTGTAGTCCCACTACACCAATAAGTTCTCCGACAAATTAGTAGGTTTGAATTACTATATGACTTAACTGCTTCTAACTGCAAGAGGTTGTAGCAGACCCCATCAAGTTTTCTTAAGCTACATCACAGAATTGATAGAGATAACAGTGAAAGACAGTAAAAACTATTAGCGGGCAATAAAGCAACACAAGAATGAGATGGAACTGCAGAAATTCATTTTCTTTGGTGACCTTACTGCCAGAACTCCGACCTCCAAGCATGTATATTACTGACTCAGCAAGATGATTTGAAACGTAAGACTTGGTCATGCCATTGAGTCGCATCAACTCCTTTGCAGATGAAAAATAGTATCTCTGCAGACCAAGTTCAAGTTTGATTAGGTTCTAGATGGAAAACAAATAAACACACAAGCATAAACATTTCTGATGAAAAACATGTGGAAGATGAAATGAGGATGTCTTGAAGGAGTCTTGCTATTATTTATAGCAAGATAACGCCACTGTCTTTTAACAGACTATAATATTATTTATATTTGGAATTACTTATCTTTATAGACCAAATGATGCCACTGGAACAACAACAATGTGTCAAGTCGATATTTGGTGACAAACAAACGCTAATTCCTCTTATCATGATTCTTTACTGCTAACAGAAAGTCTTGCAGAACTGTAGCGACTAACTGTCACCAAGTCATAAGTTTTCCTGTAACTGAATGGCGAAATATATCATCAGTATCGACATGAAAAGACTTGCCATGTAACAACAGCCAATACTCCAAGATTAGCATATGCATTGGTTGGTTGTTGCTCCCACAGCTAAAACAAAACTGAACGGGACATCGATATCCACAATGCTGAGATCAGAGGAGACCTGCAAGAGAAGGACGAGCTTATATACACATGAGTTTGGCAAATGCATCTCATTCTCCATAATAACTTTTCGAGATGTTTACCCTACTGAGTATCCTCCCCAGGGGTGTTGAGTCGTAGAAAGACATTGGAGCGCAGAAGAGGGAGTTTAGCAGCTCAGAAAAGAGAGATTTTGACGACTAAAGGTCATAGCAAAGTATATATAGCCTTTATTCTGGTTCAGATATTGTAGTTAAGGTTTAAACCCATGTCTCCAATCTCCCTTTCCTCTTGTTGGCTTCAATTGAACGCCTTTTGGCGCTTTCTGTTGTTTCCTTAAGTATGTCTTCTTAATCTCTGGCAAGGATGTTCCCTGTTTTTGGAAAAAGTAACCTCCGCGAGTATTTCAGATCCAGCAGTCTCTTTGTGCGCATCGACAAGTTCTTGAAAACTCTTGGCTAGAGGCGAGTAAGTGATAATAAGGAGCTGCTTGCAGGATTTCTCCATCTGCCATCAACTGTCACAATGAAAACAGTTAGTAAGGTCTCTTCGCATGGGCATGAGACATTAAAAACGCTTACGAACGTATGTTGGATTTTGCAAAAGCAAGCATGCAAAAGTCCCTTTCCACAAATGACAAAGAACAAGGAAAGATACCAGAACTGGTAATTTAAGTGGAAGGCAATCGCTTGACATTGAGAGGATAAAAGTATACTAACCAGGACACAATCAAATGCTGGAAGGAAATCGACTTGATAAGTCACTAGTGGGACTGTCTTCCCAGAAAGTGCTCCCACAATGTATTCCTGATTAAAAAAAATGTGGGACAGATTCAATCACACGGTTAAGTAAATGCAAGTATTGCAGCAAATCAGAATTTAAAATAATTACATTAAATAGGCTGGGAGCAGTATGTGCATCTACAGCACTGAAAGGGTTATCTAACAGGTATATGTTGGCGTCCTGATAGAGAGCACAAGCAAGTTGAATCTGCTGCTTCTGGCCGCCACTGAGATTGACTCTTCTTTCGCCAATTTCAGTGAGGTCACCATAGGGAAGCAACCCTAGATCTTCCACCAACGAACATCTCTCAAGCGTCTCTTGGTAACGACAACTATCCATTACAGAGCCGAATAAAATTTTTTCTTGTATGCTCCCGTCTGGATCATGCATTCTGAGAAACATAAGCGATCTTCCCGTACACTTGAATATGAAAGTTAAGTGGTCAAGTGAACGCATCAAATGAACCTTGAAATCTGACAATTGTTACCATTAAGAAGGTTTGGGACCGAAACATTACCAGGTGATAAAATCCTCCTTGGTGCCATTTGAATAAGTTCTCTTTTAGGTCAATCCAAATAAGTTCTTATAGCACAACAAAAACAAGCAGAAAATTTAGAACTTACGGTTCCTTGAGTATTTGGAACTTCTCCTAGAATTGCTACCAAAAGGGTCGATTTTCCTGAACCGATTTCTCCACATATAGCAACTTTTTCACCATGCCTGACCTCAAGGTCAATGTTCCTAAGAGTGAGATTTAGTGATTTCCCTTCCCATGAGAAACTTGCCAACTTTATCATAATTGTGTGGTCTACTTTCTCATAGTTTCTCTTCTGCCTAATGTTTGTATTCTGCAGCTCCGGAGCCTCAAGAAACTTCACCACCGGCGTAAATGCAACCTTCGCTTGAATTACCACCCCATTCACATCAGGAATTGATCAGATTGGGTCCTGAACAAGGCGCAAAGTAGCCACGAATGTGAAGAAATTATTTGCGTGAAGGGGAATGTTTAGGAATTAACATGCCCTGAATGTGGCAGCCGAAATCAAAACGGGGGAGGACCAGAAAAGAACACTATTATATGCCTTTCGTAGCTGCACAGCTGATAACCATTTGTATTCCACCATCCGCAAGCTTTCGATGACAGTCCTAAAATTAACTAAATTTCAAGACTTTCATGTTCATGAGAGCCTCAGTCCACGCCTTCAGCCTCTCATCTTGTGCCTTCATAAGCCTCATCTGGAACTTATGCTGCAACTTTGCAAGCGGTGTATTACAAAGCACTGTAAAAATGACAACTACCAAAGATGCAATTGTCGCCAATCCCACAACATGAAAAAGAATTACAAGTGCAATGCAGGGCTGAAGGCTTATTGTCCATGTCTGATGAAACCAAAAGGGAAATTCTCCAATTCTATAAGCATCAACACTCACAAAATTCACTTATAAAAAAAATAACAATAACACTCACGAAATTCATTTGACTAAAGAAATAACATTCACGAAATTCATAATCTCACCTCCCGAGTGCACCAGCCGAGTAGCGTTGGACAATCGTAACTGCTTCCTATAAATGGCTGCTGATAGCAAGGACCTCACTTGCAGACCGATAAGTCTGCTCCTAAAGCACCATTGCCTTTGAGGTAAACATTGAAATGACTTTCAAAGAAACAGAGAGATCGCCAACACATAACCTTCATGCTGAAAGCTTTCTTTTCCCTCGGCAACCTCAATGAAAGCATTGCGAAGCAGAGGACCAGTAGAGAGAGTGAGAATTTTCAGAATTGCAAAGAACCTAGATATGATGATCCCTCTCCACTGGCATAAAATTATTGCCACAAAATAGATGGTTGCGATTATGGTTCAGCTATCTTTTGCTTGATCAGTCACTCCAAGAATGATGCATAACAACTCTCTACTCTATCGGCCTCCCGCAACTTTGCTATATATTCTTCCTCGAGAGTCTTCTCTCTTCCTCTTTTCATCAGAGAGTTCGACCACCAAAATGACATTCTGCCGAAGAATCCAGCTTTGGCAAATGAAGAAACTTGTGCAATCATATCAGCTTTGCCGATGCCGTTGACCTCTCCAGTCAGCGGAGTATATAGATCATCTCCATCGTCCTTATCAAGATCTTCATATCCCTTATAAGCACAAAAAAACAACAGAGATGCCCTCAAGAATGAAAGGATGTCCAAAGCTATCCTAAAATAGACTTCTTTGCTTGTCATTGTGGTGAAAACAGATAAAACGCAGAGTAAACCAGCAAACAAGAAGGCGAAAATGGCCAATAGCCGCAATGGCGCTCCTGGGAGATGTGTCATCCGAAGACTACCAATGAAGCTCATTAACAACCACGTGAAACCTTGAAAAAGGGCCGCTAACCACCGGTTGAGGGGTAAAGCTGTCTGCATCCGTCTCAACTTCTCTTCCAAAATCTAAATGCCCAAACCTAAGTACATTAGCCTGACAAAACCATTCACTATGGAAGATGCTATTTGCAATCGCGAGAGCCTTAGATACCGAGACGGGGCGCGGGATTTTGATGACGACTTTTGAATCATACTGAACACAAGCAAGACCAATAGAACTACGGTGAAGCAAATGACGAAGATGTGGTTGATACAGGTAGAAGGATGACTAAAAGACAAAAACTTGGGTGTGCAAGCTCCTCCATCTGCATCTGTGCAGTCACATTCGCCACAAAACACATGCCATGGATTGCCCATCATCTTCTACTTGTTCTCTTTCTGCCACTGGACTCTGTTACGCGCCAAAAAAGGATCATTTAATTAGAGAGGAACAGTTCAATGTGAATCTTTGATGGAACTGAAATTCGAAAAAAAATGCAAAAAGGAAAAGGCCACAACAGCAAAACTGAGAAGAAGCCCCTGAATCTAAATGAGCCATAAAAATAGCGGCATTGCACTCTTCTTAGGGGAAGCAAGTAACACATCCATGTGAAACTTTATCATTTTCTGGAAGAGAGAGACCAAAGCAGTTGGTTTGCACTTTACAGTTTCATAAGTTCCTTAAAAACGTCTCAATATCTGCTAATAACCATCAAAGGTTTGGCAAACAGACATTTGCCCAATCAAATGAAGAAAGTCTCAATTTCAGGCGTACATCATCCCTATCAAACCATTGCATTTATCAAGTCAAATGCAAGGCAACGCGGCAATGAAATGAAGAATGCTCAATTTCAAGCGTACATCCTGCTTTGGTTATGCATTAAATAGCATTTGCCATTTGGAGCAAAGATGCAAGCAAGATTTTAAAGTGAAACGGAAACTGACCAAAGAATGCTTAATTCAATACAACCATGGAAAATAGAGGAGTATAATGACAATCAAACGAAATCTATTGTCAGCAACACAAAATCTGTAATTTAGCTAAACTTAAGAACAAAGTTAGCAAACTCTATCATTTCCAAGAGTCAAGGCGAGGCAGTTAAGACCCAGTGACGCCGGAAAGGCACTCTATTCCTCGTACCCAAGTTACTGAACAAAATCTTGCTCGCATCACTATCAAACCATTGCTTTTAGAAGCCGTCTCCCGCGAGGCAACGAGGCAATGGGTTCTATTACAAGACTTCGAATTCCACTCTAACTCTAAAAGCTCTCGGAATCGGTCTTTTCCAACCATCAGGCAACCTACGAATGTGATACATCCAACCCAAGGGATCGACGAAATGGAATTCTCACAACAGTATACAACAGCGTAGACCGCAATCGATCATAAGGCAGAGGATATGGACAGATCACTAGAAAAGGCGGGGAGCGAATTAGGGACGACGAACAGTTGCCTGGCAGGAGACGGCTTCTTGAGCAATCTTGTAGTCGTTATGAAGAATGTAAAGGCCGATGAAGGACGCCGAGAGCAGAGAGATTTTCGGAGAGGAATCGAGGAGAAAGGGAGACGAATTGAGGAGAGAGCAGAGGAAATCTGGGCAGAGAAGGAAACGGATATGAGGAGGCCGATGAAGTTCACCGTCGCAGCTCCGGCGAAGAATTGAGGAGAGAGAGGCCAACAATCGCGATTTCAGGCATCCCGGAGCGCGAAGGTTGAGAGGAGAGTTTGAGGAGAAGAGAGGAATCGGCGTACTGAGGAGAGAGAGAGTAAATGCGGGCTTGAAAATGCAAAATAGGAAGTGCCGCGCATTTTTTTGTCTTCTCTTCCTTCGGATGACGTGGCATTCTTTGGAGCGTCGGATAGGAATGGACGGCCAGATTTCACTTAATGTTAGACCTACCATTGACCTTCAATGGTAGTAAATCCGGATCCGCGAAAATGAGGGTTAATCCGGAAAAGATTTTTTTTTTTTAAATTCAAATTTCAAAACTAAAACGCAAGAGTGATATGCGTTTTGTCCGTTTAATCCTAGCCGTCCGATGCGAACGGATGGCTGAGATTGAACAAAGGGCACGCCTGTCCTTTCTCCACCAGGGCAGACGATCCAATTTAGGGTCATTCTGAATCCCCTGCATGAAAGCCTTACATTCTTTGAGGTAAACATTGAAACGACTTTCAAAGAAACAGAGAGATCGCCAACACATAACCTTCATGCTGAAAGCTTTCTTTTTCCCTCGGCAACCTCAATGAAAGCATTGCGAAGCAGAGGACAAGTAGAGAGAGTGAGAATTTTCAGAATTGCAAAGAACCTAGATATGATGATCTCTCTCCATTGGCATAAAATTATTGCCACAAAATAGATGGTTGCGATTATGGTTCAGCTATCTTTTGCTTGATCAGTCACTCCAAGAATGATGCATAACAACTCTCTACTCTATCGGCCTCCCGCAACTTTGCTATATATTCTTCCTCGAGAGTCTTCTCTCTTCCTCTTTTCATCAGAGAGTTCGACCACCAAAATGACATTCTGCCGAAGAATCCAGCTTTGGCAAATGAAGAAACTTGTGCAATCATATCAGCTTTGCCGATGCCGTTGACCTCTCCAGTCAGCGGAGCATATAGATCATCTCCATTGTTCTTATCAAGATCTTCATATCCCTTATAAGCACAAAAAAACAACAGAGATGCCCTCAAGAATGAAAGGATGTCCAAAGCTATCCTAAAATAGACTTCTTTGCTTGTCATTGTGGTGAAAACAGATAAAACGCAGAGTAAACCAGCAAACAAGAAGGCGAAAATGGCCAATAGCCGCAATGGCGCTCCTGGGAGATGTGTCATCCGAAGACTACCAATGAAGCTCATTAACAACCACGTGAAACCTTGAAAAAGGGCCGCTAACCACCGGTTGAGGGGTAAAGCTGTCTGCATCCGTCTCAACTTCTCTTCCAAAATCTAAATGCCCAAACCTAAGTACATTAGCCTGACAAAACCATTCACTATGGAAGATGCTATTTGCAATCGCGAGAGCCTTAGATACCGAGACGGGGCGCGGGATTTTGATGACGACTTTTGAATCATACTGAACACAAGCAAGACCAATAGAACTACGGTGAAGCAAATGACGAAGATGTGATTGATACAGGTAGAAGGATGACTAAAAGACAAAAACTTGGGTGTGCAAGCTCCTCCGTCTGCATCTGTGCAGTCACATTCACCACAAAACACATGCCATGGATTGCCCATCATCTTCTACTTGTTCTCTTTCTGCCTCTGGACTCTGTTACGCGCCAAAAAAGGATCATTTAATTAGAGAGGAACAGTTCAATGTGAATCTTTGATGGAACTGAAATTCGAAAAAAAATGCAAAAAGGAAAAGGCCACAACAGCAAAACTGAGAAGAAGCCCCTGAATCTAAATGAGCCATAAAAATAGCGGCATTGCACTCTTCTTAGGGGAAGCAAGTAACACATCCATGTGAAACTTTATCATTTTCTGGAAGAGAGAGACCAAAGCAGTTGGTTTGCACTTTACAGTTTCATAAGTTCCTTAAAAACGTCTCAATATCTGCTAATAACCATCAAAGGTTTGGCAAACAGACATTTGCCCAATCAAATGAAGAAAGTCTCAATTTCAGGCGTACATCATCCCTATCAAACCATTGCATTTATCAAGTCAAATGCAAGGCAACGCGGCAATGAAATGAAGAATGCTCAATTTCAAGCGTACATCCTGCTTTGGTTATGCATTAAATAGCATTTGCCATTTGGAGCAAAGATGCAAGCAAGATTTTTAAAGTGAAACGGAAACTGACCAAAGAATGCTTAATTCAATACAACCATGGAAAATAGAGGAGTATAATGACAATCAAACGAAATCTATTGTCAGCAACACAAAATCTGTAATTTAGCTAAACTTAAGAACAAAGTTAGCAAACTCTATCATTTCCAAGAGTCAAGGCGAGGCTGTTAAGACCCAGTGATGCCGGAAAGGCACTCTATTCCTCGTTCCCAAGTTACTGAAAAAAATCTTGCTCGCATCACTATCAAACCATTGCTTTTAGAAGCCGTCTCCCGCGAGGCAACGAGGCAATGGGTTCTATTACAAGACTTCGAATTCCACTCTAATTCTAAAATCTCTCGGAATCGGTCTTTTCCAACCATCAGGCAACCTACGAATGTGATACATCCAACCCAAGGGATCGACGAAATGGAATTCTCACAACAGTATACAACAGCGTAGACCGCAATCGATCATAAGGCAGAGGATATGGACAGATCACTAGAAAAGGCGGCGAGCGAATTAGGGACGACGAACAGTTGCTTGGCAGGAGACGGCTTCTTGGGCAATCTAGTAGTCGTTATGAAGAATGTAAAGGCCGATGAAGGACGCCGAGAGCAGAGAGATTTTCGGAGAGGAATCGAGGAGAAAGTGAGACGAATTGAGGAGAGAGCAGAGGAAATCTGGGCAGAGAAGGAAACGGATATGAGGAGGCCGATGAAGGTCACCGTCGCAGCTCCGGCGAAGAATCGAGGAGAGAGAGGCCAACAATCGCGATTTCAGGCATCCCGGAGCTCGAAGGTTGAGAGGAGAGTTCGAGGAGAAGAGAGGAATCGGCGTACTGAGGAGAGAGAGAGAGTCAATGCGGGCTTGAAAATGCAAAATAGGAAGTGCCGCGCATTTTTTTGTCTTCTCTTCCTTCAGATGACGTGGCATTCTTTGGAGCCTCGGATGAGAATGGACGGCCAGATTTCACTTAATGTTAGACCTACCATTGACCTTCAATGGTAGTAAATCCGGATCCGCGAAAATGAGGGTTAATCTGGAAAAGAATTTTTTTTTTAAAATTCAAATTTCAAAACTAAAACGCAAGAGTGATATGCGTTTTGTCCGTTTAATCCTAGCCGTCCGATGCGAACGGATGGCTGAGATTGAATAAAGGGCACGCCTGTCCTTTCTCCACCAGGGCAGACGATCCAATTTAGGGTCATTCTGAATCCCTGCATGTACGGCAGGGATCCTTGGGCCATTGAATTTCCCTCCTTTTATAGAGGGAAAGATCCAATGATGAAGAAATTAATGATCCCCCGCCTTACTTGCAGGGGATCCGGGTCCGGGTCAGAGCCGAGCTTCAAAAAAAAAAAAAAAACTCTTTTTTGGCGCTTCACTCAATTTCTCCCTCCCAAAAGCCTCTCTTGGTCTCTCGCTTGCTCGCTCTCCCATGGCGGACATCGATGAAAGTTACAGGGAGTACCTCCAGAGTCTCCAAGACTCGGGACCCTTTATGCTAGAGGCTGTGGCGGGCCCCGAAGACGGAGGAGGAGATGAACACGACGAGGACGAAACCGAAGATGACCGGGACGGTGTCGAGTACATTGGTTCGCAGACTGTTGACGTTGCAGACGACGACGAGGATGCCACGGCATCTGCTCAAGCACGATTGGGCGGACAAGAAGAACCTAGGGATGAACGGCTGGGAGGAGGAGGAGGAGGAGAGGCGTGTTCTCCGGGTAGATTTGGGGCCGGCGGTGCCGATTCTGAGCCGAGCCAGTCTAATCGGGGCGAGATCGACGATCTCTTCTGCCCTATATGCATGGAAGCTTGGACCGACTACGGTGATCATCAAATGTGGTCCGTTTTTTACATCCTCACTCTTTCCAGTCTATCGTAAACTCAATTACTTGACAAGCACCATTTTTGTCGTGTCATAGGAGATGTATAGTTGTCGGAGTAGTTGTTCTATAAGCTTCTGCGCTCGTAAAATATGTGCAGAGTTTGGGATTTGACTGTCTTCATTGTTGAGTTCTCTGATACATGACACGTCCCGTTGATAGAAGCAGCATAAATGGAGGCACATTCGTTAGTAAAGGCCGTGGCCTGTTTGGAATGCGTGAAATATTTTCGCTAATGCTATGTGTCAGTGCAGTTGTCTTCCTTGTGGCCACATTTATGGCATGTCTTGCATCAAGAGATGGTTAAAGCAAAGGGGGAACCCGGGCAAGGTTTTCCCTATCCCTTTTTGTATATGTTCTCTGATTAGTTGGGGCTCTCTATTTCATATGCCTATGTTTGTTCTTCTATCTCTCTTTTAGTGTCCTCAATGCAACAGTAAGTGCAAATTGAAGGATGTGAGGAAGCTTTTTGCATCCCGTCTTGTAACAGTAGATGAGGAGTCACAGAAGGTAGTCTGAATCCCAGAGCTGTTGAAATGCATAGAAGGATGAAAATGAGCTTACTTTGAAATGACAAGCCGTTTTGTTTGCAGAAAATTCGATTCCTTGAGGCCAAATGTGCTTCTCTCGAGAAGAAGGTAGAGATGATCGCTAGAAACTTCTAAGTTAGATAATTTCATTGCAGGGTATGCTTGCTTGTCACAGTTCGTAATTTTCACAACTAAAGTAACCAAAATGTTCAATTTTCTTTCGTGTTCTTTTTGGTCTAGTTTTGATTCTGTGAGTTCTATCTTTGGTCAGACAAAACGAAAATATAATTTAGAGATTTCTCTTGGCAATTATAGATGGGCTCTCTTAACGATTGGTTAAGGCTAATTTGTTTCTGTTTGTTCGAATCTCATAGTGCAGAACTGCATTTTTCACACTTACATCTACAGGTTGATGGTTGGCATATGAAAGAGCTTGAATGGAAAAGGCAAGTAAAAAAATGGCATGAGCGTATGAACGAATTTGAAAGGAGAGAATCTCAGCTGAATGAGAGACTTGATCGTCTTAAGGAGGTAGGCTTATCCCACATTCATGTTGTGATTTCAATTTTTTTAGGTATAGGTTTTCATTTTGCCTTAGCAGGTATTATGGTGACTGATACTTCTTGGGTGACTTATGAGGTTCTACTATCTTGCTCCACGTGCATTCACTAGTTTTTAGGTGTATAATTTGGAGCCATTCATAGTCAGAGGTTGAAAATAATTTCTATGATTTTGGGAGCATGAGGTTTCTGAGCTGTTCCAATTTCTTGGTCATCATTTGATGACACTTTTAAGTGCTTCTATTGTGTTTCGGCAAGGATGTTGGTGGAGTTGTTCATGTCCTCTGCACAGTTTTTCGGACTCTATGTTGCTAATTAGCTGTAGCATCAGCAGTGCCCCTAAGTGAAGTATTATGAAAATAATGATGTATTTCTTGTGCTAAGAAATCCAGAATCTCACACTACCTTATATGCTATACTGAAGTTTTGCTTTGGTTTTCTATTTGTCGGCTCTATAGAGGAAAACTGATCTAGAGCGCTTCCATGAAGTTTTGAATAGCAGCCAACTTGGATCTGCTGAAGCTGTTGCAATATGGCAGGGACAATCTACATCTGGTATAAATGAGAACGCTTCCCATTTGAGAAGTTATCTTGCTCAAAGAAAAGTAATCTGATGGTGTATATCCTGTAGGTCATAAATGGGGATCTAGGTTTCCTGGTGGAGAATCCTCTAGCAATTTTGGAATACAGGTTCAGCTTTATACATTCATTTTGGTTTTGTTTTGTGCTCAAGGTTGAATACGTGCCTCGTTGGAAGCTTTTGGATTGCATATGTAGATGAACATATTTACTTAAGTGGACCTCTAATGTGTTAATTGTGGGGGATAAGAACAGAAAAGGTAGTCCTTTCAGTGCTAACTTGCATTTTGAGCTCAAAAGACAAAATTTGGTGAAATGATGTGCAATGAAAAGTACAAGGTAAGAATAATGGTTAATTTGCCTCTACATGCATCTCACAAGACTTGAACATATTAGAAGGAAGTACAGAATGCAATTATGAATGTCAATCTACGTAAAAAGGGACAAAAAGAGAATTCCACCTAGAAAGGGAGGTTGTTGGTGGTAGAGTTGATTTTCCTTGAAAAGCAATTTGGAAAATAAGGGTTCCTGCTAGAGTTTCTTATTTTGCTTGGGAAGCAACTTGGGAACAAATCCTTACTTTACATAACCTACAACAAAGAGGCAAAAGAATTAGTTAATCAGTGTTTCCTTGGCAAAAAGGAGGCAAAGTCCATACAGCATCTCCTCCTCATTGTTCTTTTGCGAGCATGGCTTGGACAGTTTCCTATGCTGGCACTGGCTTACCTTGGGTTACTGGAGGTTCCATCAAGCTAGAAATTTGGACTTGGCAGGGAATTCGTTTACTGTGCAACAAGAAAATAAGGATTGCCTCAATGCCTATCTCTTTTTTTTTTTTTGGTTTTAAAGGAGCAGAACAAGAGAGCTTTGTATGGAGAGGAACCTTCGGTTTCTATTTTTTTGAGAATTGGCTCAAAATTATAGGCTTTTGGTATGGTGGAAACTTGCATCTGGATGTAAAAGCTTTGTTTGACATAGTTGATGATTATCTTGTATTTGAGCTCCCTTGTGGTTGTGGGAGCTATTTGTGTATGGCTTTAGCTTTTGGGGCTCTTTCTGTATGTGGGTTTGCACTCCCTTGGTGCCCTATTTGTTGAACTTTTTATATATCTGTTAGAAATTCCAACCCAAAAGCTTAAGCTATTAGGTGGAGGGAGACTACATGAATATAAAAAGTATACAACACTCATTTACAAGCGATGTGGGACAACAATAATAACTTCAACACCTCTTCTCACGTGCAAGCAATCTGCACGTGGAAATTAACTAATGGAGGTGGGCCCACATACGCGGAAAGGAATAACACTGGCTCTGATACCATGTTAGAAATTCCAACCTCATCAAGAATGTCAAGTACATATTTTCGCTGAGATAAATTAATACCTGCATGTGAATATGCAACTTCAATACCAAGAAAATATCGTAGACGTCCCAAATCTTTGGTATTAAACTTTGTGTGCAAAAACTGCTTAAGCCGTTGGATACCATCTGAATCACTGCCAGTAATGATAATATCATCTACATATACCACCAGAAGAATACAACCAGTTGAGGAGACAGAGCTAAAAACTGAATGATCTACTTGACACTGTTTTAATCCAAACCGGATAACAGCATCACTAAATCTGCCAAACCAAGCACGAGGAGACTGCTTGAGTCCATACAAAGCTTTACGTAAGCGGCATACCAAATTCTCCCCCTGAGTAACAAACCCGAGTGGTTGCTCCATGTACATTTCCCTAGACAAATCACCATGAAGGAAGGCATTTTTCACATCTAGCTGATGAAGATGCCAACCAAAACGTGCTTCAAGGGAAATAAAGACACGAATAGATGGTATTTTGGCAACAGGTGAAAAAGTGTCGTCGTAATCAACACCGTATGTCTGAGTATATCCCTTTGCAACCAGGCGAGCTTTCAATCGATCAAGAGAGCCACCCAATTAAAACGTAAACCCTAAATCAACACAACCCATCGTCAATCCAACAACCATCCTCCGTATATCTCACCGGTGACTCAAGATCGGCGTCGCCTAGGCTCCGGCGACCTCACCCAGCGTCGTGTAGGTCCCGGAGACCTTCCAGATATCAAACGAAGAATACCACCTAGGAAAGAATTGAGAATCTTTCTATATAGTAGATTATGTGTCCAGATAAGCTAATTCATGTGTTAGTGTGGCTGCCAGAAAATATTGAACGATGTGTGGAAGGTTATTTGCTTAGATGGGAGAATTCATTAAGATATTTCTCTTTCGTTTTCTATGACTCGAGAGTCTACTCTAGGCATATAAAATAATGAGGCTTGTGAAAAACCCCATTAGATTCATGGACAGATAGGATAAAGTCAAATTTTGATTGTTTTTTGGCCTTCTCTTTAGATCAAGTATTTTAACTTGCTTGATATTTTTATTTGCAATTTGATTCTTGCGTCCCCTATTGTTACTTGTTCCATTAAAAGGTAGAGGTGACAATCTTCCCTATTTAGTGTTGATGTGAAAAAACATATTAGAGAGAGAGAGAACCCAGATTTCGGTTGTCCAATGCACCGTTTGTGCGCTGTTGGTGGTATTTTCTTTTTTCTTTTCTCCTATTTTTTTAGTTTTTATTAATTGAGTATTTAATTACAACATCATATGTTAAAGCAGAAAAAGATAGACCTCACTATACCATACGTGTGTTTGGTCACTATCATTTAACTGAGTCCACTCCGCATGGTCACTCAGCATTTAAAGGAGCAAGTAATGGTAGGTCATGGAAAGATCAAATTGCAGAAATCAAGCATACAATTTGAGAGGGCCAAATTATACTTAATCTAGAATTAAATGAGATGGGCTATTGATTCATTATTGACCTTCAAGCTCTACTATCCTTAGAAGACAGTTAGATTGGAAGATCGTTATCACTATGCGCTCTAAAATTGCTGATATGGGTAATGGTGCCTGTTGCTTTACTGTCATGTTACTAGGTTTCAGACAGGCAATGCAATGCCATGTGGAGCTGTATATGCACAAAACATTTTAACATATAACACATCCACTTTTCCAAAAGTCATCGCTTTGGATGGGATATTATCCTTGAAATTGGTGTTTTACAGACCGAGCTGCGAGTAGATGGTGCACGTCTATTTGATATATGTGGTTCAAGTCAAATGTTAATTATAGCACGAAGGCTATCTGGTATAGGGATAAGGGATGCGCTCACCAAGGTGAGATTTTCTGGACTTGGGCATGAGTAGCGAGTTTGTTTAGCATAAATACCAACTTCATATTTAAATGTAAATATGCAGATGAGTTTGATATATCCCCACGAAACTGAAGATATCATTCTCCCTTCCAGAATTAAAGCTGTTAGAGACCTGCATATCTCACCTTTTGATCGCAGTCTTGCAGTTTTTGCTTCAATGGGGAAGACATTATCGGTACTCAGGTAGTGTTCTCAGTTGATGCTACTCTTTTTCCCCTTTCTTAGGCCTCATTTTACAAATTTAATTTTGTTTCATCTCTTGTAGTCTTGAAAGCAACAACATCATCCTTGCTTATGACCTACCGGTACGCATATTGTCTCTAGCTATGGCCTCTTTTTTTTCTCCCTGTCGTTATCAGACTTCTGGTCATCAATGTTCCTGTATATTTCACATTAGTGTGGTAATATTTGTGCAGAGATTTAGAAATGGAGTAAATGAGACCTTTCAATATTTAAAAGCACCATCTGAGCGATTAATAGTATCTTCGATAGTTTCTAGGAGGGTCATTGTTCAATTGCTTTGGGCATATTTCTTGGTTTTCTTTCCTTGGAAGTGTTTCAAATCAACATCAACATCACCTTTATCCCAAACTAGTTGGGGTCGGCGATCGATGAACCCAAAAATAAATAAAATAGAAGCAAGATCGATTGAGGAAAAAGAATTAATTATATAAAAATAAATAAAAATAAAAATATATACGGGAAAAAGGATTAAAAAGGACAGTCAGGAAGATATGAATGATGCTCTTCCACAATGCTAATAGCTTTCCTCCACTCCATCCTTAGACAAACCGTACGCCAATCTATTTCCCACATCATTAAATTTTGTTTTACTACTTTCCCACAAGTAAGTTTCGGCTGACCTCTTCTTTTTTTCATGTCATGTTCTCAGTAACACACTTCTCTTATCGGATCATCTGGGGATTTTCGAAGAATTTGCCCAAACCATCTCAATCTATGTTCTCTTATCTTTTCTGCCATCGGTATTACTCTAACTTTTGGTCGAATGTCTTCATTTCTTATTTTATCCATCCTCGTATGACCATACATCCACCTTAGCATCCTTATCTCCGCTACTCACATTTTATGCTCATGTTGCCTATGTGCTGGCCAACATTCAGCTCCGTATAGCATTGCAGGCCTTACTACGGTTCTATAAAATTTTCCTTTTAGCCTAAGTGGGATTTTGCGATCACATAAAAATCCTGATGCACTGCGTCATTTCATCCAACCTGCTATGATTCTATGGCTTACATCCTCATCAATCTCTCCCCCTTTTTGCGATATTGATCCTAGATATCTAAAGGCATATTTTTTGGGTATCTCCTGTCTAAGCATATTCATGGATTCTTGATCTCCTTCTCTTGCCGTGTCGAACTCACATTTCATGTATTCGGTCTTACTTTGACTTAAAGTAAATCCTTTAGACTCCAACGTGCTTCTCCATAATTCTAATTTAGCATCAATCCCAGCCTTGATCTCATTAATAAGCACAATATCATTTGCAAAAAACATACACCACGGCACCTCCTCTTGGATATATTTTGTTAGTTCATCCATAACTAGGGCAAAAAAAATAAGGACTCAAAGCAGAATCTTGGTGTACACCTATTGTGATTGGAAAATAACTTGATGTGTCATTACAAGCCTTCACGCATGTAGTAACACCATCATACGTATCCTTGATCGCCTCTACATACTCTGAAGGTACTTTTATCTTCTCAAGAACCCACCACAGGACCTTTCTTGAAACTCTATCATACGCCTTCTCGAGATTAATAAACACCATATGAAGGTCCTTCTGCTTTTCTTGATCTCTCTCTATCAATTGCCGTAACAAGAAAATAACCTCCATGGTAGATCTTCCTAGCATAAATCCAAATTGATTTACAGAGACATTGGTCGCTATTCTCAAGCGATGCTCAATAACTCTCTCCCACAACTTCATTGTATAGCTCATAAGCTTAAATGCCTCTATAGTTGGAATAGTTCGGGATATCCTCCTTGTTCTTATAGATAGGCTCAAGCATACTCTTCTTTCATTCATCAGACATCCTATTTGTTTGGAGAATCTTGTTAAAAAGGTTGGTCAACCAACTTATTGCTACATCCCCAAAGCATCTCCACGAAGTGTTTCAAATATTGTATTTTATTTTTTATATTTTAAAATATCACCCACGCTGCTTATCTGAAATTTTTCAAGTGAATTTTGTTGTAAATGCATAATTTACGTTCTAAGGCATGCAAACATGTGTGCGCACTGACATGTACGTGCACGTCTGCTCAGGTACATACTGATAAGCTCGGGTCAATATTATGGCCACTCTATAAGTCGGTTCTGGTCATCCTCCTGTCGAGGAATGTTATGCTATTGATGCTTTGCTTCATGTCATAAAACCAAAAATTTGAACTGGTCCAGTTACTTGAGTCTGCAGTTGATGGACGTGGTTGCAGTTAATATGCATAGGATCTACTTTAGGACCCTAATTGTTTAGGAGTAAAGTATCTGTATGCATTCAAGTCCTCAATTTATGTTGCTCAGTAAGCTGGAATCGAACTTCTGGTCCAAATATTAACCACGATAGACCACTGATTCAACCGAAAATACATCTGCAATTGAGTGTGTCGATAGTGTCGTGTAACGTCAAGTTAGTGCTTTTGCCAGTTGCAGCTGTTCATGTTCCTGCCTTCCTCTGTAATTGGTTTCTCCTTATTCCTTTGGAATGATGCATGGCTGGTCTGTGTTGTGCATTTCTCTATTTGGCATCTGAGTGCTCCTTCGGTCGTCGCACTGTCCCTAATCCCTTACTTAAAGGCAGGGTATGTTTTGGTGCATGAGTGTTTGGACTTATTATACCTCAATGTGTCTTGACACTGCTCTTCCAGGCTGCTGCGTGGTCTTGTTCATGGGATCTCAATAATGCACATCATGTATATGCAGGATTGCAGGTCTGATTGCTCCTCTTCTTTCCTTTGTTTTTCAATAGACGTCAGATCATCTTCAAATTACTCTCTTCTCCATCTTGCAGAATGGAATGCTTCTGGTATTTGATATGCGCCAAACTCTGAAACCTATGGAATCCCTGGTGGGCCTATCGTGCAACCCAATTCATTCCATTTACTCTCTTCCACATAAGGAGACTCACGGAGTTAGAACAATTTTAAGTGGTTCCTCAATTGGGTTATGTCTATGGAAAGTTGATTCTGGTGAAGGAAGGTTAGTTATGAAGAACTTTCATAATTTTTTTTAAGGATTAGCAGTCACACTTCAATATGATGCAGCAAGGATGGCACAACTCTTGTGAAAAATTAGTTTTGCCATAATTTCAAGACATCACTGAAAAGAATAGAGATGACGCTTCTAAAGAATAAGAAAATCATTACTGGTCTATTTTTTTGAGTGGTAAGTCATTCATGGTCCTTAGTTAAGTATATTTTCAGAGAGCTCAATCTCGAAGTCCTCTTAGCAACCAACATAACAGAGGCGTGTCGCTCTTAACAGTGCTGTGAGGAAAACTGTTGTCTGACTAACCATTGTCCAAATATGCCCATTACTATCACTGTGTTATGGGCCCCGACTGATGGACATTTTTGCATTGGTCAACATCAACATCAACTTTATCTCAAACTAGTTGGGGGTCGGTGGTCGATGAACCCAAAAATAAATAAACTAGTTGGTGTCGGTGGTCAACATCACATTTTTGCATTGGTGATGTACGAAGATCTCTAACAAGGGCTCTGATATCAATTTGATGTAGGGAAAACCTAACGAGGGGCTTTGATACCAATTGATATTGTTGGAGAGATAATAGATAGCAAAAAGGAACAAAAACGGGGCTAGAATCGAGTTTAATTGGAGCTGGAACAGAGAAAACATATTCTAGGTTTTGTAAAAACAGTGATATTGGCTGAACGAAGAAAAATGTAATGAAGAAAGTGAGATAAAAGCTTATTTATTCGTCGGTTACAGAAATAAGACGATCTCAATCTTTGATCTAACGTAATAACTTCTAATCTCGACCATTGGAGCTCATTAAAAGTCATGACACTCACATGACCACTTGCAGCAATACATCAACATCAACAATACCTTTAGCCCAACCTAGTTGGGGTCGGTGGACCACTTGCAGCTTAATAACTGAAGAAAAATACTAAAAAAGAAGAATCACATGAAAATACAAGAAGTATAATCATGCTCCTATTCGACTAAAGTTCAAATTCACTTTTTCCTCATTACTCATGAGATGATGATCATTTCGATAAGTGTTCTTATGCTGCTCATCAAGCAAAAAAAAAAAAAAAGCCATGTTGGTTGGGGTATTCACCTTTCAAAGGGGTTGCAATGGCAATATCTCTTCCTCCCTGGTGCACTTATTTCGGGGCTTGGACGGGCTAATATACATGCATAAGAGTTACAGCTAATATTCTTTCCTATTTACTGTTACCTTTTATATTTACATTGAGATAGAGATGGAGTGACATGCATTGGTCTTAATACTGCAATGAGATCCTTCATCTTTTACCTTCTGATGATGCATTTAAATTTACGTATGGCCTGTGAGCTTGACTTAGTTGATTTCTGGGATTTAACCTCAGAATTGTTTTTTTCATAAAAGAAAATGGTTACAACTTCACCTTTCCTTTGGCAATTAGTGTAAAAGTTGGCTTTCTCCATGTGTTGATTATTGAAGGTCTTGTTTTTTCTTTTTTCCCCTCCTTAATCTTTGTGAAGGCCCACTTTGGTATCTGAATCAGCAGATGGAGGAGTTTGTATATCCCTTGCTTATTGTCCAAGCAGTGATGATGTAGTTGCCACATACCGTCCCAAAGTGATGTCTAATGTGGTCACTACTTCTCAGCCTTTATCCACTCCTAGTTCTTCCCCCGTGGGGCGACGAGCAATTCAGGGCTATCATGTGCATTTTAGGAGAGCAGGAAGCTCTTATCAGAAGTTGGGTACTACTTGTGCAAATGTGAGTGATGTTCGCCTTTCCAGATCTGCAATTGTTGACCTGGAGAATCGCAATCGGCTTTTTGCTTCCAGTGATGAAGCGACCAATCAGTTGATCTTGCAAGAATTACCATGCTTTTCAGTTTCTCAGCAACTTAAACTGCAGAAGCATCCTTTCCGTGATGTCAAGTACACGAGCGCCATGAACCAAGGCTTATTAAGTTGTTTAAGCGAGGACTCATTGCAGATTTTCAAAACCATGCCTGCATGATAAAGGTAAATTACAGTTACATCTCTTGCTATTTTCCACTAGCACGGTGGTTTGTGAACTAGTTTGGTTAGTTTGTCATGTTGAATAGAACTTGGCTCATAAAACTTTGCCTGATCTATGGACATTTTTCTTTCTTGGTCTCATGCAGATGATTAAATGTAGGAGGATCCTTGGGGGTTTGGCTGCTCCAATCTGCAAATATTAATGTACTTAAGCTATTTCTTTAGTGTTTTCCTTAGCAATCTGTTTGTCTCGTCCATGACGAGAGGGAAAACGGTAAGATCTCAAATGTATGGTTCGATCAACCTGCTTTTAGTTTTTGCTATTGTGGTTGGTCCATAACTCCATGGGCAGCACTTGAATCACATGATCCAGAGAAGCTTGCAATCGATTTAATTTACATTTTACATTTCGCAATGTTAGATGTCATCTTGACGGTTACTGTTCTTACTTTTAATTGGGAGAGTACTAGTCTGTTAGTAAAGTTGAGAACATGCTCAGTTGAATACTATCGATAGTCTTTGTACGATACAGTGAATACCTTTTGCATGCGGATTGTAGTGTATTATGATGCTAGAAAAAGTAGTAGAATCACCAGTGAATAAGAGCTTGGACATGACCGGCTGGTTCCGGGCCGATTTTGGGTAACCCGGGAGTCGGCATAGTATTCTTGCTTTCTTTGTTGGAGAGATTGCCCGGTTGTTGTCTGGTGAAGGTTTCTCGGTGGGAACAGGCAATAAGAGATCTAGAAATGGCTCATACACAATAGACGAGTGCCGTCACTCAAAACACAGCAAGCGGTGCTTGATATCTGGCCCCAAAAGTCACACAATAATTATGAGGAACTCCATTCTCTTGGGCAAGTCTTATCTGTTGTTTCACGTCAAATTCTTCAATTGATAACACGTCCAGTAAGTAAGGAAGCAATTCATGATTGTTGGTTTCGGGTGGGGGGATTTAGCACCCTAAACCGGAACCGAACCAGAATTGACCGGTTTCAAATTGCTGGAATTGGATACCAGGATGGTTCTTGGGTTGATTAGAGATCGGTGCTCACCCCTAGTTATATGGTCGAACTTGCGGGCAGCAAGAGTGTCGGACTTAATTAAAAAAATCTAATCCAAAAGCTTAAATAATTAGATGAAGAGGTTACATATATGTGAGGTCTAACGATTAATGTAGGACGACACTAAACATCCTCTGATTTGCAAATCGGATTGAAAAATGCACGAGAAATCGAAGAACTAGGAATTACATGAGAATTAAAACTTTGAATGGGGCATGAAGATAGAAAGTCTAATCCAATGCTACAGCGACGTGGAATACTTTGACAAAGTATTGTCACATAGTAGTGCTTAAATAATGGTTATACACATCCCTGATGCAATGAAGCTTTTAGGAGAATTGCGATGAGACTATAAACCTTACTAGGGCCAAACTCATAGCTTCCTAATTTTTTTCCATTGCACATGTCAAAAAACCTGATGTTACATTTGGTAGTCAGAATAAAACTCAAAATATTATAAACTTTATCTTATCTGTGTATGATGCCTGCTCAAGACAGGATCAAATCGGATATAGCCCTAATAACATTGTGAAAACGAGTAATATTTGCATAATATTATGGGCGAGAAGGACTTCAAATTACGGCTCCTTATTCGCGGAAAATTGAATGATTTGGAAAATGACTTTTCTAAAAATAATTATTTTTGTCGCTTACAAAAACGAATGAGCTAAAAAAAATATTCTCATCATCAAGAAAATATTTTGATATAAATTGTTATAGATTCTAAAAAGTAATTTTTATTGAACAATTATTTCAAGTTATACAAGTGATCATTTTTTAAGAAAATTATTTATAAAAATATTTATTTTTTGTGAAGCAAACCGAAGGTGCTAATCTGAAAAGGGTGGACACGTAAGAGCTATGAGAAGCGGGAATAAGATTGAAAAAAAAAAAGAGAGAAAAAGATTAAGGCCAGAAGATATAAAAAAAAAAACCAAAAATAATCCGACCTGCCGGATTCGAACCAGCGACCTAAGGATCATCTGCAACTACTACAGTCCTCCGCTCTACCAACTGAGCTAAGGTCGGAGCAATGGTTCTTACATTCAAATATTTATATATATGTTAGTTTTCGACAGGCGAAGCTAAAAATTCTCAGCGAGAAAAATTTCTTTTACTAGTTGGTTAATTATTTTTAGCTTTTGGGCTGCTTTTGTTTCACAGAAAATGAAGGGTTTGGAAAAAAAAAAGTTGCTTATATTGCTTACATAACTGAATGAACCAAAAATATTTTCGTCGTCCACGAAAATGTTTAAACATATAATTTTTTCAGTAATGAAAATATTTATCATTGATGAATTAGATTAAGTAACCCAAACAATCATTTTAAATATTTTTTTTTCAAATCGTTTATTTTTTTTTTCGCAAAACACACGGTTGAAATTTTTTGAAATTATAGTTTCCCCCTTTCCTAGGTAGCTCTTGTGATTCGTCCGTTCAATGAATTGTGGGATAGTTTGCTTATGGTATCATTTGCTTGATCGAAACAAAAATTCCCATCTATGTAAAAACTAGCTATCTAACATGTGCTATGCAAATCACTAGGGATTTGTCCTAGTGACCACTTTTCTCACCTGGAAAAAGGGAGGCGAAAGCCTTTGGGGAAGGGGGGTTGGGGTAAAGATGCGTGAGGAGAGAGTAGTGTTTCATAATCTGTGCACATACATATCACACACGGTGACTTGTAAAATAGAATAGAATAGGAAACACAAAAACAAAAACAAAAAAACATGTGCTACACGTATGTGTGCCTAAGAATGGAGAAAATTAAAAATAAATACTTTGAGTGTGTTTAGGGAGTGATTTAAGTGGAATTAATTACCATTGCTTGAGAAAACCATCCACTTAAGGGCATATGAAGTCAATAAGCATTCGGCACTACTGGTGAAGTGATTTGGGGGGAGGGTTGAAGATGCTAGTATCATAGGTGCGGGGTTCAACTCCTGCACTCTGCAAAGAGCCATAGCAAAAGTTTGAGAGAGTTGTATTAGATATAGGACATACCAAAGAAAACGTGCGTATAAAGAATCTGACAAAAAAAAGTACTTATAAAGACAAATTCGGATTTTGTTATTCTAAGTACATATATATATATATCAATTAAAATATTTGGTTTGCTTATTGTTTGACTCAATATCAATTTTACAAGTTTTCAACTCCATATACTTGATTGGATCCACCAACAAAACATTTGCATGGATAATCGTCCAAAAAGTCCTAAATCTATTGCATGTTGACCAATTTAGTGCAAACCATTTAATTTTTTAAATTAAGTTCTAAACCTTTTGACGCTTCGCCAATTGAGTCTATCCGACCAATTTTAACCAAAAATTATTGATGTGGATATTTTTTTTTTATTTTTTTAAAAAACTTCTAAAAGTATTCTCAATTTTCATTTTTTTTTTCTTTTCCTTTTCTTATATGAAGCCCGGCGAGGGTTGGCCAGCGACCCTCGCCGATCACAAGTGAGGGCCGGTCAACCCTAGCCCGCAATCGGTAGGGCTTTGTGGCCCTTGCCTGTGGTCGATTGATTTGATAGAAAGAAAAGAGAGAGAAGAAAATAGAAAGTTATAAGGAAATTCACTTTTTTTAAATACTAACTATAAAAAATTATCCATGTCAGTGCTCGCCGTCCTATGTGGCACCATTGGCATCGAAATCAGCGATTTCTGGTTAAAATTAGCTGGATGTACTCATTTGATGAAGTCTCAAAAGGTTTAGGATGCAATTGGTAAAATTGAAAGGTTCAAGATTGAATTGATCAAAATATAATATATTTAGAATTTTTTTTAACAATTTCCCCCACTTTTGCACACCCTATCAAATCCTGGCACTAGCCTTCTTTCAATTGGCCCAAGAGATTTAGGGCGTGAAATACTTCAGTCTCTTCTTTTTCTCTGGCATGTTGGACATGACAGTCTAAAATCCAGAGAATCACAAAATGAATTTCGCTAAGGCGCTCTTCCCGTTGGGGCCAATGAGGAAACAATAATGCTCACCTAACTAGTTTCCAACCATTCAATTCTATCCCCTTCTCATAAACCACGCAATTATTAAAATCATCAATAATATCAAGGGCTAATAACCCGAAAGACTCTAAAATCAGTACACATGTAACAAATTTACCTTATATTATTTTTCGTTAAAAATTTTACGGTCAAATCACTGAGCTTGATTGCACGTGACAGTTGACGGGTGTACCATATGAGATTTTTACTGTCTGTCTGTCACGTGTATATCAGTTTAGGTTTTTTGACGGTATTAACCCAAATGAGGATAAAATTATCATAGGTATATCAGTTTAGGATTTTTTTGTGGTAAAAAAATTAATTTAGGGTAAGCCCATCACAGGTACACCCATTCGGAGTTTTTCGTGATATTAATCATGATATCAAACCTCGAATAATTTCCGGGATGTGTGTGTATATACTTATGCACCGAATGGCGCATTCGAATCGATAAGGAACGACATCAAACGAAAATAAGTCCGACCCTACGCATCGCAAGATTGGACCATACTCTGTCAATCGGGCGCAGACCAGCGTATATAGATCGATTCAGAGGATGGTGGATGTGACGCTTCGACCGCGACACGACTTGGCCCAAGACCTAACCACTTCGATTGGCCCATCATCGTATTAAATGTTGGCCCTGGCTTACGCGATTATTCTTTCTTTCTGAAAAAGGATTGCGATGCCCGTACCAAACCATCTTTGTTTTTCAGGCTTCAGAATCTCATGGGAGATCATTTTTTTTTTTCTGTATTGGGTATACTACATCATTTGATGATATTGTCGATCGCAACTGGTGATGCTTTTCTCTTTATCTGTAAAACACAGCCGGCACGTCGAGAAGCGGTTTGCTTATTGTTTTGCCAATTAGTCGCCGGATTGGCTGCATGGTATTGATTTTTCAGCGTTAGCATCACGTCGATTATCCGGAAGCAGCACCGGGTATTGATTTCCGTGGGCTCTAGAGATGAAAGAGGTTCCTAAGACTTAACCTGAGCTCGAGGTTGAGTTTGATTCAGGTTCGATATCGGTTCAATAGTAGTACTAGTTGCGGATACAAAAAAGTTGAATTAGGACGCGGAGATGAATTTCTCGAGAAGTGTTTAGCTTGATAAGGCGATATTGAAGGTTAGATATCGAGATTTGATTGATTAGGACATGACTATTTAAGATTTAGATTGAACACCAAAAGCGACTACCAACGCTCTCTGAGTCAGTCATTCTCAATGGTGGTTAACATGGCTGAAGTTATTATGCTAGTGACATTATATATATATATATATATATAGCAATCCAAGGTACATATGCTCGGACATGAGGTACCCAAGAGAGATACTTTTAGATATCTGTGATCAATATTACAAAAGAGATGAGAGATTGATGAGGATATAAGCCCTATTAGAGCAGGTAGGATGAAATGGCGCAGTGCATCAGGATTTTTGTGTGAACGTAAAATTTCTCTTAGGTTAAAAGAAAAATTTTATAGAACAACATTAAGACATGCCATGCTATACAGAGCTGAATGTTGGCCAGCACAAATGCAACATGAGCATAAAATGGGAGTACTAGAAATGAGGATGTTAAGGTGGATGTGTGGTCATACAATGATGGATAAGATAATGGAGAAGACATTCGATGAAAAGTTGGAGTAGAACCGGTGGCAGAAAAGATGAGAGAACATAGATTGAGATAGTTTGGGCATATTCTCCGAAGGCCCCTAGATGCCCCAGTAAGAACAGAAGTTTGCTACCGAAAGCATAACATGAAGAAGAGAAGAGGTTGGCCGAAACTTACTTAGGGAAAAGTAGTAAAATAATATTTAATGGAGTGAGAAATAAATTAGTGTATGGTTTGTCTTAGGACGAGTGGTGTAAAGTTATTAGTATTGTGGATGGAAAGAATTCCCATGTTCATGACTGTCTTTTTTAGTTATTTCCCCATGTGCGCGCACGCGTGTGTGTATGTATTTGTTTGTTTACTTGTACATATTTATCTATTTTTCCTCGATTGATCTTGCTTTTATTTTATGAATCTTTGGGATTCATCGACCGCCGACCCCAACTAGTTTAGGATAAAAGCGTTGTTGATATTGATGTTGAATTAGCAATCCAAGATGTCTCCTTTTTTTTTCTCGAATTTAGCAATGAGGTGGTGTCTGAATTATGATATTTTTTTGGTTTAGAGATCTCATCTTTATGTACTTATAAATTTGAACTTCTCAAAGCTTAACTAGAGAGAGAGATTTTTAGTTGAACACCATGTTGGGGTGTGTATTGTTGACACCTAATTTTGGATCAGTCGTTTTTAGTAATTTCTTAGAAAATTCATAAAAAAATCCATAAAAGGTCAAAAAATTGAAAAATCAACTTTAGTGGCCTTGGCCAAGCCTAAGGAATCATTTTTGACAAAAATAATTTTTCATATTTTATGCATTTTTTAATATTTTTCGAAATTAGGAAAATACTAGAAAAATCAAGAAAAATAGCATTCGATGTCACAAAAATATGAAAAAATAGCCAATATTTTTATTTTAAATCCCTTGTCTTTTTGACCTCACAAAAAGTCCAAAATCAAAATTCAATTTTACATGTTCCTTTGTAACATGTATGATTGAATTTGGTAAAAAATGTCGATTGAGTCTTTTAATTTGTAATTTTGGCATTTTCTGGGATCTTGGCATTCAATCTAATTGTCCCTTATTGCAATTTAGCCAAATTATTTGCACAAATTGCTCAATTGCATGAATTTAGCAAAATTGCATACTTAATTGCATTTTAGTCCTTGAAATTGGGCATATTTGAAATTACTTTCAATTCAAGGACTATCATTGCAAATTAAATATACTGCCCAATGGGTTTCATCATTTTGAATCAATCGGCATAGGTAATTTCGTCCAATTTGATCATTTGAACCTCAATTACACAATTCCCCAATTTGTAATTAAATGAAAATTTAGGATTTTTGTTGAAATTGATATGAACTTTTGGGTAAAATCACATTTCTAGATAATACACATGCCCTAAATTCAATTATGAGGTTTAATTACAAAAATTTCCTACCAATTTGGGTTTAATTTGAAAAATTCAAGTCGGAACCGGTTCAGACAGGTCAGACCGCCCGGTCGGACTAGTCGAATCGGTCCGCTGCAGTATCGTCTTCTTCCTTGGACTCCTGTGCAAATGAACAGTGGAAGGTCGAATTTTGATGGGGAAATTGGTCGACTAATCGACCACAATTGCTCACCTTCCCTCGTGGTGGTCGAAGATTTGAGCTCGGATTTGCAGAGCGTGGGTTGGGCCTTCTCAGGCTGAACCAAAGCTCGACAGGGTCATCAGGAGGCTTCCCGTACTGTGAGGAAACGATCACCGTCGACCGCACGAGCTGAGGCCACGAAAATAGGTGAGGCGTAGTTTCAAACCTTTCACTGTGCATCAATGGCGTCTTGCTTGTTTTACATTCATCCTTGCAACTAGCGTGTGCGTTCCGTTCCCTGAATGTCACTGACCATCTTCGCATACCTGTTTTGCATTGATATGGTCTTAACACATCGAATCTAGTCTTCCAATTCAACCTCCATTGCCAACCACTATGCAAAGTTGCCCAGCCAAATCTAGGCCGAGCGAGCTCGATCGGAGCTCGAAGTAAGTATTCTGAACCTCCTGCGGTGCTAATCTGTGAATGAATCGATCTGATTTTACGTAATCTGACTGATTGATTTTCCATGGCCGTACTCGGCACTGCGCATGGTGATTGCGATTTCGTGAAAAGAACGTGTTAGATTAGAGACGATTGCGAGTTGATTAGCATTGGTTTCATGTGATTTCATCAAGATCTTACCGTCGGATCATCGCCGGAGAAGCTCAGCCATTCGTTCCATCGGAGTCGTGAGGTTGAAGACGAAGCTGACATGGCGCAGTCAACAGGTCAAAGTCCTAGGTGGCATTCGGCCATTGGTCCACGTGTCGGTCCAGTCAGCACGGCCGTTGGGGGTTGTTATTCGAATAAATAGATCCAACGGTTGAGGTTAATCGAGTCTAATAAATGGTGACCGTCCGATTAGTAATTAGGTTTATTCGAAAATATTTTAAAAATCAGAAAATCAAATTGAATCGAAACGGTGTCGCATAGGTTAATGAGTAGGCGACGTCGTTTAGGATAGTAAGATTGAACGGCCCAGATCAAGTCTCAAGTTTTAATCCTGGCCATAGATTTTAGTAGGTTAATCGGACGGTCCTGATCAAGTCTCCGTTCAATCTAGACCATAGATTTTAGTAATCAGATCCGATGGCCGTGGATTAGCCACGCGGCTCAATAGGAACCGTCGGATCGAGTCTGGGTAATCCGAAAATAAAAAACGGACGATACAGCGTCGTTTTGTGCTTAGGTTCCGCGGGTCCGGGTCTGGACTGGGTTTCGACCCGGTCCGAAACATTTTATTTAATAAAAAATTCAGAAAATGTTTTTTAAAAAAAAATCAAAAAATTCTATAAAATCCTAAAAAATGCTAGAAAATAATAGAAAATCCAAAAAAAAAATAGAAAAATTGTGGAAAAATCCTAGACACTCCAGAAATCCCCAAAAATTTAGGATTGACCACAGATAATTGGTCAATCCTATTTTGAGGTTTCTTATCTATTATTCCAAGAATTGACGATATTACCCTTTAGGAGTAAGTCGCCTCTGTTGTGTAAGCAAGATGAAGTCGACAATGCCAAGGCATGAATTAGGGTTGGATAGGCGACCAATTCTTGGACTTGGGTTTTCGAATCTCGTCCATTTTCTAAAAATGACGATTTTGCCATTCAATGGGAAAATCGTCTTTCTTATTCCAATCGAGTCCCGAAAATTGCTTAAAGTTAGGGTTTGGGTCAGGTGGGTGATCAACTCTAATATTTGAGATTTTCAGCTCTCGTCTTTGTCCAAATGACGACTTTACCCCTCCAAGGGTAAAATCACTTTTAAATTCCAGAAAAATCCTGAAAATTCCCAAAAAAATAGGAAATGGAAGGATTTGATCGCCAACTCCTTTTCCACGGTCCTTTGACCATAGATTTCATCTGAAAAGATAATTTTGCCCCTTTCGAGGCAAATTGTCCCTAAATCTCTCAAAATTACGATTCTGCCCCCTATGGGCGAATCATGTCAAATCACTCCTAAGCCTTGACTGATACTTCTCTAGGCTAATAGGGCCTCATTAGGGATGCCATGCTGATTTCATGTATTTTATCCGCATGTATTGGATCCTTGATTTGCGCATCTACTTTTACTGACTGTGAGTGATAGGGTAGCCATTTCTGCCTGCATGAACTCCTAGAATTAGGATCCGTACCGAAAGGGAGTCGACTTTGACAGTCGGCGTAACTAAGTCCCCGATCCCGTTTCTCTGATTTCCGCAGAATCGAATAGATCGCCCCCAACTATTCGATAGGGTTTCCGATCGTACCCTCCACGAAACGATTGGTGGCGACTCCTTGACATGTACACATATCATATGTCATTAGACTGCATAGAATGTCGACCACGTATATCCAGCCGTTGCGATTTGGGTAATGGACCTTGGGAGAGACCCGCGTCCGATCAGGCGACGATCGGGTGGCCCATTATCCCCCCTCCGACATCCCTCGAGGAGGGCCGAGGAGAGGGTCGCGACATGTATAATAGTCATCAGCAAGAAGGCACGGGGTCCTGCTCCCCGGTGAGCGGGCTTGGGATCATGGTGGGCCGCCCCGGCGGCGATTGCAGGAGGTAGCGCCCTCGGGACACTGGATGGCTTTTTATAATTTGAGCTCGTGTTTATTGGCAGTTTGAGTTTGGGTCCATAAATAACTACTGTTAATTATAGTGGTTGTAGATATTAACCACGGCAGAATTCTCTGCTCGATGTAATGCTAATTTAGGGATGAACTAGGATAAAATCTTGTGTCTCGATTTATCTTTTCCGCATTTAATCTCTATTTCGACCTTTTTGTACACCTAATCCTAACACTCCATGGGTAATCTCTAATGTGTTTGGTTTGGGGACATTCGATATCCTTTTCAGTCCATTTTCAAGTTCGAAGGGCACCCCCACCAAAGGACCCCTCCTGTTCTCAATTGGCCTTGGCGTACACATTTGCATTCCCACTTTGATTCCTTTTCTTTTTTGCATTATCACAATGTTGTCGTAAAAGCAACTTCAAGAACATGTTGATTTTGTGGGGAGCGAGGCATTTATATATATCAAACCTTGCAATCATGCATCGGGTCCTCTTTGCCTTGCTTTTTCGGTTGTGTTCTAGCTGTCACGTGTTGTCCTCTTCGAAGGAATGGATTTTTTGCATGGAATTTTGGGGTCCGGATAGAGAGTCATTGATGATTAGGGCAAAATGGCGTTTTCTTTTGGCTGCTTCCTTGTGATGGGATTTTGGAATAATCAAGATTAGGTTTCTCCTTTGTTTGATGCCATTTCCACCATTTCTCTGTTCCTTTATTGGGCATTAGATTAGGGCTCAACTCAATCTGTAAAATTCTGTGGAAATGGATGTTGGCTATTGAGAAGAAAAAAACGAGATACTATATGGAAAATCAACAATGAAGTTGGTGAATTGTCACATGGGTTGTGGGTATGATATGATTTTTTCAACTTTTTCCACTTTTTTCTGTAGAAGGTTTGGTTTTTTTTCCCCAACTTCTACAAGGCAAAAAGCAATTTTTTTTTTTTAACTTTCCTCATCAAATTTTAAGTTAATCGTTATAAACTTAAGAAAATGTATAAAAAAAAACTGCATGTGAATTTGCATGTTAATATCCATAAACTGTGAAGGTTTCAAGTGCTTAATATAAAAAAGAAGAAGATAGAATAAGTGAATAATGCGATAGTAAAAGGGGAAAATAAATAGCTGAACTACTCTCCGAAATCGAGGATTTCTGATACGAAATAGAAAGACCTCACTTTGAATATGCTCTAAATGAGTAGGTCTAGCTGAGAACTTTCCCATTTATATTAAAATGATCGTTGGGAATGCTAATTCGTTCCACGCGTAATCGAACCCTTGAATTTACCAACTTCCATCATAGACGCACTTAGGTAGTTGACTTCTCCATCTTACTAAGGACACGCATGACATTGACAATATTTCTGTTTCTGGATGAGTTTTTGAGCAAAAAAAAAAATGCTTTTAATGGCTTAAAACTTTTGGTTCTAAAATAGAAATTTGTTTGACCGGGGGGAAGGGGATTGCGACCGGCGAGGTTGGTCGTCGACGAAGATCTCTATTTCTATTTCTCGTAGAAGTAACTTTTTTTGTTTCTTATTTCTGCTTCAAATCTATTTCTGGAATAACTTTTTGTTTCAGAAATAGTTTATTAAAATTGCGTTACCAAACGAGTTTCTGTTCCAAACCTATTCTAGAAATAGATTTTTGTTCCAAAAATAATTTTTGGTTAGTTGTCATTCACCCCCTATGCCTTTGGATGTCCAATTGACATGGGTTTTCTAAACCAATTGGAAGTGACTCGGGTATGATACTTAACTTTATCATCATTTTTGCATCTCCTAGTTATCTAAACCTAAGATTTAGGAAAGATATTAGGAACTGAGAAGCTACTAGCTGGCGACCTATAACATGTCACGAGAGGATGTGAACATGAAGAAGTTTGGTGAATCCGGCGGACATGTGGATAGAGTCCATCCCCCTAGACAAGTGCGAGCTCATCTCGGGCTTGATAGACATCTATTGTGGTTGAATGCCCGCCGGTGCATTAGGAGAGCCGGCATGAACAAGGGGCACTATGATTTCACCGCAAACATCGAGCCTTAGTGGAGAATTGTTAAAATATGTCTCAAATTTAAGCATATCATGTAAAACTTGATCCAATAAACGTGCAGTCCATATTATTTATATGCTCATAGTATAGGTATCTACAGTTGGATCGAATCACGTAAATATCTAGTGTTTTAATCGTTCTTTATTAATTTCTCTGGTAATTTCATTCTCTCACATATGGAATTTAATAGCGAGATCCGTTAACTTCTGTCATTTAAGAACAATTATTATCATTCAGTAAGAATTTTCCTCGGTTTTTTTTTAATTGATGTTTTTCACGTGTAATGGACTAAATCTTCGGGGTGGTGGAGTATAAGACCAATGCCACCGGGTAAGCTCCCAAGACGCGGTCGGAGAGATTCGAACCCGAGACCTCATCAGTTTAACTGTCTAAGGTCTAGGGATCTTACTAACTCAGCTAACGCTTCATTGGTTAGAAATTTCCTTGGTTGTTCGCTCGATAATACAAGAAAGTTGAACAGGAGAGCCAGAGAAAAAGAGGTGCCCCCATCATCACACGTCTCGTTCAACCTATGAGATATATATATATATATATATTTTTTTTGTCATTGCACCAACAGAGATTTGAATAAGGTGAAAAAATGGCAGGTTGTAACCTCGGTGTCCAATTGAAAATCTACGATCGTCCTTCAACCTTCTAATCATAGGAGGGATGTAATACATTTTCGAGAGTCTTAGGTTGCTTTGTACCGTTAGTTCTCCATGACTTGAATCCATCTCGCACTACTTTTAGGAATAGCGAGTGGAGCAATAGGTCAACTTAGGCTCCATTTCGTGAAAAATATAATGTTTCTGAAAAATATTTCCCATCAAACCATTTTCAAGGAAAAAGATAATAGTTTACGACATTTGGTTAAAATCTAAAAATGAATTGAAAAATATTTTTCGCCATTTGATATGGTTCATCCGTGTTTAGGTTCCGTGAACTAGAAAACGACGACAAAAATGTTTTCATTGACTCATTTATTCTCCGTGAACCGAATGCCAAAAAATCCAATTTTTTTTTTTTCAATGAAGTTGTTTTTCACGGAAACGAACATAACTTAAGAATCTGTTTGTTTTGATGAAAATACCAGGTTTTTAGAAAATATTTTTTGGAAAGTTATTTCTCGGGAAAATGACGATGTTTTCTGGTGTTTGGCTAAACTATAAAAGAGACATGGAAAATATTCTCCGTTGTTAGGTATGGAAAATCGTATTTGATTTTTCCATGAATTCTTTTGTGCTAATTTAATTTTAGACATTTTAAATGTGTCAATTTAGTCTTAAAACATTTTGATGATTTGTCAATTTAGTCTTTCCGGCCTATTTTGACCGTAAATTTTTAACGTATCGATTTAGTTAGCGCTAGCCTTCCTACATGGTACAATTGGAGTTGACATGGACAATTTTACGCAATTTTTAAACTTTTATAAATATATATTTTTTTGCAACTCTATACTGACGGGGATGAGTGACCCTCGTCAAGTATGAAGTGAGTGTTCAGCCCTCGCTCGTGGCTGGCGAGGGCATCACGTGGCTGGCAAGGGCTATGATTCCCTCGCCTATATCAGCGAGGGTCCCTGACCCTTGATTATAGCCGGCGAATTATAAAAAAAAGAAAAAAATAATATTTTTTTGAAAATTTCAACAAATCGTAAAAATTATCTATGTCATGGTCATGCCACGTAGGATGATTTCCGTTTGCATGAATAGCTCCAGTTTTCACATGTGTGTGTATATATATGTTATATTATATTATATTTTATAAAATATATAACATAAATATATATGTGTGTGTATATATATCTCAAAATAGCTTTTTCTTTGCTTGGTGCATATTTGGTTCATTCTTGCCCTTTCGTCATCCCAGAAGCCTACCAAGAGCCACTCCTTATCCAGGCCCTCTAGCACCGACATCCACTCCTCGCTCTCATCGGACTGGATCGTTACAAGCCCACCCCCTTTCGCGTGGTTTGTCTCTGAGCCACACACCTACTGGAGGGGGTTCACTTTGATACCGTATTGTGACAATCCTGTATTAACTTGTTTAACGTTTTGTTTATTTGGCTTGTCTCATACCGAGCCTTGTGATTTTTTCTTTTGGCATACAAGCACACACTCTTCTAGGAGGTTATCTATCCTGGTAACGCTCTAACTTGAGCACGCTTAACTTCAGAGTTTTAAAGTAGGACTTGTCGTCACGTCAAAAGGCAACTTTACAGAAAATTTCATTTTCCACATATATATCTCAAAATCTCTCTCCCATGTTCGGTGCACAATTCGATTCATTCTTGCCCCATTTTCCATTTTAGGAGCCTATCAAGAGTCGTTCCTTGTCTAGGCCCGCACTTGTCAAACCGGGTCATTACATCAACTATATAGAAACCCTTTTGACGTGGGCGCCGCCTCATATAACTGTGTATATGAGTTGAACCCTCATGTGTACGGAACAAAAAGAATTTTTCATGTCCTCGCTTAAAGATGAGGGAGGGCTAGGGGTTTGTATGCTAAATAAGTGTATACAACGATATCGAAAAGTGATTTCTTTCACGAGAATGAAGATCTATCTCTTCTCAGAAAATCGGAGAGGCATAAATATGTTTAAGGAGTCTCAAGAAGGCAATTTTCCTTGTACTCCATATGAGTATGGAACTTATAATATAGCTCCGCCTATCTTATCCAATGAGAATATAATGTTGATTTCGCGCTCAATGAGCCGAGAAGAAAAATGCAAAATACGGAAGAGCTTTCGCTTTATTTGGGAAGGACAAGCAAAAGGCTCTCAACACTCAAAAACCCCATGACTCCCATCTCTCCTTTTGGCATCTCCTATCATCATCTCTTGTCCCTCCTCTTTCCCCCCACGTCCCCTCAAATCCCTTTCAAAATCTTGTATCCATCCGACCAATAATGTACGCCCAAAAGAACCTCGAGCAAGAAGAAAAAAATCTTATAGAAAATTTCAAATAAAGGTCTGAAATGCCATTCTCTGATTTTTCTTTTCAAACAAGGACTTGAAGTGGATCTTATTTCAAATAAGGACATAAAGTGACCGAATCGTCCCAAAAGTACATCGAAAAAAAAAAAGAAAAATCTTATTATCAACATTCACACAATTTCTTTTTCACACTTTTTTTTTGGGCCCTTGAATTTGGGAGCCTTGGACGCTTAGAGTCTCGACAAACCCCCCTTGCTCCAAATGTCTTCGTAGCAAGGTGGGGGGAAACACATCTCAAGACACCCCTCCTCTTGATCCCAAAAAGAAAAAAAAAAGAAAAAAAAAAGGAAAAAAATAAAATCCAAAAAATCCCAATAGAAATCGACACATGTGAAGAGTGAAATCATATGAATTGGCTCTGATGCTCGAACTTATGGCTTTTTGTAAGAATCTTGGAGGGGAACCCTCCTTTCTCTTAACCCCAGCACTCGGGCGTGAGCGAGTGGTCCCTTCTCGAGTCTCGGCAGTAGTCATAGACCATGTGGTGAGCTTGCACCCATCTCATCGTGCGGTACTGCTGCCCCGTGAGGCCGCCCGAGCGGTAGGGCGAGGCGGAGACGGGGCGGCACCAGGCCGGCGAGTAGGCAGAGCATCCGCTCGCCTTGAAATTTGCGTACTGCGCGACGAAGGGCTGGTACCGGTAGTCGGCCTTGTACTTGCCGTCCTCCGTGGCCCACGACGAGGCGTCCCATATGGACCCGTACAGCCACATCGGCCTCATCGGGAAGGTCGCCGCGCTCTTCCTCGGGTACCTCCTTATGGGTATGTCGTCCACGAGGAATCTGAAAATTCGTGAGCAAAGGGAATCATCTCCATCGTATGATGGTTATTGTGATTATCATCAGATGATTAATTAGTAATCAATAGTTAATTGAAGACATTAATAGCTAATGGACATAAAACTTTTTTTTTATAATAAAAAAAAATTGCGTGCTTCATGGAAATAATATTTTTCCTATTGTACGTGTGTTACTATAGAGTCCATTTAAAGAATTACTTTTACACATTTGGTCCCCCCACAATCTCAAAATATGTAAGATCACGTCCCTGTCTATTCTCGTGCTAATAGTGTCTCCATTTCCCCTGTCGCATCATCAGCTTTCCTAACATTCAAAGGCCCTAGAAACCAAGTAAACAAAGCCTCGCCTCCATATTTACTATGTCTGTACAGTCGGTGAGATCACTCTGACCAAAATAGATCAAGTGACACAATCCTAACGGTACATCGAAACCTCGGATCGGTTAATCTCCCGATACTTGCCGCCGCGCAGACGGAACCGCTCCCGCTCGTATGACCGGCGTCGGGTTTCTTAGATGACGGTAAAAACGAGGAGGGAGTGAGAGAGAAAGAAAGGAAACGATTCTGACTTACATGAGCTCGTTGGGTCTCCAAAGGATGGCGTAGTGATGGAAGTCCCTGGTGGGATCGAACCAGAGATGGAATTTCATCTCTCTGCCGATGATCCTGCCGTCGCCGCTTCCTCGGATGTACACATTGGTCTGCAATGTGTAGGGCTTCCCGAACGTGGTTCCCAGGAACTCTATGTCCACCTCATCGTGAAAACCCGGATGAGCCTCGCTGTTCGAAAGCTGCCATATTTTTTTAGCACCCCAATTTGATTAATTTTCTTTCTCACCAGGGAAAATAAAAATGTCGGTCATAAGCTTCAAGGGAAAAAGAAAAAGAAAAAGAAAAAGAAAAAGAAAAAAGAAAAAGAAAAGAAATTAACATGAAAAATATTTCCATTTACGACTTTAACTCCTGTTTACATTGGGTTCGCACTAGATATTTTAGGCACAATGTTAACCTTACCAAGTACGTTTCTAGATTTAGCGACGATATACCTTGTCAATTTAGGAAGCTGACATTTCATTTGCCTAAACTCCTACGGATTTTAAGCGCCCCGTAGATTGAATGACTAATTGTTCAACGTCAATTATGTTCTTGTCCTTGGTCTGCCGAAATAGGTTCAAACGGGTTAAAAGAAGGGGGGCCAAAAAAAAAAAAAAAAAAAGGCAGCTCTTGCCGGAGATTGAAGAGACAAATGTATGAACTCATCCTAGTACTATGTACCCCATCTACCCTAATTCAATATGTTTCGATAGCCTCCGTTCATCATGTTGCTCACATAGAATGAAGTTATGACCCCGGCAGTGTAACCCGGCTGGAGCTTGATGGACGCGCCGAAGTACCCGGACCGGAACGGCTTGACCGACTTGAACCCGCTTCCTACATCCAATTCACCAGTCCAAATAAATCAAACGTGAGATTTCGAACAACTAAATCGGCACCGACAAGACCCAATATGCAGGAACGAAGTGAAGTTTCTGTCGATTCCCTATCCTGAGGAGTGAGGAGGACCTGAGGTTCTGTCAAGCCAGATGGTCAACGCGCTCTGGCCAACCCTCTGGTGCTGACCGCCCCAGAGGTTCTTGAACCCCTGGTAGAAGCTCATGGACCTGAACCTCGAGCTCGGCCAGTACCCCGGCGACGGCGGCCACTGGGCATTGCCCGGGCATATCGGCAGCATCAGAAACACCGCGACCAGCGAGAGATAGAGCAGAGCCATCGTCTCCTTTCTTTCTTTCTTCTGCTGCTTCTTCTTCCTTTTCTCAAGAAGGCAAACAATAATGCAAGAGAGCTTGACTGGACGTGTGTTGTTTGCCCGTGGGTGCTTAAATGAGATAGAGAGGGAGAGAGAGAGAGCAGGGCAGTACAGTTGATATAAATAAGAAGATTAGTGGGTCCCTCACTTCCTTTATTAAGCAATTAACCATGGTCAGGCACCAAGATCATCTACAGATTCCGGATAAACGAGTCCAGTTTCGGATCTGGACAAATCTTTGAAAGGCTTAACAGATGGATCGAATTAGCCTCAAAATTGCAATGATCTCTCAATGCTCCGTAACCACAAATGCCAAAGGGAGTCGCCCCTAGTTACGAAGTTACAAAGCCGGGTGTGGGCAATGAGTAATGTGTAGATGTGGGGATGCATGGGATGCCTTGTGTGTCACAACTACTAAGTGTTTTTCTTGCCTTTAAAGAGAGGAACCTGTTGAAATTCTTGCTTTGCATGGCTGGAAAGCTAGTAAAAGGAGATGGAGAGAGATGTGGTGTTGTGAGTTGTGGGTAGATGAATGTCTCTTAAATGTGCTCTTCTTCTTCTTTTTCTTTTTGGCTGTTCATTTCACTTTTTGATGCTTCAAATCTCAATTTCATTCACTGCCCACAAAAATTTGGAGCCAGGTGCAAGGACGAAGCCACTATAGTATACTTCTTTATCCCACCCTCCATTATATCTACATGCCCTTCTGTCTCGGCCTTCAATGCTAGAGAAATAACTTCACCGACTTTTCTTTTTTTCCTCCTTGCGAAGCGATGGGATGGGATCGGAAAGAGTATCATTTCTAGAAAGTTATAATGAGTCCACATTTGTTACGGAATGTTCGACTTAAGCTATAACTCATCTGTTTGCTAAAATTAGAAAGTTCAACCAGCATCTCGTCATCGCAGTCCCGCCGGCGTGCTGGAATTATAAAATCTCTACTAGGGAGCCGGAGCAAAATGGTAATACATCATCGACATACATGATGTTTTTTTTTTTTTTTTAAATGAAGTAGAAGTAGACCAGTATTCACATTATTAACCCACCTTGGGAAGGCCTTTCTTTTTTCCCCCCTTTCATCTTCTGTGTCAGTTCGGTTCTTGGCAGTGGATGGTAAGAGGAGGGACAAGATGGATCCTGAGTGGGTCCCGCACGTGATTTGATGGCAACTTGATGCGTGTGAGCTTAGGTTGTCGTTTAATGGGGGGGAGTTAGGGCCTGCATGAAAACACTTCTTGCCCAAGAATGGCTTCTGGCAGGAAAATGATTTTTTCAACTTTTGCTTTGAAGTAGAAGTTGAATTTTCAGCTTTAGCTTCAGAAGTTGATTTTTGATAGAGAAATGCGTTTGATAATGATTCAAAAAGACAATGTTCGAAACATTATTAAAACAATGTTCAATGATGGCGGCGGCGACCGCGACCGGCGACGACCTGCGGCGGCGGCGACCGGTGGCGATTGGCGGCGGCGACCGGCAGCGACGACCGACGATGACGGTGGCGGCGGCGGCGACGGCGGCGGCGGCGACGGCGGCGGCGGCGACGGCGGCGGCGGCGACGGCGGTGGCGACCGGCGACGGCGACCGCGGCGGCGACCTCGGCGGCCGGCGGCGACCGGCGGCCGGCAACGACCGGCGGCGGCGACCGCGGCGACCGGCGGCCGGCGGCGACCGGCGGCGGCGGCGGCGACCGGCGGCCGGCGATGACCAGCGGCGGCGGCCGGCGACAACCAGCGGCGGCGACAGCGGCCGGCCCTGCGAGAATGACTTCTCGAATAGAGAAGCTAGTTTTTTTTACTTCTCAAAATCAACCAAAAATCTTACCAGAAATAAAAAATCTTGCCAGAAGTAGAAAATCCTACCAGAAGTCAATTTTTTTACCAAACGGTTTTCTACTTCTGGCAGGGTTTTATCAAACGCATTTCCCTGCCAGAAGCCATTCTGGCAGGGAAATGAAAAAAATGAAGTGTTTTCATGCAGGCACTTAGTGTCCGGACGAGAGAGGTTTACGTTTAATAAAGATTGATTAATTGCGCGTACGCCATGCAGATTACGCTACAACGTTGGGGCACGACCATCGTCTAAACCCTAAGCTACACAGTTTTGTTTTTCACACTCAATTATATTTAAGTTTTGACATTTAGAAGATTAATCAAGTGGGGTGGCAGAAGTTCGCCTGATTTTTATTGCTAAATTATTCAAAAAGTCTTAAATCTATTGCAGTTTTGTCCATTCAATCCTAACCTTTTAATTTTATTAATTGAGTCATAAACTTTTTTACGATTTGCTAATTAAGTCAACTCGTCCAATTTTGATCGAAAATCGTCCGTCGATGGCTGGCGGAGGTCACTGGCCTTGGGCGAAGCTGCCTCACCCTTTCCCGATCCAACAAGGGTGACCCTCGCCAGCGTAGGGCCGAGCGTCCCTTGCCAGAGAAGAAGAAAAAAAAACTAAAGTAAAACAAAGAAAAAAATAAATAAAAAAGAAGAAAAAAATTAGTATATTAACAAAAAGTTTCCACATTAGCGCCGATTGTGCTATGTAAGATGGTCGGCGTCCACGTCAGCGATTTTCAATGAAATTTGATCGGATTGACTCCATTAACAAAATATGAAAATGTTTAAGACTAAATTGTCAAAACTGTAATAGGTTTAAGGACATTTTGGACAAATTTTCCTATTACTAACCATTAAAATGACAAATGCTTTAAGGCCCAATTTATCCCATTTTTTAAGAGGAAAAGAGGTAATTATTTCCCTTTGGCGTCAAAATCATAACCTACAATTCTACAAAATTATGAAAAAAAATTGCACAGAATCTCAAATGACTTTTTAAGAAAAGGTATCCTCAATATCAATTAAAAGTTGAATCTCGATTATTGACAAGTAAAAATTATTGAATAATTGCACATAATCATTAAAAGTAAAAATCATCGAAGAGAAGTCACTTCAAAGTCAAACAAACAATATCTGTCAGAAAAAAAAGAGAAGTGAATTTTTTATTTTTGTAAATTGGAGCCATGTCTGAATTAAATTTTACTTTTTTCATTTTATTTAACTTGAATATTGTCGTGCATGCAATTTGACTTCTTTAAAATAGAACATTCGAAACTTTCATGGTAATTTTCTGTAAACAATAGAAAAGGGTTGTTCAAATTCTAACGAATCTTTGGATTCAACTCTTGTACACTTTGAAAGTGACGAATAGTTCGTGTGACCTGAACTATCGCCACAATAAGGACAACAGTGTAAAAATCTCACTTCAGGAATAGGTTACGGGTTCGATTTCCTCCGACGATGCACTGATACACACAAATCGATCAAATTCGCCTCGACTCTTGTCGGCACACTATACGACCCTTCTTTCCCGAAATAAGGAATCAAATCGGGGGCGTGTCCAAAAGGCTCTTTCTTCGGGAGGTGCTCAGTTGCATATAGAGAGCATTTCTTTCCCCAAGTTAATTGTCAGAATATCTGTATAAGGACTGTGTGATAAAACGTTGAAGTCCATTTCTCATGTTGACAACTGTGCAATTGCAATGACAGTGACTGAGGTCATCTCATTGAGTTTACATCCAAAAAATGTTGCGAAGTAGGGTAAGCTCTCTGCATGTCAGATCTTACGTTGTGGATTGTCGACTTTCGGTGTCTCGAAACCATAAAAATATACACTAAAAATTGTCTGATAATGAGCTCTGTGATGGGCAATAATTATAGATGGTGGCCTGTCAATTAGAGGGCATGGTGGAAGCATGCAATGCCATAATCACAAGGCGGCAAGACCGCGAGATGACCGCAACCAATTCAATTTAAGGGAAGATTAGTAATCATGACCGCAATAATTGTATGGTGCGGATTTCAACACAAGGACTTTAATACTATTTATACACTACTGAAATATTATAATTTTTTTAATAGAAATCTAAAGCCATGCGATGTAGACCGATTAAGACTTCCTTATAACCTGTAATTTCCAATGAGGTACCGATTCTATTTTCCATGGAAAAGATAACGTGTGGTTCCTCCATGAAAGACATGAAATGGAAAAAGAGTGATCAAAGATGTGACCTTTATAATGACTTTTGTGACATGGGAAAAATAGGGGTGAGCATGGCTTCCAGCGAATTGAAAACAGAAGAACCAAATCGATGAAAACATGGTAGGTTTCACGTTCTACAATATGCAAGTTTGAAGTTTCAGAAAATTAAGAAATCAGTTCAAAAAAGTAGATTCTAGTCTTTGCGTTTTTCTTATTTTATGTCATTGCGTGATCCTACGGTTGTTTATGGCGTCTGATGATGAGTGCGTAATATGAAACTATTAGTCTGAGTTTTCATTTCTGGCGACATCCATGATTGAGATTTTTACTTTGTCAATTTTTTTTTCTATTCTTCTTGTTCTAAATATAAGTTATGATTAGTGGATTATAGCAACAAATCATAGTCATTAGAGGTAGTAATTCATTGCAATTGTTTAATTAGGAATACATGTATAACTTGGGTAGACCTGACACCTACCTTGGAACCTGTGATATGGTAGGTTTCAGGGTATGCAAGGTAGGTTTCAAGTTTCAAAAAATATGGGATTGGTTTCGACGATTAGGTAGTAGGTTTTAGGTTCGAGGGAGAACGTGGAAGAAACCTCAAGCCGCTCACCCCAAGAAAAAATGCCTTAGAAGTTTTAAATTCTATGGAATGAGTATGGTTGAGGTCTGAACATTTTATTGTGTAAAGCTCAAGTCAAATTTTCTTTTAAAAGGTGTTAATAGATTATTTTCATGCTATGTATTATAATAATCGAAGTATTTGCAGGAAATTTTTCGCATATGCTAAAAGATTTAAGATTCAATTACAATGATGATGAGTTTTGAACATGTGTATAAAATGTAGGGTACCCATTTTGGCAATAATTTTTGAATAGCCAATTTATAAATTCAACTGCCCAAGATTTTGCCTCGTCTACATTGGATTTGATTAGACATGGCCACATGCCGGTTTGGGCCCAGAACTAGCCCGTGAACTAACCGAAACCGGCCTGTTGATCGGGCCCTTCGGTTCCGAACCATAACAGGCTATTAGCCATTGTGCCAACGGTTCTATTTTTTTTCCTTAACTAATTAGTCTAATTATACCCTCCCCCATCTATAAATACCCCTCACCCCTTTCGTTTTTCCTCACAAATTCTCTTAATTCTCTCAATCCGCTCAAATCTCTCAGTCTTGGCTAAATTCTCTAAATCGACTTTCCGATCAATTCTCTCAAAAAATGACAAGTGGAAGTAGAGATACTGGAAAGAGCCCGATGGGAGAATCCGATTATCCTCATCCTGGATATGATCCTCATAATTATGCATGTTGAGTGGACAACGATGATAGTATTAACGTTGTTCCCAATCCCAACTTCGAGCACATCCCAATGCAAGAAACTCTTCTTTCGCCTACCGGTATCGAAGAATTGTCGACAACAAATGTGACATTCCGAATTCCGACCCCTCTCGAGGCTATTGAATGGGAAGATATCGCTCAGTGTGTTTTAGTTATAACTCGCTCGGAGTTGGCCACTCTCGAGTTAACTGACCAAAAGGGAAAGACTGACGCGGAGTTGAGCACGTGGACCTGGGGAATTTGAATGAGAAATGGCACTTTGACCATAAGAATTGTCGAGGGAATATTTTGGGCCAGCAGAGATCTATCTAGGAACGATCATGGAATGCCTTGCTAGCGTTATACGTTGGGACGCGGGTGATTCCGCTTAACCAATGTTTAATTTGCGAGAATTTTCTAAATTGGATTCTGATGATCAGGACCACAGGAGCTAGCGATAAACCCTCGCAATCAAATGACAACCAAAGTCCCCATGCCTTGAGAAACCCCAAGGTCGATACGCGTAGCGCCTGCAAGAGTCGCTCGTCAGTTTGAGATAAACTGGAATTACAGTCGACGAGGGCTCGACATGAAATTGGACCTCGAGATTTGGGTATTGGACATTTAGGAATTTCAACATTTGAATTGAAATGGACGTCGCCTCATTAAGAGCAATTTAGATTGAAAAAATGAAATTTCGGACGACCTGTGCAAAATGACCACTTTGCCCCTCAACCATTTGCCCTTGCTTTAGGAGAAATAGAAGGGAAAATTGGTCATTTAGGCCTTCCATGTGGCTGCTGAAAATTCATGTGGATGGAGTCAATGGAAGTCAATGCCAAAAATGACAATTATTTGATCCTTGCCAAGTGTCATCCATTGAAGGGTTTGAGCATTGATTACCCATATACCAATCTTGTCACTTGCTAATCTCAATTAATGGTGGAAGACTCTTTCTCTCTCCTTCCTTTTTCATTTTGGCCAGCTACCCCTCTTTCTTGCCATTTTTCTCTCAAAAAACTCCCTCTCTCGCTTGCCAGCTCGCTGCCCTGTTCCAACCGCCCCACCTGTTTCGGCCATAACTTTTTCGTCCGATATTGGATTGAGGTAAAACCACTACCATCTGAAATCTTATTGTCTTGCCATTCCAACAAGGTATTATAAGCTCAATTTGGCCCAGTATTTATTCCCATAGGTCTGTTTGAATGGACAAAAGTCAAATTGAGGCAGAATCTGATCGATTTTGGGGAAGAAGATGTTTCATGGTCTTTAAGACTTCAAATGGCTTCCAATTTTCAGTGAGACCCTCTAGACTCATAGTATTAGAGTTGGCTAAGCTGTGAGTTTAGATGGGTTTCCATGGTTGTTTTGAGGTCGATTCGGTGGAGCAGAATCTGCTCGCCTGAGAACCGAGTAGGATCGGACCGATTGGAAGATCTAGAAGGCTTATCTTGCTTCCAAATTTACGGTGAGCCTTCTAAACTTGTAAATGGATGTATTGACAAGTTGATTTTGTGAGGAATTTGGGTTAAGAGGTGATTAAATGGTTGTTGGGTGTGTTTAACTCAGAACCGAATTCTGCCCCTGCACTAGACCATGGGAACCGAGTCGTTTAAAGGTTCGCCGTGGTGTCGCCTTGCCCGAAAATTGCTGGTAAGGCTCTCTAAGACATAGTATTACATGTTGGTGAAGAGTATGAGGAGTTAGAAAGGAGTTTGGATGAGTTTTAATGGCTGGTTTGCATGAAATCCATAGGACCGACCAATCTGTCCTTGTCGCGCACCGATTTTAAAATGGGTCGTTCTAAGTCGTCCGGTATCCGAATTGAGCTCCGTTTTCGCCCACGCGTCCATAAGAAATTCAAGTATAATGTTATAAAATTTGATTTCATAGAAATTCGATGGAGCAATACCAATTTATTTGGGACTGAATCTTGTCATGGAAGGCCAATATGGATAGCTTGGTGCCGCGACGTTGTGTCATGCGTTTTGTGGAAATTGCTTGGCCTAGGCTCGAGGTAAGTTGCTCCTAACCCTTTTATTAGGATGTTAGGTCACTAATGGATGAAGCTTTGAGTTGGAATGAAAGGTTTTATGGATTGATTTTATGAGAGGCGCGAGGAAACCCAAATCTGCCCTGTGTTGGCAAGTTGTGCTTGATTGATTTGTGGCATGAGGAACTATGAAATCAAGGTGATTTTGAAGAGTGCTAATCTGGTAGTGGAATGTGGTTGAACTTCTTGGCATGTTTTATAAAAATTCCCGTTTTAATTGAGTGTAATGAGGGGCATGGATGACTAATCAAGTCTCTAATGGAGATTTTGAAACCGTGATTGATGTCAAGCTTGAGTTTTGTGAAAATGGCTGAATGATGCTTGTTTTCTTAATGGGAATTTCGTAACGTGGAACGTGTTTTGTCCAGTGAGGGACGTTTGAAATGAATGCCTCGAGTAGGCGATGAACTGCTTGATTTCATGAGTTGTTATTGAATGAAGTATTTTGAGGCGTGAATTATTTTCTTTGAATGAAAATTTGAGGCTGCTTTATAATTGGAAATTTTATGAATAAATGGCGTGTGGGATCGCCGGGAAAAATTATAAGTGCACTGGCGTGTGGGATCGCCAATGGCATGTGGGATCGCCGAGAATTTATAATTTGGCCATTGTATTGGGAGGGAATTACTCCCATTGGACCTGACGAGGTCGTGCGGCTAGAGAGTCCCATACCGACACGATTCATCTAGATTGAAAATGGGCGTCGAGAGTCGTATGGTGACTGAATCATCTCTAGGTCCGGACACGATAGTCTCATATGTACCGACGGGTCATATGGAGACCGAATCATCTCGCAGCCCCAAAGTGGGTGGCCTAGGAATGGGCGGATCTGGAAAGATTTGTTTTCCGAAAAAATCAAGAATGATTTTGAGAAATTGATTATGCCTCATGTTTTGATGATTTATCTCAAGTATGGAGGTTTGCCTCATGAATTTTGAATTTGCCTCATGAATTGAAATTGGCCCAAAAAGGGGCGTCAGAGAAAAGAAAATGTTTTCTGAAATTTTTTGAGGAAGGATACTTTTGAGAAAGAGGTGAACGTTGCCTCATGTTTTTGAGAACGTGTCGAGTGCTTGCTTGTGATTGAAAAACCCTGCCATCGTACGAAGCTCAGTTTTACTCATGAAATCTTTTGTGACTGGGTCAAGTCATATTTTTTAAAGTACTGAAATGCCAGGTTTTGACAAGTACCCCGTTTTACCATGCCGAAGATTTTTATCCCAAAATACCCATTTTTCAAAAGTGTCTGGAGGTACTGACAGCCTAGTTTAGGGTTAGGTTTGACTTACTGGGATAATATATCTCACCCCGTCGTGGGACAACATTTTTCAGATCCCAAGCTATGGAAACTCGAGGAATGCCATGATTGACATTTGAAGACTGAATTGGAGGAAGTGGTTATGAACCTTTTGTGACCTTAGGGATTGTACAATGAATTGTGGGTTAGAATTTTAACCTTTGACCTACGATAGACCTTAATGGGAAGCATACCCTTTTGTCTTAAGTCATCTTGTGTTGTTTTATTTGTTATGGAGATGTTCTCGCTTTAGTTTGCATGCTTCATATAGGTCCGTAAGTTAATGGCCGTTGGTTCTTGGGAGATCATCAATGATAACAGCGAAGGTGGGATACTCGCGTGCTCACCGAGCTCAGGGCGTGACAATAAATGAACTGGAACGGCAGGCCCGAGAGGGTACATCCAACTTATGGCAACATTTCGACAATGTACATGTAGACGGAGACAAGTATAAGGTAAACTGTAAATATTGTACGAAATCATACAATTTTAAGATGGGAGAAGGCTATGGAACATATCGTCGGCATCTGTCGCAAAAACATCCAACACAAACGGGGATCGACACCAGCAAACAATAAATTTTCGAGTATGACAATCCTAACATTCATCTTATATTCCGTTACATTGATCAACTTTATAAAGAAACCTTAACTGAATATGTTGTCATTGAACATTTATCGTTTACTACTGGTGAAAAATTTGGTTTGAATTATTTGATAAACACTGCATGTACTCCGCAAGCAAAACCTGTTCCGAGAAATACTCTTAAATGTGAACTTTTTAAGGTTTATAATAAACAAAAAAAAAATTTCACAAATATTTTTTACGGATTTCAATGGACGTGTGCATATAGGTAGCGACATTTGGAGTGATCCTTGGCAAATTCATTCTTATATGGGTATCACATATCATTGGATAGGTGACGATTGTAATATTCAAAAAAGAGTTCTTGCATTTCGAGTGTTTGATGAAAGACATACGACTAATAATATTTATAGAATAATTAGGCAAGTTTTAGAAGAATATAATTTGATAAATAAAGTTTTTTCAATTGATTTTGATAATGCCGCGGCAAATACGGCTTCCATTCCCGAGTTAGAAAGAATTTGTAAATCATCTTTTGACGGATATTTTTTTCACATTAGATGTGCTTGCCATGTTTTAAATTTATATGTACAAGACGATTTACGAACTCTTGAGGCTTTTCTCACCTCAATAAAGAGAGCAATTAAATTTTTATGGACCCATCCCCAAGTTTGAAAGAATGGGGCAGATTTTTGTAAACAAAATGGAAAAAAAAATATTTCCAAAAAATGTTCCGACTCATTGGAATTCTACTTATGAGTTGCTTCATCAATCTTTTGATTACAAAGATATATTATGTACATTTATTTCGAATAATATTCCCGAAATTAGTTTACTCCCGCAAGATTGGGATGTTTGCAATTTTTTTTTTAGATTTTTTGAAAATTTTTAATGTTGCTACTTATACTTTATCTGGTGTTTATTATCCTACTACGCATTTATTTTTAATAGAGTGTGTTCATATTGCATGTATTTTTTGTGATTATGAAAATGATGCTTAATTAGGTTAGACTATTATAGTAATGCGAGAAAAATGATTGAATTATTATCTCAGCATTCCTCTTGTTTATTTGGTTGCTATTATTTTTGATCCACGTACTAAATTGGATGGTTTATATGATTCTTAGCGTTTATAATTATGATTGTTTACATTTGAATGAAAAAGTAGATATTAAAACTATACAAGGAAAGATTAAAGACGCTATAGTATCATTATATAATGAATTTTATAGTAGATATGATTTAGGTGATAGTGAATTCCCAACCTAGTGCCTCACAAAGCGAGGAGGGTAGTAGAGTTGGTAGAGAGTACGAATTGCTCATGAGCAGGAAAAAAAGATAAAAGAGAGCAACATGTAATATTTGCGAATTAGAAAACTGTTTAACCATTTCTTTTGAGTTCTGTTATTCCAAACACGACGTAGATTTCAAAATTCTGGAGTGGTGGAAGAGTCACTCAACCGATTACCCATTTCACGCTCTCATCGCAAGATAGATGTTAGCAACCCTTTGTTCAACAGTTGCAATTGAACAAATATTTAGCGTTGGAGGATTAATTTTGGACGCCCGCCGTTCAAGATTAAATCCGAATGCTGTTGAGGCTCAAGCTTGTGTCGATGACTAGACAAAAGCTAGATTTTGACAACAAGAGCTGGATCGAGACGACGAATTCTTCAATGATGATGATGGAGATATCACCACCACGGGTACCACAACGGGTAGTGACGATTGACGATAATGTAAGCTGGGGTTATCAAAGGTAAAATAAATATATGGGTTTTGATTCTTCTATTCCCAAGAAAATATGTATGCGCTTAAAGATAATTCATTAAGTTCAAACCCCTTCCCCCTCCTTTTTTTTTCCCAAATTTGATTACAATGTACAATTTGATTATAATTTATAATTTATTATTAAAAATTAATTTTAAAAATCGGAACTGGAACCGGCCCGGAACCGACGGTTCTGAACCTTCAAGGACCGGTTCCGGTTCCACCGTTCTCACGAACCGGAACCGCCGGTTCCTAAATCGGAACCGGTGGTTCACGGCCCGTGGCCATGTCTAGATCTGATGCCATGCAAAACTTTGACTTTTGACCCATCAAAAGGCTGCCAGAATAGGAAACTTCCGGTGCCCTAACAAGCCTTACAATGAGTTTGCTCCAGATTTGATAAGTTTGATACTATAAGCCTTACAATACTTGTTCCCTAGCCACAACCTATGCGATGACACATTTTTCAGGAAACAATAAATTTCAAAACCTACCATCTCCAAGTACAATCACACACATCATTTGAAACAAAGGGAGGGGCAAAAACAAAAAGAGTACAACAAAAAAACATGATCCCTAAATTTTAGGACGTACATTTACTACATCAGTCGATCCCACCCCTCATAAATTTCTGACTTTTAGGTCCAATTCACATTCATTGACTATGTGCTCAAGTTAGGTCTCTTCTACCCTAGGACCCCAGTTCTTATAGCTCCTTTCTTGGACCAAAAAGAAGAAAAAAGTTATGGTTGAAAACAAAATCAGCATGATCAATGTATATTTGTAACTAGCACAGCCACACTGTTTTGTCGGCCAGGGCAAGAAATACCAAGGTGAAGGTGTAGAAAAATGAGAAAATGGGGCCCCTTATTGGCCGACATATCAAGGCACTCACAAGAAATTTAGGTTGATTTTTTTATTATATTTTTCGAATCATCTGGTACCCTTTCACTTTTTACTAAATTCATATAGGAGGAGTTTGATTTCTCGGTCACTATTTAAAAAAAAAATTATTTGATTTGGGTATGTTTTGGCATCAAGAAAATAAATGCTGTGGAGTTTGGAGCATACTCTCAAAAGTGTTTGTAGAGAGCATCTTTTGCATCTCCACTTTTTAACATTGCCTCAACTTTTTAAATGAAGTCAAAAGCCTAATACTTTGCTTAGATGATCTAAGCAATGAGATTCGGTGCATCACTTCGAGGGAAAGTGCGTCGTAAAAGACAGATTCACACAATCTCTAAATTAAGAATGAGCAAGATCGTCTGTGTAAACTTTTCTTTACATTGACAGTAACGGTGTATGCACTTTTTTATTTTTTATTTTTTTTATTATAGAAAATATGCTATCAGATCGATATATTCACAGCATAATCATTAAGGAAAGCATCATCCGGAGTCATTGTGACATCTTGGATGCCATTCTCTCTCTTGCATCTTAAAGCTTTTGGCTTTATTAACCTCCATTATTCGATCAATAAGGTCCAATGTCATCGGAAACCTGTAAGGAAGAAGAGAGCGAGCGAGGCTCCAATCAGCCGGCCAAACATGTTCAACTAATTACTCCATTTAATAATATTTAGGTTATACTAAGCATTTAAATATTTCCTGGATATATTCTAAGGTGATATTTAGTCGGTCGTCCACCAAAATCCAAACCTAGCACGGCCACAAAGTTAGACAAAAACATATCTTATCTTCCCAATAGACCCAACAAATATCCTTTTGAGCAATAAGAACGAAAAAAATATGGACACTAGTGTGCTGTCCCGTGCTCGCATAGATTCCACATTTGATTTACATACTCTACTATGCAACGCCAAAGCTACACTTATTTAAAAAAAAAAAAATTATCGCAAAGCATATACTTGGGATTTGCTCTAGGTCTGATTAATTTATATGACAAGGGAAAACACCACTCAATTCGTGAGCCTATAAAATTATCAATGCAATTTATCTAAATTTATGAAAGACGGAATGTACTTCATGAATGAGATCAAGTCCCCTATTGCATGTCCATTGGATTTATAAGGCCACTCGCTCTTTGTAATGCATCCCGACGACTCGTTTAGATTACGATAAGGTTTATTCAACTTAGTGACGGTACCCAAGCACCCGTCATATGAGCTCAATCGATCAAATGTACACCGACGTGATTGTGTTTAAAAGTCTATACATGCTTGACACGGCCTTCATCGTGATATTTAAAGATTTTGTATAGGGTCAGGGATTATATAGATAAGTTGAAGAGATTCATTGCATTTGATGTTGCGTTACAATGAATATATTCATTAATAGACACATGTCGCACAATGGAGGCACCATGCGTTGGCATCTCAACAGCTCCCTTCAGACCTCTATTTTTCGGGAAAACATTACTAAAAAAAAATTATATCTATTACACGGATTCGATTCAATTCAATTCAATCATAAACTTTTCGATTTGATCAATTTAGTTCTAAACCTTTTGATGATTTGCTAATGTAGTCTTTCTCGTCAATCCATCAAATAGGTTTATGATTTTTTTTGGGTAATTGTCCCCTAGTCTTCACATACTACAATCCACAAGACATAACTTTCAAGGATGGCCAATTACGAGGTTTCTTTGAACTCATCAATTTGCTTTCATCTTAATTGGCCTAATTCCATAAAAAAATCTCAAACTCCAACTTTTTTTTTTGTCTCTAGAAAAACCTTCAACTTTCATTTGAATCCCAAATCCACCTCGCCGTTAACCGGACTCGGATCCCCTGCATGGAAGGCAAGGGATCATAACCCCGTGGGCCATCCGATCACCCCTCTCCAGGTGATCGGATGGCCCCCCTTCCCCGGATTCCCTGACTTACATGCAGGGGATCCGGACGCCCATTAGCCTGCATCAAGCACCCATTATTATCAGACTTTTAATGCCACATCATACATCATAAAGACAAAAAAAAAAAGAGGGAGAAAAAGAAAAAAAAACTCTTCATGGTGTTCGCTGTATTGAGCCTCGTCCCTCCTTGGCGTCTCACTCTTCTTCCAGCCACTACCCTCACAATGGTGCAGTCTCGGTCAAGAAAAAAAGAGATGCATCCATGGCCGCTCAATCTCTAAACTCACAATGGCCGGCCGCAATGGTTGCTGAAGTTTTGACCCACAATTTTTGGTTTATCTTCAATAATATCAAGGCTCCTCTTCTATGACAAAAAAAAGTCTCCTCTTCTAGCTGTCACCCCTCTATCTCTCCCAGTGCTCAGCTCCATCTCTATTTGATCGTTGAACAAAATGGGCAAAGCATAGAGACGTTGACTACGGGCAATGCTCAAACTAGGAACTTAGGTTCGGAAGGGGTTGTCATTGGTGATGGGCGCCGGCGAAAGAGGACTGAACGAGCACAAAGCACATCAAGCTCTTTTGACAATAAAGCAGGGCAAAACAAAGCAACTTTCAGCGCTCAGCGATAACGTTGGAGCTTGCATGGTGACCACCGATGGCATTGCAAGTAGAGAAATGGTGAAAAGTTAAGATTGATTCTTTCGCAGCAAAAATCAAAACAAGCCGATTAACCACATGTCGTGAGATTTATTAGAAATACTAGTGATTTGTCGAGGTACGGCAAACAGAAACGGGGACGAGCACGGGGAGAGATGGAGAGGCGACGATTGGAAGAGAGCCTTGAAGTCATTGAAACAAACTAAAAATTAAGCTTGCGGTAGTCATGGCCATCGAGGCCGTCGCACTCGAAGCTCGTGACGGCGTCCCTAAAAACTTTAACGGCCATTAGCCTGAAGCTTGAGCAGCCATGGCCGCAACGAGCTTAGAGCTTGAGCGGCCATGGCTGCATCTCTTTAAGGTTTTTGTGATCGAGACTGCAACATTGTGAGGGCAACGGTTGGCAAAGTAGTGAGATGCCAAGGAGAGAGAAGGAATATAGTGAACAATAATTTTTTCTCCCCTCAGTTCCTCTTTTGTTTTCCTTTTGAGACATGTGACGGCACTTAAACGGCAATTTAGATGGCATGTTAACGGCGGGGTAGATTCGGGACTCAAATCAAAGTTGAAGGTTTTCTAGAGACAAAAAAAAAAAAGTTGGGGATAGAATTGGGACTAAACCTACAATTTGTGGTTTTTTATGGAATTAGGCCAATCATAATTTGATTTTTTTTTCTTTTTTTCCCCTTTTGTCCTTTTAGAAGAAGACAGAGAACATTTCACATGAAAAGACAACTTCGGAAAGCAAAAGTTCTTGTACTCTTAGCTCAAATGAGTAATTCAAAGAATTAGGTTGTCTATGAGAAGGATTAGGCTTACGAAATCCAATAATTGCAATGGAACTATATATATTTACATATATATATAAAACAAAAATGAAAACAGTTTCATTTACTTAGAATAATCATTGAATGTCTGCTCTCTGAAACCACAGGAGTGTGAGAAGAGATGCCCTACCGACACTTTGAGGGTGTCCCACATTAGCGGGTCGAACCCGGAATCGGATCCAAAAATCCTTATTTAGGTCCGTTGAAGGTATAAAACGACATACCATTATCCTTCTTTTATGATACAATTGGGCTTGGGCAGGCCTGATCTGGCCTAAGTGAGCTGTCCGGCCTCTTTATCCAAGCACCCAATATAATTTTTTTTTTTGGGTGCTAAATTACATTTACCAACTTGAGGTTGTTCCTTTCGAGTTATATCGTGAACAAACTTCTAGATAACTTGTGTTTAAGTATTTGCTTATCTCGTGCTTTCAGTCTGCCACTAGCACTTCGCTGACGAGATCATATACTTGTGGATGGAAAATCAACTTCTCAAGCTTTGAATCTAGAACCAAGTCTACAAAGGACCCAGGAGCCATCTCCAACTTAAAACTTCAACATTTATCCCCAAAAGACCGCTCTAAGTTCTAACCCCATGAAAACTAAACAACAATAAGTATATTATGATCTCAACATTAGTTTTCCATTAGAGTTGCTAGAAATTCAATTCAAACAATTACTAGAAAATCTCACAAAAAGACAAATCGGTGCCGTTTGGGTGGTCCAGATGGATGAGTCCATACTTGGAACCAAGAACCTAACTCATATTCACCGGCTCCAAAATTTAAGAACCGGTCTGGTAACCATCCAAAATCAGCCGGTTCAGTTGTTTTGTCACCCCTAATGGGGATCGTAGGAGGGTATTGGCTGACATGTGATTGGGCTAATTTATTACGTAAACCTACCCACAAATAAAAGTACCACAAAGAGAAAATTGTTGAGAAAGTTTTAGTGGAGTTGAGGCATTTAATGTCTAGCTGAGGTCATTTTGGGCTTCGACCTAGGGCCAACCAAGCAGATTTGGATCCCATACCTTAGTTTTTCTAAGGTAGAGGGATCCTTACCCTTAAAAAAAAAAAAAATTCACCCCTATTTTAAGGGTGGGGGATCCCTCTACTTTAGAAAAACTAAGGTAGGGAATCCAAATCCCAACCAAGCAGCCAATGGTTAATCATTACACCCATTAAATATGCAATTAAGAAAGGCTCTCGCTATTTTCATTTCCTATTGACTATCGACAATCTTTTTATATTAAATTGACTACATTATTCATTGCAGGTCACACTCTTGATTTAAAATTATTTCTTATCATTTTTTCTTCATGGGGCGTACTCCAGATGTAAAACTAATGCTTGTTTTTTTTTATATATTTTTTTCCTTTTGCCTTTTCTTGCTCCATTTGGAACAAAAATGGTGTATCTCTTTTCTAGAAAATAGTTTATTTGGTAGATGATGTTGGCACCAAAATAAAAACACAATTCTCAAGTGAGCATGGGAGTCACCAGTTCCCGAATTGGTAAGTGGAGAAAGCCAAATAGCTTCTCAAATATCGGTAAGTCAACCCTGAGTATCAAGATCCCAATATTCGGGAAGTGAGTATGAGAGTTACCATTTCCCAGGTCAGGTAAGTGGAGAAAGCCAAATAGCTTCCCGAGGATCGGTAAGTCAACCTTGAGTATCAAGATCCCGATATTCGTGAAGTAAGCAGTAAGATGAACTTTCCCTGAAGTTCGGTAACTGAGTGTGATTCGGTAAGTTACCAAACAGCATAGATGATAACTGTCAAAAGTTCATGGATACAAGGGAAGTTATACATCCATAACAAAGCCACGATCATGAGGAGTTACAAGCAAAAGATCAAGATAATGGACACAACTGGATTGTGGGCACGAAAGTTACTCAAAAGGATTCAAAATTCAAACTCATAGAGGCAGTTCATAACCAACTTTTGGCGGACAAGGCAGTGAAGAACGTATGCAGAAAGGAGGATATTGAAAGCGCCAAGATTCAAGATTTCAAAATACAAAAATAACTGATTGAACGATTATCAGAGTCAAGGAAATACAAATACTGAGAAGAGAAGAAGATGAGATAGATCAACACACATCCAAAACAACTCAATTTTCTATGCAAGTTAGCTTCCAGTCCTTTACATTTCTCGTATCTTTACTTTTGACAAGGTCATTTACTTTATCTGCAATTTATAAGCTTTCCTAAGAGTATTGTAACTTAAAACAAACCCTTGTTGATCTCGAATCCATTTTTGATCCACCTATCTTCATCCATTTTCATCTTTCACCATACTTCTTTGAGAATTGAGTCACAAAATTTTCTTAATAAAAACCAAAGAACGAATTTCGATGAACGGTTTTCCTTGTCGTAAAAACAAGGGAACATTTTTTTGGCACGTCCGGTGGGACGCTCGTGAAAAGATATGAAGAAATGGTGAGAACCAGAAACCAATCGGAGGCAGTACTTGTTGACAATGTCAACAATCCAGATGCTGGTACACGATCAGAGCATTCAACAGCCAATCTGGCTGATGGAGAAGCCCATCGTAATACCGACATACCACCGTAGTTAACTGAGGAACAGACTTGTGCGTTAGCACCCGACACGACGTTAGTGGCTACAATGAAGAGGATGTTCGAGGAACAACAGAATAAACTTACCAACCACATGGTGCGCCATGTGACTGATGTGATAAAGCTAATGGTGATCAATGTTGTGAATGAGGTAATATCATGTCCAAATTTATCTTCTCAAGTTTCACCTTTTTTCACCAATTCTCTGGGCACCATGCCATATCCTCCTATGTCGGGACTTCCCAACACTGGGTATAATAGTAGTGGGGGATAGAATTTTCTACCGCCGTTAAGGATCATCCTAAGGCTAGAGAACCCAACACCAACAAACTTGGTAAATGGAGTGAACGGTTATAATTTTCCACAGACCGCTCCCGTTGAAGTTAATGTGGTGAACCCGATAGTCCAAAAGCCACAACCAGTGTTGAACACACCACCACCACTACCAAACATCTAAAATCCTGAACCTATAAGGCCTCATATGGCCTAGACATATCCACACATAGTAGAGAATCCTCTCTACAGGCCACAACCACAGCCACCACCCGTTAACTTCAATGTGGATTACCAAGGGATGAACATGCCTCAATAGGTTGACCCTAGGGGGCAGGACCCATGGTTGGGTCAACAGAATGCAAGGCCTTGGAACCCAAACCAAGTAGCCGAGTTGGTGATACGACAACTGGGAGCCGAGAGAGGAGCCCCGAGACCTGTGTATAGGAAATCACATCCAGATTGGGTGGACACCATCCCATATCCAAGTGGTTTCAAAACACCAGATTTTGCTGTGTTCACAGGAGAAGAAGATCAGTCCACTGTGGAACATGTGGGTCGTCTCCTAGCACAGTGTGGTGAGGCTGGGACCAATGAGTATCTACGACTGAGACTGTTCCCATTGTCTCTATCTAAGATAGCATTCACTTAGTACACCAACTTGCCTGCAAACTCGATCCAAACAAGGGCTGAGATGGAAAGGCAGTTCCACTCTCAATTTTACCGATCAGTGCCTTAGGTAACGGTTGCCGATCTTGTAAGGATGTATCAGTACAACATTGAGACATCGGATCAGTTCATTTCTCGCTTCAAGAAGTCAAGGAACATATGCTTAACATCTCTAACTGAAAGGGAATTCATTAATTTAGCCTTCAATGGGTTGAAGTTCAACTTGAAGGAAAGGTTTGAGGGACAAGCTTTTGATGATCTCTTTCAAATGAATGCTCGATTGTCTAAGTATGAACACTTGCTGAAAGAGAAAGACAAGAAGCCGAGTAAAGACAATAGGCAAACAGTGGCTTTGGCTGAAAGCTCTGGGTTCAGTGAGCATGCTAAAGAAGAGAATGAGATTGCAGTGGCAACTATGGTGCTTAAGAAACCATATGTATGTCCAGCTCTTAAACCAGCAAGGATGAGAGATGTATCCAAGTTTAAGGCCAAAGAAACGAACAATTACTCATTCGACATTTTCAAGTTGGATAAGATATTTTATTTGTTGTTGAAGGGAGGCATGATCAAGTTGGCTGAAGATCAGGAAATTCCATCCAAACAGGACTTGGTCGAGAAGAGATATTGCAAGTGGCATCACTACATGACTCATGATACAGTGAATTGCATTGTCTTTAGAAAGACAATTCAAGAAGCAATCAGGCAAGAAAAGATTAAGTTTGCTGAGGATAAAGCCAAAGCTCCAATGGAAGTGGACACAGACCCTTTCCCGAGCATGATCAGCATGGTCAATGTTCATGAGTCATCGGGATATGATGATAGAAGACTCTGTGTTCGCTGCAAACAAGAACTGAGGAACCAGGATCGGGAAGTTCCTAGGTTTCAGTTCATGAGAGGAACTAGAGTAAGATACCGATCATGATCTTTTGTTCATAGGTAAGGTAGACCACATATAAGGTCAGAGGTGGTATCAAGCCAATACCTATCAGTTCAGCCAACATGAGAAAAGGTTCAAAAAAGACAGTTAATGTCAGATCTGGAGAGGAAAGTTACCGATCACCATTTGAAGAAAAAGAGGTCTGAACTCAGGTTACCGAGTCAAGCCTCTTCGACTCAGAAGACTGAGAAGCAAAGCCAAAAGGATGAAGTAATCCCACCAAAGCTTGAGAAGAAGAAGAGTCTTTGGCAAAGATACAAGGAAGGAGATCCCAAAATAGGTATACTTGGAGAACCTAGTGGGAAATTTGAGTATGTGGTGTACTATGGTAATTCGCCTGATTATTCACCTCCATCATCGCCCATTGAACCATCTGGTTGGAGAGATGAGTTTTATGATCCTCCACCTGACCCAGCTCCACATGATGTTCGAAAGAAAAAGACTGTTAAGATTCCACACGACCTTCCTGAGAACAAATGGTCGGTAGCAAGGCAATATGGTCAGGCATCTTACCGAACCATTAAGAGACGCTTTCAACGCATAAAAAGCAGACAGAGGAGTTATGAGAATTATCAAAACAGAAGCATAATGTCAACATCCAGGTCCTCTGAAAAGAAAGGGAATTGGGTTTGGAGGCGAAACTCCTATCAAGGAGAATCTGCCAAATCAGATAAAGTTTCGAAGTTTGATTCGGAAAGTAGTTCTCACTCTGAGGAGAGGAAAGGCAAAGGAATCCAAGAGAAAATAATCAAATTGGGACAGTTCAATGTAAGGCTCAATTCCAAGCAATGAGAAAAGATAGAACGAGATAACACAAAATCCCCACAAGAGGATAGCAAAAGTTGCAGAGCAAGACATTCCAAGATGACAAATGAGTGTCATTCCCCAATGAGAATCAACATGGTTCATGCCAGGCTTCCATTTGAGTATGGAACATGCTCTATGGTGGAAGAAGATCCCGAGCACATCTTGGAGAAGGAAGTAGCAATGGCAGAGTTCAAATTTTCTGAAGAGGAGACCATTGGATTTGAAAATATATCATTGGACAAGGCTAAGCATATGAGATCCTTGGTTATCTCAGGCAAGGTAAATGGTCGTCCTGTAGACAAGTTTTTTGTAGATGCAGACGCCACTTTAAACTTGATATCATACCAGTCTTTCAAGAAGTTGGGAAAGAAGGATGATGATATAATCCCGTCAAATGTCCAGTTATCAAATTTCCTTGGAGAAGTTACCGAAGTCAAGGGGGCAATCGTGCTTGACTTAACCATAGGATCTAAAACATCGGAAACTACTTTTTTTTTGTAATAGATTCTGATGGTTCATATAACCTATTGCTCGGAAGAGATTGGATACATTCCAACCAGTGTGTGCCATCAACCCTCCACTAAGTGTTGGCATTTTGGAATGGAAAAAAGTGGAGTACATTGAAGCAAATTCGGTACTTGCTTCAATAGGTTGGACCGAGGTTCGTCAAGAGTATCAGGATCATTATAGAAGTCATGTGATAGAGCCACCAAGGACAGATTCACAGTCCTTTGCTTATTGCCGCTTTAGGAACAAGAAGACTAAATGGGTCCCTAAATCAAGCTTGGCAATTGAAGACTTACACTGTCTTTATGGAAAGCGAGTCATTGTTACGAGAAGTTTGTGAAAAGTACTTTGTGTACTTAGCGGAGATAGCCTAGCAAAGTCTTGAAGCTTCAGATTGCATTGAAAAGTGGGAAGACTCATCGATCAAAGAAAATAGCAGAGTAATAGAAGCTCAAGACCCATTGCTGGAAGTTGATATTGGAGAACCCGGCTATCATCAACTAGTGTACATAAGTACTTGCTTGCAAGGGGGCATCAAAGAGGATTTCATTAATCTGGTCAAAGAGTATAAAGATTGCTTCGCCTGGGATTATGATGAGATGCATGGTCTCTCAAGGGATATCGGAGAACATCGCCTTCCTATCAAGAAAGGATTTCGTCCATACAAACAACCAACGAGAAGGTTTGCACCAGATGTGGTGGATAAAGTCAAGGAAGAAATCAAGAGGCTTCTGAAGGCAATGTTCATTGAGACAACGGTGTTTGTTGAGTGGCTTTCAAATATAGTTCCTATGAAGAAGAAGAATGGGAAGCTATGATTTTGTTTAGACTTTCGGGATCTTAACAATGCCATTTCAAAGGATGAATACCAGATGCCTATGGCAGACATGCTTGTAGATCCAGCATCAGAAAGTGAGATGTTGTCTCTAATGGGTGGCCATTCAGGCTATAACCAGATCTTCATTGCAACCGAGGATGTCCTGAAGACAGCTTTTAGATGCCCAAGTGTGATCTGGACTTTTCAATGGGTTGTCATGCCATTTGGATTGAAGAATGCAGGGGCTACTTACCAACGTGCTATGAACTTTACCTTCAACGATATGATCGACAAGTTCCTAGAAGTCTACATTGATGATGTAGTGGTTAAGTCTTCGCAAGAAAAACATTTGGAGTATCTGGAACAAGCTTTCATTAGATGAGGAAATACAAACTGAAGATGAATCCAACTAAGTGTGCCTTAGGAGTACGAGCAGGAAACTTTCTAGGATTTCTAGTCAATCAAAGAGGGATTGAAATTGATAGAAACAAAGCAAAGGCCGTAACAGAGCTCCCACATCCAACGACAAAGAAACAGCTTCAGATGGTGCTGGGAAAAATTAATATTCTTAGAAGATTCATTGCCAACTTATCTGGGAAGATAGAGCTAATGACACAGCTCTTGCAAGTCAAAGACCATGAAGAATTCACATGTGGAGAAAAACAACAAGCAGCATTAGATGCAGTCAAGACATATTTGACCAATCCTCCTGTGTTATTGCCGCCAAAGACCGGCAGGCCTTTGAAGTTGTATTTATCAGCTACCGATACAACTATCGGGAGTATGTTGGCACAAAAAAATGAGAATGGAAAAGAACAAGCGATTTATTATTTGAGTAGAACATTAACTGATGTTGAAAAAAGATATACCACAGTAGAAAAATTATGTCTATCTTTGTACTTTTCTTGTATGAAGTTAAGACATTTTTTGTTGCCAACTACGGTGCAAGTGCTCGGTAAAACCGACGTGATAAAATATATGTTATCAAGACCTATTATAAAAGGACGAATAGCCAAATGGGCGTTTATCCTATCTGAGTTTGATTTGGTATTCATATCCAGAAAGCAATTAATGGGCAGGCTGTTGCCGACTTTATTACCGAATATTCATATTTGCAAATTGAAAATAATAAACAGAATCTTAGCCAAATGATACCGTGGACTATGTACTTTGATGGGTCCTGTGCTAACAATATAGCTGAAGTAGGAGTTGTATTGATTTCTCCCATGGGGGACATACAAGGTGCTTGTATAAGCTAGATTTTGAATGCTCCAATAACCAAGCTGAGTATGAAGCCTTGATAATAGGCTTAGGAATATTGATTGAGCTGAGAGTTCATAAACGAATCGAACTTCTTGTACCATTGCCTTGGAGCTTGTTTGAGCCCATAAAGACTCTTCTTCAACTTGTATACAAGATTTTCCTTCCCTTTGGTCACAAAAATTTCGGGTTGCTCCATAAAAATCTCATTATCAAGATCTCCATGTAAGAATGCTGTTTTTTCGTTGATTTGCTCGACCTCCAAGTTCAATGTTGTTGCTAAACCAAGAACTACTCGAATGGATGACATCTTTACAATAGGAGAGAAAATCTTCTCATAATCAACTCCCTTCTGCTGATCGAAATCTTCACCACCAATTTTGCTTTGTAACGTGGTTTATGATTATTTTCTTCGGTCTTCATCCTAAACACCCATATGTTCTTAAGTGCTTTTCAGCCTTTTGGTAGCTTTACCAAATCATAGGTGTGATTATCATGCAATGATTGCATTTCTTCTTACATTGCTTTCATCCATTCCTTCTTGTGGGCATTAATTTTCACTTCTTGAAAATTCTCAGGTTCTCCTCTATAAGTGAGAAATACATACTCATTTGGAGAGTATTTTCTGCTAGGTTGCCTTTCTCTTGTTGATCTCCTTGGTTGCTCTTGAGGAATATCATCAGCATCAATTATTTCATACTCAATCGCATCATCAGTATCTGCTTCTCCTTCATCTTGAGCTTTCGCTCCATCATCTTCACCATCTTCATTATTAGTCTCGATCTCAACTTCTTCAGGAGCATTATCATTGGAAGTTGTCTCAGTTTGTACTTGCTCAGTCGAGTCATCCTTAGCCTCATCTTGTGCTCCCCTAATAGCAGAATTTTCTAGTAAGTATAAAGGTTCCAAGTCGACTAAATCTTCATCTACACTTTGAGGTTCTTCATGCTTCTTGAGGTCTTTAATTATTTGATCCTCAAAGAACACTACATCTCGGCTTCGAAACACCTTCTTGCTTTCGGGATCCCACAATCTATAGCCATAGTCTTCGTGAGCATATCCCAGGAATATGCACTCCTTGGTCTTTCCATCTAGTTTAGCTCATTCATATCTCGGTATCTGTGCGAATGCCTTGCAACCAAACACTTTCAAGTGACTGTAAGATGAATTCTTACCATTTCATACACTTTGTGGAGTCTCGCTATTGAGTGGAATCGAATGTGATAGATTTATAAAATCTACCGCCATCCTCATTGCCTCTCCCTCGAAAGGAGTTTGGCAACTTCGCATGAGAAAGCATACATCTTATCCTCTGGCATTTTGTTTGATTCATCCTCTCGGCAACACTGTTGTGTTGTGGTGTCTTAGGCACTGTTTTCTGGAGCCTTATGCCATGAATTCTACAGTAATCCTCAAATGACCCTCGGTATTCCCCGCCGTTGTCAACCCTCCACACTTCAATTTTCTATTGGTCTCCCTTTCTAGTTGCACGTGCAACTCTTTAAAGGAATCAAGAACTTGATCCTTCGTCTTCAACGTAATTGTCTACATCATGTATAAAGGTAACATAATATAAAGCACCACCATCACTTATCGAAATCATAGCACAAACATCAGTATGTAACAAATCCAGTCGATTTGTCTTTCTCAATGGCGGAATAGATTTAAAGGTAAATCTATTATTTTTTCCTATAATGATGTCTTTACAAGGGTTTATAAAGGTACCTTTTATTTTCGAGAGTAACTTTTTCGATGTGAGAACCTTCATTCCATTCTCACCCATATGTTCGTGCCTTTTATGCCAAAGCTCAATTGATACCTCTCTCACTGCATTAACATCTCCTCCGTATAGCTTTACTTGTATGGTGTAGAGAGATTTATCTTTCATTCCTCTTGCTATCACCAAGCTACCATTGGGTAACCTCCATTTTCCTTCGCCGAAATGACTCACATAACCATCATCGTCTAGTTTTCCTGTGGAGATTAGATTAAGACGAATATCAGGAACATGTCTTACCTCTTTCAAAATCAGCTTGCATCCATTGTTGATCTCGATCGCAACACTTCCTATGCCAACAACTTGTGATAAGCCATCATTACCCGTCCTTACGAGACCGAAGTCTCCAGCTGTATATGAAGAGAAAAACTCCCTCTTGGGGAAAATGTGAAAGGAGGCTCCAGAATCAACTAGCCAAGTAGTGTCCTGGCATGTTAAGTTGGTACTATCATCGGTGCGGATAACCATCATGTCTTCATAAACTGTAGTGACATTTGCAGTCGGTGCTTCAACTTTCCTTTTTACTGCCTTCAATTGACAATCTCTAATGAGATGCCCGATTTTTCCTCAACGAAAACAAGCTCTCTTCTCAGTTCTTGGCCTTGAGGTTGAATGACCTCAAGGTCCGCGGCTTTTTCTCCTTCCACGATATATTTTTTTTCTCTTATTCATTGATAACAAGAGTTTTTTCACCATGGTTGTAGTACCCCTCATCTTCGCGTCTTTGCTCTTCGCTCAATAATCTGTCCTTCACTAACTCCACGGTCAATGCTCCGTTAGGTGTGGAATTATGAATCGACAAAACTAAGGTGTCCAAGTTTTTTGGCATAGAACCAGTCAAGAAGTGTGTATGCAATTTTGGAGAGATCATCTTCTCTATTGCATTGATTTGATTCACCAAACTACCCATAGTGCCTATATGTTCAGAAACACTCGTTCCATCTTTATACTCCATATGCGACACATTCTTTATTAGGCTTGCTATGTTTTGAGATGTATTCCTCGCATATGTCCGCTCTAGATTTCTCCACAAATCATAAGCGTTGTCTTCTTGGGTGAAATTTTCAAAGATGCTCTAATCAAGCCACTTTCTGATGGTGGCAACACATCTTCTATTGAGGATGGTTCACTCGTCCTCCTCCTCTTCATCTTCCTCTTCTTCTTCTTCATCGTCGTCGTCGTCGTCTTTTTCTTCGACTTTTGCTGATTTAGAAGCTGATGCCGAAGTCTTCATCATGCTCTTTAGAGGCACTCTTTTCTTGATTGGCCTTTGCAGGCCCTTGATGTAGAGATGATCCTCCATCTTGCACTTCCATATTGCGTAATTCGTCGCCGTGAGCTTGATCATGTTATCCTTGTCGTCTGACATCTTTTACAACGTCGCTCTGATACCACTTTGTTGTAAATAAGTCGGATCGCAATCGATCGCAGCGGAATTCTAACCGTTAGATTCGCGCAATATGATGCCCGTTTTCTCTTTCGAGAAAAACGTAATCGACACAACAAAAATAAAAGAAGATAAGAAGAGCAATACACTAGGAATTTTTACGTGGAAAATTCAATGCAGGAAAAACCACGGGATGCTAGTTCAGGAACGCTCCACTATAATCAAAAGATTACAACTGACACTCTAATGGTGTCTCTCTCACAATAAATCCTCACAATTGTCACAAAACACACCCCTCTTGACGAACTCTCAAGATCTTTCGTATTTACTAATTGTTGAGAACTTTTGTGAATTCTCTAGAGTAATTTTCTAGTGTACTCAAAAAATCCTCTTTTCAATCGCTTTGTTATAATGGCATATCTCCATTCAAATTAGAATATTCCCTAACTGATTTTGTAATCCCCTCTTGATTGAAAATCTCTAATTTGAATAATCACCAGAATATTCTATCTTGGTATTCTTTCTTTTCAGCGTTCAGCCATAATAGGACTCCTTCTTATTAGGTATTCTTGATGAGCAATCATCAAGATTTCTCAAATCAAATCCCGAACATGTTGGGCTGCTCCCAACAATAACCGAACTTTCCCGATGCGACAAAGCCTTCATCTTGATCCTTCATAGCCCGAAATTATTTTGGCAATCAAAGGTTGCCACTTCGAACTTGATAGATGCCATCTCGAATAAAAGATCGAAATTCCTTCGCTCCGATACCAATTTGTTTAGAAAAATATCAAAAGATGCGCAAATTCAAGCGCGAAATAGCAAGGATAAAAGTAAAATAAAAAATACGAGACATGATATACATGAAAAACCTAAAAACGAGAAAAATCACGGGGAGAGAGAGGGATTTCACTATCTTCAATAATGAATACAAGCGTACAATCAAAGATCTAAAGATCTGACAAGAAGAAGTGAAAAATAAAGGGTTTCGGAACAAAAGAAAAAAGCAAGCGTTGCAATATAATATGCAACATATCCTTTTTATAGCCCCTCTAAAAAACTCTAAAATAAAATGAATGCTTCAAAATAACCTTATCATTAATTTGAAAGTCAAAATATAATACTCCAAAAGAAACTCCCTCCCCCATTGTGAATGTGTGCCTGTATTCTGAGTCCTCCCCTCTCTCTCGTGTTTTTCTTGTATGTGCAGGAGTTGAAGTCTTTAAAGTTGGCGTATGGCGACTAGAAATTGGGAGATGGCTAAGCGGGAGAGCAACGACAATTAAGGAACGTGGTCAATGTGGAAAGAAGGCTTCATTTCCTTTGGGCTCCGTTTGTTTTGAGAAAAATATGACATTTTAAAAAAAAGTATTTTTCAAGAAAATGCAATATTTTTCGGCATTATGGAAAATATTTTTCGTCATTTGGTAAGAAAAATCTAATTTGATTTTCCGCACCGTCGTTTGGCCGAAAATTGCTATGTGGATGCCTCCCATCGTATGTGGTATGGCCGACACTGACGTGAATAATTTTTTATAATTATAATTATTATTTTTCCTTCTTTCTTCATCACGATCAGTCGACTGCAGCCACAGGCGAGCTCAAGCTTGCTAGAATTTGGAGAGCCCACTATCGGTCGAGGAAGAAGGAAAAAGGAAAAAGAAGGAAAGAAAAAATAAAATAAAAAAATAAAAGAAATAAAACATAAAATTAAAAAATAATTAAAAAGAAAAGAAACGTGAAGAAGCGCAGGTAGGAAAGAAGGACAACGATTCATCCTTTCAAACATGAATAGAGACCGTGCTTCCACTTTCTTACCAGTCTAGGAGTAGTAATTATTTTCTTGTCATTCTCCTATGCATCTAATTAAGAGTCGGAGCATATTGTCTTTTTTTTTTCTTTTTTTTTTTTTTTTGTGAATTGACATTTATAATGCTATTTTAGTATTATAACTCCTAAAACTTGAGGGAAATATGAGATATATTATGCCATGATACTTATTTCTACATTATTGAAATCTTTCAAAATCACGAAAACATCCTTAATAGAATATGTGTACTCTAAATAATCACTTTTAAACATTCGTTACCAAAGCGTGCACACTTGATGTTATTTCTTGTACATCAATTATAGATTTATCACGATATGAATACGAATAGAAAAGCAGAATTAGAAGGTTGCTAGATTATAAAAACACAAATTACTGCATAATGATCGCACGTCAAAATGACATGTGACTCAACTTTTAGCGTATGTTCCCGCGTGAGTTTCAACAATCACTTATTCTGATTTTACATAATGATTATTTTGAACCAAAAGATTGCGAGCTGTACCTCTCATATGTGTGTGTATAGATTTTTTTTTTTTTTTTCCGTTTCAATTTCATCCACTAGTATTTTTCCGGGGCGAGAAATCGGATGATGCACACAACTTCCACCAATGATTGCATTGATCAACGAGAGAGAAAGAGAGATGAATCTTCTTCTTTTCTAGCAATAGCAAACTACGGGAGCAGACTGCGTAGGATGAATCGGGAGACCGTGATCTTGAGCTTGACGATGCTGAAACCGGCGTCTGAGATGGCCTTCGTTGTTCTTATGCTTGTCTTCGCAGCAGCAGCAGAATGGTCTCCTCCGAGTCTAACCTGGCCTTTCCGGTACTCCAAGAGTAACTATTTTGTCTCTGGAGGTTGTGACGAACTGGCCGACACCGATTACACTCGGTCGGTCATAGGATGCAAGTCTTTCTGTGACGGAAAGGGGACTCACAGGGTCGATCCGTGCTCTAGTGCTCAAAATTGCTGCGTGACTTCAATCCCCGATGAAATCTCAGCGTACAGCGTGGAGTTCAAGACGATCAATGGTGAAGCCATAGCGCCAGGGGATACAGAATGCCGGTACGCTTTCTTGGTCGAGAGCAGATGGTGATGGGATCAAGCTAGTTGGACCAGTTTACCGCCGGATTTTCCGGTGGCGCTCGAATGGGCGATCACCAAAAACGAGGAGATGGGGATAAGACAAAGAAACAGTATCAAACAAAAAAACAGGCGCAGCAGTGATGTCGGCTCCTGCTATATGTACTCGGCGATCAAGATTCCTAAAATGACAATGTTCTTGCAATCAAGGCTACAGAGAGAATTATCTTCTTCCCGACGGATGCCAAGGTATGATTATAACACTCCCTTGTATTTTGTATCATCGTCTTTATCCAAAGCTAGGTAGGACGCTACGCGAGCTTGAACCTATGAAAAGTCAGTGATGAAATTAAAGTGTTTGAATCGATGATGGATGCTCAAAAAATTGGTACTACAGAAGAATCCCAAGAGAGAATTTGACTGCTGAAACTTCAGTCTGATATCGTGTTTATTGAAACTACTGCTTCTGTTTCGCCGGATTCTTTGATCTCACCCATCATTTAATGTTGATCAGAAGTTGACGAGTGCAAGGAAAAACCGGACCTGAATTGCCGAGGGAAGCGTGTGAATCAACCGGGGTCATACAGCTGCATAGACTATAAGATCATCGCCATAATAGGTTCGTCAGTCGTCACTCCCTGCTCTTTCTTTTTGTGTCATTTTGCTAAGTGAATCCTCCTTTTTTTGCTTCTCCCTTAAAAGCAAGAAGGTATTTGTTCAAATTGGTAGAAGCTATTTTGTTGATGAAGAAGTTGAAATTGTTTACGTAATGCAAGAGTGAAGGACTCTCAGGATATCATCAATTATGTTCCTGAAGCAATCGCGGTCGACTTTGTTTATACATAGGTACGAGCGTGGGTGTCGGAGCCATAATATTACTTGTGCTTGTTAGAATATTTTGTTTTAATATTCAATTGTGGGCTTTATTAATTATTTTTATAAATATTATTTGGTCTAATAAATGTAAGATATATACAATTTCCTAATTTAGTCGGATATGGGGCTGGATAGTATGGGCCGAGATAAACATAATCTTTGATGAGGGGATAGGTTTCATTCTCTATAAATAGAGCTCAAGTCCCTCCTCTAAACCCTGATGTCCGCATATCATCACATAAGGAGCCGTTAGACACGACGCGTGAGAAGGCCGTCTCATTGAAGCCAACGATAAAGGGGGTTCATAGAGGAGAAGCTCTTGAACATGGGATCATCGCAATTCCGTATCAAGAATGATGGATCCAAAACATGTGCGCCAATTCTTCCAATCTATGAATGTGTGATTTGTGTTTTTATACGTGAAATCTTGGGTCGCTGCATACGGATGGAATTCGCAGCTTACATGTTGTATCAGAGCCTACGCGTATCAGATCGCGAATCGTGTTATCAAGGTTTTTTCAAAATTTTATTTTTGTCAAAACCAAAAGAAAATTTTATATTCGGAAAGTGCTCGACGAGACGAGAAAAATCGTATGAAGAACATCGCCGGCGACTGTCGGACACGCCTCCACGAGTAGCCAGAAGCCGCTGCCCATCGAGCGCGTGGCGGCAACGCGCCCCACGCACCGACCTAGGCTCGCACGTGCGGATGACGTCAGTTGACGTCATTCAGTTGGGTGCAGGCCCGACCCGAAACCCGACCCAACCCGTGACCGACCCGAATCAATTGACCGTTGACTCGGACTGTCCAGTCGGACCGGTCGTTGATCGGTTCGACCGGACAGCCTCGAGCCGGTTCGCGAAGTTCGGTTTAAGGAGCGGTCGGACCGGTTTCAGAACCGGCAGGATAACGGAACACGTGCGCTGCACGTGTCTGCGCGTGGGCCTCACGCTCCGAAAGCTTCAGGCGGCGCATGAGGGAGCGTGCAACGTCTGATGGGGGAGTCCCAAGTACCGGCGTGCTCGTATGCTCATGCTCTACAAGATGGTATATTTATTTTATATGTTTGGTACTTTTATGGATGGAAAATATGTATGGGACTCAAAATACATGTATAATTTGGGATATTTTTGATGTATTTTCTGGTATTTCTATATGAATTTGTGAAATACAGGTACAAGCTTATACAGTTATGTGGAGCATGATTTTATCGATTACATGTTTATGGTTTGACATGTATTACTGATAGTATCGATGTAAATTAGCGGCGTGTAATTTTGCAGATGATTGCCCCTAATTTCTGAAATTACATGCATATGGTAAATGTGAAATATAAATTTATATCTCAATCTCAGGTAAATTCAATTAGGTTGTGACCGCCAAAGCGGCACACTTAGTTGAGTTTAATAAAGAACATTCTACAAAGTATTGGGATGTCTCATAATTTAGTGCGTAGTTATACTCCCAAAGGAGGTAATTGCGTATTCTTACATGGAGGGTTACATGTACAACATATGGTTGAGGATTGATTAGTCTAAGTGATGTCATACACCCAAAGGTGGTGATTAACGAAGATTGAAATAAATTCTCATGGCCGTTGTAATGTAGGGAGTATATAACTACATGTCATGTTTTCTGCCCAAAGGTGATTATATGATGATGTATGTATCTCTCAAGGTGAAATTTCACATTATGCTAATTAAAAACATTGATTATTTTTTAGTCACCATTTCTGTGAACGGCAACTCTGTTAGAATTAAAACTTATTGAGAACTGAATGAGGATTATCTGTTTACAAAGAACTGACCAATATTTGTATTACTCTTGTCAAGAAAGACCCCGTAGTTCTCACTTTCATTAGTGAGAACTTTCAAAAGCATTATGTGCTTATTGGGTAAAGAGTGATCGGATTCGCTTATTTGATATGAAGCGATCCATTAAAGAACACTTGAAAGGTGTTTTCTATCAGTTAACAGCACTGCTAAGTAAATAAAGGAAGCCTTGAAGGCTTTGAAACTATATCTCGTCTATTACTAAGGGTGTGTTTGTTTCAAGGAAAGTGATTTTCAAGAATTCGTTTTCTGGAAAGTGGTTTCCTGAAAACCACTTTCTCGGAAAACGATTTGTTTTCCTTTGTTTGATAATATGTTACCGAAAATATTTTTCGGTGTTTGGTTCTCATTTGGAAAAAGATTTCAATCTCATCAAAGGGACTGCCCTTGATACTGAGGAGAGACAGATGGTCGAGAAAGCTGACGTGAACTGACCCGGCCAGGCCCCGGTCCCGGTCCCAGCCTCGGCCCCCGGCCCCGGCCCCATTCCCAGTCCCCGGTCCCCGATCCCCTGCCCCCCGGCCCAGCCCCAGTTCCGGCACCGGCCCCAGCCCAGGTACCCGGTCCTCGGTCCCCGTCCCAGGCCCCCGGCTCAGCCCCGATCCCGGCTCCGGCCTTGACCCGAGACCCCGGCACCGTTCTAGGCCCCGGCCCCGACCCGGGACCTCGGCCCCGGTCCCGGCCCTGGCCCCGGTCTCGATCCTCTACCCCAGCCCCCGGCCCCGGGTTCCCGGCCCCCGGCCCGGCCCCGACCCGAGACCCCGGCCCTGTCCCAACCCAGGTCCCCGGTCGGACCGCGGCCCCGGTCTCGCCCCAGGTCCCCGGCCCCGGTCCAGCCCCGGGTCCCTGGCCCCTCAGCCCCGGGCCCCAACCCCGACCCCGGCCCCGGTCCTTCCCCAAGTCCCTTGCCCCCGCCCCGGCCCTGGCCCCTGCCTCTGTCCCTGTATCGGTCCCCGGCCCCGCCTCGGCACCGGTTCGGGCCCCGACCTGGGACCCCGGCCCTAGTCCCGGCCCCAGCCCGGGTCCCTGGCCCCGATCCCGGCCTCGATCCCCGGCCCTAGCCCCCGGCCTCGGCCCCGGTCCCGGCCTCGGCCCCGGTCCCGGCCTCGGTCCCGGTCCCGACCTCGGCCCCGATCCCCGGCCCCGCCCCCCGGCCTCGGTCCCGATCCCCGGCCCCGGGATCAGTCCCCGAGATCGGCCTCAGTCTCGTTTTCAAATAAAGTGAGAGACTCAAATTTGAAAAAGTGTTTTCACCTTTTTATTTTGGGGCATTCACTTTCCTATTTTAATGAATAAAATCTTTGTTGACTAGAAAGTACTTTCCGTTGACCAAATCATTTTTCGCGAACCAAACATGCGAAAGTCCAGAAAACAATTTCCCTGAAAACACTTTCCCCGAAAGAAACGCACCCTAAGAGTGGTAAATATCTACAATGACTCCTCACTATCAGGTGTAATGGTTCTATTAAGATTAAAGATTACGTCTTAAAGTTGGTGGAATTGCATTTTAAGCGGTTCTGAAATCATACTCATAAAGTGTTATAGTAAATCACCGGTTATTATAAAGATTTGGATCCATGAAAAGCATCCTTTGAGAAGGATGATGATTGCTACTTCTTTTATAAGAAGAGCAGTCACATAAAGAAAGGCTACAGTTAATGCAAAGACTTGGTTTTCTAAGTATGAGCATAAAGTAATGATTCTTTGGTATTGATTTGTGAATTTATTCTCTCTAAAGTCTCATCTGGTTTGCGATGGCTAGATAGCGGTGCGACATATTATGTTGCGTTTACCATACGAAATTCACAAATTGAAAGATATCAAATCAGGTTGAATCAAGCTCGTTGTTGAAACAACTATAAAGTTGATGTTGAATTTATGGGAATGTCATTCCGGATTCTGGTTTTATTGTGACATTAAAAAATATATTTTATGTACTCTCCTAAAGACGGAATTTATTTTCCATATCAAGTATGGACATGTGTAGTTACTCTTTTTGGGATTTCAAATAAAATAATTACCATTTCTTTTAATAAAGTTGGGTACTACTCTATGTCCAATGGATTGTACAGATTATGTTTATCTCCCAATGAATTATACGTCGCTTATACAGCTGAAACGTTGTTTGCAAAATAATCTCTGCCTAAAGAATAATCATGCGCATTAAGGAATAAATTTCTTTGTCACATCAGTAAAGAAAGAGTGGAAAGACAGATAAAGACAAGCATTCTGCTCACTCTTAAAAGTGACCTAGACATATGCGTAAATTGAAGCAGAGGTAAGATAACTAAGATAAAGGATGAAACTGTAGTCGATAGTTATGACCTATTGAAGGTCATTTGTATTGGTATAAGTGGATCCTATATGGCAATATTGTATAGAGTTTTTATTTCATCACATTTAAATGATGATTTTTCTTTATATGTTTTTATACTTGATTACAGAAAAGTTTCATTTCCGTGACAAGTTCAATATATTTCTGACTATAGTCAATAAACTTAAAAAAAAAGTGTCAGTTTTGACCAATGAGGTGAGTATCATGGTTGACATGACAATGCTGGATAGCTTAAAAGGCCATTTGCCAAATACTTAAAAAGATCTTGGGATAGTGACTTACTTTGCTATTCTTGATGTTCTTGAATCAAAAGGGGTGTCCGAAAGGCACGATCACACCCATGAGGATATTATGATGAGTATGATTAATGAAACCAACTTATATAATTTTTGTGGGGTAAAACCTTGAAAATAACCCATTATGTTTCTACCAAAACTATTTCGTGGACTTCTTTTGAGACATAGATTGGACGTTAATCTAGTTTGAACCATATTAAGGTTTGAGGTATTTATGTAGAAATAAAGTTACATAATCCAACATTAGATAAGTTGAATTCCAGAACCACTCTGTTTTATTTCGTACCTTACCCAGTTCATTTAAAGGGGTATTGATTTATCATCTCAAAAGAGGAATAAGAATTGTAGAATTACAAATAGCTAAATTGCCGGAGCTTGATATAGCTGAATAAGGGTAGTTGCTCACAGACTATTAAAAGTACTGGTGTGGTAGGGACCACTGTGTCATTTTTTCTATCTATACAGATGATCGTGGAGCATTCTAAGTTACGGTTTGATTCTATTGGGGTTCAGGCTCTTGTTATTAAGACAATTCCTGATGAAGTTTATCAGATCTCACAAGCGCAGAATAAAGATTCAAGTAGCTCCTCCTAATAGATCTATCAAGCAGAGATGATCAGTTGTACCATCACACTAAATAGTCTATCTAGAAGGGCATGACTGCAAAATCGACTATGTAATTGATCTAGTAATTTATACAGTTGCTATTTCTTATTCATAATTAGAACTATGGTTGGGTGCATAGTAAATGAGATACAGACTATGAAACATGCGGTGTTTGAAAGTTTATTAGCATGCCTCGAGGTCACAAGTCCATCTGCTGCAATTGGGTGTAGAAAACTTAAAAGGATTCCAAATAAAAGTTTTTAAGTTATCATATCTGATTTCTTTTTAATCAGTGCTTTATTTAAGAAGTTTAAAGACAGACTGATGCCAAATATTTCTCTCGTAAAGAATGAGTAAACTTAAAATAATTTTTATTCAGTCTCTCATAAAGATTTTCAGAGTGATTAAGGTATTAATAGCTCATTATAATAAGGAGCTTTACCATACAGATATTAAAATTTCTTTTTGATTGGAGATCTTAATTTGAAAGTCTTTTTTATGTAACCCGAAGGTTTTGCAGCAGATGATTCGGATAAACTTGTGCGTAAAGAAAGATGAATATCATATAATACCATGGAATAAAGTTTGAACATATTCATCGGTATTCTAGACTGAAAAGTCTGTTTTATGGGTTTAAGTGAGCTTTTTGACAATTGTTGCATAAAGTTTCATGGTATTGTTGTTATATTCTGTTCTGTCAAGAACAAAGTAAATTAGTATATACTACAAGATCAGTGTGAGGAATTTATTTTCCTCGTGTCTTATATAGACGATATCTTGCTTGAAAGTGGTTTTCTTGAATTACTGCATAATGTGAAACAGATATTGTCAAAGCTTTTTGACATGATTGATTTTAATAAGGAGTATTTTGTCCTAGGCATTAAGATCCATATGGATCGTTCTCGCCACATATTGGGTTAATTCTAGAGGACATACATTGATTATATTCAGTATAAAGTGTTGCAAGTCAGGAATTACTCCTGTCATTAAGAGCAATAAACTGAATTTGTCATAGTGTCTTCATAAAGTTACGAAGAAAACCCCAATAAAGAATGTACCATATCATGGTGCACTTAAAAGCATAAGTTTCGAGGTACTTAAAGAGGACAAAAGACTACATGCTAATTTACAAACATATTCAAGATCTGCAGCTAGTAAGGCATTCAGATTCAGGCATTGTTAGCTGTCAGGATGATGTGAAGTTGACAATTTCAGACATTTAAATGTCTAAAGAGAAGTGCAATACCATAAAAAGGAATAAACAGAAATCTATGTAATCCTCGATCAAGAAAGCGGAGTTTGTAGTATGCTTTTTAGCTGTTACTCAGGTTATTTTGCTCCGGAATCTCATTAAAAAGTTGACCGTATTTAATTTTGTGGATAGACCCATACAGTTGTATTGTGACTATAACTCTGCAGTATTGTTTATTAACAGTAGCAGAAGTCTCAAGGGTCTAAACATCTGTCGGTCTAGTTTTTGACCATAAAGGTAACAGATGTAAGTGTGACACTACAGTGAGCTTATTACACAGATGATAAATGTGTATACTTACTAACTAAAGGTCTTTACCCATACACATTTAGATGACATGTCACAGATATAAAAGCGTCATGGGATGCTGATATGACATGTTAATTGATGGGCTAAGTAGCATCATGAGATGCTGTTGTTCAGTGGGAGCTGTTTTTCGATATTTGCTCTAATAAAGTTTAATCTGTGTTTGTTACATTTTGTAACATCTAGGTATGTATCAACTCTATTGCATGCAATAAAGCATTTTATAATTAAGGTGAGTTGAATACATATATCAGTTGAAAGTCTCAAGGCATCGTGTAAACCTTGAGTGATGGCTGGGGCATTTAATTTTAGCCAAAAGCATATGTCTTGTTACACGTAAAGTATAGTTAACTATAAAGGTAAGATATATGTTGGTTCGTTGGAACCGTAAAGATGTTCTCTCGTGACACATCCGATTTAGTGACACATAAAGTGAGAAAATGGTGACTGACAAGGACGATAACATATAAGGTGTCTCTGTTATTTGAGATGTTATCCGATTGCCATACTACCATATCAATAACGTTAATAGTATTTGTGATCGTGGATGGCTCTGTGTCTTCTGATGCAGTTACTGGCATTGTTCGGTGCTTAAGACTTTATGGGATCGGATTGACTGTTGGGAATTATCACTAGACCAATATAAAGATGCTCATATACAGTACAATTTCAATTAATTTCACCCAAGTGAGAGAATGTTAGAATATTTTGTTTTAATATTTAATTGTGGGCTTTATTAATTATTTTTGTAAATATTATTTGCTCTAATAAAGGTAAGATATATATAATTTCCTAATTTAGTCGGATATGGGGCTGGACAGTATGGGCCGAAATAAACCTAATCTTTAATGAGGGAATAGGTTTCATTATCTATAAATAGAGCTCAAGTCCCTCCTCTAAACCCTGATGTCCGCATATCCTCACATAAGGAGCCGTCAGACACGACGCGTGAGAGAGTCGTCTCATTGAAGCCAGCGATAAAGGGGGTTCATAGAGGAGAAACTCTTGAGCATGGGATCATCGCAATTTCGCATCAAGAACGATGGATCCAAAACATGTGCGTCAATTCTTCCAATCTATGAATATGTGATTCGTGTTTCTATACGTGAGATCTTGGGTCGCTGCATACGGATGAAATTCGCAGCTTACAGTGCTTTCTTGGTGGTTGTACAAACACATCAAAAGAAGGCGTGAGGCAAAACTCAAGCAAAAATTCTTCAAACGTAATGGCAAACTTCTGTTGCGAAAACGCCTATCTTCTATTGAAAATAAAAATCTTATGGAGAAAGGCAAGTTATTCACCTCAGTGGAGTTGGACATGGCTATTGATCATTTTAACGAGAACCGAATACTGGGTCGGGGTGGTCAAGGAACTATCTACATGGGAATGTTGATAGATGACATGATTATTGCGGTCAAGAAACCCAAAATTGTCGATGAAGGACAAGTCGAGCAGTTTGTCAATGAGGTCATTATTCTCTCTGAGATCAATCACAGAAATGTGGCAAGCTGTTAGGATTCTATTTGAAAAGCGAAGTTCTCTTATGGTATATGAATTTGTTCCCATTGGAGCTCTCTACCAATATCTTCACGATCCAGATGAAAAATCCGTCTCATGGGACACGCGGCTAAGAATTGCCAATGAAGTTGCTGGGAAAAATTGCCAAAAAAGTCCTAAACCTATTGCAATCGTGCAGATTCAGTCCTAAATCTTTTATAATTGTGCCATTTTAGCCCATCCGACGAATTTTGACCGGCCGGCAATCGAATATTTTATTTTTTTAATATTTTATGAATTTATAAATAAAAATTATGTTTTTTTTTTTATTTTTTTTCCTTTTACTTTTTTTTTCTTGGCCCTTCCTCCCCCTCCTCCTTCCCCTGACCCCTCACCAGACCACCTCTGGCCGGTCGTCACAGTCCGGTGACTGGCCAGGCGAGGCTCGACCTCGTCGGCCCAGATCGAGGCTCGACCTCGCCCGGCCATGGCTGGGCTCAACCTCGCCGTCGCTGCCTCGCCCAGCGACGACGAGGTTGGCCCTCGCCACGGCCGGGCGCAGCCTCTCCCACCGCGCCTCTGGCCTGTCGCCGGACTGTGGTGACTGGCCAGAAGTGGTCTGGTTGGGGGGTTTGGGGGCGGGAGGGAGAAAAGGGAGGGGGAGGGAGGGCAAAAATAAAACATAAAAAACATAAAACTTATTTAAAAATTCAAAAAAATAAAATAAAAAAATAATAAAATATTCCGTCCACGTCAGCACTGGCTGACCAAAATTTACCGGATGAACTAAAATGACACAATTGTAAAAGGTTTAGGACTAAATCGACAAAAAAAAGGTTTAGGATTGAATCGACACAATTGTAATAGGTTTAGGACTTTTTTGGTAATTTTCCCGAAGTTGCTGGGGCTCTTTCATATTTGTACTTTGCTGCGGCCATACCAGTTTATCACCGTGATATCAAGTCGTCTAATATATTATTGGACGAAAAATATCGAGCCAAAGTGGCGGATTTTGGAGCTTCTAGATCAATTACCATCGACCAAACTCACTTGACCACCATGGTGCAAGGAACCTTTGGATACTTGGACCCGGAGTACTTCCAAACAAGTCAATTCACAGACAAGAGCGACGTTTATAGCTTCGGGGTTGTCCTTGTCGAGCTACTAACCGGAGAAAAGCCCATTTCTCGACTGAGGGCGGAGGAGGGAAGAAATCTAGCCACATGCTTCATCATTTCGATGGAGAAAGATCGCTTGTCCGATGTTCTTGATAAGGAGGTACTAGAACATGCCGAGAAAGAAGAGATTATTGCGGTGTCTAACTTAGCGAAAAGATGCTTAAACGTTCATGGAAGGTACAGACCGACAATGAAGGAAGTGGCGATGGAATTGGAGCGAGTGCGGTCACCAAGAAATCCCATGGTCGTCCAGCAAAACGATAAAGAGATGGATCGCACTAAAACATGGACCTTTCTGTGCATCGGACGAGGTCTCCAGATGGGCGCGATCGGAAGCAGATGTGGAGCTGACTTCGTGGGAGGAGGATGCCGAGACGAAGATGCATTTCGTTGCTTGTTCTCTTCACTTGCCTTTATATGTTGAGTTATGCAATAATGTTTAATGAAGAAGTGCCCAGATATGAATGATATATACTAAATTCATGCAACCCTTTTAATACACTATTTGTGCATCTAGTATCATTGAAGACCATATTATATGTTCTGGATTTCTTGTTAGTCTGCTTTAGCTTTTGCACTGGGGTTTGCTATTTGTGATGGGTTGTAAGTTTTAGCCAAGTGCTGCTTCTTTTTTCTTTAGGGTTATCAATCTTTTTAGTTTCACGTTGTGTTATATCGGATGCATTCGAATGCTTTACAAAGTAGTTTTGTGTCGTCACCCTCCTGAGGTGAACCCGATGGAGCTTAATAATCTACTAAATGGGCATGAAAAAAATCCCCTTGTAAGGTGGCGCTTATGCTTAGCATGGGTCCTCGCAAACCCTAACCTCGTAACTTGCTTTACTAGTAAGATTTTACTCGAGAGTCACAGCCAGGGTGGGGATCAAGGCAGGTGCCTTGGTGAATCCCCACCACCCATGCATGACCAAAATACCCCCTCTAAGGCAATGTGTAGTGGGGATTTAAGAGATCCCCTGCTTTTAAGGCACGGGATCCGGATCCTCACAGCCAACCTATTATGGACCGGTTAGGGCGCCAAGCATGACGCGAGAGCCTGCCTTACTTCTGAAGGCTAAATTCGTAGACTTGTTTATGTTTGATTCTTCTAAACGATCATTATGTTGTACCTTTATCTCTTGTATGAGAATGCTTCGCTACAATATTTTTCTCACTTATTTTTATGGTTTTTTTTAATCTTATGTTTGTTTTAATTTATGTCGCAACTTGAATTTGGCGAAATTATGACATTTAGTTTTATTTAGGAGTCGCACTAACCTATCATGGGTTGGTTAAGCCCGAATGAGACGCTGGAGCCCGGTTCGCTCATCCGAACAAGAGATTTTTAGGTTGCGCATGGTAACCATTCTGATTTTGAAAACTGATTCTGGTTAAAATGATTTTTTTTTAAATTCTGTTTCTGGATGAGTTTTAAAGAATCATGACGTGTTTGATAATTGCACAAAATTTCTGTTTCAAAAAAATGCTTCTTTTCCTATTTTTTCATTTAAGTCAAATAACTATGTGGTTAATTTATAAAATTTCATCCTAAAATGAAGACAATTTTCAATGCACACTAAAATAATTTAAAATATATTATTTTTTAGCATGTCATGAATGAAATACAAATTTTAATATATGATGTTTAAAGTTCATGAAGCATGGGACAGGTTCCCATATTAAGGACTCATTTTTTCTTTAAATGTTGCGTTGTCAAAATACATAGGAATATCTTGTGACACACGGCTATGAGTATGCAAGTTAGATGCTCTCATTTTCTGCATTATTCTTTGTAGGAGAGTGAAATATATGAAATCTATGAAATTTAGGCCCAACTTTATGAAAATAAGGTCTCACTAGCCTAATCTAAGCTTTTTCTATTTTTTGGGATTTTCTAAATTTTTTGATATTTTTAAAAATTTTCTATTTTTGATTTGATTTTATTTTTTTCAAAATTTTATTTTTATTAGGTAGAGGAAAAAATGACGAGAAAACTACAAGGGAAAAGTGAGAGATATGAGACATCATTTTGTTTTGTTATTTTCAAAAGTGATTCTTTTTTCAAAAACAACTTTTTTTTTTACTTTTGGATTTTACTCTAAAACTGATTCCGATTCTCCAAAACTGATTCTGAAAACAGAATCATAATTAGAATTATTTACGTTACTATACAACATTATCATTTTTTATTGTTCCTGAAATGAAAATCAAAGAATCAAAATGGTTACCATGCAGGTTCTTAGGTTCCGAAACTTGATACCCTAGATAAATTAATTTAACATCCTTCCGATACATTTTATCCTGTATGAGAACGATTTGCATGTGATATCTCTAATTTTACTCCCCGAATCCTCTAACACAAGTAAACATGCAAGTCATAAAAAGTAAATCAAGCAATCATAAGCATCAACTCAAATGGGGGATAATGACATCATAAGTATCATAATTTTCGTACAACATTTACTTAAGTGCGAACCTTTTTTTTTTTTATCATGTGAGTGTCATGACTTCTACAAAATATTCACTTGAATGCCATAACTTTTAATCTGAACGTTTTGAAAAAGTTATGATCCTCAAGTGATCGATTGAAAAGTTACATAACATTCATGTAATCGAAAAAAAAAAAGGTTACGGACTCAAAGTGATTGTCATGCATAATTTGTGGCATTTAAGTGATCGAAAGAAAAAAGTTGTACAAAAAATTATTGCACTTGTGGTGTCCTTTCCGCTACGCAAAAATTAATTAAGGCTTTGTTATTGAGCCGCGGGACAAGACCCCCATGAGCTATAAATCAAATTACATATGCACTAAGGCTCCATTTATATAATGAAAAATGAGTGATTTTGAGAATGTTTTTCAAAAAAATGATTTTTTGTATCACTTGAAATAATTAGTCAATGAAAAATAGTTTCATTATTCATATTAATTTAACTTTGAATATTTTCGTGGATGAAGAAAATATTTTTAAAATCATTCATTTTCGAGAAACAAATGCAACATAAATTAAAACAAACATAAGATGCTAATTTTTAAGTGCCAAAAACTCTTAAATGCCTAGATAAGTGTAAGTAAATTATGAATCACCTATCTATGCATTCAAAACTTACCTAGATGCAAACTAGATGTAATTCCATTCTAAGTTTTTGTCTCTTTGTATATATTTAATTTTGGAATAGGCAGATACAAAAGAAATTTAAATAACTCCTCCCCAAAAAAAGAGAAATTTAATAATAAAACTAAAATAAAGTCCTAAGAATTACATGAGGCCAAAGCTTATAGTTAGGGCTGTGAAATGGGTGGATCATATCGAATTCGGGTCAAGTCGAAAATGGTCCAATCCAAATTAACCCATTTATGTGCAATATAAATTTAGTAACTCCTACCCAATTCGACCCGAGCCCGAGCTGACATATATTATTAAAAAAAATATTCATATGTATTCTTACCTATATAATCCCGTTCCCAATTATTTAAAGCCAATTAATGCCCACATTTATGATGCAATACGTTCTCAACTACTTATTATTATTTTTTTCTATTTATGCTTTACAATTTTTAATTTGCCATGCATTCTTGAAATTAGAAAGAAAAAAAGTTAACAAAGTCAAAGTACATGTAATTACCATTGCATCTAATAGTTATGATTATTTTCAAAATATAAATTTCATGTCTGTGTGCCAACATAGCTTACGAGTAGATTTCAGAACGATTTTTTCCTTTTGTTTTCGCCAAACCCAACTCCCAAATATTACGAGAAAGATAAACTATACTAATTGATATTACTTATTTCTGGGGAAGATCGATTGTCTAATCATTATCAATGTTATGACTCTAAAAAACATTGAACTTTCCTATGTTGAATGTGAAAATTTGGAGAATCAAGTTCTTTTTTGTTTTCCAAAAAGAGAATTGAGTTTTAGTAAACATACATTTTCAAGAGAAAACTTCAACTAAGGGCCTCAAGTGCCCTCATTTTCTCAAATAAGGGTTCGAAGTCGCATGCCAGTTTCAAATAACTGTCTATAGTGATCATGATTGTTTCAAATAAGGGCTTGACTAAGCCAGTCGGTCAGCAGAATATTTCGGCCAATAAAGGGGATTTTCGTCAAAATACAATTTTAACCTAATTTTTAGTTATATTAAATTAAAAATGAAAAGAATAAGAACTATAACAAAAAAAAAAGAAAAAAAAAAGAAACACAAGAGGGAGGTAATGCCCCTAACTAGCCGATGAGTCAAGCCCTTTTTAGACCGATATGACCACTTCATGCCCTTATTTGAAATAATGTCAACTTCAAAGTCTTATTTGAGAGAATGATGACACTTCAAGCCCTTATTTAAAACAAGGTCCATTTTTTTCCCTTATTTGAGAAAATGATGGTACTTGATACCTTTATTTGAAATTTTCCCAATTTTCAATAGATTTTAAAAGGCAGAAGAACATCTGAAGTGCCAATATTTGTGTACGGCGCTCACTTTAGTGTCAATTTTTTTCGCCGGCTCACTTAAGTGCCAATATTTGTATACGTCGATCACTTTAGTGCCAATTCCAGCAAAAAACAATTAATTAAGTTCCAATTCCGGTCAAACAATACACGTGGTATTTTTTATTAATTTTTTTTGTCTAGATGGCGTCCACGTGGCAATTTTTCTTTTGAAATTTAGTCCACATGAAAGCCATGTGGATTTTTAAATTAATAATTAAGTTAATTTTTTTTAAAAAAATTAAAAATAACCAGAAAATTTTAAAAGAAAACTTATACTTGCAGCGGCAAGGGCTCAACCCTTGCCGCCGCCCCTCACCATCGTCGGCGGTGCCCGGCGATGGGTGGGGGAGTACCCGGCGGGGTTACTGAACCCAGCAACCCCCGCGACCGAGGCCTCGCAGACCCCACTGTGAGGCCTACCACTCCTAGATCTGGGCGAGGTCGAACCTTGCCGTGGCTAGGCGGGGCCGGAATCGCCTACCCACGACCACGACTAGTGGTGGCTGGGCAATTCTGGCCCCGCTCAGCCATGGCGAGGTTCGACCTCGCATAGATCTGGGCGAAGGCCTCGCAGACCCCACGGCGAGGGTCGCCGGGGTTCGGCGACCTCGCCGGGTACTCCTCCGCCCATCGCCGATCGACGATGGTGGGCGAGATCTGGTCTTTCTCATCGGTGCAGAAACCCAAAATCCAAACACAAGTCAAGAAACCCAAAAGATGATTTTGATGATTTCATCAGAATCCTCTCTCGTGTAGAGGAGAACCTAGAATTTCGCTGTGCAAACGGGTTAGTTTAGATTTTGGAGGTGGATTCCTATTCAAATCTGGGTTTAGTTACTAAGGTGAGGTGAATGTGTTGAAGCTGGGTGAGATGGAGAGAGACTTTCTGGGTTTGAGCTCAAGAGAATCTTAAGCGTTGTGAAGGAAGAGACTAGCAGGGATGCCCAAAGACTCTGGTTCATCCCTTTCCTTTCATCTAAGGTGGCTTCCGGTTTCATTTTTTCTCTCCTCCGTATACGTGCGAATCATCACAGCCTCAGCTCTTCTTCTTTTTCACAACGGATTCCGTAATCTTTGGTGGAGAGGGGGAGGCTATTGGGGGTTAAGTTCAGGGAAGTTGTCCAAGAAGAAGATGATGATGAATATTCCGAGGAAAATGAAAGCGAAGCAGAAGCAGAAGCATTTCCAGTGATCTTTTGTGAAGTGCTTCGCGGCTCTATCATTGGAGCAGAAGCAGAAGCTGGGTGAGATGGGGAGAGACTTTCTGGGTTTGAGCTCAAGAGAATCTTAAACGTTGTGAAGGAAGAGACTAGCAGGGATGCCCAAAGACTCTGGTTCATCCCTTTCCTTTCATCTAAGGTGGGTTCCGGTTTCATTTTTTCTCTCCTCCGTATATGTACGAATCATCACAGCCTCTTCTTCTTTTTCACAGCGGATTCCGCAGTCTTTGGTGGAGAGGGGGAGGATATTGGGGGTTAAGTTCAGGGAAGTTGGCCAAGAAGAAGATGATGATGAATATTCCGAGGAAAATGAAAGCGAAGCAGAAGCAGAAGCATTTCCAGTGATCTTTCGTGAAGTGCTTCGCAGCTCTATCATTGGAGCAGAAGCAGAAGCATTTCCGGCGATGGAGGGCGGCGTCCCACTGCAACTGCAACAGCAGATTTTTTTTTGTGTGTGTATGTTTTTTATTTTTATTTTTGTAGGTTATTTTTATGTTTTTTTAATATTAATTGATTTTTTATTATTATTTTGTATTTTTATTTGCTGACTAGGATGCTCCGGCGAGCCACGTAGGCGCCACATATGCTTTCCGGCAAAGTTCATTGGACTTGGCATTGAAATAACTGTTTTAAAAAAAAATTGGCACTTAAGTGATCCAAAAAAAAAATATTGGCATTAAAGTGAGCGCGTACACAAATATTGGCACTCATGCTGTCCTTCTGCCGATTTTAAAATAAAAAATTAGGAGAAGCATCGACAATTACACTTGCATATTACTAACTTTATCAACTTACAAGCATCAAGTGTGAGCAAACTAATTACAATTTTTTTCCTTTTAGTAATATCATTAAGACCTCTGGGTATAAATTATTGAAGTTCATGCTTTCCTTTGGGTTCATTCAGAATAAATTTAGAACCGGTGTGAAGCAAAGGCATGTGCGCTAGTTCTATTCTTGGAAATTAAGTTTATTTTGGGTAATCTAAAAGCAAAACAAAGAAATCAACGGCCGGGTCACACTCTCAGTACATTAGCTTAGCAGAACAAATCTAAATATGAGTAGCATAACAAAAATGCATTCTTTCTAGAAAGTTCTTGTCGAGCCTTACAAGGGTTAACTTCGATGTTGCATTCTATTGTCTCTTTACTGTACTGTACGATATCAGACCATGGATAGAGACATGGATATGACATCCTCGAAGCAAGAAATTGGCGTGAACTATGTCCTCACTTTGGCAAATGGTTTGAATAGAATTTACTTTCTGAAAAAGTATGTGACAACTAAGGGCATGAATGATAATCATTCTGTTGTGACTAGCGTTATCACCTAGAGGGGAGTTAATGAGTGATTATAGTGCAATTTTAAAAATTTCTTTTGCAGAATGTTAATTGCACATGCGTTTTATAACGTCTCAGATGATGGCAACACAGTATGACAATATAAACAGTTCGTATGCAGTTCTATTATCACAGTTTATGTAATATGATCAAAGTAGAAATAGAGAAGACTGCACAAAGGGTTTATAGTGGTTCAGCTTTGGTTAAGCCTACGTCCACTTCTTCGGCTATTAGCCAATCGGCTGGATTCCACTAGTAAACTGCTCGAGAGGTTACAGCTTAGTGATCTTCTTGACACGCATGATACCCACCTAGCGTTCAACACTCTTGTGTACACCTCCTCACAATTACAATGGATGAATCAAGAAGTGTGTATATAATGAAGTACTCTCGATCTAAGAATTATAAAGACTTTTCCCTCTTAATGCCGATCTTTTTTCCCTTCAACCTTGAGATGTCTTTTATACCCCTCCGCCTCCAATATACCCGTTGCAAGGCTTCCAGAAGAGGTCTCTCCAAAACTTCCCGTTTGGACAAGACATACCAAAAGAAGATCTCGTAACCGTTGGGGATCGCCAAAGGAAAGTTTTCCCCATTCGGATCAAATTGCCCATACAATTATGATCTTTGGCTTCCATAGATGATTTCACTCATTTGGAAAGTCATATGTTTGTCTCCTTGATTTCGCATCCTTGATTGATCTCAATACTCGAGAATCCTCAAGAATGATCTAGCTCGATTGTATCCGTTGTAGTATTTCAAATAAGCGCATTTGAAAGTTCTCTTCAAGTTCCGATTACTGCACGTGAATACTCCACTCAGAGCTTGAGCATCAGTCCAACGTCTGAGTTATCCCCGCTCAACGTTCAACGTCTAAGTTATCCCCACTCAACGTCTGAGCTCCAACCAGCATCTGAGTCCCTCAGAAATCTCATCTGAGCAAAACCTTTTTCACAGATTTAATCATGTGCATCCCCACACCAAAGGATAATATGCAAAACAAGTATTCCATGGCATTATCTCGAAAACTTAAGAGTACTTGGATTATTTTGTCAACTTCAAAATTACCTAGGGTTTTTCTCAACAATCTCCCACTTTTTGATGATGACAAAACTATCCACAAAAGTAACAATGATTTCAATAAAAAGAGTGAGCAACTAAGATTTAGTTACTCTCAATACAATCTTGCTAATAAAGGATTTCACCAATCTGCGCTTTGCACTTTCTAGCAAGAATAAGTTCTGAAGTCATTATACTCACAATATAAGCAGTCTCAAAACTTGCAATAATGCTTAAGATTTTAAACAAAATATAGTTTCAGAGTATTGTCATGTGATTCTATTTGATTTTACAAGAAACTTAATCACATGTATGACAATCTTGAGCAACACAATAATAATGAGCATATTACTAGTGATATGGAATTTCTACACAAAGGCTCAGAACATGTATGTGAGCATATAGCTTATGATATAAAGTTACTATGCGATAGCTCAGAACTTGCAGTTTAACACATGCTCAGATCATAACGGTTTTAACATGCTGCACATGTGTTGCCAAACATAAAGATGCTCATAGTAAGGAATTTGTTCACCTGTTCGGCTTTAGGAAAGAAGTTGTATTTCTTTTCAGATCTTGTTCCTGCTGAACATAGTGAAAGTGTGTTTTACTAGTTCCATCTTTTCATCCTTAAAAAAAAAAACCTGTGTGAATACTCTGTTTGTGTGTTCTCGCATAACGTTGTACCTGAAACAACTTATCATTAATAGAATATGATATTCACAGAACAATCATAGATAAAATAAATTTCCTATGAGGATTGTTCCTGCATATGACTCATTGTCATAAGTCACATTAATATCTTCGGTGTCCTCCTGTTTGATGACTTTTGTGTAACTTTCTCCTAATTTTTGTGTAACTTTCTCCCCCTTTTTGTTATTAGCACAAAAGGGTAATTAAATGGAGTAATAAGGTTAAGCACATGGAAGGAGAAATACTCCCCCTGAACATATGATTCATCCAGTAAAGCATAAAGAGTAGCATAAATACTCACCCTAAATGATGTAACATTAAGGACATGGTTGTGCAACGTATGGAAATAAAATCCAATCAATCATTCAAAATTGGCAATTACAGTACTAAAGGAGAAAATGTCAAATGAACAATCAAAACATCAAAAACATTTGAGAAAATCTTTTTATGCTTTTGGTGGTGGCTGAGAGGTAGAGGGTGCAGATGTTGGTTGGGCATAGAGATACTATGGTTAGCTTTAGAGATTTTGGGAAGATTCGGCATAGAGCTGAAGAGCAACAGATTTGGTCATTTCAGCAATTTGCAGTTTGGTTTCATCTTCTACCTGACCCAATTTCCTTGTAGTCTCTTCAATCGCCAGGCAAGTAAGATGACATTTCTTCCCCATGTCATCACATAGGCGTCTGCTTTTCAAACTCATTTCTTCTTTGAACTGAGAGAGAGTGATAGTGAAGTCTGAGCGAAATTTTCTCAGGTTATCTTTGCATTCGCCCTGTTTGAACAGAATATCCCATAACCTGTAGGAGTCTGAGATATCTTTTATTTTGTCCTTTTCCCAGCAATCACAAATCAGTTCTTGATTTTTGTCACACTCTTGTTGCTGTATTGGTGCATCTATTTCATCATGCATCTGTAAAGATAATTTTTCAAGAGCATATATACCCGGTAGAATATAACTGGGATCAAGTTGATTCTCTTGGACAAGCCACCTTGCATATTCTGCTCTTGCCATTTCTTGCTCGTTTTCCTTACAGAATCGTAGGAGATTTGGAATCTTGAAATCATGTAGCAGTGGAGCAGTTCTGGACTGACATGCGTTTGTTTAGATGAGGCATTCTTCAATTCTTCTTCAGTTAATTTTGATGCGAATTCAACTACATCCTCTTTCGAAACGAAACCATTATTCACTATCAAATCGTTCACAAATATGTTGTTACCTCCTTTTTCTTTGATTTCTATAATAGCTTCTTTAAGAGCTCTGGCAAGTATAATTTTTCTATCTAGGTAAAAGACAGCTTTGTCAGCAGTGAGAGACTTTACCAGAGTAGAGAGTTGGGCAGACTCATGCGTTGCTTGATTGGAATCTTTATGAATTGACTTGAACAGTGTGAAGTCCTGAGGAAATTTCTTCACAACTATTTGGAGAATTCTCTCAGTTCACTGTTGATGACTTCTTTGAGTTGTTTCATCCTTGAATCAATGTGATCCATTTTGAGAAGGACCAGGCCAGTCTTCTCAGACAAGTTATTCAATAACTTTGAGAATTCTTGTGCTAACGTCTCCCGTAACTTCTTGTTTTCTTGAAATAGAGCCTTGTACAGTTCATGAGTTTGACGTTTCAGCTCAGTCTGGAAGTATACAACCTCCTTTAGCAGTTCAACATATGTTTCTTTGTTCAGTCCTTCTTCATCTTCTTCAGTTTCCATGGCTTCGTTGATCCCATCCAGTTGATCATCATCCTCTCTATTTTCTTGCATGAAGGCATGATAATCATCTAGCATTTCTCTGTGATAGATTTCCTCTTCGTCCAGTCTGACTTTTGATTCAACCTCTCTTGCCCCTTCTTCTGTTCGATGAATGAATCAGAAGTGAGGTGTTTCTCTAGATCGCTCAAAGTGATGTTGAGATTGTCAAAGGATTTTTTTGATTCGGAAGGATTTTTAGAGTCCATGGAGGATAATCAGAAGTGTTTAGGAATAGGTATTGTATAGAAGTGATGGGGATGTGTATGTTCTTTGAAGAAGAATAATGTTTAAATAGAGTGATTGAAACTTATTTGGAAGTAAAGATATCTGAAGATGTGATTGAGGTAACTTTTTGGAAAGTTAATATGAAATCAATCAATTTGAATAAATCAACTAAACCAATCAACACAATCAATTAAATCAATCACGGTAATCAACACAATCCACATAATCACAATATTTGCAGAATATTTAGAAAGATTGTGAAGATGCGTACCTTATTCGTTGCCAGAATATAACTACTTACGCGTCAAAAATTTGAATGATCAAACCTTTAGTCGTTCTCCACTCAGAAGATGTTATCTTCAGATGATGTTTTAAGTTCTGAGTTCCTTGTAGTCATAGAGCTTCTTCAGATGAAGCTTTGGCATCTTTGCTTCTTCCAGATATCGCTTTGAGCTTTGAAGCAAGTTTTTCCTGTCTAGATAACCACTTAAACATGCATCATAGTAATACCTAACTCTTGTCTGATATATTCAAATGTGTTTCTATCAAGTGGTTTGGTGAATATGTCAGATAATTGATGCTTTGAATCAACAAATTGAATGCTAATATCACCATTATGCACATGATCACGAATAAAATGATGCTTAATTTCAATATGCATAGCTCGTGAGTGCAGAATAGGATTCTTGGTGAGATTGATTGCGCTGGTGTTGTCACATTGGATTGCAACGTTGTGAGATTGAACACCAAAGTCCTTCAATTGTTGCTACATCAATAGAATTTGTGCATAGCAACTCCCTATGGCAACATACTCAGCTTCTGCAGTTGATAGAGCTACAGTGTTCTGTTTCTTGGAGAACCAGGACACTAGCATTGATCCGAGAAGTTGACATGTTCCTGAAGTACTTTTTCTGTCTATTTACAACCTGCAAGATCAGCATCTGAATATCCATGTAATATAAGATCTGAGGTCTTAGGATACTATAGTCTTAAATTAGGATAGGTTCCTATGTATTTAATAATTCTTTTGACAGTAGTAAAGTGTGATTCCTTCGGATCTGATTGGAATCTAGCACACATGCATACACTAAAAAGGATGTCAGGTCTAGAAGCAGTTAAATATAGTAGTGAACCAATCATGCTTCTGTAAAGCTTCTAATCAACCTGTTTACCCTATTCATCCTTATCTAGTTTGGATGAAGAGGACATAGGCAAATCAGTTTTCTTGCAATTTTCCTAATCAAACTTCTTTACCAGTTCAAGAGCATATTTCTCTTGATGTACGAATGTGCCATGATTAGTCTGATTGACATGCAGTCTTAGGAAGAATGTAAGTTCTCCCATCATGCTAATCTCAAATTCATTCTGCATGATCTGAGAGAATTTCTTGCATAGATTTTTGTTAGAAGAGCCAAATATAATATCATCTACATAAATCTGAATAAGTAGAATTTCGATACCTTTCCTCTTGATAAATAAAGTTGTGTCAACTTTACCTTTCTCAAAGCCTTGGTTGGAAAGAAAATTACTTAACATTTCATACCATGCACGTGGATCTTGCTTGAGTCCATAGAGTGCCTTTTTAAGTTTGAACACATGATTTGGACATTTTGGATCTTTAAACCCTGGAGATTGATCAACATAAACTTCCTCCTTGATATATCCATTCAGGAATGCACTCTTGACATCCATTTGGTATAGCTTGAAATCATGATGGCAAGCGTAGGCGAGTAGGAGTATGATGGATTCAAGTCTCGCTACTGGGGCATAGGTTTCATCATAGTCGATTCATTCTTCTTGAGAGTATCCCTTGGCAACAAGTCTTGCCTTATTCCCGGTTACTTTGCCTTTATCATCCAGTTTGTTCCTGAATACCCATTTAGTTTCAATAACAGGATGACTCTTTGGTCTTGGCACCAATTTTCATACTTCATTGAGTTTGAATTGATGTAACTCTTGTTGCATAGCTTCAGTCCAGCTTTCATCTTTAAGAGCTTCTTCAATTCTTTTGGGTTCATACTCAGAAACTAGAGCAAATGCATTTATTGCACTTCTTAGATTGGATCTGGTTCTGATTCCTTCATTGATGTTTCCAATGACTTGATATTTACGATGACTTGATTTGTATTTCCAGTTTTACTTCGATTCTTCAAGTTCATCTTCGATTGATTCTTTAGTATTTGGATCTTCAGAAGTTGTAGCTGGTTGCTTATCTTCCAAGTTCTGAGAAGATTCAGTTGCTTTTTCATCCTCAGATGATGTGTTCTGCTTCTCAGATGATGATTTCTGATGATGACTTGAGTTGATGTGTTCTGCTTCATTAACGGTGATGACCTTCTGAGCAGTATACTCATCCTCGAATTGTACATTCATGGATTCTTCAACTGTCTTAGAATCCTTGTTGAAAACTCGATAAGCTTTGCTTGAAGTTGAGTATCCTAAGAATACTCCTTCGTCTGATCTTTCATCAAATTTACTCGATCGATCACTTGAGTTCTTAAGAATGTAGCATTTACAACCAAAAATATGAAAGTATGAAATACTTGGTTTCTTTCCTTTGTAAAGCTCATAGGGGGTTTTCTCAAGCAGTGGTCTAAGAAAAACTCGATTTATAATATAGCAAGCAGTAGAAACAGCTTCAGCCCAAAAGTATAATGGTGCTTTGCTTTCAATCAAGAGTGTTCGTGCCATTTATTGAAAAGATCTATTCTTTTTTTCAACAACTCCATTTTGCTGCGGAGTATATGGAGATGAAAAATTGTGTTGAAAATCATTTTGATCACAAAATTCAGCAAAGTGATGGTTTTCAAATTTCCCTCCATGATCTGTTTTGATACTTGAAATAGAATAACCTTTTTCATTTTGAACTTTCTTTGAAAATGTTTCAAAACATGAAAAGGCATCACTTTTATGTGCAAGGAAGAACACCCAAGTGAATCTGGTATAATCGTCCACAATGACCAAATAATATCTTTTACCTCTAATACTCTGGGTTCGAGTAGGTCCGAAGACATCTATATGTAACAGCTGTAGAGCACGGTCAGTAGATACTTCCTTTATAGATTTGTAAGAATTTATTACTTGTTTTCCCAATATGCAAGCTTCACAATGCTTAGTCTTTTCAAACTTTACTTCTGGGAGACCTCTTACAAGCTTCTTTTTGGAGAGCTTTGATATTTGCTTGGGGCTTATGTGTCCCATCTTTCTGTGCCAAAGTTCTGGATCGTCTTTAACAAATAGAAGACATTTCTGCTTCTCAGACATTGTATCCAGTAGGTACATATTACCATATCTTCGTCTAGTGAATGAGGATTCATTGTCTTCACTTGTACCTGAGTACTTGTTCTCTGCAAAATAAACTTTATATCCTACATCGTATAATTGGCTTATACTTATAAGATTGAAATTCAAACCCTTAACCAATGAAACATCTTGGATAAGAAGATTTCAAATCTTCACGGTTCCTTTGCCAATAATTGTTCAATTGTTATTTCCTCCAAAGGAAACATTTCCACCATCGAACTTCTCAATATTGGTGAACTTTGTTGCATCTCCAGTCATGTGTCTGGAACACCCACTATCAAGGTACCATTTATTTTTTCTTTTCATTGGTACCTGCAATGATCAATAAAATTCAAGTTTTCTTTGGTACCAATATTTGTTTGGGTCCTTTGGGGTTAGCAACATTTGCATATCTAAGAATATCTCAAGTAGGTCTTTTGATTTTTGAACAACAACTGCGAGAGTGTCTAGAGTCACCACAGTTTGAACAGGCATGTAAATCTTGACCTTTGAAGCTTACAAACTGTTTTCGAAAATGATTTTCGTAAAATATCTTAGGAATTCTTCTCATGATTCTTTCCTTGATAGAGGGAAAATGATTTTCCACGTCACTTACTTTTTGAAATCCTAATCCTGATTTATTATAATATGAAACTTGTATAGAAAGTATATGCTGTAACGTTTTGGAACCAGTGGAGAATTTCTTATGAATCTTCGAGATTTCCTTCCTTAACGAAATATTCTCTTTTTCACAGATATCTTTTTCCTTTTTCAAATAGTTCTTCTCTCTATCAAAAAGATATTTTTCTTTTCTCGAAGAATTAGTTTCTTTCTCTAGACTTTCCAATTATGATTTTAAACGAATATTCTGTTGTGGAAATTCTCCTATATTTTGATTCTGACAAAACCTTCAAAAGATATTGTTAAATGAAATGTAATGCAGGAAGAATGTGTAAGCAGCAGATTGAGTGACTCTAATTCTGTCGCGCTGACGAATGGTCAGATGGAAGTGCTTCTGACGACGGGTCAGATGGAAGTGCTTCTGACGAAGGGTCAGATGGAAGTGCTCCTGACGATCCAAACAGTGACGGATGGATCACATCAAATCTCCGTATTACCATTCCATGTCAACTGATCAATTTCCTCTTAGATGAATCTGAAGAAAGATCAGTTCCTGCATTTCACAAAACACGAAGACCCACGTATGGCAGGTTTCCGATCAAGGCAAGTGATATTCAATTATCCTGATATCTCACCCTGTCAATTAAGGGACTTTCTATAATGGTATATCATCTTCTAAGGAATATATCCTCGGGAATCAACTCAAACTTATCACACTTATAGAAGCTGGAGATTCAGTTGTATGGGCGACTGAATCAGAAGGGTTCAATGTCTTACCCAACGGTCTACATATCTTCTGAAGATACCGTCTCGTTCAATCAAGATTGATGACGTCCAATCAAGGATTGAAGAGCGATCCCTTGGCTGGAATCCAACGGCTAGTTCGGAAGCAGGGGAGTATAAAAGAAGAATAATGTTCGACTAGAGTGTAAGAGTGCGAACAACAATCCAAAGTGCAAGAATAATTTGAGTTTCATCTGAGAGAGTATTCTGAGTACTCAAAATCCTTCACTGTGAAAATCTGTGTGAAAAGGAAACAAAACACTTGAGTGATTGTAATCTTCTTGATTCTTCATAGTGAAATCCAGCCAATCGGCTGTCATCGTGGGAGAGTGGACGTAGGCTTGATCCAAGCCGAACCACTATAAACATCGTGTGTAATATCCTCTTCTCTAAACTCTTACTCTTGTGTTTAGATTTTCTGCACACTGTTATACTGCTTTTGTTCCTAATCGTACACTGAACTCTATCCATTCCGCAAGAAATTTATAATTGTGTTCAGAATCTCCTATTCACCCCTCTCTAGGAGATATTGCTAGTTACATCATTTGGTATCAGAGTAGGTTGCTCATTTTACGAAGTGTTTATTGACTTCAGAGTTAACGATCTGCTATGTCTAGCAATCACTCTTCAGGAACAAGCGATTCGCACTTTGCCAACAAGCCTCCATACTTTGATGGAAAGTATTACAATATGTGGAGTAACAAGATGAAGTGGTTCTTCAAAGCCTATGATGATCTGATGTGGGATGTCGTTACAAATGGAATAGTTCCTGCAAATACTACAAATCCAACCTCTGCTGACGGAGTAAATACTGTCACAACAATGACTGATGCTGAGATGGCTAAAAGAAAAGGCCTTGATTCTAAAGCTGTCAACGCTCTTTTTTGTGCCTTATCTACTCCTCTTTATAATCGTGTCTCAGAGGAAGAATCATCTAAGGCAATATGGGATAGACTTCATGTTACCTTTCAAGGAACAAATCGTGTAAAAGAAACAAAGCTCAGTATTTTATTGAGTGACTATGAAGCATTTGAAATGAAGCCTGATGAATCTATTGCAGATATGATAGACAAGTTTCAAACTTTGGCAAGTGGACTTGCAAGACAAGGTGCACCTATTGTTGAACCAATGCAAGTCAGGAAGATACTACGTGGACTCACAGATGATTGGAATTACATCAAGCCATCAATTCAAGAATGCCAAACAATTAGACCACTCTCGGTGGATGAGCTAGTCGGCACTTTGCAATCCTATGAAACAGAACGAGCAAACAAAAAGGGAGATCAGAAAGGTAAAAAATCTATTGCCTTAAAAAGTCAAATTAATCAATGTTTTTCTGACACAGATGATGAAGATGAGGATGATGAAGAATTAGCCCTCATGGTCAAGAAATTTAGGAAGATGGCTCGGAAAGGCAGAAGCATCAAAGGAAAGAAACCTTGGAAAAAGAGTGAGGTAAAAATATCAAGCAACGACTCACAAGATAGCAAAGACGTGATTTGCTTCCACTGTAAGAAAGCATGACATATCAAACCGAACTGCCCAATTTTGAAGAAGGACAAACTCAAGTATGAGAAGTACAAGAAGGCTCTACAGGCAGAAACTTTGAGTGATTCTGATGAAAGCGAGAATGATTATGCAAATATCTGTCTCATGGCCGAATCAGACTCAAGTTCAGATTCAGAAACTGAGGTATGCTCATCTGAACTCCCTGATGAAGTCGTTGAATATATTGATGAATTATGTAGAAACTACAAAGAAGCTCTTGAGAAGGTTTCTTGTTTGAAAAAGGAAAATACTTCTTTAAAACAACAGAATTTGTCCCAAGAAGAAAAAATTAGTTTTCTACAACAAGAGTTTCACCAGATGAAAGAAAATCATGATTCAGTTTCAAAAGAAAATGCTTCCTTGAAAGAAAAAATTTCTACTATATCAAAAAAGTTTTCACAAAGCTCAGTAACTCTGAATAGCATTATTTCAAAACAAATACCCTTCAATGATCGATCTGGGTTAGGTTTTAAAAAGGAATGTAGCCAAAGAAATGTCTTTAAAACTGAATTTCGAAAACCAACGTTTTCCGATTACAAGCATTATTTTCATAAGCATTTTACTAGATCCTACACTCGACAACCTTGTGTGAATTGTGGTGATCCTAGCCATACTAAGGATTACTGCAAGAAAATTTGGAGACCTATTAAAAGGTTAAAATATACTAACACAAAAGGACCCAAGAAAACATGGGTACCAAAGAAACAGTAAGTTGATTATTTATTGCAGGTACCAAAGAGAAGGAAGAACAAGTGATTTCTGGATAGTGGTTGTTCAAGTCATATGACTGGAAATCCAGATGTATTTATATCCTTCTCAGATTGTGATGGAAGAAGCGTGTCATTTGGAGGAAAGAACAAGGGAAAAGTGATCGGGAAAGGGAATGTAAAGATTGGAAATCTGATTGTTAAAGATGTCTCTCTAGCCAAAGGATTGAACTACAACTTGATTTCTGTAAGTCAACTCTGTGACTCTGGATATGATATTCGGTTCCAAGATCTAAAATGCACAGGTATGAGCAAGGATAAGAAGCAATCCTTCACGGGACGAAGGCATGGGAATATTTATCTTTTAGATATTAATGCTGACTGTGAACATGCTAAATGTCTTATCTCTGTTAAGGATGAATCTGATCTTTGGCACAGAAAGTTAGGTCATATTAGTGTAAAACATATTTCAAAGCTTTCCAAGAAGGGACTTGTTCGAGGACTACCTCAAACTAAATTTGAGAAAAGTGGACTATGTCATGCATGCACACTGGGTAAGCAGGTAAGAAGTTCTTTTAAGTCCTTAAATCAAGTTTCCACTAAACGTTGTCTGCAGCTACTATATATGGACATCTTCGGACCTAATAGAACTCTAAGCATTGGAGGTAAGAAATATTGCCTTGTCATAGTTGATGACTTCTCTAGATTTACATGAGTTTCATTTCTTGCTCACAAAAACGAAGCTTTCATATCCTTCTCAAAACTCGCTAAAAGAATTCAAAATGAAAAAGGTTACACTATTTCCAGTTTGAGAACGGATCATGGGGGAGAGTTTGAGAATCAAAATTTCTCAGATTTTTGTACTAAGTTCGGAATTCAGCATAACTTCTCTGCGCCTTATACTCCACAACAAAATGGGGTAGTAGAAAGGAAAAACAGATCGTTGCAAGAAATGGCCAGAACTCTTCTTATTGAAAGTAAAATTGCCTCTAACTTTTGGGCTGAGGCCGTTTCAACAGCTTGTTATATCTTAAATAGAATTTCCCTCAGACCTTTTTTCTGAGAAAACTCCATATGAATTTTTCAAAGAAAGAAAGCCTGATATTGCATACTTTCATGTATTCGGTTGCAAATGCTTTATTCTAAAGAATGCTAATGATCGAGTTGGAAAGTTTGATGAAAAATCAGATGAAGGAATTTTCTTGGGATATTCAACAACAAGCAAAGCCTACAGAGTGTACAACAAGAACACTCGTATTGTTGAGGAATCAGTGAACATCAAGTTCGATGAAAGCAACCAGGATGATGAACCTGAATCCATTCAAATGCATACACTTTATCAAGTCACGAACTCACAAGCAGAATCAGATGTGAATACGAGTTCGGAGAATGCTCAGAAGGAAACTTCCTCAGAAGAAAGACTAGAAGATGATCAGAATGAATCCACAATATCCTCAAATGATGGCCTTGACAAAAACTGGAAGCATAAGTCAAGTCATCCAAAGGAACTTATCATAGGCAGCATAAATGATGGTGTAAAAACAAGATCCAAGTTCAAGCATGCAATGAGCAACATCGCCTTGGTATCTGAATTGGAGCCAAAAAGGATTGAAGATGCATTAACAGATGAAAACTGGATAAATGCAATGCAGGAAGAGCTACATCAGTTCAAAGTCAACAATGTTTGGGAACTAGTCAATCGTCCCAAAAATCGTCCAGTAATTGGAACAAAATGGGTATTCAGAAACAAACTTGATGACAAAGGAAAAGTTGTGAGAAACAAAGCAAGACTTGTAGCAAAAGGATATTCTCAAGAAGAAGGAATAGACTATGATGAAACCTACGCACCGGTTGCCAGGTTAGAAGCCATTAGGCTACTTCTTGCTTATGCTTGTTACAATGACTTCAAACTTTTTCAAATGGACGTGAAAAGTGCCTTCCTAAACGGCTACATCAAAGAAGAGGTATATGTTGAACAACCTCCTGGCTTCGAAGAACCTAAAGAAAAGGATATGGTATATGTCTTAAAAAAGGTACTCTATGGATTGAAACAAGCACCCCGTGCCTGGTATGAAAGGTTAAGTAATTTTTTATCTCAACACAGCTTCACTAAAGGTAATGTAGATACCACTCTTTTTATTCAAAGAAAAGGTAAAGATATCCTTTTAGTTCAAATTTATGTTGATGATATTATATTCGGCTCCTCTAATGAACTTCTCTGCAAGAAATTCTCTAAATCAATGCAGGATGAATTTGAGATGAGTATGATGGGAGAATTACGGTTCTTTCTTGGTCTTCAAATTCATCAATCCCAGAAAGGAACCTTCATATTTCAAGAGAAGTATGCATTAGAAATAGTGAAGAAGTTTGGTATGGAGAATGGCAAGAAGACAGAAACTCCTATGTCTCACTCTTCCAAATTAGATAAAAATGAAGATGGAAAGGAAGTCGATTCCAAACTATATCGGAGTATGATTGGATCATTACTCTATCTTACAGCTTCAAGACCAAACATACTATACAGTGTCTGCTTATATGCAAGATTTCAGTCAAGTCCAAGAGAATCACACCTATCAGCAGTCAAGAGAATAATCAAATACATAGGGACTTATCCCAACTATGGTTTGTGGTATTCTAAATCTTCTGATTTTATACTAAAGGGATATTCAGATGCAGATCTTGCAGGTTGCAAAATTGATAGAAAAAGTACATCTGGAACCTGTCAACTCATGGGAAACATGCTTGTCTCATGGTATTCAAAGAAGCAAAATACAGTAGCACTCAGTACAGCTGAAGCAGAATACGTATCTCTTGGAAGTTGCTGCACTCAAATACTTTGGCTAAAACAGCAGCTCAAAGACTATGGTGTTGAAGAATCAACTGTGGAAATCCTATGTGACAACACAAGTGCCATAAATCTCACAAAGAATCCTGTACTTCACTCAAGAACAAAGCATATTGAGATCAAGCATCACTTCATACGTGATCATGTTCAAAATCGTGATGTTCACATTCAATACATTGATACGAAAAATCAACTTGCAGATATTTTTACTAAACCACTTGATAAATAGAGTTTTAATTTTATCAGAAATGAATTATCTATTATTAACCTTCCTTCTTAAGTATACCTTAGAACAGGGTACGTCAGAAGGAGAGTCAGAAGGAAAGTCAGAAGGAGCATCAGAAGGAGCGTCAGAAGGAGAGTCAGAAGGAGCATCAGAAGGAGAGTCAGAAGGAGAGTCAGAAGAAGAGTCAGAAGGAGAGTCAGAAGAAGAGTCGGAAGCAGCATCAGAAGGAGCGTCAGAAGGAGCGTCAGAAGGAGCATCAGAAGGAGCATCAGAAGGGACGTCAAAAAGGCGCGTAAGAAAAAATTAACATTTTTTCTTAAATCAAAAGGTCAGTTATCTCTAAAAGCTATCTTTTAGGTAAGTTCCTCATATGAATAGATATCACTTAATATCTGATTGACCGTGAATATTTTATTAAGAATTCCTTTTTAAATCAAAATTCTCTTTTGTGTTTCCAAAAATAACCGCCTCTTTTATAAAAACGCTGAACCGTCACCTCTGTTCTCTCACTTTCAAAATTCTCTCAAATCAAAACCCTAAAACCGTGTTGAAAACCTCTCGCTCTCGATTTCCTCCTCAAAGCAACACTCTTTCACTCAAAGTTTCAAACTTTCTACGCATCAATGGCTCCAAAATCAGCCTCTGACTTGAAGAAGACGTCTCAGTCGAAGAGGAAGTTCTCCGCCTCAACTGCAAGCAACGCGGAACTCACAGAAACCCAAATCAACGAACAGCGAGAAGCACTTCGCCTGAGAAAAGGTCTATCTCTGTCTGCCTTTGAAATAAAGGAATCTATAGCTCATTCTATTAAGCCAATGTATGATAGAATTAAGGCCGCAGGAGATTTTGGCAACGAACATAGAAAATTGCTGAAAACTCATCATCTTGATAGTGGGGGCGAACTTTTGGAGTTTCTTAGTCTGCCTGGAAAAATCGTTGAACCACTTGCTGTAGAAAAACCTATATCTGTCTCTAGGAAAGGAAAGGAGAAAGTAGCAGAAACAAGTTCGAAACAAAGACGATCCCCAATTAGACCTGGCGGTACGAAGGCAAAGGTGGAAGATGATGATGACATTCTGTTCAATGAATTTGTGAAAAATATTGGCTTTAATTTGGATAAAAGCTTTCCTGATCCATTGTTCCAGAATCAGGCTCACAAAGAAAGGTTTGAAGCAATGAAACAGAGAGGTATTAAACCTCAAAGGGTATTTGAGTTAAAGTACTTTGACAGCAATGGCATCTATCTGAGGAAGCATCTAGAAAAGATGAAGATAGATCAGTTTATAACTAGGAGAGGCTACACTTTTCCTGACTTGGTAGCTTACTTCTATTCAAATCTTCAATTTGTCAACTTCAACTCTCTGGCTTTCACAGTCTAAAGAAAGCAGTATTTTCTGACTGTTGATGAATTGGCTTCAATCATGGCAACCAGAAAGGGAGATTTCAAACCCTTAGATGTCACTGCAAGTGAAGCTTTCTGCTTCCTGACTGGCAAATCAAGTTTTTCAAGGGAATCAAAGTCACATCTTGCATACACGGACTTTCCCTTGAAACATATCATGATGCACAAGGTGATCATCGAATGTCTCAGACCCAAGGCAGCATCAAAGACATATATATCAAAATATGAGGCAAAGCTGTTAAGGGGAATCTTGATAGGACAGAGGATTTCTTTTGCTCATACTGTACTATTGCATATGTACAGATCAGCTCTCAAACCAAAGGGTCAACTTCCTTATGCCGCATTGATCTTCAAAATATTCAATTATTTCAAGATTGATGGCCCAGGAGCCTTTGTCGAGCAAGAAATTCCTCTAATGACTGCTGGAGAGACTATGGTAACAAGGATGGGATACAAGATGACTCCTGCTGGATGGAGAACCAAGAACAATGAACCAGTCATTGTGGACTTCGAGGAAGAGTCAAGGCGGAAATCTCCAAAGAAGAGAAAAGTCATGGCTGTTAAGGGGCAACAAACAGAAAGTCCTGCTGATAAGGACTCAGACGCAAGTGAGGAAGAAACAGGGGAATATGATTCCGAAGCCACTCAATCTCCAGGTGAATCAGATGCAGCTGGTCAGTCCGAAAATCAGAGTGCTGAAGGAGTTGAGGAAGAAGGAGATGAAACAGGAATACAACAACAAGAAAAAGTTGTGTATCCTTGTGATCTGACTGAGGAAGAGTTCCTCACAATGTGGAATGAGGAGCAAGTTGCACGATTTGCAGATGACACAGAGTATGATACCCAAATCGTCAACTGTGATCATGAGGAATTGCTAGCTCAAGTTCTAGTAACACTGGCGTCAACAGAACAGGGGGAAGAACAAGATGACATTGAAGCTTACTCTGTCTCTTCCACCAGGGCTACAATTCCCAAAGATGCTGCAAGTCTAGCTTCAGCAATTGCTCGAGAAGATCAATTGTCCAGTGCACAGTCCATTCCCATGGATATTGATGAAGAAATAGTCTCCGTGCCAAGCTCAAAGGAAAAAGGGAAAAGAGCTATAATTCAGGGGGAGAAAGAGCCCGTGCCTGTTACATTAGATGTATTTCTCACTGAAATCCAAGCCTCTCAGGCTTTCACCAAGGCACAAATTGAGGGGGAGACTCACGAACCTGCACCTTCACAACCACAAGTGGAACTTCAGGTGCTGTTGGAAAATCTCCAAAACACTCTTCTTCAGACAATGGCTGCCATGGAAACAAAATTTGATCAGCAACTACAGGCTTTTGAATAGAAGACAGATAGGAAGCTGCAGGGTTTGACTAGTCAGGTGACTAAGCTGGAAAAGTCCATTGATCTCTATGGGAGAATGTTTAGTGATGAGATAGCCAACCTGCCTACATATACACTGGTCAGAACGGTCAGAACAGCCTCAAACATGCACTCTTCTCAAGCTATCAGAGATCATGCTCCAATGATGGGAAGAAGCTTTGCAGGACCTTCTCGAGAGGAAGCTGATACTAAGCCTGAAAATCATCCCACCTCTTAAAAACTCCCATATTTTTTCAAGCTATTTTTTTCTTCTTTCTGATGTTGACAAAAAGGGGGAGAAGTTGAAATTATTTTTATTCAGTCTCAATAGATTATCTCTAATCATATTTCTCTAATCATATCATATTTCAATTTAAAGGAAAGGAGGAGAAGACCTATCCTACCGTTTTGCAGGACAATTTACTAAGAAGTTTAGTTTCGTGCAGGATTATTGCAGGATAATCTTACTCTGATCATGCTCTCCTATGAGCACACTTTCATTACAGAATCTCTAATGATGATTACCTGTAGGAGCAAATGTGATGGCTACTTACTTTTATTATATTATCACTGGTTAAATTTTTCCTTTAAATTTGCAACTAGGAGAAGTTTTGTCACCATAAAAAAGGGGGAGATTGTTGTGGAAATTCTCCTATATTTTGATTCTGACAAAACCTTCAAAAGATATTGTTAAATGAAATGTGATGCAGGAAGAATGTGTAAGCAGCAGATTGAGTGACTCCAATTCTGTCGCGCTGACGAAGGGTCAGATGGAAGTGCTTCTGACGTAGGGTCAGATGGAAGTGCCTCTGACTAAGGGTCAGATGGAAGTGCTCCTGACGATCCAAACAGTGACGGATGGATCACATCAAATCTCCGTATTACCATTCCATGTCAACTGATCAATTTCCTCTTAGACGAATATGAAGAAAGATCAGTTCCTGCATTTCACAAAACATGAAGACCCACGTATGGCAGGTTTCCGATCAAGGCAAGTGATATTCAATTATCCTGATATCTCACCTTGTCAATTAAGGGACTTTCTATAATGGGATATCATCTTCTAAGGAATATATCCTCGGTAATCAACTCAAACTTATCACACTTATGGAAGCTGGAGATTCAGTTGTATGGGCGACTGAATCAGAAGGGTTCAATGTCTTACCCAACGGTCTACATATCTTCTGAAGATACAGTCTCGTTCAATCAAGATTGATGACGTCCAATCAAGGATTGAAGAGCGATCCCTTGGCCGGAATCCAACGGCTAGTTCGGAAGCAGGGGAGTATAAAAGAAGAATAATGTTCGACTAGAGAGTAAGAGTGCGAACAACAATCCAAAGTGCAAGAATAATTTGAGTTTCATCTGAGAGAGTATTCTGAGTACTCAAAATCCTTCACTGTGAAAATCTGTGTGAGAAGGAAACAAAACACTTGAGTGATTGTAATCTTCTTGATTCTTCATAGTGAAATCCAGCCAATCGGCTGTCATCGTGGGAGAGTGGACGTAGGCTTGATCCAAGCCGAATCACTATAAACATCGTGTGCAATATCCTCTTCTCTAAACTCTTACTCTTGTGTTTAGATTTTCTGCACACTGTTATACTGTTTTTGTTCCTAATCGTACACTGAACTCTATCCATTCCGCAAGAAATTTATAATTGTGTTCAGAATCTCCTATTCACCCCCCTCTAGGAGATATTTCTAGTTACATCATATTCTCATTAGATATACAATCAAAATTCTCTTTTGATTGAAAAGATTCTTTTTCGAGAAAACTAATCTTTTCTTTTTGAGAGAGATCTTTCTGGTTAAAAACTGTTAATTCCTTTTTCAGTTCAGAAAGTCTCTTAAGAGTGGCTTTATATTCTAAACATAGCTCTTCTATATAATCAGATATCTCAACAAGAATATTTGAATGAGTTACCTGGAGATCATCATCTGAGTAGGCCATCAGACATGTGTTTGCGTACTCTTCGTCGCTTTCGCATTCAGTGTCGCTTCAAGTTTCAGCTTTCAAGGCTTTCTTGGGTTTTTCATCCATGCCTTTCTTCTTTAACAAAGAACAATTTGGTTTGATGTGTCCTCTCTTTCTACATTCATAACAGATGACTTCTTGGCTCTCGTCTTTGGTCTCAGATGATCGTTTCTGATCATATCGTCTGAGATCCTTTTTGTCCTTGAAGTTCCTACCTTTCTTTGCCATTCTTCTGAATCTTTTGACCATGAGTGTTAGCTCCTCGTCATCTTCGTCTTCTGAATCTGAAACATCTGAGTCAGAGTTAGATTTTAATGCAATGGACTTCTTACCTTTTGAGATTGTCTCTTCATTAACTCTTTCTTCATCATAGGATTGAAGAGTTTCAATGAGTTCGTCCATAGATAGAGGAGATATCCTCTGAGTCTCTCGAATGGAAGTTTTGACGTTGTCCCATTCCTTTGTGAGAGCTCTCTGTAGCTTGTTGATCCTCATTGGTCCTGAAACAAGTTGCCCGTAGTATGTAAGACCATTATCTATCTCTGTGAATCTGTCAAACATTTATTTTACAGTTTCTCCGAGCTTCATCTTGATTGCTTCATATTGGCCGAGAAGAAAATTGACTTTGATCTCGTTTACTCTATCTGTTTCTTCATAGGTAATGTAGAGTTTGTCCCATATCTCTTTCGATGAGGAACAATATGCAATACGTTTGTATTCAGTAGGAGATAAAGCACTATAGAATGAATAGACAGCTTTGCATCAAGAGCATCTCTCTTGGCAATTTCAGTGGTTGACAAAGTAGCAGTCGGTGTTGGATTGACGTCCCTTGCATTTGATGTAGTCGTGGAATTTACAGCTAGATTCACTCCCCTTTGTACAACATCCCATATTTGGGGATCTTGGCATCTTAGAAATGCTTTGAATTTGTTTTGCCAGTCACTATACTCCTTCCCATCAAAATATGGTGGTCTGTTGTTGCTTCCACTTTCGATCCATGTGGCAGAGAAATTGCTAGCCATGAAGATCGTTAGCTCGGAAGTAAAAACACTTCACAAAATATGAGCACTAGGCTCTGATACCAATTGTTGTGGCTAGCGTTATCACCTAGAGAGGGGTGAATGGGTGATTATAGTGCAATTTTAAAAATTTCTTTTGCGGAATGTCAATTGCACAGGCGTTTTATAACGTCTCAGATGATGGCAACACAGTATGACAATATAAACAATTCGTGTGCAGTTCTGTTGTGGAAATTCTCTTGTATTTTGATTCTGACAAAACTATCAAAAGAAATTGTATAATGTTATGTGATGCAGAAAGAATGTGTAAGCAGCAAGTTGAGTGAATCCAATTCTGTCGCGTGGACGAAGCGTCAGATGGAGGCACCTTTGACGAAGGGTCAGATGGAAGTACTTCTGACGAAGGGTCAGATGGAGGCACCTTTGACGAAGGGTAAGATGGAAGTGCTTCTGACGAAGGGTCAGATGGAAGTGCCTCTGACGAGGTCAGATGAAGAGCTTCTGACTGAGGATCAGATGGAAGTGCTTCTGACGATCTAAACAGTGACGGATGGATCACATCAAATCTTAGTATTACCATTTCATGTCAACTGATCAGTAAGAAACAAATCTATTTCAAGACGAAACTCAAGAAAGATCAGTTTCTGCAATTACAAAACATGAAGACCCACGTATGGCAGGTTTCTGATCAAGGCAAAATTTATATGGAAAGTTTGTGATATTCGATTGCCCTGATATCCCGTCATATCAATCAAGGGACTTTCTACAATGGGATATCATCCTCCAAGGAATATTCCTTCGGGAACCAACTCAGACTTATCACACTTATGGAAGCTAAAGATTCAGTTGTATGGGCGACTGAATCAGAAAGGTTCAATATCTTACTCAACGGTCTACATATCTTCTGAAGATACAGTCTCGTTCAATCACGATTGATGATGTCCAATTAAAGATTGAAGAGCGATCCCTTGGCCGAAATCCAACGGCTAGTTCGGAGGCAGGGGAGTATAAAAGAAGAACCATGATGGACTAAAAAGAAGAAGGCGAACAACAATCCAAAGTGCAAGCATAATCTGAGTCCTATCCGAAAATATTCTGTGTACCCAAAATCCTTCATTGTGAAAATCTGTGAGAGAGAGAGAAACCAAGTGATTGAGTGTTTGTAATTCTCTTGATTCTTTATAGTGAAATCCAGCCGATCGGCTGTCATCGTGGGAGAGTGGACGTAGGCTTGATCTAAGCCGAACCACTATAATCGTCGTGTGCAATATTCTCTACTCTAAACTCTTACCTTTGCGTTTAGACTTCTTGCACTCTGTTCCTGATTCTAATCATACACTGAATTTTATTTATTCCGTAAGAAATTTCAATTTTATTCAGAATCACCTATTCACCCCCTCTGTAGGTGATATTGCTAGATCCTTCAATTGGTATCAGAGCAGGTTGCTCATTTTACGAAGTGTTTATTGACTTCAGAGTTAACGATCTACTATGTCCAGCAATCACTCTTCAGGAACAAGCGATTCGTATTTTGCCAACAAGCCACCATACTTTGATGGAAAGGACTACAATATGTGGAGCAACAAGATGAAGTGGTTCTTCAAAGCCTATGATGATCTGATGTGGGATGTCGTTACGAATGGAGTAGTTCCTGCAACTGCTACAAATCCAGCCACTGCTGACGGAGTAAATCCTGTCACAACAATGACCGATGCTGAAAAGGCTAAAAGAAGAGGCCTTGATTCTAAAGCTGTCAATGCTCTCTTTTGTGCCTTATCTACCCCTCTCTATAATCGTGTCTCAGAGGAAGAATCATCTAAGGCAATATGGGATAGACTTCATATTACCTTTCAAGGAACAAATCGTGTAAAAGAAACAAAGCTCAGCATTTTACTGAGTGACTATGAAGCATTTCAAATGAAACCTGATGAATTTATTGCAGATATGATAGACAGGTTTCAGACTTTGACAAGTGGACTTGCAAGACAAGGCGCACCTATTACTGAACCAATGCAAGTCAGGAAGATACTACGTGGACTCACAGATGATTGGAATTACATCAAACCATCAATTCAAGAATGCCAAACAATCAGACCACTCTCGGTGGATGAGCTAGTCGGGACTTTGCAATCTTATGAAACAAAACGAGAAAACAAGAAGGGAGAACAAAAAGGTAAAAAATCTATTGCCTTGAAAATTGAAATTACTCAATGTCTTTTTGATACAGATGTTGAAGATGAGGATGATGAAGAATTAGCCCTCATGGTCAAGAAATTTAGAAAGATGGCTCAGAAAGGCAGAAATATCACAGGGAAGAAACCTTGGAAGAAGAATGATATGAAAATATCAAGCAACGACTCACAAGATAGCAAAGACGTGATCTGCTTTCACTGTAAGAAGGCAGGACATATCAAACCAAACTGTCCAATTTTGAAGAAGGACAAACTCAAGTATGAGAAGTACAAGAAGGCCCTAAAGGCAGACACTCTAAGTGATTCTGATGAAAGTGAAAATGATTATGCAAACATCTGTCTCATGGCCGAATCAGATTTAAGTTCAGACTCAGAAACTGAGGTATGTTCATCAAATCTCCCTGATGAAGTTATTGAGTATATTGATGAATTGTGTAGAAATTACAAAGAAGCTCTTGAAAAAGTTTCTGTTTTAAAAAAGGAAAATTCGTCCTTAAAACAACAGAATTTATCCCAAAAAGAAAAAATTGATTTTCTGCAACAAGAGTTTCACCAGTTGAAAGAAAATCATGATGTGATTTCAAAAGAAAATGCTTCTCTGAAAGAAAAGGTTTCTGATATATCAAAAAGGTTTTCACAAAGCTCAGAAACTCTGAATAACATTATTTCAAAACAAATACCCTTCAATGACCGATCTGGGTTAGGTTTTAAAAAGGAGAGTAATCTCAAAAATTCCTTTAAAACTCAATTTCGAAAACCAACATTTTTCGATTACATGCATCATTTTCATAAGCATTTTACTAGATCCTACATTCGACAATCTTGTGTGAACTGTGGTGATCCTAGTCATACTAAGGATCACTGCAAGAAAATTTGAAGACTTGTTAAAAGGTCAAAACCTACTAACACAGAAGGACCCAAGAAAGCATGGGTACCAAAGAAACAGTAAGTTGTTTATTTCTTGCAAGTACCAAAGAGAAGGAAGAACAAGTGGTTTCTGGATAGTGGTTGTTCAAGTCACATGACTGGAAATCCAGATGTATTTATATCCTTCTCAGATTGTGATGGAAGAAGCGTGTCTTTTGGAGGAAAGAATAAGGGAAAGGTCATTGGGAAAGGAAATGTAAAGATTGGAAATCTGACTGTTAAAGATGTCTCTCTAGTCAGAGGATTGAATTACAACTTAATTTCTGTAAGTCAACTCTGTGACTCTGGCTATGATATTTGCTTCCAAGATCTAAAATGCACAGGTATGAGCAAGGACAAGAAGCAATCATTCACGGGACGAAGGCATGGGAATATTTATCTTTTAAATATTGATGCTGACTGTGAAAGTGCAAAATGTCTTATTTCTGTTAAGGATGAATCTGATCTCTGGCACAGAAAGTTAGGTCATATTAGTGTAAAACATATGTCAAAGCTTTCCAAGAATGGACTTGTTCGAGGGTTACCTCAAACGAAATTTGAGAAAAGTGGACTATGTCATGCATGCACACTAGGCAAGCAGGTAAGAAGTTCTTTTAAGTCCTTAAATCAAGTTTCCACTAAGCATTGTCTGCAGCTACTTCATATGGATATCTTTGGACCAAATAGAACCCTAAGCCTTGGACGTAAGAAATATTGTCTTGTCATAGTTGATGACTTCTCTAGATTTACATGGATTTTATTTTTAGCTCACAAAAGTGAGGCCTTCATGTCTTTTTCAAAACTTGCTAAAAGGATTCAAAATGAAAAAGGTTACACCATTTCTAGTTTGAGAACGGATCATGGGGGAGAGTTTGAAAATCAAAGTTTCTCAGACTTTTGCACAGATTTAGGAATTCAGCATAACTTCTCTGCACCTTATACTCCTCAACAAAATGGTGTAGTAGAAAGGAAAAATAGATCTTTGCAAGAAATGGCCAGAACTCTTCTTATTGAGAGTAAAATTGCCTCTAATTTTTGGGCTGATGTCGTTTCAACAGCTTGTTATATTTTAAATCGAATTTCTCTCAGACCTTTTTCTGAGAAAACCCCCTATGAAATTTTCAAAGAAAGAAAGCCTGATGTTGCATACTTTCATGTATTCGGTTGCAAATGCTTTATTCTAAAGAATGCTAATGATCGAATTGGAAAGTTTGATGAGAGATCAGATGAAGGAATTTTCTTGGAATATTCAACAACAAGCAAAGCCTACAGAGTCTACAACAAGAACACTCGTGTTGTTGAAGAATCGGTTAACATCAAGTTCGATGAAAGCTATCAGAATGATGAACCTGAATCCATTCAAGTACATACACTTCCTCAAGTCACAGATTCACGGGAAGACTCAGATGCAAAGCAAGACTCAGATGTGAATATTGGTTCGGAGAATGTTCAGAAGGAAACTTTCTCAGTTGAAGAAAGACCAGAAGATGAATAGAATGAACCCACAACATCCTCAAATGATTGCCTTGACAAAAATTGGAAGCACAAGTCAAGCCATCCAAAGGAACTTATCATAAGAAGCATAAGTGATGGCATAAAGACAAGATCTAAGTTTAAGCAAGCAATGAGCAACATAGCATTGGTATCTGAATTAGAGCAAAAAAGAATTGAAGATGCATTAGCAGATGAGAACTGGATAAATGCAATGCAGGAAGAGCTACATCAGTTCAAGGTCAACAATGTTTGGGAACTGGTCAATCGACCCAAAAATCGTCCAGTAATTGGAACAAAGTGGGTATTCAGAAACAAACTTGATGACTAAGGAAAGGTTGTAAGAAACAAAGCAAGACTTGTAGCAAAAGGCTATTCTCAGGAAGAAGGAATAGACTACGATGAAACCTACGCACCGGTTGCCAGGTTAGAAGCCATTAGGCTACTTCTTGCTTATGCTTGCTACAATGACTTCAAACTTTTTCAGATGGACGTGAAAAGTGCCTTCCTAAATGGCTACATCAAAGAAGAGGTATATGTTGAACAACCCCTGGCTTCGAAGAACCTAGAGAAAAAGATTTGGTATATGTCTAAAAAAAGGCACTCTATGGATTGAAACAAGCACCCCGTGCCTGGTATGAAAGGTTGAGTAACTTTCCATCTCAACATAACTTCACTAAAGGTAATGTAGACACTACTCTTTTTATTCAAAGGAAAGGTAAAGATATTCTTTTAGTTCAAATCTATGTTGATGATATTATATTTGGTTCCTCTAATGAGCTTCTCTGCAAGAAATTTTCTAAAGTAATGCAGGATGAATTTGATATGAGTATGATGGGAGAATTACGGTTCTTTCTTGGTCTTCAAATTCATCAATCTCCGAAAGGAACTTTCATATTTCAAGAAAAGTATGCGCTGGAAATAGTGAAGAAGCTTGGTTTGGAAAATGGCAAAAAGACAAAAACTCCTATGTCTCACTCCTCCAAATTAGATAAAGATGAAGATGGAAAGGAGGTTGATCCCAAACTATATCGAAGTATGATTGGATCACTACTCTATCTCACAGCTTCAAGACCAGACATCCTATATAGCGTCTGCTTATGCGCAAGATTTCAATCAAGCCCAAGGGAATCACACCTATCAGCCGTCAAAAGAATAATCAAATACATAGGGACTTATCCCAACTATGGTTTGTGGTACTCTAAATCTTCTGATTTTATACTAAAGGGATATTCAGATGCAGATCTTGCAGGTTGCAAAATTGATAGAAAAAGTACATCTGGAACTTGTCAGCTCATGGGAAACATGCTTGTCTCATGGTATTCCAAGAAGCAAAATACAGTGGCACTTAGTACAACTGAAGCAGAATACGTATCTCTTGGAAGTTGCTGTGCTCAAATACTTTGGCTAAAACAGCAGCTCAAAGATTATGGTGTTGAAGAATCAACTGTAGAAATCCTTTGTGACAACACGAGTGCCATAAATCTTACAAAGAATCCCATACTTCACTCAAGAATAAAGCACATTGAGATCAAGCATCACTTCATACGTGATCATGTTCAGAACGGTGATGTTAACATTCAATACATTGATACGAAAAATCAACTTGCAGATATTTTCACTAAACCATTGGATAAACAGACTTTTAATTTCATTAGAAATGAATTATCCATCATTAACCTTCCTTCTTAAGTATACCTTAGAACAGGGAGCATCAGAAGGAGCGTCAGAAGGAGAGTCAGAAGGAGCATCAGAAGGAGTATCAGAAGGAGCGTTAGAAGGAGAGTCAAAAGGAGCATCAGAAGGAGTATCAAAAGGAACGTCAAAAGGAGAGTCGGAAGGAGCGTCAGAAGGAGAGTCAGAAGGAGCATCTGAAGGAGCGTCAGAAGGAACGCTAAAAGGCGCGTAAGAAGAAATTCACATCTCTTTTGAAAAGTTCATAAATCGAGGTCAGTTATCTCTAAAAACTATCTTTTAGGTAAGTTCCTCATATGAATATATATCTCCGAATATCTGATTGACGGTAATTAATTAATTTGTTAAAGAAATTCTTTTATTTCCCTTTAGAAAATCAAAATTCTCTTTTATCGATTTTGTTTCAAAAAATAACCGCTTCTTTTATAAAACACCGAACCGTCACCTCTGTTCTCTCACTTTCAATTTTTTTCTCAAATCAAAACCCTAAAACCGTATCCAAGATCTCTCGCTCTCGATTTCCTCCTCAAAACAACACTCTTTCATTCAAAGTTTCAAACTTTCTACGCATCAATGGCTCCGAAATCAGCCTCTGACTCAAAGAAGACTCCTCAGATGAAGAGAAAGTTCTCCGCCTCAACAGCAAGCGGCGCCGAACCTACAGAAACTCAAATCAACGAACAGCGAGAAGCACTCCGCTTGGCAAAAGGTTTGTCCCTGTCCGCTTTTGAAGGAAAAGAAGCTGTGGCACATTCTATTAAGCCAATATATGATAGGATTAAGGCAGCAGGGGTTTTTGGTAATGAACTTAGAAACCTGCTGAGTACTCACAATTTCGATAGTGAATGCGAACTATTGGAGTTTCTTAGCTTGCCTGGAAAAATCGTTGAACCAATTGCTATAGAAAAACCTGAATCTGCCTCTAGAAAAGGAAAGGAGAAAGTGGCAGAGACAAGCTCGAAACGAAAATCCTCTCCAATTAGACCTGGCGGTACTAAGGCAAAGGTCGAAGATGATGATGACATTCTGTTCAATGACTTTATGAAAAATATTGGGTTTATTTTGGATAAAAGCTTTCCTAATCCTATGTTCGAGAATCAGGCTCACAAAGAAAGGTTTGAATTCATGAAACAGAGAGGTGTTATACCTCACAGAGTATTTGAGTTAAAGTACTTTGATAGTAATGGCATCTATCTGAGGAAGCATCTACAAAAGGTGAAGATAGATCATTTCATAACGAAGAGAGGCTACACTTTCCCTGATCTGGTAGCCTACTTCTACTCAAATCTTCAGTTTGTCAACTTCAACTCTTTAGCTTTCACGATGAAAAGAAAGCAGTATATTCTGACTGTTGATGAATTGGCATCTATCATGGAAACAAGAAAGGGAGATTTCAAACCCCTAGATGTCACTGCAGGAGAAGCTTTTTGCTTCCTAACTGGCAAATCAAGCTTCTCAAGGGAATCAAAGTCACATATTGCCTATAGTGATTTTCCCTTAAAACACATCATGATGCACAAGGTGATCATTGAATATCTTAGACCCAAGACAGCTTCAAAGACAGATATCTCGAAGTATGAGGCAAAACTGTTATGGGGCATCTTGACAGGAAAGAGGATTTCTTTTGCTCACACAGTCCTATTACACATGTACAGATCAGCTCTCAAGCCAAAGGGACAACTTCCTTATGCCGCCTTGATCTACAAAATAATAGATCATTTCAAGATTGGTGGCTTGAGCGCCTTTATCAATCAAGGAATTCCTCTGATGACTGCTGGTGAGACTATGGTGACAAAAATGGGATACAAGATGACTCCTGCTGGATGGAGAACAAAGAACAATGAACCAGTCATTGTGGATTTCGAGGATGAGTCCAAGCAGAAATCTCCAAAGAGGAGAAAAGTTGTGGCTGTCAAGGGACAACAAGAAGATAGCTCAACTGATAAGGACTCAGAGGCAAGTAAAGAAGGAACAAGGGAGTATGATTCTGAAGTTACAGAATCTCGAGGTGGATCAGATGAAGAAGGTGAGTCTGCAGAACACAATGCTGAAGGAAATGAGGAAGAAGGAGATGAAGCAAAACCACAACCAAAAGAGAAGGTCGTGTATCCTTGTGATCTGACTGAGGAAGAATTCCTCACAATGTGGAATGAGGAGCAAGCTGCCAGAATTGAAGATGACATAGAGTATGACAATACACTTGTGAACTGTGATCATGAGCAGTCGCTAGCATAAGTTCTAGCAAAGTTGGCTTCAAAAGAACAGGAGGAAGAACAAGATGACATTGAGGCTTATTATGTATCCTCCACCAGACGAACAATTCACAAAGATGCTACAAGTCTGGCTTCAACAATTGCACGAAAAGATCAACTGTCAAGTGCACAGTCCATACCAATGGACATTGATGAGGAAATAGTATCTGTGCCGAGCTCAAAAGCAACAGGGAAGAAGGCTATAACTCAGGAGGAAGGGGAGCCCTTGCCTGCTACATCGGATGTCTTTCTCACCGAAGTGCTTGCCTCTCAAGCTTTTCCTAAGGCACGAACTGAGGGGGAGAATGTAACTACAAAAGGGATTGACACATCTTCTCAAGAACGTGCACCTCCAGAACCACAAGTGGAACTTCAAGCACATTTTGAGAATCTTCAACATATTCTTCTTCAGACTCTGGCTGCTATGGAAACAAGGTTTGATCAGAAAATGCAGACTTTTGAATAGAAGATCGATAGGAAGCTGTAGGGTATGACTAGTCAGATGACTAAGTTGGAGAAGTCCATTGATCTCTATGGCATAATGTTTTGTGCTGAGGTCGCCAACATGCCTACCTACACACTGGTCAGAACGGACAGCACAGCTTCAGACCTGCCCTCATCTCAAGCCGTTAGAAGCCACGCTCAGCGAATGGGAGAAAGTTATGAAGGACCTTCCCTAGTGGAGGCTGATAACGAGCCTCAAGATCGTCCTTCTTCCTAATTTCATTTTATATTGCTATGATACAACCTTTACTCTATTTTATTTCAAATTGACTCGATTCAAATTTTTATCTTTATAAACTTTTTTTCTGATGTTGACAAAAAGGGGGAGAAGACTCTATTTGCGTGCATGATAACCATACTCTGATAGTATGCTCTCATTATGGAGTTTAGTTTTGTGCAGGATCATTGCAGGATAATCATACTTTGATCATATTCGCTTTTATCATTTTTTCACTGTTTTAAAAACTTTAAATTCACTTACATGTATTTGCAACAAGAGGAGTTTTGTCACCATCAAAAAGGGGGAGATTGTTGTGGAAATTCTCCTGTATTTTGATTCTGACAAAATTATCAAAAGAAATTGTATAATGTTATGTGATGCAGAGAGAATGTGTAAGCAACAGGTTGAGTGAATCCAATTCTGTCGCGTGGACGAAGGGTCAGATGGAGGCACCTTTGACGAAGGGTCAGATGGAAGTGCTTCTGACGAAGGGTCAGATGGAAGTGCCTCTGTCGAGGTCAAATGAAGAGCTTCTGACTGAGGATCAGATGGAAGTGCTTCTGACGATCTAAACAGTGACAGATGGATCACATCAAATCTCAGTATCACCATTCCATGTCAACTGATCAGTAAGAAACAAATCTGTTTCAAGACGAAACTCAAGAAAGATCAGTTTCTACAATTACAAAACATGAAGACCCACGTATGGCAGGTTTCTGATCAAGGCAAAATTTATATGGAAAGTTTGTGATATTCGATTGCCCTGATATCCCTTCATATCAATCAAGGGACTTTCTACAATGGGATATCATCCTCCAAGGAATATTCCTTCGGGAACCAACTCAGACTTATCACACTTATGGAAGCTGGCGATTCAGTTGTATGGGCGACTGAATCAGAAAGGTTCAATAACTTGCTCAACGGTCTACATATCTTCTGAAGATACAGTCTCGTTCAATCACGATTGATGATGTCCAATTAAAGATTGAAGAGCGATCCCTTGGCCGAAATCCAACGGCTAGTTCGGAGGCAGGGGAGTATAAAAGAAGAATCATGATGGACTAAAAAGAAGAAGGCAAACAACAATCTAAAGTGCAAGCATAATCTGAGTCCTATCCGAAAATATTCAGTGTACCCAAAATCTTTCATTGTGAAAATCTGTGAGAGAGAGAGAGAGAGAGAAATCAAGTGATCGAGTGTTTGTAATTCTCTTGATTCTTCATAGTGAAATCCAGCGAATCGGCTGTCATCGTGGGAGAGTGGACGTAGGCTTGATCTAAGTCGAACCACTATAATCGTCGTGTGCAATATTCTCTACTCTAAACTCTTACCTTTGCGTTTAGACTTCTTGCACTCTATTCCTGATTCTAATCGTACACTGAATTTTATTTATTCCGCAAGAAATTTCAATTTTATTCAGAATCACCTATTCACCCCCCTCTAGGTGATATTGCTAGATCCTTCAAGTTCTACTATCACAGTTTATGTAATATGATCAGGGTAGAGATAGAGAAGACTGAACAAAGGGTTTATAGTGGTTCGGCTTTGGTTAAGCCTAGTCCACTTCTTCGGCTATCAACCAATCGGCTGGATTCCACTAGTAAACTGCTCGAGAGGTTACAGTTTAGTGATCTCCTTGACACGTAGGATACCCCACCTAGCGCTCAACACTCTTGTGTACACCTCCTTACAATTATATTGGATGAATCAAGAAGTGTATATATAATGAAGTACTCTCGATCTTGATGTAACTAGCAATATCTCCTAGAGTGGGGTGAATAGGAGATTCTGAACACAATTGAAATTTCTTGCGGAATGAATAAAGTTCAGTGTACGATTAGGAACAAAAGCAGTATAACAGTGTGCAGAAAATCTAAACACAAAGGTAAGAGTTTAGAGAAGAGGATATTGCACACGATATTTATAGTGGTTCAGCTTAGATCAAGCCTACGTCCACTCTCCCACGATGACAGCCGATTGGCTGGATTTCACTATGAAGAATCAAGAGGATTACAATCACTCAAGTGTTTTGTTTCCCTCTCACACAGATTTTCACAGTGAAGGATTTTGAGTACACAGAATACTCTCTTAGATGAAACTCAAATTATGCTTGCACTTTGGATTGTTGTTCGCACGTCTCTCTTTTCCTAGTCAAACATTATTCTTCTTTTATACTCCCCTGCCTCCGAACTAGCCGTTGGAATCCAGCCAAGGGATCGCTCTTCAATCCTTGATTGGACGTCATCAATCGTGATTGAACGAGACTGTATCTTCAGAAGATATGTAGACCGTTGGGTAAGACATTGAACCCTTCTGATTCAGTCGCCCATACAACTGAATCTCCAGCTTCCATAAGTGTGATATATTTGAGTTGATTCTCGAGGATATATTCCTTAGAAGATGATATCCCATTATAGAAAGTCCCTTAATTGATTAGAGGGGATATCAGGATAATTGAATATCACTTGCCTTGATCGGAAACCTGCCATACGTGGGTCTTCGTGTTTTGTAAAATGCAGAAACTGATCTTTCTTCAAATTCGTCTAAGAGAGATTTGATCAGTTGACACGGAATGGTAATACGGAGATTTGATGTGATCCATCCGTCACTGTTTGGATCGTCAGGAACACTTCCATCTGACCCTTGGTCAGAAGCGCTTTCATCTGATCCTTCGTCAGAAGCACTTCCATCTGACCTTTAGTCAGAAGTACTTCCATCTGACCCTTTGTCAGAAGTACTTCCATCTGACCCTTTGTCAGCGCGACAGAATTGGAATCACTCAACCTGCTGCTTACACATTCTTCCTGCATCACATTTCATTAAACAATATCTTTTGAAGGTTTTGTCAGAATCAAAATATAGGAGAATTTCCACAACAATCTCCCCCTTTTTTATGGTGACAAAACTTCTCCAGTTGCAAATTTAAAAGTGAATTTAATGAGTGATAATATATAAAAAAAAAATGAGTAGCCATCACATTTGCTCCTGCAGGTAATCATTATTAGAGATCCTGTAATGAAAGTGTTCTCATAGGAGAGCATGATCTGAGTGAGATTATCCTGCAATAATCCTGTATGAAACTAAACTTCTTAGAAGATTGTCCTGCAAAACAGTAGGTTAGGTCTTCTCCTCCTTTCCTCTAAATTGAAATATAATTAGAGATAATCTATTGAGACTGCATAAAAGTAATTTCATCTTCTCCCCCTTTTTGTCAACATCATAAAGAAATATGAAAAAAAATTTGAAATAATGACGCGTTCTAGAAAATGAAAAAGGGAAAAGGTAGGTGAGTTTTTAAGAAGATGGATGATCTTCAGGCTCAATATCAGCCTCCCCTCGGGAAGGTCCTGCAAAGCTTTTTCCCATCATCTGAGCATGGTCTCTTACAGCTTGAGAAGAGGGCAGGTTTGAAGCTGTTCTGTCCGTTCTGACCAGTGTGTATGTAGGCAGGTTGGCTATCTCATCACAAAACATTCTCCCATAGAGATCAATGGACTTTTCCAGCTTAGTCACCTGACTAGTCAAACCCTGCAGCTTCCTATCTGTCGTCTGTTCCAAAGCCTGCATTTGCTGATCAAATTTTGTTTCCATAGCAGCCATCGTCTGAAGAAGAGTATTTTGGAGATTTTCAAAAAGCACTTGAAGTTCCACTTGTGGTTGTGAAGGTGCAGGTTCGTGAGTCTCCCCCTCAATTTGTGCCTTGGTGAAAGCCTGAGAGGCTTGGACTTCAGTGAGAAAAACATCTGATGTAACAGGCACAGGCTCTTTCTCCCCATGATTTATAGCCCGTTTCCCTTTTGTGTTTGAGCTTGGCACGGAGACTATTTCCTCATCAATGTCCATTGGAATGGACTATGCACTGGACAGCTGATCTTCTCGTGCAAATGCTGAAGCTAGATTTGCAGCATCTTTATGAAATGTTCCTCTGGTGGAAGAGACAGAGTAAGCTCCAATGTCATCTTGTTCTTCCTCTCGTTCTTTTGACCCCAACGTTGCTAGAACTTGTGCTAGCAGTTGCTCATGATCACAGTTGACATTTGTGATGTTATACTCTGTGTCATCTTCAATTCGTGCAGCTTGCTCCTCATCCCACATTGTGAGGAATTCATCCTCAGTCAGATCACAGGGATACATAACTTTTTCTTGTGGTTGTATTCCTGTTTCATCTCTTTCTTCCTCATCTCCTTCAACACTTTGATTTTCGGACTTACCATCTGCATCTGATCCACCTGGAGATTGAGTGGCTTCAGAATCATATTCCCCTATTTCTTCCTTACTTGCTTCTGAGTCCTTATCATTAGGACTGTCTGATTGTTGTCCCTTAACAGCCATGACTTTTCTCTTCTTTGGAGGTTTCTGCTTGGACTCTTCCTCGAAGTCCACAATGACTGGTTCATTGTTCTTTGTTCTCCATCCAGCAGGGGTCATCTTGTACCCCATCTTTGTTACCATAGTCTCTCCAGCAGTCATTAGAGGAATTTCTTGCTCGACAAAGACACCTAGGCCATCAATCTTGAAATAATTGATTATTTTGAAGATCAATGCGGCATAAGGAAGTTGACCCTTTGGCTTGAGAGCTGATCTGTACATATGCAATAGTACAGTATGAGCAAAAGAAATCCTCTGTCCTGTCAAGATTCCCCATAACAGCTTTGCCTCGTACTTTGAGATATCTGTCTTTGATGCTGCCTTGGGCCTGAGACATTCGATGATCACCTTGTGCATCATGATATGTTTCAAGGGAAAGTCCGTGTATGCAATATGTGACTTTGATTCCCTTGAGAAACTCGATTTGCTAGTCAGGAAGCAGAAAGCTTCACTTGCAGTGACATCTAAGGGTTTGAAATCTCCCTTTATGGTTCCCATGATTGAAGCCAATTCATCAACAATCAGAAAATACTGCTTTCTTTGGACTGTGAAAGCCAGAGAGTTGAAGTTGACAAACTGAAGATTTGAATAGAAGTAAGCTACCAAATCAGGAAAAGTGTAGCCTCTCCTAGTTATAAACTGATCTATCTTCATCTTTTCTAGATGCTTCCTCAGATAGATGCCATTGCTGTCAAAGTATTTTAACTCAAATACCCTTTGAGGTATAATACCTCTCTATTTCATTGCTTCAAACCTTTCTTTGTGAGCCTGATTCTGGAACAATGGATCAGGAAAGCTTTTATCCAAATTAAAGCCTATATTTTTCACAAAGTCATTGAATAGAATCTCATCATCATCTTCCACATTTGCCTTCGTACCGCCAGGTCTAATTAGGGATCGTCTTCGTTTCGAACTTGTCTCTGCCACTTTCTCCTTTCCTTTTCTAGAGACAGATGCAGGTTTTTCTACAGCAAGTGGTTCAACGATTTTTCCAGGCAAGCTAAGAAACTCCAAAAGTTCGCCCTCACTATCGAAATGGTGAGTGTTCAGCAGTTTTCTAAGTTCGTTGCCAAAATTTCCTGCGGCCTTGATCCTATCATACATTGGCTTAATAGAATGAGCCATAGATTCTTTTCCTTCAAAGGGAGACAGAGACAGACCTTTTGTCAGGCGGAGTGCTTCTCGCTATTCGTTGATTTGGGTTTCTGTGAGTTCCGCGCCGCTTGCAGTTGAGGCGGAGAACTTCCTCTTCGACTGAGGCGTCTTCTTCGAGTCAGAGGCTGATTTTGGAGCCATTGATGCGTAGAAAGTTTGAAACTTTTGAGTGAAAGAGTGTTGCTTTGAGGAGGAAATCGAGAGCGAGAGATTTTCAACACGGTTTTAGGGTTTTGATTTGAGAGAATTTTGAAGGTGAGAGAACAGAGGTGACGGTTCAGCGTTTTTATAAAAGAGACGGTTATTTTTGGAAACACAAAAGATAATTTTGATTTAAAAAGAAATTCTTTTAATAATAATAAACAAATATTCACGGTCAATCAGATATTAGGAGATATCTATTCATATGAGGAACTTACCTAAAAGATAGCTTTTAGACATAACTGACCTTTTTTTTTAAGGAAAGTGTGAATTTTTCCTTACGCGCCTTTTTTTTTACGTCCCTTCTGATGCTCCTTCTGATGCTTCTACTAACGCTCCTTCTGACGTTCCTTCTGACTCTCCTTCTGACGTTCCTTCTGACTCTCCTTCTGACGCTCCTTCTGACGCTCCTTCTGACTCTCCTTCTGACGTTCCTTCTGACTCTCCTTCTGACTCTCCTTCTGACGCTCCTTCTGACGCTCCTTCTGACGCTCCTTCTGACGCTCCATGTTCTAAGGTATACTTAAGAAGGAAGGTTAATAATGGATAATTCGTTTCTAATAAAATTGAAACTCTGTTTATCAAGTAATTTAGTAAAAATATCTGCAAGTTGATTTTTCGTATCAATGTATTGAGTGTTAACATCACGGTTTTGAACATGATCACGTATGAAATGATGCTTGATCTCAATATGCTTTGTTCTTGAGTGAAGTACAAGATTCTTTGTGAGATTTATGACACTTGTGTTGTCACATAGGATTTTCACAGTTGATTCTTCAACACCATAGTCTTTGAGCTGCTGTTTTAGCCAAAGTATTTGAGTGCAGCAACTTCCAAGAGATACGTATTCTACTTCAGCTGTACTGAGTGCCACTATATTTTGCTTCTTTGAATACCATGAGACAAGCATGTTCCCCATGAGCTGACAGGTTCCAGATGTACTTTTTCTATCAATTTTGCAACCTGCAAGATCTGCATCTGAATATCCCTTTAGTATAAAATAAGAAGATTTAGAATACCACAAACCATAGTTGGGATAAGTCCTTATGTATTTGATTATTCTCTTGACTGCTGATAGGTGTGATTCTCTTGGACTTGACTGAAATCTTGCACATAAGCAGACACTATATAGTATGTCGGGTCTTGAAGCTGTGAGATAGAGTAATGATCCAATCATACTCCGATATAGTTTGGAATCGACTTCCTTTCCATCTTCATTTTTATCTAATTTGGAAGAGTGAGACATAGGAGTTTCTGTCTTCTTGCCATTCTCCAGACCAAACTTCTTCACTATTTCCAATGCATACTTCTCTTGAAATATGAAGGTTCCTTTCTGAGATTGATGAATTTGAAAACCAAGAAAGAACCGTAATTCTCCCATCATATTCATCTCAAATTCATCCTGCATTGTTTTAGAGAATTTCTTGCAGAGAAGTTCATTAGAGGAGCCGAATATAATATCATCAACATAAATTTGAACTAAAAGGATATCTTTACATTTTCTTTGAATAAAAAGAGTGGTGTCTACATTACCTTTAGTGAAGCTGTGTTGAGATAAAAAGTTACTTAACCTTTCATACCAGGCGCGGGGTGCTTGTTTCAATCCATAGAGTGCCTTTTTTAAGACATATACCAGATCCTTTTCTTTAGGTTCTTCGAAGCCAAGAGGTTGTTCAACATATACCTCTTCTTTGATGTAGCCGTTTAGGAAGGCACTTTTCACGTCCATATGAAAAAGTTTGAATTCATTGTAACAAGCATAAGCAAGAAGTAGCCTAATGGCTTCTAACCTGGCAACCGGTGCGTAGGTTTCATCATAGTCTATTCCTTCTTCTTGAGAATATCCTTTTGCTACAAGTCTTGCTTTGTTTCTCACAACTTTTCCTTTGTCATCAAGTTTGTTTCTGAATACCCATTTTGTTCCAATTACTGGACGATTTTTGGGACGATTGACTAGTTCCCAAACATTGTTGACTTTGAACTGATGTAGCTCTTCCTGCATTGTATTTATCCAGTTTTCATCTGCTAATGCATCTTCAATCCTTTTTGGCTCCAATTCAGATACCAAGGCGATGTTGCTCATTGCTTGCTTGAACTTGGATCTTGTTTTTACGCCATCATTTATGCTGCCTATGATAAGTTCCTTTGGCTGACTTGACTTATGCTTCCAGTTTTTGTCAAGGTCATCATTTGAGGATATTGTGGATTCATTCTGATCATCTTCTGGTCTTTCTTCAGCTGAGGAAGTTTCCTTCTGAACATTCTCCGAACTTGTATTCACATTTGATTCTGCTGGTGAGTTCGTGACTTGATGAAGTGTATGCATTTGAATGGATTCAGGTTCATCATCCTGGTTGCTTTCATCGAACTTGATGTTTACTGATTCCTCAACAATACGAGTGTTCTTGTTGTAGACTCTGTAGGCTTTGCTTGTTGTTGAATATCCCAAGAAAATTCCTTCATCTGATCTTTCGTCAAACTTTCCAACTCGATCATTAGCATTCTTTAGAATAAAGCATTTGCAACCGAATACATGAAGGTATGCAACATCAGGCTTTCTTTCTTTGAAAAATTCATAGAGAGTTTTCTCATAAAAAGATCTGAGGGAAATTCGATTTAAGATATAACATGCTGTTGAAACGGCCTCAACCTAAAAGTTAGAGGCAATTTTACTTTCAATAAGAAGAGTTCTGGCCATTTCTTGCAACGATCTGTTTTTCCTTTCTACTACCCCATTTTGTTGTGGAGTATAAGGTGCAGAGAAGTTATGCTGAATTCCGAACTTAGTGCAAAAATCTGAGAAACTTTGATTCTCAAACTCTCCCCCATGATCCGTTCTCAAACTGGAAATAGTGTAACCCTTTTCATTTTGAATTCTTTTAGCAAATTTTGAGAAGGATATGAAAGCTTCGTTTTTGTGAGCAAGAAATGAAACCCATGTAAATCTAGAGAAGTCATCGACTATGACAAGGCAATATTTCTTACCTCCAATGCTTAGAGTTCTATTAGGTCCGAAGATGTCCATATGAAGTAGCTGCAGACAACGCTTAGTGGAAACTTGATTTAAGGACTTAAAAGAACTTCTTACTTGCTTACCCAGTGTGCATGCATGACATAGTCCATTTTTCTCAAATTTTGTTTGAGGTAGTCCTCGAACAAGTCCATTCTTGGAAAGCTTTGAAATATGTTTTACACTAATATGACCTAACTTTCTGTGCCAAAGATCAGATTCATCCTTAATAGAAATAAGACATTTAGCATGTTCACAGTCAGCATTAATATCTAAAAGATAAATGTTCCCATGCCTTCGTCCCGTGAAGGATTGCTTCTTATCCTTGCTCATACCTGTGCATTTTAGATCTTGGAACTGAATATTATATCCAGAGTCATAGAGTTGACTTACAGAAATCAAGTTGTAGTTCAATCCTTTGACTAGAGAGACATCTTTAACGGTCAGATTTCCAATCTTTACATTTCCTTTCCCGATCACTTTTCCCTTGTTCTTTCCTCTGAACGACACGCTTCTTCCATCACAATCTGAGAAGGATATAAATACATCTGGATTTCCAGTCATGTGACTTGAACAACCACTATCCAGAAACCACTTGTTCTTCCTTCTCTTTGGTACCTGCAATAGATAACCAACTTACTGTTTCTTTGGTACCCATGTTTTCTTGGGTCCTTCTGTATTAGTATATTTTGACCTTTTAATAGGTCTCCAAATTTTCTTGCAGTAATCCTTAGTATGGCTAGGATCACCACAATTCACACAAGGTTGTCGAATATAGGATCTAGTAAAATGCTTATGAAAATGATGCTTGTAATCGAAAAATGTTGGTTTTCGAAATTCAGTTTTAAAGATATTTCTTTGGCTACTTTCCTTTTTAAAACCTAACCCAGATCGATCATTGAAGGGTATTTGTTTTGAAATAATGCTATTCAGAGTTACTGAGCTTTGTGAAAACCTTTTTGATATAGTAGAAATTTTTTCTTTCAAGGAAGCATTTTCTTTTTGAAACTAAATCATGATTTTCTTTCATCGGGTGAAACTCTTGTTGTAGAAAAATAATTTTTTCTTCTTGGGACAAATTCTGTTGTTTTAAAGAAGCATTTTCCTTTTTCAAACAAGAAACCTTCTCAAGAGCTTCTTTGTAGTTTCTACACAATTCATCAATATATTCAATAACTTCATCAGGGAGTTCAGATGAACATACCTCAGTTTCTGAATCTGAACTTGAGTCTGATTCGGCCATGAGACAGATATTTGCATAATCATTTTCGCTTTCATCAGAATCACTTAAAGTTTCTGCCTTTAGAGCCTTCTTGTACTTCTCATACTTGAGTTTGTCCTTCTTCAAAATTGGGCAGTTCGGTTTGATATGTCATGCTTTCTTACAGTGGAAGCAAATCACGTTTTTACTATCTTGTGAGTCGTTGCTTGATATTTTTACATCACTCTTCTTCCAAGGTTTCTTTCCTTTGATGTTTCTACCTTTCCGAGCCATCTTCCTAAATTTCTTGACCATGAGGGCTAATTCTTCATCATCCTTATCTTCATCATCTGTGTCAGAAAAACATTGATTAATTTGACTTTTTAAGGCAATAGATTTTTTACCTTTCTATTCTCCCTTTTTGTTTGCTCGTTCTGTTTCATAGGATTGCAAAGTGCCGACTAGCTCATCCACTGAGAGTGGTCTAATTGTTTGGCATTCTTGAATTGATGGCTTGATGTAATTCCAATCATCTGTGAGTCCACGTAGTATCTTCCTGACTTGCATTGGTTCAGCAATAGGTGCACCTTGCCTTGCAAGTCCACTTGCCAAAGTTTGAAACCTGTCTATCATATCTGCAATAGATTCATCAGGCTTCATTTCAAATGCTTCATAGTCACTCAGTAAAATACTGAGCTTTGTTTTTTTCACACGATTTGTTCCTTGAAAGGTAACATGAAGTCTATCCCATATTGCCTTAGATGATTCTTCCTCTGAGACGCGATTATAAAGAGGAGTAGATAAGGCACAAAAGAGAGCATTGACAGCTTTAGAATCAAGGCCTTTTCTTTTAGCCTTTTCAGCATCAGTCATTGTTGTGACAGTATTTACTCCGTCAGCAGAGGTTGGATTTGTAGTATTTACAGGAACTATTCCATTTGTAACGACATCCCACATCAGATCATCATAGGCTTTGAAGAATCACTTCATCTTGTTACTCCACATATTGTAATCCTTTCCATCAAAGTATGGAGGCTTGTTGGCAAAGTGCGATTTGCTTGTTCCTGAAGAGTGATTGCTAGACATAGTAGATCGTTAACTTTGAAGTCAATAAACACTTCGTAAAATGAGCAACCTGCTCTGATACCAATTGATGTAACTAGCAATATCTCCTAGAGGGGGGTGAATAGGAGATTCTGAACACAATTGAAATTTCTTGCGGAATGAATAAAGTTCAGTGTACGATTAGGAACAAAAGCAGTATAACAGTGTGCAGAAAATCTAAACACAAAGGTAAGAGTTTATAGAATAGGATATTGCACACGATATTTATAGTGGTTCGGCTTAGATCAAGCCTACGTCCACTCTCCCACGATGACAGCCGATTGGTTGGATTTCACTATGAAGAATCAAGAGGATTACAATCACTCAAGTGTTTTGTTTCCCTCTCACACAGATTTTCACAGTGAAGGATTTTGAGTACACAGAATACTCTCTTAGATGAAACTCAAATTATACTTGCACTTTGGATTGTTGTTCGCACGTCTCTCTTTTCCTAGTCAAACATTATTCTTCTTTTATACTCCCCTGCCTCCGAACTAGCCGTTGGAATCCAGCCAAGGGATCGCTCTTCAATCCTTGATTGGACGTCATCAATCGTGATTGAACAAGACTGTATCTTCAGAAGATATGTAGACCGTTGGATAAGACATTGAACCCTTCTGATTCAGTCGCCCATACAACTGAATCTCCAGCTTCCATAAGTGTGATATATTTGAGTTGATTCTCGAGGATATATTCCTTAGAAGATGATATCCCATTATAGAAAGTCCCTTAATTGATTAGAGGAGATATCAGGATAATTGAATATCACTTGCCTTGATCGGAAACCTGCCATACGTGGGTCTTCGTGTTTTGTAAAATGCAGAAACTAATCTTTCTTCAAATTCTTCTAAGAGAGATTTGATCAGTTGGCACGGAATGGTAATACGGAGATTTGATGTGATCCATCCGTCACTGTTTGGATCGTCAGGAACACTTCCATCTGACCCTTGGTCAGAAGCGCTTTCATCTGATCCTTCGTCAGAAGCACTTCCATCTGACCCTTAGTCAGAAGTACTTCCATCTGACCCTTTGTCAGCGCGACAGAATTGGAATCACTCAACCTGCTGCTTACACATTCTTTCTGCATCACATTTCATTAAACAATATCTTTTGAAGGTTTTGTCAGAATCAAAATATAGGAGAATTTCCACAACAGATCCAAGAATTATAAAGACTTTTTCCTCTTAACGCCGATCTTTTTTCCCTTCGACCTTGAGATGTCTTTTATACTCCTCCCCCTCCAATCTACCCATTGTAAGGCTTCCAAAAGATGTCTCTCCAAAACTTCCCGTTTGGACAAGACATACCAAAAGAAGATCTCGTAATCGTTGGGGATCGCCAAAGGAAAGTCTTCCCCGTTCGGATCAAATCGCCCATACAATTATGATCCTGGGTTTCCATAGATGATTTCACTCATTTGAAAAGTCGTATTTTTGTCTCATTGATTTCGCATCCTTGATTGATCTCTATCCTCGAGAATCCTCAAGAATGATCCAGCTCGATTGTATCCGTTGCAGTATTTCAAATAAGCGCATTTGAAAGTTCTCTTCAAGTTCTGATTACTGCACGTGAATACTCCATTCAGAACTTGAGCATCAGTCCAACGTCTGAGCTATCCCCACTCAACGTTCAACGTCTAAGTTATCCCCACTCAACGTTCAACGTCTAAGTTATCCCCACTTAACGTCTGAGCTCCAACCAGCATCTGAGTCCCTCAAAAATCTCATCTGAGCAAAACCTTTTTGATAGATTTAATTCTGTGCATCCCCGCACCAAAGGATAATCTGCAAAATAAGTATTCCACGGCATTATCTCGAAAACTTCAGAGTACTTGGATTGTTTTGTCAACTTCAAAATTACCTAGGGATTTTTCTCAACACATTCTGCTTTTGGCAATAATTTCTAGACAAAAAAATGGATTTTTCTTTTCCTAGTCTTGTACGAGTTTCTGACAAGAAAAGTGCATTTAACAACGACACAAAGTTTTTTGTTCCCGAAACACAAATTTATTTAATAACAATATAAGATTTCTACAGTTGCTACCTGTCGGACCTCAGAAGGCAACAAATGGCTAGGGAGAAGGACGCGAGAGAGAGGGAATGAACGATGAGGGGAGATTTTATTTATATTTCTATTCTAGAAATAGTAAGATAAAAAATTTATACTCCTCATTTATGTTTCAAAGCTATTTCTAGATTAAAAATTTATTCCAGAAATAGAAAAATGAAATTTTGCTACCAAACGAATTTTTACTTCAAGCTCATTCCAAAAACATGATGGTTAGTGGTTACCATGCGCTCCCTAACAAGCCAGGTAAGAAACTACAATCAAGGGCAACATTCGTCCGAGGATGGTGAAACAAGTAAGCAAACTTCATTAAGGCTTTTGTTTCGATTAAAACAAACGATTTAAAAATATTTTCGCAAAAATAATGGCTCGAAATGATTAGTTACTGAAAAATAGTTTCATTTTGAATAACAGTATATTTCTAATTACATTCGCGCACGATAAAAATAATTTTCGTTCTCTGTTTTTTGTCCGAGATCCAAGCAAATTTTTTTAAAAATAAAACTTTTAAATCATTTATTAATGGAGCGATAAATGCATGCTAATGGAAAACGGAGTTCTCGTACTAACTCGTAGAGAGAAATAAACTCAAGCTGTTGTTCTTAATCGTACTCTGATACTCCGGCGTTGACTCTGGGCGCTCACGGCTCGCCCCCTCACTGTGGTCAACCAGTTCGACTTCGCGATCTTCGAAGAGAGCATACAGGATGGCGAACACCGCCAGGCTCCGCCCTCTGGCATGGTGGTGGACGAAGTGGACCAAGAGGGACTGGGCAATCGCAGCCGTTGCCGTCACCGCCTTCCTCTTCCTCCTCTCTTCTCTCTACGACGACCCTCGCCGCGATCGCGGCGCCGGAGCTCGGTTGCCGGCGGCCGATTTGGTCGACTTGACTTTGCTTCGCGATGCCGATGCCAAAGGCGCACGTAATTTCTCCAGTCTCTGCTTCCGATTCGATTTTCGTGGAGTTTTAGTTGTTTTAGTGGATGTGCCCAAAAAGGGGTGAGAAAAAAAATTCGAGCTTGGGACAAAGCCTGAAACTGTGCGATGTTTCGTTTGTGGTTGCAGTGTGTTTGGATGGGAGTGCACCGGGATACCATTTCTCCAAGGGTTTCGGATCTGGTTCCGACAGTTGGCTTATCCACATTGAGGTTCCCTTTCGATCATATCTATCCGTAACTTCAGAACTTCGAGGAATACTTGTTGGTTAATCTCAAAATTCTTGTTTTGGCTGTTATTCATTGCCTATCCTGCTCTCGGTTATCAGAGGAATATTTTTTTCCCCTTCTTTCTGCTATACCGTACAATATGTATATTACTTGAAGGACTAGATTGGTCCTGGTCATGTGTAGTCGCGGCATTTCGTTTGCATTGGATGGTTGTTAGGAAGTGTATAGAATGCAGAATTGAGCATTCAAATACTTTGTAATTCTAGGTGTGTTTGACACTGCGATCATGATGTCGAAGGGATGGGGCATAATGATCCCCTTCTATAGGTATAAACCTCATGTGATGCGCCTTGAGGAAAAAGAAAAGGTGACATGGAGTTCCACTGTCCAAGAATGGAATTGAAGTCTCGTTGTCTTAACATAACCTTTTGAGTTCCCCAGGCTGTTTCCAGAATAATTTTGGTTGTCATCCGAGCATCCTTGTGAGGGTTAATGGGTTATTACGCTGTCTCCTTTTGTCATTTGAGTTTTCAAAATGTTCCATGTTTTTTATGCAGCCTCCTTAAGCTGACTTAGTGAGTGGGTGTGGGGGGAGGGATTAGTTGTTACAGCTGCTCCATTGTAGTCACTTTGTGACTTTGGTAGTTATGACACTATCCCTCTTGAACATAGGACAAACACTGAATTTATCTGTGCTTTTTGTCTCAGTGTGGTTGTAAATACTAGTAATGTCTCCATAGGACCTCAAATGGCTGTGAAGGAGACTTCTTGTTTGGGTTGGCTTTGATGTTAACTTTCTACTCTTTGCAAATCTTGCGGCTCTTACAATTGGAATTTTAGTGAAAGTAGAACACCTGAAAGCTTTTAAGTTTCTAGATGTTAATATTAACATGTACAGAAAAAATTCCATGAATATAGGTTTTATGATCTCTGAAACTTATAATACTGTTGTGTTTATGTTTATATGTTGGAAGCAATGTCATAAGTGGAAGAATACATAGTCTTTTGGTTTCCCAAACAACTCTTGCCAAAGTCAGAGAAAAGTGGTGTAGCAGAGTAATAATTTGACGTGTCTCATCTGTATGATGGAAGAGAGTGTATTTCCCTCTTGATGCCTGCAAGAGGGTGGCTCTTAAAGTTCTCAGACAATCATTTGAACGAGAAAAGATGTTTTCTGCTTGGCTGTCAGAATAAGGTATATGTTGGGATTAGGTAATATGGAACCAACACGTGCTTATCGTATGAGCTAATGACTTCAGGTTTCTTTAATTACACTTCAAGGCAATTTTTCCAATGATCTTTAAAATGCACTTCATTGGTACCCAATTTGAAGTGGATCTGGGATTCCCTGTAAAATCATAGGTTTGTTCTTTGCCTTATGCACACGCTGAGTAAAACAAGGTCCATTTTGTGTTTTGCTCTTAGTAGTTTGTCCATCATGCAGTTGCATTCATTGTGAAAGGCACAGTAAGTTTTCTGATGTTAGTTAGAACAATTTAGGTGTAAACATCTACAATCTACATTACTGGGTGGTTTTGTTGAAATTACTATCGGCTCACTCTGACTGGTTTTCCTTTTCTACTTCTCTATCTGCTACAGAAGAGAGGGTGAAGAAGGCAAGGAGTTCCTTTCTACCCCTTAACTACCGAGACTTTGTATTTAGAACCCTAAATAAGAGTGACATTACCAACCTAATTTTTTATACTATTGTGCTTGGGAATTTTCAACCACATAATGTTGGATTTCATTGAAGACTTATGTGATAGATATTTTTTGGAAAATTGCTGACTAGCAGGCTTTTAGAGATCATCAAATTAATAGATCTTGATGGCTACACTGAATATGTTTGCTAATCTTCTTCACAAAGTTCTTACCAGTTGTACATCTAGTTCCTCTGGTGCTAACATGTTTCTTTGGATATATTGTTTATTCATTATCTTTTGCCTTTTGAGCTTGATGCCAGGGTGGGAGCTGGTGCGATAGCCTATCATCATGCTCATCACGGGCAAAAACTAAATTAGGTTCTTCAGCATATATGGAGCAGCAAGTTTCCTTTTCTGGAATTTTAAGCAGTGAACCTTCACAAAATCCAGGTAATTGGCACTAAGCTGCATCTAATTCTTTTTGGTGCTCTTTAGATGGCTGTCTTTTTAGCTGCTCAAGTTAGAAAGGTAAAAACCAATACTAGGCCTACGTAAGTGTAAGAAGCAGTTTGTTCATAGTGTATGAACATTTTGCTTTCTAGATCAATGGTAATTAGTAGTTTAGGTGCATATAGTGGAATAATAACGATTATGTAGTTTTCTTATGCTTCTGAGTTCTACTTCTACGTCTATAATGATATGCATGCTTTACAGAGGAAAGTTTTCTATGGGATGTTCTTAAAGTCAAATTTATGAAGCTTTCCACCCAAGTTTTCATAAAGATGAATAAATGACATTTGACCTACTTAAGGTGACAGTCTTCTCTTCAGATCTTACAAATGTTTTCTGCGGCAAAGTAATTTTTTTTTTCTCCTCGACTTCCTGTATTTTCAGTTTTAATTTCCTAGACATCTTACTCTTGGCCTCTTTCTAATTTCACTCTTTTTCTGTAAAGTTTGACTAAATTCTACTTATAGTTAGTCTGTATAGAACGATCTTATGGAAGATTGGAAAGGGCACTCTTCTACAGAATAAGTGCACTTCTCATTGATATATTACTTCCAGTGATTGAGTCCCAGATGCTGTGTGATATCTAAATCCCTGGAGCATTGCTAGATACTTTATTGACACGCAAGTTTCCTTACAACCTAGAATGCTTGATAAAACTGGCACATTAATGCCCTCACCGACGGAAAGTCTCTTACTCCGGTACTGTGATCTTGGGTATATGATATTTAACGGGATATTCTGTCTACTTCAATTCTGAAAAGCACTTCCCTGCTAGGGCCTATAGATATTCAATGGGATATTACTCTCTCTCCTTGGATATTGTAACTTCTTTTTGTCTCTGTTGCATTTCCCTTTTTCTATGGTCTCTTGCTTCTATATGAGGACTCAAAAAGTCACCATCATTGGGTCAGTCAGAGGGGATGTGGTCGTGAACATAAATAAGCGATCTTTTTTTTTTTTTTTGGAACTTGAAATACTTACAACCTCTAGTAAAGCTAATATTCATCAGCTCCTGACCTAGAAGAGCCTATCTTTGCACTCCTCAATGCATCTGCCTCATTCCCTCTGTATTGCAATCTTCCACGGCATAATTCTGATGTAACAGGAAAAAAGCAGCCTGAGTCTTGCTTCCTTGGATGTTGGCAGCTGACTCATTTCTTAAACTCCCTTATCCCAAAAAATCTTTATTTCTAATGAATTGAACACTTCATCAAGGAGATGCATTAAATCATAAATCAAATGCTTTTAGTTATATCCTTTGGACTTCTGACTTTTATACAGTTGATATTGATATCTCACAGTTTCTAATATAGGCCTTCTGGGCATTTTTCAGAATTTTTTAACTGGAACAAAGTCAAGATAAGGTACTGTGATGGTGCGTCTTTTTCTGGTCATCCGCAAAGTGAACCGAAGGTTGGTGTTGGTAAATTATTCGGATGGTCTGACGGTGCGAAGATAATAACTGGTCATATGGAGTATGGTCTTGTACTTGTGGTTAGCAATTTAGAAGTAAAGATATCTGGAGAATAACTATATTATGTCATTTGAATAGGACAAGAAAGGAAGAATCTTGTTTAGAGGTCAGCTCATTTGGAAAGCACTCATGGATGAATTGTTATCAGCAGGCTTGTCATTTGCTCGCCAGGTATCTTCTACTTCTTCAGGAACCATCCTTTCTGGCTAGTTTCAAAGGTTTGGTAGGTAACTAACTATGATTGCTTAATAAAGTCGTGGCTCTGTGATATGGTTGATTATATTGTCTTGTTTATCTGCTGCTTTTGTAGGAGTAAGTGGGATAAACAGCAAACCCTTCTTTCAGTCCCATTCAGTTCATAAGTTCAAATTGGTTTTTATTTTTTAAGTGTAGTCCCTTAATTAAATTAAGGATTGTGGTGTACCTGATAATGAGTCTCTGCAGTATATTTGGTCAGGTGAGGTTTTGGGAAATTCCCATATCAACCTGGTAAAAGATAGGTTCTGTCTAGAGTTGGGTTACGTGAGGGTACTTCTTCCTTCTCTCGGTGGACACCTTCAAAAGCAGTGATGCATATACCCTTGTGCTGGCACATTAATTGTTGTTTTGCTTTTGATGCAGGCTTTCCTTACAGGATGCTCTGCTGGAGGATTAGCAACTCTTATTCATTGCGATGACTTCCGAGAACTTCTTCCAAAGGATGCAACTGTCAAGTGCCTTGCTGATGCAGGTTTTTTCCTCAATGAGTATGTTGTTGTAATCAGTCATACTTTTTCCAACAGTAAATGGATGGGTATATGATACCATGCTGGCTGTAGACCGTCCTATATGTTCCCCCTTGATGGTTTGAATTCTAGGGAGAAAGCACATAAAGAGAATTTTTTGCGGATGTATTGATTAGCCAATCTAAAATTATCCCTGGAAAGAATGTTTGTGCAATGAAGGATATGAAGTGTGTTTAAAAATGGTGGACAGGATCCTGAAGTCCATATTATTTGCTTATTTTGTTTTTTGCTTGCTCCATGCATTGCCATTTACCGTTTGCGCCTGTATGGCTTGTGTTGTTTCAGGAAGGATGTCAGTGGGAAGAACACTATGAGGTCTTTCTATCACAATGTTGTCCAACTTCAGGTCGTGCTTGAACGAATGCAACCCTAACTTATGCATATTAGTTAGAGTAAAAAAATTTAGACCACCTATATTGCAAGCACAATTTAATATCTCACACGTTACTATTTCAAGAGTTGGACTATGTGCCGTGAGGTTCCAGGAGTTTTTTTAAGAAGTCATGAGATTACTGGTTGTGTGACTAAGAGCCTGTTTGGTAACGCTCTTGTTTCTTTGATTCCTGTTCTTTTTTTCTCGGGAGCAGAAAAAGAACATAAATTTATTTGCTAATGTCAGTTAATTTTTCTGTTCCCGGAAACATATTTGGAGCAGAAATAAGAAGCAACAAAAATCTACTTCTTTGATCATGGGAACAAAATTAGAAAAAATCATTTTTGCTCATAAATTGCTTTCAAGAACAGAATTGTTACCAAACAGGCCCTATGCCAACCTTGTTTTGTAATATTGTTAGTATGGTTCCTTGATAAACAACTATTGCTTTAGATTGGTGGATATGTTTCAATAAGTTAAGGATTTTTATGTTTCCCTCGTCCTCCCTCCCTGTTCTCCCCTTTTCCTTTTGAGGGTTTTGGATAGCCCACTACTTCATGATAAAGTTGATGGCTATACTACCAATGTATTTTTCTTCAAAACTGCTAACTGACGACGGCTGTCTTGGCTTTTATGCTGTTGCCATCAGGGTGTACAAGAAAGTTTAAACAAGGATTGTGCTGCTAGCAAGGAACCATCTGATGTAGGTCCTTTGTCATTTTTCTCCTTGTTTAGCCTGCAGTTTGGCTTAAGTCATCTGATATAATCTCCTTTGGCTGCTGTTGTTGAAATCTGCAAATTGCAATGCTAGTGTTTCTTCCCTGAAGAGATAATTAAAACCATAAGGACCCCGGTTTTTCTTGTCAATCCTGCTTACGACTTTTGGCAGGTAAGTCATTTTCCAGTAGACTATGATCATTGCATCCTTTTCCTTTTCCCTTCGGAAACTTCTTATATTTCTGAGCTACTATAACTAAGATAACTAGAATGGTTTCCAGATTCAAAATGTCCTGGTACCAGAAGGCTCAGATCCAACTAAAAGCTGGAAAAAATGCAGACTAAATATTCGAGCTTGCACTTCTAGCCAACTTAAAATGCTACAAGGTATGTTTTATTTTTGTCACCAAATTTGTCCTAGCAGGCAAAGAAGGATGGCCTTTAGTAGTTCAATGCAGATCTCTAAATTGATATGTTCACATTCTTCCATACTGAATTTTACTAACATATGCGGCTTCGTATCTTTGCAACAAAGGCGAAGAAGCACTTGATAAAATAGATGAACATTCTATCCACGTAGTCTACATCTAGAGTAAATGTGGATTTGCGTACATATAGAGTAAATTCTTGATGATGAATTTTGTATTTTGGTATTAACTGAAATTCTAAGGGCATAACCACATAAAAATATTTTGCATGCCAACCAAAGTATTCTTTTATATTTGGCAAAAGAACACCTCAAGTGCCAATATTTGTGTACGGCACTCACTTGGGTGCTAATATTTTCTTTTTTTTTTTATCACTTAAGTGCCAAATTTTTTGAAAAACGATCATTTAAGTGCCAACTCTAGTGAGGTCGTTGGAATTTCTTGCCGTTGGCAATAAAGTGATCTTTTTTTCCCCCCTGATTTAACACTAAAGTAATTGTTTTTTGGATCACTTGAGTGCCAATTTTTTTTTAAACGATTATTAATTATTTAAGTGTCAACCCCGGTGAGGTCGCTGGAATTTCTCGCTGTTGGCATTAAAGTGATCGTTTTTTCTCCGATTTGGCACTTAAGTGATCCCAAAAAAATATTGGCAACAAAGTGGGCGCCCTACACAAATATTGGCACTTGAAATGTCCTCATGCCTATTACATTCTTAAAAAAGAGGCACTCTTTTACTTAATTCATTTGTATTTGTGAGTCGGCTATAGTATATGTTGAGAGAAAAAACTGAACTGAATGCTTGGTTAGGTCAATGTGACCCCAAGCTATCTATTTATAATAAAGCCAAAAGGCCAAAAATTACAATATTGCCCTTATTGCAGTTATTCATAAAATAATAAAGAAAATAGACAAATAAGCCCTCATCGGCTAAATACTCTCAACACTCCCCCTCAAGTTGGAGCATAAATATCACACATGCCCAACTTGACTAAAATAGGATGAAACGATTTACTTCCTAATCCTTTAGTGAACACATCAGCAAGTTGATCACCGGACTGAACAAATGGCATACAAATTAATCCACTCTCCAACTTCTGCTTGATAAAGTGTCTGTCAATCTCCACATGTTTTGTACGATCATGTTGTACAGGATTGTGAGCAATACTGATGGCAGCCTTATTATCACAATATAGCATCATAGGAAGATGAATGGATACATTAAGATCTTCAAGTAATCCTTTAAGCCATAACAGCTCACAAACTCCCTGTGCCATTGCACGAAACTCTGCTTCAGCACTAGATCGAGCAACCACATTCTGCTTTTTGCTACGCCAAGTCACAAGATTTCCTCCTAAGAAAGTACAATACCCAGAAATAGACTTCCGGTCTGGAGATCCAGCCCAATCAGCATCTGTATAAGCTTCAATCTTCAAGCCATCATGAGGAGATAAAAGAATCCCTTTCCCAGGAGTAGATTTCAAATACCGAAGAATCCGAAGAACAGCATTCATATGAGGAGAGTATGGATCATGCATAAATTGACTCACTATGCTCACAGCAAAAGCAATATCAGGTCGGGTGTGGGACAAATAAATCAACTTGCCTACTAACCGTTGATAACGACCCTTGTCCACTGGATCACCATCTTTTTCTCGAAGTCGAGTATTGGCCTCAATAGGCGTATCAGAGGGATGACATCCCAATAACCCAACTTCCGTCAAAAGATCAAGGACATACTTCCTTTGGGATAGAAAGATACCCTTTGAAGATCGGGCAACTTCAATCCCAAGAAAGTACCGAAGCTTTCCAAGATCTTTTATCTCGAACTCTTGGCCGAGAAATTTCTTCAACTGGCTAATCTCATCATTATCATTTCCTGTGACAACGATGTCATCTACATAGACAATGAGAATAGTGATTTTTGTACCTGATTTCTTCACAAACAAGGTGTGATCAGCGTTGCTCTGTTTATACCCAACAGAGACCATAGCTCTCTGAAACCTACCGAACCAGGCTCGAGGTGACTGCTTTAAACCATAAAGTGCACGTTTCAGCTTGCACACTTTACCTTGAGTTTTGTCACAAGAAAAACCTGGAGGAATCTCTATATACACCTCTTCTTTTAACTCTCCATGAAGAAAGGCATTCTTCACATCTAACTGTTGAAGATCCCATCCCTGATTAACAGCACATGAAAGTAACATGAAAGTAATACTCGAACAGTATTTAACTTGGCAACAGGAGCAAAGGTTTCTTGATAGTCAATCCCAAAAGTTTGAGTAAATCCTTTTGCCACTAACCGTGCTTTATATCTGTCCACAGTACCATCCATATTTTGTTTAACTACAAACACCCACTTACATCCTACCGATTGTTTCCCAGGAGGAAGAACAACAAGATCCCACGTGTCATTTTTCTTTAATGCATACATCTCCTCCACCATTGCTGCCTTCCACTTCTCATCTGCAAAAGCTTCCCGCCAATTTTGCGGAATAGAAACAGAAGATAGAGAAGACACAAAAGTACGATAAGAGCTGGACAAAGAGTCATATGAGACAAACTGGGATATAGGGTGTTGTGTACAAGTTCTAGTACCCTTTCGAAGTGCAATAGGAAGATCAGAAGAAGAAACCATACCAGGAGTAGTAGAATCCGGATCCGGAAATGATGATTGAACAGGCAATGTATTAGTGGTCTTAACCTGCTTGTTGGTAGTGGGCTCTCTACGACGATATGTCTTCATTGTCTTGCTTCTATCGACAGTTTGCCTAACAGGAGTAGGAGTAGACTCCCCCTGAAGTGGTTGTTTTGTTATCTCCTCTTGTGGTACTGTATTATCCTTCTCTTGTGTTGCATTATTCTCCTCTGGGGAAGGAGTAGAACCTGTGTTCTCCTCTTGAGAAGAAGGAGAACACTCTTGGGAATGAGGAGAATCATCAGAGAGTATAGGAGAAAAAGGGTAAGTAATATCCAAAGTAGGGAACACCTCTACACTAGGACACTCCCCCTGAAGAGGTGGAGCTGAATAATAGGAATTAGACTCGTGAAAAACCACATCCATAGATACAATGGTGCGCCTAGAAGGAGGATGATAACACTTATAACCCTTTTGAGTAGGTGAATACCCAAGAAAAATGCAGTGGAGACCACGGGGTTCCAACTTACTCTTAGAGGTGGTGTTACGAGCATAACAAACACAACCAAAAATTTTTGGGTAAAGAATAAAAGTCGAGGATCCCTGCAATGCATCAATAGGTGTGCGAAAATCAAGAATTCTCGTAGGCATCCGATTTATTAAATAGGCAGCAGTTAAGATAGCATCACTCCAATACTGAGTTGGGACATGGCGGGCAAACATAAGAGACCTAGCGACCTCTAACAAATGTCGGTTCTTTCTTTCGGCAACACCATTTTGTGCAGGAGTATCAACACAACTGGTCTGATGAATAATGCCATGAGCAGAGAGATACCGTTGAAACTGACACTCAGTGTATTCAGTGCCATTGTCACTGCGAAGAATTTTCAAAGGAGCATTAAACTGAGTTTGGACCATTTTGTGAAAATTTTGAAAACAGTGAAAAACGTCACTCTTATGTTTCAACAAATAAACCCATGTTGTACGAGAATGACAATCGATAAAAGTGACAAACCATCGGTGACCGGAAATAGAAGTATGCCGTGAAGGACCCCACACATCAGTATGAATCACATGAAAAGGGAAACGGCTTTTATTATTTGAAGATGAATAAATTGAACGAGTTTGTTTAGCCAAAACACAGGCTTCACAAAAAAAATCATCTTTATTACAAGCTGAAACGAGACTAGGAAAAACTTTTTCTAAAGTTCCTAAAGGGGGATGACCTAATCTGCAATGCCACTGATGAAGATCTGTCAATGCCGAATTAACTTGATGAGGCGTAGAAGACAAAGTTGAAGTAGAAACACCACTACCCTCGAGCAGATAAAGACCACCATCCAATCTACCATGTCCAATCTCTTTCTCCGTTACCAGATCCTGGAAAACACAATAAGAAGGGAAAAAGGTTACTTTGCAGTTTAAATCTCGAGTCAGACTACTGATAGAAAGGAGATTAGTAGAGAATGATGGAATATGTAAAACATTTGATAATGGAAGAGTAGGAGAGCAATGGATAGACCCTTTTCCAGCAATGGAACAGAGGGTTCCATCAGCTACGCGAACTTTGTCTCTACCGGAAGTAGGGGTATATTGCTGAAAGAGATTAGAAGAACCTGTCATGTGATCTGTAGCCCCTGTATCAATGATCCAGGGGTTGGAAACAACAGAGGTATTAAACCCCCCAAAGAAAATACCTGAAGTGGCTAGGTTTGAAGCAAAAGAAGATGAATTGGCAACCGTGGGAGAGGCAGCAACAGCAGAAGCTTTCAATAGGCGTCGAAATGCCTGAAGTTCTTCCTGGGATAAACCGATATCAGTAGTAGGTGCAGCAGGAACAATTTCAGAATGGTTTGCCATGTTTTTTCCCTTCTTTTGTGCCCTTTTTGCCTCAAAATCTGCAGGTTTTCCATGTAACTTCCAACAGGTAGCCTTAGTGTGATACGACCTATGACAATGTTCACACTTCACAACCTCTTTAGAGGTATCAGACCGAAAGGGCGAACCGGATTTGGCAATAGTGCCAGCACTGGTTTGTAAAGCAGATCGATCAACAGTAGAGGGATGAAGCATTGCTGTCCTACGGCTTTCTTCAGAGTGAACTAGGGCATAGGACTGTTCCAGAGAAGGGAATGGAGACCGGCTAAGGACTTAAACACGTATCTGATCATATTCAATGTTTAATCCCGCCAAGAAATCATAAACTCTGATCTTGTCCACATGTCTCTTGTAGGCAGCAATGTCCACATGATTGGTTGGGTGATAATCGGTATAATGATCTAGCTCTTGCCACAAACTCCGAAGCTCAGCATAATATTGGGGTATAGTCATCTCTTTCTGAGTGGTGTCATGAACTCGTTTTCGAAGTTCATACACCTGTGCATCATTCCCAACTTGACCATAAGTATCCCTTGCAGCTGACCAAATCTGTGCCGCAGTATCAAGAAGCAAATATCCTTTTGCAATATGTGACTGCATCGAGTTAAGCAAAAAAGACATTATCAAAGAGTCATTCGAGATCCACTTTTCCTGAGTAGTACCTGATGTAGCCGGCCTCACAGAAGTGCCGTTGATATGTCCTGTAAGCCCTCGGCCTGCGATGGTCAAGAATGTCGATCGAGACCACATCAAATAATTTGTGCCGTCAAGCTTCACAGGGATCGCAGCAAAATTAATATAATCTATACGGCCATCTCCTGTAGGCCCAGAGTTCACAGTTGAGTCCTCAGACATTGTGTCTCAAAAAACAACTCGAAAAAAGCCCAAAAAATTGGGTAGAAGTCCGCTGATAGTTGGCTGAAGTTGTCCTCCAAAAAGCAGCCAAATCAGATCTAAGGGAAGGCAAAAAAATGATTTTTTTAGGGTTTTGAAAACCCTAAAAAAAATTCCGTCGATTCTGATTTTTTCCCAAAGAATCTAAAAAAATAAATATGGTGGTCCACGAACTGCAGTACTTTGGTCTTCACACGCGAGAGGAAAGGCCAGCGGCAAGGCAGAAACAATCTCAAATAAGAAGATCCAAAAAATCGCAGAAGGGGTTGAACCACCTATCGCAAATTGTAAAGAAATTATATCATAGAGGTGAGATTTAGGGCAGACACTAGATTCAAAGAATCACCTCATTAGTGCCGCCCTATGCTGTGAAAGAGAGCAAAGAAGAAGGTGAGAAGGAACTGCGGTGGGAAGTGAGAGAGAGAGAGAGAAGAACGATTGGGGTAGAAGAAATTAGGGTTAAGATTTCAGTTCAGCCCTTGCTCTGATACCATGTTGAGAGAAAAAACTGAACTGAATGCTTGGTTAGGTCAATGTGACCCCAAGCTATCTATTTATAATAAAGCCAAAAGGCCAAAAATTACAATATTGCCCTTATTGCAGTTATTCATAAAATAATAAAGAAAATAGACAAATAAGCCCTCATCGGCTAAATACTCTCAACAGTATACGTTAGAAAAAGTTCAATACATTGAGAAATGTCAATAAAAGCCCAATGTCAGTACCATACTGTCTGCTCTAGTCTCGATTCACCTGCACCTAGATGGCTTTAAAAGTTAAAATGGGTATTGCTAGTTTAAAGTTGTGCAAGACTTATCTATCACGCAATACCCCATATCCAGTCGAGGTGGGATTAAGCAGATATCTGAAACCCAACAATGTTCATAGAGAGAACAAAGCAGGTACTGGTCATTCATTTAATACAAAAAGAAAGATGAACATTTTCTTAATCAATGAAGCAAAGACAAGAAACGTGAAATTATTTCAAGATCAGCAAATCTGATTTTCTTCCAACTTTGCAGCATAACATGGTTCTGTTGAACAGGTTTCCGTGATTCATTGCTGAGGGCACTCAGCGAGTTCCAGAAAAGCAAGGAAGGGGGGATGTTCATCAATTCTTGCTTTATTCATTGCCAGACATGGATTGGCGAGACTTGGCACTCACCCAATTCACCAAGAATTGATAACAAGGTAAATGAAGTTTAATCACAATCTCGGGTCCAGGAAGTTACGCTGTAGACATTGACGCCAACATGCAACCCATTGGCACAAATTCTCTATTGGCCGCTTGTTTATCTATTTCGTAATTTATTAAGAAATGAGTGAGCGAACGTGATTGTTTAGGTGCCGTTAATGCTAGCTAAACCTGGTCAATCACTCTATTTCTCTGGGGGGTCAATGGCTTCTATTCACTTGTTTTATGCAGACAATTGCAGAGTCAGTGGGAGACTGGTACTTCAACCGAAGAGCAGTGAAGCAAATCGACTGTCCTTATCCCTGCAATCCCTCTTGCTACAACATGGAGTTTTCTTGAAATTTTCAGACCTATCATCATGTTCGGTGTGCATTAATCTCTGACTCCCTTGTTAAAGTTTGTGAGCACAGCGCTCCACGATCCCTATATGGAAACGAAGAGCTTCAATGGTTATGGTCTTGTAAATCATGTCCAATTTCCTCCCCATATGGAAAATGATGTCCTTCATAGTCTCTTGCAATCTCGTTCCCTCCTTCTCGTTAACCTCTGACTCCCTTCTTGGGGTTAGATGAATCTAGATCGTCAGATCTGTTGAACTCACGTGGGATCCTTTGCTAATGTATGTGCTAAATCGAATATAAATCATCGAAAACAATTTTAAAATGAGAAATGAGGATATAAATTTCAACTTAAATTATAATTTGGCATCTTAAATGTCTTCATTTTCATTGTTACATACCAAGAGCATTTTTTAACACGTTGGACCACAAACAATGAAAAATGTTTCAGTTGTCTTGATGTTATAAAAATGCACAGTTGATTTTTTTTTTTTCGAAATCAAATCTGCAGGAGATAATAATCTGATGTGCACATTATAACAGACTTTCCCAAGTGTTACAACATTTTAAGGTCTCCATGCCAATAATTTAGACATTGTCATTACACCTCGTGAGATCAGTTTAGTGTTTAAAAATAATGTTTGGGGTTGTGGTATTTAGTAGGTATCTAATGACTCAAAGGTGTACTATTCTAGAGCATGCTTTTTCGTTGTAAAAGTTAAAATATATACAAGTAATCTCTCTTGATATGTGCTAATTTTGATTAGGGCCGAGAAATTTTTAACAAATTGCCGTGGGAAGATCCTTTTATCAAAAAACTTAAAAATTGCAGGAATTGCGAGTAAATCAATTTTTTTAGCATTTCCGATGGAAACTACAACGTTTTGAATTGACCTAGATGATCCGACTTTATAACCTAAATTTGGAGAAAATTGTCCAAACTATCACAAATCTATCGTACAATGGTGAATTCAATCATAAACTCTTAAATTTGGCCAACTTAGTTATAAATTTGTTAATGGTTTGCCAAAGTACTCCTCATGGCCAAAAATCATTGATGTGGACTTCGGATGTTCTACGTAGCACGATCAGCGTTAACATGGACAATGTTTTAAAAAATTTATGAATTTTTAATTATTATTTTTTCTTTTTCTTTTTTAATTATGGGTTGGCGAGGTCATTAGCCATAGGCGAGGGTGTTGTGACCTTTGCTGGCCACAAGTTTGTCTCGATCTAGGCGAGGGCGTGCGAACGATGTGACGCCCTTGCATTTATGGCCGGTGAGGGCACAGAGGCCCTTGGCTGTGGCCAACGAGGGTAGCGATTCCCTCACCTGGAATAGGCAAGGGTCATTGGCCCTCACTTGTCATCAACGAACAATGGCCCAGATCTGAAAAAAAAAAGAAAAAGAAAAAAGAAGTGAAAAAATAAAAACCTTTAAAAAATAAAAAAATAATAACATTTTGCATAATTTGTCTATGTCAGAGTTGACTGTGCCACGTAGGATAGCCGACGTCCACGTTAGTGATTTTCGATCAAAGTTCGTCATAAGGACTGCACTGATAAATTGTCAAAATATTTATGACTAAATTTGCTAAATTGAAAGGTTTAGGATTGAATTGAATGTTGTACAATAGGTTTAGGAGTTTTTTTTGGTAATTTCCTTCTCAAATTTAACATGCGGATTGTCAAGGATTTTTTTTTTAACTTATTGAAAGTCGGTAACTTCAAGAAAAGTTTGCAAGTTACCAGACAAATGGCTAATCCGAAGTTGACAAAGCAAATATTGGTAAATTATACATTACAAAAAAAAAAGGAAAAAAAGTGGGAAAACAATGAGATCGAGCGACGTAGATGAACATCGGTTGCACAAGATTTCGTATTCATCCTCCTCTTTCGAAGCCCTTTTGCAAACTTAGTACGAGAAGACCAGAACGGACATCATTTTCCCATTTAAGGATGTTTCAGCTTCATGAGTAAACTCTTTGGGGGACGCAATCTTCTTCGCGACCGAGATGCTCTTGGGAAGGTAAGAAAAGCTGGTACTTGGCATTGACGTTATGACGAGGAGACGTGCTTATTAAGTATGATTTACCGGCTAGAAGGGGTAAAGAAAGGCGCGTTTGTTGATGGAAAGGGCCGGATTTGGGTGTCCATTGGTTTTTGACGTTGTATTTCTCGTACCTTTTTCGATGGCCAATTTTTAGGATAGGCCGACTCGTCGATCACATGCGGATCATCGATGCGAGCAGATGACACGCACATTGCTATCAAAGTCGTCGAAGCGAAAGTTTGGCGCCGAAACACTGCGTAGAAAAATCGAAATTGTAAGCTTGGAAGCAAAAGGAAACGTGGACGTAGACATGCGTGGTCTATATGTGCTTCTTGCTCGCTCAATTCCCTCGGACTATATGGTCTTTTACTTTCACAAGATGATAATACTCCATTTTCCTTCTCCATAATGTACCTGGATCTCCTATCCGTTTCGGAGGAGTTTTATTCGCAATTTTAGTCATAAAAAATCACTTCACAAGCCAAATCATTCTGGTGCGAGGCCATCTCAAAGTCAATGTGCTAGAAATCTTTTGGAGTAACTCGATGCCCGGACATGCAGGGAAAACTCTGCCATGTATGCTCTTATGTATGCGGCGCTCACTTTGATGTCATAACTTTTCATCGGATTATTTGAGTGTCATAGTTTTTTCATCAATCAAAATCTGATTTCTTACGAGAAGATCCAACTTTAAAGCTTAAATCGATAGGTGGAGGGAGATGACATGTATATAATAAGCATATAAATCTCGACCATGAGTGAATTATTTACTAATTAAACGAACCATAACCTAGAGAATTATGTCAAGGTCTTTCTCATAGCGGAATTGTATAGTATGAAATAACATAAAAATATTAATATCCGAATTGATACAAATCGATTTGCATGTTAATTAATGAATAAGGGGAGCTATTCCGATAATGTCTGATCATATTCTTTTCCTAAAATAACAAAATCGATGCCACTCTCCCATCTGTGCTGGCATTTAGTTAACTTCCATTATTCCGCCCAAACAGATTTGCTTCCTTTGCAAGACATATTAGTAAGTATAAATAGACAAAAAAAAAAACCCTAGAGGAGTCCACAAAACACAGAGTTGAGTTAGAGAGGGGGAAAAAGGAAAATGAAGAGTGGTGGTGTAAAATGTCTGTGGATGATCTTGCTGATAGTTCTGGCGCTGGGGCTAATTTTCCTCCCTGCTACTGAGGCGAGAGCGCTCGTCACGAGGGAACTCCGGAGTCTCGTGAAGGCTGAAGGAAAGTCTTTCCGTTTCCACGTGCTTCCCAAAGGATCAGTAGTCCCTCCTTCTGGACCCAGTCGCCGGACAAGCTCGTCTCCGCCGCCGCCGCCGATCTTCACGGATTGAGATGCGGCATCGGGGAAACACACATGCCGGAAGCCAACTGCGGTCAGAGCTCTTGGGTGGTTAGCGTATGTGAATAAATGGTTCAAGGGGTGTCCCTCCAATCTCAGTCGCCGTGGCGTTTCGTTTGTAGTTCTGTCGTGCTGTGTTTGTGAGCAGCAAAACATTTTATGTCGTTATATTTCAGTCAGATGATGAGTTTTGAAGTATTTTTAAATTTCTAAATCTCTTGACCTGCAAATACGAATTGATGTCCGGTTTCTAGGTGACGTTCAATTTCTCAGCTATTGATTTCTTCAGGTGGGTGTTGATGGTTCATCTCTTCCTCTTAAGGCTGTCAATTCCTAATTAATATTACGCCCAATTCATCAATTTCCTTTTTCATACGTTCTTCAAATTCTCGTGATAACGAATTATAACATCATTTGAGTAGTTATTCATTTAATTTTGGAAAGTATAATACGCCTATGTCATTTTACGTGGAAACAATTCTAATTTGGCAATCAATTGCATGATTTAGTATCAAGTTCTTGTGATAACAACTTATAAAATACCGGGTCGTTTCGTTTAATTTCGGAAAGTATAATATGCCTGCGTCATTTTAAGTGGAAACAACTCTATTTTGGCAATCCATTGCACGATTTAGTATACTCTAAATGTGGAGTAAAGATGCTACTCACTGTTCTCCAAAGAAATAAATGAAATCTTGAATTTTTAGATGACGCAATCTATAAATATTCATGTTACTGATAGTATTCATAATATGTTACCAACAGTCAAATGAATTTTTGTACTTATCTATGTCTTATTTTATAGTTCCTAAAAGAAGATCATTTGTATCATTTCTAACAATAATAAACATAATGCCGCAATAAACCTCTAACTTGTATTATTAACAAAGAATGTGGTAGAGGAAAAATAGGGAAAATCGTCCAAAAAGTACCTTAGTTTTAAGGAAGCTGCTACCCTGACAGTTCGACAGTACTGTCATTATTTCTGACCCTATAATTTTCCAATCGATGAGTGCTTTATGCAAAAATACGCGGTAATTGTGTATGGATCTAAGATAAATAATAACTGACAAACTGTTAGGGAATCATTTTCTTTAGTTTTAAACCTTTTAATTGTGCTAATTTAGTATTCTGACAATTTGCCATTTCAGTCTTTCTAGCCAGCTTTAGTCGAAAAATTGAATTGACTGTCGTACAATAAGTCTATATACAACTACTAGTAGAAAATGATTATCAGTAACTGTGGGCATTGACAAATTTTCTTTGATATTAAGTTTAATGAATTCGGATTAACATGAATTAAATTAAGAATCCTCACTTTTGTTTAATGCTCGTGCTTCTTTGGATAAAAACAGCACTCGCTTCAAATCGTTTGCACTAAAAGCTTGAGTCTGCTTTCACGGGAGCAAATCAATCAATTCCGTGCACAAGTTCTCTACTAGATTTATAATATCTACGACAACCACGTTTTTATCAAGACTAGTACGGGACCAGGTGCATTACACATGGCTTAATGTTATGGGATGTCTAGGAAAAGAATCACAATAATAATGGGAATGTTAATCCTAAGTTTTTGGACTATATTTTATTTCTCCTCATTCTTATTTCAATAGTTGACGCAAAAGAACGATTAATTCTTGGTTGATGTCGATGAATAGCAAGCATGGTCAATGGGAGCAAAATTAGTCGAAGTAGAGGTCAAAAACTATCGGGCGAGGAAGACTGATCCATCGTGCAAGATGTTGATGAAGTCGAAAATGAGAGCTTTTACTTACGAGGCAACAATTTGAAGAAGATCGACCGACAAAGTCATTGACCACAAACACGTGTTAAAGTAATGCCATTGATGAACAAACTTAAGGTATGTCACTACATCAGACGAAAGCGATGAATCAATTCTCGCATATGAGTGCCTACACTTACAATCTAGGAATTGTAATTTCACCAGAATAATTGTCGTCTACACTAAAAATCTCGGAATTAGTGGAACATAAAAGCCCCCCGTTCGTAATTTCTTTACCCAAAAAAAAAAAAAAAAGCCCCCGCCATAATCCTTTGTGAACTCACTCACACAACCATGTGAACCATTCCCACAAAATTTGTTCCTTGCACATTTATTTTCCTCTTCAAGTTTCCCACAAATTACTGACGAAATAAAAAAAGTTTCCTGCAAATTCACCTTCCCAACACTTTAAATTTTGTGTACCATTGACTTTCTCACAACCTTTAATACACAGTACCTGCATTTCAATCGCTTTGCCTTTACACACGTTTATTTTCTTGTCCCAAATCAACCAAAAATTTATCCTTAATTCTAAAATTTTCACAATTGTAGGACTTTTTTTGGTAATTTTCCTTTTTCATTATAAACATTTTGTACCACAATCTATCGGATTATGCAATTACCATATTAACTTTGCAGTTCTTTCCATGAAGAAGTTAATAAATATACATTCTTATGCGTTATGTAGAGCTTTTGTTTGTTCAATTTTACTTGATTTTTAACATAGTAGACGTATTTATTTTGAGACAATTTCCTTGTTCAGTAATTGGAGCTCCACAACTTCTCTGTTACTTCATTTAGTATAAAATAACCTTATATCAAATCGACTGAAATTCCAAAACATATTCTGAAACATGTAAGAAAAAATTGGATTTGAATTTACTTTTAAACTAAGTTTATCAGTCAATGTTGCAAACTCTTTGTGTGTCTAATAAGCAGATTAAATTGCAAAAAAATAAAATAAATAAAAAATAAGCAGATTAAAAAAGGACCATGGGACAATATGACCATGAATGGTTTTTTTTAAACAAACATAGGACATATCATCTTTAAAAATTTTATTATGTTTATTTCATTATTCAAATTGAGAAAATATTACTAAAAAACAAAAGACACTCTGTTCATGATTGAGTATTCAGAGCATAGCTCTGTTTTCTGCGCAAAAAGATAATGAATAATTTGGAAGATAATTTCCTGAAAATATTTACTTGTATTGTTTGAAATAATTAGTCAATAAAAAAATTTCCTCATTATAGATAACTATGTATGTTTAAACATTTTCATAAAGAATGAAAATATTTTTATTTCATTTAATTTTTTAAGCGATATAAGCAATTGGTTACATAAAAATGTGAGGATTTTTTTTTTGTTTTTTTTTTGTTTGGAATATTTTATTAGCACTTGAACCTCCTATTTAACAAAAATATTCCCATTTAACTTTGTGCTTGTGCTTGCCATAGCTAGAGGTGTAAATATGAGTTCAAAACTCATATTTAACCCACTTCATTAAAATGGGTCAAATATGGGTTAGTCAAATTTTATAACATGTGAATAAAAAAAATTAGAAAATGGCTGTTAACGGGTTAGCCTAATTATATGTGGATTGTAAATAGGTTAGTCTTCCAACTCATTTAACATAAATAATAAGTAAAAAAAGAAATAAAAATTGAAAATTATAAAAACTGTTAATGTCACCCCCACAGACCACCACCTGTCAGCCCACCACCATTGTCGTCCGCAGCTGCTGTGTGACATTCCGAATTTCGACCCTTTTCGAGGCTATTGAATGGAAAGATATCGATCGGTGTATTTTAGTGGTATTTCGCTTGGAACTGGCCACTCTCGAGTTAACTAACCGAAAGAGAAAGACTAACGTGGAGTTGGGTATGTGGACCTGGGAAATTCGAATAAGAAATGACACTATTACCATAAGGATTGTCGATAGGACAATTTGGGTCAGCAGAGATCGATCTAGGAACGATCATGGAATACATTGCTAGCGTTATATGTTGGGACGCGGGTGATTCCGCCTAACCAATGTGTAATTTATGATAATTTCCTAAATCGGATACCGATAATCAGGACCGCGGGAACTCGTGATAGACCCTCGCAATCACATGACAACCAAAGTAGCCACGACTTGAAAAATCCCAAGGTCGATACGCATAGCGCCTGTAAGAGTCGCCCGTTAGTTTAAGATAAACTGGAATTATAGTCGACGAGAACTCGACACGAATTGGACCTTGAAAGTGGGTATCGGACATTAAGGAATTCCGACATTAAAAAATGAATTAGATGCCGCCTTATCGAGGGTAATTAAGATCATGACTCACCTCATAAGATTGAAAAAGTGAAATTTTGGATGGTAAGTGGGAAATTAATTTTTCTTGCCCGTAAGAAGACACCCTTCCTTTAAGATAAGCCAAGGGAATTTTGGTCAATTGCCTCTCCCCCATTGGTGGTAAAAAATGCGAGTGCTTAATGGTCTTTTGAGCACCAAGATTTTTTGTGAGGAAAAGACAAGACCATTAATTGCATTAGTCAAATCTCACTTGCCTAATCTAAGCCTAGTCTATGACAACCATTAGCTCTCTCTCTCTCTCTCTTCCTTTGGCTTGAAGGATAAGCCAATCTCTTCTTCCTTCTCCTCCATTTGGCCGAGCAACCCCCCTTCTTCTTCAAACTCTCTCTCTCTCGTTGCTCAGCTCACTACCCTGCTTCGGTACCTTCACTGTTCCAGCCATAACTTTATCGTCCAACTTTGGATGGAGACGATACACCCACCATTAGAAAGCTCTTTCTCTTGCAGTTCCAACAAGGCATTATGAGACTAAATCCATCTAGCCGTTTGTCCCATAAAGCCGTTTGAGTGAAGAAAGGTCGCTGCCCGACCCTGTTCTGACCCGAGGAGCTTCATTTTGGAATTTCGGGCTTATTTTGGCTTCATTCTTGGTAAGACCACCTCTCAAGCCTTGTTAAGACATATATAATTGTGTTTGTGGGTTGGAGGATGGATTATATAGGGATTTAAGGGCTGATTCTCTTGTGTTTTTTCAGATGAGAACCGAACCTGTTCTGCCAAGTTTGGACCGTGACTTTCAAGGGGGATTTCATGGAGTTTTGCTTGCTCAATCCTTGGTAAGTCAACTCTCAATCTTAGTTTAACATGTTAAGAGAAGAATGGTTGATGATTAGTGAGAATTTGATAGGATTAAATAGCCGTTTGAGACGTATTTGCTTGAACCGAACAGATTGGTGCACACGGATTGAACCGTGAACTTAGGAGTGATTTATGGACTGATTTTGCTTGAAACTAAAGGGTGGATGTCCCTAAATCTAAGCTTGACATGTTAGTGAGCTATTGGTTGAAGTTTGGGGAGAATTTGATGGAATTTAGTGGTTGATTCTTACTTAGATCTCCAAGAGGACCAAGCTGTCCATTCCCTAACCAGTTCTGGCCGTGAGATCCAATGAGGCTTTTGTGGACTTTAGCTAGCTCATTTTCTTGATAAGTTGATCCTAAATCTTTATTAGGATGTTGGGTTACTAATAGACGGAGTTTGGACTTGATTGGAGTGGTTATACAGGCTAATTTTTGTGAGAGGCTTGAAGAACCCAAATCTGTCCCCCTTTGAGAATTGGTATTACTTGACTTGTTCTTGCTTGAAAATCATGTGCTTGAGGAGTCCCACTTTATCGTGAATGAATGTTTTAAATGGCCAGTTGATCATGGAGTTGAAAAGCCGAAAGTTTCCATCGAAAGAATTGACAAAGTTTGAAATTATGAATTGATCGGGTTCATTAAATTGTCTGAGGCTTTACTTGAAATTTCATGTGCTTGACTGAGAAATTTTAATGACGTGGAATATATTTCGTCCAGTTGAGGAACGTTGGAAATGAATGCCTTGAGTTGATCTTCAATTGAAAAACAAGCCATGAGTTATTTTTAAATGAAAAATTGAGGCTATTTATACAACTGGTTTTTTTTTTTTATGAATAAATGGCGTGTGGGATCGCCGAGGAAATTATAAGTGCACTGGTGTGTGAGATCGCCAGGAAAAATTATAAGTGCACGGGCGTGTGGGATCGCCGATGGCGTCTACGATCGCCAAGGATTATGAATTTGGCCATTGCGTCGGGAGGGAATTACTCTCATTTGACCTGACGAGGTCGTGCGGCTAGAGAGTCCCATATTGACATGATTCATCTCGATTGAAAATGGGCGTCGAGAGTCGTATGGTGACCGAATCATCTCTAGCTCCGGATGCGAGAGTCTCATATGGACTGACGAGTCATATGATTGACCGAATCATCTTGCAGCCCAAGATGGGCGGCCTAGGATGGGCGGATATGGAAAGATCTGTTTTCTGGAAAAATCAAGAATGATTTTGAGAAATTGAATATGCCTCATGTTTTGAAGATTTGCCTCAAGTATGGAAGATGCCTCGCGAGTTTGAAAATGCCTCATGATTGAAAAGTTGGCCTTGAGTGTACGTTTGTGATTGGAAAAAAAAAAACCCTGCCACTGTACGAAGCTCAATTTTACTCATGAACTTTTGTAATGGAAATGAGTCATTTTTTGGAATATCGACATACCATGTTTTAAACGATACCTTGTTTTTTCCATGCCAAAGATTTTATCCCAAAATACCCGGTTTTCAAAAGTGACTGGACGTATTAGAATGTTTAAATATTGAACCACGTGTTCTTTTAACGGCTTAAGCTTTTAGAGCAGTTGGCAAGTGGTCCTATCAAATCTTTCATGGTATTGTCGCGACCCGTCCGGAAGTGGACGCGGCTAATGGATTACCGATCGCGGGTCTTGGATCGGCCCGAGCCCTCCCAGGCCCATACCAAATCGCGGCGAGAGTATTTTTTAAAGGATTCGACGATAAGAGTCGATCGCTTTCGACCTTCAGTGTGGTTGTGGTGGCATGTGCAAATTGTGCATGCATTTGGAGTCGCCACCGGTCTTTCTTGGAGGGTAGACCGGAAACCTTACTGATCGATTGGGAGAGATCGATCAGTTCTGCAGAACCAGAGATTTTGGGTTCAGGGACTTGGTTACGTTGGTGTCATTACCAACGCCCCTTCAGTACCTAACGCGAGTGATGTTCCTAGCTAAGAGTTCATGCAGGCGCAAGTTCGGGTGAGGTAGGTTTAATTCAGGGTTTCATGCAGATTGGAAGACTATTCCTATCAATCACAATCAATTTAAATGAAAGCGCAATCAAGTGCATAAATAAATCACATCAATGCACGTCAATTCACATCACATGGCCTCCTAGTATAGCCATTAAGGGCTTAGGGAAGACGTGATTTAGGGCCGAGGTAAAATGGGAAGATTTGGAGGCGATTTAGCCCGGAGGGCAAAATCGTCAATTTTTGGAAGACGATTCGCCCAAAGGGCGAAATCATCATTTTTAAGAATGATCGGGTTCAAAACACCCGGGATGAGTCTTGGCCAATTGATTGTGGTCATTTCCTATTTTTTGGGATTTTTCTAGAATTCTTAGAATTTTTTTTGGAAGACGGTTTGCCGGAAGGGCAAAACCGTCATTTTTGAAAAGATCGAGGTCCGAAAGACCCGAAACAGGTTGTGGCCAGTTGAATATGACCATTTCCTATTTTCTGGAATTTTTTTAGAATTTTTCTGAATTTTCCGAATTTTTTTGAATTTTTTATGATTTTCTATTTTTTTTATTGATTTTTGAATTTATTATTATTTTTTTTATTATTTTCTGGATTTTTTAATATTAAAAAATATTTTCCGGGCCGGGTTTGGACCCGACCCACGCCTCGCGGGCGCCCGGCCCGACCCTACGGGTCGAAACCGGCCTATTGAAACGACACCGTTTTTTTTATTTTTGGAGACTTTTTCAATTTTTTTTATCAATTTTTATATTATCCGAAAATCCTACAGATCAGACGGTCCACAAGGCGCCACGTGGCTGAACCACGGCCGTTCGATCAGAACAGTTTTATTTTATAAATTTGAAAATTAAACCTCATCCGACGGATCAGAACGTGCCACGTGTCGGACTCTGGTGCGTCCGATCTTGAGCATGATCGGACGATCCACAGGGCGCCACTTGGCGAAATACCGACCATCGGATCTAAATTTTTTTATTTATCCGAAATTCATTTATTTAATCTGAAAATCATTTTTTTATTTTTTAAAAATCCAGGATCGTGACACGTGGCGGAACCACGGCCGTCCGATCCTGGTTTTGATTTCACCGGCCCGGACCCACCTCGCTGACGTGGCTGCCTACGTGGCATGCCACGTCAGCCTTTGACCGTTGACCGGCCGGAGGGTCGCCGGGGAAGATGATGAACAGTGAAAATTCCGGCGACCCTCGCCGGAATTCTCACCAGTCGCCGGAATTCTCACCGGAGACCCCAAATCGACGTGAAAATCACCGTTTCATATCCCGATTTTAACACCTATCAAACCCCCTCGAACCCCACATCCATATCCGACGAAAACATGACAGAAACCACGTCGGGAAACGACCGAATGGACACCGACCGAACCGGCGCCGGCGAAGAGTTTTCTCGAAATTTTTTTTATCGTTTTAAACCGATTCCATCCGTTCATACTTCCTCTAAACAAAGTTAGGAAGCTTACCTGAGCTTCTTTGGAGATCGGCGTCGACGCAGAGCCCTTCGCCTAGCTCTCGGGCCGGACCATAACCGGCGAACCTCCGAGCTCGTTTTTTGTTTTGTTTCAATGCAAAAAAATGGTACACGGAGCTCAGAGCCAGTTATAGCGAAGGTTTGAGGTGAGATTCGTGTGGAACGGGACCAGGAAAGGCACGACCGAGAGTTGTGATTTGCGAAACTCGTTCGAGCATTTCGTCGAACATGTGACGTGCATGAGAAAAAACGAAGTTCATGGGACGATACTGACCTGTTCGGGTGTCGCCGGTGGCCGCGGGAGCTTCAACGATGATCTGTGGGCGTAGCTAAAGGCCCAAAACCGTCGCTTGAACCAAGGTCTCCCCTGAACTCTCCTCATCCTCTCTCTCTCTCTCGGTCTCCATTTTTTTCTAAACCGAGCACCTCGCCCTCCTTTTTTTTCCCATGGCCGACCGGCCTTTTGTCCATTCACCCCCCATGGCCGTCGACCACTTGCCCTTTGTTCCCCACATTTGCTTCTTTTCTTTAAAATATGGCCGCGCACCACGGTTTGTCGCTCCCTGCTCCCCCCTTTTCTTCTTTTCGTTTTTGCGTCGTGCATGGGTCTGCAACTTTGTTGCAGACCCGGTTAGACCGGGTCGGGTCGGGCCTGACCCGACCGGCCCGGTTCGGCCAAATCTCCCAAATTGGGCCCCAAATTGACCTCTTTTTCATGAAATTGATGGCAAAATCGGATTCCTTGACATGTTTTCTATCAAATATGGGTATTTTCGTGAATCAATTGATTGAAATTCTGTGAAAACCCCAAATTGTCCCTAGGATCCGAAAGTTAATTTCGCCAAATCGAGGGCCTAAACGATCAAATTATTCAAAATTGAGGCCACCGATGTATTCATCATGATGAAAAATATATGACAGAGGTGTTTAATTTCAATGGGTATGGCCGTATGGAATTTAATTTCAAAAATTGTGAAACCGGGGACTAAATTGAAAGATTTTTATGCAATTAAGCTCTTTTGGTTAAAATTGATCAAATTGGAGGGCCAATCGACCTAATTGCACTTCAAGACTTTAGAATCCAATGTCATAGCTTATAAAAAGTGGAAATTGAAAATTAAAAGACTTGAAAACGAATTTTTGGGCTCGGTTCGGGTTTATGTTTGTTAAGGAACATAGTGACCCGAGCCGAATTTTTGAGATTTAAAGTGGCACACTTGAAGATGAAATTAAAAAACAATTATTGAATATTTTTGTGTATTTTTCTGACCACGAATGGTATTTTTCTGATTTTTTGGGTATTTTTATAATTAAATAAATTCGAAAAATATTATAAAATACCAAAAAATATTTTTTGTTCAAAATGGGTCCCCGAGGCTAGGCCAAGGCTTCCAAAGTTGATTTTGTGATTTTATGACCTTTTTTGATATTTTTAATTAATTTTAAAGAATAAAAATCACAATAATAAATGGTCAAAAATCAGGTGTCAACAGCTGCCCCTCTTTGAGAGGAATCTCGTTAGAGGTTTCTCTCAAAGATAACATGGCACCTGATTCCTAACCGACTCAACTGGGAAAATGAAAGAAGAAATGCTATGACATCGAATCCTTAAGACTCTTTGTTGAAAGCTCAAATTAATCTTCGGTTCACTCTAACATTTTAAACATGGGCTGGAGTGAGAGAGGTTTACCTGAAGCTCACCTGTCGGGTGCTGGTTGCGACAACTTTCAAGAAGATGCCTAGGACTCGTCATAGAAAATCCTAGGGAGATTAAGCTCTGACCTGTATGGTAGGTCATACCATTATGGGATTCCTAATTGGTAGGAACCTAAGGAAGGCGCATCCCCACGCTTTGGGATTTGCTAGAGATTTTGATCCGTATGGTGGATCGGACCTTTGTGTCGATGCTTATGGCGGTATTTACCAATGAGTTGACCCTTATGGCGGTTTCTACCATGAGTTGACCCTTCAGGCGGTTTCTACCTTGAGTTGACCCTTCAGACGGTATCTACCTTGATTTGACCCTTTAGGCGGTTTCTACCTTTGTTTGACCCTTCAGGCGGTATCTACCTTGAGTTGACCCTTCAGGCGGTATCTACCTTGATTTGACCCTTTATGCGGTTTCTACCTTTGTTTGACCCTTCAGGCGGTATCTACCTTGATTTGACCCTTCAGGCGGTATCTACCTTGGTTTGACCCTTCAGGCGGTTTCTACCTTTGAGTTGACCCTTCAGGCGGTATCTACCATGGTTTGACCCTTCAGGCGGTTTCTACCTTGGTTTGACCCTTCAGGCGGTTTCTACCTTTGAGTTGACCCTTCAGGCGGTATCTACCATGGTTTGACCCTTCAGGCGGTTTCTACCATATTTGACCCTTCAGGCGGTTTCTATCTTGAGTTGACCCTTCAGGCGGTATCTACCTTGGTTTGACCCTTCAGGCGGTTTCTACCATTGTGTTGACCCTTCAGGCGGTTTCTACCTTCATTTGACCCTTCAGGCGGTGTCTACCAATGAGTTGTTTTGAAAAAGGGGGTCTCATGACGAGGGTTCTCCACGTCCGATGAGATTGCTTGAATTTTGAAAAGGGGTCTCATGACGAGGGTTCTCCACGTCCGATGAGACTGCTTGATTTTGTTTAAAAGGGGTCCCGAGACGAGGGTTCTCCACGTCCAGCTAGGACTGTTTGATTTTTTTGAAAAGGGGTTCTATCCTCATCCCTTCTTTTGAAAGATCCCGAAACTTGTCGGGAATTCAATTTTGAAGCAGTGAAAAATTTTATCTTGACAAAGCTTCACTTAAGTCTGTTGAGGCGATATTCTGGGAGATTAGTGTTTCCAACGGATCCTGCAGAAGTTCGAGCCTGAAAAAATTTTCTTCGCCAAGAAAACATTAGTAATCTTAGGGAAGAAGACGGTTGTCCATCTGACAAAACCGTATGATTTAAGTCTTAATCATGAAATGTGCGTTTTGATGCTTGAGGTTATCCAAAGCATTCTCGCAACATGCAAATGTGATCACAAATCCCTTGCACGGAAAATCTGGATCAAACAATTTAAAATTTCCAAAAAGAGTTCGTTCAAAACATCTATTGGAGAATTTCTCATCCAAGAGGGCTCCTCACCGCTCTGTGATAATGGTCTTTTGTAAGGAATGCGTTCAACTTCCTACTAACCTGTGCCTAGGTTTTAGGATCATTCGCAGCGCATACATTCTGATCGATCGGGAGGTCTTCCACGGACCGTAATGTCAGGCTTGGATATTGGCTTTCAAAGGGGACCCACTTTGGAGTCGAGGCCATTGAATGAAAGTCTTCACCATCTGCTCCGAGTTTACAAGTCAAGAACCCTGCAAAATGAGAGAGAAATAGTCTTGCTCGTACTTCTTCGAGCTAAGCTATATGTCAACCCAAGTGTCTTAGTCAGAGAAGACTCCTTCGGGGTCGTAACATTGGTAGGATTGGGGACAGAAAAAGGCTTATTTTTGGCCCAAAATTCTTGGAGAGTTTGACATTGGTGATCATTGCAGATTTGCTACCTGTCCTTTCTCTTTCGCGCCTTTATTCCGCGCTTGACACCATTTGGCGAGCAGCCTTTTTGGAATTTGGCTCCTTCGGGGATTTCCTCTTTTCCCATCTAGACTTTATTGTGGGTCAATCAAACAGCTTGCACGGGCATCAGCCTTGCTTTTACCAGGCACTTTGCTTTTTCTTGATGCCGGGATTTTTTCTCATTTTCATCTTCTCTTTTTTTTATTTTTCTTTTGAAATCCCATTTTTCTCATCCTCAAGAGATCACTTTAGACATATGATCGAAAATCTAAACATACTTTTACCATAAATCCAGGAATTTCTTTGTAATCCCTTAGTCTTAAGCTCTTCCGTTTCTAAAGTGATGCTGCATCCATCTTGAAATGTGCAATGATCACCAACGGGTTCATGAAACGAATTTGCAGGCTCGACTTGGCTGTGCAAAGGATAAACGTATGTGGGATAGAGAAATGAATGCTTCTCGTCATCCTATGGCACTTGGATTACCATATAAACAACACACGAAGATTAATGTTAGTCCGGGCAACAAAATTTCTAACCATTTCTCCTGATGCTGTTGGACTTACTTCTATTCTGCCCCGATGTGGGGTGGTTCTCGACAGGGCTGATAATGAAAACCTCCGTTCAAAGGGGTTATCAATGGTCACCTGTAGTATTTGGGAATATGAAACGAACGCCTCCGTCGTCCCAATCCATGTAATCGCTGCGAATGGTCCCTACCTCCGTAGGTACAGATTTTGCTATCCGATTCACTTCCCTCGTCTCTCAAGTGTATGTAGGATGTGTTTGGACTGGGCTCGCCTCTCTTTTGAGTAAACTTCCTTTTGAATGATGTGACAAATAATCATATTTGGAAAAATTCATTTCTTTCTTTCCCAAAATTTATCCATCGAGGGGATTTTGTGATGTATCGTGCATGTTTTATTCATGCTTTGGGCAACCTCCCGATTTAAATCATGAATATCGATGCATTGGAAAATCTTTATGCCGGCTGAAAGGATTCTGACATTTTTTATCTCCAGCTAACTGGGAAAAGGGATACTTACCTGTCCGTCGCAGCTGCGGATCCCTGCAAATGTAAAAGAAGCATATCATTGTAGGCTCACGAATTTTTCAAAAATCGAAACGATACATCCTACCCTTGGTCATGTACTCTAACGAGTAGTACATGGGATGTAAAAACTTGTTCGTCTACAAGGCGACTCCCCTGTCAAGGATAAACAATAAGTGTCAATTCATATTCCCAAATTCAAGACAAGTTGGGACGATACAACTTTACTCTTGATTTTCATCCCATTCTGATGTTGCGTATTGATATGAACAACATCTATCAAATCCGCATGTCCATTCTTGGAGTGTTTGCAACATCAATGGTTCAGCTGCCTCCGGTTGGGCAACGTCTGTTCTGTTATTTGAACAAATGGCCTCTTGAGTGATTTATCCACGTTTATCACCTGAGAAGGGAAAGAAAGGAGACATTACTTCGGTATTCGATTGAAGATCGTTTAGGAACGATACATCGTTTTACCAAATAGGTGGCTTCGCGGCCAAACGTATTCCGTATTGAAGGGGTAGATCCCATTACGCTCCGCGGGTGATAGTCATTGCTCGGGGAACTTGCTCCACGGATTAAGCGATTAATCCACGGCCCTCGGCTTGAAGATGCTCAAAGGGTGATGTTGACACTTGTCGCGACCCTCTCGAGGTTCGCCGTGGGCTCTCGAGGGCTAATGGGCCGTCCAGTCTGGTCGGACACAGGCCTCTCCCAAGGCCCGTTACCCAAATCGCAACGGAGGTATGCGTAGTCGACCTTCAGTGTGGTCTAGTGACATGTGCTAAGTGTGCATGCCATGGAGTCGCCACCAATCATTTTTTTGGAGGGTATGATTGGACCACCCTATTGAATAGTCGGGAGTTTCTATTCAATTCTACGATAACCAGAGAAATGGGTTCGGGGACTTAGTTACGTCAACTGTTAGAGTTGACGCCCTTTCGGTACCTAAGTTGATTGAATTTTTTGCAATTTTTCTCAATTTTTTTTTGAATTTTTCCTTAGTATTCACTTTTTTTGAATTTTTTTATTTGATTTTTTTTATTATAAATTTCCTGAAAATAAGTCCCAACTGAACGGTCCCTAACTCGCCACGTGGCGTCTCGGTGACAATCGAATCATTTTAATTGTTGTAAAATTCGAAATTTATTTCTTTTAATGTTAAAAATATTTTTTTTATTCTGAAAATCATCGGATCACGACACGTGGCTCATCTGCAACCATCCAATCTAGCATTTTTTTTTTGTTTTTATAGGACGCAACACAATGCAAAAAAAAAAATAATAATAAAGAAGATATTAAGTCATTATACAACATAAACATAAGCAAAGGAGATGGGATCCGGTGAATTTTACGACGTCGGAGTCCGTCGGTGCTCGTGCAACAATGTGTGGGGGGTATAAACCACCAGCAGGAGGCTCGGCCTTCCGATTCTGGGGTAGCACAATATAATTTACAGAAAATAAATAAATAAAACACCTTGGACACCAATAGGAGGCTTAGCCTTCCGATTCTGGGTCTTTTATGCGAAATATAGAAATGTTATGACATAAAGTAAATACACAGCAAATATTTAGACACCAACAGGAGGCTCGGCCTTCCGATTCTGGGTCTTTTATGCGAAATATAGAAATGCTATGACATAAAGTAAATACGCAGCAAATATTTAGACACCAACAGGAGGCTCGACCTTCCGATTCTGGGTCTTTTATGCGAAATATAGAAATGCTATGACATAAAGTAAATACGCAGCAAATATTTAGACACCAACAGGAGGCTCGGCCTTTCGATTCTGGGTCTTTTATGCGAAATATAGAAATGCTATGACATAAAGTAAATACACAGCAAATATTCAGCAACCTTAAAATTCCAGAACATAGCCTATCATCTTAGGAAGCCATCACCGAAAATTTCACCTTAAAAGGAGTCCAAATGAGTGAGATATGACCACAATACCTCAATTCGCTCGATTTTCGTCGACTGTTTTTCAAAAAATCACCATAATTTAACCAGACCTCGAAAATTCACGAAACCAACGGGAAATTGTTAAGGACATCTTAACTTAACCTGTGATGGTCAGAGGGAGGCGCAAAGGTCGCCGGAAGGGCTGATCGTGGAGGACGACGGCGGCGGCAGAAACTGGTCGTTACAGGGTCAGCAGCGACCTTTGCTCATTCAAACGGCTCCATCGGACGAATGGCTGGGCCAAATGAGCCTTATAATATATCCCTGGAAAGATAAGACGATAAGCTTTCTATTGGAGGTGGTTTCGCCTCGATCTGATATTGGACGACGGAGTTATGACCGGAACAGTGAGATGGTTCGGGAAAGGGAGAGGAGAGAGGAAGAAGAAAAAGAAGAAGAAGAAGAAGAGGAAGAGCCAGAGGAAGAGGAGGAGGGGGGAGATAAATAGGCAGCGGGAAGGAGAGAGGGAGTGGAGAGAGAGAGAGAGAGAAAGAGAAAAAAAAATATAATAATAATAAAATAATAAAATAATAAAATAAAAAAAGTAAAAATAAAATAAAATAACAAAAAGAGAAGACAAAATCATTAGTCCCCTTTTCCTTTTAAATGATGATGTTTCCCTCCTTTTCTTTTTAATCATTACTAATATTTTTGTCAAATTCAATTTTATGGTGATCAGAGAACACCTAAAATCAAACCTGAATTTTATTATTTATGAGGTTAGAAAATAGATAAAATAAAAATAAAAATACCGACTATTTTTATATATCTTTGTGACCTCAAATATTATTTTTCTTGATTTTCTTGATTTTCTTTTTCTTTCTTTTTCTTTTTTTTTTGTATTTTTCGAAAATATATATAAAAAAATGAAAATTATGAAAATTATTTTTTTGGTCAAAATGGTTCATTTAGCTTGGCTAAGGTCACCAAAATTGATTTTTCAATTTTTTCAACTTTTTATGGATTTTCTATGAATTTTCAAAATAAAAATAAAAATAAAAATAAAAAGTTGATCAAAATTTAGGTGTCAACAACACTCACGCACAATTAGTTCTAGATATTAATGAAAGATGTTCCTGTGTGAACCTTACAGTGCGATCAACAACATATTCAATAGGAGTGTTCTACCCCTTTCGTCTAAGCATTTTTCATCGAGTAACCATGCCTTGCATCAGACGTTTGGTCACCTGCCTTGCGTCACCACTGCGATGGCCCTCCGGCTCCAAATTGATCGAGCCAAAGATTGAACTCATCGCCAAGGAAATTGCTCGGGTCTTCGAGCCATTGATGTTCAAGTTGGGTATCAACAATTGTTGGGGGCAGATTTCCTTCATCGCCTTCATTGTGAGGGACTGGAGTCTTTGAGCTGGAACCTTCATCATTGCCCTGTTGGGGTCGAGACATACATTCCTGAAGAGTATTGATCCAAGTGTCCAACTCCTCATCAAGGAAATCGCCTGTTCTTTCTAGCCCTTGGTGCCCAGATTAGGTGTCGTCGACTGCAGGTGAGGGATTCCTCTCTTTGCTCTCGCCGTGAGCAATTTGATCCCTCGAATTGGGACTTCCTCCGATGACCGGCAGGTTTATATGTGCACTCTCTACCAATGCCAGATCCGCTTCAGGGACAGCATTAATGACTGATTCGCGCTCAAACTGAGGAATCTCTATGTGCTGGAACTGTGGCATATACTCTTGAGGAGTATTGAGATAGCTCGGCGGAGCATTCTGATTTGGGTTAGAGGAGTCGCTGACACGACTGCTAGTCCCGTCATTGCTGAAACACGGTTGGGTGCTCTTGGCTTTCCAATCATCATGGTTGTAACTCTGCCCAGCACTTGAGCTCCAACTGGCTTTATGATGGTTTAACGCTATCCTTCCATCCCTTAGCAATCTCCTATAGTACTTGAGGTGAGACTCAACGTTAATTCTAGAGAGCCCCGGCACATTCATAATCTCGAGTATGCGTAGTGGGCTAGCCGAATCAACTCCCAGCTCTCGAATTGCATCAACAAATCTGGTGTGAAGTTCATAGGTCCAGTAAAACCTTGTTCTCTTATCACCCAAAATATCGTCAATACTTTGGTAGCTATTCTCTACGGGATCTAGTCGTTTCAAAAGTTGTCCAGGGAGGGACTCACCGACTTTGGATTGGCTGGTTGCGACAGCGAGTTCGTCATTGAGAGAACTCCCCCTGTGATGATTCATATCCCATTTCTCAGAGGATGTTGGTGTTGATCCTATGGTGTTGACTTGCTCATGCAGATCTCCGGCGGTATCTGGCTGTGTCGGAAAATGCTGTGGAGAATACGGTAACAGCTGAGCGTTATTCGTCAACAGGGATGGTTCATCGAGGAACACCTCGCCGAGGACAACAGGATTACCACAATTAAGGCAGGTGGCCTTGGTCAGAGCTTCCTTATATCTCGCGCTTTCAGCTTTCAGCTTCTCATTCTCCTCCTTCAGGACCAGTAACTCATGGTCTGCGTATTGCTGTTTCACCCGGGTTCGTTTGTTGGCGAACCAAAACTTGACCTTCGAAAGCTCCAATCCTATCTTTCGGCTCAACTCCATTTTCTGTTGTCTGCTTGGAGTGGGGCATTCATTGAAGAAAGCTTCGAGCTCTCGGATTTGGCCTGGAGTGTGGCGTTGTAGTTGCTTCCTTTTCCGACTCCGGTCATCATTGTATACTCCTTCTTCGTAGCTGAAACCTAGAATTTCATCGCTAGAGGAGTCAGTCTCCATGGCTTTCGGGCAGTATTCAGCTCCAGGATCTTCGAAGTCTCCCAGCAGTTCGTGCTCAGAAATGTCCAGGTCGGGCGTTTCTAGCAGATGGGAATAGCTTTTAAACATGATGGATCGGAGTATCTCGGGCTGATCTAGTTCACTCAGCTTTCTCAATTCGCTCTTACGTGTTTGCTCACTCTAGAAATTTTCTCAAGTGATTGTGCGTGTCCTGGAACCATCCTTCAGGCTGCATATGAAGACCAGCAAGCAAGCGCTCCTCCCGAGACCCTGCAATTACTCATCGTCTGTATTCCCCTTTCTTTTTCCTCGTGATAGGATCACAAACTCTCTTGCATTGATTCGGTTTCATCGAGTATTGCGTTCGTCCCCTAGTTCAGTCTTCAAAGTGGTGGGTCTACAATCTTTCGGCGCCTTTTATGATTTGCTAGGCCCGAGAACGTGGGGAGCAGCGGTGGACCCGCAATTAATGACTCCGTTTAATTCATTTAGCTCCATGGGAATTAACGCTATGATCTTCTCTCAACCCCTTTTCATCGTTCAAACGAAAGTGGCATTTTCCCTGTGCATGCTGTTACTCTTCATTTCAGCATCCCGAGCGCTTGGTGAGGAATGAGTTCGTGGCCACTCAAAATTTTAAAGAGCGTCTCTGGTTTCAGACTTAATCTAACAAGGGATCATCACAATTGAGCATGACGATGTTCGTCGATAGCGTTGGTTTTAATATAGAATTAACTATAGTCATTAAAGAAAAATGTTCCCGTAGGAACTTTACAACGGATAAAATGAGTGATCTACTCGTGAACAAGTTCTTCTTTCTATGGGTGTTCGTAGTGACCGACCTATCGTGCCCCGAGTCAGGTGCTAGATCATGGCTGTCCAAGCATGCCAGCTTCCCACTGATTGAACAAGGCATCGAGCCCCTCATCGAAGAAATCGTCTGTCGTGGGTTGACCAGCGGCAGGCAGAGCACCAGCCGACTGCTGCTCGAATGGAGGAGTGCGCACTCGTTGTACTTGTGACACGCGCTCTTGAGAAGTGTTGAAATGGCCCGGGAGGACATTCTGATCAGCTTTCAGTTTGCCGGTGGTCGGGTTGCTAGCTTGATTGATGCTTAGATTTGGCCGGGTATCTCTTGATGCCTGAGCATTACAATGGCGGTCGCCCCTAGCTTTTGAGCTCGAGACGGATTCCTCCCGGTTTAGCTCCGCTCGACGTTGTTTTAATAGCTTTCTGTAGGCAGCAAGGTGATTCCTGACCAGTTCCTTACTAAGCCCCGGTACATTCATGGCCTTAAATATGCGCGTCGGAGTTGCTGAATCGATCCCCATTTGGTGAACCACGTCTAGGAATCTGGAATGCAGTTCAGGGATGTCGCGACCCTCTTGAGGTTGTCGGGCTCTCGAGGGCTAATGGGCCGTCCTGTCTGGTCGGACGCGGGCCTCTCCCAAGGCCCATTACCCAAATCGCAACGGAGGTATGCGTGATCGACTTTCAGTGTGGTCTAGTGACATGTGCTAAGTGTGCATGCCATGGAGTCGCCACCAATCATTTTTTTAGGGTATGATTGGACCACCCAATCGAATAGTTGGGAGTTTCTATTCAATTCTGCGAGAACCAGAGAAATGGTTTCGGGGACTTAGTTACACCAACTGTCAGAGTTGACGCCCTTTCGGTACCTAAGTTGACTGAATTTTCTAGCCTGAGATTCATGCGGATGAGTAAGGTATGAACCCTAAATCTAGAAATTCATGTAGATAGGAATGATTATCCTAGCAATCACAATCAGTAATAAAATGCCCAACTCAAGGAATCTAGATATGCAAATAAATCACATGGCATTCCTAGTAAGGTCCTATTTATCAATCACAGCTCAAGAATGATTTAGCTGTCCTAGCCATTCTACACACGATCTAACCTAAGAAAAGCATTAGGAAGCATCGAAGGAGTTCGAGAGTACTCACATGGGGTTCGCCGTGCCCTGGTTTGGTCTTGGACGAGCTATCGAGCTCATGCCGACCCGATTATATTTGGGGATCCACTCGGCGTTTTACACCATGAAATCATGTGAAATAAAAACGAAAATATTCAGCAAGGGGAATTTATTGTAGATGGTGGTCGATCTAATTGGACGTCAAGACTAAAAAATATGTAGAAATTTACAAATTAAAATTCTCGAATGACATTTTTTTGCCAAATTCAACTCTATGCGTCGTGAAGAAACACATGCAATTGAACTTGAATTTTGACTATTTATGAGTTCAAAATGAAAAGGAAATTAAAATAAAAATATTGACTATTTTTCTATATTTTTACGACATCGAACGCTATTTTTCTTCATTTTTCATGTATTTTTCTATTTTTGGAAAATATTAAAAAATATGACAAATTATTTTTTTTTATCAAAAATGGTTCCTTTAGCTTGGTCAAGGCTACCAAAGATGATTTTTTAATTTTTTTAACTTTTTATAGATTTTTTATGAATTTTTAAAAAATAAACTATGAAAGACTGATCAAAAATCAGGTGTCAACAGCTGCCCCTCTTTGAGAGGAATTTCGTCAGAGGTTTCTCTCAAAGACAAGGTGACACCTGTGTTCCGATCGACTCGACTGGGAAAAGAAAAGAAATCATGACATCCAATTTTCATGTTCATCAATGTGTGCTTTTCCTTAAAAAGATATGTGCTCATTCAATTCCCTGATATGATGTAAGAAAGTTAAGGAGCAGATAGACTTCCCTGCCCCTTACCTGTCGAATGCTTGCGGCATTTTCTGTGTCTGATGGGTTCAAGTAGATTCCTAAGGACTTGTCATCGGAGTGTCTTGGGGATGTTAAGCTCTGACCTGTATGGTAGGTCAAACCATAATGGGATTCCTAACTGATAGGAACCTAAGGAAGACGCATCCCACATTTGGGAATTTGCCAAGGGTTTTGATCCGTGTGGTGGACTAAACTAGAAATGGCTTGCCTAATGTAAGGCTTATTAGGGAAAACGAATCCTCCTGCGTTCGGGATTCATCAAGGTTTTGATCCGTATGGTGGATTGGACCATTGGGTTGATCCTTCAGGCGGTCTCTACCAGTCCTTTGACCCTTCAGGCGGTTTCTACCATTCATTGACCCTTCATGCGGTTTCTACCATTGGTTGACCCTTCAGGCGATTTCTACCATACATTGACCCTTCAGGCGGTTTCTACCATTGTTTTGACCCTTCATGCGGTTTCTACCATACATTGACCCTTCAGGCGGTTTCTACCATTGTGTTGACCCTTCAGGCGGTTTCTACCATTGATTGACCCTTCAGGCGGTTTCTACCATTGAGTTGACCCTTCAGGCGGTTTCTACCATTTATGAGATTCCAAATTGATATGAATCAAAGGATGACGTACCCGCTCTTCGGGGCTAGTCGGAGACTCGATCATTCTGTGGATCGGTCTTAGAAAAGATTTGCCTACTAAAAGGCTTCACCTAAGGATGACGCACCCAGTCTTTGGGGCGGCCAAAAGTCCTGCAGAAAGCTTAGACCTGAAAAAATTTTCCTCGCCAAGAAGATATTAGTAATCTTTGGGAAGACAATAATTGTCTAACTGACAAAATTCTACGACTTAAGTTTTAGTCATGAAATGTGCATTTTGATTGCTGGAGGTTATCCAAAACATTCCTACCATATACAGATGTGATCATAAATTCCTTGCACGGAAACTCTAGATCAAACAATTTGAAAATTTCAAAAAGAGTTTGCTCAAAACATCCATTGGAGTATTTCTCATCCAAGAAGGCTCCTCACTGCTCTGTGATAATGATCTTTAATAGGAAAAGTGCTCAATTTCCTACCGACCTGTGCCTGGGTTTCAGGATCATTCGCAACGCATACATTTCGACCGATCAGGAGGTCTTTCACGGGACCGTAGTGTTAGGCTTGGATATCGGTTTCCAAGGGGGACTCACTTTTGAGTCAATGCCGTTGAACGAAATTTTTCACTATCTGCTCCGGGTTTACAAGTCAAGAACCCTGTAAAATGAGAAAGAAATAGTCTTGCTCGTACTTCTTTGAGCTAAGTTATACATTAACCCAAGTGTCTTAGTCAGATAAGACTACTTCAGGGTTGTAACATTGGAAGGATTGGGGACCGAAAAAGGCTTATTTTTTGCCCAGAAATTGTGAAGGGTTTGACATTGGTGATCATTGCAAATTTGCCACATGTCCTTCGAAGAACATCTCCATTTCTTGAAGTGTACACTCCTCTTTTAGAGCGCACAAGGATGTTTAAAAGCGTCTCTTGTTACATTAAGAGATCGTCTGTTTGTGTGTTTGCAATTTGAGCACGACATCATTTGGAGAGTAGTCATCTTGATCTAACTCCTTTGCAGGGTCTTTTCATCGTCTCTCTAGACTTTACTGGGGATATTTTGAATAGACATCAGCCTCGCTTTTTACCAGGCACTTTGCTTTTTCTTGATGTCTAGGGATTTTTCTTTTCCCCTTTTTTTTAATCCCGTGTTTTTCTTTTCTTTTGGAGCTAGGATTTTCGGCAATCATGCTAGATATGCAACTTAAACTTTGGCACGCTTCCATTCCTAGAGTGATGTTGCCTTTGCTTTGGAATATGCAATGATCACCAATAGGTTGATGAAATGAATTTGCTGGCTCAACTTGGTTGTGCAAAGGATAACAGTGTGTAGGATAGAGAAATGAATTATTCTCGTCATCCTATGATACTTGGATTATCATATAAACAACACACAAAGATTTATGTTAGTCCGAGCAAGAAAATTTCTAACCGTTTACTTTCTGATACTGTTGGACTAACCTTCATTTGCCCCAATGTGGGGTGGTTCTTGACAGGGTTGAGAATGAAAATCGCCGTTCAATGGGGTTCTCAATGGGCATCTGTAGTGTTTGGAATGAAGAAATAAATGCCTCTGTCATCTCGATCCATGTAATCGTTGCGAATGACCCTTATATCCATAGGTTAAGGTTTCGCTATCATTTCCAATCTCCTCATCTCTCAAGTGTGTATGGGACGTGTTTGGATTAGGCTCGCTTCTCTTATGAGAAAATACCCTTTTGAACAGTTCAAACGACTCTTGTTGGAAAAATTCATTTCATTTCATCAAGATTTATCCTTCAAAGGGATTTTATGATGCACCATACATGTGTAATTCATGTTCAGACAATCTCATGTTTTAAAACATGAATGTCAATGAAGTAAGAATTCTATGTCTTTTTAGATGTGAGAATCGAATTAATTCTGAAAGTTTTTAATCTCCAATGAATTGGGAAAAGGGATACTTACCTGCCCATCGAGGCTGGAGATCCTGGAGATATAAAAGGGATATGTCATTGTATATTCTAAAACTTTACAAAAATTGGAACGATACATCTTACCCTTGGTCATATGCTCCAACGAGTGTACAAGGGTTGTGAAAATCTGCACTTCACATAGTAACACAAGATTGTTGGGTGTTCTAAAGTTCTTTCGACTTCTTGGTTTTTGGAGAAAAATGAAACTTACATGTCTGCCCTGATGGCGAGCTCCTGCCAAGGATAAATATTAAGCATTATTTTGGGTTTCCAAATTCAAAACAAATTGGGACGATACTACTTTACTCTTGATTTGAATTCCATTCTGCATGCCAATGTGCGGATTGTAGAAGCCGGCCCTCAAGCTTGTGACCATGATTTCTTCGTCTGGTTGGGCAACGAATCCACCTCGAGGATTTACGTCGGAGGAGATTCATTCATCTTTTTGGGCGTGTTTCATGCACTGTTTTGTTATTTGAATGCATGGCTTCTTGGGTGCCTCATCTCTGTTCATCACCTGAGAGGAAAATGAGAGAACATTATCCCCGCATCTGATTGAAAATCATTTAGGAACGATACGTTCTTTTTACCAAATGGGTGGCTCCGCGGCCAAATGTGTTTTACATTGAAAGGATGGATTCCATTACGCTCTGCGGATGATAACTATCGCTTCGGGGACTTGCCCCACGGATCAAACGATGAATTTGATGTCTTCGGCTTCGACATGCTTTCCAGATGTAGGAATGGTTTGCCCCCATTTTCAGTGGAGATGGGTTTTGTCGAGTGGGCAAGATCAAAAACTCATCCTAGATTTGGCTTTAGTCGAAGGTTGAAATCCCGACCTTGGATAAGCGAATCATGATTCATCTCCTTCTGCTTCGGATTTGTCATTTGCGTGCTTCACATTTTACAATACCAACTTCGCCGCTTGATGAAAATGAATCGATGATTTTCGAATTGCCCCAAGTTCTATAGTCATCTACGTCGAATCTCTTTGAACTTCATCGGGTGATAGACAAACTGATAAAATGATTTTTCAATCCTGAGATCGAACTCCTGACGTTTCGTACCACTTCCAGTTCACTGACTACCAGGACAAAGCACTATTGGCGTCCCTAACTGGTTCGTTTTTTGTTATAAAATTCTTGAAGCAGTTAGCGACCCCCATCGAGAATGAAACAAGCTCAATTTAGAGTTCATAACGACTAAAGGTCCCTTAGAACGATACAGAGCTAACCGTCTTTGAGCTCGCTCGGGCTTTTGCTCGCATTTTCCTATGTGAAGCATTTAAATGTTTTTCTTCATGGCGTTCAATTGATTCGCCTCGACTCTAATCTAACAAGGGATTGTCGTACTCAAGCATGATGATGCTCGCAGGTAGTACTGATCGCTGCCCCAGATTAACTCTAGGCATTAAGGAAGATTATCTTGCATGGAAGACTTTATGACAGAAAGATTAATGATACATCCATTCACATGTGCCTAGTTCCCTTGAGGATTCTCGGTGATCATCCAGCTACACCATGAATCAGACATATAATCGTCATTTTGGATCATAACTTCATAAGTCCATCAGTTTTAAACTGATCGATCCAGATATGGAGCTCCTCATCAAGGAAATCTTTTGATTCTTCGAGCAACTGATATTCGGGTTGACCATCATCGCTTGGCGTTGAAGGATTCCTGTTTCTGTTGTGAGCGATCTGATTCTTCGAGCTAGAACCTTCGTCGTTGCTCGAGATTATAAGAGGATGATTGATCGGTTCACTATCAAAAGCACCTTCCATTTGGGAATGGGAGAAACAAAAATCCTCAAAGCATCCACCCGCTTGATCTTCCGAAATCATATGCCCAAGCCGGGCAGATCTTTGAACACTAGGCGCAATATGTTGATCGGGGATAGGAAGAGCACTAGCGAAAAGTTGCTGCTCAAACCAAGGAGTTCGTACCTGCTGAACTTGTGGCATATACTCTTGAGGGGTGCTGAGATGATTCGGGGGAATATTCTGATTAGCGCCCAAGTAGTCGATGGTGCTGCTACCAGCTTGGTCGGTGCCTAGATTCGGCAGGGTATTTCTTACTTCAGGGGCATTGTAGTTATAGCCATGCCTAGTGTTTAGGCACAAGTTGAGTTCTTTCAGGTTCAGTGTTGTGTGGCGTTGTCTTAGCGCCCTTCTGTAGCTCTTGAGGTGACTCGCGACTCCATCTTTAGTGAGTCATGGTATGTTCATGATCTCAAGTATGCGCGTTGGATATGCTGAGTTGATCCCTAGTTGTTGAACCGCACTAAGGAACTTGAGATGAAGCTCGGGGGACCAATTGACCCTCGTCTTCTTGCGACCCGGAACAGTGTTGACAACTTGGCTATTGCTCTCTGGCCTATTTCCAGTAGAATTTGATCGAGCCGGAAATTGTTGTGGAGGGAATTCATCAGCTTTGGATTGGTCGGTCGTGATAGTAAGCTCATCGTTAAGGAAACTCCAATCATGGTGACGCATATCACATCCTTTAGAAGGCATCGATATTGACTTCGTAGAATTGATTTGTTCATGCATATCTCCAACAAAATCCGATTGTATCGAAGATGGTTCGAGGGAGTGGGGTGGTGAATGAGCATTTTCAATCCTCATATAAGGCTTATCAAGGAACATTTCGCCGAGAGTGATAGGGCCACCGTAATTAAGGCAAGCGATAGTGCTGGGAGCTTTCTTATACCTCATGTTCTCCGCTCGAAGCTTTTCGTTTTCCTCCTTTAGAATCGCAAGTTCTTGACGTCTGTGTTGAGCCCTCAATTTGGCTCGCTTATTTTGAAACCAAAACTTGACCCTCAAAGGTTTCATCCCTAGCTTCTGGCCCAATTCATTTCTTTGTTTCATGTTCGGGAGAGGGCATTCACTAAAGAAAGCTTCAAGCTCTTGGATTTCATTCTGAGTGTGGCACTGGCGACGTTTCCTTTTCCGGGATTGACCATCGCTGCTGCTGTTGTCGTCGCTGCTGAGATCCTGAACTTCGTTGCCGAAAGGGTTGGGTTCTGTGGTTCTGGTACCAGACGCCATCCTGGAATCTTCGAGATCTCTCAGTAGTTCATTTTCTGAGATTTTTGGATCAGTCGCCTCTAGCAACTGATGGTAACCCTCAAACATGTTGGATCGAAAAATGTTCGATCAATTTTTGCTCACTCAGGGTTCTCTACTCTCTCATGTATGCTCACTCTCTCTAAATTTTCTTTTGAGTGGTTCTGTATGCCCATGAAACGTTCTTTAAACATGGATGAAGATCATCAGGCAAGCGTTGCTCCCAAGATTTCGTATTTCCCGCTTTGTCGTCTTCTTTCTTCTTTTCAACGTGGAGGGACACCAAATCGATTTCCTTTTCTCGATATCCATGTCTGTCTCCCACTTATTTTCAAAAAGGTGGAACTACGCTCGCCTCCTGCTCAGTTTTTTAATATGATGGGACCGCCAAATCCTTTCGCAACTTTTTTCGATAGTTGCGCTTAACTCCCGCTCAATTTTAATATGGTGACACCGACATATCTTTTTACAACTTTTTTAGGTTTATCAAGCCTGAAATCGCGGACTGGGACAGATCTGATGGTTCACCGAAAGAGCCACCACTGCTTTACCCAATTAACTTGGCTCCACGAGCATTATTGCTGTGCCTTTCTTCATTCTCGAGTTGCTATAAAAGGAGGAGTTAATGCAGAGAAGATTAACACTCTTACATAATTGCCTTTTCTTATTTTAATCACTCTACCACACTCATCTTCTTCTCCCTCACTCCAACGAAAATGACCTCCTCTCATATTCGCGTTTTCTCGGCCGAAATTTTGGCCCAGTGGGAAAAACTCTATAACCTCCTCGGTCGAGGCTATGCTCATATAGCCGATCACCCAGAAACTGAAGATGAAATCCGCATTTTGCTCGTGGAAATAGACACCACCTCCATCGAGGGCACTAATTTAGAGAGGGAATATAGAATCTTCCCAACCCTCTTTATAAACTTTTTAGAGACTTACCGTGTCGCTCATCGAAAAGCTACCGTGGCTCACGTTTTGCGAGCTCGCTATGAGAATCGGTCCAACTGCTTGGTGTTGGCCAACCTTGTGGCCGATAGTCACAGAAAGGCTGTTGAGTTCGCCAACAAGCGAGTCTCGATGTTGCTTCGCGAGAGGGGAAATTTGGTGGAGCGCTTGACCTTATCCCTGACCACCTATGAGCACGACCGTCGTAATGTCGTGTTGAAGTTTCAATGTGAGTGGCAGGAAGAAAGGCTTGACAGCATTACCGCGGATATAGCCCATGGGAGAGGACTAGTTCGGGACCTGGAAATAGCCGCCGAAGATCACGGGACCAAGGTTGCCGAGCTTAAAGGGGAATGTAAACGCCTTCTTCTTAAGCTTGCAGATCTCGAGTCTCGAGGTGATGAGTATAAGCAAAGCATCAATAATATGGAGGGCCAACTTGGTTCCTTTGTGATGCTAATTAGGGCTCATTGCGGTTTTATGTTTCCACCCCGATGATTTGTATGATCTGCTTTTAAGGTCCCTCGATTGAGCGAAATGAATGAAAGCTCTAATGTGTGTGTCTCAACTTCTGTATGGCTGACTTTCTCGAACACCTGACCACTCTCAACCTAGGCAAGCTGCGCTTTGACATTGATGATTCGAGCGTGTACATCTTGATTTTTTAATCTTGCTTATGATCGGATAAAGGAACCTCCCACCGCGATTATCCACAAAAAGACTTCTCTTCTCTACTTGTTTTTAACCTGTTTCAAATGAAAAGGTAGAATCAGAAGAAAGAATTTGAAAAATAAAGCATAAATCCTTTCAATTTTATGCTTACTTGTGATTAATAGGGATAAGAGCTTTTACAAGGGTTTTGGCCTTGTGCAAAAGCTTTTATCAATATTCCTCAAAGGAAAGCATATCATTGAAAGGAATGTAATTCACGATAATCGCCTTTGATCAATTCCAAGAAAATCAATGGAATGTTCAAAAGTACACAATTACGATGTGTTTTAAATTCAATTGAAGATACGGTATCCAAATTAAAGCCGTTTGCTAAGAACGAGAGTAATTTGGATATCTATCTTTTCATTAAATTTGAAAAACACGAATACTCTTGATCAATTATTGTGGATTACCAATGATGCAAAACATGCATGAACCAATTCAAGTTTATAGTTCCTTCTGACGAAATTGGGATTGTATTGCCCTATACGGCCAAAAGGTTATATAAGACTTCCAATTTCAATTTCATCCAAAGGAATTATAAAATTGATTTTGGAGTATTCGAGTGATTAGAAGAAATGCCACTATCACATTCCAATGACAAGTCAATAGAAATACAACAAATTTCAATCTGAATGTATATAAACACAAATAGATCCCTAATACAATCAATCTAAGGGATCAGATAGAGAGGATCTCAGCAAAATAAATCCTATACAAGAAGGCTAGAAATGAAAATTAAAACAAAGGAATGTGATCTTAATACTTAGAGATGCCCCAGTTTCGATCTTTGAGACGTGACTTCAGGATCACCTATTCCAAATCGTCATCTTCATTAGATGATACCTCAATGATGTCCATAGCAGGCTCTTCTTGTCCACTTGGCGCTCGTAATGGGATGACACCATCTTCATCTTCCATCAAGAACATTGGGAGGAAAACACATCTATCTATCCTCAAAATGGCATTTAATCCAATCACCGGAATTATGCAATGAATATAATGATTAAGAGCTGTAACAAGTTCGAGGGATAGAAAAGTCTTACCAACCAAACTTAAGAGAAAATCAAGCTTCTCTGTATTTTTAGCAGTGTTAGGTATACTAACCTTCCATAGACAAACGCATGAGACAAGTGAGGGAAAACTCCTAAAAATCAAAAGATAGGGCTTGGTACCTAAAGCCAAGGTTCTCACCTCAAATTCTGGGAAGAACTGATTCCATTGCACAACTATCGTTGCATTGAGACTCAATCCATAGTTCGAAGTGAGCGGAATTGAAAAGTGGATTACCCCATGTTTTTCCTCACCGAGATTCCATTTTCAATTCCTTCTATTGTGTTCCTAAAGAGGGCGCCTGGGGTTTTAGGCGCAATTGTGTGTATTCATTGTGTCGTGCTAAAGCAAAAGACATGCATTTTATTTAACAATCACCGCTTCAATATAAACATCCACACAATCATACATCCAAAACTCCTGCCTGCATAAAACAAAGTTAACAAGCACTTCACCCCTTATTTCTCCCGTCTACAAAAACATCTAACACATTCGTTAGCATATACACCTCACTTTCGAGAGCATCTGCATAAAATTAGGTTAGAAGAATCAATCAACTTTTTAATCGGCTCAAGTCCACTAAATGGTTAAGAACCAGTCCCCAGCGGAGTCGCCAGTCTGTCGCGACCCTCTTGAGGTTGTCGGGCTCTCGAGGGCTAATGGGCCGTCCTGTCTGGTCGGACGCGGGCCTCTCCCAAGGCCCATTACCCAAATCGCAACGGAGGTATGCGTGATCGACTTTCAGTGTGGTCTAGTGACATGTGCTAAGTGTGCATGCCATGGAGTCGCCACCAATCATTTTTTTAGGGTATGATTGGACCACCCAATCGAATAGTTGGGAGTTTCTATTCAATTCTGCGAGAACCAGAGAAATGGTTTCGGGGACTTAGTTACACCAACTGTCAGAGTTGACGCCCTTTCGGTACCTAAGTTGACTGAATTTTCTAGCCTGAGATTCATGCGGATGAGTAAGGTATGAACCCTAAATCTAGAAATTCATGTAGATAGGAATGATTATCCTAGCAATCACAATCAGTAATAAAATGCCCAACTCAAGGAATCTAGATATGCAAATAAATCACATGGCATTCCTAGTAAGGTCATATTTATCAATCACAGCTCAAGAATGATTTAGCTGTCCTAGCCATTCTACACACGATCTAACCTAAGAAAAGCATTAGGAAGCATCGAAGGAGTTCGAGAGTACTCACATGGGGTTCGCCGTGCCCTGGTTTGGTCTTGGACGAGCTATCGAGCTCATGCCGACCCGATTATATTTGGGGATCCACTCGGCGTTTTACACCATGAAATCATGTGAAATAAAAACGAAAATATTCAGCAAGGGGAATTTATTGTAGATGGTGGTCGATCTAATTGGACGTCAAGACTAAAAAATATGTAGAAATTTACAAATTAAAATACTCGAATGACATTTTTTTGCCAAATTCAACTATATGCGTCGTGAAGAAACACATGCAATTGAACTTGAATTTTGACTATTTATGAGTTCAAAATGAAAAGGAAATTAAAATAAAAATATTGACTATTTTTCTATATTTTTACGACATCGAACGCTATTTTTCTTCATTTTTCATGTATTTTTCTATTTTTGGAAAATATTAAAAAATATGACAAATTATTTTTTTTTATCAAAAATGGTTCCTTTAGCTTGGTCAAGGCTACCAAAGATGATTTTTTAATTTTTTTAACTTTTTATAGATTTGTTATGAATTTTTAAAAAATAAACTATGAAAGACTGATCAAAAATCAGGTGTCAACAAGGGGGCCAAGCGAACCTCCTCTTATCGTGGCCCAAAATTGCATCGATGGCTTGACGACTGATTAACTCATCTCCAGCAGGACCCGACCCTATCGAAAATTGTTGTGCATGAGGCTGATATGCTTTGAGCTGGTCGGCGGTAACATCCAGCTCCTTGAAACTGTAACTCCAATCAAAGCGATGCAAATCCCATCCCCCAGGAGGCATTTGTATCGTCTTCGTAGGATCATCCTGCTCATGCGTGACTCCGGCAAAATCTGGGTGAGCAGGAGATGCCCCGAGGGAGTAGGGTGGTAAATGAACGTCTTCAATCATTGCGTGAGGCTTATCGGGGAATATCTTACCGCGGGCGATGAGGTTATCGCAATGAGGGCAAACGGTAATATTGAGAGCTTTTTCATACCTCATGTTTTCTATTCGCAGCTTTTGGTTTTCTTCCTTTAAAATCTCGACCACCTGACGTTTGCGTTAGGCCTTCGATTTGGATCTCCTATTTTGAAACCAAAACTGGATCCTCGACTGATTAATCCCCAACTCCCGGCTCAATTCAATTCTCCACTTCTTTTTCATGTAATGGCTTTTACTGAAAAGGGTTTCCAGCATTTGGGTTTCCTCCTGAGAGTATTGGTGAGGACGTCTTCTTTTCCCGAGTTGAACATCGTGGATGTCGTTGTCGTCGTCGCCGTGATCTTGATTTCCGTTGCCAGAAGTGTTGGGCTCCATGGTTTTGGCGTTAGACTTGATCTTGGAATCTTCGAGATCCCTCTGTAGTTCAATTTCTGAGATTTTTGAGTCAGTCGCCTCTAGCAGCTGACAGTAACCTCTTAAATATGTTGGATTGAGAAATGTTTGATTGGTTCTTGCCCACTCAGAGTTCTCCACTCTCTCCTGTATGCTCACTCCCTATAAAGTTTTCTTCGAGTGACTTCGTATGTTCAGGAGACGCTCTTCAAGCATCATTAGGCAAACGTTCCCCCTCAAAACTTTGAATTTCTCGCTTAGCTTTTCAACGTGATGGGACTGCCAAATCCTGTTAGGGCTCTCTTCGATAGTTGCGCTTACCTCCCACCTAACTCTAATAATTGTGATCCCGACAAATCTTTTACATCTTTTAATTGATGAGCCGGAAATCGCGGACCGAAACGAATCCAATGGTTCTCGTGAGGGGACCTCCTGCTTTACCCCCTAACTGGGCTCCACCAGCATTATTACTGAGACCCTTCATCATCCTCGAGTTGCTATAAAATGAGGAATTAATGTATGGAAGGTTAACGTTCTCGCATAATTAGCTTCTTCCTTCTAATCTCTCTGTTAAACTCGTCTTATTCTCAAGCCAACCCAACGCAAATGGCCTCCTCTCCCGTACGCACTTTTTCAACTGATGTCTTGGCCCAGTGGGAAAAGCTTTATAACCTACTGGGTCGCGGTTACGCGCACATAACCGATCATTCTGCAACCGAGGATGCAATCTGTGTCCTGCTCGAGGACCTTGATACCACTTCTCTCGAAGGTACTACACTGGGGAGGGAATATAGAACTTTCCCGACTCTCTTTGCACACTCCTTAGAGGCCTATCGTGTTGCTAATCGGGAGGTTCTCGTGGCTCGCGTCTTGCGAGCTCGTTATGAGGATCGATCTGATCATTTGGTGCTGACCAACTATCTGGTTGATAGTTACAAAAAGGCCGTCGAGTTTGCTAATGAGTGGGTCGCGACGTTGCTTCGCGAGAGGAGAAATCTGGTGGATCAATTGGCCATATCCCCGACCACCGGCGAGCATGACCGCCGCAATGTCCTGTTGAGGCTTCAGAGCGACTGGCAGGAAGAACGGCTCGACAAGATAACCGCGGACATAGCTCGCGGGAATGGACTGGTTCGGGACCTGGAAATAGTCACCGAAGAACACGAGGCCAAGGTCGCCGAAGTTAAGGGAGAATGCAGAAGTCTTCTCCTCAGGCTTGCCGACCATGACATGCGGAGTTGGGAGTATGAGCAGAGCATTAATAACATGGAGGGTCAGTTGGGATCCTTTGTGTCGTTAATTAGGGCTCACTTTGGCTTTACTTTTCCACCCCGAATTGTATGACCTGCTTCTGAAAACCCTCCGCTGAGCTAAATAAATGAAAGTTCTCGTGTGTGTATTTTAACTTCTGCATGGTTCCTTTCTTCGAGCATTTGAACATCTTCAACTTGGGTGAGCCGAACCATAATATCAATAAGTCGAGCAAATATGTCCTGATTTTATAACTCACTCATGATCAGATGAAAGAGTAGCCTCAGACTTATCCAGGAAAAGATTTCTCTCTATTACCTATTTTTTACCTGCAAATGAAAAGACAGAATCAGAAGGAATAATTTGAAAAAGAAAGCGAAAACCCCTTTCAATCTTATGCTTACCCATGATTAATAAGGACAAGAACTTTTACAAGGGTTTTAATCTTGCGCGAAAAGTTTTTATCAATTTTCCTCGAAAGAAAGCATACTATTGAAAGGAATGTAATTCACAATAATCGCTTTTGATCAATTTCGAGAGGAACGAATTACTCAAAAGTGCGAGGCATAATAACGTGTTTTAAATTTAATTGAAGATACGGCATCCAAATCAAGGCCGTTTTGTTAAGAACGAGAGTAATTTGGACATCTATCTCGTCATTAAATTCAAAACAACGTCGATATTCTCGATCAATTATCGTGGATTACCAGCGACGTAAAACATGCACGAAACAATTCAAGTGTATAATTCCTTCTAGAGAAATTGAGATTGGACTACTCTATACGACCAAAAGGTCGTGTAAGACTTCCAATTTTAATTTCCTCTAAAGGAATTATAAACTTGACTTGGGAGTATTCGGATGATTAGAGAAAATGCCACTATCACATTCCCATGACCCGTCAAAAGAAATACAACCAAGTTCCATCTGAATGTATACACCAATAGATCCCTAATACAATCACTCTAAGGGGTGGGATAGAGAAAGCCTCGATAAAAATAAACCCTATACAAGAGGACTAGTAATGGAAAATGAAACAAAGGAATGTGATCCTAACGTTTAAGGATGCCCCAAGTTCGATCTGTGGCTTCCGGATCACTTGCCCCAACTCGTCATCTTCATTGGACGATATCTCAATAAGGTCCATAGTAGGCTCTTTTGTTGCTCACTCGGTGTTCGCCATGGGATATCATCCTCCTCGTCTTCTATCAAGGACGTTTGGGAAAAACACACACATCTATCCTTGAAATGGCATTTAATCTAATCACCAGAATGCAATGAATGAAATGCCTATATTTATATGAACTGTAATAGATTTGAGGGATAGAGAGTCTTACCAACCAAACTCGTCGACTTATGTGCGGTTTTAGGTGTACCAACCGCCCAAAGACATGCGCATGAGACAAGTGATGGTGAACTTCTAAAAATCAGAGGGTTTGGCACCTAAGGTTAAAGTTCCCACCTCGAGTTCTGGAAAGAGCTGATTCCATTGCACAGCTATCGTTGCATTGGGACTCGATCCATAGTTCGAAGCGAGCGGAATTGAAAAGTGGATTACCCCGTGTTTTTCCTCACGGAGATTCCATTTTCAATTTCTTCTATTGTGTTTCTAAAGGCGGCGCCCGGGGTTTTAGGCGCGGTTGTGTGTGTCCACGTGTCGTGATCATCACAATGCAAGTCATGCACAACAGTTTATCAATCAGCACTTCAAATCATCCACACAACATACATTCTTACGCCCAACCTGCATAAGACAATGTTAATCACGGACTACACCCCTTATTTCTCCAATCTGCAAAAACGTATAACACCTACCATGAGCGGACTTACCTCACCTTCAAGAGCGCCTGCAGGGTTAGAAAAATCACTCAGCGTTTTAATTACGGCCTAAGTCCACTTGAGATCTAGAACCATAGGTTCTAGAACAAAGTCCCCAGTGGAGTCGCCAGCTGTCGCGACCCGTCCGGAAGCGGACGCGGCTAATGGATTACCGATCGCGGGTCTTGGATCGGCCCGAGCCCTCCCAGGCCCATACCAAATCGCGGCGGGAGTATTTTTTAAAGGATTCGACGATAAGAGTCGATCGCTTTCGACCTTCAGTGTGGTCGTGGTGGCATGTGCAAATTGTGCATGCATTTGGAGTCGCCACCGGTCTTTCTTGGAGGGTAGACCGGAAACCTTACTGATCGATTGGGAGAGATCGATCAGTTCTGCAAAACCAGAGATTTTGGGTTCGGGGACTTGGTTACGCTGGTGTCATTACCAACGCCCCTTCGGTACCTAACGCGAGTGATGTTCCTAGCTAAGAGTTCATGCAGGCGCAAGTTCGGGTGAGGTAGGTTTAATTCAGGGTTTCATGCAGCTTGGAAGACTATTCCTATCAATCACAATCAATTTAAATGAAAGCGCAATCAAGTGCATAAATAAATCACATCAATGCACGTCAATTCACATCACATGGCCTCCTAGTATAGCCATTAAGGGCTTAGGGAAGACGTGATTTAGGACCGAGGTAAAATGGAAAGATTTGGAGGCGATTTAGCCCGGAGGGCAAAATCGTCAATTTTTGGAAGACGATTCGCCCAAAGGGCGAAATCGTCATTTTTAAGAATGATCGGGTTCAAAACACCCGGGATGAGTCTTGGCCAATTGATTGTGGCCATTTCCTATTTTTTGGGATTTTTCTAGAATTCTTAGAATTTTTTTTGGAAGACGGTTTGCCGGAAGGGCAAAACCGTCATTTTTGAAAAGATCGAGGTCCGAAAGACCCGAAACAGGTTGTGGCCAGTTGAATATGACCATTTCCTATTTTCTGGAATTTTTTTAGAATTTTTCTCAATTTTCCGAATTTTTTTGAATTTTTTTATGATTTTCTATTTTTTTTATTGATTTTTGAATTTATTATTATTTTTATTATTATTTTCTGGATTTTTTAATATTAAAAAATATTTTCCGGGCCGGGTTTGGACCCGGCCCACGCCTCGCGGGCGCCCGGCCCGACCCTACGGGTCGAAACCGGCCTATTGAAACGACACCGTTTTTTTATTTTTGGAGACTTTTTCAATTTTTTTATCAATTTTTATATTATCCGAAAATCCTACAGATCAGACGGTCCACAAGGCGCCACGTGGCTGAACCACGGCCGTTCGATCAGAACAGTTTTATTTTATAAATTTGAAAATTAAACCTCATCCGACGGATCAGAACGTGCCACGTGTCGGACTCTGGTGCGTCCGATCTTGAGCATGATCGGACGATCCACAGGGCGCCACTTGGCGAAATACCGACCATCGGATCTAAATTTTTTTATTTATCCGAAATTCATTTATTTAATCTGAAAATCATTTTTTTATTTTTTAAAAATCCAGGATCGTGACACGTGGCGGAACACGGCCGTCCGATCCTGGTTTTGATTTCACCGGCCTGGACCCACCTCGCTGACGTGGCTGCCTACGTGGCATGCCACGTCAGCCTTTGACCGTTGACCGGCCGGAGGGTCGCCGGGGAAGATGATGAACAGTGAAAATTCCGGCGACCCTCGCCGGAATTCTCACCAGTCGCCGGAATTCTCACCGGAGACCCCAAATCGACGTGAAAATCACCGTTTCATATCCCGATTTTAACACCTATCAAACCCCCTCGAACCCCACATCCATATCCGACGAAAACATGACAGAAACCACGTCGGGAAACGACCGAATGGACACCGACCGAACCGGCGCCGGCGAAGAGTTTTCTCGAAATTTTTTTTATCGTTTTAAACCGATTCCATCCGTTCATACTTCCTCTAAACAAAGTTAGGAAGCTTACCTGAGCTTCTTTGGAGATCGGCGTCAACGCAGAGCCCTTCGCCTAGCTCTCGGGCCGGACCATAACCGGCGAACCTCCGAGCTCATTTTTTGTTGTGTTTCAATGCAAAAAAATGGTACACGGAGCTCAGAGCCAGTTATAGCGAAGGTTTGAGGTGAGATTCGTGTGGAACGGGACCAGGAAAGGCACGACCGAGAGTTGTGATTTGCGAAACTCGTTCGAGCATTTCGTCGAACATGTGACGTGCATGAGAAAAAACGAAGTTCATGGGACGATACTGACCTGTTCGGGTGTCGCCGGTGGCCGCGGGAGCTTCGACGATGATCTGTGGGCGTAGCTAAAGGCCCAAAACCGTCGCTTGAACCTAGGTCTCCCCTGAACTCTCCTCATCCTCTCTCTCTCTCTCGGTCTCCATTTTTTTCTAAACCGAGCACCTCGCCCTCCTTTTTTTTCCCATGGCCGACCGGCCTTTTGTCCATTCACCCCCCATGGCCGTCGACCACTTGCCCTTTGTTCCCCACATTTGCTTCTTTTCTTTAAAATATGGCCGCGCACCACGGTTTGTCGCTCCCTGCTCTCCCCTTTTTTTCTTTTCGTTTTTGCGCCGTGCATGGGTCTGCAACTTTGTTGCAGACCCGGTCAGATCGGGTCGGGTCGGGCCTGACCCGACCGGCCTGGTTCGGCCAAATCTCCCAAATTGGGCCCCAAATTGACCTCTTTTCATGAAATTGATGGCAAAATCGGATTCCTTGACATGTTTTCTATCAAATATGGGTATTTTCGTGAATCAATTGATTGAAATTCTGTGAAAACCCCAAATTGTCCCTAGGATCCGAAAGTTAATTTCGCCAAATCGAGGGCCTAAACGATCAAATTATTCAAAATTGAGGCCACCGATGTATTCATCATGATGAAAACTATAGGACAGAGGTGTTTAATTTCAATGGGTATGGCTGTATGGAATTTAATTTCAAAAATTGTGAAACCGGGGACTAAATTGAAAGATTTTTATGCAATTAAGCCCTTTTGGTTAAAATTGATCAAATTGGAGGGCCAATCGACCTAATTGCACTTCAAGACTTTAGAATCCAATGTCATAGCTTATAAAAAGTGGAAATTGAAAATTAAAAGACTTGAAAACGAATTTTTGGGCTCGGTTCGGGTTTATGTTTGTTAAGGAACATAGTGACCCGAGCCGCATTTTTGAGATTTAAAGTGACACACTTGAAGAGGAAATTAAAAAAAAATTATTGAATATTTTTGTGTATTTTTCTGACCACGAATGGTATTTTTCTTATTTTTTGGGTATTTTTATAATTAAATAAATTCGAAAAATATTATAAAATACCAAAAAATATTTTTTGTTCAAAATGGGTCCCCGAGGCTAGGCCAAGGCTTCCAAAGTTGATTTTGTGATTTTATGACCTTTTTTTGATATTTTTAATTAATTTTAAAGAATAAAAATCACAATAATAAATGGTCAAAAATCAGGTGTCAACAGGTATCAGAGCAGGCAAAAGGCCAGATTAAGTGTGAGGGGGAGTGTTAGAATAATTAAATATTAAATCACGTCTTCTTCTAACAGTTTAAACTTTTAGAGCAGTTGGCAAGTGGTCCCACCAAATCTTTCAACTTGAGAAATATAAAGCGAGAGAGAGGAATAAGAAACTCATATATTTCGATATATTGAAATGAGTACATGAGGAGCCTATTTATAGGCTTTATCTAAGTAACAAAGAAGGTAACAATATATTATAATGTTAGACAAATCAATCAGGACTAATTGAGGATATCTTCTGATATCCATCAATGATACCCGATATCCATCAATGATCTTTAGCATCCAGAATATCTCCGATATATGCTAATAATCTCTAACATCCCCCTCAAACTCAATGTGACTAAGTCATTTGAGTTTGAATCAATCTCTAACAGTGCTCCAACACGTTGCATGTCATCAGGCTTGATGGATTCACAATGTCCAATGTGTGAGGCATTTGGCTGGTCTGAGGCGGCGAGTCTGATGATAATGTCGGCTTCTCGAAACGAGAAGTGAAAAGTCGAGAATCGGAGGCAATTGAGCCGAACAGCATGCGTCCTGTGTGGTCGACTTTGCTGTCGGGATAGTAACTGAACAAACACGGCCGATACGACTGGTGTGGCTACAACATGCGGATTAGCCAAGCGCTGCTGAGCAAAGGTTACTGTGCGAAGACGCGTCTTCACTGCGTCGAAAAATACCTCCATGAAAAAGAAAAGCTCGATTTGGCGACGCGTCGCCGACGTCGTGACACGATCACTGTAGGGGCATCTACTCAAACGGAATGAAGCACTCCAATGAACACTGCCGAGTGGGATGGATGGATTTATTTGACGAAGTTGAGAATGAAAAAGAGAAAAAATAGAATTGGGAATTTCTGGGGTGCACCAGGTGCGATGTGCACCCGGTGCACTAGGGTTGCCTCAGGAACGAACGCTCTGATACCAACTTGAGAAATATAAAACGGGAGATATGAATAAGAAACTCATATATTTCGATAAATTGAAATGAGTACATGAGGAGCCTATTTATAGGCTTTATCTAAGTAACAAAGAAGATAACAATATATTATAACGTTAGACAAATCAATCAGGACTAATCAAGGATATCTCCTGATATCCATCAGGAGAACCCGATATTCGACAATGATCTTTAGCATCCAGAATATCTCCAATATATGCTAATAATCTCTAACAGTACTGGCAACCTAGTTTAGGGTTATGTTTAACTTACTAAGATTTTATATCTCATCCCCATGTGGGATCACATTTTTCAGGTCCCAGATGATGGAAACCCGAGCTTGTCGAGGATGATTACTCGAGGAAGTAATTGTAGGAATTGGATTCACCCTTTTGTGACCTTAGGGATTTCATATTATCTTGAAGTTAGAATTGTAACCTCTGAACCTGTAATTGGCATTTATGAGAAGAAGCACCCTTTTTGTCCTGAGTCATCTTGTATCAAAATTTGCATGGAGTTGTTTTCTCGCTTTCGCACACATATGTCATTATGAGAACTCTCAAGTGGTTGGCCGAAGGATCCTGGGTATCATCGACAAGAGAACGGCCGTGGAGGGATGTTCGCATGCTCGCCGGGTTCGGGGCGTGACATACTGCCAACCATCGTCCCTTGTAACCGTCTGCCGCCGTCACTGACCCTGTCTACCGTTGCCGTCCCCCACTGTCTACTGTCGACCACCTCTGTTTGCTGCCGAAGAAAAAATGATAATAAAAATAGAAAATGATAATAGAAAATTAATTTTTAGTAAACAAATTCAATTAAAAAAATTAATATTTTTTTCAAAATAAAAAATATAAAAAAAATTCGTTAAATTTCTATTGCATGAAAGTGTTTTCACAATATTATTCTTAAAGTTTATAAAGAAATAAATATTTCATTATTTGGTTAAATATAAAAGTGTTTAAATAATACGATGCGTATGGGTCGCTAGCATGAAAATAGGTGAAAACGGATTAATGAGTCAATATGGATCGGATCATATTCGAACTGATTCAAACTCGGCCCGATCCATTCGTTTGACACCCCTAGTCATGGCACACGTAATCCTCGATTATCTCAATGGGAAGCGTCAGTGAACTAATTACAGAAATCCATAATATAGATTTTGATTTAGATAAAGCTGAGAAGGAAAAAAAGAATGAAAGATTTTGTGGGACCACTTGCCAACTGCTCTAAAAGCTTAAGCTATTAGAAGAAGGCGTGGTTTAATATTTATATATTCCAACACTCCCCATCACGCTTAGTCTGGTCTTTTGCCTAGTATTAAGCGTGGACAAATTCATTGGGGAGGCAAATAGGGGCCTGGTACTAAGCGTGGACAAATTCATTGGGGAGGCAAATAGGGGCCTGGTACTAAGCGTGGACAAATTCATTGGGGAGGCAAATAGGGGCCTGGAAAAATTTGAACTCAGGACCTCCTGCTCTGATACCATGAAAGATTTTGTGGGACCACTTACCAACTGCTCTAAAAGTTTAAGCTATTAGAAGAAGGCGTGGTTTAATATTTATATATTCCAACAAAGAAGAAGGTGAAACTAACACAACAAAAATGAGTAATCTGAAGGGTAAGAGAAAAATTGAAAAGTCGCGCCAGAAAACCGTTTTTCTGTTAATACAAACTCCGAACTGAAAACTGTCAACTAACTCGCAATCTTTCATTTTGGCGCTCTCTTCACTGTTTTGCCTTCCACTCTCACTTTGCTGTTGTTTCACTGCGATCTCCAATGGCGTCTCCTCCTCCAACGGGGTATCTCTCTCCCACGGCGTCTCGCTCTCCTACTCCCGCGTTTTCACCGGAGGCACCTTGGTTGGTCGAAACTCTGCTCGAGGACGATCGCAACCTCGCTGAGGGGCTCCGCGTCCACTCCAGCGTGGAGGCGGTCTTCATCAAGTTCACTCCCTTCGTCATCGCTCTGGCCGCCGGGAACTTGAGCGTCGACTCGTTCCGCCATTTCATCTCTCAGGGCAAGAACTTTCTCAAGGCGCAGTCAGATGCGTAAGTCCTCCTAGTCCTCTGCCGCCTTCTTTCTTCCTCTGTCCATTGTTAGCTGGCGGATTCTCCGTCTCGGTTGTGTTGATTGTCCTAGTTGAAGATGAGTCCACGATGATACAATCTCAAGAAGCCGTGTAACGACGCTTTTATATCTACCCCAATGCGAGCCCTCATGTGGGTAGTCTTCTTTCTTACTCGGTTCATTGTTCGTTCGAAGATTCCGGGTTCCGAAAGGTGTCCATGGTCGTAGGAATCGAAGATCAGTGCACCACGACATGATCTTTACAGGTGGTGTTGTTATCGGTTTTGGCTTTTGCAGAAATTCAAAGTGAACGTCACTGATTCTTGCTTTAGATATCTGAAATTTGGATGGCATGGAATTATTAGTGACGATTAGTTCTATTTTTGATACGTGTCTCATCTCTCAACATTTGTCAGGTATGCATCCGCAGGGAAACTTACCAACAATGAACGATACAACAGCCTTGCTCTCCTCAAATTGGGCACGTTAAGATGTAACGTTTTCGCGGAGATGATAAAGCATGACTCATTCCTGCAGGTAAGAGCGAGGCCATTCTGTTTATCAAGGGCAGCGGAGAGTGAGGCCACGCTTGTTTTGTTCTCCTTGAATGCATCAATGAGATTGAAAGACATTTCCGGTTAAAAACAGGCAAAATTGCTGATCTAACATCACGGTGGAGCCAAGATCTTCTTCATGATTTCCTCGGATTTCTTTGCACGGCTAAAGAAAATTCTTGTGTTACCATGGTTGATAGCAGAGAGAAATGCCTGTTGTTAGCGTTACGGTATTAGGGAGGTGTTCCAATGAAAGCAGCACGCTGCATCACCACGATTCTCCCAGAACAACTCATGCTGGAAGCTTTGTGAAGCTCGAACTGTTAGTAGTTTGGTGAATTTGATTGAAGAAAACCTCTGTGCAATGAAAGTTCTTCTCTTTTCTGTGCTTCAGTTGTTTTATCAGTGTTCGTGTTAGTCCAAAATAACTGCCAAACTTCTTGTCAGCTGCCTCATGTCGGTAACTCGTAATGTAGTTCTTTTCATGGACAGGAATGGGGTTTGGACGTTACCAAAGACGCCACACCCGATCCTCCAACGGCGAATTGCACTGAATTTTTACTGGGAAAAGGTGTTGTCAATCTGACAACTCCGCTTGAGCAGACAATTGCTGCAATTTTCACGGTTGGCGCCCTAACACCTTCCGTCCAAATATGCCCTTTTTTGGCAGCGGAGCTCCGGATGTTGCCTGGTTTTAGGGAAGATAGTCACCCTTATAGGAACTGGATCAAAATGTATACATCTGAAAGTCACCAGGTTGATCTCATTTGATTTTCAGCATCAGTTTCAATCCAATTATTCTTTGCTTATTCCGAGGAAGTGAATACATAATCAGCATAAAGCAGAAATTGTCGGTACTAAGAGTTCATTCGTTCTTTTCTGTGATTCAGGAGTTGGCCGTGAAAACTGAAGAGTTGCTGGATGAACTGTCTGTCAACTTGACCGAAGGTGTGATCGATGTGCTTTCCGACCTGTATCGACAGACGATGTTACTTGGAATAGACTTCTTCAATTCTCTACCATTTGCTCAGCCCACAGTAGTTCCTGTGACAAAGGGACTTAACTCTGCAGAAGATCGGTTGATGGTTCTTTCTGAATTTAATCTGACTTGTACGGTTCATGATTCATCCACAATGTTGGCAGACATGGCCCTAGTAACTGCTGTGAATTCTCTTCTTAGTCCATCTGAGAGTCCTCTTGCTTTGATGTCATGGGGTGACCTGCAAAGCACGTGGGAGGAAATCTGCAACCAGTACACACAAGAATATGAAGAATGCATCGAAAGCATTATTCCATCTGAAAGAGGTAAGCAGGCTATTAATTGGATTATGCTCCGAAACTCAACACCATGAGATGAGTGCTAAACGGTGTTCGATTATTTCGATTTTCCTATCTCCTGTAGTGGAATTTAATCATAGTTCGCTGGTTCAAGCGCTCGAGCAAGTGGCAGATTTCGAGAAAAGGGCGAATACCAGAGTTATCGAATCTGGGGTTCTTAGAGATCTGAAACTTGAAGACATAGTAAAAGCTGGTGAAAGCCTCCTCCTTCAGGATGGTTGCATTAGTTTCTATCAGAAACTCGCTCAGATTAATGTGGATGTTAACGTTCACATTCTATCGTACTGCTGGTGCAGTGATCTCATTCGGTCATCTCTTTCGTCAGGTGCGCTCCTCAAAACTTTTACATTCAAGTGACACTTTGATTCCCTATAATCGCGTTCTTGTCGCACCATTGGACATGTAAAACCCAACTTATCAATCGGACGACCCGAAAAACATAGTACTTCTTGGCAGTCGTCAATGACGATTCTTCTAGCTTTTGATGCTTCGGTGCATGTGCTACCATGGTTTGTGGCTCTATTCTGTCCTAGAGAACACCTAATGTCGTCTTTTAGGCCCGAACTTTAGTCTTGTGGGTCGAGCGATTTAATCCTGACGCAATGTGGAAACCACCAGATAAACATTTCCTTTGCTCCACAGCAGCATCTTTTTGATGTTTCTGATAAGTTTCATTGAAGAACTAGGGAATGTACATATCTGTCTGATTCTCTTATTTTGATGGGAAGCAGTGGGTTTCGATCACTCAAATGTCCACTCGAACGAGTTGATATTTGATGAGGAGCTTCGGAGCACCGGAGAAATGGTTCGGAAGATCGAGTCCCCGATCGACAAGCTCCAAATGTACAACCACATATTGGAGAAGAACGCGAACAAGCCAAACAAGTTAACCGTCTACGTGGGCTACTGCGTCGGAGACATACTGTGCCTGCTCGAAGCGGATATAGGGATAGTGATAGGGTCGAGCGAAAGGTTAAGGAGGGTGGGGAGCCGATTCGGAGTGACTTTCGTCTCGCTTTTCGCTGCCACGGTCGAGAAGCAGGAAGAACTCACTGATGGGGGCTCTCTGTACTGGAAGGGAACAAGGTCGGGAATTCTTTACACGGCCTCGAGCTGGACAGAGATACATGCGTTCTTGTTGGGGTGGGAGGACTCTAATGTTTCGCTGGGCACAAACAAACATTAGAAGATTGAAGATACATGTACATAGTTGAATACTCGAAATTAGAAGACAAGATGGTGGTTGGTTTTACTTGATCGTCATTTTTTTTTTTTGGATTAGTACCACGAAAAATCCTAAGCTGGTACACCGGTGACAAATTTACTCCAAACTATTTTTTTACTCCAAAAAACTCCAAACTGGTATACTTATAACAAATTTACCATAAACTATTTTTTCGACCACTAAAAATCCCAAATCGGTACATCTGTGACAAATTTACCCTAAAGTTTGACAACTAAAAACCTTAAACTGATACACATGTGACAAATTTACCTTATGTTAGTTTTCATTAAATTGGATTAATACCATGAAAAATTTCAAATTGATAAACCAATGATAAAAAGAGGATAAAAACCGCAAACGTGTACATCCAGCAACTCCCACATGTCATTCAAATCAGCAATTCGACAATAAAATTCAACGAAAAGTAACGGGGTTAAATTTATCATAGTTGTACCAGTTTGAGGTAAATTTATCAAAGCTGTACCAAATTAGGGTTTTTTGTGGTTAAAAAAATAGTTTATGGTAAATTTATCAAATATATATTAGTTTGAGGTTTTCGTTGTATTAACTTTTTTCTTTCTTTTTTGCGAGGTGATCAGCTATATGTTTTCGATGATGCAGGATTGAAAATGGAGACATTGCAGGAAGCTCATACCACTAGATACTCGATGCATCTAGGAAGCACTAAGATGTACAGGAATTTGAGAGAAAATTTCTAATGGATCAACATGAAGAAAGATATTGTGAAGTTTGTTGATCAATGTGTAGTTTATTAGCAAGTAAAGATTGAGCATCAAAAATCATGTGGTTAGTTGCACCTACTTGTGATACCTAAATGGAAATAAGAGCATATCACTATAGATTTCATTGTCAGTTTACCAAGAGCGCTTAGTGGTAAGAATACTATATGGGTGATTGTCCATAGATTAACTCAGTTGACACACTTTTTGTCATATCAATTTGGCCTTTCAGTGAAAGACATGACGAAGTAGTACATGAATGAAATAGTCGAACTGGATGGGGTCCCGGTGAGCATTATTTTTTACAGGAGGTTTGTGTCCAACTTTTGGAAGAGTTTACAAGGATGTTGAGTACCAAACTCAACTTCAGTATGACTTTCCATCCGCAAACAAATTGACAATCAGAAAGGATGATTCAGACGCTGGAGGATATGCTATGATCCTGCGTTATTGACTTTGGTGGCTCGTGGGATGAACATTTACATTTGGCAGAGTTTTCTTATAATAACATTTATCATTTCAATATAAAGATGGCTCCTTTTAAAGTTTTATATGATCGAAAATACTAAGTCTTATTTACTGGGACAATATTGGTGAGAAAAGACTAACTGGCCATAAGTTCATACAACAGAGAATATTTAAGAACAGCTCAAAGCAGTTAGAAAAGTTATATATACCTCAAAAGACGCAATGTAGAATTCAGTGTGGGAGATCACGTATTCCCGAAGGTTTCACATATGGAGGGTGTTATGAGATTTATCACTCGGGGAAGTTGAGTCCAAGATGTGCAGGATCATTCTTGATATTAGAGAAGATTAGTGTAGTTTTCTATAAACTTGCTTTGCCACCAGCGTTATCCGGAGTGCATAATGTGTTCTATCTGTCCTTATTGTGGAGAAATGTGCCCAATCCTGAAAATGTACTGTATTTCACTCCTTTGAGGTTAAGGGAGAACTTGGCATATGAAGAGTAGCCTATTCGGATCATTGATAGGAAGGATCAAGTGTTATGACGACAGACTATTCCCTATGTTAAGATTCAATAGAAGAACCACACAAAAAAAGAGGCTACTTGGGAACTCAAGAAGGAAGCGGGATGCACGTAACCTCACTTGTTCAAAAGTTGAGGTAAGTTTAGTTATTCGAATTTTGAGGATGAAATTTCTTTTAAGGAAGATTTGGATTTTTTTAACTAGGTCAAAACAAGATGGTGGGATCCATCAATGAAAAAAATTGAAAAGTCAACAAAATGAAAAAGGAAAAAGGGTAGTTTGGTTTCACCTTTTAAGGGTCTAAAGTCCTCTACTTCACAAAACAAAAAGGAAAAAAGGGAGAAAGAAATAACTAAAATGGCACAATTGCAAAAGGTTTAGGACTAAATCGGTACAATTGCAATATGTTTAGGACTTTTTTGGTAATTTTCCCATCTGGTGCAGTACTTTTTCGTGCTTTGCAATTGATTGGGAAAATTATCCAAAATTCCTAAGCCTATTGAATGGCAACCAATTCAATACCTAAATCTTTTAATTGTGCCACTTCATTCCTAAATCTTTTAATGATTTGACAGTTTAGTCATAACCTTTTGACGATTTGCAGTGATATAATTATATAATCTATACACATAATGCAGGCCTGTATGCTTGGGCATTAACAAGTATTTAATAATTTGCATGTAGAACACTTGCATTATTAGAATCTTCCCTGAATAGGTGTAAGTTGCAGATTTTCTTACATATCATGAAAAAGATACAAAAATCCGCATCTTGCATGTTAGTAATTCCAGATTGCATTATTATTGAATTATATATATATATATATATATATATATATATATATATAGAGAGAGAGAGAGAGAGAGAGAGATAGAGGGAGATTGCATAGAAGTCATCTATATATTTTGTAACTGCATCTTTGTCTTTAATCTCTAGTTTACAAGTGTCTTGAAATCTGACCATGGGAATTTTGATTTGCTTGCTCATTTGAGTGTTAAATCATTTTTTGCGCACCCGCATGATCACTTATAACAAGTTAATGGTTTGGGCTAAAAATTGACCAAAACTGTCCGCAAATTATTTTGAAGATACAGATAAAAGGTACCAACAGAGTGTTAGATTCATCTAGGACAACCAAGTCTCCATATCCATGAATCTCTGGTTCGGAGAGGTAGCGTGTTCTCCCATATTTTGATAAGTTATATTCTAAATCGAATCAAAACAATCACACAGAAAAATAGAAAAAGATGACACGCAAGTTTACCCAAATTTATTCCAGAATATAGTTATGTCCTGCAAAGAGATTCCACTATGATATTTAGGGTTATAACCACAACCATTCATTACAATGATCTCTCATACGAGAACAGTATATATGACTTAAAATGAGCTCAAAGTCTTGGCATATTCGAATCTCTTTGATCCCACAACAAATGGGCCAACTTAAAACTGAAGCCTAAAACTCGATGTTGTTTCGGGGGCGCTGCCCCCGAGTCCCATACTGCTCACCGACAAGCGAGGCAGCCGTCCGCTCACCAAGGAGCGGAATCCCCGCCCACTGCCCAAGTAGCGGGACCCCGTCATTCCGTGCACATGTGTCACATGCGGTTGGTTCATACTTCAATTTTCCTAAGCTCACTTTTGCGTACCCGATATGAGAAACAATGGTCCTCGAAGTATTCGCCAACTTCAATATATTTTACTTGGTTTTCAATGGCGTACCCACAATAGATCAATGGCGACTCCCAATTGGATCGATTCACATGTTAATCTGATTAATTAAAACCCCCAAAGTTGGGATTCGTATGGGTTTGGGATAGTCCATGATTAGTCTGTCTTAACAATCCATTAGTTTTCCATAATGAATGAATGGACAAATATTTTCACCGTCCACAAAAATATTTAGCCATGAATTATCGGGATAGTGAAAATACTTTCCCTCGACGAATTATTTCAAGAGATCGATATTAGAAAAGTATTTTTTTAAATAATTATTTTTTTCGTGAATTAAACAGAGTTTAAATAAGCAGATTAAAAAAGATCATCTTCAAAAAACTGAACGTTGCGACGGTTGCACCAGAGGCTCTCTTTCTGTTTTGACAAACCCCCAACTGGCAACTGTCAACTCGTTTTGGCGCTCTCTTCCCTGTTTTTGACTCACCGCGCTCACTTTGTTCACTGCAATCTCCAATGGCTTCTCGTTCTCCCATGGCGTCTCGCTCTCCCATGGCGTCTGTCTCTCCTTCCACGTCATCTTCACCAAGAACACCTTCCATGGCGAAGAGGCTGCTTGAGAACGACCTCAACCTCTCTCGGGGGCTCCGCATCCACTCCAACAGGGAGGCGGTCTTCATCAAGTTCACTCCCTTCGCCATTGCTCTGGCCGCCGGGAACTTGAGCCTCGACGCGTTCCGGTATTTCATCGCCCAGGGCAAGAACTTTCTCAAAGCGTTCGCTCAAGCGTGAGTCCACCCAGTCCTCCGTCATCTTCTTTCTTCCTCTGTTCATTGTTAGTTGGCGGATTCTTTGTCTTGGTTGTGTTGATGGACTCGTAGTTGAAGATTAGCTTCTATTATGATATTTGTCTCATCTCCCAACATTTGCCAGGTATGAATCCGCAGCAAACGGGACAGACGATGAACACGCGCAATGCGAATTGCGGGAGTTAAGAAAGATCGTTTTGATGGAGATGAAAAAGCATGAATCATTCGTGCAGGTAAGAGAGAGCGAGGCCATGCTTGTTTTGTTCTCTTTACATGCATAAAGCCAGATTGAAAGAAATTTCCCGTTAAAGAACAAGGATCGAAAGACAGGCTAAGTTGTTGATTTAACATCACGGGAGAGTGAAGATCTTCTTCACGATTCCTTCGGTTTTCTTTGCACGGCTAAAGAAATACTTGTTTTAGATTGGTGGATAGCAGAATAAAGTCCCTGTTGTACGTGTAACGGTGTTAGGGAGGTGTTCCGGGGAGAAGATTATTTACACACGGAAGCAGATCGCCGCATCACCAAGATTATCTCTGAACAACTCATGCTGGACGCTTTGTGAAACTCGAGTCTGTGCTCCGACGTCAGTTCGATTGCAAACTTAACGCGCATAGTGTGATCGTCATTCTTGAACGAAAATTCTTCTCTTCTGTGCTTCATGTTAGTCCAAAATTAACTGTCGAACTCCTTTGCAGTTACCTCGTTACAGACATATGTCTAAGCCATTGAATTCTCATTTCCTCTCTTGGTGTCATGGCCATGTTTAGGTTTTCTGTCATTGTTTTCGCTAGTGCTCTATCGGTGAACTCATAATGTAGCACTCTTCATGGACAGAAATGGGGTTTGGACGTTACCAAAGACGCCACACCTGATCCTGGAACGTCGAATTGTACTGAATTTCTACTGGCTGCAGCTTCTGGTAAAGTTGATGGAGCAAAAGGTGTCGTTAAACTGACAACTCCGTTTGAGAAGACGATCGCTGCAATTTACACTATTGGTGCCCTAACACCTTGCGTTCAACTATACCCTTTTTTGGCTGCGGAGCTCCGGATGTTGCCGGGTCTTAGGGAAGAAAGTCACCCTTATAAGAAGTGGATTGAAATGTATACATGTGATAGTTACCAGGTTGGTCTCATTTGATTTTCAACACCAGTTTCAATCCAGTTATTCTTTGCTGGAAGTGAAAACATAATCAGCGAAAAGCAGAAATTGGCGACACTAAGAATTCATTCATTCTCTTCATTGATTCAGGAATTGGCCGTGAAAACTGAAGAGTTGCTGGAGAAACTGTCTGTCACCTTGACAGGAGATGGGATCGATGTTCTTTACAACTTGTATCATCAAGCAATGATACTTGAAATAGACTCATTCAATTCTCAACCATTTGCTCAGCCCACAGTAGTTCCTGTGATAAAGGGACTTAATATTGCAGAAGATCGGCTAATGTTTCTTTCTGATTTTGATCTGACTTGCACAGTTCATGATTCATCAGCAACTTTGGCAGAGATAGCCCTAGTAACTGCTCCGAAACTTGATTGTAGTCCATCCGGATCTGAGCGTAGTCCATCTGAGAGTCCTCTTGCTCGGATGTCGTCGAATAACATGCGAAATATGTGGAAGGACATCTCCAAGCAGTACACACAAGAATATGAAGAATGCATCGAAAGCATTATTCCAGCTGAAAAAGGTAAGCAGGGTATGAATTGGATTAAGCTCTCAAACTTACCACAGCATCAATGTTAGATTCTCTAAAACTCAACACTACGAGATGAGACTTTGCCCAAAAAAAAAAAAAAACGCACTGCGAGATGAGTGCTGAAGAGTCTGTTAAGTAGGAGGGTGTTCGCCTATTTTGTCCAGTGGCATCTGATTTTGATTTTCCTATCTCCTGTAGTGGAATTTAATCATAGTTTGCTGGTTCAAGCGCTTGAGCAAGTGGCAGATTTCGAGAAAAGAGCGAATTCCAGAGTTATTGAGTCTGGGGTTCTTAGAGGTCTGAAACTTGAAGATATAATAAAAGCTGGCAAAAACCTCATTCTTCAGGATGGTTGTATTGGTTTCTATCAGAAACTCACCGAGATTAATGTGGATGTTAAGGTTCACATGCTATCATACTGCTGGTGCGGTGATCTCATTCGGTCATCTCTTTCATCAGGTGCGCCCCTCAAAACTTTTACATTCAAGTGACATTTTGATTTCCTCTAATTGCATTCTCGCCGCACCATTTGACATGTAAAACACAACTTATCAATCGGACGCCCTGAAAAAGAGGGTACTGCTTAACAACCTTCGATGAATCATGTGAATTAGTGATGATACTTCTGGCTTTTGATGTTACGGAGCATGTGCTACAGTGGTTTGTCACTCTATTCTGCTTCACTTATCTTGAGTTATTAAAAACCATTCTATCCTAGAGATCACTAATGTCATCTTCTAGGCCTGAACTTCAGTATTGCGGGTCGAGCGATTTTTCCTGACGCAATGTAAGAAAGAAGCAGAGAGTAACTGCAAATGGCCCTTAATATGGAGGGTAACTCACAATTGTTTCCGTTGTGCAGTGGAGACAAAACAGAAACAATAAACATGTGAATGAGGACCATGTATAGGTTAGGGTTTATTCTTATAAGCATGTAGATGTTCCCAAGCATGGACTATGGACATTAAAGGATGTGGTAAACCCATTTCCTCTGCTCCACAGCTGCATCTTTGGTGTTTCTGATAAGCTTCATGTAAATGTTTTGCCACTTGAAGAACAGGGAATATATATCTATCTGATCTTCTTATTTTGATGGGAAGCAGTTGGTTTCGATCACTCAAATGTCCACGCGAACGAGTTAATATTCAATGAGGAGCTTCTGAGTACCGGAGAAATGTTTCGGAAGGTCGAGTCCCCCATCGAGAAGCTCCAAATATACAACCACATCTTGAAGAACGACGCCAACGAGCGAACCAAGTTAACCGTCTACGTGGGCGACTGCGTGGGAGACATACTGTGCCTGCTCGAAGCGGATATAGGGATAGTGATAGGGTCGAGCGAAAGCTTGAGGAGGGTGGGGAGCCGATTCGGGGTGACTTTCGCCCCGCTTTTCGCGGCCACGGTCAGGAAGCAGAAGGAAGTCACTGATGGGGACTCTCTGAAGTGGAAGAGAACAAGGTCGGGAGTTCTTTACACGGTCTCTTGCTGGGCAGAGATACATGCTTTCTTGTTGGGATGGTAGAACATTAGGTTTCACATGTGGATAAAGATAGAATTGTACATAGTTGAAAACTCGAGATTCAGACAAGAAGATGGTGGCTGGTTTTACCTGAAGCCTCAGATCTTTATATACGACAGTTTTAGCCGAAAATGATTCTCTCCTTTCCATCATCTTATAGAGTTTAGTTAAGCTTTATCTCTCTATATTTTAAAGTACAACCGAAAGCAACATTCCATCTTGAAGTTTCGCCCACAGGGTTTTCATAGGTATTATTGCGAAAGCAAGCAATCAAACAATTGAAAAAACAGAACAAGAAAATAGACCAGACACAAGATTTATGTGGCTTGATCGGTGTGACCTATGTCCATAGGGAGAGCAATAAAGCATTCTACTATAGATTTAGTAATACAACGAAGATTACGACCACACTCAAACACTCTTAATATTTTTCTTCAATTACATTCAATCACACATATCGTGTTTTTTTTTTGGTAAAGAATGTTAATCACACATATAATATTTAGCAACACATTTCTTCACGAAATAAGCTCTCAATCTCATAAAAGAATTCACAAATATTACCAATTCTCAAGGTGTAATTCACGAAAAAATCACCTATCGAATAGTATAAAGAACGCTTCTTTTGTATAAACAAGAAAAAGGATCCAAAATAGAAAACATACTCCGATTAGGAAAACAACTTGAATTAGGAAAGTTTTCTTTTCCTGATCAAACTTGAGACATATTTTCAACAATCTCCACCTTGGCTTTATATTTGAGGCGAGTCATAATCATTTCACTAAAAAATCGAATTTCGCTACTACTCTTCCATAACCCATCATGGGCTCAGCTGCCACATACATCTCTCAAGTGCAAACCTCCCTTGGACTTCGCCATAAACTTGGATCTCATCAGAACATCAACTCACTTGTACCTATAACTAGTCTACAAGGATTTTCAAACACAACGTCGTCTACCGTAGATAAAGTAAAACCATCTTGCATCTACATATATGATAAGATCAATCACGTACATTTTCAAACTAAGCAGTTACAACAACCTTTGGCTCTACAAGCTCCACCTCGCAATAAGCGCTATCTATGTTGATTACCATATCAATACCCGCTACCTTAGGAGTTTCTAGTTGCATCTCCACCTCGAGTTGAACACCACCCAGCTCCGTTTAAGCATTGCTATAATAACTCTTAGCTAATAGTACTGAAAACTCGTCAAATATAACTTTTTTACTTACAATATGTGAACTTAATTTCGAACACCATTACCGATAACCTCGCTCACCCTATGTATAACCTCGGAACATGTATTTTTTTGCCATTACATCAAGCTTGCCATCACTCACTCGAACATTACATGGGCAACTAATATTTCTATGAAATAGAATAATTAGCACATCACTTACCACTCTTCTTCAGGAATCCAACATCCGGTCGCAGGTAGTTTGTCATACTGAGAGTATCAGTTAGGAATCTTATAACTGTACCAGCATTAGAGAATCTTTTATAGGTCATCTCTAGTAATGTTTTGTTCATCAAATCTCCAACATGTTGCGGTCGACTAACACTAGTGCGGTGTTGATAACTCTATTTTTAATATTTTCTTAGTTTTAATTGAATTTGATATCTACTTATTGATTTTAATTGATTTTGTAGGTAACACAATCTTCAGATATGCAAATTTGAAATCAATGAGAATCAAGCCTATCTTGGGTAAATATTCAAAATCCAAAGCTAAATTAGGAGTTTTGTTATTGGGAGAAACAGAAAAATCACCATCTTCTTGTATGAATCATCCATAAATATCTTATTGGGAGAATGAATTGATGATGAGCCAAAAACAGAAAAATCATCCATAAATATATTAATATATTTTTCGATCATGTCAGAAAAAATAGCCATCATACATCATTGAAAAGTAGCATGTGCATTACAAAGACCAAAAGGCATCCTCCTAAAGGCAAAACAAGTGAAAGTAGTCTTTTCTTAATCTTCAGGTGCAATAGAGATTTGATTATAACCAGAATATCCATCTAAAAAACAGTAAAACTCATGCCCTGCAAGTGTCTCACTACGCCTTCCTTAATGCTAAATTCATTCCAAAGCTCAGAGTAGAAGTCCATGCTATTGTAAGTCTACACATGCTTGATCTTCTTACCAAGTCTCTTTTTTTTTTTATCAACGCTCTTAAATGTCTGATCCTGACAACATAATCAAACTTGTGCCTTAGCACAAACACTCATGTCTTCCTCGAGTAGTTGTCCAAAGTGTTAGCATAAATATGGTAGCATAAATATGGTACTCCTTGAAGAAAATCACAACAACTTGTGAACAGCCAAGTGACTCAACTTTGCAATCTCCATGAGCTCTCTAACTGTCGTACTAAACTACACTTTTCTGTTGTTGTTTTAAGTTAGAACACCTACATACGTACTATTTATCATCACCATAACAACACAGCAGATTCCTTTCACTTAGAACCTTCAGGTTTCTCTCACTAATGTGCCTAAATGCATATGCCACAATTCAAACTCTCGGATAAATCTGACATATCCAATCTGTTACTGTCGCCTAGAAGCTTATACAGGCTATGTACTTAATTCCTTTCATTATTATGAAGGCACCTCGAATAGCCTTTAGAATTCCACTTTTCAAAGTAAACTGACTCGAAGCTAAATTCAAGGCATTCAAGGAAATCAAGTTTTTCTTTAACTCTAGAACATGCCTCACTCTAGTAAATGTCCTCACAATACCATTATGCATTCTGATTCTAACATCATTAACACCCACAACATCGTATTCAATATTGTTCATCAACTGCACTTTATTTCTATCCATGCATTGATAAGTAATAAGACCAGTTCATATTTGGTGTAGTGTGAAACGAACAACTATAATCCATAATCCATCTGTCAAACGACAATTGCTCGGTGATAGACAAGACATAATTAGCATTATTCGATTTACTGCCAGCTATATCTACAACATCATTTGCAAATTCAACTATATTTGCCTTACTCTTCTCATTCTTTAGTTTAAGGTAATATTTTTTAAGATGTCCCCTCTTGCCACAACTCCAATAGAAAGTACCCATAGTCTATTTAGGTTTATATTACCTATTCTAATTAACACATGTACTAGTTCATCTTCTACTTTTACTTACTAAAGCATCAAATATAGGTCCACTAGATTCTCTCCTACCGATGTCCTAATTTAGAATCAAATTACAAAATTCTTCAAATGTAAAGCTTGTGATCTAAGGAAATTACTAATAATAATAATAGTAATATTCCAACTATTAGTCAATGAAGATAATAGAATCAAAGCATGCACCTCATCTTCAAAGTCAATCTCAATTGACTCACAACCACATTAAATTCATTGATATAATTAGCAATTGATGCATTTATGCCCATCTTTAAGTTACACAAATATTGTATCAAATAAACATTGTTGATAGTAGAGGGCATCTCGTACATATTGGACAAGGGCTTCGTCAAACCCACAGTAATTTTTTTTTTAATGATGTTAAACACGACTATATAGGCAAACGTTAGCCGAATAACACCCCAAGTTTATGTTTGTATGTCCAACAATTCACATTCAGCTTGCTTCATCAAGTCAGGCTTCTCCCCATAGAGGCAAATGCATATTACTTTGATACGGATAATCTTCATCTTTTAGAAACCAAAATCCTTATCATCAAGTACGTCGATTCTCACTTTTCCTTCATCTGTCGCTAGACCTGTCAAAATGGGTCTAAAAGCCATTTATAGACCCATTTATCTTTAAATGGGTCAGTCTTATTTCTCTTGTTAGTCATAAATGGGTTTTACAACAAGAAGGCAAAAATAGATGGGCCTTAATGGGTTTGGTCTAAACCCATTTACGACCCATTTAATTCAATCTCCTCTTCTTCTCTCAATAGTCGGGGATAGGGATCGGGGACCTGGGGCCGAGGCCGGGGATCGGGGCCTGGGACCGGGGCCGGGATCGGGGTCTTGGGGTCGGGGTCGGGGTCGGGGTCGGGGTCGGGGTCGGGGCCTGGGAGTAGGACGGGGCCGGGGCCGGAGTCGGGGTCGGGGTCGGGGTCGGGGTCCTGGGGTCGGTGTCGGGGAAGGGGAAGGGGCCGGAGCCCGAGGTCGGGGCCCGGGTCGAGGTCGGGGTCGGGGTCCTGGTCCGGGTTGGGGGCGGGGTCTAGGGTCCGGGTTGGGGGCTGGTGCCGGGGTTTGGGTTCGGGTTCGGGTTCGATGCCGGGGTTTGGGGCCGGGGCCTGGGTCAGGGTCGAGGGTCGGGGCCGGGGTCGGCTCCGGACCGGGGTAGGGGTAGGGGTCCGAGGGCCGGGGGCCGAGCCGGGTCGGGGTCCAGGTCCAGGTCAGGGTCAGGGGCGGGGTCCGGGGTCCGGGCTCGGGGTCCGGGGCCAGGGCTGGGGTCGAGGCCGGGGCCGGGGCCGAGTCCTGGGGCCAGAGTCGGGTTCGATGTCGGGGTCCAGGGCCGAGGCCGGGGCCTGGGTCCGGGGTTGGGTTTGATGTCGGGGTCTGGGGTCGGGGGCCGGGGTTGGTGTTTGGGGTCGGGGTTGGGGTTCGGGGCCGTGGTCCGGGGGTCAAGGTCAGGGCCGAGGCCGGGGTCAAGGTCCGGGGCCAGGGTCCCAGGGCCGGGGCCGGGGTCAAGGTCCGGGGCCAGGGTCCCAGGGCCGGGGCCGGGGTCGGGGTCGGGGTCCGAGGGCCAGGGGGTCGAGGTCCGAGGCCGGGGTCCGAGGACCGAGTTCAGGGTCCGGGGCGGGGGTCAAGGTCGGGGCCTGGGCCCAGGGTATGGGTTCGGGTTCGGGTTCGATGCAGGGGTCCAGGGCCGGGGTCGGGGGCCGGGGCTGGGGTCAGGGGTCGGGTCCGGACCGAGGTTGGGGCCGGGGCAGGGATCGAGGTTCGAGGCCGGGGCCGGGGTCGGGGTCGGGGTCTGGGTCCGAGGTCCGAGGCCGGGTCCGGGGCCGGGGTAGGGGTCGGGGGCCGAGGTCCGAAGGCCGGGTATGGGGTGACCCATATCCAATAAAAATGCCAATTTGTATTTTATGAAAATATTTCAGCAATATAAGTTTATTAAACAATCATAAGAAAAAAAATTTCATTGATTAAATTAAATATAGAAGTGTTTTCTTAAATGTGTTGGGTTGGGTATGGGTCGGGTATGAGTCATGAAATTTATATTGTGCATAAATGGGTCGTAAACGAGTTAATGGGTCGATTTGGGTCGGATCATTTATGACATGACCCAACCCACCCATTTGACACCCCTATCTGTTGCCATTGATTTGTTTCAATTCAGTCAAGCCTAGCTCTCATATCAATTGTTGTGGAAGCAAGCAATCGAACAATTAAATAGACAGAACAAGAAAATAGACTGGACATCATATTTACATGGTTTGGTTGGTGCGATTTACATCCATGAGGAGAGCAACAAAAAATTTCATTATAAATCCAGCGATACAAAAGATATTACAACCAGACTCAAATAACTCAAACCCAACCTCAATCACATCTAATAACTCACATATGTTCAGCCCTCCATTTTCCTCACGAATTAATCTCTCAATCTCACGAAGAAATTCACAAACCACAAGATTTAATCGGTTTTAATACTAAAAGCTTCTACACTGTAATTCACGAAGAAGTTGCTTCTCAGATACTCTTCATAATGAGGACACTTATTATATGTATATAAGAGCGAGATCCAAAATCGAAAACCTGCTCCAATTAGGAAACCATTTTGAATTGAGAAAATTTTCTTTTCAAGCCCAAACTCGACACATATTTTCAACAAGTAAGCTCGTCGTCCTCTTCAATTGTAATATGTTTTGTTCCTTTTAGTTAGTTCTGTCCATTAATCATGTTCGTACGCCTATTCCTCCACTATGAGTATCGTGACGTTAGATATATTTAGAAAGTTCATTTCTGTATCCAAACACTTATACCCCTTACACCTAACATCGAATTTGACGCACTCATCTCGAGTCCACCACACCAATGGTTGTACCAATTTTTGTACCGACTTTAACATACGCTAGATCTGATTCGTTACTTGTGGGCTGATGGAATCATATGGACCGGAAACAATTTGGTACATAATGTATCAATCATCATGATGCTATCATTCATCAAATAATTTCCCCGCTCTTGCGCAGGGGGAGTCCCATCGTGGGGGGTCCAATCGACGACAAAGTCGGGAAACATCGACCGCCGAACATTCTCAAACATGGAACACTAGAACCAGACGACGGTCTAACATTATCCATTAGCAGAGCCCGAGCTTCTCCTTCAGAAGAAGTTGGAATGGAGGGTCCATCGAGCGGCAAAGAGGACGGCGCTAGCAAGGTGTTGGGCGGCGCGGCCGTTTCGGAGCTGCCGATGAATCGTCGCGGCAACTTGAGAGTTGCTTCCAGCGACCCCGACTTGTCCCAAATCATGAAGGAAATCAAGTCTTCTAAGTCCCCTGTACGTGATCGGCTCTTCTTTGCGATCTTTCAGCTGATTCTGGGTTTCTTCTTTTTGTTTCCTTTTCTCTAGTGGGAATGATGGGCGAACTCAACTGAGCATGTTTTTATTGCCTGCAGGCAGTAATCAACTATGGCGCCTCTTGGTACGTTCCCAGCAAACATTTCTGTGATCCCTTGTGCCAAAAACCCAAGAGTCACTTTGCCAACGCTAAGTGTGGTTATGGGGGACCAACGACCACCATGTGTTTGATTTAATGCTCCTGAGACAAGCTGGCACAGCAGGCTTGTCTCTTTCACTCTGCAAATGAAGGGTTGGACTTTGCATAGGGAAACTAGTGGAGGGTCGGGCATTATAATGGATAGTTTGCTTTGCTTGTGGCACCTGGTGTATTACAGTTTGTGGCCCTTTCTGTATGATGATGGGCATTAGGTGTCCATCTATGATTTGTTAGTCCTCGGTGCATAATGATTCCTGTAACTTGTGAGTTGTTTTTATCATTGTGAAAGAAAGCGAAGAGATTTTCTTGGTGAAAGTCTGTTCCTTAGACGACCGCTACTGGTGCTTGCATTGCGTCTTCATGGACAAAGTGTTTTACAAGGTGTCCGACATTAATTGTTGTTGCATTCCATATGTTGATGTCTAATTACATGGTTTGTTTGCTCAAAACTTGATGTTCAGCACAAAACAGCTAGCTTTGTTCAAACGGTTGATCAGGTTTTGTGAGGTCACTTGTTAAAGAAAATGTAATTTCTCAAACAACATTTGATATCACTGCCTTATACACGACTTGAGCTGTGGGGTGCTTAAGCAGCATTTTCTCGATGCCTCTCTTTCTCGTTATTGCTTGTAAAACATAATGCTGCTTTCTCTAATGGCCTGAGTTCTTGGATATGAAATTCGTTCACCTCCTTTTCAGGTGTCATGTATGTAGTCAGATTCTCCCAGCTTTCTGCCAGTTGAGCAACAGCTTTCAAAAATTATCATTTGTGTATGCGGATATTGACGAGTGCCCAGAAACGACGCAGCACATTCGCTACACGCCTACCTTTCATTTCTACCGTGACGGAGAAAGGGTGGATGAGATGTTCGGTGCCGGAGAAGAGCGACTCCATGATCGCTTGTGGCTGCATTCCTGAATGTCAAATTTTTTATGAATGTCTAGTAGCAGGATTCTTTCCGAGTCATGCTTCTTATAAAACATATCTATAGTGCAGTAGATTATGACGTGTATATGGTGCGATTGTTGATTATTAAGAATGGCAAAGATTAGTTTTAAGCTCATGTATTTACGATATGTTAACCAGAATTAGTTGCATTGCCTTGCCGACACCTGCTAATGCAAGAATGTATAGGATCGCTTTGGCTTATTTGATGGGAGGCATTTGCTTCATCCTGAAAACCTCTTATTCTTGTTGCTTATATGTTACATATGTATTTCCAATCACGAATTCTTTTCTGTAAATTGGAGTAGTCGTTTGCAGTCGCAAAGCGGTGAAAAACAGATGGTTTTACTCTTGGTCATGTGGCACCGATGCTTCTGGTTTCCCCAGCTTAAGAGTATTGTTTCACTTGAGCACATCTCGTGTCTTTCTTTTCGTAGTTAACAACTGATATACATATAAATCATTTATTGACCTTATCAATGAACGATGATGGAAAAATGCAAATTATTGAAAGCCTGATGTAAGTAACCTATTCAGGACGCGATGATTATTTTCTACCATTTTGTGCAATGTGCATCAACGCTCAGCCGAACAATTTATTCTGCCCTTTGTCTATCAGCACTCTGTTTTTCCATAGGGAGAACACAAAAGAAAAACAGAACACATGGATTTCGTATAAACAACTTCTCACTCCTTGGTTTCTGTCCATCTCCGAATTTGATACAATATCTATGACTAAAAACATCCTTGAAAGAGGAATAATGTAACCGGGCATGGATATGTCGACGATTAGTAGCTGAGGCCAAGTTGAAGTCCAAGGGCTGCATGAACGAGAAACAGAGTCATGATCCCGCTGCCCAGGATCCCGTGGACATTTCTTAATCCCGGATTACCCTGCATATCATAATACAGGTGCGAATGATTGGAGGAGATACTAATTCGAGAGACTCAAGACAAACATCAGAATCTTATTTAGCAAATTAACCAGAATGTGGACCAGCATTCAATTCGTTACCTCAAACAAGGAAGGTAAAATTGTCTGTACAGTCAAAAGAGTTAGGCCTATGAACCCTGTGACAGCATGAGGGCTGTAAACGACAACCTCGCGGTCAGTGAACATAAGGAGGGAGTGAAAATAGGGAGCAAGGCTAAGTGCAAGTCGACAATTCCATGGCAGCAACTAAGAACTGAAGAACTTTTCTGTAGCAGAAGATGAACGCGTGATTTAAGTTGTGAGAGCACCTCTCCAATATAGGTTTGTCCGAGGTGAGTAGCGACGTTATACCGCCGGTTGCACCAAGAGCAAAGAAGAAAAACATTCCGCCGAGAAGCTTGGGGTGCAAATCTTTCGCCTTGGCCTTCTCTTCCTGAGACAAACCGTATGCGAAAGGCAGCTCAAATACTCGAGGCAGCCATGGATTTCAGTAGACAACTAAAGCAAGTCATACTAGAAAGAACATTACCACATCATCGGAATACTTAATACGGAAACCCAGATATGTCCCGTATCCGCCCATCGCAAAGAGCACGACAGCCTAAAAATGTTACGACAGAATATCATTTCAGAATCACCAAATGAGCAACTTCCGGATATATAGGGCGAACATTGGGAGAAACCAGACCTTCCTACTACCTAGGGAGGTAAGAGAAAGGATGAACTTTTACCATATTGCCTGGGTGACCCCAATGCACAAGCCAATCAGGGAGACTCCAGGATTTAACCAGCTCAACGAAAGGCCCAAACAGAGATCTCACTGTCCCAGCTGTTACGAATCATAGCCATGTAAGCGATAGATGCGTGGTGCTGGACGGAAAACAGCAAAAATAAACGTGATGCGGCCAGGCGCTCGGTGCATTGCGACAGACCGCATCACGCAGAGAGCGATACATAATCTCGAGTTCTTTCTCCCTCGTATGCTCGAACTTCTTCGTCATCAACAAAAATGTCATACTCTAGAATGGGGTCAAGAGAGGGACCAATTTGTGGAGCAGGGTTTTAGCACTGTCTAAGCTGCTTTAGGCCAGCTAATTGGATGGGCAAAATGACAGAGCAAAGCAGGGAGACTCAATCGATCCAAGTGGTTGAAATGATTGAGATCAAAAGACCACTTACATATTTGCGAGAATTTAGACGTACTGAAGCGGGAAAAACACAGCAAAACCGAGAGAACGATGGGAAATTGGAGAACTCTGAAACGAGGGAAAACGCTACATCGGAGTGACAAAAAGAAGACGAGTTGCTTTAGGATGCAAAAGTAATGCATTGGCCAAACCAAATGAAATCCAAACCCGAGTGAGAAAGAACACAATCTCCTACTTGATGTTTTGAATGTCCACAGTTCAAGCACCTGAAACGCTCCCTTCACAGGCGCACAGAGAGAGAGAGAGAGAGAGAGAGAGAGAGAGAGGAATTACCTCCAGGAAGCGCGGCAAGGAAGACGAGGAGAAGAGGAGAGAAGGAGTAGAGGAGAGTCTCGCTGCGCCGGTCCGCTGTTTTGTCCATATCGAAGTCGGTATTGGTGATGGTTTCGCGAACCTCCGAGGACGCGTCGGGGTGGAGAGCTGTCTGGGCCGTAGTTCTGGATGTAGCACAAGCCTGGGGCGGGAACGAAGGAGGTGATAGCAGCAGTCGGACATGGACGGGATGCGACGAGGATAGAGAGCGCAGAGGAAGGAGATGAAGCGGGGTGCTGGAGCAGCAGCGAAGAAGACCAGCAGCAGAATTCATCAACGCCATTGCCAAAAGCGCAACACAACACACGCCCAAACGCGGTCTCTGTGCCTCTCTCAGAGAAGAGTGAGAGTTCGAGGTTATAGAGATGGGGTGGGAAAGGTGAGGAAAGGGACACGCTTGTGATGCGAGCATGTACCACTTCAATGACTTCACGAGCACACGCTCCCCCCTACCGACCCAATGTATTTTGGAGTATTCTGACCCCCCGCCCCAAAAAAATGTCGTAGGAGTGTGCAAACTAGACCGGATCAGTTTGGATCGGACCGGATCGCGATCGCGATCGGACCGGACCGGCCGGGTTGGTCCGGTCCTTGAGGTGGATGGCCCAGTCCCCGGTCCTAATAAATGGGACCGGTGATCGATCTAGACCTATAATATATAGTTATTTTTATATATAAATCTATACAATTAGAAAAAAAATAGAAATATTTGAAAACAAAACAAAACAATGATTTAAAAAGAAATTTACCTACATTTTCATTCAACTGAGGTTATAAATTGTAAATTAACATGTAATCAAAGCATATTTTATTCTAAGGGCTATATTTTTATAAACAGTTAGTTGATGCTAGCGGTCCTACTGGGCGGGACCGGGATCGGATCAAATTGTAGGTCCTAGTCCGGTTTGATCCTGGTCCCTAGTCTCGAAAATATGGGGACTGAGATTACTGGTCCGATTCTCGATTTCATGTCGGGACTGCACCGGCCCGAACCATGCACACCCCTATTTTGGAGTATCCCTACAGTTTGTTTTGTTTTGATTTTTTTTTTAAACGCGTTGGTGAGGCCGTAATTTAAGAGTTTTGCATGACTAAAAATGTTTTCACTCAAAGTTTGGGATAAAATCACCCTTTTTAAGTGTCATAATTTTCGTAAGGTGCTTACTTTAAGTGACATAACCTTCTTTTTTTCCTGATCATATGAGTGCCATAATTTATGTACGAAAGTCATTTGCATGTCATAACTTTTTATTCGCTCATTTAAGTTATGTGTTAATTTGTAATTGACCACTTGAGCATCATAACTTTATAACAACATTAACCACAAGTGTTATGCAACGTCAGAAATTTTTGTTAAAGTTAAGATAGTCAAATGATCGATCAAAATTATGATACTCCAATGGTAAAAAAAAGAAGTTTTAGCACTGAATTGAGCATCATACAAAAATGATGGCACATGAAGTGTAATTCTGAAAGTTTTGTGACTTGTGAAAAAAAAAAAAGGTCCCAAATTGATCTTTCACGTTCCATTTTATTTTTTGCCAAAAATAAACGATTTGAAAAACGCCTTTCCAAAAATAATTCGAAAAATAAAAGCTCCAAGTTGGAATGTGCTTTCAGCTACGCATCGGTAGCGTTATTATGTAGCTGAGTTTTCAGTCAAGTGGAGCCGTGATCTGCATAATCACAAACCAGAATCACACCTTTTGAGGAACGCTTGTAGTTGAAGTTCCCAAATTGGTAATCCGAGGAAACTCCCTAGATTGCGGGAGCTAAGAAGGGAAAAACGCCCTCAAACCATGTAAAGCTTTCTGTCCGTACGTTCATGCAAAACAAATGCATGCTCGACGACCTTTCCCCTGCAATTTGCTACATCTCTTTATCCACCGCAACACTCGGTTTTCACCTCTTTTCCTTTCCTCTTTGAAGTTTGACGCCGGATTAATGCAGCGAGCTGAAGAATTTTACTGCTATAAAAAGATCCCACATATACAAGCTTCCACTGAAAAATCTCATTGCCGGAACCGTACATACCTACGCGGTCAATCGCTTTGCTCACCAGAAATGCGGGCCTATGTTCTACCACCTCTTCTTATTTCACCATTTCCCAAATGATTTGTGTGCCCATTTCGTTATTGGAAAAAGCAGTCGATTACTGTCCATAGACTCGCAGATGCCTCCGCATCCACCCTCGGTGTCTCAAGACAGTCGATATTCACCTAGAGTATGACATACTGCGCATCACTACCCAGGTCCTTGTCCTGCACGGAGAAGAGGCTACGTGAATCCAAACAGCCATATGACCCTGCACGATCTTGTCCTCTTCATCAATACGGGCACCTTGACCATTTTCTCCCACTGTGCAAGAATGGTTCAACTGTCATCCATCAGCAACCTTTCGATTGCCCAGCAGGTCTGCATGGATGGGGGCAGTAGAAGATACAGTTAGAATAGGAACCAGCTACAGAGAAGTGATGCAGATGCAGAGTATATCGTGACACGAGGCTTCGCACAGTTGTCATGTGCAACATTCTCGACTTAGTGAGAGAAGGTTATGTTAAAAGGCTTCGCACAGTTGTCATATGCAATATTCGATTTTTAAAGTATTGATTTTGTATCACAAAGTGCATTGGAAACTGCAAGGTTTCCTTAAATTGTTTGTGGACACCACTTATCGAAATTCATGTTATTAATGTAAGTAAATGAATGCCTCTTCTAGATAGATGATCCTACCTCTCCGTGGGGCTAATATCTTAAGGAGAATCACAAACAATACGATCTAGTGGGGTTCCTATGAAGTAGATTCAGAAGCAGGTTACACATGCTAGATGCTAAATCCTTGTGCAACGCATTTTGACGGATATACTTACTATACCACAGAAGTGGGCATGCATACAGATGAAGCACAACTGCCAACCTTGACCATATCATCTATCGACCCGAAGGACGTTGTTACATATTGTACCCTGTGTAACTGACTCCTTGTGGGGATCAATCCTCCACTCGCCATCAACTATGAATTTTATCTGCAACAAAAATAGTAAAGTTATAAGAATGGCATGAAGGATTTATCTCCTGGCAGCAGAATAATCCACACATATGGAAGTTGTCCCATGCCTCATATGTCCCAGGGTAAAGCCACAGCATTGTCGAATAATATCTAGATTTCCTGCAAGAAACATAAAACCACAAACAGAATCATGGTTCAAATGAAAAAGAGGGAGATTAATTGGATCAGATCCGAGATTGAGATTGCCAAACCCCATACACCATTGAATTTCAAAGGTAGTACTACAGTCTTTTCCAAGAAATTGACAATAAAAAACACATATAACTAGTCGAGTTGTCTATTAGCTATATATTACCTCATAATAAAAGCAAACAAACGGTTTGCAAAAGTCGCATCAATATGCAGAGCATTAAGAAGTTTGAACTACTTTCTTTTGCAACCTACTACTTTGACAAATCATCTAGCTGCCGCAACTCTACCAACTTCCCCACATTACAGGAAATAAGTGGAATAGAGGTAATGCCCCCAATTCTCGTGTATTTGCAGATTTACACACAATAGGGAAAAACCATCGGGGACAAGTAGCACTAAAACAGAGGAAACTTGTCTGCATAAATGATTGCCGATTAAATAGATATTATCAACTTTGAAGTATTTTCAAAAGTTCTATGGTCCTAAGTCAAAACTGTTTCGACCAAAAAAAAATTCTTGAGATGTTCCAGAACTAGCATTTAAACATTTAGGTCAAACTTATATGAAGTTTGAAATTTATTGCCCGTAGGAAAAATGAAGTTTTGAGCTGAGTCTAGAAAGAACAAAACTTGTGTGGAATAGCATGTTCCAGGCATCACATCCTATATATATATATATAGCCAAAAAGGGATTGATAGACCAATTAACTGAACATTCACATACACTAGATCAGAGGAGCAAATACTAGACCTTGACCCAATAGTGTCTGCAGCAGTAGCTAATGAATGGGGATCCATTCTAATTGGGTGATGCCAGCCGTTGAAGCTGCCAGCCACCTCCACGATATCACCATTGCCAGAATACTCTATCTCAACCTGATAAAACAACAAAAATTTATTAGTATCAACCATGTCTAAGCTGACGTGGCTACGGGTTAAGTGAACATATATACAAGCTAATGAGCGTGACTTGACATTGTTATGGTAACAAGAACTGAAGGCTCTGGGGAATTGCATACGTAATAAGAGCCAAATTATTCAGTGAATTAGCCACACATCAGAGATAGTTGACCTCCTTAATATATCCATGGACATCAAGTGCAATCACATCCCTTTACAGTTCCCTTCCATGTTGTAAATTTTGACATACACCTATGACTCCCACCATATGTTACAAAAACATCCTTGTCTTTATCTTCAATCAGACATCTTGGGATGAGAGAACAAGCATAAAATAGAAGTAAATTCCTTGTACCTACAATCAGGATTTCATGTAAGCTGAATGACCAGATTTGCCAATATACTCATGAAAATATCAGAATGTCAGTATAGAATGTCCAACTCATACAATACTTTGTTGAAGGGGTAATAATTGAACCTAATGTCTCCCCTCACACAAATTCTTCTCAAAAGCATCTATACCACCAATTCGATGACACTTTCAGATGCAATTCATCCAGCTTCGGTTCTGATGTCGTTGGTTGGGTAGTAAAAGAAAATCAGTATATTTTGCACAAGGACATTACAATTCTCAGGCGAAGCCATTCCCATATTTGAAATTTTCATAATATGATAAGGTGCCTCTTATATAAACATCATCCATGTTAATCAAGCCAATATCTTAAAAGATTTCCTTGGAATAGCGTTCCGAAAGCTGTCGGAGTTGACTAAAAATGGAGTGAACAAACTCGGACAAACTTCCAGGCACCGACAGTAAATTGCCAAACATCAAAGACTATAAAATTATCACATGGATATGTATGATACTTCTTTAAGCCCGGAAAGGCTCTCCTCAGCAGCCTGTAGTTCTGCATCTTTTACTGAGACGATCTTTTGGGCTTTGCTGATCTCATTCTCAGCCTTGGTTTGCAACATTTCCAGAGCAAGCTGAATGTACAATGAAAAGCCCGAATTTGAGTAATAGAATCAGAGAGACAACACCACACATCAATAATTAGGAAAAATATGTTACAAATTTAGCATCTATGATGCATCTAGGATACAGTGAACGTTGACAGAAACCTTGAATGGGAATGTATGCCAGAAGAACTTGAGCTGATCCCAGAACAAGTACTCAAGATTTGGCTTTACCAGTTTGTTAGGATCATGCAGGAAAGTTAACTGTTCTCATTAAGAACTAATAGAAGATCAGTTGAAATACCTTTTCTTTTTCAATCTGTTCCTTCAATTGAGACAATTCCAGCTCCTTCTGATGCTACAGCAACAAGAGGCAATCAACATTTTCAAATAATAAGCTTATATTCCCCATGTCTTCACTGAATTCTTTGGAAAATCCTATAAAAAATGGTACAGAGACAAGTACCAGCATAAATTTGAGCTGACTCATCTCAGCTTGGCCCTCCTGCTTTCTTCTCTGAATTGAGGCATGAACCAGCATAAATATCTACACTATTGATCATATGTTTGTTGTATACTGAATAAATGAGCAAGTGTTTAACTTACTGACCTCCTCATCCAAATTGTTGCCCACATCAGCATCAAACAATTCTTCAACTGATGACTCACTGTACCTACAAATACTCAATTTTCATCCTCAGCCCAATTAGAGGATATAAATTTACGACAACGTGATGAAAGAGTAAGAAAGTAACCACTTTGCACATTGTGCATGACATTCTCAATCTCCAAATTTCTCAACAAGAAGTTCACAATCATAATAAGGACTGACAAAATGTGTAATCATACTAACAATAGAACCTCAATTTTTGTGGTAAGCACATGTGAAAATTATGATGTCAATCCCCCCATGAAAAAAAAAAAAACTGTACTAGCAGAAATAAAGCATTTAAATTACTCCATGACACCAACAACATCAGAAGAATTTAGATTGTAGTCAAACAGCAAACATCAGAAGAATTTAGACTGTAGTCAAACAGCAACCATTTTTTCCCAGATCTGTCAACTGATTGACCCGAAAACCCCTACCTCATTAGATTGAAAGAAATATACCTGAACTTCTAGAATAAATGAGCTAATAATTCTAACCTTAAAGGAGAATGAATTTTTGCAGGAGCGAACTGTCTAGCTGTACTTATATTAGGTGTTACAGGACCATTGATTTCCCCATGCACATGGTCTGACTGCTCCCCATTATGGGTCTCCAGACGAAGCTCTGTACCTGGCTTACTCATATCGGACTCAGGGGAACTCCGGTTTACTTTGTCATCAATCTCACCGGGTACCTCAGGTAGTTGATCTGCAGATGCCAGAGTCAGCTTAACTTTTATCATGACTAATGACATCTAGGAACATCAACACTAATGAACATACCCTTACCAAAAAAAAACACTAATGAACATAGTTTCATGAGGAATTTCACTGTCAAAGAATTGAGGAAAATTGATCAGAGAAATATGGCATAGCAGACTACATAATCAGAGAAATATAATGAGGAGAAAAAGAATCAGTGACTTTGTTTTCATAGAAACAGCTGAGCAGGGCTATTGCCTCTTTTAGTTTTTTTCCTCTTTTTTAGGAGGATATCAACTAAGGAAGCCATGTCTCCCAGCATACGAATACTTGATTTCATGGGCTCATTACTATAGTAGAGTATGAAATGGGTGTTCTTAGATTTTCAGTGGCAAGACAGACAGTAATATGCTGATGCTTGCATTATGGGCTACTTTCAATCTCAATTTGGTCAATATCGTGACAAAGTTTAGACTGAATGCCGTTGTCACTGTTTCCTACAATACTTCAGTATGCAACATACAAAAACCCCTGAGAAAAAGAACCAACTCTGAGTTAAAAAGCGGTTCAGTAAGCCGAGAATATCTACGGTACAGGATATGCGAGCATTCGACAATCAAGAATTCATAATGAGCTGAATGTGTGAGTCTATACATATAGGAAATAACCCGTGCAACTCTTTGAATCTCTAGAATCTTGACCTTCATGAAGTACCCTTGCTGCAGCCTGGTGACAATCCATGTTTTTCCCCATAATATATAGAACCATATTAGACAGTCTCAAGCACAATTCCTTATGTGCTTCTCAATTCCTTATCGTGGCAACAATGGCATGAAGAGAACACTTGGTACTTATGGAATTACCTTCAATTGGTTCAAGATATCCATCTTGCATAAATTTTGCTGCCTTCTCCTCCAAGGATGGCCTAGCACATGGTTCAACACATGCATAACCCTGATCGTAAGAATTGGTCAAGGATGTCTCCTCAGAAGTAGAGCTAACCCATTCAAAGTGACCTAATGAAGTAGTAGAGTCCTTGGCCGTTGTGACCAAGTTAGTAGAAGTTTCAACTGGCGTGAAGGTATTGCTATTAAAGGAGTTCTCTGGGTCCGCATCTACGCTAGCAGAGATTTCTTCCACAATTGAAGTTCCCATAGATGAAGGAATATCTTTGATCATACTTTCCACCACATGCTGTGCGGTATTATCTTTCATAGACAGACTAAATGGAGTTTCAATGTGCATGTTACTATTGCCAGCAACGTCAGATGATGAATTAATATCAAGCTCATCAAAGCAGTCTTCATCAACAGATATTCCAACAGAGAGAGAATTTTCTTCATCCAAATAGCCAGCATTCTCATTCTGACCTTTTAGATTACAAAGTGCTATCAGAACTATATGACCGACATTAGATAACAAAAAGGTAAGAAAATTGTGAAGAAAGCTTACCCTCTGATTCTTCTTCATTGGCACTAGTAGCTTCCTTTTCTTCAGCAGTGTTTGTCTCCCTATCAGATACATAGAGTTTCATTTCTACCGAGTTCGCAAGAAGCTCTCTGATAAGTTTGTAACCCCTCCTTCTAATAATATATGCAAGGTCATCCCTGTCCAATATCAAGTCCAATTAGACAATCCTGAGTCAAAACTCTCAACTCTGAAAGAGTACGCTAACATTTGAAGCTTTAGCTTACCTGATTTAGTTCATTGCACAAGAAAAGGGATTGAAATAGAATCGCACAGCTTGTGTCTTGAGACTAACGGTCATATCTAGATGTTCATTTTTTTAAAGTATAAGGAACCACGCATTCATGAAGAACGTAAAAGAAAGGTAGCATCAGCAATTCCAATGAATTAAACTTTGATCTGGCAAAATCACACAATTCAGACCAATTACCAATTCATTTTGTTATCCGTTTGCAGGGAAAACTGAAAAAGAGGCACTAATAGATGGTAAGCAATCATTTAATTTATGTGAAAGTGTCCTACCTTTGAAATTTTTGCATTTTGTAACAGTGAGCACCGCTGCAATGATCCACAGTACCTATTTCCCGGCCCGAATCAATGTGCAGGGTGAAGCTTGCTTAAGCATTTCCAAAGGGGCACAGGCAGATATGACAAAAACCTCACATTTAACATCAACCCTCCAACTCCCAAAAACATTATCACTTACAATATGAAAGTCTAAGCATGAGGTACTCGAACTCCTCCTCAAGGTAGCGAAAGGTTTCAAAATTCCATCCTAAAGTACTGCATTTCCAATTCAAATGAAAATCGTGTGCACGTAATTATTTCCAAAAGTCGGTTTCCTAACTTTTACGGTTATGGAATTGGCCACACGCCTTATGTTGATGCCAACCAAAGGAAACCCCAGATTAAGCAATTATTCAGTAAGTAGACACACACAAAAAAAGAGATTTGCTGACCTTCCATGCTGCAAAAGCTCCTTTATGGACGGAACATGACCTTCAGGAAGCCCCGCAGAAGCTAAAAATTCCTTTATGTCGTTGCATAGCTCTGCATTGCTCTTCGTCTTCCTAAAAAACATTAAGCGCGAATAAAATCGACAAGAAATCAGCACGACTCGGAGCAATCACTGGCGTTGGTGTAGAACCGAATGATTAAAAAGAAATCGAAGGAAAAGCGACTAAAGAAGAGGATAAGGCGAAACGAACCTGGACTTCTTGGTGGAAGCCACGCAAACAGCGGAGCGCCTACCAGGAGAGCAGTCCCGAGAGATGAACCGAAGCTCGTGGCGACGCTGTAGGTGGTGGTGGTGGTGCCAGCGGCAGGGGAAAAAGAGACTATGAGGAGAGAGAGAGGAGGGGCAGCTCGCGAAGTGAAGGAGAGGAGCGGCCATGGAAGAGCAGAGAAGGGAGCTCGGAGCATCGGGGAAGAATGCGTGATTGGGGTTGGAACAGAGTCAGTCATGTGATTGAGAGCTGCGACTGAGACCCGCGCGATGCGAGAAAATGCTGATTGTGACCAAAGGCTATGTTTTCTCTCGAAAAGATTTTAATTTTTCTTTTTCTTAATCCCTCTCGCAAAAAAATATTTTTCATTTTTCTAAATAGGGATAATTACGTAAATGGTCCCTGAACTTTGGCAGAATATGCAATCCGGTCCCTGAACTTCTAATTTGTTCAATTTAGTCCCTGAACTTTGGCAGAATGTGCAATTTGATCCATGAACTTTTGACTTGTTTAATTTAGTCCCTAAATTTTTAGTGCATGTTCAATCTAGTCCATGAATTATAGGAAAATGTTCAATATAGTTCTTTTGTTAATTTAAGATTAGGGATAACGTTGAACATTTTCATATAGTTCAGGGACTAAATTGAACATTTACTAAAAGTTCAGGAACTGAATTGAATAAGTCAAAAGTTTAGGGATCAAATTGCACATTCTGTCAAAGTTCATGGACTAAATTGAACAAATTAAAAGTTCAGGGACCAAATTGCACATTCTATCAAAGTTTAGGGACTATTTGTGTCATTTTGCCTTCTAAATATTATAATAAATGTATGGCCCACGTGGCTATGATTCATAAGAGATGGCACAGTGAAACCTCAGTTTGGGCCTTTGGTTGAGCTTGGTTGAGCCCTGGAGTCTCTCTTATTGGCTTGTGCATATTGGGGTGAGAATAGTGTAAAAAAAATCCCTTCTTAACTTACTGCATTAGTAATTGAAAATAGTCGCTTTCCCCGAGCTGAGGGAATCCTCTCCGCTAGACATGGCCAAATAGGACTTGGACCCAAAATCGGCCCGGAACCGGCCCGTTGATCGGGTCCACGGTTCCTAATTTTTCGGAACCGGCGATTCCGGGCCGGTTCCGACCCGTTCAATTAAAAAAAAAAAAAAACCCCTCCTTGTGTGCCCCGCCCTCGGGAAAGAGCCGTTTGGCTCTTCCCCCGGGGCCTGGGCCAACGGCTCGAAGGCAAAAAAAAATTAAAATTAAAATAAATAAAAAAATCTATAAATACCTATCAATCCATATTTATTTTTTTCACAATTTCTCACAATTCTCTCTAATACTCTCAACTCTCAAGTCTCACAATCTCTCAAAGTCTCTCAATCTGCTATTCTCTCTAAATTTCGTTTCAATTTTTCCATCAATTTTATCAAAAAATGGCAAGTGGAAGCAGAAATACTGGAAAGGGAAAGTGCCCGATGCCGATCGAGATTGGAGAATCCGATTATCCCGTTCATGAATATGATCCTCGTGAATATGCATGTTGGGAAGACGACGATGCTTCCAATCCCAACGTCGAGCATGTCCCAACGCAAGAAAGTATTCGTCCTCGTGGTGTCGAAGAATCGTCGATAGCAAAGGAGCCGGGACGGAAAAGCCGAGAATCCGATTTATGGTTACACTTTAACAAATATATGGAATGAAAATGAAGGTAAGTTTGATATAAGCTGTAAATATTGTCCGCAGACATACAAACTTGGTAAAGGAGATGGCTATGGAACATTTCGTCGGCATGTGACGAAAAAACATTCAACGCAAGCGGGGATCGACACTAGCCAACAATGAATTTTCGGGTTCGCCAATCCTAACCCTCATCCTTTATTTCGTTTCACTAATGCACTTTACAAAGAAACATCAGCTGAATATGTTGCCCTTGAGCATGCTCCTTTTAATACTTGTGAAAATCCTAATTTTAGATATTTGATAAACACTGCGTTAGTTCCGCAAGCACCATCTCTTTCGAGAAATACTCTTAAACACGAACTTGAACATGTTTATACAAAACAAAAAAAGAAATTGTTAAGATTTTTTAATGAATTCAATGGACGTGTACATATAGATAGTGATATTTTAACTGATTCTTGGAATATTAATTCTTATATGGGTATCACGTGCCATTGGATAGGTGATGATTGGGTTATTCAAAAAAGACTTCTTGCATTTCGAGTTTTTCCTGAAAGGCATACGACCCATAATATTTATAGACTAATTAGGCAAGTTTTAGAAGAATTTAATTTGATTGATAAAAATTTTTCAGTTGGTTTTGATAATGCCGCCGCAAATACTGCTTCCATTCCTGAGTTAGAAAAACTTTGTAAACCCTCTTTTGGCGGATAATTTTTTCACATTAGATGTGCTTGCCATGTTTTGAATTTATGTGTTCAAGATGGTTTACGAGTTTTTGCAACATCTATTCAGCCAATAAATAATGCAATTAGATATTTATGGAGCCGTCCTCAACTTATGAAAGAGTGGGAAAAATATTGTAAAAAAAATGGGAGAAAGGCAAGAATGTTTCCAAAAGATATTTCGACTCGTTGGAATTTTACCTACGAGATGCTTCTATAAATTTTTTATTACAAAGATTTATTATGTTCCTTTATTTCGAATAATGTTCCCGATATTGCTTTGCTCCCGTAACATTGGGAAGTTTGCAAAAAAAAAAATAGATTTTTTGAAAGTTTTTAATGATTCTACTAATATTTTATCTGGTGTTTATTATCCTACTACGCTTTTATTTTTAATAGAGTGTGTTAACATTGCTGGTATTTTTAATGAATGTGAAAAAGATACTGAATTAGCTTCGAGTATTTTAGTAATGCGAGAAAAATGGTTGCATTATTACTTGAACATTCCTCTTGTCTATTTAGTTGGTATTGTTTTCGATCCACGTACTAAATTAGATAGTTTATTAGATTATTTGAATGCTTATTATTATAATTGTTTACATTTGAATGAAGTAATAGATATTCAAAGTATACAAGTAGATGTTAAAAAAGTTATAGTAGAAGTATATAATGAATTTTGTAGTAAATATGGTTTAAGTGACAGTGGATGTGAATCTATCCAGCATAGTGTCTCACGAAGCAATACAGGTATTTCACTTGGTAGAGGGTATAAAATGCTCATGAGTAGGCAAAAAAAAAATAAAAAGGGGCAACATGTAGTATTTCCGAATTAGAAAACTATTTAACCGTTTATTTTGAGTTTAGTGATTCCAAACACAGCGCAGATTTCAAGATTCTTGAGTGGTGGAAGAACCATTCAATTCAATATCCAGTTCTCTCCCTCATCACAAGACAAATATTAGCGACTCCTTCTTCAACAATGGCAGTTGAACAAGCATTTAGTGCTGGAGGATTAATTTTGGACTCCCGCCGTTCAAGATTAACTCCGGAAAGTGTGGAGTTTCAAGCTTGCGTCGATGATTGGACAAGGGCTAGGCTTCGACAACAAGAGCTGGATCGAGAACACGAATTCTTCAGTGATGATTGTGAAGATACTACCGCCACCACAACAACAGGTAGCGACGATTGAGGATGAGGTAAGTTGGGGTTACCAAAGGTAAGAGAACTACATGGGCTTTGATTCTTCTATCCCCAAGAAGATATGTAGACGCTTAATGATAATTCATTAAGTTCAAACCCATTCCTCATCTTTTTTTTTTCAAATTTTTTTACAATGTACAATTTGATTATAATTTTTAATTTTAATTAATAATTTATTTATTTTATTTTATTATTTTAAAAATAAACGGAACAGGAATCGGCATCGGCCCGGAACTGTCCGGTTCCACCATTTGGCGAAACCGGAACCGCTGGTTCCTAAACCGAAACCGGCGGTTCCGTCGAACCGTGCATCTCTACTCTCCACTATTGTAGTAGCTTCTCCACTTTTCCACCACTTCAACTTTTTTACCTGCTTGCTCATCCTCTGTTCAATAGCTATGGCATGCTACTTCTCTTGGAATCATCCATCTCTACACTTGTTATCGTCCACCAACCCTTCTTAACTTAGTCTACCCCTCTCTGTTTTTTATCTGGTGTTGGTTGCTCTTGTAGTAGCTTCTCCACTTTTCCACCGCTTCAACTTTTTTACCTGTTTGCTCATCCTCTGTTCAATAGCTATGGCATGCTACTTCTCTTGGAATCACCCATCTCTACACTTGTTATCGTCCACCAACCCTTCTTAACTTAGTCTACCCCTCTCTATTTTTTATCTGGTGTTGGTTGCTCCCTTCTTCACTTACCTTTTCACTACGTCTCCATCTATCATCTTCTGCTCCCATGTATAGATATCTCACCTTGCTTACTTTAATCCTCATCTGACCTCTGCCAACTCTTCCCTTGTACCCCTGCTACAATCTTCTGCCTTTCGATAACTAAACTAGTTTTACAATTGTCTCTCTTTCTATTAACCTTCCAACTGAATCTTTATTTCTTTCTGGCGTTCATCCTTACGGGTTGGCCATCTCCAGTGTCATCTGGATCTGCGACAGTGGCCTCATTCCTGGCTCAAAGCTTCATGGAAAAACCGACCGACGCTACTTTTCGTTTGGCTGCTCTCTTCAAAAAACTGGGTAAGTTAATGAGGAGTAAGGATCAGCCCAAAAAAAAAAAAAAATGAGCAGCAAGGATAAAGCTAATCTCTCAAATGAACCAATAGATACCTATGAAGCTACTCTAGCAGGCTTGCTGTTTAATAGCCCCGGTTTTAATTTCATGGCATTTCAAACGGCCATAAAAAAAGGCATGGCGGATGGAGAATCTCTACAGTTTTATATTCCCTATTGTGCAAGGTAAGGAAAGGGTCCTTGCGACGGGACCCTAGTCGTTTGCAAACTACTTGCTTGTCCTAAAGAGTAGTGAGCCCCATATTCCATTACCATGCTATGATTTTTCTAGATGTGCCTTCTGGACTCATATTTTGGAGTTGCCACTCGGGTGGCACACTGGGGTGCGTATGGTAATGTTTCTGTTCTTGGAACAACTTTTGGAACAGAAACACTTTTTTATTTTTCTGTTCCCAGTTACGATTTTTTAGAACAGAAACGTGTTTGGTAACTGTAAAAAAATTCTGTTCTCAGAACAGAAACGCGTATGGTAACCGCAAAAAAAATGTTCCAAATTTTTTCATTTAATTAAGGCGACTATATATATATATATATTAAAATTAAATTAAATCTCATTCAATTTAGTAAATCAAATTTTATGCACGGTTTATAATTACAATATGGACAAGATCAGCTATAAAATAAATTAAAAGGCAAGTCGAATTTGAAATTAAATAATGAGAATATCAAATATGTTTTCCATTTATGAGACATACATAAATGTTCCCAAGTAATTAAAAATATGATTACATGATAGAAAAATATAAAGTCATGGAATTGCAGGCATATTGTAGTCACTTGCCATTTTATTTGCAATACTTTTCCTAAGCATGTTCATCTCACTTCCATGCATATCTAATACATCATCAGCAACCTCTTCTTCTGTACACCCATATGCATAGACAAAATCACCATAGTCAGGATTACCATCATCTTCACAATTGTCCTCATCATCCGACAGTATCAAATTTTGATCACTTCCTATTGCTCGCTCCCCAGTAGCATATATGGTTTTCCTAACTAAGATTTCGTGCAGACGCAATTTTAGGCGAGGTAAGTCTGATTCAGGGTTTCATGCAGATTGGAAGACTAGTCCTATCAATCACAATCAATATAATGAAAGCGCAATCAAGTGCATATATGAACCATGTCAATGCACATCAATTCACAATAAGGGTCTCCTAACATAGCCCTAGGGGTTTAGAAAACCCGTGATTAAAGGCCAGAGGTAAAATGAGAAGATTTGGGGACGATTTGCTCAAAGGGCGAAATTGTCATTTTTTGGAAGGTTTGGATATCAAATTACCAAAAATATTCCATGGCCAGCTGATTGTGGCCATTTCCCATTTTTGAGATTTTTTTTCGAAATTTCTTGATTTTCTTCAATTTTTGGGAGACGATTTGTCGAAAGGGCGAAATCGTCATTTTTAAGAAAGATCGGGGATCAAAATACCGGAATAGGTCTTAGCCAGTTGATCGTAGTACGATCATTTCCTATTTTTTGGGATTTTTTATGAATTTTTTTTGGGACGATTTTTCGGAAGGGTAAAACTATCATTTCTGGAAAGATCGGGGTCGAAAGACCCGAAACAGGTCATGGCCAGTTGATTGTGGCCATTTCCTATTTTTTGGAATTTTTTAGAATTTTTTAAAATTTTTCATTTTTTTGACAAAAGTGTTCCAAAACCTTTTCTAAAAAGTGTTCCGGGAACACAGAAACAAGTATTTGTTGTTCCTCAATTATGCTTCAAAAGTGTTCTTTTTTCTGAAAAGTGTTCCCGGAACATTTTGAGAACATTTTTTTACGGTACGCGTTTTTGTTCCCAAAGTGTTTCCAGAAACGCTTTTTCTGGAGCGTTACCATACGCACTCTAATAGTATTACTGAAAAAGTAATGGCCCAAGTCGAGAATGTTCAGCAAATGAAAATTGAATCAAGATCTCCTACAACGCCACTAGCGGTTAAGGCTCGAGTGGAAATATCTTTATTAAGTGAACTTCAAGTAGGAATTCTCGCTAATTACCAGGGATTAGAACTTTGGCTTGACTTCAAGTACGAGCGTTTTCCCACTTATAGCTATTCATGTGATTTTATAAGACACTTTACCAAGGACTGTCCTACTTTTGCTTATGATGAGAGTCGTTTTGCTTCCAACATGAAAGTAGCTACGGTAGCTGGCTTAAGGCTGAATCTGTAGAGTATAGCCCGTTTTGACGGGTATTCAACAATGAGCAACTGATTCACTCACCAGTCCTATGAGTAGCGTCTTCATCTCCCTCCTTAGCAAGCCCTCAGCCCTCACTGGCCCTTCTACCAGCCCGTGGTAGCACTTCATAGCAAGACATCAGCTCACCAACCATGCTTGTCTCAAAACATACAGAAACTCCTTCATCTGCTATGAAGCTTGTCTCTGACCACTATATCACACTTTCAACAGAAACTGTTTTTGGGATTTCTAACTTTCAAGATGTTACCTCTCCTAAGAAGTTAAACTTTCAACATATATCAAAGAAACAGCAACTTGCCTCCTTCATTCTCCTTACACTGCCTTCCACTCAACAACAAAACATTGAACAAGATCGGATTTCCAACCAACCTGCCCTAATTGTGGCAAGGTTAACCCGAAAACAGAAAGGGAAACAGCCAATCGGCTTATCCTCCAAGAAGCTAGGTAATACTCCCCTTATGTCACTTCAACCTAGGGGTGAGTATGGGCAGGGTGAGCCGAGTCTAGATCTAGACTCTGAAACCAATCCTGTTATAACCGGTTCTTGGTATTTGAAATCGAGAACCAACCCTATTTGTCTTGGAACCGATTTTGGAGCCGACACTATTTTTCGGTCCGGTTCTAGGGTCTACCTGAAAACCTATTTTCATTTTTTTTTTCATCAAAATAATATGAGTATCAATGAAATGAGCAATAAAAATTACAATCCACCAAAAGCAACAATTCAAAATATAAACAATGGACTTTTAAAAGCAATAATCTAAAGTCGATTTTATGACACTAATCGGTTTAAATATTACCTCTGGTTTTATGAAACCGATTAACGCTTAACACATAAACAGTGGACTTTTAAAAGTCACTAGAAATCGATTTCAACCTGTTCCCAAAAATTGAAATCGATACCCGATCGGTTTGAGAGGGAACCGATTCCCGACTCTATTTTTCGAGTGGGCCAATCCGGATTCTGGGTAAACCCGGTTCTGTTACACACCACTACTTTAACCAATCCTTATTTGTTTGATGAATATCAGCTTACTAATACTCCAGTTTTGCAGGAGGAACTCCTTCGTTGGGCTCCGTTAGCTAGCTCTAATAAGCTACCACGTACTCTATGAGACTTTTGTGTTGAAACTGTCAGGGCCTGGGCAACCCTATGACAGTTCGAGAGCTTCGGGCTATGGTAGCTCAAGATAGGCCCAACCTGATATTTCTTATGGAGACGAAGCAGCCAGACGAGGTTGTTCATCGTCACCAACGGAGGCTCCATTTTTTGCATGGCTTCTCGTCCAGCCGCTTGGCATAGCAGGAGGTTTAGCTTTGTTTCAGGATGAGGCAGCTTCTGTTAATATGATCTCTGCCTCTGTTATGTACATCTACTTTCTTTTTACTAATAGTGATGGCTAACTTACCATGGAGATTACGTTCGTTCATGCTCCCAACTCTTTTCAGCAGCGACAACAACTATGGCATGATCTCCAGAGTATCCATCAGCATCTTTGCCATCTATGGCTGTATGTAGGCAACTTCAACGAAGTACTTTAAGAATGGGGAAAAAAAAACAGGAGGTCGGGGGATTGATCATTATCGAGTGACTGCTTTCATAGACTTCTTAACAGTATGTTCACTCATGGAAATTGACTCTAAAGGTTATACCTACACAGGTCTAATAATAGGATGGGTTCGGACTGTGTAAAGGAAAGGCTGGATCGTACGTTCTGTTCTTTAGACTGGCACCTTTTGTGGTTACAAGCTGAAGTGTTTGCGTTGCCACCGGTGGGTTCAGATCATAGTCCTCTCTTGCTCTCTTTTACTCAGTCATCACCATCCCAAAGACGTCGTTTTAAATATGAAGCATACTGGAATGATTCTGCTAATTATCTTTGTGTAGTTAGAGAAGTCTGGACGTCTCCAGCTCATGCAGCCGATTATTTCTCATATCAAGAATGAAATTGAGGATTTGTGGAAATAGGAGGAACAATATTGGGGGTTTCGATCAAGAATACAATGGCTAACATATGGGATAGAAACACACATTTCTTCCATGCCACCACAATCCAAAGGCGACTCCGCAACCGCATCTCAATGCTCAAAACAACATAAGGAGCTTGGATCCGTGGACATTTACAGCTGTAAAGTCATATCCTATCCTATTTTGGTGACCTATATGCACCCAAGGTAACGACAATTTGAGCCAATCCTCGCCCACTGCCCTGCTATAGTTACCGAAAGTATGAACAATGTCATAACTCAAGCTACAACAATAGATGAGGTTTGACTGGCAATGTTTCAATTAGAATGATCTAAGGCACTAGGACTTGATGGACTAAGAGGTTTGTTTTACCAGAATCATTGGGATACTATACAACAGGACATTCTTGACATGGTCAATGATTTCTTCCACACTGGTATGCTTCCTCATTCTATCAATCACACACATATTACTCTTATACCAAAGGTGCCTCATCTAGAGAGTGTAAACCAGTATCTTCTGATCAGCTTATGTAACTTTTCTTACAAGACTTGCTTGAAGCTCCTAGCTAATCGGCTTAAACCGTTACTACCAACTCTTATACAACCGGAGCAGAGCGCCTTTGTTGCAGGAAGAAAAATTCAGGACAACATTCTAATCATCTAGGAAATTCTCCGTCAACTTCGAGTTAGACAGAGAAAGCAGCGATTTCGGGCTATTTTGGAACTTGATATGTAGAAGGCTTATGATCATTTCGAATGGGATTTCTTGGAAGCCTGTTTATTTCGAATGGGATTTGCGGCCAGATGGGTAACTTGGATCATGGCTTACGTCCAGTCTATTTCCTTTAGCATCCTCTTAAATGGCGGCCCTTTACCAGAATTCCACCCTTCGAGGGGCATGAGGCAAGGTGATCCATTATCACGCTATTTATTCACTCTAATATTGAATGTTTTTATCATATATGCTAACTGCAACGGTCCAAGAAGGGTGTTTTATAGGCATTAAACTAAATCGTCATTGCCCAACTTTATCACATCTTCTGTTTGCAAATGATTCTATTTTCTTTGTTGACGCTAAGATATCTAAACGCCAGAGCCTAAATTAGATACTAAATCAATATTGCTATGCCTCGGGATCGGCCATAAATCTTAATAACTTTGGGATTTTTTTTTAGCCATGGATGTCCTGAACGGTTGAGGACTTCTCTGGCTATCGAGATGAGGATTCCGGAACTAGCTCATACAGGGAAGTACTTAGGCCTTTCCTCTGACTGGGGTCAGACAAAAAAGAAACTGTTTTCCTGGATTTTGGCATGAGTCCATAATAAATTAGCAGGTTGGAAAGAAAAACTATTTGCGCTTGCAAGGAAAAAATTCTTAATCAAGGCAGTAGTCCAAGCTATACCTCAGTATGCCATGACAGTTTTTAAGGTGCCTCTTTCTGTTTGTCGAGCTATTTAAAGGACGATTGCAACATTTTGGTGGGCAAATAAGGATGCTTATTCTAGTTTGCGTTGGCACAGGTGGGAGATTCTTAAGAGTAGCAAACATGATGGGGGAGTTGGTTTTCGTGATCTGATTTGTTTTAACCATGCAATGCTTGCATGGAGGCTTCTTTCGAACTCTACAAATCTTTGGGCTGCCTTGTTGAAGGGTCTCTACTTTTCACATAATTCATTTTGGGGAGCATAAAAGGGGGCGAGGCCATCTTGGGGATGGCAAAGCTTACTGACTAGCCGCAGCTGGCAAGTCGGTAATAGAAATAGAATTCGGGTTCGCTATGATAATTAGTTATCATCTGGACCTATAGGAGGCGAACCAACATCCTCAAAACCTAAGCTACTAGCTAGTTTTATTATCCCGTCATTTCAATGGGATGAAAATCTCCTTCGTAACTTCTTTCCATCCCAAAAGGTTTAAGAGATAGTGACAATCCCACTTATTGACCAGAACTCCCAAGATAGGTTGCTGTGGGCTCCCTATACTTCAGGTCAGTATTATGTTAAAATAGTTTATCAAATGCTCCAGATGTCCAACCCTACTAAACCTACAGTGAACCCATCTACTTCTTACCAGCCCCACCCCCGACTATAGAGACAAATATGGAAACTTTTTGTGCCTCCTAAGATCGAACGTGTGTGCCACAATGCAATTTTGACAAAGGCTAATCCATTTCGAAGGGATATTATACCTGATCCCAACTGTAGCCTATGTTACCAAGCCCCAAAAACTGTTGAACATTTGCTTTTGTTGTGTCCCTGGACAACACAGATTTGGGCACATCCGCTAATCAATATACCGTTAACCCCCAAAGAACAACGACAATTGAAGAGTGGCTAACATACCTGTTGCAGAAACCATCACCAAATCAAGTTTCTATCACCCTTACGGCCCATATTCTGTGGCAAATTTGGAAAGCCAGAAATGCAGCTATATTTAAACAACAATCTCTGGATCCAGAACATACGATTTACATTGCACTTGCTAATGATACTAGCTTTTCCAGATGCCAACCAAACAGACGACGACAAGCAGAAAACCTACATGTGTAATGGCAGCCTCCTTCGACTGGGACACAAAAGTTGAAGGGTTAATACCATGAAAAATCCCAAACTGGTACGTTTGTGACAAATTTAGCCCAATTTAATTTTTTGACCATGAAAAACCCTAAACTGGTACACTTGTGACAAATCTACCTTCCGTCCACTTCCGTTAAATTCCACTGTTAATTTTGCTGACGTGGATGACACGTTTGCTTTTTGGCATGCTGACATGGATTAGGTCCACGTGAAAATCTCATAGAACAGATAGCATGAAAAACCCTAAATTGGTACATCAGTGACAAATATACCCCAAACTGGTATACGTGCGACAAAATTACCCTTGCACTTTTCTATTCTTTGCGATTTTTTTTTTAAATTTCTTTTGCATATACATCATGGATGTTATTTTGGGCATAAAGTGCACCACAGTGTGATTATGATCGATAAAATTTATCTTCATTTAAGGTTTAAAGCCACGTTTTTTTTTTCCTTTTCAAATTTAAAGCCACCAAGCTTGTATGGAAAAATGCCACACATGAACTTACTCTCAAGATGAAAATAATCTCACATTTCAGACAACTAAATAAAAGGCATCAGCCTCCACTGGAGGTCCAAAAGCATGTTCTATATACTTGAATAAGCTTTATAAAATAGCCTTACATACTCAAGGTCCAAAAGCATATTCTATGTACTTAAACAAGCTTTACAAAATACATCTGACTTGAACAAGCTTTACAAAAAAAACCTTTACATCAGACATTGAACCAGCTAACAACCCAAAAAATAGCCCAGTCCACATGTTCTATATCACAACCATCCAAAAAAAAGTCCAATATATACTAGACTTGAACAAGCTTTACACCATACATCAAACTCTCCCACCAAATTCAGTGCATTGCTTCACTGTGAGATTGTTGAGTTTGAGAGGGCCCAGAAACTTGGCTTGAAATATCCACCGTATGATTTGCATCACCTCGACGAATTTCATGTACTATGTTACTGCCAGGCATATGAAATTAAAGGAAAAACATTATGTTATTATGCTAGTCACTGTAGATTAAAATTTCCTTAAGAAAAATATATGTTCACCCTTAGATATGAATTTCCTGTGGCTTCAGATATATACAATCCATATCCTTGTAGGACCTATAAGAAGACAAACCATATCAACATTCACTTTCACATTATGAAAAATCAGCATATAGATCATTAGCAAGTAACAAAACCCACAAAAAACTTTCACTTCGTAAAGAACTTTAACAACATTCCACGCAAGTTATTGTATACTTACTAAAATTTATTCTAAAAGTAAAGAAGGAAGCAACTACTCACCCTCCTCTTCTCAGATCTAATAATATTTGATTGTGCACGTGCGGATGCAGCTGTGGTACTTTCACTTTGTTTGTTAGATGCCCCTCCTTCAATGGTTGGTTGCTTTGGATCTCTCCTTGGCCTACCTCTTTTGCCTTGCATTGTAGACATATATAAGGAAGTGTATTTTAAGGGAAAATGTATCACAACTATTTTTTTGAATTCCCTTACAGCTTGTTTAATCTCCATAGGTATCGGAGGTTGGGGGCATTTGGTCTTGTTGTGTCCAATACCATGACAATTGGAGCATTTCATGGTAATACCAGCTTTTGATTTTTTTATCAGGATTGGTGTTAGTGACCCTTGGCTTCCTTATTCTTTTACTTTTCTCATCCTTTCTCTTCTCACCGTCGGATCTCTTCCTGTCTTTCTTGGGCCTCCCCGGAAGCTTTCTAAATGGTGGAGGCAATAAAGGATCTTCACTAGCCTCTGGCCACATTTTTCTTCCATTCAAGGTAAAGATGGGATGATCAAGTTTGACAAAAGAGAGGAGAATGCTTGAGTTCAGGAAATAAGCTACTCAGTATATATATATATATTGGTAAGAGCTGCTCAGTATTTTTTGAGTTCTATATACAAGCAAAAAAGTGAACTCTTATATAAGTCATGTAGAATCACACTTGAAATAAACCTGAAATCAATGACAAATAGAAGTGAGTCTGGTTCAGGCATTTCATCGAGCATGTGGTGCACGAGTCAATCATACCATTCTCATGCAAGTTTCGTTCTATAATTTCGATACACAACGAAACAAGAACTAACATGAACGCCAACCTAGCAAGAGCAATACCGAAGCACATAGAAATTTCAAGACAAGCAGTCAATCATATAGGGCAAAGTTTGGCATGAATCAATAACAAGCAAAGCAACTACATATTTGTTTAGAAGGATTCTCGAAAGCATAGAATCTCGAATGCGACGTTGAATGGAGCAATCTCGTTTTCCTACCTTGACAAAATGAAACCCAGGGCATACACCCAACGTCGCGACCTGGCAGAGGTGGCAATAGGAAGCGATGGACCGAGCCTGTGGTGACGGGAAGCGATGGATCGAGCTTGATGGCGACGTGGGAGGACTCTCAGTTTTTGAAAGACTTTGTCCAAGAGAACGTCGAAGAAGATGAAAAGAAAAGAGGGGCTAGGGTTTTTGTGTGCGGAGAAAATGACTTAAAAGTAGATAGTTATGATTTCGTATAAAAGAATCCTAATTTATTTATTAAAATCAAGTTATTTCCACGTGGACCTAATCCATGTCAGCGTGCCAAAAAGCAAACGTGTCATCCACGTCAGCAAAATTACCGGTGGAATTTGACGGAAGTGGACGGAGGGTAGATTTGTCACGAGTGTACCAGTTTGGGGTTTTTCATGGTAAAAAAATCAAATTGGGGTAGATTTGTCACAGACGTACCAGTTTGGGGTTTTTCGTAGTATTAACCCAAAATTGAATGTTGATGCGTCTTTCCTCGTAGAAGAGACGTCGAGCGTGGTCGCTGCCATTCTCTGGGACGAGCAGGGAACTGCATTGATGGCTTTGTCAAGGATGTTCCCGCTACCGACTCAGAGCAAGTCGAAGCTTTGGCCTACAAGGAAGGGGCACAATTTTGGGTAAATCGTCAACAATCCCACATTGCACAACAACCTACCTCACTATTTCTGGTTATTGAATCTGATTTCGCTAATGTAGTAGGAGACCTTACCTCAATGGCTTCTCTTCCGACGGATCGGTGCAACCCTCAATTGGAGCATCGGCCGTCTCTGACCTCACGGAAGACGACTCCAATCCTTTTGGATTGTCTTCGTATCATAAACCGAATTAGGCTCAAGGTTACGTTCCACCACTGCTCTAGATATGTAAACCAAATAACCCATTGGATTTATCTAGCCCACAGACGAAACCACCAGCCCCGTAACTGGGCCTCTTCTCCCCCTTTTGTATTTCAGGCCTTGCTTTCTTCGGAGGCCCATCTATCTTGTACATCTCACCCTGTGTTATCTTTAATATAAGCATCTTTCGACAAATATATATATTACATTAGTATTAATTCAGTCTTAAACCTATTATTTTTGTGTTAATTCAGTTCTAAACTTTTTGCAATGATGTCAATTGAGTCAATTCAGGCAATTTTGATCGGAAAGCGCTGACGTTGACATTGATTGTCCTACATAGCACGACTGGCGCTAACGTGATATTTCTTAATATTATTTTAATTCTTTAAGCCACATATGACAATTGAAATCCATGTCAGCGATTTCAAGCCAAAATTGATCGAAATCAGCTGAAAGATCGCAAAGAAGAGCCAATCACGTACATGGGACCTAAGAGGACTTGATTACCATCATGATTTGGGACTGGTCGAGGTCGCTAGAAGCAACTCTCAAGTTGCAGTGGCGATTCACCGGCAGCTCCGAAATGCCCGCAACGCCCGACATTTTTGCTCTCACCGTCCTCTTTGCCGCTCGATGGACCCTCCATTCCAACTTCTTAAGAAGCTCGGGCTCTGCAAATGGATAATGTTTGATCATCGTTTGCTTCTAGCATTTCTTCGGCTCCATTTGTTTCACGAAAAATGAGCGATTTAGAAATATTTTCCGAAAAGTGATTGCTTATATCATTTATAAAAATTAATCAACGAAAAATGTTTTCATCATCGATAACAATCTATGCCTAACTATTTTCATAGGCGATGAAAAAAATTCATTTATTTATTTTGTAATAGATATAAACGATTACTTTTTGAAAAATATTTTTCAAATCATTCATTTTTCGTGAAACAAACGGAGCCTTCATGTTTAAGAACGTTCCGCGTCCGACGTTTTCGACGTTATCGTCGATCAGACCATTAGATGGGACTCTTCCCTGTTCGAGAGCGGGAAATTTATTGTTGCATGATACATCATCTACTAAAATTGTTACTGGGCCCTATGTTTCGATCGGGCCACAAGAAACGCATCGAGCTGACACAGTGACACACACACACACGTTTATTTTATTTGAGTGAAAGTATTTTTTTTTTCAAATTAGTTTTTCGAATTTTCACTTGTTTATTTTTCTAAAAATAACTTAGTCAACGAATATTTTTCGGTCAGCTGAAAATTCACGCACAAAATTAGGAAAATGGATTCCTAAATCTAAAGAGGCGAAACAACTTTCCGAAATTGCTCATCACAAATTTTTTAATATTATATAATTTAGTTTTCTATTTTATTTTATTTTTTCTCCATGCTCGACCGGTCGCCGGGTCGGCCACACGAGGTCAAGCCTCACCATATCCGGCGAGGTTGGACCTCCTCGGCTTCTTGGCAAGTTTGAGCTCACTAGTCCCGAGGAGGCTCGACCTCTTGTGGCTGGTCACCAGCCGTCGCCGAGGCCTAGCGATTGGCAGAGTAAGCAAGAAAAAGAAAAGAAAAGAATAAAAATAAATAAAAAAATAAGATATATAAATAGATATAGAATTTTGGATTTTTCTTTTGACTTAAGTTGCTGATGAATCATGAACTGTGCAAGTCAGAACAAATCAGAAAGAACCATCAGCCGATCTCATGCAGAGCTAAGTCCCTTTATCACAGGAAACACTGTGGGCTGAACAAATGGTTGAGAATTGAAGAAGCCTATTTCAAGTCTCATTGCTTGACGACACAGGTTGTTTGAGACACCAAAGACAGGACTCTGTGGAGATAGAGGATCCAAATTCACATAGACTACGTTTGGTTTGGTAGTCAGGATAAAAGTCGAGATGAGATTAAATTGATCAAACCTTGTGTTTGGTTCCTGCCCAAGTAGCCTGGATTAAAAATAATCCTATGGAGTAGGTGAGATAACGTGGATAGGATTGCATCTCTAGGGTATCAAAGCTATTTTTCCTCAAGTAACAAACTACTTAAGTTAAACAAATTGGATTAATAATAGACATAAAATCAAATTTGAATTCTTATATTAAAAAATTCAAAATAAAAAATTCAAACTTGAAATGAATCTTTCTAATTCTCTTTGTCTCCTTCTCCTTTGTACTTAAGATTCATGAAGCTTCACGACTTCTCCTTAGTTTTTTGTTCGCGTGAAAGCTTCACGAAAATAACGAGAGAGACGAAAGTCCATGAAAGCAACAAAAAAGTCGAAGCTTCTTCTTTTCCATAATGTTGAAGTTTCACATCAGTGTTGAGAGAGTCAAAACACTATATCCGAAATTGCAATTTTTTTTTTTGGTTGAAGAAATTGCAAAGGTCTTTTTTTTTTTTTTTTCAGGTTATGGTTCTATTCAAAAAGAAATTGCAAAGTTGAATATTCCTGTTTTCTCTCTTTAATTAGATTTGGCATATACTGGCTGATTTACCTAGTCGATGTTGTTATAGCCCGTATACATTTTTTTGTCATTGTTGAACATGTGGCTCTAGAATGCTGCAATGATGTTCTTTTAGCCAATTTTCATCAAAAATTGCTGACGTGGCGGTGTGTCACATAAGAGGGCCGACAACAACCGGACCGTCACGTCAGTGATTTTTGGTGAATATAGATCAGAAGCAGTACATTGGATATTTAGTACTAAATTGGCAAAATTTAAAAATTTAAAATCGATTGGATAATGTTTCCATCAAGCTACCCTTCGAAAGCCTCGCTTTTGTTGGCGTTTTTGTGGTTAGTAACTTAGTATGTACTGCACTTGAATTAGTAACCAACGGGAGAAGCAAGAAGGGATGGTGGTGGCCGCCACTCTCCCGACCGGCCACCATTTCTAGTGGCGGAGCAAGAGCTTCTGCGTCTTGTAAGAGGAGAGAAATACTTCCAAAGGGAAAAATTCCCATCTTGGGCCATCAAAGATGAAGACCCAATTAAACAGGCCCATTAGAAGAACCACATGGGCTTGACCCAAAAAAGTACCACGTGGGACAAACTTGACCAATCGCTCAAGCCCACGCCTCACTTGTAGTATTAGCACGTGCACTAAACTGTACACATGATCAAGTGTCCCCTCAAATTTTTATAATAATTGGTTTGATATTTTTTCTTATTAATTAGGGTTAATATCATGAAAAATCCCAAACTAGTACACATGTAACAAATTTATCATAAATTATTTTTTTAACCATGAAAAACCCCAAACTGATACACCTGTGATAAATTTACCACAAACTATTTTTTTGACCGCAAAAAATCCTAAATTGGTACTTTTGTGAGAAATTTATTCTAAACTAATTTTGTTGATAAAAAAATCCCTAACTAATACACCTGTGATAAATTTACCTTCCGTTAAATTCGATTAATATCACGAAAAATCCTAAATTGATAAATTTGTGACAAACAGAGGACAAAAATCCAAACTAATACACCCATGAACTGTCACATGTTATCCAATTTAGCAATTTGATGGTTAATTTAATGAAAACTAATGGATGTCAAATTTGTCACAAGTGTACCGATTTGGAGTTAATTTGTCATAACTATATCAGCTTGGGATTTTTAGTAGTAAAAAACTAATTTAAGATAAATTTATCAAAGGTGTACCAGTTTAAAATTTTTCATGGTATTAACCCTATTAATTAAGAGTACGAATGTAGAAATTCACCTATTTAGTAATTTATAGAACACCTTATAAATCCCCCGTTAACCGATTAGATACAAACCCTCCCATCAAAAGCTTCAACATATGATTTAATTTATTTTATCTACGTAGTAGACCTGTCAAAATGAATCATTAGCACATATATGATGAGTTGATAGAAAAATTGGTCTTAAATGGATAACAAATAGGTCGTAAAATGAGCTTATAGCTTATTTCAAATCAATTCACTGCTACGGCTATCTTTTTATTCTCTTTCGCCCTCACTTGATTTCGCTCTCTCTCACTCCACACTCTCACATTAGTTTGGGTACTAGTTTCTCTGCATTGAATTAAATATTAAAAAAATGAGTCGATTAGATATGTGACGCTATATTTATATTCCAATAAATAATTCATAAATGAATTAAATGGATCTTACTTGGACCAAATTATTTATGCTTCGACTCAATCCCGGCCAGGTATGAACGTACTCTGTTTCGCACCGACACATGGCTGATTTCATAGCTTCGCAGGTGCGGAGACTGATCATCCATGAAGCCTTACTGTCTCCTGAACGGTCAGGCTTCCCTCGCAATTCAAAGCTAGATCATGGCCGTCCGTACATATAATAATAGATGGGTCGATGAAAAAGACAATACAAAACAAAAGCTCCGGACAGCCGTGGGGATCTCCGATCGGGGAGATCTTGGTCTCATCTGGCCCTACTCTTTCTGATCCTTCAGAAAGCTGAAAACAGGAATATCATAGAAAATGTAGTGGGGGTGTCCTTGATAAATTTTTTTTTTTTATAACCGAGATGTCCGGGCCAGCTTGCACACATCTCAACTATTCCTCGGGGGGACTAGCACGACAACCACCAGCCGCGACCCCCACTTAAGTCACGGAGCGCTAGATGAGATATTTGAACCAGGGACTTGACAAGTCTCATTGATAATTGCTCTCTCGTAGCGGCGATAATTCTAATGAATATGTAGACTCTATTTATTTCATAAAAAAATTAATAATTTAAAAAACAATTTTCAAAAAATATCACTTACATCGTTTATAAAAATGAATGAATTATTATTGATAATGTAAAATACTTTTCATTAATTAATCATTTCAAACGATCATTTAAAAAAATATATTTACCAAATCATCCATTTTTCACAAAACAGATGAAACCTTAGATATTTTTAGGCACTTGTTGGCGCCCTACACACGCCAACTGTGATGTCAAAGAGCTAAAGTCAAATAGGCAATTTGATGCAATTCACCTGACACCTATGGCTTTGCATACATACCAACTTTGACCAATGTTGGTGAAAGTGCCAAGGCAATTGAGAGAAAGATGAATCTCTAAGTCATCAAGCTGTAGTGATAAAGGAAAGTCATCAGTTAGACGAAGTCGATGCCCGATTGTGAGTATCGACCGAGTAATGGATATGTTGTGCATTAATAAGAGAAGGAGTATACGGGAAAATTTGCCCAAAAAAGTCTTAAAACTATTGTATTTTTTGTCAATTCAGCACTAAAAACTGTTTAATTGTGCCAATCAAGTCTTCGTTTTGCCAGTTGAGTTCATCAGCTAGTCAATTTTGGTTGGAAATTGCTAATTACAAGGACGCTAGCAGTCATACATGACACGGCACGATCGGTGCTTATGTGGACAATTTATAGTAATATGTTTTTTTTTAATATTTATTAATTTTATTTTTTATTGTTTCTTTTCTTTTATTCTTATTGTGTCACCGGACCCTCGCCGGCTATAGTAAGAAAAAAATGAAAAGAAAAGAAAAACAAAAAAATTATTAAAATTTGTCCACATAGGACGGTTGACCTCCATGTGAGCAGTTTCTAGCCAAAAGTAGCCTAAAAGACTAAATTGGAGCACGTGGAAATGTATATGACCTAGCAAATACGATCAGCATATGTAATTTGATTTGGATTGTAAGTACAGTCCAACCTCCGCAATGAATCCATTGACCCACTGATGTAAACTTAAAGCACTCCTATCGCCCATTTCCACGAGCATGAGGAGAGGAAAATCATTGCCATAAAGACACAACTAACAGTACAAGAAAAAAGCTTTTCAGAGGCGATTTCATAGTCAATTTGTATAAAGCTGAGCCTGATATTTCATCAGACCGTCTTAGCTAAAATGTACCAAATGCAGAGTATGCCAGAATAGAATTTCATAGCTACCAAGCACCCGGCATGGTAAGCCCTACGCTGATCCGTCTCATTTTCAAAGCATTTGAAGCGCTCTTCGTATCTTGCCCTCACTTGTTCGGACCTCCGCTTGCCGTTGACATCGTCTGCCAACATATGCATACCCCAACTAAAAGTTCATGGACCATATTGAACTTATGCATACCCCCAACCGTTTCTCACTTTAGATGATAAAAATATGTTCTCTGATATGTTCGCGGTAGTTTATGCCTTAACCGTCACATTTTGTCTAGTAATGTTGTCCATTTATTTGGTTTTCTCGATGTTTATTGTAATTTTCTCGGCTCAAATTGTGTTTCATGTTTGCCAAGAACAACTCACTATGGCCAAGCTCGAATATTGGGCTCCTACTTCAACAGCTATTGAATTCACTTGGCTTTTATACATATTGCGTGACACTAGGATTATACCAACCTCGTCTTTTGTAACTTTTTCTAGGACAATATGACTACACCTTACAACTAATCCAATTTTTCGTACTCGGACAAAGCACGTTGAGATCGATTATCATTATCTTGACGAAAAAAGTTAGCCTCTGTGCTATGGTGACTCGTTATGTTTCGTTTTCCTTGCAAGTTGCCAATGTTTTCATTAAACCATTGACTCGAGATACCTTTCTTGATTTACAAACTGAACTCAGTCTTTGTTCTTTCCCATTACCTGATTTGAAGGGGAGTACTGAGCAAACAAATATAAAAGTAAAAAATCAGTACGGCTATAGTGTAGAATCTTGTTGTATGGAGATAACATAGATATTCACCCCTACCCCTCTAGGTTTCATGCCCGCCGCCGTTCCCATCTGCTCTTCACGCTCAAAGCTCAAAGCTGGTCTCTTTTCCCAGATTAGATTTCTCTGTTCGTGTTGAGCATGGACATTTTCGTTGAAATTTATGTTGGTAATTTTAAATCTGGCTTGCTTTCAACGTTTATCTGAGCCCATCACCTCTTTTTCTTCGCCAACCAATTTACGATGATCGACATGGTCTCCTTTTTTAATAGTACGGAAAGTTTCTGGGTTTCATGTCTGGTTTTGATTTTCGTTGTTTCATGTCTGCGTTTGATCTCGTTGTTTTCATTTCTGCGTTGATCTTACGTGAGGGAAGTGAAGCGAATGATTTCTGTCTTGTTCGAATGGCTCTTCTTGACGCTAAAATTGATGAAATAAATTGAAAGTGGGGGCCTCAACAAGCACTCACAACTCAACTTTACTCTCAAAGGAGGAAGATGAGAGCGAAGATGGCTTTTCAATATTCTGTATTCATAATCGATTCATTCATATCAAAATGGTTACAAGACACGCCTATTTATAGGCTTAAAACACGATACTTGATCTACTCTAGAAAAGTGAACATACGCATATACATACATAGCATTTACTACACATCGGAATACCAACGGACTCTTGAAACACTCAACTAACAATGACTCTTGAAAATTACACAATAATAAAGACAAGTCTTGGTTCGTGCACTCTCGTGCATATGTCTTGGGAGTCCAACGGTCATAGACAATCGATCGACACTTCATTCACTGAATCGACTCTTCATCGACACTAAATCGACACTTTGGAAGTCGATCAAAAGTCTTGTTATTTATGAATTTGGTTTATATCCAACAAAACTCCCCCCTTACACCAAATTCTCTTTCTCTTCTTGTAATTTGCATAAAATTGTCTCAGCTTCTTTCTCTTCGTCTTGAACAACACAGAGGAGAGATATCTCTCTCAGAAGCTTAGAAATATAACCGGTATTTCTTTTTCAGCACATGCTTTCAAAGTCACTAATTGGTCTGCATACTCCAGCAAAGCATACAGAACTGTTTGTATCATCATTAGCCTAGAAGTGAAAAGCTTTCAATGATCCAAATACACTAGCAATTTCCCTGATCATTTCTGATGATAGAACCTTAGAAATTTCTCCAATAAAGATCTTATGGAGTGAATCATCGACAACATTGTTCGTCGAGTATGCTTCAACACCTGAAATAAAACCAACACTTATCATAGTACCACTAGTTTCGATCTTAGAAACAAAGGCATCTATTTTGCCTTCGGAGTCTTTCAAAGTCTCTGGTTCGTTTGCTTCTTTCGAATGTCTCTTATCACCAACATCAAGTTTATTGTGACCATTTTCTTTGTCATTGTTGTGGAGTAGCAAATCGCTTTTCTTGAGCTCATTCTGAGCATTTGTCTCTTCGAATATCACCTTCTCATTTGCAGAATCATCTTGAATATCAAGATCTTCTTGAATAGGATCACAGTCCAATTCACAAAAGCTCTCGAGATGAGTGAATAGGAAAGAATAGTCCCAATCCCGTGTTGCATTTTTATCTCCAAGAAAAGAAAGAAACAATACATAATTCAATACCTTTTTCTTCAACAAGAGATCTGGAATTATCTCCACACGAGTCATGCTTTCCTCGTTGAAGCACAACTTTGCTACAGTAGCTTGAGGCCTTCTCTGGCTTTCTTTGCTCCAAGGCACTTTTGCCTTTTTTGGACTGAGACTCTTTCGTCTTCTCTTGTATGAGGCTCTTTCTGCCTGAAACTCTCTTCGTCTGAGTCTCTATGGCTTTTTGTACTCCTTAGTATATTTTGTGTATGAACTCCCACGTCTCCTTTGAAGTAGTACCCTTCGAAACTTTCTCTAACACAGAATCATCTAAATACTAATAGATAATCGACAGAGCATACTGATCTTTCATTCTTTCCTTCTCCAATGCATTCCTCTGATTTTGACTCAACGTAGCTTTGTCATCTGGTTCATCATAGCCAGTGTCGACCATTTCCCATAGACCACGAGCGTCAAGCAACTCTTTCATTCTTGAAGCCCAATTACCAAAATTTTCTTTGGAAAGACGGAAATATTGACGAGGAAGCTGAGTATTTGTTGAGGCCATTATCACAACCCTGTGCTTTGATACCAATTTGATGGAATAAATCAAAAGTGGGGCTCTCAACAAGCACTCACAACTCAACTCTACTCTCAAAGAAAGAGGAGAGCGAATGTGGCTTTTCAATATTCTGTATTCACAATCGATTCACCCATATCAAAATGGTTACAAAGCACACCTATTTATAGGCTTAAAACACGACTCTTGATCTACTCTAGAAAAGTGAACAGATGCATGTACATACATAGCATTTACTACACATCGAAATAGGAACGGGCACTTGAAACAGTCAACTAATAATGACTCTTGAAAATTACACAATAATAAAGACAAGTCTTGGTTCGTGCACTGGCTCATGCATGTGTCTTGGGAGTCCAACGATCATAGACAATCAATCGACGCTTCATCGACACTTTGAAAGTTGATTGAAAGTCTCGATATTTATGAATTTAGTTTATATCCAACAAAAATTCATCTTGAGGCTCAGCGATGAAGGCCTATTTCAGAGAGTTGCTCTATGTTAGTGGCCAGAACAGGGCAAAAATTGACAAGCATCACATTTGTTGGTTCAGAATTAAGCCACTACATTTTGAACCATAGTTTACAGGAAAAAAGAACAGCAGGAGTGCCAATATTTGTGTACGAAGCGCACTTTAGTGCCAATATATTTTTTTGGATCACTTCAATGCTATTTTTTTTTTCAAAAACGATCATTTCAGTGCCAAGTTCGACGTGACTTGCCAGAAATCATAACACGTGTATTTTTTGGCAGCAGAAAATCATGACACGTGTACTGTTTAGCCGAAATTGGCATTGAAATAATCATTTTTGGCCGGAATTGAAACTTCGGAGATCACATTTTCTACAACGTGGCGCTAAAGTGATAAAAAAATATTGGCATTAAAGTGTGCGCCGTACACAAATATTGGCACTCCCGCTGTCCTTTTGCCGTTTGCAAAAGTTATACTTTTAGCTGGTTAGTTTGCTGTTTTTGAATTTTATAGAGACTTAATCCACAAGCCTGTTGATTGATTTGAGAATTAAAACTCCTTATCTTAGAAAATTATCATCTTAGGTCATATTTGCTGGTTTCCTCACATGATTTCCTTGCAATTGCTGGTTGTCTTCTTGTTCTATCTTGATTAGGTTTTTTTTTTTTTTTTTTTTTTTTTTTTTTTTTTTTTTTGAGGAAAGAAGTTATTTGTTGATATTTTGATTGGGGTTCTTGTCTTTTGCGAATTTTTCTTTACTTTCCTCTTGAATGGTTCTCATGCTATTATCAAGCGTGGCGCTAATTTTGTGGTGGAGATCGTGTCCGAGCAATTCGAAGGGGGGAGGATGCTAGAGAGGCACCGGCTGGTGAATGCTGCACTTCAAGAGGAGATGAAATAGAAACTGTATGTGGAACCATATGTATGGCAGTGGAGTGAACCCTGCTCACCATGTTTCTTAGCGGGGCTTCTTGACTTCGGTGAGTAAAGAGAATGAAGTCCAAGTCCAAACAATATACACTAAATCGGTTTATTTTGTGCTTACATCTGCTTAGTATCTCTGTCAAAATCTTTTTTCTCCAACCCATCCACAATTTGAAATGAAGGACCTCATACTCTCTTCTAGAACAAGTAACGTAGTGATACCGAATTAGGTTTAAGCAACGATCGCTAATAAGGCGTGGTTTGGATCTTTCGCGATCAATTTATTGTTACAGTGGATTAGAAGCTTCCAACAATATTTAAATTATATCATACAAGAAAGATAAGTAGTTCAATGGGCAAGTCAAATTTAACCTAACTGGTTCGACCTGTGTTAGGATTGGTTAAGAGTCAAATCAGAGAAAAAATTATCACTTTAATGCCAACAGCGAGAAATTCCAGTGACCTCATCGGAATTGGCACTTAAATAATCTTTTTTTTTAAATTAGCACTTAAGTGATCTAAAAAACGATCACTATAGCACCCAATCGGGAAAAAGGATCACTTTAGTACTAATTCCGGCGACCTCACCGGAGTAGGCACTTAAAAATTATTTTTCAAAAAAATTGACATTTAAATGACCCAAAATAAAATATTAACACTAAAGTGAGCATCGTACACAAACATTGACTCTTGAGGTGTCCTTTTTTCACTGCACAAAAAAGATAACTAGTTCAATGCACATGTCGAGGAAATTACCAAAAATATTCTAAATCTATTGTAATTGTGCCAATTCAGTCATAAACCCTTTACATTTGAGCTAATTCAGTTCATTCGACCAATTTTGTCATCAAATTGCTAACGTGTTGCGGTTGGGGTTGAGAGAGAGAGAGAGAGAGTTGTATTGGTCTGTTCTTGTCATGTGTATGAGGGGCTACATGTGTTGTTAGGTGAGGTAGGAACGTAGCATGCCCCCCAAATATTCGTGACAAAAACGATCTGTTTATGCATGAAACGTTATCTCCATGGATCCTCCGTTCCAATCACTGTTCCTTCCGTTTCCTTGGTTGTTTTTTGCAATGAGGAGATGAGCCTCCCTTTAATTTCATATTTTCTACCGATGATCAATAGAAAAATTGTAGTATACATACACCTTCGATGAGAAAGAAGACTTCCCACAAGCAAATCAAGGGTGGATAAGGCCGCTTGTGATAAAAATCCATTTACACTGATGGTGTATGTCATGGTTACTCAAGATTAATTTGTTCGTTAATCAACTCAAACCTGCAAGAGGGTCACGATCGAGGTAACCGTTGAGGAAATGGGGAAAAAAAAGCACAAATGTCAAGTCATGGAGCCGATGATTTCGAGAGGAGCAGCCACAGAGAAGCGAAGCCGGACCCAACTGATATGAAGAGGAGCTAGCGATCTTGGATGCAACTGACTATATGTTAATCGTGAAGAAGTTGTTGGGAACGCGCAGCGAAAGTCCGATACTTTCACCTGGGGAGATCGCCAAGAGAGAGCCCAAGCCCGAGCCTATCAATATATCCTAATTGGACCCATTTTCACTCAAAAACTTAAGCTAGTAAGTTATGAGCCAACTTGAGTATATTAACTGCTCAGCACCACATAATTCTTCTATGTGGGACTTCTCTAACACAACTCACACATACATCTTAACAATCTCCCCCTCATGTGTGAGCTCCAGTATTAGGTTTGCTCCCTCTTAATCCAAGTATCATTCTGCACCAACATATCTCAACTTGAATCTCCATCAACGCTCACCGGGCCCGTTGTTGCACCACAACATCCACCGGCCCAGAAACCGCGTTGGCACCAGATTTTTTCTTGAGATATTCGCCGGAACAGATCGGAGGCCTACCAATCAACCATCGGCTCTGATACAATTTGTTGGGAGCGCACAGCGAAAGTCCGATACTTTCACCTGGGGAGATCGCCAAGAGGGAGCCCAAGCCCGTCAATATATCATAGTTGGACCCACCTTCACCCAAAAGCTTAAGCTAATAAGTTATGGGCCAACTTAGATATATTAACTGCTCAGCACCACATCAATTCTTATATGTGGGATTTCTCTAACATAACTCACACATACATCCTAACAGAAGTGAGTGCAATGGAACCATCGAGTGAAGGAGTCTGCAAATTCGGAGTAACCTTTTGTAGACAATAGTTTGAGAGTTTTGGTTTCACGCAAAATAAAATAAAATAAAATAAAATAAAATAATAATAATAATAATAATAATAATTAGAGTAAACGTATCACACTGGTACAAATTTGGGATTTTTGGTATCACCCAAAAAAGTTTGGGGTAAATGTATCTCAATCACAGCGGGCATAATTTAGAATTTTTTGCGACTTCATCCCCATAATTTATAATAATTTACAAAAAAATATTCACATTAATACCAACGGTGTCACGTAGGACATCCAATGTTCATATAAGAGATTTTGGATCAAAATTAGTTGAAATGACTAAATTGGCACCTCCAAATTATTGGAAATGACTAGAGAATGTATCAGAGAAACGAGTGAAGGGCCAACCTATATCACCAAAGAAGTGGCCTAGAGATAAAGGAGTCACCTATTTTTCAAGGAGATCACAAGCTCAATTCACATTATAATTAAGGAACCTTCGAGTGGCTCATACCTATATTATCTAGCTTCATCATACTTCATGTCAAGAGACTTCTTTCCTACTAGCATCTTGTTAGAGCTGCGGCGACGAAATTATCAATTTTGAACCCTTCGGATGGATCACGGGTGGTACAAAGTAATTATTATTAAAACCAAATACCCCATTGGTGAGTGTGAGTCGATCATGATAATGTCCGAATTAAGGAATCGCTAGCGCTAATGCTACCCTCCTCTTACTTATGAGGAAAAACACAAACAAAGAAAGATGAACTTAAATAACTCAGAAAGTTTAGAAGTTCCAATTCATATTAGAACTTAGTTCAAAGACTAAGCTGACAAAATCCAAAAAGTGTTTAGGTATGAAAACAACTATTCCACCTAATCTTTTGTTTCGCTATATTGTTTTATGTATTTCTCGATATTTGAACGTGTCCGGAACATTTTAATGATAAGCTAAGTAATATGGTAAAATTTTATGGATATTCTCTTTTTGTCTCGTGATACTTGGATATATATATATTTTCTAATAAATGACATTTTTTTCTCGCTTTCAGTGAAGAAAAATTTCTTCAAACATGATTTCGGTAGGCTGTTCAAAGTTATGGATATCACCCTTGTGCAAATATACCTTAATATATCTAAATATAGGCGATACCACGTTTGTAACGATTGGTTGGAGAAAATTTAAGGAGGTGGGCGGCCTTTGTTAGGAAATAAATGACTGGTTTCAACAATGACTAGCTGTTTTCTTGGACCAAAAGGATCGACTCCACTAAATTAAGAGGGTAGATCATTAACATTAATTATCTTTTGACTCTTCATACAAACGCGATTAGCCCTTTCAACACCGTTAAGACATTAAATTATCTAGATAGAGGGTCGAAGCCAAGACACATCAGTCTTCGATTTGATCACGGAAAGTTGATGTCACGTTGTCTTGTCCACCGTTGATGTTGGCTTTTGTGGCGTCTGGACTTTGATTTGGACCGCGCAAACAGTCCCAACGAAATTAAAAATTAAAAATATATTGCTTCCCATCTCCCGAATGACCGAAGACTTGGGCGGTTGTTTAGGCACGGAAAGGTCAAGAAAAAAGAAAAAGGGGTCTATGACGAGAAAAATCTCCATTGATTGATTGAAAGAAAAGCAGAGAAAAAAAAAGCAAAGTTCCATGAGCAGAGAGGTCAACAAGGAGGTGGAACAAGGTCTAGCGACAGCAAAGCACCAAGCAAATCGTCAATTATCAACCACTATTATACTCAGAAGATCATGCAAACTCTGTAATTTCTTAATAATTTGGTCAATGTTTGATCTTTCTCGGGAGACTCTAGGGTTTCTGGGATTGGACCACATTCTCAATCACTAGCAGCCTTTTTCCTCTCTTCTCTCTGCAGGCATAGGAACATGAATTCATTGTCGACCCTGAATCCATCTAATGTCAGTCAATGGCAGGAACAGAAATGGCTTCTTTAATACGTGGGCGCCAGCAGCTAGAGTTGTAGCTTGTCCTTCGTTTATATTTTACTGGTCCAGTGATGACAATAATGGAAATATGAAAATGGGTTGCGTGCATATGAGGAAAAAATCTCGAAGCTAGGTGCTAGCACCTAATCATGTAGTGGTATTATATTCGCGGAAGAAGTTAATTTATCAGGAAAAATGATCAGAGGTATTGAGGCCATTGAGACTAAGATTAGCTGGGAAATAAAGCCGAAAATGACGGAGCTAGAAAATGAAAAGAGTGCAGAATAATTCATCCCCTCATTTTCGATTTTATGATGGAATAGTCGGATTTCAAATTTCAAAGGGTAAAATAAGTATGGGAAAAAAATTATTAAATCTGGTTCATTGTTTGATTACATCGCATTGCAAGAAAGAATTTGTGTCCACATGGAAGTTCATAAAACATGTTACTTATGTCAAACTCCAATAGAACCTAAGTTAACTACAAAGCCAAGGTTGGAAGCATGATAAATCTCTCGAGACGTATATATTACTCAAATTAGGATACTATTTATTTTGCGAAAAATGAATGACTTGAAAAATATTTATTTAAAAATAATCGATTGCATCACTTACAAAAATAGACGAACAAAAAATTATGTCATTGTCCATGAAAATTTATAGACATAAATTTTTTCAATAATGAAAAAATTTTTCATTGACTAATTGTTTCAATTGCTACAAATTATTAGTTTTGGAAAATATTTTTCGAATCATTCATTTTACGAATTTTTTTTTTCAAATGGTTCATTTAAAAAAAAAAAATGGCGCATACTTTCACCCATTTAAACAACCGAAAATGATCGATTAACAGAAAATCATTTACGATCAAAGGGAGTATGCATACTTCAAATTAGGAAAATCATTTTCCTAATTTGAAAGGGTAATTTTTTTTTCGAAAAGTATTCTTTTTAATCATGAAAATTTCTTCGAAATAAACGCATCATTTCTTTCATGATTTTCATCACCCGATAACCGACAAAACAGAACTGTCCTAGATCACCGTGTCGAGTGAAATTGGAAATATTCTGGAAAACATCATGATGCTCCAACGACACCCCGAGGAGATGCAAGGAGCATGTTCAAACAAAGGGTAATGGTGCATCGCAGCACTGTTGATATGCGCAGCCATCTCGGATTGGGTTTTCATTATTATATTTGTATTGCAAGGAAATGAATCAAAATGAGTCCATTTGGATCGGATTATTTTTCATTCGATCCAAACTCAATAGGTCTCATCTATTTGATAGATTTAATAAAACGTATTAACTTTTCGAATTATAATGGCCTAGTTATTGCCAAAATGGTGTATACTGTACAGTACTTTACGAAGAGAGAAGCCATTGATTGCATAATCCTTTTAAAAGGAGAAACGTCATATTGCGGTCTATTCTTGGTGCCGTCATAAATGATTTCGAACCGTCCATAATTTCACTTGACTCATGAAGCCCCACATCGTACCATCAGATGAACATTTCAACGCGAGATTTGCAGTATTCAATTTGTCAAGGCTAATTGACAAGGACCAAAGTCATGCTGTCACTATCGAAACTATTTACGATAACTCTTTTGGCGGAGGTTAAAAGTTGAAAATTTGTAAGAGAAAGGTGAAACTAGATCAGCTACGTAATATGGTTGGTAAGCATAGGGTGGATGTGTTAGGATGCGCACATGTGAGTTGTGTTAGAAGAGTTCCACATTGAAGAATTAATGTGGTGTTGAGCACTTAATATATCTAAGTTGGGTCCATAACTCATTAGCTTAAGCTTTTGAGTTAAGGTGTGTTTGACTGGATATGTTAACAGGCTCGGACATGGGCTCCCTCTTGGATATCTCCCCCGAAAGAAGGTATCGGACTTCTGCTGCACACTCCCATCAAATGGTATCAGAGCCGATGGTTGATATCCCACATGCGGTTACTGAGCGGGCCCAAAGGTAGACTTCATGGTTATGAAGTTGGGCTATTCAACTTGAGATAAATTGATGCAGAAGGATACCTGAATTGAATTAAGGGGGAGCAAACCTAACACTGGAGCTCACACGTAATGAGGAAATTGTTAGGATGTGCACGTGAGAGTTGTGTTAGAAGAGTCCCACATTGGAGAATTAATGTGGTGTTGAAAACTTAATATATCCAAGTTGGTCCATAACTCATTAGCTTAAGCTTTTGAGTTAAGGTGTGTTTGACTGGATATGTTAACGGGCTCGGACATGGGCTTCCTCTTGGATATCTCCCCCGAAAGAAGGTATATGACTTCTGCTGCGCACTCCCATCAGGATGTTTTTTAGGCGGCTCAAAAGTTACAAAGACCGCGGAAGTCACAATTTGGGGTAGTTTGCAACAAGATCATAAGGAGAGGCCATCCTTGTTGAGCTTGGTAAAGATTCGGTCCAGATACAAAATGAGGTCAATCTAGTTTTCCACTATCCCCCTGCATCAACAGGCCGAGTTGCAGATGATAATAAAACGTCATGAGTGAAGATAAGAAATATGCGGAAGAAAGACTTGGTAATTTTTGCGTATCTCATGATAAAGAGAACATGAGTTTATTATAGACTTTACAATATGACAATTAAGGTAAAGAGATTTCACAAATGTCGATAACAATCAATCAGGATCAATCAAGAATATGGACGATCTTGAGTGATAATGCACAATCCTAGAAGATATATAGAATCTAGGTAGATGTGTAAAATCTCCAAATATCTCCTAATTATCTATTATCCATGGATTTTGGAGAAAAGATGAAGACATCATTAACCTAATCAATCGATGCAGATGAGACGAACAGTATCACGACAGCGCGTGATATTGTAAGAAATGATAATCTATTTCAATGGCTTGGCGCTCTCGTGGAAACCACATTATGTGGTATTTGAATAGCACTATGTTTGACCAACCATATTAAATATTTGTCGTATCAATAAAAGCACGATATTTTGCTTTCATACTGGATTGAACTACGGCTTGGGATAGATGAGTCACTACAAAGAAGCAGTAATCTATGGTAGTGTGACAATCTAAAGGGCTTACTTTGTTCGTATCAAAATAAGTGGTTGACTCGATCCAAGGTAGAGTCATGGAATAAGGTATCATTGATGTAAAGAAGGATCCAAAGAACTGCAACAAAGTGAGTCTTATGGGGCACGCTCATGAACTGGCTGACAATCTGATCAACATAGACGATGCCATGATGAGTAATAGTGAGATATACAAGATTACCAATCAATTGTTGATAGAGAATAGGAATTCGAAGTGGACTCCCATTTGTCATCAAATTTGGCATTAGTTTCGGTGGGAGTTGAAGCGATCTCACCATCAATGAGTCTTGCATGAGAAAGAAGATCAATGTAATATTTTGCTTGAAAATGATAATAAACGGAGTAATCTAAAGAAATGTCCAACCCTAGAAAATTAACTCAGTCGCCCGTATCCTTCATTTCAGACTATCTACTAAGATACTGTTGGAGTTTCGTAATGCTGAGATGATCATTCCTAACATTAATCATGTTGTCCAATTATAAAAGCAACATAATATATCCACGAAATGTTCGTTAGATAAATGAAACATGGTCATAGGGATCGAATCAAAGCCAAGAGTTCCATTATTGAGCCAAACTTGGAATGCCATGCATGAGGAGTTAATTCAGTTCATATAATGCTCGATGTAATTGATACATTATGTTATAAGGATGAGAAGGCTTCATATAAACTTTTTCAGTAAGATCGACATAGAGGAATGCATTTTTAACATTCATCGGGAGCAGAGACCATCGCTTCATAAAGGTGATATAAGAAAATTCGAACAAAAGTAAAATGTGTGACAGGAGCAAAAGTCTCATCATGGTCAATTTCACGCTCTTTTTGCTACTAGTGAAGCTTTATAGAATCCCGTAATACTATTTGTTTTAATCTTACCAACCCATTTACATCATACATCAGACATTCCAGCATGCAAACCAACTTAATCCCAAGTATAAGGCCCTGTTTGGTTCATCATTTGATCAATGAACTTTGATTAAATGCAAATATCTTTGGTCTTTTCCAAAATGCAAGTATTGTTTGGTAAATTATTTTTCAAAAACACATTGGAAAGCAACTTTGATGTAAATGCCGTTTGGTGAAAAATATACTTTGTAAAGTATTCTCATTTTTTTAAAAAAGTGGCGGTCGACGGGTGGCGATCGACAGAGGTCGTCGATAATTAGCAGGCGGCGGTCGGCATCGGTGGCAGCAGTCGACAATGGTCAGCGACAATGATCGACGAGTGGCGGGCGGCGGTTGCGGCGGTCGGCGATGGCTACGGCTACAGCGGTCGGCTGCGGCATGTGGTGGCAAGTGGAGGTGACAAAGTTAAAAGAAAAAATTAGTTCCATTTGAGATGCAACTTCCCAAAGTACCTCCAGAAATACTTTGGGCTAAAGGCCTTTGGAGAGCATTTGAGATGCAATTGCATCTCCCCAAAGTGAGCCAAAAAATGAACCAAACACTATTTGTATTTGGCCAAGGGACTTTAGAGTATCAATACTCTTATCCAATGCTGAACCAAACATGGCCTAAATTTTATCTAAAGCCTACAACTCATCTACATTACATGCTGCTAAAGCGGATTTGTACTAATCGATATGTATAAGGCTCATGAAAAGAAGCAATGGTTGAGTAATAATGACAGTTGTGATGCAGAACAAGAAGTTAGCTTAGACAGGAGGAACGACGGAAAGGAGAGCAGGAAATGAGCAAGGGTGCATAATCCGTGAATTGTATAGATGTGTTGGAGTTACAGAAGTGAGATCACCAAAAGTACCTGAATCAAGATTAGGAGAAGACAACTCCAGAGAAGAAGTTTCAAAAGTAGAGTCAAATGTGTCATCTTCAAGGAAATCCATTAAAGAGTTAGTAATTAAGGGAACAGTAGGAAAGGACTTAAAGGAACGAAAAGATGAGAACATCTTGTGTTCCTAAAGAGTAATATGGCAGGACACGCGAAGTTGGTTAGAGATAAGATCCCAACATCTACACCTTTTGTGCTCAATTATCCACGGAAGCAACATAGAGACACAAGATTCTAACTTCCATGTGTTCTGGTAGAAGATGTATAAAACAAGCACTTCCAAAGACTCTAAAAATTTGTGATTAGGAATTGTCAGACAAGTGCTGATAAGGAGAGATGTTATATAAAGTAGTTAACGGAGTACGATTGATAGTGAACATAGCAATATGACATGTCTCTCCCTAGAAATTTTTTGAGGCTGAGAAGAGGATTAGACAATTCTTGTGGGCTGGTAATTCAGTGAATTATGGTTGGTACAAGATTGCATGGCAAATAGTTTGCTCACCTAAAAGGGAAAGAGTATTAGGATTGCCCGATTTGAACATATGGAACAAAGTATTGTTAGGTCGTATGTTGTGAAATCTCATCAATCGTCCATCCCCTTTCCTTTGGAGTATATGGGTTCACAACACCAAATGCAGAGGCACCCCACTTATGCAGCTTGACATTAAGGGCAATATAACTTGGAGTTGGTGATGTCTCCTTAAATTGTGACCTGTTCTAGCATCAGTTACCCAAAATTTAATGTACGGTTGTCGAGATACATATGATGATCTCAAACAAGTGAGACCCCTAGTGGAGTGGTATAACCTAATATGGACCAACGGCATTAGCAAACATAGTTTTATTGGTTGGCTGGTATGCAGAGCTAGATTATCAACAGCTCAGATTGTTGCACAATGGCCACCTATGGTTGATACTCAATGTGATTTCTGTAGGACTGACATAGAAGGCAGATCACATTTGTTCTTCTAGTGTGAGTGGACAAGTAGCATATGGCACCGTATCCTAGTACAACATGGGATAAGGCGCCCTTTAAGGGGACGGAATGAGGAATTTCAGTAGAGGATTAGGCAACAAAGGGCAAATAGTTGGCAACTAGACTTCTCAAGTTATCCTTCCTAGCAATCATATATTGCATTTGGATAGAGTGCAATATGAAATGACTTCATAACAAGTAAACCGACCTCCATATTATTTTGACTAAGGTGCGTAAAAATGTAAGAGGTCGAGATTCGCTCTACCAAACAATCATACCTTCCCAGGCGAATGTTGTCTTGGCTACTATATAGGGACTTCTTACCTCCATCTTTTCGAATTATTAGCTTCTTTTACAATGCCAGAGGATGCCCCTAAGTTACTGTACTTTATCTATTTTATGATACTTACATTTTTCACCAAAAAAAGAAGAGTATGCACAACATTTAAGATTTATTTATATTATTATTTGCTCAAGCTTGATCATCAACTTGGTGTTATTGGGACCAAGTTGAAGAATATTAGCATATTATGTTCCACGTAGTAATGGCATCATTGGCCCAGTCTCCGTGGAATCTATGGTTGAATTGATTAGTAAAAATCTAACCTTGAATAAATGGATGCATGCACCTTTTTTCTCCCTTAGAGTTTTCTCCTTCCTGCCGCCGCTTCCCACCTCTTTCTGTAAAAGTCTTCCCAAGGGAGAGAGGGGGCCCTCCCTCCCTCCCTCCCCATCTCCCTCTTTCTCTATATTGCCTTAGGTTTTCCCATGCTTATTTCTTTCAATAAATTTCTTCGTTAATTTCGTGGACAAGCGATCGACATCTAAGCTCACCGAGGATCGAAGTGCGAGTGTCGCGGAAGAACTTGCTTGCTCCGGCTTCGGGTGTTTGCTCCAGATTGTCAGGCGCTCTGTAAATTCTCAAAGCTTTTCTCTGTCAAACGGCTTATCCGAAAGTGATTTTGTGATCAATATATATCCTTTTGCAATTATTTTCTCCCGATCTAGAGTTACATTTAGATTTGTGTGCTTTTATATTCCGATCTAGAAATAGATATGGGAATTGCAAGGCTTTTTTTTTTTTGGCTCTTTCAACTTGTTGAGATTGTTGTTATCTTTATGTGGTGATGGTGCTGGGAACGCCGAATCTAGGTGTGCACCACCTTTTGGCAAAGCCGTAACTAATAAAGAGAGATTTCTCACTGTGTGCTTATCACTGATGATGATTCGAGCTTCAGTGATCGACCACCGGTAGTACTTGGTACAATGTCAGATCCGTCCTTGAAGAATGAGCGAGTTTCTACAATCTGAACCAAGTTGATTCACTTTTAGATTTATTTTCTTTGTGGGATTTTTATTTTTATTTTGAAATGATGTATATGTCTCTTTGACATAAAATGAAGATTTTACTTTCAACCGAAAAAAAAAATTAAACAGATGCATGTGTGTGAAGGTATTGATTTTTTTTTTGGGCAATTTTCCAAAATAATTTTTTTTTAAAAAAATATTTACCAAAATAATAGTAAAAATAAAATAATTACCGAATTGGGTGCCAATCGGCACTTGGGCCGCCGATTGGCACCCATTGGGCCCCAATCGGCGGCCCAATTGCCGATTGGGGCAATTGGGCACCCAATCGGCACTTGGGCCGCCGATTGGGGCTGGAAATTATTATTATTTTTTATTTTTTTTCAATAGATTCGTCTTGAAAAATTATGCAAAATAAAAAAAAATTCGTTCCAAACGGACACCCGAGCGATGAGATATGCCCTTTCAAAGTATTATTAATAAAATTTTACTATTATTTTGGTAAAAGTATTATTAATAAAATTTAAATTTTTTTATAAAAGTAAAAAAATACTACATAATTCATATTATGTATTATTAATAAAATTTATATTTTTTTTTATAAAAGTAAAAAAAAACTACATAATAAAATTGACTTTTAATTTATATTTTTTTATAAAAGTTTTCAATTAAATAATAAATTATAATTGAAATTATATTAATAATTTAGGCATCAAATATAAATTTAAATTAAATTTTAATGGTGAAATTGAAAATTTTTATAAAAAATATAAATTAAAAGTCAATTTTAATGGTGAAATTGAAATTTTTTATAAAAAAAATATAAATTAAAAGTCAATTTTATAAAACAATATAAATTTTATTAATAATACTTTTACCAAAATAATAGTAAATTTTTTTATTAATAATAATTTTATAAAAAATTTCAATTGATGCCTAAATTATTAATAAAATTTCAATTATAATTTATTATTTAATTGAAAACTTTTATAAACAAATATAAATTGAAAGTGAAATTTTATTATGTAGTTTTTTTTTACTTTTATAAAAAATATAAATTTTATTAATAATACATAATATGAATTATGTAATATTTTTTTTACTTTTATAAAAATTTTTAAATTTTATTAATAATACTTTGAAAGGGCATATCTCATCGCTCGGGTGTCCGTTTGGAACGAATTTTTTTTTGATTTCGCATAATTTTTTGAGACGAATCCATTGAAAAAAATTCGGCCCCAATCGGTGCTTTGGGTGCCGATTGGGGCCCAAAACCAATTTTGCGTCCCAGTCGGCGGCCCAAGTGCCGATTGGGTGCCCAATTGCCCCAATCGGTAATTGGGCCGCCGATTAGGGTCCAATGGGTGCCAATCGGCGGCCTAAGTACCGATTGGCACCCAATTCGATAATTATTTTATTTTTACTATTATTTTGGTAAATATTTTTTTCAAAAAAATTATTTTGGAAAATTACCCTTTTTTTTGGATAAAATAAATATAAGATCAATTATTTGAAGTGTGGAATTATTTTCCTTAGGCATATTCTACCTCTCAGATTATGAAACTTAGTCAAATAGGCTCTCACCGCTATTCTTCCAGAACACAATATACTATCCTATTTATTCTGAACAGAATATTAGAGGGCACAAAAACAACAATTACATGTAAAACCTAGCAAATGAAGAAATTGAAAGAGAAGAGAGAATTTCTTGTTTTAGCGTACAAAATGTTGGAAAACAGTGTTAAATAAATAAACAAAACTGTTTTTAATAATATGGAGGATACTTACAATTCGAATGACAATAATAAATATAAGCAAACAGTCTCAAATATGAAATCACTAAATTGGCAGAAGCACATAATATGAGCCTTCAGAAGGACTGTTCAAAACCCGTCAGATGCAACTCAGATGCACCCGTCAGAAGCAGTCCTTCTGGACCCCACAGAAGCAGTCCTTCTGGACCCGTTAGATGCAGTCCTTCTGGACCCGTCAGATGCAGTCCTTCTGGACCCGTCAGAAGCAGTTCCTTCTGAGACTCCTTTTGAGGCTCCTTCTAACATTCCTTCTGGGGCTCCTTCTGACCTTCCTTCTGAGTCTCTTTCTAAGCTTCCTTCTGAACCTCCTTCTGAGCAACAAGATCCGAGATACGAATGGAAATATAACAATATAAATAAATTGAATTAAAAATAATACCGAGGCCTGTGTGCAACACAGTTTCCTTAAAACAGATTCGTCCCCTCCAGTACGTGCTTTGAGGTTTCGTGAACGTCTGTCTCCCAGGATACAACGGTTAAGCAGCGATAGAGGCAAGCACAGCACTCCAAAGCTTTCGGCGAACTTGAACAATACGAGAACACTATAGAAAACAATGCAAATCCAGACAATTCAAAAGAGGGAGAAGATTTTCGTAGTCTGTAGTTCTTATGTCTCTTGGCTCTTTGAAACATAAGGGAAAACCATCTATATATAGGCTAAGCGGGGCATTGCGAAAATAAAGAATAACGGCTAAATTAATTCTTCCGTTTAGAGCCGTTATGTAATTAATTCTGTAACCACAGAATTATAACACCCGTTACTTAGTTAATACCATTAACACACCGGTAATTAACTTAAGAACGGTTAACGGCTTGAGTTGGAAAAAATTAAAACAGAAGGCAAAAATGGGTTTGTCGCGAGGCACACTTTCCGGTCCCGCAATCGCTTACGCAGGTCGTGCGCTCGTGCCCAAGTTTCAACTTATCGGGCCTCCGTCGGGATCCGGGATTTGCACCCCCTGCGCGTGCGCGCATGGCATAGTACTCGTTACAATAGTTACCACTCAAAAGGAGTGTAACCACATATAAAGCACTTTAAGGCCTTCTTCCTTTCCTATGTGGGACTAGTGCTTTGTCACTTCCCACTTCCAACTCAATAGGTGTTCTTTGAGAAACAATTTCTCATTCATTCACCCATCAAAATACCTCATATTTTCCAACAATCCCCTACTTGAATGAAAATTGTTTTGGTTTTGACTCTGTGATAGAGTTCAACAAATGAAACCTGCATAGGATAGGTAGGTATCACCCTTTGAACCTTCCATTGTGAAAGTGTATTTAATTTACCAGCTGTCTAGTAGACATGATGTCCTTGAACTGTCCTGCTTTCTTAGTAAATGACTCATACACTTCATACATGAATCATCTAAACGTTTGTTCAGTTCTCATGAGTATGTTCATTTTGGCCATGAACATCGTTCTGGTTCTGCGAGAGTTTCTAAAGAATTCAGCCCTCAATAATTCTCCTTTGAAGCGGCCCCACTTCTCTCACACATAGGTGATTACTTAATCTTGAGTAATTAGTTTACTCCACTTAAGAACCATTAAAGTATAATTGCTATCCTTTTCCTGATAAACCCCCACAATAATTGGTTTTTCTCCACATATGTGAGGGATATCAAATCACTGTTTCTTTTATAGGAATGGTTTGAGGGATAGACCCCCACATTGATATCATTCAGTTCATATAATTAGGTTGTCCCTTTGAACCTAGATCTTGGGATCTCCAGTCAGCTAGATTGGGTTTTCCTTTATATCAACTTTTTTGTAATGGGCTTCTGTCCCATTCCTATTGTTGACTTTTCAACTAACTCTCTGTTTAACCCTTCGGTTAGCGGATCCGCAATATTATCCTTTGACTTTACGTAGTCAATAGAGATAATTCCAGTTGAGAGTAGTTGTCTAATGGTATTGTGTCTACGATGTATATGTCTAGACTTACCATTATACATGTTACTCTGTGCTCTTCCAATCGCAGATTGACTATCGCAATGTATACAGATTGGTGGCACATGTTTTTGCCCTTTTGGAATATCCTCTAGGAAATGGCGTAGCCATTCAGCCTCTTCACCACATTTATCCAAAGCTATAAACTCGGATTTCATTGTGGATCTGGCTATAACAGTTTGTTTACAGGATTTCCAAGATACAGCCGCACCTGCCAGTGTGAAAACATATCCACTAGTAGATTTTGAGTCTTTTATATCATATATCCAGTTTGCATCACTGTATCCTTTTAATACAGATAGATACCTGGTATAGTGCAGGCCATGATTCTGAGTATACCGTAAGTACCTGAGTACTCTCACTATTGCTTTCCAATGTTAGCACTTGAATTGCTCGTATATCTACTCAATCTACTAACCGTATATGCAATATCTGGTCTAGTACAACTCATTAAGTACATTAGACTTCCAATAATTCTGGAGTATTCTACTTGAGAAATCCCTCTCCTCTATTCTTGGATAGATGAAGACTATTGTCTAATGGTATTCTAGCAATACCAGAATCATTCTTGCTGAATTTTTCAAGAATCTTGTCCACATAGTGTGACTGGTTTAAAACTAAACCTTCTGACGTTCTTGTGATCTTAATCCCTAAAATCACATCAGCAAGTCCCATATCTTTCATGTCAAATCTTGAATTCAACATATTCTTGGTAGATTTGATCATTCTGTCATCACTACCAAAAATGAGTATGTCATCTACATACAGACATAGAATGACATATCCATTCTCTGTGTCTTTAATGTAGACACATTTATCACATTCATTGATTTTAAAACCATCGGTAATCATTGCATTATCAAACTTTTCATGCCACTGCTTTGGCGCTTGTTTTAGACCATACAATGATTTTACCAATTTACAGACTTTCCTTTCTTGTCTTGGAACTACAAAACCTTCAGGTTGTTCCATATAGATTTCTTCATCCAAATCACCATTTAGGAAAGCTGTTTTTACATCCATTTGATGTACTTCTAGATTTCGCAATGCTGCAATTGCAAATATCATCCTAATGGAGTTTATTCTCATCACAGGAGAATAAGTATCAAAGTAATCTAAGCCTTCTCGTTGTTTGTATCCTTTGATTACAAGTCTGGCTTTATACTTATCAATGGAGCCATCTGCTTTCATCTTCCGTTTAAAGATCCATTTGGACCCTAAAGGTTTACAACCAGGAGGAAGATCCACTAGCTCCCAAGTATGATTCTGCAAAATAGAATCAACTTCACTTTTTATTGCCTCTTTCCATAGAGGTCCCTTAGAAGAACTCACAGCTTCTATATACGTTAGTGGTTCTTTTTCTAACAAATAAGTTAGAAAATTGTTTCCAAATGATTTTTCCACTCTTGCTCTTTTGCTACGTCTTAGTTCATGATTTGAATCATGAATTTCATCATTCATAGTTTCATTCGTTCGTTTAGACGAGCTTGAACCATCATTGGATTTATAAGGAAATACATCTTCAAAGAATGAATCATTCCTAGACTCCATGATCGTATTCTTGTGTATATATAGAATCTTAGATTCATGCACAAGAAATCGATATGCATTACTGTTATGTGCATAGCCTATAAAGATACAGTCCACTGTTTTAGGACCTATCTTAGTTTTCTTTGGTGTTGGAACAATTACTTTAGCAAGGCACCCCTATACTTGTAAGCAATTGTAGGATGGTCTCCTACCTTTCCATAGCTCATTAGGGGTTTTATCCTCTTTCTTTCGAGGTACCTTATTTAAAAGATAATTGCTTGACAAAATAGCTTCACCCCACATATTTTGAGGTAAGCCTGAACTTAGTAACATCGCATTCATCATTTCTTTCAATGTGCGATTTTTACGTTCAGCAACACCATTTGATTGAGGTGAATAGGGCGCAGTTACCTCATGTATAATTTCGTGTTGTGAACAGAATTCACCAATTGGTACTTCATACTCACCGCCTCTATCACTTCTCAATCTCTTGATTTTCTTATCAAGTTGATTTTCAACTTCATTCTTATAGAGAATAAATTTCTCTAAAGCTTCATCTTTGCTTTTAAGCAAATACACATAGCGGTATTTAGTGCTATCATCGATAAATGTAATAAAGTATTTATTACCACCTCTTGTTTGTACGAATTTCAAATCACAAACATCACTATGAATCAAATCAAGAGGTACGGTACTTCTGTCAATCGATTGAAACGATGATTTTATTAATTTTATCTCAACACAAATTTCACATTTGTGTTTTGAATCAATTTGGAATGATGGTATATGTTCCAAGTTGATTAATCTACGCAATGTATCATAATTAACATGTCCGAGTCTACCATGCCATAAATTGGAGGACTCAAGTAAATAAACGGAAGGCTTATTATCTTTATTGATAATTGTCATAACATTGAGCTTAAAAAGTCCATCAGTTACATATCCCTTCCCCACATACATTCCAGATTTAGACAAAATTACTTTATCTGACTCGAACACCATACGAAATCCATGCTTGTTCAACAGTGATCCGGAGACCAGATTCTTTCGAATTTCTGGCACATACAAGACATTATTCAGAGTCAGCTCTTTCCCAGAAGTCATCTTCAGAAGCACCTTCCCTTGGTCTTCAACTGCAGAAGAGGCAGAATTTCCCATGAACACTTTATCCCCGTCAATTGGTTCAAAAGTTGTGAACATATCCTTATTGGAGCACACATGCCTAGTTGCCCCAGTGTCAATCCACCATTCCTTTGGATTGGACCCAATTAATTTTATTTCAGAAATCATTGCAGAGAGGTTTATGTCTGACATGTCTTTTGTCATGTCATTCACCATATTTTTCTCGTGATTCTTCTTTTTAGGAAGTCTGCAATCCACAGATCTGTGACCCGTCTTGCCACAGTTGAAGCATTTCCCTAGAAACTTGTTCTTGGAAACTCCTCCTTTTGGTCCCAACTTCGGCTTGGCGACCTTCTTGTTCTTGTGGCCATGCTTATGCTCCACAACATTTGCCTTAGCTGTAGCAGGAATGAATCCTTTGCATTCAGAGCTTCTGTTGTCTTTTTCAATTCGAAGTTTAACAATCAGCTCCTCCAGGTTCATTTCCTTTCACTTGTGCTTGAGGTAGTTCTTGAAATCCTTCCATCCAGGAGGTAGCTTCTCAATAATCGCAGCCACTTGGAAGGTTTCACTCAAGTTCATTCCTTCAACCTGAATCTCATGCAAGATCACCTGAATTTCTTGCACTTGACTGATTACAGCCTTAGAATCCACCATCTTAAAATCAAGGAATCGACCGACAACAAATTTCTTTGGTCCGGCATCCTCTGTTTTATATTTCCGGTCTAAGGATTCCCATAACTCCTTTGCCGTTTTTATTGCACAATAAACATTGTACAATGAGTCATGTAATCCATTCATGACATAATTCCTACATAGGAAGTCATAATGTTTCCAAGCCTCAACAGCATTGAAGGCTTGCTTATCAGTTTCTCCATTGGATACTTTAGGAGATTCCTCAGTCAAGAATCTCGCAAGATTCAGTGTTGTTAAGTAAAACAACATCTTCTGCTGCCACTTTTTAAAGTTATATCCGTTGAACTTTTTAGGTTTCTCACCATGGTGGAAAGAAGGCGCAGCAGAAGCAGAAGATGATCCAGGTTGATGGACAGCAGAAGTAGAGCTTTTGGTGATGTCATCAGCAGGCACATCAACAACGTCTTTTCTAGTAGCCATTTGAATTGTAAGTGTCGAATCGAATCAAATTTGTTTTAAGATTGTTGGAAAACAATGTTAAATAAATAAACAAAACTATTTTTAATAATATGGAGGATACTTACAATTCGAATGGCAATAATAAATGTAAGCAAACAGTCTCAAATATGAAATCACTAAATTGGCAGAAGCACAGAATATGAGCCTTCAGAAGGACTGTTCAAAACCCGTCAGATGCAACTGAGATGCACTCGTCAGAAGCAGTCCTTTTGGACCCGTCAGAAGCAGTCCTTCTGGACCCGTCAGAAGCAGTTCCTTCTGAGGCTCCTTCTGAGTCTCCTTCTAAGGCTCCTTCTGAGGCTCCTTCTGACCTCCCTTCTGAGTCTCTTTCTAAGCTTCCTTCTGAACCTTCTTCTGAGCAACAAGATCCGAAATCCAAATGGAAATATAACAATATAAATAAATTGAATTAAAAAGAATATCGATGCCTGTGTGCAACACAGTTTCCTTAAAACAGATTCGTCCCATCCAGTACGTGCTTTGAGGTTTCGTGAACGTCTGTCTCCCAGGATACAACGGTTAAGCAGCGATAGAGGCAAGCACAGAACTCCAAAGCTTTCGGCGAACTTGAACAACACGAGAACACTATAGAAAACAATGCAAATGCAGACAATTCAAAAGAGGGAGAAGATTTTCGTAGTTTGTAGTTCTTATGTCTCTTGTCTCTTTGAAATCGAAGGGAAAGCCATCTATATATAGGCTAAGCAGGGCATTGCGGAAATAAAGAATAACGGCTAAATTAATTCTGCCGTTTAGAACCGTTATGTAATTAATTCTGTAACCACAGAATTATAACACCCGTTACTTAGTTAATAACATTAACACACCGGTAATTAACTTAAGAACGGTTAACGGCTTGAGTTGGAAAAAAATTAAAACATTAGGAAAAAATGGGCTTGTCGCGAGGCCCACTTTCCGATCCCACAATCGCGTACGCAAGTCGTGCGCTCGCGCCCAAGTTTTAACTTGTCGGGCCTCCGTCGGGATCCGGGATTTGCACCCCCCTGCGCGTGCGTGCGGCATAGTACTTGTTACAATAGTTACCACTCAAAAGGAGTGTAACAACATATAAAGTACTTCAAGGTCTTGTTCTTTTCCTATGTGGGACTAGTGCTTTGTCACTTCCCACTTCCAACTCAATGGGTGTTCTTTGAAAAATAATTTCTCATTCACTCACCCATCAAAATACCTCATATTTTCCAACACATAAGTTACATGCAAATGAAAGAGAGGGCTGATGAGAAACGAATTGAATTAGTATTTCAAAACTGTGGCAAAATAATGGCTTTCGAATTTCTAAAATTGTTACAGTTTGCAGGTTTGACTCTTTCTTCCTCATTTTCATTGTTTACGCTATTTACTGAATATGTCATTTTTTTTTTGTCAAAATATCTGAAATTTTTTATTTGGTCGTAAAAATATCTGAAAATTTACAAGCTAGAAAAATGTGATATTTAAATAAGTTAAATTGTAATTTCTAGATACCCATCTTTTATAATTCTATCATCCTATACTTGTTTAGGATCACAACCGACACCTGAGAGAGTGTCTATGTCTTAAACTCTTCAAATTGGGGAGAAGTACATCACAAGTGCCATAAGTTATGTACGTCGCTCATTTTAGTATCAAACCTTTCAAAGTGATCACTAAATTATCAAATCGAAAAAATTTCGGCCAAATGAAATACGTGAATTTCATATTTAATTTTATTAATTGACGTGACATATTTTTTATAAAATTCTGGCTAAGTGGACTTCGGCATGGACTTCTAAGATAAAAAAATTTAAAAAATAAATTAAATAAAAGAAAAACAAACTCAAATCTTAATAAGAAAAGTAAAGAAGAAGGGGTTGTTGAGGCGGCGAGGGCTCGCGATGAGGGTGGGGGTTGGCTGGAGGGGGTCACTGAGCCCTAGCCAGTAGTTGGCGACCCTCGCCACCTTGCCCAGTCTTGGCAAACTCAACCTTTTAGATTTGGGCAAAGTTAAGCCTCGTTGTTTCTGGGCAAGGCTAGACATGGCGAGGCCTTGCCTCGCCGATCCAGCTGAAGTTGAATCTTTCTTCAAAGATTTGGATTTTTTCTTCCTCTATTTTCTGGGTTTCACACCAACTCCCACCAAGTTTCGGTATCAGCTTCTCAGTTTCACATTTGCCTTTGGTTTCTCCTCCCTGTCGCGACCTAAAAAATTATGAATTTCTAGGCTAATGAATTATCAGGTTAATTTTAATGACTAACCTAATACAGACTCTCCCAAGCCCTACCAAATTGCAACTTAAGTTAATCAGGATGATTTAGAATTTGGAGTCGCTATTAATCATTTTTGATAGGTTGATTGGAAACCTAAGTAAAATAGCAAGATGGTTACTTTACTTCTACGAACCAGAGATTGTGGACTCGGAGACTTGATTACACTAGTTAATAAAAACTAATGCCCTTTCGACAGTTTAATTCCATAAGATATCCTAAATTGACGACTCAGATTGAATGTTCAAAGCTCAGGGGATAGAGTTCTTTTTTGGGATTTTCACTTTTTAGATGATGAATGACATGGATGCAATGTTATGAAAAATGACATGATGGAATGCAAAAAAAAAAAAAACGATGTAACGATTCGGATAAAACAAAAAGGAAGCCAATGCAAGACATGTAACAATTAAGCATTTCCTCTCATATTACGTGTCATACAAGGATAACCATGAATATAATAAAACCTAAGGATGTCTTAGATCGAATCTAGCTTATGTCAAAATCATCATCGGATGAAATCTCCACTAGTCAAAGAAAATCGAAATTATCGCGGCCACCGTCGTTTTCCAAGCTAGCAACACGACGCCATTCATGGATGCTTGTTCTCTCTTCAGGATGTCGTCTTTCTTGGCCGGCGAGTTCTTCGGGATAGTCTTGATTGTGCGGCGCCTTTTCTTCACCTTGAGAAGGGCTTCGAACAAATTTTCTTTGACCATGCCCATCTCGACCTTGACTTGATGTTTTCCATGATCGGACACTCTAGAGCTCTCAGTCGGACTTGGGGAATTCATCCTTTTAACCTTAATTTTAATTACGTTCGATCAATCAATTAAAATGCGCAGGGTGACACGATAGAAGGAACATGACATAGACATGCGGATTATGAGGCATGCAAGTGTGATGATATGATGCATGATTTTTTGAAAGAGTATGACGATGCGTGAATATGCAATTCTCGAATTTTAATGATATAAGATAAGAGCAAGGCAATGAATGAGCAGATTTTTTTTAATCTCATCTTTTAAATTTTCGGCAATGAGATATGCAATAGACAAGATATGTTTTTAAAGATATGCAAAGATATTTCGAAAATATGGAAGAGATAAATCCGAAAATGTGGGGTACAAGATATGCAAATATGGAATTCGAAAATATGTCATGGATACGTACAAAAACATGAAATGAAATAAAATAAGATATGCCTAAAATATGCTATTCTAATCTACATGAAATATGCAAGATGATAAGATATGCATGGATATGATTTTTTTTGCTCTTTCCTCTTGAATTTTCGGCAAATATTAAAGATATCCTGAAGATTTCATTACCTCGATTTGCATGCTTAAAGTTTAACAGAGATAAGGTTTTCTAAGAAATCTTATCTTCCTAAAAGATTCAATTAAATAGGATTTTTAAAGAAACCATATCTTACTAAAATCTTTAGGAATTTTCAAAATATAGCCGATCAAATCAAGACAACACATTCATAAACAAGATAAGGAAAGACAATCGACGAGGTCACGACCCTATCCCCTTTTCAATTTTTCGAAAAAACAGAGTCTCCAGATTTTAAAATTGACCTTTTGATGCTAGGGAATCGGAGATCAACTAAATCCAAGATTTGTGACAAAAATTAAGTTTTGACAGTTTAGATCGAAAAAGGTCCTATCTAGAATTTCTGAAAAGTTCGATCTTTGCCTCGATTATGGCATCAGAAACATGCAAAACGGCTGCTAGAACATTCAAAAATTCGTCTTTTAATTTACCAAAAAATTTCTGCAAGGGTCAATGATATAAGTCATGCAAAAATAACTTTTCTTCGGACAAAAACAGCATGCATACATCACAGAAATGACAGTGGAACATCAGCAAAACAGCATGAAAATTACCCAGAAAACATGCTTGAGATGACCTTCAAAGTGTAAAAGTGTTACCTTAATCCGCAAGACTTAAACAGGGTTGGTTCGCATTGGAACAAGGTTGGACAGCAGCGGCGTGGACACAAGGCAGCAGCAATGGAATGACGGGAGTGACAGTAGAACGGCGGCGAGCAGGGGCCGATGATCGAGCAGCAGCGGCAGCGGGCAGAACGGCAAGACACAAGTAGCGGTGAAGCAGCAACGACGAAGCAGCAGCGGCATGGCGGTGGCGAGCGACATGGCGGTGGCGAGCGACAGTGGTGGTGGCGAGAGAGAGGCGGTTAGAGAGAGGCGGCGAGAGAGAAAGAGTGTAGAGAGAGGATGAGAGCGTGCAACATTTTTTTTTTTGCTTCCCCCCTTTACCCTAAGTGTAGTAAGATATATGTAGAGAATATTAGGGTAATGCTCTAAGATTTGATTCCAACCATTGAATTAAAAGATTTCAGGCAAGATATTAACTGTAGGATTGAAAAATCTGAATATCCAAGGCTTTATCCTTAAATAATGCAAGAAATTTTTGGCCACTATAGGGGGTATGGGGCTTGGCCGAAATTCTCCCATTCATGGTCCTATATACGTGAGTTTAGGGTCTAATCAGGTTTTAACTAATTAAATGGGAAATTAATTAATAGCATTGCTTCTTAAAAGAATTAAAATGGACTGAACTTAAATCGAATTAAACCCATACCCATGTAGATTTCGGCAAACCCCCTCTTATGATAAAAAATTCCAAATCGATTTTAATCCCATCGCCTGTTAAATTAAGCTCAATCAACTTGCTTTCGACTAAATGCCGATGCATGATAGAAAAATAAATATGCAATGCATGAGAATTTATTTTGCGAGAATTATGATTAACTCTAATGTTATGCTTAAATATTTTTTTTTAAATTAAAATTTAGGTGTTAACAGTTACCCCTCTTTGAGTAGAAGCTCGCAGAGGGTTCGCTCAAAGACTAAATTAAAACCTAAATTTTGCAAATGTATATGAATAATGATGATTTTTTTTTTTGCGGGAGTTTAAATTCCATTTTCTGATGCATGTGAAATTATGCATGAAATGTAATGCTATAAATAACATGTGCTAAAAATTTCTCTGTTCACCGAATTAGAGAAACATCCACATGGATCGCATATGAAAATATTTGTTTTACCAAATATTTCATAATGCTGATGATTCCCTCAATCTCTAGACCGCTTTGTGGATGCCAAGATTTCAAGGTACTGAGCCAATCTGTTATCAGAATTTTCATTCTAACGCGAAATGGCCAAGATCTGTGTAAAGTTTGAAAATGTGCTTGAGTTATGGTTCAAGATGGCCATTTGTCTCTTGGGGACCTCCTCAACGGGTCACCATGAGTCGGTAGAATGTCTCTTGCGATCTCCTCAACGGGTCAGCATGAGTCGGTAAAATATCTCTTGCGATCTTCTCAAGCAGGTCTCACCATATCAAGACAAGGGATGTCTCTTGGGATCTCTTCAATGGGTCACCATGAGGCGGTAAAAAGTCTCTTGCGACCTTCTCAAGCAGGTCTCACCGTATCAAGACAAGAGATGATGGGTAAAAAGTCTCTTGCAACCTTCTCAAGCAGGTTTCACCGTATCAAGATATGAGATGATGTATCATCTGAATTGAATCAGTATGAATACAAAATTGTGCGACGCCTGAAAATTGACAGTGCAACCATCAGAGGGAGTATGACTAAAGACGACTTTAAAAGGGTTCAGAAAACTTATCCAGATTTTTTGAGCAATGAGTAGGCGATGGATAGGCTGACTGTATCGTACCTGTCCACTCTCTTGAAAAATGACGGTATGCATAAGTTCAATGTAAATGCAACATCATATGCTAGAAAAATTCATGAGCTTTTGCTTGCATTATAAAGCTCCGCTGGGGAATTTTGTCAATAAGAAAGTCTATTTGACCGTTCTGACAAAACTTGATCAAATAGAACAAGAGACTTTAGTCAGAAAGGACTTTTCACTCACTCTCATGAAAAAAGCTGTTGAGACCCGACCATTAATGCGGGGAAGAGAATCTCTTAGAACTATCATCATCACGCATGACAAGGATCTGGGTATTCTCACAATTAGTATGACTAGTCCAATCCCTAAGGTCTTTTACAAGGACTGTAATTCAGGCTTGGTCAAAGGCTATTCAAGGGGGACTTCTGTGAGTCTTTTAGGCCATGAAACGAAATCTTCATCAGCTGCATTGGGTTTATAAGTCAGGAACCCTGCGAAATGAGATAAAGATGATCTTGCTCGTACTTCCTCAAGCGATATTCATGAACATTTGAAACCTTGTATTAACCCAAGTGCCCTAATCTGAAGAGACTTTTGGCGAGGGTGGTAATGTAAGTTGAGGGTATGCTTAGAAATGAAAGGCTTATTTTCAACAAAGGGTGTATGATGAGCAGATTGGTGATCATCCATTCTTGACATCTTGTGCTTTAGAAATGGTCTTCCTTTGAGGAATATATTTTGAACGAATTCATGTGAGGCCTCTCTTCCTTTCGGAGATTTTTATTGAGAGAGCTCTTTCCTTTTTCTGATGCGAGTGGGCTCTATCCCTCTTTTGTCTTTTATTTTGCATGGTGAGCTTTGCCATTTTTTTTTACACAGTGAACTCTTTTGAAAAAGGAAGGAAGGGTCTCATCTGAATTGTCTGCATATCGTGTTGGTGGATTTTCCAAGTTTGAGCTTGCCCCAAAGTGCTTTGCTCGTCTCTTAGACGGTTTGAAATGATTTTCTTTTAGGATGATCACCAATTGGGTTTTGAGAAATGAATTGCCGCTCAAGTTGGGTTAAGCAAAAGGATAATCTGTATGAGATACAGAAATGAAATGCTCTTCGTCATGTCTAAGGCACTTGAGCTAACATAGAATCCGCGTGCAACGAATACACTCAAAGATTGATGTAAGTGAAAGCAAGAAAATCCCACTCACACTTTGAATTTTCGAGATTGCCCCAATTCGACGGTTGTTCCTGACAGTGTTATGAAATGAAGCAACCGTTCAAATGGGATTAATCAAAAAGGGCAACCTGTAGTGTCTAGATAGAAGAAATGAATGTCCCACGTCACTTTGGTCGTCATACTTTTTGCGAGAAAGCTTTATCCTTAAATAATGCATGAAATTTTTGGCCACTATAGGGGGTATAGGACTTAGCCGAAATTCTCCCATTCATGGGCCTATTTGCACGAGTTTAGGGCCTAATCGGGCTTTAACTAATTAAATGAGTAATTAATTAAAAGCCTTGCTTCTTAAAAGAATTAAAATAGACTAAACTAAATTCGAATTAAACTCATACCCATGTAGATTTTGGCAAACCCCCTCTTGTGATAGAAAATTCCAAATCGATTTTAATCCCATCGCCTGTTAAATTAAGCTCAATTGACTCTCTTTCGACTGAATGCTGATGCATGACAGAAAATAAATATGCAATGCATGAGAATTTATTTTTGTGAGAATTATGATTAACTCTCATTTTATGCTTAAATGATTTTTCTAAAAATTAAAAAATAAGTGTTAACACTCCCACATTTCGTTCACTTTCTTCAAAGGAAAAGAACAGCAGAAGTGCCAATATTTGTGTACGGCGTGCACTTTAGTGCCAATATATTTTTTTGGATCACTTCAATGCCATTTTTTTGAAAAACGATCATTTCAATGCCAAGTCCGACTTGGCTTGCCGAAAAGAATGACATGTATACTATTTAGCTGAAATTGACACTGAAATAATCATATTTGGTCGGAATTGAAACTTTGGTGATCTCATTTTCTACAATGTGGCATTAAAGTGATCCATATATATATATATATATATATTGCACTAAAGTATGCGTCGTGCATAAATATTGACATTCCTGCTGTCCTTTTGCCCTTTCTTCACTGTCCCTGTGGAAATTTGCCTCAACTTCATGCATCACATCTGCGGAGTTCACATTTAAAAATTTTTTCTTCCCACTCGTCAAAGGCATGGATTTTTCTTGGATCCATCTTATGATTCCCCTCCTCTGCTTGCTTCTTCTCCACATGGATCCTCTATGCTCGCACCTGATGCTCATGAGTCTTTGAAGTAAGATCCGACCTCAGCCCGAAAAATCCATGCCTTTGACAAGTGGTAAGTTAAAGGCCTGTTCGACAACAATTATGTTCCAAAAAAGTGATTCTGGTTGGAATCATATTTTTTGATTTTGTTCGTGAATGACTTTTAGAGAATCAAAATGCACATAATAACTGCACAAAATTTCTATTTCCGAATAGAAACACATTAATTTTTTTTTTACTTTTTTAAAGTTTTTTAAATTTTTTGTAAACTTCACCCATTTATTATTTTAAAATTTTTGCATTTTTTGATTTTTTTTAAAATTTTTAATTCCCCCTCCTTTAAAATTTAAAATTTTTTGTTAAATTTTAATTTTAAATAAAACCAATAAAAAATTAGTTATTAGTAAATTTTCATATCTAATTTATTTTTTAAAGTTCAAAAGTCCACGTGGACATAATCTTTTTAAAAGAACTGCGACTATTTTTTTTTTTTGTGATTCTGAAAAATGTTCTTTTTTTGGATAATCAACTTTTTTTGTTCTTAATTTTGGTCCAAAAGTGTTCCCGGGAGCAGAATCAAAATCAAAATCAAAATCAATTGTGTTACCAACATGTTTTTGATTCTTTTTTGTTCCAAAAAATAGAATTAGAGGAATAGAAATGTTATTAAACAGGCCCAAAATCCATGCTCATGAGTCTTTGAAGAAAGATCTGACCTCGGCTAGATCGGCGAGGGCGAGGACCCGCATGCTGCTGGCGGGAGTCGCTGGCCACTGGCTGAGGCTCGGTGACCCCCACCCTTGTTGCCTGAAAAAACTCTAATTTTTTTTTTTAAATTTTCAGCTTATTTTATTTTATTTAATTTTTGTTTAATTTTTATGTTTAATTCCATGTAGAAGTCCACGTGTACTTCCGGTGAGCCACATCGGCTCAGTTATTAATAAAAAAAAGGCCACATCATATTTTCAACGGGCCACTTAGGCTTCAAATTGGAATTAGCACTCAAGTAAGCGTCTTTTCAAAAACATTAACACTTAAATGATCGTTTTGAAAATCTTAACACTAAAATGAGCGTTATACATAGCTTATAGCACTTATAGTGTACTTCTCCCCTTCAAATTTTCTCTGATCGCCTCTTGCATTCAATGGCTTCCTCGTACCGATTGGAGGGGACCAGGATAGGGGTCATTCATGTCAGCCAAACTTTATGGGTTTTCATGTGAAAGGGACGTGTTATTAAGAGGGAGAGATATCAATGAGACTGGTGATTCTGTTGTAGATATTTTTTCAATCGAGATGGAAGAACCCCAACTTGCATAACAGTTCATACCAATACGCTGCTGGCTCGGAGCTAGCTTGATCACTAGTGTTTTCTATTTTAGGATAAGTGCATTGAAGATCCTAAAACTTGTTACGATTGTACAATTGAGTTTTAAAATCTCAAGAAAGTACAATTGATTCCTAAATTTTTTCAAAAGAACAAACAAGTCATAAAACTTATCAAATCGGTATAATCAAATTCTTCCGTTGGTTGCACTTTTCGAAAGTCCTAAAACTTGATACACTTTTGCGATAAGCTTGATTTCATTTTTTGAAAGTTTTAAGACTCAATCGCACTTTCGTGATAAGTTTTAAGACTTAAATGCACTTATCCCTGATATTTTCTAGAAATTCCTCATCCAAGCATTTTGAGACTAACTTCTCTCATATTGTTTTCAACTCATTCAGCATCACTGGTACTTCTTGTGTCGGAAGCACGTAGCAGAACTCCGATACCTTGTCCTGTGGAAATCGCTAAGAGGGAGTTCAAGTTCGAGTCCATTGACATATCCAATTGAACTCACATTTACTCAAAACTTTAAGCCAATGAGTTATGGGTTACCCAGGACATATTAACTACTACACACAACATCCATTCTCCGATGTAGGACTTCCATAATATTAACTCATATGTGCATCCTATCAATCTTCCTATCACATGTGAGCCTAGTGTTAGGTTTGCTCTCCTTAATTCAGGCATTCTTTTGCATCAACATATCACAACTTGAATCTCCATCAACGTCCAACTTCATCCCTGATCTCTTTCTCCAAAACGAACCATGAAGTCTGCCATCAAGTCTGCGTTGCTGCACTTCAACGCCCACCTGACTGGAAATCGCATTGGTCGCCAGATTCATTCCTTAAGATATTTACCAAACACCAATACATTTTAGGAGTGGGTTACCAATTGACCATCGACTTTGATATCATTTGTTGCAAGCGCATAGCAGAAATTTGATATATTGACTCGGGAGAATGCAAAGAGGAAGCCTAAATCTGAGCTCGTCAATATATCCAGTTGAATTCATTAAAAAGGAGAAGCCAATGAATTATGGGCTGAAGGACTATGGGACTTATGGTGTGCGCCCATGCGGGCAATCACACCCGCCACCACAGATAACCGCAATAGCGGTTATCTGCAATTTGAAGAGACGCCTCTCTTCACGTCAAATAGAACGACGTAAAATAGACGTCAGTTTTTTTTACTCTTCCCTTAAGCGAGAACGAAAGAAAGTCTCACTCCCTCTCCTGACATTGAATCGCATCAAAGGCGACGAAGGACTCTCGGGACTGCGAAGGCGACATCTAATCTGTGGACAGTGGGTACGGTTCCTCGTGTAGTCGTACTCTGATCAGTGATCCAAGTAAGTGATTTCTGGGCGTTAATCAGTAGTTTTATGCACGTATTACGCATACGAATTAGGAATTAGTTTCTAACATTGGTATCAGAGCGCCGGTTCTTGTTTCTTGATCTATCGTGCTTTAAATCGACAATTTTTAAGGAGAAAACCGGGACCCGAGCGTACTGTTTATCGGCGACAGATTCTGTTCTGGCCGACGAAAATTTATTTTGAACACATCATTAGAACGGGCTCGGCGAGACGAGAATTTGGAGTGGTTGAACGTCACGAGGCGACGCCGGACGGCGACGCACGCACGACACGCGCCGCCTCGGGATAGGGTTCCTGGGGCAGCGGCGAATCGACTCGATTTTGTACATTTTCGCTCGGTGAAAGTGGAAAATAAACATACAAACCGAATCGTCTCGTCAATACGAGCATTTTGAGGGGTGGATCGCCGCCAACGGACGCTGGACGACGCCGCACGCGCCGACACGCGCCGACGGGGCGCTCTGCGCGTGGGCCTCACGCGCCCACGTGCGTCGCGCGTGCATCGAGCCGCAGAAACGGTTTGCTGACGTGGCGCTTGCGTGGTCGCTGATGTGGCAGATCGACCCGACCCGACCCGAATTTGACCCGATTTTACCCATGACCCGACCCGGGTCAACGGTCAACCGTTGACCGGTCAACGCTGACCGTTGACCGCGTTGAGTCGCGCGTGCCCTGCACGTGAGGCGCGTGAAGCCCACGCGCAGAGGCTTCTAGGCGCGCGTGAGGGCGCGTGCGGAGTCCAATTGAGGTGATTTTGATGCCGATGTGTTCGTATTGAAATTTCCTACAATGTGGTATATTTGTTTTACCATTTTAATGCACTATGGATTATGTGTAATCCCTTTTATTGTTCTGCATTTGTTGCAGGAACTATGGAACAGAGTGCAGTGCGAATTGCAATATTCCCGTGGACAGACAAGGAACATGAGAGACTCCTTAAGTTGAGGAATGAGTTGGCACTTTATCGATGGGATGGCAGAGTTGATATGATGACTCACATCATAACAGTGAACAAAATGATATTGGAAATCATTTGTAATGGTTATGTCATGCCAGCCTATTTGAGGGTTGTTGCCTTAAAAACTACTCTTCCTGATTGGCATGAAGTCTTGGACCGCTTGTGGAAAAATAGCTACTATTTTTCTTATAAGGACCTTGGAATAAGATTCCTGATAGAGTTCTTAGAGGTTGGGGCAAGGAAGACATCGACCCTTGCTATGAATGGGTCTTGGCGTAGGCAGAATGCGCCTTGGCGAAGAGATTTGTTCCCTTGGTTGAGACTAGAGAGTTTCCCAAGAGCTACTATAGGGACGCCTTCTAGGGTCAAGAAGTTCCCTAAAGATTTTATTGAATCTTTTCCCGTTCTTGGCATACATTATGTCACATGATGTTGTAGTATTGAAATTTTTTTTACATCTTATTGATGTATGTCTATAGGTGTAAATATTATCTTTCATGTTGTATGAAATATTTAGCTTTGAATTGTATATTTTTTTTATTTAATGGAATGCCTTAGTGGTATATGGATAAGTGGGGAGTTCAAAAAGGTTTTAGTAACTTTGATGAACTCAATTTTACATAAATGGTTGTATTAATGGTAATTTCAAGCAAGGATTCTCAGATGATGATTGGGAACATAGTGAACTTTCGACTTTGAGACCTTATGTGAAATTATTCATTAATATAATTAGTTAGTGTAAAATAAATGCATAAATGTATAGGCATCAATAATTGAATGAGAACATGTCTATTGAACTTTGTGTTCGAATACAATAGTTTGAGCTTATTAGACTATTGTAGCTAAGCTTGATTGAAAATAGAATTAGACGGCGAAAATTATGAAAATTGGAATATGATCCAATATGAGCTAAAGAGCAAAAAGCACTATAAGCTCTTGACCTAGTTATGGAAGAATATGAATATATGATTACTGCATTATCAAGAAAGTACAAAGAGATACTTGCAATGAGAAACAAGTTGAACTCTATTGCTCGCATTATGTTGCTGAAGCAAGGAAAATATTTTTATACATGAGTTCAGGCATTTTTTTTAAATGCTAAAGTCAAATGGAAGGCATTAATGAATTAATTTTGGTGAGATATTGGTCTCCAATTGGAACATATCACTATAAGGTTTGATACGTATATGATGCCTTATGGGCAGAATAAAATATGGCATTTGTGGCATATATCAAACAAATAAGTGAACTGTAAGATGCAGACTCCATTTTGACTAATGAATAGCAAGTCAAGCAGTAGTCCGTTCTTTATCTCATAGCTATGTGCATATGAAAATCCACTAAATCCACATTATGAGTAAAGACTCTTAAAGATGTTATGCGACGCCTTAAACTAGAGATGGATTGCCTTCTAGTGGCAAAACCTAAAATTGACATTCGCAATGTTGATTCTAGTTTTAATGAGTTTTGTGCTCCAGATATAAGCGTCAAGATGGATTTATGTAGTGGAAAGAACAATTCAAGATAGAAATCGAAGTTTAACCGACATAAGATAAGGAAAACGTCCTTTCAAGGAAAACATTTCAAAAATGAACTTCTTAGTGAAAGTTAATACCTTAGTGGGATTTCAACGAGTTCCACATGGAGCAAAATGAGTAAATGTGGGAAATAACTTCTTAGTGAAAGTTAAAAGAATTGGCATTAGCCAGATTGTATATGCGTGATGATTGCATTTTATTCCTACATAAAATGTTATATGCTCCAAAACACGACAGAATTTAGTTTCCGTGTTAGTTTGGTTAAACTTAGTTTTCAGTTTGGACTTTCATAACAATGGTGATAACTTGTCGTAAAGAACAAGTTATTAGAATTCTAAATGGTTTAATTGTGCAGATTGTTAAGTACAATTATATAATGTTATTCCTCATTTTCATCTTTGTGATGATATGAATATGTGGCATGCTAGGCTGAGTAAAATAAGCTAAAAAGGGCTTATTGGACAATGTTGAAAATGTCGTTTAGCCTATTTATGTGCATTGCTTTTGGAAGGAATAACAATAAGGAAACTATTTAGAAAAGGAACAAGAGCTGAGTTTCCTTTGTTGATATCCATTCAGACATATGTGATTCAGTGAATGTGATAGCAAGGCATGAGACTGTTTGTTTCATCACATTTGTATAATTGCACTCGATTCGGGTTTATTATTTTATGATTTTTCATAAATTTCAGGCATAAGTTGCTTTGAGAAAGTTTTATTTGAAATCCGATCGAGGTCGAGTTAATATATCTGATTAGTTCAGATGTTTATATGATGAAAAAGGAATAGAATAATAGTTGCTATTCCATCAATTTCTCTGAATAATGGAGTTACAGAGAGAAGAAACAGATCATAATAAATATGGTTAAGTTTATGATAGCACAATATCGTCTTTTGTGGTGATATTTTTGTTGATGGTTGTCTAGATATTTAACTGTGTGCCTTACAAATCAGTTACCACCAATTCATATGAGTTGAGGACAGGTCGACAATGAGATTTGAGTTTTCTCAGACCTTGATATGCTTTCTATGCACACGTGTTCTCCCACAAGTTTGGAAAATTGGGCCCTAGAGGCAAAAGTATCTTCGTAATACTAATAGCACTCGAAAGGGTATGTGCTATGGGTGAGCAGGAAAGTGGGGAGTGTAACTGAATTCGAATCACGAAATGTCACATTCTTAGTGAATGAATTTCTAAAGGGCGAGATATTTCAAGACTATTCTCTGTTTGAATTTTAGGATAGTGACAATGATAGCTTATGGGCATCTTATCCAAGTGGGAGCAATGTGAGAAGTGGGGAATTTATTTCGAATTAATCTCAATTGCAACCACTTGATGTGTAAAAGATGTCGTCATTGTCTGATCCGAGTGGGAGCGTAATGGAGAATGATGTACTAAGTGTATGATCTAAATGATGTACTACGTGTACTATCTCTCCAATTTAGCGAATAAATCGCAAGAAGCTTTATAAAGCTTTCATGGTTGCTCCAAAAGAAGAGAATAAGTCTAGGAGTATAAAATGAGGCTCCGATTTGCCTTGATAAAGAAAAGTGGATAGAAGCAATGGAAAAGAAATGGAGTTAATGAGATCAAACGAAGTTTTGAGAAATGATTGATCTTTTGAATGGACTCACAGCCATTGGGAGTAAATGTGTTCTCAAAAGTAAGCGTAAAACTGATGGCTTGTTTGAGAATTTTTTGGCTGACCTTATGGTGAATCGTAATATTCAATTCACCTTATTCTGGTAATAATGATGAGTATGGATCTAGAATTACATCAAGGATGTAAAGACTGCAATTCTCAATGGAGAATTAATAAAAGAAACCTATGTGGTATAACCTACATGAGTTATGAATGAAGGCCAAGAATGTGGCCCTGAGCAGTCTTTGAGAAATTGATATATACGTTTTTCATGATGTTTTAGTGGCATATGATTTTGTAACAATTGATAAAGGCCATTGTGAATATATCAAAAGATCCTAAAATCAATTTGTGATTTTATCATTATATGTTGATGATATACTTTTATTACAAGTAGTAAAGGTATGAGCCAAAATATGTATCCTGAAACTCCATAAGAAGATAAAGAAATGGAAAGTGATCCATTTGCTAAGTGCTGTTGGTAGCTCAATGTACACTGTGATATGTTCAAGACCTGATATTTGTTATTCAGTTGGAATGGTAAGTAGGTACCAATCCAATAGAAGTCAAAGTGTACTGAATTGCCGTCAATAGAATTCTGAGGTATCTGAAAGTACTACTGATCAATTTATTGAAAATTCAAGGTAGAGATCTGCACCTTGAAAGTGTATTGATATTGATTGAGGGGGAGATATAGATGAGAGGAATTTTACCTCTGAATTTGCATTCTTACTGAGAAATGGCGCCATATAATGGAAAAGTAAGAAGCAAATGTGCATGGCCTTATCCACGATGGAAGATGTTCTCGTGGTATTATCAGCGGTTATACAAAAAGGGTCTTCATCTTTAACTGGAAAGATGTTTGGATCGATAAAGTGTTGCTAAGAGTGCTACAAGTCCAATTATTAGTTAATTGTGATAGTTAAGTTGCAAGAGCTTACATTGAGGATCCACTCCAAGACCAAACGTATTGACTCGGAATATGATGTTGTAAAAGACATGTTTGTATGAAAAGATGTGAACAGTGCATATCTACGCATAAGAATGAAAGCAGATCTTGTGATGAAATAAATTTTTAGAGATGTTTTGACTTGGTCATGTGTTGACAAGAACGATTGGTTCTTTGCATTAGAATCTCTAGAAGGGCGTAGAAATTAGAATAATGGATGTTTAATGTTCCCCAAAGTTCACAGTGAATGAGTTAATGATATTTGTTATCATTATTAATGCCTATGACAATTAATGCTTTAATGATATTTGTTATCATTATTATTGTCTATGATTTTCGTGTAACATTTATGCATATTAATGTTCTGTACATTAGTTTGAGAAAGTATGTCGGACAGATAAGAAATTAGCCCACTCACACGGGTAATCGCCTCTATTTACTGCGTGTTGAATAGAGATGATGCAATTTTAAGCTTATTATCTAGGTGATAATTGAGAGCTGGAGCTTAAAATATTTATGCCGCCTTAACAAGAATGTTAAGATGAGGACTTACTATTTATAATGTCCGAAAGTGAAATAAATAGATTTTATTATTATTAGTCCTCCCACATATTTCACTTTATCTGTCTTGAATGCCAGATGAGAGTTCTGATGGAAATTCTTGGTTGGAGTTGTTACGTGAACTCTGGTTAGACATTGAGTATGTCTAAGTGATCATCTGTACGGTATTAAAATAGAAAGACATACGCTCCATGGGGAAGGAGAAAATATCGTAATACGTACTTCATATTACGTATGCATTGTCGACCAATGAGAGTTGGCAAAAGTTATGATCTCAACTTTTTCAATGCCGTGTGAGACTCTCGAGGATAAAAATTCCTCATTTGGTGCCCTCACGACTTTTCGTTATTCTCAAGATTTCTATTTAGTGTTCGCTATCTTAGGGTGTTACCTATGGTCATGAAATTGATTCGATCTAAAGGGACACTTCTAGAAAAGCGAGCTGAACTGAGATCGAGAGGTCTAATGGAAGAGGAAGATCGATTTCGAGATTTGAGTCACATAATATATTTATGTTCACAAACCGGCCGGTTATGATTCTTTAGTGTGATCATAATTGTGAATATAACATATCATATTTAAATGGGATCTAGAGAGAGATATGTATGTGACCGATCGATCTAGGGTACAAGCATACGGAAATATACTTTTGATTATGTCCATTTTTGAGCTGTCATATACTCCCAACGGATGTGTGACAACGAGCTCTCAGGTATGCTGGTCGCACGGATTATTTGTCAATATGAACTTTGCAGATATAAAGAGAGTTATGCTTGGGAGTTATTAGTCCTCTGTGGGAGTTATTAGTCCTCTGTGGACATGTATGAGCTGTTTGCCCTACATGGGCGAGTGGGAGATGAAGGACTATGGGACTTATGGTGTGCGCCCATGCGGGCAATCACACCCGCCACCACAGATAACCGCAATAGCGGTTATCTGCAATTTGAAGAGACGCCTCTCTTCACGTCAAATAGAACGACGTAAAATAGACGTCAGTTTTTTTTACTCTTCCCTTAAGCGACAACGAAAGAAAGTCTCACTCCCTCTCCTGACATTGAATCGCATCAAAGGCGACGAAGGACTCTCGGGACTGCGAAGGCGACATCTAATCTGTGGACAGTGGATACGGTTCCTCGTGTAGTCGTACTCTGATCAGTGATCCAAGTAAGTGATTTCTGGGCGTTAATCAGTAGTTTTCTACACGTATTACGTATACGAATTAGGAATTAGTTTCTAACATGGGCTAACTAGAATATATTAATTGATCCAAACTACATCAATTCTCTGATGTGACACTTCTCTAACACAACTTATACGGCATCTTAAGATCTTGTATACAGCCATATCCCTTTCTTAGATGTCATTTGAACTAAGTAGCAAACAAACCCTAATCCATCTAACAAAAGGAAACGACTACTTAAGGGTCAACGCACCGCCTAATTTATTGCTTGAAAAATTACCCGTTAATTGATCTGTTTTTGATTTTACCAGTGGTGAATTACCACGAGCCTTTCATAAACTTAGTAAATCATCTACTGAACCAATAAAATAAGTTGTTACTAGAACTCATGCACTAGTTTCACATCATAGAGGATGAAGGTTGTGGTATGGTACTTAAACCTTGGGATAATTGTCCAAAAAAGTTTTAAACTTATTGTACATATGTCAATTTAACCACAAACCTTTCAATTTGGTCAACTAGCCATAAACATTTTTGATGATTTCCCAATGTAACCTTTCCGGCCAATTTTGGCTAGAAATAACTAACGTGAGTTCTAGCCATTCTACATAGCATGACGCTGACCTAGATATTTTTTTTCCTTTTAATTTTATGAATCCTTTTATAAATTTTTGGGATTTTCTTTTTTTTTTTGTTCTTATTTTCCCTTCTTCCTGTTTAGGTCCTTAGGCCCGGGGGAGGTCAACTCTCACCGGCCCTCTCCCATGGTCAATTGCTGATCATCGCCAAGGCTTGGCAATCGACCGAGGAAGAAGGAAAAAAAAAAGAAAGAAAAGAAAAAGAGATGATGAAAGACAAAATAAAATAAATATTTGTTATAAAAAATGACATTGTCTCCTTATCTAGAAATAGAAAAAAATTATATAGAAAAAATACATGTTTTAAGTATATATCCAAAGGAAAAAAATTCAAAAATTATTCATAAAAATTTAATAAAATGCAAAAATTTATCTATGTCAACACCGGCTATATATGTCACGTAGGATGCTGGCGTTTATGTTAGTGATTTATAGTATAAATTGACCTGAAGGACTATAATGACAAATTGTTAAAAAATTTAAGACTAAATTAGCCACATTAAAAGTTTTAAGACTGAGTTTGAATCCATAAAATGTGTTTTGAAATTTTTTAGATGATTTTCCGTTAAACCCCAAATGGTCAACAACCGAGTAAATCATATAGTTACCTTATAGGGAGTTAGCTGCACCCACGAATGATAAAAACAATACTATTGATTTAGTTTTACTCATGTCAGTAGCATATTTCTATGCAATTGACAAATCGGATCTTGGCTCGCTGTCCCGCCAACAAACCAGTCTAGAAGTAGTGACCCCCAGGGATCAGGACGGTCATTACGAACTATGTGAACGCAAGATCCGCTCCAATAGACTATGTGGTTTGAGGGCATGTCGCTTTGCACAGTGTAAAACAAAATCGTACGCTCTTTCCATTCTTTCGTATCGTCATCTCTCTCTGGTCAAAGCAATGCCGACGAAAGGATAGGGGAGAGCAAGCTATGTATGATTTTTCGCCCCAATTAAGTTATAATAGACAACCTAGGCTCTCTTCGCCGAATGTCCATGTCATCCTTTGGCTTGCAAGCCTCTTCAATATATGTATGGTCAATCTCAAGTTCCTCTTCATTGGTCCCCCCTCTATTAGTCTATGTATAGCGTTGCTTCTTTGATGCTTGAAATTGTGGTCCCTCTTCCGTTGATGTTTTGTCTCGACTTCATAGGGGCGAATCTGAGAAAATCTTGACGAAGAGGTGAAACCAAAGCAGGAAAAATCATCTTCTGTCGATTAATTTCCTTCCCCGCCAATAACTTATTTCCCTGATAAAGACGTAGTATACTACAAAATTAAGGATAAATTTTGGGGTATGCTATTTTTTTTTTCCTAGAGGTGGCAAATGGGTGGGTTGGGTCGGGTTTGGGTCGGGTCGAATATGGTCCGACCCATATTGACCCATATTTAATGACCCAAACTTGACCCGACCCTCGACTGACCCATAGCCGACACGACCCGTTTTGACCCATATTATCAAAACGCAACAATATTTTTAGAAAATAATATTACTAAAATACTTCCCGACCACGGTCCCTCCACTGGCCCCGTCTCTGGCCCTTGCCCCGGTCACGTCCCAGGCCATGTCCTTGGTCTCGGCCCCGGCCCCGGTCTCTGCCCCGGCCTCGGGACCCGGCACTGGCCCCTGCCTCGGCCTCAGCCTCGGGACCTAGCCCCGGCCCCGGCCTCGGCCTTAGTCAAGCCTCAACCCGGGCCCCCTAGACCCGGCCCCAGACCCGGGACATGACCCCGGCCCCGGCCCCGTCCTCGGAACCCGGGCCCCCTAGACCCGACCTCGGCCTCGACACCCGATCCTGGCCCTGGCCCCGGCCCCGGCACCCGATCCGGGGACCCGCCTTGGCCCCTACCCCTGCCCCGGCCCTAGGACCCAGCCTCTAGACTAGGCTCCGACCCCGGGACCCGGCCCTGGTCCCAGGACCATTTGTAACTTGTGGAACGATATTGTCATTATGGGTTGAAAGTGGGTCAATATGGGTCGAAAATGGGTCAATATAGGTCGAAAGTGGGTCAATATGGATCGAAAATTGATTTAAGTGTGACCTATTTTTGACCCATTTTTAGTGAACCATTTAAAAATTAATAACCCATATTTAACCCATTTTATACAAATATGGGTCAAATATGGGTTTGTGACCCATATTGCCACCCACAGTGTGGTTACAAGGGCTCACTTCTGATTTGGGTATCTTGGCTTTTTTATTTACTTTTTTGGAGCCTCCAATGGTAAAGGTGTAGGAGTTGGCACGGTACTGGTATTCGAAAGAGGGGCACAATATGTTGGAAATTTACGCCCATTAAGAGCCAAATTGATTAATTGTCATAATTACAATAATTGATTGGTGGGCTAAATTGCTGATTGTATGGCAGCATAATTCTTGGATCGGATCCTAGCATTATGCGTGTATATGTGTATTCAATGCATAATCAAAGGATTAGATCCTTGGATTATGGGTGTGAATTTTGTGAGCAGAAAATTCAGATCTATCTCGCTCTCTCTCTCTCTCTCATTTTTTCTTCTCTCCCATGGTGACCAAAAATTCAAGAACAAGAAAAAACTTCATCACGAATTGCTAGCACAATCGAGTGGTGATTCCGCGAGTTCGTTCTTCCGTTCGTCGTTGTGATTGGTGGTGTGTCTAAACTAGAGGCTCGACACTTATGGGGCTTGGATTGAAGAACATTTGAACCGTTTTTCATTATTCAAGCACACTACGAGAGGTAATCCGTTAACTCTATTTGTTTAATATGTTTTTCGATTGAAATGCACGAACTACGCCTCTGGAGATACATGTATGGGCAATTTATTATTTTCGCTGCGTTTATTTATTTTATTTTTTCCCGTACGTGTTACGTGAATCCCAACAGTGGTATCAGAGCCAATCCTTAGGCGTTTTCGTGCGTTTAATTATTTTTAGTGCGTATAGATTTTTGCGATATTATGGCCAATTTGTTTTTAAAGAATTGTTCTTTTTACATGGCCGATAGAAGTTGATTATTTTTATATGATAAAAATTAATCAACGTAGCAAAAATTGAGACTAAATCAATTTTGAATCGAAAATCTGTAGTGAGTTTTATATTACGTATGAATTCTGCAAAATGATTCGTGGCTATGTATAGAGGGGCAAGAATGCTAATACCGTTTGGAATTAAGCACGTGAAATTTGTTCCGTCGGCGTTAATTTCTTCACGTGGCTTGCATTGCTTGACCTTGAATATGATTAAATGCAAAATTATTTATTTATTTATTTGTGCCTTCCGAAGCTTTAAATTATGAATTTATTGCTCACGTGGAAGGGTGGTGATCATGGAAAAATTCCTAATCAATGTGATTGATGAATGTATGAATGTATGGTGTTTATTGGTATTTTTTGGGGTTGTAATTATTAAAATGGAGGCTGCGTCCTTCTTTTATTTTTCTTGTAATTTTTATTTTTTTTAGCGTAGTTTAGCATAGTCATTTATTAATGTAAATGCTACGAGGACTACGTGGAGGAGCCATAACACCGGAGAGCTCTTTGGGCCCGATTTTCGAAGAGTCCGAGGAACCACGAAGAAACGAAGAGCGGATCTCCAATATTAAAATATTAAAATGGTTAAATGTGGTCTCATTGGCTCGAGACCCATTAAATCACAATTTCATGATCACTACGTAGGATAGATGTTTATGCAATTGACATCTATTTATTTATTATGTTTTTATGAGTATATTAAACCGGTTAATGTGCAAAGTGAGAATTTAATAATGACTCAAAATCTCCTTAAAATAATATTAAGTCGTAACGGGTTTTGGACTCGTGGCCTTCCATCGTCGTGGTTTGATCTTTTATTATAGTGATTGATTGACTAGCTATGGATACATAGGGGTCAATTGTCATACATAATAATGGACCAATCCATTAAACATATGGTGTTGTAGAGTTGAAGCCGAACGATTTCCAATAACTGTTAGGTGAGGGGATCGTTTGCGTTTTCAATACTTGCATGAGACGATGGGTTAGACTTAACTATGATCATGAACTGAACAACTGTTAGGTAAGAGTTTCATGGTCTAGAGGCCGAAGTTATGATTGAGACTCACATATGATGCGTTGAATAAGTTGATTCACTCACTAAGCTTATAGAACACCAATAACTGTTAGGCGAGGTGGACTATGAGCTGGTGGGACTCCAATCCCCACTAGTAATCTTCACACGAGAAAGATTGCTGTTTCCCATTTTAAGGAGTATGGGATTCGAATATAAATTTAGTGGGAGGATTTATTTCATTTAAATGCCAAATTGAAATAGTTATTTTGAAAGACAACAACTAACAATTTATTTTTTGCACATATATTTATTACTCTGAAAAATGGTGAACACAAACCCGCTCGCTTCGATACTTGACAAGAATTGTTTGACTGGACCCAATTTCACCGACTGAGTGAGGAATTTGAGAATTGTTCTCAATTCAGAAAAACTCGGGTATGTGCTTGATGAAAATATGCCAACCTTCTTTCTTGAGGGTGGGATGCAAGATGAACGCATCACTTATGATAAATGGCATGATGATGACTTAAAAGTTAGGTCATATATGCTTGCTTCAATTAATAATGAATTTCAGAAGAAATATGAAGCAATGAAAGATGCTAGGTCGATTATATTGCACATGAAGGAATTATTTGATGAGAATGGTTGAACCTTTAGATATGAGATATCTAAGGCATTGTACCGTATGAGGATGGCTGAGGGATCATTAGTTAATGATCATGTCCTGAAAATGATCTAGCACATAGAAGAATTGGCTAGACTGAATCTTGTCATGGACAATGATTTAGCTGTGGATTTGATCCTCCAATCTTTACCCGATTCCTTCTCTGATTTTGTCCAAAACTTCCACATGCATAAGATGGAGAAAACTCTATTTGAGTTGCATAGTATGCTGGTAGTTTATGAGAAGGAAATGCACAACACAAGGCCCAATGTAGTGGCTATAGCTAAGGCTTCTTCTTCAAAGGGTAAGACTGCTTTGAAGAAAAAGAAATGGAAGAGAGCTGCTGTGCAACCAAAACCCAAGATTGAAAAAGGGAAATGTCATTACTGTGGTATCATGGGGCACTGGAGGATGAATTGTAAGAAGTACCTCGCAAGCTTGAAGGTCAAGTCCAAGAACCAACCTTCCAAAGGTATGGTGTCTATGCTTATTGAAACTAATCATATGATTCATATGATTAGTGCTGAATCTAGCTTATGGATTCTGCTACAACCTCACATATTTGTATGTCCTTGTAGAATCTGGTAATAAGCAGGATGATGGGGCAAAATGAGATTGCCCTAACATTTGCAAATGGAGCAAAAGTTGCTGCATTAGCAATAGGGACTTTCCGTTTATGTTTGCCTTCTGGACATATTTTGGTTTTAAATAATTGTTTGCATTATGAGAATGCTGTTCGGAGCATCATCTCTATACCTCGTTTGGGTAAAGAGAATTATGAATTTTTTTTTTGCAGATGATGTATATTCTATTTATTATAATAAAACGTGTGTTGGTTCTGGATTATTAACTAATAATCTCTATACCATTACAATGTCCGGTAATGCGATTACCAATATCAATAAGCAACATAGTTACGATGTAAATGCCATAACTAATAAACGCCCTAGAGATAGTCTGAATCCAAAGTATGTTTGGCACTCCGATTAGGTCATATTGGAGAAGATAGGATTAACAAGTTGAGTAATGATGGATATATTAATCCAATTGGTTTTGAACCATACTCGACTTGTAATGCACGTCTTCTAGGAAAAATGACTAAAGCACCCTTTGTAGGACATGGTGCGCGAGCTGCTGACATATTGGGATTGATATATACAGATGTATGTGGACCAATTAATGAAACTGCTAGGGGTGGTTATTCTTACTTCATTACCTTTATCGACGATCATTCGCAGTATGGCTATTTGTACTTAATGAAGTATAAATCTGAATCCTTTGAAAAGTTCAAGGAATTTAGGTCTGAAGTTGAGAAATAAACAAGAAAGAGTATTAAGGCTATTCGATCTGATCGAGGAGGTGAATACCTTAGTACTGAATTCTTGGACTATCTTAAAGATAATGGCGTTTTATCACAATGGACACCTCCTACAACTCCAGAACATAACGGTGTATCTGAAAGAAGAAATCGCACTTTACTAGATATGGTGCGATCCATGATGAGTTACAACAATTTACCTATATCCCTTTGGGGACATGCCCTTGAGACAGTTGCATATTTACTGAATAGAGTGCCTTCTAAGTCTGTTCCAACTACGCCTTATGAGATATGGCATAGTAGGAAACCAAGTCTTAATCATATAAAGATTTGGGGTTGTCCAGCTTTCGTTAAGAAGCTGAGAACAGAGAAATTGGAGGCTAGGTCTGAACAAGATCGCTTCATTGGATATCCAAAAGAGACTCTTGGATATTATTTCTATTTTCATTCTGACCAAAGAGTTTCGGTCAGTAGGCATGCTTCTTTTCTGGAGAATCAGTTCGTCCAGGAAGGTGCTGCTGGGAGAAAATAGTCTTACAAGAAGAAAATAATGAAGTACCAAATAACCAAGTTCAGACACCGATCTCTGATTCAGTGAGAGCCTCCGATACACAACCTCTTAGGAGGAGTGCGAGAACGTCTCGTCTGCCTATTCGCTATAGAGACTCGGTTGAAGATATTGAACTACTATTCATTGTGAATGGTAGTGATTAACTGAGTGATCCTAGCACCTATGAAGAGGCGAAGTCGGACATCGATTCTGGTAAATGGCTAGAAGCCATGAAATTCGAAATAGATTTAATGTATTCCAATGATGTTTGGACTCTAGTTGATCTGCCTGATGGTATTGTACCAATTAGGTGTAAATGGATCTTCAAGAGGAAGATGAATGCTGATGGTCAGATTGGAACTTACAAAGCACGGTTGGTGGCGAAAGGATATTGTCAAAAAGAAGGGATCGATTACGAAGAAACTTTCTCACCGGTAGCCATGCTAAAATCTATTCGGATTATGTTGGCTATAGCTGCGCACCTTGATTATGAGATATTCCAAATGGATATCAAAATGGCTTTTCTAAATGGTTTACTTGAGGAAGACATTTATATGGAACAACCACGGAGTTTTGAATCTAGTGGTAAAAGTCAGAAGGTGTGTAGGCTTAAGAGATCCATTTATGGACTCAAACAAGCCTCCAGAAGTTGGAACATCCGTTTCGATGAGGTAGTCAAATCGTTTGGCTTCATAAAAAATTCGGATGAACCTTGTGTATACAAGAAGGTTAGTGGGAGCGCAATTGCGTTTCTAGTTCTCTATGTCGATGATATACTTTTGATCAGAAATGATATACCAATGATATCATCGATCAAACTATTCTTGTCACAAAAATTCTCCATGAAAGATTTAGGAGAGGCAACCTATATTTTAGGTATCAAGATCTATAGAGATAGATAAGAAAATAGAGCTCAAGTCCTTCCTCTAAATCCTAATATTTACATAATCTCATATAAAAAAATCGTCAGAAAACGATGAGGGGCCGTCTCATTGAGGCTAATTTACAAGTGGGTTCATAGAGGGGAAGCTCTTAAGCATTGAATCGTCGCAATTCCACATCAATAACGATGGATCCGAAACAAGGTATGTAAATTTTTTTACTTTATGAATCTATGATTCGCATATCTAAACGTGATTATCTTGGGTTGTTGCATAACGTAATTAATTGCAACTTATATGTGGTATCAGAACCTACGCGTTCTAGATCTCGAATCCCATTCCATCTTTTTTCGAAATTTTATTTTCGTTAGAAGTATGAAATAATTATATATTTTGAAAGTACTCATTGAGACAAGCAAATAAAACCGTATAAAGATCGTCATCGGAGGAGGTCGGACGCGCGGCCATGCTCCGTTGCCCATCGGGCGCGTGACGACCACCACATAGCATGTGCAGGACTGATGTCATGTGACACCACATTAGCCCGGGCGCCCGACCCGACGCGTGACCTTGACCCGACCCGGTTGACTGCTAACTCTGGTTTCCCGGTCGAACTGGTCAGATCGGGTTAGCATGACCTAGTTCGCCGGTTCAGTTAAGGGAAACAGTTAGACCGACATAAACCAACTGAACAGATTTTTGATACAAGCTAAGAAGCGAACACATGTCACGCACGCGTCAGCACGTGGGGCCACGCACAAAGAATTTAAAGGGTGCGTAGGAAGTCTATTTGAGGTGTTTCAGATACTGGCATGCTCGTATGCTTATGCTTTACTATGTAGTATATTTATTTTACATGTTTGATTCTTTTTGGATGAAAAGTACATATAGAACCTCAAATATGGGGTATGCTTGACATATTTCTATGTATTTCTCTATGATTTCATGAAATATAGGTGTAAACTCACATGTAAGTACCACATACAAATTTGTGGAGCATAGTTTATCAATTAGATGTATATGGTTTAACATGCAGTATTGAGTGTGTCAATGTAAATTAGTACATCATGTAATTTTATGGACAATTGCCCCTAATTTCTGAAATTACATGTGTACGGTAAATGTGAAATATAAAGTTTATATCCCAATTTCCAAAAAAAATCAATTGGGTTGTGATTGCCAAAGTGACATACGTGGTTGGGTTTCATAAATAACAGTTTATATAGTATTGATATGTCTCCTGTTTTAATATGTAGTTATACTCCCAAAGGAGGTAATTGAGTATTGTTGTATGGAGGGTTGCATCTATAGTATATGGTTGAGAATTGATTAGTCCAATTGCTTTCATATACCTAAAGGTGGTGATTAATGAAGATTAAAATAAATTATCATGGCCGTTGTAATATAGAGGGTATACAACTGCATAGCATGTTTTCTGCCCAAAGTTGATTATATAATGATGTCTGTAACTCTCAAGGTAAATTTTCATATTATGCTAATTATAAAGATTGATTATTTTTCAGTAACATTTTCTGTGATCGGCAACTTCATAGCCATTGAGATTCTTACTAGTTCTAATTTTAAGAAGTGAATTGGGATTTTCTGTTTGCAATGGATTGGCGAATATTAAAGATGTTGCTCTTATTAAGTATAAACCTGCATATCTCACTCTTATTAATGAGGAATCCCTAAAAAGCACTACGTGTTGCTAGAAAAGAGCAATAGGATCTGCTTATTTTTAGCTATAAAGCGATCCATTAAGGAATACTTGAAATGTGTTTTTGCCAGTTGACTACACTGTTAAATAAATGATGGAAGCCTTGGAGGCTTGGAACCATGTCTCGTCTAATAATGGTTCTGGTAATAGAATTGCAATGACTCTTCAACATCATGTGTGATGATTCTGGTAAGATTAAAGATTACGCCATAAAATTCATATAATTGCATATTAAAAAGTTTAGAAATCATACTCATAAAAAAACATAAAATCATCGGTCAGTTTGGCAATTTGGGTCCATGAAAAACATCATTTAAGAAGGATGATGATCGCTACTTCTTTTGTAAGAAGAACGGTCACATAAAGAAAGACTGCAATAAAAATGAAACTTGGTTATCTAAGTGTAAACATAAAGGTTATGATTCTTTGAGATTTATTTGTGAATCTAATCTATCAAAAACCCCATCTTGTTCGTGGTGGCTAGATAGCGGTGCAATAAATTATGTTGCGTTTACCATATGAGGATTCATAAACTGAAAGATATCATATTAGGATGAATCAAGTTTACTGTAAAAACAACTATAAAGTCGACGTTGAGTTTATGAGAATGTCATTTTGAATTCTGATTTTAACTTGACATTAAGAAACACATTTTATGTACTTTCCTTAAATATGGGACTTTGTTTCTGTTTAAAGTCCGGACTTGTATAGCTACTCTTCTGAAATAAGGGACATTGGTATTTCTATGTTCTTTGATTCAGATAAGGTTGGGTGCTACTATATGCCCAATGGATTGTACATATTGTATTTAACTCCCAATGACATATACGTCTCTTATATGACTGAAAGGTTGCTTTCAAAAGACCTCTACCACGATATTATTTTTATGGTATAAATGTCTTGGTCTCATATTTAAAGAAAGAGTGGAAAAACTGATAAATACAAACATTCTGCTCACTCTTAAAAGTGACCTAGATACATGCATAGACTAGCATAGAGGTAAGATGTGACATTTCGAATTTCAATCCCTCTAGAGGCTATGGAATGGACAGATATCGATCGACGTATTTCAGTTATGGTTCGCTCGGAGTTGCCCACTCTCGAGTTAACTGACCGAAAGGGAAAGACTAACGTGGAGTTGAGCTAACGCGGAGTCGAGTACGTGGACCTGGGAAATTTGATTAATAAATGACGTTTTGATCATAAGGATTGTCGAGGGGATATTTTGGGCTAGTAGAGATCGATCTAGGGATGATCAAGGGATGCCTTGCTAGAGTTATACGTTGGGACGCGGGTGATTCCGCTTAACCAATGTGTAATTTGCGAGAATTTTCTAAATTGGATTCCGATGATCAGGACCGTAGGAGCTAACGATAAACCCTCACAATTACATGACAACCAAAGTTGCCACGAGTTGAGAAACCCTAAGGTCGATACGCGTAGCGCCTGCAAGATTCGCCCATCAGCTTGAGATAAACTAGAATTACAGTCGACGAGAGTTCGACATGAAATGAGACCTCTGAATCAGGTGTTGAACATTGAGGAATTCCAACATTTGAATTTAATTGGATGTCGCCTCATCGAGTTCAATTTAAATTGGAAAAGTGAGATTTTGGACGGAAAGTGCGAAATGACCATTTTGCCCCTCGAGGATTAGCCTTGCCTTAAGATTTGATGAAGGGCGTTTTGATCTTTTGGATACCCTAGAGTTGTCGAAAATTTAAGGGCACAATGGTCAATTGATATCAAGATATTAGTTTGTATGAAGACAAGTGTCAAGTGTTGGGTGATTAGCATTTATTAATCACTTTTCACCAACCATTCAACTCTCTTTGACCAAGATTGGATGAAGCTTGATCTCTCTCTCTCTCTCTCTCTCTCTCTCTCTCTCTCTCTCTCTCCCTTTCATTGTGGACGGCACCTTCTTTCTCCTCCATCATCTTCTTCTTCATTTTCTTCCTTGGCCGAGAGAGAGAGCACGCCTACTAGTCGCTGCCCTGCTCCGACCAACTTACTATTTCGACCATAACTTATTCGTCCGACGTCGGATTGAGGTGAATTTACTGTCATTAGAAAACTTATTGTCTTATGGTTCTAGAGACATATTATAAGCTTAATTTGGCCAAGTAGTTTTTCCCGTAGGTCTGTTTGAAAGGGAAAAGGACAGGACAGATCAGATTCAAATCCGGTTTGAGGAGGAGCAGCTTTTTGCCGGCTTTAGGAACCTTTTTGGCTTCAAATCTTCGGTGAGACTCTCTCAACATCTATTACAAAGGTTTAGAAAGTGGAGATTGAGAATTGGTTGAAGTTTAGAGGGTTTATATGGTTAAACTTTGATGATCTCCTTAGGAAAGAATCTGTCCTCATCGACCGGCAAAGGAACTGAGGACTTTGGAAGGCCGTCGAAGCATTATGTGACTTGGAAATTGTTGGCAAGGCTTTATAAGATATAGAACTATGTGTTGGCTTGAGGTTTGTGGATTGGAATGAGGTATAGAGGAAGTTTAACGGTTTGTGCGAAAACTCCTAGGAACCCGACTGCCCTGTTATGGTAAAGTGCATTGGAGGACTTCAAGCGATCGTTGTGGATTTTGCTTGCGTGCTTGAGTGGTAAGAAGACTTCCAACCCTTTGTTAGGATGTTGGGTTACTAAAGGGTGGATTTTAGTTTAATTGAAAGCGTTTGAGAAGCCAATTTGAGGTGAAACTCGAGAGGCCGACTATTCTATTTTCAGCGCATACCGATTTTGAAATGAGTCGTTCTAAGTCGTCTGGTACTCAAATTGACCTCTGTTTTTGCCTACATGTCCATAAGACCACGAGAGATAAGATTCTGAAAGCATATTTCTCGAAAAGTCCACTGAGCAATGTCCGTTTATTTGTGATTGAATCTGGTCGTGAAAGCTCAGATTGGGCAGCTTCAGTGAATTGAGGTTATTGATGACTTGCTTTGATTGAATGACTCTTAATATGCTTAGAAAGTGTTGAATTAAAGCTGTGGTTTCTTGATATTGATGTGCCGAAAATTTAAGGGCACAATGGTCAATTGATACCAAGATATTAGTTTGTATGAAGACAAGTGTCAAGTGTTGGGTGATTAACATTTATTAATCACTTTTCACCAACCATTCAACCCTCTTTGACCAAGATTGGATTAAGCTTGATCTTTCTCTCCCCCTCTCATTGTGGACGGCATCTTCTCTCTCCTCATCAACTTCTTCTTCATTTTCTTCCTTGGCCGAGAGAGAGAGAGCTCGCCGACCAGTCGCTTCCCTACTCCGACCACCTGACTGTTTCAATCATAAATTCTTTGTCTGACATTGGATTAAGGTGACTCTACCTCCATTAGAAAGCTTAATGTCTTGTGGTTATAGAGACATGTTATATGCTCAATTCGGCCTAGCTGTTTTTCCCGTAGGTCTGTTTGAAGGGGCAAAAGTCAGGACGGGTCATATTCAAATCCGATTTGAGGAGGAGCGGCTTTTTGCCAGCTTTAGGAACTCTTTCAACTTCAAATCTTTGGTGAGACTCTCTTAACATCTTGTACAAAGGTCTAGAAAGTGGATATTGAGAATTGGTTGAAGTTTAGATAGGTTTTTATGGTTACATTTTGATGATCTCCTTATGAGAGAATTTGTCCTCATCGATCGGCAAAGGAACCCAGGGTTTTGGAAGGTCGTTGAAGCTTTATGTGTCACGCCCTGAACCTGATGAGCACGCGAACATCACCCAGGCCGTTCATATATTTATTCTCCCAGGATTCTTCGGCCAATCAGTCTTAACATCAGGAAAAAAAAACAACGTCACGGAAGCAGTACAATAGCTTCATTAAAATTAATAACGAGATGACTCAGGACAAAAGGGTAAACTTCTCTTCTATCATAAAATACACCTGTCTCTCAGTTATTCATGGTCAAATGCTAGAGATCCAGTTCCTATATCCACAACTCATAAATACAATCCCTAAAATCCAAAATGTGATTTCATATCCTGTAATTCCTTCTTAGAACACCCCACTTCGACAAACTTGTCGTTTCTTCGTCTCTGGGACCTGAAAAGTGTTAATCCCCAACTGGGTGAGATATAAATCTCAGCAAGTGAAACCCAACCTAGACCAAACCACTAGTCCCACTAGACCGAACAATAATGTAAGAATGCAGAGAACTCGTCAAGCAATGGCATTTGGCAATTTAACATCACTTACTCAATTGCTTGATATAAATACACCCACCATCAAGTACACAGCATCACATGAGACCTCAGCTTCGCACATTAACATAACATATGATTTAATCATCGCCAGGGCCCAAGGCCGCGATGTATCACCAGGGCTCCAAGCTGCGATATAATTTCAATTCACTCAAGCATTGCCAAGGCCCACGGCCGCGATGTAATTTCTCAGAGGTACTCTGACCATTCATTTGCATTAGGGCTCCCGCGCCAATTACGATGCAAAATGGGCTCCAAGCCAATACGATCTCTAGGGCACCAAGCCAATTGATCGCTGGGCACCATAGCCCATTCATATAACCTCGGCACTAGGGCCATTCATATAACTGGGGAACCAAGCTAATTCGTTCTCCGGGGCACCAAGCCAATGATCGATGGGGCACTATAGCCCATTCAATAACAGGGCATCACAGCCAATTAATACCACGAAGGCATACAAGCCAATTAATACCACGAAGGCATACAAGCCAATTAATATCACAAAGGCATACTAGCCATAAAAATCACACATCATCAATCGCCATACTTTTACCACACAACGACGTTCCGCGATGTAATTTCACATGGCACCATGGCCATTTACCTGCATCAGGGCTCCAAGCCATGCAGTCACTGGGCATCATAGCCAGTTGATATCTCATAAGGACGCTTGTCATAATAATCACATCACATAATCATGCTTGTCATAAAAATCACACATCACCAATCACCGTGTCTTCATTAGCAATCACGCTACTCAATTCAAACATCCAGTAGCGTCCTAGGGTTCGAGTAAGGGTTTAGGAACCACTTACCTCAAGCAATTAGCAGAAATCCACACAAAACGAGTCTCCTCGATCCACAAGACCACATCCAAACGAGGACCACGTGCCGTCCTAGGAAGTTCATCACTTTTGAGTCAAAATTCACTCAATTTCGGATTAGAAACGAATGAACTTCACTTTCGTTAAACCATTCTCTCAATCACCAAACAAATGGCAACTCAGGATGCCTTATCAAATGATCGAATACACCACTATACTTCCACAAGCCCGTAATATATTCTATTTAAATAGCAAAAAGCAGAGCAGAATATAACTTGGTGTCTCCTGCTCAAAATAGCCCTTAAATCACTCCTAAATCCCAATCCACTTCATATACTTCCAATTAACACTTCACACAACATCTCATAAGGCCTCATGAGTTATTTTGATGCCAAAGTACCACTTAAAGCATCCCCAACAACATTGGTCAAAACAAGGCAGAAACAGAACACATCCGGTTTCAATCCAACCGTGCATATCAATCCACAAATAATCTCTAGGCTCCAAATTCTCAGGAGTTACATTTACTAACATCTCAATATAAGTGTTAGGGAGGCTCACCGAAAGTTTTGAAGAGAAACAACACCCCGAAGACCTCCAATCAACTCGGTTTCTCCTTGACGCGCAACGGTCAGAATCTGTTCAGATTTTGTCACTCAAAATCAGCCATGAAAATACCTTAAACCTCCAATAAAATTATCATTTATGCTCTATGGACTCAAGTACTAGATGTTATAGAGTTTCCACAAAAATTTCGGAGCCATTTGAAATTTCTAAGAGGGTGAACCATGGCCTTCTCTCAGTTAGCTCAGAATCTGTCTGCTTTTCTTCCAAAAATCACCATAAATTAACCAGACCTCCAAAAATCATGAAACCAATGGGAAATTTTCAAGGATATCTTGAACTAACCTGTGGTGGTCGGAGTATGGAAAAAAAAGTGACGGAATGCACCCCTCGAGCAGGCCGAACATAAGGCTCAAAAACTGTCTTCTAGAGCAGTTTTGGCTAGAGAGGAAAAGAAGGAAATTTTGAAGGAAATGGAGGTGGGGGAAGGGTGCACGGCCAAGCTGAGCTAGGGGAAGGAGTTCCATCAAATTAGTGGTGCCAAATTTGTCAAGATAGAATTTAATGGCATTTAATGCCTAACCTCCCACAAATGGACATGTGCCATGCCACCAATAATTGGCCAACTCACTTTGACTTTTATTGACCCCATCCCCTATCATTTTTGGCATCTCCCTTGAGAGGATAGAATGACTATTTTGCCCTCCAAATTTTCTTAAGGAAATGGTATGAAGTTGAGGGGCAAAACGGTCCTTTGCCACTTTTCGTCCGAAACTTCGTTTTTCTCATTTTGAGTGACCATTGGCAAGGCGACGTCAAATAATTTTCCAATTTTGAAATTCTTCATTTCCAATTGCCAATTCAAGCTTCCATTTCATATCTCGAGCCTCGAGCAGCGGAAATTCAGAATGTCACAATTCTTCCCCCCTTAAAGAAATTTTGTCCTCGAAATTTGCAACCTTCCATCCACCCAATCCTTTGGGCATCGACGCCTCACCGCATACTCATTCCTCAGGATAATTCCTTTCATGACTTAACGTTCTTACTTGTCCTTTCCGACAAAAGTCGTCTTTCCCTAGGACTTGTTTCCTTCAGTCCTCAATATGTAATTACTTCTCTCTATTCTCTTTCGATATCCATGCATCTGTTAGTAGTTTACCCTCAAGTATTCACATCGTCTCTTTCATTTGTCTATCACCATTATTACTAACCTTCACCAAATTGCACTCTTTAGTGCCCATACCATTTGGCATATTCATCTAATTCCAACATCTTGTCGTATCGTTAAGGACGCACAAATTCCATTAGCTTACCCTCAATTGTCCAAGTCGAACTATAGCCTTCTCGACTTCTCAGGCAAACTCATGATTGAGTCCTTAATAGCTCTTCCTTGATTACATTCGAGATCCTCCAACGACTAATTTAATCCACCAACTTGCAACGGTTATGCTTTCCCTTGAATCCCTTTGGAGCAGTCAACATTTCCAACTCCTGCAGTTCACACAGTTGCGAGGTCTTTCTTTACACGAGCAACGGTCCCGTATCCATAAGTAATTTCATCCACCATCCTTGTATTTTATTCAATTCCTCCCGGGAGCCTAACACTTCAAGTTCTTATCGTATGTGTAAACTTGGAGCCTTTTTCTACGCAAATCGTGTTTCCCAAACGTCATCTCAAAGGCATTTGTAAGCTAACTCCAATCATGCTCTAGGTACTCCAACCCATATGGCCTTATCATCACGATGTATATGTAATGCCCACTTCCGGTTGTCTCGTTATGCCTCAAGTTTCATTCTGCGTCGCGTCATTACGACCTTCATAAGCTTTATAATTTTCAACCGGAAATGCCATTAACAACGTAGTCATCCACTTGACTCAAGTCCTCGAAAACTCTTTTCACGTTCATTTATTCATTTGCGTTATCTCTCGTCTTTAGTCCATTTGATCAATGGAACAGCTTTGGTGGGGAATCTTCCCGCGTTTCGTCTATAACAATCCATCAATCCCAAGAAACTTCAAGTTTCAATAACTCTCATCTACGCTAGTCGATTAGTTGCTCATTCCAATCTTCAAAGGCTCCACAAGTATTTTATTTCCATAAATCTCTCAACGGAGAAATCTTACCTCATCAGGCCCACAGATCGTGCTCTTCACAATTAGCATACAACGAGCATCTCTGTAGAGTCCATAGGATACTCTCGAAGGTCATTCATGTTTCTCATGACTCTTTAAATGAGTCCAATCATCGTTTCTCTCTAGACGGTAACAACCAATTCGATTATTCCTTGGACACCCAATCCGACTGCTATCCACTTCATTACTACCAAGTGTCGAGTCGTTTCAACTGTCCATGGTACCATTCACTTGAGGGCTCAAACCTTAGCCCTATGTTCTCACGAATCTCCACTTGGACCAAATAACATTTTGTTCATTTTTGTCACTCTTTCCTTAGGAAGCATTATTGTCTTAACCTCTTGGTTGCACAACCAGCCGATACGACTTTATCTCGATTTCATCCATTCACCTGAACGTCAACACCATCCAGGAATTCAAAGTTGTCTATAGGACAGTTTCTCGGACTTCATTTCTAGGAATCATTCAAGTTCTGCGTCTTTTTTCTCAGTCCAGACGCTCAATCTTAATATTAAGATAGTTTGGATTTTCTCTTCCTTTCACACTGGGGTCTTTTACCCTACGAAGGAAACTATACACTTCAGTGGCATTCTTCTACTTCGAATCCACCTTGTCCTTTCCATTCCTTAGAGTGTCAACCTTGGAATCTATATCAACGGTGACACCTTCATTCTAGGATTCAAATGTCCCTATGCCTGACATTCTCTTTCCAATGACTCAGTCACCTCAAGTGACAAAATTTCGAAGAGTCGACGTTCTTCCTCGGTCTCCACAAATTTTCGTATTGAATACTCAATTCGACTACCTCGAGTCACTTTGTAATTACACTCTAAACGCTCTTTTTCGCTTACTCAACCAGTCATTAGAATTACGAACAACAAGGACTATCAAGTCCATTCACTTTCCTTTTCCTCAACGACCATCTCATGGTCCAATTGCCCTTTAAGAATGACACCCTACTTTTTTTAGGGCTGGCAACACACAATACCACTTCTAGTGGTCTCGATTCATCCTCAATCAATCTCATAGAATCGTCAATGTCAGACAACTGATATAACTCTTTTCTCAACTTTCCCCACGACGGAAGGAACGACATGCCAGTCTCTCATTACGGGACTCACGCCAAGGTAAAAGCCGTTTCTCGCATGCACGTTCCATGTTCCATAGTGAACATCCTTTTTCTCGTAATCCATGAGCAGGAGTTCTCTTATTCACATGTCTTTCGATCATTCACTTCTCTTACTGAGTCCCACTACCATTCTTCAAAGTCAGGAATAATCACTAGCCATAAAGCTTTCAAATTCCATTCCAATCGGAGACCTCACGTCTCACTCAAACGGTCCTTGACCACCCTTGGCACACTTAGACCACCTTGAGAACTCTGTCTCACACTGGTCGTTCATCTTTAGATCCTTACAAGACTGTTGGGATTCAAACAACTTTTGCCCTCAACCAATGCCAGGAAGATACTTCCATTGAACAATTCAATGAGGGCGGTCCAAACATATACCATGCCTTCAAGAAAAACTCTTCTCTTGGTGACACTTCACCAATCATGAACAGCCCCTTAAGGCCAATAACTGCCAGGATCACTTTCTTTCTTTAGTGCACCCAAAACCTCTAAGGTTTTCTCACGAAACTCTCAACTTTAAAAGAAGGCAGTTTCAAATTTCATCCTTCCATCAAACTCACTCAATCTCAACCTTATACATAACTTCACAAGCTTTCCAAAACTCTCGTTGTTCTTGTCCACGTTTCCACTTTGGAAATGAGTAATCTTAGAGTCACATTTCTTATGACTTCTATCACTTAACTCATAAACACTAGCATCAGTCGTTTCAGCGACTTGGGTACAAGGGCAGTTTCTTCTCGAGCTTGCCTACCCATCAAATTTCTCATTTTCACTTAAGTTCTCATGACCCATTATTACACTTGGGTCTTGCACGATTAACAAAATTGAGCCATATTCTCTTCCAATACTCATACTGGAGTCGCTCATCTTTGCTCAATTCTCACGATCCCTTTCTATTCTCGGATCTTCTCATTTCTTGCACACTTGAGCCAAATGCTCCTTTAGCGACCGTACTCTGGTCTTTCAACCTTATCAGGTTCTCATGTCACTTGAACCACTATGATTCCCTCTAGGAATCAAAGACTTAAGTCATCTACTCAAGTCTTACAGTCTCAGGTTGCTCATCTCATTATCTTTCACCATCAACCACCTAGTGGTTCCCAAACAACTCTCTTCTAGTTGTTCATTACCCAAGGATTCCAGATCCTCATTAGTCAATGTCTATTGAACAGGCCAACCTCAACAATGCGATCTCTCTATTAACAGCCATTACTAGGGAAGCCTCAACTAGGCTAAAACTCATGTAGGTCAACACCAAGCAAGTACTCAAAGTGCCATTTTACTCGTTCATGCCATAAATCCAATGTCATCTTATTCTTCCTCCTGTTCTTTTGACGCCAATGTTGCTAGAACTTGTGCTAGCAATTCCTCATGATCACAGTTGACAATTTGGATGTCATACTCTGTGTCATCTTCAAATCGTGCAGCTTGCTCCGCATCCCACATTGTGAGGAATTATTCCTCAGTCAGATCACAGGGATATGCAACTTTTTCTTGTGGTTGTATTCCTGTTTCATCTCCTTCTTCCTCATCTCCCTCAGCACTACGATTTTCAGACTCACCATCTTCATCTGATCCACCTCGAGATTGAGTAGCTTCAGAATCATATTCCCTTGTTTCTTCCTTCTTTGCGTCTGAGTCCTTATCAGCAGGACTTTCTGTTTGTTGCCCCTTAACAGCCATGACTTTTCTCTTCTTTGGAGATTTCTGCCTTGACTCTTCCTCGAAGTCCACAATGACTGGTTCATTGTTTTTTGTTCTCCATCCAGCAGGAGTCATCTTGTACCCCATCTTTGTTACCATAGTCTCTCCAGCAGTCATTAGAGGAATTTCTTGCTCGACAAAGGCACCTGGGCCATCAATCTTGAAATAATTGAATATTTTGAAGATCAATGCGGCATAAGGAAGTTGACCCTTTGGCTTGAGAGCTGATATGTACATATGTAATAGTACAGTATGAGCAAAAGAAATCCTCTGTCCTGTCAAGATTCCCCATAACAGCTTTGCCTCGTATTTTGATATATCTGTCTTTGATGCTGCCTTGGGTCTAAGACATTCGATGATCACCTTGTGCATCATGATATGTTTCAAGGGAAAGTCCGTGTATGCAAGATGTGACTTTAATTCCCTTGAGAAACTCGATTTGCCAGTCAGGAAGCAGAAAGCTTCACTTGCAGTGACATCTAAGGGTTTGAAATCTCCCTTTCTAGTTCCCATGATTGAAGCCAATTCATTAACAGTCAGAAAATACTGCTTTCTTTTGACTGTGAAAGCTAGAGAGTTGAGGTTGAAAAACTGAAGATTTGAATAGAAGTAAGCTACCAAATCAGGAAAAGTGTAGCCTCTCATAGTTATAAACTGATCTATCTTCATCTTTTCTAGATGCTTCCTCAGATAGATGCCATTGCTGTCAAAGTACTTGAACTCAAATACCCTTTGAGGTATAATACCTCTCTGTTTCATTGCTTCAAACCGTTCTTTGTAAGCCTGATTCTGGAACAATGGATCAGGAAAGCTTTTATCCAAATTAAAGCCTATATTTTTCACAAAGTCATTGAACAGAATGTCATCATCATCTTCCACCTTTGCCTTCGTACCGCCAGGTCTAATTGGGGATCGTCTTCGTTTCGAACTTGTTTCTGCTACTTTCTCCTTTCCTTTTCTAGAGACAGATATAGGTTTTTCTACAGCAAGTGGTTCAACAATTTTTCCAGGCAGGCTAAGAAACTCCAAAAGTTCGCCCTCACTATCAAAATGGTGAGTGTAAGCAGTTTTCTAAGTTCGTTGCCAAAATCTCATGCGGCCTTGATTCTATCATACATTGGCTTAATAGAATGAGCCATAGATTCTTTTCCTTCAAAGGAAGACAGAGACAGACCTTTTGTCAGGCGGATGTTGACACCTGATTTTTTTTACCATTTATTATTGTGATTTTTATTCTTTAAAATTAATTAAAAATATCAAAAAAGGTCATAAAATCACAAAATCAACTTTGGAAGCCTTGGTTTAACCTTAGGAACCAATTTTGAACAAAAAATATTTTTCGATTTTTTTAATATTTTTCGAGTTTATTTAATTATAAAAATACCCAAAAAATCAGAAAAATACCATTCGTGGTCAGAAAAATACCCAAAAATATTCGATAATTTTGTTTTAATTTCCTCTTCAAGTGTGTCACTTTAAATCTCAAAAATTCGGCTCGGGTCACTATGTTCCTTCACAAACATAAACCCGAACCGAGCCTAAAAAAAAATCATTTTCGAGTCTTTTAGTTTTCAATTCTCACTTTTTATAAGCTATGACATTGGATTCTAAAGTCTTAAAGTGCAATTAGGTCAATTTGCCCTCCAATTTAATCAATTTTTACCAAAAGGGCTTAATTGCACATTTTTCTTTCAATTAGTCCCCGGTTTCACGGATGTATACGTATGCTCTATGTATTTATACATCATACGTATCTATACGTTATGCATATTTGTATTGTTTGGTAACCTCTTTAACTCTTGTAATAATAATAATGGTTATTATTTTTAACACCTTTGTTAGTGCCTTTTTTAGCATTTTTGTATTGTGAGTGCTATTTTTAAATAGCATTTTTTGTATTATAAATTGTGAGTGCTATTGTTAGTGCTATTTTTAAATGACATTTATTTATCATAAATTGTGAGTGCTATTGTTAGTGCTATTTTTAAATGGCATTTATTTATCATAAATTGTGAGTGCTATTATTAGATAGAATTTATAATTGTTAGTGCTATTTTTAAATAGAATTTTTGTATTATAAATTGTGAGTGCTATTGTTAGTGCTATTTTTAAATAGCATTTTTGTATTATAAATTGTGAGTGCTATTGTTAGTGCTATTTTTAAATGTCATTTATTTGTGAGTGCTATTATTAGATAGAATTTATAATTGTTAGTGCTATTTTTAAATAGAATTTTTGTATTATAAATTGTGAGTGCTATTGTTAGTGCTATTTTTAAATAGCATTTTTGTATTATAAATTGTGAGTGCTATTGTTAGTGCTATTTTTAAATCTCATTTATTTGTGAGTGCTATTTTTAGATAGAATTTATAATTGTTAGTGCTATTTTTAAATACAATTTATTGGAAGGTATTTTTGGCTATAAAAGGATGGCAAGAGTTTTGAGGTTGAAGGGGAGAGACATTTTGTAGAGTGTGCAAATTTTTGAGAGCTTAGAGAGAAGAACACAAACACTCTCTATATTCTTATAATCTTGAGCGAGCAAAATATACTAAGTTCGGAATATTGATTCCGCATATTGCTAGCACAATTGTTGTGGAGTTATTAGTCGTCTCCCCGTTCGTCAATTGGTGGTGCGTCCGAACTAGATGCCTAACACTTGTGGAGGCTGAGATCGAAGAACATCGAACCGACACCTCCGTTCAAGCACGCTACGAGAGGTAATCTATTTACTCCCTTTGAGACTTTGTGATTTTTTTTCGATTGAAATGCACGAAGTACGCCTCTGGAGATACATGTGTGGGTTGTTATTTATTTCCGCTACGTGTTACGTGGATCCCAACAGTGGTATCAGAGCCAATCCTTAGGTGTTTTCGTGCATTTAATTGATTTTTTGCAATTTTTGCAATACTATGGCCAATATGTATTAACGAATTGTTCGTCTTACATGGCTAATGGAGATTGATTATTTTATATGATAAATTAATCAACGTAGCAAAAATTGAGACTAAATCAATTTTGAATCGAAAATTTATGGCTATCTTATTTTACGTAAAAATTCTGAATATGATTCAACGTAGAATGTTTATTGTGTCTTCCTAAGTTTTAAATTGTGAATTTATTACTTACGTGAAAGGGTGGTGATCATGGAAAAATCCCTAATCAATGTGATTGATGTATATATGAATGTATGATGATTATTTATATATTTGGGGTTGTAATTATTAAATGGAGGCTGCGTACTCCTTTTATTTTTCATGTAATCTTTATTTTTAGCATAGTCAATTGTTGATGTAAATGCTACGAGGATTACGTGGAGGAGCCTTTTAAGTCGGCGAGCTCTTTGGGGCCCAATTCTTGAAGAGTTCAAGAAACCAAGAAGAAGCGAAGAGCGGCTCTCCGTTATTAAAATATTAAAATGATTATATGTGGTCTCATTGGCTCGAGACCCATTAAATCATAATTCCATGATCACCACGTAGGATAGATATTTATGTGATTGACATCTATTTATTTATTATGATTACGTGAGCATGTTAAACTGGTTAATGTGCAAAGTCAGACTTACCTCACCCAAAATTGTGCCTGCATGAAATCCTAGTTAGGAAAATCACTCGCATTAGGTACCGAAAGGGCGTTGGTAACGACACCAGCGTAACCAAGTCCCCGAACCCAAAATCTCTGGTTCCGTAGAACTGATCGATCTCTCCCAATCGATCGGTAAGGTTTCCGGTCTACCCTCCAAGAAAGACCGGTGGCGACTCCAAATGCATGCACAAGTTGCACATGCCACCACGACCACACTAAGGTCGAAAGCGATCGACTCTTATCGTTGAATCCTCCTGAAAAATACTCCCGCCGCGATTTGGTATGGGCCTGGGAGGGCTCGTACCGATCCAAGACCCGTGATCGGTAATCCATTAGCCGCGTCCGCTTCCGGATGGGTCGCGACAGCTGGCGACTCCGCTGGGGACTTGTTCTAGAAACTATGGTTCTAGACCTCAAGTGGACTTAGGCCGTAATAAAAATTGAGTGATTTTTCTAACCCTACAGGCGCTCTTGAAGGTGAGGTAAGTCCGCTCACGATAGGTGTTATATGTTTTTGCAGATTGGAGTAATAAGGGGTGTAGTCTGTGATTAACTTTATTTTACGCAGGTGTGGCGTAGGAATGTATGTTGTGTGGATGATTTGAAGTGCTGATTGATAAATTGTTGTGCATGACTTGCATTGTGATGATCACGACACATGGACACACACAACCGCGCCTAAAACCCCAGGCGCCGCCTTTAGGAACACAATAGAAGGAATTGAAAATAGAATCTCCGTGAGGAAAAACACGGGGTAATCCACTTCTCAATTCCGCTCGCTTCGAACTATGGATTGAGTCCCAATGCAACGATAGTTGTGCAATGGAATCGGCTCTTTCTAGAACTCGAGGTGGGAACCTTAACCTTAGGTGCCAAACCCTCTGATTTTTAGAAGTTCACCATCACTTGTCTCATACGCATGTCTTTGGGCGGTTGGTACACCTAAAATCGCACATAAGTCGACGAGTTGGGTTGGTAAGACTCTCTATCCCTCAAAACTATTACAGTTCATATAAATATAGGCATTTCATTCATTGCATTCTGGTGATTAGATTAAATGCCATTTCAAGGATAGATGCATGTGTTTTTCCCAAACGTCCTTGATAGAAGACGAGGAGGATGATATCCCATGGCGAACACCGAGTGAGCAACAAAGGAGCCTACTATGGACATTATTGAGATATCGTCCAATGAAGATGACGAGTTGGGGCAAGTGATCCGGAAGTCACAGATCGAACTTGGGGCATCCTTAAACGTTAGGATCACATTCCTTGGTTTCATTTTCCATTACTAGTCCTCTTGTATAGGGTTTATTTTTATCGAGGCTTTCTCTATCTCACCCCTTAGAGTGATTGTATTAGGGATCTATTGGTGTATACAGATGGAACTCGGTTGTATTTCTTTTGACGGGTCATGGGAATGTGATAGTGGCATTTTCTCTAATCATCCGAATACTCCCAAGTCAAGTTTATAATTCCTTTAGAGGAAACTAAAGTTGAAAATCTTACACGACCTTTTTGGTCGTACAGGGTAATCCAACCCCAATTTCGCTAAAAGGAATTATACACTTGAATTGGTCCATGCATGTCATACGTCACTAAGTAATCCACGATAATTGATCAAGAGTATTGACGTTATTTCGAATTTAATGACGAGATAGATGTCCAAATTGCTCTCGTTCTTAACAAAACGGCCTTGATTTGGATGCCGTATCTTCAATTAAATTTAAAAACACGTCGTTATGCCTTGCATTTTTGACTAATTCGCTCTTCTGAATATTGGTCAAAAGCAATTATCGTGAATTACATTCCTTTCAATAGTATGCTTTCTTTCGAGGAATATTGATAAAAACTTTTCGCACAAGATTAAAACCCTTGTAAAAGTTCTTGTCATTATTAATTACGAGCAAGCATAAGATTGAAAGGGGTCTATGCTTTCTTTTTCAGATTATTCCTTTTGACTCGGTCTTTTCATTTGCAGGTGAAAAACAAGTAGCATAAAGAAATCTTTTCTTGGATAAGTCTGAGGCTATTCTTTCATCTGACCATGAGTGAGTTAGAAAATCAGAACACATCTACTCGACTTATTATGGATCGGCTCATCCAAGTCTAAGATGTCCGGATGCTCGAAGAAATGGATCATATAAAAGCTAAAACAAACACAGGGGCTTTCATTCATTCTTGCCCAAACCAGATCATACAATTCATTGGGGTGGAAAAGTAAAGCAGAAGTGAGCCCTAATCAACGACACAAAGGAGCCCAGCTGGCCCTCCAGGTTATGGATGCTTTGTTTATACGCACCACTCCGCGTATCATGGTCCGCAAGCCTGAGGTGGAGGCGTTTGCGTTCATCATTGACTGCAACAACCTGAGTCTCGTGATCTTCGGCGACTGCTTCCAAGTCCCGAACAAGTCCATTCTCACGAGTTATATCCTCGTTTATGCCGTTGAGCCTTTCTTCCAGCCACTCGCTCCGATTCCTTAGCAGGGCATTACGTCGATCGCGCTCATAGGTAGCCAGAGATAGAGCTAAGTCCTCCACCAGATTCCTCCTCTCGCGTAGCAATGTCGAAACCCGCTCTTTGGCGAACTCAACAGCCTTTTTGTGACTATCGGCCAGGTAGTCAGCCAACGCTAGGCGGTCGGACTGATCCTCATAACGGGCTCGCAAGACACGAGCCACGGTAACTCCCCGATGAGCAGCGCGGTAGACCTCCAAGGAGTTCGTAAAGAGCGTTGGAAAAATATTGTATTCCCTCCCCAACGCGGTACCCTCGAGGGAGGTGATGTCCAGGTCCCCGAACATGACTCTGATCTCATCCTCGGTTTCGGGATGATCGGCTATGTGAGCGTAGCCTCGACCCAAGAGGTTATAGAACTCTTTCCATCAAGTCAAAGCTTCGGCTGAGAAAGTGTGAACTTGGGAAGAAGCCATTTTCGACGGAGATGTGTGTAGTGGAGCGATTAGAGGATGGAAGCAAATTATATGAGAGCGTTAATCTCCCAAACACCAACTCCGCATTTTATAGCGTCTCGAGAGTGGAGAAAAGTTGCAGCAATAATGCTTGTGGAGCCGGGTTAATTAATGTAAAGCGAGGGCTGCTCCTCCCGTGAATCATCAGACATGTCCTGATCCGCAATTTCAGGCCTGACAAATTCGGTCTCGCCATTATTAAAGCTGGGAGGGAGGCGAGCGCAACTATCGAAGAAGCCGCGAAAGGATTGTGTTGTTCCATCACGCATGAAGCTGGGCGGCGAGTGAACAGCTCTGCCACTTAAAAAGAGAAGACAGTGCTGAACAGGCATGACTATTGAGGAAAAGTGAAAGGCGAGCGCAACTATCGAAGAAGCCGCGAAAGGATTGTGTTGTTCCATCACGCATGAAGCTGGGCGGCGAGTGAACAGCTCTGCCACTTAAAAAGAGAAGACAGTGCTGAACAGGCATGACTATTGAGGAAAAGTGAAAGGCGAGCGCAACTATCGAAGAAGCCGCGAAAGGATTGTGTTGTTCCATCACGCATAAAGCTGGGCGGCGAGTGAACAGCTCTGCCACTTAAAAAGAGAAGACAGTGCTGAACAGGCATGACTATCGAGGAAAAGTGAAAGGCGAGCGCTACTATCGAAGAAGCCGCGGAAGGATTTGGTTACCCCTTCGTGTCGGAAAGCTGAGCAGGAGGTAAACAGTTCCGTCGTTTCAAAAACAGAACGCTGAACAGACCTAGCTTTCGAGGAAAAGGAGGCAACAAATCGAAAGAGCGAGTATACAAAAGAGAACAGAGAACCCCGAGTGACGAGTTCGTTGAAAGACCTCAAATTCTCTAGAATCAGATTCGACATCGAAGCCATGGAACTCAACATCGCCGGTGACGAACATCAAGATCGCAGTGGTGACGACGGCAGTGGCCACGACGCTCAACCCCGGAAAAGAAAAAGTCGCCAGCGCTACGCTCGGAAAGAAATCCAGGAGCTTGAAGCTTTCTTCGATGAATGCCCTTGCCCAAACGAGGAACAAAAGATTGAATTGGGCCAGAAGCTGGGAATGAATCCTATGAGAATCCATTTTTGGTTTCAGAATAGACGTTTCAGACTAGGTGTCCAACACAGGCGTAAGGAGATCACGGCCCTAAAAGAGCAGAACCAAAACCTTCAAATGGAAAACATGTGGTATGAGAAAATTCTCAGTACTATTACCTGCCCTGACTGCGGTGGCCCTACCACCCTCAGTAAATTGTTCCCCAGTAAGCCTTCTACGAAGATGGAAGGTGCTCATTTATCCCCCTGCTCCCTTGAGCCATCTCCGGTACAATCAGATCCTGCTAATGGCGCGCATGAGCAGATCGATCCTACAGAAATTATACCAGTGTCTTCGGAGGAAGAAGATACGTGTCGTTATGATCGGAGTCACCTCATCGAAGCCCATGAATCTCCTCCACAACAGCTTCCGGTAAGATCAGATACGGTTCAAGAGGAGTTAGAGGTTAGTCGGCAGGCTATCTATGCCACTCTGGATGACGAGAAGAAGAAATTCACTTGGCCCCCGGAGCTTCATCTCAAGTTCTTGGACGCAGTTCGACAGATAGGACTCGACTTCATAGGTCCGACAAGCATACTTAAGGTCATGAACGTACCGGGACTTACCAAGCAATTAGTCGCGAATCACCTTGGTTGCTACAGAAGGGCGTTAGGACAGCGTTATGCAGAATTGAATCCGAGCAATAGACTCGGCTGCGAACCCAGCACCCTTATGACAAATGAGGCCCGGTCGAATCTGGACGACTATTGGGGATTTGATCAGGATATCCTCGCGAGTCATTTCAATATTCCTCAAGAACACGCATCACAAGTGCAACGAGTAAGCACTCCTCCGTCCGAGCAGCAGCTAGTCAGTGTTCATCCTGTCGCAGATCAGCCCACCACGCCCAGTGCTCAAGGGTTTGCCCAATCAGAGCATATGGCTTCAGATGATCTAATGGGAGAAAGCTTGGAGCACTCTTATTTCCCTAATCCCCAAGTGAGAGATGCTTGTGGTAGTCAATCGATCAAATCTCCTCTTATAATCCCAGACAAAGATGGAGGTTCCAGTTCGAAGAACCCGTCGGGCGATGCAGCTCAACCTACACATCAATCGTTCGAGGGGTCGGGTGATTTCTTCGATGAAGGACTTGATACCTGGTTCGATCAGTTGGAAGCTATTAAAGGTTGGCAACCATGATCTGCACTTGGTAATGGCACACCTAAGCTGAGGCCAGACTGGTTAGTCATTGGACATGCCCCAAGAAAGAAGGAGATGTACGCGAGAAGGATGTATCTCCTATTGTAAAGTTCTCATCGGTGCATGCGTTTGTTTCTTCAATAGCTAGAGTTGATTCTGCATAATGTTTTTCGTAAACGTCATCTCGTGTGTATACGGTAATTCCTTGTTATTAAGTTCAAGGTAAAATCAGCCCCGACGCGTGAAGGCAGAATTGATAGCATGAGTTACTAGCAGAATGTGATCGAGCTCGAAAGTGAAAGATTACTAGCGGCCCCAAACGCAATGACCGCAAAATCAGGGGCAATCTTTAAGTTTCGAGCAACTACAAATCTATTTCTCACGAGGCATTCAGGTCAATCAAATATAAAGCGTCGGGCTGTGAGAATGATGCGTAGTCAATCTGTTGACACAGGCGAAAAAGGAGTCGCGTAGATCCGAAAGCAAAAACCTTTCTTGGCTAGTCAACAATGCAGAATGAAAGAGCATATATAAACAAACTCGCATTTATTTCATTCAGCAGGAAAGTTTACAAGTGGATCACTGAGGGGGAGCAGTAAACCCAAAATGAGTTCTGACAAGCATCACAAAAAAGCTTAACTGACTCTCCATGCTATCCATGCCTTGCTTACAACCCACACTCCGGGAATCGAGGTCTACAAGCTTGAAGAAAAGGAGACGACATTTCTCCTTAAGTTCGTTCACCTTGGTGTCATAGTACTCGAACTCAAGCTCTAAGTCATGAGCCAGCACCCTCCCGCGAGCTATATCCATGCTCAGGTCTTCAAGCCTTTCCTCCAACCAGGCACACTGGAACCTCAGCACGAAGTTGTGCTGGTCTTGCTCAAAGGCGGTGTCAAAAAGAGCCAGACGCTCCACCAAGTTGTCCCTCTCACGGACCAGCATCGAAACCTGGGCGTGGGCGTATTCAACAGCCCTTTTATGGTTATCGGCCGTCAGCATGGCCAACATCAGGGACTCAGTTCGGTCCTGATAACGGGCTCGCACGATACCAGCCAAAGTGACCTCCCGGCTAGCAACTTCGTAAGCCTGCATGAAATTGTTAAAGAGAGTTGGGAAGATCACAAACTCCCTTTGCAGTTTCGTACCTTCAATACACGCAGTATCCAGGGCCGGAATCAGAGTACGAACTTCAACCTCAGCTTCAGGATGATTGTTTATGTAGCCATAACCCCTACCCAAGAGGTGGTAAAATCTCTCCCATTGGGTCGAAGCTTCAGGTAAGGCAACAGGCATAGAGGAGGAATCCATATGCGATGGAATGACGGAGAAGAGAGTGAGAATGTGAAGAGTGTTTGAGAGGCTGAGTCTGATAAGGCTAAAGTGTTAATCTTCTTGACATCAATCTATCACCTTATAAATGCTCGAGTACAGGGAGAAGTGGTAATAATATTTTATGTGCAGTAGAGCCAAGCGGGTTTCGTTAATGCATCCCCGATGAGTCACGAATCCACCACCATCCTGTGATCTCGGGTTTTACGAAACATAATGGCGCCGAAAGGTGGGCAGGCTTGTTACTCTAGAGACTGGGCCAGGGGGACAAGCGTAGTGCTCGACAAAGCGAAATCAACGCAAGAGATCTTCAGGCTCCGTTCACGTAGAAAAGAGCAAAAAAGGACAAAGTGGGAATTACGAAGCCTTGAGAAAAACGCTCGTCAAGTAGCCATCACAAAAGGACGAAGTGGGAATCTCGAAACATTGAGAAGAGCGCTCGTCGGGTAGCCATCACCTTTGATCGAAGAACGGTGATCCGGCTCCTTTAACCTCTCAGAATTTGCAGAGAAAGTGAAGATCCAAGGAGGAACAAAGAAAGCTGAGTTAACGGAAAATCAAACAGTGATATCCCGGTCAAAATGTTCAAGGGATTCTGTCATTTACTGGAAGCGCCAGACTTGGAGGTCTCCGAGCTTGAGCTGCTGGAAGAGTTTGAAGATCTCAGGACCGAACCTGACACGAGGGCCATGGAGACCGATCCTTCTAATGATGAAACCCGCGGCTTGGTTAACGAGAACAGTACCCGCGACGGTTATCAGCGTCAGAAAGGGGAATATCTCAAACGCAACACTTCAGGTCAAGTCCATAAACTCGAATTGTTTTTCAGGGAATACCCCTATCCGGACATGGAACAGAAAATCAAAATGGGCCAGGAGATAGGGTGGGAGCCTCGGAAGGTCAAGTGCTGGTTTGAAAACAAACGAACCCGGCTGAAGCAGCAACGCGATCGGCACGAGTTAGCGGTTGTAAGGGAGGAAAATGAAAAGCTTCGAATAAAAAACACTCAGTACAAAAAAGCTCTAAGCATCGCTATTTGCCTGGAGTGCGGTAACCCTGTTCCCACGGACGGAGTATTCACTGAAGAGCCAGATCTGGGGGTTTATAATGCTCATTTGTTGCAATGCCCTTCGCAACATCTTTCGGAACAGGCGGGTACCGCCGAGGATCTACAAGAGGAAACTAGTGCTATAAGGTCAAAGTCGACGCCCATTGTGGAAGGGAACATGCGTCATGACAAGTCGGGTCCGCTCGATGATGAACTCACCATCATGACCAGCCGATCTGAGACCACTAAATCCCCTCCAGAGCAACCTCCAACACGACCAGATTCCGAGAAGAGTAACCGCCAAGTTGCTGACACCACTTCGGCTAGCAAGAAAATAAGATTTCGTTGGACCCCGGAGTTTCATAACAAATTTGTTGATGCAGTTCAACAGTTGGGGATCAGTTTTGCTTGCCCATTGCGCATACTCGAAATCATGAACGTGCCGGGACTGACTAAAAATATGGTCAAGAATCACCTTTGGCGCTACAAGAAACTACTGAGAGATGGACGAGCGTCGCTAGACCAAGATAGAGGCGGTTCAACACGACCAGATTCCACGAAGAGTAGCCGCCGAGTTGCCAACCCTACTTCGGCTAGCAAGAAAACAAGGTTTTATTGGACCTCGGAGCTTCATAGCAAATTTGTTGATGCAGTTCAACAGTTAGGGATCAGTTTGGCTCGCCCATCGCGCATACTCAAGATCATGAACATGCCGGAATTGGATAGAAATAAAGTCAGGAACCACCTTTGGTGCTACAAAAGACTACTGAGAGATGGACGAGTGGCGCTAGACCAAGAGAGAGGCAGTTCAAGTTTAAACGATGAGCATGGCTGTGATCGCAATCCTCATGAAGCAGGAAGCATCCAATCACCTCTTAACACCGATGGGACTGACAATTACACGGTCGATTGTTCAGGCATCAATCAGAGTACTCACATGGGTTATCCCAGTACTCCTCAGGAGTATGTACCGCAATTTCAGCAAATCGAGACTCCCCAGTCTGAGCACCGACTGGCCGTTAATACTAGTCCTACAGCGGATCTAACACTGGCAGGAGATGCACATACAATCTTGCGAGACGATTACGGAGATTCCGGCTCGAAGAATCATGTGGTCCATGACGAAAATGGCAAAAAGATTCCTTCTCCAGTAGTCGACAATACTCAACCTGAGTGTCAGTCGCTCGATGGTTCAGACGATCTCCTTGAAAACATCTATTCTTGGTTCGATCGGCTGAATTCCCCCCTGAGTTACCCTGGTACTCCCCAAGAGTATGTACAACAATTTCAGCAGGTATGGACTCCCCAATTTGAGCACCAACCGATCGTTAGTGTTATTCCTACGGCGAATCCAGCATCGGGTACAAACCTACTGGACAACGATGAAAATACCAACTCGAGAAGTGAGGTTGTTCATGTCGAAAGTAGTGTGAGGAACCCATCGCCAACGGTTGAGGATGCCCGACTTGGGCGTCAATGGCTTGAAATTTCAAGCGAGTCCCTCAGTGAGCAACTCGGCGTGTGGATCACGCATAAACCGAGAAACCAGGTTGTTCATGCCGAAAATGGGAGAAGTCCATCACCAGCAATTAAGGATGCTCAACTTGGACGACTCGAGCGGTCGGACGATCTCCTGAATGAGCAACTCAGCCTATGGGTCAAGCATTTTGGAACAAGTGCATCTTCGCAGTCGTGACCGGTACCGGCGACCGGACATCTGGTTCGAAGCTCGTGTGCTAAATCATTAGAAGGCTCAGGAGAGTGAGAGGTGAATACATCGATTGAATGTGTTACGGATTTCGTTGTAAAGTTCCCGCGGGAACATTGTAATTAACGCTGAAAACTAACCGCTCTGAGTGTCAACATTACCCTTTGAACGTCTTCGAGCCAAGGGCCATGGATTAATCACTTAATCCGTGGAGCAAATTCCATGAACGATGACTATCACCCGCGGAGCATAATGGGATCTACCCCCATTCAGCACGAAATACGTTTGGTCACGAAGCCTCCCATTTGGTAAAACGATGTATCGTTCCTAAACGATCTTCAACCGAATACCAAAGTAATGTCTCATTTCTTTCCCTTCTCAGGTGTTAAACGTGGATAAATCACCCAAGGAGCCATCTGTTCAAATAACAAAACAGACGTTGCCCAACCGGGGGCAGCTGAACCATTGATATTGCAAATATTCCAAGCATGGATAAGCGTATTTGATAGACGTGGTTCATATCAATACGCGACGTCAGAACGGGATGAGAACCAAGAGTAAAGTTGTATTGTCCCAATTTGTCTTCAATTTGGGAATATGAGTTAACACTTGCTATTTATCCTTGATAGGGACTCACCATCAAGGAGGACAAATTTTGACAACCTGTGTGCACTCGCAGGGGCACACGACCGAGGGTAAGATGTATCGTTCTAATTTTTTGAAAAATTCATGAACGAACAATAACATGTTTCTTCCGCATTTTCAGGGATCTCCAGCCGCGGGGGACAGGTAAGTATCCCTTTCCCCAATCCATTGAAAATGTTGAATAAAAAACAGAGAAGAAAAGAAAAGCTTTTAGAATCTGATGTCTAGAAAAGACATAGGATTCTAACTTCATTGGCATTCATGTTTTGAAACATGAGGTTATCTGAACATGCATTGGGCATCATAAAATCCCATTGACGGGTAAAATTTTTGGAGAAAACGAAAGAGATTTTTCCAATCAAAAGTTGTTCAAAACTTTCAAAAGGACATTTTCTCAAAAGACGAGAGGCAAAGCCTAGTCCAAACACGTCCTATACACACTTAAGAGAGAAATGGAGCGGATAAGACAGCAGAATCTGGACCTACGGAAGTAGGGACCATTCGCAGCGATTACATGGGTTGGGACGACGGAGGCATTCGTTTCATATCCCCCAAACACTACAGGTGACCGTTGATAACCCCTTTGAACGGCGGTTTTCATTCTTAACCCTGTCAAGAACCACCCCACATCGGGGCAAAATGGAGGTGAGTCCAGCAGCATCAGGAGAAAATGGTTAGAAATTTTCTTGCTCGGACTAACATTAATCTTTGTGTGTTGTTTATATGGTAATCCAAGTGCCATAGGATGATGAGAAGCATTCATTTCTCTATCCCACACACCGAATCCTTTGCATAGCCAAGTTGAGCCTGCAGAATCATTTCATAAACCCGTTGGTGATCATTGCACATTCCAAGACGGATGCAGCATCACTTCAGAAACGAAGAAGTTCAAGACTTAGGGTTTGCAAAAGAATTCCTAAGTTAATGTTTAACCTTGTTAGACCTTTGATCATAGGTCTAACGCGATCCTATGAAGATGAGAAAAAGTGGGATTTCAAAAATGAATGAGAAAAATCCACGGCATCGAGAAAAAGCAAAGTGCCTGGTAAAAGCAAGGCCGATGCTCATGAAAGCTGTTTGCTTGATCCCCAGTGAAACTTGGATGAAAAAAAAAAATCTTAAAGGAGTCAAATAAAAAAAGCTGCTCCCCAAATGCTGCCAAGCACAGAACAAAGACATGCAGAGAGTCGGTCTCTGAATGCAACAAGGGACGCTCTCTAAAGAGCTGGTGCACACCTCAAAATCGGTTGTACACCTCAAAAACTAAAGATGCAGAAAGGAAAAGACAGGAGGTAAATCAGCAATGATCACCAATGTCAAACTCGTCATGAATTCTGGGCCAAAAACAAGCCTTTTTCGGTCCCCAATCCTACCAACATCATAACCCTGAAACAGTCTTCTCTGACTAAGACACTTGGGTTAACATACAGCTCAGCTCGAAGAAGTACGAGCAAGACTATTTCTTTCTCATTTTGCAGGGTTCTTGACTTGTAAACCCGGAGCAGATGGTGAAAACTTTCATTCAATGACCTTGACTCAAAAGTGAGTCCCCCTTGAAGACCAATATCCAAGCCCAACATTACGGTCCCGTGGAAGACCTCCCGACCGATCAAAATGTATGCGCTGCGAATGAGCCTAAAACCTAGGCACAGGTTAGTAGGGAATCGAGTGTATCTCCTATAAAAAAACACGATCGCAAAACAGGTGAGAAGACCTCATTGTCGAGAAATATTCCAATTGATGTTTTGAACAAACTCTTTTTGGAATTTTCAAACTGTTGATCCAGATTTTCCGTGCAAGGGATTTGTGATCACATTTGCATGTTGCAAGAATGCTTTGGATAACCCCCAGCATCAAAATGCACATTTCATGATTAAAACTTAAATCATACGGTTTTGTCAAAATGGACAGCCGTGGTCTTCCCAAAGATTACTAACGTTTTCTTGGTGAAGAAAAATCTTTCAGGCTCAAACTTATGCAGGATACTTGGAGAACCCAACTCCCAGAATGTCGCCTCAACAGACTCAAGTGAAGTTTTGTCAAAATAAAATCTTTCACTGCTTCAAAAAACTGAATTCCCGACAAACTTCGGGGTCTCAAAAAAAGGGGAAGAAAAATCCTTTTAAAAGAAAAAGTCCTATCAGACGTGGAGAACCCTCGTCCCAGGACCCATTTTCAAAATATCAAACAGTCTCATCGGACGTGGAGAACCCTCGTCATGAGACCCCTTTTCAAACATGGTAGATACCGCCTGAAGGGTCAACACAAGGTAGAAACCGCCTGAAGGGTCAACTCATGGTAGATACCGCCTGAAGGGTCAACTCATGGTAGATACCGCCTGAAGGGTCAAATCAAAGGTAGATACCGCCTGAATGGTCAAAATCAAAGGTAGATACCGCTTGAAGGGTCAACACAAGGTAGATACCGCCTGAAGGGTCAACACATGGTAGATACCGCCTGAAGGGTCAACACAAGGTAGAAACCGCCTGAAGGGTCAAATCAAAGGTAGAAACCGCCTGAAGGGTCAACTCAAGGTAGAAACCGCCTGAATGGTCAAACCAAGGTAGAAACCGCCTGAGGGATCACATTAATGGTAGAAACCGCCTGAAGGGTCACATATGGTAGAAACCGCATAAGGGTCCACTCATTGATAAATATCGCAGTAAGGATCAACACAAAGGTCTGATCCACCATACGGATCAAAATTCTTGGCAAATCCCAAAGCGTGGGATGCGCCTTCCTTAGGTTCCTACAAGTTAGGAATCCCATCATGGTATGACCTACCATACAGGTCAGAGCTTAATCTCCCTGGGATATTCTGAATGACGAGTCCTAGGCATCTTCTTGAAAGTCGTCGCAACCGGCAGCATCCGACAGGTGAGCTTCAGGTAAGCCTCTCTCACTCCGGCCCATGTTCAAATTGTTAGAGCAAACCGGAGATTGATTTGAGCTTTTATCAATAGGCTTAAGGATCCGATGTCATAACATTTCTTCTCTTATTTTCCCAGTTGAGTCGGTTAGGAATCAGGTGCCACCTTATCTTTGAGAGAAACCTCTAACGAGATTCCTTTCAAAGAGGGGCAGCTGTTGACACCTGATTTTTTTTACCATTTATTATTGTGATTTTTATTCTTTAAAATTAATTAAAAATATCAAAAAAGGTCATAAAATCACAAAATCAACTTTGGAAGCCTTGGTTTAACCTTAGGAACCAATTTTGAACAAAAAATATATTTCGGTATTTTTAATATTTTTCGAGTTTATTTAATTATAAAAATACCCAAAAAATCAGAAAAATACCATTCGTGGTCAGAAAAATACCCAAAAATATTCGATAATTTTGTTTTAATTTCCTCTTCAAGTGTGTCACTTTAAATCTCAAAAATTCGGCTCGGGTCACTATGTTCCTTCACAAACATAAACCCGAACCGAGCCTAAAAAAAAATCATTTTCGAGTCTTTTAGTTTTCAATTCTCACTTTTGATAAGCTATGACATTGGATTCTAAAGTCTTAAAGTGCAATTAGGTCAATTTGCCCTCCAATTTAATCAATTTTTACCAAAAGGGCTTAATTGCACATTTTTCTTTCAATTAGTCCCCGGTTTCACGGATGTATACATATGCTCTACGTATTTATACATCATACGTATTTATACGTTATGCATATTTGTATTGTTTGGTAACCTCTTTAACTCTTGTAATAATAATAATGGTTATTATTTTTAACACCTTTGTTAGTGCCTTTTTTAGCATTTTTGTATTGTGAGTGCTATTTTTAAATAGCATTTTTTGTATTATAAATTGTGAGTGCTATTGTTAGTGCTATTTTTAAATGACATTTATTTATCATAAATTGTGAGTGCTATTGTTAGTGCTATTTTTAAATGGCATTTATTTATCATAAATTGTGAGTGCTATTATTAGATAGAATTTATAATTGTTAGTGCTATTTTTAAATAGAATTTTTGTATTATAAATTGTGAGTGCTATTGTTAGTGCTATTTTTAAATAGCATTTTTGTATTATAAATTGTGAGTGCTATTGTTAGTGCTATTTTTAAATGTCATTTATTTGTGAGTGCTATTATTAGATAGAATTTATAATTGTTAGTGCTATTTTTAAATAGAATTTTTGTATTATAAATTGTGAGTGCTATTGTTAGTGCTATTTTTAAATAGCATTTTTGTATTATAAATTGTGAGTGCTATTGTTAGTGCTATTTTTAAATCTCATTTATTTGTGAGTGCTATTTTTAGATAGAATTTATAATTGTTAGTGCTATTTTTAAATACAATTTATTGGAAGGTATTTTTGGCTATAAAAGGATGGCAAGAGTTTTGAGGTTGAAGGGGAGAGACATTTTGTAGAGTGTGCAAATTTTTGAGAGCTTAGAGAGAAGAACACAAACACTCTCTATATTATCATAATCTTGAGCGAGCAAAATATACTAAGTTCGGAATATTGATTCTGCATATTGCTAGCACAATTGTTGTGGAGTTATTAGTCGTCTCCCCGTTCGTCAATTGGTGGTGCGTCCGAACTAGATGCCTAACACTTGTGGAGGCTGAGATCGAAGAACATCGAACCGACACCTCCGTTCAAGCACGCTACGAGAGGTAATCTATTTACTCCCTTTGAGACTTTGTGATTTTTTTTCGATTGAAATGCACGAAGTACGCCTCTGGAGATACATGTGTGGGTTGTTATTTATTTCCGCTACGTGTTACGTGGATCCCAACAGTGGTATCAGAGCCAATCCTTAGGTGTTTTCGTGCATTTAATTGATTTTTTGCAATTTTTGCAATACTATGGCCAATATGTATTAACGAATTGTTCGTCTTACATGGCTAATGGAGATTGATTATTTTATATGATAAATTAATCAACGTAGCAAAAATTGAGACTAAATCAATTTTGAATCGAAAATTTATGGCTATCTTATTTTACGTAAAAATTCTGAATATGATTCAACGTAGAATGTTTATTGTGCCTTCCTAAGTTTTAAATTGTGAATTTATTACTTACGTGAAAGGGTGGTGATCATGGAAAAATCCCTAATCAATGTGATTGATGTATATATGAATGTATGATGATTATTTATATATTTGGGGTTGTAATTATTAAATGGAGGCTGCGTACTCCTTTTATTTTTCATGTAATCTTTATTTTTAGCATAGTCAATTGTTGATGTAAATGCTACGAGGATTACGTGGAGGAGCCTTTTAAGTCGGCGAGCTCTTTGGGGCCCAATTCTTGAAGAGTTCAAGAAACCAAGAAGAAGCGAAGAGCGGCTCTCCGTTATTAAAATATTAAAATGATTATATGTGGTCTCATTGGCTCGAGACCCATTAAATCATAATTCCATGATCACCACGTAGGATAGATATTTATGTGATTGACATCTATTTATTTATTATGATTACGTGAGCATGTTAAACTGGTTAATGTGCAAAGTCAGACTTACCTCACCCAAAATTGTGCCTGCATGAAATCCTAGTTAGGAAAATCACTCGCATTAGGTACCGAAAGGGCGTTGGTAACGACACCAGCGTAACCAAGTCCCCGAACCCAAAATCTCTGGTTCCGTAGAACTGATCGATCTCTCCCAATCGATCGGTAAGGTTTCCGGTCTACCCTCCAAGAAAGACCGGTGGCGACTCCAAATGCATGCACAAGTTGCACATGCCACCACGACCACACTAAGGTCGAAAGCGATCGACTCTTATCGTTGAATCCTCCTGAAAAATACTCCCGCCGCGATTTGGTATGGGCCTGGGAGGGCTCGCACCGATCCAAGACCCGTGATCGGTAATCCATTAGCCGCGTCCGCTTCCGGATGGGTCGCGACAGCGGAGTGCTTCTCGCTGTTCGTTGATTTGGATGTCTGTGAGTTCCGCGCCGCTTGTAGTTGAGGCGGAGAACTTCCTCTTCGACTGAGGCGTCTTCTTCGAGTCAAAGGCTGATTTTGGAGCCATTGATGCGTAGAAAGTTTGAAACTTTGAGTGAAAGAGTGTTGCTTTGAGGAGGAAATCGAGAGCGAGAGATTTTCAACACTGTTTTAGGGTTTTGATTTGAGAGAATTTTGAAAGTGAGAAAACAGAGGTGACGGTTCAGCGTTTTTATAAAAGAGGCGGTTATTTTTGGAAACACAAGAGAATTTTTATTTAAAAAGAAATTCTTTTTTTAAAAAAAATATTCACGGTCAATCAGATATTAGGAGATATCTATTCATATGAGGAACTTACCTAAAAGATAGCTTTTAGAGATAACTGACCTTTTTTTTTTTTAAAGAAAGTGTGAATTTTTTTCTTATGCGCCTTTTTGACGTCCCTTTTGATGCTCCTTCTGATGCTTCTACTGACTCTCCTTCTGACGCTCCTTCTGACTCTCCTTCTAAAGCTCCTTCTGACTCTCCTTCTGACGTTCCTTCTGAATCTCCTTCTGACGCTCCTTCTAACGCTCCTTCTGACCTCCTTCTGACGCTCCTTCTGAAGCTCCTTCTGACGCTCCTTCTGAGGCTCCTTCTGACGTACCCTGTTCTAAGGTATACTTAAGAAGGAAGGTTAATAATAGATAATTCATTTCTGATAAAATAAAAACTCTGTTTATCAAGTGGTTTAGTAAAAATATCTGCAAGTTGATTTTTCGTGTCAATGTATTGAATGTTAACATCACGGTTTTGAACTTGATCACGTATGAAGTGATGCTTGATCTCAATATGCTTTGTTCTTGAGTGAAGTACAGGATTCTTTGTGAGATTTATGGCACTTGTGTTGTCACATAGAATTTCCACAGTTGATTCTTCAACACCATAGTCTTTGAGCTGCTGTTTTAGCCAAAGTATTTAAGTGCAGCAACTTCCAAGAGATACGTATTCTGCTTTAGCTGTACTGAGTGCCACTGTATTTTGCTTCTTTGAGTACCATGAGACAAGCATGTTTCCCATGAGCTGACAGGTTCCAGATGTACTTTTTCTATCAATTTTGCAACCTGCAAGATCTGCATCTGAATATCCATTTAGTATAAAATCAGAAGATTTAGAATACCACAAACCATAGTTGGGATAAGTCCCTATGTATTTGATTATTCTCTTGACTGCTGATAGGTGTGATTCTCTTGGACTTGACTGAAATCTTGCACATAAGCAGACACTATATAGTATGTCGGGTCTTGAAGCTGTGAGATAGAGTAATGATCCAATCATACTCCGATATAGTTTGGGATCGACTTCTTTTCCATCTTCATTCTTATCTAATTTGGAAGAGTGAGACATATGAGTTTCTGTCTTCTTGCCATTCTCTAGACCAAACTTCTTCACTATTTCCAATGCATACTTCTCTTGAAATATGAAGGTTCCTTTCTGAGATTGATGAATTTGAAGACCAAGAAAGAACCGTAATTCTCCCATCATACTCATCTCAAATTCATCCTGCATTGTTTTAGAGAATTTCTTGCAGAGAAGTTCATTAGAAGAGCCTAATATAATATCATCAACATAAATTTGAACTAAAAGGATGTCTTTACCTTTTCTTTGAATAAAAAGAGTGGTGTCTACATTACCTTTAGTGAAGCTGTGTTTAGATAAAAAGTTACTTAACCTTTCATACCAGGCGCGGAGTGCTTGTTTTAATCCATAGAGTGCCTTTTTTAAGACATATACCATATCCTTTTCTTTAGGTTCTTCGAAGGCAGGAGGTTGTTCAACATATACCTCTTCTTTGATGTAGCCTTTTAGGAAGGCACTTTTCACGTCCATCTGAAAAAGTTTGAAGTCATTGTAACAAGCATAAGCAAGAAGTAGCCTAATGGCTTCCAACCTGGCAACCGATGCGTAGGTTTCATCATAGTCTATTCCTTCTTCTTGAGAATATCCTTTTGCTACAAGTCTTGCTTTGTTTCTCACAACTTTTCCTTTGTCATCAAGTTTGTTTCTGAATACCCATTTTGTTCCAATTACTGGACGATTTTTGGGACGACTGACTAGTTCCCAGACATTGTGGACTTTGAACTAATGTAGTTCTTCCTGCATTGCATTTATCCAGTTTTCATCTGCTAATGCATCTTCAATCCTTTTTGGCTCGAATTTAGATACCAAGGCGATGTTGCTCATTGCTTGCTTGAACTTAGATCTTGTTTTTACGCCATCATTTATGCTGCCTATGATAAGTTCCTTTGGATGACTTGACTTATGCTTCCAGTTTTTGTCAAGGCCATCATTTGAGGATATTGTGGATTCATTCTGATCATCTTCTGGTCTTTCTTCAGCTGAGGAAGTTTCCTTCTGAACATTCTCCGAACTCGTATTCACATCTGATTCTGCTTGTGAGTTCGTGACTTGATGAAGTGTATGCATTTGAATGGATTTAGGTTCATCATCCTGGTTGCTTTCATCGAACTTGATGTTCACTGATTCCTCAACAATACGAGTGTTCTTGTTGTAGATTCTGTAGGCTTTGCTTGTTGTTGAATATCCCAAGAAAATTCCTTCATCTGATCTTTCATCAAACTTTCCAACTCGATCATTAGCATTCTTTAGAATAAAACATTTGCAACCGAATACATGAAGGTATGCAACATCAGGCTTTCTTTCTTTGAAAAATTCATAGGGAGTTTTCTCAGAAAAAGGTCTGAGGGAAATTCGATTTAAGATATAACATGCTGTTGAAACGGCCTCAGCCCAAAAGTTAGAGGCAATTTTACTTTCAATAAGAAGAGTTCTGGCCATTTCTTGCAACGATCTGTTTTTCCTTTCTACTACCCCATTTTATTGTGGAGTATAAGGTGCAGAGAAGTTATGCTGAATTCCGAACTTAGTGCAAAAATATGAGAAATTTTGATTCTCAAACTCTCCCCCATGATCCGTTCTCAAACTGAAAATAGTGTCACCCTTTTCATTTTGAATTCTTTTAGCAAGTTTTGAGAATGATTTGAAAGCTTCATTTTTGTGAGCAAGAAATGAAACCCATGTAAATCTAGAGAAGTCATCAACTATGACAAGGCAATATTTCTTACCTCCAATGCTTAGAGTTCTATTAGGTCTGAAGATGTCCATATGAAGTAGCTGCAGACAACGCTTAGTGGAAACTTGATTTAAGGACTTAAAAGAACTTCTTACCTGCTTACCCAGTGTGCATGCATGACATAGTCCACTTTTCTCAAATTTAGTTTGAGGTAGTCCTCGAACAAGTCCCTTCTTGGAAAGCTTTGAAATATGTTTTACACTAATATGACCTAACTTTATGTGCCAAAGATCAGATTCATCCTTAACAGAAATAAGACATTTAGTATGTTCACAGTCAGCATTAATATCTAAAAGATAAATGTTCCCATGCCTTCGTCCCGTGAAGGATTCCTTCTTATCCTTGCTCATACCTGTGCATTTTAGATCTTGGAATCGAATATCATATCCAGAGTCACATAGTTGACTTACAGAAATCAAGTTGTAGTTCAATCCTTTGACTAGAGAGACATCTTTAACGGTCATATTTCTAATCTTTACATTTCCTTCCCGATCACTTTTCCCTTGTTCTTTCCTCCAAACGACACGCTTCTTCCATCACAATCTGAGAGGGATATAAATACATCTGGATTTCCAGTCATGTGACTTGAATAACCACTATCCAGAAACCACTTGTTCTTCCTTCTCTTTGGTACCTGCAATAGATAACCAACTTACTGTTTCTTTGGTACCCATGTTTTCTTGGGTCCTTCTGTGTTAGTATATTTTGACCTTTTAATAGGTCTCCAAATTTTCTTGCAGTAATCCTTAGTATGGCTAGGATCACCACAATTCACACAAGGTTGTCGAATGTAGGATATAGTAAAATGCTTATGAAAATGATGCTTGTAATCGAAAAAAGTTGGTTTTCGAAATTCAGTTTTAAAGATATTTCTTTGGCTACTTTCCTTTTTAAAACCTAAATCAGATCGATCATTGAAGGGTATTTGTTTTGAGATAATGCTATTCAGAGTTACTGAGTTTTGTGAAAACCTTTTTGATATAGTAGAAATTTTTTCTTTCAAGGAAGCATTTTCTTTTGAAACTAAATCATGATTTTCTTTCATCTGGTGAAACTCTTGTTGTAGAAAACTAATTTTTTCTTCTTGGGACAAATTCTGTTGTTTTAAAGAAGTATTTTCCTTTTTCAAACAAGAAACCTTCTCAAGAGCTTCTTTGTAGTTTCTACACAATTCATCAATATATTCAACAACTTCATCAGGGAGTTCAGATGAACATACCTCAGTTTCTGAATCTAAACTTGAGTCTGATTCGGTCTTGAGACAGATATTTGCATAATCATTCTCGCTTTCATCAGAATCACTCAAATTTTCTGCCTTTAGAGCCTTCTTGTACTTCTCATACTTGAGTTTGTCCTTCTTCAAAATTGGGCATTTCGGTTTGATATGTCCTGCTTTCTTACAGTGGAAGCAAATCACGTCTTTGCTATATTGTGGGTCGTTGCTTGATATTTTTACCTCACTCTTCTTCCAAGGTTTCTTTCCTTTGATGTTTCTTCCTTTCCGAGCCATCTTCCTAAATTTCTTGACCATGAGGGCTAATTCTTCATCATCCTCATCTTCATCATCTGTGTCAGAAAAACAGTGATTAATTTGACTTTTTAAGGCAATAGATTTTTTACCTTTATGTTCTCCCTTTTTGTTTGCTCGTTCTGTTTCATAGGATTGCAAAGTGCCGACTAGCTCATCCACTGAGAGTGGTCTAATTGTTTGACATTCTTGAATTGATGGCTTGATGTAATTCCAATCATCTGTGAGTCCACGTAGTATCTTCCTGACTTGCATTGGTTCAGCAATAGGTGCACCTTGTCTTGCAAGTCCACTTGCTAAAGTTTGAAACCTGTCTATCATATTTGCAATAGATTCATCAGGCTTCATTTCAAATGCTTCATAGTCACTCAGTAAAATACTGAGCTTTGTTTCTTTCACACGATTTGTTCCTTGAAAGGTAACATGAAGTTTATCCCATATTGCCTTAGATGATTCTTCCTCTGAGACACGATTATAAAGAGGAGTAGATAAGGCACAAAAGAGAGCATTGACAGCTTTAGAATCAAGGCCTTTTCTTTTAGCCTTTTCAGCATCAGTCATTGTTGTGATAGTATTTACTCCGTCAGCAGAGGTTGGATTTGTAGTATTTGCAGGAACTATTCCATTTGTAACGACATCCCACATCAGATCATCATAGGCTTTGAAGAACCACTTCATCTTGTTACTCCACATATTGTAATCCTTTCCATCAAAGTATGGAGGCTTGTTGGCAAAGTGCGAATCGCTTGTTCCTGAAGAGTGATTGCTAGACATAGTAGATCGTTAACTCTGAAGTCAATAAACACTTCGTAAAATGAGCAACCTGCTCTGATACCAATTGATGTAACTAGCAATATCTCCTAGAGGGGGGTGAATAGGAGATTCTGAACTTAATTGAAATTTCTTGCGGAATGAATAAAGTTCAGTGTACGATTAGAAACAAAATCAGTATAGTAGTGTGCAGAAAATCTAAACACAAAGGTAAGAGTTTAGAGAAGAGGATATTGCACACGATATTTAAAGTGGTTCGGCTTAGATCAAGCCTACGTCCACTCTCCCACGATGACAGCCGATTGGCTGGATTTCACTATGAAGAATCAAGAGGATTACAATCACTCAAGTGTTTTGTTTCCCTCTCACACAGATTTTCACAGTGAAGGATTTTGAATACACAGAATACTCTCTTTAGATGAAACTCAAATTATGCTTGCACTTTGGATTGTTGTTCGCACGTCCTATCTTTTCTAGTCAAACATTATTCTTCTTTTATACTCCCCTGCCTCCGAACTAGCCGTTGGAATCCAGCAAAGGAATCGCTCTTCAATCCTTGATTGGACGTCATCAATCGTGATTGAACAAGACTGTATCTTCAGAAGATATGTAGACCGTTGGGTAAGACATTGAACCCTTCTGATTTAGTCGCCCATACAACTCAATCTCCAGCTTCCATAAGTGTGATATGTTTGAGTTGATTCTCGAGGATATATTCCTTAGAAGATGATATCCCATTATAGAAAGTCCCTTAATTGATTAGAGGGGATATCAGGAAAATTGAATATCACTTGCCTTGATCGGAAACCTGCCATACGAGGGTCTTCGTGATTTGTAGAATGCAGAAACTGATCTTTCTTCAAATTCGTCTAAGAGAGATTTGATCAGTTGGAACGGAATGGTAATACGGAGATTTGATGTGATCCATCCGTCACTGTTTGGATCGTCCGGAGCACTTCCATCTGACCCTCGGTCAGAAGCGCTTTCATCTGATCCTTCGTCAGAAGCACTTCCATCTGACCCTTCGTCAGCGCGACAGAATTGGAATCACTCGACCTGCTGCTTACACATTCTTCCTGCATCATATTTCATTAAACAATATCTTTTGAAGGTTTTGTCAGAATCAAAATAAAGGAGAATTTCCACAACAAATATAAGGTGTTTGAAAGCTTGTTAACATGCCTCAAGTCACAATCTATCTGCTGCTATTGGGTGTATAAAACTAGAAGGAAATCCAAATGAAAGATAGAGAAGTTTATAGTCAGATTGATAGCCAAAATTTTCACTTATAGAGAAGGAGTATACTTAAAATAATTTGTTTCTTTAGTCTCTCCTAATGATTTTTTCACAGTGATTATGACATTAATAGCTCATTATGATAAGAAGCTTTACCATATATATGTTAAAACCTTTTTTTTTTCTAAATGAAGACCTTAATAAGAAAGTCTATATTATGTCAATCGAAGGTTTTGCAGCAGATGATAAATGTAAGCTTGTGTTTAGAGAAAGAGGAATCTCATATAAATACTATGGAATAAGGTTTGATCATTTTCATGGGTATTCTAAATTGAAAGGTCTGCTTATGGATTCGAATAAGCTTTTAAACAATGGTACTTGAAGCTTCATAATCAAGAACAAAGTAAATTAATGTATATACTATAAGGTCAATGGGAGAAAATTTATTTTCCTTGTGTTTTATGTAGACAATATCTTGCATGAGAGCAGTTTTCTTGAATTACTACATGAGGTGAAGCAAATATTGTCAAAGCATTTTGACATGATTGACCTTGATAAGGAGTATTTTATCCTAGACATTGAGATCCATATGGATCGTTATTGCTGTGTATTGAGGTTATTTCAGAGAACACATGGTGATCGTATTTTTGGAAAGATTTAGTATATGGGGCAATAAATTGAATCAGTCACATTGTCCTCATACAGATATTAAGAAAATCCAAACGAAGAATATACCATATACTGGTACACTTAAAAGTATCATGTATGTTCGAGTTTGCACTAGACCATATGTTGCTTTTGTAACGAGACTTCTTTGCTGATATCGGTTAAATTCAGGACACGATTACTGGGTTACTACTAAGAAAGTTTTGAGGAACTTGAAGAGGACAGAAGACTATATGCTTATTTACAGACGTATTCAGAACTTGCAGCTAATAGGGTATTCGGATTCAGACTTTGCTAGCTGTCAGGATGATGTGAAGTTGATAACTATATACAATTGTATGCCTAAAGGGAACTACATTATTATATAAAAGTGAGAACAAAAATCTATGTCATCCTTCAAGCAAGCAGCATTTGTAGCATTTTTTTGGCTGCTATTCAAGTTATTTGACTTCATAATCTCATTGGGAGTTGACCGCACTTAATTTTATGGATAGACTTGTACAATTATATTATGACAATAACTCTGCAGTGTAGTTCATTAGGAACAACATATGTTTTAATGGGTCTAAACATTTGGCGATCAAGTTTTTGACCATAAAGGTAACAGATGAGAATGGTGACACTATAGTAGAGCTTGTTACACAGATGATATGGCTACAGACTCACTAACTAAAGGTCTTTACCTTGCATATTTGAATGACATGTCATAGACTTAAAGGCATCATGGGATGCAGTTGTGGCATGTTAATTGATGGGCAAAGTAGCATTATGAGATGTTGTTGTTTAGTGGGAGCTATTTCATTTTTATTCTAATAAAGTTTACATTTGTATTCTGTTATATTTAGTAACAGTTTTGATATGTAATAACTATTTTGCATTCAATAAAGTATTTGTAAATTCATTGTCTTCATATATAATACATATCTAAGGAAAAATCTTAAGGTATTGTGAACACTTTGAGTGATGGCTGAGGCATTTAATTTTTAACCACAAATAAATGTCTTGTTACACATGAAATATAGTTAAATATAAAGATAAGGCATATATTGGTTCATTGGAACCATAAGGATATTCTCTAGTGCCACATTTGGTTTCATGACACTTAAAGTAAGAGAATGATAACTGACAAAAAAGATAACATATAAAGTTTCTCGATTATTTGAGATATTATCCGTTTGCCACACTACCATATTAAATCCATATTAGTAAAATTAAGAGCATTTGTGACTATGGAGGACTATTTGTCTTTTGATAGAGTTATTGCCATGATTTGGTGTTTAAGACTTTATGGGATCGGAATGGCTATTAGGAATTATCTCTAGACCAATATAAAAATATGCATATATAGTACAATTTCAATTAATATAGCCCAAGTTGGAGAATGTTAGAATATATTTTGATATGGACTTTATTAATTGATATTGTAATTATTAATTGGTTTGATAAAGAAAAGTTATACAGTTTCCTATTTAGTCTAATGTGGAGCTGGATAGTGTGGGTTGAGATAAGCCTTATCTAGAATGAGGGATATGTTACAATCTCTATAAATAGAGCCCAAGTCCATCCTCTAAACAGTAATGTCCATATAACCTCATATAAGGAGTCGTCAGAAAGCAATGCGTGAGGGACCGTCTCATTGATGTCGGTGCATAAAGGGGGTTCACAGAGGAGAAGCTCTTGAGCACCGGATCGTCGTAACTCCATATCAAGAATGATGGATCCTAAACAAGGTGTGTAAATTCTCCTACTTTAAGAATCTGTGATTCGCATATCTAAACGTGATTATCTTGAGTCACTGCATAAAATAATTAATCGCAGCTTACATTTAGAAGTATTGTGATAATATCAATGACCTCATGAGATCAACAAAAAATGGCTACAAGGATGATAATCTTAGCAAGAAGAGAACAAGTCATAAGGATTTGGAAGTGCCATGGATGATCTGTCATCAACGTATTGTCTTTCGAAGCTATAACAATCTCAGGAGGATGACTGAAAAGTTAATTGCAAGTCATTACACGATTTGACCTTAGATAATACCAGCAGACTGATGATAAGAAGCACGTGCTACTATCAAGTGATGATGAGCATTAGTCGTGTTTATATCAAAAGTTGGAAGGTAATAATAAAAAGGTGCATCTACGGAAGACCGTTGAATGGGTAGGATAAAGTCGTTAACAGACTGAGAGAGTAGAATTGAAAATAAGTTGAAGCAAGTTTGACAGTTTTGGTTAAAGAATTGAAGCTCTCTCGATCTTTGAATTTAGAACACTATTCCCCCTTGTGCCAACTCTTGGTCTCTTTAGCCTTGAGATGTCTTTTATACTTCTCCACCTGCAACTATCCGTTGCAAGGCCTATAGAGAATCGCTTTCCAAAACCACCCATTAGGACGACACTGTATTCAAAAGAAGATCTCTTAGCCGTTGAAGGTTGCCAAAAAAAGGTATCCCTCGATGGATCAAAACGGCCATATAATTGCATCCTAGGTTTCTATAGATGGAATTCTCCAATAGAGAAGTTACGCTCATCTCCTTTAATCCGCGTCCTTGATTGATTTTCATCACAGAGAATCTTCAAGAACGATCCAGCTCGATTACTAGCTGTTGTGATGATATAATATGCCAATTAAATCATCTTCGAATGTCTCTTGAAGTTTTGGCTAGTGCGCACAAAATACTTCTCTCATCACTTGAGCATCATTCCAATGTCTGAGCTCCTCTACACAACGTCTAAGCTCCACACAGCATCTGAGTGCATCAGAGTAACATCTGAGCCATTTTTTTGTCAAATTCAATCTCGTGTCTCCCCACACATTTAGACAATCTGTAAAATAAATATTTTATCGTATTATCCCAAACCAAGAGCATATTGATTGTTTGTCAACTTCAAAATTACTTAGGAATTTTTCTCAACAATCACACCTCAAAAAGTTTGTGGAAAGCGCCTTACTAAAAATTCCAGCTAATTGAACTTTACTTCTAATGTATGGAGTCTCAAGTATGCAGTCTCAATTGTCTTATCTTGAACTTTTTCATGGATATAGTGACAGTCGACCTCTATGTGCTTGGTCCTTTCTTGAAACGCCGGATTTGAAGTAATAAGAATTACTGCTAGATTATCGCTAAATAATTTCATATATTTTGAATCTTATTAAGACCCAAATCTTGCAACAAAAAACAACGCTATGCTAATTCACATGTGATTGAAGCCATGGCTCTACACTCTACTTTTGCACTTGATTTAGCTACAACGCTTTATTTTTTGCTCTTTCAATTGACCAGGTTTCCTCCTACAAAAGTGTAGAACCATGCCATTGATATTCTATCCATGGATTTCCAGTTCAATCTACCTCTGTATAACCTTCAATCTCCACGTAACCATAATTCATCATAAGAACTCCATCTAAGACATGACTTTGGATATCGTAATATACTATCGACCAACTCCATGTGACCTTCAGTAGGATTATGCATGAATTGACCAACAAAACTTGTCACGCCCCGCGTTCTTTTGCGAGCTCGTCATATATGCCACGCCTTAATAATAATAATCCCAAGATCCACCTTGCGGCGCAAGGAATGAAATAAAACACGCATGCGGAAGGAAAATAAAAAACCTAGGCAATAAATACAAGCATGACATAAAAGCATACATATATGCATACCATAAGCATCAAGTCTACAACCAGAGGTCGGGGGAAAGACATAAACCAGACACTTATGGGTTGGAGGAGCCGAGGGCTACTATCAAAAGACTGCGTCATCGCCCTAACAAAAAAGCCTATCACCAAAAGGTTACACCCCAAAAAGACTACCTAAGGCAACTAAAGCTACACGGTAGAACTGCACGTCTCGTGATCGTCTTCGGCTTCGTCTTCATCGAGAACATAGTCAGAAAAGGTCTCAGAGCGCACCTCCACAATATCATCATCTGTGTCGTCCTTTGAAGCTAATATCTCGATCACTTCGTGGTCTTCTTCAATCGTAGGGGTCTTTTCGAGAATGTTTCTTGAACCTACTACTGAAGCTTCGACTTCGACCTCGACCTCGACCTCGACACGAATAGGATGACACTAGCTTGGCACCACTCCTAAGGGAATTTCGGTGGGCTGCAAAGGACCATAGGTACTATCTCCAACATGACGAAACCAAGCCTCGTAGCGGTGAAGCTCCCAATTCTCTCCTCCCCCATCGACCCAAACCGTGGTGCATTTCCTAATGTAAACTATGCCCTTACCGTCCGAAAATTCATCAAAAGCAGCGGTTATCTCTTTCGGATCGCCTAGACGTATCGGCAACATGCTTCACGGCTTTGGGTATGAAAAAATGTCTCACTACGGGGTGAGATTTACATCTCATCAAGTGAACTCTAAACCTAGACAAGATCACTAGTGCCCCCCCCCCCCCAGAATATGCAACAAGCAATATGCAGAAAGTTCACCAAGACAACAAGCACATGACATTCAAACATCGTAACACTTTAGCATAACTGGCATGAACAAGAATCATAACTAAGCATACACAACACCATGAAACCAAGCTTAACGCACTGGCACAAAATGAACTCATGACTTCATAAATCATCTCAATAGCATCACATTCTCTCATCGCCAAGGGCTCTCTATCCGCGATGTATTCCTCAAGGGCTCAATAGCCAATTCTAATGTGCGAGGGTTCACTAGCCAATTTCATTCATAAGGGCTCAATAGCCATTTCCTTTCATAAGGGCTCAATAGCCATTTTCAATCATAAGGGCTCAATAGCCATTTCCATCCACAAGGGCTCAATAGTCATTTTCATCACAAGGGCTCAATAGCCAAATTCATCACATAAGGGCTCTCTAGCCATCAAAGCACAATTGCCGATCAAGATTCAATTTGCCATACGATCATGCTAATCCTCATAGTAATCAAGATCACACTATCCAATTTTAATCATGGAATTCACCAATCAATCAATTCATCAATCAAATTCAACCAGTAATGTCCTAGCGTCCTAGTAAAGGTTCAAGAGTCACTTAGACTTCGATCGAGCTAGCAAATTTCAATCCAAATGAGCCACCTAGCTCTGTCCACTCATGGCCAGAACACGGTATACGCACGGTCCGAAGAAAAATTCACTATCCCATTAATAAAACTCTTCCAATCTCAATTCCACCAAGTAAACAATTCGCCAACACATCAATTAACATTTCTAGGCAACTTACCACGAGTTTTGAAGTAGGGCGTCACCTCCACGAACACTCAAAACGCTCGGTTCACTCAGTCCGAAATAGGGGCAGAATCGATCCTAAATAAATCACATCCAACACCCTTAATTCAACTATAGGCTTCGATTTATCACAAAATCTTCATGCTAACATAACATACTACTTCAATAAGGGTCTTACCGATAGTTTTGAAGCAAAATCATACCACAAGACTTCAAGGTAGCTCGGTTTTACACGGTCAGTGTAGGGGCATAATCTGTCTTGCAAAACCAACTAATTTCTCCATAAAAACCCATTCTAACTCCAACAAAAACCCAACCACAACTTTCTTCAACCTTTATCTAGGAGTTAAGGAGATCACACCGAAAGTTTGGGACCAAACGAGCTCTTGAAGTGGGCGAATGAAGGCCTTTCCCCAGCTTGGTCGGAATCTGTCCACTTTTACGTTTAGGGCTGGCCGGGGCAAACGTGTCCACTAATGGATGAACGACCACCAGGAATGTGTCGATGAGTGGAATGGTAGGTTAAAAGTAAGCATTCAATGCTAACCACCAAGGGATGACACTTGTCTTGACACTCATAATATCTTGGCTTCCATTGACTATCTTGCCCCTCTAAATTTGGCAGCCATGAGGACACTAAAAGACTAATTTGCCCTCAATCATTTCTTAATACAAAGCTTATCCTTGAGGGGCAAAATGGAAATTTTGCACTTACAGTTCGAAACTTCACTTTTCCAATTTTAAATTACCATTGACAATGCGACATCAAATTCAATTCGAACATTGGAATTCTTCATTGTCCATTTTTCAATTTCGAGATTCCATTTCATGATCAATTTTTCGTCAATCGTAATTTCAGTTTATCTCGAATTAACGGGCGGCTTTTGCAGATGTTACGCGTATCGACTCTGTGATTTTCATCACACTTAGGATGACTCAAGTTACGGCGACTTTGGTTGTCATGTAATTGCGAGGGTTCATTGCTAGTTCCGACGATCTCGATCGTCATAGTTCAATTTAAGAACATTTTGCAAATTATACATTGGTTAAACGGCATCACCTGCGCTCCAATCGTATAACGCTAGCAATGAATTCCTTAATCGTTCTTAGATCGGCCTTTATTGATTCTAAATGTTCCCTTGGCAATCCTTGTGGTCAAAGCGCCGTTTCCTTTTTTGAGTTTCCTAGGTCCACATACCTTGACATACGTTAGCCTTTCCCTTTTGGTTAGTTTACTCATGATTGATCAGATCCGAACGAAATAAAACTGAAATACATCGATAGATATTCTTCATTCAATAGTCTCGAATTGGTAGAAAAATTCAGAATGTCACAACTATTCCCCCATACAAAAATTTCATCCTCGAAATTTACAATAAACCTAGCTATTCAAACAAATGGGGGCATTGACGCCTCATCGTTTCTTCTCTTTCCCATGTAGCGCCTTCAGTTCTGTGGTGCTTCCAGATCACTTTGACTGGTGGGATTGTCTTATTCCTCAAGATTTCTTCCTTTCGATCCTCAATTCTGACCGGCTTTTCCACATATGTTACTCTATCATCTACTTCGATAGTTTCATAGTCCAAAACATGAGTCGGATCTGGCTCGTATTTTCTCAACATGGACACACGAAATACATTGTGTACTTGTGATAAATTCGACGGCAGGGCGAATCTGTAGGCCAAAGTTCCAATTTGCTCCAAATTTCAAAAAGACCTACGTACCTCGGACTCAGTTTCCCTTTCTTCCCAAATCGCGATAAGCCTCGCATCGGTGACACCTTGAGGAAAACATGGTCTCCAACTTGGAATTTCAAAGGCTTGCGTCTTTTATTGGCATAACTCTTTTGACGACTCTTTCTTTTTGGATCAGATTGAAATAGGATTTTGGGGATAAGAAATAAACAAACCATGGAAAAATCCAAGCGACTCTTTCTTAAATCCAAGCGACATAATTTTCTCAATTCTAATCGACTAGGCGTATTGTGTCGATTCTTTTGAGTAATATATCTGGAAAGACCCCTTGATTCCTTATTAAAACCATTTCGAAGACAGTTGGTACATTCTAAAATAACCGTTACTCGGACATCTTTACCCTTGGCCATGAACCTCCTTTGCATTTTTTATTCAACCAACTCTTCTACTTTCCGCAAAAAAAGAAATAAAAAAATAAGAAGTAAAACAACAAAGTAATATTTAGGTATATTTTGAATCGAATTCGATTCAATGTACAGTATTTCATTAAAAGATCTTGTATGATCTCGTTCTCAGCCTTTCTCTAATAACCTTTACTGCCTCAACTGATTGCTCTACTAACTCAGAACCTGTTATGCTCATTTCTCCAACTTTATCCCAACACACAGGAGTTCTGCAGGCTCTACCATATAATGCTTCAAATGGAGCCATTCCGATACTCTGCTGGTAGTTGTTATTGTAGGCGAACTCCACTAGATGCAATTGATCCTCCCATCCACCTTTAAAATCTATCACGCAAGCTCGTAACATATCTTCGAGTATCTGAATTGTTCTGTCTGACTGTCCATCTGTCTGTGGATGATATGCCGTACTAAACTGCAATTTAGTTCCCAAGGCATCCTGAAGACTCTTCCAGAAATTTGCCGTAAACTTAGGATCCATGTTTGGCGTGATCGTGACTGGAACTCCATGCAATCGTACAATCTGAAGCATATACAATTCGACGTACTTATCCATCGTGAAATCCTTTCGTATGGGTATAAAATGTGCAGACTTGGTCAATCTGTACACGACTACCCAAATTGAGTCATGACCTCTCTAACTCCTCGGCAATCCCATCACAAAGTCCATGGCTATATGCTCTCATTGCCACTCAGGGATTTTCAAGGGTTGTAACAGTCCGCCGGGCTTGCAATGTTGAGCTTTCACTTACTGACAAGTCAAACACTTTGCTACATACTTAGCCACATCCACCTTCATTCCATTCCACCGGTAGTATTGACGCAGATTCTGATACATTTTCGTGCTACCTTGGTGAATACTGTAATTGTTCCTATGAGCTTCAGACAAGATCCTTTCCCTAAGTTCCTCATCACCAGGTACACATAAACATCCGCAGAAGTTCAGAACCCCATCTTCTCACACTTGAAACTCGGGTTTCCTTTTCGTTGTGTCTATCTCGAGGACTTTCTGAATTTCAGGATCCGTAGACTGTGAAGCCTTTATCCTTTCTCAGATTTCAGGTTCAATTCTTAAAGTTGCCACTAAACTCGATAGTTGACAAATTTCTAGCTTAAACTCGGAGTCCCTCAGTCCCTGAAGTAAGGACCATCCCTTAACCAACAGGCGCGCGATGCTGGATTTTCGACTAAGCGCATCCGCGACCCTATTTGCCTTTCCAGGGTGATACAAAATGTCGCAATCGTAATCCTTAAGTAATTCCATCCATCGGCGTTGCCTCATATTCAATTCTTTCTGTGAAAATAGATACTTCAAACTCTAATGATCTGTGTAAATTTGGAACCGTTCACCACACAAGTAATGCCTCCAAATCTTCAGAGCGAAAATAATTGCGGCTAACTCCAAATCATGAGTCGGATAGTTCATCTCTTGAGGTCTCAATTGTCGCGAGGCACAAGCGACGACTTTTTCATGCTACATTAATTCACACCCTAATCCCTTTAGCGAAGCATCGCTATATATCTCATAACTTCCAAGTCCAAAAGGGATCGTTAACACCGGTGCGGTCGTCAAACGGTGCTTAAGTTCCTGAAAACTTCTTTCACACTTATCTGTCCATTCGAACTTCGTATCTTTCTTAGTTAACCTCATCAACGGAGTGGCTATGGATGAAAGCTTTTCCACAAAACGCCTATAGTAACCTGCCAATCTCAGAAAACTCTGAACTTCAGTAACTGTCGTAGGTCTAGGCCAATTCATCACAGCTTCAATCTTGGAAGGGTCCATGGAGATTCCTTCTCCAGATATCACATGACCAAGGAATGCCACTTTATTTAACCAGAACTCGCATTTGCTAAACTTGGCATAGAGCTAGTGCACCCTCAAAGTCTGCAAGACAATCCTCAAGTGTCTTTCATGCTCCTCATTACTGCTCGAGTAAATCAAAATGTCGTCAATGAAACAAATGACAAATCGATCCAAATCTTCCTTAAATACTCGATGCATCAGGTCCATGAATGCAGCCGGAGCATTAGTCAATCCAAATGGCATAACCGTAAACTCATAATGTCCATACCTCGTTCTAAAGGCAGTCTTCGAAATGTCCTTTTTCTTAATTCTCAGCTGGTGATAACCAGCCCTCAGATCTATCTTAGAAAACACAGAGGCTCATTGCAACTGGCCGAACAGATCATCAATTCTCGGCAACGGATACTTATTCTTGATAGTTACCTGATTCAATTGTCTATAATTGATGCACAAACGCAAGGATCCATCCTTTTTCCTCACAAACAACATCGGCGCTCCCCATGGTGACACGCTCGGTCTAATGAACCCTTTGTCTAGCAACTCCTGCATTTGCACCTTTAACTCTTTCAACTCCGACAAAGACATTCTGTAAGGTTCCTTCGAGATCGGCTTCATCCCAGGAGCTAACTCAATCACGAACTCAATTTCTCTCTCAAGCGGTAATCCTGGCAATTCCTTAGGAAAGACATCAGAAAATTCACGCATCACTGATATAATTTCCAATCTCGATTCCTCGTCCATTGTGTCGACCACAGCATCTAGATAAGCTTGACACCCCTCACTCAGTAGCTTTGTCGCTTCAAGCGATGAGACTAAATGAACCGAGGTTCCTCGTTGACTTCCTACAAATTCAAAGCTAGGGCAACCATCCAGATAAAAATAAATTACCCTGCTACCAAAATCAACTACAGCACTTTGTTTCTCCAACCAGTCCATCCCAATAATCACATCAAAATCATACATAGGAAGCACAGCCAAATCTACCCTTTCCTCGCTACTACCAACGACTATCTTACAGTCCGCACAACCTAGTGAGACTAACACATTATCCTTTAACGATGTAGTAACATGCAACATCACATTCAGCGGTTTCAACTCTATACCCACCAAATCAGCAAACTGAGCAAACATAAAGGAATGCGAAGCTTCAGGATCAAATAAAGCATAGGCAGCTTGATCTCACAAATAGATCATACATGTGACCACGTCAAACACTTGAAAATATTATCCCACGACGGGGTGAGATATAAAATCTCAGTAACCTAAACCTAACCCTAAACTAGGCTATCAGTATCTCCAGACGCTTTTGCAAAATAGGGTATTTGGGGTACAAAAGAATTGGCATGGCAAAATAGGGTACTTGTCAAAACTTGACGTTTCAGCACTTTCAAATCGACTCGACTCAGTCAGGAAGATCATGACAAGTCTAAGCTTCGTACAATGGCAGGGTTTTAAATCAAAGATACACACTCGAGGCAACTCTCAAATTTTCTCAAAATACCATTCTCAAGACTTCCAAAAAACATATCATTTTCTTTCACGCCCTTCTTGGGCCATTTTCAAATCACGAGGCAAACGTTTCAATTCATGAGGCATTTTCAATTTCTCATATCATTCTTTGATATTTTCAGAAAACTGTTCTTTCCATATCTGCCTATCCTGGGCCGCCCACTTTGGGACTACGAGATGATTCGTCCTCCATATGACTCGTCGGTCCATATGAGACTCTCGCGTCTGGACCTAGAGATGATTTAGTCACCATATGACTCTCAATGCCCATTTTCAATCGAGATGAATTATGTCAGTATGGGACTCTCTAGCCGCACGACCTCGTCAGGTCCAATGGGAGTAACTCCCTCCTAATACATTAGCCAAATTAAAATTTCTCTGCGATCCCACATGCCAATGCACTTATAATTTTTCCCAGCGATCTCACACGCCATTGGCGATCCCACACGCTAGTGCACATATAATTTTCCATCGGCGATCCCACACGCCATTTATTCATGAAAATTTTCAGTTATAAAACTGCCTCAAATTTTCATTTAAAGAAAAACAATTTATGCCTCGAAATATTTAATTCAAGAACAACTCATGAAAATCATCGCCGGCACAAGGCATTCGTTTCAAACGTCCTTCAAATGGACAAAACATATTTCATGTCATAAATTTTCAGTCAAGCACGTGTAAATTTCAAGTAAAGCCTCCGGCAATTCAATGAACACGGCCAATTCACAAAACTCAAGGCTTGACATTTCTTTCGATAAAATATTTTCTGAGCTTTTCCAACTCAAGGAAATCAATTGACCAATAAAGCACCAACTCACGGTTAAGCGAGACTCTTCAAACGTTTGATTTCAATCAAGAACAAGCCAAGGAATACTAACTCTCAGAACTGGACAGATTTGGACTCCATCGTACCTCCACAAAATCAGGCCACAAAACCATTCAATCCAACTCAAAGCTCCGTCCTTTAGTAACCTAACATCCGAATAAAGGTTTAGGCATAACTTACCTCGAGCTTAGGCCAAGCAATTCCATAAAACGATCGATGAAATGTCGCGGCACCAAGCTATCCATTTTAGCCTTCCACAACCAGATTCAATCCCGAATAAACTGGCATTTATCTACTGACTTTTTGAGAAATCTAGAATCTTGTCCCTCATGGTCTTACGGACGTGTGAACGAAACAGACCTCAATTTGGACACCGGACGACCTAGAGCAAGTCGTTTTAAAATCAATGTGTGCTAGAAACAGATTTACACGGCTCTCGGCCTCTAATGTGTTTCACCTCAAAATCAGCCCTTCAGACACTTCTAATTCAACCACAAATCACCTATTAATAACTTAACACCCTAATGGAGGGTTATAAGTCATCTTACCGCACGAATCAAGCCGACAAAGTCCACCAAGAGCAGCCACAATTCTCGGTTCCAAAACTAACCGGTGTAGGGAAATGTTTCTGTCCTAGAGAAAACCATACATAACCTGTCATGAAATTCCAATCCAATTCACATACTTCTTGTTAACATGTAGTACTATGTTCTAAGGAGGATTACCAAAAATTTCCAAGTCAAGCAACGCCTCAATAGACCTCAAATGTGCCACAGTTCCTTTGTCAGTCAGTGTGGACAGATTATGTCCTAAGGAAATCCATTGACATTCAACCATCAAAATCCATTCAAACCCCAACCAAACTTCAAACTTAACCTACTAAACCATAATACTATGTATTAAGATGATCTTACCACGATTTGGAAGCAAATCAAATCCTCTAAGTCGGTTCAAGGAAGCTTAACGCCGAACCGGGTCCGATTCTGACATCTTTGGGCTCCAGCGGCTTCAAGGGTCAAACGGGGTGGCGAGAGGCTGATCGGATGGCAGGAGCTTGTAGGTACGACACTTAGGGTTGTTGTGGTGGTTAACATGAGGTCGGATGGTGGTCGGAGGCCGGCGGCGTGGCAAGCGAAATGCGGCAAGGGTGTTCGGCCGAGAGAGAATGAGCAAGAGAGAATGAGAGAAAAGAGAGAATGAGAGGGAGGGGGACGTGGTCGGCTGAACAAGAGGAGAGAGAGATTGTTTGGCTTTATCCACAAGCCAAGAAAGAGAGAGAATGGAATGGCAGGTGGGGATTTGACATTAATCAATGCACTTAGGTCCCTAATCTAGTCTAGGTGTACTTCATTTGTCCATATTAAGACACTTGTCTCTTCCTCATAAAAATCTCAAGGCTCAAATGACCATTATGCCCTCTAATATTCAGCCACTCACGGGGGAGAACAAATGACTAAAACGCCCTTACTTATTCTCAAAGGAAAGAATGTCCTTGAGGGGCAAAAATGTAATTTTCCACCTTTGGTCCGAATTTCACTTTTCCAAATCTTAATTACCCTCGATGAGGTGACGTCCAATTCTCTTCTAATGTTGGAATTCCTCAATGTCTGATACCCAATTCTGAGGCCAAGTTCATGTCGAGTTCTCATCAACTGTAATTTCAATTTATCTCAAACTGACGAGCGACTCTTGCAGGCGCTACGCGTATCGACATTAGGATTTCTCATGTCGTGGTGACTTTGGTTATCATGTGATTGCGAGGGTTTATCACTAGTTCATGCGGTTCTGATCATCGGAATCTGATTTAGGAAATTCTCGCAAATTACACATTGGTTAGGCGGAATCACCCACGTCCCAACGTATAACGCTAGCAAAGCATTCCATGATTGTTCCTAGATCGATCTTGCTGGCCCAAAATATCCACTCGACAATCCTTATGGTTAAAGTGCCATTTTCTTATTCAAGTTTTCCTAGGTCCACGTACCTAACTCTGCGTTAGTCTTTCCCTTTCGGTCAGTTACTCGAGAGTGGCCTGCTTCGAGCGAGATACCATTGAAATACACTGATTGATATCCTTACATTCAATAGCTTCGAAAAGGGTCGAAATTTGAAATGTCACATATCCTTAACCGATCTTGGCGTATACCTCTACAATCTCGCAAACTCGGCCTCGTACTAATCCACAGTCAGTTGATTCTAACGCAACTGCCAAAACTCCACTCGCTTCCTCTCTCGTCCCGTTTTCGAAAAATACTTATAATTAAACGCAGCAGTGAAGGCAGTCCAAGTCAAAGCAGTGCCTTTAGGAAACTCCCCATCCTTCATGGTACTCCACCAGTCATTAGCAGTGCCTTCCAGCTGATAAACGACCTACAATACTTTCTCTTCGTCTGTGCACCTCAGCACCCCAAAAGCCTTCTCGAGCTTTTCAATCCATCTTGGTGCTAGCTCAGGATCTCCAGTGCCATCAAACTGAGTTGTTTTCAGCTTCATAAATTGGTCAACCAATTGGCCCATCTGCCTAGCATTTCCATCACCTTGAGCGTTACCAGCCTCAGCGCCCTGATCATTATTTCCATCATTCCCATTGTTTCCATTATTTTCATTATTCAAATTTGCAGCAGCAATAGCAGCCCCAACAGCTTGGGTAATAGCAGCATCCCTACCCTGGACTTGCCTATCCATAAGATCTCCAATTCTTTCTAGGGCTCTCAAGACCCCATTCATTCTAGGATCTTCAACCACAGGTGGTCTTGAGCTAGAGGCTCCTCCCATCGGCCTTCCAAGGCCGTTGCTCATTCTTGCTCAAATTTAAAATACGTGAGTCACTATAATTCCACCACAGAATTAGAGACATAAATCATTCGCTTAAGTCTAGGAATTCTATGCTACCCAGTGTTGACACCTGATTTTTGACTATCTATTATTGTGATTTTTATACTTTAAAATTAATTAAAAATAGCAAAAAAAATCATAAAATTACAAAATCAACTTTGGAAGCCTTGGCCTAGCCTCGGGGACCAATTTTCAACAAAAAATATTTTTTGGTATTTTATAATATTTTTCGAATTTATTTAATTATAAAAATACCCAAAAAATCAGAAAAATACCATTCGTGGTCAGAAAAATACACAAAAATATTCAATAATTTTGTTTTAATTTCCTCTTCAAGTGTGTCACCTTAAATCTTGAAAATTCGGCTCGGGTCACTATGTTCCTTAACAAACATAAACCCGAACCGAGCCCAAAAATTCCTTTTCAAGTCTTTTAATTTTCAATTTCCACTTTTTATAAGCTATGACATTGGATTCTAAAGTATTGAAGTGCAATTAGGTCAATTTTCCCTCCAATTTGATCAATTTTAAACAAAAGGGCTTAATTGCATAAAAATATTTCAATTTAGTCCCCGGTTTCGCAATTCTTGAAATTAAATTTCATACGGGCATACCCATTGAAATTAAACACCTCTACCCTATGGGTTTCATCATGATGAATCCACTGGTGGCCTTAATTTGGACTAATTTGATCGTTTGGGCCCTCAATTTGGCGATAATCATTTTCGGATCCTAGGGACAATTTGGGGTTTTCACTAAATTTCAACCAATTGGTTCACAAAAATACCCCTATTTGAATTGAAAACATGTCAAGGAACCCGATTTTGGTATCAATTTCATGAAAAGTGATCTATTTGGGGCCCAATTTTGCAAAGTTGGTCGAACCGGGCCGGTCGGGTCAGACCCGACCCGACCCGGTCCGTACCGGGTCTGCAACTCAGTTGCAGACCCGCTTGGAGGGACCGGCCGACGCAAAAAAAAGGGGAGGGGGACAACGAGCAATGGGGATCGATTTGTTTAAGAAAAAGGGGAAGCAAGTGCGGGGGACCAAAAGCAGCGGTGGAGGGTCGACTTGGTGGACCGGCAGCTACCAGAACCGGTCGGCCAGAGACAAAAACAAAGGAAAAAAAAGAGTTCGGGGAAGGGGGGAGAAGAGGTTTGCGGATTGTAAGGCTCGGTTCGGTTTGTTTCCGGCGCTTTTTCGGCCATATTTCGATGCCTATTCGACGTGGGGTGCGTGGGTGTTGATTTAAGATCAAAATTTAGAGATTTCTACGACGTTTTTACGTCGGTTTTGCAACTCCGGTGAGGCGCCGGCGAGAATCGCCGGCGCCGATCGTCTTCTACGGCGAGCCGGGGGTCTGTTGACTAGTCAATGGCTGACGTGGCATGCCACGTGGGCAGCCACGTCAGCCAGGTGGGGCCGTGGCTTTTGAAATAAAACGCCCAGATCGGACGGTCGTGGCTTCGCCACGTGTCGCGATCTGGGAATTTTGGAAAATTAAAAAAATATTTTCAGATTTACTAAATGATTTTCGAAAATATAAAAAATATTTTGATCCGACGGTGGATATTGTGCCAAGCGGCACTCTGATGACCGTTCGATCTGACCTAGGATCGGACGTGCCAGAGGAGGCCGCGTGGCACGATCTGATCCGTCGGATGGGTTGATTTTTCGGAAAGTAATAAAGAAATCGGCTGCTGATCGTACGCCCAGTGTTTCGCCACGTGGCGCGTTGTGGGCCGTCCGATCCCGGGATTTTCAATTAAAGTATAAAAAATGAATAAAAAATTGAAAATTGATTAAAAATTGAAAAGTGGCGAAACGGCGTCGTTTCGGCCGTGGGCGCGCGGGTCTGGATCCGGGTTCGGGTAGTGGGTCGGGTCGTCCGACCCGGTCCGAATAATTTATACATATATTATTATTATTATTTTTTTAATAATAATTAAAAAAAATATAAAAAAAATCCAAAAATTCAATAAAAAAAATAGAAAATCATAAAAAAAATTCAGAAAAATTCTAAAAAATTCCAGAAAATAGTAAATGGCCACATTCAACTGGCCATGACCTGTTTCGGGTCTTTTGACCCCCGGACCTTCCAGAAATGACGGTTTTGCCCTTCCGGCAAACCGTCTTCAAAAAAATTCTAAAAAAATCCAAGAAAATTTCCAAAAATAGGAAATGGCCACAATCAACTGGCCAAGGCTTATTCCGGGTGTTTTGAACCCCGACCCTTCTTAAAATGACGATTTCGCCCTTTGGGCGAATCGTCTTCCAAAAATTGATTGTGATTGATAGGAATAGTCGTCCAGCCTGCATGAACTCTTAGCTAGGAAAATCACTCGCGTTAGGTACCGAAAGGGCGTTGGTAATGACACCAGCGTAACCAAGTCCCCGAACCCAAAATCTCTGGTTCCGCAGAACTGATCGATCTCTCCCAATCGGTCCGTAAGGTTTCCGGTCTACCCTCCAAGAAAGACCGGTGGCGACTCCAAATGCATGCTCAAATTGCACATGCCACCACGACCACACTGAAGGTCGAAAGCGATCGACTCTTATCGTCGAATCCTTCTGAAAAATACTCCCGCCGCGATTTGGTATGGGCCTGGGAGGGCCCGCGTCGATCCAAGGCCCGCGATCGGTAATCCATTAGCCGCGTCCGCTTTCGGACGGGTCGCGACAGCTGGCGACTCCGCTGGGGACTGTTGTTCTAGAACCTATGGTTCTAGACCTCAAGTGGACTTAGGCCGTAATTAAAACGCTGAGTGATTTTTCTAACCCTGCAGGCGCTCTTGAAGGTAAGGTAAGTCCGCTCATGGTAGGTGTTATATGTTTTTGCAGATTGGAGAGATAAGGGGTGTAGTCCATGATTAACATTGTCTTATGCAGGTTGGCGTAGGAATGTATGTTGTGTGGATGATTTGAAGCGCCGATTGATAAACTGTTGTGCATGACTTGCATTGTGATACTCACAACACATGAACACACACAATCGCGCCTAAAACCCCGGGCGCCGCCTATAGGAAAACAATAGAAGGGATTGAAAATGGAATCTCCGTGAGGAAAAACACGGGGTAATCCATTTTTCAATTCCGCTCATTTCGAACTATGGATCGAGCCCCAATGCAACGATAGTTGTGCAATGGAATCTGCTCTTTCTAGAACTCGAGGTGAGAACCTTGACCTTAAGTGCCAAACCCTATGATTTTTAGAAGTTCACTATCACTTGTCTCATGCGCATGTCTTTGGGCGGTTGGTACACCTAAAACCGCACATAAGTCGACGAGTTTGGTTGGTAAGACTCTCTATCCCCCAAATCTATCACAGTTCATGTAAATATAGGCATTTCATCCATTGCATTCTGGTGATTAGATTAAATGCCGTTTCGAGAATAGGTATGTGCGTTTGTCCCCAACGCCCTTGACAGAAGACGAGGAGGGTGATATCCCACGACGAACACCGAGTGTGCGATAAGGAGCATACTATGGACATTATTGAGGTATCATCCAATGAAGATGACGAGTTGGGGCAAGTGATCCTGAAGACACAGATCGAAACTGGGGCATCCCTAAACGTTAGGATCACATTCCTTTGTTTCATTTTCCATTACTAGTCCTCTTTTATAGGGTTTATTTTTACCGGGGTTTTCTCTATCTCACCCCTTGGAGTGATTGTATTAGGGATCTATTGGTGTATACATTCAAATGGAACTTGGTTGTATTTCTTTTGACGGGTCATGGGAATGTGATAGTGGCATTTTCTCTAATCATCCGAATACTCCCAAGTCAAGTTTATAATTCCTTTAGAGGAAATTAAAATTGGAAATCTTACACGACCTTTTTGGTCGTATAGGGTAATCCAACCCCAATTTCGCTAGAAGGAATTATACACTTGAATTGGTTCATGCATGATTGTGCGCCGCTGGTAATCCACGATAATTGACCGAGAATATCAGCGTTGTTTTGAATTTAATGACGAGATAGATGTCCAAATTACTCTCGTTCTTAACAAAACGGCCTTGATTTGGATGCCGTATCTTCAATTAAATTTAAAACACGTTATTATGCCTCGCACTTTTGAGTAATTCGTTCCTCTCGAAATTGATCAAAAGCAATTATTGTGAATTACATTCCTTTCAATAGTATGCTTTCTTTCGAGGAATATTGATAAAAACTTTTCGCGCAAGATTAAAACCCTTGTAAAAGTTCTTGTCCTTATTAATCATGGGTAAGCATAAGATTGAAAGGGGTTTTTGCTTTCTTTTTCAAATTATTCCTTCTGATTCTGTCATTTCATTTGCAGGTAAAAAATAGGTAATAGAGAGAAATCTTTTCCTGGATAAGTCTGGGGCTATTCTTTCATCTGATCATGAGCGAGTTAGAAAATCAGAACACATCTACTCGACTTATTATGGATCGGCTCATCCAAGTCTAAGATGTCCGGATGCTCGAAGAAATGGGTCATATAAAAGCTAAAACAAACACATGGGCTTTCATTCATTCTTGCCCAAACCAGATCATACAATTCATTGGGGTGGAAAAGTAAAGCAGAAGTGAGCCCTAATCAACGACACAAAGGAGCCCAGCTGGCCCTCCAGGTTATGGATGCTTTGCTTATACGCACCACTCCGCGTATCATGGTCCGCAAGCCTGAGGTGAAGGCGTTTGCGTTCATCATTGACTGTAGCAACCTGAGTCTCGTGATCTTCGACGACTGCTTCCAAGTCCCGAACAAGTCCATTCTCACGAGTTATATCCTCATTTATGCCGTTGAGCCTTTCTTCCAGCCACTCGCTTCGATTCCTTAGCAGGGCATTACGACTATCGCGCTCATAGGTAGCCAGGGATAGAGCTAAGTCCTCCACCAGATTCCTCCTCTCACGAAGCAATGTCGAAACCCGCTCTTTGGCGAACTCAACGGCCTTTTTGTGACTATCGGCCAGGTAGTCAGCCAACGCTAGGCGGTCGGACTGATCCTCATAACGGGCTCGCAAGACACGAGCCACGGTAACTCCCCGATGAGCGGCGCGGTAGACCTCCAAGGAGTTCGTAAAGAGCGTTGGAAAAATACTGTATTCCCTCCCCAACGCGGTACCCTCGAGGGAGGTGATGTCCAGGTCCCCGAACATGACTCGGATCTCATCCTCGGTTTCGGGATGATCGGCTATGTGAGCGTAGCCTCGACCCAAGAGGTTATAGAACTCTTTCCATCGAGTCAAAGCTTCGGCTGAGAAAGTGTGAACTTGGGAAGAAGCCATTTTCGACGGAGATGTGTGTAGTGGAGCGATTAGAGGATGGAAGCAAATTATATGAGAGCGTTAATCTCCCAAACACCAACCCCGCATTTTATAGCGTCTCGAGAGCGGAGAAAAGTTGCAGCAATAATGCTCGTGGAGCCGGGTTAATTAATGTAAAGCGGGGGCTGCTTCTCCCGTGCATCATCAGACATGTCCTGATCCGCGATTTCAGGCCTGGCAAAATTCGGTCTCGCCATTATTAAAGCTGAGAGGGAGGCGAGTGCAACTATCGAAGAAGCCGCGAAAGGATTGGGTTGTTCCATCACGCATAAAGCTGGGCGGCGAGTGAACAGCTCTTCCACTTAAAAAAGGGAAGACAGTGCTGAAGAGACCCGACTATTGAAGAAAAGTGAAAGGCGAGCGCAACTATCGAAGAGGCCGCGAAAGTATTATGTTGTTCCATCACGCATAAAGCTGGGCGGCGAGTGAACAGCTCTGCCACTTAAAAAAGGGGAGACAGTGCTGAACAGACACGACTATTGAGGAAAGGTGAAAGGCGAGCGCTACTATCGAAGAAGCCGCGGAAGGATTTGGTTACCCCTTCGTGTTGGAAAGCTGAGCAGGAGGTAAACAGTTCCGTCGTTTCAAAAACAGAACGCTGAATAAGACCTAGCTTTCGAGGAAAAAGAGGCAACAAATCGAAAGAGCGAGTATACAAAAGAGAACATAGAACCCCGAGTGACGAGTTCGTTGAAAGACCTCAAATTCTCCAGAATCAAATTCGACATCGAAGCCATGGAACTCAACATTGCCGGTGACGAACATCAAGATCGCAGTGGTGACGACGGCAGTGGCCACGACGCTCAACCCCGGAAAAGAAAAAGTCGCCAGCGCTACGCTCGGAAAAAAATCCAGGAGCTTGAAGCTTTCTTCGATGAATGCCCTTGCCCAAGCGAGGAACAAAAGATTGAATTGGGCCGGAAGCTGGGAATGAATCCTATGAGAATCCATTTTTGGTTTCAGAATAAACGTTTCAGACTAGGTGTCCAACACAGGCGTAAGGAGATCACGGCCCTAAAAGAGCAGAACCAAAACCTTCAAATGGAAAACATGTGGTATGAGAAAATCCTCAGTACTATTACCTGCCCTAACTGCGGTGGCCCTACCACCCTCAGTAAATTGTTCCCCGGTGAGCCTTCTACGAGGATGGAAGGTGCTCATTTATCCCCCTGCTCCCTTGAGCCATCTCCGGTACAATCAGATCCTGCTAATGGCGCGCATGAGCAGATCGATCCTACAGAAATTATACTAGTGTCTTCGGAGGAAGAGGATACGTGTCGTTATGATTTGGGTCACAATAACGAAGCCCATGAATCTCCTTCACAACAACTTCTAGTAAGATCCGATACGATTCAAGAGGGGTTAGAGATTAGTCAGCAGGCTATTGACGCTATTCCGGACAACGAGAAGAAGAAATTCATTTGGCCCCCGGAGCTTCATCTCAAGTTCTTAGACGCAGTTTGACAGATAGGACTCGACTTCATAGGTCCGACGAGCATACTTAGGGTCATGAAGGTACCGGGACTTACCAAGCAATTAGTCGCGAATCACCTTGGTTGCTACAGAAGGGCGTTAGGACAGCGTTATACAGAGCTGAATCCGAGCAATAGACTCGGCTGCGAACCCAGCACCCCTATGTCAAAGGAGGCCCGGTCGAATCTGGACGACTATTGGGGATTTGATCAGGATATCCTCGCGAGTCACTTCAATATTCCTCAAGAACACGCATCACAAGTGCAGCGAGTAAGCACTCCCCCGTCCGAGCAGCAGCTAGTCAGTGTTCATCCTGTCGCAGATCAGCCCACCACGCTCAGTGCTCAAGGGTTTGCCCAATCGGAGCATGTGGCTTCAGATGACCTAATGGGAGAATGCTTGGAGCATTTTTATTTCCCTAATTCCCAAGTGGGAGATGCTTGTGGTAGTCAACCGATCAAATCTCCTCTTATAATCCCAAATAAGGATGGGGGTTCCAGTTCGAAGAATCCGTCGGGCGATGCAGCTCAACCTGTACATCAATCGTTCGAGAGGTCAGGTGATTTCTTCGATGAAGGACTTGATACCTGGTTCGATCAGTTGGAAGCTATTAAAGATTGGCAACCATGATCTGCAGTCAGTAATGGCACACCTAAGCCGAGGCCAGATTGGTTGGTCATTGTACATGCCCAAAGAAAGAAGGGGATGTACGCGAGAAGGATGTATCTCCTATTGTAAAGTTCTCATCGATGCATGCGATTGTTTCTTCAATAGCTAGAGTTGATTTTGCATAATGTTTTTCGCGAACGTCATCTCGTGTGTATACGGTCATTCCTTGTTATTAAGTTCAAGGTAAAATCAACCCCGACGCGTGAAGGCAGAATTGATAGCATGAGTTACTAGCAGAATGTGATCGAGCTCGAAAGTGAAAGATTACTAGCGGCCCCAAACGCCATGACCACAAAATCAGGGGCAATCTTTAAGTTTCGAGCAACTACAAATCTATTTCTCACAAGGCATTCAAGTCAATCAAATATAAAGCGTCGGGCTGTGAGAATGATGCGTAGTCAAGCTGTTGACACAGGCGAAAAAGGAGTCGCGTAGATCTGAAAGCAAAAACCTTTCTCGGCTAGTCAACAAGGCGGAATGAAAGAGCATATATAAACAAATTCTTATTTATTTCATTCAGCAGGAAAGTTTACAAGTGGATCACTGAGGGGGAGTAGTAAACCCAAAATGAGTTCTGACAAGCATCACAAAAAAGCTTAACTGACTCTCCATGCTATCCATGCCTTGCTTACAACTCACACTCTGGGAATCGAGGTCTACAAGCTTGAAGAAAAGGAGACGACATTTCTCCTTAAGTTCGTTCACCTTGGTGTCATAATACCCGAACTCAAACTCTAAGTCCTGAGCCAGCACCCTCCCGCGAGCTATATCCATGCTCAGGTCTTCAAGCCTTTCCTCCAACCAGGCACACTGGAACCTCAACACGAAGTTGTGCTGGTCTTGCTCAAAGGCGGTGTCAAAAAGAGCCAGACGCTCCACCAAGTTGTCCCTCTCACGGACCAGCATGGAAACCTGGGCGTGGGCGTATTCAACAGCCCTTTTATGGTTATCGGCCGTCAGCATGGCCAACATCAGGGACTCAGTTCGGTCCTGATAGCGGGCTCGCACGATACCAGCCATAGTGACCTCCCGGCTAGCAACTTCGTAAGCCTGCAGGAAATTGTTGAAGAGAGTTGGGAAGATCGCAAACTCCCTTTGCAATTTCGTACCTTCGATACACACAATATCCAGGGCCGGAATCAGAGTACGGATTTCAACCTCGGCTTCAGGATGATTGTTTATGTAACCGTAACCTCTGCCCAGGAGGCGATAAAACCTTTCCCATTGGGTTGAAGCTTCGGTTAAAGCAGCAGGTACAGAGGAGGAAGCCATGCGCGATCGAATGTTGGAGAAGAGAGTGAATATTGGCAGAGTGTTTGAGAGGCTGAGTCTGATAAGGCTAAAGTGTTAATCTTCTTGACGTCAATCTATCACCTTATAAACGCTCGAGTAAGCAGGGAGAAGTGGTAATAATAGTTTATGTGCAGTAGAGCCAAACGGGTTTCGTTAATGCATCCCCGATGAGTCACGAATCCACCACCGTCCTGTGATCTCGGGTTTTACGAAACATAATGGCGCCGAAAGGTAGGCAGGCTTGTTACTCTAGAGACTGGGCCAGGGGGACAAGCGTAGTGCTCGACAAAGCGAAATCAACGCAAGAGATCTTCAGGCTCCGTTCACGTAGAAAAGAGCAAAAGGACAAAGTGGGAATTACGAAGCCTTGAGAAGAACGCTCGTCAGGTAGCCATCACAAAAGACGAAGTGGGAATTACGAAGCCTTGAGAAGAGCACTCGTCAAGTAGCCATCACAAAAGGACGAAGTGGGAATCTCGAAGCATTGAGAAGAACGCTCGTCGGGTAGCCATCACCTTTGATCAAAGAACGGTGATCTGACCCCTTTAACCTTTCAAAATTTGCAGAGAAAGGTGAGGATCCAAGGAGGAACAAAGAAAGCTGAGTTAACGGAAAATCAAGCAGTGATATTTCGATCAAAATGTTCAAGGGGTTCTGTCATTTACTAGAAGCGCCAGACTTGGAGGTCTCCGAGCTTGAGCTGCTGGAAGAATTTGAAGATCTCAGGACCGAACCTGACACGGGGGCCATGGAGACCGATCCTTCTAATGATGAAACCCGCGGCTTGGTTAACGAGAACAATACCCGCGACGGTGATCAGCGTCAGAAAGAGGAATGTCTCCAACGCAACACTTCAGGTCAAGTCCATAAACTCGAATTGTTTTTCAAGGAATACCCCTATCCGGACATGGAACAGAGAATCAAAATGGGCCAGGAGATAGGGTGGGAGCCTCGGAAGGTCAAGTGCTGGTTTGAAAACAAACGAACCCGGCTGAAGCAGCAACGCGATCGGCACGAGTTAGCGATTGTGAGGGAGGAAAATGAAAAGCTTCGAATAAAAAACATTCAGTACAAAAAAGCTCTAAGCATCGCTATTTGTCTTGAGTGCGGTAACCCTGTTCCCACGGACGGAGTATTCACTGAAGAGCCAGATCTGGGGGTTCATAATGCTCATTTGTTGCAATGCCCTTCGCAACATCTTTCGAAACAGGCGGGTACCGCCGAGGATCTACAAGAGGAAACTAGTGCTATAAGGTCAAAGTCGACGCCCATTGTGGAAGGGAACATGCGTCATGACAAGTCAGGTCCGCTCAACGATGAACTCACCATCGTGACCAGCCGATCTGAGACCACTAAATCCCCCCCAGAGCAACCTCCAACACGACCAGATTCCGAGAAGAGTAACCGCCAAATTGCTGACACTACTTCGACTAGCAAGAAAATAAGATTTCGTTGGACCCCGGAGTTTCATAGCAAATTTGTTGATGCAGTTCAACAGTTAGGGATCAATTTTGCTCGCCCATCGCGCATACTCGAAATCATGAACGTGCCGGGACTGGCTAAAAATATGGTCAAGAATCACCTTTGGCGCTACAAGAAACTACTGAGAGATGGATGAGCGTCGCTAGACCAAGATAGAGGTGGTTCAACACGGCCAGATTCCGCGAAGAGTAGCCGCCGAGTTGCCAACACTACTTCGGTTAGCAAGAAAACAAGGTTTTATTGGACCTCGGAGCTTCATAGCAAATTTGTTGATGCAGTTCAACAGTTAGGGATCAGTTTGGCTCGCCCATCGCGCATACTCAAGATCATGAACATGCCGGAACTGGATAGAAATAAAGTCAGGAACCACCTTTGGTGCTACAAAAGACTACTGAAGGATGGACGAGTGGCGCTAGACCAAGATAGAGGCGGTTCAAGTTTAAACGATGAGCATGGCTGTGATCGCAATCCTCATGAAGCAGGAAGCATCCAATCACCTCTTAACACCGATGGGACTGGCAATTACACGGTCGATTGTTCAGGCATCAATCAGAGTACCCCCCTGGGTTATCCTAGTACTCCTCAGGAGTATGTACCGCAATTTCAGCAAATCGGGACTCCCCAGTTTGAGCGCCGACTGGCCGTTAATGCTAGTCCTACAGCGGATCTAACGTTGGCAGGAGATGCACGTACAATCTTGCGAGACGATTACGGAGATTCCGACTCGAAGAATCAGGTGGTCCATGACGAAAATGGCGAAAAGATTCCTTCTCCAGTAGTCGACAATACTCAACCTGAGTGTCAGTCGCTCGATGGTTCAGACGATCTTCTTGAAAACATCTATTCTTGGTTCGATCGGCTGAATTCCCCCCTGAGTTACCCTGGTACTCCTCAAGAGTATGTACAACAATTTCGGCAGGTATGGACTCCCCAATTTGAGCACCAACCGATCGTTAGTGTTATTCCTATGGCGAATCCAGCATTGCGTACAAACCTACTGGACAACGATGAAAATACCAACTCGAGAAGTGAGGTTGTTCATGTCGAAAGTAGTGTGAGGAACCCATCGCCAACGGTTGAGGATGCCCGACTTGGGCGTCAATGGCTTGAAATTTCAAGTGAGTCCCTCAGTGAGCAACTCGGCGTGTGGATCACGCATAAACCAAGGAACCAGGTTGTTCATGCCGAAAATGGGAGAAGTCTGTCACCAGCAATTAAGGATGCTCAACTTGAACGACTCGAGCGGTCGGACGATCTCCTGAATGAGCAACTCAGCCTATGGGTCAAGCATTTTGGAACAAGTGCATCTTCGCAGTCGTGACCGGTACCGGCGACCGGACATCTGGTTCGAAGCTCGTGTGCTAAATCATTAGAAGGCTCAGGAGAGTGAGAGGTGAATACGTCGAATGAATGTGTTACGGATCTCGTTGTAAAGTTCTCGCGGGAACATTTTAATTAACGCTTAAAACTAACCGCTTTGAGTGTCAACATTACCCTTTGAACGTCTTCGAGCCAAGGGCCATGGATTAATCACTTAATCCGTGGAGCAAATTCCATGAACGGTGACTATCACCCGCGGAGCATAATGGGATCTACCCCATTCAGCACGAAATACGTTTGGTCACGAAGCCTCCCATTTGGTGATAAACGTGGATAAATCACTCAAGGAGCCATCTGTTCAAATAACAAAACAGACGTTGCCCAACCGGGGGCAGCTGAACCATTGATATTGCAAATATTCCGAGCATGGATAAGCGGATTTGATAGACGTGGTTCATATCAATACGCGACGTCAGAACGGGATGAGAACCAAGAGTAAAGTTGTATCGTCCCAATTTGTCTTCAATTTGGGAATATGAGTTAACACTTGTTATTTATCCTTGATAGGGACTCACCATCAAGGAGGACAGATTTTCACAACCTGTGTCCACCCGCAGGGGCACACGACCAAGGGTAAGATGTATCGTTCTAATTTTTTGAAAAATTCGCGAACATACAATAACATGTTTCTTCCGCATTTTCAGGGATTTTCGGCCGCGGGGGACAGGTAAGTATCCTTTTCCCCAATCCATTGAAGGTGTTAAATAAAAAGAAAAGCTTTCATAATCTAATGTATAGAAAAGACATAGAATTCAAAATTCATTGGAATTCATGTTTTAAAACAGGAGGTTGTCTGAACGTGAATAAGAACATGCATGGTGCATCATAAAATCCTTTTGACGGGTAAAATTTTTGGAGAAAATGAAAGAGATTTTTTCCAATCAAAAGTTCAAAACTTTCAAAAGGACGTTTTCTTAAAGACAAGAGGCAAAGCCTAAATCGAAACACATCCTATACATACTTGAGAGAGGAATGAAGCGGATCAGACAGCAGAATCTGGGCCTACGGAAGTAGGGATCATTCGCAGCAATCACATGGATTGGGATGACGGAGGCATTCGTTTCATATCCCCAAACACTACAGGTGACCATTGATAACCCATTCGAACGGCGATTTTCATTCTTAACCCTGTCAAGAACCACCCCACATCGGGGCAAAAAGGAAGTAAGTCCAGCAGCATCAGGAGAAAATGGTTAGAAATTTTCTTGCTCGGACTAACATCAATCTTTGTGTGTTGTTTATATGGTAATCCAAGTGCCATAGGATGACGAGAAGCGTTCATTTCTCTATCCCACACACCATATCCCTTGCATAGCAAAGTTGAGCCTGCAAATTCATTTCATAAACCCGTTGGTGATCATTGCAAATTCCAAGACAAAGGCAGATCACTTCAGAAACGAGGGAGTTCAAGACCTAGGGTTTACGGAAAAACTACTAAGTCGATACTCAAGCGTGCTAAGAGCCAAATCATATATCTAGCACAATTGCCAAAGCATCTCACTTGCGACAAGGGATTAAAAAAATCCCAGCATCAGAAAAGAAAAAGCAAAGTGCCTGGTAAAAGCAAGGCTGATGCTCACATAAACTGTTTGAGTGATCCCCAATGAAACCTAGTTGGGAAGAGAAAATTTCTAAAGGAGTAAGATAAAAAAGACCCCTCCTCCAAATGATGTCAAGCGTGGAAGAAAGACGCAGACAGAGTTGTCAATCCCTTAATGCAGCCAGGGACGCTCTCTAAAGAATTCATGCACACCTCAAAAGCTGTTGCACGTCTCAAAAATCGAAGATACAAAGAGGAAAGGGCAGGTGGTAAATTTGCAATGATCACCAATGTCAAACCCCTCATGAATTCTGGGCAAAAAACAAGCCTTTTTCGGTCCCCAATCCTACCAATGTTACAACCCTGAGACAGTCTTCTCTGACTAAGACACTTGGGTTAACATATTGCTTAGCTCGAAGAAGTACGAGCAAGACTATTTCTTTCTCATTTTGCAGGGTTCTTGACTTGTAAACCCGGAGCAGATGGTGAAAACTTTCATTCAATGACCTCGACTCCAAAGCGGGTCCCCCTTGAAAACCAATATCCAAGCCCAACATTACGGTCCCGTGGAAGACCTCCCGACCGGTCAAAATGTATGCGCTGCGAATGAGCCTAAAACCTAGGCACAGGTTAGTAGGGAATTGAGTGCATCCCCTACAAAAACCACTATCTCAAAACAGGTGAGAAGACCTCCTTGTCGAGAAATATTCCAATTGATGTTTTGAACAAACTCTTTTTTGAATTTTCGAACTGTTGATCCAGATTTTCCGTGCAAGGGATTTGTGATCACATTTGCATGTTGCAACCTCCAGTATCAAAATACACATTTCATGATTAAAACTTAAATCATACGGTTTTGTCAAAATGGACAGCCGTGGTCTTCCCAAAGATTACTAACGTTTTCTTGGTAAAGAAAAATCTTTCAGGCTCAAACTTCTGCGGGATACCTGGAGAACCCAGCTCCCAGAATGTCGCCTCAAACAGACCCAAGTGAAGCTTTGTCAAGATGAAATCTTTCACTGCTTCAAAATTGAATTCCCGGCAAATTTCAGGATCTTTCAAAAGAAGGGGTGAAGATAGAACCCTTTTTCAAAAGAAGTCAGCAAACTGTCCCAGCAGGACGTGGAGAACCCTCGTCCTAGGACACCATTTTCAAAAATATCAAACAGTCTCATCGGACGTGGAGAACCCTCGTCATGAGACCCCCCCTTTTTCAAAATTTAGGCAGTCTCATCGGACGTGGAGAACCCTCGTCATGAGACACCTTTTCAAAATTCAGGAAGTCTCATCAGACGTGGAGAACCCTCGTCATGAGACCCCTTTTCAAAAATTAGGCAGTCTCATCGGACGTGGAGAACCCTCGTCATGAGACCCCTTTTCAAAATTCAAGCAGTCTCATCGGACGTGGAGAACCCTCGTCATGAGACCCCCTTTTCAAAACAAACAAAGGTAGAAACCGCCTAAAGGGTTAAAACAAAGGTAGAAACCGCCTAAAGGGTCAAACTAAACTTGAAGGTAGATACCGCCTAAAGGGTCAAATATGGTAGATACCGCCATAAGGGTCAGCTCATTGGTAGAAACCGCCATAAGGATCAAACTAAACTCAACCAAAGGTAGAAACCGCCTGAAGGATCAATACAAAGGTCCGATCCACCATACGGATCAAAATCCTTCGCAGATCCCACAGTATGGGATGCGCCTTCCTTAGGTTCCTACCAGTTAGGAATCCCATGATGGTATGACCTACCATACAGGTCAGAGCTTAATCTCCCTAGGATATTCTAAACGAGTCCTAGGTATCTTCTTGAAAGTCGTCGCAACCGGCAGCATCCGACAGGTGAGCTTCAGGTAAGCCTCTCTCACTCCGGCCCATGTTCAAATTGTTAGAGCAAACCGGGGATTAATTTGAGCTTTCATCAAAGGGCCTTAAGGATTCAATGTCGTAGCATTTCTTCACTCATTTTCCCAATCGAGTCGGTTAGGAATCAGGCGCCACCTTATCTTTGAGAGAAACCTCTGACGAGATTCCTCTCAAAGAGGGGCAGCTGTTGACACCTGATTTTTGACTATCTATTATTGTGATTTTTATACTTTAAAATTAATTAAAAATAGAAAAAAAAAATCATAAAATTACAAAATCAACTTTGGAAGCCTTGGCCTAGCCTCGGGGACCAATTTTGAACAAAAAATATTTTTTGGTATTTTATAATATTTTTCGAATTTATTTAATTATAAAAATACCCAAAAAATCAGAAAACTACCATTCGTGGTCAGAAAAATACACAAAAATAGTCAATAAATTTGTTTTAATTTCCTCTTCAAGTGTGTCACCTTAAATCTTGAAAATTCGGCTCGGGTCACTATGTTCCTTAACAAACATAAACCCGAACCGAGCCCAAAAATTCCTTTTCAAGTCTTTTAATTTTCAATTTCCACTTTTTATAAGCTATGACATTGGATTCTAAAGTATTGAAGTGCAATTAGGTCAATTTTCCCTCCAATTTGATCAATTTTAAACAAAAGGGCTTAATTGCATAAAAATCTTTCAATTTAGTCCCCGGTTTCGCAATTCTTGAAATTAAATTTCATACGGGCATACCCATTGAAATTAAACACCTCTACCCTATGGGTTTCATCATGATGAATCCACTGGTGGCCTTAATTTGGACTAATTTGATCGTTTGGGCCCTCAATTTGGCGATAATCATTTTCGGATCCTAGGGACAATTTGGGGTTTTCACTAAATTTCAACCAATTGGTTCACAAAAATACCCCTATTTGATGGAAAACATGTCAAGGAACCCGATTTTGGTATCAATTTCATGAAAAGTGGTCTATTTGGGGCCCAATTTTGCAAAGTTGGTCGAACCGGGCCGGGTCTGCAACTCAGTTGCAGACCCGCTTGGAGGGACCGGCCGACGCAAAAAAAAGGGGAGGGGGACAACGAGCAATGGGGATCGATTTGTTTAAGAAAAAGGGGAAGCAAGTGCGGGGGACCAAAAGCAGCGGTGGAGGGTCGACTTGGTGGACCGGCAGCCACCAGAACCGGTCGGCCAGAGACAAAAACAAAGGAAAAAAAAGAGTTCGGGGAAGGGGGGAGAAGAGGTTTTCGGACGAAACAGAGGGAAGAGGATCGTCCTGGGAGCTTCAGAACGCAAGACTGATCTTCATCGGAGCCAAAGTCGCCGCCGGTGAACCCAAACCAGGTCGGTATTTTCCCCGGTCCTCATTTTCACTTACGCACGCCAGCTGTTCGCTAAAATGCCCGAACGGGCTAAAATTTTCTTTGCCCTCGGCCGTATCCTCCCCGGCCATTATCACTTCATGTCTCACTCTAAGCCGGCATTACGTATCTCTACGCCTGTGTTGATGTTCGTTTTGCATTGAAAACCCGCCGACGACACGAGCCGAAGCTCCGCCGGCCGCGGTTTGGACCGTGACCTCGACGGACAACTTCAAGCCATCACTGAAGCTCGGACGACCTCAGGTAAGTTTTCGGACCCCCCATGGATGCTCTCTGATAGACTAGAATCAAGCTTAGAGCTGAAAATTTTTTCTGCAAATTGCTTGCCGTCGCCGGGATTGTAAGGCTCGGTTCGATTTGTTTCCGGCGCTTTTTCGGCCATATTTCGATGCCTATTCGACGTGGGGTGCGTGGGTGTTGATTTAAGATCAAAAAATATTTTGATCCGACGGTGGATATTGTGCCAAGAGGCACTCTGATGACCGTTCGATCTGACCTAGGATCGGACGTGCTAGAGGAGGCCGCGTGGCACGATCTGATCCGTCGGATGGGTTGATTTTTCGGAAAGTAATAAAGAAATCGGCTGTTGATCGTACGCCCAGTGTTTCGCCACGTGGCGCGTTGTGGGCCATCCGATCCCGGGATTTTCAATTAAAGTATAAAAAATGAATAAAAAATTGAAAATTGATTAAAAATTGAAAAGTGGCGAAACGGCGTCGTTTCGGCCGTGGGCGCGCGGGTCTGGATCCGGGTTCGGGTAGTGGGTCGGGTCGTCCGACCCGGTCCGAATAATTTATACATATATTATTATTATTATTTTTTTAATAATAATTAAAATATATATATAAAAAAAATCCAAAAATTCAATAAAAAAATAGAAAATCATAAAAAATTCTAAAAAATTCTAAAAAATTCCAGAAAATAGGAAATGGCCACATTCAACTGGCCATGACCTGTTTCGGGTCTTTTGACCCCCGGACCTTCCAGAAATGACGGTTTTGCCGTTCCGGCAAACCGTCTTCAAAAAAATTCTAAAAAAATCCAAGAAAATTTCCAAAAATAGGAAATGGCCACAATCAACTGGCCAAGGCTTATTCCGGGTGTTTTGAACCCCGACCCTTCTTAAAATGACGATTTCGCCCTTTGGGCGAATCGTCTTCCAAAAATTGATTGTGATTGATAGGAATAGTCGTCCAGCCTGCATGAACTCTTAGCTAGGAAAATCACTCGTGTTAGGTACCGAAAGGGCGTTGGTAATGACACCAGCGTAACCAAGTCCCCGAACCCAAAATCTCTGGTTCCGCAGAACTGATCGATCTCTCCCAATCGGTCCGTAAGGTTTCTGGTCTACCCTCCAAGAAAGACCGGTGGCGACTCCAAATGCATGCTCAAATTGCACATGCCACCACGACCACACTGAAGGTCGAAAGCGATCGACTCTTATCGTCGAATCCTTCTGAAAAATACTCCCGCCGCGATTTGGTATGGGCATGGGAGGGCCCGCGTCGATCCAAGGCCCGCGATCGGTAATCCATTAGCCGCGTCCGCTTTCGGACGGGTCGCGACACCCAGCAAGGTAGCAATCACAACATAACAACCAACCACTCAGGCATTCTCATGAGCACATCAATCGGGAACATTTAGTCATACCTCAAGTCCAGACGCATCTGCAACTTAGTATAATCATAGGTAATTATTCACTCATCATGCCAGCATCCACAATCAATTCACAGTGCTAAGTACGAAGCTTGGTCATCATATGTTCACCACAATCATGCCAGTTCAAGATGCAATCACATGCGCCAATTCATATGCCACGCATTTCGTGCCTAGATCTAATGAATCCTCCTAAGGTCTCACTACCTTATCGTCCAAATTCCACCACTCCTTATCATTCCATTCCTCATTCAACTTGGATCGAGATGACCTTACTCTGATACCACTCAGACCGAGATGTCACGTCCCGCGTTCCTTTGCGAGCTCGTTACATCTGCCACGCCTTAATAATAATAATCCCAGCATCCACCTTACGACGCAAGGAATGAAATAAAACATGCATGCTGAAGGAAAATAAACAACCTAGGCAATAAATATAAGGATGGCATAAAGCATACATATATGCACACCATTAGCATCAAGTCTACAACTAGAGGTCGGGGGAAAGACATAAACCACACACACTTATGGGTCGGAGGAGCTAAGGGCTACTATCAAAAGACTGTGTCATCGCCCTAACAAAAGCCGATCACCAAAGGGTTACACCCTAAAAAGACTACCTAAGGCAACTAAAGCTACTCGATAGAACTGCACGTCTCGTGATCGTCTTCAGCTTCATCTTCATCGGGAACATAGTAAGAGAAGGTCTCAGAGCGCACCTCTACAGTATCATCATCTGTGTCGTCCTCTGAAGCTGATATCACGATCACTTCATGGTCTTCTTCGATCATAGGGGTCTTCTCGGGAATGTTTCTTGAACCTACTATTGAAGCTTCAACTTCGACCTCGACACGGATGGGATGACACCAGTTCGACACCACTCCTAAGGGAACTTCGACAGGCTGCAAAGGACCATAAGTACTATCTCCAACACGACGAAACCAAGTCTCGTAGCGGTGAGGTTCCCAATTCTCTCCTCCCCATCGACCCAAACTGTGGTGCATTTCCTAATGTAAACTATGCCCTTACCATCCAGAAATTCATCAAAATTGACGGTCATCTCTTTCGGATCACCTAGACGTATCGGCAACATGCTTCACGGCTTAGGGTCTGAAAAAATGTCCCACTACGGGGTGAGATTTACATCTCAGCAAGTGAACCCTAAACCTAGACTAGATCACTAGTCCCCCCCAGAATATGCAACAAGCAATATGTAGAAAGTTCACCAAGACAACCAGCACATGACATTCAAACATCGTAACACTTTAGCATAACTGGCATGAACAAGAATCATAACCAAGCATACACAACACCATGAAACCAAGCATAACGCACTGGCACAAAATGAACTCATGACTTCAGAAATCATCTCAATGGCATCACATTCTCTCATCGCCAAGAGCTCCTTGCCGCGATATATTCCTCAAGGGCTTAATAGCCAATTTTGACGCGCGAGGGCTCACTAACCATTTTTCATTCATAAGGGCTCAATAGTCATTTTCATTCATAAGGGCTCAATAGCCATTTTCAATCATAAGGGCTCAATAGTCCTTTCCATCACAAGGGCTCAATAGCCATTTTCATTCATAAGAGCTCAATAGACATTTCAATCATAAGGGCTCAATAGCCATTTTCAATCACAAGGGCTTAATAACCATTTTCATTCATAAGGGCTCAATAGCCATTTTCATTCATAAGGGTTCAATAGCCATTTCCATCACAAGGGCTCAATAGCCATTTTCATCACAAGGGCTCAACAGCCAAATTCATCTCATAAGGGCTCTCTAGCCATCAAAGCACAATTGTCGATCAAGATTCAATTTGCCATACGATCATGCTAATCCTCATAATAACCAAGATCACACTACGCCATTTAATCATGGAATTCACCAATCAATCAATTCATCAATTAAATTCACCCAGTAGTGTCCTAGTGTCCTAGTAAAGGTTCAAGAGTCACTTATACTTCGATTGAGCTAGCAAATTTTAATCCAAACGAGCCAACTAGCTCAGTCCACTCACGGCCAGAACAGGGTACACGCACGGTCCTAGGAAAAATTCACGATCCCATCAATAAAACTCTTCCAATATCAATTCTCTCGAGTAAACACTTTGCCAACACATCAATCAACATTTCTAGGCGACTTACCACGAGTTTTGAAGTAGGGCGTCTGTTGACACCTGATTTTTGACCATCTATCATTGTGATTTTTATTTTTAAAATAAATTAAAAATATCACAAAATGTCGTAAAATCACAAAATCAACTTTGGAAGCCTTAGCCTAGTCTCAGGAACCAATTTTGAACAAAAAATATTTTTGGTATTTTTTTTAAATATTTTTCGAATTTATTTAATTATAAAAATACCAAAAAAATCAGAAAAATACCGTTCGTGGTCAAAAAAATACACAAAAATATTCAGTAATTTTGTTTTAATTTCCTATTCAAGTGTGACACTTTAAATCTTGAAAATTTGGCTCGGGTCACTATGTTCCTTCGCAAACATAAACCCGAACCGAGCCTTAAAAAAAATATAATAAAATAAAAATAATAAATAAATAAATAAAATAACAAAGAAGGGGATAGTGTCCCACAAAAGTTGAGGCCTAGTTATCTTTGTCTACACAGAGCATTCCATTACACATAAAATAAGAGCAAAGAGATGGTGGGAAATACTAAAATACACGGTCAAAGTCTGAAAGGTTGAAGATGGCAAACAAGCCATCGTGGAGCAAAAAGAAAAAGTTGTGGGATTTGTGGTGGTGCCCAAGTCATCCAGAGAGGGGAATTGAGGAAGGGAATAAAAAAATGGAAAGGGCTGTGAAGTAGGGGATCCAGGATTGTTGCCGTCCTGAGGTAGTGTGGAGTGGTCCATCCGCAAAGGGAGAGAGCGGCGCCATTGTTTGCAAAAAGAAAGGAAATTGGAAGGGGACAAAAGAGAGTGAGATTAAAAAAAAAAAGAGAGAGAAGGCATCCATGGCCAAGATCGGATAGAGGCAATGAGAAGGAGAGTCGAACAGGACCAGTGATCGAGCGAGCTCCATCCAGCTTCTGGGGAGTCAACCATCCATTACTGAGGCTACCTCACCGTCGACGAGGTCCAAAAAAAAGATGACGGCGTGGCCCTCGTTGGACTCGACCCGAGCCGAGAGCTCCCACGAGCGGTGATCTTCAAGCTTCAATGGACTTCATGTAAGTATTTTAGTGCCCTTAGTATGCTTACTGAATGGTTGGAGTCGAAGTCTAGTGATCTCGCTTCGGTATAGCTTTTATCGGAGATGCTATTTTAGGTGATTTAGTTCAGTTAGGCAAAAGAAAGAAGAAGGGACGATGAAGGAGCTTGGTCATGATAAGCTCCCTGTTCGGCTTTCAGAGTCAGTTCATAAAAAAGGACTCATGCAAAAATGGTGCAGGGAATAAAAAATAAGATAAGTAAAAAAAAAACTGTGAAGATCAGGAGAACGAGCGTGTGAAAGAGCGTGGAGGTTTAGGAGCTTGGGGTATAGTTTGATTCAAAACAGAAACTAGACCTAAAAAAATTCGTTGGCGATCGACAGTGCGACGAAGTGAACGTTGATGGGTGGTCGTGCTGGTGTCGAAGTAGGCGGTCCGACGAGTCGCCAGACGTATTGGATGTGAGTGGGTTTGTCGGCGGTCATTGGCGTTGGCATTGGCCGGCGACGATCGAAGCGTCGAATGGTGAGCGTTTAGATCTCCTGCAAGTTCGTGGAAGAAGGCTTCTGGGCGGAAGGATTCACGAAGGAGTCCCAGGCAAGATGACAACCCCAAAAAAAATTATATAAAAAGAGAGAATAGGAGAAAAGCAGAATAAAAGGAATAAAAAAAAAACAAGACCAAAGAAAGGAAAGAAGCAAAAATGTGGTCAGATTAATGGCAATACGGTGGCGTTATCCTTGCATTTTAGACTGGGCTGGACCAATTTGTTGTTTTAAATTACGGTCTGGGCCTCTTTGTTAAGGTTTGGCCCAATTGAGGAAATGAAGAAAAGTGGAACCTGGGTTTTAAAAAATGAAGTTGGGCTGCATATTAAATTTTCGGATTGGGCTATTGAAGGAAAAATTGGAAAGAAAATTGGGCCTGGTTTAGATTGGGGTCATATTGGGCTTCAGAATAAAAATTGGCCTTTCTTGTCTTAAACTTTGTGTGGGCTTCATGTCCCTCCCTGGCCCACGGCTTTAGAAGGGTTGGGTTAAGAAGCCCAATCCGAATAATTATTTTCGGAATAATAAAAAATAATAATAAAAAACTCAAAAATTCAATAAAAAATAAAAAAATCATAAAAAATTCAAAAAAATTCGGAAAATTCAGAAAAATTCTAAAAAATTCCAGAAAATAGGAAATGGCCACATTCAACTGGCCACGACCTGTTTTGGGTCTTTTGACCCCCGATCTTTCCAAAAATGACGGTTTTGCCCTTCCGGCAAACCGTCTTCCAAAAAAATTCTAAAAAATCCAGGAAAATCCCCAAAAATAGGAAATTGCCACAAACAACTGGCCAAGACTCATTCCGGGTGTTTTGAACCCCGACCCTTCTTAAAATGACGATTTCGCCCTTTGGGGGAATCGTCTTCCAAAAATTGAAGAAAAATAAAAAAATTCCAAAAAATTCTCAAAAATGGGAAATGGCCACAATCAACTGGCCATGGAATATTTTGGGTAATTCGGTATTCAAACCTTCCAAAAATGACGATTTTTCCCTTCGGGCTAATCGTCCCCAAAGCTTCCCATTTTACCCCTGGTTCGAAATCACATCTTCCTTAAGCCCTCATTGCTATATTAGGAAGCCTTTGATTTGAATGGATGTGCATCGACGTGATTTATTTATATACTTGATTGCGTTTTCATTTAAATTGATTGTGATTGATAGGAATAGTCTTCCAATCTGCATGAAACCCTGAATCAAACCTACCCCACCCAAAATTGCGCCTGCATGAATTTTTAGTTAGGAAAATCACTCGCGTTAGGTACCGAAAGGGCGTTGGTAATGACACCAGCGTAACCAAGTCCCCGAACCCAAAATCTCTGGTTCCGCAGAACTGATCGACCTCTCCCAATCGGTCAGTAAGGTTTCCGGTCTACCCTCCAAGAAAGACCGGTGGCGACTCCAAATGCACGCACAAGTTGCACATGCCACAACGACCGCACTGAAGGTCTAAAGCGATCGACTCTTATCGTCGAATCCTTTGAAAATTACTCCCGCCGCGATTTGGTATGGGCTTGGGAGGGCCCGCGCCGATCCAAAGCCCGCGATCGGTAATCCATTAGCCGCGTCCGCTTTCGGACGGGTCGCGACAGCGTCACCTCCACGAACACTCAAAATGCTCGGTTCACTTAGTCCGAAATAGGGGTAGAATCGATCCTAAATAAATCACATCCAACATCCCTTAATTCAACTCTAGGCTTCGATTTATCACAAAATCTTCATGCTAGCATAATATACTACATCAATAAGGGCATTACCAAGATTTTTGGAGCAAAATCACACCTCAAAGGACTTTAAGGTAGCTCGTTTCTACACGGTCAGTCTAGGGGCAGAATCTATCTTGCAAAACCAACCAATTTCTCTATAAAAACTCATTCTAACTGCAACAAAAACCCAACCACATCTTGCTACAACCTTTATCTAGGAGTTAAGGAGATCTCACCGAAAGTTTTTTGACCAAACGCTCTCTTGAAGTGGGCAAATGAAGGCCTTCCCCTAGCTTGGTCAAAATCTGTCCACTTTTACGTTTGGGGTTGGCCAGGGAAAACGAGTCCATCAATGGACGAACAACCACCAGGAATGTGTAGAGGAGACGTTGAAGGTGATGTTGGTGGTCGGCATGAGGGGAGGTGGTCGATGGAGAGGGTGATCGAGAGCGGAAAAGTGGCAATGGCGAGTTGCTCGGGTGAGGAAGAAAGAAGAAATAAGGGAGAGAGAGAGAGAGAGAGAGAGAGAGAGAGAGAGAGAGGGGGTCACTCGGCTGAAGCAAGAAAGAAATGGAGTCTTCCACCAAGTCTTTGGTCAATGAGAGGAATGGCTGGTTAAAAGTAAGTATTTAATGCTAACCATCAAGGGATGACACTTGTCTTGACGCTCATAATATCTTGGCTTCCACTGACTATCTTGCCCCTCTAAATTCTATAGCCATGAGGACTCTAAAAGACTAATTTGCCCTCAATCCTTTCTTAATACAAAGCTTATCCTTGAGGGGTAAAATGGTAATTTTGCACTTACCGTCCGAAACTTCACTTTTCCAATTTTAAATTACCTTTGACAAGGCGACATCTAATTCAATTCGAACGTTGGAATTCTTCATTGCCCATTTTCCAATTTCGAGATTCTATTTCATGATCAATTTTCCGTCAATCGTAATTTCAATTTATCTCAAACTAACGGGCGGCTTTTGCAGACGTTACTCGTATCGACTCTGTGATTCTCATCACACTTAGGACGACTCAAGTTATGGCGGCTTTGGTTGTCATGTAATTGCGATGGTTGATTGCTAGTTCCGACGGTCTCGATCGTCATAGTTCAATTTAGGAACATTTTGCAAATTATACATTGGTTAAACGGCATCACCCACACTCCAATTGTATAACGCTAGTAATGAATTCCTTAATCGTTTTTAGATCAGCCTTTATTGGTTCTAAATGTTCCCTCGATAATCCTTATGGTTAAAGTGCCGTTTCTTTTTTCGAGTTTCCTAGGTACACGTACCTTGTCATGCGTTAGCATTTCCCTTTTAGTCAGTTTACTCAAGATTAATCAGATCCGAGCGAAATAAAACTGAAATACATCGATAGATATTCTTCATTCAATAGTCTCGAATTGGTAGGAAAATTCAGAATGTCACAAAAATAATGACATATGCAATGTCGAGTCTTGTAATAATTAAATAAATCAATCGACCCACCAATCTTTGGAACATTCCACTGTCTTTGAGACTAGTGGTATTGATGGAAAATTTTCTACCATAATCCGTAGGTGATTTTACAGGTTTAGCACACAATTTTTAAGTTTGCTTCAACAAGTCTAGTGCAAACTTTCTCTGGGAGAGAAATAATCCTTTGCTTGAACCAATAATTTCAATTTTAAGGAGGCAACGAAACCTCCCCAAGTCTTTAATGTCAAACTTTTTATTCAAGTATTTTGTGACACCAGAGAAGAGAGATCGCCTTCGTAATGAGTTATGGCTTAGTATATCAATCAGCTATGGATTGATTGAGGACCGACTGTGTGGCGATCTTAAATTGAGCATGGATCAATTATAATTGACTTCGTCTAGCTGCGGAACGACCATAGGATCACCCTGAAGTCGACCATGGATTGAATTGTGGAACGACTCGCAAGATGACAAAGGTCAGCATTGAATTCGACGAAGGTTGATTTGAATTAGTACCCCATACCAGTCATGCTCTAGTCAATGACTGATCACCCGAGACTATGTGACGTTCTCCTGGAGTACTACGGAATGAGATGAACAATCTTGCATCAATTTGAATTAGTCATGAGAGGTGAACTCGATAGTGTTTGGTTATGCACTCGGTTTAGGAACAGGTGATTCCAACCCTGAACTGAGACGAACTAAGTGGCTCTTGATCCAATTGGCAACGAGACACAACCTTGAGCATGCCAACATGGTTACGCCTCTCGATGTGCTCGGCCATGAGCCGAATGGCTCTACAAGAAATAGATGGTTTGGCCTTTAGTTTAACTAGGCACCTAAAATAGAAGAATCACTTAGATATTTCGAAAGCTTTATAGACAGCACTTTTGGAGTCTCAGGATAATGAATAAGAGGCCGATCGCTAGACGATCTTACCTAATTAAATATAATGCCCAAATTGCCATTAGTACATATCATGGATGGCATCTATAGAATAGAATGTAAGCCTAGAAACCTCTTGATTAGGCGACACCAAGGAATACCGAATATTATAGGGCGAATTTCTATTTTAAATGTAAAATGAAATAAAAGAAATAGTTTATATATAGCAAGTGTGTGAGACATAAAAAGGAAGAAATAATTAAATGTAGAAATAGGTTATTGAGACCTAAATATTATGCGAATATAGAATAGCCAAATGGATCATTTAAAATAAGACACGTGGCATTTAGAATATGCTCAATTATTAAGAAAAATTAAATGTAAAATATGAGCTTGAAGAGCAAGTTAGCACAAAAGGACGAAATGACATTAGAAAAAGATGGCTTGGAGAACAAGCCAATAAATAAACACAAAACCGACTTAGGGAGCAAGTCGGAATAGGAGAGCGATACATGGAAAGAGAAAAAAAGGCAAATTCGACTTGAAGAACAAGTCAAGAAGAAAATAAGAAATAAATATAATTTTTGATTTGGGGAACAAGTCAAGCATAAAAAGACAAAATAACATTAAAAAAAGTAACTTAAGGTATTAAAATATTCTAGATTAGCCATGCGGCAATACTAAATGACATATCTAGAATATTTTATATAATTATTTAGTTAGAAAAGACAAAAGAAATTAATATCTCACTAAATATTGGACATAAGTAAGAAAAATAAAAATGAAAACACCCTAGGTAGGCGTGAACTTGGGGAGCAAGAAATGTAATAGACATGTGACATAAAAATTATTCTAGAAACATACTTAGTAAGCAAGCCTAGAGAAATAACTTTGTAGAATAGCTAGGTAGAATATTTAAATATATGACACATATGTAAACCTAATAGAGTAGCTTTATAGGGTAGCTATGTGGAAACTTAGGAGCAAGAAACATGGACATGTAATCATTAGAAGTGTAATGATTGAATTAGAATAGAAATATTGAGTAAATAAAGAATAAGACAAGTTTCCTAACATAAGAATCTAGAGTGTCAAGGTGGCAAGGTCATGTGAAAATAAGAAAAGCTAATGATTAAAGAGGTAAAAGACAAAATCAAGAAACCTAAGCGTATCTTGGGCAACAAGTGTTGTGGCTAGCATTATCACTTAGAGGGGGTGAATATGTGATTATTATGTAATTTTCAATGCGGAATTCGAATTGCACAAATGTTAAGCTCAGATCACACAGAATTTATCACTGCGTGCGCTGAGTGTGCAGTTCAACTATCACACGATATAAAATAAGATCAGAGTAAGAGATAAAAAAAGACTGCACATAGGGTTTATAGTGGTTCGGCTTTGATCAAGCCTACGTCCACTTCTTCGGCTATTAGCCAATCGGCAAGATTCCACTAGTAAACTACTTAGAGATTACAGCTTAGTGATCTCCTTTGAGACGCAGGACTCCGCACCTAACGTTTAACACTCTTGTGTGCACCTCCCCACAATTACAACGGATGGATCAAGAAGAATGTAAGATTTGAAGTACTTTCGATCCAAGAATTTTGAACATTTTGTCCTCTTAACGCCAATCTTTTTTCTCTTCATTTTTGAAATGTCTTTTATACTCATCTACCTTCAATCTTACCATTGCAAGGCATCCGGAAGAGATCTCTCCAAAACTTCCCATTTGGACGAGCCAATTACCAAAAGAAGATCTCATAGCCATTGAGGATTGCCAAATGAAAGTCTTTCTCATTTGGATCAAATCGCCCTTACAATTATGATCCTGGGCTTTCATGGATGGATTTCTTCTAGGCAAGTTGGGTTCGTCTTCTAAGATCCGCGTCCTTAATTGATCTCTATCCCCGAGAATCTTTAAGAATGATGCAGCCCGATTGTGTCCGTTGTAGTGTATCAATTAAGTACATCTTGAAGTCCTCTTCAAGTTTTGATTACTGCTAGTAAATACTCCTATCAGATCTTTAGCATCATTCCAACGTTTGAGTTATCTTCGCTCAACGTCTAAGCTCGACACAGCATCTGAATCCTTTAGAAATAACACCTGAGCTAAATATTTTGCCAGATTCAATTCATTGAATCCCCGCACTAAAAAGACAATTTGTAAAATAAGTATTCCATGGTATTATCTCGAAACTTAAGAGTACTTGGATTGTTTTATCAACTTCAAAATCATCTAGGATTTTTTCTCAACAATCTCCCCTTTTTTGATGATGAAAAAATCTTGAGTTGTAATATTATGTGATTTTAAGTGATTTCAATAATATTCAGTCACATGAATGATAATCTTGAGTACCACAATAATTGAAAGCATAATACTTGTGATGTAGAGTTTACACTCAAATGCGTAGTAAGAATAGTAGAAGTGCCACAACTTTTGTACGGAGATCACTTGAGTGTCACAAATTGTTTTTTGTCACCTGAGTATCAAATCGGAGCAAAAGGGATCACTTGAGTGCCACATCCGACCAAACATCATACGTGGACTTTCTAATGAATTTTTTATTGTGACCTGGAAATTAAAAAAAAATGAAGCGTCCACCGTGGAAATTCTTGTCCAACGTGTCCCTCTTAAAGAGAAAATGACGCCACTCTTAAAGCCGAAGAGAGAGAGAGAGAGAGAGAACGATTGAAGAGCCGAGCAAAATTAGGGCTCAAAACCTCTCTCCCAAATCGATCTCTGTCCGACGCTCACCAAATAAAATTAGGGCTCCGATCTTCATCAACTTATAGTGTCTCAAGCAAATCAATCGAAGGCCCTGTGATTTGCGTCGGAGTCTCTGAAGGCAAAGGAAGTGTTTGTCGCGTGACGAACCGTGGTCGACCCAAGCTGGTAAGTAATTTGTGTTTGTGTGAGTGATTAATAAAGAACACGCATGTTTATGCATTTTGGCGTTAGTGAAAGCGAGTGAAAGCGAAAGAAAAATGCGGGAAAGGCAATCTGTTGGAGGGAAAAATTATGGTCAGAGACTGGCATATTTTATGGCGAGCTTCATTTTTTGAGTTGTACCTTATGTCGTTTTGTGTCCATTGGCCAACAAGGAGATTGTTTTTTTATAGAATGTGATGAGGTAATGGGGACCGAGTGCTGAAGTTGTCGTGTGTTTGTTGTGGTCCCTATCTGTCATGAAAAAAATATTATGTCTTTGGTGTAGTGTCGAGGGTTGTGGTCCCCATAATAAAAAGGATTGTTTTTTTTTTCTATAATTGCATTGTTCAAAATTTCTGCTGTTCTGGTCCCTGTGATGAGGAAAAGCTGATTGTAATTGCATGCAAAGGCTAGCAAAATTGAACTTGGCTGATGATAGGGAATGGTAGAAAAATTATTGCTTTTATAACTACTCTATTAACATGTTTTATGTTGTGGTCCTTGTTATATAAAAAAATTATTTTATATTTTGTGCAGTGTTAGCATAGCTTGCATTGTGGCCCCTGTTATAGAAATAATTATTCTCTGAATGAACAGTATTACTATGGGCGATACGACTGCGCCGGTCAAAGTTTTCTATGGTGGGAAGTTTATAATTGGAGATAATGAGACTAAATATTTTGGTGGAGATGTTGCTTTTGTCCTCATTAGTGTGAGTAGGCTGTCTTATAATGAGTTCAATATAGTCGAATAGTTGCGATGCAAAATTTTTCTATAATTGCATTGTTCAAAATCTTTAAGCTATATAGTGGATAGTTGATGAGGGTGCTTATGTACGCACGAAAGATGGAGCTGCTAGAGCTGCTGTCAATGATGCTAATGACACAGACAATGACGAAAGCAATGAGGATGACCGCGGTAGCTTAGACAATAGTGAAGATGCATGGCATCTAAATGGGAAAAGGTCAAGTAAGTACTCCCGTTACTATTCAAATTCTGTAAGCCCTTTCTTTTTCTTATCAATGCGGTTTGATAATGTAAAACAATTTAGAGAGTCTATCATGAAGTATTCAATCACTCAGCAGAGGAATATGAAGTTCACTAGAAATACGAAGAATTATGTTAGGGTGAAGTGTGCACAAGATAATTGCCCATGGATGATATATGCTCGATTAGATAGAAGAATTGGCTCATTTCAAATCCGATCGCTCCAAGAGGAGCATAACTGTGGTATCGATTTTGTAATAATAGAGTGACAAGTGTGTGATTGGCCAAGCACTTTTTCAACACCATTAAGGTCATGCCAGAGCTCAACAGCACTCGGTTGAAGCATATAGTGAGAGAGGAAGTAGGTGTGAACGTGTCTAAAAATCAGTGCAAAAGAGCTAAGCACAAGGTGATGAGTGAATTGATGGGCATGTACGAGCAAGAGTATGCACAGATTTGGGACTATGCCAGGGAGTGTAGGTTTCAAAATCAACCTAGTAGAATTCATGTCGAGGTTGAGGAGCCATCACTGGAAGAGTAAGAGACACGGTTTCACAAGATGTACATATGTTTTGAGGCATGCAGAAGGGGGTTTTTAGCTGGCTACAGAAAAGTGATAGGGTTAGATGGTTGTTTCTTGAAGGGTTTATGCAAAGGAGAGGTATTGGCAGCAATTGGAAGAGATGGAAACAGTCAAATGTTTCTAATAGCTTGGGCTATTGTGAAGTCGGAGAACAAGGACACTTGGTCCTGGTTTCTGAAAAATCTAATGGCTGATCTTGACATAACCAACGAAAGTGGTTAGGCATTTATGAGCGATCAATAAAAGGTGGGATATTGTGATTGAACTGCTGTCTTTCGAATGATACTCATTTCGTGTATGTTACTAACGTTTGTTGGTTTTGTAGGGACTTGTTCCAGCTATAGCTGAATTGATGAAATATGATGAGCATAGAATGTGTGCTCAGCACATATACGCAAATTGGGCGAAGAAGTACAGAGGCGATGAGCTACAAAAGCAATTTTGGTTGATTGCAAAGAGAACCAACATGGCAGACTTCAGAGTTCACAAGCGAGGCCTATATAAGTTGTCTGCCGAAGCCTTTGAACACTTGTTCCACACTGAAGCAAAACATTGGTGTAAGGCATTTTTAGCAAAAAATTCAAGTGTGACATCGTTGATAACAATCTTTGTGAGGCATTCAACAACACGATTCTAGGAGCCAGGTGCAAATCAAGCATTAGTATGCTTGAAGACATTAGAGTGATGGTCATGACTAGACTATACAAGCAAAGAGATGAATGTGCAAGGTGGTCTAGACAGATTGGGCCTAGAATTATGAAAAAATTGGAGAAGAGTATACGAGGTAGAAGGTTTTGCAAGCCGTTTTGGAATAGGGACGGTGGATTTGAGATTAAGAATAATGCTGACACCTATGTTGTCCACTTGGATAGGAAAAAATGTTCTTGCCGAGCATGGCAATTGATTAGAATACCATGTTCACATGGCAATTGATTAGAATACCATGTTCACAATATTTCGGAATATGAGGCATGCATTCTGGGCCTACGACTGGCCATTTCTATGAAGATACCTAAGTTGCAAGTTTTTGGAGATTCCATGCTCATCATTCTACAGACACAGGGGGAGTGGAAGACGAAAGATGCAAAGCTCATCCCTTATCACGAATACCTTGAAGAATTGATACTTAAGTTCGAAGAAGTGTCATTCGAGTACCTATCAAGGTCTCACAATCAGTTTGCAGACGCATTAGCCACCCTAGCTTCGATGTTACAAACAACTGAAGGGTTGGATGTAGAGCCTCTGAGGATCGGCATTGTTGGAAAGCCAACTTATTGTATGCTAATCGAAGAAGAATTTGACGGAGAGCCATGGTACTATGACATCAAGAATTACCTCTCAAAAGGGGAATTCCCTGAAGGATGCCAATCAGGAGACTGAAAATACATAACCAAGATGGCCAGCAAGTTCTTCCTCAATGGACAAATTCTGTATAAGAGATCGTTTGATTCCACTCTACTTAGATGTGTAGATGCCAAAGAAGCAAATATTCTCATGAAAGAGATTCATGAAGGTGTGTGTGGGCCTCACATGAACGGCCACCTCCTCGCCCGGAAGATCATGCGGCTTGGATATTACTGGATGACCATCGAATCAGACTGCTGTCAGCACGTCCGGTCATGCCACCAATGCCAAATATACGGAGATAAGATTAATGCACCCCCGAACGAACTACACCAAATGTCTGAAGTGTGGCCTTTCTCTATGTGGGGCATAGACATGATAGGGCCTATTAATCTGGTGGCTTCAAATGGTCATCGCTTCATCTTAGTAGCGATTGATTACTTCACAAAATGGGTAGAAGCCAGCTCTTACAAGAATGTCACTGCAAGAAATGTGGCAAGATTCATCAAAAGAGATATCATATCCCGGTATGGTACCCCTCAAGCGATCATCACAGATAATGGGTCCAACCTAAACAACAAGATCGTCGATGACCTACTGGATCACTTTAGCATTCGACATCTGAATTCGTCTCCTTACCGCCCACAGATGAATGGGGCAGTGGAAGTAGCCAACAAGAATATCAAGAGAATCTTGGCTAAGACAGCAGAAAACTATAGGGATTGGCATGAAAGGCTACCCTTCGCCTTAATGGCTTACCGAACGTCGATCAGGACTTCTACAAGGGCAACTCCCTACAGTCTGGTGTATGGAATGGAAGCAGTTCTGCCCGTGGAAGTTAAGATTCCCTCTTTAAGAGTCTTATCAGAGGGTAGATTCTCCGAGTCAGAATATTTTAAACACAGATATGAACAGTTGAATTTAATAGACGAGAAACGTCTCAAAGCCATTTGCCATGGACAAACTTACCAGAAGAGGGTAGCCAGGGCGTTCAATCGAAAAGTCAAGACCAGAAACTTCGAAGTAGATGACTTGGTAATTAGAAAAGTTTTGCTGAGTACTACCCATCCAGGAGGAAAATTCACTCCGAATTACGAAGGCCCTTATATCGTCAAGAAAATTCTCACGGGAGGAGCATTGATTCTTGTAAACTCCGAATGAGAAGAACTGGGGCACCCTGTAAATTTAGATGCTGTGAAGAGATATTACCCGTGAAATAAAATCAGATTCCAGTCATACGACTTATCCCGAATTGAGCATACCCTTCATAATAGTCATTGCATAAACACATCATGCATCCATGCATACACTAGCATGTGTTCAATATTGCAGGACCCGAGGAAACAAGGTCACAATAAATTGGAATGCAGGATCGAGAGGAATTACTGCCGCAGTGGTCAGATTTTCATGAGTCTATTCCCAATGGAACGCATGGTCAAGGGTAAGGTGTATCGTTCTAATTTTCTGAAAATTCGAGAGCATACACTGACATATTCCTTTTATGTTTTTTTTTTAGGGATCCCTAGCCGCGCGGGGTAGGTAAGTATTCCTTTCCCAACCTTTTAGGTTTTTAAGACTATCAGAATCCTTATTTCTAGAATTTGAAGGCTACTTGGAATACTAGCATGCATTCAAATCTTATGTCTAGAAGGATGCAGAATTCTCACAGTTGTGACATTAGCATTCATGATTAGATTTGGAGGTTATCTAAACATGGTTGGAATATACATTGTGCATCATAAATCTCCTTTAAGGGTAAGTTTTGGAGAAAGCAAAATGAACTTTTCCAACAAGAGTTGCTTAAAACTGTTTAAAAGGATGTTTCCTCGGACAAGAGGCAAGCTTGGTCCGAACACGTCCCCTACACACTTAAGAGATGAGTGGAGAGGTAAGGACAGCGAAACCTTGACCTACGGAAGTAGGGGTTATTCGCATTGATTACACGGGTCGAGACGACGGAGGCATTCGTTTCTCTATCATAAACACTACAGGTGACCATTGATAACCCTTTGAACGGCGGTTCCATTCTTCACCCCTGTCAAGAACCACCCCACACTGGGGCAAACTGGAGATACGTCCAGCGGTATCAGGAGGTAAATGGTTAGAAGTTCTCTTGCTCAGACTTGCATCAATCTTCGTGTGTTGCTTGTCATTTTAACTTCTATGGTAGTTCAAGTGCTCTAGGATGACGAAAAGCATTCGTTTCTCTATCCTATACACTTTTACCCTTTTGCACAGCCCAGTTGAGCCTACACGTTCGTTTCACAAACCCGTTGGTGATCATTGCATATTCCAAGACGGAAGCGACGTCACTTCAAGAACGGAAGAGTTCAAGATATAGGATTTATGAAAAATTCCTGGACTAATGTTTAAGTGCTGAAATTCAAGTTGTACATCTAGCACACTCATTTGAAAATTCTGATCCCCAAAAGAAAAGAAAAGGTGGGATCTCAAAAAGAAAGAAGAGAGAAAAATCCAAATCTTGGGCATCAAGAAAAAGCAAAGTGCCTGGCAAAAGCAAGGCCAATGCCCGTCCAAATACTTGTACACTTATGAATCATGTGTTCGATCTTGTAAATGCCAAAAGGTGGCATGATACCTTTGTATAGGTCTCTAGAGAGATCTGATTGTAAAAAATTCCAAGGGAGTTAGACTGCGAAAGATGCTCCCAAATCATGTCACACTCAGATGATGAAAGTGTAGACAAGATGTTGACGCCGTCCTAACATGAGAGAGATGTTCTCTAAAGACAAAAATGCACTTCAAAGACTGAAGACGCTCCTTGAACCAGAAAGGGCAAGATCGGCAGCAAACCGGCAGTGATCACCAATGTTAAACCCTGCACGTATACTGAGCCAAAAATAAGCCTTTTTTTTGTCCCCAATCCTACCTACGTTACAACCCTGAAAAGCCTTTTCTGATTAAGGCACTTGGATTGACATAGGGTTTAATGTCTAAGCTTAGCTCGAAGAAGTTCGAGCAAGATTATTTCTTTCTCATTTTGCAGGTTTCTTGACTTGTAAACCTGGAGCAGACATTGAAGACTTCTCTTCGAAAGCCTTGACTTGCACGCAAGTCCCCCTTTGAAAACCGTTGACCAAGCCCAACATTACGGTCCCTTGGAAGTCCTCCTGATCGATCGAGGTGTATTCACTGCGAATGATCCTGAACCCTAGGCGCAGGTTTGACAGGAAATTCGAGTGCATTCTTCGTAAAAGACCATTATCTCAAAGCGGTGAGAAGTCCTCTTTGATGAGAATACTCCGTTGGACATTTTAACCAAACTCTTTTGGTAATTTCAGATTGTTTGTTTCAAACTTTCCCCACGAGGAATTTTTGATCACTTCCGTATAGTGCAAGGTGTTTTGGATAACCTCCAACATCGTAATGCATTCATTGAAATTTTTTCATGACTATGATATAAGTCATAAAGTGCTGTCAGTTTGACATCAAATATCACTTAAAGACCATTGATGTGTCTTTGATAAAAAAAAAAATTTCAGATTGGAGCTTCAGCAAGATTCTTGATGACTTCAGCTCCTAAAATGGCTTGTATCACTCTTGGTGAGAAACGTTTAACATGTCTAAACTTCTGCAGAATTCTTGGCAATCCCAGATCTCAGAAGAGCACAACTTCTCTTGGAATCACGGTAACCCCAGATTCTAGAAGGATGCCTTGCTCTATGAAGAAGAGCTTTCAAGTTTACTTTCCTGCAGGATCCCTGCTAATTCCATATCTCAGGAAAACACATTCTTATGAACAATTTTGTAGGTTTGATCTTTCTGCAGGATACTTGGAGCTCCCAGATCCCAGAATGTCACATCACATATCAAAAGAACAATCTCCGAAATCATCCCTCTGTGAGATTTCAAATTTGCAGGTCTAAGTTTTCTGCAGGATACTTGGAATCCCCAAATTCCAGAATAACGCCTCGCATGTCGAAAGGACAATTTCCAGAATCAGCTTTCTGTGAGGTTCTAGGTAACCCCTAAACCCAGAATAGCCCATTTGGTAAAGCCTCAAGGTTAGGCACATCTCATTTGTATAAATCCTAGTTAATTCCTTAGAATATAGGATCAAAGTGTTCGACGATCCCTAAGAGATTGGGTGCGTCATCCATAGGTTCCTAGCAGAGAGTAATCCTATTCTCGGTCTGATTCACCATACGGATCAAAACTTCTGACAATCCCTAAGAGACTGGGTGCGTCATTCATAGGTTCCTAGCAGAAAGGAGTCCTATTCATGGTCTGATCCACCATACGGATCAAAACTTCTGACAATCCCTAAGAGACTGGGTGCGTCATTCATAGGTTCCTAGCAGAAAGGAGTCCTATTCATGGTCTGATCCACCATACGGATCAAAACTTCTGACAATCCCTAAGAGACTAGGTGCGTCATCCATAGGTTCCTAACAGAAAGGAGTCCTATTCATGGTCTGATCCACCATACGGATCAAAACTTCTGACAATCCCTAAGAGACTGGGTGCGTCATCCATAGGTTCCTAGCAGAAAGGAGTCCTATTCATGGTCTGATCCACCATACGGATCAAAACCCCGACAATCCCTAAGAGACAGGGTGCGTCATTCACAGGTTCCTGTCAAGTGTAGGAATCCCATACTGGTACGGCCTACCATACAGGCTAGAGTTTAATCGCCCTAGGATACTCAAAAGACGAGTCCCTAGGTATCCAATTGAACCCGCTGTACACCGCGCATGCCATACGAGCATCAGGCAGGTAATCAATAGGTAAGTAACAAGTGGGTCTCTCTACTTTCTCTCTCACTTCAGCTAAAGAATGAAGAACAGAACGTTCACCAGCGGGACAAGAAAGATTGAGTGTTAAGATTCGTTTTTCTTTTCCCCAGTCGAGTCGGTCTAGACTCAGGCGTCACCTGTCTTTGAGAGAAACCTCTCACGAGATTCCTCTCAAAGAGGGGCAGCTGTTGACACCTGATTTTTGACCTAGCCTTTTTCATTTTTTATTTTTTGAAAAATCATAAAAAAATTCATAAAAAGTCAAAAAATTACAAAATCAACTTTGGTGGCCTTGGCCAAGCCCAAGGAACCATTCTTGACCAAAAAAATAATTTTTCATATTTTTAATATTTTTTAGAAAATAGAAAAATACTTAAAAAATTATTAAAAATAGCATTTGAGGTCACAAAAATATGAAAAAATATCCAATATTTTTCTTTTTAATCCCTTGTATTTTCTACCTCACAAAAAATCCAAAATCAGATTCAATTTTAGGTGTTCCTTTGTAACCCGTATTATTGAATTTGAAGAAAAAATAACAATTGAGTCTTTTAATTTGCAATTTTGGCATTTTTTAAGATCTTGACATTCAATCTAACTATCCCCTATTTCAATTTAGCCCAATTGTTTGCGCAATTTGCTCAATTGCATGGATTTGACAAAATTACATACTAAAATTGCATTTTGGTCCTTGAAATTAAGCATAATTGAAATTACTTTCAATTCAAGGGCTATCATTGCAAATTAAACATGCTACCCAATGTATTTCACCATTTTAAATCGATTGGCATAGGTGGTTTGACCCAATTTGATCATTTGCACCCTCAATTATACAAATCCCCAATTTGCAATTACATGAAAATTTGGGGGTTTTATAGAAATTGATGAAAACTTTTGGGCAAAACCACATTTCTAGATAGAATTCATGCACTAGATTCGATTATGAGGTTCAATTGCAAAATTTTTCCAATAATTTGGGCTTAATTTAAAAAGTCCTATTCGGGACCGGTTCAGACCGGTCAGACCGGTCGAAACGGCCCGCTACAGTGTCATCGTCTTCCTCAGGTTCCTGGCGAATGAACAGTAGAAGGACGAACTTTGACGGGGAAATTGACGGGCCAATCGACCTCAATTGGAGACGCAATGGTGGGGGTTTAACACTTGAGATCATCCCTCGTCAATTGACGCCGGAATCAAGGCCAATGGTTGCCTGGGCAAGGAACAATCGGCCAGTCAAACCTTCGGACCTGCAAATGTCAACAAAATCAAACGCAGCTCAAATTCGTGCCAAATTCGCGTGAGAAGGAACCTGCCGGAGAACCAAACGGAGTTAGACGACTCACCCATCTTCCCCGACGCCGTTTGAACCTAAAATCACGTGATGGCACGTGCTATTCAAATCAGTTGGTCGTCCCCGATTCGGCGCCAAAAATTCTAAGAGCTATAAAAACCTGCGTTCGTTTTCTGTTGAAGGAGGGAGTGAGTTCAGTTAGAGTAAGGAGTATAGAATCGCGCGAGAGAGAGAGAACGCGAGAGAGAGCTCGTTCTCCGACCCCTGTCGTCGAGAATTTGAGCTCGAATTGCAGGGCATCGGTTGGGCTATTTCCGGCTGAACCACAGCCAAAGAAGGCTTTCTGAAGCTTGACCAGAGCGCCAGGAAGCCATCGCAGTCGGCCGCGCACAAGGAATCCGCGAGAACAGGTGAGTCACAGTCACGAGTCTTCCTTCAAGCTTTCATGGCGATTCACGTGTTTCTTGATCGTTCATGCAATTGATGTGTGCATTTCATTCCCCGAACATCACTGACCATGTTCATGTCTTCATTTCGCATTGATTTTGCTCACATGCCCCGAATCGAGTCTCCCGATTTAGCCTCCATAGCCGATTCTTGCCCAGCCAAATCTGGGCCGAGCGAGCTCAATCGGAGCTCGAGGTAAGTCTTCTGGACCTCCATTGATGCTATTCTGTGACTGAACTTCTTTGATTTTGAGTGAATCGCATGATTGAGCTTCCATGGCCGTACTCGGCGATTTGCACGATGTTCTTGATCCTGCGAATGAGATGCTACGATCCTTAGATATGTTAAGCTAGAGACGATCGCAAGTCGATTAGAGTTAGTCTCGCACGATTTCATCAAGATTCCACCGTAGGATCGTCGCCGGAGATCCTCAGCCGTCCATTCCGCCGGGGTCGAGAGGTTGAAGACGAAGCTGACGTGGCGCGGTCAACCGGTCAAAGTCCTAGGTGTCAGTCTGTTATTGGTCCACGTGTCGGTCTAGTCAGCAGGCCGTTAGCAGTTTGTTATTCGAATTAATAGATCGGACGGTCGAGAATAATCGAGTCTAATAAATGGTGACCGTCCGATTAGCAAGTAAAAATATCTGAAAATCATTTTTGAATCGGAAATTCGAGTTGATCAGAAACGGTGTCGTTTGGCTAAGTGGGAGGGCGACGTCGTTTAGGTTAGTGGGATCGGACGGTCCGGATCAAGTCCCATGTTATAATCACAGCCGTAGGTTTAAGTAATTAGATCAGACGGCCCTGATCGAGTCTTCGTCTAATCTGAACCGTAGATTCCAGTCAGACAATCCAATGGCCGTGGATTAGCCACGCGGTTCAGTAGCGACCGTCGGATCAAGGCCAGTAATCCGAAAATAAATAACGCGTAATACGGCGTCGTTTCGACTGAGGGCTTTGCGGGTCCGGGTCTGGGCCGGGTTCTGACCCGAATGGGTCGAGTCGACCTGGCCCGGATAATATTCTTTTTTAAATAAAAAATCAGAAAATGATTTTAAAAAAATAAAAAAAAATCGAAAAATTTCAGAAAATCCTAAAAAAATGCTAGAAAATTCCAGAAAATTCCAAAAAAATGTGAAAAAATTGTGGGAAAATCCTAGACACTCCAGAAATCCCCAAAAATCGAGGATTGACCACAGACAACTGGTCAACCCTATTTTTGGGGTTTCTTATCTGTTCTTCCAAGACTCGACGACATTACCCTTTAGGGGTAAGTCGCCTCTGCTGTGCATGCTAGATAAGGCCGATAATGCCAAGGTGAGAGTTAGGGTCGATTAGACAATCAATTCTTAGGTTTGGATTTTCGAGTCCTGCCTCTTTTCTCAAAATGACGATTTTGCCCTTTAGTGGGAAAATCGTCTTGCTTGTCTCAATCGAGTTCTGAAAATTGCTTGAAGTTAGGGTTTGGGTCAAGTGGACGACCAACCCTAATATTTGAGATTTTCAGTTCTCATCTTTGTCCAAAATGACGACTTTACCCCTCCAAGGGTAAAATCACTTTTAAATACCAGAAAAATCTTGGAAATTCCAGAAAAATCGGAAATGGATTGGATTGATGGACAATCCTATTTCCCCTGTCTTTTGACTTCCCAATTCATCTGAAAATGACAAATTCTCCCTTTCGAGGTGAATTGTCCTCGAACTGTTCAAAATTACGATTCTGCCCCTCAGGGGCGAATCATGTCCAAATCACTCCTAAGCCTTGATTGATATTTCTCTAGGCTAATAGGGCCTCATTAGGGATGCCATGCTGATTTCATGTGTTTTATCCGCATGTACTGGATCCTCGATTTGCGCACTTATTTCTATTGATTGTGAGTGATAGGGTAGTATTTCCCATCTGCATAAACTCCTAGATTTAGGATCTGTACCCCATTCATCTGTATGAAATCCTAGGATCAGATAAACCATTCAGCTTAAGTACCGAAAGGGCGTCAACTCTGACAGTTGGCGTAACTAAGTCCCCGAACCCACTTCTCTGGTTTCCGCAGAATCGAATAGACCACTCCCAACTATTCGATAGGGTTTCCGATCGTACCCTCCGCAAAACGATTGGTGGCGACTCCTTGACATGTACACTCATCACATGTCACTAGACCACACTGAAGGTCGACCACGTACATCCAACAGTTGCGACTTGGGTAATGGACCTTGGGAGAGGCCCGCGTCCGATCAAGCCAGCGATCGGGCGGCCCATTAGCCCTCCGCCTCGAGAGGGTCGCGACAGTGGTAACAGAATGAGCAGGGCTGGTGGAAGAATTCGATGTTCATTCTACCACAAGGAAGGGCACAATAAGCTGGTTGTCGAGCTAAGAAGCATCACCAACAAGAACAACAACCAGAGACAACACAAGATAATTATGCAAGGATATTAGGCAACACAAGCAGCCTCGCAGTTCCAACTCCAGACCTAATTCAGTCCACAAGTGTACAGCAGAGGAAAAATATCCGGTAAGCTGTTTCTTATTGTATTTTTTTTATAGTAAATCTTTCATGCATTAACGTTATTCCTTTATATCTTTTTTGCAGTCAAAAGGAGACCAGCTGAAGACCCTCACGAAACCCATGCAGAGGCACCACAGGGCAACATTAGCAACCCCATAGTTCCAACTCTAGACCTAATTTAGTCCACAAGTGTACATCAGAGGAAGAAATATCGGGTAAGCTGTTTGTTATTGCCTTTGCTTTTGACAGTAAATACTTAATGCATTAACTTCATTGCTTTTTGTCTTTTTTGCAGGGCAGAAGGAGACTAGCTAAAGACGTTTCTCAAACTTGTGCACCACAACGTACATACGGCTCAATCGAAAAAAGGATAAGGGAACATGGCTATGGCTTGTTCACAGACTTGAATACCAGGATGACGATTTTGTATGTTAGTATCTTAAAGTGTTATACATTTAAGATATGTTATTTGATTGACAACTGTAGGTTATGTGATTGTAGCTTGGGAGAAATTCAGAGGTCTTGATATCCCAAGGCGGACCAACTCAAGATTCGACTGCACCAACAAAAACAAGCCAACAGGAGGTGATGAAGCAACCAATGGTTACTCGAGCACAAGCAAAAAAGAAAAAATCAATGTCACCTTCAAAGCAGAAGGCACAAAGGCCAGCTGAAAAACAAGCTACTGCCCCAACCTTAGTTCCATCTCAGTCCGCAAATATCACTGTACAACCTGCTGCCACAGTGCCAACATCTAGGACAGAGAGTTCAATAGAAGACAACACCAAAATGCCTGAACATCCAAGTCTAATGGCTCCTTCAAAAGATAAGACAGTGCAAAAGGAGACAACAATGCAGGGTGTGAATGTAGTTCCAGTTTGGAGGAATGCTAGGATCATGAATCAAGTGCATCCTTTGAAGAGAAAATAAGGAAGTAACAAGGTTGTTCAACTTGATTGATGGGAGGATCTGAAGGAGATTGTTGTCTATTGATGTGTCTTTTAGAATTTTGAAATTGTTAGAGTTGTGTTTGATGTTAATGATGTAACTTGGTTTGATAAATGTTGAGCAATGTGTTGTGATATTGTTGGATTTTGGCTTCATATACATCTGCAGCAATATTCGCTGCATTTTGGTTGTTTATGTGTTTCAGCAGCAATAGGAGTTGTGTAACTGCTGCATTTTTTGGTGTTGGTGTATGACTGTTGTCATTCTTTTTGTTGATGTAAGAACATGCAGCAAGTAACAAACGATTGTGTTATTAGTACAATTGGTTGCCATTCTTGCCTTATTGTATCAAGTATCTACTATTTGCTGATTGATGTTGAAACAACTGAAAAAATATATCTTTGATTGATCTATAAAAGTGAACCTAAGTGATCACTTTTCAAAAATTGAGGGACGTAAGTGGTCACTTATAAAAAAATATATATGAAACTTAAGTGGCCATTTTTTTAAAGTTGAGTAACCTAAGTGGACGATTTAACTACATCTTGGCACTCAAACGGTCATTCGTAAAGTTATTTTTTGTCAATCAAATCTTGCACACAATGTGCAAAAATTAGTACCTGAATATACAAAAAAGGATCTTCTGTGCTTTTATTGCACATGAATATTGCATTTGCATAGCATCATAGAAAATTTTCACAAGTGGCAACAACATGGCATAAAAAACATTTCATATGTCACGTTCATGTGCGACATTATCATACCATTTTTCCTCAACTACGGTAGACTTAGAAAAACCTTCTCTTTAATAGAGTTACATAGGCAGAACAAGCCAACCAACAATAACACCATAAGAATCACTCGATAAATATCTCTTTGATTTTTCATCCTTGAAAATTCCTTCTTCCAGTGGTTCAGCAAATATTGCAAACCCTTTATCTCTGCTTCCATTGAGTCGCCATCATCTAACTCATCTGTCAATACATGTCGACGTTGATCTCGTTCTTGTAGTAGCTCCAAGATAACCTCAGTTGCTCGGTTTGAAAATTTTGAGTCGACCCACCTACAAGAAAGTTGACAATAGTATAATGAGTTACCAAGACAATTTCGTTTATGCCTGTTGCATTAGCAGGGCAAACCACCATAACATATACCACAAAATGAGCAAAGTTTCCCTAAATCCAAAACATGTTCATGCCTAAAGTCATCAAAAAAATTGATAAGCATCATGAGTGGCCATATGCATAAAATCAAAAAACTCCATAAAATAACCACAATTGAAGTCTTCATTCCCGACTCTGTAGTAAATTGGCATATTTTTTTTTCTCTAGTAAAACAGAGTAATGAGCACCTAAAATAACCACAATTGAAGTCTTCTCTATAATTGGCACATCCATGGAACCTTCTCTCAGGATTATCTCTCGTCCAAGCCGTTCTTGTTGGACTTCGCAGCCCATAATAGCAAAAATATGGAGCTGCATCTTAGCTCTGCTCGTACACCCGGGAGTCACCTTCTCTACTTCTACTTCCCTTCGTGAATTTGACAATTTGATTTTGGGCAATTTGAAGATTTCTCTACGTTGAGTTTGGCTATGTAGGGTTAGAGTTCTTCAGATTTCTTTTGCGATAATTTTTGGGAAATTCGAAGATTTCCCCAATCTTGTTGAAAGAGGGATAGGGTTCAAGTGATTTGCCCCAAATTGTTGAAGCTTGATTGTATCGTTCAAAGCATACGACGTCGTTTTCATTATTATTAGCTAATTCACCTCTTCGATAATCCACGTGGGCTGGATTTACATTATTGTAATGCCACATAGGATTTTTCGATGATCCAAATCGCCGATGACACTCAAGTGATCCATATTTAAAAGTTGTGGTACTCAGGTGATCATAAAAAAAAATTGGCAACTCAAGTGATCTCTGTACAAAAGTTGTGGCACTTCCACTATTCTTACCCCTTCAAATGCTCAAAAAATCTTGCTCTAGTAAGCGTTCATAACGTGTTGTTCTCTAATTAACCTGCTTAGATTACGGCAATTGTAGCACATTTGATTTAACATGTTTATAGTAAGAGATATTTGCATGTGCTTCGATTAAAGAAATGCTCAGAATAAAGAGCTTATTCACCTGTTCGACTTTTCCGAAGTCTGTCTTATATCGAATTGAGCTCATACTTAGACAGTTCCTTTGGAAAAGCCCGGACCTGGGGGTTGGGGGAGCCAAGGTTTATTGGGTTGACATTTGTGTTTCCAAAGAAGAGGGTGGCTTGGGGATACGTAGGCTTGAGGTTTGAATAAGGCATCGACACTTAAACATAACTGGATTCTTTTCACCGACAAAGAGTCCTTGTGGTGTAAGTGGATCCATTCGACTTTCTTGAAAAAAATGAACTTTTGGATGGCTACCAAACCCACGTTTTGTTCATGTGCATGGAAGAAAATATTAGAACTCTGCAAGGATTTCTCTTCGCAATTCAGATGGAGGATTGGAAATGGCCATACAACGTCGTTCTAGTATGAATGGTGGCATGATAGAGGACCACTCTACAAGTTTTTCAGACATAGGGATATTTACTGGTCCAGATTCCCTCATGATGCCTCGGTGCGATCCTTCTTTGGTTCGATCGGGGCTTAGCAACTGTCGGAGGTACTTGACACTATTCTAGGATGGTCAGAGTCGGTTCCATCTTTCGTGGATGATAGGGAGGACAAACTCTTATGGCAAGCTCACTCTTCCGGCACCTTCTCGATCACATCAGCCTGGGGGCTAATTAGACCTAAAGGGCCAACCGTCCCGTGGCACTCCTTTGTGTGGGATCGGGCCATTACTCCTTGGCACGCATTCCTCATGTGGTTAGTTACTATCAACCGTATACCTACTCAGATTTTGTTGCTTCAACACCATAGATTGTCGATGGTACTTGTGCATTCTGTTGGAGGAGGCCAAATTCGGTGAACCACCTATTTTTTGGATGCTCGGTCACGGGTGGCCTGGCTCTTTTTTGGGTGTCCAAGTGCCACTTGACTTGGAGGAACCGTCCTTGGCAAGACCATATTGAATGGGCCATGAAGCACTTTAGTGGCCGATCCTTCTCACATTGCATTTTCGGGTTTTCTCTCGGGGCTCTTTACCACATTATTTGGACCATGAGAAACGACATTCTATTTCGAAACAAGTCTCTTTTTGTACCGGGTTTGATCAAATACCTCATCAAGGTGGTAAAGAATAAAGCTCTTAGCTTTGGTCGCATTGAAGGACAAAGTTGGGTTTCGGGTGAGTTGGAAGGAGGAAAATTTGGGGTGCTTGTTTCATGTTGATTTGGGGCAATAGATGCAGAAGCATGGGGTAGGCTTCCAAGAGATGGCATATGTTGGGATTGATCTGAGACTTGAGTAGCTGATGAAGATGTAGCACGGGTAGGAATGTTGCTCTGAAGGGGCGCTTGCGCAGGTGATCCAGTGGTTGGCAATAAGACTGAGAGAGAAACAATAGGTAGAAGAGGTGAATCTTGAGAGGATGACACGGCATTCTTAGAATTGAGAAGTGCTTTGTACGGGAATGTGTTTTCTTCAAACACAACATGACGTGAGATATAAAGACGATTATTTTGTGGATCAAAATATTTGTACGCACTTTGGGACAATGAATACCCTAAGAATATACATTGCCGAGAACAGGGCACAAGTTTATTTGTGTTGTATGGGCGTAACCACGGATAGCAAAGACAACCAAATGTGCGAAGTTTTTTTTTATAATTGGGAGTAATTTGAAAGAGTGTTTGAAATGGTGAGTGCATGTCTAAAACAGGTATTGGCAAATGATTAATTAAGTATGCAGCAGTTTGAAAAGAATATGACCAAAAGGAGGGTGGTAGGTTTGCTTTGTGTAATAATGCGAGTCCGGTTTCAACTATGTATCGGTGTTTTCTTTCTGTAGTTCCGTTGTGTTCAAGTGTGTGTGGCGGTGTAGTTAGATGGGAAATTCCATGTTTTGCAAGAAAATATTTCAAGTTTTGAAATTTTTCGCCACCATCAGAAAACAAGTTTCGAATGGAGAAAGAAAATTGTTTTTCAACCAATCTTTTGTACTATTCAAAAATTGGGGTAACGTCCGATTTTTTTCTTATAGGATAAAGCCAATGTATTTCGTATAGTGGTCAACAAATATAATAGAAGAACGAAAGCTATCAATTGAAGCAGTTGACACAGGACCCCAAACATCGGAATAAATAATATCAAGCGGAAAATGACTCACAAGAGTTGATACTCTAAACGGAAGTTTGTGACTCTTATTGCACTGACATGCATCACATGATAACTTAGAACCTACGATTGGCTCAGATGACGAATGAGTTGGAAAATTATTAAGAACATGACTTAGAATACGAAATGAAGGGTGACCCAGTCTATTGTGCAAAACCATTGGTTTAGTCCGATCACTAACAAAAGCCTTGAATTGTGGACGTGTACTTGTGAGAGGCATCCGATACACACCATCGCTAAGCCCTCCTCGAAGCAGCGTCTCCCCTGTACGAAGATCCTTCACCAAAAAATAATTGGCAAAAAAATCGATAGATGAGTGGTTATTGCGACAAAATTGTGAGACGGAAATTAGGTCTTTTGCACTATGGGGTGCATATAAAACATTGGACAATTTAAAAGTTTGGTTCGGATAGGATAAATGTGACATTCTGAAATCCGGCCCTTTTTCGAAGCATGATTTCATGAGACATCTTGTCAGTGCGTTTCAGTTAAACCTCGCTCAGAGTTGGCCACTCTTGAGAAGACTAACCGATGGGGAAAGGCTAAGTAGGACTTAAGTACGTGGACCAAAGAACTCGACCATGGATTGGTACCTTGACCATAAGGATTGCCGAGGGAATATTTTGAGCCAGGATAGGCCGGTCTAAGATTGGACTTGGAACGATTTGCTAGTGCTATACAATTGGATCACAGGTGATTCCGTTTGACCATCGTATAATTTGCAAATTAACCTAGACCGATTCCTGACGATCGCGTCCATTGGAACTAGCGATTGACCCACGCAATTACATGACAACCAAGGTCACCATGACTCGAATAACTCTTAAACGTGACATTAGTCACGGGTCGATACGCGTAACTCCCAAGAGCCGCCCGTTAGTTTGAGATACACTGGAATCGCCATTGACAGATTTTAGCCACGAATTGGACTTCGGAATTGGACGTCGGGTATTCGAGAATTCCAACGGGAATAAATTGGACGTCGCCTCATCAAGGACCATTAAGGTTAGGATTCGCCCAAAATCAATTGGAAAAAGGGAAATTCGGATTGACGAGTGAAATTGACCTTTTTCCCCTAAGTTAGTATCATTTCTCTTTGAATCAAATAAGGGTAAAATGGACATTTGCCTCCCCCATGCTTCGGCCGAAATTAGAGGGGTAGTATGGTCATTTGACCCTTAGATATTTGAGGATTACCCCATGAACCACTTTCTTACAAGTTGTCAATCAATTGCACTATTCATGGTCATTCACTCCCAACCACTCCACTTCATTTTGCCCTCCATTTCTTCCTTGTTTCATGTCACTCTATCTCTCCATCTCACCCCCATTGTTCGGCCGACCACTCCTCCCCCTCACTCTCTCATTTTCTCTCATTCTCTCTTCCTCTCAAGCTCTCACTCTCCCTTTTTCCTCTCGCACCGTCGACGCCACCTCCACCGCCGGCCTTTGGGCTAAGTTCGTGAGCTCCTCAAGCTCATTTTTCGTGGTAAGTCTCCCTAAGGCTAGATCCTATGCGTTGTTTGGTTAGTAAATGAGGTTAAGTTTGAGTTTTAGTAGATTATAATGGCTAAGAATGAGTTGGTTTCATGGATTAGAAACCGAGACCCTGCTGTCCAGAGTTGGCTGTGAACTTGCGGCCCTTGTCGGAGGATTTTTGCTTGCTCAACCCTTCGGTAAGTTATCCCTAACCCTCTATTAGGATGTTAGGTTACCAATAGATGTTTTGTGGTTGGATTGGTAGAGTTTAAGGGCTGTTTTTGTAAGAAAAACGTCAATGACCCGAGAGCCCGTGTAATCCCGTTTTCAGCGCGCGTCGAAAATGAAATGGGTCGTTCTAAGTCGTCCGGAGTCCAAATTGAGCTCCGTTTTCGCCCACACGACCGTAAGATAATGAAGAACGAGGTTATAAAGCTATATTTCTAAAAAAATTAAACAGATTTATGTGAGTTTTTCTGAGAGTAAGCCTGGTCATGGAAAGACCGAACCTGTCATGAAATGGATGAACCGCGCTTGGTCGTTTCTTGGATTAAAAATTGCGAAATTGAGTTTAAATGATGAAGTCCTATTCTGGTCATGAATTATCTTAGGGTCTTGAGCATGTGTTGAAGTCAATTTAACTTGATTTGAGCAAGTGAAATGGTTTAATAGACTAAACCGGAGTTGAATGGGAAGTGTGAAAAAAATCGAATGCTCATGGATGACCTATGATCGTGGCTATGTGCCTTGATGGTTAATTAATTGACTGTGTGATCTTGAGTGCAATTAGCCGTTGGAATGAGATGTATGAGTACTAAATCACATATTAACCTATTAAGGTTAAAGCATGACCCGAGAGCCGTTTTTACGGGGGGTCCTGGTAAACATATAATAGCCTGGGCATTACGACGAGGGCGTTTACCAAATGCAAGCATGACCCGAGAGCCGTTTTTACGGGGGGTCCTGGTAAACATATAATAGCCTGGGCGTTATGACGAGGGCGTTTACCAAATGCAAGCATGACTCGAGAGCCGTTTTTACGGGGGGTCCAGGCAGATGAATTTATTAGACCCGAGCGTTACGACGAGAGTCCTGCCTAATACAATGTGATTATTAAGCTATGTCCCGGGCGCTACGGCGAGGGCTGAATAGCTAGAATCGAGTTATTGATGGATTGCCTTATTTGAGTAGTTGATTGCTTAAATGCCTAAAGTACGAAGCTTAGCTTAAACTGTGAAATCGCATCTTGAATTGGGTTGAATGGAGTGTCTATTTGTTGTACTCCTATTTATTGTCTTAAGTGCCATGACTATACTTTCTATTAGAATTGTTTACTTTCAGGTGTTAGGAGGTACTAATGGCCTAGTTTAGGGTTAGGAATGACTTGTTGAGATTTATTCTCACCCCATTGTGGGACAACATTTTCAGGTCCCGAATGACGTGGTCCCTTGAATACTATGGACTGACTTTTGAAGATACCCCTTTGAAGTAGATGAACCGTTAACCTTACCTGACTATATTTCTTTTTAGTCTTAGGGAGCTACTTTCTTATTTTTGGGTTGTACACGCCTATATAGCTCTGTAGGGTTAAACTTCATCTATCGTTGTTTTATTAAAGGAAGTTGAATTTTGGGAGATGGCAAGTTGTAACCCTGTTATGTATTTGAGGCTTTTAAGGAATGTATGAAGTAAGTTTTAAATCTCTCTTTTTCATCCCGAGTCATTGTGTTCGGAAGGAAAATAATTGTAAATGAGATTGTTCGTCGCTTCCGCATGTCCTTTTGGTATTGCTCTTAAGTCGTTCGCCGTTGATCTTGGGAACTACTCAATGGAAACGGCTGTGGCGGGATGTTCGCGCGCTCGAAAGGACACGGGTCGTGCCAATAAACTAGTAGAACCAACGTGACTTATATGCAAACTTTTGCCATCACCGATGACGATCCCATCAGGGCCATCGTACTCTGAGTGAGCGGTGAGATTGTTGAGGTTGGTGGTGATGTGGTGTGATGCTCCTGAGTCTAGTAACCAGTTGTTTTCTTGGCGTGAAGCTGTTGCAGCATGAGCAATAGGCTCGCGGAAACTGTCTCGAATTCAAAAACAAGATTTGATCGAGTGTCCATATTGGTCGCAAAACTGACATGTCGAACGCAGCTCTCTGACGTCCCGATCAGAATACCTTCTACGAGGGGATCCACGATGCTGGCTAGATCGGGCATAATGTTGATGACGGTTGCTACGATTGTTAGACCAGCGGGAGTTGCTTCATGTACCACAGGTTCTATTTCTGTAGTGAGCCATGACTGGTGCTGCTTCAAGTCTGATTTCTTCAAGTTTCAGTTGAGTTTCATAGGCCACTAACTTGTCATGCATTTCTTCAAAGCTGATTGTGTTTTCACGAGCGCTAATCGCTGCTGCGATTTCTTTGTATTCGGTTCCAAGTTCACGAAGTGCATGAATGACTAAATCATCATCAGAGATAGGAGTGTTAATGATTGCTAATTCATCTACAAGGGCTTTAAGTTCCTGCAAAAAATCTAAAACAGAACGTGAGTTTTTGTGAGCAGTAGAGAGCTGATCCTTGAGATGCATAACTCTTGATCGGGATTTGTTTGCATATAAATTCATGAGCTTTGTCCAGGAAGCATATGACGAATTGTAAGAGGCAATGAGAGGAATCACGGCTTTAGATACGGATGCAAAAATTGCATGAAGCAAGAGCTGATCTTGGCGAATCTAGGTTGTTGCAACTGGATTTGGCACCATTTGATTTTCAGCTGAAATGGTGAGAAGCGGACAGATTGTAGTCCCGTCAACGAATCCCATTAAATCATAACCAATGAGCAACGTCTGAAATTGAGCGCGCCAAGAGGGATAATTGGCAATGGAGAGCTCAAATGGCAACTGGACTGCTGCCGAGATTGAAATTAGACCATTAGGTGCGGCTGTTTTGGAACCAGAATTTGGGATGGTTTCCATGGTTGGAGGATGCAGAAGGTTGCAAAAAAAATTCAGAATGGCTGGATCAAAAAGCTCTTATGAGCATAATGCTCTAATACCATATAACAAAAGGCTCAAATGTGAATGATTTTCATTGCTTTCATTTATAGATTGTACAATTTTATAAAGAGAAGAGAAAATACAATCTTTGGCAAAGCAGAAAATTAAGGCAATGCCAACTCATCTATAATTGCAAGAATCAAGGATTGCCAAAAATCAAGGAATACTAACTCATCTACAGTTGGCAAGCTAATCTAAAATTGAAAAAGATACGAAAAGATTTCATATCTTAACAAACAAAATGTAGTGAAGAACGTGTTTAGATTAAGATAACAATGATTACGGCACCAAGGGACAGGTCGGTGAGGCAGACGATGGGAAATGAGATGGAGTTGGGGGAGAGAGGAGGTTTCGATGCCCAAGGTGGAGAGTGTGAGGCAAGGGACTCAACGAAGTTGGACCTCCCAAATGCAAGATATGAAATGCCAATTTTATTCCCAAAAAAAGTATGGAGCTAAAAATTAGGAGTGTTAAGATGCACGTGTAAGTTGTGTTTGACAAGTCCCACATTAGATAATTAATGTGGTGTTGAACAGTTAATATATCCAAGTTTGTTAATAACTCATTGGCTTAAACTTTTGAGTAAATATGGGTTATTGACAGGCTCGGACTTGGGCTCCCTCTTGGCTATCTCCCCGGGCGAAAGTATCGAACTTCTACTGTGGGCCTATCTGTTCCGGTGTTTATGACTATCTCAAGAAAGAAATCTCATGATCGACGCATGTTTCGAGTGGAAATTGCTGTCGCGACCCATCCGGAAGCGGACGCGGCTAATGGATTACCGATCACGGGTCTTGGATCGGTGCGAGCCCTCCCAGGCCCATACCAAATCGCGGCGGGAGTATTTTTCAGGAGGATTCAACGATAAGAGTCGATCGCTTTCGACCTTAGTGTGGTCGTGGTGGCATGTGCAACTTGTGCATGCATTTGGAGTCGCCACCGGTCTTTCTTGGAGGGTAGACCGGAAACCTTACCGATCGATTGGGAGAGATCGATCAGTTCTACGGAACCAGAGATTTTGGGTTCGGGGACTTGGTTACGCTGGTGTCGTTACCAACGCCCTTTCGGTACCTAATGCGAGTGATTTTCCTAACTAGGATTTCATGCAGGCACAATTTTGGGTGAGGTAAGTCTGACTTTGCACATTAACCAGTTTAACATGCTCACGTAATCATAATAAATAAATAGTTGTCAATCACATAAATATCTATCCTACGTGGTGATCATGGAATTATGATTTAATGGGTCTCGAGACAATGAGACCACATATAATCATTTTAATATTTTAATAACGGAGAGCCGCTCTTCGCTTCTTCTTGGTTTCTTGAACTCTTCAAGAATTGGGCCCCAAAGAGCTCGCCGACTTAAAAGGCTCCTCCACGTAATCCTCGTAGCATTTACATCAACAATTGACTATGCTAAAAATAAAGATTACATGAAAAATAAAAGGAGTACGCAGCCTCCATTTAATAATTACAACCCCAAATATATAAATAATCATCATACATTCATATATACATCAATCACATTGATTAGGGATTTTTCCATGATCACCACCCTTTCACGTAAGTAATAAATTCACAATTTAAAACTTAGGAAGGCACAATAAAAATTCTACGTTGAATCATATTCAGAATTTTTACGTAAAATAAGATAGCCATAAATTTTCGATTCAAAATTGATTTAGTCTCAATTTTTGCTACGTTGATTAATTTATCATATAAAATAATCAATCTCCATTAGCCATGTAAGACGAACAATTCGTTAATACATATTGGCCATAGTATTGCAAAAATTGCAAAAAATCAATTAAATGCACGAAAACACCTAAGGATTGGCTCTGATACCACTGTTGGGATCCACGTAACACGTAGCGGAAATAAATAACAACCCACACATGTATCTCCAGAGGCGTACTCCGTGCATTTCAATCGAAAAAAATCACAAAGTCTCAAAGGGAGTAAATAGATTACCTCTCGTAGCGTGCTTGAACGGAGGTGTCGGTTCGATGTTCTTCGATCTCAGCCTCCACAAGTGTTAGGCATCTAGTTCGGACGCACCACCAATTGACGAACGGGGAGACGACTAATAACTCCACAACAATTGTGCTAGCAATATGCGGAATCAATATTCCGAACTTAGTATATTTTGCTCGCTCAAGATTATGAGAATATAGAGAGTGTTTGTGTTCTTCTCTCTAAGCTCTCAAAAATTTGCACACTCTACAAAATGTCTCTCCCCTTCAACCTCAAAACTCTTGCCATCCTTTTATAGCCAAAAATACCTTCCAATAAATTGTATTTAAAAATAGCACTAACAATTATAAATTCTATCTAAAAATAGCACTCACAAATAAATGACATTTAAAAATAGCACTAACAATAGCACTCACAATTTATAATACAAAAATGCTATTTAAAAATAGCACTAACAATAGCACTCACAATTTATAATACAAAAATTCTATTTAAAAATATCACTAACAATTATAAATTCTATCTAATAATAGCACTCACAAATAAATGACATTTAAAAATAGCACTAACAATAGCACTCACAATTTATAATACAAAAATGCTATTTAAAAATAGCACTAACAATAGCACTCACAATTTATAATACAAAAATTCTATTTAAAAATAGCACTAACAATTATAAATTCTATCTAATAATAGCACTCACAATTTATGATAAATAAATGCCATTTAAAAATAGCACTAACAATAGCACTCACAATTTATGATAAATAAATGTCATTTAAAAATAGCACTAACAATAGCACTCACAATTTATAATACAAAAAATGCTATTTAAAAATAGCACTCACAATACAAAAATGCTAAAAAAGGCACTAACAAAGGTGTTAAAAATAATAACCATTATTATTATTACAAGAGTTAAAGAGGTTACCAAACAATACAAATATGCATAACGTATAAATACGTATGATGTATAAATACGTAGAGCATACGTATACATCCGTGAAACCGAGGACTAATTGAAAGAAAAATGTGCAATTAAGCCCTTTTGGTAAAAATTGATTAAATTGGAGGGCAAATTGACCTAATTGCACTTTAAGACTTTAGAATCCAATGTCATAGCTTATAAAAAGTGAGAATTGAAAACTAAAAGACTCGAAAATGATTTTTTTTTAGGTTCGGTTCGGGTTTATGTTTGTGAAGGAACATAGTGACCCGAGCCGAATTTTTGAGATTTAAAGTGACACACTTGAAGAGGAAATTAAAACAAAATTATCGAATATTTTTGGGTATTTTTCTGACCACGAATGGTATTTTTCTGATTTTTTGGGTATTTTTATAATTAAATAAACTCGAAAAATATTAAAAATACCGAAAAATATTTTTTGTTCAAAATTGGTTCCTAAGGTTAAACCAAGGCTTCCAAAGTTGATTTTGTGATTTTATGACCTTTTTTGATATTTTTAATTAATTTTAAAGAATAAAAATCACAATAATAAATGGTAAAAAAAATCAGGTGTCAACAGCTGCCCCTCTTTGAAAGGAATCTCGTTAGAGGTTTCTCTCAAAGATAAGGTGGCACCTGATTCCTAACCGACTCAACTGGGAAAATAAGAGAAGAAATGTTATGACATCGGATCCTTAAGCCTATTGATAAAAGCTCAAATCAATCTCCGGTTTGCTCTAACAATTTGAACATGGGCCGGAGTGAGAGAGGCTTACCTGAAGCTCACCTGTCGGATGCTGCCGGTTGCGACGACTTTCAAGAAGATGCCTAGGACTCGTCATTCAGAATATCCCAGGGAGATTAAGCTCTGACCTGTATGGTAGGTCATACCATGATGGGATTCCTAACTTGTAGGAACCTAAGGAAGGCGCAACCCACGCTTTGGGATTTGCCAAGAATTTTGATCCGTATGGTGGATCAGACCTTTGTGTTGATCCTTACTGCGATATTTATCAATGAGTGGACCCTTATGCGGTTTCTACCATATGTGACCCTTCAGGCGGTTTCTACCATTAATGTGATCCCTCAGGCGGTTTCTACCTTGGTTTGACCATTCAGGCGGTTTCTACCTTGAGTTGACCCTTCAGGCGGTTTCTACCTTTGATTTGACCCTTCAGGCGGTTTCTACCTTGTGTTGACCCTTCAGGCGGTATCTACCATGTGTTGACCCTTCAGGCGGTATCTACCTTGTGTTGACCCTTCAAGCGGTATCTACCTTTGATTTTGACCATTCATGCGGTATTTACCTTTGATTTGACCCTTCAGGCGGTATCTACCATGAGTTGACCCTTCAGGCGGTTTCTACCTTGTGTTGACCCTTCAGGCGGTATCTACCATGTTTGAAAAGGGGTCTCATGACGAGGGTTCTCCACGTCCGATGAGACTGTTTGATATTTTGAAAATGGGTCCTGGGACGAGGGTTCTCCACGTCTGATAGGACTTTTTCTTTTAAAAGGATTTTTCTTCCCCTTTTTTTGAGACCCCGAAGTTTGTCGGGAATTCAGTTTTTTGAAGCAGTGAAAGATTTTATTTTGACAAAACTTCACTTGAGTCTGTTGAGGCGACATTCTGGGAGTTGGGTTCTCCAAGTATCCTGCATAAGTTTGAGCCTGAAAGATTTTTCTTCACCAAGAAAACGTTAGTAATCTTTGGGAAGACCACGGCTGTCCATTTTGACAAAACCGTATGATTTAAGTTTTAATCATGAAATGTGCATTTTGATGCTGGGGGTTATTCAAAGCATTCTTGCAACATGCAAATGTGATCACAAATCCCTTGCACGGAAAATCTGGATCAACAGTTTGAAAATTCCAAAAAGAGTTTGTTCAAAACATCAATTGGAATATTTCTCGACAATGAGGTCTTCTCACCTGTTTTGCGATCGTGTTTTTTTATAGGGGATACACTCGATTCCCTACTAACCCGTGCCTAGGTTTTAGGCTCATTCGCAGCGCATACATTTTGATCGGTCGGGAGGTCTTCCACGGGACCGTAATGTTGGGCTTGGATATTGGTCTTCAAGGGGGACTCACTTTTGAGTCAAGGTCATTGAATGAAAGTTTTCACCATCTGCTCCGGGTTTACAAGTCAAGAACCCTGCAAAATGAGAAAGAAATAGTCTTGCTCGTACTTCTTCGAGCTGAGCTGTATGTTAACCCAAGTGTCTTAGTCAGAGAAGACTGTTTCAGGGTTATGATGTTGGTAGGATTGGGGACCGAAAAAGGCTTGTTTTTGGCCCAGAATTCATGACGAGTTTGACATTGGTGATCATTGCTGATTTACCTCCTGTCTTTTCCTTTCTGCATCTTTAGTTTTTGAGGTGTACAACCGATTTTGAGGTGTGCACCAGCTCTTTAGAGAGCGTCCCTTGTTGCATTCAGAGACCGACTCTCTCCATGTCTTTGTTCTGTGCTTGGCAGCATTTGGGGAGCAGCTTTTTTTATTTGACTCCTTTAAGAATTTTTTTTTTTTTTTTTCATCCAAGTTTCACTGGGGATCAAGCAAACAGCTTTCATGAGCATCGGCCTTGCTTTTACCAGGCACTTTGCTTTTTCTCGATGCCGTGGATTTTTCTCATTCATTTTTGAAATCCCACTTTTTCTCATCTTCATAGGATCGCGTTAGACCTATGATCAAAGGTCTAACAAGGTTAAACATTAACTTAGGAATTCTTTTGCAAACCCTAAGTCTTGAACTTCTTCGTTTCTGAAGTGATGCTGCATCCGTCTTGGAATGTGCAATGATCACCAACGGGTTTATGAAATGATTCTGCAGGCTCAACTTGGCTATGCAAAAGATTCGGTGTGTGGGATAGAGAAATGAATGCTTCTCATCATCCTATGGCACTTGGATTACCATATAAACAACACACAAAGATTAATGTTAGTCCGAGCAAGAAAATTTTTAACCATTTTCTCCTGATGCTGCTGGACTCACCTCCATTTTGCCCCGATGTGGGGTGGTTCCTGACAGGGTTAAGAATGAAAACTGCCGTTCAAAGGGGTTATCAACGGTCACCTGTAGTGTTTGGGGGATATGAAACGAATGCCTCCGTCGTCCCAACCCATGTAATCGCTGCGAATGGTCCCTACTTCCGTAGGTCCAGATTCTGCTGTCTTATCCGCTCCATTTCTCTCTTAAGTGTGTATAGGACGTGTTTGGACTAGGCTTTGCCTCTCGTCTTTTGAGAAAACGTCCTTTTGAAAGTTTTGAACAACTTTTGATTGGAAAAATCTCTTTCGTTTTCTCCAAAAATTTTACCCGTCAATGGGATTTTATGATGCCCAATGCATGTTCAGATAACCTCATGTTTCAAAACATGAATGCCAATGAAGTTAGAATCCTATGTCTTTTCTAGACATCAGATTCTAAAAGCTTTTCTTTTCTTCTCTATTTTTTATTCAACATTTTCAATGGATTGGGGAAAGGGATACTTACCTGTCCCCCGCGGCTGGAGATCCCTGAAAATGCGGAAGAAACATGTTATTGTTCGTTCATGAATTTTTCAAAAAATTAGAACGATACATCTTACCCTCGGTCGTGTGCCCCTGCGAGTGCACACAGGTTGTCAAAATTTGTCCTCCTTGATGGTGAGTCCCTATCAAGGATAAATAGCAAGTGTTAACTCATATTCCCAAATTGAAGACAAATTGGGACAATACAACTTTACTCTTGGTTCTCATCCCGTTCTGACGTCGCGTATTGATATGAACCACGTCTATCAAATCCGCTTATCCATGCTTGGAATATTTGCAATATCAATGGTTCAGCTGCCCCCGGTTGGGCAACGTCTGTTTTGTTATTTGAACAGATGGCTCCTTGGGTGATTTATCCACGTTTAACACCTGAGAAGGGAAAGAAATGAGACATTACTTTGGTATTCGGTTGAAGATCGTTTAGGAACGATACATCGTTTTACCAAATGGGAGGCTTCGTGACCAAACGTATTTCGTGCTGAATGGGGGTAGATCCCATTATGCTCCGCGGGTGATAGTCATCGTTCATGGAATTTGCTCCACGGATTAAGTGATTAATCCATGGCCCTTGGCTCGAAGACGTTCAAAGGGTAATGTTGACACTCAGAGCGGTTAGTTTTCAGCGTTAATTACAATGTTCCCGCGGGAACTTTACAACGAAATCCGTAACACATTCATTCGATGTATTCACCTCTCACTCTCCTGAGCCTTCTAATGATTTAGCACACGAGCTTCGAACCAGATGTCCGGTCGCCGGTACCGGTCACGACTGCGAAGATGCACTTGTTCCAAAATGCTTGACCCATAGGCTGAGTTGCTCATTCAGGAGATCGTCCGACCGCTCGAGTCGTCCAAGTTGAGCATCCTTAATTGCTGGTGACGGACTTCTCCCATTTTCGGCATGAACAACCTGGTTTCTCGGTTTATGCGTGATCCACACGCCGAGTTGCTCACTGAGGGACTCGCTTGAAATTTCAAGCCATTGACGCCCAAGTCGGGCATCCTCAACCGTTGGCGATGGGTTTCTCACACTACTTTCGACATGAACAACCTCACTTCTCGAGTTGGTATTTTCATCGTTGTCCAGTAGGTTTGTACCCGATGCTGGATTCGCCGTAGGAATAACACTAACGATCGGTTGGTGCTCAAATTGGGGAGTCCATACCTGCTGAAATTGTTGTACACACTCTTGGGGAGTACCAGGGTAACTCAGGGAGGAATTCAGCCGATCGAACCAAGAATAAATGTTTTCAAGGAGATCGTCTGAACCATCGAGCGACTGACACTCAGGTTGAGTATTGTCGACTACTGGAGAAGGAATCTTTTTGCCATTTTCGTCATGGACCACCTGATTCTTCGAGCCGGATTCTCCGTAATCGTTTCGCAAGATTGTATGTGCATCTCCTGCCAGTGTTAGATCCGCTGTAGGACTAGTATTAACGGCCAGTCGGTGCTCAGACTGGGGAGTCCCGATTTGCTGAAATTGCGGTACATACTCCTGAGGAGTACTGGGATAACCCATGGGAGTACTCTGATTGATGCCTGAACAATCGACCGTGTAATTGTCAGTCCCATCGGTGTTAAGAGGTGATTGGATGCTTCCTGCTTCATGAGGATTGCGATCACAGCCATGCTCATCGTTTAAACTTGAACTGCCTCTCTCTTGGTCTAGCGCCACTCGTCCATCTCTCAGTAGTCTTTTGTAGCACCAAAGGTGGTTCCTGACTTTATTTCTATCCAATTCCGGCATGTTCATGATCTTGAGTATGCGCGATGGGCGAGCCAAACTGATCCCTAACTGTTGAACTGCATCAACAAATTTGCTATGAAGCTCCGAGGTCCAATAAAACCTTGTTTTCTTGCTAGCCGAAGTAGGGTTGGCAACTCGGCGGCTACTCTTCGTGGAATCTGGTCGTGTTGAACCGCCTATATCTTGGTCTAGCGACGCTCGTCCATCTCTCAGTAGTTTCTTGTAGCGCCAAAGGTGATTCTTGACCATATTTTTAGTCAGTCCCGGCACGTTCATGATTTCGAGTATGCGCAATGGGCAAGCAAAACTGATCCCCAACTGTTGAACTGCATCAACAAATTTGCTATGAAACTCCGGGGTCCAACGAAATCTTATTTTCTTGCTAGCCGAAGTGGTGTCAGCAACTTGGCGGTTACTCTTCTCGGAATCTGGTCGTGTTGGAGGTTGCTCTGGAGGGGATTTAGTGGTCTCAGATCGGCTGGTCATGATGGTGAGTTCATCATCGAGCGGACCCGACTTGTCATGACGCATGTTCCCTTCCACAATGGGCGTCGACTTTGACCTTATAGCACTAGTTTCCTCTTGTAGATCCTCGGCGGTACCCGCCTGTTCCGAAAGATGTTGCGAAGGGCATTGCAACAAATGAGCATTATAAACCCCCAGATCTGGCTCTTCAGTGAATACTCCGTCCGTGGGAACAGGGTTACCGCACTCCAGGCAAATAGCGATGCTTAGAGCTTTTTTGTACTGAGTGTTTTTTATTCGAAGCTTTTCATTTTCCTCCCTTACAACCGCTAACTCGTGCCGATCGCGTTGCTGCTTCAGCCGGGTTCGTTTGTTTTCAAACCAGCACTTGACCTTCCGAGGCTCCCACCCTATCTCCTGGCCCATTTTGATTTTCTGTTCCATGTCCGGATAGGGGTATTCCCTGAAAAACAATTCGAGTTTATGGACTTGACCTGAAGTGTTGCGTTTGAGATATTCCCCTTTCTGACGCTGATAACCGTCGCGGGTACTGTTCTCGTTAACCAAGCCGCGGGTTTCATCATTAGAAGGATCGGTCTCCATGGCCCTCGTGTCAGGTTCGGTCCTGAGATCTTCAAACTCTTCCAGCAGCTCAAGCTCGGAGACCTCCAAGTCTGGCGCTTCCAGTAAATGACAGAATCCCTTGAACATTTTGACCGGGATATCACTGTTTGATTTTCCGTTAACTCAGCTTTCTTTGTTCCTCCTTGGATCTTCACTTTCTCTGCAAATTCTGAGAGGTTAAAGGAGCCGGATCACCGTTCTTCGATCAAAGGTGATGGCTACCCGACGAGCGCTCTTCTCAATGTTTCGAGATTCCCACTTCGTCCTTTTGTGATGGCTACTTGACGAGCGTTTTTCTCAAGGCTTCGTAATTCCCACTTTGTCCTTTTTTGCTCTTTTCTACGTGAACGGAGCCTGAAGATCTCTTGCGTTGATTTCGCTTTGTCGAGCACTACGCTTGTCCCCCTGGCCCAGTCTCTAGAGTAACAAGCCTGCCCACCTTTCGGCGCCATTATGTTTCGTAAAACCCGAGATCACAGGACGGTGGTGGATTCGTGACTCATCGGGGATGCATTAACGAAACCCGCTTGGCTCTACTGCACATAAAATATTATTACCACTTCTCCCTGTACTCGAGCATTTATAAGGTGATAGATTGATGTCAAGAAGATTAACACTTTAGCCTTATCAGACTCAGCCTCTCAAACACTCTTCACATTCTCACTCTCTTCTCCGTCATTCCATCGCATATGGATTCCTCCTCTATGCCTGTTGCCTTACCTGAAGCTTCGACCCAATGGGAGAGATTTTACCACCTCTTGGGTAGGGGTTATGGCTACATAAACAATCATCCTGAAGCTGAGGTTGAAGTTCGTACTCTGATTCCGGCCCTGGATACTGCGTGTATTGAAGGTACGAAACTGCAAAGGGAGTTTGTGATCTTCCCAACTCTCTTTAACAATTTCATGCAGGCTTACGAAGTTGCTAGCCGGGAGGTCACTTTGGCTGGTATCGTGCGAGCCCGTTATCAGGACCGAACTGAGTCCCTGATGTTGGCCATGCTGACGGCCGATAACCATAAAAGGGCTGTTGAATACGCCCACGCCCAGGTTTCGATGCTGGTCCGTGAAAGGGACAACTTGGTGGAGCGTCTGGCTCTTTTTGACACCGCCTTTGAGCAAGACCAGCACAACTTCGTGCTGAGGTTCCAGTGTGCCTGGTTGGAGGAAAGGCTTGAAGACCTGAGCATGGATATAGCTCGCGGGAGGGTGCTGGCTCATGACTTAGAGCTTGAGTTCGAGTACTATGACACCAAGGTGAACGAACTTAAGGAGAAATGTCGTCTCCTTTTCTTCAAGCTTGTAGACCTCGATTCCCGGAGTGTGGGTTGTAAGCAAGGCATGGATAGCATGGAGAGTCAGTTAAGCTTTTTTGTGATGCTTGTCAGAACTCATTTTGGGTTTACTGCTCCCCCTCAGTGATCCACTTGTAAACTTTCCTGCTGAATGAAATAAATGCGAGTTTGTTTATATATGCTCTTTCATTCTGCATTGTTGACTAGCCAAGAAAGGTTTTTGCTTTCGGATCTACGCGACTCCTTTTTCGCCTGTGTCAACAGATTGACTACGCATCATTCTCACAGCCCGACGCTTTATATTTGATTGACCTGAATGCCTCGTGAGAAATAGATTTGTAGTTGCTCGAAACTTAAAGATTGCCCCTGATTTTGCGGTCATTGCGTTTGGGGCCGCTAGTAATCTTTCACTTTCGAGCTCGATCACATTCTGCTAGTAACTCATGCTATCAATTCTGCCTTCACGCGTCGGGGCTGATTTTACCTTGAACTTAATAACAAGGAATTACCGTATACACACGAGATGACGTTTGCGAAAAACATTATGCAGAATCAACTCTAGCTATTGAAGAAACAAACGCATGCACCGATGAGAACTTTACAATAGGAGATACATCCTTCTCGCGTACATCCCCTTCTTTCTTGGGGCATGTCCAATGACTAACCAGTCTAGCCTCAGCTTAGGTGTGCCATTACCAAGTGCAGATCATGGTTGCCAACCTTTAATAGCTTCCAACTGATCGAACCAGGTATCAAGTCCTTCATCGAAGAAATCACCCGACCCCTCGAACGATTGATGTGTAGGTTGAGCTGCATCGCCCGACGGGTTCTTCGAACTGGAACCTCCATCTTTGTCTGGGATTATAAGAGGAGATTTGATCGATTGACTACCACAAGCATCTCCCACTTGGGGATTAGGGAAATAAGAGTGCTCCAAGCTTTCTCCCATTAGATCATCTGAAGCCATATGCTCTGATTGGGCAAACCCTTGAGCACTGGGCGTGGTGGGCTGATCTGCGATAGGATGAACACTGACTAGCTGCTGCTCGGACGGAGAAGTGCTTACTCGTTGCACTTGTGATGCGTGTTCTTGAGGAATATTGAAATGACTCGCGAGGATATCCTGATCAAATCCCCAATAGTCGTCCAGATTCGACCGGGCCTCATTTGTCATAAGGGTGCTGGGTTCGCAGCCGAGTCTATTGCTCGGATTCAGTTCTGCATAACGCTGTCCTAACGCCCTTCTGTAGCAACCAAGGTGATTCGCGACTAATTGCTTGGTAAGTCCTGGTACGTTCATGACCCTAAGTATGCTTGTCGGACCTATGAAGTCGAGTCCTATCTGTCGAACTGCGTCCAAGAACTTGAGATGAAGCTCCGGGGGCCAAGTGAATTTCTTCTTCTCGTCGTCCAGAGTGGCGTAGATAGCCTGCCGACTAACCTCTAACTCCTCTTGAACCGTATCTGATCTTACCGGAAGCTGTTGTGGAGGAGATTCATGGGCTTCGATGAGGTGACTCCGATCATAACGACACGTATCTTCTTCCTCCGAAGACACTGGTATAATTTCTGTAGGATCGATCTGCTCATGCGCGCCATTAGCAGGATCTGATTGTACCGGAGATGGCTCAAGGGAGTAGGGGGATAAATGAGCACCTTCCATCTTCGTAGAAGGCTTACTGGGGAACAATTTACTGAGGGTGGTAGGGCCACCGCAGTCAGGGCAGGTAATAGTACTGAGAATTTTCTCATACCACATGTTTTCCATTTGAAGGTTTTGGTTCTGCTCTTTTAGGGCCGTGATCTCCTTACGCCTGTGTTGGACACCTAGTCTGAAACGTCTATTCTGAAACCAAAAATGGATTCTCATAGGATTCATTCCCAGCTTCTGGCCCAATTCAATCTTTTGTTCCTCGTTTGGGCAAGGGCATTCATCGAAGAAAGCTTCAAGCTCCTGGATTTCTTTCCGAGCGTAGCGCTGGCGACTTTTTCTTTTCCGGGGTTGAGCGTTGTGGCCACTGCCGTCGTCACCACTGCGATCTTGATGTTCGTCACCGGCGATGTTGAGTTCCATGGCTTCGATGTCGAATCTGATTCTAGAGAATTTGAGGTCTTTCAACGAACTCGTCACTCGGGGTTCTCTGTTCTCTTTTGTATACTCGCTCTTTCGATTTGTTGCCTCCTTTTCCTCGAAAGCTAGGTCTGTTCAGCGTTCTGTTTTTGAAACGACGGAACTGTTTACCTCCTGCTCAGCTTTCCGACACGAAGGGGTAACCAAATCCTTCCGCGGCTTCTTCGATAGTAGCGCTCGCCTTTCACTTTTCCTCGATAGTCATGCCTGTTCAGCACTGTCTTCTCTTTTTAAGTGGGAGAGCTGTTCACTCGCCGCCCAGCTTTATGCGTGATGGAACAACACAATCCTTTCGCGGCTTCTTCGATAGTTGCGCTCGCCTTTCACTTTTCCTCAATAGTCATGCCTGTTCAGCACTGTCTTCTCTTTTTAAGTGGCAGAGCTGTTCACTCGCCGCCCAGCTTCATGCGTGATGGAACAACACAATCCTTTCGCGGCTTCTTCGATAGTTGCGCTCGCCTCCCTCCCAGCTTTAATAATGGCGAGACCGAATTTGTCAGGCCTGAAATTGCGGATCAGGACATGTCTGATGATTCACGGGAGGAGCAGCCCTCGCTTTACATTAATTAACCCGGCTCCACAAGCATTATTGCTGCAACTTTTCTCCACTCTCGAGACGCTATAAAATGCGGAGTTGGTGTTTGGGAGATTAACGCTCTCATATAATTTGCTTCCATCCTCTAATCGCTCCACTACACACATCTCCGTCGAAAATGGCTTCTTCCCAAGTTCACACTTTCTCAGCCGAAGCTTTGACTCGATGGAAAGAGTTCTATAACCTCTTGGGTCGAGGCTACGCTCACATAGCCGATCATCCCGAAACCGAGGATGAGATCAGAGTCATGTTCGGGGACCTGGACATCACCTCCCTCGAGGGTGCCGCGTTGGGGAGGGAATACAATATTTTTCCAACGCTCTTTACGAACTCCTTGGAGGTCTACCGCGCTGCTCATCGGGGAGTTACCGTGGCTCGTGTCTTGCGAGCCCGTTATGAGGATCAGTCCGACCGCCTAGCGTTGGCTGACTACCTGGCCGATAGTCACAAAAAGGCTGTTGAGTTCGCCAAAGAGCGGGTTTCGACATTGCTACGCGAGAGGAGGAATCTGGTGGAGGACTTAGCTCTATCTCTGGCTACCTATGAGCGCGATCGACGTAATGCCCTGCTAAGGAATCGGAGCGAGTGGCTGGAAGAAAGGCTCAACGGCATAAACGAGGATATAACTCGTGAGAATGGACTTGTTCGGGACTTGGAAGCAGTCGCCGAAGATCACGAGACTCAGGTTGTTGCAGTCAATGATGAACGCAAACGCCTCCACCTCAGGCTTGCGGACCATGATACGCGGAGTGGTGCGTATAAACAAAGCATCCATAACCTTGAGGGCCAGCTGGGCTCCTTTGTGTCGTTGATTAGGGCTCACTTCTGCTTTACTTTTCCACCCCAATGAATTGTATGATCTGGTTTGGGCAAGAATGAATGAAAGCCCCTGTGTTTGTTTTAGCTTTTATATGATCCATTTCTTCGAGCATCCGGACATCTTAGACTTGGATGAGCCGATCCACAATAAGTCGAGTAGATGTGTTCTGATTTTCTAACTCACTCATGGTCAGATGAAAGAATAGCCTCAGACTTATCCAAGAAAAGATTTCTTTATGCTACTTGTTTTTCACCTGCAAATGAAAAGACCGAGTCAAAAGGAATAATCTGAAAAAGAAAGCATAGACCCCTTTCAATCTTATGCTTGCTCGTAATTAATAATGACAAGAACTTTTACAAGGGTTTTAATCTTGTGCGAAAAGTTTTTATCAATATTCCTCGAAAGAAAGCATACTATTGAAAGGAATGTAATTCACGATAATTGCTTTTGACCAATATTCAGAAGAGCGAATTAGTCAAAAATGCAAGGCATAACGACGTGTTTTTAAATTTAATTGAAGATACGGCATCCAAATCAAGGCCGTTTTGTTAAGAACGAGAGCAATTTGGACATCTATCTCGTCATTAAATTCGAAATAACGTCAATACTCTTGATCAATTATCGTGGATTACTTAGTGACGTATGACATGCATGGACCAATTCAAGTGTATAATTCCTTCTAGCGAAATTGGGGTTGGATTACCCTGTACGACCAAAAAGGTAGTGTAAGATTTTCAACTTTAGTTTCCTCTAAAGGAATTATAAACTTGACTTGGGAGTATTCGGATGATTAGAGAAAATGCCACTATCACATTCCCATGACCCGTCAAAAGAAATACAACCGAGTTCCATCTGAATGTATACACCAATAGATCTCTAATACAATCACTCTAAGGGGTGAGATAGAGAAAGCCTCGATAAAAATAAACCCTATACAAAAGGACTAGTAATGGAAAATGAAACCAAGGAATGTGATCCTAACGTTTAAGGATGCCCCAAGTTCGATCTGTGACTTCCGGATCACTTGCCCCAACTCGTCATCTTCATTGGACGATATCTCAATAATGTCCATAGTAGGCTCCTTTGTTGCTCACTCGGTGTTCGCCATGGGATATCATCCTCCTCGTCTTCTATCAAGGACGTTTGGGAAAAACACATGCATCTATCCTTGAAATGGCATTTAATCTAATCACCAGAATGCAATGAATGAAATGCCTATATTTATATGAACTGTAATAGTTTTGAGGGATAGAGAGTCTTACCAACCCAACTCGTCGACTTATGTGCGATTTTAGGTGTACCAACCGCCCAAAGACATGCGCATGAGACAAGTGATGGTGAACTTCTAAAAATCAGAGGGTTTGGCACCTAAGGTTAAGGTTCCCACCTCGAGTTCTAGAAAGAGCCGATTCCATTGCACAACTATCGTTGCATTGGGACTCAATCCATAGTTCGAAGCGAGCGGAATTGAGAAGTGGATTACCCCGTGTTTTTCCTCACGGAGATTCCATTTTCAATTCCTTCTATTGTGTTCCTAAAGGCGGCGCCTGGGGTTTTAGGCGCGGTTGTGTGTGTCCATGTGTCGTGATCATCACAATGCAAGTCATGCACAACAATTTATCAATCAGCACTTCAAATCATCCACACAACATACATTCCTACGCCACACCTGCGTAAAATAAAGTTAATCACAGACTACACCCCTTATTACTCCAATCTGCAAAAACATATAACACCTATCGTGAGCGGACTTACCTCACCTTCAAGAGCGCCTGTAGGGTTAGAAAAATCACTCAATTTTTATTACGGCCTAAGTCCACTTGAGGTCTAGAACCATAGTTTCTAGAACAAGTCCCCAGCGGAGTCGCCAGCTGTCGCGACCCATCCGGAAGCGGACGCGGCTAATGGATTACCGATCACGGGTCTTGGATCGGTGCGAGCCCTCCCAGGCCCATACCAAATCGCGGCGGGAGTATTTTTCAGGAGGATTCAACGATAAGAGTCGATCGCTTTCGACCTTAGTGTGGTCGTGGTGGCATGTGCAACTTGTGCATGCATTTGGAGTCGCCACCAGGTCTTTCTTGGAGGGTAGACCGGAAACCTTACCGATCGATTGGGAGAGATCGATCAGTTCTACGGAACCAGAGATTTTGGGTTCGGGGACTTGGTTACGCTGGTGTCGTTACCAACGCCCTTTCGGTACCTAATGCGAGTGATTTTCCTAACTAGGATTTCATGCAGGCACAATTTTGGGTGAGGTAAGTCTGACTTTGCACATTAACCAGTTTAACATGCTCACGTAATCATAATAAATAAATAGATGTCAATCACATAAATATCTATCCTACGTGGTGATCATGGAATTATGATTTAATGGGTCTCGAGCCAATGAGACCACATATAATCATTTTAATATTTTAATAACGGAGAGCCGCTCTTCGCTTCTTCTTGGTTTCTTGAACTCTTCAAGAATTGGGCCCCAAAGAGCTCGCCGACTTAAAAGGCTCCTCCACGTAATCCTCGTAGCATTTACATCAACAATTGACTATGCTAAAAATAAAGATTACATGAAAAATAAAAGGAGTACGCAGCCTCCATTTAATAATTACAACCCCAAATATATAAATAATCATCATACATTCATATATACATCAATCACATTGATTAGGGATTTTTCCATGATCACCACCCTTTCACGTAAGTAATAAATTCACAATTTAAAACTTAGGAAGGCACAATAAAAATTCTACGTTGAATCATATTCAGAATTTTTACGTAAAATAAGATAGCCATAAATTTTCGATTCAAAATTGATTTAGTCTCAATTTTTGCTACGTTGATTAATTTATCATATAAAATAATCAATCTCCAATAGCCATGTAAGACGAACAATTCGTTAATACATATTGGCCATAGTATTGCAAAAATTGCAAAAAATCAATTAAATGCACGAAAACACCTAAGGATTGGCTCTGATACCACTGTTGGGATCCACGTAACACGTAGCGGAAATAAATAACAACCCACACATGTATCTCCAGAGGCGTACTTCGTGCATTTCAATCGAAAAAAATCACAAAGTCTCAAAGGGAGTAAATAGATTACCTCTCGTAGCGTGCTTGAACGGAGGTGTCGGTTCGATGTTCTTCGATCTCAGCCTCCACAAGTGTTAGGCATCTAGTTCGGACGCACCACCAATTGACGAACGGGGAGACGACTAATAACTCCACAACAATTGTGCTAGCAATATGCGGAATCAATATTCCGAACTTAGTATATTTTGCTCGCTCAAGATTATGAGAATATAGAGAGTGTTTGTGTTCTTCTCTCTAAGCTCTCAAAAATTTGCACACTCTACAAAATGTCTCTCCCCTTCAACCTCAAAACTCTTGCCATCCTTTTATAGCCAAAAATACCTTCCAATAAATTATATTTAAAAATAGCACTAACAATTATAAATTCTATCTAAAAATAGCACTCACAAATAAATGACATTTAAAAATAGCACTAACAATAGCACTCACAATTTATAATACAAAAATGCTATTTAAAAATAGCACTAACAATAGCACTCACAATTTATAATACAAAAATTCTATTTAAAAATATCACTAACAATTATAAATTCTATCTAATAATAGCACTCACAAATAAATGACATTTAAAAATAGCACTAACAATAGCACTCACAATTTATAATACAAAAATGCTATTTAAAAATAGCACTAACAATAGCACTCACAATTTATAATACAAAAATTCTATTTAAAAATAGCACTAACAATTATAAATTCTATCTAATAATAGCACTCACAATTTATGATAAATAAATGCCATTTAAAAATAGCACTAACAATAGCACTCACAATTTATGATAAATAAATGTCATTTAAAAATAGCACTAACAATAGCACTCACAATTTATAATACAAAAAATGCTATTTAAAAATAGCACTCACAATACAAAAATGCTAAAAAAGGCACTAACAAAGGTGTTAAAAATAATAACCATTATTATTATTACAAGAGTTAAAGAGGTTACCAAACAATATAAATATGCATAACGTATAAATACGTATGATGTATAAATACGTAGAGCATACGTATACATCCGTGAAACCGGGGACTAATTGAAAGAAAAATGTGCAATTAAGCCCTTTTGGTAAAAATTGATTAAATTGGAGGGCAAATTGACCTAATTGCACTTTAAGACTTTAGAATCCAATGTCATAGCTTATAAAAAGTGAGAATTGAAAACTAAAAGACTCGAAAATGATTTTTTTTTAGGTTCGGTTCGGGTTTATGTTTGTGAAGGAACATAGTGACCCGAGCCGAATTTTTGAGATTTAAAGTGACACACTTGAAGAGGAAATTAAAACAAAATTATCGAATATTTTTGGGTATTTTTCTGACCACGAATGGTATTTTTCTGATTTTTTGGGTATTTTTATAATTAAATAAACTCGAAAAATATTAAAAATATCGAAAAATATTTTTTGTTCAAAATTGGTTCCTAAGGTTAAACCAAGGCTTCCAAAGTTGATTTTGTGATTTTATGACCTTTTTTGATATTTTTAATTAATTTTAAAGAATAAAAATCACAATAATAAATGGTAAAAAAAATCAGGTGTCAACAATTGCCCTCACGGTTGGTCTGGCGAAAAGTGACCATGGACAATTGGTCGGATAACTCGAGTCTCAGCAAAAAAAAGACCATGGACAGTTGGTCATAGAGACCATGGGTAATGCAATCTCATGTTAGCAATTGATGTTGGTTGGTTGCAGTGCATAGTTGCGGGTGCACTGTAATGATTTGGAAATTTGAGTTAAGATAAGTTGGTGCGGAAGGATACTTGGATTAAGGGGGAGCAAACCTGGAGCTCACACGTGAGAAGGATATTATTAGGATGTACATGTGAGTTATGTTAGAGAAGTCATACATTGAAGAATTAATGTGGTGTTGAGCAGTTAATACATCTAAGTTGGCCCATAATTCATTAGTTTAAGCTTTTGAGTAAATGTGGGTCCAACTAAATAGGGTTTTTTCCCAAACAAGGTGTAAAAAAAAAAGTATTTACCAAAACGGATGTCTTTTTTTTTTTTACCAAACCGGTGGCCGCTCGACAGTCTTAATGCCGAGCGGCCCGCCGGTCGGCAATCACACTATACTGTCAAGCGGGCACCTACGCCCTTTTTTTATATTTTTTTCCTCCCGCTCGGCCATCTAACTGCTGAGCGAGAGCAACTTTACTTACGTTTCGCTCATGGAGCATAAGAATGATGGATGAAGTGGAGGTGTGCGTGTGATATTGTTTGTAATTGTGTAGTGCCACTGAGCAAAAAAAATTTCTAGGATAGCACTAAGGCCAGCGCTTCTTATGACACGGAATATTCAGTCATCAGGCACCGACTCATGGCTTTTTTTCCAAACCATACCATGGTTTGATACCAGAAATTAGCGATAAAATTTCTTCGTTGCTAGTTTTGTCGCAAATAAGCGACGCAATCAAATTTCGTCGCAAATGTCGTTGCAAATTCTTCGCGGATTTAGCCACGAAGAATTTGCAACGACATTTACGACAAAAATTGATTTCGTCGCTTATTTGGAACAAAACTAGCGATGAAGAAATTTTATCGCTAATTTCCGACAAAATAAACAATGCTTGGTCACGACGAATTTTATCATTGCAAAATTGTCTCGTGCCGGGTTGCAAAATCCATCGACAATATTTTAAAATTAACAAAATTTCGTCGCTTAAAAAAATGCTTGGTCGCAACGAATTTTGTCACAAAAACTCTGGCAATGCGAACAATTTTGTGACGAAAAAACCCTCGTGGCTAAAAAGGCGTCGTAAATGTAACGATGACAAATATTAAATTTCGTCGCAGATTTGCGACGAATGTAAATTCATCGCAGATTTGCGACAAAAGTAGATTCATTACATTTCGTCGCAGATTGTGACAATAATCGTATTCGTCGCAGATTTGCACCTCGTCACAAATTTACGACACTATTTCTCGTAGCAGAATTATCGTCGTAAATCTGCGATGAATATGTTGTCGTCGCAAATATGCGACAAAAAATTCGTCGTCGCAAATCTGCGACGAATATATTGTCAGCGCAAATCTGCGACGAAAATATATTTGTAGCAAATTTTATCGCTTATTTCTGGTATCAAACCAAAACTTTTTGTGCCAGAATTTCGAGAAAATCCCTAAAAAGAAGAGTGAAAATTCACAAGCTTAGATTACAGAAGAAACCACAACAAAAGCACAAAAACAGAGGGAATGAGATTACGAACTGGCCATTTTGGAGTGAATCAGAGAGAACTATCTTGAAAAAATGGGGACCTTCGGACGCAAAAACTCTGCTTCCCATCGTCTTGAGCTCAGGGACCGTGATCGCGTCGGATTCAAAGAAAAGTTTGTACAGATTACGGAGGGCTGTTTGCAACGAAGACCATGTTGAGTCCATCTGATTTCCGTTATTTTCCAAGAAAGATGAGGGCAACATCGGTCATTCCCTCATTGATTTGATTGCCCCTCTCTTAATCATTGTCGGTAAATGTCTCTCTTGCAATTTCAGCTGAGGCGCCTTGTCGTGACTTTGAATGAATAAAAATGTATGTCATCTGCTACTCCTGAAACTCTCGTTTTAGGCATTAAACGTCACGTCCTGCACACACAATTCCTTGTGTACATCATATTGAAACCTGTGATGTCCAAATAGGCAAGAATTCAGAAGAATTTCATGTGCAGGTGTGCGCTTTCGTTATAGCCCTACCAAGTATGTTACAAGGTTCTAGTTCTGATTGAATAAGCCTTCAGGTACTTGGATGGCAAGCCGAAAATTTGGAATCCGGGTCATAAAATTGTCTTTAAGGAGATTGGGTACGCTTGCCACTTGAAGATGGTTCTCCGTGTCTCCCACACGATGAAGTAGAATATGCAATGTGACTTGGATTTTGTTTAAGCTATTTCACTTACTTTAGGAGGTGAGTGTGAAAAAAAAGGGGATGAACAGCGCCGCTCGCACTTTAACTACCGAGCGTCACTGTTCCGTCCCCGGCGAAACCGGCTCGGCAGTAAGACTGCGGAGCCGGCCCTGCTTTGGTAAAAAAAAAAATTAATCCTGTTTTGGTAAATATTTGTATTTTTTTGGCATGGTTTGGAAAAAAGCCCACCGACTCAGCATTTTTGGCCATTTAGTTTCAGAACCCTTACATATGCAATCTAACATTTCAAAATTCGTTTGAAAAGTCCATTATGCCAAAGAGCACTGAACTTGGAGTGCAGCGTTTCTTCTTGGACTTGACGATTTCCCCGGCGTAGGGTCACCCTACCAGGGTGTCCTGCAAAATATTCTGCAAATTCCAAAACCCTAATCACTTTCTAGAAGTAAATGAGCATGTATGATAAGTTTATATAGGATGTTATGGTAAGTCCTATGTCAAAGATACGAGCGTTCATAGTCTATCCGATTGATCTGAAACTTTCTTTTGCACTTGGAAGAACATATGGAGTACATTGAGCGATGAGAGACACTTGATGGAGAAAACGATCGTTATGGAAAAGTGTACTCGGACACAAAGATCATTCGATAATCATCTACATCCCACAAATTCTAATGGTGGGATATTTATTAAAAAAAACAATTGGATGTTCAATTTAAAATAAGAAGCATCATCCGCAAATACAATTTCTAATGGTGCCGTCTTCATGCATGACCTCCTGTTCCGCAAGAGGTTGTCTCCGTGCTTCGCGGGGTCTAGTGTGTACCGGTGGAAATGAGGAGCTGGCCGAGCAGGACGTGCTGATGAAGAAAGCATATCAGGTTGGAATATGCCATATCCTGGAGGAGGGTCTGGATAAATTTGAGAGTAATCTGGTTCATATTCTCCATGAGTGCTAGCCGGAGTATGCGTAGGTGGAAATTGGGTGTACCCTGCATAAGCGGTTCCCTCGCCATACGATCCAGCAAATTGGGTGTACCTTGCATCAAAATGCTGGCTGAACTCCGGAATGAAGTCGGGGGCCATATCCGCCGTATGATATTCCATCGAGTAGAGGACGACATTATCAGGTTGATGACCTCAAGGAGTCCTCCAAGTCGCCTGATCAGTCTGAGTGGGGTCATCCTCATCGTCCGACCCAATGGGTGCCGCAGTAGTTGTCGGTTGGGGTGGTGGCATCATTGTCAGGCGCCTATTCACTTTCAAAGCGTTTAGCATTGCCTTAGCTATCGACTCTACTGCCGCCCAAGCCTGAGGAGTATGCCCGATTGAATTGTTCGATGCCATCAGCCTAGTATTGATATGAAAATTAGAAAAAGTTATAATATACCAATCAATTAAGAATTAAATTGGAAGTGTTTGCACGAACCGTTGAACCCAAGGCGGCTCCCGAAATAGAAATCCACTTCCGTGTGTGTCGACGGAACCACTCCATATATGATGAATGGAAGTGGAGTTGTTCCGCTTGTTGTAGACTCGGGGCTATACGATTGGCACGTTCCTCCCACTTTTCGATCGACCGTCTGTGCTTAATCGCCCAGTTCGTCCTGGGTGGCGTGTTATCAAGACAATGAAAGACAGTATGATTTACGAGCTTTATAGGTATTGGCTTATCCAAGCCAAACTGTCGAAGTACACGGTCGGGATAGTGCCACTCAACTATCCAGTGACAGATGAGAGGAACCTTCGATCTCCAACAATGTTGTCCATACAGGCAATAATCCGGCACATCATCTTGAAATTCTTGGTAGGGCTCCCAATCAATCTGTTACCATAATGAATTATATCAAATTAAACGAAAAACTAACTTTAAAAGTAACAGTATATTCAACGTACATCTTCGGCTTCCATTCGATCAAATTGTAAGTGTATGTGTTGCACAATATGCATCGGGATGTCAGTTGTACATCGGATCCGGCCCCAGCTACATAAACAAAACACATTATAATTTAATGTATGATTTGCACTGGAAAGATTTAACGATGCACGAAAAGAAAAATGCTATATATCACATACCAACTACCGTAAGGTGCGTCTAGCAATAGACCATCGTAAGAAAGTGTAGGGGAGATACATTTGAAGCGCTCTCACGCCCATATCTGAAGTACATGTACGGCACCGCCCATTTGCTTTACATTCCATCGGGTTGCACGGTAAAACTCACGATACAACCATGCCAGTGCCCCTGAACCCCAACTGTACGCCGTAGGCGCTTCGATGTTGGACAACAGTGGGAGAAACAACAAACTTACCTGAGCACCAGATTTGTCCATGAAAATAGATCCTCCAAGCAGGCGTAGGACGAATGCCCTAGCATGATATACTACAGTGTCGTCATCGATATTTTCAGGAAGAAGATGAAAGGTTTGGGACAACCAGGCTAAAGTAATTCGTGTGCCTCGCAAGTTGTTTGGGCGAGCACCAACCAAATTGTCGTAGACAGCGGCCCAGTCCCAATCAGTATGGCCAGTTACTGCAAGGCCATCGATGGGCAGCCCGGTGATCAATGCAATATCTTGTAGGGTGATCGTGCATCCACCTTGCGACATATGGAAGGTATGGATCTCGGGCCTCCACCGCTCGACCAATGTAGTAATCAAATGCCAGTCAAGCTGTACAAATCCCATCTTGTAGACTTCGTAAAATTCGGAATCTTGCAGATAAGGAACTATACATGAATGAACTTCGCCTACATGCAGTGCCGCTCGCTGGCATCTAAGGGTCATATACTGATCCATCTGTGAAATGTAATATAAACAGTTAGTGAAAATGTTCAATTTTTTGCTTAGTAATTACATATCAACCGTTCTGACCAAATAAAAAAAAATTACATATCAACCATTGAATTCGTCATTTACCTTGCCATCCCATAAGTGTTGTGATCTATGCTCGGCCTGCTCAGTCAGTAGTGAATCATCCTCAGGTCCCGACTGAATGTAAGTGTTTTGTGCCATATCAATTCAATTGTAAGGCAAAAGAAATTTTTGTGAATTGAATGAGTAATCGAAATAGAGACCGTTAAGGAAGTGAGGGAAAGAGTTAGAGAAGACATGATGGTGGAGAGTCTTTCGACTCTACTTAAAAAAGAAGAGCCGAAGGGCTCTCGAGGAAGGCTCTTCTGATGTAGCTAGCAATATCTCCTAGAGGGGGGTGAATAGGAGATTCTGAACACAATTGAAATTTCTTGCAGAATAAATAAAGTTCAGTGTACGATTAGGAACAAAAGCAGTATAACATTGTGCAGAAAATCTAAACACAAAGGTAAGAGTTTAGAGAAGAGGATAATGCACACGATATTTATAGTGGTTCGGCTTAGATCAAGCCTACTTCCACTCTCCCACGATGACAGCCGATTGGCTGGATTTCACTATGAAGAATCGAGATAATTACAATCACTCAAGTGTTTTGTTTCCCTCTCACACAGATTTTCACAGTGAAGGATTTTGAGTACACAGAATACTCTCTTAGATGAAACTCAAATTATGCTTGCACTTTGGATTGTTGTTCGCATGTCTCCCTTTTTCTAGTCAAACATTATTCTTCTTTTATACTCCCCTGCCTCCGAACTAGCCGTTGGAATCCAGCCAAGGGATCGCTCTTCAATCCTTGATTGGACGTCATCAATCGTGATTGAACGAGACTGTATCTTCAGAAGATATGTAGACCGTTGGGTAAGACATTGAACCCTTCTGATTCAGTCGCCCATACAACTGAATCTCCAGCTTCCATAAGTGTGATATGTTTGAGTTGATTCTCGAGGATATATTCCTTAGAAGATGATATCCTATTATAGAAAGTCCCTTAATTGATTAGAGGGGATATCAGGATAATTGAATATCACTTGCCTTGATCGGAAACATGCCATACGTGGGTCTTCGTGTTTTGTAAAATGCATAAACTGATCTTTCTTCAAATTCGTCTAAGAGAGATTTGATCAGTTGGCACGGAATGGTAATACGGAGATTTGATGTGATCCATCGTCACTGTTTGGATCGTCATGAGCACTTCCATCTGACCCTCGGACAGAAGCGCTTCATCTGATCCTTCATCAGAAGCGCTTTCATCTGATCCTTCATCAGAAGCACTTCCATCTGACCCTTCATTAGAAGTACTTCCATCAGACCCTTCATCAGAAGCACTTCCATCTGACCCTTAGTCAGAAGTACTTCCATCTGACCCTTCGTCAGTGCGACAGAATTGAAATCACTCAACCTGCTGCTTACACATTCTTCCTGCATCACATTTCATTAAACAATATCTTTTGAAGGTTTTGTCAGAATCAAAATATAGGAGAATTTCCACAACAATCTCCCTTTTTGATGGTGACAAAACTTCTCCAGTTGCAAATTTAAAAGTGAATTTAACCAGTGATAAAAAAAAATGAGTAGCCATCACATTTGCTCCTGCAGGTAATCATCATTAGAAATCCTGTAATGAAAGTGTTCTTATAGGAGAGCATGATCAGAGTGAGATTATCCTGCAATAATCCTGCATGAAACTAAACTTCTTAGAAGATTGTCCTACAAAACAGTAGGTTAGGCCTTCTCCTCCTTTCCTCTAAATTGAAATATAATTAGAGATAATCTATTGAGACTGCATAAAAGTAATTTCAACTTCTCCCCCTTTTTGTCAACATCATAAAGAAATATGTAAAAAAATGAAGTAATGACGCGTTCTGGAAAATGAAAAAGGGAAAAGGTAGGTGAGTTTTTAAGAAGAGGGATGATCTTTAGGTTCAACATCAGCCTCCCCTCGGGAAGGTCCTGCAACGCTTTTTCCCATCATCTGAGCATTGTCTCTTACATCTTGAGAAGAGGGCTGGTGTGAAGCTGTTCTGTCCGTTCTGACCAGTGCGTATGTAGGCAGGTTGGCTATCTCATCACAAAACATTCTCCCATAGAGATCAATGGACTTTTCCAACTTAGTCACCTGACTAGTCAAACCCTGCAGCTTCCTATCTGTCGTCTGTTCAAAAGCCTGCATTTGCTGATCAAATTTTGTTTCCATGGCAGCCATCGTCTGAAGAAGAGTATTTTGGAGATTTTCAAAAAGCACTTGAAGTTCCACTGGTGGTCTTGAAGGTGCAGGTTCGTGAGTCTCCCCCTCAATTTGTGCCTTGGTGAAAGCTTGAGAGGCTTTGACTTCAGTGAGAAAAACATCTGATGTAACAGGCACAGGCTCTTTCTCCCCCTGATTTATAGCTCGTTTCCCTTTTTTGTTTGAGCTTGGCACGGAGACTATTTCCTCATCAATGTCCATTGGAATGGACTTTGCACTGGATAGCTGATCTTCTCGTGCAAATGCTGAAGCTAGACTTGCAGCATCTTTATGAAGTGTTCCTTTGGTGGAAGAGACAGAGTAAGCTCCAATGTCATCTTGTTCTTCCTCCTGTTCTTTTGACCCCAACGTTGCTAGAACTTGTGCTAGCAGTTGTTCATGATCACAGTTGACATTTGTGATGTTATACTCTGTGTCATCTTCAATTCGTGCAACTTGCTCCTCATCCCACATTGTAAGGAATTCTTCATCAGTCAAATCACAGGGATACACAACTTTTTCTTGTGGTTGTATTCCTGTTTCATCTCATTCTTCCTCATTTCCTTCAGCATTTTGATTTTCGGACTGACCATCTGCATCTGATCCACCTGGAGATTGAGTGGCTTCAGAATCATATTCCCCTGTTTCTTCCTTACTTGCTTCTGAGTCCTTATCATTAGGACTGTCTGATTGTTGTCCCTTAACAGCCTTGACTTTTCTCTTCTTTGGAGATTTCTGCTTGGACTCTTCCTCGAAGTCCACAATGACTGATTCATTGTTCTTTGTTCTCCATCCAGCAGGGGTCATCTTGTACCCCACCTTTGTTACCATAGTCTCTCCAGCAGTCATTAGAGGAATTTCTTGCTCGACAAAGGCACCTGGGCCATCAATCTTGAAATAATTGAATATTTTGAAGATCAATACGGAATAGGAAGTTGACCCTTTGGCTTGAGAGCTGATCTGTACATATGCAATAGTACAGTATGAGCAAAAGAAATCCTCTGTCCTGTCAAGATTCCCCATAACAGCTTTTCCTCGTACTTTGATATATCTGTCTTTGATGCTGCCTTGGGTCTGAGACATTCGATGATCACCTTGTGCATCATGATATGTTTCAAGGGAAAGTTCGTGTATGCAATATGTGACTTTGATTCCCTTGAGAAACTCGATTTGCCAGTCAGGAAGTAGAAAGCTTCAGTTGCAGTGACATCTAAGGGTGTGAAATCTCCCTTTTTGGTTCCCATGATTGAAGCCAATTCATCAACAGTCAGAAAATACTGCTTTCTTTTGACTGTGAAAGCCAGAGAGTTGAAGTTGACAAACTGAAGATTTGAATAGAAGTAAGCTACCAAATCAAGAAAAGTGTATCCTCTCCTAGTTATAAACTGATATATCTTCATCTTTTCTAGATGCTTCCTCAGATAGATGCCATTGATGTCAAAGTACTTTAACTCAAATACCCTTTGAGGTATAATACCTCTCTATTTCATTGCTTCAAACCTTTCTTTGTGAGCCTGATTCTGGAACAATGGATCAGGAAAGCTTTTATCCAAATTAAAGCCTATATTTTTCACAAAGTCATTGAACAGAATGTCATCATCATCTTCCACCTTTGCCTTCGTACCGCCAGGTCTAATTGGGGATCGTCTTCATTTCGAACTTGTCTCTGCCACTTTCTCATTTCCTTTTCTAGAGACAGATGCAGGTTTTTCTACAGCAAGTGGTGATGTATCTAGTAATATCTCCTTGAGAGGGGGTGAATAGGAGATTCTGAACACAATTTAAATTTCTTGCGGAATGAATAAAGTTCAGTGTACGATTAGGAACAAAAACAGTATAACGGTGTGGAGAAAATCTAAACACAAAGATAAGAGTTTAGAGAAGAGAAATTTGCACACAATACTTATAGTGGTTCGGCTTAGATTAAGCTTACGTCCACTCTCCCATGATGACAGCCGATCGGCTGGATTTCACTATGAAGAATCAAGAAGATTACAATCACTCAAGTGTTTTGTTTCCTTCTCACACAGATTTTCACAGTGAAGGATTTTGAATACTCAAAATACTCTCTCAGATGAAACTCAAGTTATTCTTGCACTTTGGATTGATGTTCACTCTCTTACTCTCTGGTCGAACATTATTCTTCTTTTATACTCCACTGCCTTCGAACTAGCCGTTGGATTCCAGCCAAGGGATCGCTCTTCAATCCTTAATTAGACGTCATCAATCGTGATTGAACGCAACTGTATCTTCAGAAGATATGTAGACCGTTGGGTGAGATATTGAACCCTTCCGATTCAGTCGCCCATACAACTGAATCTCCAGCTTCCATAAGTGTGATAAGTTTGAGTTGATTCCCGAGGATATTTTCCTTAGAATATGATATCCTATTATAGAAAGTCCCTTGATTGACAAGAGGGGATATCAGGATAATTGAATATCACTTTCCTTGATCGGAAACCTGCCATACGTGGGTCTTCGTGTTTTGTAAAATGCAGGAACTGATCTTTCTTCAGATTCGTCTATGAGAAGTTTGATCAGTTGGCATGGAATGGTAATACGGAGATTTGATGTGATCCATCCGTCACTGTTTGGATCGTCAAGAGCACTTCCATCTGACTCTACGTCAGAAGCACTTCCATCTGACCCTACGTCAGAAGCACTTCCATCTGACCCTTCGTCAGAGGCACTTCCATCTGACCCTTCGTCAGTGCGACAGAATTGGAAACACTTAATCTGCTGCTTACACATTCTTCCTGCACTTCCATCTGACCCTTCGTCAGTGCGACAGAATTGGAAACACTTAATCTGCTGCTTACACATTCTTCCTGCATCACATTACATTAGACAATATCTTTTGAAGGTTTTGTCAGAATCAAAATATAGGAGTATTTCCACAACAATCTCCCCCTTTTTGATGGTGACAAAAACTTCTCCAGTTTCAAATTTAAAGGAAAATTAAACCAGTGATAATGTAATAAAAGTGAGTAGCCATCATATTTGCTCCTGCAGGTAATCATCATTAGAGTGAAATATAATGAAAGTGTGCTCATAGGAGAGCATGATCATAGTAAGATTATCCTGCAATAATCCTGCACGAATTGTCCTGCAAAACGGTAGGTTAGGTTTTCTCCTCCTTTCCTCTAAATTGAGATATGATATGATTAGAGAAACATGGTTAGAGATAATCTATGTAGACTGCATAAAAATAATCTCAACTTCTCCCCCTTTTTTGTCAACATCGAAAAAGTTCTTGAAATGATAATGCGTTTATGAAGAGGAAAAGAAAAAAATTTTAAGAAGAGGGATGATCTTCAGGCTCAACATCAGTCTCCTCTCGAGAAGGTCCTGCAAAACTACTTCTCAGCATCTGAGCATGGTCTCTGACAGCTTGAGGAGAGGGCATGTGTGAAGCTGTTCTGTCCGTTCTGACCAGTATGTATGTAGGCAGGTTGGCTATCTCATCACGAAACGTTTTCCCATAGACATCAATGGATTTTTCTAGCCTAGTCACCTGACTAGTCAGACCCTGCAGCTGCCTATCTGTCTTCTGTTCAAAAGCCTGCAGTTGCTGAAGAAATCTTGTTTCCATTGTAGCCATTGTCTGAATGACAGTATTTTGAAGATTGTCAAAATGCGCTTGAAGGTCCATATGTTGGTTTGGAGGTGTAGGTTCTGAAGTCTCCCTCTCAGTTTGAGCCTTAGTGAAGGCTTGAGAAGCTAGGACTTCAGTGAGAAAGACATCTGATGTGACAGGCTTAGGCTCTTTCTCCCCGTGAAGTATAGCTCTTTTTCCTTTTTCCTTTGATGGTGGCACGGAGACTATTTCTTCATCAATGTCCATTGGAATGGACTGTGCACTGGACAATTGATCTTCTTGTGCTATTGCTGAGGCCAGACTTGTAGCACCTTTCTGAATAGTGTGTCTGGTGGAGGAGATAGAGTAGGCGTCAAAGTCATCTTGTTCGTTCTCCTGTGCTTGTGATGCCAATGTTACTAGAACTTGAGCTAGCAATTCCTCATGATCACAGTTGACGATTTGGATGTCATACTCTGTGTCATCTGCAAATCGTGCAGCTTGCTCCTCATTCCACATTGTAAGGAATTCTGCCTCAGTCAGATCACAGGGATACACAACTTTTTCTTGTTGTTGTAGTCCTGTGTCATCTACTTCTTTTTCGACTCCTTCAGCATTCTGATTTTCGGACTGATCAGCTGCATCTGATCCTTCTCGAGATGGGGTAGCCTCAGAATCATATTCACCTGTTTCTTCCTCACTTGCGTTTGAGTCCGTACCAGCAGGACTTTCTGTTTGTTGACCCTTAACTGCCATGACTTTTCTCTTCTTGGGAGATCTCTGCCGTGACTCTTCCTCAAAGTCTACAATGACTGGTTCATTGTTCTTCGTTCTCCATCCAGCAGGAGTCATCTTGAATCCCATCTTAGTTACCATAGTCTCTCCAGCAGTCATTAAAGGAATTTCTTGCTCGACAAAGGCACCTAGGCTATCAATCTTGAAATGATTGATTATTTTGAAGATCAACGCCGCATAAGGAAGTTGTCCCTTTGGCTTGAGAGCTGATCTGTACATATGCAGTAGAACAGTGTGAGCAAAAGAAATCTTTTGTCCTGTCAAGATTCCCCATAACAGCTTTGCCTCGTACTTTGAGATATCTGTCTTTGATGCTGCCTTGGGTCTGAGACATTCAATGATCACTTTGTGCATCATGATATGTTTCAGGGGAAAGTCTGTGTAGGCAATGTGTGACTTTGATTCCCTTGAGAAACTCGATTTGCCAGTCAGGAAGCAGAAAGCTTCACTTGCAGTGATATCTAAGGGTTTGAAATCTCCCTTTCTTGTTCCCATGATTGAAGCCAATTCATCAACAGTTAGAAAATACTGCTTTCTTTTGATTGTGAAAGCCAGAGAGTTGAAGTTGACAAACTGAAGATTTGAATAGAAGTAAGCTACCATATCAGGAAAAGTGTAGCCTCTCCTAGTTATAAACTGATATAGCTTCATCTTTTCTAGATGCTTCCTCAGATTGATCCCATTGCTGTCAAAGTACTTTAACTCAAATACCCTTTGAGGTATAACACCTCTCTGTTTCATCGCTTCAAACCGTTCTTTGTGAGCCTGATTCTGGAACAATGGATCAGTAAAGCTTTTATCCAAATTAAAGCCTATATTTTTCACAAATTCATTGAACATAATGTCATCATCATCTTCCACTTTCGCCTTTGTACCGCCAGGTCTAATTAGGGATCGTCTCCGTTTCGAACTTGTCTCTGCCACTTTCTCCTTTCCTTTGCTAGAGACAGACGTAGGTTTTTCTACAGCAAGTGGTTCAACGATTTTTCCAGGCAGACTAAGAAACTCCAAAAGATCGCTCTCACTATCAAAGTGATGAGTTTTCAGCAGTTTTCTAAGTTCGTTTCCAAAATCTACAGCGTCCTTGATTCTATCATACATTGGCTTAATAGAATGGGCCATAGATTCCTTTATTTCAAAAGCAGATAGAGATAGACCTTTTGTCAGGCGGAGTGCTTCTCGTTGTTCGTTGATTTGGGTATCTGTGAGTTCCGCGCTGCTTGCAGTTGATGCGGAGAACTTTCTCTTGGTCTGAGGCGTCTTCTTCGAGTCAGAGATTGGTTTTGGAGCCATTGATGCGTAGAAAGTTTGAAACTTCGAGTGAAAGAGTGTTGCTTTGAGGAGGAAATCGAGAGCGAGAGGTTTTCAACACGGTTTTAGGGTTTTGATTTGAGAGAATTTTGAAAGTAAGAGAACAGAGGTGACGGTTCAGCATTTTTTATAAAAGAGGCGGTTATTTTTGGAAACACAAAAGAGAATTTTGATTTGTCGCGACCCGTCCGAAAATCGGACGCGGCTAATGGATTACCGATCGCGGGCTTTGGATCGGCGCGGGCCCTCCCAGGCCCATACCAAATCGCGGCGGGAGTATCTTTATTGGGATTCGACGATAAGAGTCGATCGCTTTCGACCTTAGTGTGGTCGTGGTGGCATGTGCAACTTGTGCATGCATTTGGAGTCGCCACCGGTCTTTCTTGGAGGGTAGACCGGAAACCTTACTGACCGATTGGGAGAGATCGATCAGTTCTGCGGAACCAGAGACTTTGAGTTCGGGGACTTGGTTACGTCGGTGTCATTACCAACGCCCTTTCGGTACCTAACGTGAGTGATTTTCCTAACTAAGAGTTCATGCAGGCGCAATTTTGGGTGAGATAGGTTTGATTCAGGGTTTCATGCAGATTGGAAGACTATTCCTATCAATCACAATCAATTTAAATGAAAGCGCAAGTCACGTGCATAAATAAATCATGTCAATGCACATCAATTTCAATCATTGGCCTCCTAGTATAGCCATAAGGGCTTAGGGAAGATGTGATTTAGGGCTAGGGGTAAAATGGGAAGATTCGGGGACAATTAGCCCGAAGGGCAAAATTGTCATTTTTGGAAGGTTTGGATACCTAATTACCCAAAATATTCCATGGCCAGTTGATTGTGGCCATTTCCCATTTTTGAGAATTTTTTTGGAATTTCTTGATTTTTCTTCAATTTTTGGAAGACGATTCGCCCGAAGGGCGAAATCGTCATTTTAAAGAAGGTTCGGGGTTCAGAACACCCGGGATGAGACTTGGCCAGTTGTTTGTGGCCATTTCCTATTTTTTTGGGATTTCCCTGGATTTTTAGAATTTTTTTGGAAGACGGTTTGCCGGAAGGGCAAAACCGTCATTTCTGAAAAGACCGGGGGTCAAAAGACCCGAAACGGGTCGTGGCCAGTTGAATATTACCATTTCCTATTTTCTGGAATTTTTTAGAATTTTTCTGAATTTTCCGAATTTTTTGAATTTTTTATGATTTTTCATTTTTTATTGATTTTTTGATTATTTTATTATTTTTTTGAATTTTTTTAAAATATTTAAAAAATATTTTCCGGGCCGGGTCAAACCCGGCCCACGCCTCTCGGGCGCCCGGCCCGACCCTAGGGGTCGAAACCGGCCTAAAACGACGCCGTTTTATATTTCTAAACATTTTTCCATTTTTTAACAATTTTTTTGATTTTTTATCTATTTTATTTAATTATCCGCAAATTCCCCGGATCCGACGGTTCTCATCGCGCCACGTGGCCTCATCCTGTGCATCCGATCTTCCACTAGATCGGACGTCCCTCAGTGAGCCACGTGGCTCAATAATAGCCGTCGGATCAAAAATTAATTTATTTTCTTTTTTAGAAAAACCTACAAATCGGACGCTCTAGAACGTGCCACGTGGCCTCCTCTGGTGCGTCCGATCTTGTACAAGATCGGATGTCCCTCAGTGAGCCACGTGGCACATCCTCGTCCGCCGGATCGATTATTCGAAAATCATTTATTTAATTTTCCAAAAATCCAGGATCGCGACACGTGTCGCGATCGTGGCCGTCCGTTTGTTTTATTTGAAAATAAGCGGACCGGACCCCACCCGGCTGACGTGGCTGCCTACGTGGCACGCCACGTCGGCCGTTGACAGGCCGGAGGGTCGCCGGAGAAGACGATGAACAGTGAAAAATCCGGCGGGAATAGTAAAAATTCCGGCGAGGTCGCCGGAAAATTGCGAAACGGGCCCGAAACTTGGTATTTTTCGCCCGTTCTTGCGGCATTCGACTCCTTAGACACTCAACATCAATATAAGACCAAAACATGGCAAGAAACACGTCGGGAACCGCCCCAAAAATCCGGCGACCGAACCGGCTCCGGCGAAGAATTCACAGAAAATTTTTATTTGTTTAAACTCGATTTCTTTCATTCACATGGCATCCAATGGTGGTTTAGAAGCTTACTTGGGGTTCCTTGATGGTCGGCGGCCGCCGGAAATCCCTCGTCGAGCTCCCGTCCGAACCATGGCCGGCGAAGCTCCGGCCCTCGGTTTTTGTCGAGTTTTAATGCAAAACGAAGGTCAACACGAGGTTAGGAATAACTCTAGTGTAGTTTAAAGATTAGAACCGCACAAATAGAGCTCGGGTCGAGCTCGACCGAGAGTCAAAACGTTCGGGACTCCATCGGGCATTTCATCAAACACATGGTGTGCGCAGAGAAAAATGGAGGTCGGGGAAGATACCGACCTACCCGGAGATTGCCGACGACCGCCGAAGCTCCGATGGGGTTCCGTGGTGTGCGGGGAAGCCTTGCCACCTTCCGGCTTCGTCCTTACTCGCACGAAAAAAATCCTCCCTCTCCCATGGCCGAGCTCGGTTTTAACCGAGAATCTCGCCGATTTTCGTGGCCAACCGGCGCGCCTCGACACGTCCGCCACCTCTGCCCGATGTTGCCATGTCCCCCCACGCCTGTCACCTTTTTTTTTCTTCAATAATCGCGCGCCCACGCCGCCCCCATCTTCCTCTGTTTTCTGCCCACGTTCTGCACATTCTGTGCATTTGCAGACCCGGGTCGGGTCGGGCGGGTCGGACCGGCCCGGTTCGGCCAAATCGCCCAAATCGCCAAATTGACCCCCCAAATGACCTCTTTTCATGAAATTGATGGCAAAATTGGATTCCTTGACATGTTTTCCATCAAATATAGGTATTTTCGTGAATCAATTTATTGAAATTCTGTGAAAACCCCAAATTGTCCCTAGGATCCGAAATTTAATTTCGCCAAATCGAAGGCCTAAACGATCGAATTAGCCAAAATTGAGCCCACCAATGGATTCAGCATGATGAAAACTGTTGGGTAGAGGTGTTTAATTTTAATGGGTGTGCCCGTGTGAAATTTAATTTCACAAATTGTAAAACCGGGGACTAAATTGAAAGATTTTTATGCAATTAAGCCATTTTGGTTAAAATTGATCAAATTGGAGGGCAAATTGACCCAATTGCATTTCAGTACTTTAGAGTCCAATGTCATAGCTTATAAAAACCGAGAATTGAAAATTAAAAGACTCGAAAAGGATTTTTTAGGCCCGGTTCGGGATTAGGTTTGTGAAGGAACCCCATGAACCGATGGTATTTCTGAATATTTTTGTGTAATTTTCTGACCACGGATGGTATTTTTTTCTGATTTTTTGGGTATTTTAATAATTAAATAAATTCCAAAAAATATTAAAAAATTCAAAAAATATTTTTTGTTCAAAATTGGTTCCTAAGGCTAGGCTAAGGCTCCCAAAGTTGATTTTGCAATTTTTTGACCTTTTTTGCTATTTTTAATTAATTTTAGAAATAAAAACTAAAATAAAAGATGGTCAAAAATCAGGTGTCAACATGATTTAAAAAGGAATTCTTAAAAAAAGAATATTCACGGTCAATCAGATATTAAGCAATATATATTCATATGAGTAACTTACCTAAAAGATAACTTTTAGAGATAACTGACCTTTTGATTTAAGAAAAGTGTGAATTTTCTCTTACGCGCCTTTTTGGCGTCCCTTCTGATGCTCCTTCTGACGCTCCTTCTGATTCTCCTTCTGATGCTCCTTCTGATGCTCCTTCTGACTCTTCTTCTAATTCTCCTTCTGACTCTCCTTCTGACTCTCCTTCTGACGCTCCTTCTGACTCTCCTTCTGACGTTCCTTCTGACTCTCCTTCTGACGTATCATGTTCTAAGGTATACTTAAGAAGGAAGGTTAATAATAGATAATTCATTTCTAATAAAATTGAAACTCTGTTTATCAAGTGGTTTAGTAAAAATATATGCAAGTTGATTTTTCGTGTCAATGTATGAAATGTTAACATCATGGTTTTGAACATGATCACGTATGAAGTGATGCTTGATCTCAATATGCTTTGTTCTTGAGTGAAGTACATGATTCTTTGTGAGATTTATGGCACTTGTGTTGTCACATAGGATTTCCACAGTTGATTCCTCAACACCATAATCCTTGAGCTGCTGTTTTAGCCAAAGTATTTGAGTGCAGCAGCTTCCAAGAGATACGTATTCTGCTTCAGCTGTACTGAGTGCCACTGTATTTTGCTTCTTTGAGTATCATGAGACAAGCATGTTTCCCAAGAGTTGACAGGTTCCTGATGTACTTTTTCTATCAATTTTGCAACCTGCAAGATCTGCATCTGAATAACCTTTTAGTGTAAAATCAGAAGATTTAGAATACCACAAACCATAGTTGGGATAAGTCCCTATGTATTTGATTATTCTCTTGACTGCTGATAGGTGTGATTCTCTTGGACTTGACTGAAATCTTGCACATAAGCAAACACTATATAGTATGTCGGGTCTTGAAGCTGTGAGATAGAGTAATGATCCGATCATGCTTCGATATAGTTTGGGATTGACTTCTTTTCCATCCTCATTCTTATCTAATTTGGAAGAGTGAGACATAGGAGTTTCTGTCTTCTTGCCATTTTCCATACCAAACTTCTTCACTATTTCCAATGCATACTTCTCTTGAAATATAAAGGTTCCTTTCTGGGATTGATGAATTTGAAGACCAAGAAAGAACCGTAATTCTCCTATCATACTCATCTCAAATTCATCATGCATTGTTTTAGAGAATTTCTTGCAGAGCAGTTCATTAGAGGAGCCGAATATAATATCATCAACATATATTTGAACTAAAAGGATATCTTTACCTTTTCTTTGAATAAAAAGAGTGGTGTCTACATTACCTTTAGTGAAGCTGTGTCGAGATAAAAAGTTACTTAACCTTTCATACCAAGCACGAGGTGCTTGTTTCAATCCATAGAGAGCCTTTTTTAAGACAAATACCATATCCTTTTTCTCTAGGTTCTTCGAAGCCAGGAGGTTGTTCTACATATACCTCTTCTTTGATGTAGCCGTTTAGGAAGGCACTTTTCACGTCCATCTGAAAAAGTTTGAAGTCATAGTAACACGCATAAGCAAGAAGTAGCCTAATGGCTTCTAACTTGGCAACCGGGGCATAGGTTTCATCATAGTCTATTCCTTCTTCCTGAGAATATTTTTTTGCTACAAGTCTTGCTTTGTTTCTCACAACCTTTCCTTTGTCATCAAGTTTGTTTCTGAATACCCATTTTGTTCCAATTACTTGACGATTTTTGGGACGATTGACTAGTTCCCAAACATTGTTGACTTTGAACTGATGTAGCTCTTCCTGCATTGCATTTATCCAGTTTTCATCTGCTAATGCATCTTCAATCCTTTTTGGCTCCAATTCAGATACCAAGGCGATGTTGCTCATTGCTTGCTTGAACTTGGATCTTGTTCTTACACCATCATTTATGCTGCCTATGATAAGTTCCTTTGGATGACTTGACTTATGCTTCCAGTTTTTGTCAAGTCCATCATTTGAGGATATTTTGGATTCATTCTGATCATTTTCTGGTCTTTCTTCAGTTGCGGAAGTTTCCTTCTGAACATTCTCCGAATTCACATCTGATTCTGCTGGTGAGTTCGTGACTTGATGAAGTGTATGCATTTGAATGGATTCAGGTTCATCATCCTGGTTGCTCTCATCGAACTTGATATTTACTGATTCCTCTACAGTACGAGTATTCTTGTTGTAGACTCTGTAGGCTTTGCTTGTTGTTGAATATCCCAAGAAAATTCCTTCATCTGATCTTTCATCAAACTTTCCAACTCGATCATCAGCATTCTTTAGAATAAAGGATTTGCAACCGAATACATGAAAGTATGCAATATCAGGCTTTCTTTCTTTGAAAAATGCATAGGGAGTTTTCTCAGAAAAAGATCTGAGGGAAATTCGATTTAAGATATAACAAGCTGTTGAAACAACCTCAGCCCAAAAGTTAGAGGCAATTTTACTTTCTATAAGAAGAGTTCTGGCCATTTCTTGCAACGATCTGTTTTTCCTTTCTACTACCCCATTTTGTTGTGGAGTATAAGGAGCAGAGAAGTTATGCTGAATTCCGAAATTAGTGCAAAAATCTGAGAAATTTTGATTTTCAAATTCTCCCCCATGATCCGTTCTCAAACTGGAAATAGTGTAACCTTTTTCATTTTGAATTCTTTTAGCAAGTTTTGAAAAGGATATGAAAGCTTCGTTTTTGTGAGTAAGAAATGAAACCCATGTAAATCTAGAGAAGTCATCAACTATGACAAGACAATATTTCTTACCTCCAATGCTTAGAGTTCTATTTGGTCCGAAGATGTCCATATGAAGTAGCTGCAGACAACGCTTGGTAGAAACTTGATTTAAAGACTTAAAAGAACTTCTTACCTGCTTACCTAGTGTGCATGCATGACATAGTCCACTTTTCTCAAATTTTGTTTGAGGTAATCCTCGAACAAGTCCCTTCTTGGAAAGTTTTGAAATATGTTTCATACTAATATGACCTAACTTTCTGTGCCAAAGATCAGATTCATCCTTGACAGAAATAAGACATTTAGCATGTTCACAGTCAGCATTAATATCTAAAAGATAAATATTCCCATGCCTTCGTCCCGTGAAGGATTGCTTCTTATCCTTGCTCATACCTGTGCATTTTAGATCTTGGAACCGAATATCATATCCAGAGTCACAGAGTTGACTTACAGAAATCAAGTTGTAGTTCAATCCTTTGACTAGAGAGACATCTTTAATGGTCAGATTTCCAATCTTTACATTTCCTTTCCCGATCACTTTACCCTTGTTCCTTCCTCCAAACGACACACTTCTTCCATCACAATCTGAGAGAAATATAAACACATCTGGATTTCCAGTCATGTGACTTGAGCAACCACTATCCAGAAACCATTTGTTCTTCCTTCTCTTTGGTACCTGCAATAGATAACCAACTTACTGTTTCGTTGGTACCCATGTTTTCTTGGGTCCTTCTGTGTTAGTATATTTTGACCTTTTAATAGGTCTCCAGATTTTCTTGCAGTAATCCTTAGTATGGCTAGGATCACCACAGTTCACACAAGGTTGTCGAATGTAGGATCTAGTAAAGTGCTTATAAAAATGATGCTTGTAATTGAAAAACATTGGTATTCGAAATTCAGTTTTAAAGACATTTCTTTGGCTACTTTCCTTCTTAAAACCTAACCCAGATCGATCATTGAAGGGTATCTGTTTTGATATAATGCTATTCAGAGTTTCTGAGTTTTGTGAAAACCTTTTTGATATAGTAGAAATTTTTTCTTTCAAGGAAGCATTTTCTCTTAAAACAGAATCATGATTTTCTTTCATCTGGTGAAACTCTTGTTATAGAAAACTAATTTTTTCTTCTTGGGACACATTCTGTTGTTTTAAAAAAGTATTTTCTTTTTTCAAACAAGAAACCTTCTCAAGGGCTTCTTTGTAGTTTCTACATAATTCATCTATATATTCAACGACTTCATCAAGGAGTTCAGATGAACATACCTCAGTTTCTGAATCTGAACTTGAGTCTGATTCGGCCATGAGACAGATATTTGCATAATCATTCTCGCTTTCATCAGAATCACTCAAAGTTTCTGCCTTTAGAGCCTTCTTGTACTTCTCATACTTGAGTTTGTCCTTCTTCAAAATTGGGCAGTTCGGTTTGATATGACCTGCTTTCTTACAGTGGAAGCAAATCACGTCTTTGCTATCTTGTGAGTCGTTGCTTGATATTTTTACATCACTCTTTTTCCAAGGTTTCTTTCCTTTGATATTTCTGCCTTTCCGAGCCATCTTCCTAAATTTCTTGACCATGAGGGCTAATTCTTCATCATCCTCATCTTCATCATCTGTGTCAGAAAAACATTGATTAATTTGACTTTTTAATGCAATAGATTTTTTACCTTTCTGTTCTCCCTTTTTGTTTGCTCGTTCTGTTTCATAGGATTGTAAAGTGCCGACTAGCTCATCCACCGAGAGAGGTCTAATTGTTTGGCATTCTTGAATTGATGGCTTGATGTAATTCCAATCATCTGTGAGTCCACGTAGTATCTTCCTGACTTGCATTGGTTCAGTAATAGGTGCACCTTGTCTTGCAAGTCCACTTGCCAAAGTCTGAAACCTGTCTATCATATCTGCAATAGATTCATCAGGCTTCATTTCAAATGCTTCATAGTCACTCAGTAAAATACTGAGCTTTGTTTCTTTTACACGATTTGTTCCTTGAAAGGTAACATGAAGTATATCCCATATTGCCTTAGATGATTCTTCCTCTGAGACACGATTATAAAGAGGAGTAGATAAGGCACAAAGAGAGCATTGACAGCTTTAGAATCAAGGCATTTTCTTTTAGCCTTTTCAGCATCAGTCATTGTTGTGACAATGTTTACTCCGTCAGCAGAGGTTGGATTTGTGGTATTTGCAGGAACTATTCCATTTGTAACGACATCCCACATCAGATCATCATAGGCTTTGAAGAACCACTTCATCTTGTTACTCCACATGTTGTAATCCTTTCTATCAAAGTATGGAGGCTTGTTGGCAGAGTGTGAATCGCTTGTTCCTGAAGAGTGATTGCTAGACATAGTAGATCGTTAACTCTGAAGTCAATAGACACTTCGTAAAATGAGCAACCCGCTCTGATACCAATTGATGTATCTAGCAATATCTCCTTGAGGGGGGGTGAATAGGAGATTCTGAACACAATTTAAATTTCTTGCGGAATGAATAAAGTTCAGTGTACGATTAGGAACAAAAACAGTATAACGGTGTGCAGAAAATCTAAACACAAAGATAAGAGTTTAGAGAAGAGAAATTTGCACACGATACTTATAGTGGTTCAGCTTAGATTAAGCCTACGTCCACTCTCCCACGATGGCAGCCGATCGGCTGGATTTCACTATGAAGAATCAAGAAGATTACAATCACTCAAGTATTTTGTTTCCTTCTCACATAGATTTTCACAGTGAAGGATTTTGAATACTCAGAATACTCTCTCAGATGAAACTCAAGTTATTCTTGCACTTTGGATTGATGTTCACTCTCTTACTCTCTGGTCGAACATTATTCTTCTTTTATACTCCCCTGCCTCCGAACTAGCCGTTGGATTCCAGCCAAGGGATCGCTCTTCAATCCTTAATTGGAAGTCATCAATCGTGATTGAACGAGACTGTATCTTCAGAAGATATGTAGACCGTTGGGTGAGATATTGAACCCTTCTGATTCAGTCGCCCATACAACTGAATCTCTAGCTTCCATAAGTGTGATAAGTTTGAGTTGATTCCCGAGGGTATTTTCCTTAGAAGATGATATCCTATTATAGAAAGTCCCTTGATTGACAAGAGGGGATATCAAGATAATTGAATATCACTTGCCTTGATCGGAAACCTGCCATACGTGGGTCTTCGTGTTTTGTAAAATGCAAGAACTGATCTTTCTTCAGATTCGTCTATGAGAAGTTTGATCAGTTGGCATGGAATGGTAATACGGAGATTTGATGTGATCCATCCGTCACTGTTTGGATCGTCAAGAGCACTTCCATCTATCTCTACGTCAGAAGCACTTCCATCTGACCCTTCGTCAGAAGCACTTCCATCTGACCCTTCTTCAGAAGCACTTCCATCTGACCCTTCGTCAGAGGCACTTCCATCTGACCCTTCGTCAGAAGCACTTCCATCTGACCCTTCGTCTGTGCGACAGAATTGGAAACACTTAATCTGCTGTTACACATTCTTCCAGCATCACATTACATTAGACAATATCTTTTGAAGGTTTTGTCAGAATCAAAATATAGGAGTATTTCCACAACAAGTGGTTCAACGATTTTTCCAAGCAAGCTAAGAAATTCCAAAAGTTCGCCCTCACTATCGAAATGGTGAGTGTTCATCAGTTTTCTAAGTTCGTTACCAAAATCTCCTGCAGCCTTGATCCTATCATACATTGGCTTAATAGAATGAGCCATAGATTCTTTTCCTTCAAAGGCAGACAGAGACAGACCTTTTGTCAGGCGGAGTGCTTCTCGCTGTTCGTTGATTTGGGTTTCTGTGAGTTCCGCGCCGCTTGTAGTTGAGGCGAAGAACTTCCTCTTCGACTGAGGCGTCTTCTTCGAGTCAGAGGCTGATTTTGGAGCCATTGATGCGTAGAAAGTTTGAAACTTTGAGTGAAAGAGTGTTGCTTTGACGAGGAGATCGAGAGCAAGAGATTTTCAACACGGTTTTAGGGTTTTGATTTGAGAGGATTTTGAAAGTGAGAGAACAGAGGTGACGGTTCAGAGTTTTTATAAAAGATGCGGTTATTTTTGGAAACACTAAAGAGAATTTTGATTTAAAAAAAATTCTTTTAATAAAAAAAATATTCACGGTCAATCAGATATTACGAGATATCTATTCATATGAGGAACTTACCTAAAATATAGCTTTTAGAGATAACTGACCTTTTTTAAAAGAAAGTGTGAATTTTTCCTTACGCGCCTTTTTGACGTCCCTTCTGATGTTCCTTCTGATGCTTCTACTGACGCTCCTTCTGACGTTCCTTCTGACTCTCCTTCTGACGCTCCTTCTGACTCTTTCTTCTGACGCTCCTTCTGACGCTCCTTCTGACGCTCCTTCTGACGTACCCTGTTCTAAGGTATACTTAAGAATGAAGGTTAATAATAGATAATTCATTTCTGATAAAATTAAAGCACTGTTTATCAAGTGGTTTAGTAAAAATATCTGCAAGTTGATTTTTCGTATCAATGTATTGAATGTTAACATCACGGTTTTGAACATGATCACGTATGAAGTGATGCTTGATCTCAATATGTTTTGTTCTTGAGTGAAGTACAGGATTCTTTGTGAGATTTATGGCACTTGTGTTGTCACATAGGATTTCCACAGTTGATTCTTCAACACCATAATCTTTGAGCTGCTGTTTTAGCCAAAGTATTTGAGTGCAGCAACTTCCAAGAGATACGTATTCTGCTTCAGCTGTACTGAGTGCCACTGTATTTTGCTTCTTTGAGTACCATGAAACAAGCATGTTTCCCATGAGCTGACAGGTTCCAGATGTACTTTTTCTATCAATTTTGCAACCTGCAAGATCTGCATCTGAATATCCCTTTAGTATAAAATCAGAAGATTTAGAATACCACAAACCATAGTTGGGATAAGTCCCTATGTATTTGATTATTCTCTTGACTGCTGATAGGTGTGATTCTCTTGGACTTGACTGAAATCTTGCACATAAGCAGACACTATATAGTATGTCGGGTCTTGAAGCTGTGAGATAGAGTAATGATCCAATCATACTCCGATATAGTTTGGGATCGACTTCCTTTCCATCTTCATTTTTATCTAATTTGGAAGAGTGAGACATAGGAGTTTCTGTCTTCTTGCTATTCTCCAGACCAAACTTCTTCACTATTTCCAATGCATACTTCTCTTGAAATATGAAGGTTCCTTTCTGAGATTGATGAATTTGAAGACCAAGAAAGAACCGTAATTCTCCCATCATACTCATCTCAAATTCATCATGCATTGTTTTAGAGAATTTCTTGTAGAGAAGTTCATTAGAGGAGCCGAATATAATATCATCAACATAAATTTGAACTAAAAGAATATCTTTACCTTTTCTTTGAATAAAAAGAGTGGTGTCTACATTACCTTTAGTGAAGCTGTGTTGAGATAAAAAGTTACTTAACCTTTCATACCATGCGCGGGGTGCTTGTTTCAATCCATAAAGTGCCTTTTTTAAGACATATACCAGATCCTTTTCTTTAGGTTCTTCGAAGCCAGGAGGTTGTTCAACATATACCTCTTCTTTGATGTAGCCTTTTAGGAATGCACTTTTCACATCCATCTGAAAAAGTTTGAAGTCATTGTAACAAGCATAGGCAAGAAGTAGCCTAATGGCTTCTAACCTGGCAACCGGTGCGTAGGCTTCATCATAGTCTATTCCTTCTTCTTGAGAATATCCTTTTGCTACAAGTCTTGCTTTGTTTCTCACAACTTTTCCTTTGTCATCAAGTTTGTTTCTGAATACCCATTTTGTTCCAATTATTGGACGATTTTTGGGATGATTGACTAGTTCCCAAACATTGTTGACTTTGAACTGATGTAGCTCTTCCTGCATTGTATTTATCCAGTTTTCATTTGCTAATGCATCTTCAATCCTTTTTTGCTCCAATTCAGATACCAAGGCGATGTTACTCATTGCTTGCTTGAACTTGGATCTTGTTTTTACGCCATCATTTATGCTGCCTATGATAAGTTCCATTGAATGACTTGACTTATGCTTCCAGTTTTTGTCAAGGCCATCATTTGAGGATATTGTGGATTCATTCTTATCATCTTCTGGTCTTTCTTCAGCTGAGGAAGTTTCTTTCTGAACATTCTCTGAATTCGTATTCACATCTGATTCCGCTGGTGAGTTCGTGACTTGATGAAGTGTATGCAATTGAATGGATTCAGGTTCATCATCCTGGTTGTTTTCATCGAACTTGATGTTCACTGATTCCTCAATAATACGAGTGTTTTTGTTGTAGACTCTGTAGGCTTTGCTTGTTGTTGAATATCCCAAAAAAATTCCTTCATCTGATCTTTCATCAAAGTTTCCAACACGATCATTAGCATTCTTTAGAATAAATAATTTGCAACCTAATACATGAAGGTATGCAACATCAGGCTTTCTTTCTTTGAAAAATTCAAAGGGAGTTTTCTCAGAAAAATGTCTGAGGGAAATTCGATTCAAGATATAACATGCTGTTGAAACGGCCTCAGCCCAAAAGTTAGAGGAAATTTTACTTTCAATAAGAAGAGTTCTGCCCATTTCTTGCAACGATCTGTTTTTCCTTTCTACTACCCCATTTTGTTGAGGAGTATAAGGTACAGAGAAGTTATGCTGAATTCCGAACTTAGTGCAAAAATCTGAGAAATTTTGATTCTCAAACTCTCCCCCATGATCCGTTCTCAAACTGGAAATAGTGTAACCCTTTTCATTTTGAATTCTTTTAGCAAGTTTTGAGAAGGATATGAAAGCTTCGTTTTTGTGAGCAAGAAATGAAACCCATGTAAATCTAGAGAAGTCATCAACTATGACAAGGCAATATTTCTTACCTCCAATGCTTAGAGTTCTATTAGGTCCGAAGATGTCCATATGAAGTAGCTGCAGACAACGATTGGTGGAAACTTGATTTAAGGACTTAAAAGAACTTCTTACATGCTTACCCAGTGTGCATGCATGACATAGTCCACTTTTCTCAAATTTTGTTTGAGGTAGTCCTCGAACAAGTCCCTTCTTGGAAAGCTTTGAAATATGTTTTACACTAATATGACCTAACTTTCTGTGCCAAAGATCAGATTCATCCTTAACAGAAATAAGACATTTAGCATGTTCACAGTCAGCATTAATATCTAAAAGATAAATGTTCACATGCCTTCGTCCCGTGAAGGATTGCTTCTTATCCTTGCTCATACTTGTGCATTTTAGATCTTGGAACCGAATATCATATCCAGAGTCACAGAGTTGACTTACAGAAATCAAGTTGTAGTTCAATCCTTTGACTAGAGAGACATCTTTAATGGTCAGATTTCCAATCTTTACATTTCCTTTCCCGATCACTTTTCCCTTGTTCTTTCCTCCAAATGACACGCTTCTTCCATCACAATCTGAGAAGGATATAAATACATATGGATTTCCAGTCATGTGACTTGAACGACCACTATCCAGAAACCATTTGTTCTTCCTTCTCTTTGGTACCTGCAATAGATAATCAACTTACTGTTTCTTTGGTACCCATGTTTTCTTGGGTCCTTCTGTGTTAGTATATTTTGACCTTTTAATAGGTCTCCAAATTTTTTTGCAGTAATCCTTAGTATGGCTAGGATCACCACAATTCACACAAGGTTGTCGAATGTAGGATCTAGTAAAATGCTTATGAAAATGATGCTTGTAATCGGAAAACGTTGGTTTTCGAAATTCAGTTTTAAAGATATTTCTTTGGCTACTTTCCTTTTTAAAACCTAACCCAGATCGATCATTGAAGGGTATTTGTTTTGAAATAATACTATTCAGAGTTACTGAGCTTTGTGAAAACCTTTTGATATAGTAGAAATTTTTTCTTTCAAGGAAGCATTTTCTTTTGAAACTAAATCATGATTTTCTATCATCTGGTGAAACTCTTGTTGTAGAAAAACAATTTTTTCTTCTTGGGACAAATTCTGTTGTTTTAAAGAAGCATTTTCCTTTTTCAAACAAGAAACCTTCTCAAGAGCTTCTTTGTAGTTTCTACACAATTCATCAACATATTCAATAACTTCATCAAGGAGTTCAGATGAACATACCTCATTTTCTGAATCTGAACTTGAGTCTGATTTGGCCATGAGACAGATATTTGCATAATCATTTTCGCTTTCATCAGAATCACTTAAAGTTTCTGCTTTTAGAGCCTTCTTGTACTTCTCATACTTGAGTTTGTCCTTCTTCAAAATTGGGCAGTTCGGTTTGATATGTCCTGCTTTCTTATAGTGGAAGCAAATCACGTCTTTGCTATCTTGTGAGTCGTTGCTTGATATTTTTACATCACTCTTCTTCCAAGGTTTCTTTCCTTTGATGTTTCTGCCTTTCCGAGCCATCTTCCTAAATTTTTTTACCATGAGGGCTAATTCTTCATCATCCTCATCTTCATCATCTGTGTCAGAAAAACATTGATTAATTTGACTTTTTAAGGCAATAGATTTTTTACCTTTTTGTTCTCCCTTTTTGTTTGCTCGTTCTGTTTCATAGGATTGCAAAGTGCCGACTAGCTCATCCACCGAGAGTGGTCTAATTGTTTGGCATTCTTGAATTGATGGCTTGATGTAATTCCAATCATCTGTGAGTCCACGTAGTATCTTCCTGACTTGCATTGGTTCAGCAATAGGTGCACCTTGTCTTGCAAGTCCACTTGCCAAAGTCTGAAACCTGTCTATCATATCTGCAATAGATTCATCAGGCTTCATTTCAAATGCTTCATAGTCACTCAGTAAAATACTGAGCTTTGTTTCTTTCACACGATTTGTTCCTTGAAAGGTAACATGAAGTCTATCACATATTGCCTAAGATGATTCTTCCTCTGAGACATGATTATAAAGAGGAGTAAATAAGGCACAAAAGAGAGCATTGACAGCTTTAGAATCAAGGCCTTTTCTTTTAGCCTTTTCAGCATCAGTCATTGTTGTGACAGTATTTACTCCGTCAGCAGAGGTTGGATTTGTAGTATTTGCAGGAACTATTCCATTTGTAACGACATCCCACATCAGATCATCATAGGCTTTGAAGAACCACTTCATCTTGTTACTCCACATATTGTAATCATTTCCATCAAAGTATGGAGGCTTGTTGGCAAAGTGCGAATCGCTTGTTCCTGAAGAGTGATTGCTAGACATAGTAGATCGTTAACTCTGAAGTCAATAAACACTTCGTAAAATGAGCAACTTGCTCTGATACCAATTGATGTAGCTAGCAATATCTCCTAGAGGGGGGTGAATAGGAGATTCTGAACACAATTGCAATTTCTTGCGGAATAAATAAAGTTCAGTGCACAATTAGGAACAAAAGCAGTATAACAGTGTGCAGAAAATCTAAACACAAAGGTAAGAGTTTAGAGAAGAGGATAATGCACACGATATTTATAGTGGTTCGACTTAGATCAAGCCTACGTTCACTCTCTCACGATGACAGCCGATTGGCTGGATTTCACTATGAAGAATCAAGAGAATTACAATCACTCAAGTGTTTTGTTTTCCTCTCACACAGATTTTCACAGTGAAGGATTTTGAGTACACATAATACTCTCTTAGATGAAACTCAAATTATGCTTGCACTTTGGATTGTTGTTCGCACGTCTCCCTTTTTCTAGTCAAACATTATTCTTCTTTTATACTCCCCTACCTCCGAACTAGCCGTTGGAATCCAGCCAAGGGATCGCTCTTCTATCCTTGATTGGACGTCATCAATCGTGATAGAACGAGACTGTATCTTCAGAAGATATGTAGACCGTTGGGTAAGACATTGAACCCTTCTGATTCAGTCGCCCATACAACTGAATCTCCAGCTTCCATAAGTGTGATATGTTTGAGTTGATTCTCGAGGATATATTCCTTAGAAGATGATATCATATTATAGAAAGTCCATTAATTGATTAGAGGGGATATCATGATAATTGAATATCACTTGCCTTGATCGGAAACCTGCCATACGTGGGTCTTCGTGTTTTGTAAAATGCAGAAATTGATCTTTCTTCAAATTCATCTAAGAGAGATTTTATCAGTTGGCACGGAATGGTAATACGAAGATTTGATGTGATCCATCGTCACTATTTGGATCGTCAGGAGCACTTCCATCTGACCCTCGGACAGAAGCGCTTTCATCTGATCCTTTGTCAGAAGCACTTCCATCTGACCCTTCGTCAGAAGCACTTCCATCTGACCCTTCGTCAGTGCGACAGAATTGAAATCACTCAACCTGCTGCTTACACATTCTTCCTGCATCACATTTCATTAAACAATATCTTTTGAAGGTTTTGTCAGAATCAAAATATAGGAGAATTTCCACAACATTTTCCTCCCTCAAATTGCAGACACTACAGCGTCTGCAAAATGGCTGAAATTTGGGGGAGGCCCCCCCAAATTGCGGCTGCAATTTTTTTTTTTTTTTAGGGGGGGCGGCGGCAATTTGGGGGGTCCTCCCCCCAAAATTGCAGACGCAGTAGATACTACTGCGTCTACTAGGGGAGGCCCCCCTTGCAATTTGGGGGGGCCTCCCCCTTAGCAGACGCAGCAGCGTCTGTAAACTTGCAGACGATTGACGGTTTCAAAGCATATCGTCCTGTGATATTTATTGATGGTATTTTTTTGTACGGGAAATACTCCAGAACGCTCCTTTATGCGGCCTCACTCGATGGAGACAATCATAATTTTCCGTTGGCATTTGCAGCGGTCAAACGGGAAAATGGTGACAATTGGCGATGGTTCATGGATATGTTGCGAAGATATGTCACTAGAAGGGGTAACATTTGTGTGATATCAGACAGGCATCTCGGAATTCGACAAGCAATGGAGACAGAACACTAGCGTCCTCCACATGCCCATCATAGATATTGCATTCGTCACATTGTCAGCAACTACAAAAAGATGTTCAAAAATGACGATGGCAGAAGACATCTCGAGATGGCAGGTAAACATTACAATTCGAAAATTCAAAGCAAATACGTGTTCACAAATGTTACCACAATGTGCTAATTATTGTCCTAATGTGCAGCTTATGCGAGTGAACCGCGGAAGTTCGACAACCTCATTACCCGAATTAGGCAGTTCGATCCACCCACTGCTGAATGGTGTGATCGGATTCCGAGAGAGAAGTGGACGATGGCGTACGATGGAGGTAAAAGATATCTGTCGATGACCACAAATTTAGTTGAATCAGTGAACGGCATGCTGAAACCTATTCGTGGTCTCCCAATAACGGCCATGGTCGAGAAAATATTCTATATGTTGTCACATTATTTCAACACGAGGAGAAATACGTATACGATGCAGCAAGCCAGCGAATTTGTATATACGCACTTTGCAGGTGAAACGCTCCGGGAAAACGGTGAAAAAGCGAAGAAGCATCACGTTAGATGTTTTGACTCTGAAAGAGGGGTTTACGAAGTGAAAAGTGGATTTAATAAAAGCAGAGGATGTGGGGGCAACAAACACAAAGTGCGCCTAGTCGTCCGAACGTGCACTTGTGAGAAATTTCAACAGTTGAAAATTCCTTGTTCCCACGTACTTGCAGCGTACCAATTTCATTCAATTGATCACGATACATTCGTCGATGAATGCTATAGGTTGGACAAAACCATTCAATGCTATCCGTACATGTTCAATTCGTTAGGGCATCCAGCATACTGGGATGAGGTTAATGAGGAGCCATTGGTGCCAGACCGTCACCGTATTAGAAAGAAAGGAAGGCCTCGTGCGTCTCGGATACGTAATGAGATCGATTTTAAAACGCCAAGCGGCAGCGATTCGCGAAACCACTGCGACAACTGTGGAAAATCAGGGCACAACAAACAAACGTGTAGATTCAGATCAGACAAGAATAGATCACATTTGTGTCAATTATGTAGATTTTTCTGATGAAACTTTTGTAATATTATAATATCGTTGAACAATCATAATTTTCATGTCAACTGCACGTGCATGTCTATATCATGTAGGGTCATGATAACCGATCTTGCTCTTACCTTTATTCTAAAATAACAATCGAACGTTACTCTATTCAATCCGCTCCTTTTCGAAGAAAAATGTCGAATTAGCCAAGCGGCCCCCGACATTTATATCATGTAGGGTCATGATAACCGATCTTGCCCTTACCTTTCTTCTCGCCTGGCCCGGCCGGCATTTTCACTACCCTAAAGACCAGTTTGGTGGTTTCCCTCAGACAAAAGACAACTCTCTGAATTGCATCCCATGTTTTGCAACTCGGAAGTTGAAATGGAGCTTAAGTCACAGTGAAGAAAAATGTTTCAATGTGTTATCATTAATAGCAGTATATGTTTCGGAGATGATTAATTTATCGAAAAAAAAATTGAAGAGGTCATATGTAACTGACATATATTTTTATTTTTTCTATAGTTGTAGTTATGTTGGAATTAATATATGAATTCTAGTTCCTAGCTATATGTGCTGCGGCATGTACAGTTTCTCATGTCTTTATCTCGTTGTTGGTAATGAAATGTCCTTAAGATGCAAGGGAAGCTTGAGACCTGGCCAACAGGTGGTTATTCTTCATTTTCAGTCTTTCTAAGCTCTGCGTGTACTGTACTCTCAATCTGGATTGTAATTGTACCAATTACTTATTCATGCTCATGTCCTTTCTTTACGATAATTGCCAACTTTGCACACTTCTCTTTTACTGGATAAATTGATCGTATCTTGTATGTATCGATAATTAACTGGTGTCCCTTTGTGACTAGTTTCATGTTTTTATTTCTTGAGAACTACGGAGTGAGGAAATTGGAAGCCGTTTTTGCAGTTCTCATATCAACAATGGCCTTGACCTTTGCCCGCATGTTTGCGGAGACAAAACCCAGTGGAAAAGAGCTTTTAACTGGTAAGAAAATTTCCTTGTCGCTTCGCTCGTGATTCATTTTAGCATCCACAAAATGCTATAAATGCAACTGGTAGCTATCTGGGGCTCAGATTCTTCCTACAGGTCTTCTCCTTCCTAGACTTAGTTCAAAGACGATTAGGCAAGCTGTGGGAGTGGTGGGCTGGGTTATAACCCCTCACAATGCAGTCGAGAAATATTGTTCACTAGGATAAAGGCCCGGTTCAAGAGGCGCTGAATTACTACTTCATCAAGTCGTCCGCTGCTCTTTTCAGTCATGTTCATAAAAAAATGGGGTTGCTCCCGCTCGGCAGTTAGATGGCGGAGCGGGAGCAAAAAAATATATAAAAAAAAGGGCATAGGTGCCCACTCGGCAGTATACTCCCGACTGGGCACCCCGATCGACAATCACACTGTCGATCGGGACCGACCGGCGTTTTGACTGCCAACCGGCGGGCCGCTCGGCATTAAGACTATCGAGCGGCCCTTGGTTTGGTAAATAAAAAAAAGACTTAAATACTTTTTTTTTGACACTTAGTTTTGAAAGAACCCCAACTAAATATATTGACGGGTTCGGATATGGGCTCCCTCTTGGCGATCTCCACGGGAGAAAGTATCGGACTTCTACTGCGCATTCCCAACAAGAAGTGAGCATGGTTTCAGGGTAGAACCTGGAATTTGAAACTAGACTGGTGAGAAACCTGTTTGGTTCCATGTTTCCAAGTATGCATGATATGTTCCGGGTTCCAAAAATTAGGAAACCTATTTCAACAGGTAGGTTCCAAGTTCTAGGTAGATGGATCTTAAAACATGAGACTTGGAACCTATAACAAGTTCTTGTGCTTTTCTTGATAATATGTCTCCACGCGATTATGCAATATTCCGTGGCGTCCGATGATGAATGTGTAATTTGGAACTATTAGTTTCAACTTCCATTTCTGGCAATATCTATAACTGAAACTTTTGCTTTGTTAATATTCCATATTTAGATATGAGTCGTAGTCAGTGAACTATAATAGTAAATAGTGGTGTAATGATTTATTGCAACCGTCCTATTAAGAATACGAGTGAAACTTGGTAGACCCTGAAACGGACCCTTGAACCTATGATAGAGTAAGTTCTAGGTTCCAAGGTATATAGGATAGGCTTCAAGTTATAAAAAATGAAAAAATATGTTCTCACGGATAGGTTCTAAGCTTCAGGTGGAACCTGTACAAAACCTGAAATTGCTCACCCCCGCTAAAAACTAGAAAACAACCTCCTTGCCTCACGTTTCCTACTAGGACGCACATGTGAATTGTCTTAGGAAAATCCAATATTAGATAACTAATGTGGTGTGAAGCGGTTAATATATCTTAGTTGACTTATAACTCATTGGCTTAAGTTTTTAAGTGAAGGTGAGTCTAACTGGATATGTTAACAGGTTCGGACTTAGGTTCCCTCTTAGCAATCTCCTCTAATAAAAGCATTGAATTTCTTATGCGCGCTCCCAACATTTTCCCCTTTCTGCTATTTCCCCTTCAAAATCGCAATCCACTGAAGCATAACCCCCACCAAATACCATCCTCAACCTCTCTCACATTTTTCTCTCCCTAAAGATACATTACAATACCACTCCTTCAGTCTTGCTCGATACCCCTGTCTCATTTACCAAATTTTATTGCTCGCACAACCAAGTATATTCTATTTAATGTGGGACGACTTCTTTTTCTGGTCGGAAAATCCCGAAAACTTCTCATATCAGATCTTCTACTGATCTAACTTTTTGCGAAATCGAGCGTGCTTTTAAATTATGTTAATATCACGAAAAACTTCAAGCTAATATACTTGCGACAAATTTACCCAAAATTATTTTTTACTGTAAAAAATTCCAAACTAATACATCTTTGAGTAATTTACTCAAACTATTTTTTGGACTATCAAAAATTTTAAACTAGTACATCTATGAAAATTTTACCCTAAATCGGTACACTTATGACAAATTTACCCTCCATTAATTTTTGTTAAATTTTATCGTCAAATTGTTAAGTTATATGACAATTGAAAAATGTACTTATTTGGATTTTTACCATTTGTTTATCACATATGTATCAATATGTGGTTTTCATGGTATTAACTCAATTTAACGAAAACTAATGGATGGTAAATTTGTCACAAATGTATCAGTTTGTGATCAATTTATTACAAGTGTACCAATTTAGTCATAAACCTTTTAACTGTGTCAATTTAATCTATAACATTTTCACATTTTACAAATTGAGTATATCCGGTCAATTTGAGTCAGAAATTACTGACGTGAATATTTTAATAAATATCATTAAAAATCAAAATTGGTACATCTGTGATAAATTTATTCCAAACTATTTTCTTGATCACAAAAAATTCCAAATCGGTACGGCTGTGATAGCTTTGGCCCAAACTTTTTTTTTTTACCATAAAATACCAAAAACTTGTACACTTGTGATAAATTTATCCGAAAATATTTTTTTACCACTAAAAATTCGAAAGTAGTACTTCTGTGACAAATTTACCATCTGTCGATTTCTGTTAAATCAGGTTAATACCTCAAAAAATCTCATATGATATATCTTTGATATACAGAGGGTAAAAACCCCAAATTGGTGCACTTATCAACTATCATAGATGTATCAGTTTGGTATTTTTTATGGTAAAAATAATAATTTTTGATGAATTTATCGTAAGTGTACTAGTTTGGACTTTTCGTGAAACATTTTAATAATTATGTGAACATACATATACACACACATACACACACACGTATGTATATATATTGACACACACACTTGTGTTTTATTTCCTTCTCTTTATGTCAGTAAGTTCTAGCTAAAATTGATCGGATGTACTTAATTGCCAAAACATGAAAATGTTTAGAAGTCAATTGATACAATTAAAATGTTTATGAATGAATTGCAAAAGCATAAAAAGGTTTATAACTTTTTTGGTAATTTTTCCCCTCTTTTAATAAGAAAGCCACGCAGACATTATTAAAAATACTATGAAAAAAAGCCCCGTTGGACGAATTACCGGAATTTGTTGTTGAAGGTGCAGACGGTCTTATCTGAGGGTTCATCTTCAAGAGAGAGTATGGACTCAAGATCCATCTTCTTCTCCTTAGAATGGCATCGAGAAGATTCATTCTCCTTTTCTTGCAAAATGCCCCTTGTGTCCGCAGATGAAACATCTGTTTTCTCCTTCTTTCTTTTATAAATGTAAACCCATTTCATTTGCAAGTTCTAGGACACAGACAGGCGGTGGTTTCGTCGCATAAACCAATAAATGAATACCCTCTCGTAGTACAGGGTCAGGATCCGCTGCACCCTACACCATCAGATCATCCCCCTATTTAAGGGGGATGATCTGATGGCCATAAATGTCCAGATCCCCTGCCACTACGGCAGGGAATCCGGATCCCGTAATACAAACCCGAGGACGAACTACTTCAATACAACGTATATGTTTTTGTCTCCTAATCTTAAAATATATTGTCTGCATATGCGAATATTTATGCAATATTCAAAATTAGCAATGGCCAACTCTAGTAGCTATCTGTCAAAAAACTCCAACCATAATTAATCGGCCTACCAGCAGACCTACGGCGGGGAAAAAATTAAAACCTCTCTCTTGTGAAATCGCAAAATCAATCGCTTTCAAACTGAAATATGTACCACTATTTGCTGGAGCTTCTTCGGATTCTTTGTTGTGTGGGACACCGAGGATAAGATTCAAACTCGATCCTTATTGCTGATTTTATTTAATCTATGTTTAACTTGCCGGAAAGTTCTCTTACTGGTTAATCAATAAAACAAGCAAGAAACTTCACTCCGTATGATTGAATTAGGACACCCATTTGTTTTTTCTTTCTTTGACTTCAGCTCTCCTCCCTCTCTCTGTCTGGCAAATATATATCAATTGTGTCTGCAAACCGAAGCCTTCCACAAAGCATACAAAGCAGCCTCCCCCGCAGGTAACATCGACACCAACCTAGAAGAAAACCAGTTGGGGAGAGAGAGAGAGAGAAGCATGGGGAGAGCTCCATGCTGTGACAAAGCAAATGTGAAGAGAGGGCCCTGGTCACCTGAGGAAGATGCTAAGCTCAAGGAGTTCATAGACAAACATGGCACCGGAGGCAACTGGATTGCTCTCCCTCAAAAAGCTGGTACTTTTTTTTTCTTATTTTTCCGTAGACTAGATTTGTTAAGAGAAAAGAAAGAAGCATGTGATATTTTAGAGATCAGATGTCTAAGATCATGCCTTTTGCTCTGTGTGTTATAATACACCTAATAAGCCATGGGATTTGCAATATTCTCTTGAATTGATGAATTTGCTTGTGTTTGCTGATAACCTCAGGCCTCAGGAGATGTGGCAAAAGCTGCCGCTTGAGATGGTTGAACTACCTGAGACCAAACATAAAGCATGGAGAGTTCTCAGATCAAGAAGACAAAATTATCTGCACCCTCTATGCTACAATTGGAAGCAGGTACTGGCATCTTCTTGTTCATGGCTCCTGGGTAACATCTTCTTTGTTTGTCACCCGAATTCAAAAACCCGGGTAGGCAAAGTCAAACTTAGCAAAACAAGGGGAAAAGGAAAAGGAAAAGGAAAAATTAGCACGCATGTGTTGGGATCAAGGTCAAGAAATGTATCCCTTTCTTAGCTTTTCTTTGGACTTCTATGGGTAATTCCAAAATTTCTTGTTCTGCTAACCAAGTTCCACTCTCCACAAAGTGAGGGAAAGAATGCTCAAATTTTGTCGTTCATGTTCTTCTTAAGCTCCACTTCTTCCTTTTTCCAGTGTTCTTGAATTTATTGTACCAATTTTAAATGCAGGTGGTCGATAATAGCTGCTCAGTTGCCAGGCAGAACCGACAACGACATCAAGAACTACTGGAACACCAAGCTCAAGAAGAAGCTCACGGGCTTACCCTTGCTTCCTCACCACCCTTCTCACCAGCAGAGACCGCAACAAAACCCCATCATCACTACCTTCACGTCACATGCCCATCCTCTCCTTTCTTCTTCTTCTCCAACCCCACCACCATCATCATCCTTGTCACCGCCATCACAATCCTCCCTCTCCAACAGCCACTACTTCGCCTCCCTCACAGGCCTTGAACAGTCCATCTCTCATTACTCTTCGAGCCCTAATCTTCAGCCACAAGAGAGCTTCTTGGGCTCCATGAGGCAGTATGAAGCTAGCTGTTGCAGCTCCTCTGACGGGAGTAGCAGCACCAACAACAACAACAACCAAATCTGCAGCCTTGGGAAGGAGAGAGAGTACTATGACCTCTCGTTGTGTGGAAATGGCGCTGACGATCATCCCATGGGTTTTCAAAGAAGTTTCTGCTCTGGGGTTGATGATGGTGGTCAAACACTTGTGCTTGGAAGCGTTGATGAGTGGAACCAAGAGAAACGAAGCTGTGATCAGACATGGGCCGCCGAAAATCCTTCAGATTATGCAGGCCTCGAGGAGATCAAGCAGCTCATCAGCAGTGCTAGTAATTGCTCGAGTAATAACAACAGCTTCTTATTGTATGAGGGCAAGAGTGATCATGAAGGAGTGGTGATGTACTACTGACGAAGATGATTGACTGTGAAATGAGTGTAAAATCACAAAGATTTGGCCAGTGGTATGGGAAAAAGATGATTTGGGTTTGAAGTTGGAGATATTGAGATTTTGTTTGTTTCCTGGGAAACGAACACGTTGACTGTAGATGGCAAAAGTTTGTTTTTCCTTAGAGGACTATGTTGTTTTTTCTGGGAAATCATGCCATCTTTATTACCGCCACTAAGGAAAAAAGTTAATTGCTCCAATCAAAAAAAGAAAGTCTTGGAAATCAGAGAAGCCATCATTTAAGAATCAACATGGAAGTCAAGGATGTTCAGTAGTTTATGTGATAAATCTCAGCAAACAAAAGTTCCCCTTATGCTAAAACTTCAGTACTTTTATCTTATTTAATCATATTTTTCTGACAATGTCTTCATTTTTACTTTATTTCCTGAATCAGAAGACGCCAGAGTCGAGGATCTTGGCACTTTGTGGATATGAACCATTCACATGGACATAAAAAAATCAATTGATGCTCATCTAAATCTCAGTCCTCTTGAGCCGGTATCTATAGATTTGCCACATATCGCACGACAAGTAGACAGGCATTATTATTGTAGCCGCCTCAGAGTTCAGCCAATAATGGCACTAATCTTGGGTGTAATTGAGATTTGCACTTAATTAAATATGATGATAGGCCAAAACTTTTGTCACTATGCGGTGCATAGGTACCTCTCTCTCTCTCTTTTCAGTGGCATCGTGACACATGTGAGCTGGGGTCTCAATAATTGATCGCCATTTTTTTATTATGGGATTCACGGTGACTTAAAAAGAAAAAAAGAGGAAGAAGAAGAAGAACATTGCAACTTGTGAAACACAGGTATTTTGAAGAGGGAAACAAGTTTTGCACTCGTCCATGTCATGCAAGTGGATAGAGAATCCTCGTAGAGGAAGCAGTCCAACTTAATCAAGATAAAATAAAATAAAATAAAAAACCCAATATGTCATGTCATTCGTAAGAGACTTGGCTGTCTTGCTAAGACAAGATTTGATTTGTTTGGTTAAAACAAAGCTTGTCCAAGATGAGCAGAGAGATGTTGAAAGATGAGGGCATTGACCCCTTCAGTACCCTATTTGTTTGTTTGTTTGTTTGTTGCTTTGGCATTTAGATTAAATTAGTGGGGTTTGCCAGCTAAAGGCATTATATGAGAATATAAGATTGAAATGACTAAATAGTTTCTTCTCCTTTAAAAAAAAAAAATGAATGTTATGTGAGGAAAAGGCTGTCTGGGAATGTCGTTTCTAGTGGAGTGTTAAAAAAGGTCAAAAGGTAGGATACCTACCGACCCGATAAACGTTAGACAACTTTTGTGTTTTTAGGGGAGGGATGAATGTTTTTTTGAGTCTCTCCAGCAAGAGCAACGTTTTGTTTGGATGTCATGTGGATAACAGGAGCTATCGGATGCTTCTTCTAAGAGAGAGAGAGAATAAAAAGAAAAAGAAAAAGAAAAAGAAAAAGGGTATCTCGATGCTTCTGAGATCGGAATAAATCCTGTAAATAAACGGCGCACGATAAATCCGGCTTTTCCTCTGTTTTTTACTTGTTGCTCACCAATAGATATAAATTTGTTCCATTTGGAATTGCAATCATGTATACGACTAAGCCATTTTAAATGGCAAATAAATATGATCCAAATTGCCCTCAATTTTAATTAATCCAACTCGTACATACTAAGCAGTTCTTTAATTGGTACATTTACGTGTAAGTTGTCGAAGAAGAACTAGAAACTATTACGAGGTATATATGCGGGGGGAGGTGTGTGGGATAACATTCGAACACCGTAAAACCAGCATAGGAAAGGTAGGTTTCAAGGTGGAAATTAGGCGTGGGGATCAAGGCAGGTGACTTACTCCCATCCCTCGGCATTTCTCTTGATAACATTTGTGTTCTTGGATTATCGCGCACACAAAAGATAAGATGCACCAAAAAAATCCTGAAATGCTTTCGCGAAAGTGCAAACGTGTTCTAAAACGTAGCGATACTAGATATAGCAACCGTCACCCTCGACAATGACTTTGCCAGCAACCAATAATAGACGTAGCGACCTCCCCGGCTCGTGAGAACTCTAAGCGCTACAATAACATTGAAGGGGAAATTCTAAATCTAAATAACCGAGTCAAAATGTTTTTTTGACCTCAACCATCATTCTTTTCCACCTTTTTTTGCCACTTTTTTTTTTTGCTAGAAATTGTTGATATTGACACAAGCCGTCCTAGGTCGCACAACCGGCTGACATGAATTTTTTAAATGCTATTTTAATATTTTTCTATTTTTTCTATTTGATATTTTTTTACAACTATGGCCGGCGAGGTCGCCGATCGACCATCACTGGCCATGGGCGAAGGCCGCGAGCCTGTGGCCCTCGCTTGGATTTGGGCAAGGCGTCGGGCCCTCAACCATGGCCGGTGAGGGCCACAGCACACTTACCTATGGCCGGCGAGGTTGTCGATTCCCTTCGAGTCGTCAGTAATTTGGTTCATAATTGACCAAACTCTGTTCTTGTCGACTAGATCTATCACTTGTCGGTAATAATCAAAAGTTGGCCTTGTTGGGTGTAAACATAATCAAACGCTTAAATCTAGACAGAAGGCTTTTTCCAAGATGTGCATGTGGTCTAGATGCAAGCAAATATAGCTCGAGCATCAAGAAGACGACGACTTTCTTCATCTCCAACCTCACACTAAATTTCCATCTTTCATAGAGGTTTGTTCTTGTTTGCTTTGCGTGCATCACCCGAACGATGCATCTGAATTGTCTTGACTGCGCAGACATACACGACCAATTCGGTTTGTTGTTCGGGGACGAAACCACTTGATTCGGTTCGACAAAATACCGAATAAATAAAAATCCACCCTTCAAGTGATTGCTAATGAAGCAAAGATGCTCCAATCTCTCTCTAAATAATTATCATGAAGCACGTAATATCAGTCGTTATCAGGATCATGGGAAAACAATATGTCAAGCCCTGCCCATATCAATCGACATCTACTCGATTTCGCCTTGCTTTAAATGTTTCTGGGATTGCTCATACCAAGGGAAAAGTACCGAAGAAAGTCCTAAACATATTGTATTGGTACCATTCGGTCCTAAACCATTCAGCTGGACCAATTTAATCATGAACCTTTTCACATTGGTACCTATTCAGTCCATCGGGCTAATTTTGGGCGAAAATTACTGATGTGGACATCGATCATCCTACATGGCGTAACTGACATTGACGTGCACATTTGTTTAAAATTTTGAATATGTTATTTTATTTTATTTTATTTTAAATTTTCTTTTCATGTCTTTCTTTCTTTATTTTTCTCCTCCTTTTTCTATTTATTGGTGGCCGATCTCTCACAACTGACTACAATCCATGGCAGCCGACGTTGGCCTAGTGAGCATCGTCCTCGCCTAGGCAAGGCGACGAACAGAAAAGGGAAAAAAATAAAATAAAAACATATATTTTTAATATCTAAAAATGTTCGTGTCGGCACCGATAGGACAAACTGTTTTCCTCGTCAACAATTTTCGGCCAAAATTAACATGATGAACTGAATTGATACTAATATGAAAATATTTAGAACTAAATAGGTTCAATTAAAAAGCTTAAGATTGAATTGGCAATAACATAATAGGTTTAAGATTTTTTTTTTTTTTTTTAGAATACTCGTCCCTTTACTTTAAACGTGTCTGGGGTTTGGTCATACCATCAACAGTGTTTTGCTAAAAAGCAAGTAGATTCCTTGCAACGCGAAGGACAAAAATGGAAGGGTCAAAGGACACTATAAAAAGCACACTTTATTACAACATTATCAACTTTAATTAGTGGAGACCAGGATAATAATTGCTTCAATCATGACTTTTGCTGTTTCTCTCCCCTCTAAAAGCTGTCGTGTATCCCATCCTCTCGCCTGGATTACATAACTAGCGGGAGCTCAAAAGGCATCGCTAAAGTGTGATTTCCCCTCCCTACTTTTCTGCTATGGCACTTGAGGATGAATGAGTCAAACCATCGAGTTTCACCATCTTTTTCGATGATTAGTTTCGCCACTTTTTCACGACAACTTGCTTTAGAAGCGAGAAAAATCAACAACAACAACAACAAAATCTTAAATATATTGTAACTGTGTCAATCTGATCTTAAATCTTTTTTTTTACTACCAATTAAGTCATAAACCATTTGCATTTGAGCCAATTCAGTTCACTCGGCCAATTTTATTCGAAAATCACTAACATGAATGTCAATCGTGCCACGTAGGACGATAGACATTCATTTCAGTGATTTTCGGGATGTACTACATTGATTAAAAAAATGCAAAAATTTTAAGACTCAATGGGGAGAAAAAATGGGTTTAGCATTGAATTGATAAAATTCCAATAGGTTTAGGACGCTTTTAGTAATTTTGTTTCCACTAGAAGTGTGCATGTGTATTCAACACATGCGTCAATTGGTGGTTGTTTTCCATGCAACTCTTGCTTGGCTCTTATGAAGGTGTACCGCCTGTGAGTCTGTAACATGGATACATTGTGGTATACCTTGTCAGTCAAAAGTTTACTAGTCGGAAACAACAGGAAAGTGTCGTCTATGCATCCGAATTTACAGAAAAGTAGTACATTCGTAACGGTAATATTAGAATGTTTGGACTGGCAAGAAATTAAAAAAGCATTGTAAAAGTCATTGCTCTTTGAATTTATAAGCACAGTTCATTTAAAAGTTCATAGCAGTGGTCCAAGTGATCACTCAGGCCTTACTCTTACCATTACAAAGGTGAAATTGCCCACTGATAGCAAAAAGAAGGGGTGATGACTGCGTTCTTTTCCGATCGACTTGATCTAGATCAATATCAAAATGTACATTTGAATTTACCATTCCGATAGTTTGGATCGCAATGCACAAGTCTCTTCTCACAGAAGGCATTTGGACCGCCATGACTTTCTGAGTTCTACTACGATGCTCCGCCACGAGACTTGAGAAACAGATTAATTGACAAAACAAGTGATCGCGGTAAGTGTCCTTAAATAGGTCCTCCATGTCCAAAAGGCACCGGTTGCTGATTTTCTAATCACGGCTTCGAGCCTTTGGTAAATGGCTGGTATATGGCAAGATATTTAGATACTTTCAAATCAGAGCTTTCTGGTCCACCTAAGTCGATCCCCACATGGCAGGTGTGACCATTCCAGGAAAATCAGAAAATCTACAATGACAGTTGACCCCAATATTTGAGGAATCTCGTGCTGGAGAAGCACCTTAGCACGTGATGTACATCTGAAAGATCTCATTGATGTCCCAATTCCAAAGTGAAACTAAATTTGTAACAGTAAATCCTGCAAGGGTTTTGAGCTGATCATTTACAGAATTACCATCACTATTACACAAGATGCTGAGCACAAGGACAGGAAGAGAGGCAAAACCAGAAACCGATGATCCACCTCATGTGAACAATTGCATCCAGTTCTAAATGCAAGACTTCCATCATGTAAGAACGTACTAATTTTGATGCTCAATCCAACACAAAAATCGTCTAAACACCAATCTGTTGGGTGGCACCTACATGATGTGTGAACACCATGTCAAAAAATGGGCTCGATGATATCTGAACCAAAGATCGCCCTCATTGTCAGATAAAACTAGACAGGCTTTTCCGGTGACATTACTGATGAGAATGAAGTTTACCCATAAAAATTCACCAAACTTGGAGCACTAGACAGACAGCAACCTTTCTGAAGAGGAAATGTCCACTGTATATAACTAAAGATGTTCCAAGAAGTTCATTTGAAGCTTTGGGGCCTTAATCCTATGCTTGCATATACTCCAAGAAGGTAAAATTACGAAAAGCCTACCTGCCATGTAGGGGGACTTATCCTATCCATAAAATCGAAGCCTCACTCAGGGTAACCAGTAATGGTGAGGAAACTATTCTACCCCAGAAATGAATAAACAGACCAGCATCTATTCAAACTCCTAACCTCTTCTCAAAGACTGAATAACTCCAATAATTACACTATCCATCCATCCACAGATAAGTCCCAACACTAGCAATTAGAAAAAGAATAAGAAGAAGAAGAAGAAGAAGGCACATTAAGCCACTTCAAATTAAGAAAAAAAGAAACTCAAATATCAATTGCATTTGCAACAGTCATTGCTTTGTGGCTCAAATTAGAAGAGAGTTAAATTTCGGACGCATAACACAAGAAAACACGCAATTTCAATTCAAAAACAAAACCTCACTTGCTCTTTCTTAATACATATAGTAGGCAAACCTTCAGGAGATCACCTTTTATCAGCTACCACTAGTCATATGGGTCTATTGAATATGCTCAATTGCTTGCTCCTCGAGCAAATGCAACTACAAAGACACCATATCAAAGCACTAACTGCTTATACGCTTATAAGCTCACTAACAAGAGAAATTAAGAAGAAAATCCTCGCTGTACCAAAGAGGATGGTCCGATCCATATGGGCTCCAAAACAGAAAGCTCACATTGACATAAGCTTTGGACCATTATCAGGCATGCCCATCCCTGCAGCTAACTCAGCATCAAGCTGAGTATGTGGCGCAGGACCCATCATTTGCTTCACACTGCAAGTCACAATAGTTGTCAAAAGCATTCGGTTATACATCAGAGTTCAAGCTACAAATAAGACGACAAAAACAGATCAATACATCCACGAATTTAATTGCATGAGAGAAGAGGAAAGAATTAAGCCTTTTATCCAGTGTATTTAAAGTAGAAGTTGTAGATAACATTCAAAACAATCGAGATGATACGAGACACAGAATAACTAAAAAGAATCTAATCTGGAGAAGCTACATAAATGCATGGACAAAACACTGAACCAGTTATCTAGTGCCCATAGCATGGATGTTAGGATCGCAATCCAGATCCTAGGATCGCGATCCTATGATCAAAAATGCATCAAATGGACTGCATTGTAAGAAAAATCGCTCGCTGACAGGATCACGATTGCGACCCAGATTGTTGGATTTAATGGGACCACGATCCCCAAATGAACCTAGAGATCCGAACTTACTTAAGAATTGATTATGTCAGCCACAAGAAAGACAATATTGGGCCACATTCCTCCCAGCACCAAGACCCATTTTCTTCTTGAAGCCTACTTCTATGTCCATTTGAAAGACTAGGACACGGGGCATTGACAGATATTCCTTACTGGTGAGGCTGAACTCTTGAAGAAGCACGAAGCAGAAAAGACATCTTTGGATATGGCAATTGAAGTCTTTCCAAAGACACCATCTTATACTTCAGCAAGATGACAAAATGCCATCTCCTTCTGCTTTCTCTCTTGTTCTTGTACTTTTTCTTTATTTCCTCTTTCTTTACTCCACGATTGAGCTGTTGTTAACCAACCGCTCAATGCACACATCCATAATGTTTTAGTTTATTTTCTTGAATCTTCACATTTGGCAGTGTTGGTATCTATGTTTAATTGTTTTATCTTTCCTCCTCCTTCCTAATACTCTGTTTTCTTTTGTCGTTTTTTATCCCTGTGTGACCTTTCTACTTATGTATTAAGATTCTATTGGAGCTAAATGTTTGCAATGTTATATAACAAAGAGAAAAGTCCAAAATTTAAGTCTCAACAAACTAAAGCATTTACGCACGAAGTTCCACATATTCTAGAACCAACAGGCATGAAAATAAAACAGTGATCCAACATATCTTAAGTTCTAAATACAAAACTACAGAGTTGCAAAATAGTGGATTGCGATATCACACTAAATTATCCTAGGCAAATTAGATGAAGAGATCCTACACAATAACTATTTTAGTATGCCACTGGTTGACAGCAGCAAGGATAGGCCTGATCCAGGAATCGTCTCACTAGCACCATTGGCATCTGAGCAATTAGGAATCTTCCACAAGCATATAAAACAATATCTACAAAAGCGATAGCAAAATCGAGTAATCAGCTTTACGAACCGTTTCTTATGGCGCTTGGTCTTGAAATGCTCATCCCTTGTAGCAACATTTGGAAAATATCGGCTGAAAAGTAAGAAAGCCCAGTCACACATAAGGAAACCCGAAACCCCACTCAGGCAAAGAAACCTATAAAACTCCCCAATTTGATTTATTTTCTCAAGTAAAAAACCACGTTCCAATACTCTGCGCATAACTAACAACCAAAAATCGCAAAACAGGTTTCAACCATTGAAGGACAGACGTAAGCTAACCTAAGACAAGTTTAAAGTTATAACACGCTTTCAACAGCAATAATTTGAAGTCTAATACTAGAGTTCAAAGGCGTTAGAAGATATTCTCATAAATCTAGCAGCTGCATCAAATGGTATCCGAAATTAACCCAAAGAACGGAAATTTCCTCTTCAAGAAACAAAAACAAGCACGAGCACCCACTCGCAGTGCACGCAATAGTACTGGCCCATCCCGGGGAGATCCTCATCCACGGGCAACCGCTGTCGCTGCTCATCCGGCTTCTTCAGCTCCTCATACACGGCGTCGTCGCGTGCGAAACTCGTCAGAGTCAAAGAAAAACAGTTGCGCCCACAAAGCACCGTCGCAGACGATAAAATTTACCAACACTAAAATCGCATGCAACCGCAAGATAAGAGCGAATTCGATCAGGGGAGCAAACAAAAAAAAAAAGGATATCTTTGATGAGGAACTTGGTGCGACGAGCTGTTTTGTGGGAGAGGCGTCTCTTCTTCACTTTCCTGTGCGGGCATTTACCTCCCATGGCGTCGGATTTTTGCTCTCTCGCTGGTCTCGACCTGTGGTGGTCGCAGCGGGGGGAATCGGGTCGAAGGTTTTGAGGCGATTCGAAACCCTAGAAAGCCACCGATTGGGAGAGCCCTGATTCAAACGACGGTAGAACGTGGAAGTGAAAAACGCTGACTCGGAGAGTACAAATGTCGACAAGAATGGTAGGCCCAAAACAAGAAGATGGGCCTTGATGGCCCAAAAAGCAATCCCAGCCCAATACAATAAGATGGGCCTTTAAGAATTGGGGCGCCGCTACTGACCCTCTCAACAGGCCCCACGGCCATCTTCTCTGAGATTCCCGTTCAACTTTTCTTATCTTTTCAAGAATCTTAAAACTTATGGAAAAAGCGTAATTTAGTCTTAAAACTGTCAAAGGTTATAATTAATTTATAAAATTTATCTAATTAATACAATCAAATCTCTTCATTAACTCTATCCAGTTCACAAACAGTACATTGTGACGTGATTATCTTATTGCTCTTAAGACATCCGAAAAAATTTAAAAATTCAAAAAGATAAAAGAAAAAAAGATACAATTATAGTAAAAAAAAGGAGAAAAAGGAAAAAAATAAGCAAGAATTTAAAATAATAATGTGATAGCCGGATTTCTAGCCCGTTTTTTAATGAATAAAATGAATTATGTAATGATAATTTCTGGTCCATGAAATTTTTTTTTTGGTCGAACTGTTCTCGAAATTTGAATGGCAACGAAACGGATCCGAATCCCTTGCCCTAGTGGGATCAGGCTAGGGGGTGCCTTGTTTCATCTAGGCCATCCATTTTGAATTGGACGGTCCAAATCCTTTATATATGGTGAAATTAAAAGAGTTTTATAAAAAAATTTTGATTTGAGCCGTCCATTTTTGAAGTGGACGGCCCAGATCTCCCTGCCCAGATCCCACCACCACCACCACTACCACCACCACCACCACACCATATGACTGACCCCTTCACCACTATATAAACCCCCTCTCTCTGTTCCCTCGTTTCTCTCTCCCTCCTCCTCACCTCACTGAATTAGCCCACACCGCCCGGATTGGGATCGTCTGACCACAAGCAAATGGTTAGGGGCCTGACCATCTTTAATCTCAGCCGTCCGTTCGCATCCGACGGCTGAGATTAGGCTACGTCATTGAAGGGGATCTTAAGAGGATTTGGCCCAAATTTGGGTGGCATTTTCACTTTCTCTCTGCTCTTTTTGCTTCTACTCAAAAACGAAGCCGTGAGACTCTCTCCTCTCTCCATTTCGAAATTTTGGGGTCGTCTTCTTCACTCGCTCTCCCTTTGCTCCAGCACTGCATGCTCGCTCTCACTCTCGCTTGGTGCTCCATCAACATCTGTGTGTCTCTCCCCTTTGACACTCGCTCTTGGCTCCATTGCTTTGTCCTCCGAAGCTCACTCTCGACTTCGGCTCTTGTTCCGTCACTGCTCCGGCACTTGCTCTCAGCTCTGGGGAAGAAAGCTATAAAGAAGGTCGCCCCTGCCAAGTTGAAGAATACGCCGGTGAAGAAGCCCAATAGCGTGAAGATGCCAGTGAAGAAGGCGAGGAAGTGAGCCAGTGTTGTCTTCTTCACTAGCGTAGGGGGTCATTTTTGTGAGGCAATGCAGAAGATGCAATAATTAGCCCTTTTCAAACATGTTGGTTTTTTCTGCCTTGTGGATCCAGAACTAAGCTTGTAAACTCTAGAGTTCTGAAATTTAAGAAACAATAAGTTCTGGCATTGACCATGAAAGAAATGCTGAGCGTTAAATTTAGGGAGAGAAAGGAAAATGCAAACTGTCTGCATTTGTCCTTGAATACTTACTTAAGCAACAGAACAAAAACGCCTCTGCTGAAAAAATAGTGGGGTCTGTGGGAAGTCTGCACTTGTAATGATTGACAAAAGAGCATGCCCGGATCTCTGTCGAAGAGCATTTTAGTGGAAGTGGCTGTTATCAGAGAATCAGTTTAAATTTTGAATTGTTCTCCGTAATCTCGGCCTTCCTTATTGTTGTTAATAGTTGTCAATTAGTAGAGATATTCTCATAGTTGTCAATTAGTAGAGATATTCTCATAGTTGTCAATTAGTCAATATATTCTTTTTATTCTTAGTTGTTGCCATTCATGTATATGTATTATAAATACCACTGAAATACAGCAATGTAAATTATCCTGGAAAATATTCTCTCAATCTTCCTCTTTTATGGTATCATAGCAGCTTTGCTCCTAAGAGCCTCTTTCATCCGTTCTTTGTTTCTCTGCCTTTTTTTTACCTTAGCCATGTATACCACAAACTCTTCTTCCAAAACAAATCTCCCTGAAATTGCTGTAGCAAATTCAACTGAAATTCCTGCAGCCATTTCAACGGGACTTATTGCAATTTCTACTGGTGAACAACTTCCCATGAAGTTAACTTCCACCAACTATGCTTCTTGGCGGGCTCAGTTCATGTCCTTACTAGTCGGATATGATCTTAAAGGGTTCATTGATGGAACGCGTCCTTGTCCACCGGAAGAGATCACCCGCGGCAATCAGACAATCTCGAATGCTGCCCACTTTCATTAGATTAGGCAAGACCAACTCTTGCTCAATGGAATTTTTGCTTCCACTTCTAAAGCCATCATTCCCCTTATTGCCTCTTGTGCAACATCTCAAAGTGCATGGAACAAACTTGCAACACTTTATGCAAGCAAATCTCGATCTCGCGCCATGCATCTCAAGGATCAATTATCAACAGTTAAATGCAACTCTCGTTCCATTTCTGATTTTTTACAGCAACTAAAATCTATTGTAGATGAGTTAGCAATTATTGATTCCCCTCTCCATGATGATGATCTTGTCATCCATGCTCTCCGCGGATTAGGACCAGAATATCGTGAAATCGCAGCAGCGATTCGTTCTCGTGAAAACACAATCACGTTTGAGGAACTTTATGACAAGTTAGTTGCTCATGAAATGTTTCTTCAACATGAAGAAACGACAGCTGAAGTCATGCCGGTAACAACCAACTTTAGCACTCGAAACACTCGAGGTCCGAGAGCTCCACCTCGATGGAATAATTCTGGTCGTTCTGGACAACTTGTTGGCGACTCCAGAAATTCACTTGGCACCCGCAATTCAGACCGGCGGAGAGATCATAGAAGCAATGACTCACGATTTTCACATCACAATAGCTCCCGGCCCATTTGTCAATACTGTGATCGCGTAGGACACTCCGCCAAAAATTGTTTTCGAATTCGCGACGCAATCCGTTCTCCGGTTGTCAATGCTGCATCAGGCCCAAGTTCAACCCGAGCAGATGGTTGGTTGATTGATTTGGGAGCCTCCCATCATGTTACGAATGATCTCGCTAATTTATCCCTTCATAGCGAGTATGAAGGCCTGGACGATATAGTCATTGGCGATGGCTCAAGTTTGAGTATCACTCACATTGGTTCTACTAAATTAAATTACCCACACACTTCCTTCCAATTGTCCAATGTTCTACGCACTCCTCACATAACCAAAAATTTAATTTCAGTTTCACAATTTTGTCGTACTAATCGAGCCTCGATTGAATTTTTTGCCTCTCATTGTTTGGTGAAGGAACTTCGCACGGGGGCGACGCTATTTCGAGGAGAACTTAGAGACGGTGTCTATCAGTTGCCACCAACCTCTTGGCAACCACATGTCTCACACACGGCCTTGGTTAGTGAGCGGACGCGAGCAACTACGTGGCACGATCGTTTAGGTCATCCATCCATCGATATTTTACGTCATACCATTAAGCATTTTTTACTTTTGTCGTCAATCGAGTCTAGTCTAGGAAATAAGTTATCATGTGACTCTTGCCGTTGCAATAAAAGTCATAAACTACCTTTTCACTCATCAACTTTAGAAGGCAGGCATCCACTTGACTTATTGTACACGGACGTTTGGGGTCCGGCGTCTACTTTATCTATTGATGGTTTTCGTTATTATGTTATTTTTATTAATCAATCCACTCGTTATGTTTGGTTTTATCCCATCCGCAATAAATCCGATGTTGCTCCCGTTTTTAAACAGTTTAAAAGTGCTGGTCGAAAAATAATTTCAACAAAAAACACTAACTCTTTATTCTGATGGTGGTGGGGAATTCATTCAACTCAAATCATTTTTAGCAAAACATGGAATTTCACACCTAACTACACCTCCATATACCCCGCAACACAATGGTATGGCTGAACGGCGTCACAGGCACATCGTCGAAACTGGATTAACCCTACTACACAAAGCCGGTCTACCTCCCACTTTTTGCCGCCACATATCTCATAAATCGCCTACCCACAGACACTCTTAATCTTCGGTCTCCATATCAGTGCCTTTTTAACAAACCCCCAAACTACCTTAAACTTCGAATTTTCGGATGTCTCTACTACCCATGGCTTCGGCCATACACAAAAAATAAGCTTTTACCACGCTCTCGCCCATGTGTTTTTCTTGGTTATTCTTAACTCAAAGTGCATACAAATGTTTTGATCCCACTACTCAAAAAACATTTCTTTCACGTCATGTTGTCTTTGATGAAACTATTTTTCCATACCCCACTTTGAACCTACCCAAGTCCTCCCCCTCATTCGTGGCTAAAACTCCTTTTCTTCGGTCATCCATTGTGCGATGCATTGCTTATGCTCCGACTACACCAGTCGTCGTGATAAGCGCTCCTCATGGTAGCTCTGCCAACGTGCAAGTCCTGCCAGTCAACTCTCCCGACACCTCAGTAAGTGATCTCTCTTCTCATGTCTTACATAAGCCGCTACCCGATGCACATAACACCAATGTCCCACTTCCGAGTAACGAACACCAATCAACCAACAATGCCTTTACTGACAATAATGTCCCATCCACCAACTCCCCACTCTTAATCGAACCAACGCCAAACCCACCAAATCCAAATCACCCCACCCGCACTCATACAATGATCACACGTTCTCAAAATAATATTTTCAAGCCTAAACAAGTCCATACACTTACCACAAAACATCCCCTACCTCAAACCTATGAACCAAGTGGACTTACTCAAGCTTTGAGTGATCCCCAGTGGCGCTCCGCAATGTCCGACGAAATCAATGCCTTACTTCGAAATGGAACTTGGGAATTAACCCCAAAGAATTCTTCCATGAATATTGTTGGTTGTAGGTGGGTCTACAGGATCAAGCGTCGATCCGACGGGAGCATTGAGAGATACAAGGCGCGTCTTGTCGCTAAAGGATTTCACCAAAGACCGGGACTTGACTTCAAAGAAATATTCAGCCCAATTGTCAAACCTACAACAATCCGTATTATCCTCACTCTGGCGATCACTCGAAATTGGCCACTACGTCAAATGGATGCCAACAATGCATTTTTACAATGAACGCTACAAGAAGAAGTGTTCATGGAACAATCTCCTGGTTTCAAAGACCCCGCAAAATCCAACCATGTGTGCAAACTCAAGAAGGCTATCTACGGGCTCAAACAAGCTCCTCGAGCCTGGTATAATGAGTTAAGTGCTTTTCTTATAGCCAATTCATTTACTAATTCAAAGACCGATAGCTCTCTTTTTATTTACTCTCACAATGGCATATAGGCATATTTCTTGGTGTATGTTGATGATCTTATTATTACGGACAACGACATTCGGTTTCTCAATGATTTCATTGCAAGACTATCCAAGCATTTTTCTGTCAAAGATTTGGAGAACTTAAGCTATTTCCTTGGAATCGAAGTACTTCCCACCAAAAAAGGTCTTTGCTCTCGCAACATAAGTACATACGGGATCTACTTGAAAAGCATAAAATGGCCGAAGCAAAGGATGTTGGGTCTCCAATGGCAACCGGTACTTCACTTTTTCTTCATGATAATTCGGGGAACACGTCGGCGACAGAATTTCGAAGTCTCGTTGGTGCTCTTCAATATCTCCAAATCACACGACCAGACATTTCCTTCGCTGTCAATAAATTATCTCAGTTCATGCACAAGCCAACACTGAATCATTGGTCTGCCGCCAAACATCTTCTTCGATATCTTAAAGGTACCCTATTTCATGGGTTTCACTTGCAGCGAGATACAAAGCATATTTTACATGCCTTCTCAGATGCAGATTGGGCTGGTGATTCAAATGACAGGACTTCCACATCCGGATTTATTGTTTATCTTGGTGCCAATCCTATTTCTTGGAGCTCTAGCAAACAGCGGTCTGTTGCCCGATCATCAATAGAAGTCGAATATAGAGTAGTTGCCACTACTTCATCGGAGTTACTTTGGGTTCAAAACCTGCTCACAGAACTCGGTATACACTCAAGTGCAACACCCACAATATACTGTGACACTATTGGGGCCACATATGTGTGTGCCAATCCGATCTTTCACTCTCGCAAGAAACACATTGCAATCGATTATCATTTTGTTCGTGAGCTCGTAACAAAGGAGCAATTGAGAGTCTCTCATATTTCCACACATGATCAACTGGCGGATATCGTTACCAAGCCTTTATCAAAGCTACGGGTGCAAACACTTCGAGCCAAGATTGGCGTTTCTGACGGAAACTCCATCTTGAGGGGGCGTATCAGAGAATCAGTTTAAATTTTGAATTGTTCTCCGTAATCTCGGCATTCCTTATTGTTGTTAATAGTTGTCAATTAGTCGAGATTCTCTATAGTTGTCAATTAGTCGAGATATTCTCATAGTTGTCAATTAGTCGATATATTCTTTTTATTCTTAGTTGTTGCCATTCATGTATATGTATTATAAATACCACTGAAATACAACAATGTAAATTATCTTGGAAAATATTCTCTCAATCTTCCTCTTTTAGCTGTCACAACAATAAGCAGTATTACCCAACTGCTTCAGCCATCTGATTAGTCCAGAATGACAAGGTGCCTCTTGCAATTTGAAAGTTTTTCTTTATGAGTATTGCATTGACAACGGATCTCGTGAGGCTCGAATGCGCATGTGACCTTGTTAGCTTGTGGCCAAAGCAAAATCTATTCCCTTCCCCTCTTAAAGTTTCATTCTTTTTCCATTTTGTTGTATAATTGTAGAAACCGTTCTTTTAGCCCTGAAAGCCCAGTGGCAGAACACACCACCCAACTAGGGTAAGTTTTTTTTTTTGTTCCCCTTTGGCGTCATTTTTCCCCGTTTGATATCATTCTTAACGAAGAACCCACATCGAAACATTTCAGAATCACCAAGAGTCAGTGTTACAGAATCGTCTTTTTTACCCCCTATCTAATCCAACCAATTTCAATTTCTTGGCGGTTTCGAATGTTTGAAATGAAATACCAGAGCTTCAAAAGGAGATGAACTTTCAAAAAAAGCAATTTCTCGCTCCAAACAAGTTGAAAACGAATGCGACACTGAAAAGTTTCCATTCCCCCCTCCCTCTTTTCTGCTGTAAAATTAGACGCAAAAGTGCTGATTCCTTCGTTTCTACGGTTGGAGAAACTACTGCAAAAGAGGAGAGACGAACCATATGTGGACCCAATTTTGTTTGGTCGACAAGAGACCAATACAACATTTCGCTTTTTCCATCGGAATCCTTACTTCTATTTTGCATCGCCAAGAATCACAGGATAGTTAACACAATTCGAAAACAAAAAACAAAAATACAAGAAAAGGGCTATATCAAAGGTTGCCAAACCATCTTCTATACGCAACGAATCCTCCCCTCTAAAATCCACCCCCTACGCTAGTGAAGAAGACAACACCGGCTCACTTCCTCGCCTTCTTCATCGGCGTCTTCACGCTATTCGGCGTCTTCACCGGCGTATTCTTCGACTCGGCAGGGGCAACCTTCTTCACAACTTTCTTCCCCGGAGCCGAGAGTGAGTGCCGGAGCAGTGACGAAACGGGAGCCGAAGTCGAGAGTGAGCTTCGGAGGACAAAGCAATGGAGCCAAGAGCGAGTGTCAAAGGGGAGAGAGACACAGATGTTGATGGAGCACCAAGCGAGAGCGAGAGCGAGCGTGCAGTGCTGGAGCAGAGGGAGAGCGAGTGAAGAAGACGACCCCAAAATTTCGAAATGGAGAGAGGAGAGAGTCTCACAGCTTCATTTTTTAGGAGAAGCAAAAAGAGGAGAGAGAAAGTGAAAATGCCGCCCAAATTTGGGCCAAATCCTCTTCAATGACGTGGCCTAATTTCATCCGTCGGATGCGAACGGACGACTGAGATTATAGATGGCCAGGCCCCTGACCATTTGCTTGTGGTCAGACGATCCCAATCCACACCGCCCCGCACCCGCGACGCCGTTTCCTCTCGCTCGTCGGAGCTCCTCGACAGTGACAGCGGCAACCCTTACTCCTCAAGCTCACTCCCTCGACCTCGGCTCTTGCTTCCCTCACCTCGACGCCGCTTGTTCTTGTCCCGTTGCCCCTCGATGCCGCACAATGATGAGGAGACCTAAGCTCTTTTCCTTTTCTTTTTTTAACGTGAGACTCCGGTTTTCTTCGTACGTCGACTCTAAGGCAAGCGAACCCTCTAATTCTTCTTCTTGCTTGCCGATTCGTCATTGGATTGAGTGCGACGCGATGTTTGGTTTATGAGTATGAATGAGTAAAGATAGTCTTTCATGAGCTAGAAAAGAGGTTTGCATGTGCGATCCACTGCTTGAATTGAAGACTGTGGGTCTTGGGTGTGTCAATTCTGTGGGCTAATCGTGATGGTTGTCGTCGAAATGACTTGAACTTGAGTGGCCATATCTCTTGATTTCGGCCGAGAGGCCCTTGTGTGCGTGAGGAGTGTAGTGTTTTGTGGATTGCTTTTGGGAGGAGGAAATCCTATTTTGTGGTTTGAGTGGTTGGGTTGAGGTGTCTGGTTTGCATTGCATCTAAGAATCTGAGCACAGTCGTGTCTATGGATGGAAAAGTGGGCGTTGAGTTTGGGAGATGAGTTAGTCTTGTTAGATTGCGTGTGGTTGAGATTGGTCGGAATGGTTGTCTTGCCTTTCGAGTTCTGAGTCGGTCTGCATTTGCATCTGAGTAATGAATTGAATATCCATCGGTCAGCATCCCGACGTGATTGATTGATATCTGCCTGCGTCGTGATGATACCTTGTGGGAGCCTGAGTGGAAATTGGGAAGTCCACGTCCTGTGTGTCCCCTTGGAATGGAATGCCTGAGGGCAGTGCCCCTTGAAAACCCCGAAGTAGGAGAGAATTGAGGCCTGTGTCTCTCATGATCCCTATGGACGAAAAATTAAGGTGTTTATCCTTCAAAATCGAGGCCAGCTGAGGTGTTTAAATAATTTTTTTTTCGATTTGATACTTAAGTGAGCTAGCGAAAATTTTTGGCACCAAAATGAGCGCTATATGAACATTTTGAAACTTTTAGTGTCCTTATGCCCATAACTATAAGGAGTTGTATAATTAAACATATGAGTTCAATTTTTTTACTGTTGCTATTTAGTATTATTATTTTTTTGTCGGATTATTATTATTAATGTTAATTGAGTGGAGTTGTACTACCGTAACAGTAAATAAACATTTGAAGATAAAATATAAAATATAAAATTTTAATATTTAATATTAATATTACTTCATTATTTTGGTTAGTTGGGCGCAATTGAAGGTATGTAGTGTTGGGTTAATATCTCGAGTTTGACCAGTTACTCGATTGACTAGAGATTTGTTTCGGTTGGGCGAAGATTCACTTCGTACATTGGACATGTTCTACGAGGACGTTGACACTAGAGGACAAAATAAGAGATCACTTTCTTCCTTCTGTTATTTATTTATTTGGAAAGAAAGTGAAAATCTTGGTGGAGAGGAAAGAAAGAAGTAGACGTCACTTCTTTCTTGGACAAGTGGGTCCCGGTCAAAAGGGTTTGATTTGTTGACCACATTAAAAGGGCCACTTTCTGACCTTGTTCAGAGAGCACAGTAATAGCCAACGCCGCACAAGACGAAGGAGCCGCATGAAGTGGGGGTTTTCTTTAGCAAAGAGAATGAGTCGCACGAGAACAAGGTAAGGGTTCTTCCGAGAAAAAAAGGAAGTGAACGTACAGAGACGTTCCTATTTTTCAGCCGCAGGCGAGCATCTTGAGTCGTGTACGTAAAGCAAACAAGATAAGTATTGTATGTTTTCTCTGTGAGTTTTCTGAGTGATTTTCTCTATGAGAGACAATGAGATAATACTTGTGGGTTTGCTTAGGGCTTAATTTAGGTGCGGGAAACACTTGAGTGAATGAGCGATTGTAAATTTGACTCTCCGATTATAGTGGATTATATTGCTGACTCTCCCCGTGGATATAGGTACCGATCTCGGACCGAACCACGTAAATATCTGGTGTCCTTTATCGTTCATTGTAATTTCTCTAGTAATTTCGTCTCGACATATTTGCAAGATCCGTTAGCGTTTCCGCGTTATTAATCTCAACAATTGGTATCAGAGCTACGGTTAGAATTTCAGCAGTTGATTTGGGGTTTTTGCTTGTTTGATCATTGTTTGGAAATTCTGTTGTCTCAATTATGTTTGGAGTGAAATTTGAGATTGAGAAATTTAACGAAAGGAATAACTTTGAGTTATGGAGTCTCAAGATGAAGGCATTATTAACAACTCAAGGTTTGGTCGAGGCATTGGAGGGCAATGATAAGTTGCCTAAAATAATGGAAGATGCCGAAAATGATAGGTTAATCAGAAAGGCAAGAAGTATAATCAGGTTGCACTTATCGGATGAAGTGTTAATAGAGATAGCCGAGGAGAAGGATGCCGCAACGTTGTGGGCTAAGCTTCAGGCACTCTATGGTCTATGCTATGAAAGATTTGAAGAATCGCTTGTATATGCTGAAAAGAATATTTCAGTTGCGGATGGCTGAAGGCACATCTATGAGAGCCCACTTAGATGAGTTTGATAAACTCATGATAGACTTGAAGAACGTTAATGAGGCCTTGCCTGATCAAAAACAAGGTATGATATTGTTAGCATCTCTACCAGATTCTTTTGAGCACTTTATAGATTCGTTTCTGCAGGGGCGTATTGCGATTATCTTGGAAGAGGTAAAGTCCGCTTTATTATCTAAGGAGTGGCAAAAGAAGTTAGGAGAATATAACTTTGCGCAAGGTTTGTTAGTCCATGGTAGAGATGAACAGAGAGAGTCTGGAGGTGTTGACACCTAAATTTCGACTACTCTTTATCAGTCATCTTCACATAATTTTTTTTTTTTAAAATTAAAATATTTAATTAGAGCTAATTTTAATTCTAAACAAAAATCATCCCTCATATTTATTTTGCATGCGCTGCATTTCATTTAATTGAACCCAGGACACGGGACAAAGCTAGTACAAAAAAAGAAGCATTTAAAGCGTTCCCTTTCTGGCAAGGAATCTTCAATGATCGGAAACAATGGCATGAAAGACGGGCTGGATTTAAGACTAGTCAGTGTCCTTTAGAGCACAGGTCACAGCAATGAGTGCGGTTTATGGAGGAGCCGAGCAAGAGGAGAGATTCATGGGAGGGAGTTCTCTAAAGAGAACTCAAATGCACTCAAGTGCACTTAAGTGCACTCAAATGCACTCATTTGGTCAAAAGAGAGGAAGGGGACACCATCATTGGAGAGTTCTTCGTTTCTTCAAGAGGAGGGGGAGATCTTGGCAAAAATAAAAGGAGGAGGATACACGGCCAAAAAAAAGGAGGATTTTCTGCTCCTCTCGGGAGGTTTTCATTTGGCTTCCCATTACTTCTTCTGCGTTTCCGACCAATTGGACCGTTGGATCGAGCTGAATCTTTGTGTCCAAGATCATCTCAATCCTTACTTCATCTCCACCGTTCGAATCTTGGAACAGGGCTATCCTGATGGTGGTATAATAGCTCATCTAGAAGTTGTTCCGGGTCACGGGTATTATGTATCCGCCGGCCATCTTAATTCTGAGTTTCCGGCCAAGTAGACCGTTGGATCGAGCCGAAATTTTGTGTCCGAGGTCACCTTGATCCCTTCTTCATATTCACCGTTCGGATCTTTGAGAATATCTCTCCTGATGGTTGTATAATAGCTCAATCAGAAGCTGTTCCAGGCCGCGATTACTATGTATCTGCTGGCTGATCTTGAGTTTCCGATCAATTGGACCGTTAGATCGAGCTGAAATTTTGTGTACAAGGTCATCTCAATCCCTTCCTCACCTTCATCGTTCGGATCTGTAAAAAAGGCTCTCTTGGAAGCTGTAGAACAGCTCTATCAGCAGACAATCCTGGCGGTGGGCATATTTGGTTCAAGTTTAACACCCCCCTCATCCGAGCTTGGATTATTGTCTATTCTTTATTATGTCGTATTTGCTTTGTATTTACTTTATGTCATAGTATTTCATGCATCATATAGTTAATTTGCATTGTACTGCATCTAATAGAAGTGTACATTTTCTATATTTTGCCTATTAGACCTAGAATCAAAAGGCCGAGCCTCCTGTTGGTGTCCAAATATTTGTTGTGTATTTACCTTATGTTATAGCACTTCATGCATCATGTAGTTAATTTGCATTGTACTGCATCCAATAAAAGTGTACATTTTCTATATTTCGCCTATCGGACCCAGAATCGGAAGGCCAAGCCTCCTGTTGGTGTCCAAGGCATTTTATTCATTTATTTTCTGCAAATTATATTGTGCTACCCCAGGATCGGAAGGCCGAGCCTCCTGCTGGTGGTTTATATCCCCACACCTTGTTGCACGAACGGACTCCGACGTCGTAAAATTCACCGGATCCTATCCCCTTTCTTTATGTTTATGTTCTTTTCATATCTGTTTTTATTTTATTATAATTTGCATTGCATTGCATTTTATAAAAAAAGAAAACCCTAAACATTCATAAGAAAACCCAAAAAATATTGCAAAAAATCAGAAAAATTGCATCTTTGAAAATTCATCAAATTTGCCAAAATCAGACATTTTCATGGAAAGGGTACCGAAAGGGCATTAATTGAAAAATTAATGTAACCAAGTCCCCGAACTCAAAATCTCTGGTTCGTAGGAATAAAATAGTTTCTGCCGCTATTTTATTTAGGTTTCTAATCAACCTGCCAATAATGATTAGTGCCGACTCCAAAACATATCTTTGCATGCAATTGATTTTAAGTTGCGAATTGGTAGGGCTTGGGAGAGTCCGCGTTAGGTTAGTTAATTTAATTAACCTAATAATCCATTAGCCCAGAAAATCATTTATTTTTTTAGGTCGCGACAACTTGGCGACTCCACTGGGGAATTTGCTTTATTTTTTTTTTAAGAAAAAAATTGAAGACTTAACTGGTTCACTTGAATCTTTTCAAAAAATAAAAGCCTTAGAGGATTTAGGCCTAATGAAAATTCCATGGATGTCTCGCTTCTGGCGATCTTGCTTGAATCTCATTTATTAGGTGTTAAATGGTTTTGCAGATTGGGAGTTATAAGAGGAGGAGTTTGTGGCTTACCCTTTGTTTTGCAGGCTTGGAGAATTTTTGCTATAATTCCTGAATTGTTGGAATGCTGATTGATTTGAAATATTGTGCATGCCCTTAGTGTAGTTGCACTACACCACATTCAAATTGTGACCAGACCTGGGTCACCCAATAGTTTTAGGATGGTATTTAAGTGGTTCTTTAACCTTGGCCGTCAGGCTTCGCTAAAGGTTATCCCACTTGGATCCCGAAATCTTCAAAAAATGGCTCAAGTGTCGTTCTCATGCACGTGAGGCTATGATGCATGAGCGTTACCCTTGTCGACCGAACCAAGCCGGAGTGATTGGACCCGACTAGTCATGACTATGTATGCGAGGCAGCAACTATGTCATGGTGAACGTGCGCGAGGCTGCGACGTGTCGTTCTGTCCTTCATTTCATTTTGCTAAGAATTAAAATTGAATCCACGATTCATGTGCGTGTCTTTGTGATTGATATTTTCTCTCCTCAATGGCGGTAACTTCGTGTACTTTATCTCCTTGTCATCTCATTATATTGTGGGTCGGTCCATGGTAGTTTTTAGGCGAACCCTTTGCATGGTTTGATTTTTTAGGATGTCTTCTTGTCATTTCTAAAGTCCAATGTCCAAATGGAAAATGTTCATAACGTATTGAGCCATTATATGTAAAATTTTTAGAATGATCCATTGTGTTTTCCATTTAATGACGAATTTTCATTTAGAACCATGTAAGCTGGAATTTCAGCAGTTTCCAGATGCTCATTTGGTTTTGCGGATTATCATTTTTAAATGACCTCCTTTGCCAAATCATGAAAAATGAAAGTTGTAGGTTAAGGTCTAAACTAATAACTTGAGAAATTCCAGATTTTAATTCACAATTTAAGGAGGTCCTTCGTTCATTTAACAAAAACCGGGCGAAACAGTTTTCTGGACAAACATTTCAAGAAGATGCATTAAACTGTACCGATCGGTTCACTTTTGAGCTTAAGTCAAAACATAAAAGTTGTTCATTGTTGTATCTTGTTGCAGCTCGTAAAATTTGGGAATTTTTTTTATCAACGTACGAATTATGGTGAATTTTATTGTAAGGATCGATGAAATTGAAAAATTGCCCGATTCAGTTTATTGCTTATATTTGTTTTGTTCGTTGAGTCTATAAGATTGTCATGGACCGGCCTACTATTTTTGCTCATTATACTAATCCTCGCTTGATCATTTCTTTAAGGTGATATATCGTGGATTCTTCACACTCCCATTATTCCCAATCTGGGGCATCTCTAAGTGTGGTAAAATTGGTAGAGGAAAAATATCCATTTGTGGATTGACATGAGGAATTATGAGACATGTTAAATGGCAGTTACTTGTTGAAGACTCCTTCATCTAATCACATCCAAGATGATGACGGAATGATGGTAAAACTGTAATCGTTCCCACAAACACTTCGGGTGTTATACTTGACTAGTGCCTTCATGTCTTTTGTCTACAGGTCAAAATGGTTGAAGACCAACGAAGGGAAACTTATCTTCCCTATAAAAGGGCGTACCTCGTTCCTCATTTCAATCTTCATCAAGATATGAAATGATCATCTCTTTTCTACATGTAGGGATGAAGGAAACTGTTGTCTGAGAAGCAACACTTCAGGCTATTGAAGTGCTCAACCAGAAGTAACCCGCACTTGCGGATGTCAAATAGCAGAATGCTTGAAGAATGTCATCAAATGACGACAAGACGAATGAGACATGAAGAGATGATCATTGCTCGCCTTTGATCAAGAGGGAGTATTTGTTTTAGTTATTGATTTCCATAATTAGATGCTAAACACTTTTCTTTTGCTCTAGCAGATTTAAATGCATCGATAGAGCAAAACTGACAAAGGATCACACAAATCTTCAGAAGGAGCGCGATAGAACCAAGAAGTGTCAAACATTGTGAAACGTCAAATGTTGAGATCTTCGGATGATCATGATAGAGTCCTGTCATTTGATGTCATAAAAGGAATAAATTGCCCCTTTATTCTGATTTCATTCCATATGAATAACTGATATGTGTCTCTTTCATGAATAGAAAGTGCAGATTTGATATAGACTTCAGAGAAGATTGAAGGGCGCAAAACACTTGACATGGAGCGGACATACTCAAATGAAGCATGAATGTGTTAACGCAACATTGATCAAGCTGCCTATGACTGAATCAGCCAACCCCAAGTATAGCATTCAGTTACCGGAGGCAAATCATTCCTTTACCCAGAAAGGATGACGAAGTCGAAGACATCGCTTTCACCACGGTGATATGTGGGGCAAGTCCCTGAAAGCAGTTATTGTCATCCATGAAGCAGAATGAAATGGAGTCAGTCCATTGAAATCAAGATATATTCGGCCTTCCAATTGAGAGGAAAAATGATTGAATCACCCGCTCTAGTAAAAGGACGTATCATTCCAAAGTGATTTTCTTCTAGAGATGGAAATAATGTTTCCTATCTTTTTCCTCTCAGGTGATGAACAGAGGCAAAGGACCCAAAAAGCAACGCCTTCAAATGGCAAAACAGGGAGTACCCCTTTTCATGGTGTCTCAGACATGCATTTAAGATAAACGATTTAAAGAACATTCTAATGGTTCAATTTGTGAACAAAGTCTTGGAGAAAACTTAAAAAAGTTCTCGTCAATTAGAAGTCTCTTGGAAGAGAGCATTTGAAAAGAAAAAATTCAAGGTTTGCAGATTGGCATACAAGACTCTGGTAGTCGAGATAGACAGACCAAAATCAGCGAAGATTCATGGGAGCAAGTCCGTCCCTTTTCTTCAAAAGACCAAGCTGAGGGCAAAATTCTCATCTGCCTCCACAATAGTGCATTGAAGCAAGGTGCAAGGACGTCTTCAAATATAATTGAAAATTGTCAAAAAGCATGGAAAGTGCTAGGGCATTTGACCAAAATAGACATCGCCCAACTGGGGCAAATGGATTGTTAACATCGCCAATACCTACAAATACAGACGAGAGGATGTGATAGTCAGCGTCCACATCAGAACGAGATACTGAAATGGCCTCCATTAAATGAGAAGCATCAACAATCGACGAAAGAAAGAGTAGTTGGGTATCGTATCCAATTTATCTCTTTTCCTCGCATTCGCTAATACAAACTCATTTATTTTGGGCAGAATGGACAATAAGTCACCATCATGGATCTCAAGAGGGAAGAAATCCTAAAAAAAAGGGATTGCAGCAAAAGCAAAAACAAATTTAGCTGAGGCAAGCATCACCTAGCTATAACAAACCATGCCTAACCGGGGCAAATGAATCATTTGTGCGCCGGACAAAGAGGACGTTTCTTCTCCGGCAAAGTCAATGGACACAATAGCAAAGTCGTCCGCATCAAAATCAAATCCCAAGATACGAACTTCGGGCGAACGGAAAGTATTGGCATCGAAAAGCCTCAAAAGAAAAGAGTTCGTCGGCGTGAAGGCAAAAGGAAATATTGGCTTTGAAAGTCTATGGTCTTTGATTATAAGACTGAGTGGAGGGTAAAAAGTATCGCTTCCACTCTACATGCTTTGACATGTATTGATAAAAATTACCTTTTTCCTTAAACAAGGAACCTCGAAGAGTGGCGCGGAATACACCCAAAAGCAGGGATAGATCTCCAGTGCAAATCCTTGAGAATGATTCGTTGCCCAACCAGATTGAGAGATCATGGCCACGAGCCATATGGCCGATTTCTACAAGCCGCACATTTGTGTTAAAAAAGAAACGCAAAACAAGATTAAGGCAGTGTCGTTCCAATTTATCTTGAAATTCGGAACGCAAACTGACACTTCCTATTCATCTTTAACAGGTGCACGCCATCAAGGCGGACATGTGGAATGCAGATTTTCACTGAGATGTATCGTTCCAAGTCATCTTAAATTCGGGAACACAAACTGACGCTTGATGTTTAATTTTGACAAGGACTTACCAGCATGTGGACATATAAGGATCCTTTCTCTCTGGAGGCCAAGAACTTCAAGAAATTTCAGAACACTTAACCATCATGTGTTGTTAAGTATATCTGTTGGAGTACATACAAGGGTAAAGCAGTATCGTTCTATTTCCATTGTAATATGAGAACGTATATTTACGCATTCCCTCTTGATTTTTACAGGGATCATTGCCGTGTCGGATAGGTAAGTATCTCTTTCCCTTAAAATTGGGGCAATCCCAAATCCCCATTCCTTGAGAATTTTCATGCTTGTATATTCTGTTCTTTAAGCAAAGACATGACAAGCTACTTGAAAATTATATACATCCTTGGTCAATGCTCACACATTTCATGGTTTATGCATGGTTTTTCTTCTTGTTCAATTTATCAATTCTGAATAAGGAGCGTGAACCGCACAAGATACGTCGAATGTACAAGAATGGGGCACGACAAATGATGAAAGGCAATGTCGCGACCTGTCCGAAATTTTTCCCCCGATCCGACGGTGCGAGGGATTGAATTTCGTTAGTGTGACGGGCGAATGGATTACCGATCACGGCCCCCACTCTGAAGTGTGGATCGCGAGCTTTGGATCGGCGCGGGCCCTCTGTCGCGACCCTCTTGAGGTTGTCGGGCTCTCGAGGGCTAATGGGCCGTCCTGTCTGGTCGGACGCGGGCCTCTCCCAAGGCCCATTACCCAAATCGCAACGGAGGTATGCGTGATCGACTTTCAGTGTGGTCTAGTGACATGTGTTAAGTGTGCATGCCATGGAGTCGCCACCAATCATTTTTTTAGGGTATGATTGGACCACCCAATCGAATAGTTGGGAGTTTCTATTCAATTCTGCGAGAACCAGAGAAATGGTTTCGGGGACTTAGTTACACCAACTGTCAGAGTTGATACCCTTTCGGTACCTAAGTTGACTGAATTTTCTAGCCTGAGATTCATGCGGATGAGTAAGGTATGAACCATAAATCTAGAAATTCATGTAGATAGGAGTGATTATCCTAGCAATCACAATCAGTAATAAAATGCCCAACTCAAGGAATCTAGATATGCAAATAAATCACATGGCATTCCTAGTGAGGTCCTATTTATCAATCACAGCTAAATCATTCTTGAGCTGTGATTGATAAATAGAATGATTTAGCTGTCCTAGCCATTCTACACACGATCTAACCTAAGAAAAGCATTAGGAAGCATCGAAGGAGTTCGAGAGTACTCACATGGGGTTCGCCGTGCCCTGGTTTGGTCTTGGACGAGCTATCGAGCTCATGCCGACCCGATTATATTTGGGGATCCACTCGGCGTTTTACAGCATGAAATCATGTGAAACAAAAACGAAAATATTCAGTAAGGGGCATTTATTGTAGATGGTGGTCGATCTAATTGGACGTCAAGACTAAAAAAGATGTAGAAATTTACAAATTAAAATACTCGAATGACATTTTTTTGCTAAATTCAACTCTATGCGTCGTGAAGAAACACATGCAATTGAACTTGAATTTTGACTATTTATGAGTTCAAAATGTAAAAGAAATTAAAATAAAAATATTGACTATTTTTCTATATTTTTACGACAGCGAACGCTATTTTTCTTCATTTTTCATGTATTTTTCTATTTTTGGAAAATATTAAAAAATATTAAAAAATATGAAAAAATATTTTTTTTTTATCAAAAATGGTTCCTTTAGCTTGGTCAAGGCTACCAAAGATGATTTTTTAATTTTTTTTAACTTTTTATAGATTTTTTATGAATTTTTTAAAAATAAACTATGAATGACTGATCAAAAATCAGGTGTCAACACCCTCCCAAGCCCATACCAAATCGCGGCGGGAGTATTTTTCAAAGGATTCGGCGATAAGAGCCGATCGATTTCGACCTTAGTGTGGTCGTGGTGGCATGTGCAACTTGTGCATGCATTTGGAGTCGCCACCGGTCTTTCTTGGAGGGTAGACCGGAAACCTTACTGACCGATTGGGAGAGATCGATCAGTTCTGCGGAACCAGAGATTTTTGGGTTCGGGGACTTGGTTACGTTGGTGTCATTACCAACGCCCTTTCGGTACCTAACGCGAGTGATTTTCCTAACTAAGAGTTCATGCAGACGCAATTTTGGGTGATATAGGTATGAGTCAGGGTCTTATGCAGATTGGAAGACTGGTCCTACCACATCACAGTCAATATAATGAAAGCGCAAGTCAAGTGCATAAATAAATCATGTCAATGCACATCAATTTCAATCATTGGCCTCCTAGTATAGCCATAAGGGCTTAGGGAAGATGTGATTTAGGGCTAGGGGTAAAATGGGAAGATTCTGGGACAATTAGCCCGAATGGAAAAATTGTCATTTTTTGGAAGGTTTGGATACCGAATTACCCAAAATACTCCATGGCCAGTTGATTGTGGCCATTTCCCATTTTTGAGAATTTTTTGGAATTTCTTGATTTTTTTTCAATTTTTGGAAGACAATTCGCCCAAAGGGCGAAATCGTCATTTTAAGAAGGGTCGGGGTTCAAAACACCCGGGATTAGACTTGGCCAGTTGTTTGTGGCCATTTCCTATTTTTTGGGATTTTCCTGGATTTTTTGGAATTTTTTTGGAAGATGGTTTGCCGGAAGGGCAAAACCGTCATTTCGGAAAAGATCGGGGGTCGAAAGACCCGGAACAGGTCATGGCCAGTTGAATGTGGCCATTTCCTATTTTCTGGAATTTTTTAGAATTTTTCTGAATTTTCCGAATTTTTCCGAATTTTTTTATGATTTTTCATTTTTTTATTGATTTATTGATTATTTTATTGTTTTTCTGAATTTTTTTATATTTAAAAATATTTTCCGGGCCGGATCAGACCCGGCCCGCGCCTCTCGGGCGCCCGGCCCGACGTCGACACCGGTCTAAAACGACACCGTTTCATATTTTTAAATATTTTTTATATTTTTTAACAATTTTTTTGATTTTGTATCCATTTTATTTAATTATCCGAAAATTCCCCGGATCGGACGGTCCTCATTGTGCCACGTGGCCTGTTCTCGTGCGTCCGATCTCTCACTCGATCGGAAGACCCACAGAGAGCCACGTGGCTCAATTATGGCCGTCGGATCAAAAATAAATTTATTTTCCTTTTTTAGAAAACCATTCAAATCGGACGCTCCAGATTGTGCCACGTGGCCACCTTCGGCGCGTCCGATCTAACCTTAGATCGGACGTTCCACAGCGTGCCACTTGGCACAATCTCGTCCGCCGGATTTATTTTAATTTATTTATTTTCCAAAATTCTAGGATCGCGACACGTGTCGCGATCGTGGCCGTCCGTTTGTTTTATTTGAAAATACATGGATCGGACCCCACCCGGCTGACGTGGCTGCCTACGTGGCACGCCACGTCGGCCGTTGACCGTTGACCGGCCGGAGGGTCGCCGGAGAAGACGATGAACAGTGAAAATTCCGGCGGGAATAGTAAAAATTCCGGCGAGGTCGCCGGAAAATTGCGAAACGGGCCCGAAACTTGGTATTTTTCGCCCGTTCTTGCGGCATTCGACTCCTTAGACACTCAGCATCAATATGCAACCAAAAAGGGACAAAAATCGCATCGGTAACCGCCCCAAAAATCCGGCGACCGAACCGGCTCCGGCGAAGAATTCACAAATTTTTTTTTATTTGTTTAAACTCGATTCTAGGCATTCACATGGCATCTAAGGAAGGTTTAGAAGCTTACCTATAGTCCTTTGATGGTCGGTGGCCGTGGGCTTCGCCGGTGTGAGCTTTAGGTTCGGCCCGAGCACATCGAACTCCGGCCACCGCTCCCAGCATGGTTTCAATGCAAAATAAACACGTAAACAAGCTTAGAGTCGGTTCTAGGATTAACTTAGGGCCCTAACCGAACATATGCCACTCGAATCACGCACGGCCGGGGACGAAACCGATTTGAAACATGCATCGGCATTTCACCGAACACATGGCGTGCATAAGAAAATATGGAGATCCGGCGAGATACCGACCTGTTCGAGAGTTGTCAACGGCAACCCCAGCTCTCGGGATGATTGATGTTGCGTTATGAAGGCTGTGGAACCGTCGTCTCTGCTCCGGAGTTCGCCAAAAAATCCCCCCTTCTCTCTCGGCCGAACCCCCCTTTAACCGAACTTCCCCTTTTATTTTCATGGCCGACCAGCGATTTTTTTATGCCCACAAGCCTCTGCCGGCGAGCATGGAGCTCTGTCAATGTCCCCCCACGCTCGTTTGCCTTTTGTTTCTCCCCAAAACGCGTCGCCCATGCCCCCTGTTTTTTTTCTGCCATTCTGCACGTTCTGCTGCACATTCTGTGCATTGTTGCAGACCCGGGTCGGGTCGGGCCGGACCCGACCGACCCGGTTCGGCCAAATCGACCAAATCGGCAAATTGACCCCCCAAATGACCTCTTTTCATGAAATTGATGGCAAAATCGGATTCCTTGACATGTTTTCCATCAAATATGGGTATTTTCGTGAATCAATTTATTGAAATTCTGTGAAAACCCCAAATTGTCCCTAGGATCCGAAATTCAATTTCGCCAAATCGAAGGCCTAAACGATCGAATTAGCCAAAATTGAGCCCACCAATGGATTCAGATGATGAAAACTGTTGGGTAGAGGTGTTCAATTTTAATGGGTGTGCCCGTGTGAAATTTAATTTCAAAAATTGTGAAACCGGGGACTAAATTGAAAGATTTTTATGCAATTAAGCCCTTTTGGTTAAAATTGATCAAATTGGAGGGCAAATTGACCCAATTGCATTTCAATACTTTTGAGTCCAATGTCATAGCTTATAAAAACCGAGAATTGAAAATTAGAAGACTCGAAAAGGATTTTTTAGGCCCGGTTCGGGATTAGGTTTGTGAAGGAACCCAATGAACCAAGCCGAATTTCCCTAATAAAAAGTGAAAATATTAAAGAGAGAATTAAAATAAAATTTCTGAATATTTTTGTGTAATTTTCTAACCACGGATGGTATTTTTTCTAAATTTTTGGGTATTTTTATAATTAAATAAATTAAAAAAAAATATTAAAAAATTCAAAAATATTTTTTGTTCAAAATTGGTTCCTAAGGCTAGGCTAAGGCTTCCAAAGTTGATTTTGTAATTTTTTGACCTTTTTGATATTTTTAATTAATTTTAGAAATAAAAACTAAGATAAAAGATGGTCAAAAATCAGGTGTCAACAGCTGCCCCTCTTTGAGAGTGAGCTCGTCAGAGGTTGCTTTCAAAGACAAAATGACACCTGAATCCTAACCGACTCGACTGGGGAAAAGAAATGCTATGACATCGAACCCTTAAGTCCTTTGATGAATGTTCAAATTAATCCCCGATTTGCTCTTGTAATTTGAACATGGGCCGGAGCGAGAGAGGCTTACCTGACGTTTACCTGCCTGTTGAATGCTGCGCCGCGGAGTCTGAGGAGGTTTTTTTTTTTTTTTTTTTTCGTGGCGTCTAGTTCACCATGCTGGGTTTTTATTACTCCCTCCGTGGCTCCTGATTTGCTACTTTGGGGTCTTGAAATTCTTTTCCACGGCTACCGGTTGCAATCTATTCCGAAGGGTGAGAGCTTCGAGGCGTGGCTATCCGACGCGTGCTTCGTGGAAAAGGCGGTCACCGTATCTCTAGGCGGCAAGTCGCGAGCGTTATGGGCTCTGATCTTGAACTGTGCTTTGAGACACCTCTGTCGTGAATCCCTGTGTAGTGGGACTTTGGGGAAAGAAATCTTCTGAAGCTGAAAATTGGCGATCCGGTCCGGAAGATGACAGATCCGCGGCTACCAACCTGTGAACACTTACAGAGAGATTTATCTGGTCATCGTGCTTTCGAAGCGGCAAGCGAGCCTTTGGGGCTTCAGTCTTGGGTCGACTTCTAGGCATCTATTTTCTTTAGAGGATCCCATGACGCTGACTAGCGGGGCCAGATGGGATTTTTCAAGTTTTGAAGAGGGTTCCCAATACGGAGGTTTTCCACGTCCGATAGGATCGCCTGATTTTTTGAAAATGGGGTCCTAAGTCGGAGGTTTTCCACGTCCGCTGGGACTGTTTGGTTTCCTTGAAAAGGGGTCCCAAGTCGGAGGTTTTCCACGTCCGCTGGGATTGTTTGTTTTTGAAAAGGGGTCCTAGGACGAGGGTTCTCCACGTCATGCTAAGACTGTTTGATTTTTTTTTAAAAGGGGTCTCATGACGAGGTTTCTCCACGTCTGATGAGACTGCCTAAATTTTGAAAAGGGGTCTCATGACGAGGTTTCTCCACGTCTGATGAGACTGCCTAAATTTTGAAAAGGGGTCCTAGGACGAGGGTTCTCCTCGTCATGCTAGGACTGTTTGATATTTTGAAAAGGTTCCTAGGACAAGGGTTCTCCAAGTCCAAGGGGATTTTCTGATTTTTGAAAAGGGGTCTCATGACGAGGGTTCTCCACGTCCGATGAGATTACCTGTTTTTCTGAGAAGGGGTCTCATGACGAGGTTTCTCCACGCCTGATGAGATTACCTGAATTTTGAAAAGGGGTCCCATGACGAGGTTTCTCCACGCCTGATTAGATTACCTGTTTTTCTGGGAAGGGGTCTCATGACGAGGTTTCTCCACGTCTGATGAGATTACCTGAATTTTGAAAAGGGGTCCCATGACGAGGTTTCTCCACGCCTGATGAGATTACCTGTTTTTCTGGGAATGGGTCTCATGACGAGGTTTCTCCACGCCTGATGAGATTACCTGTTTTTCTGAGAAGGGGTCTCATGACGAGGTTTCTCCACGCCTGATGAGATTACCTGAATTTTGGTAGGGGTCTCATGACGAGGTTTCTCCACGCCTGATGAGATTACCTGTTTTTCTGAAAGGGGTCTCATGACGAGGTTTCTCCACGTCCGATGAGATTACCTGTTTTTCTGGGAAGGGGTCTCATGACGAGGTTTCTCCACGCCTGATGAGATCACCTGTTTTTCTGGGAAGAGGTCCCATGACGAGGTTTCTCCACGCCTGATGAGATTACCTGTTTTTCTGAAAAGGGTCTCATGACGAGGTTTCTCCACGTTTGATGAGATTACCTGTATTTTGAAAAGGGGTCTCATGACGAGGTTTCTCCACGCCTGATGAGATTACCTGTTTTTCTGGTAGGGGTCTCATGACGAGGTTTCTCCACGCCGGATGAGATTACCTGTTTTTCTGAAAGGGGTCTCATGACGAGGTTTCTCCACGTCCGATGAGATTACCTGTTTTTCTAGGAAGGGGTCTCATGACGAGGTTTCTCCACGCCTGATGAGATTACCTGAATTTTGAAAAGGGGTCCCATGACGAGGTTTCTCCACGCCTGATGAGATTACCTGTTTTTTTGGGAAGGGGTCTCATGACGAGGTTTGTCCACGCCTGATGAGATTACCTGTTTTTCTGGTAGGGGTCTCATGACGAGGTTTCTCCACGCCGGATGAGATTACCTGTTTTTCTGAAAGGGGTCTCATGACGAGGTTTCTCCACGTCCGATGAGATTACCTATTTTTCTGGGAAGGGGTCTCATGACGAGGTTTCTCCACGCCTGATGAGATCACCTGTTTTTCTGGGAAGGGGTCTCATGACGAGGTTTCTCCACGCCTGATGAGATTACCTGTTTTTCTGAAAGGGGTCTCATGACGAGGTTTCTCCACGTCTGATGAGATTACCTGTATTTTGAAAAGGGGTCTCATGACGAGGTTTCTCCACGCCTGATGAGATTACCTGTTTTTCTGAGAATGGGTCTCATGACGAGGTTTCTCCACGCCTGATGAGATTACATGTTTTTCTGAGAAGGGGTCTCATGAAGAGGTTTCTCCACGCCTGATGAGATTACTTGTTCTTTCTGGAAAGGGGTCTCGTGACGAGGTTTCTTCACGCCTGATGAGATTACCTGGATTTCTTGGAAGGGAGTCCCGAGTCGGAGGTTTTCTACGTCCGATGGGATTACCTGAATTTTGAAAAGGTTCCCAAAAACGGAGGTTTTCCATGTCCGATGGGAATATTTGGTTCTTCAAAAGGTTCCCAAGTCGGAGGTTTTCTACGTCTGATGGGAATGTTTGGTTCTTCAAAAGGTTCCCAAGTCGGAGGTTTTCTACGTCCGGTGGGATTGTTTGGTCTTCTGAAAGAGGAGTTCTTCTTTCCCCTTTTTTGAAAAAGATACCCATGGCGTGGTTTCTACCATTGAGTTGACCCTTCAGGCGGTTTCTACCATGGTTTGACCCTTCAGGCGGTTTCTACCATGATTTGACCCTTCAGGCGGTTTCTACCATGATTTGACCCTTCAGGCGGTATCTACCTTGAGTTGACCCTTCAGGCGGTTTCTACCTTGAGTTGACCCTTCAGGCGGTTTCTACCATGATTTGACCCTTCAGGCGGTATCTACCTTGAGTTGACCCTTCAGGCGGTTTCTACCTTAATTTGACCCTTCAGGCGGTATCTACCATGATTTGGTTGAGGCGACATTCTGGGAGCTGGGTTCTCCAGGTATCCTGCAGAAGTTTGAGCCTGAAATATTTTTCTTCACCAAGAAAATGTTAGTAATCTTTGGGAAGACGATGGCTGGCCACTTGCCGAAGCCGCATGACTTTAGTTTAATCATGAAGTGTGCATTTTGATGCTGGAGGTTATCCAAAGCATTCTTGCAACATGCAAATGTGATCACAAATCCCAAGCACGGAAAATCTGGATCAATGGTTTGAAAATTCCAAAAAGAGTTTGTTCAAAACATCAGTTGTAATATTTCTCGTTCAAGAGGTCTTCTCACCTGTTTTGAGATAATGGTTTTTATAGGGGATGCACTCAATTCCCTACTAACCTGTGCCTAGGTTTTAGGCTCATTCGCAGCGCATACATTTTGATCGGTCGGGAGGTCTTCCACGGGATCGTTATGTTGGGCTTGGGTATCGGTCTTCAATGGGGACCCGCTTTCGAGTCAAGGCCATTCAATGAAAGCTTTCACCATCTGCTCCGGGTTTACAAGTCAAGGACCCTGCAAAATGAGAAAGAAATAGTCTTGCTCGTACCTCTTCGAGCTAAGCCATATGTTAACCCAAGTGTCTTAATCAGAGAAGACTGTTTCAGGGTCGTAACTTTGGTAGGATTGGGGACCGAAAAAAAGGCTTGTTTTTGGCCCAGAATTTGTGAAGGGATTGACATCGGTGATCATTGCAAATTTGCCACCTGTCCTTTCCATTTTGCATCTTCAATTTTTGAGGTACACGACCGCTTTTGAGGTGTGCACAAATTCTTGTGAAAGCGCCTCTGGCTGCATTAAGAGAGTAACAACTCTATCTGTGTCTTTGCTCCGTGCTTGACACCATTCGAGGAGTAGTCTTTTTGAACCTGACTCCTTTTGGATTTCTCTTCTCCCCTTTTCAAACAGGTTTCGCTGGGGGATTGATACAAATTGTTCACCCAAGCATCGGCCTTACTTTTACCAGGCACTTTGCTTTTTCTTGATGCTGGGGATTTTTCTCATCATCTTTTCCTTTTCATTTTTTTTGAAATCCCGCTTTTTCTCATCTTCGAGAGATCGTGTTAGACATGTGACCAAAGGTCTAACAACTTTAAGCATTAACTTAGGAATTTCTTCGCAAACCCTAAGTCTTGAACTCTTCCGTTTCTGAAGTGATGATGCATCCGTCTTGGAATGTGCAATGATCACCAACGGGTTTATGAAATGATCTTGCAGGCTCAACTTGGCTATGCAAAGGATTCGGTGTGTGGGATAGAGAAATGAATGCTTCTCATCATCCTATGGCACTTGGATTACCATATAAACAACACACGAAGATTAATGTTAGTCCGAGCAAGAAAATTTCTAACCATTTTCTCCTGATGCTGCTGGACTGACCTCCATTTTGCCCCGATGTGGGGTGGTTCTTGACAGGGTTGAGAATGAAAACCGCCGTTCAAAGGGGTTGTCAATAGTCACCTGTAGTGTTTGGGGATATGAAACGAATGCCTCCGTCGTCCCAATCCATGTAATTGCTGCGAATAATCCCTACTCCCGTAGGTTCAGATTTTGCTATCTGATTCGCTCCACTTCTCTCTCAAGTGTGTATAGGACGTGTTTGGATTAGGCTTTGCCTCTCGTCTTTTGAGAAAACGTCCTTTTGAAAGTTTTGAACAACTTTTGATTGGAAAAAATCTCTTTCATCTTCTCCAAAAATTTTACCCGTCAAGGGGATTTTATGCTGCACCATGCATGTTCTAATCATGTTTAGACAACCTCCTGTTTTCAAAACATGATTGTTAATGGAGTTAGAACTCTATGTCTTTTCTAGACATCAGATTCTGAAAACTTTTCTTTTTCTCTTTTTTCTCTTTTTTGTTTTGGGTTGGGGAAAGGGGTACTTACCTGTCCACCGTGGCTGGAGGTCCCTGAAAATGTTTGGAAATTCTGTTGTCTCAATTATGTTTGGAGTGAAATTTGAGATTGAGAAATTTAACGAAAGGAATAACTTTGAGTTATGGAGTCTCAAGATGAAGGCATTATTAACAACTCAAGGTTTGGTCGAGGCATTGGAGGGCAATGATAAGTTGCCTAAAATAATGGAAGATGCCGAAAATGATAGGTTAATCAGAAAGGCAAGAAGTATAATCAGGTTGCACTTATCGGATGAAGTGTTAATAGAGATAGCCGAGGAGAAGGATGCCGCAACGTTGTGGGCTAAGCTTCAGGCACTCTATGGTCTATGCTATGAAAGATTTGAAGAATCGCTTGTATATGCTGAAAAGAATATTTCAGTTGCGGATGGCTGAAGGCACATCTATGAGAGCCCACTTAGATGAGTTTGATAAACTCATGATAGACTTGAAGAACGTTAATGAGGCCTTGCCTGATCAAAAACAAGGTATGATATTGTTAGCATCTCTACCAGATTCTTTTGAGCACTTTATAGATTCGTTTCTGCAGGGGCGTATTGCGATTATCTTGGAAGAGGTAAAGTCCGCTTTATTATCTAAGGAGTGGCAAAAGAAGTTAGGAGAATATAACTTTGCGCAAGGTTTGTTAGTCCATGGTAGAGATGAACAGAGAGAGTCTGGAGGTGTTGACACCTAAATTTCGACTACTCTTTATCAGTCATCTTCACATAATTTTTTTTTTTAAAAAATTAAAATATTTAATTAGAGCTAATTTTAATTCTAAACAAAAATCATCCCTCATATTTATTTTGCATGCGCTGCATTTCATTTAATTGAACCCAGGACACGGGACAAAGCTAGTACAAAAAAAGAAGCATTTAAAGCGTTCCCTTTCTGGCAAGGAATCTTCAATGATCGGAAACAATGGCATGAAAGACGGGCTGGATTTAAGACTAGTCAGTGTCCTTTAGAGCACAGGTCACAGCAATGAGTGCGGTTTATGGAGGAGCCGAGCAAGAGGAGAGATTCATGGGAGGGAGTTCTCTAAAGAGAACTCAAATGCACTCAAGTGCACTTAAGTGCACTCAAATGCACTCATTTGGTCAAAAGAGAGGAAGGGGACACCATCATTGGAGAGTTCTTCGTTTCTTCAAGAGGAGGGGGAGATCTTGGCAAAAATAAAAGGAGGAGGATACACGGCCAAAAAAAAGGAGGATTTTCTGCTCCTCTCGGGAGGTTTTCATTTGGCTTCCCATTACTTCTTCTGCGTTTCCGACCAATTGGACCGTTGGATCGAGCTGAATCTTTGTGTCCAAGATCATCTCAATCCTTACTTCATCTCCACCGTTCGAATCTTGGAACAGGGCTATCCTGATGGTGGTATAATAGCTCATCTAGAAGTTGTTCCGGGTCACGGGTATTATGTATCCGCCGGCCATCTTAATTCTGAGTTTCCGGCCAAGTAGACCGTTGGATCGAGCCGAAATTTTGTGTCCGAGGTCACCTTGATCCCTTCTTCATATTCACCGTTCGGATCTTTGAGAATATCTCTCCTGATGGTTGTATAATAGCTCAATCAGAAGCTGTTCCAGGCCGCGATTACTATGTATCTGCTGGCTGATCTTGAGTTTCCGATCAATTGGACCGTTAGATCGAGCTGAAATTTTGTGTACAAGGTCATCTCAATCCCTTCCTCACCTTCATCGTTCGGATCTGTAAAAAAGGCTCTCTTGGAAGCTGTAGAACAGCTCTATCAGCAGACAATCCTGGCGGTGGGCATATTTGGTTCAAGTTTAACACCCCCCTCATCCGAGCTTGGATTATTGTCTATTCTTTATTATGTCGTATTTGCTTTGTATTTACTTTATGTCATAGTATTTCATGCATCATATAGTTAATTTGCATTGTACTGCATCTAATAGAAGTGTACATTTTCTATATTTTGCCTATTAGACCTAGAATCAAAAGGCCGAGCCTCCTGTTGGTGTCCAAATATTTGTTGTGTATTTACCTTATGTTATAGCACTTCATGCATCATGTAGTTAATTTGCATTGTACTGCATCCAATAAAAGTGTACATTTTCTATATTTCGCCTATCGGACCCAGAATCGGAAGGCCAAGCCTCCTGTTGGTGTCCAAGGCATTTTATTCATTTATTTTCTGCAAATTATATTGTGCTACCCCAGGATCGGAAGGCCGAGCCTCCTGCTGGTGGTTTATATCCCCACACCTTGTTGCACGAACGGACTCCGACGTCGTAAAATTCACCGGATCCTATCCCCTTTCTTTATGTTTATGTTCTTTTCATATCTGTTTTTATTTTATTATAATTTGCATTGCATTGCATTTTATAAAAAAAGAAAACCCTAAACATTCATAAGAAAACCCAAAAAATATTGCAAAAAATCAGAAAAATTGCATCTTTGAAAATTCATCAAATTTGCCAAAATCAGACATTTTCATGGAAAGGGTACCGAAAGGGCATTAATTGAAAAATTAATGTAACCAAGTCCCCGAACTCAAAATCTCTGGTTCGTAGGAATAAAATAGTTTCTGCCGCTATTTTATTTAGGTTTCTAATCAACCTGCCAATAATGATTAGTGCCGACTCCAAAACATATCTTTGCATGCAATTGATTTTAAGTTGCGAATTGGTAGGGCTTGGGAGAGTCCGCGTTAGGTTAGTTAATTTAATTAACCTAATAATCCATTAGCCCAGAAAATCATTTATTTTTTTAGGTCGCGACAACTTGGCGACTCCACTGGGGAATTTGCTTTATTTTTTTTTTAAGAAAAAAATTGAAGACTTAACTGGTTCACTTGAATCTTTTCAAAAAATAAAAGCCTTAGAGGATTTAGGCCTAATGAAAATTCCATGGATGTCTCGCTTCTGGCGATCTTGCTTGAATCTCATTTATTAGGTGTTAAATGGTTTTGCAGATTGGGAGTTATAAGAGGAGGAGTTTGTGGCTTACCCTTTGTTTTGCAGGCTTGGAGAATTTTTGCTATAATTCCTGAATTGTTGGAATGCTGATTGATTTGAAATATTGTGCATGCCCTTAGTGTAGTTGTACTACACCACATTCAAATTGTGACCAGACCTGGGTCACCCAATAGTTTTAGGATGGTATTTAAGTGGTTCTTTAACCTTGGCCGTCAGGCTTCGCTAAAGGTTATCCCACTTGGATCCCGAAATCTTCAAAAAATGGCTCAAGTGTCGTTCTCATGCACGTGAGGCTATGATGCATGAGCGTTACCCTTGTCGACCGAACCAAGCCGGAGTGATTGGACCCGACTAGTCATGACTATGTATGCGAGGCAGCAACTATGTCATGGTGAACGTGCGCGAGGCTGCGACGTGTCGTTCTGTCCTTCATTTCATTTTGCTAAGAATTAAAATTGAATCCACGATTCATGTGCGTGTCTTTGTGATTGATATTTTCTCTCCTCAATGGCGGTAACTTCGTGTACTTTATCTCCTTGTCATCTCATTATATTGTGGGTCGGTCCATGGTAGTTTTTAGGCGAACCCTTTGCATGGTTTGATTTTTTAGGATGTCTTCTTGTCATTTCTAAAGTCCAATGTCCAAATGGAAAATGTTCATAACGTATTGAGCCATTATATGTAAAATTTTTAGAATGATCCATTGTGTTTTCCATTTAATGACGAATTTTCATTTAGAACCATGTAAGCTGGAATTTCAGCAGTTTCCAGATGCTCATTTGGTTTTGCGGATTATCATTTTTAAATGACCTCCTTTGCCAAATCATGAAAAATGAAAGTTGTAGGTTAAGGTCTAAACTAATAACTTGAGAAATTCCAGATTTTAATTCACAATTTAAGGAGGTCCTTCGTTCATTTAACAAAAACCGGGCGAAACAGTTTTCTGGACAAACATTTCAAGAAGATGCATTAAACTGTACCGATCGGTTCACTTTTGAGCTTAAGTCAAAACATAAAAGTTGTTCATTGTTGTATCTTGTTGCAGCTCGTAAAATTTGGGAATTTTTTTTATCAACGTACGAATTATGGTGAATTTTATTGTAAGGATCGATGAAATTGAAAAATTGCCCGATTCAGTTTATTGCTTATATTTGTTTTGTTCGTTGAGTCTATAAGATTGTCATGGACCGGCCTACTATTTTTGCTCATTATACTAATCCTCGCTTGATCATTTCTTTAAGGTGATATATCGTGGATTCTTCACACTCCCATTATTCCCAATCTGGGGCATCTCTAAGTGTGGTAAAATTGGTAGAGGAAAAATATCCATTTGTGGATTGACATGAGGAATTATGAGACATGTTAAATGGCAGTTACTTGTTGAAGACTCCTTCATCTAATCACATCCAAGATGATGACGGAATGATGGTAAAACTGTAATCGTTCCCACAAACACTTCGGGTGTTATACTTGACTAGTGCCTTCATGTCTTTTGTCTACAGGTCAAAATGGTTGAAGACCAACGAAGGGAAACTTATCTTCCCTATAAAAGGGCGTACCTCGTTCCTCATTTCAATCTTCATCAAGATATGAAATGATCATCTCTTTTCTACATGTAGGGATGAAGGAAACTGTTGTCTGAGAAGCAACACTTCAGGCTATTGAAGTGCTCAACCAGAAGTAACCCGCACTTGCGGATGTCAAATAGCAGAATGCTTGAAGAATGTCATCAAATGACGACAAGACGAATGAGACATGAAGAGATGATCATTGCTCGCCTTTGATCAAGAGGGAGTATTTGTTTTAGTTATTGATTTCCATAATTAGATGCTAAACACTTTTCTTTTGCTCTAGCAGATTTAAATGCATCGATAGAGCAAAACTGACAAAGGATCACACAAATCTTCAGAAGGAGCGCGATAGAACCAAGAAGTGTCAAACATTGTGAAACGTCAAATGTTGAGATCTTCGGATGATCATGATAGAGTCCTGTCATTTGATGTCATAAAAGGAATAAATTGCCCCTTTATTCTGATTTCATTCCATATGAATAACTGATATGTGTCTCTTTCATGAATAGAAAGTGCAGATTTGATATAGACTTCAGAGAAGATTGAAGGGCGCAAAACACTTGACATGGAGCGGACATACTCAAATGAAGCATGAATGTGTTAACGCAACATTGATCAAGCTGCCTATGACTGAATCAGCCAACCCCAAGTATAGCATTCAGTTACCGGAGGCAAATCATTCCTTTACCCAGAAAGGATGACGAAGTCGAAGACATCGCTTTCACCACGGTGATATGTGGGGCAAGTCCCTGAAAGCAGTTATTGTCATCCATGAAGCAGAATGAAATGGAGTCAGTCCATTGAAATCAAGATATATTCGGCCTTCCAATTGAGAGGAAAAATGATTGAATCACCCGCTCTAGTAAAAGGACGTATCATTCCAAAGTGATTTTCTTCTAGAGATGGAAATAATGTTTCCTATCTTTTTCCTCTCAGGTGATGAACAGAGGCAAAGGACCCAAAAAGCAACGCCTTCAAATGGCAAAACAGGGAGTACCCCTTTTCATGGTGTCTCAGACATGCATTTAAGATAAACGATTTAAAGAACATTCTAATGGTTCAATTTGTGAACAAAGTCTTGGAGAAAACTTAAAAAAGTTCTCGTCAATTAGAAGTCTCTTGGAAGAGAGCATTTGAAAAGAAAAAATTCAAGGTTTGCAGATTGGCATACAAGACTCTGGTAGTCGAGATAGACAGACCAAAATCAGCGAAGATTCATGGGAGCAAGTCCGTCCCTTTTCTTCAAAAGACCAAGCTGAGGGCAAAATTCTCATCTGCCTCCACAATAGTGCATTGAAGCAAGGTGCAAGGACGTCTTCAAATATAATTGAAAATTGTCAAAAAGCATGGAAAGTGCTAGGGCATTTGACCAAAATAGACATCGCCCAACTGGGGCAAATGGATTGTTAACATCGCCAATACCTACAAATACAGACGAGAGGATGTGATAGTCAGCGTCCACATCAGAACGAGATACTGAAATGGCCTCCATTAAATGAGAAGCATCAACAATCGACGAAAGAAAGAGTAGTTGGGTATCGTATCCAATTTATCTCTTTTCCTCGCATTCGCTAATACAAACTCATTTATTTTGGGCAGAATGGACAATAAGTCACCATCATGGATCTCAAGAGGGAAGAAATCCTAAAAAAAAGGGATTGCAGCAAAAGCAAAAACAAATTTAGCTGAGGCAAGCATCACCTAGCTATAACAAACCATGCCTAACCGGGGCAAATGAATCATTTGTGCGCCGGACAAAGAGGACGTTTCTTCTCCGGCAAAGTCAATGGACACAATAGCAAAGTCGTCCGCATCAAAATCAAATCCCAAGATACGAACTTCGGGCGAACGGAAAGTATTGGCATCGAAAAGCCTCAAAAGAAAAGAGTTCGTCGGCGTGAAGGCAAAAGGAAATATTGGCTTTGAAAGTCTATGGTCTTTGATTATAAGACTGAGTGGAGGGTAAAAAGTATCGCTTCCACTCTACATGCTTTGACATGTATTGATAAAAATTACCTTTTTCCTTAAACAAGGAACCTCGAAGAGTGGCGCGGAATACACCCAAAAGCAGGGATAGATCTCCAGTGCAAATCCTTGAGAATGATTCGTTGCCCAACCAGATTGAGAGATCATGGCCACGAGCCATATGGCCGATTTCTACAAGCCGCACATTTGTGTTAAAAAAGAAACGCAAAACAAGATTAAGGCAGTGTCGTTCCAATTTATCTTGAAATTCGGAACGCAAACTGACACTTCCTATTCATCTTTAACAGGTGCTCGCCATCAAGGCGGACATGTGGAATGCAGATTTTCACTGAGATGTATCGTTCCAAGTCATCTTAAATTCGGGAACACAAACTGACGCTTGATGTTTAATTTTGACAAGGACTTACCAGCATGTGGACATATAAGGATCCTTTCTCTCTGGAGGCCAAGAACTTCAAGAAATTTCAGAACACTTAACCATCATGTGTTGTTAAGTATATCTGTTGGAGTACATACAAGGGTAAAGCAGTATCGTTCTATTTCCATTGTAATATGAGAACGTATATTTACGCATTCCCTCTTGATTTTTACAGGGATCATTGCCGTGTCGGATAGGTAAGTATCTCTTTCCCTTAAAATTGGGGCAATCCCAAATCCCCATTCCTTGAGAATTTTCATGCTTGTATATTCTGTTCTTTAAGCAAAGACATGACAAGCTACTTGAAAATTATATACATCCTTGGTCAATGCTCACACATTTCATGGTTTATGCATGGTTTTTCTTCTTGTTCAATTTATCAATTCTGAATAAGGAGCGTGAACCGCACAAGATACGTCGAATGTACAAGAATGGGGCACGACAAATGATGAAAGGCAATGTCGCGACCTGTCCGAAATTTTTCCCCCGATCCGACGGTGCGAGGGATTGAATTTCGTTAGTGTGACGGGCGAATGGATTACCGATCGCGGCCCCCACTATGAAGTGTGGATCGCGAGCTTTGGATCGGCGCGGGCCCTCTGTCGCGACCCTCTTGAGGTTGTCGGGCTCTCGAGGGCTAATGGGCCGTCCTGTCTGGTCGGACGCGGGCCTCTCCCAAGGCCCATTACCCAAATCGCAACGGAGGTATGCGTGATCGACTTTCAGTGTGGTCTAGTGACATGTGTTAAGTGTGCATGCCATGGAGTCGCCACCAATCATTTTTTTAGGGTATGATTGGACCACCCAATCGAATAGTTGGGAGTTTCTATTCAATTCTGCGAGAACCAGAGAAATGGTTTCGGGGACTTAGTTACACCAACTGTCAGAGTTGATACCCTTTCGGTACCTAAGTTGACTGAATTTTCTAGCCTGAGATTCATGCGGATGAGTAAGGTATGAACCATAAATCTAGAAATTCATGTAGATAGGAGTGATTATCCTAGCAATCACAATCAGTAATAAAATGCCCAACTCAAGGAATCTAGATATGCAAATAAATCACATGGCATTCCTAGTAAGGTCCTATTTATCAATCACAGCTCAAGAATGATTTAGCTGTCCTAGCCATTCTACACACGATCTAACCTAAGAAAAGCATTAGGAAGCATCGAAGGAGTTCGAGAGTACTCACATGGGGTTCGCCGTGCCCTGGTTTGGTCTTGGACGAGCTATCGAGCTCATGCCGACCCGATTATATTTGGGGATCCACTCGGCGTTTTACAGCATGAAATCATGTGAAACAAAAACGAAAATATTCAGTAAGGGGCATTTATTGTAGATGGTGGTCGATCTAATTGGACGTCAAGACTAAAAAAGATGTAGAAATTTACAAATTAAAATACTCGAATGACATTTTTTTGCTAAATTCAACTCTATGCGTCGTGAAGAAACACATGCAATTGAACTTGAATTTTGACTATTTATGAGTTCAAAATGTAAAAGAAATTAAAATAAAAATATTGACTATTTTTCTATATTTTTACGACAGCGAACGCTATTTTTCTTCATTTTTCATGTATTTTTCTATTTTTGGAAAATATTAAAAAATATTAAAAAATATGAAAAAATATTTTTTTTTTATCAAAAATGGTTCCTTTAGCTTGGTCAAGGCTACCAAAGATGATTTTTTAATTTTTTTTAACTTTTTATAGATTTTTTATGATTTTTTTAAAAATAAACTATGAATGACTGATCAAAAATCAGGTGTCAACACCCTCCCAGGCCCATACCAAATCGCGGCGGGAGTATTTTTCAAAGGATTCGGCGATAAGAGCCGATCGATTTCGACCTTAGTGTGGTCGTGGTGGCATGTGCAACTTGTGCATGCATTTGGAGTCGCCACCGGTCTTTCTTGGAGGGTAGACCGGAAACCTTACTGACCGATTGGGAGAGATCGATCAGTTCTGCGGAACCAGAGATTTTTGGGTTCGGGGACTTGGTTACGTTGGTGTCATTACCAACGCCCTTTCGGTACCTAACGCGAGTGATTTTCCTAACTAAGAGTTCATGCAGACGCAATTTTGGGTGATATAGGTATGAGTCAGGGTCTTATGCAGATTGGAAGACTGGTCCTACCACATCACAGTCAATATAATGAAAGCGCAAGTCAAGTGCATAAATAAATCATGTCAATGCACATCAATTTCAATCATTGGCCTCCTAGTATAGCCATAAGGGCTTAGGGAAGATGTGATTTAGGGCTAGGGGTAAAATGGGAAGATTCTGGGACAATTAGCCCGAATGGAAAAATTGTCATTTTTTGGAAGGTTTGGATACCGAATTACCCAAAATACTCCATGGCCAGTTGATTGTGGCCATTTCCCATTTTTGAGAATTTTTTGGAATTTCTTGATTTTTCTTCAATTTTTGGAAGACAATTCGCCCAAAGGGCGAAATCGTCATTTTAAGAAGGGTCGGGGTTCAAAACACCCGGGATTAGACTTGGCCAGTTGTTTGTGGCCATTTCCTATTTTTTGGGATTTTCCTTGATTTTTTGGAATTTTTTTGGAAGATGGTTTGCCGGAAGGGCAAAACCGTCATTTCGGAAAAGATCGGGGGTCGAAAGACCCGGAACAGGTCATGGCCAGTTGAATGTGGCCATTTCCTATTTTCTGAAATTTTTTAGAATTTTTCTGAATTTTCCGAATTTTTCCGAATTTTTTTATGATTTTTCATTTTTTTATTGATTTATTGATTATTTTATTGTTTTTCTGAATTTTTTTATATTTAAAAATATTTTCCGGGCCGGGTCAGACCCGGCCCGCGCCTCTCGGGCGCCCGGCCCGACGTCGACACCGGTCTAAAACGACACCGTTTCATATTTTTAAATATTTTTTATATTTTTTAACAATTTTTTTGATTTTGTATCCATTTTATTTAATTATCCGAAAATTCCCCGGATCGGACGGTCCTCATTGTGCCACGTGGCCTGTTCTCGTGCGTCCGATCTCTCACTCGATCGGAAGACCCACAGAGAGCCACGTGGCTCAATTATGGCCGTCGGATCAAAAATAAATTTATTTTCCTTTTTTAGAAAACCATTCAAATCGGACGCTCCAGATTGTGCCACGTGGCCACCTTCGGCGCGTCCGATCTAACCTTAGATCGGACGTTCCACAGCGTGCCACTTGGCACAATCTCGTCCGCCGGATTTATTTTAATTTATTTATTTTCCAAAATTCTAGGATCGCGACACGTGTCGCGATCGTGGCCGTCCGTTTGTTTTATTTGAAAATACATGGATCGGACCCCACCCGGCTGACGTGGCTGCCTACGTGGCACGCCACGTCGGCCGTTGACCGTTGACCGGCCGGAGGGTCGCCGGAGAAGACGATGAACAGTGAAAATTCCGGCGGGAATAGTAAAAATTCCGGCGAGGTCGCCGGAAAATTGCGAAACGGGCCCGAAACTTGGTATTTTTCGCCCGTTCTTGCGGCATTCGACTCCTTAGACACTCAGCATCAATATGCAACCAAAAAGGGACAAAAATCGCATCGGTAACCGCCCCAAAAATCCGGCGACCGAACCGGCTCCGGCGAAGAATTCACAAATTTTTTTTTATTTGTTTAAACTCGATTCTAGGCATTCACATGGCATCTAAGGAAGGTTTAGAAGCTTACCTATAGTCCTTTGATGGTCGGTGGCCGTGGGCTTCGCCGGTGTGAGCTTTAGGTTCGGCCCGAGCACATCGAACTCCGGCCACCGCTCCCAGCATGGTTTCAATGCAAAATAAACACGTAAACAAGCTTAGAGTCGGTTCTAGGATTAACTTAGGGCCCTAACCGAACATATGCCACTCGAATCACGCACGGCCGGGGACGAAACCGATTTGAAACATGCATCGGCATTTCACCGAACACATGGCGTGCATAAGAAAATATGGAGATCCGGCGAGATACCGACCTGTTCGAGAGTTGTCAACGGCAACCCCAGCTCTCGGGATGATTGATGTTGCGTTATGAAGGCTGTGGAACCGTCGTCTCTGCTCCGGAGTTCGCCAAAAAATCCCCCCTTCTCTCTCGGCCGAACCCCCCTTTAACCGAACTTCCCCTTTTATTTTCATGGCCGACCAGCGATTTTTTTATGCCCACAAGCCTCTGCCGGCGAGCATGGAGCTCTGTCAATGTCCCCCCACGCTCGTTTGCCTTTTGTTTCTCCCCAAAACGCGTCGCCCATGCCCCCTGTTTTTTTTCTGCCATTCTGCACGTTCTGCTGCACATTCTGTGCATTGTTGCAGACCCGGGTCGGGTCGGGCCGGACCCGACCGACCCGGTTCGGCCAAATCGACCAAATCGGCAAATTGACCCCCCAAATGACCTCTTTTCATGAAATTGATGGCAAAATCGGATTCCTTGACATGTTTTCCATCAAATATGGGTATTTTCGTGAATCAATTTATTGAAATTCTGTGAAAACCCCAAATTGTCCCTAGGATCCGAAATTCAATTTCGCCAAATCGAAGGCCTAAACGATCGAATTAGCCAAAATTGAGCCCACCAATGGATTCAGATGATGAAAACTGTTGGGTAGAGGTGTTCAATTTTAATGGGTGTGCCCGTGTGAAATTTAATTTCAAAAATTGTGAAACCGGGGACTAAATTGAAAGATTTTTATGCAATTAAGCCCTTTTGGTTAAAATTGATCAAATTGGAGGGCAAATTGACCCAATTGCATTTCAATACTTTTGAGTCCAATGTCATAGCTTATAAAAACCGAGAATTGAAAATTAGAAGACTCGAAAAGGATTTTTTAGGCCCGGTTCGGGATTAGGTTTGTGAAGGAACCCAATGAACCAAGCCGAATTTCCCTAATAAAAAGTGAAAATATTAAAGAGAGAATTAAAATAAAATTTCTGAATATTTTTGTGTAATTTTCTAACCACGGATGTTATTTTTTCTAAATTTTTGAGTATTTTTATAATTAAATAAATTAAAAAAATATTAAAAAATTCAAAAATATTTTTTGTTCAAAATTGGTTCCTAAGGCTAGGCTAAGGCTTCCAAAGTTGATTTTGTAATTTTTTGACCTTTTTGATATTTTTAATTAATTTTAGAAATAAAAACTAAGATAAAAGATGGTCAAAAATCAGGTGTCAACAGCTGCCCCTCTTTGAGAGTGAGCTCGTCAGAGGTTGCTTTCAAAGACAAAATGACACCTGAATCCTAACCGACTCGACTGGGGAAAAGAAATGCTATGACATCGAACCCTTAAGTCCTTTGATGAATGTTCAAATTAATCCCCGATTTGCTCTTGTAATTTGAACATGGGCCGGAGCGAGAGAGGCTTACCTGACGTTTACCTGCCTGTTGAATGCTGCGCCGCGGAGTCTGAGGAGGTTTTTTTTTTTTTTTTTTTTTCGTGGCGTCTAGTTCACCATGCTGGGTTTTTATTACTCCCTCCGTGGCTCCTGATTTGCTACTTTGGGGTCTTGAAATTCTTTTCCACGGCTACCGGTTGCAATCTATTCCGAAGGGTGAGAGCTTCGAGGCGTGGCTATCCGACGCGTGCTTCGTGGAAAAGGTGGTCACCGTATCTCTAGGCGGCAAGTCGCGAGCGTTATGGGCTCTGATCTTGAACTGTGCTTTGAGACACCTCTGTCGTGAATCCCTGTGTAGTGGGACTTTGGGGAAAGAAATCTTCTGAAGCTGAAAATTGGCGATCCGGTCCGGAAGATGACAGATCCGCGGCTACCAACCTGTGAACACTTACAGAGAGATTTATCTGGTCATCGTGCTTTCGAAGCGGCAAGCGAGCCTTTGGGGCTTCAGTCTTGGGTCGACTTCTAGGCATCTATTTTCTTTAGAGGATCCCATGACGCTGACTAGCGGGGCCAGATGGGATTTTTCAAGTTTTGAAGAGGGTTCCCAATACGGAGGTTTTCCACGTCCGATAGGATCGCCTGATTTTTTGAAAATGGGGTCCTAAGTCGGAGGTTTTCCACGTCCGCTGGGACTGTTTGGTTTCCTTGAAAAGGGGTCCCAAGTCGGAGGTTTTCCACGTCCGCTGGGATTGTTTGTTTTTGAAAAGGGGTCCTAGGACGAGGGTTCTCCACGTCATGCTAAGACTGTTTGATTTTTTTTTAAAAGGGGTCTCATGACGAGGTTTCTCCACGTCTGATGAGACTGCCTAAATTTTGAAAAGGGGTCTCATGACGAGGTTTCTCCACGTCTGATGAGACTGCCTAAATTTTGAAAAGGGGTCCTAGGACGAGGGTTCTCCTCGTCATGCTAGGACTGTTTGATATTTTGAAAAGGTTCCTAGGACAAGGGTTCTCCAAGTCCAAGGGGATTTTCTGATTTTTGAAAAGGGGTCTCATGACGAGGGTTCTCCACGTCCGATGAGATTACCTGTTTTTCTGAGAAGGGGTCTCATGACGAGGTTTCTCCACGCCTGATGAGATTACCTGAATTTTGAAAAGGGGTCCCATGACGAGGTTTCTCCACGCCTGATTAGATTACCTGTTTTTCTGGGAAGGGGTCTCATGACGAGGTTTCTCCACGTCTGATGAGATTACCTGAATTTTGAAAAGGGGTCCCATGACGAGGTTTCTCCACGCCTGATGAGATTACCCGTTTTTCTGGGAATGGGTCTCATGACGAGGTTTCTCCACGCCTGATGAGATTACCTGTTTTTCTGAGAAGGGGTCTCATGACGAGGTTTCTCCACGCCTGATGAGATTACCTGAATTTTGGTAGGGGTCTCATGACGAGGTTTCTCCACGCCTGATGAGATTACCTGTTTTTCTGAAAGGGGTCTCATGACGAGGTTTCTCCACGTCCGATGAGATTACCTGTTTTTCTAGGAAGGGGTCTCATGACGAGGTTTCTCCACGCCTGATGAGATCACCTGTTTTTCTGGGAAGAGGTCCCATGACGAGGTTTCTCCACGCCTGATGAGATTACCTGTTTTTCTGAAAAGGGTCTCATGACGAGGTTTCTCCACGTCTGATGAGATTACCTGTATTTTGAAAAGGGGTCTCATGACGAGGTTTCTCCACGCCTGATGAGATTACCTGTTTTTCTGGTAGGGGTCTCATGACGAGGTTTCTCCACGCCGGATGAGATTACCTGTTTTTCTGAAAGGGGTCTCATGACGAGGTTTCTCCACGTCCGATGAGATTACCTGTTTTTCTAGGAAGGGGTCTCATGACGAGGTTTCTCCACGCCTGATGAGATGACCTATTTTTCTGAGAAGGGGTCTCATGACGAGGTTTCTCCACGCCTGATGAGATTACCTGAATTTTGAAAAGGGGTCCCATGACGAGGTTTCTCCACGCCTGATGAGATTACCTGTTTTTTTGGGAAGGGGTCTCATGACGAGGTTTGTCCACGCCTGATGAGATTACCTGTTTTTCTGGTAGGGGTCTCATGACGAGGTTTCTCCACGCCGGATGAGATTACCTGTTTTTCTGAAAGGGGTCTCATGACGAGGTTTCTCCACGTCCGATGAGATTACCTATTTTTCTGGGAAGGGGTCTCATGACGAGGTTTCTCCACGCCTGATGAGATCACCTGTTTTTCTGGGAATGGGTCTCATGACGAGGTTTCTCCACGCCTGATGAGATTACCTGTTTTTCTGAAAGGGGTCTCATGACGAGGTTTCTCCACGTCTGATGAGATTACCTGTATTTTGAAAAGGGGTCTCATGACGAGGTTTCTCCACGCCTGATGAGATTACCTGTTTTTCTGAGAATGGGTCTCATGACGAGGTTTCTCCACGCCTGATGAGATTACCTGTTTTTCTGAGAAGGGGTCTCATGAAGAGGTTTCTCCACGCCTGATGAGATTACTTGTTCTTTCTGGAAAGGGGTCTCGTGACGAGGTTTCTTCACGCCTGATGAGATTACCTGGATTTCTTGGAAGGGAGTCCCGAGTCGGAGGTTTTCTACGTCCGATGGGATTACCTGAATTTTGAAAAGGTTCCCAAAAACGGAGGTTTTCCATGTCCGATGGGAATATTTGGTTCTTCAAAAGGTTCCCAAGTCGGAGGTTTTCTACGTCTGATGGGAATGTTTGGTTCTTCAAAAGGTTCCCAAGTCGGAGGTTTTCTACGTCCGGTGGGATTGTTTGGTCTTCTGAAAGAGGAGTTCTTCTTTCCCCTTTTTTGAAAAAGATACCCATGGCGTGGTTTCTACCATTGAGTTGACCCTTCAGGCGGTTTCTACCATGGTTTGACCCTTCAGGCGGTTTCTACCATGATTTGACCCTTCAGGCGGTTTCTACCATGATTTGACCCTTCAGGCGGTATCTACCTTGAGTTGACCCTTCAGGCGGTTTCTACCTTGAGTTGACCCTTCAGGCGGTTTCTACCATGATTTGACCCTTCAGGCGGTATCTACCTTGAGTTGACCCTTCAGGCGGTTTCTACCTTAATTTGACCCTTCAGGCGGTATCTACCATGATTTGGTTGAGGCGACATTCTGGGAGCTGGGTTCTCCAGGTATCCTGCAGAAGTTTGAGCCTGAAATATTTTTCTTCACCAAGAAAATGTTAGTAATCTTTGGGAAGACGATGGCTGGCCACTTGCCGAAGCCGCATGACTTTAGTTTAATCATGAAGTGTGCATTTTGATGCTGGAGGTTATCCAAAGCATTCTTGCAACATGCAAATGTGATCACAAATCCCAAGCACGGAAAATCTGGATCAATGGTTTGAAAATTCCAAAAAGAGTTTGTTCAAAACATCAGTTGTAATATTTCTCGTTCAAGAGGTCTTCTCACCTGTTTTGAGATAATGGTTTTTATAGGGGATGCACTCAATTCCCTACTAACCTGTGCCTAGGTTTTAGGCTCATTCGCAGCGCATACATTTTGATCGGTCGGGAGGTCTTCCACGGGATCGTTATGTTGGGCTTGGGTATCGGTCTTCAATGGGGACCCGCTTTCGAGTCAAGGCCATTCAATGAAAGCTTTCACCATCTGCTCCGGGTTTACAAGTCAAGGACCCTGCAAAATGAGAAAGAAATAGTCTTGCTCGTACCTCTTCGAGCTAAGCCATATGTTAACCCAAGTGTCTTAATCAGAGAAGACTGTTTCAGGGTCGTAACTTTGGTAGGATTGGGGACCGAAAAAAAGGCTTGTTTTTGGCCCAGAATTTGTGAAGGGATTGACATCGGTGATCATTGCAAATTTGCCACCTGTCCTTTCCATTTTGCATCTTCAATTTTTGAGGTACACGACCGCTTTTGAGGTGTGCACAAATTCTTGTGAAAGCGCCTCTGGCTGCATTAAGAGAGTAACAACTCTATCTGTGTCTTTGCTCCGTGCTTGACACCATTCGAGGAGTAGTCTTTTTGAACCTGACTCCTTTTGGATTTCTCTTCTCCCCTTTTCAAACAGGTTTCGCTGGGGGATTGATACAAATTGTTCACCCAAGCATCGGCCTTACTTTTACCAGGCACTTTGCTTTTTCTTGATGCTGGGGATTTTTCTCATCATCTTTTCCTTTTCATTTTTTTTGAAATCCCGCTTTTTCTCATCTTCGAGAGATCGTGTTAGACATGTGACCAAAGGTCTAACAACTTTAAGCATTAACTTAGGAATTTCTTCGCAAACCCTAAGTCTTGAACTCTTCCGTTTCTGAAGTGATGATGCATCCGTCTTGGAATGTGCAATGATCACCAACGGGTTTATGAAATGATCTTGCAGGCTCAACTTGGCTATGCAAAGGATTCGGTGTGTGGGATAGAGAAATGAATGCTTCTCATCATCCTATGGCACTTGGATTACCATATAAACAACACACGAAGATTAATGTTAGTCCGAGCAAGAAAATTTCTAACCATTTTCTCCTGATGCTGCTGGACTGACCTCCATTTTGCCCCGATGTGGGGTGGTTCTTGACAGGGTTGAGAATGAAAACCGCCGTTCAAAGGGGTTGTCAATAGTCACCTGTAATGTTTGGGGATATGAAACGAATGCCTCCGTCGTCCCAATCCATGTAATTGCTGCGAATAATCCCTACTCCCGTAGGTTCAGATTTTGCTATCTGATTCGCTCCACTTCTCTCTCAAGTGTGTATAGGACGTGTTTGGATTAGGCTTTGCCTCTCGTCTTTTGAGAAAACGTCCTTTTGAAAGTTTTGAACAACTTTTGATTGGAAAAAATCTCTTTCATCTTCTCCAAAAATTTTACCCGTCAAGGGGATTTTATGCTGCACCATGCATGTTCTAATCATGTTTAGACAACCTCCTGTTTTCAAAACATGATTGTTAATGGAGTTAGAACTCTATGTCTTTTCTAGACATCAGATTCTGAAAACTTTTCTTTTTCTCTTTTTTCTCTTTTTTGTTTTGGGTTGGGGAAAGGGGTACTTACCTGTCCACCGTGGCTGGAGGTCCCTGAAAATGTAGAAGAAACATGTCATTGTATGTTCACGGATTTTTCAAGAATCGGAACGATACTGCTTTACCCTTGGTCATGTGCTCCAACTAGTAATACATGGGATGTCAGAATCCTGTTTTGCCTTGTTGGCGAGCCCCTGTCAAGGACGGGAATTATGTGTCAGTTTGCGTTCCAAAATTCAAGACAAATTGGAACGATACCGCCTTGTTCTTGCTTTGTGTTTCCATTTGAACACAAACGCGCGGCTTGCAGAATTTGGCCCTCTATCTTGTGGCCATGATCTCTCCATCTGGTTGGCAATGGAACCTCCTCTAGGATTTGCACTAGAGGAGATCCTTTCATGCTTTTGTACGCATTCCAACGTCGTTCTTCGGAGTTCCTTTTATTCAAGGAAAAAGGAAATTTTTATCAGAATGCATGTCAAAGCATGTAATGTGGGAGCGATACTTTTTACCCTCCACTCAGTCTTATAATCAAAGACCATTTCTTGGAGTCCTGACTTCTAAGGTCGATAATTCTATTTGCCTCCTTGTCGGCGAGTTCTTTTATTTTGTGGCTTTCTGGTGCCAATAATCTTCTGTCCATCTTGACGGTGAATCCTCTCGCTTCGCACCTCCATTTGAACGCAAATGTAAGACTTGTTGAAGTCGGCCATCTAGCTCGTGGCCATGATCTATCCATCTGTTTGGCAACGAAATCTTCCTCTAGGATTTGCACTAGATGAGATCAATTTGTGCTTTTGGACGTATTCTACGTCATTTCCTAGGGTTCCGTTTCCTGGCAACTTGCCTCTTGCAACGGATATTTCTTTTCGCCTCCACGTCGGGCGAGATCCTTTCTTTTGTGGCTTTTTGGTGCCACCAATTTTCTGCCAAGTGAGAACAAACTCATGTTAAGCATGGGATCTTTGGGAGATCAATTTGGAACGATACAAAGTTACCGTTCACCCAGGTTTGTATCCTGGGGTTTACTTTCGATGAGGACGACTCTGTCATTGCGTCCATTGATTTTGCCAGAGAAGAAATGTCATTCCTTTATCCGGCGCACAAATGATTCACTTGCCCCGGTTAGACGTGGTTCATCATGGCTAGGTGATGCCTGCCCCAGCTAAATTCATTCCTGCGTTTTGCTATAATCTCCATCCTTTTTGGGGATGTCTTCCCTCTTGGGATTCCTGATGACGCCTTACTGACGTATTCCTTTCCTTCGTCGATTATTGACGCTTCTCATTTGATGTGGATGATGGATGCTGCTTCATCTCGTCTGTATTTGTGGGTGTTGTTCGTGAGACGATCCTCAATCACGTCGACAACTGCTTTGCCCCAGTTGGGCGGTGTTCATCTTGGCAGCGTGCCTTGGCATTCCCATGCTCCTGGACGATTTTCAATCCGATTTGAAGACATTCATGCACCTGCATATGAAGGGACAGGTGTGGGGATTTATCTGGCTTCATTTGAAATTTCAGGAAGGAGGTACTCCCTTCGAGACTTCGTCCTTCCAACATTTGAAGGAGCAGTGTTTTCCAAGTATTTTGCCCCAGTGAGGCTTGTCTTGGTGTTTGTCATTTCTGGGTTTGATAACCCTAGTTCGATGCACTTTCATGGGGGGTCGTGAGAATTTGCCCCCGGCTTGGCTCCTCGAAGCAGGTGGGGGAGCCCGCTCTCATGAATTTTTGTCGATTCTGGTCATCTATCTCGATTGCCAGATTCTTCGATTATTTTTTCTCTGTCCCTAGACAGCCTGACAATCTGGGGATTTGTCATGTGGCGGTTTGGTGATTCTCTCGATCACAGTCGCCATTTGAGATGTTCGATGTTCCCCTATTGAAAAGAAGAAATCTCATGAGTAAATGGCATGTATAATTGACTATTGGAGTCGATACAATTTACCCTTGAAATTTATCCTGCGGGAACCGGCATTTCTCCCTTTGGGTTCTCTGTATGCAGGATATGTGCATGATATGCATGATGCATGTTATGTGTGCCAGCAACGAAACATGAGTTCGTGCTTTTCACTCTATTCAGAGAAAGCATTTTTATCAGATATGTCAATCTGGAAAACTTGAAATTTTCTTTTCAAGCGCTCTTTTCACAGAGATTTCTAAATGATGATAAACTTCTTCAAGTTTTCTCAAAGGTTTTGTTCACAAATTGAGCTATTAGAATGCTCTTAAAAATGTTTAGCCAAAGTGCATGTCTGAGATGCCAAGAAAAGGGGTACTCCCTGTTTGTCATTTGAAGGCATTGCTTCTTGGGCCCTTTGCTTCTGTTCCTAACCTGAAAGGAAAAAGAAAGGAAACATTATTCTCATATCAAGAAAATAATCATTTTGGAACGATACGTCCTTTTACCAGAATTGATGGCTCCGCATCGTTCTCCTTCTCATTTAGAAGGATTTGATGTGTTTTGTCTTTGATTGATTATTCCACTTCATCATGATTCATGGGTGATAACTGCTTCAGGGACTTCCTCTACGTATCCCCATGGTGAATTCGGCATATCCTACATTCGGTACCCTTTCTGGGTAAAGAGTGATTTGCCCCCAGCAACTGGATGCGTTGTCTGGGGCTGACTGATTTATTTATGGGTAGTTTGATCATGCCGCGTTTGTCGCGACCCGTCCGAAAGCGGACGCGGCTAATGGATTACCGATCGCGGGTCTTGGATCGGCGCGGGCCCTCCCAGGCCCATACCAAATCGCGGCGAGAGTATTTTTCAGAAGGATTCGACGATAAGAATCTATCGCTTTCGACCTTAGTGTGGTTGTGGTGGCATGTGCAACTTGTGCATGCATTTGGAGTCGCCACCGGTCTTTCTTGGAGAGTAGACCGGAAACCTTACTGATCGATTGGGAGAGATCGATCAGTTCTACGGAACCAGAGTTTTTGGGTTCGGGGACTTGGTTACGCTGGTGTCGTTACCAACGCCCTTTCGGTACCTAAGGCTAGTGATTTTCCTAACTAGGATTTCATGCAGGCGCAATTTTGGGTGATGTAAGTCTGACTTTGCACATTAACCAGTTTAACATGCTCACGTAATCATAATAAATAAATAGATGTCAATCACATAAACATCTATCCTACGTGGTGATCATGGAATTATGATTTAATGGGTCTCGAGCCAATGAGACCACATTTAATCATTTTAATATTTTAATAACGGAGAGCCGCTCTTCGCTTCTTCTTGGTTTCTTGAACTCTTCAAGAATTGGGCCCCAAAGAGCTCGCCGACTTAAAAGGCTCCCCCACGTAATCCTCGTAGCATTTACATCAACAATCGACTATGCTAAAAATAAAGATTACATGAAAAATAAAAGGAGTACGCAGCCTCCATTTAATAACTACAACCCCAAATATATAAATAATCATCATACATTCATATATACATCAATCACATTGATTAGGGATTTTTCCATGATCACCACCCTTCCACGTAAGTAATAAATTCACAATTTAAAACTTAGGAAGGCACAATAAAAATTCTACGTTGAATCATATTCAGAATTTTTATGTAAAATAAGATAGCCATAAATTTTCGATTCAAAATTGATTTAGTCTCAATTTTTGCTACGTTGATTAATTTATCATATAAAATAATCAACCTCCATTAGCCATGTAAGACGAACAATTCGTTAATACATATTGGCCATAGTATTGCAAAAATTGCAAAAAATCAATTAAATGCACGAAAACACCTAAGGATCGGCTCTGATACCACTGTTGGGATCCACGTAACACGTAGCGGAAATAAATAACAACCCATACATGTATCTCCAGAGGCGTACTTCGTGCATTTCAATCGAAAAAAATCACAAAGCCTCAAAGGGAGTAAATAGATTACCTCTCGTAGCGTGCTTGAACGGAGGTGTCGGTTCGATGTTCTTCGATCTCAGCCTCCACAAGTGTTAGGCATCTAGTTCGGACGCACCACCAATTGACGAACGGGGAGACGACTAATAACTCCACAACAATTGTGCTAGCAATATGCGGAATCAATATTCCGAACTTAGTATATTTTGCTCACTCAAGACGATGAGAATATAGAGAGTGTTTGTGTTCTTCTCTCTAAGCTCTCAAAAATTTGCACACTCTACAAAATGTCTCTCTCTTTCAACCTCAAAACTCTTGCCATCCTTTTATAGCCAAAAATACCTTCCAATAAATTGTATTTAAAAATAGCACTAACAATTATAAATTCTATCTAAAAATAGCACTCACAAATAAATGACATTTAAAAATAGCACTAACAATAGCACTCACACTTTATAATACAAAAATGCTATTTAAAAATAGCACTAACAATAGCACTCACAATTTATAATACAAAAATGCTATTTAAAAATAGCACTAACAATTATAAATTCTATCTAATAATAGCACTCACAATTTATGATAAATAAATGCCATTTAAAAATAGCACTAACAATAGCACTCACAATTTATGATAAATAAATGTCATTTAAAAATAGTACTAACAATAGCACTCACAATTTATAATACAAAAATGCTATTTAAAAATAGCACTAGCAATAGCATTCACAATACAAAAATGCTAAAAAAAAGGCACTAACAAAGGTGTTAAAAATAATAACCATTATTATTATTACAAGAGTTAAAGAGGTTACCAAACAGTAGAAATATGCATAACGTATAAATACGTATGACGTATAAATACGTAGAGCATACGTATACATCCGTGAAACCGGGGACTAATTGAAAGAAAAATGTGCAATTAAGCCCTTTTGGTAAAAATTGATTAAATTGGAGGGCAAATTGACCTAATTGCACTTTAAGACTTTAGAATCCAATGTCATAGCTTATAAAAAGTGATAATTGAAAACTAAAAGACTCGAAAAGGATTTTTTTTTTTTTTTAGGCTCGGTTCGGGTTTATGTTTGTGAAGGAACATAGTGACCCGAGCCGAATTTTTGAGATTTAAAGTGACACACTTGAATAGGAAATTAAAACAAAATTATCGAATATTTTTTGGTATTTTTCTGACCACGAATGGTACTTTTATGATTTTTTGGGTATTTTTATAATTAAATAAACTCGAAAAATATTAAAAATACCGAAAAATATTTTTTGTTCAAAATTGGCTCCTAAGGCTAAACCAAGGCTTCCAAAGTTGATTTTGTGATTTTATGACCTTTTTTGATATTTTTAATTAATTTTAAAGAATAAAAATCACAATAATAAATGGTAAAAAAATCAGGTGTCAACAGCTGCCCCTCTTTGAGAGGAATCTCGTTAGAGGTTTCTCTCAAAGATAAGGTGGCACCTGATTCCTAACCGAATCAACTGGGAAAATGAGAGAAGAAATGTTATGACATCGGATCCTTAAGCCTATTGATAAAAGCTCAAATCAATCCCCGGTTTGCTCTAACAATTTGAATATGGGCCGGAGTGAGAGAGGCTTACCTGAAGCTCACATGTCGGATGCTGCCGGTTGCGACGACTTTCAAGAAGATGCCTAGGACTCGTCATTCAGAACATCCTAGGGAGATTAAGCTCTGACCTGTATGGTAGGTTATACCATGATGGGATTCCTAACTGGTAGGAACCTAAGGAAGGCGCATCCCACGCTTTGGGATTTGCCAAGGATTTTGATCCGTATGGTGGATCAAACCTTTGTGTTGATCCTTACTGCGATATTTATCAATGAGTTGACCCTTATGGCGGTTTCTACCAATGAATTGACCCTTATGGCGGTTTCTACCATATGTGACCCTTCAGGCGGTTTCTACCATGGTTTGACCCTTCAGGCGGTTTCTACCTTGGTTTGACCCTTCAGGCGGTTTCTACCATGAGTTGACCCTTCAGGCGGTTTCTACCATGGTTTGACCCTTCAGGCGGTTTCTACCTTGGTTTGACCCTTCAGGCGGTTTCTACCTTAAGTTGACCCTTCAGGCGGTTTCTACCTTGGTTTGACCCTTCAGGCGGTTTCTACCTTGGTTTGACCCTTCAGGCGGTTTCTACCATAAGTTGACCCTTCAGGCGGTTTCTACCTTTGGTTGACCCTTCAGGCGGTTTCTACCTTTGTTTTGACCCTTTAGGCGGTTTCTACCTTTGATTTGACCCTTCAGGCGGTTTCTACCTTTGATTTGACCCTTCAGGCGGTTTCTACCTTTGATTGACCCTTCAGGCGGTTTCTACCATGTGTTGACCCTTCAGGCGGTTTCTACCATGTGTTGACCCTTCAGGCGGTATCTACCTTGTGTTGACCCTTCAGGCGGTATCTACCTTGATTTGACCCTTCAGGCGGTATCTACCTTGATTTGACCCTTCAGGCGGTTTCTACCATCATTTTGACCCTTCAGGCGGTTTCTACCATCATTTTGACCCTTCAGGCGGTATCTACCTTGAGTTGACCCTTCAGGCGGTTTCTACCATGGTTTGACCCTTCAGGCGGTATCTACCTTGGTTTGACCCTTCAGGCGGTTTCTACCTTTGTTTTGACCCTTCAGGCGGTTTCTACCTTCAGTTTACTTTGAAAAGGGGTCTCATGACGAGGGTTCTCCACGTCCGATGAGACTGCCTAATTTTTAAAAAGGGGTCTCATGACGAGGGTTCTCCACGTCCAATGAGACTATTTGAATTTTGAAAAGGGTTCTCATGACGAGGGTTCTCCACGTCTGATAGGACTTTTTCTTTTAAAAGGGGTTTTTTTTTCTTTTTTTTCAGAGATCCCGAAGTTTGTCGGGAATTCAGTTTTTGAAGTAGTGAAAGATTTTATCTTGACAAAGCTTCACTTGAGTCTATTGAGGCGACATTCTGGGAGCTGGGTTCTCTAGGTATCCTGCAGAAGTTTGAGCCTGAAAGATTCTTCTTCACCAAGAAAACGTTAGTAATCTTTGGGAAGACCACGGCTGTCCATTTGACAAAACCGTATGATTTAAGTTTTAATCATGAAATGTGCATTTTGACGCTGGAGGTTATCCAAAGCATTCTTGCAACAAGCAAATGTGATCACAAATTACTTGCATGGAAAATCTGGATCAACAGTTTGAAAATTCCAAAACGAGTCTGTTCAAAACATCAATTGGAATATTTCTCGACAAGAAGGTCTTCTCACCTGTTTTGCGATAGTGGTTTTTTATAGGGGATGCACTCAATTCCCTACTAACCTGTGCCTAGGTTTTAGGCTCATTCGCAGCGCATACATTTTGATCGGCCGGGAGGTCTTCCACGGGACCGTAATGTTGGGCTTGGATATTAGTTTTCAAGGGGGACCCGCTTCGGAGTCGAGGCCATTGTATGAAAGTCTTCACCATCTGCTCCGGGTTTACAAGTCAAGAACCCTGCAAAACGAGAAAGAAATAGTCTTGCTCGTACTTCTTCGAGCTAAGCAATATGTTAACCCAAGTGTCTTCGTCAGAGAAGACTGTTTCAGGGTTGTAACATTGGTAGGATTGGGGACCGAAAAAGGCTTGTTTTTGGCCCAGAAATTACGAAGGGTTTGACATTGGTGATCATTGCAAATTTACCACTTGCCCTTTTCCTCTCTGCACCTTCAGTTTTTGGGATGCGCAACCGATTTTGAGGTGTGCACCAGCTCTTCAGAGAGCGTTTCGTCGCATTAAGAGACTGATGACTCTGTCTGCGTCTCTGCTCCACGCTTGACACCATTTGGGGAGTAGTCTTTTTGATCTGACTCCTTTAGGGATTTCCTCTTTTCCCATCCGGCTTCATTGCGGATCAATCAAACAACTTACACGAGCATCGGCCTTGCTTTTACCAGGCATTTTGCTTTTTTCTCGATGCCGTGGATTTTTCTCATTCATTTTTGAAATCACACTTTTTCTCATCTTCATGGGATCGCGTTAGACCTATGATCAAAGGTCTAACAAGGTTAAACATTAACTTAGGAATTTTTTTGCAAACCCTAAGTCTTGAACTCCTTCGTTTCTGAAGTGATGCTGCATCCGTCTTGGAATGTGCAATTATCACCAACGGGTTTATGAAATGATTCTGCAGGCTCAACTTGGCTATGCAAAGGATTCGGTGTGTGGGATAGAGAAATGAATGCTTCTCATCATCCTATGGCACTTGGATTACCATATAAACAACACACAAAGATTAATGTTAGTCCGAGCAAGAAAATTTCTAACCATTTTCTCCTGATGCTGCTGGACTCACCTCCATTTTGCCCCGATGTGGGGTGGTTCTTGACAGGGTTAAGAATGAAAACCGCCGTTCAAAGGGGTTATCAACGGTCACCTGTAGTGTTTGGGGGATATGAAACGAATGCCTCCGTTGTCCCAACCCATGTAATCGCTGCGAATGGTCCCTACTTCCGTAGGTCCAGATTTTGCTGTCTGATTCGCTCCACTTCTCTCTTAAGTGTGTATAAGACGTGTTTGGACTAGGCTTTGCCTCTCGTCTTTTGAGAAAACGTCCTTTTGAGAGTTTTGAATTCATTTTCTCCAGAAATTTTACCCGTCAAAGGGGATTTTATGATGCCCCATGCATGTTCTTATTCATGTTCAGACAATCTCCTGTTTCAAAACATGAATGCCAATGAAATTTGAATTCTATGTCTTTTCTAGACATTAGAATCTGAAAGCTTTTCTTTTCTTCTCAGTTTTTTTTTATATTCAACATCTTCAATGGATTGGGGAAAGGGATACTTACCTGTCCCACGCGGCTGGAGATCCCTGAAAATGCGGAAAAAACATGTTATTGTACGTTCACGAATTTTTCAAAAAATTAGAACGATACATCTTACCCTTGGCCGTGTGCCCCTACGAGTGCACACAGGTTGTGAAAATCTGTCCTCCTTGATGGCGAGTCCCTATCAAGGATAAATAACAAGTGTTAACTCATATTCCCAAATCCAAGATAAATTGGGACGATACGACTTTACTCTTGATTTGCATTCCGTTATGATGTTGCGTATTGATATGAACAACATCTATCAAATTCCTCTATCCGTGCTTGAAGGTATTTGAAACGCCTACGGTCCATTTGCCCTAGCTGGGCGACGTCTGGTTTGTCATTTGAACGCATGAGCTTTTGGGTGCATTGTCTCTTTTATCACCTGAGATAAAAGAAAATGGAGAAAAATTTATCCCCAGATCTGATTGAAAATCAATTAGGAACGATACGTCCTTTTACCAAACGAGTGGCTCTGCGGCCAAATGTATTTTACACTGAAGAGAGGAATTCCACTATGCTCCACGAGTTTGGGGAATTTGCCCCCATTTTCGATAGAAATGAGCCTTATCGAGATGTATACAATACAAATAGATCCCTAATACAATCAATCTAAGGGACGAGATATAGAGGATCTCAGCAAAATTAATCTTATACAAGAGAACTAGGAATGTCAAGTCAATCAAACGAATGTGGTCCGAACACTTGGAGATGCCCCAGTTCCAATCTTCGAGATGTGACTCCAAGATCACCGATTTTTTTTTTAGGTGGTTTTAGATATATCAGCCATCCAAAGACATGCACATGAGACAAGTGAGGATAAAACTTCTAAAAATCAAAGGATTTGGCACCTAAGGTCAAGGTTCCCACCTCGAGTTCTAGAAAGAGCAGATTCCATTGCACAACTATCGTTGCATTGGGGCTCAATCCATAGCTCAAAATGAGCGGAATTGAAAAGTGGATTACCCCGTGCTTTTCCTCACGGAGATTCCATTTTCAATCCCTTCTATTGTTTTCCTATAGACGGCGCCCGGGGTTTTAGGCGCGGTTGTGTGTGTTTTCGATGTCGTGCTAAAGCGATAAACATGCATCTTATTTAACAATCACCGCTTCAATATAAAACATACACACAATCATTCATTCCTACGCCAACCTGCATAAGACAACGTCAATCACAGACTACCCCCCTTATCACTCCAATCTGCAAAAACATATAACACCTATCATGAGCGGACTTACCTCACCTTCAAGAGCGCCTGCATGGTTAGAAAAATCACTCAGCATTTTAATTACGGCCTAAGTCCACTTGAGGTCTAGAACCATTGGTTCTAGAACAAAGGTCCCCAGCGGAGTCGCCAGCTGTCGCGACCCGTCCGAAAGCGGACGCGGCTAATGGATTACCGATCGCGGGTCTTGGATCAGCGCGGGCCCTCCCAGGCCCATACCAAATCGCGGCGAGAGTATTTTTCAGAAGGATTCGACGATAAGAATCTATCGCTTTCGACCTTAGTGTGGTTGTGGTGGCATGTGCAACTTGTGCATGCATTTGGAGTCGCCACCGGTCTTTCTTGGAGAGTAGACCGGAAACCTTACTGATCGATTGGGAGAGATCGATCAGTTCTACGGAACCAGAGTTTTTGGGTTCGGGGACTTGGTTACGCTGGTGTCGTTACCAACGCCCTTTCGGTACCTAAGGCTAGTGATTTTCCTAACTAGGATTTCATGCAGGCGCAATTTTGGGTGATGTAAGTCTGACTTTGCACATTAACCAGTTTAACATGCTCACGTAATCATAATAAATAAATAGATGTCAATCACATAAACATCTATCCTACGTGGTGATCATGGAATTATGATTTAATGGGTCTCGAGCCAATGAGACCACATTTAATCATTTTAATATTTTAATAACGGAGAGCCGCTCTTCGCTTCTTCTTGGTTTCTTGAACTCTTCAAGAATTGGGCCCCAAAGAGCTCGCCGACTTAAAAGGCTCCCCCACGTAATCCTCGTAGCATTTACATCAACAATCGACTATGCTAAAAATAAAGATTACATGAAAAATAAAAGGAGTACGCAGCCTCCATTTAATAACTACAACCCCAAATATATAAATAATCATCATACATTCATATATACATCAATCACATTGATTAGGGATTTTTCCATGATCACCACCCTTCCACGTAAGTAATAAATTCACAATTTAAAACTTAGGAAGGCACAATAAAAATTCTACGTTGAATCATATTCAGAATTTTTATGTAAAATAAGATAGCCATAAATTTTCGATTCAAAATTGATTTAGTCTCAATTTTTGCTACGTTGATTAATTTATCATATAAAATAATCAACCTCCATTAGCCATGTAAGACGAACAATTCGTTAATACATATTGGCCATAGTATTGCAAAAATTGCAAAAAATCAATTAAATGCACGAAAACACCTAAGGATCGGCTCTGATACCACTGTTGGGATCCACGTAACACGTAGCGGAAATAAATAACAACCCATACATGTATCTCCAGAGGCGTACTTCGTGCATTTCAATCGAAAAAAATCACAAAGCCTCAAAGGGAGTAAATAGATTACCTCTCGTAGCGTGCTTGAACGGAGGTGTCGGTTCGATGTTCTTCGATCTCAGCCTCCACAAGTGTTAGGCATCTAGTTCGGACGCACCACCAATTGACGAACGGGGAGACGACTAATAACTCCACAACAATTGTGCTAGCAATATGCGGAATCAATATTCCGAACTTAGTATATTTTGCTCACTCAAGACGATGAGAATATAGAGAGTGTTTGTGTTCTTCTCTCTAAGCTCTCAAAAATTTGCACATTCTACAAAATGTCTCTCTCTTTCAACCTCAAAACTCTTGCCATCCTTTTATAGCCAAAAATACCTTCCAATAAATTGTATTTAAAAATAACACTAACAATTATAAATTCTATCTAAAAATAGCACTCACAAATAAATGACATTTAAAAATAGCACTAACAATAGCACTCACACTTTATAATACAAAAATGCTATTTAAAAATAGCACTAACAATAGCACTCACAATTTATAATACAAAAATGCTATTTAAAAATAGCACTAACAATTATAAATTCTATCTAATAATAGCACTCACAATTTATGATAAATAAATGCCATTTAAAAATAGCACTAACAATAGCACTCACAATTTATGATAAATAAATGTCATTTAAAAATAGCACTAACAATAGCACTCACAATTTATAATACAAAAATGCTATTTAAAAATAGCACTAGCAATAGCACTCACAATACAAAAATGCTAAAAAAAAGGCACTAACAAAGGTGTTAAAAATAATAACCATTATTATTATTACAAGAGTTAAAGAGGTTACCAAACAGTAGAAATATGCATAACGTATAAATACGTAGAGCATACGTATACATCCGTGAAACCGGGGACTAATTGAAAGAAAAATGTGCAATTAAGCCATTTTGGTAAAAATTGATTAAATTGGAGGGCAAATTGACCTAATTTCACTTTAAGACTTTAGAATCCAATGTCATAGCTTATAAAAAGTGATAATTGAAAACTAAAAGACTCGAAAAGGATTTTTTTTTTTTTTTTTAGGCTCGGTTCGGGTTTATGTTTGTGAAGGAACATAGTGACCCGAGCCGAATTTTTGAGATTTAAAGTGACACACTTGAATAGGAAATTAAAACAAAATTATCGAATATTTTTTGGTATTTTTCTGACCACGAATGGTACTTTTTTGATTTTTTGGGTATTTTTATAATTAAATAAACTCGAAAAATATTAAAAATACCGAAAAATATTTTTTGTTCAAAATTGGTTCCTAAGGCTAAACCAAGGCTTCCAAAGTTGATTTTGTGATTTTATGACCTTTTTTGATATTTTTAATTAATTTTAAAGAATAAAAATCACAATAATAAATGGTAAAAAAATCAGGTGTCAACAGCGTTGATGCATTCCCACTTAGTCAGAGCCGATCCACTCCGTGTCTGGTGATTTTGGCACCCCGCACCTTTCAAATTCTCTGACGCCTGGTATCTACTCTGTATTCTCTTTTGGGATACCAGATGATATGATCGTACAATCCTTCAAAGATTTCAGCATTTGATGTTCCGACACTTCTTAGTCTCATCAATGCGTTTTGATTTCTTCATGCACCTTCTGCCTTGTCATCGTTTCATGACATCCCTCGAGCTTCTTGCTATTTGACATCAGCAAGCATGGGTGCACATGTGGTTGAATACTTTAACATCTTGAAGTGTTACTTCACAGGCCCTGGTTTCCTTCATTGTGTCCTGTCGCATTCACCTTACGCTTTAATAGTCTTTTATTTCATCTTCGGGCATCCAAGACGATGGAGATTCTTTGGTGGTCCCATTCACTTTTATCATCACCTGCAAGAATGGGAAACCACATCAACTTACGAACAAATTAGTTTGATCTGGAACGGATACACCCTTTTTTGGCTTAGGAGGGTTGATCCTAATCAGGTTTCTCCTTCTTCACGCTGTCTGTTTGGGGTTCAACCTGATTTGATCCATCTTATTTTTACCAACCCAATGGGGGTGACATCTGATGAAGGCACCTTCATCTTCCTTTTGTAGGGAATGCAAGTTTCTATTTGTTGGTCTTCAACCATCCTATCCATCGTTCCACCATCATCTTGCATGTGGTCAGATGAGGGCATTTTCGGCAAATGTCTGCCATGTAAAACCTGTCCCTCCTGTCTATCCGCAGATGGATTTTTTTCTTCTCGATCTGTTTTTCACCTGAGATGAAGAGATAGGAAATATTATGCCAATATCTGATTGGAAATCAATTAGGAACGACACGTCCTTATCCTTGATCCGATTGCCCCGGTCAGGTGACGTTTGCCCTGGCTAAGTGGGGTTTGCCCCAGTTGACTGCTTTGACCCCCTTCATTATTTTTGCAGTTCTTTTTTAATTTGGGGATATATGCCATTTGTAGTTTCTCGTCCCCTTTTCATCTCGATGGGCCTTTGCCCCGGTATGCTTTTTTTGTGAGAAGTCGACTCATTTGTCTGCCTTCAAATGTCCATCCCGGTGGCTCGAGTTGTCGACCAGCTTTAATCTTCCTGAAGCACCACTCCGTTTCTCTTGGGCGTTCTGTGCTTTGGGCGGCACACCTAAGATGCCATGAAGGCAGTTAGCCCAAATATGGAAAAGAGAGTCCATATGACGAATTTTTCTTAGAAATACATTTTGAAAGATTTGATTAGAAGGTGGGGAACGGGGGCTGATCCTCTTATCATCGGATATCTTCGCTACCCCGAAAGGTTTTGAAAACCAGGAGACATGTGGGAAATCAGGTCTCAGGAATTTTTCTCTTTTTTTTTTGTCGTCATTGACCGATTTGTGGTGCTCCCCCATGTCCCCATTTTTGATTTTTGATTTTTGATTTTTGATTTTTTTTTAAGGAGACTGTACTCGAGACTATATATGAATTAAAATGCAAATAGACTAAAAAGTGATGATGGAAAGAAGGAAGTGACTCCCTTATCCATGTAGTTTGCCATCACCAGTTGTCCGATCAGCCGGGTCGGCACGGTCATTGATGGGGTTGTCTTCGTACACCCTGTCCGCTTGTTGGTTTTGCCGCATGTTCTCCCATGACTCTTCCCTCATAGCCTTTGTCGCATATCCTTCAGAGGTTAAGCTCAACTTTGCGAAGGAAGTTGTAAAAGCGGGGTCTTCAACCCTACCGATGATTCCCATACTACCCATCTCAGTTAAGCATGGCTCTTTCCGCCCCATCGAGGTGGTATGCTTCTCCGGATTTTGAGAAGATGTAGTCGGTACCTCACGTGATTCGGGTGCGTTGGTGATAAGCCTTAGATCGCTTTCCAGTCCAACCTCGGATACGTCACTGATTTTGCGATCCGACAAAAGGTCAGGCCGGACGTTGAGTCCTGTCCTATCGAACACTAGTATATCACAGTTGATGAGAGCCTGCACATCATATTGTAGAGTTCGGCAATTGTCAACATTATGTCCCTTCTCCCCCATATGGTATGCACAGGTCTGATTCAGGTCGAACCCCTGGAATCTTGGCGGTTTCACCCTTGGTGGCCTCTTGGCTACCAACCTTTCCTCCAAAAGCCGATGGAGCAGTTCTGACATAGGAAGTGGGAGCGGTGTGAATAATGGGGGACTTCTCTTACTTGACTGGCCAGATTTCTCTATTTTAGGTGCTGGTTGTCTCTGGTGAGGAATGTAATCAAGCGGCTGATGTCTTGCCACGTGTTCAGAATTTTGACTCGTGAACGTCATTCTTCGATAGTCGTTCGTCGTTTCCCTGACCGGTTCTTTACTCCTTTGAGAAAGCTCTCCGCGACTTTCTTTGTTTCTGATCATACTATCGCGCTTAGCCCATTCCATCCTTTCACCGGCATGCACAAGTTGTGAAAATGATTGGTAATGAGCCGTACCCAACCGATTAAAGGAATCATAGGGAAGAGCTTTCAGACAGTGTTCTATTAACTCATCTTCGTCCAGCGGAGGTTGGACTTGGGTTGCTTTTACTCTCCACCTTTGTGTGAATGATCTAAAGCTTTCATTTCTCCTTTGCTTCATGTGCATCAGATCCATTCTGGTAGGGGTGGCCTTCCTGTTGAAATCGTATTGCTGGAGAAACTGATTAGCCAAATCGCTCCATTCTCGGATGCCCTCGACATCAAGCCTCGTGAACCATTCTAACGCGGGACCGACCAGGCTATGCCGAAAATTTTGGACAAGAAGCGAATCGTCACGATCGAAATCGATCATCGCCTCCAAATAGTATTGGATATGAGTTCTTGGGCAACCGATACCACCATATCTCCTAGCAAGTCCCGGCCATTGGGGAATCTCAAGCATCCTCCCTTTGGGGCATGTAGAAGAGACATTGTATGGACGGGTTTCAGCGGGGATCGGGTTCGCACGACCTCCAACATCCTGCTGGTGACTATAGTTTTTCTCCCGAATCAGGTGTGTGACGAACAGATCCTCTCCAGTCATCTCATTTTTCTCCATAGCACCATACTTTTCTTTATGCTGTTCTTCCAGGTTAGTCATCATGGGTGTGCCTTTGGAGAAGTCTTCTACTTCCATGGCTCGATCAACATCTGGCACACTAGTTGAACTTGGTCGGGTGGTCAGATCAGGATTGAAGGTCGTCGGGGACGCCCCTTGTGTAGTGAGGAGGAATGTCCTCATCATTGCCAATGCTTGAGTCATCTGACTCTCCAGTGCGGCCAAGCGCTTCTCCAGGCCAATCTGATCCATTTTAACCTGTGACTGAAGTTTCGCACAAGTTCTTGGCTCTTGATTCGGGAAAACACCTGTTCGAATGACAGGACTATGTTAGAAAGGGGAGTAAAGCATAAATCCTTTCAATTTTATGCTTTCTTGTGATTAACGAAGATAAAAAAATTTACACAAGCCTTAGCCTCGTGTGAAAAATTCTTATCGATGTTTTTCAAGAGAAAACATAAAACTAAAAGGAGCGTAATCCATGGTTATCACTTTTGGCCAATCCCCAGAGAATCTGTGGAATGTCCAAGAAGATAAAAATGCAATTTCGATGTGTCCTAAATTCGGTGGGAAATAGGACATCCAAATTGAGATGATTTCCCAAAGGTAATTTGGATATCATGTCTCCTCTTGAATTCAGGAAACATGGACGACTTTAGTTAATTACCAAGGATTACCAAGGATGCATGCTATAAACCGGTTCAATTCCATGTCCGGCGTACCATGAAATGAATGTTAGACTCTCGTACTCGGGTTAGACATGCCAAGTGTGAGTTCTAACGAAAATTTCATCTGGGTAAGACATGCAATTGAACCGAACAATTCGAGTGGTTGAGAGAAATTCCAGTGCCGCATTCCAATGTCAAGACACTTAGACAAGACTTAGGAATCGAGGTGTAAAAAATAGATGGGAGACCCACAGACGGGTACTCCTTACAGACTCGATGATCCTGATAAAAGAAAAGGGACGATTGGAATGTAGCCCTTAAGAACCTAAGGAGATGCCCCAAGTCGGGTCTTCAGAGGACGTTACTTGGTGTCTTCGGTTTGGCTATTTCGGGTCTTCATTTTCATCAGATGCCCTTTTGATGATGTCCGGTAGGTATCTCGAATTTGCTGTTATCGCATGTCCTTCAACTTCCGGTATGGTCACTGGACCACTCCTTGGATAGCTTGAAAAGGGTAAACTCCGTCGAATGTCCGGGCGGTTTGATGGCGGATGACGCGTCGCTCATACTTGAATATGTCCGGGATGTGGGACCGACTTGGAGAGATCATCTCTTCTATCCATACTCTAATATGGAATTGGACTCAACCATCGGACTTGATGAATGCAGCATGTTGTGCAAAATAAAAGGCTGCAAGTGAATTTAAATAGAAACGGCAGGACCTTACCATGAGAGGTACCCAATGATTTTTTGGTTTTAGGTATACCAACCATCCATATACATGCGCATGAGACAAGTGAGGCTTGACTCTAAAAATCAAAAGGGTTTGGAACCTAAGGCCAAGGCTCCCATCTCGAGTTCTAGAAAGAGCAGATTCCATTGCACAACTATCGTTGCATTGGGGCTCGATCCATAGTTCAAAATGAGCGGAATTGAAAAGTGGATTACCCCGTGTTTTTCCTCACGGAGATTCCATTTTCAATCCCTTCTATTGTTTTCCTATAGGGGGCGCCCGGGGTTTTAGGCGCGGTTGTGTGTGTCCATGTGTCGTGATCATCTCAATGTAAGTCATGCACAACAATTTATCAATCAGCGCTTCAAATCATCCATACAGCATACATTCCTACGCCAACCTGCATAAGACAATGTTAATCACAGACTACCCCCCTATCACTCCAATCTGCAAAAACATATAACACCTATCATGAGCGGACTTACCTCACCTTCAAGAGCGCCTGCAGGGTTAGAAATATCACTCAGCGTTTTAATTACGGCCTAAGTCCACTTGAGGTCTGTTGACACCTAAATTTTGATCAACTTTTTTATTTTTATTTTTATTTTTTTTGAAAATTCATAGAAAATCCATAAAAAGTTGAAAAATTGAAAAATCAATTTTGGTGACCTTAGCCAAGCTAAATGAACCATTTTGACCAAAAAAATAATTTTCATAATTTTCATTTTTTTAATATATTTTCGAAAAATACAAAAAAAAAAAGAAAAAAAAAGAAAAAGAAAATCAAGAAAATCAAGAAAAATAATATTTGAGGTCACAAAAATATATAAAAATATTCGGTATTTTTATTTTTATTTTATCCATTTTCTGACCTCATAAATAGTAAAATTCAGGTTTGATTTTAGGTGTTCTTTGATCATCATAAAATTGAATTTGGCAAAAATATTAGTAATGATTAAAAGGAAAAGGAGTGAAAACATCATCATTTAAAAGAAAAGGGGACTAATCATTTTGTCTTCGCTTTTGATTATTTTATTATTTTTACTTTTTAGTATTTTATTTTATTATTATTTTATTATTTTATTTTTAGTATTTTAGGCACCTCCCCCCATCATCCGTGGCTTCTTCTCCTTCTCCTCCTCCTCCTCCTTCTTCTTCTTCTTCTTCTTCTTCTTCTTCTTCTTCTTCTTCTTCCTCTCCCGCGGACTTTTTTTTTCCCATATTCTCTCTTCCATTTTTTTGTCATCACACTACCACCCTCCACATTTCTTGCGTTTCCGGCCGATTGGACCGTTGGATCGAGCTGATTTTTTGTGTACAAGGTCTTCTTGATCCCTTCTTCATATTCACCGTTCGGATCTTTAAACAAATCTCTCAAAGTGGTCGCACAACAGCCAAATCAGAGGCTGTTCCAGGCGTGGGAACTGTATACCCGCCGACATTGCTTGAGTTTCCGGCCGATTGAACCGTTGGATCGAGCTGATTTTTTGTGTGCAGGGTCTTCTTAACCTCTTCTTCATATCCACCGTTCGGATCTTTAAAAAGATCTCTCCAAGTGGTCGCACAGCAGCCAAATCAGAAGTTGTTCCTGGCGCGGGAACTGTTCATCCGCCGGTATTTCTTCAGTTTTCGATCAATTCGACCATCGGATCGAGGTAAAATTTTGTGTATAATCTCATCTCAATTATTTATTCATCTTCACCGTTCAGATTTGTGAAAATAGTTCAACGTCCTCCTCATCCGAGCTCGGATTATTGTTTATTTTGTATTTTTTCGTATTTATTGTGTATTTACTTTATGTCATAGCATTTCTATATTTCGCATAAAAGACTCAGAATCGGAAAGGCGAGCCTCATGTTGGTGTCTAAATATTTGCTGTGTATTTACTTTATGTCATAGCATTTCTATATTTCGCATAAAAGACCCAGAATCGGAAGGCTAAGCCTCCTATTGGTGTCCAAGGTGTTTTATTTATTTATTTTCTGTAAATTATATTGTGCTACCCCAGAATCGGAAGGCCGAGCCTCCTGCTGGTGGTTTATACCCCCACACATTGTTGCACGAGCACCGACGGACTCCGACGTCGTAAAATTCACCGGATCCCATCTCCTTTGCTTATGTTTATGTTGTATAATGACTTAATATCTTCTTTATTTTTTGCATTGTGTTGCGTCCTATAAAAACAAAAACAAAAACAAAAAATGCTAGATTGGATGGCTGCAGATGAGCCACGTGTCGTGATCCGATGATTTTCAGAATAAAAAATATTTTTAACATTAAAAGAAATGAATTTCGAATTTTACAAAAATTAAAATGATTCGATTGTCACCAAGACGCCACGTGGTGAGTTAGGGACCGTCAGTTGGGACTTATTTTCAGGAAATTTATAAAAAAAATCAAATAAAAAAAATTTCAAAAAAAATGAATTATTAAGGAAAATTTCAAAAAAATTTGAGAAAAATTGCAGAAAATTCAATCAACTTAGGTACCGAAAGGGCGTTGGTAATGACACCAGCGTAACCAAGTCCCCGAACCCAAAATCTCTGGTTCTGCAGAACTGATCGATCTCTCCCAATCGATTAGTAAGGTTTCCGGTCTACCCTCCAAGAAAGACCGGTGGCGACTCCAAATGCATGCACAAGTTGCACATGCCACCACGACCACACTAAGGTCGAAAGCGATCGACTCTTATCGTCGAATTCTTCTGAAAAATACTCCCGCCGCGATTTGGTATGGGCCTGGGAGGGCCCGCGCCGATCCAAGACCCGCGATCGGTAATCCATTAGCCGCGTCTGCCTTCGGACGGGTCGCGACAGCTGGCGACTCCACTGGGGACTGGTTCTTAACCATTTAGTGGACTTGAGCCGATTAAAAAGTTGATTGGTTTTTCTGACATGTTTTATGTAGACGCTCTTCAAATTGAAGTATGTACTTTAACCCTTGAGGTGTTAAACGTTTTTGCAGATTGGAGAAATAAGGGATGTAGTCCGTGATTAACATTGTTTTATGCAGGTTGGCGTAGGAATGTATGTTGTGTGGGTGATTTGAAGCGCTGATTGATAAACTGTTATGCATGACTTGCATTGTGATGATCACGACACCTGAACACACACAACCGCGCCTAAAACCCCGGGCGCCCCTATAAGCAAACAATAGAAGGAATTGAAAATGGAACCTCCGTGAGGAAAAACACGGGGTAATCCATTTTTAATTTCGCTTACTTCGAACTATGGATCGAGCCCCAATGCAACGATAGTTGTGCAATGGAATCTGCTCTGTCTAGAACTCGAGGTGGGAACCTTGACCTTAGGTGCCAAATCCTTTGATTTTTAGAAGTTTTATCCTCACTTGTCTCATGTGCATGTCTTTAGATGGTTGGTATATCTAAAACCACCTAAAAAAAAAAATCGGTGATCCTGGAGTCACATCTCGAAGACTGGAACTGGGGCATCTCCAAGTGTTCGGACCACATTCCTTTGATTGATTTGACATTCTTAGTTCTCTTGTATAAGATTAATTTTTGCTGAGATCCTCTCTATCTCGTCCCTTAGATTGATTGTATTAGGGATCTATTTGTATTGTATACATCTTGATAAGGCTCAGGCTCATTTCTATCGAAAATGGGGGCAAACTCTCATGATCCCCCATGAAAGCGCATCAGACTAGGGTCATCGAATCCAGAGATGACAAACAGTAAAACCATGCCTAACTGGGGCAAGTGAATCATTTGTACGCCGGACGTTTCTCCTCTGGCAAAGTCAATGGACGCAATAACGGAGTCGTCCGCATCAGAATCAAACCCCAAGATACGAATTCGGGTGAACGGTAACCTTGTATCGTTCCAATTTGGTCTTCGAAGACCACATGCCTAACATGAGTTTTTACTCATTTTGCAGGAAGTCGTTGGCGCTGAAAGCCTCAAATGAAAAGAGCGCGCTAACAGGGAGGCGAATAGAATCATTGGCCTTAGAAGTCAGGATTTCAGGAGATGGTCTTTGATTATAAGACCTAGTGGATGAAATGGTACCCTGGAAAATGGCGTAGAGTACGTCCAAAAGCATGAATTGATCCAGTGCAAATTCTTGAGAAGGATTCGTCGCCCAACTAGATGGGAGATCAAGGACACAAGATAGAGGGCCAAATCCTGCAAGCCGCGAGTTTGTGTTCAAATGGAAACACAAAGCAAGAACAAGGCTGTATCGTTCCAATTTCCCTTGAATTTTGAAACGCAAACTAACAACTAATTCTCGTCTTTGACAGGGGATCGCCATCAAGGTGAAACGGGTTTTCACACCCCTACACGACCAAGGGTAAGATGTATCGTTCTAATTTTTTGAAAAATTCGTGAACGTACAATAACATGTTTCTTCTGCATTTTCAGGGATCTCCAGCCGCGGGGGACAGGTAAGTATCACTTTCCCCAATCCATTGAAGATGTTGAATAAAAAACAGAGAAGAAAAGAAAAGCTTTCAGAATCTGATGTCTAGAAAAGACATAGAATTCTAACTTCATTGGCATTCATGTTTTGAAACAGGAGGTTGTCTGAACATGAATAAGAACATGCATGGTGCATCCTAAAATCCCCTTAACGGGTAGAATTTTTGGAGAAAATGAAAAAGATTTTTCCAATCAAAAGTTGTTCAAAACTTTCAAAAGGACGTTTCCTCGAAAGACGAGAGGCAAAGCCTAAATCCAAACACGTCCTATACACACTTGAGAGAGGAGTGGAGCGGATCAGATAGCAAAATCTGGACCTACGGAAGTAGGGATTATTCGCAGCAATTACTTGGATTGGGACGACGGAGGCATTCGTTTCATATCCCCAAATACTACAGGTGACCATTGACAACCCATTTGAACGGCGGTTTTCATTCTTAACCCTGTCAAGAACGACCCCACATCGGGGCAAAATGGAGGTGAGTCCAGCAGCATCAGGAGAAAATGGTTAGAAATTTTCTTGCTCGGACTAACATTAATCTTTGTGTGTTGTTTATATGGTAATCCAAGTGCCATAGGATGATGAGAAGCATTCATTTCTCTATCCCACACATTGAATCCTTTGCATAGCCAAGTTGAGCCTGCAAAATCATTTCATAAACCCGTTGGTGATCATCGCACATTCCAAGACGGATGCAGCATCACTTCAGAAACGAAGGAATTCAAGACTTAGGGTTTGCAAAAAAAATTCCTAAGTTAATGCTTAACCTTGTTAGACCTTTGATCGTAGGTCTAACACGATCCCATGAAGATGAGAAAAAGTGGGATTTCGAAAATGAATTAGAAAAATCCACAGCATCGAGAAAAAGCAAAGTGCCTGGTAAAAGCAAGGCCGATGCTCATGTAAGTTGTTTGATTGATCCGCAATGAAGCCGGATGGGAAAAGAGGAAATCCCTAAAGGAGTCAGATCAAAAAAACTACTCCCCAAATGGTGTCAAGCGTGGAGCAGAGACGCAGACAAAGTCATCAGTCTCTTAATGCGACGAAACGCTCTCTGAAGAGCTAGTGCACACCTCAAAATCGGTTGCGCATCCCAAAAACTGAAGGTGCAGAGAGGAAAATGGCAGGTGGTAAATTTGCAATGATCACCAATGTCAAACCCTTCGTAATTTCTGGGCCAAAAATAAGCCTTTTTCGGTCCCCAATCCTACCAATGTTACAACCCTGAAACAGTCTTCTCTGACTAAGACACTTGGGTTAACATATTGCTTAGCTCGAAGAAGTACGAGCAAGACTATTTCTTTCTCATTTTGCAGGGTTCTTGACTTGTAAATCCGGAGCAGATGGTGAAGACTTTCATACAATGGCCTCGACTCCAAAGCGGGTCCCCTTTGAAAACCAATATCCAAGCCCAACATTACGGTCCCGTGGAAGACCTCCCGACCGATCAAAATGTATGCGCTGCGAATGAGCCTAAAACCTAGGCACATGTTAGTAGGGAATTGAGTGCATCCCCTATAAAAAACCACTATCGCAAAACAGGTGAGAAGACCTCATTGTCGAAAAATATTCCAATTGATGTTTTGAACAAACTCTTTTTGGAATTTTCAAACTGTTGATCCAGATTTTCCGTGCAAGGGATTTGTGATCACATTTGCATGTTGCAAGAATGTTTTGGATAACCTCCAGCATCAAAATGCTCATCTCATGATTAAAACTTAAATCATACGGTTTTGTCAAAATGGACAGCCGTGGTCTTCCCATAGATTACTAACGTTTTCTTGGTGAAGAAAAATATTTTAGGCTCAAACTTCTGCAGGATACCTGGAGAACCCAGCTCCCAGAATGTCGCCTCAACAGACTCGAGTGAAGCTTTGTCAAAATAAAATCTTTCACTGCTTCAAAAACTGAATTCCCGATAAACTTCGGGATCTCTAAAAAAAGAGGGGAAGAAAAACCATTTTAAAAGAAAAAGTCCTATCAGACGTGGAGAACCCTCGTCCCAGGACCCATTTTTAAAATATCAAACAGTCCCAGCAGACGTGGAGAACCCTCGTCCCAGGACCCATTTTCAAAATATCAAACAGTCTCATCGGACGTGGAGAACCCTCGTCATGAGACCCCTTTTCAAAAATCAAACAGTCTCATCGGACGTGGAGAACCCTCGTCATGAGACCCCTTTTCAAAAAAATCAAGCAGTCCTAGCTTGACGTGGAGAACCCTCGTCCTAGGATCCCTTTTCAAAAATATCAAACAGTCTCATCGGACGTGGAGAACCCTCGTCATGAGACCCCTTTTCAAAGCAAAAACCAAAGGTAGAAACCGCCTGAAGGGTCAAACAAAGGTAGAAACCGCCTGAAGGGTCAACAAAGGTAGAAACCGCCTGAAGGGTCAAACAAAGGTAGAAACCGCCTGAAGGGTCAATAAAGGTAGAAACCGCTTGAAGGGTCAATCAAAGGTAGAAACCGCCTGAAGGGTCAACTCATGGTAGAAACCGCCTGAAGGGTCAAATCAATGGTAGATACCGCCTGAAGGGTCAAAATGATGGTAGAAACCGCCTGAAGGGTCAAAATGATGGTAGAAACCGCCTGAAGGGTCAATCCAATAGTGAAAATCACTTAAATGTCAACTCAATGGTCTGATCCACCATACGGATCAAAATCCTTAGCAAATCCCAAATGGGACGCGTCTTCCTTAGATTCCTATCAGTTAGGAATCCCATTATGGTTTGACCTACCATACGGGTCAGAGCTTAACCTTTCTAGGATACTCTAGTAACGAGTTCCTAGAAATTCTCTTGAATCCATCAAACACCGCGAAAATCGCACAAACATCGAACAGGTAAGTGGCAGGTATGCCTCTCTATTATCTCACTCTCTCATGTCACATGAACATTTCCCCCCTTCAAGAAAGAGCATACATGGACAAGCATGAAGATTGGATGTCATTACTCATTTTCCTTTAGTTTCCCGAGTCGAGTCGATCAGGACTCAAGTGTCACCTTATCTTTGAGAGAAACCTCTAACGAGATTCCTCTCAAAGAGGGGCAGCTGTTGACACCTAAATTTTGATCAACTTTTTTATTTTTATTTTTATTTTTTTTGAAAATTCATAGAAAATCCATAAAAAGTTGAAAAATTGAAAAATCAATTTTGGTGACCTTAGCCAAGCTAAATGAACCATTTTGACCAAAAAAATAATTTTCATAATTTTCATTTTTTTAATATATTTTCAAAAAATACAAAAAAAAAGAAAAAAAAGAAAAAGAAAATCAAGAAAATCAAGAAAAATAATATTTGAGGTCACAAAAATATATAAAAATATTCGGTATTTTTATTTTTATTTTATCCATTTTCTGACCTTATAAATAGTAAAATTCAGGTTTGATTTTAGGTGTTCTTTGATCATCATAAAATTGAATTTGGCAAAAATATTAGTAATGATTAAAAGGAAAAGGAGTGAAAACATCATCATTTAAAAGAAAAGGGGACTAATCATTTTGTCTTCGCTTTTGATTATTTTATTATTTTTACTTTTTAGTATTTTATTTTATTATTATTTTATTATTTTATTTTTAGTATTTTAGGCACCTCCCCCCATCATCCGTGGCTTCTTCTCCTTCTCCTCCTCCTCCTCCTCCTCCTTCTTCTTCTTCTTCTTCTTCTTCTTCTTCTTCTTCTTCTTCCTCTCCCGCGGATTTTTTTTCCCCATATTCTCTCTTCCATTTTTTTGTCATCACACTACCACCCTCCACATTTCTTGCGTTTCCGGCCGATTGGACCGTTGGATCGAGCTGATTTTTTGTGTACAAGGTCTTCTTGATCCCTTCTTCATATTCACCGTTCGGATCTTTAAACAAATCTCTCAAAGTGGTCGCACAACAGCCAAATCAGAGGCTGTTCCAGGCGTGGGAACTGTATACCCGCCGACATTGCTTGAGTTTCCGGCCGATTGAACCGTTGGATCGAGCTGATGTTTTGTGTGCAGGGTCTTCTTAACCTCTTCTTCATATCCACCGTTCGGATCTTTAAAAAGATCTCTCCAAGTGGTCGCACAGCAGCCAAATCAGAAGTTGTTCCTGGCGCGGGAACTGTTCATCCGCCGGTATTTCTTCAGTTTTCGATCAATTCGACCATCGGATCGAGGTAAAATTTTGTGTATAATCTCATCTCAATTATTTATTCATCTTCACCGTTCGGATTTGTGAAAATAGTTCAACGTCCTCCTCATCCGAGCTCGGATTATTGTTTATTTTGTATTTTTTCGTATTTATTGTGTATTTACTTTATGTCATAGCATTTCTATATTTCGCATAAAAGACCCAGAATCGGAAGGCCGAGCCTCCTGTTGGTGTCTAAATATTTGCTGTGTATTTACTTTATGTCATAGCATTTCTATATTTCGCATAAAAGACCCAGAATCGAAAGGCTAAGCCTCCTATTGGTGTCCAAGGTGTTTTATTTATTTATTTTCTGTAAATTATATTGAGCTACCCCAGAATCGGAAGGCCGAGCCTCCTGCTGGTGGTTTATACCCCCACACATTGTTGCACGAGCACCGACGGACTCCGACGTCGTAAAATTCACCGGATCCCATCTCCTTTGCTTATGTTTATGTTGTATAATGACTTAATATCTTCTTTATTTTTTGCATTGTGTTGCGTCCTATAAAAACAAAAACAAAAACAAAAAATGCTAGATTGGATGGCTGCAGATGAGCCACGTGTCGTGATCCGATGATTTTCAGAATAAAAAATATTTTTAACATTAAAAGAAATGAATTTCGAATTTTACAAAAATTAAAATGATTCGATTGTCACCAAGACGCCACGTGGCGAGTTAGGGACCGTCAGTTGGGACTTATTTTCAGGAAATTTATAAAAAAAATCAAATAAAAAAAATTTCAAAAAAAATGAATTATTAAGGAAAAATTCAAAACAATTTGAGAAAAATTGCAGAAAATTCAATCAACTTAGGTACCGAAAGGGCGTTGGTAATGACACCAGCGTAACCAAGTCCCCGAACCCAAAATCTCTGGTTCTGCAGAACTGATCGATCTCTCCCAATCGATTAGTAAGGTTTCCGGTCTACCCTCCAAGAAAGACCGGTGGCGACTCCAAATGCATGCACAAGTTGCACATGCCACCACGACCACACTAAGGTCGAAAGCGATCGACTCTTATCGTCGAATTCTTCTGAGAAATACTCCCGCCGCGATTTGGTATGGGCCTGGGAGGGCCCGCGCCGATCCAAGACCCGCGATCGGTAATCCATTAGCCGCGTCCGCCTTCGGACGGGTCGCGACAAGGTCCAGAACCAAGTGTTCTAGAACAACCTCCCCAGCGGAGTCGCCAGCTGTCGCGACCCGTCCGAAATTTTCCCCCCGATCCGACGGTGCGAGGGATTGAATTTCGTTAGTGTGACGGGCGAATGGATTACCGATCGCGGCCCCCACTCTGAAGTGTGGATCGCGAGCTTTGGATCGGCGCGGGCCCTCCCAGGCCCATACCAAATCGCGGCGGGAGTATTTTTCAAAGGATTCGGCGATAAGAGCCGATCGATTTCGACCTTAGTGTGGTCGTGGTGGCATGTGCAACTTGTGCATGCATTTGGAGTCTCCACCGGTCTTTCTTGGAGGGTAGACCGGAAACCTTACTGACCGATTGGGAGAGATCGATCAGTTCTGCGGAACCAGAGATTTTTGGGTTCGGGGACTTGGTTACGTTGGTGTCATTACCAACGCCCTTTCGGTACCTAACGCGAGTGATTTTCCTAACTAAGAGTTCATGCAGACGCAATTTTGGGTGATATAGGTATGAGTCAGGGTCTCATGCAGATTGGAAGACTGGTCCTACCACATCACAGTCAATATAATGAAAGCGCAAGTCAAGTGCATAAATAAATCATGTCAATGCACATCAATTTCAATCATTGGCCTCCTAGTATAGCCATAAGGGCTTAGGGAAGATGTGATTTAGGGCTAGGGGTAAAATGGGAAGATTCTGGGACAATTAGCCCGAAGGGCAAAATTGTCATTTTTTGGAAGGTTTGGATACCCAATTACCCAAAATACTCCATGGCCAGTTGATTGTGGCCATTTCCCATTTTTGAGAACTTTTTGGAATTTCTTGATTTTTCTTCAATTTTTGGAAGACAATTCGCCCAAAGGGCGAAATCGTCATTTTAAGAAGGGTCGGGGTTCAAAACACCCGGGATTAGACTTGGCCAGTTGTTTGTGGCCATTTCCTATTTTTTGGGATATTCCTGGATTTTTTGGAATTTTTTTGGAAGATGGTTTGCCGGAAGGGCAAAACCGTCATTTCGGAAAAGATCGGGGGTCGAAAGACCCGGAACAGGTCATGGCCAGTTGAATGTGGCCATTTCCTATTTTCTGGAATTTTTTAGAATTTTTCTGAATTTTCCGAATTTTTTTTGAATTTTTTATGATTTTTCATTTTTTTATTGATTTATTGATTATTTTATTGTTTTTCTGAATTTTTTTATATTTAAAAATATTTTCCGGGCCGGGTCAGACCCGGCCCGCGCCTCTCGGGCGCCCGGCCCGACCCTAGGGGTCGACACCGGTCTAAAACGACACCGTTTCATATTTTTAAATATTTTTTATATTTTTTAACAATTTTTTTGATTTTTTATCCATTTTATTTAATTATCCGAAAATTCCCCGGATCGGACGGTCCTCATTGTGCCACGTGGCCTGTTCTCGTGCGTCCGATCTCTCACTCGATCGGAAGACCCACAGAGAGCCACGTGGCTCAATTATGGCCGTCGGATCAAAAATAAATTTATTTTCCTTTTTTAGAAAACCATTCAAATCGGACGCTCCAGATTGTGCCACGTGGCCACCTTCGGCGCGTCCGATCTAACCTTAGATCGGACGTTCCACAGCGTGCCACTTGGCACAATCTCGTCCGCCGGATTTATTTTAATTTATTTATTTTCCAAAATTCTAGGATCGCGACACGTGTCGCGATCGTGGCCGTCCGTTTGTTTTATTTGAAAATACATGGATCGGACCCTGTCGCGACCCGTCCGAAAGCGGACGCGGCTAATGGATTACCGATCGCGGGTCTTGGATCGGCGCGGGCCCTCCCAAGCCCATACCAAATCGCGGCGGGAGTATTTTTCAAAGGGATTCGACGATAACAGTCGATCGCTTTCGACCTTAGTGTGGTCGTGGTGGCATGTGCAACTTGTGCATGCATTTGGAGTCGCCACCGGTCTTTCTTGGAGGGTAGACCGGAAACCTTATTGACCGATTGGGAGAGATCGATCAATTCTGCGGAACCAGAGATTTTGGGTTCGGGGACTTGGTTACGCTGGTGTTATTACCAACGCCCTTTCGGTACCTAACGCAAGTGATTTTCCTAACTAAGAATTCATGCAGGCGCAATTTTAGGTGAGGTGGGCTTAATTCAGGGTTTCATGCAGATTGGCAGACTGTTCATATCAATCACAATCAATTTTAAGTGAAAGCGCAATCCAGTGTATAAATAAATCACATCAATGCACATCAATTCATATCAATGGCTTCCTAGTATAACCATAAAGGTTTAAGGAAGGCGTGATTTAGGACCGGGGGCAAAATGGGAAGATTTGGGAACGATCAGCCCGAAGGGCAAAATCGTCAATTTTTGGAAGATTTGGATACCGAATTACTCAAAACATTCCATGGCCAGTTGATTGTGGTCATTTCCCATTTTTGAGAATTTTTTGGAACTTCTTGATTCTTCTTCAATTTTTTGGAAAACGATTCGCCCAAAGGGCGAAATCGTCATTTTAAGAAGGGTCAAGGTTCAAAACACCCGGAATGAGTCTTGGCCAGCTGTTTGTGGCCATTTCCTATTTTTTTGGATTTTCCTGAATTTTTTTAGGATTTTTCTGAATTTTCTGAATTTTTTTTGAATTTTTTTATGATTTTTTTATTATTGAATTTTATTATTTTATTATTATTTGATTATTATTTTTTATTTCTTAATTTCGAAAATGGTAATCTGACTTGTACCCCTAGACCCAACCCCTTTTATAACTACATCCCAACCAAAAGCCCAAATAAAATCTAAAACAAGAAAGGCCTAATTGTACTCTAAAGCCTAAAGCCCAAATTTCAAACTAAGCCCACACACTAACCTAAGCCCAAGGACAGACCCACCCGCAGAAGCATATCAGCGCAAATGATAACCCACGATTCATTTTTTTATTGCTCTTCTTGGCCTTCTCTTTTCTTTAGTTTTCTTTATTACTTTTCATTCATTTTTTTTTGCCTGCATCGTCTTCTTCCCTGGGACGCATTTCTTTTCTCAACAAACTTCCTCCATGGACATCACAGTGAGCTCAAAACGCTCGTCGTTCACCACTTCGATCGTTGCCCGCCAACGCCAATGCCGATGAACGCCGCCAAACCCGCTCCCGTCGAATACGTCCGCCGACTCGTCGGACCGCCTATCAATGTCCACTTCGTCGCATCTCCGATCACTGTCGACTTCAAGGACCACCATCGAGCCTGCTCACCTCACATAAAACTGTCCATCGACTCGTCGGACCGCCAAGCACGACCGTGACCCGACTCAAAAAACTATATATATTATCCTTCTTCAAGCTCAAGCCCACACACTAGCCTAGATACAAAGTTGGATCTAAATCACATAAGCAAACCAACGTAGCAGTCACACTCTTACCCCATTCATCAGTCGGGTTTTCCATTCTTCATCTTATTATATCTCTTTTATTAATTTTTTTTTGGATATGTCTTTCTTCCTTGAGACCTCTTCACGGTCTCACCAACAGAACTCCATCGAAACACCCATGGTGAACCAAGCTCGCATGGATCAACTTCCACGACCATCGATTTTTGTCTGTTTCTTGTTCATTTTTTTTTTAGAGATTCGAGCATGCCACAAGTATCAACGAAGTTCGAGTACTTACGAGGGTGGCCTCCAACCACAGGCTAACGCCGCATCGCTTGCAAGTGGGCCGTCGCGCCACCTCTGGACCAGGGATGACCAGCCATCTTTGATGCCGACTGTGGGTCTACACGCACTCCTTCCCTGGACTTACGCGGCTTGAAGTCGTTCAATATTGTTTGTCGACGGTTGTCATGTTGTCGGAACCTGTTCGTCACGACGCCACTCCGTTGGGTCTGCTTGCGTGTTGGCGCCGTCGAGTCCGTTCGCCCGTCGCTGTCCTCGGATCTGGTCACCCATCGCTGGTTCGGTTCGCCTCAACGGACTGTGCTTGCGTGTAGTCGGATCTGGTGCTCCAAGCTCCCACGAGCTTTCCTCCACAAGCTCTCCATGTCCCTCTTGAATAAAAAAAATGAAGCTTGGAGCTCCCTAGTCGAGAAACGTGCTCCGGGTTGCTGTTAGAGCTCAACTGGTCCAAAATAGTCGGATGAGACCCATGAGGAGATTTTTCACGAGCTCTCGTCCCTTCGCGACCTCCAGGTATAGAAAACAAAGAAACGAGGCCTCTGGCTATTGAGGAAATGTCCAAAAGAAAAAGAAGGAGACCCGTCCTCCATCAACGAAACTTCCTGCAGACTCTTCTTTTTCATTTTCATTATTTCACCGGTCTCTCCTTTCAGACCATCCAAAACTAATGTGTATTCCCAGAACTCAACTTTTTTTTTTTTTTACCCTTTTTCTCACGCTGGAACCCCGAAACGCTCTTCCTCTTTGTGGAACTAAACCTCTACCCCCCCTCTTCTGTGAACGAGCTCCATTCTTCTATTGTTCTTTCATATTTTTTTTCCAGGAAGCTCACCGCCCTCCTCTCTTTCTCTTTTAATTTCTTTTTCTCTTCCACCCATCCCCACTCTTTTCTTTTCATTTCTTTACTCTCCCACTCAACTTTCTTTATTCTTCCACTCAACCTTACTATCCATCATCCGTGGCTAAAATAACACTTCTCCAATGTCCACTGCTAAAACTAAAATAAAATAAAATAAAAATAAAAAATAAAAAATAAAAAATAAAATAAAAAATAAAAAATAAAATAAAATAAAATAAAAAATAAGAACAACACGTACATTCCCCTCCATTGCGTGAACAATTTAATCAAATTTCAACGTAGGGCAATCCAAATCGGATGTCAAGACTTCAAAATTACAAAAGTTGCAAATTAAAAGGCATAATATGATTTTTTTCTCGATTCGGGTTTATGTTAAGGAACATAGTGACCCTAGCCGAATTTTCAAGATTTAAAGTGACACACTTGAAGAGGAAATTAAAAAAAAATTATTGAATATTTTTGTGTATTTTTCTGACCACGAATGGTATTTTTCTGATTTTTTGGGTATTTTTAATAATTAAATAAATTCTAAAAAATATTATAAAATACCAAAAAATATTTTTTGTTCAAAATTGGTCCCCGAGGCTAAGCCAAGGCTTCCAAAGTTGATTTTGTAATTTTATGACTTTTTTTACTATTTTTAATTAATTTTTAGAAATAAAAACTAAAATAAAAGATGGTTAAAAATCAGGTGTCAACAGACCCCACCCGGCTGACGTGGCTGCCTACGTGGCACGCCACGTCGGCCGTTGATCGTTGACCGGCCGGAGGGTCGCCGGAGAAGACGATGAACAGTGAAAATTCCGGCGGGAATAGTAAAAATTCCGGCGAGGTCGCCGGAATATTGCGAAACGGGCCCGAAACTTGGTATTTTTCGCCCGTTCTTGCGGCATTCGACTCCTTAGACACTCAGCATCAATATGCAACCAAAAAGGGACAAAAATCGCATCGGTAACCGCCCCAAAAATCCGGCGACCGAATCGGCTCCGGCGAAGAATTCACAAATTTTTTTTTATTTGTTTAAACTCGATTCTAGGCATTCACATGGCATCTAAGGAAGGTTTAGAAGCTTACCTATAGTCCTTTGATGGTCGGTGGCCGTGGGCTTCGCCGGTGTGAGCTTTAGGTTCGGCCCGAGCACATCGAACTCCGGCCACCGCTCCCGGCATGGTTTCAATGCAAAATAAACACGTAAACAAGCTTAGAGTCGGTTCTAGGATTAACTTAGGGCCCTAACCGAACATATGCCACTCGAATCACGCACGGCCGGGGACGAAACCGAGTTGAAACATGCATCGGCATTTCACCGAACACATGGCGTGCATAAGAAAATATGGAGATCCGGCGAGATACCGACCTGTTCGAGAGTTGTCAACGGCAACCCCAGCTCTCGGGATGATTGATGTTGCGTTATGAAGGCTGTGGAACCGTCGTCTCTGCTCCGGAGTTCGCCAAAAAATCCCCCCTTCTCTCTCGGCCGAACCCCCCTTTAACCGAACTTCCCCTTTTATTTTCATGGCCGACCAGCGATTTTTTTATGCCCACAAGCCTCTGCCGGCGAGCATGGAGCTCTGTCAATGTCCCCCCACGCTCGTTTGCCTTTTGTTTCTCCCCAAAACGCGTCGCCCATGCCCCCTGTTTTTTTTCTGCCATTCTGCACGTTCTGCTGCACATTCTGTGCATTGTTGCAGACCCGGGTCGGGTCGGGCCGGACCCGACCGACCCGGTTCGGCCAAATCGACCAAATCGGCAAATTGACCCCCCAAATGACCTCTTTTCATGAAATTGATGGCAAAATCGGATTCCTTGACATGTTTTCCATCAAATATGGGTATTTTCGTGAATCAATTTATTGAAATTCTGTGAAAACCCCAAATTGTCCATAGGATCCGAAATTCAATTTCGCCAAATCGAAGGCCTAAACGATCGAATTAGCCAAAATTGAGCCCACCAATGGATTCAGATGATGAAAACTATTGGGTAGAGGTGTTCAATTTTAATGGGTGTGCCCGTGTGAAATTTAATTTCAAAAATTGTGAAACCGGGGACTAAATTGAAAGATTTTTATGCAATTAAGCCCTTTTGGTTAAAATTGATCAAATTGGAGGGCAAATTGACCCAATTGCATTTCAATACTTTTGAGTCCAATGTCATAGCTTATAAAAACCGAGAATTGAAAATTAGAAGACTCGAAAAGGATTTTTTAGGCCCGGTTCGGGATTAGGTTTGTGAAGGAACCCAATGAACCAAGCCGAATTTCCCTAATAAAAAGTGAAAATATTAAAGAGAGAATTAAAATAAAATTTCTGAATATTTTTGTGTAATTTTCTAACCACGGATGGTATTTTTTCTAAATTTTTGGGTATTTTTATAATTAAATAAATTAAAAAAAAATATTAAAAAATTCAAAAATATTTTTTGTTCAAAATTGGTTCCTAAGGCTAGGCTAAGGCTTCCAAAGTTGATTTTGTAATTTTTTGACCTTTTTGATATTTTTAATTAATTTTAGAAATAAAAACTAAGATAAAAGATGGTCAAAAATCAGGTGTCAACAGCTGCCCCTCTTTGAGAGTGAGCTCGTCAGAGGTTGCTTTCAAAGACAAAATGACACCTGAATCCTAACCGACTCGACTGGGGAAAAGAAATGCTATGACATCGAACCCTTAAGTCCTTTGATGAATGTTCAAATTAATCCCCGATTTGCTCTTGTAATTTGAACATGGGCCGGAGCGAGAGAGGCTTACCTGACGTTTACCTGCCTGTTGAATGCTGCGCCGCGGAGTCTGAGGAGGGGTCTCATGACGAGGTTTCTCCACGTCCGATGAGATTACCTATTTTTCTGGGAAGGGGTCTCATGACGAGGTTTCTCCACGCCTGATGAGATCACCTGTTTTTCTGGGAAGGGGTCTCATGACGATGTTTCTCCATGCCTGATGAGATTACCTGTTTTTTTGAAAGGGGTCTCATGACGAGGTTTCTCCACGTCTGATGAGATTGCCTGTATTTTGAAAAGGGGTCTCATGACGAGGTTTCTCCACGCCTGATGAGATTACTTGTTTTTCTGAGAAGGGGTCTCATGACGAGGTTTCTCCACGCCTGATGAGATTACCTGTTTTTCTGAGAAGGGGTCTCATGAAGAGGTTTCTCCACGCCTGATGAGATTACTTGTTCTTTCTGGGAAGGGGTCTCATGACGAGGTTTCTTCACGCCTGATGAGATTACCTGGATTTCTTGGAAGGGAGTCCCGAGTCGGAGGTTTTCTACGTCCGATGGGATTACCTGAATTTTGAAAAGGTTCCCAAAAACGGAGGTTTTCCATGTCCGATGGGAATATTTGGTTCTTCAAAAGGTTCCCAAGTCGGAGGTTTTCTACGTCCGATGGGAATGTTTGGTTCTTCAAAAGGTTCCCAAGTCGGAGGTTTTCTACGTCCGGTGGGATTGTTTGGTCTTCTGAAAGTGGAGTTCTTCTTTCCCCTTTTTTGAAAAAGATACCCATGGCGTGGTTTCTACCATTGAGTTGACCCTTCAGGCGGTTTCTACCATGGTTTGACCCTTCAGGCGGTTTCTACCATGATTTGACCCTTCAGGCGGTTTCTACCATGATTTGACCATTCAGGCGGTATCTACCTTGAGTTGACCCTTCAGGCGGTTTCTACCTTGAGTTGACCCTTCAGGCGGTTTCTACCATGATTTGACCCTTCAGGTGGTATCTACCTTGAGTTGACCCTTCAGGCGGTTTCTACCTTAATTTGACCCTTCAGGCGGTATCTACCATGATTTGGTTGAGGCGACATTCTGGGAGCTGGGTTCTCCAGGTATCCTGCAGAAGTTTGAGCCTGAAATATTTTTCTTCACCAAGAAAATGTTAGTAATCTTTGGGAAGACGATGGCTGGCCACTTGCCGAAGCCGCATGACTTTAGTTTAATCATGAAGTGTGCATTTTGATGCTGGAGGTTATCCAAAGCATTCTTGCAACATGCAAATGTGATCACAAATCCCAAGCACGGAAAATCTAGATCAATGGTTTGAAAATTCCAAAAAGAGTTTGTTCAAAACATCAGTTGTAATATTTCTCGTTCAAGAGGTCTTCTCACCTGTTTTGAGATAATGGTTTTTATAGGGGATGCACTCAATTCCCTACTAACCTGTGCCTAGGTTTTAGGCTCATTCGCAGCGCATACATTTTGATCGGTCGGGAGGTCTTCCACGGGACCGTAATGTTGGGCTTGGGTATCGGTCTTCAATGGGGACCCGCTTTCGAGTCAAGGCCATTCAATGAACGCTTTCACCATCTGCTCCGGGTTTACAAGTCAAGGACCCTGCAAAATGAGAAAGAAATAGTCTTGCTCGTACCTCTTCGAGCTAAGCCATATGTTAACCCAAGTGTCTTAATCAGAGAAGACTGTTTCAGGGTCGTAACTTTGGTAGGATTGGGGACCGAAAAAAAGGCTTGTTTTTGGCCCAGAATTTGTGAAGGGATTGACATCGGTGATCATTGCAAATTTGCCACCTGTCCTTTCCATTTTGCATCTTCAATTTTTGAGGTACACGACCGCTTTTGAGGTGTGCACAAATTCTTGTGAAAGCGCCTCTGGCTGCATTAAGAGAGTAACAACTCTATCTGTGTCTTTGCTCCGTGCTTGACACCATTCGAGGAGTAGTCTTTTTGAACCTGACTCCTTTTGGATTTCTCTTCTCCCCTTTTCAAACAGGTTTCGCTGGGGGATTGATACAAATTGTTCACCCAAGCATCGGCCTTACTTTTACCAGGCACTTTGCTTTTTCTTGATGCTGGGGATTTTTCTCATCATCTTTTCCTTTTCATTTTTTTTGAAATCCCGCTTTTTCTCATCTTCGAGAGATCGTGTTAGACATGTGACCAAAGGTCTAACAACTTTAAGCATTAACTTAGGAATTTCTTCGCAAACCCTAAGTCTTGAACTCTTCCGTTTCTGAAGTGATGATGCATCCGTCTTGGAATGTGCAATGATCACCAACGGGTTTATGAAATGATCTTGCAGGCTCAACTTGGCTATGCAAAGGATTCGGTGTGTGGGATAGAGAAATGAATGCTTCTCATCATCCTATGGCACTTGGATTACCATATAAACAACACACGAAAATTAATGTTAGTCCGAGCAAGAAAATTTCTAACCATTTTCTCCTGATGCTGCTGGACTGACCTCCATTTTGCCCCGATGTGGGGTGGTTCTTGACAGGGTTGAGAATGAAAACCGCCGTTCAAAGGGGTTGTCAATAGTCACCTGTAGTGTTTGGGGATATGAAACGAATGCCTCCGTCGTCCCAATCCATGTAATTGCTGCGAATAATCCCTACTCCCGTAGGTTCAGATTTTGCTATCTGATTCGCTCCACTTCTCTCTCAAGTGTGTATAGGACGTGTTTGGATTAGGCTTTGCCTCTCGTCTTTTGAGAAAACGTCCTTTTGAAAGTTTTGAACAACTTTTGATTGGAAAAAATCTCTTTCATCTTCTCCAAAAATTTTACCCGTCAAGGGGATTTTATGCTGCACCATGCATGTTCTAATCATGTTTAGACAACCTCCTGTTTTCAAAACATGATTGTTAATGGAGTTAGAACTCTATGTCTTTTCTAGACATCAGATTCTGAAAACTTTTCTTTTTCTCTTTTTTCTCTTTTTTGTTTTGGGTTGGGGAAAGGGGTACTTACCTGTCCACCGTGGCTGGAGGTCCCTGAAAATGTAGAAGAAACATGTCATTGTATGTTCACGGATTTTTCAAGAATCGGAACGATACTGCTTTACCCTTGGTCATGTGCTCCAACTAGTAATACATGGGATGTCAGAATCCTGTTTTGCCTTGTTGGCGAGCCCCTGTCAAGGACGGGAATTATGTGTCAGTTTGCGTTCCAAAATTCAAGACAAATTGGAACGATACCGCCTTGTTCTTGCTTTGTGTTTCCATTTGAACACAAACGCGCGGCTTGCAGAATTTGGCCCTCTATCTTGTGGCCATGATCTCTCCATCTGGTTGGCAATGGAACCTCCTCTAGGATTTGCACTAGAGGAGATCCTTTCATGCTTTTGTATGCATTCCAACGTCGTTCTTCGGAGTTCCTTTTATTCAAGGAAAAAGGAAATTTTTATCAGAATGCATGTCAAAGCATGTAATGTGGGAGCGATACTTTTTACCCTCCACTCAGTCTTATAATCAAAGACCATTTCTTGGAGTCATGACTTCTAAGGTCGATAATTCTATTTGCCTCCTTGTCGGCGAGTTCTTTTATTTTGTGGCTTTCTGGTGCCAACAATTTTCTGTCCATCTTGACGGTGAATCCTCTCGCTTCGCACCTCCATTTGAACGCAAATGTAAGGCTTGTTGAAGTCGGCCATCTAGCTCGTGGCCATGATCTATCCATCTGTTTGGCAACGAAATCTTCCTCTAGGATTTGCACTAGATGAGATCAATTTGTGCTTTTGGACGTATTCTACGTCATTTCCTAGGGTTCCGTTTCCTGGCAACTTGCCTCTTGCAACGGATATTTCTTTTCGCCTCCACGTCGGGCGAGATCCTTTCTTTTGTGGCTTTTTGGTGCCACCAATTTTCTGCCAAGTGAGAACAAACTCATGTTAAGCATGGGATCTTTGGGAGATCAATTTGGAATGATACAAAGTTACCGTTCACCCAGGTTTGTATCCTGGGGTTTACTTTCGATGAGGACGACTCTGTCATTGCGTCCATGGATTTTGCCAGAGAAGAAATGTCATTCCTTTATCCGGCGCACAAATGATTCACTTGCCCCGGTTAGACGTGGTTCATCATGGCTAGGTGATGCCTGCCCCAGCTAAATTCATTCCTGCGTTTTGCTATAATCTCCATCCTTTTTGGGGATGTCTTCCCTCTTGGGATTCCTGATGACGCCTTACTGACGTATTCCTTTCCTTCGTCGATTATTGACGCTTCTCATTTGATGTGGATGATGGATGCTGCTTCATCTCGTCTGTATTTGTGGGTGTTGTTCGTGAGACGATCCTCAATCACGTCGACAACTGCTTTGCCCCAGTTGGGCGGTGTTCATCTTGGCAGCGTGCCTTGGCATTCCCATGCTCCTGGACGATTTTCAATCCGATTTGAAGACATTCATGCACCTACATATGAAGGGACAGGTGTGGGGATTTATCTGGCTTCATTTGAAATTTCAGGAAGGAGGTACTCCCTTCGAGACTTCGTCCTTCCAACATTTGAAGGAGCAGTGTTTTCCAAGTATTTTGCCCCAGTGAGGCTTGTCTTGGTGTTTGTCATTTCTGGGTTTGATAACCCTAGTTCGATGCACTTTCATGGGGGGTCGTGAGAATTTGCCCCCGGCTTGGCTCCTCGAAGCAGGTGGGGGAGCCCGCTCTCATGAATTTTTGTCGATTCTGGTCATCTATCTCGATTGCCAGATTCTTCGATTATTTTTTCTCTGTCCCTAGACAGCCTGACAATCTGGGGATTTGTCATGTGGCGGTTTGGTGATTCTCTCGATCACAGTCGCCATTTGAGATGTTCGATGTTCCCCTATTGAAAAGAAGAAATCTCATGAGTAAATGGCATGTATAATTGACTATTGGAGTCGATACAATTTACCCTTGAAATTTATCCTGCGGGAACCGGCATTTCTCCCTTTGGGTTCTCTGTATGCAGGATATGTGCATGATATGCATGATGCATGTTATGTGTGCCAGCAACGAAACATGAGTTCGTGCTTTTCACTCTATTCAGAGAAAGCATTTTTATCAGATATGTCAATCTGGAAAACTTGAAATTTTCTTTTCAAGCGCTCTTTTCACAGAGATTTCTAAATGATGATAAACTTCTTCAAGTTTTCTCAAAGGTTTTGTTCACAAATTGAGCTATTAGAATGCTCTTAAAAATGTTTAGCCAAAGTGCATGTCTGAGATGCCAAGAAAAGGGGTACTCCCTGTTTGTCATTTGAAGGCATTGCTTCTTGGGCCCTTTGCTTCTGTTCCTAACCTGAAAGGAAAAAGAAAGGAAACATTATTCTCATATCAAGAAAATAATCATTTTGGAACGATACGTCCTTTTACCAGAATCGATGGCTCCGCATCGTTCTCCTTCTCATTTAGAAGGATTTGATGTGTTTTGTCTTTGATTGATTATTCCACTTCATCATGATTCATGGGTGATAACTGCTTCAGGGACTTCCTCTACGTATCCCCATGGTGAATTCGGCATATCCTACATTCGGTACCCTTTCTGGGTAAAGAGTGATTTGCCCCCAGCAACTGGATGCGTTGTCTGGGGCTGACTGATTTATTTATGGGTAGTTTGATCATGCCGCGTTTGTCGCGACCCGTCCGAAAGCGGACGCGGCTAATGGATTACCGATCGCGGGTCTTGGATCGGCGCGGGCCCTCCCAGGCCCATACCAAATCGCGGCGAGAGTATTTTTCAGAAGGATTCGACGATAAGAATCTATCGCTTTCGACCTTAGTGTGGTTGTGGTGGCATGTGCAACTTGTGCATGCATTTGGAGTCGCCACCGGTCTTTCTTGGAGAGTAGACCGGAAACCTTACTGATCGATTGGGAGAGATCGATCAGTTCTACGGAACCAGAGTTTTTGGGTTCGGGGACTTGGTTACGCTGGTGTCGTTACCAACGCCCTTTCGGTACCTAAGGCTAGTGATTTTCCTAACTAGGATTTCATGCAGGCGCAATTTTGGGTGATGTAAGTCTGACTTTGCACATTAACCAGTTTAACATGCTCACGTAATCAGGTTTCTACGGATCATGTTAAACCTGATTTGATCCATCTTGTTTTTACCAACCCAATGGGGGTGACATCTGATGAAGGCACCTTCATCTTCCTTTTGTAGGGAATGCAAGTTTCTATTTGTTGGTCTTCAACCATCCTATCCATCGTTCCACCATCATCTTGCATGTGGTCAGATGAGGGCATTTTCGGCAAATGTCTGCCATGTAAAACCTGTCCCTCCTGTCTATCCGCAGATGGATTTTTTTCTTCTCGATCTGTTTTTCACCTGAGATGAAGAGATAGGAAATATTATGCCAATATCTGATTGGAAATCAATTAGGAACGACACGTCCTTATCCTTGATCCGATTGCCCCGGTCAGGTGACGTTTGCCCTGGCTAAGTGGGGTTTGCCCCAGTTGACTGCTTTGACCCCCTTCATTATTTTTGCAGTTCTTTTTTAATTTGGGGATATATGCCATTTGTAGTTTCTCGTCCCCTTTTCATCTCGATGGGCCTTTGCCCCGGTATGCTTTTTTTGTGAGAAGTCGACTCATTTGTCTGCCTTCAAATGTCCATCCCGGTGGCTCGAGTTGTCGACCAGCTTTAATCTTCCTGAAGCACCACTCCGTTTCTCTTGGGCGTTCTGTGCTTTGGGCGGCACACCTAAGATGCCATGAAGGCAGTTAGCCCAAATATGGAAAAGAGAGTCCATATGACGAATTTTTCTTAGAAATACATTTTGAAAGATTTGATTAGAAGGTGGGGAACGGGGGCTGATCCTCTTATCATCGGATATCTTCGCTACCCCGAAAGGTTTTGAAAACCAGGAGACATGTGGGAAATCAGGTCTCAGGAATTTTTCTCTTTTTTTTTGTCGTCATTGACCGATTTGTGGTGCTCCCCCATGTCCCCATTTTTGATTTTTGATTTTTGATTTTTGATTTTTGATTTTTTTTTAAGGAGACTGTACTCGAGACTATATATGAATTAAAATGCAAATAGACTAAAAAGTGATGATGGAAAGAAGGAAGTGACTCCCTTATCCATGTAGTTTGCCATCACCAGTTGTCCGATCAGCCGGGTCGGCACGGTCATTGATGGGGTTGTCTTCGTACACCCTGTCCGCTTGTTGGTTTTGCCGCATGTTCTCCCATGACTCTTCCCTCATAGCCTCTGTCGCATATCCTTCAGAGGTTAAGCTCAACTTTGCGAAGGAAGTTGTAAAAGCGGGGTCTTCAACCCTACCGATGATTCCCATACTACCCATCTCAGTTAAGCATGGCTCTTTCCGCCCCATCGAGGTGGTATGCTTCTCCGGATTTTGAGAAGATGTAGTCGGTACCTCACGTGATTCGGGTGCGTTGGTGATAAGCCTTAGATCGCTTTCCAGTCCAACCTCGGATACGTCACTGATTTTGCGATCCGACAAAAGGTCAGGCCGGACGTTGAGTCCTGTCCTATCGAACACTAGTATATCACAGTTGATGAGAGCCTGCACATCATATTGTAGAGTTCAGCAATTGTCAACATTATGTCCCTTCTCCCCCATATGGTATGCACAGGTCTGATTCAGGTCGAACCCCTGGAATCTTGGCGGTTTCACCCTTGGTGGCCTCTTGGCTACCAACCTTTCCTCCAAAAGCCGATGGAGCAGTTCTGACATAGGAAGTGGGAGCGGTGTGAATAATGGGGGACTTCTCTTACTTGACTGGCCAGATTTCTCTATTTTAGGTGCTGGTTGTCTCTGGTGAGGAATGAAATCAGGCGGCTGATGTCTTGCCACGTGTTCAGAATTTTGACTCGTGAACGTCATTCTTCGATAGTCGTTCGTCGTTTCCCTGACCGGTTCTTTACTCCTTTGAGAAAGCTCTCCGCGACTTTCTTTGTTTCTGATCATACTATCGCGCTTAGCCCATTCCATCCTTTCACCGGCATGCACAAGTTGTGAAAATGATTGGTAATGAGCCGTACCCAACCGATTAAAGGAATCATAGGGAAGAGCTTTCAGACAGTGTTCTATTAACTCATCTTCGTCTAGCGGAGGTTGGACTTGGGTTGCTTTTACTCTCCACCTTTGTGTGAATGATCTAAAGCTTTCATTTCTCCTTTGCTTCATGTGCATCAGATCCATTCTGGTAGGGGTGGCCTTCCTGTTGAAATCGTATTGCTGGAGAAACTGATTAGCCAAATCGCTCCATTCTCGGTTGCCCTCGACATCAAGCCTCGTGAACCATTCTAACGCGGGACCGACCAGGCTATGCCGAAAATTTTGGACAAGAAGCGAATCGTCACGATCGAAATCGATCATCGCCTCCAAATAGTATTGGATATGAGTTCTTGGGCAACCGATACCACCATATCTCCTAGCAAGTCCCGGCCATTGGGGAATCTCAAGCATCCTCCCTTTGGGGCATGTAGAAGAGACATTGTATGGACGGGTTTCAGCGGGGATCGGGTTCGCACGACCTCCAACATCCTGCTGGTGACTATAGTTTTTCTCCCGAATCAGGTGTGTGACGAACAGATCCTCTCCAGTCATCTCATTTTTCTCCATAGCACCATACTTTTCTTTATGCTGTTCTTCCAGGTTAGTCATCATGGGTGTGCCTTTGGAGAAGTCTTCTACTTCCATGGCTCGATCAACATCTGGCACACTAGTTGAACTTGGTCGGGTGGTCAGATCAGGATTGAAGGTCGTCGGGGACGCCCCTTGTGTAGTGAGGAGGAATGTCCTCATCATTGCCAATGCTTGAGTCATATGACTCTCCAGTGCGGCCAAGCGCTTCTCCAGGCCAATCTGATCCATTTTAACCTGTGACTGAAGTTTCGCACAAGTTCTTGGCTCTTGATTCGGGAAAACACCTGTTCGAATGACAGGACTATGTTAGAAAGGGGAGTAAAGCATAAATCCTTTCAATTTTATGCTTTCTTGTGATTAACGAAGATAAAAAAATTTACACAAGCCTTAGCCTCGTGTGAAAAATTCTTATCGATGTTTTTCAAGAGAAAACATAAAACTAAAAGGAGCGTAATCCATGGTTATCACTTTTGGCCAATCCCCAGAGAATCTGTGGAATGTCCAAGAAGATAAAAATGCAATTTCGATGTGTCCTAAATTCGGTGGGAAATAGGACATCCAAATTGAGATGATTTCCCAAAGGTAATTTGGATATCATGTCTCCTCTTGAATTCAGGAAACATGGACGACTTTAGTTAATTACCAAGGATTACCAAGGATGCATGCTATAAACCGGTTCAATTCCATGTCCGGCGTACCATGAAATGAATGTTAGACTCTCGTACTCGGGTTAGACATGCCAAGTGTGAGTTCTAACGAAAATTTCATCTGGGTAAGACATGCAATTGAACCGAACAATTCGAGTGGTTGAGAGAAATTCCAGTGCCACATTCCAATGTCAAGACACTTAGACAAGACTTAGGAATCGAGGTGTAAAAAATAGATGGGAGACCCACAGACGGGTGCTCCTTACAGACTCGATGATCCTGATAAAAGAAAAGGGACGATTGGAATGTAGCCCTTAAGAACCTAAGGAGATGCCCCAAGTCGGGTCTTCAGAGGACGTTACTTGGTGTCTTCGGTTTGGCTATTTCGGGTCTTCATTTTCATCAGATGCCCTTTTGATGATGTCCGGTAGGTATCTCGAATTTGCTGTTATCGCCTGTCCTTCAACTTCCGGTATGGTCACTGGACCACTCCTTGGACAGCTTGAAAAGGGTAAACTCCGTCGAATGTCCGGGCGGTTTGATGGCGGATGACGCGTCGCTCATACTTGAATATGTCCGGGATGTGGGACCGACTTGGAGAGATCATCTCTTCTATCCATACTCTAATATGGAATTGGACTCAACCATCGGACTTGATGAATGCAGCATGTTGTGCAAAATAAAAAGGCTGCAAGTGAATTTAAATAGAAACGGAAGGACCTTACCATGAGAGGTACCCAATGATTTTTTGGTTTTAGGTATACCAACCATCCATATACATGCGCATGAGACAAGTGAGGCTTGACTCTAAAAATCAAAAGGGTTTGGAACCTAAGGCCAAGGCTCCCATCTCGAGTTCTAGAAAGAGCAGATTCCATTGCACAACTATCGTTGCATTGGGGCTCGATCCATAGTTCAAAATGAGCGGAATTGAAAAGTGGATTACCCCGTGTTTTTCCTCACGGAGATTCCATTTTCAATCCCTTCTATTGTTTTCCTATAGGGGGCGCCCGGGGTTTTAGGCGCGGTTGTGTGTGTCCATGTGTCGTGATCATCTCAATGTAAGTCATGCACAACAATTTATCAATCAGCGTTTCAAATCATCCATACAGCATACATTCCTACGCCAACCTGCATAAGACAATGTTAATCACAGACTACCCCCCTTATCACTCCAATCTGCAAAAACATATAACACCTATCATGAGCGGACTTACCTCACCTTCAAGAGCGCCTGCAGGGTTAGAAATATCACTCAGCGTTTTAATTACGGCCTAAGTCCACTTGAGGTCCAGAATCAAGTGTTCTAGAACAACCTCCCCAGCGGAGTCGCCAGCTGTCGCGACCCGTCCGAAATTTTTCCCCCGATCCGACGGTGCGAGGGATTGAATTTCGTTAGTGTGACGGGCGAATGGATTACCGATCGCGGCCCCCACTCTGAAGTGTGGATCGCGAGCTTTGGATCGGCGCGGGCCCTCCCAGGCCCATACCAAATCGCGGCGGGAGTATTTTTCAAAGGATTCGGCGATAAGAACCGATCGATTTCGACCTTAGTGTGGTCGTGGTGGCATGTGCAACTTGTGCATGCATTTGGAGTCTCCACCGGTCTTTCTTGGAGGGTAGACCGGAAACCTTACTGACCGATTGGGAGAGATCGATCAGTTCTGCGGAACCAGAGATTTTTGGGTTCGGGGACTTGGTTACGTTGGTGTCATTACCAACGCCCTTTCGGTACCTAACGCGAGTGATTTTCCTAACTAAGAGTTCATGCAGACGCAATTTTGGGTGATATAGGTATGAGTCAGGGTCTCATGCAGATTGGAAGACTGGTCCTACCACATCACAGTCAATATAATGAAAGCGCAAGTCAAGTGCATAAATAAATCATGTCAATGCACATCAATTTCAATCATTGGCCTCCTAGTATAGCCATAAGGGCTTAGGGAAGATGTGATTTAGGGCTAGGGGTAAAATGGGAAGATTCTGGGACAATTAGCCCGAAGGGCAAAATTGTCATTTTTTGGAAGGTTTGGATACCGAATTACGCAAAATACTCCATGGCCAGTTGATTGTGGCCATTTCCCATTTTTGAGAACTTTTTGGAATTTCTTGATTTTTCTTCAATTTTTGGAAGACAATTCGCCCAAAGGGCGAAATCGTCATTTTAAGAAGGGTCGGGGTTCAAAACACTCGGGATTAGACTTGGCCAGTTGTTTGTGGCCATTTCCTATTTTTTGGGATTTTCCTGGATTTTTTGGAATTTTTTTGGAAGATGGTTTGCCGGAAGGGCAAAACCGTCATTTCGGAAAAGATCGGGGGTCGAAAGACCCGGAACAGGTCATGGCCAGTTGAATGTGGCCATTTCCTATTTTCTGGAATTTTTTAGAATTTTTCTGAATTTTCCGAATTTTTTTGAATTTTTTATGATTTTTCATTTTTTTTATTGATTTATTGATTATTTTATTGTTTTTCTGAATTTTTTTATATTTAAAAATATTTTCCGGGCCGGGTCAGACCCGGCCCGCGCCTCTCGGGCGCCCGGCCCGACCCTAGGGGTCGACACCGGTCTAAAACGACACCGTTTCATATTTTTAAATATTTTTTATATTTTTTAACAATTGTTTTGATTTTTTATCCATTTTATTTAATTATCCGAAAATTCCCCGGATCGGACGGTCCTCATTGTGCCACGTGGCCTGTTCTCGTGCGTCCGATCTCTCACTCGATCGGAAGACCCACAGAGAGCCACGTGGCTCAATTATGGCCGTCGGATCAAAAATTAATTTATTTTCCTTTTTTAGAAAACCATTCAAATCGGACGCTCCAAATTGTGCCACGTGGCCACCTTCGGCGCGTCCGATCTAACCTTAGATCGGACGTTCCACAGCGTGCCACTTGGCACAATCTCGTCCGCCGGATTTATTTTAATTTATTTATTTTCCAAAATTCTAGGATCGCGACACGTGTCGCGATCGTGGCCGTCCGTTTGTTTTATTTGAAAATACATGGATCGGACCCCACCCGGCTGACGTGGCTGCCTACGTGGCACGCTACGTCGGCCGTTGACCGTTGACCGGCCGGAGGGTCGCCGGAGAAGATGATGAACATTGAAAATTTCGGCGGGAATAGTAAAAATTCCGGCGAGGTCGCCGAAAAATTGCGAAACGGGCCCGAAACTTGGTATTTTTCGCCCGTTCTTGCGGCATTCGACTCCTTAGACACTCAGCATCAATATGCAACCAAAAAGGGACAAAAATCGCATCGGTAACCGCCCCAAAAATCCGGCGACCGAACCGGCTCCGGCGAAGAATTTACAATTTTTTTTTTATTTGTTTAAACTCGATTCTCGGCATTCACATGGCATCTAAGGAAGGTTTAGAAGCTTACCTATAGTCCTTTGATGGTCGGTGGCCGTGGGCTTCGCCGGTGTGAGCTTTAGGTTCGGCCCGAGCACATCGAACTCCGGCCACCGCTCCCGGCATGGTTTCAATGCAAAATAAACACGTAAACAAGCTTAGAGTCGGTTCTAGGATTAACTTAGGGCCCTAACCGAACATATGCCACTCGAATCACGCACGGCCGGGGACGAAACCGAGTTGAAACATGCATCGGCATTTCACCGAACACATGGCGTGCATAAGAAAATATGGAGATCCGGCGAGATACCGACCTGTTCGAGAGTTGTCAACGGCAACCCCAGCTCTCGGGATGATTGATGTTGCGTTATGAAGGCTGTGGAACCGTCGTCTCTGCTTCGGAGTTCGCCAAAAAATCCCCCCTTCTCTCTCGGCCGAACCCCCCTTTAACCGAACTTCCCCTTTTATTTTCATGGCCGACCAGCGATTTTTTTATGCCCACAAGCCTCTGCCGGCGAGCATGGAGCTCTGTCAATGTCCCCCCACGCTCGTTTGCCTTTTGTTTCTCCCCAAAACGCGTCGCCCATGCCCCCTGTTTTTTTTCTGCCATTCTGCACGTTCTGCTGCACATTCTGTGCATTGTTGCAGACCCGGGTCGGACCGGGTCGGGTCGGGCCGGACCCGACCGACCCGGTTCGGCCAAATCGACCAAATCGCCAAATTGACCCCCCAAATGACCTCTTTTCATGAAATTGATGGCAAAATCGGATTCCTTGACATGTTTTCCATCAAATATGGGTATTTTCGTGAATCAATTTATTGAAATTCTGTGAAAACCCCAAATTGTCCCTAGGATCCGAAATTCAATTTCGCCAAATCGAAGGCCTAAACGATCGAATTAGCCAAAATTGAGCCCACCAATGGATTCAGCATGATGAAAACTGTTGGGTAGAGGTGTTCAATTTTAATGGGTGTGCCCGTGTGAAATTTAATTTCAAAAATTGTGAAACCGGGGACTAAATTGAAAGATTTTTATGCAATTAAGCCCTTTTGGTTAAAATTGATCAAATTGGAGGGCAAATTGACCCAATTGCATTTCAATACTTTTGAGTCCAATGTCATAGCTTATAAAAACCGAGAATTGAAAATTAGAAGACTCGAAAAGGATTTTTTAGGCCCCGTTCGGGATTAGGTTTGTGAAGGAACCCAATGAACCAAGCCGAATTTCCCTAATAAAAAGTGAAAATATTAAAGAGAGAATTAAAATAAAATTTCTGAATATTTTTGTGTAATTTTCTAACCACGGATGGTATTTTTTCTAAATTTTTGGGTATTTTTATAATTAAATAAATTACAAAAAATATTAAAAAATTCAAAAAATATTTTTTGTTCAAAATTGGTTCCTAAGGCTAGGCTAAGGCTTCCAAAGTTGATTTTTTTTAATTTTTTGACCTTTTTGATATTTTTAATTAATTTTAGAAATAAAAACTAAGATAAAAGATGGTCAAAAATCAGGTGTCAACAGGCAACCCTTTTTCCAAATACGTCCCACGTACATTTTGCCAAGCGAGTTGAGCGAAAACTATATTCCACATCCCCGAACTGAAGGGTTTTCTCGCAAAAGGTATGATAGCCGAAATGATAGAGTTATTTATTTCCCTATCCTAAACACTACAGGTTATCCATTGCTAACCCCGTTGGGCAGTGTTTTCATTTCTCACCCTTGTCAAGAATCACCCCACATTAGGGCAAACAGAAAATCCCAGAAGCAGAATAAATGGTTAGAAATTCTCTTGCTCAGACTAATATCAATCTTCGAGTATTTCTTTGCATTTATGCTCGAACATTAATTTAAGTGCCTTATGATGACGAAGAACATTCATTTCTCTATCCTACATGCTTCATCCCTTGCATAGCCCATTTGAGCCTGCAAATTCATTTCTTAAACCCATATTGGTGATCATATGCTTAATTCATTAGCAATTATGGCTGATATCAAAACATGAAAAAGTTGAACAAACGGGTCAATGGAAAATCCTTGAATGAACTCATCAAAATGCTGAAAATACAGCAGTCAAGTGAGATAAGAAGAGAGATGAAAGCAAAGTAAATGATGATCTCTAAAAAAATTATGGGGCATTTAAAAAGCAAAGCGTCTGGTAAAAGCAAGGCCAATGCCCATCCAAATTCTTGCTCATCTGCAAAATACTTCGAGAAAGATCTATGAAAGCCTCAAAATCTAAATCCTCAACAGAAGTCTGTACCATCTCTCAAGCAACGATGGCATTCCAAAAGGCCAAGATTAGCGACAAGCAGCAACGATCATCAACATCAAGCCCTTCTCATATATTTTCTGAGCCAAAACAAGCCTTTTCGTTCCTCAGTCCCCAATCCTAACCTACGTTACAACCCTTCAAAAGTCTCTTCTGACTAGGGCACTTGAGTTAACATAAGAGTTGAATGATTTTAAGAATCACTCGAAGAAGTTCGACAAAGATTATTTCTCTCATTTTACAGGGTTCTTGACTTGTAAACTTGAAGCAAATGATGAAGAACTTCATTTCAAAAGGCTTGACTCGACTGGAGTCTCATTTGAAAACCTTTGACCAAGCCCACATTACGGTCCCAATCAAGACCTCCAGATCGGCATGGTCATACCAATTGCGAGGTTACTCAAACCCTTGTCAAATGCGATGATGGTAAGATTGAATGATTTTCCATGAATCCTGCAGCCAGGATAAAAAGAATTTCTTGAAAAGGAAAGAAAGCCCTTTCGGACTCGAGTCTCCCATTCAGAATACATTTGAGGTATTCACGGTGTGATAACCTCCTTGAACAGAATCGGTAATGCAAACCTGACAGAATGGTTATGCATAAACCACATTATCTTTGAAAATGCAAACTCAACATATAGTTTTGCATTATCGCATTGGTGAATATATTTGCACATATTACCTCTCACACTGTCGACAGGTAATACATTTGCAACCTTGAGTTACCTCCCAAGGTATCAAAGATCATCCAAGAACTATTGAATGGACAGGCCTTGGTGGCAAATGCCCACCAGCTCCATTTTAAGAAAATGAACAGGTACGATGCAGTCGGCCTGGCCATGTCATTTGGAACCATTCAGAAAATCCAAATAAGTTTTCTGAACCCCTTTTCAGATTGGCAGCTTTTAAGATTTAAGTTGTCATTTCTAGCCCTTCATGTTGCACTGACGCTTTTTCAGGCATCATACTGTTCATACTGATTAAATTCAGGTGATACATCATCTCTTGTCTTGATACGGTAAGACCTGATTGAGAAGGTCGCAAGAGATTTTCCTTACCGTCTCATGGTGACCCGTTGAGGAGGTCCCAAGAGGCATCTCTTGTCTTGATACGGTGAGACCTGATCGAGAAGGTCGCAAGAGATTTTCCTTACCGTCTCATGGTGACCCGTTGATGAGGTCCCAAGAGGCATCTCTCGTCTTGATACGATGAGACCTTCGTGAGAAGGTCGCGAGAGATTATTTTTACCGACTCATGCTGACCCATTGAGGAGGTCGCAAGAGACATTTTACCGTCTCATGGTGACCCGTTGAGGAGGTCCCAAGAGGCATCTCTCGTCTTGATACGGTGAGACCTTCATGAGAAGGTCGCGAGAGATTATTTTTACTGACTCATGCCGACCCGTTGAGGTGGTTGCAAGAGACACCTTACCGTCTCATGGTGACCCGTTAAGGAGGTCCCAAAAGACATCTCTCGTCTTGATACGGTGAGACTTTCCTAAGAAGGTCGCGAGAGATCACTTCTACCGCCTCATGGTGACTCGTTGAGGAGGTCCCCAAGAGACAAATGGCCAGCTCGAACCATAACTCGAGCACATTTTCAAACCCTACATAGATCTTGCGCCGTTTCGCGTCAGAAGGAAACTTTTGGCAACAGATGGGCCAGTACCTTAGCATCCTGGCATCCACTGGAAGTCTGAAGGTTAAGTGAATCATTAGTTTATGAAGTATTTGGTAAAACATGTATTTTCATAGGCGATCCATGTGCAGGCTTCTTTGATGTGGGATATGAGAAGTTTTGACACATGTTACTTATAGCATTGCATTTCATGCATCATCTCCTCTTGCAAAAAAAAAAAATGGGATTAAAACTCCCGCAAAATTTAATATCATGCATCATTCCATATTACAAAAAAAAAAGCATTCGCATAGTCAAAATTTAGGTTCAATTATCGTCTTCGAGCGGAACCTTTACGAGCCTCTACTCAAAGAGGGGCAGCTGTTGACACCTAAATTTCGACTAATCTTTATCAGTCATCTTCACATAATTTTTTTTAAAAAAAATTAAAAAATTTAATTAGAGCTAATTTTAATTCTAAACAAAAATCATCCCTCATATTTATTTTGCATGCGCTGCATTTACATTTAATTGAACCCAGGACACGGGACAAAACTAGTACAAAAAAAGAAGCATTTAAAGCGTTCCTTTTCTGGCAAGGAATCTTCAATCATCGGAAACAATGGCATGAAAGACGGGCTGGATTTAAGACTAGTCAGTGTCCTTTAGAGTACAGGTCACAGCAATGAGTGCGGTTTATGGAGGAGCCGAGCAAGAGGAGAGATTCGTGGGAGGGAGTTCTCTAAAGAGAACTCAAATGCACTCGAGTGCACTCAAATGCACTCATTTGGTCAAAAGAGAAGAAGGGGACACCATCATGGGAGAGTTCTTCGTTTCTTCAAGAGGAGGGGGAGATCTCGGCAAAAATAAAAGGAGGAGGATACACCGCCCAAAAAAAAGGAGGATGTTCTGCTCCTCTCGGGAGGTTTTCATTTGGCTTCCCGTTACTTCTTCTGTATTTCCGACCAATTGGACCGTTGGATCGAGCTGAATCTTTGTGTCCAAGATCATCTCAATCCCTACTTCATCTCCACCTTTCGGATCTTGGAACAGGGCTGTCCTGATGGTGGTATAATAGCTCATCTAGAAGCTGTTCCGGGTCACGGGAATTATGTATCACCCGGCCATCTTAATTCTGAGTTTCCGGCCAAGTGGACCGTTGGATCGAGCCGAAATTTTGTGTCCGAGGTCACCTTGATCCCTTCTTCATATTCACCGTTCGGATCTATGAGAATATCTCTCCTGATGGTTGTATAATAGCTCGATCAGAAGCTGTTCCAGGCCGCGAGTACTAAGTATCCGCTGGCTGATCTTGAGTTTCCGATCAATTGGACCGTTAGATCGAGCTGAAATTTTGTGTACAAGGTCATCTCAATCCCTTCCTCACATTCACCGTTCGGATCTGTAAAAAGGGCTCTCTTGGAAGCTGTACAACAGCTCTATCAGTAGACAATCCTGGCGGTAGGCATATTTGGTTCAAGTTCAACACCCCCCCTCATCCGAGCTTAGATTATTGTCTATTCTGTATTATGTCGTATTTGCTTTATATTTACTTTATGTCATAATATTTCATGCATCATATAGTTAATTTGCATTCTACTGCATCTAATAGAAGTATACATTTTCTATATTTTGTCTATCGGACCCAGAATCGGAAGGCCAAGCCTTCTATTGGTGTCCAAGGCATTTTATTCATTTATTTTCTGCAAATTATATTGTGCTACCCTAGGATCGGAAGGTCGAGCCTCCTGCTGGTGGTTTATATCCCCACACCTTGTTGCACGAATAGACTCCGACGTCGTAAAATTCACCGGATCATATCCCCTTTCTTTATGTTTATGTTCTTTTAATATCTGTTTTTATTTTATTATAATTTGCATTGCATTGCATTTTATAAAAAAAATAAAACCCTAAACATTCATAAGAAAACCCAAAAAATATTGCAAAAAACCGAAAAAATTGCATCTTTGAAAATTCATCAAATTTGCCAAAATCAGACATTTTCATGGAAAGGGTACCGAAAGGGCATTAATTAAAGAATTAATGTAACCAAGTCCTCGAACTCAAAATCTCTGGTTCGTAGAAATAAAATAGTTTCTCCCGCTATTTTGTTTAGGTTTCTAATCAACCTGCCAACAATGATTAGTGGCGACTCCAAAACATATCTTTTCATGCAATTGATTTTAAGTTGCGGATTGGTAGGGCTTGGGAGAGTCCGCGTTAGGTTAGTTAATTTAATTAACATAATAATCCATTAGCCCGGAAAATCATTTATTTTTTTAGGTCGCGACAGGAGGTAACAGATGGAAGCGTCGTTCTAAATCGAGGTCCACTGTTAGGAATCGTCGATGTTATCACTATAATTTGGTAGGCCACTATAGGAGAGATTGTCCGAAGTATAAGGGTAAAGGAGTTAAGGTGGAGTCTGCTGGTGAAAGTAATATTGTTACTACAGCAGATAATAGTTCTAGTGATGCTGGTGAAGTGTTAACGGTTGCCACGAGTTCATCAAGTGATGAATGTCTGCTTGATTCTGGATGTTCTTATTATGCGACTTCTCATAGACACTGGTTTACTACTTATCATTGCATGGAGGGTGTTGACACCTGATTTTTAATCACTTTTATTTCAATTTTTATTTCTAAAATTAATTAAAAATAGCAAAAAAGTCATAAAATTGAAAAATCAACTTTGGAAGCCTTGGCCTAGCCTTGAAAATCAATTTTGAATAAAAAATATTTTTCATAATTTTTAATATTTTTTCGAATTTATTTAATTATAAAATAACCAAAAAATCAGAAAAACTACCATTCGTGGTCAGAAAAATGTACAAAAATAGGCAATAATTTTATTTTATTTCTCTATTCAAGTTGATATTTATAAATCTCAAAAATTCGACTTGGGTCACTATGTTCCTTCACAAACATAAACCCGAATCTAGCATAAAAATTTCTTCTTGAGTCTTTTAATTTTCAATTCCACTTTTGATAAGCCATGATATTGGTATCAAGAACCCTGAAGTGAAATTGTGTCGATTTACCCTTCAATTTGATCAATTTTGACAAAAAAAGGGGTCAATTGCACAAATTATTTACAATTTAGCCCCCGGCTTTGCAATTCTTAAAATTAAATCCTCTCAAGGAACACCCATGAAAATTAAACACCCCTACCTTATGAATTTCATCATGCCGAATCCAGTGGTGGCCTTGATTTGGGTCAATTCGATCATTTGGGCTTTCGATTATACAAAAAACGATTTCGGATCTTCCCCGAAAATTGGGGTTTTCATTAAATTACAAGCCAAAAATTCATGAAAACACCTATGTCACATGGAAAACATGCTAGGAAACCCAATTTCAACATCGATTTTGTAAAAAATGGATGAATTGGGCTCCGATTGGACCAAATGCATAACCGGATCAGGTCCAACCCGACCCGACGAATCCGGGTATGCACCAACAGACCTCCTACGCGGCAACTCACGCCCGTTCCGCCCTTCCTCTTCCGCGAAATCGCCACATCTCATTCTTTGTCGCCTATTGCACGAGATGACACAAAACGAGGGTGAACTGGCGAAGAAGGACAGTTCCGTTGGGGGACGTCGGGAGGTACAGTACGTGAGAGAGAAGGAGAGCATCCGAAGGAGAGGGCTATCCATTTTTTCGAGGGGTGGCCATTCGGAGAGGAGGGACAGAGACAGACACATACACACACATACATGCATACACAGAGAGCATAAGAGAGCGAGAACAGAGAGCAATCGGAGAGAACGAGAGAGCGAGGGAGTCGACGGCCGAAGCTCTAGTGCTCGCAAAACAGGGCAACTCGAGCCCGAGTGAGAGGGAGAGGAGAGAGCGAGTCTGGAGGGGAACCGACATCCGAACAAGCATCCACGACCTTCTAGACACTCGACCCATAGTCAATGGAGCCTCCATCGCCGTCGACGGGCCCGAAAAAGGTCGGTTAACCTCCGGCCATCTCTTTTTCTGTTTTTCTGACATTCACGTTCACTGTGGATTTGGCTCCATTTGGTTTCTCGCCAAATGGTGCCAAACCAAATGCATACCGACACTTCTTTGCTTCCCTATAGTCACATATGAGTGATGTTTACCCTCGGTTCTTGCTCGTCGAGTCTTAGTATGGCATTAATCATAGTTTTTCGAATGCCTTCAACCTGTTCGATAAAATGTCGCCTGAGCTATTTGCAAGAATTAACCCTCAGTCATGCTATACCCAAACCATTTTTGCTCTCATATTGCCTTGAATATGTTATAGAGTCGACTCTAAGACTGTCTATGATGTTTGCTTTGCATATAACCTCGTAAAAATCGTGGTCGGAGCTCCCATGGCCCCCTGACCGAGCTGAGAGCTCGTCAGAAGTGTTCACGCATTTTTCGAACTCTAAAGGACCTCAGGTAAGTCCCTAAACCACATTTGGATGTTATTCGAATGTTTAGAGTCGAGTTTAATCGTGAAAAATTTGAAGCGAATTTGGTCGCCGGAACCGAGATTGGGGGGGGGGGGTTTGGTTCGTGGGTTTTCTGGCTGTGGTTTTGCTCGAAAATCGTCGTATGTTGATGTGGAGAAGTCGAGGGTAAGATTGGTGTCGAAATTGCTTGAAAAATGGTGTTTTTGGGCCTCGGTTTCGCGATTTCCGGCAAGTTTCCGGCAGACTCACCGAAACAATAACTGTTTCGGCGAGGCGCCGGCCGTCTTCTCCAACGGGAGAAGGCTGGTCAAATGGTCAAATGCTGACGTGGCATGCCACGTCAGCTTAGTGGGGTCGCGTCCAATAAAAGAACAAACCCAGATCGGACGGCCGTGGCTTCGCCACGTGTTGCGATCTGGGAATTTTCGAGATTAATAAAAGATTTTTCAGAATAAAAAAATCATTTTTTTGAAAAATAAAAAATCCGAATCAGATGGTTTAGAGTTTGCCAAGTGTCACTCTTTGGAACCGTCCGATCGGGCTTCTCTTTAAACCTAAATCAAACGCACTTGGGGAAGCCACGTGGCACGTCCTGGATCGTTCGATGAGGCTAATTTCGGTTAATTTTAAAAAAATTCATAAAAAAATAGAAAAACCTTTGAAAAACAAAAAACGGTGCTGTTTTAGGCCGATTTTCGACTCGTACGGTCGGGCCGGGCGCCCGAGAGGCGCGGGCGGGGTTTGACCCTGTCCGAATAATATTTTTTTTAAAAAATAATTTTAAAAAAAATCAAAAAATTATAAAATTCAAAAATATATAGAAAAATCATAAAAAAATTCAGAAAAAAATTTGAAAAATTTGAAAAAATCCCAAAAATTTCTAGAAAATAGGAAATGGCCACAATCAACTGACCATGACCTATTTTGGGTCTTTCAAACTCCAATCTTTTCAAAATGACGATTTTTCCCATTTGGCAAATCGTTTTCCAAAAATTGAAGAAATTATGCAAATTTCAAAAAATAGGAAATGGCCACAATCAACTGGTCATGACCTATTTTGGGTCTTTCGACCCCCAATCTTTACAAAATGACGATTTTGCCCTTTTGGCAAATCGTCTTCCAAAAATTTCAAAAAAAATTCAGAAAATAGGAAATGGCCACAATCAATTGGCCATGACCTATTTCGGGTCTTTCGAACCCCAATCTTTCCAAAATGATGATTTTGCCCTTTCAGCAAATCGTCTCCCAAAAATTGATGAAAATTCCAAAAAAATTCCAAAAAATAGGAAATGGCCACAATCAATTGGCCATGACCTATTTCGGGTCTTTCGAACCCCAATATTTCCAAAATGACGATTTTGCCCTTCTGGTAAATCATTTTCCAAAAATTCTAGAAAAATCCCAAAAAATAGGAAATGTCCATAGTCAACTGGTCAAGGCCTTTTTTGGGTAGTTTGAATCTCGATCTTTTCCAAAATGACGATTTTTCCATCTTGTCAAATCGTTCCATGAGAAATCCTGAAAAATCCAAAAAAAAAATTCAAAAATAGGAAATGGCCACGATCAACTGGCCACGACCTATTGGGTTTAATTCGACACTCGAACCTTCCAAAAATGACGATTTCGCCCTTCGAGCAAATCGTCCTCAAATCTTCCTATTTTACCCCTGGCCCAAAATCACTCATTCTCTAAGCCTTGAAAGCTATACTAGGAGACCCTTGATTTGAATTGATGTGCATCGACGTGATTCATTTATGCACTTGATTACGCTTTCCTTATATTGATTGCGATTGATAGGACTAGTCTTCCGATATGCATGAAACCGTGAATCAAACTCACCTCACCCAAAATCGCGCTTGTATGAAATCTTAGTTAGGAAAATCACTAGCGTTATGTACCAAAAGGGCATTGGTAATGACACCAACGTAACCAAGTCCCCGAACCCAAAATCTCTGGTTCCACAAAACTGATCGATCTCTCCTAATCGATTAGTGAGGTTTTCGGTCCACCTTCCAAGAAGGACCAGTGGCGACTCCAAATGCATGTACACGTAGCACATGCCATCACGACCACACCAAGGTCGAATCCAATCGACTCTTATCGTCGAAGAACTCTCGTAAAAATTTATTCCCGTCGCGATTTGGTATGAGGCTGGGAGGGGCCGCGCCAATCGAGGCCCGCGACCCCACCATTGCATAGTGGAGGGCCCGACCAGCAATCCATTAGCCCATTCGACGACTTCGACGATGAAAAAAGAACGAGTCGCAACAGATTGGCGACTCCACTGGGGAGTTAATCTTAGAACCAATGATTCTAGACCTCAAGTGGACTTATGCCGTAATTAAAACGTTGAGTGATTTTTTCTGACACGTTTTCTGCAGGCACTCTTGAAGGTGAGGTAAGTCCGATTATGATAGGTGTTAAATATTTTTGCAGATTGGAGTGATCAAGGGGAGTAGTCTGTGATTAATATTGTCTTACGCAGGTTGGGTGTAGGAATGTATGTTATGTGGATGATTTGAAGCGCTGATTGATATAAACTGTTGTGCATGATTCACCTGCATATTTGAGGATCACAACACTTTACACAAAGCGCCCAAACCTAGGCCGCGAAATCACCTTTTTAGGTGACCATAGATAGGGAATCGATATGCAAGGCTCTAGCGTGGATTTGCGCTTAGGTTGACCATATTTGATCCCGCTCACTATTCAAATCGATTCTTTTATCCATTTGTTGTGGATTGCGCTTATGGACAAATTTATCGACTCGAATAGTGGGAAGCCTTTAGGTTCCATACCCGAGCCATTTTAATTTCTAGAGTCAAGCCTCACTTGTCTCATGTACATATGTGTAGATGGTTGGTATACCTAAAATCAAAATTCATTAGTTGCCGCTTATAGTAAGATCCTTTCGCTTTTCTTCAACTAACTTGTAGTCTCTCATTTAATCTATTCATGAGTTGCACGACATACTGCATTCATTAAATCTGATGGTTGAGTCCAATTCCATTTTAGAGTATAGATATAGTCGAGATGGTCTCTCCAAGTCGGTCTAAGATCCCGGAGGTATTCGAGTACGAGCGACGCGTCAGCCTCCATCGAGCTACTAAGACATTCAATGGATTCCACTCCTTCCGATTTGTCCAAGAAGAGCACTTTTCGGACGAAATCTCATTCGAGGGACGGACAATTTTTACACCAAGTCCTTCGAGCAACTCGAGCGCAAGCATAAACATGAGCATAATATGGAAGGGATGATGAACCTTTACTGAAAGCGGAAGAAGGCATTTCGAAGGGTGATAGCCAATCAAAGACCTCCTACAAAGGTCATCGAGATTTCATCAGACGAAGAAGATTTTCCCGAGAGTCAGCCGTCCTCTTCCACCCCCATAGACATTTCATACGATGAAGAGGGTGACTTGAACTAACCGGAGCAAGGACGACAGGCGACATTCCCCGAAGACCTGACTTAGGGGCATCTCCTTAGGTTCTCTAGGGTCGCATTCTGACTGTCTCTTTTTTAGTTATGTATCTATCTATCCGAGTCCTCAAGTCTGTAAGGAGTATCCGCCTGTAGAACTCCATTCTACCCTTGGCACTTTGGTCTTTGAGTCTTATCTAAGCGTCTTGACATTGGAACGCGTCACTGGAATTTCTCTCAATCATTCGGATTTTTCGGTTCAATTGCATGTCTCATCCAGATGAAGTTTTCGTTAGAACTCACACTTGACGTGTTTAACGCAATTACGAGAATCTAATCCTCATTTCATGGTGCGTGGGACATGGAATTGAACCGGCCCATATCATGCATCATTGATAATCCATGGTAATCAACCAAAGTCATCCATGTTTTTTGAATTCAAGAGGAGATTAGATATTCGAATTGTTTTCGGTAAACAATTTCAATTTGGATGTCCTATCTCCCACTGAATTTAGGACCCATTGGAATTGCATTTTTATCCCTTTGGACATTCCACAGATTTTTCTGGGAATTTGCCAAGAGTAATAACCATGGATTACGCTCCTTCCAATTGTATGTTTTCTTTTGAAAAATATTGATAAAGAATTTTTTACACGAGACTAAGGCTTGTGAAAAAGTCCTTATCTTCGTTAATCAAAAGAAAGTATAAAATTGAAAGGATTTATGCTTTTCTTCCCTTTCTAACATAGTTCTGTCATTTAAAACAGGTAATTTCCAGAAGCGAAATCCAAATACCTATGTGAAGACTCAGTTGCAAGTTAAGATAGACCAGGATGGCATAGAGAAACACTTGACTACCTTGGAGAGTCATATGACTCAAGTGATTGCAGCGATGACAGAGATGAAGGCGCTCATCCTCACCATACAAGGGGCATCCCCGACGGTCTCAAATCTTGACCCGACCGTCCGACCAGTTTTGCCTAAAATATCGGATATTGATCAAGCCGTAGGAGCAAAGGTCTTCTCCGAAATCAGACCTATGATGGCCAATCTGGAAAAACATGATAAAGGAAAATCTGATGCTATTGGGGAAGACGAGATGACTAGAGAAAATTTATTCGTCACGTGCTTCGTTCGGAAGAAAGACTCTAGCCACCTAGAGGAGGAAGGAAGTCCTACGAGTCTAATCAGTACTGAAATCCATCCATGCAACGTCTCTCCCGCATGTTTTAAGGGGAAGATGCCTGAGGTGCTCCAAAGGCCAGAATTCGCCAAGAGATACGACGACATTGGATGCCCAAAAGCTCATATTAGGCGTTATTTGGAAGAGTTGGCCGATTATAATGGAGGCGATTTACTACTTATCCAGAATTTCCAACATAGCTTGATTGGTCCCGCGTTAGAGTGGTTTACAGCGCTTGATGTCAAGAGTATCCGAGAATGGGATAATCTGGCCGACCAATTTATGCAGCAGTATAGCTTCAATAGCAAAACTACCCTTACCAGGATGGATCTGGCGTTTATGAACCAAAGGAGGAATGAAAGCTTTAGAAAATTCGCACAAAGGTGGAGAGCGAAAGCGGCCCAAGTCCAACCTCCGCTGGATGAAGATGAGTTAATAGAGCACTGCCTGAGAGCCCTCCCCTATGAATCCTATAATCAGTTGCATACGTCTCATTACCAATCATTCTCACACTTTGTGCATGCTGGTGAAAGGATGGAATGAGCTAAGCGCGATGACAGGGTCAGAAACTAAGAAAGTTATGGAGAGTCTTCTCAAATAAGTAAAGAACCGTTCAAAGAAATGAAGACCGCCCATCGAGGAATGACAGTTGCAAGTCGAGCTTCCAAACACAAGTCAAGATATTAATCACATGATTCCCTTCTTTACCGGGGGCAGCCAGCGCCGAAGGTAGAGAAGTCTCGACAGTCGGCTAGGAAAGGTCCCAAATCTTTTACACCACTCACACTCCCTATGTCAGAACTGCTCCACAGGCTTTTGGAGGAAAGGTTGATAGCCAAGAAACAGCCAAGGTTCTTAGAATTTGACGAGAACCAAACATGTACGTACCACATGGGTGAGAAGGGCCACAATGTGGACAATTGCCGAGCCTTACAGTACGACGTGCAAGCACTTATCGACAACAACCTACTAGTGTTCGACATGACAAATCCCAACGTCCAGCAGAACCCTTTCTCGGATCACGAAATCAACGTTGTGTTCAAGGATAGATTGGAGGACGATTTGAGGTTCATCGTCAACATACATAAATTACAAGCAATACTGGCTTTAGCTTCTCAATACCCGGAGAAGAGTACCATCTCGAAGGAGCGAAAGAAACTATACTTGGCCAAGATGGCTAACATGGGCATTATTGGTAGGGTTGAAGACCCCATTTTTAGAGAACTCTTCGTAAAGGTTAACTTAACCCCCGAAGAATTTTTGTTGAAGACCACAAGAGGGGAGTCATGGGAAATCCCTATTGGATATTTGTTGAACGCTAAGAATGTTGAAAATGTTGAAGAGCCAGATGAATACGAGAGGCATTTAGAAGAAGCGCGGCAGGGTGATAGGAAGTTCATGAGAGACGCCGTCGAAAGAGGCGAGACAGTCGACAATCTCGGGCAAGATAGCAGGGGTTATAACTATAAAGTCTTATATTCCGCCCCGCCAAGTTTCTATGTTGATTCAAAAGATATAGTTCCAAATGGTTGGGGAGGCATGGACGATCTAAAGGAGCAAGAAATTGTTGAGGCAATTAATGAAACAACCCAGACTCATGTCCAGAATGCAGAGGGGAACCAATGGATTCAGACATGACTAGTAAACATGGAGAAACACATGACCGATATCGAGAGCCAGATGACCCGGGTGATGGCGATGCTAACAGAGATGAGGGAACTTTTTCTCGATACACCAGGGGCAATCCTAACAGCTCCTGAGCCTCAGTTGACTGTCCAGTTGGATTCTTGCAATACTTCGGACACCGATCAGACCCTAAGGAAAGAAATCCCTTCAATGCTCGTGCCTGCAAGGATCAATCTCAATATGAAGAAAAAATGGAAGTCCTCAACTATTGAAGGATCAAAAATTGATCGAGAGAAAGCACATCAAGGTGATAGACAGCTTGCGAGGAAAGCACTCGAGATTCCATCTAGAAGGCAGCATCCGATATGTGAGGGTAACAAGACATACGTGCAAGAGAGCCTGTCAGGACCAACTCCCATTTGGGATGACATCTCTTACGGAACACCGAGAGTTTGTAGACCCAAGAAGAAATCGCCAATGCGGTTTACACCACTTCCCATGCCACTATCAAAACTGCTCCCGATACACTTGGAAAAGGGGATAGTGACCAAGGAGGTGTCGAGGTATAATCCTCCCATATTCAAAGGGTATGATGAAACCAAATCGTACGCCTACCATACGAGAGAGAAAGGGCATAACACAGATGGTTGAATTCGACTGAAGATTAAGGTTCAAAACCTCATTGACGACTGTATTTTGAGTTTTGGAGAGCCAAAACAGAACATGCCACAAGACCCATCGCCGGAATATCAAGAAGTAGGCATGGCATACGTGGAAGACTGTGACGAAGACCGCGTCGTCCTCACTAGTGGAACGAGTAGTAACAACGGCCTACGTGGATAGGGGAGTCACTTCCACCTTCTCATCATCGCTCCTTAACTTACTTGCATTTTAGTTCGTCCTCAATTTCAAGTTCGATCGTCGCATTTTCAATTCCTCCGTAAAAATAAAAGGGATTATGTCGCGACCCTCTCGCGGAGGAGGGGGCTAATGGGCCGCCCAATCGTTACCTGATCGGACGCGGGCCTCTCCCAAGGTCCATTACCCAAATCGCAATGACTGGATATACGTGGTCGACCTTCGGTGTGGTCTGATGACATGTGATATCTGTACATGCCAAGGAGTCGCCACCAATCGTTTCGTGGTGGGTATGATCGGAAACCCTATCGAATAGTTGTGAGCGATCTATTCGATTCTACGAAAACCAAAGAAGTGAGATCGGGGACTTTGTTACGCCAACTGTCAGAGTTGACACCCTTTCGGTACCTAAGTTGAATGATTTATCTAATCTTAGGATTTCTGTAGATGAGTGTGGGACAGATCCTAAATCTAGGAGTTCATGCAGATATGAATGGCTACCCTATCACTCACAATCAGTAGAAATAAATACGCAAATCAAGGATCCAAAGTATGCGAATAAATCACATGAAAGCAGCATGGTATCCCTAATGAGGCCCTATTAGCCTAGAGAAGTATCAATCAAGGCTTAGGAGTGATTTTGACATGATTCGCCCATAAGGGGCAAAATCGTAATTTCGAGAAATTTGGGGATAATTTGCTCCGGAAGGGAAAAATTGTCATTTTAGATGAAATGAGTAGTCAAAAGATGGTGGAAATGGGATTGGCGATCAAACCAATCAATTTCCTATTTTTCGGGAATTTTAAGGATTTTTTTGGAATTTAAGAGTGATTTTACCCTCGGAGGGGTAAAATAATCATTTTAGATGAAGATGAGAATTGAAAATCTCAAATATTATGGCTGGTCACCCATCTGACCCAAACCCCAATTTTAAGCAATTTTCAGGATTCGACTGAAATGGGAAAGACGATTTACCTATTGATGGGTAAAATCGTCATTTTGAGAAAAGGGACGAGACTCGAAAATTCAAGCCCAAGAATTGATCGTCTAACCGATCCTAATTCTTACCTTGGCACTATCGACTTTATCTCGTATACACAACAGAGGCGATTTACCCCTAAAGGGTAATATCGTCAATTCTTGAAAGAACATATAAGAAACCCCAAAAATAGGATTGACCAGTTGTTTATGGTTAATCCACAATTTTTGGGGGTTTTTGGAGTGTCTAGGATTTTCCTACAATTTTCCTATATTTTTTTGGGATTTTCTAGGATTTTCTAGCATTTTTTAGGATTTTCTAGAAATTTTCTGATTTTTTTTATTTTAAAATCATTTTCTGAATTTTTTATTTAAAAAATGATTCGGACCGAGTCGACCGGACCCACTCGGGTCGGAACCAGGCCCAGACCCGGACCCGCGCAAACCCCTCGCCCAAAACGACGCCGTTTCACGCCTTTTTATGTTTTTGTTATTCAGACTTGATCCGACGGTTCCTATTGAACCACGTGGCTATTCCACGGTCATTGATCAACTTACTAAATCCTATGGTCCAGATTGGAAGGAGACTCGATCAAGACCGTCTGATCAACCTACTAAAATCTACGGTCAGGATTAAAATGCAAGACTCAATCTGGACCGTCCACCCTCCCTAACCTAAACGACGCCGCACTACCACTAACCCAAACGGCAACGTTTCAATCCATTTTGATTTTTTGATTTTAAAACATTTTTTAATAAACCTAATTACTAATCAGACGGCCACCAATTATTGGACACGATTAATCCTAGCCGTTGGATCTAATCCAACTCAGCCTAACAGACTAACGATCGTGCTGACTCGACACCTCCGCGGACCAACCACAGGACGACACCTGGGCCTTTGACTCATTGACTCCGCCACGTCAGCTTCGTCTTCAACTTCTCGACCCCGGCGAAACGAACGGCTGAGCACCTCCGACGACGATCCAACGGTGGAACCTTAACTAAATCGCGCAATACCAGCACTAATCGACTTGCAATCGTCTCTAATCTAACATACCTAAGAATCAAAGCATCCAATTCACAAAATCACGAGCATCATGTAGAATGCCAAGTTCGGCCATGGCAGTTCGATCACTCGATTCACATCAAACCATGGCAATTCAGTCACAGAATAGCATCAATGGAGATTTAGAAGACTTACCTCGAGCTCCGATCGAGCTCGCACGACCTAGATTTGGCTAGGCAAGAACGAACAGTGACCGGCTATGGAGGCTAATTTTGAAGACTCGATTTGAGGTATTCAAGCGAAGCCGATGCAAAATGAAGATGCAATAATGGTCAGTGATGTCGAGGGAACAAAACGCACACGCTAAATGCATGAATAAACGTGAAACAGGTAAGTCTCCATTGATGTACATTGAGAAGCTCGAAACTGCATCTCACCTTTTCCTGCGATTTCAGGCTGCGCGATCGACAGCGGTCGCTTCCTTGAAGCTTAGGCGACCTCCCAGAAACACTCAATGGCTTCGGATTTAGCCTGAAAGTGGCCCAACCCACGCCTCATAGTCCGAGCTCGAGCCCTCGATAATGGCGGTTGGAAGGCGAGCTCTCTCTCGCTTTTTCTCTCTCTCTCGATTCAGTTTCTCCTCCCCGAACTGAATCAACCTCTTTCTCCTCTTTCTTGCTTTCTTTTTATATTTTTCTTCTTTGAAAAACGGTTTGCGCGGGGCGGAAGAGGGCCGGTGACCTACGCACGTGCAGACACGTGCGAAATGGTCACCGATGACTGGTGATCGACGGGAATCAAATGGCCAGTTCCATTAGGACCTCTGGTGATCACATTTGTCGTGAATTTGGACGAATTTCATCTGAGTTCTGTCGCCGTTGACTTTTGCAGGTACCGCAGCCTTGACCGGCCGATTACTCTCCGTTCTGGCGACCATTGCTCGTGTTTTTGGTTTCGATCGACAGGGAATGACTTGAGGAACAAAACCCCTTTTCAAACTCTTCCAATCGTGGCCGTTTTCATCCTCAATTTTGCTATTGAAATCGAACTTGACACTGTTCATTCGCACGGGTTCTTGAGGAGGAAGACGACACTGTAGCGAACTGGTTCGACCGGTCTGACCGGGCGGTCTGACCGGTCCGAACCGGTTCCGAATTGCAATTTTTCGAATTAAACCCAAATTAATGGGAAATTTTTTCAATTGGACCTCAGAATCGAATTTAGGGCATGAATTTTATCTAAAAATATGGTTTTACCCAAAAGTTCATATCAATTTCAACAAAAACCACAAATTTTCATTTAATTGGAATTAGGCAAATCATGAAATTGAAAACTCAATTGATCAAATTGGACCAAATTACCTATGCCAATCGATTCAAAATGGTGAAAAGCATTGGGTAGTGATTTCAATTTGTAATGGTAGTCCGTGAATTGAAAGTAATTTTAATTATGCCCAATTTCAAGGACTAAAATGCAATTTAGTATACAATTTTACCCAATTTATGCAATTAAACATTCTGTGCGAAAAATTGGATTAAATTGCAATAAGGTACAATTATATTGAATGTCAAGATCCTAAAAAATGCCAAAATTGCAAATTAAAAGACTCAATTGACATTTTTTTACCAAATTCAATGATATGTGTAACAAAGGAACATGCAAAATTGAATTTTATTTTGGACTTTTTGTGAGGTAAAAAATACAAGGGATTTAAAATAAAAATAGTGACTATTTTTTCATATTTTTGTGACCTCAAATGCTATTGTTATTGAATTTTCAAGTATTTTCCTAATTTCCAAAAATACTAAAAAATACGAAAAATATGAAAAATTATTTTTTGTCAAAAATGGTTCCTTATGCTTGGCCAAGGCCACAAAAGTAGATTTTGCAATTTTTTAGCTTTTTATGAATTTTTATGAATTTTCTAAGAAATAGTTAGAAAAAAGGGTGATCCGGAATTATATGTCAACGGCTACCCCCTCTTTGAGAGGAATCTCGCGAGAGGTTTCTCTCAAAGACATGCGACTCCTTAGTCTAGATCGACTCTACTGGGAAATAGAAAAATGAATCTTGACATCTAATCTTTCTTGTCCCGTTGGTAAATGCTTTGCCCTATCTTTGCCGATGTGAGAGGGAGAGATTCGGAATAGAGATGCTTACCTGTTACTTACCTGCCTGATGCTCGTTCGGCATGTGCGGTGTATAGCTGGTTCAAGTGGATACCTAGGGGCCCATCTCTTGGGCATCCTAGGGCGATTAAACTCTAGCATGTATGGTAGGCCAAACCAGAGTGAGATTCCTATATTTGGCAGGAATCTATGAATGACGCACCCATTCTTTTAGGGATTGTCAGAAGTTTTGATCCGTATGGTGGATCAAATCATGAATAGGACTCCTCTCTTCTAGGAACCTATGGATGACGCACCCGTTCTGTAGGGATTGTCGAACATTTTGATCCGTTGGGGGGATCAGGCCGTGAATAGGACTCCTTTCTGCTAGGAACCTATGGATGACGCACCCGTTCTGTAGGGATTGTCGAACATTTTGATCCGTCAGGGGGATCGGGCCGTGAATAGGACTCCTTTCTGCTAGGAACCTATGGATGACGCACCCGTTCTATAGGGATTGTCGAATATTTTGATCCGTCAGGGGGATCATGCCATGAATATGACTCCTTTCTACTAGGAACCTATGGATGACGCACCTATTCTGTAGGGCTTGTCGAATACTAAGCTGATCCTACACTCAGAGGAATCAACTAGGGCCTATACAAGTGAGATGTGCCTAACTTTTAGGCTTACCAAATGAGCTATTCGGGGTCTAGAGATTACCTAGAACCTTACAAAAAGCTGGTTCTGAAAATTATCATTTTGACATGTAGGTGCCATTCTGGGATCCGGGGACTCCAGGTATCCTGCAGAAAGCTTAACCTACGAAAATCGAAATCTTACAGAGAGACGATTCCGAAGATTGTCCTTTCGACATGGGAGGTGACATTCTAGGATCTGGGGACTCCAGCCATCCTGCAGAAAGCTCAAACTTACAAAAACTTTGATAAGATTTTTCTGGGATTTAGGGGTGTTGACACCTGATTTTTGATCAGTCTTTCATAGTTTATTTTTAAAAAATTCATAAATAATCTATAAAAAGTTAAAAAAATTAAAAAAATCATCTTTGGTAGCCTTGACCAAGCTAAAGGAACCATTTTTGATAAAAAAAAAATAATTTTTCATATTTTTTAATATTTTTTAATATTTTCCAAAAATAGAAAAATACATGAAAATGAAGAAAAATAGCGTTCGATGTCGTAAAAATATAGAAAAATAGTCAATATTTTTATTTTAATTTCCTTTTCATTTTGAACTCATAAATAGTCAAAATTCAAGTTCAATTGCATGTGTTTCTTCACGACGCATAGAGTTGAATTTGGCAAAAAAATGTCATTCGAGTTTTTTAATTTGTAAATTTCTACATATTTTTTAGTCTTGACGTCCAATTAGATCGACCACCATCTACAATAAATTCCTCTTGCTGAATATTTTCGTTTTTGTTTCACATGATTTCATGGTGTAAAACGCCGAGTGGATCCCCAAATATAATCGGGTCGGCATGAGCTCGATAGCTCGTCCAAGACCAAACCAGGGCACGGCGAACCCCATGTGAGTACTCTCGAACTCCTTCGATGCTTCCTAATGCTTTTCTTAGGTTAGATCGTGTGTAGAATGGCTAGGACAGCTAAATCATTCTTGAGCTGTGATTGATAAATAGAGCCTTACTAGGAATGCCATGTGATTTATTTGCATATCTAGATTCCTTGAGTTGCGCATTTTATTACTGATTGTGATTGCTAGGATAATCACTCCTATCTGCATGAATTTCTAGATTTAGGGTTCATACCTTACTCATCCGCATGAATCTCAGGCTAGAAAATTCAGTCAACTTAGGTACCGAAAGGGCGTCAACTCTGACAGTTGGTGTAACTAAGTCTCCGAAACCATTTCTCTGGTTCTCGCAGAATTGAATAGAAACTCCCAACTATTCGATTGGGTGGTCCAATCACACCCTAAAAAAATGATTGGTGGCGACTCCATGGCATGCACACTTAGCACATGTCACTAGACCACACTAAAAGTCGATCACGCATACCTCCGTTGCGATTTGGGTAATGGGCCTTGGGAGAGGCCCGCGTCCGACCAGACAGGACGGCCCATTAGCCCTCGAGAGCCCGACAACCTCAAGAGGGTCGCGACAGACTGGCGACTCCGCTGGGGACTGGTTCTTAACCATTTAGTGGACTTGAGCTGATTAAAAAGTTGATTGATTCTTCTAACCTAATTTTATGCAGATGCTCTCGAAAGTGAGGTGTATATGCTAACGAATGTGTTGGATGTTTTTGTAGACGGGAGAAATAAGGGGTGAAGTGCTTGTTAACTTTGTTTTATGCAGGCAGGAGTTTTGGATGTATGATTGTGTGGATGTTTATATTGAAGCGGTGATTGTTAAATAAAATGCATGTCTATTGCTTTAGCACGACACAATGAATACACACAATTGCGCCTAAAACCCCAGGCGCCCTCTTTAGGAACACAATAGAAGGAATTGAAAATGGAATCTCTGTGAGGAAAAACATGGGGTAATCCACTTTTCAATTCCGCTCACTTCGAACTATGGATTGAGTCCCAATGCAACGATAGTTGTGCAATGGAATCGGCTCTTCCCAGAATTCGAGGTGAGAACCTTGGCTTTAGGTACCAAGCCCTATCTTTTGATTTTTAGGAGTTTTCCCTCACTTGTCTCATGCGTTTGTCTATGGAAGGTTAGTATACCTAACACTGCAAAAAATACAGAGAAGCTTGATTTTCTCTTAAGTTTGGTTGGTAAGACTTTTCTATCCCTCGAACTTGTTACAGCTCTTAATCATTATATTCATTGCATAATTCCGGTGATTGGATTAAATGCCATTTTGAGGATAGATATGTGTGTTTTCCTCCCAATGTTCTTGATGGAAGATGAAGATGGTGTCATCCCATTACGAGCGCCAAGTGGACAAGAAGAGCCTACTATGGACATCATTGAGGTATCATCTAATGAAGATGACAATTTGGAATAGGTGATCCTGAAGTCACGTCTCAAAGATCGAAACTGGGGCATCTCTAAGTATTAAGATCACATTCCTTTGTTTTATTTTTCATTTCTAGCCTTCTTGTATAGGATTTATTTTGCTGAGATCCTCTCTATCTGATCCCTTAGATTGATTGTATTAGGGATCTATTTATGTTTATATACATTCAGATTGAAATTTGTTGTATTTCTATTGACTTGTCATTGGAATGTGATAGAGGCATTTCTTCTAATCACTCGAATACTCCAAAATCAATTTTATAATTCCTTTGGATGAAATTGAAATTGGAAGTCTTATACAACCTTTTGGCCGTATAGGGCAATACAATCCCAATTTCGCCATAAGGAACTATAAACTTGAATTGGTTCATGCATGTTTTGCATCATTGGTAATCCACAATAATTGATCAAGAGTACTCGTGTTTTTCAAATTTAATGAAAAGATAGATATCCAAATTACTCTCGTTCTTAGCAAACAGCTTTAATTTGGATACCGTATCTTCAATTGAATTTAAAACACATCGTAATTGTGTACTTTTGAACATTCCATTGATTTTCTTGGAATTGATCAAAGGTGATTATCGTGAATTACATTCCTTTCAATGATATGCTTTCCTTTGAGGAATATTGATAAAAGCTTTTGCACAAGGCCAAAACCCTTGTAAAAGCTCTTATCCCTATTAATCACAAGTAAGCATAAAATTGAAAGGATTTATGCTTTATTTTTCAAATTCTTTCTTCTGATTCTGCCTTTTCATTTGAAACAGGTTAAAAACAAGTAGAGAAGAGAAGTCTTTTTGTGGATAATCGTGGTGGGAGGTTCCTTTATCCGATCATAAGCAAGATTAAAAAATCAAGATGTACACGCTCGAATCATCAATGTCAAAGCGCAGCTTGCCTAGGTTGAGAGTGGTCAGGTGTTCGAGAAAGTCAGCCATACAGAAGTTGAGACACACACATTAGAGCTTTCATTCATTTCGCTCAATCGAGGGACCTTAAAAGCAGATCATACAAATCATCGGGGTGGAAACATAAAACCGCAATGAGCCCTAATTAGCATCACAAAGGAACCTAGTTGGCCCTCCATATTATTGATGCTTTGCTTATACTCACCACCTCGAGACTCGAGATCTGCAAGCTTAAGAAGAAGGCGTTTACATTCCCCTTTAAGATCGGCAACCTTGGTCCCGTGATCTTCGGCGGCTATTTCCAGGTCCCGAACTAGTCCTCTCCCATGGGCTATATCCGCGGTAATGCTGTCAAGCCTTTCTTCCTGCCACTCACATTGAAACTTCAACACGACATTACGACGGTTGTGCTCATAGGTGGTCAGGGATAAGGCCAAGCGCTCCACCAAATTTCCCCTCTCGCGAAGCAACATCGAGACTCGCTTGTTGGCGAACTCAACAGCCTTTCTGTGACTATCGGCCACAAGGTTGGCCAACACCAAGCAGTTGGACCGATCCTCATAGCGAGCTCGCAAAACGTGAGCCACGGTAGCTTTTCGATGAGCGACACGGTAAGTCTCTAAAAAGTTTATAAAGAGGGTTGGGAAGATTCTATATTCCCTCTCTAAATTAGTGCCCTCGATGGAGGTGGTGTCTATTTCCACGAGCAAAATACGGATTTCATCTTCAGTTTCTGGGTGATCGGCTATATGAGCATAGCCTCGACCGACGAGGTTATAGAGTTTTTCCCACTGGGCCAAAATTTCGGCCGAGAAAACGCGAATAGGAGAGGAGGTCATTTTCGTTGGAGTGAGGGAGAAGAAGATGAGTGTGGTAGAGTGATTAAAATACGAAAAGGCAATTATGTAAGAGTGTTAATCTTCTCTGCATTAACTCCTCCTTTTATAGCAACTCGAGAATGAAGAAAGGCACAACAATAATGCTCGTGGAGCCAAGTTAATTGGGTAAAGCAATGGTGGCTCTTTCGGTGAACCATCAGATTTGTCCCAGTCCGCGATTTCAGGCTTGATAAACCTAAAAAAGTTGTAAAAAGATATGTCGGTGTCACCATATTAAAATTGAGCGGGAGTTAAGCGCAACTATCGAAAAAAGTTGCGAAAGGATTTGGCGGTCTCATCATATTAAAAAACTGAGCGGGAGGCGAGCGTAGTTCCACCTTTTTGAAAATAAGTGGGAGACAGACATGGATATCGAGAAAAGGAAATCGATTTGGTGTCCCTCTACGTTGAAAAGAAGAAAGAAGACGACAAAGCGGGAAATACGAAATCTTGGGAGCAACGCTTGCCTGATGATCTTCATCCATGTTTAAAGAACGTTTCATGGGCATACAGAACCACTCAAAAGAAAATTTAGAGAGAGTGAGCATACATGAGAGAGTAGAGAACCCTGAGTGAGTAAAAATTGATCGAACATTTTTCGATCCAACATGTTTGAGAGTTACCATCAGTTGCTAGAGGTGACTGATCCAAAAATCTCAGAAAATGAACTACTGAGAGATCTCGAAGATTCTAGGATGGCGTCTGGTACCAGAACCACAGAACCCAACCCTTTCGGCAACGAAGTTCAGGATCTCAGCAGCGACGACAACAGCAGTAGCGATGGTCAATCCTGGAAAAGGAAACGTCGCCAGTGCCACACTCAGAATGAAATCCAAGAGCTTGAAGCTTTCTTTAGTGAATGCCCTCTCCCGAACATGAAACAAAGAAATGAATTGGGCCAAAAGCTAGGGATGAAACCTTTGAGGGTCAAGTTTTGGTTTCAAAATAAGCGAGCCAAATTGAGGGCTCAACACAAACGTCAAGAACTTGCGATTCTAAAGGAGGAAAACGAAAAGCTTCGAGCGGAGAACATGAGGTATAAGAAAGCTCCCAGCACTATCGCTTGCCTTAATTGCGGTGGCCCTATCACTCTCGGCGAAATGTTCCTTGATAAGCCTTATATGAGGATTGAAAATGCTCATTCACCACCCCACTCCCTCGAACCATCTTCGATACAATCGGATTTTGTTGGAGATATGCATGAACAAATCAATTCTACGAAGTCAATACCGATGCCTTCTAAAGGATGTGATATGCGTCACCATGATTGGAGTTTCCTTAACGATGAGCTTACTATCACGACCGACCAATCCAAAGCTGATGAATTCCCTCCACAACAATTTCCGGCTCGATCAAATCCTACTGGAAATAGGCCAGAGAGCAATAGCCAAGTTGTCAACACTGTTCCGGGTCGCAAGAAGACGAGGGTCAATTGGTCCCCCGAGCTTCATCTCAAGTTCCTTAGTGCGGTTCAGCAACTAGGGATCAACTCAGCATATCCAACGCGCATACTTGAGATCATGAACATACCAGGACTCACTAAAAATGGAGTCGCGAGTCACCTCAAGAGCTACAGAAGGGCGCTAAGACAGCGCCACACAGCACTGAACCTGAAAGAACTCAACTTGTGCCTAAACACTAGGCATGGCTATAACTACAATGCCCCTGAAGTAAGAAATACCCTGCCGAATCTAGGCACCGACCAAGCTGGTAGCAGCACCATCGACTACTTGGGCGCTAATCAGAATATTCCCCCGAATCATCTCAGCACCCCTCAAGAGTATATGCCACAAGTGCAGCAGGTACGAACTCCTTGGTTTGAGCAGCAACTTTTCGCTAGTGCTCTTCCTATCCCCGATCAACATATTGCGCCTAGTGTTCAAAGATCTGCCCGGCTTGGGCATATGATTTCGGAAGATCAAGCGGGCGGATGCTCTGAGGATTTTTGTTTCTTCCATTCCCAAATGGAAGGTGCTTTTGATAGTGAACCGATCAATCATCCTCTTATAATCTCGAGCAACGACGAAGGTTCTAACTCGAAGAATCAGATCGCTCACAACAGAAACAGGAATCCTTCAACGCCAAGCGATGATGGTCAACCCGAATATCAGTTGCTCGAAGAATCAAAAGATTTCCTTGATGAGGAGCTCCATATCTGGATCGATTAGTTTAAAACTGATGGACTTATGAAGTTATGATCCAAAATGACGATTATATGTCTGATTCATGGTGTAACTGGCTGATCACCGAGAATCCTCAAGGGAACTAGGCACATGTGGCTGGATGTATCATTAATCTTTCTGTCATAAAGTCTTCCATGCAAGATAATCTTCCTTAATGCCTAGAGTTAATCTGGGGCAGCGATCAGTACTACCTGCGAGCATCATCATGCTTGAGTGCGACAATCCCTTGTTAGATTAGAGTCGAGGCGAATCAATTGAACGCCACGAAGAAAAACATTTAAAGGCTTCACATAGGAAAATGCGAGCAAAAGCCCGAGCGAGCTCAAAGACGGTTAGCTCTGTATCGTTCTAAGGGACCTTTAGTCGTTATGAACTCTAAATTGAGCTTGTTTCATTCTCGATGGGGGTCGCTAACTGCTTCAAGAATTTTATAACAAAAAACGAACCAGTTAGGGACGCCAATAGTGCTGTGTCCTGGTAGTCAGTGAAATGGAAGTGGTACGAAACGTCAGGAGTTCGATCTCGGGATTGAAAAATCATTTTATCAGTTGGTCTATCACCCGATGAAGTTCAAAGAGATTCGACGCAGATGACTATAGAACTTGGGGCAATTCGAAAATCATCGATTCATTTTCATCAAGCGGCGAAGTTGGTATTGCAAAATGTGAAGCATGCAAATGACAAATCCGAAGCAGAAGGAGATGAATCATGATTCGCTTATCCAAGGTCGGGATTTCAACCTTCGACTAAAGCCAAATCTAGGATGAGTTTTTGATCTTGCCCACTCGACAAAACCCATCTCCACTGAAAATGGGGGCAAACCATTCCTACATCCGGAAAGCATGTCGAAGCCGAAGACATCAAATTCATCGTTTAATCCGTGGGGCAAGTCCCTGAAGCGATAGTTATCATCTGCAGAGCGTAATGGAATCCATCCTTTCAATGTAAAACGCATTTGGCCGCGGAGCCACCCATTTGGTAAAAAGAACGTATCGTTCCTAAATGATTTTCAATCAGATGCGGGGATAATGTTCTCTCATTTTCCTCTCAGGTGATGAACAGAGACGAGGCACCTAAGAAGCCATGCATTCAAATAACAAAACAGTGCATGAAACACGCCCAAAAAGATGAATGAATCTCCTCCGACGTAAATCCTCGAGGTGGATTCGTTGCCCAACCAGACGAAGAAATCATGGCCACAAGCTTGAGGGCCGGCTTCTACAATTTGCACATTGGCATGCAGAATGGAATTCAAATCAAGAGTAAAGTAGTATCGTCCCAATTTGTTTTGAATTTGGAAACCCAAAATTAATATTTATCCTTGGCAGGAGCTCGCCATCAGGGCAGGCATGTAAGTTTCATTTTTCTCCAAAAACCAAGAAGTCGAAAGAACTTTAGAACACCTAACAATCTTGTGTTACTATGTGAAGTGCAGATTTTCACAACCCTTGTACACTCGTTGGAGCATATGACCAAGGGTAAGATGTATCGTTCCAATTTTTGTAAAGTTTTAGAATATACGATGACATATCCCTTTTATATCTCCAGGATCTCCAGCCTCGATGGGCAGGTAAGTATCCCTTTTCCCAATTCATTGGAGATTAAAAACTTTCAGAATTAATTCGATTCTCACATCTAAAAAGACATAGAATTCTTACTTCATTGACATTCATGTTTTAAAATATGAGATTGTCTGAACATGAATTACACATGTATGGTGCATCACAAAATCCCTTTGAAGGATAAATCTTGATGAAATGAAATGAATTTTTCCAACAAGAGTCGTTTGAACTGTTCAAAAGGGTATTTTCTCATAAGAGAAGCGAGCCTAATCCAAACACGTCCCATACACACTTGAGAGATGAGGAGATTGGAAATGATAGCGAAACCTTAACCTATGGATATAAGGGTCATTCGCAACGATTACATGGATCGAGATGATAGAGGCATTTATTTCTTCATTCCAAACACTACAGATGCCCATTGAGAACCCCATTGAACGGCGATTTTCATTCTCAACCATGTCAAGAACCACCCCACATTGGGGCAAATGAAGGTTAGTCCAACAGTATCAGAAAGTAAACGGTTTGAAATTTTCTTGCTCGGACTAACATAAATCTTTGTGTGTTGTTTATATGATAATCCAAGTGTCATAGGATGACGAGAATAATTCATTTCTCTATCCTACACACTGTTATCCTTTGCACGACCAAGTTGAGCCAGCAAATTCATTTCATCAACCTATTGGTGATCATTGCATATTCCAAAGCAAAGGCAACATCACTCTAGGAATGGAAGCGTGCCAAAGTTTAAGTTGCATATCTAGCATGATTGCCGAAAATCCTAGCTCCAAAAGAAAAGAAAAACACGGGATTAAAAAAAGGGGAAAAAGAAAAATCCCTAGACATCAAGAAAAAGCAAAGTGCCTGGTAAAAAGCAAGGCTGATGTCTATTCAAAATATCCCCAGTAAAGTCTAGATATACGATGAAAAGACCCTGCAAAGGAGTCAGATCAAGATGACTACTCTCCAAATGATGTCGTGCTCAAATTGCAAACACACAAACAGACGGTTTCTTAATGTAACAAGAGACGCTTTTAAACATCCTTGTGCGCTCTAAAAGAGGAGTGTACACTTCAAGAAATGGAGATGTTCTTCGAAGGACATGTGGCAAATTTGCAATGATCACCAATGCCAAACCCTTCACAATTTCTGGGCAAAAAATAAGCCTTTTTCGGTCCCCAATCCTTCCAATGTTACAACCCTGAAGCAGTCTCATCTGACTAAGACACTTGGGTTAATGTATAACTTAGCTCAAAGAAGTACGAGCAAGACTATTTCTTTCTCATTTTACAGGGTTCTTGACTTGTAAACCCGGAGCAGATAGTGAAAATTTTCGTTCAACGGCCTTGACTCAAAAGTGAGTCCCCCTTGGAAACCGATATCCAAGCCTAACACTACGGTCCCGTGAAAGACCTCATGATCGGTCGAAATGTATGCGTTGCGAATGATCCTGAAACCCAGGCACAGGTCGGTAGGAAATTGAGCACTTTCCCTATTAAAGATCATTATCACAGAGCAGTGAGGAGCCTTCTTGGATGAGAAATACTCCAATGGATGTTTTGAGCAAACTCTTTTTGAAATTTTCAAATTGTTTGATCTAGAGTTTCCGTGCAAGGAATTTATGATCACATCTGTATATGGCAGGAATGTTTTGGATTACCTCCAGCAATCAAAATGCACATTTCATGACTAAAAGTTAAGTCGTAGAATTTTGTCAGTTAGACAATTATTGTCTTCCCAAAGATTACTAATATCTTCTTGGCGAGGAAAAATTTTTCAGGTCTAAGCTTTCTGCAGGACTTTTGGCCGCCCCAAAGACTGGGTGCGTCATCCTTAGGTGAAGCCTTTTAGTAGGCAAATCTTTTCTAAGACCGATCCATAGAATGATCGAGTCTTCGACTAGCCCCGAAGAGCGGGTACGTCATCCTTTGATTCATATCAGTTTGGAATCTCATAAATGGTAGAAACCGCCTGAAGGGTCAACTCAATGGTAGAAACCGCCTGAAGGGTCAATCAATGGTAGAAACCGCCTGAAGGGTCAACACAATGGTAGAAACCGCCTGAAGGGTCAATGTATGGTAGAAACCGCCTGAAGGGTCAACCAATGGAAGAAACCGCCTGAAGGGTCAAAACAATGGTAGAAACCGCCTGAAGGGTCAATGTATGGTAGAAACCGCCTGAAGGGTCAACCAATGGTAGAAACCGCCTGAAGGGTCAACTCAATGGTAGAAACCGCATGAAAGGTCAATGAATGGTAGAAACCGCCTGAAGGGTCAAAGGACTGGTAGAGACCGCCTGAAGGATCAACCCAATGGTCCGATCCACCATACGAATCAAAACCTTGATGAATCCCGAACGCGGGAGGATTCGTTTTCCCTAATAAGCCTTACATTAGGCAAGCCATTTCTAGTTTAGTCCACCACACGGATCAAAACCCTTGGCAAATTCCCAAATGTGGGATGCGTCTTCCTTAGGTTCCTATCAGTTAGGAATCCCATTATGGTTTGACCTACCATACAGGTCAGAGCTTAACATCCCCAGGACACTCCGATGACAAGTCCTTAGGAATCTACTTGAACCCATCAGACACAGCAAATGCCGCAAGCATTCAACAGGTAAGGGGCAGGGAAGTCTATCTACTCCTTAACTTTCTTACATCATATCAGGGAATTGAATGAGCACATCTCTTTTTAAGGAAAAGCACACATTGATGGGCATGAAAATTGGATGTCATGATTTCTTTTATTTTCCCAGTCGAGTCGATCGGAACACAGGTGTCACATTGTCTTTGAGAGAAACCTCTGACGAAATTCCTCTCAAAGAGGGGCAGCTGTTGACACCTGATTTTTGATCAGTCTTTCATAGTTTATTTTTAAAAATTCCTCTCAAAGAGGGGCAAATCCATTAAAGTTAAAAAAATTAAAAAATCATCTTTGGTAGCCTTGACCAAGCTAAAGGAACCATTTTTGATAAAAAAAAAATAATTTTTAATATTTTTTAATATTTTTTAATATTTTCCAAAAATAGAAAAATACATGAAAAATGAAGAAAAATAGCGTTCGATGTCGTAAAAATATAGAAAAATAGTCAATATTTTTATTTTAATTTCCTTTTCATTTTGAACTCATAAATAGTCAAAATTCAAGTTCAATTGCATGTGTTTCTTCACGACGCATAGAGTTGAATTTGGCAAAAAATGTCATTCGAGTATTTTAATTTGTAAATTTCTACATATTTTTTAGTCTTGAGATCCAATTAGATCGACCACCATCTACAATAAATTCCCCTTGCTGAATATTTTCGTTTTTGTTTCACATGATTTCATGGTGTAAAACGCCGAGTGGATCCCCAAATATAATCGGGTCGGCATGAGCTCGATAGCTCGTCCAAGACCAAACCAGGGCACGGCGAACCCCATGTGAGTACTCTCGAACTCCTTCGATGCTTCCTAATGCTTTTCTTAGGTTAGATCGTGTGTAGAATGGCTAGGACAGCTAAATCATTCTTGAGCTGTGATTGATAAATAGAGCCTTACTAGGAATGCCATGTGATTTATTTGCATATCTAGATTCCTTGAGTTGCGCATTTTATTACTGATTGTGATTGCTAGGATAATCACTCCTATCTGCATGAATTTCTAGATTTAGGGTTCATACCTTACTCATCCGCATGAATCTCAGGCTAGAAAATTCAGTCAACTTAGGTACCGAAAGGGCGTCAACTCTGACATTTGGTGTAACTAAGTCCCCGAAACCATTTCTCTGGTTCTCGCAGAATTGAATAGAAACTCCCAACTATTCGATTGGGTGGTCCAATCACACCCTAAAAAAATGATTGGTGGCGACTCCATGGCATGCACACTTAGCACATGTCACTAGACCACACTGAAAGTCGATCACGCATACCTCCGTTGCGATTTGGGTAATGGGCCTTGGGAGAGGCCCGCGTCCGACCAGACAGGACGGCCCATTAGCCCTCGAGAGCCCGACAACCTCAAGAGGGTCGCGACAAGGGGTTACCTGAAATCTCACAGAAAGACGATTCTGAATATTATCCTTTCGACATGGGAGGTGACATTCTGGGATCTGGGGACTCCAAGCATCCTGCAGAAAGCTCAAACCTACAAAAACTTTGATAAGATTTTTCTGGGATTTATGGGTTACCTGAAATCTCACAGAAAGACGATTTTGAATATTGTCCTTTCGACATGAGAGGTGACATTCTGGGATCTAGGGACTCTAGGCATCCTGTAGAAAGCTCAAACCTACAAAAACTTACAAAGAGACGATTCTGAAGATCTTCATTATGAAGCAAAGTGTACTTCTTAGACCTAGGGCTGCCATGAGTCTCATAGAAGTTTAAATTTGAGAGTTCATTCCTCACTTGAAAGGATATTGGCCATCTTGAGGTAATGATAGTTATAATGCAAGTAAAGGTTCATTTTAACCTATACAATTATGTAAAATGACTTAGGATGCTGGAGGTTATCCAAAACATCTTAAAGCATGCGAAGATGATCAAGAATCCTTGTGAGGAAAATCCTTGGATCAAACAATTTGAAGCTTCCAACCAGAGCTCGCTTTCAAGCATTCTATTGGAATGTCTCTGTCGGAAAGGGCTTCTCACCAATTCTTTGACTTGATTTTTCCACAACAAGAGCACTCGAATTTTCTAATACCTTGTGCCTGGGTTTTCGGGGCCGTTCGCAGCGTATACATTTAGATTAATCGGGAGGTCTTTACGGGACCGTAATGTTGGGCTTGGATATGGTTTCCGAAGGGGGACTCACTTTCTGAGTCAGGTCTTTTTTGGACACAAAATTTTCTTCATATGCTCCGGGTTTACAAGTCAAGAACCCTGCAAAAATGAGAAATAAATTATCTTGCTCGAACTTCTTCGAGCTAAGCTTAAGCATTAAACCCTACGTTAACCCAAATGCTTTAATCAGAAAAGACTTCTCAAGGTTGTAATGCAGGTAGGATTGGGGACCGAAAAAGGTTTATTTTTAGCTCAAAATACGTGAAGGGTTTAACATTGGTGATCATTACAGGTTTGCTGCCGATCTGGTCCCTTGCGGTTCAAAGAGCGTCTTCAGTCTTCGAAGTGCATTTATAGTCTTTGGAGAACATCTCTCTCGTGTTAACGCGGTGTTAACATCTTGTCTATGTTTTCGTCATCTGAATGTGACCAGATCTGTCTAGTGATCTATACAAAGGTATCATGCCATCTTTCGGCATTTTACAAGGTCAACAAAATGATTCACAAGTGTACAAGTATTTCTAGGGCCATTGGCCTTGCTTTTACTAGGCACTTTGCTTTTTCTTGATGCCCAAGATTGGATTTTTTCTTTCTTTTTTCTTTTCCTCATCTTTTGTTGAAATCCCACCCTTTCCTTTCTTTTGGGAGTTAGAATTTTCAAATAAGCGCGCTAAATATGCAACTTGAATCTCAGCATTCAAACGTTAGCCCGGGAATTTTTCATAATTCCTATTTTTTGAACTTTTCCACTCTTGAAGTGACGTCGCTTCCGCCCTGGGGATATGTAATGATCACCAACGGGTTTGTGAAACGAACGTATAGGCTCAACTAGGCTGTACAAAGGGTAAAAGTGTATAGGATAGAGAAACGAATACTTTTCGTCATCTTAAAGCACTTGAATCACCATAGAAGTTAAAATGACAAGCAACACACGAAGATTGATGCAAGTCTGAGCAAGAGCATTTCTAACCATTTACCTCTTGATACTGTTGGACTTACCTCCAGTTGGCCCCAATGTAGGGTGGTTCTTCTTCAAGGTATTCATGATAAGGGATGAGCTTTGCGTCCTTCGTTTTCCACTCTCCCTTTGTCTGTAAAATGATGAGCATGGAATCTCCATAAACTTGCAGCCTAGGTATTCCCATGGAAATGGCTAACCGTAAGCCTAGAATACACGCATCGTATTCTAAGATATTCTTAGTGCAAGGAAAAGTCATCTTTGCCGCAACAGGATAATGTTGATCGTCAAGGGATATCGGTACTGCCCTAGTGCCGGCTCCTGATAGGTTAACAGTGCCATCGAAATACATAACCCACTTATCCTCTGCCAAGTTCAAAACTTGATCTTCTGCCTTTATTTTTCTGGAAGACTCGCAATTTTGTGAGTTCTCTACCAACATATCAGTTATGACTCTCCCTTTTACTGATTTTTGTGGAGAACACCTGATGTCAAATTCGAATAACATCACCTGCCATTTTGCTAACTTCCCAATCAGAGCAGGCTTCTCCAAGAGGTACTTGACAGGGTCATTTCCTGTTACTAGCTGAATATGGTCATGTAGGGTATGTTGTCTTAACCTGCGAAGTACCCATACAGTTGCTACGCAAGCCCTTTCAACAGGTATGTATTTTGCTTCAGACGAGGTGAATTGCTTACTCAAGTAATAGATGGTTCTTTCCTTACCATCTATCGGGCTTGTTTGGGCAAGTAAGGCTCCTAAAGATTCCTGCTGTATAGTCAAATATAAGGTTAAGGGGTGACTTGGGATGGGCGGCACAAGTACTGGTGGAGTGACTAGATAGTTCTTGATTTTCTGGAATGCCTGGCTGCATTCCGCATCCCATGTCACTTTTGCGCCCTTTTTGAGTAGTTTGAAAATTGGTTTAGCAACATCTGATAACTGATTGATGAATCTGGCTATATAGTTCAGTCTCCCTAAAAGACTTCTTACTTCTTTTACTATGGAGGGAGTTGCTAGATCATGGATAGCTTGAATATTTGAAGGATCAATCTCAATGCCTCTGTTACTGACCATGAATCCGAGAAGTTTCCCAGATTTTGCCCCAAACACACATTTGTTAGGGTTCAACCTCAACTTGTATTTGCGCAGTCGCTCAAATAGTTTTCTTAACACCTGAATGTGATCATGTCCCTTCCTGGACTTGGCGATCATGTCATCGACATATACTTCGATTTCTTTACAGATCATGTCGTGGAATAATGTGATCATAGCCTTCTGATAGGTGGCCCCAGCGTTCTTCAGTCCGAAGGGCATAACCTTATAGCAAAAGTTTCCTCAGGGGGTGGTAAATGTAGTCTTTGGTTTGTCCTCCTACTTCATGAGAATCTGGTTATATCCGGAGAATCCATCCATGAATGAGAATAGTTCATACCCCGCGGTACTATCCACTAACACGTCAATGTGAGGTAGTGGGAAATCATCTTTCGGGCTCGCTCTATTCAAATCTCGATAATCTATGCAGATCCGAACTTTGTCGTCCTTTTTCATGACGTGGACTATATTTGCAATCCAGTCCGAATATGGGATGGCTTCAATAAAGCCCACCCTAAGAAGCTTCATCACCTGTTCTTTAATTTTGTCTTCTAACTCGGCTTTCATTCGTCTGCTGCTTTGCTTGACAGGTTTAACACTGGGATCTGTGGGTAATGCATGTTCCACAATTCTGGGATCCAAACCCGACATGTCAGCGTAAGACCATGCAAAGGCATCCTGATACTCCCTCAATAATTTTGTAAACCTAAGCCTTTCATCTCGGGATAAATGTCCATCGATCTTGATTTCCTTGATATCCATAGTGTCACCCAAGTTAATAACAACCGGCTCTTCTGAGGTAGGAGGCATTGACTCCTCGAAGGCACTCCATTCTCTACGGATAGACGCATAACCTTCATCCTCATCCTCTTCTTCAATATTGTAAGAACAGTCAATGTGGTGATTCGAATCGCATAACAACCTGGTATGTATGTTTGAGATGATATGCTTGAAATGTCATGAGCATGGTTAGTCTATACTCCATATAGAAATGTCATGCATAAGTGTGAAAAACCTTTTTAAAAGAGGTTTCGGAATAAGTGTAGGTACAAATGGAACTAGTCCTCATATCATAGGACATCCTTGTCCCTCAGAAATCCTTTTAGAAATTAGGAATCATATGGAAAATCAGGCCTCAAGCTTCTACGTGGAAGACTAGTATCATCATCGGGCTGATTTGTGGTTCCATATGTCCTTAACAAAACTTGTGTGATTTTATTGAATGCAAAATGGGCCGCATTACAAGCTATGCTGTTTGGACCAACGGCCGGAGATCCAAAGGCGTTTTCCTACATTTATTTCAAACAACGAAAATTGAAAGTGCGACGAAATGCAAGAAATTCGAATGTAGTATCAAGAGTAGGGAAGATATTTCTTTACTCAGAAGTAGTGGCTTAATCACCCAACCACTCTATGATTACATTCACGAAGTTATCTCCCAGGAAATGGTTCGCCAGATCTGGTTCTACTGTTGGAGTTATGTCTTCTTCTGACAACCACCTAGAGTTCTTGCTGAAGTACTCGTTTAGAGGGCTGTTGAACATCTTAAATCTGCCTCTCCAAGTTGGAGAACCAAATGAATGAATCTCTTTGGTTTTTATGGCTTCCATGGCGTCCCAAGCTCTTACCTCGGCCTCGGCCGGTTGTCTTAGGGGCAGATTCGCCCAGGCGGTTTTTCTGATACCCCAAGCCCATCCTATGCTCGTTAGATTTCAACTGTAGAGGGGTATTCATTCCTTGACCATATTTGCCGAGACCTTCTCCAGGGTTACATCCATATGCCAGTAGTATCTTTGCTGGTAAAAGGTTGGCTTCAGAAATATAGGGAATCCTCAATCTTGCCCCCACGGGAGTGTGTACTGCTGCCACCAACTGTAGGGAATGATAGCTTGCTTCCAACTTAATTTCTAGTTTGATGTAGGGAATGGCGCTGCTCTGATATATTTGGAGGTCAACTTCTCTATGTACGGTAATCACCTTCCCATTCACTACAAATTGGACTTTCTGATGTAGGCTCGAAGGTACGGCTCATGCTACATGAATCCAAGGTCTTCCCAACAAGAATCCGAATGCACTAGGAAAATCCATCACTTGGAAGTTTATAAAGAATCTTGTTGGGCCGATGAGCACATCGAGCTCAATTTCTCCTACCACCGTCTTCTTCATTCCATCAAAAGTTCCCACAGCTGTTTTGGAGGCTTTAACCATCTCTTCTTTGATGCCTAAACTCCTTAAGGTAGTTAAATGGCATATGTTGAAAGCGGATCCGTTGTCAATTAGTATGTGTGCTATTCTTTTTCCATTGCACTGTGCAGTAATGTATAAGGCCTTGTTGTGTCCTCTCCCTTCCATGGGGAAGTCTTCATCTAAGAAGCTCAATTGATCTTTTAGGAGAATCGCCCCTACAAAGTCCCATAACTACACATCATTAATAGTTTCAGGGACATGCACCTCATTTAGTATCTTCAGCAGCGCATTTTTGTTCTTTTCTGAGTTGATGAACAAATCCATTAGAGATTTTTGGGCCGGCATCTTCCTTAACTGCTCTATCACTTCAAACTCACTGGTTTTAATAATGGACATGAGCTTTTCTGCGTCTTCCTTTGAGACTTCTTTCTTTTCGGACTCGCCTTCCCTAGGGGCGTAGAATCGTCCAGACCTCATTACCGCATCTACTTCCTCCGTCCCATAGTCCCAGTAGACTGCTTTAGGATCGTACTCTTCTACCGGATAGACTTTTATGATTATTGTCGTCGGGCAAGGTGCCTCTGGTTCAGCTGTATCGTCCGCTTCCTCTCTTGGCAGTCGAATCACAACAAGTTTGATCAGACCATCTTCTACCTCACTCAAGCTGTCAATCTCTTCCAGTTTGATCACCATAGTCGTAGCGGCTTCAATCATCGATACAGTGTCGTCCAAGTCCTTTGAGAAAATTTCATTTTTCAGTTGACGATGCCGGTCGTTGTTACTTAGTTTAGCCGATGTCGCAAATTTCGGATACTCTCTCATTCCCTTGGATAGTTCAACTGAGTTTTGCCGCTGATCCTTTGATCTCTCCATTTCGACATATTGCTCTGCGTTAAGCTTGGTATCTATCATCTGGTCAGTCGATGATTCAAGCCCTTTCGTAAAAGGCTTTTCCACTTCCTTCAGGGTTTCTGGTTGAACGGGATCATCCATACCTCCCCATCCGTCTAGTATGATATCCTCTATTCTCTGATAGAAACTAGGAGGAGCGGAATATTTCACTTTAAAGTTATATCCTCCAGAATCTTCACCCAGGTTGTCTATGATTTCTCCCATTTCTAGTGCGTTAGCCATGAATCTGCGATCTGCTAAACTTCGCTTATTAGTTTCCAGTTCGTTCTTGTCGAGTTCTTCTTCCGACTGGATGATTGGCCCAAGATCGCCTACCAGATTCTCGTGCGGGATACTCCACGTGTTTCCCTGCTCAGTTTTAATTACAAAGTGGCTCGCTTTCAAGCTTAGAGAGGCCTCGACTCCCTCGAATCTTTCATCGGTAACGTTCGATATCATCCCCAAGCTCACCATCTTAGCGATACATAATTTCTTCATGTCAGCAGAGACCTCCCCTTCTTTCGGGTATAGTGAAGCGATTGCCAGAATGTTGGTCAGCTTAGGTATGTCCACCTTCAGCGTAAGATGGTTTTCCTCCTCGTCTGTGAATATTGCCCCTACTGCTTGGTGGTCAGGGATCGGGTTTTCTTGTACATTCTGAGCCATGTTATCAAACTTCAGAATCTAACTGTCTATCAAAGCTTGTACATTCAGCTTAAGGATATAGCAATTATCAACGTTGTGTCCCCTTTCGCCCATATGGTAGACACAGGACTGGCTTTCATCAAAGCCGGGATATTTAGCAGGATTTGCCCTAGGTGGTTCCTTCGCCACCAAGTGTTGTTCTAGCAACATTAGGAGCAATTTGGATAAAGGCCTCGGGAGCTGAGAGAACTGCTTTTAGAATTGTTGAACACCTTGGGCTTATGGGGGTCCGGTATGAAGGCTATGTCGAGCCCAGCTTCTCTCTCCTTTTTCAAAGGGTATTGCTTTATGGTAGAAGTTTTGTGCGGCCTTCTTTCTCTTAAGGCCCACTCGAACCTTTCGGCCACCTTTATCAAATGTGTAAATGTTTGACATCCTGAGGTGTTCAATCTGTCGAAATATTCATAGAGGAGTGCTTTCAGGAACAAGTCAATCAGCTCCTCTTCCGGGATTGACTGTTTTACTTGGGTCGCCAAAGCTCGCCATCTTTGGGTGTATGTTTTGATCAATTCGCCCCTTGCTTTTGAGGTTCGTAGCAGGTCTTCTCTCATCGGGGCCGTAGCTGTGTTGAACTTATACTGCCTGAGGAAGTCCTCTACAAGATCTTCACACCCATCACAGTCATCCAGGTCCAACTCGATGAACCAAGCCAGAGCGGCGCCAGCCAGACTTTCTTGGAACGTGTTCATTAGCAGCGGAATATAGTCTGAATATTACGCCATCTTGCGCAGGTAATATTTGAGGTGAGCCTGGGGACAGCCTGTCCCATTTTACTTTCTCACGAAATCTGGTTCCTTGTAGTCAGGAGGGGTCTCCACCTTGGCAAAAGGAGATATCTTGTCAAAACGGGCAACTCATAATCCTGGCTGCTTAAACATTCCTCAATCTTGGCTATTCTCTTAGCCTCTGTTTCAATTTTCACTGTCTGCTTCCCCTTCTCACCATTATCAAGGTTGATGACAACGGGGGGTGTCTTTTGTTGCGACTGGACGTTCGGCATATGGACATCCTCCTATGTACGATGGGTATCTTCTACCGTCTCTTTATCAGTCATATCGGGCACGAATGGTGGACTTGAGTTGTTCTGGTTAGGAGCCATTGCCTGTCTGGCGTGGGAGGCTTCCAGCATTGCCTTAATATCAGCCATCATAGTCGCCATAGCAGTCATCTGAGTCTCCAGCATGCCTACTCGCGAGGTCAACTCCTATTGTTTCATTCTTGTCTTAAGCCGAGTGCGAAAACGATGTGTTGGTAATTTCATGATTAGAGTGTACCTATTTTTAAAAGGAATACCAGTGAGTATTTCTTCATTATTGACAAAGTGAAGTACTTGATTCTTCTAATTGCATATTTTCTATTGGTAAACGAGAAAAAGGACTACCTTATGAGCCTTAGCCTCATGTGAGCAGTTCTTTTAATCATTCTCCAAAAGAATTCATGAAATTAAAAGAAGCGTAATTTTTTACGATAGTTTTTATGCATTTGTAAAACATGTCCACACTCATGCATATGCGTTCAAAGTAATATTCAGTACAACTGAGTATGCATGAAAATGCATCATAATGTTTGCTTATTTTACACTTGACAAAATAGCCTATTCAAGCCTAGGACACTTGAGGTTTAAGGTGTCATCATCCTCCTAACATGGATCCATCTCTTCAGTTTGGGATTCTTCATCTTCTAAATATAATGGCTATCCCATATCTTCGGGTATGTACGGCTCCACTCCGGGCACGTACGGTACGATATATTCGGGTACATAAGGCTCGACAATGCTGCGTCTGGTCGCCTCAAAGTGCTGAATGTATTCTGTGGTAGCCCTGTGAAAGTTCTCCTAGCGAGTCATGTTTTCTGGCCATCTTATATCTTCAGCTTGAGAGTTTTTCAAAGTGTGTATAATAAATTCCACCTTAACTTCAATCTGTTTCTTCTCTTCTCCTGTAAGGGTCTCTTTTGGTATGTCAAATGAGAAGATATCAGGCTGCGATGGAGAAGAGATTTCCTGTAATGCCCCGAATTGTTGGATAACCCTCTTTGGATAATATGCGGTAGCGCCTATGAATCCTAGCAAAGGGACTGGGTCTTTGTCATTACATGCGAGCCTGACTTTACCCAGTGTTGGCAATCTAAGCCGCCATCGGAGCTGTTCTGGTTTCAGATTTCCAATGAATTTTTTCCATTCTATGAAGTTGAACTTAGGAATACGTGTATGAGTTTTGACAAAGGTTTTAAGAGGATGGGCATCGGAGCTAATCTCAGTGAAGCCCATGCGGATATGGAATTGTCTGATATGAGATGTGAACCACAGGTACAGAAGATCACTAGAAGCTCTAAAGATTTCCTTCTTATTTTTCTTGAAGCGATTTAGAGAAAGGAATGTCTCAGCAAGGATAATGTTCGAGTAATCCCACCCACAACAAACTTGTCTGACTACTATAGCCATAATAGAGTCGAAGGTAACAGATGAGATCGGGAATAGCACAAAGGTAAAGAAGGCCAAGATAAAGGCTCTACCAGATTTAGTCCCTTTAGCGGCAGGGAGGTTGGGGAATCGATCTAGAATGAAGGATAGTGAAATTCGTCCAGAATTACTTTTGGCATCTGCTTTCACTTCGTTGAAGCTTGTGTCAAGGAATTCATCTAATTGACTCAAGGGCTCAAATCCTATGGGAGGTTGAACTAATAAGTGAGTAAACTCAACTCCGATGGCGGCGCTGTACTCTTCAAGAGTAGAGGTAACTTCCAGCCCTTCCATGCAGAATGTAGCGGTGGTAGGATCCCAATAGAGTGCCATGGCTTGAATAAAGGCAGGTGGGTACTCAATCTTCAGCAGGTCCACTAGATACCCCAATCGTGATATGGTGTATTTCTGGCTGGCCTCGCCCATGCTATCCCACCATGATAGGAGCTCGGTCCGGGGAACTTTGAACACTTGAATATCATTCTTTCCTATCAAGTCTAAAATATGCAAATGATTTTGAAAAGTCAATCGTCAAAAATTACTTTAAACATGTGGCTATGCAAATGCCATGAAACATGCATGGGCTAACTTAATTGCATAGTTCAATTGAAGAAATGAAAATTAGAACCTTTTTCAGGTACTGAAGGCCTGACTTAAAGTCTAACTTGAATTTTCGGGAAGTGAATTATGCAATTTAGTCAAGTTCACTCCAGTGACTAAGGGAAACAACAACGTCACATTCCATTGGTCAATATCAAATGGGAGTAGAGCGGAATGAATCCCTTATTACAACCAGGACGCCTAACGAAAGAAAGGTAAATAGAGACTCTACAAACAAAAAAGGCATAAAAGGCCGATGGAATGTGAAGATCTAAACCACCCTTCCCCAAAGGTCTATTTTTCTTACAATGATAGTCAGTCGGGAACCCTTCCCCAATTGAGCATAAGGGGTCTTCTTCAGTAAATTGATCGAGGCATCTCAACTCTTCTGGCCATTCTCTGGTCCATGGTATAATGACTTCCGGAGTCTTCTCGCGTTTCGTCTTTTTGAGTACAATATGTTTTGATCTTGTCTTGATCGCAGGGCGTCACCTTTTTCCCCAAAGTGTGATCATGGGTATATCTTCATTAGCTTGCCGTTCAGCCTTTCGACGAGCATATGCGTCCCTAGCTAAGCAGTTGTGATGTCGTCTTTTCATTTCCAAGTAATCCTTGAACATTTCGTCCGCTTGTTGCTTAAACCTGAGGTTATCGACATAGTAGCGGGTTTGGCAATCTTCGGTGTATCCCAACTTGCGTCTAGTTAGCTCTTGGCCATGCACAAATCTGGTAAAGTGCAACCTCGTGTTCGGTCCAGGGCGAGTGACTTTCCTTAGGCATTCGAAGGTTACCAACTCTGTTGAACTTCTAGGGAACAGCGACATCCTACCCCCTTATCATCGTTATTTCAATTAGTCACTTGACTGATTTTCACGATGCATGCAAATGCATGTGGATGCATGTAATGCATGAGTCATACTATGGAACAGGGAACAGTAATGTACATTCAAAATAAATGCCTTACCAACCAAACTCGGGGAGTGTGAAGTGTTCCCCTGTAACAACGGGCGGTTTGAGGTATACCAATCATCCATAGACATGCGCATGAGATAAGTGGGTATACTCTAAGAATAAAAAAAATCAGGTGAGGAACCTACGGCTCAGGCTCCCACGATCCAAATGAGGCAGACTCATCCCCAAGGGTACCCACCTAAGAGGGCTAGATATCGCCAATTTGGATTGTGAGCGGGAACGAACACGAAAGTCTCAAGTGCCATCAAACACGAGATCCTTTCGCATCATTTCCCTATCTAAGGTAACCTAGAGGTGGTTGCGGTCGGGGTTTGACCGCCAGTGTGTGCAATGTGTCGTGATCATCACAATGCAAGTCATGCACAGTAATTTGTATCAAACACCGCTTCAATAGGTGCGTAAGATAAACATACATTCCCAACTCCAACCTGCAGGTAAGACGTCAGCAATCACTACACCCTTTATTTCTCCAATCTGCAAAAATATCTAACACAATGGTTAGCGTACGTACCTCACCTTCAAGAGCGTCTGCAGAAAATAAGGTTAGATAAACCAACCAACTTTTTAATCGGCTCAAGTCCTCTGGAATTCTTAACCAGAGATTCTGGTTTGGAATAATCCCCAGCGGAGTCGCCAGTCTGTTGCGATCCTCTCACGGAGGAGCGGGCTAATGGGCCGCCCGATCGTCGCCTGATCGGACACGGGCCTCTCCCAAGGTCCATTACCCAAATCGCAACGACTGGATATACGTGGTCGACCTTCGGTGTGGTCTGATGACATGTGATATGTGTACATGCCAAGGAGTCGCCACCAATCGTTTCGTGAAAGGTACGATCGGAAACCCTATCGAATAGTTGGGAGCGATCTATTCGATTCTGCGAAAATCAGAGAAGTGGGATCGGGGACTTTGTTACGCCAAATGTCAGAGTTGACGCCCTTTCGGTACCAAAGTTGAATGATTTATCTAATCCTAGGATTTCTGCAGACGAGTGGGGGACAAATCCTAAATCTAGGAGTTCATGCAGATGGGAATGGCTACCCTATCACTCACAATCAGTAGAAATAAATGCGCAAATCAAGGATCCAAAGCATGCGGACAAATCACATGAAAGCAACGTGGTATCCCTAATGAGGCCCTATTAGCCTAGAGAAGTATCAATCAAGGCTTATGAGTGATTTTGATATGATTGGCCCATGAGGGGCAAAATCGTAATTTTGAGAAATTTGGGGATAATTTGCCCTGGAAGGGCAAAATTTTCATTTTAGATGAAATGAGTAGTCAAAAGACGGTGGAAATGTGATTGGCGACCAAACCAATCCATTTCCTATTTTTCGAGAATTTTCAGGATTTTTCTGGAATTTAAGAGTGATTTTACCCTCGGATGGGTAAAATCGTCATTTTAGATGAAGATGAGAATTGAAAATCTCAAATATTAGGGCTGGTCACCCATCTGACCCGAACTCTAATTTTAAGAAATTTTCAGGATTCGACTGAAATGGGAAAGACGATTTACCCATTGAGGGGTAAAATCGTCATTTTGAGAAAAGGGACGAGACTCGAAAATCCAAGCCCAAGAATTGATCGTCTAACCGACCCTAATTCTTACCTTGACATTATTGACTTTATCTCATATACACAACAGAGGCGATTTACCCCTAAAGGGTAATATCGTCAGTTCTTGAAAGAACGGATAAGAAACCCCAAAAATAGGATTGACCAGTTGTCTATGGTCAATCCTCAATTTTTGGGAGTTTCTGGAGTGTCTAGGATTTTCCTATATTTTTTTGGGATTTTCTAGGATTTTCTAGCATTTTTTAGGATTTTCTAGAAATTTTCTGATTTTTTTTTTATTTTTAAAATCATTTTCTGAATTTTTTATTTAAAAAAATGATTCGGACCAGGTCGACCCGACCCAGACCCGGACCCGTGCGAACCCCTCGCCCAAAACGATGCCGTTTCACGCCTTTTTATTTTTTGGTTATTCAGACTTGATCCGATGGTTCCTATTGAACCACATGGCTATTCCACGGTCATTGGATCAACTTACTAAATCCTACGGTCCAGATTGGAAGGAGACTCGATCAGGGCCGTCTCATCAACCTACTAAAATCTACAGTCAGGATTAGAACGCAAGACTCGATCTGGACCGTCCACCCTCACTAACCTAAACGATGCCGCACTACCACTAACCCAAACAGCACCGTTTCAACCCATTTTGATTTTCTGATTTTAAAACATTTTCGAATAAACCTAATTACTAATCGGACGGCCACCAATTATTGGACATGATTAATCCTAGCCGTTGGATCTAATCCAACTCAGCCTAACAGACTAACGGTCGTGCTGACTCGACACCTCCGCGGACCAACAACAGGACGACACCTAGGCCTTTGACTCATTGACTCCGCCACATCAACTTCGTCTTCCACCTCTCGACCCTGGCGAAACGAACGGCTGAGCACCTCCGACGACGATCCAACGGTGGAACCTTAACTAAATCGCACTATACCAGCACTAATCGACTCGCAATCGTCTCTAATCTAACATACCTAAGAATCAGAGCATCCAATTCACAAAATCACGAGCATCATGCAGAATGCCGAGTACAGCCATGGCAATTCGATCGCTCGATTCACATCAAACCATGACAAATCAATCACAAAATAGCATCAATGGAGGTTCAGAAGACTTACCTCGAGCTCCGATCGAGCTCGCACGGCCTAGATTTGGCTAGGCAAGAACGAACAGGGACCGGCTATGGAGGCTAATATTGAAGACTCGATGCGAGGTATTCAAGCGAAGCCGATGCAAAATGAAGATGCAATAATGGTCAATGATGTCGAGCGAACAAAACGCACACGCTAAATGCAAGAATAAACGTGAAACAGGTAAGTCGCCATTGATGCACAGTGAGAAGCTCGAAACTGCGTCTCACCTTTTCCTGCGATTTCAGGCTGCGCGATCGACAGCGATCGCTTCCTTGAAGCTTAGGCGACCTCCCAGCAACACTCAATGGCTTCGGTTTAGCTTGAAAGTGGCCCAACCCACGCCTCACCGTCCGCGCTCGAGCCCTCGACAATGGCGGTTAGAAGGCGAGCTCTCTCTCGCTTTTTCTCTCTCTCTCTCTCGATTCAGTTTCTACTCCCCGAACTGAATCAACCTCTTTCTCCTCTTTCTTGCTTTCTTTTTATATTTTTCTTCTTTGAAAAACGATTTGCGCGGGGCGGAAGAGGGCCGGTGACCTACGCACGTGCGAAATGGTCACCGACGACCGGTGATCGACGGGAATCAGATGGCCAGTTCCATTAAGACCTCCGGTGATCACATTTGGCGTGAATTTGGACGAATTTCATCTGAGTTCTGTCGCCGTTGACTTTTGCAGGTACCGCAACCTTGACCAGCCGATTACTCTCCATTCTGGCGACCATTGCTCGTGTTTTTGGTTTCGATCGACGGGGAATGACTTGAGGAACAGAACCCCTCTTCAAACTCTTCCAATCGTGGCCGTTTTCATCCTCAATTTTGCTATTGAAATTGAACTTGACACTGTTCATTCGTACGGGTTCTTGAGGAGGAAGACGACATTGTAGCGAACCGGTTTGACCGGTCCGAACCGTTTCCGAATTGCAATTTTTCGAATTAAACCCAAATTAATAGGAAATTTTTGCAATTGGACCTCAGAATCGGATTTAGGGCATGAATTATATCTAAAAATGTGGTTTTGCCCAAAAGTTCATATCAATTTCAACAAAAATCCCAAATTTTCATTTAATTGGAATTAGGCAAATCATAAAATTGAAGGCTCAAATGATCAAATTGGACCAAATTACCTATGCCAATCGATTCGAAATGGTGAAAAGCCTTGGGTAGTGATTTCAATTTGTAATGGTAGTTGTTGAATTGAAAGTAATTTCAATTATGCCCAATTTCATGGACTAAAATGCAATTTAGTATACAATTTTGCCCAATTTATGTAATCAAACATTATGTTCAGAAAATTGGGTTAAATTGCAATAAGGGACAATTAGATTGAATGTCAAAATCCTAAAAAATGCCAAAATTGCAAATTAAAAGACTCAATTGATATTTTTTTACCAAATTCAATCGTATGTGTAACAATGGAACACGTAAAATTGAAATTGATTTTGGACTTTTGTGAGGTAAAAAAGACAAGGGATCTAAAAGAAAAATATTGACTATTTTTCCATATTTTTGTGACCTCAAATGCTATTTTTCTTTAATTTTCAAATATTTTCCTAATTTCCAAAAATACTAAAAAATGCGAAAAAAAATATTTTTTTGTCAAAAATGGTTCCTTACGCTTGGCCAAGGCCACCAAAGTTGATTTTGCAATTGTTTGACTTTTTATGAATTTTTTATGAATTTTCTAAGAAATAGTTAGAAAAAAGGCTGATCCGGAATTAGGTGTCAACAGATTAAAAAAAATAAAAACAAAACAAACAAAAACAAAAAAAATGGAGACGTGTAGGAGCCACAAATCAGTCAATGACGAAAAAAAAGAGAGAGAGAGAAAAAAATACAAAACAAAAAGAGAGAAAAGAAGAAAATTTCCTGAGACCTGATTTCCCACACGTCTCTTAGTTTTCAAAATCATTCAGGGAAGCGAGGATGTCCGATGATAGGAGGACTAGCCCCCATTTCCTGCCTTCTGGTCAAATCTTTCAAAATATTTTCCTAAAAAATTCACCACGCATGGATTCTCTTCTCTATACTCGGGATAACCACCTTCATGGCATTTTAGGCATGCTATCCCAAACATACAAAGCGAGTCGCTTAGGGATTTTTGCGTACACTTCATGTATACATGTGTACATACATGTGCATTTCCTCGCTTTTGTAGGGAATCCTCAAGAAGAACAGTCATGCAGGAGGGGCAAATTTGTAATTGCCACTTTCCAAGACGTCGGATGACATGCAGTCAAAGGAACCACATGCGAAAGAGAATTAGTTGTAACCTAATCTCTTCGAACTTGAAAATTTGCTGATTACGTTCTCTTGATCTTCAGAATACGCCTCAAGAAGTGATACTTCCAAAGGACTGAAAATAGTCAACAGCCCAAGTCACTGGAATGGATGATTGAAGATACGCTTGGAACAAACTCCCCATCAAGAGAGCATATTGGGGCAAAGCCACCAAGACCATTGTGACAAGCAACGAGACAAAGCCTACTAAGACATGACATCCCGAGAGATGATGTCCTCAAGAGAAAAGAGATAAAAACCCTAGACAAGAGACATCCCCAAATTGAGAAGAGATTTGCAAAAAAAATGCGAAATAGATTAAAGCAGTCAATTAGGGCAAATTCCACTTAACTGGGGAAAACGCCACCTGACCGGGGCAACCAGATCAAGAGAACTCGCCCTCATGGCAGACAAGTAAATATCCCTTTTCCCCCGAATCGAAAGGCTCCAAAGAAGTGCCGGATCTTCAACAAATCTCGTTTGATCGAGTGGATCGCATATCCTCAAACTCTATGCGATTACATCCAGACTGGAACACACAATCAAGAGTAAAGTTGTATCGTTCCAATTTTCTCCAAATTGGAGAGCATATGTTGATACATGTCTTTTGCATCTCAGGGACTCCTCACCACAGCGGGCACGTAAGTATTTCTTTCATTATCTCTTAGAGCTTAAAATTTTCAAAACCACTTTCACTTACGTCCCGACTTTGAAAATCCTTGAAGCCATCGAGATTTCGAAGAGTCTTGAGATACTCAAGAATCCCATGTGAAAAATTATGAAATTATTGAAATCCTTTTATCTGCATTCACATTTAAAAGCTTTTGAAGTCATCCAACACATGCATTGGAACATGCATCATGCATCAAAGATCCTTATAAGGGATGTTTTGAAAAAGAAATGAATTTTCAAAAGGGAATGTTTAAAACCGTCAAAGGAGTACCTCAAACGATGAGAGGCAACCCATGCCCAAAACGTCCCTACACACACTTGAGTGATGAGTGAAGTAAGAATTAGAATATGAGCTGTGTTCAAGGATGTAGGGATCATTCGCAGTGGCTACCTAGATTGAAAAGACGAAGGGCATTCTTTTCTCTATCCCAAACACCACAGGTTATCCATTGTCAACCCTTTTGAGCGGAGGTTTCATTTCTATAACCCTGTCAAGAATCACCCCACATCGGGGCCAACCAGAAGGAATTCCAGCGGCGGTACGAGGTAAATGGTTAGAAATCTTCTTACTCGAACTAACATCAATCTTCGAGTGTTTCTTTACATTTAAACTCGTACTGTGATTCAAGTGCTTTAGGACGACGAAAAGCGGTCGCTTCTTTATCCTATACACTCTCATCCTTTGCGCAGCCCCATTGAGCCTGCATATCCATTTCATAAACCTCGTTGGTGATCATTGCCCGTTCCAAGTTGAGGACAGCGCCACCTCAAATCGGGAGGACTTAAAGGAACTAGGATCACAGAGAATTCCTAAATTAATCTTTCAAGTGTCCTAGGATTTCGTTTGCATGTGTGTCTGGAATTTTTTTTTGAAAATTGTTTCCTGCAAAAAAAAAAAAGAGGAAGAGAAAAGGCGGGATACCAAAAAAGGGGGGATTAAAAAAATCCCCACGGGAATCAAATTAGAAAAGTTATCCCCAGTCGGAGCGTATTCAAGTGATGACTACACCATCCTTGAGCAACGGTGGTGCTTTCTAAAGATCAATCCAAGGGTCATGATCGGTGGTAAATCTGCAATGATCACCAACATCAAACCCCTCTCATATATCCTAAGCAAAAAACATGCATTTTTCAGTCCCCAATCTTCACCTACGTTACGACCCTTGAAAGTCATTTCCGACTAAGGCACTTGAGTTAACGTAGAGTTGAAATGATTTTGAGTATCGCTCGAAGAAGTACGAGCAAGACTATTTCTCTCTCATTTTTGCAGGGTTCTTGACTAGTAAACTCGAAGCAGATGATGAAGATTTTCAATTCATTGGCCTAGACTCGACCACGAGTCCCCTTTGAAAATCATTGACCGACCTCAACATTACGGTCCTTTAAAAGTCCCTTTTCGATCAATCAAGGGGTATATAATGTGAATAGTCTCGAAACATTGAGCATAGGTTCGAGAGAGAATTCGAGTGTTTCTAATTTTTTTTTTTAAAAAAGAGGAAATTAGAAGAAACCCCTCAAAAAATGGTGAGGAGCCCTCTTTGATGAACGTACTCCAATTGGCATTTTAACCAAACCCTTTTGATAATATCATATCATTTGATTCAAAATCCTCCCTAAAAGGAGCTTTGATCATCACATCACGTTGCAAGATGTTTTGGATGACCTCCTACATCATCAGCATACCAAAATGAAATTTTTTTCCAAATAAAATTTTTGACAATATTAAATCAGGATTCCCATTGTTATGGGAGCCCCTTTCCAAAATCAGACAAAATCCCCTCTGACGTGAAGAACCCTTGTCATGGGAATCCTTTTCAAAACAAGAGAAAATCCTCTCTGACATAGAGAATCCTCGTCATGAGAACCCTTTCCAAACAAGAGGAAATCCCCGCTGACGTCAAGAGTCATCGTCATGGGAAACCCCTCTCAAAATCAGACAAAAACCCCATCTAACGTGAAAAACCCTCGTCATGTAAGTCCTTTTCAAAACAAGAGAAAATCATCTCTGACGTGGAGAACCCTCGTCATGGGAACCCTTTCCAAACAAGAGAAAATCGTCGTTGACATTAAGAGTCATCGTCATGGGAAAACCCTTTCAAAATCAGACAAAAACCCCATCTGACATTAAAAATCATCGTCATGGGAGAGCCCTTTCAAAACAAGAGAAAATTTTCCGACGTTGAGAACCCTCGTCATGAAAATCCTTTTCGAAACAAGAGAAAATTCCCGCTGACGTCAAGAGTCATCGTCATGGGAAAACCCCTTCAAAATTAGACAAAAAACCCCATCTGACGTCGAAAGTCATCGTCATGGGAGAGCCTTTTCAAAACAAGAGAAAATTTTCTGACGTGGAGTACCCTTGTCATGAAAACCCCTTTAAAAAAAAATCTCTCTACTTGTCAAGGAAATCCACTTTCCAAAACAAGTAAAAATCTCTCTGCTTGTCAAGGAAATCTCCTTTCCAAAACCAATAAAAATCACTTTGCTTGTCTAGGAAATTCTCTTCAAAACAAGAAAAATCCCTCTGCTTGTCAAGGGAATCCCTTTTCAAAACAAGAAAAAAAATCCTTCTGCTTGTCAAGGAAATTCTCTTTCAAAACAAGAAAAAAAATCCTTCTGCTTGTCAAGGAAAAACCCTTCCAAAAAAAAATCTCTCTGCTTGTCAAGGAAATTCTCTTTCAAAACAAGAAAAAATCCATTTGCTTGTCATGGAAATCCTTTTAAAAATCAGAAAAATCTCCTCTAACGTGGAGAACCCTTGTCACGGGAAACCCCTTTAAAATCAGACAAAAAACCCCATCCGACGTCGAAAGCCATCGTCATGGGAGAGGCTTTTCAAAACAAGAGAAAATTTTCTGACGTGGAGAACCCTTGTCATAAAAATTCTTTTCGAAACAACAGAAAACCCCCGCTGACATTAAAGAGTCATCGTCACGGGAAAATCCTTTCAAAATCAGATAAAAACCCCATCTGACGTTGAAAATCATCGTCATGGGAGAACCCTTTCCAAACAAGAGAAAATCCCATTCAACTTTGCGAAACATCGTCATGGGAACCCCTTTTTAAGACTCATAAGAAAATCTCATCTGGCCCCACTAGTCAGCGTCATGGGATCCTATTTAAGTTATTAGGTGCCTAGAAGCCGACCCAAGATCGAAGCCCAAAAAAAATCGCTTGTCGTTTCGAAAGGACGATGACTTTGATAAATCTCTCTGTAAGTGTTCACAGGTTGGTAGCCGCGAATCTGTCATCTTCCGGACCGGATCGCCAATTTTCAGCTTCAGAAGATTTCTTTCCCCCAAGTCCCACCAAACAGAGATCCACGATAAAGGTGTCTCAAAGCACAGATCAAGTTCGGACCCTATGATGTTCGCGACTTGCCGCTTAGAGATACGGTGACCGCCTTTTCCACGAAATACGCGCCAGTTAGCCAAGCCTCGAAGCTCTCACCCTTTGGATCGGATTGCAGTTGGTAGCCGCGGAAAAGATTTTCAAGAGCTTGGTATAGCGGATGGGAAGCTATAAAAGGAAAAATAAAAGCCTGGTATAGCAGATGTGAAGCTATGATGGTTATATATATATATATAAGGAGCCGAGCCCGCGATTTCGACACCCCAAGAGCATAACGACGAACCCTCATATTCCACATGCACAACATGAAAAGATAGGTGAGCTTCAGGTAAACCTCTCCCTCTCCGGCCCATGTTCAAGTTGTCAAAGCAAACCGGGGACGAATTTGAGCTTTCATCGAAGGGTTTCTCAAAGTCCGATGTCATAGCATTTCTTTTTCCCCAGTAGAGTCGGTTAAGACTCAGGTGTCATTTTGTTTTTGAGAGCAACCTCTAACGAGCTCACTCTCAAAGAGGGACAGCTGTTGACACCTGATTTTTAATCACTTTTAGTTCAATTTTTATTTCTAAAATTAATTAAAAATTGAAAAAAAGTCATAAAATTGAAAAATCAACTTTGGAAGCCTTGGCCTAGCCTTGGAAATAAATTTTGAAAAACAAAATATTTTTCATAATTTTTAATATTTTTTCGAATTTATTTAATTATAAAAATACCCAAAAAATCAGAAAAACTACCATTCGTGGTCATAAAAATGTACAAAAATAGGCAATAATTTTATTTTATTTCCCTATTTAAGTTGGTATTTATAAATCTTGAAAATTCGACTTGGGTCACTATGTTCCTTCACAAACATAAACCCGAATCGAGCATAAAAATTTCTTCTTGAGTCTTTTAATTTTCAATTTCACTTTTGATAAGCCATGACATTGGTATCAAGAACCCTGAAGTGAAATTGTATCGATTTACCCTTCAATTTGATCAATTTTGACAAAAAGGGCTCAATTGCACAAATTCTTTGCAATTTAGTCCCCGGCTTTGCAATTCTTAAAATTAAATCCTCTCTAGGGATACCCATGATTAAACACCCCTACCTTATGAATTTCATCATGCCGAATCCAGTGGTGGCCTTGATTTGGGTCAATTCGATCATTTGGGCTTTCGATTATGCAAAAATCGATTTCGGATCTTTCGCGAAAATTGGGATTTTCGTTAAATTCCAAGCCAAAAATTCATGAAAGCGTCTATGTCACAAGGAAAACATGCTGGGAAACCCAATTTCAATATCAATTTTGTAAAAAATGGATGAATTGGGCTCCGATTAGACCAAATTCAGAACCGGATTTGCCGGATCAGGTCCGACCCGACCCGACGAATCCGGTTATGCACCAAAAGACCTCCTACGCTGCAACTCACGCCCATTCTGCCCTTCCTCTCGCGCGAAATCGCCACATCTCGTTCTTTGTCGCCTACTGCAGGAGATGAAACAAAAGGAGGGTGAGCTGGCGAAGAAGGACAATTCCGTTGGGGGAAGTCGGGAGGTACAATACGTGAGAGAGAAGGAGATCATCCGAAGGAGAGGGCTGTCCATTTTTTCAGGGGGTAGCCATTTGGAGAGGAGGGACAGACACACACACACACACACACACACACACACACACACACACACACACACACACACACACACAAAGAGCATAAGAGAGCGAGAACAGAGAGCAATCGGAGAGAACGAGAGAGCGAGGGAGTCGGCGGCCGGAGCTCCAGTGCTCGCAAAATAGGGAAACTCGAGCCCGAGTGAGAGGGAGGGGAGAGAACGAGTCTGGAGGGGAACCGACATCGGAACAAGCTTCCACGACCTTCTAGTCACTCGACCCATAGTCAACGGAGCCTCCATCGCTGTCAACGGGCCCGAAAAAGGTCGGTTAACCTCCAGCCATCTCTTCTCCTATTTTTCTGACATTCACGTTCACTGTGGATTTGGTTCCATTTGGTTTCTCGCCAAATGGAGCCAAACCAAATGCATACCGACACTTCTTTGCTTCCCTATAGTCACGTAAGAGTGATGTTTACCCTCGGTTCTTGCTCATCGAGTCTCAATCCAGCATTAATCGTAGTTTTTCGAATGCCTTCAACCTGTTCGATGAAATGTCACCTGAGCTATTTGCAAGAATTAACCCTCGGTCATGCTATACCCAAATCTTTTTTGCTCTCATATTGCCTTGAATATGTTATAGAGTCGACTCTAAGGCTGTCTATGATGTTTGCTTTGCATATAACCTCGAAACAATCGTGGTCGGAGTTCCCATGGCCCCGAACCGAGCCGAGAACTCGTCAGAAGTGTTCACGCATTTTTCGAGCTCTAAAGAACCTCAGGTAAGTCCCTAAACCACATTTGGATGTTATTCGAATGTTTAGATTCGAGTTTAATCGTGAAAAATTTGTTGCGAATTTGGTCGCCCGAACCGAGACTGGGGGGGTCCGGTTTGTGGGTTTTCCGGCTGTGGTTTTGCTCGAAAATCGTCGTATGTTGATGTGGAGAAGTCGAGGGTAAGATTGGTATCGAAATTGCTTGAAAATGGTATTTTTAGGCCTCGGTTTCGCGATTTCCAACGAGTTTCCGGCAGCCTCGCCGGAATAATAACTATTCAGGCGAGGCGCCGGTCGTCTTCTCCGGTGGGGGGGAAGGCTGGTCAAAGGGTCAAATGCTGACGTGGCATGCCACGTAGGCAGCCAAATCAGCTCAGTGGGACCGCGTCCAATAAAAGAACAAAACCAAATCGGACGGCCGTGGCTTCGCCACATGTCTCGATCTGGGAATTTTCGAGATTAATAAAATATTTTTCAGAATAAAAAAATCCTTTTTTGAAAAATAAAAAATCCGAATCGGATGGTTTAGAGTTTGCCAAGTGTCACTCTTTTGAACCATCCGATCGGCCTTTTCTTTAAACCTAAATCGAACGCACTAGGGGAAGCCACGTGGCACGTCCCGGATCGTTCGATGAGGTTAATTTCGGTTAATTTTAAAAAAATTCATAAAAACACAGAAAAACTTTACGGTGTCGTTTTAGGCCGGTTTTCGACCCATACGATCGGGTCGGGCGCCCGAGAGGCGCGGTCGGGTTTGACCCTATCCGGATAATATTTTTTTATAAAAATAATTTTAAAAAAATTCAAAAAAATTATAAAATTCAAAAATTATATAGAAAAATCATAAAAAAAATTTCAGAAAAAAATTAGAAAAATTTGGAAAAATCCCAAAAAATTCTAGAAAATAGGAAATGGCCACAATCAACTGACCATGACCTATTTTGGGTCTTTCAAACTATAATCTTTCCAAAATGACGATTTTTCCCTTTTGCCAAATCGTCTTTCAAAAATCGAAGAAATTCTGAAAATTCCAAAAAATAGGAAATGACCATAATCAATTGGCCACCCTCATTCTTTACAAAATGACGTTTTTGCCATTTTAGCAAATCGTCTCCCAAAAAACCCAAAAAAAAATTCAGAAAATCTAAAATGGCCACAATCAATTAGCCATGACCTATTTCGGGTCTTTCGATCCCCAATCTTTCCAAAATGATGATTTTGCCCCTTTGGCAAATCGTCTCCCAAAAATTGATGAAAATTCCAAAACAAATTCAAAAAAATAGGAAATGGCCACAATCAATTGGCCATGACCTATTTCGGGTCTTTCGAATCCCAATCTTTCCAAAATGACGATTTTGCCCTTCCAACAAATCGTTTTCCAAAAATTCCAGAAAATCCCAAAAAAAAAAAGGAAATGACCATAGTCAACTGGTCAAGGCCTATTTTGGGTAGTTTGAATCTCGATCTTTTCCAAAATAACGATTTTTTCCCTTTTGGCAAATCGTTCCTTGATAAATCCCAAAAAATCCAAAAAAAAATTCTCAAAAATAGGAAATGGCCACGATCAACTAGCCACGACCTATTGGGTTTAATTTGACACCCGAACCTTCCAAAAATAACGATTTTGCCCTTTGAGCAAATCGTCCTCAAATCTTCCTATTTTACCCCTGGTCCAAAAATCGCACATTCTCTAAGCCTTTAAGGCTATACTAGGAGACCCTTGATTTGAATTGATGTGCATCGACGTGATTCATTTATGCACTTGATTGTGCTTTCCTTATATTGATTGTGATTGATAGGACTAGTCTTTCGATCTGCATGAAATCGTGAATCAGACTCACCTCACCCAAAATCACGCCTGCATGAAATCTTAGTTAGGAAAATCACTAGCATTAGGTACCGAAAGGGCGTTGGTAATGACACCAATGTAACCAAGTCCATGAATCCAAAATCTCTGGTTCCGCAAAACTTATCGATCTCTCCCAATCGATTAGTGAGGTTTTCAGTCCACCTTCCAAGAAGGACCGGGTGGCGACTCCAAATGCATGCACATGTAGCACATGCCATCACGACCACACCAAGGTCGAATCCAATCGACTCTTATCGTCGAAGAACCCTCATAAAAATTTACTCCCGTCGCGATTTGGTATGGGCCCGAGAAGGCCCACGCCGATCGAGGCCCGCGACCCCACCATTGCAAAGTGAGGGGCCCGATCGGCAATCCATTTTCCTGTTCGACGACTTCGACAATGAAAAAGGAACGGGTCGCGACAGAGGGTGGTAAGGTGTTCATGGGAAACGATGCTACTTGTGAAGTAGTGGGGATCGAAACAATTCAGATTAAGATGTACAATGGAATGGTGCGAACGTTAATTGATGTGAGGCATGTACCGGAACTGAGAAAGAACCTTATCTCATTGAGTGCTCTTGACAGGTTCAGATACCGGATTTCCACTGTAGGTAGAGTTGTAAAGGTCTCTCAAGGTGTGCTTACTGTAATGCGAGGGAAGATAGACTACGGGTTATATCTCCTCCAAGGAAAGATAGTGATTGGCTTATCTGCTAGATTCTCTGATACTTCAAGTGAAGATAAAATATAGTTATGGCATATGAGACTTGGACACATGTGTGAGAGGGACATGATTGTTTTGGTTCAGAGGGGTCTACTAGGAGGTCATCGAATTCAGAAGCTGGACTTTTGTGATCACTGCGACATGGGTAGTTAGCGGAGAGTGAAGTTTAGTACGATAGTTCATCGGACCTCGGAGATTGTAGGTTGTGTACACTCAGACTTATGTGGACCCTCTCCAGTTCCGTCCAAGGGAGATGCCAGGTATGTATTGTCTTTTGTTGATGACATTTCAAGAAAAGTCTAGATTTGTCTTCTTAAGCACGAGAGTGAGGTGCTTGGTCGGTTCAAGTCATGGAAGGCGATGATTGAAAAGCAGATAGGAAGAAATATCATGTGCCTGAGAACCGATAAATGGTTAGAATTTTGTTCTAATGAACTTGGTCAGTTTTGCACAGAGGAAGGCATGGTGAGACACCGCACTGTTGCCGATTCGCCACAGCTGAATGGAGTTGCCAAATTGATGAACGGGGATTTATTGGAGAGAGCTCACTCTTTACTCTCCAATGCTAAATTAGATGAAGATTTTTTGGCCTGAAGCAGTTAATACCGCTTGTTGGTCAGTGAACAGATCACCATCACCAAAGATTGACTGGAAAACTCCTGAGAAAATGTGGTCAGGTAAGTCTGCTGATTACACTGAACTGAGAGTGATTGATTGCCCTGCTTATGCTCGTGTGAGTGATGGCGCGCTGGAGCCGAGGGCAAGGAAGTGCATATTCCTAGGCCATGCACATGGGTGAATGGATACAGGCTGTGGTGCACAGAGGATAATTCACCTGGTTTTATGTTCAGCAGTGACGTTACCTTTGACGAGTCTGCTCTATTTCAGAAAAGGAGTGAGGGGTCAATTAGGGAAAAGATCTGGACGATGTTCAGAAACAGGTGGAGCTTCAGGTAAAGCCTATAGATGTTCAGAGTACATTAGATGTGACAGAGTCTGCATAGTTGCTAGATTCTAGAGCAGCTGACAGTTGTTCCAAGGTCACAGATGATGATGCTTCGAGGTGGCCAGCGGAGGTGGATGAGATAGAGCGACTGTTGTATGCAGATGCTAAAATAAATTATTTGGGTGCAGCAAAGATAGCTTAAGGTATGGAAATACATAGAAAGACTACTGGAAGAAATTCTGTAAGTATCTCGTTTTCTGCATATTATAAATTTTCTAGTCTGTCACGGTGTACTTGGATGGAGATGGAGCAATTGTCCCATGCTTCACATCCTAGTATTGTTGGTTGTCTGAATTATGCCATGGATAGTAATAGGCTTGATCTATCACATGCAGTCGGAAAAATGTATATGATTAATCTAGGTATACATTGTGATGATGTAAAGTGGATCCTCCTGATTTTATTAGGGATGACAAGCATTGGGTTATATTTTGGAGAATGTAGTTCAGGTAGTGTGGCGGTAACTAGGTTTGTCAACCTGGGTCATGCAGGGAACCTGAAAGATAGTCGACTTCTGAGCAGTTATGCCTTAACTTTTGTTAGTTGTACTATGAGTTGTAAAGTGCCATTAGGAGACGCTATATTCTCGTTGACGACTGAGACTGGACACATAGTAACAATAGAAAAAGTTGAAGAGGCGGTATGGTCTAATGGCTTAGTTAGTGATATTGACGTGGTACATTTAGTTGATGTGGTGTTCGGTAAAAGTCAGAGATATCACTGGAGAATTGAGTACATTGGTGACCAGAAATTTTGCGTCAGATACAGCATGTCAATAGAGGATATGACCAAGAATAAGTTTCTTGCGGTAGAGAATCCTGTGGACATGTAGACCGACTTGATTCCTCTATACAAGTTCAAGCTCTGTTTGAGCTTGATAGACGTCTGTGAAGGTTGAGCGCCGACGGAGGCACTAGGAGAGCAGCATGAATAATGAGCACTATGAATTGGCTCAAACGGCGAGCCAAAGTGGAGATTGTTGGGTTAATGTCTCGAGTTTGACCTGTTACCCGATTGACTAGAGATTTGTTTCGGTTGGGCGAAGATTCACTTCGTGCATTGGACATGTTCTGCGGGGATGTTGACACTAGAGGACAAAATAAGGGATCACTTTCTTCCTTCTGTTATTTATTATTTGGAAAGAAAGTGGAAATCTTGGTAAAGAGGAAAGAAAGAAGTAGACGTCACTTCTTTCTTGGACAAGTGGGTCTCGGTCAAAAGGGTTTGATTTGTTGACCACATTAAAAGGGCTACTTTCTGACCATATTCAGAGAGCACAGTAGTAGCTGACGCCGCACAAGACGAAGGAGCCGCACGAAGTGGTGGTTTTCTTTAGCAAAGAGAACGAGCCGCACGGGAACGAGGTAAGGGTTCTTCAGAGGAAAAAGGAAGCGAACGTACATAGATGTTCCTATTTTTCAGCGGCGGGCGAGCGTCTTGATTCGTGTGCATAAAGCAAACAAGATAAGTATTGTATGTTTTCTCTGTGAGTTTTCTGAGTGATTTTCTCTTTGAGAGATAGTGAGATAATACTTGTGGGTTTGCTTGGGGTTTAATTTAGGTGCGGGAAACACTTGAGTGCATGAGCGATTGTAAATCTGACTCTCCGATTATAGTAGATTATATTGCTGGCTCTCCCCGTAAATGTAGGTACCGATCTCGGACCGAACAACGTAAATATCTGGTGTCCTTTATCATTCCATGTAATTTCTCTAGTAATTTTTTTGGTAAAGATTTTTTTGTTTTTTTGGTAAGGAAAGATTTTCTCTCGTAATTTCGTCTCAACATATTTGCAAGATCCGTTGGTGTTTCCGCGTTATTAATCTCAACATGTAGGAAGACTGCTAAACTACCAGTATCATGATATTATAGGTAAGGTTGAGGCAAGAGTATAAAACACTGTAATAAACTAGCGGCAAAATTGCAAATGAGGATTTGAAATGTGATCATTGTCTTAAAAAAAAAAAGGCCTGATGATGGATTTTATTTCAAATAAGACCTTAAAGTTGCAGCTCAGTTTCAATTACGCCACGGAGCTCATTGGCCATCCAAGTTTTCGCTAGACGGGAGAAGGCACTTGAGCTTGGAATTGATGAAATTCAATGGAAAGATGGAAAGAACATGCAACTTTTCATGTTTCTCGCGAAAGTGGCATGTGAGATGCACGCAAGATGTACGTGCTCGTCGGATGGTGAAAATTTGGTTGGCCAGTTAGTTCGATGCCTTATTTGAAACTAAATCGGCCACTTCAGACTATATTTGAGATAAGGTCCAACTCTAGACCCTCTATTTTGAAAAATGGTTCAACTTCAAGTCTTATTTCAAATTTTCCCCAAACTAAGGGTACTTACCATAGCATCAACACTTCATAAGCCAGTGATTGTTATATTACTTTTATTGTCATATTTGTAACCACCAAGCAGAATTTGGAACAAAAGAAAAACTACCAATCAAGGTACTGGAGAGAGAGAGAGTGAGTGAGTTCCGATGACGGAGGAAATAAACTTGCCCTCAATCTTGCAAAGTTTATCTGATTGTAGAACAAATCTAGCTAGGAGAAGAAGTTGAAGAAACCAGAGGTGACAAACCAGATCCCGAGACAAAATGGAGCATGCATGAAGGAGTTAAATGCTTCTTCCAGTCATTTCTTTATCTTGGTGCAGCCGAGCCATCCTAGAGACCTCGCCCGCGAAGTAAATCACGGCGCTTACTTCCCAACCAATTGGGAGAGAATCACTGTCAAAAGGGAGAACCAAGAAATCAATTCCAACAATATTATTCAAATTTAACTCACCACAGGTCAAATTGAAGCATAGATCTAAAAGTGGAAAGCTAACCAGACATTGATTTACGAATGGCTCTTACGGTGATTCATCACTTCTGACAATTTTGTGTGAAGCATAATCAGACTATGATCGAATTTTTTTGTGTGTCACCTGATTAGTTGCTATCTTATTCAACCTAACATGCTAAGGGCACCAATGATAACCATTCTGTTTTTGAAAATAATTTCTAGCGAGAAATATTCCCTGAACAACAGATAAATGTGTTTGATAACGAAGCGGTTGTTGTTGCATCGACCTGCAAACTGTGGATAGCGACCGGCAAATGGTGATCGACGACGAGAAGAACTTTTATTTCTATTTATGTTCCAAGTGCAAATATATATATATATATATATATATATATATATATATATATAGTTACTCTTATTTTAATTCCGAATTTATTTCTGGGCTAAAAAATTATCTCGAAAATAGAAAAACGAAATTGCGTTATCAAATATATTTATGTTTGAAACCTATCCCCGAGAACAGAAAAAAAAAAGTAGAGAAACAAAATGTTTATAATGCGCGCCCAAAATAACTCCATCTCGCCGTCACTTGTGTCACGATCCGGGAGATTGAGATCGACCTGCGCGGCGACTCGGGCTGTTTTGGCTGGCTTGGAGTGCCCGAGATAAGCCTTTTCTTCGTTTTTTTCTAAGGATCGATCGTAGAGAGAGAAAGTTCTAGAGAGAGAGACTCTGGAGAGGAAGCTTTTGTTGTTTTGATTGTGGATGTCAAATGACTTGGATGACTCCTTTTTATATAGGAGGGTGCCTCGGATTACAACCGTTGATCTAGATTTGATCGGATGGCTGAGATTACATCTCTCATCTCCCCAACCACTGACATTAATTAGGAAAGTTCCAGAACCCTAGCTAAATTACCGACTCGCCGTCCCTAGGAACATTCTGGAATACTAGTAGAGAATAGTAGAAAACCCTAGAGAAACCCTAGGGGATCCAAGACAAAGCAGGTCTTGGGGCATCTCTTGGCCATCTGCACGATCGGTTTGGGCGTGAAAACCTTGGCCCGTGTCATTCTCCCCCACCGATTCGAGCGCCGTCCTCGGTGCTCTAGGCTCGGGGTCTTTCTTCTTTGCAGCGGAATGTTTGTTTTGGCCAACAGCATCCTTCAGCTACATCATTGGCTTCTTCTGGTTTCTATTTTTGCGGCCACGAGAGCGCTTCCTTGGCTTCAGGACTTGGTTTTTACACGAAGCGTACATAGCTTCTCGAGCCATCAGCGACTCGGTCTTTGTCTCAACCGCACCATTGTCTTCCAACTCCGGGAACAGCACACTGATGGACAGAGTGTTTTGTGTTTGTGTGGCCAGTTCCCACTTTTCCTTCGGCGGCTCCAAAGGTTTTGTTTTGTTACTTGGCTCAAACGGCACATCGACTCCTTTCTTCTCCACGAGTCGGATCGTGTTGATGTGCTTGGCGTTTCCCACCCCATTGATCATTGCCACAACCGATGAGCATTTTGAGTCGGTGATGATGATTGTCTTGCTCCTCAAGTCGACCATCGCTTCAGCTGTATCAAAGAAATCTATCCCCAACATCAAGTCATAATCGTCGAGCGGAATTACCTCGAAGTCGAGCTTTCCTTTCCATCTGCCGACTTGAATCTCGACGTCTCTAGCTACGCCATTAGCTTGGCGATTCTTTGAGTTCAGCGTCTTGAAGTAGTGTTCGTTGGGTTCCACATCCAGATCCAACCACCGCGTTGCTTCTGTTGAGATGAACATGTTTGTTGCACCCGTGTCCACCAAGGCCAGGAGTGTTTTGCCATGCACCTTGACTTCCACGAAGTTGAGCGTTGATGGTCTTGCAGTTTTCTTCGGTGGCGATTGAGTAGTGCGCACCAAGTCGATTCTCCATATGCCTCCGAGTCGAGCAAGCTTTGGCTCTTCTTCATTTTCTTTTTCTTTTGACTCATCACTCCCATCTTTCCTGATGATCGAGTAAAGAGTCTTACCATCGTTTATTTTTGGACACTTCTGCGTCCAATGAGGGCCACCGCATGTTGCACACGGTGATGATGGAGGATGCTTGAACCTATCTTCCGGTTTGATGTAGCTGGAACGGTTGTCCCGATTTTGGTGTCTAGACGATCCTTCGTCCCACCTTTCTTTCTCTACCTTTGTCTCGGTAGTCTTTTCGACCATGCCTGGAATCATCATCCCTGCGGTCGTTGTGTCGATCCCTCGATCCATTTCCCTTGGACTTTGGGTCGGATTTGCTAAAGTCAACCAATGACTCAGCCATGGAGACTGCTTTGGTGAGGCTTTAGACATCACGCCTCTTCAACTCAATTTGCACCCACGGTTTCAACCCGTCCATGAACGCTCCGAGAGCCTCCTCTTCGCCCAAGTTGGGGATTTGGAGTTTGAGCTCGGTGAACTCCTTGATGTACTCCCGGATCAAGTTCTTTTGCTCCAGGTGATGTAGCTTGCTTCGAGCTTCTTGCGCCGCGAACACTGGGCATAAATTGTTTCGAAGTTGTTCGGTAAACTCGTCCCACGTTTCCACGTAGTCTTGGTTACCTTTCTTGGCTTCGTCGACCATGAAACGCCACCACAACATGGCTTGATCGGTTAAGTATAGAGAAACCGTTTGTACCTTGGCCGCATCGTCTTGAATTCCTACGGCGTCAAAGTACTGCTCCATCCTCCAGATGAAGTTTTCTGTTTCCACGGCGGATCGTTCGCCTTTGAAGTCTTTTGGTTCGAGCACCTTTATCTTCGGCGCCGCTTGGATGGCCAGTGTACCACTTGCGGATACACCATTGGCGATGCTGGTTTTGCATAAGTCCAACTCGGTCTTGAGCTCTTGAATCTCCACCTTCAACGCCTCGAGCTCGGCTTGGTGGGAGTTGTCTTTTTCTTGGACGTCCAGCTTCAAAGCTTCAACTGACGCCTCGAGAGCTTCGTCTTTCATGTGGAGCGGAGATATGGCTCCGTTTAGGACGATTGTGAAGTCTTCACGGATCTTGTGGTCCATTTTGTCGATCTGCTCCTTGGAGTCTTCAAGACCAACGAGCAGTTCCTGCACGGTTCTTCTCATCGAGTCGAACTTCTCAGTGAGCGCCACGAGAGCGTTCGACGATGTTTCTCTTTTCTTTGAAGTTTTGGCCCGGGCTTTCTCTTGGGGCACTTTGTCTTTGGGAACATCCCCTCTGCAACAATAGTAATTTGATCCACTTTTTGGTTAGCCATTACCTCGTCCAGTTTGATACTCGTCAACCTCGCGAACACCTCGTCTCTCTGATACCACTTGTCACGGGCCGAGAGATTGAGATTGACCCGCGCGGCTACTCGGGCTATTTTGGCTTGCTTGGAGCGCCCGAGATAAGCCTTTTCTTCGTTTCTTCTAAGGACCGATCGTAGAGAGAGAAAGTTCTAGAGAGAGACTCTGGAGAGGAAGCTTTTGTTGTTTTGATTGTGGATGTCAAATGACTTGGAGGACTCCCCTTTATATAGGAGGGGGTCTCGGATTACAACTGTTGATATAGATTTGATCGGATGGTTGAGATTATATCTCCCAACCCCCAACCACCGACATTAATTAGGAAAGTTCCATAGCCCTAGCTAAATTACCGTCTCGCCTATCCCTAGGAACATTCTGGAATACTAGTAGAGAATAGTAGAAAACCCTAGAGAAACCCTAGGGGATCCAAGACAAAGCAGGTCTTGAGGCATCTATCGGCCATCTGCACGACCAGTCTGGGCATGAAAACCTCGGCCGCCCGTGTCACTTGCATCTTCCCCATTATGTTTGGATGTCACCTCTTGGAGAAAGGCCTCTTCTTCAACCATTCCACTTTTGCTTTCGCTACTAGGAAACCTCCAGCTGACAAAGGAGCTAGCAACAAACAGATGTTTAAATCCAAGAACCATGGTAAATAAAAAAAAATACATAAGTATTTTAAGTACTAAAGCAAAGGGACTGTTACGTCACCTCGAGTACCCCTCTTGAGGACTTATCTCGGACGGAACGGAATGGATTGGATCGGATCGGATCGGATCGCTACCAAATGCTATACCTTGAGAGCCACACAGCAACCCTTAAATATGACTTGCCGGGGTAAGCGCTTGCACCTGCGTTCGGATCTCTGTATTCAGACATGGCGCTTTCCGTTCATTCACGAGGTTAACCACAAGCGAAGGTTCGGACCCACACGTTACCACAAGAGAGAGAGTCAAAGTGGCATTCACCTGGACCTGCACCTGCACCTGGGTTCCCATTACAGTTCTGTTTGCATTGCAACAGCATTTTCAAGTGTTTGATGAGGAACTGAGTGAGTGACTTGAGGTGCAGGTGCAAATGCAGATGAATGACAAGTCACCTTGACCACGCTTAATCTGAATAACCTTCTCCAACCCCTAAACGAAGCAAGCTCCCTGCTTCTCAAAATATCCCCATGTACAACGTGCTCTTATATATACCCTCAAAACCATTTGTACTATCTGCTCCCAATTCCTGGCCACATGGTGACGACACATTGCACAAAGAAACGCTCGAGATCGAGATCGAGATCACGAGAGAATCTCGATCTCGATCGAGATCGAGAAAGAGAGTTCAGAGTTTCCTTTCATATCACCTCCTGTCCTGTGGTCCTCCCTGGAATAACTTCTGAAGGCATCTCATCATTCACTACGACTGCTTCAGACTTACTTTATGTGCAAACCCATTTCTCTTTCTTCCTTCATCAACATCATAAAAAGATTGATCCTGAATTTGCCCAGACGTGTCAACTTGTGCTGTACCACTACTGTTCTGTCTAGTGTCTACTCTTTATGTCAATTGCTGGGATTTTATTATTTTTCCATCTCAAACTCTGGGGGTGTCCACACCACGTGACGCGAGGGCCCAAGCACGGTATGCCCTATTGTCGTCGTCCTCTCAGCTGGCGCCACGTAAGACCGCCCACGCGAGTCGGACGGTGTGACCCCGGCCCTCGCACGGTATGCCCTATTGTCGTCGTCCACTCAGCTGGCGCCACGTAAGACCGCCCACGCGAGTCGGACGGTGTGACCCCGTGGCTACGACAGGTACGCTGCTGAGGATTTTGTCCACTTCTCACCACCTACGCTGCAGATTTTCTGCTTTTTGTACCCTAGTAGTTGTAATGCAGTTGGACTTCCAGGAATATACTCTCTTTCTATTGAAAATTGACGATCAACAGCATCATGGGCATTTCTACAGCAATTGATAGATCAACAGTTCAGTGGGTTCCATGCTCTGGCTTATCAATCTCCGTCCGAGCTCACTCATGAGTCGTAACGTGTGATGATACGACTCGCGTTTCGCCTATGTAATGTTGATATCCGAAATGTACATCCACGGACTGTGACGTTGTGGAAACAATGTAGTAGTGCGATTATGTAAGAGATCAATGATCTTATACAGTCACCTTCCATGAAAAATAGAACAAAACGATGATTCCTACTGAACCCTGTATCGAGCAGAGGAAACCATGAACACATTACAGAACCGATAATTTGACAATGGCACAAAAACACGAGCCAGAGATCCAAAACCTCTCGACCATCTCCTGACCGAGTGAGTTACCATCTCTATGTTAATCGTGATTTCCTAATGAAAGAGGGTTATGGCCACCACATGACTAATTTGAAGGCTCACTCTCTTTACAGACTATACAGCTATGGTGAGAAATATTGCCATGGCATGAATGATCAATGCTCGTGCTTGACGCGTGCCTTTAATATTCCCGGTATTGGCGGAGAGGCAGGCGGCCTATCTGCTGCGCTGGACATTGGAGGATACAGAGGCTGTGGTTGATACATGCCCGACATGCTGGAGCCTTCGCCTCCATCGGAAGGAAACACAGGCACTATCTCGTCGTTTCCAGGTCTTTCGCAAAATTTCATTGCTTTAAGGACATAGTTGTCATCGTGGAGCTCAAAAGGAGTGCTGCAATAATGTCAATGCACCATTTCAGTCTGGTATTACTCAATAGCATCTCTCACGTTTGGAAAGGGAAAATGACATTACATGATAAAATTGAAGTTGAAACTGGAAGCATGCCTCTACGGCAGTGGCCGGCGTCACAATTAGCGAAAATCCAACTTATGAAAATAAAAATGATATTGAAGGAAAGGTACATTGAGAGAAAAATGGGATGCTTCCTTCTGACGATTTCATATCAACCCACAACACTTTTTTTTTAGCCAGGAGAGGCATGTAAAAATAGTTAAAAGAAAAACATTCAGTACAATTCGCAAAAGTCGTCGAAATATCTGCTGCTTGATTATACAGATCAAGTTGCAGCATGCTAGTGCAGCTATGACCAATTGATTGAGCAATCAAAAAATAAAGAAATTGCTCATATGGTTGTACCTGTTGAAATCAAAATGCACAAGCTGCATATCTTCTGATATTTCGACCTCAACAGTTGCATGAGGCCGTGTCTGCAATTTGCAACGGAAAAAAAGGTGCTTTAGAATTCATCCAACTCAATTAAATCTGGAGGTTCAGAAGGCATAGCAATCAAGGAACTCGGCATGCATGAAAAACTTATCCATATAGATCCAGAGTGACATTTTTTGAACTTGACTTTTCATTCATTAAGGTCATAAAGAATTGATCTCTGGTAAGCAATATAACTAAAATTGATTGTTTAACATAAAAGAACCATTGCAATTCATAGGCTATGAAGTGACAGGTCCCAAACTCTCTTTTACACAGCCCATCTGTCAATCAAATCTAATCATGCCAGAGAATGCACAATGAAACAAGGCAGTGCAGAACTCCAAGACCTCTTAAGAGATTGAATCTCCTGCACAGGAATTCCAACGGCCAAATAACCAGATGGGATGTCATGAATTCTTTAATATTTCACTAACCTATTAGAAGTTTGTATATCTTTTTGGGACTTTGGGTACAACGTAAACACGTTTAACATTTCTAGGCAATTATTTTCTTTTTGTAGATGATGAGAAATTTTTTCTTTTTTCCTTTTCTTTTAATATGATGAATCTTTATTTTGCTTCACCTTGGTCAATATTATCACATTGGATCCACCAAGATTGAGTAATCTCATTTAAAGTACCATAGGGGAATATTTACACTTTCAGTGTTCAACTATCGCATGTATGCCAATTAATGGAGTCAAGGGATGAGCACATTCACCTGAACCAGAATAAATGGTAACGCAATGCCTCCACTTGGAGCATTTCCCGTACTAAACAGCTGTTCATTTCTCTGTATCAAGTTTTGTAGACCTACGTACTTCATGTATAAACAGACAAAGTTGACGATGTTAGTGAGCTAGCTCCACTGGTACTAAACAGAAATAGAGGCAGGCAAAACCAATTTCAGGCCAAAACATCAGGGGGGGAAAGATCTTTTACTTGTTCCTCCAGTTCCTGTAAATAGGCTGCTTTCTTTTCAATTCTATTTCTCAACCCATGACGCTCTGTCTGCATGGTGACAGCAAATGGCCAAGATAAGCCAATGGCAGAACTAAGAAAAAAGAAAGAAGGGAACGCCGGGGGTGTTTTTTTTTTTTTTTTTTTTTGGGGGGGGGGGGGGGGGGGGGGGGGGGGAGGGAGAGAGAGAAGGGTGGGGGGTGTTGTTGGGAGTTGAGAAGGGCAGAGATAATCCACTGTCAGAGAAAAAGAATTATGTCACACCTTTAGTTCCTCAATGTCATTTAGGCTAGTTCGAGGCAGACCTTTCCACTGTATCTCCTTTTTGTCTTTGGATATAATATCCATCGCCATAAGAACATTCAGGGCATCATACACCCTTCGTCTTATATTTTTCTCATCATACTGTTGCTGTGAGAAAAAAAGACACCAAAGTTAGGAACTTAATCGGACAGATGTCATATTGTCCTTGGCATTTAGAGGATCTTTCTTAAAGACCCACAAACCTGATCAGGTGAAGCAGCACTATTGCCAGGATCAGCAAACTCAGCAACAAGTTCGTCAGCAACCTGGATAGTGTTCCAAACTCTCAGATATCTCAGGGAAGAAGGCCATAAAAAATGAAACCAAAAAGCTGCTTTAACCGGAAATGGTTCTGTCCATGCACATAATAAGATCATTCATTCATGCTTTCAAGTGAAAATGACACGCACAGATTGAATACTAAAGAGAGCTTTTGCATTAGCAGATGATAAGCACCAACAAGAATTGCAGAGCAATTAGTCCTCCAGAGCATATTCACTTTCACAAAGTCACTTCATCTGGCTTAATTATAGAGAAATCAGATTTGCACTTAATTTGTCGTCGGTCAACAACACTAGAGACTTCTGACCAGTAATTTTATTGAGAGACGGAAACCTATCTTCTATAGCATATTGGTCAACCAATTAGATATACTTAACCGAAAGTTCCCAAGAAAAGGAGCCGTATCGAATATTTTCCCTACAATTAAAACCAAATTTATGTCTCCCCTACAAGAATGGAGGAAAGCCCTAAATTTGTAATAGCTGACTAGCATCAAGTACATCTGAAAGTCTTAATAAAAAAATGGTATTAGCATCAGATACGATACATCCGATTTCCTATGTTGTGAAAAAGCAAGAACGTATATATCAACCTTCATTCTGCTGACTCAACCCTATCCCTGGAACATGCCAAAAACCAGATTATGCTTCCATTGCTAGATGATTATGGCATGACTCAGGGTCCTCTAGATGTAATTAACAGGAATATACGCCAGCTTCATCATCAGGTACGAGACAAATTACGCTGTCTCCTCCTTTTAGATAGAGAGCCAGGACTTAATTAAATATTATTTAGAGGAGACATTCACCATTCAGTAGTCATAAGTAGGGGTTCAACCACTCAGAAGAGTTCCTAACAATCAATAAAAGGAAAAAAAAACAGAGCTTCTAATTCAAAAGAAAGAAGTCAAATGCCAATCTGTCACTACTAATGTAAGTGCAAGCTGAACAAAGAATGTTTTTAAGGCCAGGATACCAGGGAGTTAACAGGTTTATAACTGCAGATCTCAGACTTAGCTGCTATTTATGAAGTTCAAAATGAAGAAACAATAGCTTTGGACAGTAGCAACTTATCTATCGCAATAGATGAACCTAGAGAAAAGAACATCTACACCTCTGACGCATCACTTGATAAATGAAGCCATCCATTGAATAATGAACTTAAAGGAGAAAGGACAAGAAAATAAAGAGCGAAACATTGCATACAAGAACATAACACCCAATCCCTGCATTGGATAACGAGACCACAGATTGGTGATTTTTTTAACTGCGTAGTTGTTTTGTGATGCAAGTTGCTGTGAATGTTAATGTGTTTGACAAGACATCTTTTTAAGCATTAGCACTCTGAAGAAGGTGAAAGCAACCTCCAAAGAAACAGCTGTCAGGTGTTTCAGTTTTAGGTTGGTTCAACTTCCAAAGATTTACCAAACAGTAAGCTGAAGGGAAACATGCCCGATTAAAGCTATAGGTGTTGTAAGTGACAGCTACACTAAACGCATGAAGAGGGTGCTGACTAGCTTATCTCTTTTAACATGAACTCCTATGGAGGTTGTAGTGAGGAGGTTCCACAAGTCAAATCACACTATCTACCGAAGAAGGTGAAGGAAACGGAAGGAACGCCTTTTCCAGGCCAAATAAGGGAAGGAGTACAAAATATACCAAAACATCTAAAGGAAAGTGAAACCAAGAGAGGACGAACTCTAGAGGGACCAACTAGAAAAATCAAGAAAGCACAAGGAAAAAAAATTCTTGGTTAAAAAATTCCACTCAGGCAATATTTTTGGTGACTGATAACAGAAGAACGAAATGATGGGTCTAAGACAGTTATAATCACGCTAACAATTGACTTCAAACTTCGAATATTAAGTGTCACGGCAAATACCTGCTCTAAATTGACTTTAACATGCAAAGCAAGATACAATTACAGGTGAACATATCTGGTAGTTGAACATTCATTTAGAAGTTGAGTCAAAATAAGTTTACCTTTGATTTGGAAGAGACCACTACAGACGGCTTCTAATTGCTAAATCTTTTTGTTTGTTTCAATTTGTAATATTGTTCTCAGTAGATTAATCCTGTATATTGAAGATTTTGGCTCACATCAAGTTGTTGGAGTTTGGCTGAAACTTCCTTTCGTAGTACCCTACCCCCAGGGGAAGTCGAATCCCCACCGCCCTTAGGCATGGCCATACATAACATAGAAATCACACTAGGAAAGGGTGGATGTGTGGCCCAGCCCATAAGGGCCAAGCGGATTTGACGGAAGAGATCCCATGAGTTCTAGGATACAGGGTAAGAATGGGGGAAGAGAAGGCCATTCTGTTAATGGCCATGGGTAGTTTGTCACGCAAAGAGGGAAGCCCCGTGGCAACTCCTTTGGCAGCGACAAAAGGGAAAGAGGCTAACAAAGAAGGAACAAATTGTGAGGATAGTGAGATCAGGCATTGTTTTTCATGATCACATAGAGCATCGGAAAAGGAGATCACACACCAAAAAGACAAAAAAATAATCTGCTAAGCTTCTACTGTCACCTATCCTGAAGAAGACAGCTAAACATCTGGATCATTATTGTGAAAAGACAACAAAAATTGGAAAATGACATCAGAAGAAATGGAAAACAATAACTCTGGCCTTCCTTTGGAAGATGAGAACCGAGAACAAACGGAAGGCAAGAAGAGATTCATAATATGAAACTCCAGTGAAATTACAAAAGTTGAAAGACATAAATCCAAAGAGAAAGAGAAGCAAAAGAAAAGATATCAAAGGAAGATCATGATATTTTGTGAGAGAAACAATGTATGATATAGGACCTAAACCAAGAAACTTGGGGAAGGTCTAAGTAACCGTTACTGGCACCAACACTTAATCTCACCAAAAACTGCTTCTAATGTGATAAAATCCCCCATATTTCAGAAAATGACAACTACGAACACTAAAACCACCACTATAGGCAAAAACGCGCGTTCCAATAACATCATTAAAAAGCCCTTTTACAGGGGATTAGCTACATGAATCCTTCTACGATGTTTAGTACAATGTCTGAATAGACGAATACTCAAGGTCCTTAACTTAGATCATAAAATTCCACAATGCAAAGGAGAAAAGAAGTTTACTGACCTAGTCAGAATAATGAGAACACAGACTATCATAGATAATCACTGACATTAGTTTGCAATGAATACAAACGCCTAAAATGCAGCGCGACACTTGTTGCAACTATGAAATGTATGATGTACCCTCCTATTCCACAAGTAATTGAATCTTTATAGATGGATGTCACTTTTAGAATTAAGCAATGGGAGAAAAATTCTCAATATGTCCTCATTCTCGCAAAAGCGGAAGAGAACTCAACGGATTATTAGCTTGGTTGTGAACATTGCCATTGAAACACGAATATGACTCCAGCACAAACAAAGAGCCGTACGCATAGAAATCTGTGCTTACTTATACATGTATAGCAAGCCAATTAAAAAACGTTAAACCGCCTAACCTCATTGTAAGTAGTTCTTCCCTTGCTTTCCACTTTTTCACACACTAAAAAACCAAAGATATGAATGTATATTAATAAGAGGAAGTTATTCATAGGTGACTAAATTGCAGCAGGCCAGTAATTAGGAAAAGAGTCATAGGGTTATTACTCCCCATTCATGCCACATAATACACTGTTTCTCAAAACAACAAAACAAGCAAAGGAATTATCAGAAAGTGTAGTAATCACCTTTCATGCTAAACTGGCGAAGTCCTCTTCCACTCTTATCACCAGCAGTTGCCCTTTGACCTCTCTTCTTCTTCTTGCCACTAAATAGAAACAGTCAATTCGTGAGTCTTCATGAGAACTAAAACATGAAGCGATACCTCAAGCACAAAACAGAGATCAAACTTTGTGCATATATATATGTAACTACTATATATGAATGCCCCTAATTCATGGAATGCCACTGGATTTCACACTTCATCTTCGATATACCAATAGGAAAAGCAGGAGTTGATTGTCAAATGTTCATATCAACATTTAGTCTTTAGACACATTCAAACAATTCCAACCACCAGACTAAATCTAGATATTCAACTTAACTAAAAGGACCCAAAAAAAGGTTCACATTGCACGTTGTAAGCTGACATGTGACCTGCTCTTCACCGAAGTAGTAAAACCAAACTAGCATTGCAACTTCACGCATCAGAAGTTTCATAAGATCTAGCTCTCAGAAATTCCCAAAAGTTCAGCCACAAAGAAGTTGATACCGGGTTCACATTTCATCAAGAGCTTTCAAACATAACAGTACCACCCCCATTGTCTCTAGCATCACATCGACACAACACAATTCAGCTAAACTAAAGAAAGAACTCCCGCTTACCCAACGTCTCCCTGAGATCCAGCATCGTCGCCGTGAATGTCAAGGTGGTTTATGCGAAGCAAAGTACTCTCGCTCGCCGGGGTAGCCATGGCCTGCTCGCTGCGGCTCGATGGTGAACCCATGCTGCCGCTAGTCGACACCGATTGGCCGGAAACTGTGGTGCCCCACGACCTGCTGCCGCCCCCTCCACCGCTTCTGGGCACCACAGCCCCTGCCGCCGCCGTCGCCGCAGCAAGGTTCCTGTCCACATCTTCTGGGTGATCGTGATTGTTATTGCCGCTTCCAATCACCATCACTGCCTCTGCAAACGCCGCCAAAAATTGAAGCTTTCTACCAAGAAGACAGTGCCTGTACTAGTAAATTAAGGACAATTCAGGGGACCAAGATGCAAACTGACCAAACGAGAAGTTGGGATTGAAGGAGGAAAAGGGCGAAGCATCACACGGAGCCCAGTTCTGCCCAGTGCCTTGTCTTCTACTCTTTTCCGCTCCTCTCTACCTCTTCCCCTTTAACTCTCTTTATCTTTCTTCGCTGTTTCCGAGTGATTCTGTGAGCTTTTCTGGTTTGACAAACTGAGTGAAAGAAAGAAAGAAAGAAAGCTTGATGGGGCGATCGAGAATGAGAAGTGGGTTTTGATCTGAGGAAGGGGACAAGGGAGAGGGAAGTTACGAGAGAGGGAAAGATAGGTCAGGTGATGAACCAGGGTTCAACCACATGGAAAAGAGGGAAAAGTTCATGTCTTTCGGACATTTGATTATTTTTCGTTATACTATATATATATATATATATATATATATGCTTTTCTCCTTTGCGGTAGAGAAATTGTCCTCATGATTTTCGCACCGGATTCTCAATGTTTGCATCACCCGAGCCGATATTTTCGCTTGCTTTGTCCATCCTTGCTCTCGCGGGTGCTTTTTGCTAAGGCAAATTCCTCCTCCATCGATGCATTTTCACATCCAACAGCTTCGGTAGATCGTCGTGCCCTATTCATGTTCGGAGCAAGAGCGGTTGATGAGTAAGTTATTGTGCACTCTTTCAAGGGTAGCTGCTTCTAGGCAAACATCTTAGTTGTCTTTGCACCTCTGCCTTCTTTATCATCGAGCGGTCATTTAGCGGGTCTTAACTAGTGATCCAACCTATTTCCCTATCGATGATTTTATTCCCCATCGTCTCACTAGCTAACCTTGACTCCTATTGTGTGGAGGTCATAAATAGTATTCAGACTCAAATTTCACTCTTTTGACGTATCTTCGGCCAATTTTCATAATTGAATCTCTGCCACCACATCTTTTCATGTTGATTTTGATTTTTAATTGTTCGTTTAACTTATTTATTAGAATGTTTTATCCTTCCCAAATTAGAATATTAGAATGTTTTATAGTTATTTTTTTAAAATTATTTCAAGCAAATCTATGGCCTAAACATCTCCAGCCCGGTGGCCCCTGTCGGCGAGAACGGAAGAAAAAGAAAGAAAGGAGTCCCAAAATCCCGGCATGGACCTATTCGGGCTTGCAAAATATGTCGACATCAGGCTTGGCCGATCCTATCCTAATTCGTGGTGCTTTTGTTGGGGCGAACGACGCAATCTAGAAGAGATGCTTAGATTATTTTAAAATAACTTTCGATAAATTTCCGTCGAATATTCAAAGTTAAACTTTGGCAGATGGAGAATCAGCTTAACAATAGCTTGAAGAATATTGGAATAAATACAAAAGAGAGAAAGATAGCCCAGACAAACATATGATTAAACGAATAAAGAGAAAGAAGAGAATTATAAATAGATGAGATATGTTCATTAGAAGTCCTAAAACTTGTCACAAAAGTACAATCGAGTCCTAAAATTTACAAAAAAAGTGTAATCAAGTCCTAAAACTTATCAAGTTGGTAAAATTGAGCCCTAATTGCAAAATATACAATTAAGTCCTAAAACTTATTAAATTGGTATAATTGAGTCCTTCTATTAATTCCATCCAATTTTGGTTGACGGAAAATGCTGATGTGGCTTTTTAAAATATTTCTCCTTCCTATGTAGCGATGACATGGCTAAAACGACGTCGTTTTGGTCCAAATCTGATTTTTAATCTAATTTTTATTTAAATTAAATTATAAAAAAAAAATATCACACACACGAAGAAGAATACAACACAGCAGAACCAGCGGTGAGGGCTGCCGCCCTATTGCCATCGGAAAGAGCCGATGACGGTGGGGAAGTCGTCGGCTGGGGTCGCGGGGCCCCAGCCAAGGGCCGGCGACCCTTGCCCAGGTCGAGTGCCCCCAGCTGTACATATCCCTTTCAACAATGGAGCGCCCTTAAGATATTTCTTGGCCTTCTTTGGATCTCTGGTTGGAGATTTGCTTCTTGGGTGAAAATGCCGGACGTGCGAATGCGCGCCCAAGATTTTTCCTTGTGATCTCTCTGCTCAATTCAAGAAATCAAGCCAGCTTCTTACACTAGGAGTTTTATGAGCTCAGAGCTGATTCAAAAAAATGGGTGTTCAAGAATCCGCCTGTGGTGGGCACTCCTCCCTCACCAAGCTCACATTCTGGTCCTTCATCTTCTTCGTGCTGATCTTCATCTTCTTCTTCCGATCCCCATCCTCATCCACCCCTTAGGGCCTCTTTGATGCCGGCGACCTCAACCTACGACCTCCCCACCGTCGCCGGCCCTTTCCGGGGGTAGGGAGGCGGCCGAGAGGGCTTCAAAGCCTTCGCTCGCCGTTGGTTCTACTGTGTCCTATTCTTATTCATTCTTTATTTTTTAGCTTATTTTATAATTTATATTAAATAAAAATTATATTAAAAATCAAATTCGGATCAAAACAACATCATTTTAGCCACGTCACTGCCGTGTAGGAGAGAAAAAATATTTTAAAAAGCCATGTTAGCATTTTTCGTCAACCAAAGTTGAATGGAGTTAACGGAATGATTAAATTATATCAATGTGATAAGTTTTAGGGCTCAATGGCATTTTTTACAAGTTTTAGGACTTGATTGCACAACCTGATAAATTTTAGGACTCAATTACACTTTTTGTAAATTTTAGAACTCAATTATACTTTCGTGATAAGTTTTAAAACTTCTAGTGAACATATCCCTAAATAGATATATAGTGGATCAGCTTTTAACTGAGGCTCCGTTTGTTTCATGGAAAGCAACTTTCAGGTAAACGTTTTCTGGATTTTTGAGCATTTTGTTCATAGAAAATAAATGAGCCAATGAAAATATTTTCGCCCATGAAAAAACACATTGAAAAAGCAAGGAAAATTATTTCATCTTTTCTTCATCCACTCATTCACATTCTTTTTTCTTTTTATTTATTTTCAATTTATTTTTAATTTTTTAGATAATTCGAATTTTTTAGACAAAATTGAAATATTTATTATTTATTTGTAATTTATAATTTTTCTCTTTTCTCTTTTATTTTTCTTTTCTTTCTTCTTTCTTCCTCCTTCTTCTGTCGGCTGTCACCGTTGATAATGGCTAACAAACCAGCGACCGCTCGCCCAAGGCAACGAGATCCAGGCTCAACAGATCAAGGCGAGCTCAAGCACAGCCCAGGCCGCGCGAGCCTCGACCCTAGCCGACCTGTGGTAAGGCTCATGCCGGCGAGGGTCGGGGCTTGCTGGGATCGGCCGAGCCTCAAACTTCTGTTGGGTTTTTGAAGTCCCATGAGGAATGAATGAGAAATGAAGGAAAGAGAGTCCCACATAGGAAAAAGAGTAGATGGTGGATGTGTTTAAATATTGAAACTTCACAAATTGGTTTGGGCCCCAAGAGGCACCGCACTTTTGTGGACGAGGGAGGACCTACGCAAAGTTAGGTCGGCCCACACGCGCGCGCACTGGCCGGCGGGTCAGCTCGATTCGGTTCGAGCCGGGCCCGGGTCCGCGCGTTTATTTATTTTACACCATCATTTTTTTTATTTATTCTTTTTTGAAGGGACACGATTTGAATGTTCGGAAATTTCTGGACATTCTTTTTCATTCGAACAGATGCGTCAACTCGGCATTAAGCAAACATGAAAGTCGATCAACAAACCTACATGTTCGTTCGAAATAAAGGGAACGAACATGTTTGTTCGAACAAGTTCATCCGTCGAACATACGTGTTCGTTCGGAATAAAACGAACGAACATGTTTGTTTGAACAGAACTATTGGTTCGTATTCCTTCGTCAACAATAATGATTCACGACCCTTCACATCATTGTTTATAAATACAAACCCCGACCGTCACATTCCGACTACTGCAATTTTTGCTTTCCATCGCTCATTACTCATATTCATCTGTGCGGTTGTTCAGAAAGTTACGTTCGCCGGAGTCCTTTGAAGAAGTACCGCTTCTAAGGAACGCGATCCGTTCTATCCTAGGAGACAATTGTCCAAGGTCCTCGGGTATTGATTGAGGGGGCAAATTTGTCTTAAGGACACAACGACATTTCGTTGGGCTCGGATCAACACGCTGCTTACTTATTTGCGTTGGCTACAGGTTAGTCGATAGATTGCAATTCTGTTTATACGAACTTGGCTACAACAATAATCTTAAGACAAATTTTAATTCTACTGTTGATGTTCCTCATGCTTAGTTCATGTGGTCTTTTCGTTGTAAGTATTCTGTAGCATTGAAACAGAATTGACGCATTCATTTGAAGTTCCACAATATTCTGTTTCGCATATCACGTCTTGCCTATTCTGATAATTTTTGTGTGGTAATTTATTTCTATAAAATATACGTTACTACACCACGTATAGTTGATTGTGCGTCATTACAAGTATTTGGTTTTACTTGTATGATATTACTAGTATTCTGTTTATTGTCTTGTTAATTGTTAAAATTCTGATTTTGCAATAGAAATGGCTTCGACTTCAACTCCGATTACTCCTATTTCGAATCATGGAGAGAAGCCATAAAAGTTCAATGGTTCTGATTTCAAGAGATGGCAACAAAAGATGTTGTTCTATCTCACGACCTTGAACTTGGCAAGATTCCTCAATGAGGATGGTCCTAAATTGGATGTTGGAGAGACAAACAAAGAAAAAGTTGATGTTGTGGATGCATGGAAGAATTTTGACTTCCTGTGTCGCAACTATGTCATCAACGGTCTGGACAATACCCTTTATAACATATATAGTCCGCTGAAAACGGCTAAGGAATTATGGGATAGTCTGGACAAGAAGTATAAAACAGAAGATGCCGGATTGAAGAAATTCATTGTCGGCAAATTTCTGGATTTTAAGATGGTCGATTCTAAAACTGTCTTAAGTCAAATTCAAGAGCTTCAAGTGATCCTGCATGATATTCATGCTGAAGGAATGACACTAAGTGAGTCATTTCAAGTGGTTGCCTTTATTGAAAAACTATCACCGTCTTGGAGAGATTTCAAAAATTATCTCAAACACAAGAGAAAGGAGTTGTCACTTGAAGACTTGATTGTTCAATTGAGGATTGAGGAATATAATAGGCTTTCTGAGAAGAAAGTTGCCAAGAATCTGGAGGTCTCAAGGGCCAATGTTGTTGAAGAAGGGACAAAACCCAACAAGAAGAGGAAAATGCCTAGCAAGTCTGGTGAGAGATCCACCCAAGGCCAGAAGAAGTTCGTTAGCAAGTGCTTCAACTGTGGAAAGTCTAGACATCGAGCCAAAGACTACAGAGCCAAGAAAAGACAGAAAACTCAGGCCAACATGGTGGAACAAATTTCCAATGGTGTTGAGGATATCAATCTTACTGCCATGATATCTGATTGCAACATGGTGGGAAACGCCAAGGAGTGGTGGATTGATACTGGAGCAACTCGTCATATCTGTGCAAACAGATCGATGTTCTCATCCTATACTACTGTGGGGGGTGATGAAAAACTCTATATGGGTAATTCATCGACCTCTAAGGTTGAAGGTGTTGGAAAGATTGCTCTGAAGATGACATCTGGAAAAATCGTGACACTAAATAATGTTCTGCATGTGCTGGATGTTCGCAAGAATTTAGTGTCCGAATCTCTCCTGAGCAAGAATGGCTTCAAGTTGGTTTTTGTATCTGATAAGTTTGTACTCTCCAAAAATGAGATGTATGTAGGAAAATGTTATCTAAGTGATAGTTTGTTCAAGATGAATGTAATGGCTGTTGTATCTAAGGATGATATGAATAAAACTACTTCTACATATGTGCTTGAGTCTCCTGATATTTGGCATGCTAGACTAGGACATGTCAATTATAAGTCAATAAAGAAATTGATGAACATGGGATTATTGCCAAAATTTGACTGTCTAAGTGAAAAATGCCAAATGTGTGTTGAATCTAAATTTTCTAAGCCTCCATTTCATTATGTAGATAAGAGAAACACAGAACCTTTAGATTTAATACACACAGACATATGTGATTTGAAAATAATACCGTCAAGGGGTGGTAAAAAGTATTTCATTACGTTTATAGACGACTCTTCGATGTATTGTTATATTTATTTGCTTAGTAGCAAAGATGAGGCTGTGAATGCTTTTAGAACCTATAAATCTGAAGTTGAAAATCAGTTAAATAAGAAAATAAAAATAATAAGAAGTGATAGAGGAGGTGAATATGAATTTCCTTTTGAGGAAATTTATTCTGAGTTTGGCATTATTCATCAAATCACCGCTCCTTACACACCACAATCGAATGGTGTGGCGGAAAGAAAAAATCGTTCTTTAAAGGAAACAATGAATGCATTATTGAATAGTTCTGGTTTACCACAAAATTTATGGGGAGAAGCTGTCTTGACGACAAACTTTATTTTAAATAGAGTACCCCACAAAAAGACACAACAAACTCCCTATGAGAAGTGGAAAGACAGAATGCCTAATTTAAAATATCTCAAAGTGTGGGGGTGTTTGGCTATGGTTGCGGTTCATAAACCTAAAAAGGTTAAGATAGGACCAAAAACCGTTGATTGTGTCTTTATTGGATATGCTCTTAATAGTAATGCATATCGATTTCTTGTTCATAAGTCTAAGATCCCATATATACATGTTAATACGATTATTGAGTCAAGGGACGCTTCGTCCTTTGAAAATATATTTTTGTATAACATAGTATATGAGCCAATTGATAACGATAAGAGGCATCGAGATACTACACCTAGAAGTGATCCAGTAGAGGATGAACCTAGACGTAGTAAAAGACAAAGAACTTCTACATCTTTTGGACCTGATTTTCTAACATATTTGTTAGAGAATGAGCCTCGGACGTTTAAGGAAGCTGTGACATCTCCAGAAGCCCCGCTCTGGAAAGAAGCTATCAATAGTGAAGTTGAATCCATCCTGTCTAACCATACTTGAGAATTGATTGATCTTCCTCTCGGTAATAAGCCATCTCAATGTAAATGGATATTTAAGAGGAAAATGAAAGTAGACGGTACTATTGTTAAGTATAAGGCTAGGCTTGTAGTAAAAGGCTACAGGCAACAAGAAGGTCTTGATTATTTTGACACTTATTCACCTGTCACGAGAATTACATGTATACGGATGTTAATTGCTATAGCAGCGTTGTATGGACTTGAAATCCATCAAATGGATGTCAAAACAGCCTTCCTAAATGGGGATTTGGAAGAAAAAATATATTTAGAGCAACCTGAAGGATTCATTGTTCCAGGACAAGAGAAAAAAGTATGTCGGCTTATCAAATCACTCTACGGCTTGAAACAAGCATCAAAACAATGGCATGCTAAATTCGATCAAGTCATGTTGTCGAATGGTTTCAAGATTAATGAGTGCGACAAATGTGTATATGTTAAGAACACTCATAATAGCTTTGCCATTTTATGCTTGTATGTAGATGATATGCTTATATTGGGCAGCAATAGTAAGGTTGTCAAAGCAACCAAACGCATGCTCACAAGCAAATTTGATATGAAAGACATGGGGGTCGCAGATGTTATTTTAGGAATTAAAATCCGTAAAACATCTGAAGGGCTGTCTCTATCTCAATCCCATTATATTGAGAAGATTCTTGAAAAAATGCAAGAATCTAGGCATCGCACCAGTAAATACCCTGATAGATGTTAATTTACATATCTCAAAGAATACTGGTGAAAGTAAGGCTCAAAATGAGTATGCTAGTATACTAGGCAGTTTAATGTATGTCATGAACTGTACTAGGCCGGACATAGCTTGTGCGGTAAGCAAGTTAAGTCGTTTTACAATTAGTCCAAATGAAAATCATTGGAAAGCTATGAAACGTGTATTGGGCTACCTGAAGCATACTCAAGACTATGCTTTGCATTACACAGAATATCCAGCGGTACTTGAAGGATATTGTGATGCAAATTGGATAACCAGCACAAAAGACATAAAATCAACAAGTGGATATGTGTTCACACTTGGTGGGGGAGCAGTGTCTTGGAAATCATCCAAACAAACTTGTATAGCAAGATCTACTATGGAATCAGAATTTATTGCTTTGGATAAGGCTGGTGAAGAAGCAGAATGGCTTCGAAATTTCTTGGAAGATATTCCTAATTGGCTTAAACCAGTGCCAGCTGTATGTATTCACTATGATAGTCAAGCGGCAATAGAAAGGGCAAGGAATGTCATGTATAACGGTAAGTCTCGACATATGCGTTGAAGACACGATACTGTAAGACAACTTCTTTCTAGTGGAATTATCACAATTGACTATGTGAAGTCAAAAGATAATGTTGTGAATCCACTAACAAAAGGCCTAACTAGAGAGTTGGTTATGAAAACATCAAGGGGAATGGGTTTAAAGGCCTATAAATAAGTTATCATAGCGGAAACCCTACCTAGTTGACTGGAGATTCCAAGATCTAGGTTCAAAGGGACAACTAAGTTATGAAGACAGTGTAGAGTACTGTAAATTCTTACTCATTCCCGGATGAAAACAGTACTAACATGTGAAGGTTAAGCAAAATCTTTTAATGATTCTGAATTAAGTATGTAATATACATAACATTCAGAAATCACATATGTGAGTGTGAAGTGAGGGCCGCTTCTGTGAGAATTGAAAAAAAAAGCCGAATTCTCTAAAATACTCATGAGACCAAGCAGTGCTCAAGGCCAAAATGAACACAACAGTGGGAACAAACTTTGTTTGGAGGAAAGTTGTGTGTTTCCTATTGTCTAGACTTACACTAAAGGTCGACAGTTCAAAGACATCGAGTCTACTAATTGACTGAGTAAGTCCGATAGGTCTCACTAGGGAAAGTTCAAAGTCTCAGACTACTTAATGCAACGTTCTCTCAGGAAATAATCGCACATTGCATTTCATGCATACACGAAGAGTCGTGATACCTAAACATCTCATTCATGCGGGGGATTGTTGGGTTTTTAAAGTCCCATGAGGAATGAATGAGAAATGAAGGAAAGAGAGTCCCACATAGGAAAAAGAGTAGATGGTTGATGTGTTTAAATATTGAAACTTCACAAATGGGTTTGGGCCCCAAGGGGCACCGCACTTTTGTGGACGAGGGAGGACCTACGCAAAGTTAGGTCGGCCCACACGCGGCGCCGCCGTCGCCCGCCGGTCAGTTCGGGACGGGCCGGACCCAGGTCCGCGCGTTTATTTATTTTACACCATCATTTTTTTTATTTATTCTTTTTTGAGGGACACGATTTGAATGTTCGGAAATTTCTGGACATTCTTTTTCATTCGAACAGATGCGTCTGCTCGGCATTAAGCGAACATGAAAGTCGACCAACGAACCTACATGTTCGTTCGGAATAAAGCGAACGAACATGTTTGTTCGAACAAGTTCATCCGTCGAACATACGTGTTCGTTCGGAATAAAATGACGAACATGTTTGTTTGAACATAACTGTTGGTTCGTATTCCTTCGTCAACAATAATGATTCACGACCCTTCACATCATTGTTTATAAATACAAACCCCGACTGTCACATTCCGACTACTGCAATTTTTGCTTTCCATCGTTCATTACTCATATTCATCTGTGCGGTTGTTCAGAAAAGTTACGTTCGCCGGAGTCCTTTGAAGAAGTATCACTTCTAAGGAACGCGATCCGTTCTATCCTGGGAGACGATTGTCCAAGGTCCTCGGGTACTGATTGAGGGGGAAAATTTGTCTTAAGGACACAACGACATTTCGTTGGGCTCGGATCAACATACTGCTTACTTATTTGCGTTGGCTACAGGTTAGTCGATAGATTGCAATTCTGTTTATACGAACTTGGTTGCAACAATAACTTCTTGACTATGCTATTCCATTTGTTCAAATTTTTTCTTATCAAACTTCTTGAAACTAAATTATGGGAGAAGTGTTAGCTTGATTCTTCATATTTTCTAGTAATTTGGTGTTTTGAAGAGATTCACCTAAAAAAAACGTGCGAAATACAAAAAGTAACCGACAAAGGTCCCTCTTGTGATGGAGTATTCTCTTTCGAGGTTTTGCGCTCCCAAAATCCTTGTAAGAGGATAAATAACGGGAGATTCTTACCAGAATATTCCCTTTCAATAACTTTTTGAATTTACCCCTTTCAAACTTTTTTATTCCGGATCAAAATTTGATAACGTCTCCCATTTCTTGTTCTCGATTTTTTTTTTTTTTAGTAATTTTGTGTCTGTCAAGAGATAATTTTCGACAAAAAAAAAGAGATATAATCAAATTTTACGGTTTAGTTCTAAAATTGCCAAAGGAAGAAGAAGGAAAAATAGAAAGTTTTCGTTGTCTAAAATGGACAATTCCTACACGGCAAGAGGAAATATTTGGCAGTCAAAATACCGATATTCGAAAATATTAAACAAGCGTCAATTTGATAGTAGTTGACTTCGGAATATTGGAGGATATAATCCAATTACAATGCTTATGCGATGAATAAATGATAGAGAAAGGAACCAAAACTTATTCTCACAACCTTGAAGTTGTCTTGCAAATCAATCAAACGAACTGTGGATATTGTCACCGAGTCAAATCCAAACTAGCAAGGACGTGCAAAATTAGGATAAACTTTGGATTTTGTCTTGAATTCTTAGCAACCTGAACAATTTACTAGAAGTCGCCACTAGCAATGGGGTCTAGAAACCAATTAAGACATGAAAGTGTTATCTCGATTCCTGCGCAATCAAAGATTCTAAAATCATGGGCCTGTTTACTCTAATTGTCTGATTAGTGCCCTTTCGATACCTCTAACCAATTGATTGTTTTATAAAGTGATCATGCATTCTGATTATCATTTAAAGCCTAAAAGTATCACCAGTGCTAAATGATCATGCACATCTTTTTGTCATTTTCATGGAAATTCTAGTCTAATCATAACCTAATTCTAGGAAAGCAATTAACACACAATATATATAGATATACAGTGCAGTAAATAAACACCCAAGTATTGAAAGCGTATAATTAGTTAATTACAGACTGTAAATAAAACCACAAAAGCCACCAAGTGTTTAATTACATTTCCATCGGGTATAAAAAACACAAGGCCCAGTCTCCACGGCCCACTCCACGAACCCGATTCGGCCGACGTGACACCGCGGCGCACACCCAGACACCCTGTCCAGACCGGTCCAACGCCCTTCATTCGCACGCAAGCTCCATCCCACGCGACCCCGCCAGACCCTTGCCGAACGTCATATGTGCTTCTCGAGAGCTCCAGCTAGTCCCGGTGACCTGCCATGATGCCTGAGTGACCGACCACCTATCGCCCGCCAAAGGCCAATATAGACCCAAAGCACTTCCCCCTGCTCTGTCTTGGCTGGCCAAGGACTGGCGCTCGGTTGGACGCAACAATAAGGCTTTAAACGACACGAACACCATAAGGGAAGCAACATACAAGGACAACACAACCACAACAAGCACAAAACAAGCCACGAATTGGACAAAAAATTCAATGTACAAGGTTGGGCATTTCAGCAAACATGGACGGGGAATGAACTAAAAGGAAGACTGAGACTCGACCGAGACCAACCACTCAAACCAAGACTAAAAGACCCTCACCTAAGGACTCCACAGCAGGCATGTTATCGGGGTTAACTGGCCGGAAACTCGCCGGACCAAAGAACAAGAAGCTTCAGCCTGACGATCCCCTCACGGCCAAACAGGACAGGCTGAGGCCGAGGGAAAATCCTACCTTGTCGGAGCTCGAATGGCAACGATCGGTGGCATCTCGACGATGGAAAAGGATGGGAACTGAACCCCCCCACCTGGACGACCAACTTCGGCCCTTTCGCCCTCAATTTCTCTCTCGGCTCTCTTTTCTCTCCCTCGTTTTGCTTCGTCCTCAAGCCTCTCAGAATGCCCGTCACTCTTGATGGGATTTATCGCACACCGAATCAGAACGATCACACAGAAATCAAGAAAATTGAATGACGCACGAGATTACCCAGGTTCATCCCAGAATAGGGCTACGTCCTGCAAGAGATTTTCACTATGATATTCGGTTTACAGCCTCTCAACTCGTTACAATGATCAGCATAAACGAGCAAAATATATATGCCCTAAACGGGCCAAAAAAACCTAAACCTAGCGAAATCTCTATTAAGCCCATAACATACGGGTTAACTTAAATAAAAGTCCAAACCCGTTGAGGTTTCGGGGGCGCTGCCCCCGAACCCCCGCCCGCTCACCGACGAGCGGGGCAACCGTCCGCTGACCGGGCAGCGGAAGCCCCGCCCGCTGATCGGGCAGCGGGACACCCGTGTCGGGGGCGCTGCCCCCGAACCCCCGCATACCGCGCGCATGGGTCACATGTCGTCGGATAACACTTTGGTTTCCCTAAGCTCACGTGGGCATACCCGGTGTGAGAAACAAGGGTCCCCGAAGTATTCGCTAACTCCAACATTCTCCCACTTGGTGGATACTTCGCGCAAATGAGAGCCTTTCCCATATCATTCTTCTTCAACCCAATCGCAGTAGAGCACCATTCAAACTTCACACCTGTGATGGCTTTAGTAAGGAAGTCTGAACTATTTTTCCCCGTGTCGACCTTTACAAGCCGAACCTCTTTCTTCTCCACTTTTTCTCGGATGAAATGATATTGTATATCAATGTGCTTTGTGCGTGAGTGAAATGCTGGATTCTTAGCTAAATAAATAGCCCCTTGATTATCACATCTCACCTCTATGGCACCTTGCTCAAAACCAAGCTCCAAGCACAACCGCCGTAACCATACGGCCTCTTTTCCAGCATGAGTAAGAGCCATGTACTCAGCCTCCGTAGAAGAGAGCGCTACCACGCTTTGCCAACTCCAACAACTCTCTCCCCCTCCCTCTTCCCTCTTCCTTTTATCCCCCCTCTCTCTTCTCAAAATATTTGCTAGGAAGTCCCCTCGACCACTGATGCATTTGCGCGATCGAGAATCCGTCGCCGTTCGCCGTTGACGGGCTAGCTGGCTTCCTTCGTTCTTGCGCGCAAAGGGAAGAAGAGAGAGGGAGAAGGGCTGGGTCGCGCGTAGGGAAAAAGAAAGGAGCTGGGCCTGGGCTCGTGCGGAGAAAGGGAAGAGGAAAAAAAAAAGGTTAATACCATCAAAAATTTCAAATTGATACACTTGTAATAATTTTATCCCAAATTATTTTTTTGACCATGAAAAATCCTAAACTGATATACCTATGGCAAATTTACCCCAAACTAGTATAGCTGTGACAAATTTACTCTTCGTTAGCTTTCTTTAAATTTTACCGTCGAATTGCTGAATTGGTTAACACGTGGCAATTGTCGGGTGTACATGTTACTCCATATTTGCTACAGGTGCGTCAATTTAAAATTTTTCACGATATTAACTCAATTTAACGAAAATTCACAGAGAATAAATTTATCATATGTGTACAAGTTTGAGATTTTTTATGGTAAAAAAAATTATTTTGGGGTAAATTTGTCACAATTGTACCAGTTTATGATTTTTGGTGGTCAAAAAAATAGTTTGGTGTAAATTTATTACAAGTGTATCAGTTTGAGATTTTTGATGGTCAAAAAAATAGTTAGGTGGTAAATTTGTCACAAATGTACTAGTTTGAGATTTTTCACTATATTAATCCTAAAAAAATAGGGCCGGTCTCGCTCGCTCGAGCTCGAGCGAGCCAGCCCGATTCGATTTTTTTGTATTATTTTATTTTCTAAATTGACCTTTTAAATTTTGAAAGGAAAGAAAATAACACTATACGAGACCGACAAAAATTAGATGTCAACAAAGAGAAAGAATAGAAGAAGAAGAAAGTTTTAGCTAAATTTTGTTAGAAATGCAAAAAATGCCAAATCAACATTGGTCGTACCACACACAAGACAACATGCATTCACATTAATGATTTCTAACCAAAATTAGCAAGAAGGTCTACATTGGCAAATCATCAAAAAGTTTAAATTTAAATTGCTCAAATTCTTGACTAAAAATATGGAAAAATTGAAAAATTTTAGGATTGAATTTGTCATTGTACAAAAAGTTTTAGGACTTTTTGGATAATTTTTCCTTGATTTTTCTTATGTGCGACCACTTAGATTTACATTTGTGTAGATTTTAGGTGTATGACACTTACTTTGGTGCCAATATTTTTTGGGATCACTTAAGTGGCAAATCGGAGAAAAAATGATCACTTTAGATCCAACGGTGAGAAATTCCAGCGATCTCACTGGAGTTGACACTTAAATAATCTTTTTTTTTAAAAAAAAATTGTCACTTTAGTGCCAAATCGAAGAAAAACGATCACTTTAATGCCAACGGCAAACCATTCTAGCGATCCCATCGGAGTTGGCACTTAAATAATCATTTTTAAAAAAAATGACACTTAAGTGATCCAAAAAAATACTAACACTAAATTGAGCATCGTACACAAATATTGACACTTGAGTGTCCTTTTGTCGATTTTACGTAGTTTTCATTCAATTTTCTCGATTCATAAAATTTTAGGCCTAGAATAAGCTTCTTGAGTCAAGTCCATCCTTTTAACACCTCTTCATTCCCTTACCTCTCTTTGGTAATCTAACCATGCCCAAATGCATCGCTGGAGCAATTTTTTGTAATTTGTCACTACAAGGATGGTCTCAAAGGTGATTATAATTGATTTTGAGCTTTTACACCTAAACTTTTGGATGATATCCGATGTAATTTGAGGTTCCGTTTGTATCAATTTTTTTTTTGTGAAATACTTTTCCAAAAAAATATTTTCCTCATTTTCCGGTGTTTGGATCGCTTAGAAAAATGAGTCAGAGAAAATATTTTTTGTCAACGGAGAACCTATGTTTAAATTCAAGAAAATAATTTTCTCTTCAAAAAATCGAAAATATTTTTCAAAATATGATTAAATAGTGACGCTTGGATAAAAAAACTCTAAGCTTAGGTACTAAGCTAATTCCTGGGTCCCCAAAGCTCGAGTCGGATTCCACCAAGGCTAGACCACCCTGGGCCCCGGTACTGTGCCTGAGTACCCTCGCTCAGGATTGGGTCCCTGATGCCCGTGCCTGAGTCCACCAAGGCTGGATCACCCTGGACCCCGGTGCTAGTGTTCGGTTCTCCGACGCTTGCACTTGGGTCCACCGAGACCGGGTCTGACGCCCTAGTGCTTGTGCCCAATTCCTCTACACTAGGGTCAGGTAGACAAAGGCTTAGCGCATATTCGTGCTCGAATCCCTTTGCCAAAACCCGGGTCCATAAAGGTAGTGCTCGGGTCCTTGATAGCTGGATATCTCTCGCCTGAGCTCGGGGTCCAACAAGGCTGAGGCCTGAGATCCCATGCTTGTGCTAGGGTCCATGAAGGCTAGCCTTAGTACCTCAGTTCCTGTGCCCATGCCCGGGTCCCTGGCGCCCCACCCTAGTCCATCAAGATGATCACGGTGCCTAGGCCCGATGTCCATCAACGCCGAGCCTTGGCAATGCCCATTCATAGGTCTCCATCGCCTGGCCAAGCCCATTTCATCTCCCGCGCCTGAGGCCGGATCCATCAAGGTTGAAGCTCGAGACTCAGTGCCCATGGTCGGGTCCATCGACTGGGCACATGGTATCCTATCACTGGGATCTTATGCTCGACTTTTGTTGACTTGGGCAAGGTGCCAACAATCCAAGAACGAGTATTGGACCTCGAGCGGAGGAGCCATGCTCGATTTTGGGTTGTAGGTGTGGGATCAATGCCTGCACTCTTGTTTGGGACTCAAGTGGCCTTGTCCGGGTCCCAGGTGCCTGGGTCTAGGTCCATTGAGGCTGGACACTGGATACTGGTGCTCATGCCTAATTCTTCGGCTGCCTGTGCGCAACTACTGTTGTTGAAATAGGGTATACGTATTTAGAAAAATTAAATTAGAATATCTTTTCCAAACGATGAAACTATTTTCTGGTTCGTTTTTGGTTTTTAGCCAAATACCGAAAATATTGACTTCTTACTCAAAAATGACCTTGAAAATTAATTTCTCCGAAATGTGACATTTTCTGTTAAACAAATGGAGTCTAATGTGTAGTATGCTTTCCGGTAATGCTCATATTGATGAACCTCTTAGCAGAAGTAAAACCTACTTCCTAACCCATTTGGGTTCTTATCATCTTGTTATTCTTCTCTGTAGAAAGAGTGTTATGCATTTTTTCATCAATATATTTCCAACCATAATCCAGATTGAAATACTAACTAAGATGGACCTGACAAGACAATAAAGCCAGCGTGATTTCTCGATTTCAACCGTCAATTTCGCCACCTACCTTTCGCGCTAGAAGAAGTTTTCGATTTCTCGATTTCGAAAAGCATGTCAGGAAGATATTAGTGGCAAGCATTCCAATGCAATGGACATCGGTTCCGACGAACATCGGATGGGGAAATTGTCGTCGGTTAATCATACCTAGAGCAGAGGTCTCGTTAATTTCTCCACTTTCTCTTTCGCTCGTGGCTTCACTCATTCTTGAATTTCTTACTCATTCGATTCGTTTCTCGGGGATTCTTCTCAGGTTTTTCAGGTTTCGGAATTTTAATATACTAATCCATAATATGATACAACATTTGTAACTAATATCTATAAACATATATTTCTTGAAAGAATTAAACGAGGTGGATTAATAGAGCGGGGCGGGGCAGGTCAATATTGTAACGACTCGGTCCGATGAGGGCGGGGAGGGGTCGGCGGGGCCAGAGATGGCATGGACAAGGAGCATTTCATGGCTTATGCTTCTAGGATGGCGAAAGGAGTAGGAATAAACTGAACTTTGCACCAAACATGAGAGAGCAATTGTGGAATATATATGTGAAAATTGGAATTAACTCACGGAGACGCCTTTTGATGTAAGCAATGCTTAGCTTTGGAATTTTAAAGGTAAGCGTGTTCAGGTGAGATCACTCTCAGGAGGGGTGACCTCCTGGGAAGGTGCCCACCTGTGCGCCAAAAGATGGCACCCACATGTACGCCCAAGGAAAGAACCGTGAGGCTCAATATGAGAAGGATCAAAATGGACAATAATTTAGTGAGTTAATCCAGGATGTCACAAATGCCCGTCCCCGCCCCCGCCCCGCCGATTGCCTTGCCTAAGATTTTTTTTTTCTTTCTTTTGGCCAGAATACCCTGGAAATCTGTAATTGGTATAAAGTTTAAACAAAAACATACAAGGGAGATGACGTGCTACTTCCCATCCTCCTCCAACATAAATGCATGTGTCCCTTACCCGCACACAAAAGTCCAAAAGTAAACGCTAGCCGGTTCTGGACCATTTTGGATTAATACCTATCCGTGTAGTTTGCATCAGCACTTAGCTGGAAAGATTGGAATTTGTCCTCCTTCAAATGGTCAACTATGACAGTTTCCATTAGCTCTTCTACACATACATAATACATATATACATATGTGTATACTTGACATGAATCTTTCAATGAGTAGTCAATTGAATTTTGCTTAGCTGACCATGTCCCCCCAATGTCAAGCGGTGGGACGGTCAGATTATAGCCATAAATGAGATTTGTGGAAACTAGATCAACTTGCTGATCCAGTTTCAGCATTATGGCTCCCCATCCTTTTTTTTATATATAAATTTTATGTGTTTTTGCTGGAAACTAAAATTACAAGACAAAACTATAACAAAGTGATCGTGCGACTTGGTATAATCTCAAGCGTAGACTCACATATCATCATTGTGTTTTGCATAAAACACTCATTAATTGGGAGATCACGTGGCCATTTGATTTTCAACTTCTAAATTGATTTGATTTGCAATCAAGAAAGAATATGGTGTTTTCAATAATTGTTGGAACTTATTATAATTTTGTCTTCTAATTTTAGCTTACAATAAAAATACATAAAAGTAAAAAGAAAAAGAAAAAGAGGAGAAGATGAAAAGAAATGGGGAGTCAAAATACTAAAAGGGGATAAGCATTTGATCCAGTTTTCACAAATTTCGTTTGTGGTCACAAGCTAACGGTGGGACGTCAGCTTAGCAAAGTCCTGGTCAATTTGATAATGAACTTTCTAAATGAAAGGGTTTATGATATATGTCCTTACGTTTTACCGAAGCATGATGTTATATTTTTTAGTCAATTATGGAATTAAAATGGTTACTATAATAGTTTTCAAAGTCCTAGAATTCCTTTTAAGGAAGAGTTTTACAATTTAGAAAATAAGAACAATCGAGGAAGGGTTAAATTAGGAATAAGAGGTTTTTTTTTTTTTTTTTTGGTAAAGAGGAATAAGAAGGTTGCAACAACCTTCTTATTCCTCTTTACCACTTCTTATTCCTAATTTAACCTTCCCTCGATGTACAACTTCAAAAATCCAACCACATTAGAAAAGGAAAAGATGCAATAAGACAAATAGAGAAGACAACAAGAAATGACAACTTTAGAATTTTGTCAATACCTAAATAATGTGTAACACGAAATTCAAGCTGTGAGCTCATTAAAGCCACAGAGAAAGGGGACCACGGAAGGGTTGTTAGCTGAGTCAAAGTTGAGTCAAGGTAGCATATATTTGGTCGACTCGATCATACTCTATATTCATTATTCGGTTCAATCTCAATTGGGTTTGATTTTTATCTCAATTTTCATCTTATATTGCTTTTAGTAAACTCTATTTCAAATTGACAAGATCATCATGAAGTAATCTATCAAAGAAAATGTACGTAAGTTGGACTTTAGGCTATAATATTGCAAGTATGATGACATGTTGTCAACAGTCACGCTCGTAAAACATATCACGTTTCATGTGGCGTGCTAGCTACTCAAGTACAAGTCTATTAGCTTTAAACTAAAAAATAACCCGGAAAGAACTAATCTAGGTTTGAGTAATTTACAAGTTAAGCCAAATATATCTGGTGAATACCTCAGGTTGTAGAAGAATCAAGCTTGATCATTTAATTAGTTGATTGACTAGGTTGCAATATTTGAGTAAGTGCTTTTGAACAGTAATTGCTTCTGTCGGCGGGAAAGCCATAAATCCAGGACTAAGTACATACGTTTCATGCTTATAGCAACATTCATGCAATTGGACCGTGTGTCTCTCTCAATCTTACTTGTTACTTCCTCGCTAATGGCTTGGACATCGTAGCGCACAATTCTTCCTCCAGACAAAGACAAACAGTAGTACTGTCTCTATTTACATCTCTCTCACTCGTCTTACTATTTAAAGTGAACTATGCGTAATCGACATTGTAGAGCATTCTTCGTGTGTTTCCCTTCGGTTTCTATCAAAGTTGCAGACTCTTCCGAGGCTCTATACTCAAGATCCGCATAATATGCAGAAGTTGATCTTTCAAGGCCCAGAAGTGTTGAATGTGTCGGTGAATGCCACGAGCAATCTCGGTCGCCATGTGTTGAAGTCTTTGCGAGCTCCGGTGCTCGTGACGGTCCTGCGTGCAGCACTCACCTTGTGCACTTGGATGTCCGTCATGCTTTTTGTCGAGCGTGTGTACATGGCCATCGTGATCTTGTACGTCAAACTATTCAGGAAGAAGGGATACACCAAGTATAGTTTGGACGCCCTGAAAGAAGATTTAGAGCTTAACAAAAGTTATCCCAAAGTGTTGATCCAAATACCCATGTATAATGAAAAAGAGGTATGAATTTACACTTCTATTTTTGTGATTATTTGCTTATTAATCTTTTCTAGCTAGACATCCACAACCAAATTTAGAAAGCAAGCCATGTTTTTCAACAGATACAGTTGAATCTTCGCCTGTTCCCTACGTGTGATACGAGGATCATGCATCTACGTCTTTTATAAACCTTCGCACTGATCTTATGACAGCAATTAAGAGAGTAGTCAAATTACTCGGTAAATAAAATTAACGGCCTCTAGGGTTATTCTTAGGAAGATTCACATTTATTGTAAATATAGTACTTCAAATCCTGCTGACATAATAAAAGAGCGGATCGTTTGTCCTATTCTATTTCAGATGAGATTACATTTGGTTACTATTGTCTGATTTAGATGGCAGTTGGCCATCCACATCATTATTATTGCATAATTAATTTTGTAGTGTCTTAAATGTTAAAGGAATGGTTATGCAGGTTTACAAACTTTCCATCGGTGCTGCATGTGGCCTTTCATGGCCATCCGACTGCTTGATTGTTCAGGTTCTTGATGATTCTACCAACGAGGGCTTAAGGGTATATGATTCCTCCTGAACCAAAGCCTCAGAAAAATTCGAACAGCGGTATCTCATTGACGATGTCCGTTGTTCTTGTAGGAATTGGTAGAGCTAGAGTGTTATAAATGGATAGAGAAGGGCGTGAATGTGAAGTATGAAGCTAGGAACAACCGTAACGGCTACAAAGCCGGGGCGCTTCGAGAAGGACTCCGCAAGCAATACGTCAAGGACTGTGACTTTGTGGCAATCTTTGATGCTGACTTCCAACCCTACAAGGATTTCCTCTGGAGAACGATCCCCTTTTTGCTCGAAAACCGGGAGCTAGGTCTGGTCCAAGCCAGATGGAAATTTGGTGAGACAGCATAACAACTCGTAATTGTTACTCATTTTTCTAAAAGTATGATTTCTTGATCAACTATTATGCCGTTCCACACTGACTGTCATTATTTCTCCTAGTACAAGATTTACAAATGGGTCATCTGGTTCATTTCCTAAGAACTGAAGCTTATTCCGTGTAGTGAATGCGGACGAATGTCTGATGACTCGACTTCAAGAGATGTCACTCGATTATCACTTCTGCGTCGAGCAAGAGGTTGGATCCTCGACTTATTCTTTCTTCGGATTCAATGGTAAGGATGAATTGAACTTTTAGCTCCTTCATCAAAGTGGTTCCCATGCGTTAATGAGATTCGCTTCAAAGTTTTCTCTCAATCATATCCTCCCAGGGACGGCTGGAGTTTGGCGGATTCAAGCTATTCATGATGCGGGCGGGTGGAAAGACCGGACAACAGTAGAAGACATGGATCTTGCTGTTAGAGCTAGCCTCAAAGGTTGGAAGTTTGTTTTTGTGGGAGACTTGACAGTAAGTTCACAGAATCTTCATGTAATGAATCATTCATGCAGCCATTTTTATTTTACATGCTTGAGCAACTTATCGAAAAAGCGGTTGTGTCTTTGAATTATCGAAATAGAGGGAAATTCTCATGACAGTCAGATGAGATAATTCAATCGCAATTCAGAGATCCTCTTAAGTCCATACTAGAATGGAAGTTTTGCACCATAATTGACCATATAAATGTCATCAGCAACATTAATTTAGTTTACAAAAGGATTTTTTTTTTAGGTAAAAAGTGAGCTCCCAAGTACCTTCAAAGCATACAGATATCAACAACATCGGTGGTCATGTGGACCGGCTAATCTTTTCCGGAAAATGACCAAAGAGATCGTCCTGTGCGAGGTGAGTCGTTCTCACGCTTATCTAATCGCCGATGCACATCAATGTTCATGTCAAGAACGTGATCACCTTTTTGTGTGGTTTCCAATGATTTTTCACACAGCGGGTGTCTGTGTGGAAGAGATTTCATGTCATATACGCGTTCTTCTTCGTCCGAAAGATTGTCGCGCATTGGGTGACTTTCTTCTTCTACTGCCTCGTCATTCCGATGAGCGTCTTGGTACCCAATCAAATCCGCCTCACGAAGCCCGTCGCTGTTTACATTCCCGCCACTATCACTCTTCTAAATGCAGTTTGCACACCCAGGTGAAATCACCATGCAATTATTACGAGCGAATGGTATTTTTACATAAGCAATGCTTGTCGTAAAAAACTGTTTTCGCCATTTTCACAATATTATTTGTTCGAATAGACTAGGGAAATAATGTTTTGTTGTTTCGCAAGCCCTGATTTCGTTGTTCATCAGTCGTGGCAGAAAGCATCATTAATTTCTATTAAGACTGGTTGAATTTGTGAAGCCAGGTCGTTGCATCTAGTCGTGTTCTGGATCTTGTTCGAGAATGTGATGTCTCTCCATCGAACCAAGGCTGTGACAATAGGATTGCTGGAAGCCAACAGGGTCAACGAGTGGGTGGTGACCGAAAAGCTTGGGAACACCATGAAGCAAAAGAACAATGCCAAACTATGGAAGCGACCACGTTTCCGAATCGGAGAACGGTATAGACAATCGTCTCGCGTGATTTTGAAGAAGGCGGATACTTATATAGATAATTAGCTCGAAACTAGCCTTTGTTAAACCCTAATCTGGCTGTCTTGCTCTCATGTCGCGAGAAAACAGGGTCCATATCTTGGAGCTGATGATGGGAACTTTCATGCTCTACTGTGCCATCTACGACCTGCTATTTGGGAGAGACCATTTCTTCATTTACCTGTTGCTTCAGGCAGGAACCTTCTTCATAATGGGGTTTGGTCATGTCGGAACATTCGTGCCCAATTAAAAGTCAAAAGAACAACCCTAACACCAAGCTATTACATGAGCTCATCATCATGGCATGCCACGAGAGTTCAGACAGCGAGTACAACCGTTGTAATTTCAGTCTTTGCTGTGTGCAGGTAATTAGTTGGTCTAAGTTGTTTGGGAGAATAAGATGCACGCTTGCGTCATAATGTTTGAATAGGAGCATGACATCTACTTGTCTCTCACAACATTTAGTTGTTGGATGCAATTGAAATTCTAAGTGTTCCTCGTTGAGTTGTATATATGAAGTGCATTGTGAAGGGGTAAGTGTGGTTCTGCTTGAATCGATGTCTTGAAGGTTTACCATGAAGATTTGGGGAAGAGCATAAACGGAGTCATGTATCCCATTACTGGCTGCAACGGTGGCCAAAAAGAGTTGTTTGTGAAAGGCGAAATTCGCACTTGCATTCCTAAATGTTTTGCAAAGAAAGCCGCTAGCCTGACAGTCCGACAGTACTGTTATTATTTCTGACCCTACGATATTCCAATTAATGAATACTTTATGCAAAACACGCGGTGATGGTGTATGGATATATGGTTAGAAATAACTGACAATACTATCAGACTGTCATAATTTGGGCATACAAGGCTGTTAAGGTGAATGTTGGCCAGCACATACGCAACATGAGCATAAGATGGGAGTTGTAGAGATGAGGATGTTAAGGTGGATGTGTGGGCATACAAGGATGGATAAGATAAGAAATGAAGATATCCGACAGAAAGTTGGAGTAGAACCAGTGGCAGAAAAGATGAGAGAACATAGACTGAGATGGTTTGGGCATGTTCTTCGAGACCTCTAGATGCTCCAATAAGAACAGAAGTTTGTTACCGGGAGCATGACATGAAGAAAGGAAGAGGTCGACCGAAACTAACTTGGGGGAAAGTAGTAAAACAAGATTTAAGGATGTGGGAAATAGATTGGCGTATGGTGTGTTTTAGGACGAAGTAGAGGGAAGCTATTAGTATTAGAGAGGGGTGGATTTTCTATGTTCCAGACTAACCGTTTAGTCTAGGGGTGTCAAAACTGAACCGAATAACTGAACCAAAACTGAACTGAAATTTCGTAAATTTTCAGTTCAGTTCAGTTTCAGTTCGGTTAATAGCAAAAGAATTTGGATACCTTAATAGTTCAGTTCGGATCAGTTCAGTTTGGTTCAGTTCACGAATACCAACTTTTCATTTCCTTTCCTTCATCTCTCTCCTCCTTTTTTGTTTCAAATTCCGGCAATCGGAATCAGCGTCTGTATGAGAGCCGAGGGTCGGATTTTTATGGTTAAAATCCACACAATTGAATTTCACGTGACTTTTCTTTCTCGTGGTAGCTTGGAGGTTTGGTATTTCATGGCGCTCATCCTCTTCGCGTGTTACTTGAAGAATGCCGAGATTTCGATGGATGCCTTGGTGAAGTCTTCTCTCCTTTTATTCAATTCTTGAGAAGCAAATTAAAGCAGATCAGTTGAGAAATGCAATAGATAGAAGATTTTGAGTTGGGACATGTGGCTTCAATTTCCAACCAATCTCTCTATGCTGCCCCCTTAAATTACCATGCTTTTAGCATTTCAATTTGGTTCTCTCTCTAGAAGAGGAGGCAGCAGAAGAGACTCGGAATTTAAAACAAAAAAGGAAAAAAAAAAACAAAGGAAAAAAAGCAAAACCAAAAATCGAACTGAACTATTGACACCCCTAGTTTAGTCCTTAGTCCATTTTCCCTATTTTTATTTTTATTTTTATTCTTTTTTCTTCAATTGATCTTTGCTTTTTATTTTTGTTATATTCTATTTTTCTTTTTTGGGTTCATCGACCCCCGACCCCAACTAGTTTGTGATAAAGGCGTTGTTGATGTTGATGTTATTGTACTGTCAGACTGTCATGGAAGCATTTTCCTTTGGAAAGATGTGTTATCAAGCCTTAAATGCTTGGAAATGTGCAATCAAGTCTTCAATGTCCGGAATTCGGTCCAACAAAGACTTCAGAGGATTTTGGTGGCTTGGCATGTTGGAAATACAATGTCACGTTGGATAGTTTTTTTTTCCTGACATATGGTGCTACTTCAAAAAGAAAATCAGAAGATAAAAAAAAAATGAGTTAGGAGAAAAACACAAAAAGCCATTTCTTTTAGATAAGGAAGGAAAACAACCAAGTAAGATAGAGAGAATGGGCCGTGTGGGGCGAGTGCTTGAGGGTTCCCTCCGCCGCCCGACGTCGCCGTCAACAACCCTCACTGGGGCCTTGGTGAGGGGCCGGGGCCGGGACCAGGGCTAGCGAAGAGACCCAACAAATTTTTGGACCCCTTGCATTTGCGTCCAAGACTCGAAACCTCCTCGAAAGACTCCAGTCCTGATGGTAGATGTCTCATTCTTGTCTCTTCCGAGAGGCTCCATCTATTACGCTAAAAAATGATTTCAAAAATATTTTGTTAAAAGTGATTACTTATGGAACAATTAATCAATTAAAACAGTTTTCATTACAAACAATAATTTGTGACTAAATAATTTTTGTAAATGATGAAAATATTTACCGTTCATTCAATTTTGCAAGCCATACAAGTTGTCACTTTTAAAAGAAGCATCTTCCATATTGTTCATTTTTCACTAAACAAATGGAACTACAGAGTCGAGGTTATTTCTGGAAGAAGCAAAAAGAGAGACAAACCTTACTAAGGGAGCGCAAAAGAACCGTAAACTGCCGAAAACAGATTGAACCGATCGGTTCTAGGCGTTTCCCAAGGGAACCGGCCACTACAAAAAAAAAACAAGGTTTTAGCCACGAAATTTACAACGAAAATTTTGGCAAAATTCGTTGCAAATCGATTTTGCAACGAAAAAAAATTCGTTGCGAATTCATCGTTGCAAATTTTGCAACGAAAATTTTGATGTGTCGTTGCAAATTTGCCACGAATTTTGCAACGAAAAAGTTATTCATTGCAAATTTGCGACGACCACATTTTTCGTCGTTGATTTGCGACGAATGTGTTGTCCATGGCAAATTTGCGACGAACAATATTTTCGTCGCAAAATTGTGACGAACAGCTTGTCGTCGTAAATGTGCAACGAATAGATTTTTCCTCGCAAATTTGCAACGAAAGGATATTCGTCGCACATTTGCCACGAACGTATTTTCGTCATAAAATTCGTGGCAAATTAGCAACGAAAATTAAATATTTCGTCACTAAATTTGCAACACCGAATTAGCAACGAGTTTGTTTTTACGTTGCAAAATACATCGCAAATTTATCAATAACATTTTTTTCTACGATTTTTTATTTATTTTTTGGCGACAAATTTATTGACAAATCGTCGAACGATGAATTTAGCGACAAAATTTTATTAATTTTTAAATCTTCTCTAGCGATGGATTTTGCGACGACCGGACATTTTAATGATTTTATAATTTGTCATCGTATGATAAAATAATTTCTTTTATTTTTTGATTTTAAATCTAATTAAAAGCAAAATTAATTTCTAGAATTTGTATTCAACATTGATAAAGGAAGATCCAAATATCATAATAATATGCAAACAAATGTCAGAACAAAATACATTTAGTAGCCTGAATATCATTCCATTCCCCCTGCAACTGGCCAAAGATTTTCTTGATCACGGATGACATTTTCTCCAGAAACCGATGCTGCTCGAGAGACACTGAGACATGCTTTATCTACATTCTCCTCCGAGGAATCTACATGCTTCGTCAATGGAGGGGCACTCCCCATATTTGAGCAAAACTCGATTTTTTCTTCAAAAACCTGCTTTGTATCCATATGTTGTCTGTCCAAATAAAGTAAATCGATTAACTAATACTAAATCAGCCAAACAACAACGACAGCCTTTGCCAAAAAATCATACACACCTTCAGCACAAAACCAAATGAACAAAGAACTTGCCTTTATGTCCTTATCATCTGCTAAGTACTATGGCGATTTTAAAGTACCAAAAAACCATACACACCTTCAGCACAAGACCAAATGAAATATTGCATCAAAGATGTGAGCTATATACCACTATGGAACTACTTCCCACTTAAAAGCATCAAATTGGCATACCTTGCCATCACATTACCTCGATCTGACCATATTCCAGTTGTAGCATTGATTCAAGCACAGTAATCCAAGAGCTTAACGAAACCAACCAAATACAACACAACACTGTCAGTCATATGCTTTGAAAGAGCCCCACTAAGATTGTTTCCCACAGAGAAGTCCTTTTCTTGCAGGTTACTGCAATCTAGTGGTTTACATAAACCAAAATCTGATAGTTTCATATGACCATTTCTGTCAAGCAGCAAGTTGTCCGGCTTGATATCTCTGCAACGTAAGATGGCAAGATGCATCATTAGTCATTTCAATGAACCGTAAGGGAAACAACTATAGGAAATAGAAGTAGATAATTAACTATTAACAATGCACAACCTATGAATATAATTATGTTTATGGAGGGATTCAATTTCCAGAACAGTCTCTGCAACGTAGAACCTGGCCTCATCTTCAGTCAATATATCCTTCCTCATTAGTAAAGTCATCATATCTCCACTAGGTAGATACTCCATAATGAGATAGAGATATTCTTCATCCTAGAAGGAGCAATGTAGTTTGACAATGCAATTGCTATCAAACTCTGCAAGTAGATTCCTCTCTGCTTTCACATGTTCAACCTGAATAATACAATTGCAAGTTAGAAGAAGATATAATAAGATCCTGAATCCCACCATTGGCAGCCCAGAGACAAGTATACCTGCCCTCTACGAAGCATCTCAGATTTTTTAAGCTTCTTCATAGCATAAACATGACATGTTGCCTTCTCCCTGCATATTCTGACCTGCATCGTAAAAACAAACACTAGAATCAGGATCAAAGGCTTGATTTCCTATAGAAAAGGATCAGAAAAAAGAAATATACAGCCAATATAATAGAAAAATATGAACCTCAGAGAAGACATGTAAATAGATTTTAAAAAGTATCAGAACCAAGCACATCCATGCAAAATGCACAAGAACACATCAAGAACTATATTCCCAGTCTACTGCGGATGCTCAAATAGATTATGGTCCACAGAAAGAACAATTTTCTTGCAAGAAAAGCAATCTTGAACTCTAAATACAGTTCTCACATGGGTGACAATGCTGAAGTCATTCTACAATCAAATCAGATTATTGCACTAAATAAGAGATTCTCATATACAAAGGAGTCATTGGCAAACCAACTACTCCACAAAGTCCTCTTACAAAAAAATTAAAGCCTACACAAACAACATAAGGGAATAATGGACATGGGGCACTGTGAGATAACCATTACGCCACACCTCACCAAATGCACCTTTCCCTATCATTGTCAATGGCTCAAAATCATTAGCACCCATTTTATGCCTCTGAAGGCGCATGTATTCTGTTTCCTTCTTCTCCAGGTGCTTGAGCAAATTGTTTTGCTCTTCCTCAAAAACATCGGCATCAACGAGCTTCATTTCCAGTATATGAAGACTACAAAGCATATATTCACTTCACTAACATGAACAGAAAGTGGCAAAGACTTTTTAATGTGGGAACATAGCCCGACAATCCGATGCATTTATGGACAATACAGAGCTCAACCCTACATATACACATATAATGATGCATCAAAATACTCTGTAGTTAGTACTTGACCACTAAGATCAATCGCGCGCAACGCGAGTCCATAGGATGCGAGCAACACCGACAGATGAAGACGATTCAGGCGCGACTAGTTCCGACTAATCGAGTCGAGCCGAATCGAATCGCAAGAACTGGGAGTCGGAAGATGAACGAGATCGGATTGCGAAGAGATTACCAGTGCAGAAGAGAGAACGCCGCGAAATCGCCACGGATTGGGGGATTGAAATATTGGAAAAATAATTCCGGCGGACACAATAGGATGAAAACCACAATTTCGGAGGTATAAGTACCGAGGAGATGCAATTGACGCTTGATGGTGAGGGAAGGGTCGTCGTCGACTCGTCGAAGGGCTGGGGAGGGAGCCAAGCCCAGTGGACGGTTAGGGATGGCCTCTTGAGGGACAGCGAAGGAAGGGTCGTCGTTGAGGGAAGGCGTCGAGAGGCCTTCGGAGGAAGGGCGCCGTCGGAGACTCGGAGGTGTGGGACTGGGTGCCGAGGATGAGGCGATGAAGAGAGAGGGAAGGGTCGTCGTCTTCCATTGAAGGGCTGGGGAGTAAGAGCATCTGATGAAGAAGTGAGCAAAGAAAGGAGGCGTTAGGGCGTGCGGCGTAGAAAATAGAAATTAGAAATGCTATGTTTTGCCACGAAAGTGGGTTTTCGTTGCAAACTTTGCCACTTATGATCATGGCATTGCAATAATTTGCAACGAACTGCATAATTCGTGGTAAATTTTTGCAACGAAAAAATGATTTCGTTGCAACATTTGCAACGAATTAGAAAATTTGCAACGAAAACCTGATTTCGTTGCAAAAAATTGCAACGAACACCAATTCGTTGCAAATTTTACAACGAAATCATTGTTTCGTTGCAAAAATCAGCGACGAAGGCTAATTCGTTGCAACATTTGCAACATTTTCGTGGCAAATATTTCGTGGCTAAATTCGTGTTTTTTTGTGGTGTCCAACCCACTCAAGATATCATTGAAATCCAAGAGATCACAAGGTTAAGTTAATTAAAAAAATAACTTGATTTCTTACGGATTAAATTAAGATTACCCTAGCCTTCTAAAAAAAAAGGTCCTCTACGGCACAAATTAGTGATTACATTGATTTTGATACAAACACTCCTAATCGGTAATGCTTAAAACATCTTAAAAACAAATCAAGATTAATATCAAATAATCCAACTTAGGCAGCACAATGTTGAAATCAAATTCCGTTCGAGAAGATTACCTAACTTGGACGATCTGCTTCCAAATTGGATGAAGGCGGGACGATCAAGGAACGTAATAATGGGAAGATTCTGCATGAATGTAATAATGGGAAAATCTTATTAGTTGATCATTTGTTTCTTTCTTTCCTCCGGACAAATACATATATTCGGCTCTTCAATTGTCTGTGCCCAAATCGTTTGTTGTCGGTCCAATAAATATGCAGACCATGCGCTCCTCATATTTAGGCTCAATACTAAAAAAAAAAACTCTAACTTTAGCATTTATAATAATCATATTTAAAAAAAAATTATCTCATAAAAATATTTAACTTTTATTTTTATCTCGATTCTACTCTAAACATTTACTTTTGCGACGAATATTTTTTTTCTTGATTTCCCAAATGGGGCAAATTCATTAACATAATGATTCGATATTTTCATTATCCCCATTATAACATACAACCCACTAAAGTGGGTTTTCGTGCCTTAGGGAGTGAGAAAGTGAAGCTTGGGGGAGAGAGCTCGAAAAGCTGGAGTGTGAGAACTCCGCGTATGTATGTTCACATAGCCTGTCCCAAGCCAGGGTAAAAGAGGAGGGTTGCATCAGGCGTAGCGAGCCGTGCAAAATTTGCCACGAAAGTGGGGTTTCGTTGCAAAATTTGCCACGAAACATAATTCGTGGAAAATTTTGTAACGAAATCATGTTTTCGTTGCAATAATTTGCAATGAACTATATAATTCGTGGCAAATTTTTGCAACGAAAACATGATTTCGTTGCAACATTGCAATGAATTAGAGGTCGTCGCAAATTTTTGCAACAAAAAAATTGTTTCCTTGCAAAAATTTGCGACGACCTCTAAATTGTTGCAAAAATTCGTGGCAAATTTTGCAATGAATTAGTGTTCGTCGCAATTTTTGCAACGAAAACCTGATTTCGTTGCAAAAATTTGCAACGAACTTGTAAATTTTGCAACGAAACAATGATTTCGTTACAAAAATTGCCACGAACACCTTATTTCGTTGCAAAATTTGCCACGAACACCCTATTTCGTTGCAAAAATTTGCAACGAACACCAATTCGTTGCAAATTCTGCAATGAAATCATTGTTTCGTTGCAAAAATTTGCAACAAACTATAATTCGTTGCAAAAAATTGCAACGAATTATAGTTCGTCGCAGATTTTGTCGCAATTTGCGACGAATTTGCTTTTCGTTACAAATTTCGTCGCAAATTTATAACGAAATTTTTTCGTTGCAAATAGTTCGCGACTAAAACCGTATTTTTTTTTTGTAGTGGGCCCAGTTCCCAGTTTTAATTTGTTGGAATCAGTCCAGTTTGCGGTTCCTATCGTGGAACCACCCATTCGCCCATCCGGACCGGTCAATAAATATTATTTATGTTAATTTCAACTGCCACGTCTTTTACTCCTCTCATTAAAAAAGAAATAAACCCTAGCCAGTCAGTCTTCCACATCCTCAATCCTCACGCACTCTAAAAAAGGCCTAATTAAAAAAAAAAAACCTCGAACTTTGACGTTTGTCCCAAAAATATCCATAACTTTTTTTTTTGTCTCCTAAAAAACCTTCAACTTTTGATTTTGTCCCAAAAAAACCTCAAACTTTAGTCTTTGTCCCAAAAATATCGACAATTTTTTTTGTCTCATAAAAAACCTCAAAATTTTGATTTTGTCCCAAATTTACCACAGTTATTAAAAAAAAAAGTAGTGTTTCGCTCCCAATTGAACAGAACCCATGATTGTTTGACAAAGATCAAAATGTACTTCCAATTGTTTTAAGGAAAAATGTTTGACACATTGCAGCCGCATTAATTCATTTTGAGACATAATTGAGTTACCCGAGATTCACATAAAAATTTAAGTGGGAACAAGATATTAACAAATCTTTTTCTTATACTTCAAATCTTTACCGAAACGATGATCATAAGAAAGTATTGGGAGCAACAGCTTTTCGTCATAGAGGCAGGGTCGATAGCAGCTTGTTGTCACAGATGCAAGGTCGGCACGATGGTCCTCGATGGAAGGCTCGATTGGCATCGAGGACTATCAATGGGTAAGGAGCCAATGACGAGGGTTGCTATTGTCTCGAGATAAGGCTACACCATCAAGCGACGGTTGAGAATCACTTGGAGTTTCGACAGAAGCTAAACGGCCAATGTTGGGTCGTCGGCAATTCTACGAGAAGGGTTTTGAGGGTTTTTTTGTGATCGGACTAGTAGATTTGGGACAAATTCAAAAGTTGAAGGTTTTTTAGGAGACAAAAAAAAAGTTGTGGATATTTTTGGGACAAATGCCAAAGTTTGAGGTATTTTTGGGATTGGATTGGTAGATTTGGGACAAAATCAAAAGTTGAAGGTTTTTTATGAGACAAAAAAAAGTTGTGAATATTTTTGGGACAAAGGCTAAAGTTTGAGGTTTTTTTTGGGATTGGGCCCTCTAAAAAGGGACCAAACCCAGGTTTTTTTTTTTCCAAAATAGGTCAAAAATAAAAATTTACCAAATTAGGTTAATTTTTTATTTACGTCCAAATGTCGCACAAGCCTTGGGCGAGGCATTTTCCTTTTTTTTTTTAAACTTCTTTTTCTTGTTTTCTTTTAATTATTTTTTAATTATTAAATTTGTTATAACTGGCTGTTAACTTTAATAACATTCCCCCCTCGCCACTTCAATTCAGTGAAATTCACCACCTTCGTTGCTAGTCCCGTAATGCCGAATCCGCCGCCGTCGTCCTTGACGACGCCGCTACGCCATCATCTTCCTTGACGACGACGCCCCACCATCATCCCCTTTTGTGAAACCCCAGGACTACGTCCACAGCCCTTTCCACTACGCCGTCGCCCTCGACGACCACAAGACCCTCACTCGCCTCCTTTCCTCCCTCCCCGCCTCTCCGATCTCGTCGACGTCCACTCTGATTCCGAGTCCCTCGCCCAGGAACTCCTTCCCGATCGCATCTCCTTCTCAGTCGAGTGTCGCGACGTCCCCTCCGGGACACCCCCCTCCACCTCGCCGTCCGCCTCTCTGACGCCCCCTTCCGAGCTAGGCACTTGCTTGTCGAGCCATTCCATGCAGACGTGAGTCGATCTTGTCGACTGCCCAATACTTGGTTGCAGTTAGGGGTGTCAAATGGGTGGGTTGGGTCGGGTTTGGGTCGGGTCATAAATGGTCCGACCCAAATTGACCCATTAACCCATTTATGACCCATTTATGTGCAATACAAATTTCTTGACCCATACCCGACCCGACCCATACCCGACCCATACCCAACCCAACCCATTTAAGAAAATACTTCTATATTTAATTTAATCTATGAAAATTTATTTCTTATGATTGTTTAATAGAATCATATTGCTGAAACATTTTCATGAAATACAAATTCGCATTTTTATGATTTTATAATTTTATTTTTTTACATTTTCTTTTGCCCCCCTTCTACGTGACCATCTGAAATCCATTAAATTTAATAATCAGCTTGACCAAAAAAATATTAATAATCGGCTTTTGTGAGTTAATGAAATAAACGCGCACAACTACTGAAAAAAACAATCTCATAATTAATTAGAGGCAGTCTAATGACAGACAAAACAGATAATATGCTGCAAGAAGTATTTGATTTCAGCTCTTTCAATTTTAATGACCCGCGGTTCGCCCTAAAAAATAATAACGATGATGAGACCGGTCGTACATTTTAGCTTCAAATGTATTGGTGATAGCTCACGAATAAGCGATATCGTGAGTTTCTGTGAGGTGACCATCGAACTCCCATGGATAACTGAACTGCTACGACTATTAATGGCGTAAAGCAATGTTCGTAGAGGCAACTGCACACGCGCGGCGGCAGCGGCGGAGGGTGGCAATTGGCGGTGGTGGCCGTTAGCGGCCAAAGCAGAGTGACGGCCAAGGCAGGAGAAAATAGAAAATAGAAAAAAAAAGAAATGAAAAAAATTATATAAAAAACAAATTATTAAAATATAAAAAAATTGATTTTTAAAAAATATTAACAAAACTTATTTGTGGTTCCCTTAAGATAGTTTTCTTAGTTAACCCATTTATAGCCCATTTGAAACCCATTTCTGACCCATGAAGTTTTTAAGCAACCTATTTATGACCTATTTAAGTACTTAAGCCAACCCATTTTTGACCCACCACCATCAAATATGGGTCAAATGTGGGTTCTAGACCCATTTTGCCACCTCTAGTTGCAGTGCCATCTGCGGTTGTGCTGGCAAGTAAGTCTACATAATGGCCTTCCACGACCCTACATGTTTTGCCTTTAGGTAGACGCGTTTGTCGCGTGGTGTTTTCTTGCAGGCGGTTCATTGTTGAACCCATCTTGGCACTTTTGCCAATATTGGTTCATGCTTTTTGTGTTTGACTTCTCTTCTGCACCTAGTCATTTGATAAATCTATACATACTTAACTTACCCAAAAAAAACTTCAAGAGCTCGTTCACGGCTCATGCAACACTTGGTCCTTTTTTTTTCCCGATTTCGTATGTTTTTTTTTACATTTTTTAAAATTATTTTATATTTATAAAATTGCACGTTTAATGAGAGAAAAACTCAAATAATTATCCCCTTCTTACCAAAAGAAAGATTTAAGTTTTTCCTCTCTTCTTCTCCCACTTTCCATTGGAACCAACGCTTACTTAATTTGGTAGATCACCATCGTATATTTATAGATTACATGTGATTTCATTCCGAGATTGTCGGGATTATCGTTCGGGAATAATTGAATTCGTCAGATTCTTGAGGGCGAGGAGAGAAGTGAAAAGAAGAAGACGAAAAGACAGAGTCGGGCACGTGACTCCAGGGGTCGCTTCACAGTCCTTCATTTGCAAGTTCGTTCCTTATAAAGCTGCAAGCTGAGGCGACCACCCGCAACGCTCTTTCCCTTGCGCTCCTCTGTATATGAAGACGGAAGAGCAACACTGCTCTCACGCATTCTAATTATGAGTGTCTCTTTGCATGGCCCGTGCTTTGATTTTCGCGTTCCCGTCCCAAACAATGTTATATCTATTTTAAAATTGTTTATAGAGACGTGTGATTTATAGAGACGTCGACGGCTCGTGGGCGAGGGACTCGGACTCGGAGTGGGCCTCAGCGGGGTCGGATAGGAGGGGAGGGAGAAGAGGAGGCGGCCGACGGTCTTGTGGTCGTCGAGGACGATGACGTAGTGGAAAGGGCTATGGATGTTGTCCTGGGGCTTCACGGAAGGGGACGAAAGCGGCGGCGGTGCCGTCGAGCAAGACGACGGCGGTTTTGACATTGTGGGACTAGAGACGAAGGTGGTGAATTCCACTGACTTGAAGTGGCAAGAGAGAAATGTTATTAAATTTAATGGCTGATTATAACAAATTGAATAATTAAAAATGGTGAAAAGAAAACAAGAAAAAGAAGTAAAAAACAAAGGAAAATGCCTTGTGAGGCATTTGGAGTGCCGCACGGGTCTTGTGCGGCACTTTGACTGCTGTGCGAGACCCAAATACGTAAATAAAAAAATTAACCTAATTTGGTAAATTTTTATTTTTTTTACTGTTTTGGGAAAAAAAAAACCCTAGCCTTTCATGTTGGGATACACGTGTGAGTTGTGCTAAAGAATCCCACATCGGATAATTATCATAGGTGGCCCATAACTTATTGGTTTAAGTTTTTGAGTGAAGGTGAGTCCAACTGGATATGTTGATGAGCTCGGATTTGGGCTCCCTCTTGACGATCTTCCTGGGTGAAGATATCGGACTTCTGCTGCGCACTCCCTACAAATGGTATCAGATCAGATCCTTCAAGGAAGGAATAAAAAGAATTGCGGTCGTGTATTTGCAAGTTTTTCTAGGTGGGGTTGGTGGTGCTTTTACTTTGAATAATGGCTGGATTAGCTATTGAATTCAAGCTGTGATAATGAATGCTGTGTTTTAGAATAAGTCGAAACAATTGAAGAAATTAGAAACTATGTACTGCTCACTTGATCTCATCTCATACTTTTGCTGCATATTCGGGTCCTGTATGATTCCATGCGATTCTCTCTAGTTATAGTTTTCAATTTTGTTTTTTTTTCCTTACTTTATATTGCTAAGCACTATGTTTAGGATCATGCTGGCCCTGATGGAATTTGCAGTTTTCTAAACTGATCGAATAGTAGTCCGTCAAAAAATTTCCTCACATGATACTCGGAAGATCGATTCCATGGGCTCAATCGGGATTCAAACTGATTCTCGGGTGGGTCCATGAAATTAGAGAGCGGTTCCCGAGTCCAGGGTGGGAACCGTCTACCTAAAACCGATTATTCCTAAATCTCACTTTCTCCTTTATGTAAATATAGCATAGAGTGAGATGAACCCTAGTCGCCAGCTTCCTTCCCCTCTCTCTATCATCTCCACACAGCTCTCTTCTTCTATCTTTATGGAAGGAGAGGGTTTGAGCTATATCTCTCCCTCTCCTCCTTCATTAACTGGTTAAATTATTTATATCTTTTTCTTGCTTTACTCCCGTTTGTGGAGCTTTTCTTTTCCGATTTAGTTTGGATCTAGAAACTTCTTTCTTCCGTTTTTGGGATCTTTTTAGCGTGTATTTTCGAAATTTCACTTCCCTTGAATTTCATTAGCCTACAAGTCCAGTTTCGAAGAAGATTGGTTGAGCTTGTGAAAATTTCACTCTCATTATCAGATATGTACTTATTCAACCTTTTTGTTGTGTAGAGTAATGGTGTTGAGAACGCGAATCTAGTCGCACACCATCGAAAGGCAAAGTCATAGCAACAGATGAAGATTATACTTATTATGAAGACGGATTCAATGATTGGCCGTTGATTCTGATTTGAAGAAGTCGTAGACTTGCTTTTCGAGCGAGTGACCACATCCTTGTGATGATTCATTTTGTTATTTGGAGTTTATTTTGTTTTGAAGTTGTAACAATTAGACTGCAATATTTTTCTCTATTTTTTTTTTTGCGGATATGAATATGAAATATTACTTTGACAAACATATAGGGTCATTACCCAAAAAATCCTTTAAATTTAGCATTTGTTCCAATTAATTTTGGAATTCTTTTTGGTTTCATAAAAAATCTCCAACTTTTACTTTTGTCCAAATTCTACTAGTCTAATACCCAAAAAACCCTAACATTAATATATGTGCTAATTATATCCAATTTTTTTATCTCATAAAAATCCCAAACTTTTACTTTTGTCCCTATTCTACTGCCGTTAGTCTTCCGTCCATAATTACGGTTAGTTAATCATACATGGCATTTCCACGTCGTTAATGAATTGCATATCAATAAAGTTGGCATAAAACAATTTCCCAACCTCTCTTCTATTGTCTGCTTTCCCTACACATTGCCGGATGATACATTGCCACTCAATACGGCGCGTTTCAGATTTTCTCCGGCATCAATAGCCCAAAAAATGACTAGATATGGAGATCTGATTATTTAGACAAACGATCTCAAATCTCGTCGTCCATGAAACCTGTTGTTTCCTAATTTTGAATATTTATTGGTAAGTTCAGCGAGAAAATTCAAGCCATGAAGGATTAACGAACGACGATTATGGAGGGAAGACTAACGATGATAGAATTGAGATAAAAGTAAAAGTTTGATTTTTTTTATGGGACAAAAAAAGTTTTGGATATATTGGGACAGACGTTAAAGTTGGAGGTTTTTTTGGGTATTAGGCCAATAGAATTGGATCAAAAGTAAAAATTGAGTATTTATGAGATAAAAAAAGAAGTTTTGAATATAATTGGGACATATATTGAAGTTTGGATTTTTTTGGGTATTAGGCCCAATGTATGTAGCATAGATATGACGCCATGATCGCTGGCTTTCCACAAGCTTGTAGGCCCTTAAAAAGTGACAAATGGGCTAAAGGCTAGTGACATAAGTTTTCTTCAAAACAACGCAACGGAAGGTTCGCCATCGACCCACAGCCACAGTTAATGAAGGTTGGACGAAGAAGAATGATTATGGTATTTCTTTCCAAGATTAAGTTTTCCTCATTGGGAGGGATTAATCCGTGGGTAACAAGTAACAACGACTTGGACTTTGCTTCTTAATTCGAATTGAAGCGTCAAAATTCCATTCTTAAAACTTCTTAGAATCCGGTGACTCACGTGATGTGACTGATCAATTATACCGAAGCCCGCTTTTCTTTTGAATTTTTGAAAACTTTTTACATGTAATTGGGCCGCTTCTCTTACGTGCCATTGTCATGCGGTGCATGCATGCGCATCCGACGCATTAAACACCTTCTCCTTCGGATTGGGTCACACGAAGAGGAAATGGATCGCCTAACCTTTCCTTAAAAGGTTAGGCCCTAACCTTGCAATCCGGGCCGTCCGTGTTATGAATGGATGGCCCAAATTATTATTAACAAATATATATAAAAAAATTTAAAAATTACCACCTTAAAAAAATGAGATCTGGGCTGTCCATCTAAAAATGGACGGCCCGGATTATAAGGTTAGGTGCCTAACCTTTTAAGGGAATGTTAGGCGATCCGGATTCGACACGAAGATACTTTCGGAGGTTGTAACCGGATCTGGCTCCCTTGCATTTAAGGCAAGGGAGCCTTAATGGATCTCTGCCATCCATTGTAAAAATGGACGGTCCAGATCCCCTGCCTTGTAACCCTCAATGTAAATGACTTGCCCTTGGCTGGACCGAGTGCGTATAGTTATTTTGACGTGTGATGGTCTACATAGGATACAACCCAATTCAAAAGCCAAGAAGAGAAAATCATTCTACACGAAACGAAACATGGCCACCGCTCCCGACCCGTGTCTCACATGGCCTGCGAGAATAACGGGGGATCTTTGCGGATGTGATGTATCCATCTAGGGTTAACTTAACCTCATCGAAAGACCATGGTGTAAAATTTGTTAGTAACAGGCAAATAACCCAATACCGGACCATATCCTTCTCTTCCTTTTCAGTTAACTACCGGGAATAAGGAATTCTGAATTCATTGATATTCGAAAGGACATACAAATCAAGTTGGCTATCATTCGTCACTTTCTTCACATGCGAACTCTTCTGAGGATGAAACCAAGGATAGATAGTTAACTTCTTATAAAGCATTGTCGGAAAGTACTAGAGGGCTTCACATGAAGCATGTGTTGGTGTCATAAGCATTCGATCAGTCCAAGGGAAGACATTTTTGGTTGGTCGAACACTGCCGCGATGGGTCTAGAGAGTGGTCATATTACAAGAAACTCCCGGAGCAGGATCGTTCGAGGAAGCCGCAGAGAATTCCAATTTTCAAGTCACCTAAAGTCATCCCCACGTGAAAAGAAAGATATTGAACAGAAAAAAAAAGAAGAAGAAGAAGAAGAAGAAAAAAAGGCTCTTCCACGTTTCTCGTACAATTAGGTGCCTAACAAAAGATGAAATTGACTACGAAATAGTGCGACTGGTCCAAACATCGGATCCGACCTCAAGCTTTCGTTTTGCCACAACACGTTGGGCTCTTGTGGGTCCAACTCCATGGCTGCGACATTGCACCATCAAACTTGCGTTTCCTTTCTACAATTGATGGCACAGATGGGTCCTAGTGGATTGGCGCATTCGCCGGGCAGCTTGGGTCTTTCGCCTCGAATGCGATAGGCCAGAAGTTCAAAGCCTTCCGCCGCGAATCCCTCGAGGCTATGTTGATGTTCTCCGACGTACGGGACTCTGTAATTACCTGATATCCTCAGGACGGAGAGATTGTCGTGCACTTCATCAGGACTAGGTGAATACTAATGGGCTCTGGACACCTCAACAGTACTAGGAAAAAATGGGGATGCTGAAACTTTTTGCTGAAATCTATGTATTGAATGATTTAGCGAGGTTACATTGAATAGTAACATCTGAAACACATGTGCAAAGTGATTGGCACCTAACGCAATCTTGGAATGTTCTTTCCACCTAACGTAATCGTGAATATTCTGACCAAATCACTATAGTACACAAAGTTTTTGTTAAGAAATTTCAGTGTCTTTTAGCACTTTTTTCGTCTGCGGCCATTAAGTTGAGATTATATCACTATTATTGAAGTCATTAGTGGTGGGAAATAGGGAGAAGGCCTAGGTTTCGAATCTTAGAAAAGTAGGAAAGATTGAGTCACCTCCCCCAGATGCGTTATTTGTGTGGAATCTTTAATTTATACGGCACGAGACTTCAATAGTTTAGTGTGGGTTTTTTTTTTTTTTTTTTGGGGTCGTGTAGGGTTAAGGTGACGTGACAAATAGTTGTTCAAGATTAAGACTGATTGTAAGTTTGGAAATTTGGCAATTGATTGATTGTTTGTATTCCTCAATTATTCATACTTGATACATACACGACGAAGTGGGACGCTCGTGCATTTTTTTTTTCAATTCCCTTGAGTTTAGAGACTTGAATGTTTGGTAAGATTTGAGACTTGATCTCAGAAGGGGCAGGACAGTAGGAAATTCAGGTGGAATTTGTCCAAAATTTTGTCATCAATAGAGAAAATGTTTTAGTTAAAAAGAGAGGAGGATTTGTTTATGTTGAGTTTCGGATACGCAGTAGATCTCACGATGGAGGTGATCGCCATTGTTGGAAGAAGGAAATTTGGAATTGTTGTTCATTATAATCGAAAAATGATTACATAGTATTTATAGACTCTTTAGATTAGAACAATTAAAACTATCTTGAAAACAAGTAATAATAAATATAGTTCCCCTAGATAATAACTTTTAGGATTCTTCCTATTTTCTAGATAATAATTACAAGATTTAAAAATTTCTAAGACTCCAAGTCTCAAGATGAACTTGGGTTACAAAAAATCTTTTGAGGTTTCCAACAGCCTCCCTTAAACCGAGCTCATCTTGACCATGCGATCATTCTCTTGAATTTAAGAAAGGAGTCCATCTTCAACGGCTTAGTGAACATGTCAGCCACTTGATCTTCCGACTTGCAATACTGTAGCACAATCTTCTCGGACTTCACTAGATCTCGAATAAAGTGATACTTTATATCAATGTGCTTGCCTCTTCCATGAAAGACTAGATTCTTTGCAAGGGCAGTTGCAGACTTGTTATCACAATTAATCACCGTCGAATGCTCTTGCTTATGACGCAACTCAGTAAGCATCAAACGAATGAGCTGTAAAAGATATTGTAATCGTAAAAGATATGCATGTATTGTAATTAGCTAGATTAGTGGATTAGATTAGAGAATATATCTTTTGGAATTCTTTCATTTGTCTGTATATATATACATCTAGGTCATTGTAAAAGATATGAAGAAGAAATATAGAAAATAGAGGAATATGTTTTCTTCCTCAAAATCTCTCTGTGTTAACATGGTATCAGAGCCCTAAGGTTTGGTCCTTGGGGTACTATACGTCAATCACCGACTACGGCGGTCCTGCTCGATCTTCTTCATCTTTCTCGTGATCGACCTTGGATCCATGGCAGATCAAAACCCCACCGAATCATTGATTCCCGGCCAACACTAAGGGGGAATACGACCACAGAAACGTTTTTGGAGAATTTGACCACCAGACCCACTCAGATTCTGACTCAGAACCAGACTCCTCCTCCTCCTCCTCCTCCCACGCCAACACCACAGAATGATTCGGCTTCATCTCAGATTGCAATTAAACTGGATGGAGCCAATTATGGATTATGGTCTCAGGTTGTCGAGATGTACATCACAGGCAAAGACAAGCTGTGATATATCAATGGAGACCTCCCTCAGCCACTTCCTACAGATCATGGCTTTCGGAGGTGGAAAATCGAAGATTCGACTGTAAAAGGATGGCTTATCAACTTTATGGATCCGACGTTGATTGACAATTTTATTCATTTCCCAATAGCGAAATTTGTCTAGGATGTGGTTGCAATGACATTCTTTGATGGAACAGATGTCTCTCAAGTTTATGACTTGAAGAGGCGTGTGGCTCGGAGCGACAAGGAGGAGGACCGATTGAGGCATATTACAACAACCTTCAGGGGTTGTAGAGAGAGATCGACTTTCGTCGCCCGAATCCAATGCGGTGTCCCGAAGATATTGAGAGACATAATATGGCTGTACAGGAAGATCGGGTTTACATATTCCTTGATGGATTGGATGACCGTCTTGACAAGGTCAGAGCAGATGTCTTGTAGATGCAACCGTTTCCTACGGTTGAACAAACCTATGCGCGTATCCGACGAGAAGACATGAGGCAAACTGTGATGCTAACGAACAATGACACTGTTTGTGATTCGGCCGCCATGATATCTCGCGGGAATAGGGCAAACGTCAAAGCAAATCCAGACTCCTTGCTGCAAATAGCTAAGCCTGAAGTTACATAGGAAGGAGGAAGGCCTAGCTTAGCACCTCGCCCGAGAACTTTGCCTAGGGGAGGTTGCTCACATTGTGGCAATTCTAAACATACCAAGGAGACGTGCTTTAAGCTTCACGGATATCCAGATTGGTGGAAGGAGTTCAAGACTCGAAATCAAGCATAAGAGAAAGGGAAAGCCTCTGTAGTAACCACAGAGACTCAACTAGATCACATGGATCCACAGAATGTGATGTTGGATGGAAATCATAGAATTACTTTGGCTAGCTGCAATCAGGCCAATTGCAATCATTGGGTCATTGATTCGGGAGCCACGGATCATATGACTTTTACCCCTGACGACTTTGTTCGTACCTCAGAACCAAGATGTGATAGTATCTCCAATGCTAATGGATTCACCTATCCGGTGATTGGGGCTGGAGTTGTTGCAATTTTCACTACATTCTCTCTTTCTAACACTTTGTTTGTCCCTTCATTATCGACTAAATTAATTTCGATTGGACAATTTACTGAGGATTTGAATTGTGTTGTTATAATGTATCTCCACTTTTGTTTATTTCAGGATATTCTCACGAAGGAGATCATTGGGCGCGGTACTAAGATAGGCGGCTGTATTACATGAATGACTTTAGTTCTGGGAGTGCAAATAATGCTCAAATACATTAATCAATAGGGAGAAACAGATATGGCTTTTGCATTGACGGTTGGGACATCCATCATTTGGTTACATGAAGCGGTTACTTCCTAATATTTTTATGAATATGAAGGATTCCGACTTACAATGTCAGACTTGCATATTAGCTAAGAGTCATAGAGTTCATTTTCCTATTAGTTTGAGTAAAAATGAAGTTACTTTCTCTTTGATCCTTTCAGATGTTTGAGGTCCATCTCCTATTACTACTATCTCGGGATTTAGATGGTTTGTGATATTTGTTGACGACTATACTAGGATGACATGGCTTTACTTGATGAAGAACAAAATTGAGGTAGCCAAAATATTTAGAAATTTTCGTACCATGTTACAGACACAATTTAGTGGTAAGATTCAGGTATTAAGAAGTGATAATGGTGGGGAGTATATGAATGAACATCTCAAGGAATACTTTCAACAACATGGTATGATCCATGAGTCATCTTGCCCACAGTCACTTCAGCAGAATGGTGTTGCGGAGAGAAAGAATAGATATATCATTGAGACAGCTCGAGCTTTGTTGAATGAGAATCACGTGCCTCAAAGATTTTGGGAAGATGCTGTGACTATAGCAGTCCATCTTCTCAATCGGATACCGTCCAAAGTGTTAAACTTCAAGACACCACTGCAGACCTTATCTACATATGTTTCTTTACCGTCTGTCCTCACTATTCCTCATCAAGTGTTTGGGTGTGCTGCATTTGTTCACATCCTAAAGAATCAGCGAACGAAACTTGATCCTTGTGCATTGCGATGTTTATTCTTGGAATATGTTATACACCAAAAGGGTTATCGCTGTTATTACCCCTCTACTCGGCGAACCTATGTGACTATGTATGTTTCTTTTGTTGAGGCTGAATCCTTTTATCCAACTCCCAATTCTTCCTTTCAAGGGGAGACACTGATAGAAAGGACGAATTGGTGGGAGTTTTCTGGCAGTATATTCTCCAGAGAAGTGAAGAATATATCATCTGAGGGGGTATCGTTTGAGGGGGAGCGATCATCTGAAGGGGCATCGTCTGAGAAGACATCATCTGAAGGGGCATCGTTTGAGAAGACATCATCTGAGGGGGCATCGTCTGAGAAGACATCATCTAAGGGGGTATCATTTGAGAAGGAATCATCTGAGGGGGTATCGTCTGATGCTGTGCAAATCCATCTTCTACATGAGCAAAATCATGAAGAACAGCTTTCCTCTTCTCTAGTACCCGATCCAACTTTCGGGAATATTCCTATGGTAACCTCTCCTATTCCTTCTTGTGTCTTTGACGAACCTAATACTTCTGTGTGATATAAATTACCTGCTAGGCACAATCGGAGCAAGCCCCCAAATAGATACTCACTGGATGCTGAAGAGAAGAAATCTACATATCCTATTGCAAATTATGTGTTAATCAAAAGGTTGTCAAACCCATTAAAGACGTTCGTATTGAACGTTTCTGCAGTTCATATTCCAAAAGGCGTCCATGATGCTCTAAAGGATCCCAAATGGGTTCAAGCGATGGAGGAGGAGATGCCTGCTTTAGAGAAAAATGAGACTTGGAAGCTGGTGAATTTGCCTAAGGGAAAGCAGATTGTAGGATGTAAGTGGGCCTTTTCTATGAAGTATAAAGCGGATGGATCCATTGACAGATACAAGGCAAGACTGGTGGCGAAGGGGTATACGCAAACTTATGGGACCGATTATCAGGAGATGTTTTCTCCTGTTGCTAAACTTAATATTGTGCCAGTCCTATTGTCTCTCGCAGCTAATTTAGACTGGTCATTATACCAGTATGATGTCAATAATGCATTTCTTCATGGTGATCTTAAAGAAGAGATTTATATGGATGTTCCTCCAAGTTATAGTTCATCCTTACAACCTAAGGCGGTGTGCAAGTTAAAATGATCATTGTATAGTCTGAAGCAGTCTCCACGAGTATGGTTTAGCCGGTTTACTTTGGTGATGTAGAGATATGGATATTCGCAAAGTGACTCGGACAATACGTTATTTTTGAAACGACATCAATGCAAGGTAATGACATTGATTATCTATGTGAATGATATGATTATTACTGGAGATGATATGACAGAAATATCTAAGCTCCAGAAGAAACTTTCTGAGGAGTTTGAGATGAAAAACCTTGGGGGATTGAAATACTTCATAGGTATTGAAGTAGCAAGGTCAACATGAGGAATATTTCTCTCATAAAGGAAGTATGTGCTAGATTTATTGGCAGAGGTGTGAATGTTGGATTGCAAACCTGCAGACACACCAATTATTCAGAACCATAGACTTGGGGAGTATCCAGATCAAGTGCCAACGAACAAAAAAAGATATCAAATTTTAGTTGGAAAACTAATTTATCTATCGCATACGCGTCCTAACATTGCATATGCGGTGAGTGTTGTTAGCCAATTCATGCATGCCCTGAGTGAAGATCATATGAATACAGTATTGCGTATACTGCGCTACTTGAAGTCTTCTCTAGGGCGAGGTCTGAGATTCTTGAAAATAGATCACCTTGAGATCGAAGGATTTATTGATGCAGACTAGGCCGGGAATACCTATGATCGGAGATCAACATTAGGATACCTTACTTTCGTGGGAGAAAATTTAGTTATTTGGAGAAACAAGAAACAGAATGTGGTGGCATTTTCAAGTGCAGATGCTGAATTTAAAGGGATGGCCAAAGGGTTGTTTGAACTCTTATGACTAAAGAAATTAATGTCAGAGATTGGGTTCGCTCCGAGAGCCGAGATGAAGTTATTTTGTGATAACAAAGTAGTGATTGACATCTCACATAATCCAGCATGACCGTACTAAATATGTTGATGTGGACCGCCATTTTATCAAGCAAAACTTGGATAACAATGTGATTCAATTTCCATTTGTTCGATCTGAAGATCAGTTGACATATATTTTGACGAAGGTGAGATCGACTGATGCAGACTAGGCCGGGAGTACCTATGATCGGAGATCAACATTAGGATACCTTACTTTCGTGGGAGGAAATTCAGTTACTTGGAGAAACAAGAAACAAAATGTGGTGGCATTATCAAGTGCAGATGCTGAATTTAAAGGGATGGCCAAAGGGTTGTGTGAACTCTTATGACTAAAGAAATTAATGTCAGAGATTGGGTTCCTCCGAGAGTCGAGATGAAGTTATTTTGTGATAACAAAGCAGCGATTGACATCTCACATAATCCAGTTCAGCATGACCGTACTAAATATGTTGATGTGGATCGCCATTTTATCAAGCAAAACTTGGATAATAATGTGATTCAATTTCCATTTGTTCGATCTGAAGATCAGTTGGCAGATATTTTGATGAAGGCGGTATCAAGCAAGATCTTCTATAACTCATTTGGCAAGTTCGACATTCACGACATTTATGCACCAACTTGAGGGGGAGTGTTAGAATGAGCTGTAAAAGATATTGTAATCGTAGAAGATATGCATGGATTGTAATTAGCTAGATTAGTGGATCTAGATTATAGAATATATATTTTGGAATTCTTTCCTTTATCTATATATATATGCATCTAGGTCATTGTAAAAGGTATGAAGAAGAAATACATAAAATAGAGGAATACGTTTTCTTCCTCGAAATCTCTCCGTGTTAACAATTTTCTAGATAATAATTGCAAGATTTAAAAACTTCAAAGACTTCAAGTCTCAAGATGAACTTGGGTTACAAAAAATCTTTTGAGGTTTCCAACATCCTCCCTTAAATCGAGCTCATCTTGACCATGCCGATCATTCTCTTGAATTTAAGAAAGGAGTCCATCTTCAACAGCTTAGTGAACATGTCAGCCACTTGATCTTCCGACTTGCAATACTGTAGCACAATCTTCTCGGACTTCACTAGATCTTGAATAAACTGATACTTTATATCAATGTGCTTGTTTCTTCCATGAAAGACTAGATTCTTTGCAAGGGCAGTTGCAGACTTGCTATCACAATTAATCACCGTCGAATGCTCTTGCTTATGACGCAACTCAGCAAGCATCAAACGTAGCCAAACTGTTTGAGTAGCACAATAACCCGTTGCTATGTATTTCGCTTCCACACTGGACAAAGCAACCGCCTGTTGCTTCTTTGAGGACCAATAAAAAAATTCCATTTCCTAAAGAGAAAACATAACCGGAAATACTTTTCATTTCTCCAATATCGTCTCCCAATCACTGTTTGTATATCCCACAAACTGAAAATCATTAGAAAAAATGTAGAATATACCATCATCCACAGTACCTTTAATGTACCGTAGAATTCTTTATGCCATCTACAAGTGTGATGATTGTCTAGGAGTTTCCTTAAATCTGCTTACCATCCCAACACTATAAACAAGATCTGGCCGAGTAGAAGTCAAATATCGTAAACTCCCGACTAACCTCTTGAAATATGTAGGATTGACTTTGGGGCCACTTCCATCTTTTGTCAACTTCGATCTTTCCTCCATTGGAATGCTAATTGGTTTACAAGTAGCCATCTTGAAATGCTTAAAAATATCCTTGGCATACTTTTGTTGACAAATGAAAATATCATCCTCCGATTATGTAACTTCAAGGCCGAGAAAATAATACATGAGACCCACGTACGCCATTTCAAACTCACGAGTCATGGCCTCCATGAAGTCAGAAATCATCTCTTGACAATTTCCAGTAAATATGAGATCATCAACATATAAGCAAACAATAAACATCTCACCGTTCAAGCCAACCTTCACATATAAAGTATGCTCATAAGGACATCAGTTAAACCATGATTCATGAAATAAGAATCAATTCTGGTATACCATGCTCGCAGAGCTTGCTTGAGCCCGTAAAGAGCTTTCTTCAATTTGTAGACGAAACCCTCTTGTCCTTTCTTGACATATCCCTCGGATTGATTCACATACACCTCATCCTCAAGTACGCCATCGAGAAATGCGGACTATGCATCCATTTAGTGTATTTTCCAACATCAGTGAGCAGCCAAAGCAAAGATCATATGAATATTATCCATTCTTGCAACCGGAGCAAATACCTCAAAATAGTCAATCCCGGATTTTTGTTTGTAACCCTTGACTAAAGAAGAGCCTTCAAACATTCAACATCACCATTAGGCTTATACTTGGTCTTATAGACCCATTTCATGCCGATGGACTTATTTCCTTCTGGAAGAGAAACGAGCTCCCACGTATCATTTTTCTCAATTGCATATATCTCATCATCCATAGCACGAACCCAACCATCATCTTGGGAAGCCTCCTTAAAGTTTATCGGATCACAATATGCAAAGAGAGCAAAATTAATAATTTCTTCATCAAAGGGATCATCATCATTCAACAAAACACAATCCCTCAAATGATTCGATAAAACTCGTTCTTGCCGTGGACATGAGGAAGTTTCGACAGAATCCGACTGAGTCTCTACTACTGGATTAGGTTGTATCGACGCTCCTACTGGTTTAGATTGACTATTTGAATCAGGCCGAGTCGACTCCTCCTCATCTAAGACAAAGTGAAACTGCTTCTTCTCTTTCGTGTTCCAAGTCCACTAACCTTCCTCGTCGAAGGTAACATCTCGGTTGATAACTACCTTCTTTGTTACCGGATTATATAATCAATAACCCTTGGTCTCATTGCTATAACCAAGGGAGATGCACTTTTCACTCTTCTCATCAAGCTTCTTGCGAAGCTTTATTGGGCACATTGTTGACACCTGATTTTTGATCAGTCTTTCATAGTTTATTTTTTAAAAATTCATAAAAAATCTATAAAAAGTTAAAAAAATTAAAAAATCATCTTTGGTAGCCTTGAACAAGCTAAAGGAACCATTTTTGATAAAAACAAATAATTTGTCATATTTTTTAATATTTTCCAAAAATAGAAAAATACATGAAAAATGAAGAAAAATAGCGTTCGATGTCGTAAAAATATAGAAAAATAGTCAATATTTTTATTTTAATTTCCTTTTCATTTTGAACTCATAAATAGTCAAAATTCAAGTTCAATTGCATGTGTTTCTTCACGACGCATAGAGTTGAATTTGGCAAAAAAATGTCATTCGAGTATTTTAATTTGTAAATTTCTACATATTTTTTAGTCTTGACGTCCAATTAGATCGACCACCATCTACAATAAATTCCCCTTGCTGAATATTTTCGTTTTTGTTTCACATGATTTCATGGTGTAAAACGCCGAGTGGATCCCCAAATATAATCGGGTCGGCATGAGCTCGATAGCTCGTCCAAGACCAAACCAGGGCACGGCGAACCCCATGTGAGTACTCTCGAACTCCTTCGATGTTTCCTAATGCTTTTCTTAGGTTAGATCGTGTGTAGAATGGCTAGGACAGCTAAATCATTCTTGAGCTGTGATTGATAAATAGGGCCTTACTAGGAATGCCATGTGATTTATTTGCATATCTAGATTCCTTGAGTTGCGCATTTTATTACTGATTGTGATTGCTAGGATAATCACTTCTATCTGCATGAATTTCTAGATTTAGGGTTCATACCTTACTCATCCGCATGAATCTCAGGCTAGAAAATTCAGTCAACTTAGGTACCGAAAGGGCATCAACTCTGACAGTTGGTGTAACTAAGTCCCCGAAACCATTTCTCTGGTTCTCGCAGAATTGAATAGAAACTCCCAACTATTCGATTGGGTGGTCCAATCACACCCTAAAAAAATGATTGGTGGCGACTCCATGGCATGCACACTTAGCACATGTCACTAGACCACACTGAAAGTCGATCACGCATACCTCCGTTGCGATTTTGGGTAATGGGCCTTGGAAGAGGCCCGCGTCCGACCAGACAGGACGACCCATTAGCCCTCGAGAGCCCGACAACCTCAAGAGGGTCGCGACAGACTGGCGACTCCACTGGGGACTGGTTCTTAACCATTTAGTGGACTTGAGCCGATTAAAAAGTTGATTGATTCTTCTAACCTAATTTTATGCAGATGCTCTCGAAAGTGAGGTGTATATGCTAACGAATGTGTTAGATGTTTTTGTAGACGGGAGAAATAAGGGGTGAAGTGCTTGTTAACTTTGTTTTATGCAGGCAGGAGTTTTGGATGTATGATTGTGTGGATGTTTATATTGAAGCGGTGATTGTTAAATAAAATGCATGACTATTGCTTTAGCACGACACAATGAATACACACAATTGCGCCTAAAACCCCAGGCGCCCTCTTTAGGAACACAATAGAAGGAATTGAAGATGGAATCTCCGTGAGGAAAAACATGGGGTAATCCACTTTTCAATTCCGCTCACTTCGAACTATGGATTGAGTCCCAATGCAACGATAGTTGTGCAATGGAATCGGCTCTTCCCAGAATTCGAGGTGAGAACCTTGGCTTTAGGTACCAAGCCCTATCTTTTGATTTTTAGGAGTTTTCCCTCACTTGTCTCATGCGTTTGTCTATGGAAGGTTAGTATACCTAACACTGCAAAAAATACAGAGAAGCTTGATTTTCTCTTAAGTTTGGTTGGTAAGACTTTTCTATCCCTCGAACTTGTTACAGCTCTTAATCATTATATTCATTGCATAATTCCGGTGATTGGATTAAATGCCATTTTGAGGATAGATATGTGTGTTTTCCTCCCAATGTTCTTGATGGAAGATGAAGATGGTGTCATCCCATTACGAGCGCCAAGTGGACAAGAAGAGCCTACTATGGACATCATTGAGGTATCATCTAATGAAGATGACGATTTGGAATAGGTGATCCTGAAGTCACGTCTCAAAGATCGAAACTGGGGCATCTCTAAGTATTAAGATCATATTCCTTTGTTTTATTTTTCATTTCTAGCCTTCTTGTATAGGATTTATTTTGCTGAGATCCTCTCTATCTGATCCCTTAGAGTGATTGTATTAGGGATCTATTTGTGTTTATATACATTCAGATTGAAATTTGTTGTATTTTTATTGACTTGTCATTGGAATGTGATAGTGGCATTTCTTCTAATCACTCGAATACTCCAAAATCAATTTTATAATTCCTTTGGATGAAATTGAAATTGGAAGTCTTATACAACCTTTTGGCCGTATAGGGCAATACAATCCCAATTTCACCAGAAGGAACTATAAACTTGAATTGGTTCATGCATGTTTTGCATCATTGGTAATCCACAATAATTGATCAAGAGTATTCGTGTTTTTCAAATTTAATGAAAAGATAGATATCCAAATTACTCTCGTTCTTAGCAAACAGCTTTAATTTGGATACCATATCTTCAATTGAATTTAAAACACATCGTAATTGTGTACTTTTGAACATTCCATTGATTTTCTTGGAATTGATCAAAGGCGATTATCGTGAATTACATTCCTTTCAATGATATGCTTTCCTTTGAGGAATATTGATAAAAGCTTTTGCACAAGGCCAAAACCCTTGTAAAAGCTCTTATCCCTATTAATCACAAGTAAGCATAAAATTGAAAGGATTTATGCTTTATTTTTCAAATTCTTTCTTCTGATTCTGCCTTTTCATTTGAAACAGGTTAAAAACAAGTAGAGAAGAGAAGTCTTTTTATGGATAATCGCGGTGGGAGGTTCCTTTATCCGATCATAAGCAAGATTAAAAAATCAAGATGTACACGCTCGAATCATCAATGTCAAAGCGCAGCTTGCCTAGGTTGAGAGTGGTCAGGTGTTCGAGAAAGTCAGCCATACAGAAGTTGAGACACACACATTAGAGCTTTCATTCATTTCTCTCAATCGAGGGACCTTAAAAGCAGATCATACAAATCATCGGGGTGGAAACATAAAACCGCAATGAGCCATAATTAGCATCACAAAGGAACCTAGTTGGCCCTCCATATTATTGATGCTTTGCTTATACTCACCACCTCGAGACTCGAGATCTGCAAGCTTAAGAAGAAGGCGTTTACATTCCCCTTTAAGATCGGCAACCTTGGTCCCGTGATCTTCGGCGGCTATTTCCAGGTCCCGAACTAGTCCTCTCCCATGGGCTATATCCGCGGTAATGCTGTCAAGCCTTTCTTCCTGCCACTCACATTGAAACTTCAACACGACATTACGACGGTCGTGCTCATAGGTGGTCAGGGATAAGGCCAAGCGCTCCACCAAATTTCCCCTCTCGCGAAGCAACATCGAGACTCGCTTGTTGGCGAACTCAACAGCCTTTCTGTGACTATCGGCCACAAGGTTGGCCAACACCAAGCAGTTGGACCGATCCTCATAGCGAGCTCGCAAAACGTGAGCCACGGTAGCTTTTCGATGAGCGACACAGTAAGTCTCTAAAAAGTTTATAAAGAGGGTTGGGAAGATTCTATATTCCCTCTCTAAATTAGTGCCCTCGATGGAGGTGGTGTCTATTTCCACGAGCAAAATACGGATTTCATCTTCAGTTTCTGGGTGATCGGCTATATGAGCATAGCCTCGACCGAGGAGGTTATAGAGTTTTTCCCACTGGGCCAAAATTTCGGCCGAGAAAGCGCGAATAGGAGAGGATGTCATTTTCGTTGGAGTGAGGGAGAAGAAGATGAGTGTGGTAGAGTGATTAAAATACGAAAAGGCAATTATGTAAGAGTGTTAATCTTCTCTGCATTAACTCCTCCTTTTATAGCAACTCGAGAATGAAGAAAGGCATAGCAATAATGCTCGTGGAGCCAAGTTAATTGGGTAAAGCAATGGTGGCTCTTTCGGTGAACCATCAGATCTGTCCCAGTCCGCGATTTCAGGCTTGATAAACCTAAAAAAGTTGTAAAAAGATATGTCGGTGTCACCATATTAAAATTGAACGGGCGTTAAGCGCAACTATCGAAAAAAGTTGCGAAAGGATTTGGCGGTCCCATCATATTAAAAAACTGAGCGGGAGGCGAGCGTAGTTCCACCTTTTTGAAAATAAGTGGGAGACAGACATGGATATCGAAAAAAGGAAATCGATTTGGTGTCCCTCCACGTTGAAAAGAAGAAAGAAGACGACAAAGCGGGAAATACGAAATCTTGGGAGCAACGCTTGCCTGATGATCTTCATCCATGTTTAAAGAACGTTTCATGGGCATACAGAACCACTCAAAAGAAAATTTAGAGAGAGTGAGCATACATGAGAGAGTAGAGAACCCTGAGTGAGCAAAAATTGATCGAACATTTTTCGATCCAACATGTTTGAGGGTTACCATCAGTTGCTAGAGGCGACTGATCCAAAAATCTCAGAAAATGAACTACTGAGAGATCTCGAAGATTCTAGGATGGCGTCTGGTACCAGAACCACAGAACCCAACCCTTTCGGCAACGAAGTTCAGGATCTCAGCAGCGACGACAACAGCAGCAGCGATGGTCAATCCCGGAAAAGGAAACGTCGCCAGTGCCACACTCAGAATGAAATCCAAGAGCTTGAAGCTTTCTTTAGTGAATGCCCTCTCCCGAACATGAAACAAAGAAATGAATTGGGCCAGAAGCTAGGGATGAAACCTTTGAGGGTCAAGTTTTGGTTTCAAAATAAGCGAGCCAAATTGAGGGCTCAACACAGACGTCAAGAACTTGCGATTCTAAAGGAGGAAAACGAAAAGCTTCGAGCGGAGAACATGAGGTATAAGAAAGCTCCCAGCACTATCGCTTGCCTTAATTGCGGTGGCCCTATCACTCTCGGCGAAATGTTCCTTGATAAGCCTTATATGAGGATTGAAAATGCTCATTCACCACCCCACTCCCTCGAACCATCTTCGATACAATCGGATTTTGTTGGAGATATGCATGAACAAATCAATTCTACGAAGTCAATACCGATGCCTTCTAAAGGATGTGATATGCGTCACCATGATTGTAGTTTCCTTAACGATGAGCTTACTATCACGACCGACCAATCCAAAGCTGATGAATTCCCTCCACAACAATTTCCGGCTCGATCAAATCCTACTGGAAATAGGCCAGAGAGCAATAGCCAAGTTGTCAACACTGTTCCGGGTCGCAAGAAGACGAGGGTCAATTGGTCCCCCGAGCTTCATCTCAAGTTCCTTAGTGCGGTTCAGCAACTAGGAATCAACCCAGCATATCCAACGCGCATACTTGAGATCATGAACATACCAGGACTCACTAAAGATGGAGTCGCGAGTCACCTCAAGAGCTACAGAAGGGCGCTAAGACAGCGCCACACAGCACTGAACCTGAAAGAACTCAACTTGTGCCTAAACACTAGGCATGGCTATAACTACAATGCCCCTGAAGTAAGAAATACCCTGCCGAATCTAGGCACCGACCAAGCTGGTAGCAGCCCCATCGACTACTTCGGCGCTAATCAGAATATTCCCCCGAATCATCTCAGCACCCCTCAAGAGTATATGCCACAAGTGCAGCAGGTACGAACTCCTTGGTTTGAGCAGCAACATTTCGCTAGTGCTCTTCCTATCCCCGATCAACATATTGCGCCTAGTGTTCAAAGATCTGCCCGGCTTGGGCATATGATTTCGGAAGATCAAGCGGGCGGATGCTCTGAGGATTTTTGTTTCTTCCATTCCCAAATGGAAGGTGCTTTTGATAGTGAACCGATCAATCATCCTCTTATAATCTCGAGCAACGACGAAGGTTCTAGCTCGAAGAATCAGATCGCTCACAACAGAAACAGGAATCCTTCAACGCCAAGCGATGATGGTCAACCCGAATATCAGTTGCTCGAAGAATCAAAAGATTTCCTTGATGAGGAGCTCCATATCTGGATCGATCAGTTTAAAACTGATGGACTTATGAAGTTATGATCCAAAATGACGATTATATGTCTGATTCATGGTGTAACTGGCTGATCACCGAGAATCCTCAAGGGAACTAGGCACATGTGACTGGATGTATCATTAATCTTTCTGTCATAAAGTCTTCCATGCAAGATAATCTTCCTTAATGCCTAGAGTTAATCTGGGGCAGCGATCAGTACTACCTGCGAGCATCATCATGCTTGAGTGCGACAATCCCTTGTTAGATTAGAGTCGAGGCGAATCAATTGAACGCCACGAAGAAAAACATTTAAAGGCTTCACATAGGAAAATGCGAGCAAAAACCCGAGCGAGCTCAAAGACGGTTAGCTCTGTATCGTTCTAAGGGACCTTTAGTCGTTATGAACTCTAAATTGAGCTTGTTTCATTCTCGATGGGGGTCGCTAACTGCTTCAAGAATTTTATAACAAAAAACGAACCAGTTAGGGACGCCAATAGTGCTGTGTCCTGGTAGTCAGTGAAATGGAAGTGGTACGAAACGTCAGGAGTTCGATCTCGGGATTGAAAAATCATTTTATCAGTTGGTCTATCACCCGATGAAGTTCAAAGAGATTCGACGCAGATGACTATAGAACTTGGGGCAATTCGAAAATCATCGATTCATTTTCATCAAGCGGCGAAGTTGGTATTGTAAAATGTGAAGCATGCAAATGACAAATCCGAAGCAGAAGGAGATGAATCATGATTCGCTTATCCAAGGTCGGGATTTCAACCTTCGACTAAAGCCAAATCTAGGATGAGTTTTTGATCTTGCCCACTCGACAAAACCCATCTCCACTGAAAATGGGGGCAAACCATTCCTACATCCGGAAAGCATGTCGAAGCCGAAGACATCAAATTCATCGTTTAATCCGTGGGGCAAGTCCCTGAAGCCATAGTTATCATCTGCAGAGCGTAATGGAATCCATCCTTTCAATGTAAAACGCATTTGGCCGCGGAGCCACCCATTTGGTAAAAAGAACGTATCGTTCCTAAATGATTTTCAATCAGATGCGGGGATAATGTTCTCTCATTTTCCTCTCAGGTGATGAACAGAGACGAGGCACCCAAGAAGCCATGCATTCAAATAACATAACAGTGCATGAAACACGCCCAAAAAGATGAATGAATCTCCTCCGACGTAAATCCTCGAGGTGGATTCGTTGCCCAACCAGACGAAGAAATCATGGCCACAAGCTTGAGGGCCGGCTTCTACAATCTGCACATTGGCATGCAGAATGGAATTCAAATCAAGAGTAAAGTAGTATCGTCCCAATTTGTTTTGAATTTGGAAACCCAAAATAATGCTTAATATTTATCCTTGGCAGGAGCTCGCCATCAGGGCAGACATATTTTCACAACCCTTGTACACTCGTTGGAGCATATGACCAAGGGTAAGATGTATCGTTCCAATTTTTGTAAAGTTTTAGAATATACGATGACATATCCCTTTTATATTTACAGGATCTCCAGCCTCGATGGGCAGGTAAGTATCCCTTTTCCCAATTCATTGGAGATTAAAAACTTTCAGAATTAATTCGATTCTCACATCTAAAAAGACATAGAATTCTTACTTCATTGACATTCATGTTTTAAAACATGAGATTGTCTGATGAATTACACATGTATGGTGCATCACAAAATCCCTTTGAAGGATAAATCTTGATGAAATGAAATGAATTTTTCCAACAAGAGTCGTTTGAACTGTTCAAAAGGGTATTTTCTCATAAGAGAAGCGAGCCTAATCCAAACACGTCCCATACACACTTGAGAGATGAGGAGATTGGAAATGATAGCGAAACCTTAACCTATGGATATAAGGGTCATTCGCAACGATTACATGGATCGAGATGACAGAGGCATTTATTTCTTCATTCCAAACACTACAGATGCCCATTGAGAACCCCATTGAACGGCGATTTTCATTCTCAACCCTGTCAAGAACCATCCCACATTGGGGCAAATGAAGGTTAGTCCAACAGTATCAGAAAGTAAACGGTTTGAAATTTTCTTGCTCGGACTAACATAAATCTTTGTGTGTTGTTTATATGATAATCCAAGTGTCATAGGATGACGAGAATAATTCATTTCTCTATCCTACACACTGTTATCCTTTGCACGACCAAGTTGAGCCAGCAAATTCATTTCATCAACCTATTGGTGATCATTGCATATTCCAAGGCAAAGGCAACATCACTCTAGGAATGGAAGCGTGCCAAAGTTTAAGTTGCATATCTAGCATGTTGCCGAAAATCCTAGCTCCAAAAGAAAAGAAAAACACGGGATTAAAAAAAGGGGGAAAAGAAAAATCCCTAGCATCAAGAAAAACAAAGTGCCTGGTAAAAAGCAAGGCTGATGTCTATTCAAAATATCCCCAGTAAAGTCTAGATATACGATGAAAAGACCCTGCAAAGGAGTCAGATCAAGATGACTACTCTCCAAATGATGTCGTGCTCAAATTGCAAACACACAAACAGACGGTCTCTTAATGTAACAAGAGACGCTTTTAAACATCCTTGTGCGCTCTAAAAGAGGAGTGTACACTTCAAGAAATGGAGATGTTCTTCGAAGGACATGTGGCAAATTTGCAATGATCACTAATGCCAAACCCTTCACAATTTCTGGGCAAAAAATAAGCCTTTTTCGGTCCCCAATCCTTCCAATGTTACAACCCTGAAGCAGTCTTATCTGACTAAGACACTTGGGTTAATGTATAACTTAGCTCAAAGAAGTACGAGCAAGACTATTTCTTTCTCATTTTACAGGGTTCTTGACTTGTAAACCCGGAGCAGATAGTGAAAAATTTCGTTCAACGGCCTTGACTCAAAAGTGAGTCCCCCTTGGAAACCGATATCCAAGCCTAACACTACGGTCCCGTGAAAGACCTCCTGATCGGTCGAAATGTATGCGTTGCGAATGATCCTGAAACCCAGGCACAGGTCGGTAGGAAATTGAGCACTTTTCCTATTAAAGATCATTATCACAGAGCAGTGAGGAGCCTTCTTGGATGAGAAATACTCCAATGGATGTTTTGAGCAAACTCTTTTTGAAATTTTCAAATTGTTTGATCTAGAGTTTCCGTGCAAGGAATTTATGATCACATCTGTATATGGTAGGAATGTTTTGGATAACCTCCAGCAATCAAAATGCACATTTCATGACTAAAACTTAAGTCGTAGAATTTTGTCAGTTAGACAATTATTGTCTTCCCAAAGATTACTAATATCTTCTTGGCGAGGAAAATTTTTTCAGGTCTAAGCTTTCTGCAGGACTTTTGGCCGCCCCAAAGACTGGGTGCGTCATCCTTAGGTGAAGCCTTTTAGTAGGCAAATCTTTTCTAAGACCGATCCACAGAATGATCGAGTCTCCGACTAGCCCCGAAGAGCGGGTACGTCATCCTTTGATTCATATCAATTTGGAATCTCATAAATGGTAGAAACCGCCTGAAGGGTCAACTCAATGGTAGAAACCGCCTGAAGGGTCAATCAATGGTAGAAACCGCCTGAAGGGTCAACACAATGGTAGAAACCGCTTGAAGGGTCAATGTATGGTAGAAACCGCCTGAAGGGTCAACCAATGGTAGAAACCGCCTGAAGGGTCAAAACAATGGTAGAAACCGCCTGAAGGGTCAATGTATGGTAGAAACCGCCTGAAGGGTCAACCAATGGTAGAAACCGCATGAAGGGTCAATGAATGGTAGAAACCGCCTGAAGGGTCAAAGGACTGGTAGAGACCGCCTGAAGGATCAACCCAATGGTCCGATCCACCATACGGATCAAAACCTTGATGAATCCCGAACGCAGGAGGATTCGTTTTCCCTAATAAGCCTTACATTAGGCAAGCCATTTCTAGTTTAGTCCACCACACGGATCAAAACCCTTGGCAAATTCCCAAATGTGGGACGCGTCTTCCTTAGGTTCCTATCAGTTAGGAATCCCATTATGGTTTGACCTACCATACAGGTCAGAGCTTAACATCCCCAGGACACTCCGATGACAAGTCCTTAGGAATCTACTTGAACCCATCAGACACAGAAAATGCTGCAAGCATTCGACAGGTAAGGGGCAGGGAAGTCTATCTACTCCTTAACTTTCTTACATCATATCAGGGAATTGAATGAGCACATCTCTTTTTAAGGAAAAGCACACATTGATGGGCATGAAAATTGGATGTCATGATTTCTTTTCTTTTCCCAGTCGAGTCGATCGGAACACAGGTGTCACCTTGTCTTTGAGAGAAACCTCTGACGAAATTCCTCTCAAAGAGGGGCAACTGTTGACACCTGATTTTTGATCAGTCTTTCATAGTTTATTTTTTAAAAATTCATAAAAAATCTATAAAAAGTTAAAAAATTAAAAAATCATCTTTGGTAGCCTTGACCAAGCTAAAGGAACCATTTTTGATAAAAACAAATAATTTGTCATATTTTTTAATATTTTCCAAAAATAGAAAAATACATGAAAAATGAAGAAAAATAGCGTTCGATGTCGTAAAAATATAGAAAAATAGTCAATATTTTTATTTTAATTTCCTTTTCATTTTGAACTCATAAATAGTCAAAATTCAAGTTCAATTGCATGTGTTTCTTCACGACGCATAGAGTTGAATTTGGCAAAAAAATGTCATTCGAGTATTTTAATTTGTAAATTTCTACATATTTTTTAGTCTTGACGTCCAATTAGATCGACCACCATCTACAATAAATTCCCCTTGCTGAATATTTTCGTTTTTGTTTCACATGATTTCATGGTGTAAAACGCCGAGTGGATCCCCAAATATAATCGGGTCGGCATGAGCTCGATAGCTCGTCCAAGACCAAACCAGGGCACGGCGAACCCCATGTGAGTACTCTCGAACTCCTTCGATGTTTCCTAATGCTTTTCTTAGGTTAGATCGTGTGTAGAATGGCTAGGACAGCTAAATCATTCTTGAGCTGTGATTGATAAATAGGGCCTTACTAGGAATGCCATGTGATTTATTTGCATATCTAGATTCCTTGAGTTGCGCATTTTATTACTGATTGTGATTGCTAGGATAATCACTTCTATCTGCATGAATTTCTAGATTTAGGGTTCATACCTTACTCATCCGCATGAATCTCAGGCTAGAAAATTCAGTCAACTTAGGTACCGAAAGGGCATCAACTCTGACAGTTGGTGTAACTAAGTCCCCGAAACCATTTCTCTGGTTCTCGCAGAATTGAATAGAAACTCCCAACTATTCGATTGGGTGGTCCAATCACACCCTAAAAAAATGATTGGTGGCGACTCCATGGCATGCACACTTAGCACATGTCACTAGACCACACTGAAAGTCGATCACGCATACCTCCGTTGCGATTTGGGTAATGGGCCTTGGGAGAGGCCCGCGTCCGACCAGACAGGACGACCCATTAGCCCTCGAGAGCCCGACAACCTCAAGGGGGTCGCGACACACATGTGCATAAGCAATACACTCAAACACGTGAAGATGCTGAACTGAAGGAGTTCGACCACTCCATAATTCCACACTCAAGACTTTTAGTTGGACATTGATTTAATAAGTAAATAGCACAAGCAACCGCCTCCGCCCAGATATGTTTAGGCAAATGTTTGGAATGAAGCATGGTTCGAACGATATTAACAATAGTGCGGTTTTTTCCTTCCGCTACTCCGTTCTGTTGAGGAGTATACCGTGTTGTCAATTGATGTTTGATGCTACACTACTTGAAGAAACCATCACCAACCAAATATTCTATGTCGCGATCAGTTCGGAGAATCCAAATTTGGTGCGCACTTTGTTTTTCGACATAGGCTCTGAACTCCTTGAAAGCATTGATGGCGTCGGACTTGTGCTACAAGAAATAAACCCATGTTATCTGGCTAAAGTTTTCGATGAAAATAACAAAATACTTATACCCCTGATTTGACGATTCACCGAGCGGTCCTAGAGGTCGGAGTGCACTAACTCCAATGGCTTTGAAGCTCTCCATGATTGTCCTGAAGGGAAGGTTTCTTTGCACTTCTTCCCAATAACACATGGTTCACATATCTCCTTTTGAGAAGAAATTTCAGGTAGTCCACGCACCATCTTCTTTTGAGACAACAGCTTCAAGCTGTCGAAATTCACATGCCCGAACTGCTTGTGCCAAAGCCATAAAGAATCTTGCATCGAGGCACTAGAACACGAGGTAGCATAATTAATATATAAAGGAAAAAATTGATTTCGAGCTATTTTTACCTTCGCAATCAACCCTCCTTTTCCATCATGACTCGTGCAAATCTCATCCTTAATGGTCATGTGATAGCCTTGCTCGGACAATTGTCCCATGCTTAAGAGATTTTCTCGAAGACCGGGAACATAATCAACATTGGAAATGCTTTAAATCGACCCATCCTTCGCCTTGATTTTAATTGTCCCCTTTCCCATGATAGGAACTTTGGTATTATTCCCGAACCTCACTTCCGAACGAAAGATGTCATCAAATTTTGAGAATAACTCATTCTCGCCGCACATGTGATTGCTACATCCGGTGTCTAAATACCAAACGTTCTTCTGGTTTTCCACCATATCATTACACGTGAATAAAAGAGCATTATCATGCTCATCATTGCTATCGGCAAATCTTGCCACTTGGCATGAAACTTTTGACCACCAATCTTCTTGCTTCGACAATCAGATTGTTAATGCCCATACTTTTTACAATTAAAATACCGAATATGTGACTTATCTTTTCGTTGTCCAAAATGCTTCTCTTGCCGCTTTTTATCTTTCTTTTTATTAGAAAGATTCTTTTTTTCATCGGGCAACACCAACTGGTTTTGTAAAACTTCCTCCACAGTCTTGGATTTCTCCTTGAGTCGTTACTTGTGCATTTGTAGAGAGCCCACCAACTCATCGACGGTCAAGATAGAAAGATCTCGAGACTCTTCAATGGAAGTCGCAATATATTCGAACTGCAAAGTTAGCGTCCGAAGAATCTTCTCGACGATCTGTTGGTCACCAATAGTCTCACCATTGGCCTTCATTTGATTGACAAGAGCCAATGTCCATGAGAAATAGTCGGAAATAGACTCCAACTTTTTCATCTGAAGGAGCTCGAATTGTCGACGGAGAGTTTGAAGCCGAACCTTATGGACCTTCTCAACCCCTTTGTATATGTTGATGAGAGTGTCCTAAGCTTCTTTTGCCATCTTCAAATTCGCCACTTTTTCAAAGATTGACGAATCTATCGCTTGAAATATGTAAAAGAGAGCCTTACGATTTTCTTTTATCGTCCTCTGCTCTTCCGTTGTCAAATCTGCTGGCATTTCTGGCTCCACGAATCCTTCTTCCACAATCTCGATCAGCTCTTGAAACCCGAATAGCACCTCCATCGGGATCTTCCAATGCTCAAAATTCTTCCGTCAAACCTTGGGAGTTGAGGTTGGACCATCCCGACATTATTCACAGAAGCCATATGACTCGAGATTTTTCTAAGCTGAATTCACAAAATTTAGCTAAACCGGCTCTGATACCAAATGTTGGAAGAAGGAAATTTGAAATTGTTGTTCATTATAATCGAAGAAGGATTATATAGTATTTATGGACTCTTTAGATAACTAGAACAATTAAAGCTATCTTGAAAACAAGCAACAACGAACATAGTTCCCTAGATAACAAATTCTAGGACTCTTTCTATTTTCTAGATAACAATTGCAAGACTTAACAACTTCAAAGACTCCAAGTCTCAAGATGAACTTGGGTTACGAAAAGTCTTTTGATGTTTCCAACAGCCATTGTAGATAAGTTTCACACATTTCTCAATTAGCATAACCCGTTTCAAATTAAGTAACACCGAAACTAACACGTGACACGACACGACATACTGACACATCATTTGTCAAAAATAGAGATTTTTGATATGTTGGGACACGTACTTAAATGGATAATTTATACATTTAAATGATAAAATATTATTTCATGATTGTTTCAATCAAGTTAATTTAATTCAAATCCTTAGATCAGTGCATAATAAAAAGGAGCCTACAATGAATGTACACTAAAAACATTAGTCCACCATTTGTTAGTATCATTCATTATTTTGAATTGACAAATTCAACTTCATTCCATTCTGATAATCCATAAAGCTTGGAGGAAAAAAAATCAATCCACATTCTATCATTAAATTTAACATTTAACAATAAGTCCAACAAAAAGAAACAATCCATATTTTTCCTAAATTTACATTAGTGGAGTTTTTTTTTTCCGAATATAAAGTTTTTATAAATTTATAGTTTTACCCCCAAAAAATAAAATGTTCAAAATTGACCTGTGCGTGTAGAATTTTACGTGTCGAGATGTTCGACATACGTTCCAATGGCATGTCGAAAGAGTTGACCATGTGTCGGAGCATGTCGGATACCAACACGGGTCCGACATCGATACGGTGGCCTCTGGAGAATGTCTATGCTTCCTATGTTTCAAAGCCATGCAAGCATTGATAAGCCACCTCCAAAATGGACAACATCTTGGTCGCACCTGGGTAGGGAAATTACCAAAAAAAGAAGTCCTAAACCTACTGTGCAACGATTAAGGGTGTGCATGGTTCGGGCCGGTCCTGGTCCTGGACTGTCCCGGTCCCGGCCCAGTAGGACCGCTAATTCTAACTGCTTATGAAAATTACATATTTTTTCAATGTAGTTTTTATACAACAGCAGGAATGCTAGAAGTTTTGCTATCCCTGTTAGCTCAAGGCTAATCTCAACTGGAAGGAAATATTTCAAAATGATAGAACTGATATAAACTTTTTATTTGAGTTCCAAAACCAGTTTAATTTTCTCCATGATGATTTTCTATACTTTAATAGAAGCTATAGGAATGTACTAATAAATGTGCATGTACTGGACAGTTGAGAGTTTTTTCATTCTAAAAGTCATATTGACCAGACTTTAGTATGTCATCCATCATTTGTTTCCCACTGCGTCTCCTTTTATGTCTCCTGTGTTTGTTAGATTTCCTTTTGTTCCATTCTCAAGAAGTATATCCAATTGGTGTTTCATTACTTTATTTTAAAAAAAAATCATTAGATTAACTAGATTAGCTTTTTTTTTAAACATTGCCGGTCCGGGCCGGGTCAGGCCGGTCCGGTCCTGTTTATTGGGATCGAGGACCGGACCACCAACCTCAAGGACCGGACCAACCCGCCCGGGCCGGTCCGGGCCGGTCCGGTCCAGTTTGTACACCCCTAGCAACGGTCAATTCAGTCTTATATTTCAATTTGGCCAATTTAGTTCGAAATCTTTTGACGATTTACTAATGTAATTATTTCTATCACAATCGGCTAGAAATCATTGACGTTGACGTTAATCATCACGTGACACGATCAATGCTAAAGTGGATGATTTTTGCAAATTTTTAAATTTTCCTAGATTTTTTATAATTTTATAATCTGTTTCTTTTTTCTTTTCTTTTATTTTTTTCAACTCTAGACGTAAGAAAAGAAAAGAAAAGAAAAATCAAAACATTAGAAGAATTTAAAAAATTGGAAATATTGTCAACGTCAATGTCATGCCACGTAATAAAATTAGTGTCCACGATAGAGATTTTCAGCTTAATTAGTCGAAAAAACTACATAAATCTTCAAAAGGTTTATGACTAAATTGGTTATATTGAAAGGTCTAAGATTAAATTGAAATTGTCATACAATAGGTTTCAAACTGTATTGATATCAAAGTTATGATATGGATGTTGAATTTCAAATATGTCTCTAATCCTATCGCTTAGATAGGATTGTTATGCTAGATAAGTCTTGTGCATCCTTAAACTAGTACGGACAGACATATTTGAATGAATCTTGACTAGAGTGGACAACACACTACAAAAAATGGTCTAAGGCCTTGTTTTCTTACGTTTATTGTGTTTGTTTCGCAACTTTAATTAAGGCTACAAAGCTCTTTCTTGGTCACTTTTTAATACTTAAGCCAACAAAGGTTTTTTCCCCCCTGGTACCAATGGCGATGGTTCTCCCTTGGTAACTAAGGTAACAAATAATAACATTAGTTACCTTTGAAAACTGAAGGCGTTAATGTTTGGGAAAATCACCTATGTGGTGATTGTTGAAAAATCCATTATGTTGTCTTGACCATGACAGAGACAATCAAATGCAAATAATATGTGTATTGGTGTCGCGACCCTCTCGAGGATGGCCTGCTCTCGAGGGCTAATGGGCCATCCTGTCTGGTCGGACGCGGGCCTCTCCCAAGGTCCATTACCCAAATCGCGGCGGGAGTATTTTTTGAAGGGGGTTCGACGATAAGAGTCGATCGCTTTCGACCTTAGTGTGGTCGGGGTGGCATGTGCAACTTGTGCATGCATTTGGAGTCGCCACCGGTCTTTCTTGGAGGGTAGACCGGAAACCTTACTGACCGATTGGGAGAGATCGATCAGTTCTACGGAACTAGAGATTTTGGGTTCGGGGACTTGGTTACGTCGGTGTCATTACCAACGCCCTTTCGGTACCTAACGCGAGTGATTTTCCTAATTAAGATTTCATGCAGGCCCAATTTTAGGTGAGGTAGGTTTGATTCAGGGTTTCATGCAGATTGTAAGATTATTCCTATCAATCACAATCAATTTTAATGAAAGGGCAATCAAGTGCATAAATAAACCACATCGATGCACATTAATTCAAATCAATGGCTTCCTAGTATAGCCATAAGGGCTTAGGGAATGTGTAATTTCGGACCAGGGGTAAAATGGGAAAATTTGGAGGCGATTAGCCTGAAGGGCAAAATCGTCATTTTTGGAAGTTTTGGATACCGAATCACCCAAAAATTCGATGGCCAGTTGATTGTGGTCATTTCCCATTTTTGAGAATTTTTTTGGAATTTCTTGATTTTTCTTCAATTTTTGGAAGACGATTCGCCCAAAGGGTGAAATCATCATTTTTCAAAGGCATCGGGGTCAAGACCCCCGAAATGAGTCTTGGCCAATTGATTGTGGCCATTTCCTATTTTTTTTTGGATTTTCTGGAATTTTTGTGAATTTTTTTTGGAGGACGGTTTGCCGGAAGGGCAAAACCGTCATTTCTGGAAAGATCTGGGGTCAAAAGACCCGAAACAGGTCATGGCTGGTCGTTCGTAGCCATTTCCTATTTTCTGGAATTTATTTTGAATTTTTCTGAATATTTTAATTATTTCGAATTTTTTTATGATTTATCTATTTTTTTAATCATTTTCTGTAATTATCCGAAAATCCTTTGAAACGGACGCCCCAGATTGTGCCACGTGGCTGCTCCTGGTGCGTCCGATCTTGGACTAGATCGGACGATCCACAGAGAGCCACTTGGCACAATATTAGCCGTCCGATTGATTTTTATTTTTTTATTCGAAAATTGTTTATTAATTTTCCAAAATTGCAGGATTGCGACACGTGTCACGATCAGGACCGTTAATTTTATTTCTTTTAAATTTTCATCGTGGCCTCCACCCGGCTGACGTGGCTGCCGAATTGGCAAGCCACGTCAGCCGTTGACCCATTGACCGGGTCTCGGGCTGCCGGAGAAGACGATCGATCGTTGGCGCCTCGCCGGAGCTGCTAAACCGACGTAAAAACGTCGCCTAAACCTCCAAATGTTGACTTTAGATCAATCCTCATGCATCCCACATCAATAAGGCATCAAATCACGGCAGAAGTGGCGCCGGAAAATAGCCAAACCAGACCTCCACAGTCTCGGCGTAGGCGAGTAATTTGCAGAAAATTGTTCTAGCTTTAAGCTTGATTCTAATCATTCAGGGAGCATCCATGGAGGGTCAGGAAGCTTACCTGAGGTCGCCCAATCCTCGACGACGGCTTGAAGTCCCCCATCGAGCTCCCGGTCGGAACCGTGGCCGGCGAAGCTCCGGCTTACGTCCTCGGCATGTTTTCAATGCGAAATAAACACATACAGAGGCTTAGAGTCGGTTATAGAATAACTTCTAGGCTAGATTTGCACGAAATGAGGCTCGAGAAGGCACGGCCGAGACTCGAAAAATATAGAACTCATTCAGGCATTTCGTCGAACACATGGCGTGCGACGGTGGAATTGGAGTTTTAGAGGAAATACCGACCTGTTCGGGGGTTGTTGATGGCAACCGAGACTCCGGTGGCGACTAGTGTCATGTCCTGAAGCTCGAGGATTGTCCCTCTCTGCCCGCCTCTCGCTCGAACTCTCTCGGTCTCCTCCATTAAATCGAGCTCTCTCTTTTTTTTTTTTCACCGTGGCCGACCGGCGTGCTCAATGGCCGCTCCCTCGTTGCGAGAACCACTCCCTTTTGTCCCCCACTCTCAACGTTCTTTTTTGTAAAAAAATGTCGCGGCCGTTGTGCCCCCACCTTCCCCTGTTTTTCTTGCTTTCGGCCGATGGGTCTGCAACTTAGTTGCAGACCCGGTCGGACCGGGTCGGGCCGGGCCGGACCCGACCGGCCCGGTTCGAACAATTTTGCCAAATTGGGCCCAAAATCGACCCATTTACATAAAATTGATGGAAAAATCGGACTCCTTGAAGTGTTTTCTATCAAATATGGGTATTTTCGGGAATCAATTGATTGAAATTTAGTGAAAACCCCAAATTGTCCCTAGGATCCGAAAATGAATTTCGCCTAATCGAAAGGTCCAAACGACCAAATTAGCCTGAATTGAGGTCACTAATGGATTCGACATGATGAAAACTATAGGGTAGAGGTGTTTGATTTTAATGGGTAGGCCCGTGTGAAATTTAATTTCAAAATTTACGAAACCGGGGACTAAATTGAAAGAAAATTATGCAATTAAGCTCTTTTGGTTGAAATTGATCAAATTGGAGGGAAAATTGACTTAATTGCACTTCAAGACTTTAGAATCCAATATCATAGCCTCTAAAAAGTGAGAATTGAAAATTAAAAGACTCAAAATGATTTTTTTAGGCTCGGTTCGGGTTTATGTTTGTGAAGGAACATAGTGACCCGAGCCGATTTTTCAATATTTGAAGTAACGAGCTCGAAGAGGGAATTAAAACTAAATTATTGAACATTTTTTTTGTATTTTTCTGACCACGAATGGTATTTTTTTGATTTTTTGTGCATTTTTATAATTAATTAAATAAATTCAAAAAATATTTAAAAATACCAAAAAATATTTTTTTTTGTTCAAAATTGGTTCTCGAGGCTAGGCCAAGGCTTTCAAAGTTGATTTTGTGATTTTATGACCTTTTTTGATATTTTAAATTAATTTTAAAAATAAAAATCACAATAGCAAATGGTTAAAAATCAAGTGTCAACAGCTGCCGCTCTTTGAGAGTGAGCTCGCAGAGGTTGCTTTCAAAGATAAAATGGCACTTGATTCCTAACTGACTCGACTGGAAAATGGAAAAAAAAATGTTACGACATCGGATCCTTAAGACTATTGATAAAAGCTCAAATTAATCCCCAGTTTACTTTAACAATTTGAACATGGGCCGGAGTGAGAGGCTTACCTGAAGCTCACCTGTCGGATGCTGCCGGTTGCGACGACTTTCAAGAAGATACCTAGGACTCGACATTCAGGATATCCTAGGGAGATTTAGGTTCTGACCCGTATGGTAGGTCAACCCATAATAGAACTCCCAGCAAAAGGGGTTCTATGAAACGACAAATCCCTTTTTGTGGGGATTGACGCTGCGATGAATTTCAAAAAGATACCTAGGAATCGTCATTCAGAATACCCTAGGGAGATTAAGCCTTGACCTGTATGGTAGGTCATACCAATTGCGATTCCTAACTAGTAGGAACCTAAGAAAGACGCATCCCACACTTTGGGATTTGCCAAGGATTTTGATCCGTATGGTGGATCGGACCTTTGTGTCGACCCTTATGGCGGTATCTACCAATGAGTTGACCCTTCAAGCGGTTTCTACCTTGAGTTGACCCTTCAGGCGGTATCTACCATGGTTTTGACCCTTCAGGCGGTTTCTACCTTGAGTTGACCCTTCAGACGGTATCTACCATCATTTTGACCTTTCAGGCGGTATCTACCATGATTTGACCCTTCAGGCGGTATCTACCATGTGTGACTCCAAACTGATAGGAATCCAAGGCTGACATACCCTGTCTAGTTAGGACTAGTCAGAGACTCGATCGTTCTGCGGATCGGTCTAGGAAAAGGCTTGCCTATTACAAGGCTTCACCTAAAGGTTGACATACCCTGTCTTGTTGGGACTAGTCAAAGACTCGATCGTTCCGTAGATCGGTCTTGGAAAAGGTTTGCCTACTAAAAGGCTTTACCTAGAGATGACTCATTGAGGTCTCTTTTGGCCAGTTTACCTAACTTTAGGCTCACCTGAAGGCTATTCTGGGATTTAGAGGTTACCTGAAATCTCGCAGAAGGCTGAACTGTCCTTTCGACATGCGAGGTACCTTTCTGGGATTTGATAACTCCAATTATCCTGCAGAAAACTGAAACCTGCAAACTTTTCATTAAAGGGTATCAGTTTGGGACCCTGCAAAACATGACCCTATAAGCTCTTCTTGATAGAGCAATGCGTCCTTCTGGGATCATGGGTTCTCCACGAAATCCTATAGAAGCTTAAGCCTGCGTACTCCACTTCACGGAGTAAAATATTCATATGGGATCTGGGGTTACCAAAAATCCTACAGAGATATCCAATGTAAGTACTCCCTTTCACGGAGCATAGGTTCTTTTGGGATTTGGGGTTTCCAAAGATCCTGCAAAAGTTTAAACCTGAAAGATTTTTCTTTACCAAGAAAATGTTAGTAATCTTTGGGAAGATAACAATTGTCTAACTGACAAAATTCATGACTTAAGTTTTATTCATGAAATGTGCATTTTGATGCTGGAGGTTATCCAAAGCATTCTTGCAACATGCAAATGTGATCACAAATTCCTTGTACGGAAAATTTGGATCAAACATTTTGGGGATTCCAAAAAGAGTTTGTTCAAAACATAAATTGGAATATTTCTCGACAAGGAGGTCTTCTCACTTGCTTTGAGATAATGGCTTTCATAGGGGATGCACTCAATTCCCTACTAACCTGTGCCTAGGTTTTAGGCTCATTCGCAACGCATACATTTTGATCGGTCGGGAGGTCTTCCACGGAACCGCAATGTTGGGCTTGGATATTGGTTTTCAAGAGGGACCCGCTTTGGAGTCAAAGCCATTGAATGAAAGTCTTCATCATCTGCTCTAGGTTTACAAGTCAAGAACCCTGCAAAATGAGAAATAAATAGTCTTGCTCGTACCTCTTCGAGCTAAGCTATATGTTAATCCAAGTGTCCTAGTCAGAGAAGACTGTTTCAGGGTTGTAACATTGGTAGGATATGGGGACCGAAAAAAGCTTATTTTTGGCCCAGAATTTGTGAAGGCTTTGACATTGGTGATCATTGCTGATTTGCCACCTGTCCTTTTCTTTCTGCACCTTTAGTCTTTGAGGTGTGCAACCGGTTTTTTTAGGTGTGCACCATCTCTTCAGAGAGGGTCTCTTGTTGCATTCAGAGACCGACAATTCTCTCTATGTCTTTGCTCCGCGCTTGACGCCATTTGGGGAGCAGCCCTTTTGATCCTACTCCTTTAGGGATTTCCTCTTTTCCCAACCAGGCTTCACTGGGGATCAATCAAATAGCTTACATGAGCATCGGCCTTGCTTTTACCGGGCCCTTTGCTTTTTCTTGATGCTGGGGGTTTTTCATTCATTTTTTTTATCATTCATTTTTGAAATCCCACTTTTTCTCATCTTTAGGGGGTCATGTTAGACCTATAACCGGAAGTCTAAACACGCTTTAAACATCAGTCCAGGAATTTCTTCGCAATCCCCGAGTCTTGAATTTCTCTGTTTCTGAAGTGATGATGCCTTCGTCTTGAAATGTGCAATGATCACCAACGAGTTCATGAAATGAATTTGTAGGCTCAAGTTGGCTGTGCAAAGGATTCGGTGTGTGGGATAGAGAAATGAATGCTTCTCGTCATCCTATGGCACTTGGATTATCATATAAACAACACACAAAGATTAATGTTAGTCCGAGCAAGAAAATTTCTAACCATTTTCTCTTGATGCTGTTGGACTCACCTCCATTTTACCCCGACGTAGGGGTGGTTCTTGACAGGGCTGAGAATGAAAACCGTCGTTCGAAGGGGTTATCAATGGTCACCTGTAGTATTTGGAGATATGAAACGAATGCCTCCGTCGTCCCAATCCATGTAATTGCTGCGAATAATCCCTACTTCCGTAGGTCCAGATTTTGTTATCTAATTCGCTTCACTCATCTCTCAAGTGTGTATTGGACGTGTTTGGATTAGGCTTCACCTCTCGTCTTTTGAGAAAACGTCCTTTTGAATGTTTTGAACAACATCTTGTTGGGAAAATTCCTTTTGTTTTCTCCAAAATTTTCCTTCAAGGGAATTTTATGTCGTACCATGCATGTTCTATTCATGTTTAGATAACCTCCAGATTCAAAACATGAATGTCAATGAATTTGGAACTCTATGTCTTTTTTTAGACATCAGGTTCTAAAAACTTTTTTTTCTGTATTTTTCTTTTATTAAACATCCTCAATGGATTGGGGAAAAGGATACTTACCTATCCACCGTGGCTGGAGATCCCTGAAAATGTAAAAGAAACATGTCATTGTATGTTCACGAATTTTTCAAGAATCGGAACAATACATCTTACCCTTGGTCATGTACTCCAACGAGTAATACATGGGATGTAAAAACCTGTTTTGCCTTGTTGGCGAGCCCCTGTCAAAGACGGGAATCAGGTGTTAGTTTGCATTCCAAAATTCGAGACAAATTAGAACGATACCGCTTTGTTCTTGTTTTGGGTTTCCATTTGAACACAAATGCGCGGCTTGCAGAAGTTGGCCATCTATCTTGTGGCCATGAACCCTAAGTCTGGTTGGCAATGAATCCTTCTCAAGGACTTTCCCTAGATGGGATCCATTTGTGCTTTTGGACGCATTTCAACACCACTCTTCAAGGTTCCTTTTATTCAAGGGAAAAAGAAAATTTTATCAAAATGCATGTCAAAGCATGTGAGGTAGGAGCGATACTTTTTACCCTCCACTAGGTCTTATAATCAAAGACCATCTCCTGGAATCTTGACTTCCAAGGCCAATGAATCTATTCGCCTCCCTGTCAGCGAGCTCTTTTCTTTTGAGGCTTTCGGCGCCAACGACTTCCTGTTAAATGAAAAAAAAACTCATGTTAGGCATGTGATCTTTGGAGATCAAATTGGAACAATACAAAGTTACCGATCACCCAAATTTGTATCTTGGGGTTTGATTCTGATGCGGACGACTCTGCTATTGCATCCATTGACTTTGCTGGAGACGAAACGTCTTCCTTTGTCCAGTGCACAAATGATTCACTTGCCCCAATTAGGCGTGATTTGTCATAGCTAGGTGATGTTTGCCCCAGCTAAATTTCGTTTTGCATTTTGTTGCAATCCCCATCTTCCTTAGGATGTCTTTTATCTTGGGATTCATGATGACGTCTTATTGACATATTCCTTTCTTTCGTCGATTGTCGACGCTCCTCATTTAATGGGGGCCATTTCAATGTCGTATACTGATGCGAACGATGGCTATTACGTCCTTCCGTCTATATTTGTAGATGTTGATCGTAAGATGATTTTCGATCACATCAACAATTGCTTTGTCCCAGTTAGGCGACGTTTGTTTTGTCATTCGAATGGACGGTTTCTTAGGTGCCCTCTCTATGTTTATCACCTGATAAGAGCAGAGATGAAACATTATTCCCGTATCTGATTGAAAATCATTTAGGAACGATACGTTCTTTTTACCAAATGGGTGGCTCCGCGGCCAAATGCGTCTCGCGTTGAAGGGATGTATTCCATTATGCTCTGTGAACGATAATCATCGCTTGGGGAGATCACCCCCATGGATTAAACGATGCATCCGATGTCTTTGATCTCAATATGTTTTTCGAGAGTAGGGACGGTTTGCTCCTAATTAAATAAGGAAATAACGCACCTGAGCTTGAAGATGCTCAAAAGGTAAGGCTGATCCTCGCGCAATTAGTTTCAAGCGTAAATGAGAAATGCTCCCATGGGAATTTTACAATGAGGTTACCAATGCATTCATTCAGGGTATTCAACCTCTTTTCCCTGAGCATTTTTTTGAACAATCGCGCCTTGAATTAAACACATAATCGTCGGCTTTGTATCACCATTGCAAGAGTCCGCCAGCTTCAGGCTGATCGAGCCAGAAATTGAGTTCCTCCCCAAGGAAATCGCTCGAATCTCCGAACCATTGATGCTTAAGTCGAGTATCACCGACCGTTGGCGATGAATTTCTCTCATCTCTTTCGCCTTGAACGATTTGATTCCTCGAGCGGGAACCTCCCTTGTTGCCCTGTTGAGATTGTGGTTCATATTCCCGAGGGGTATTGAGACAGCTTAGGGGGTTGTTCAGCTGATCGATCCAAAAGGAAAGGTTTTCATCAAGGAAATCGTCGGCTTCTTCGAGCCTTTGACGTTCGAGTCGGGCAGAATCGACCGCTGGAGGAGGATTTTTTCCAATGTTTTCGCCATGAGCAACTTGATTCCACGAACTAGAACTTCCGTTGATGTTCTGCACATCTGTATGTGCACCTTCTGTCAATGCAAGATCCGTTGTAGGAATAGCATTACCAATAGGTTGGTGCTCAAATTAGGGAGGCTCTATTTGCTGGAGTTGTGATACGTATTCCCGAAAAGTATCGTAGTCATGGCCATATCTAGCGTTTTGGCTCAAGTCGGCTCCATCTGGGTTTGAAGTTGCCAAGCCTTCCCTCAGCAATCTTCTATAGTATTTGAGGTGACTCCTGACACTACTCTTGGCAACCCCTTGTACGTTCATGATCTCGAGTACTTGCTGTGGGCGGGCTGAGCTGAATCCTAACTGCCGTACTGCATCGATAAATCTCTGATGAAGTTCATTGGTCCCATGAAGCTTCCTTTTCTTCTTACCCCTAGCAGTATTGGCAACCTGGAGGCCGCTATCTTCGAGATCTAGCCGTGTTGAAAGTTGTTTTGGGGAGAGTTGGTCAGTTTTGGGTCGACTAGTCGTGATGGCGAGTCCATCGTTGAGGAGACGCCACTCGTCATGATGCACGCTCCATCCCCCAACAGGCGTCGATATTGATTTTGTAGTGTCGACCTGCTTTGGTAAATCTCGGGTGGTACTCGATTGTGTCAGAAGGTATTGTTGAGGGAAATGTGACAGGTGAGCATTGTAAATCCCCAGACATAGCTCTTTAGGGAACGTTTCGCCGATTTGGACAGGGTTGCTGCAGTTAAGGCAAGCGGCGGTGCTAAGAGTTTTTTTATATCTCGCATTTTCTACTCGAAGCTGTTCAATCTTCTCCATTAGAATCTCCACCTCGCGATGTCTGAATTGTTCCATCAACCATGTTCGTTTGTTTCGAAACCAAAACTTAACCTTCAAAGGTTCCAAACCCACCTTCTGGCTTAGTTCAGCTCTCTGCTGCTCGTTTGGAAATGGGCATTCCTTGAAAAGAGCGTTAAGCTCTCGGATTTGGCGTGTAGTGTGGCATTGATGATGCTTCCTTTTTTGGCGCTGATCATTGTCGCTAGCGTTTTGGTCGCTGAGGGCTTGGGTCTTCTGGCTGGCAGAGTCGATTTCCATATCCTTCGTGACGAATTCGTTTCCAAGGTCTTCAAATTCCTTTAGCAATTCAAGTTCGGAGACATTTAGGTCGGGCGTTTCCAACAAATGACGGTATCCCTTGAACATTATGGATCGAAATGTTCCCTCCTGGTCTTCGTTCGCTCAATTTTCTCCACCCTTTCTCATATGTTCGCCCTCTCTGCAATTTTTAGAGATTAGACGTGTCCCAAGAAACGCCCTTTGATACAGGATAACGAGTGTCTGACGAGCGTTCCTTTCGAGACTTCGTGATTCCCCCTGTCCTTTCTTACTCTTTCCTTCTTGAGTGGAGCCTGAAGATCTCCCGCGTCGACTTTTGCTTTATCGAGCTTCACGCCTGTTCCCCTAGCTCGGTCTCCAAAGTAATAGGTCTACCGGCCTTTAGGCACCATTACTTTTTGCTAAGCCCGAGATCACAGGACATAGGTGGATCCGTGACTCACCAAGGATGCATTAATGAGACTTGATTAGCCCAGCTGCGCATAAAAAAATTATTATAACTTTCCCTTCCTCGTTCGAGCGCTATAGGGCGAGAGGTTGATATTGAGAAGATTAACATTTCGGTCTAACCTCTCAAACACTCCCCCATCATTCATTCTCTTCTCTGCCGTTCAATCGCAGATGGCTTCCTCCCTTGTACCTGCTGCCTTAGCCGAAGCTTCGACCCAGTGGGAGAGATTTTATCATCTCCTGGGTAGAGGTTATGGTTACATAAATAATCACCCTGAAGCTGAAACTGAAATCCGTACTATGATTCCGGCCTTAGACACTGCCAGTATCGAGGGTACGAAATTGCGAAGGGAGTTTGCAATCTTCCCGACTCTTTTCACCAATTTCCTAGAGGCTTACCATGTCGCTAGCCGGGAGGTCACTTTGGCTAGCATCGTGCGAGCTCGCTATCAAGACAGGGCTGATTCCCTGGTGTTGGCCACCTTGGTGGCTGAAAACCATAAGAGGGCCGTTGAATACGCCGACGCCCAGGTCTTATTACTAGTCCGTGAGAGGGACAACTTGGTGGAGCGACTAGCTCTCTGTCAAAACGTCTTCGAGCAAGACCAGCACAATTTCATGCTGATGCTCCAGTGCGCATGGTTGGAGGAAAGGCTTGACGATCTAACAGTGGATATAGCCCGCGGGAGAGCGCTGGCCTAGGGTTTGGAGCATGAATCAGGGTACCATGAGACCAAGGTGAATGAGCTTAAGGAGAAATGTCGTCTCCTTTTCTTCAAACTCGCAGATTTTGATTCTCGAAGTGCTGGTTGTAGGCAGGGCATGGATAACATGGAGAATCAGTTGAGCTCATTTGTGACACTAATTAGAACTCATTTTGGGTTTACGGTTCCTCCTCAGTAGTCTGTTTATAAAGTCTCCTGTTGAGTGAAATAAATGAGAGTGCATGTACATGTTCCCTTATCTTTCGTAAGATTTAATATTGCCCCTGGTTTGGCAATCATAGTGTTTGAGGCACCTGACGATCTTTCCACTTTCGAACCCGTTCACGTTCTGTTCGTAACTTATGCTGTCACTTTTGCCTTTGTGCGTTAGGTCGATTTACCTCGAACCTATTATGACAAGAGACTGACGTATCTAAACATGATGATGTTAGCAGGCAGCATTGAGTGAAATCAACTCTGCGCAGATAAGTTCATCTCGTGTACATGCCCCTCTTTCTCTAGGTATGTTCAATCACCAACCCATCACGTCTCGGCTCAGGTGCGCGATTGTCGACCTCAGATCATGGCCGCGAAGGTTTGCTAGCCTCCTATTGATATAAAAAAAAAGTATCGAATCCCTCATCGTCTGATCCTTCGAACCACTGATGTACGGGTTGAGCAGCACCTCCTGACGGATTCTTCGAACTGTGACCTCCGTCCTTGTTTGAGAAGAAAAGAAGAGGGTCGACTGTTTCCCTACCAAAAGCCCGTCTTACTTAGGGATCAAGGGAGCAAAAATATTCGATGTATTCCTCCATTGGATTACCCGAAATCATATGCCATAGTTTGGCAAACTCTTGAACATCAGACGTCGTGGGCTGATCAGCAACAGGAAGAGCGCCGGTGGATGGCTGCTGCTCGAACAGAGAAGTGTACATTTGTTGCACCTGTGGCACATATTCTTGAGGAACATTAAGATGACTCATAGGGCTATCTTGACCAATTCCCCGACAGTCAGTGGTAGAGCTATTGGCTTGGTTGGTGTCGAGATTTGGCAGGGCCTTTCCTGATGCATGGCCGTTGTGTTTGTGGTCGCACCTAGTGTTCAAGCTCGAGTCGGGCTTTTCTAGGCTCAGCGCGGCATGATGCTGTCTTAGCATCCTTCGGTAACCATTAAGGTGGTTCGTGACTACACTTCTAGTGAGTCCCGGTTCATTCATGACTTCCAGTATGCGCGTTGCGCACACTAAGTCATTCCCTATTTGGTGAACCGCGTCGAGGAATTTGTGATGAAGTTCTGGGGACCACATGAACTTCCTCTTTTGGCGACTCAGAATAGCGTCGATGATTTGGCGATCGTTCTTTGATCTACTCCCGGCAGGACCTGGTTGTGCTAGAGGTTGTTGTAGGGGAAGCTGGTTGGCTTTGAACTGGTCTGCGGTGAGAGTACGCCTATCGTTAGGGGAAGTGTAGCTACACACATCCCATCCTTCAGAAGGTAATCCGATGGAGTGGGGTGGTGGACGAGCATTTGCGATCCTCATAAAAAGCTTATCACGGAACATTCCGCGAACGTCGATAGGACCACCGCAATTAGGGCAAGCGGTAGTGACGAGGAGTTCCTTATACCACATGTTTTCTGCTTGAAGCTTGGCATGTTCTTCTTTTAAAGTTTCGAACTCTTGACATTTGTCCCGAATCGCCAACCTGGCCCGCCTGTTTTGAAACCAGTTCTTGATCTTTGAAGGCGCTATTCCCAACTTCCGGGCTAATTTTTTTCTTTGTTTTATGTCCAGGTAACGGCAGTTACTGAAGGTAGCTTCAAGCACCTGAATTTCCTTCTCAGTGTAGGGCTAGCGACGTCTTCTTTCCCGAGGTTGGACCTCACTGTTATCATCGTCGTTGCTGTTGTTGTCGTCGTTGCCATAATCCTGAACCTTGTTGCCGGCAGGGTTGGGTTGTATGGTTTCGGTACCTGGATCGAGCCCAAAAACTCCGAGGTCTCCCAATTGTACATTATCTAGGACATTTGGGCCGGTCATCTCCAACGAATGACTATGACTGGTAAACATACTGGATTAAGAAGAGGTTGCTCGATCTTTGCTTACTCAGGGTTTTGCAGTCTTTCTCGAATGTTCACTCTCTCTGAACTTTCTCTTGAGTGGCTTCGTATGTTTCAAGAGACGCTCTTCAAGCACGGAAGAAAATCATCAAACGAGCGTTCCCTATTGATATTTCGAATTTTCCGCTTTGTCGTTTCTCTTTTCAACCCGGGAGGGACCCCCGAGTCAATTTTCTTTCCTCGATAGCTACGCCTATTTCCCATTCTGTTTCAAACGGCGGAACTGTGCTTACCTCCCACTCAGCTTTTCAAAAGGATGGGACCGCCCAATCCTTTCACGATTTCTTCGATAGCTGTGTCTGCCTCCCTCCCAGCTTTAATAATGGCGAGATCGACGAATCTTTTACCACCTTTTTAAAAATTTGTCAGGCCTGAAATCACGGATCGAGAGGGATTCGATGGTTCACGAAAAGAGTTAACTCTACTTTCTTCAATTCACCCGGCTCCACGAGCATTATTGCTGAGATCTTTCTTCATCTTCGAGCTACTATGAAACGAGGAGTTAATGCAGAGAAGGTTAGTGCTCTCCTTTGACCAGCTTTCACTTTCATTCATTCCATTGCACTCGTCTTCCTCTCCATCTTTCCAACGAGAAATGGCTTCATCTTCTGCTTCTTCCTCTGACCCCTCCCATGCTTGCGTTTTTTCAATCACAGTCCCGGCCCGATGGGAAAAACTCTATAATCTCTTGGGTCGGGGCTATGCTTATATAGCCGATCATCTGGAGACCGAGGCTGAGATCCGCGTTCTATTCGCGGCCATAGACACTACTTCCATCGAGGGTACTGAGTTGGAGAAGGAGTATAAAACCTTCCCAGCCCTCTTTACAAACTTTCTAGAGGCTTACCGCGTTGCTTACCGGGAAGTTCTCGTGGCTCGTGTCTTGCGAGCCCGCTACGAAGACCGCTGTGACTGCCTGGCGTTGACTAACTTCGTAGCTGACAGCCACAATAAGGTTATGGAAACTGCCAACGAGCGGGTCTCAACGATGCTTCGTGAACGGGGAAATTTGGTGGAGCGCTTGGCCTTGTGCCTGACCACCTATGAGCACGATCGTCGTAACATCATGTTGAAGTTTCAGAGCGAGTGGCTGGAAGAGCGGCTCGATACCGTTACGGCGGATGTATCCCGTGGGAGGGAATTGGTCCGGGACCTGGAACTTGCTGCTGAAGATCACAGGGCCAAGGTTGTTGATCTTAAGAATGAGTGCAAGTGCCTTCTTCTCCAGCTCGCGGATCTTGATATACGGAGCGGTGAGTATAGGCAGAGAATCAACAATATGGAGGGCCAATTGAGCTCCTTCGTGACGCTCATTAGGACCCTTTTTGGTTTCACGTTTCCACCTCGATGAATTGTATGATCTGCTTTTGAACTCCTTCGATTGAGCAAAAAATGAATGAAAGCTCCCGTGCGTGTGCTTTTACTTTCGTACGGTTCGTTCTTTCGAACATCCGAATACTTTCAACTTGGGCGAGCTAAATCAATAAGTCGAGTAAATATGCCTTGTTTTCCTAACTCGCTTATGATCGGATGGAAGAGTAGTCTCAGATTCGTCCGAGAAAAGATCTACCCGTTTTTCACCTGCAAATGAAAAGAAAGAATTAGAAGGAAGAATTTGAAAAAGAAAGCATAAACCCCTTTCAATTTTATGCTTGCTCATGATTAGTAAGGATAAAAACTTTTACAAGGTTTTTAATCTTGTGCGAAAAGTTTTTATCAGTATTCTTCAAAGGAAAGCATACTATTGAAAGGAATGTAATTCACGATAATCGTTTTTGAGCAATTCCAAGAAAATGAATTGCTCAAAAGTGTAACGTGTTTTAAATTCAACTGAAGATGCGGTACCCAAATTAAAGCCGTTTGTTAAGAACGAGGGTAATTTGGATATCTATCTTTCCATTAAATTTGAAAAACATCGATACTCTCGATCAATTATCGAGGATTACTAATGACGCACAACATGCATGAACCAATTCAAATGTATAATTCCTTCTGGAGAAACTGGAGTCGGACTGCCCTATACGGCCAAAAGGTCATGTAAGGCTTCCAATTTTAATTTCCTCCAAAGGAATTATAAAATTGATTTGGGGGTATTTGAGTGATTAGAAAAAATGCCACTATCACATTCCAATGAAATACAACAAAACACAAATAGATCCCCAATACAACCAATCTAAGGGATGAAATAAAGGGAAACTCCGCAAAATAAAATCCTATACAAGAGGACTGAAATGGAAAAATAAAACAAAGGAATGTGATCCTAATATTTAAAGATGCCCCAGTTTCGATCTTTGAGACGTGACTTCAGGATCACCTATCCCAAATCGCCATCTTCGTTAGGTGATACCTCAATGATATCCACAGCAGGCTCTTCATATCCACTCGGCGCTCATAATGGGATGACCCCGTCTTCGTCTTCCATCAAGAACATTGGGAAAAAAAAAACACATATCTATCCTCGAAATGGCCTTTAATCCAATCACCGGAATTATGCAATGAATGAATGCTCACACTTGCATGAATTGTAATAGGTTTGAGGGATAGAGAATCTTACCAACCAAGCTCGCAGACTTATGTGTGGTTTTAGGTGTACCAACCGTCCAAATACATGCGCATGAGACAAGTGAGGCGACTCTAAAAATCAAAAATAGGGTTTGGAACCTAAGGCCAAAGTTACCACCTCGAGTTCTAGAAAGTGCTAATTCCATTGCACAACTATCGTTGCATTGGACCCGATCCATAGTTCGCAGTGGGCGGAATTGAAAAGTGGATCACCCCATATTTTTCCTCACGGAGATTCCATTTTCAATTCCTTCTATCGTTTTCCTACAAGGAGCGCCCGGGGTTTTAGGCGCGGTTGTGTGTGTCAATGTGTCGTGATCATTACAATGTAAGTCATGCACAACATTTTATCAATCAACGCTTTAAAATCATCCACGCAACATACATTCCTACACCCAACCTGCATAAGACAATGTTAATCACAGACTACCCCCTTATCACTCCGATCTGCAAAAACATATAACACCTACCATAAGCGGACTTACCTCATCTTCAAGAGTGCCTGCAGGGTTATAAAAAAATCACTCAGCGTTTTAATTACGGCCTAAGCCCACTTAAGGTCTTGAATCATTGGTTCTAGAACAATATCCCCAGCGGAGTCGCCAGTCATTCGCGACCCTCTCGAGGTTGGCCTGCTCTCGAAGGCTAATGGGCCATCCTGTCTGGTCGGACGCGGGCTTCTCCCAAGGCCCATTACCCAAATCGCGGCGGGAGTATTTTTTGAAGGGGGTTCGACGATAAGAGTCGATCGCTTTCGACCTTAGTGTGGTCGGGGTGGCATGTGCAACTTGTGCATGCATTTGGAGTCGCCACCGGTGTTTCTTGGAGGGTAGACCGGAAACCTTACTGACCGATTGGGAGAGATCGATCAGTTCTACGGAACCAGAGATTTTGGGTTCGGGGACTTGGTTACGTCGGTGTCATTACCAACGCCCTTTCGGTACCTAACGCGAGTGATTTTCCTAATTAAGATTTCATGCAGGCGCAATTTTAGGTGAGGTAGGTTTGATTCAGGGTTTCATGCAGATTGGAAGACTATTCCCATCAATCACAATCAATTTTAATGAAAGGGCAATCAAGTGCATAAATAAACCACATCGATGCACATTAATTCAAATCAATGGCTTCCTAGTATAGCCATAAGGGCTTATGGAAGGTGTAATTTCGGACCAGTGGTAAAATGAGAAGATTTGGAGGCGATTAGCCCGAATGGCAAAATCGTCATTTTTGGAAGCTTTGGATACCGAATCACCCAAAAATTCCATGGCCAGTTGATTGTGGTCATTTCCCATTTTTGAGAATTTTTTGGAATTTCTCGATTTTTCTTCAATTTTTGGAAGACGATTCGCCCAAAGGGCGAAATCGTCATTTTTCAAAGGGATCGGGGTCAAGACGCCCGAAATGAGTCTTGGCCTGTTGATTGTGGCCATTTCCTTTTTTTTTTTTGGATTTTCTGGAATTTTTGTGAATTTGTTTTGGAGAACGGTTTGCCGGAAGGATAAAATCGTCATTTCTGGAAACATCTGGGGTCAAAAGACCCGGAACAGGTCATGGCCGGTCGTTCGTAGCCATTTCCTATTTTCTGGACTTTTTTTTTTGAATTTTTCTGAATTTTTTTTAATTATTTCGAATTTTTTTTTATGATTTTTCTATTTTTTTTTATCATTTTCTGTAATTATCCGAAAATCCTTTGAAACAGACGCCCCAGATTGTGCCACGTGGCTGCTCCTGGTGCGTCTGATCTTGGACTAGATCGGACGATCCACAGAGAGCCACTTGGCACAATATTAGCCGTCCGATTGATTTTTATTTTTTTATCCGAAAATTGTTTATTAATTTTCCAAAATTGCAGGATTGCGACACGTGTCACGATCGGGACCGTTAATTTTATTTCTTTTAAAATTTCACCGTGGCCCCCACCAGGCTGATGTGGCTGCCGACGTGGCAAGCCACGTCAGCCGTTGACCCATTGATCGGGTCTCGGGCTGCCGGAGAAGACGATCGGCGCCGGCGATTGTCGCCGGCGCCTCGCCGGGGCTGCTAAACCGACGTAAAAACGTCGCCGAAACCTCCAAATGTTGACTTTAGATCAATCCTCATGCATCCCACATCAATAAGGCATCAAATCATGGCAGAAGTGGCGCCGAAAAATAGCCAAACCAGACCTCCACAGTCTCGGCACCGACGAGCAATTTGTAGAAAATTGTTCTAGCTTTAAGCTTGATTCTAATCATTCAGGGAGCATCCATGGAGGGTCAGGAAGCTTACCTGAGGTCGCCCAATCCTCGGCGCCGGCTTGAAGTCCCCCATCGAGCTCCCGGTCCGAACCGTGGCCAGCGAAGCTCCAGCTTGCGTCCCCGGCGTGTTTTCAATGCGAAATAAACATATAAAGAAGCTTAGAGTCGGTTATAGCACAACTTCTAGGCTAGATTTGCACGAAATGAGGCTCGAGAAGGGACGGCCGAGACTCGAAAAATATAGAACTCATTCAGGCATTTTGTCGAACACATAGCGTGCGACGGTGGAATTGGAGTTTTAGAGGAAATACCGACCTGTTCGGGGGTTGTCGATGGCAACCGAGACTCCGGTGGCGACTAGTGTCATGTCCTGAAGCTCGAGGATTGTCCCTCTCTGCCCGCCTCTCGCTCGAACTCTCTCGGTCTCCTCCATTAAATCGAGCTCTCTCTCTATTTTTTTTTCTTTTCACCGTGGCCGATCGGCGTGCTCAATGGCCGCTCCCTCGTTGCGAGAACCACTCCCTTTTGTCCCCCACTCTCAACGTTCTTTTTTGTAAAAAAATGTCGCGGCCGTTGTGCCCCCACCTTCCCCTGTTTTTCTTGCTTTCGGCCGATGGGTCTGCAACTTAGTTGCAGACCCAGTCGGACTGGGTCGGGCCGGGTCGGACCCGACCAGCCCGGTTCTTCCAATTTTGCCAAATTGGGCCCCAAATCGACCCATTTTCATAAAATTGATGGAAAAATCGGACTCCTTGAAGTGTTTTCTATCCAATATGGGTATTTTCGGGAATCAATTGATTGAAATTTAGTGAAAACCCCAAATTGTCCCTAGGATCCGAAAATGAATTTCGCCTAATCGAAGGTCCAAACGACCAAATTAGCCTGAATTGAGGCCACCAATGGATTCGGCATGATGAAAACTATAGGGTAGATGTGTTTGATTTTAATGGGTAGGCCCGTGTGAAATTTAATTTCAAAATTTGCGAAACCAGGGACTAAATTGAAAGAAAATTATGCAATTAGGCCCTTTTGTTTGAAATTGATCAAATTGGAGGGCAAATTGACTTAATTGCAATTCAAGACTTTAGAATCCAATATCATAGCCTATAAAAAGTGAGAATTGAAAATTAAAAGACTCGAAATGATTTTTTTAGGCTCGGTTCGGGTTTATGTTTGTGAAGGAACATAGTGACCCGAGCCGATTTTTCAATTTTTGAAGTAACGAGCTCGAAGAGGGAATTGAAAAAAAATTATTGAACATTTTTTTTGTATTTTTCTGACCACGAATGGTATTTTTCTGATTTTTTGTGCATTTTTATAATTAATTAAATAATTTCGAAAAATATTTAAAAATACCAAAAAATATTTTTTTGTTCAAAATTGGTTCTCGAGGCTAGGCCAAGGCTTTCAAAGTTGATTTTGTGATTTTATGACCTTTTTTGATATTTTAAATTAATTTTAAAAATAAAAATCACATTAGCAAATGGTCAAAATTCAAGTGTCAACAATTGGTTGAGTATTATCGAGTGAAATATGCACAAGCCTACATGCAAATGATTTCATAATCAACACCAAATGATTCTGATATGAGGATTGTTCTGCCACTTTCTAGAGTGTTCTACCGATATCTAAGGATTACTACCGATATCTAAGATGAACAATATCTTGGGCATCGAGATGCCTATAAGTTGGAAGGATCTTTATATAAGGTGAACATCTAGAAGGACCTTGATCGAGGGTGAACAAGCCGAGAATATGGGTGTTCATGATGGTTTGGAGGTACAAAGATCAATGAACAGTTGGATGGACCTTGGTGATGGTGAACAAGCCTAGAATGGGGATGTTGGGTTAATCTTTGAAGGACTATGAAGATGGGCAACATGATATAGTGGAAATTGCTAATATGCTTGGCAGGATGAGCAGAAATATCAAGGTCATTATCGGGGGCAGCAGGTTGTTGTCCAAGTAGCAGATTATTGCCAAAGAGTAGCTTCCCCATACAGATGAGATGGAAGTCTTTCATATAATCAATGACTATGTAAGTTTAGCGAAGATTAGTTACAAGAGTGAGGATCTTGACATGAAGTAGTATAAGTCAAAGATGACGAGGTTTTCATAATAACTTTGAGGTACCAAGGTCAATCTATCATCAAGGTGACGTCTTTGGGAGTTGAAATATTCAAGAGGACCATTGAATGATTAATCGCCAATCGTCCGGTTTTTCAATGGGCAACATCAACAGACTAGTAAAAATCTACACATCCTAATTATGGGTAAGGAATCCTGCTGATATTAAGTCCTGGAAGGTGCTGCTCACTTGATCATCTGATTGGAATAATGATCAAGAAGAAAATAATTGTTCCAAAAGGCTTGCGATTCGCAGAAAGATCACTAGAGTTGATCAGGAGCAGTTTTGGCAATAATGAGCAAGTCTGACAACAGTACTGTTAATATGCCTTGAATAGTTAAGGGCTTAAGTTAAGGGCATTGGACCAACATTAGGGTTTGAGGGGTAATACTATAAATATTGCTCTTTTCTCAAACTATTTGATAGAGAAGCTTATGTGTGCCTCTTTTGTAATCCCTGATCTCATAGTGGATTTTGCTTCTCCTCTCTCCCGTGATTTTTTCCACAAGGGTTTCCATGTAAATCTTGGTATTCCGTTCTTCTCATCTGTCTCAATTTCGTTTCAGTTTCCGCATTGTCGTAACAAACTGGTATCGGGGCCTAAGGTTCATCTGACGACGAAAGAGAGACAAGAGAGAAAGGAGCAATTGACTACTCAAAGGAATTTCGATGGTTTCGTGTTATCCATGTGGGAATCGATTTTAGATTTGCTGTGAAGACTTTGCTTTTGATCACCAAGGAAATCGTTGAGTTTCCGTTTGATTTTGGACGCTTCTCCACATGGCCACCGAAAATAAAAATAAAAATCAACTTTCGGCAAGTTTTCATCAACTTTCACGTTTTGAAGTTTCTTGGTTCAAGAAGATTCCACGTGCAGAACTAAAAGGAGGAAATATTCAATTCCCTGTTTTGAAGTTTCTTGGTTTTCGGTGCAAGAGATTCCACGTGCAGAACAAAAGGGAAAGGAAATCTTGAGTGCACCGGTTTTCTTCATCAACTTTCTGCGCAAGTCTTCATCAACTTTCATGTGCAGCACTATTTCCTCATCAAGCCGACAACTCAAGCTTCAATTTGCTCGGTTGAACAAACAACGACGCCCTTCTTTTTGCAGCCGCTTTGTGCCAACCAGGATTGATTAAAACACGTGCCGCTGATTTTGGTTTGTTCACTTTTATTGTTCGTGCCCGAGACCATTTAACTGTAGTCTTTTGGCGCAAACTCAGTGTTGTCCGAGGAGTTTGTGCGCGCTTCTTCGACTTGGAATAAGTTATGGCTTCGAGTTCAGCAACGAAATTCGATATTGAAAAGTTTGATGGGAGATGCAGTTTCAACCTATGGCAGGTTCGTGTGTTAGCCGTTCTTACGCAGAAGAAAACTTTGTTTACTAAAGGGAAGAAATCGGACACGTCAGATGAAGCATGGGAAGAATTGGATGAGAAGTTTTGTCCACTATTCAGTTGTGTCTCACGAACGAAGCTTTGCAGGAGGTACTAGATCAAAAAACAGCCGCAGGTTTATGGACGAAGTTGGAGAGTATTTTTCTGACAAAGTCTCTCACCAATCGATTGAAACTGAAGCAACGACTCTTCACTTTTCGAATGGCTGAAGGTATTTCTCTCAAATCCCATAGTTCTGAGTTCAATGCTCTTATCGCTGAATTAAGAAACATTGATGTTAAGATTGAAGATGAGGATCAAGCTCTTTTATTGCTAGTTTCACTACCTCCCTCTTATAAGAATTTTAGAGAGACCGTGATTGTTAGTAGAGAAACTATTGATTTTGAAGATGTCAAGACTAGTCTGCTAAATAAGCAGAAACTCGATACAGAATTGACTTCTGATGGTAGTAATAATCATGGGGCTGATTTAGTCGCTCGAGGAAGATCTATTGAGAGAAGAAATAGTGGTAGGAGCAGGTCAAAATCTAAGCATAGAGATATGATTTGCAACTATTGTAAGTCTCCAGGGCATATCAAGATAAATTGCCTAAAACTGAAGGCAAAGGAGCAAAGAGAAAATAATTCGAATAAACAAAATCATGGGAATGTCAATCGTCATAACAATCGCAACTATCAGAATAGACAGAATAGGCGAAACGAAAATCCTGCTCAAGCTGATGTTGCTAAAGAAGAAAATGAAGATTGGCTATTGATTGCAGATAATAAAGATAAATTCTATGATAGTTGGACTCTTGATTCAGGCTGCTCATATCATATGTGTCCTCATCGAGATTGGTTCTCTACGTATAAAGAATATAATGGTGGAGTTATTCTCATGGGCAATAATGCTAGATGCAAAGCTATTGGGATTGGCACTGTTAATATTAAGATGCATCATGGCATGATCAGAACTTTAGATAATTTCAGACATGTGCCTGATTTGAGGAAGAATCTAATCTCTTTGGGTACACTTGATGCCAATGGTTGTAGATTTACCGTTGAGGGTGGAGTTTTGAAAATTATGAGAGGCTCACTTTTATTGATGAATGGCACAAAATTGATACTTTGTATCAGCTGCAAGTCTATACTATTACTGGTTCAGCTACGATCTCTTCTGATATGATAGATTCGGATAATAGAAAATTATGGCATATGAGACTAGGCCATATGAGTAATAGAGGGATGAATGAGCTAAGTAAAAGAGGTCTCTTATGTGATCAGAAAATTGGAAAACTGGATTTCTGTGAACATTGTGTCTTTGGGAAACAAAAAAGAGTCAGTTTCAAAACAGGAATTCACAACACAAAGGGCACTCTGGATTACATTCATTCTAATATCTGGGGGCCTGCTAGAGTCCCATCAAAAGGCCTTGGTTCCAGGTATGTACTCACTTTTATTGATGATTTTTCAAGAAAAGTATGGGTATTTTTTCTCAAGGAAAAATGTGATGTTTTCGTTACATTCAAGCAATGGAAAACATTAATTGAGAAGCAGACATGTAAGAAAATCAAGCGGCTGAGAATAGATAATGGGCTAGGATTTTGTGGAGGCGAATTTAATGAGTTTTGCAAGAACAAAGGAATTGTGAGGCATCATACTACAGTGTATACACCGCAGTAGAATGATATTGCAGAACGTATGAACAGAACCCTATTAGAAAGAACAAGGTGCATGTTGTCTAACGCTGGTTTGGGCAAGGAATTCTGGGCTGAAGCAGTCAATACTGCTTGTTGGTTAATAAATCGTTCCCCTTGCATGTCTATTGAGAACAAGGCACCTGAAGAGGTATGGCCAGGTAAGCCTGTTGATTATTCATCTATTCGAATATTTGGATGTCCAGCATATGCACATGTTAGTGAAGGGAAACTAGAGCCTAGAGCGAAAAAATGCATTTTTCTTGGTTATGCTTCTGGTGTAAAAGGTTATAGGCTTTGGTATTCTAATTCATCTAAGATTATGATTAACAAAGATGTTACTTTTGATGAGTCTGTTATGCTTCATCCTGTCAAGAAATCATCAGATACTTGCCAAGAAAATATGCAAAGTGCACCAAAGAAGGTGAAGTTTGAAGTATCTTCTTCACAACCAGTTCAGTCAGTGACTGATAATATTGAGATTGAAGAATTTGAAGAAGAGAATTATTCCATAGCCAAAGATAGACCGAGAAGAACAGTGAAACCTCCACAGATGTATGGATACTCAGATTTTGTTGCTTATGCTCTTTCAGCTGCAGAGTCGATAGAATATGCTGAGCCTAAAACGTACAAGGAAGCTATTTCCTCAAAAGATTCAGCAAAGTGGTTAGTTGCTATGAATGAAGAGATGGAATCTCTTGAAAATAATCAAACTTGAGAGCTTATCAAACCACCAAAAGAAAAGAAGATTGTGGGTTGCAAGTGGGTTTTCAAAATAAAGGAAGGTATTCCTAGAGTTGAAGACATTATTAGATTTAAAGCACGCCTAGTCGCTAAGAGCTATAGTCAGATTGAGGGAGTTGATTTTAGTGATGTGTTTTCACCCGTCGTTAAACACAGCTCTATTCGGGTCTTTCTTGCGTTAGTTGCTATGTATGATTTAGAGTTGGAACAACTCGATGTGAAAACAGCTTTCTTGCATGGTGAACTTGAAGAAAAAATCTATATGGGTCAACCTGATGGTTTTCAGTTTGAAGGTAAGGAAGATCATGTATGTTTATTGAAAAGATCTATTTATGGCTTGAAGCAATCACCTAGACAGTGGTATAAAAGATTTGATTCTTTTATGGTGCAACTTGGCTATTGTAGAAGCAAATATGATAGTTGTATATATCTGTACAAACTTTCAAATGGATCTTATATTTATCTGCTGTTATACGTTGATGACATGTTGATTGCAGCAAAAGATAAATTTGATATACATAATTTGAAGGAACATTTGAGCGCTGATTTTGATATAAAGGATTTAAGTTCTGCGAAGAAAATCCTAGGCATGAAAATTCAGCGAGATCGAAAAGGAGGAAAATTGTATCGTTTCTAGAAAAGCGACATTGAGAAGGTGTTAGATCGTTTTGGCATGAAAGATGCCAAACCAGTTAGTACTCCTCTTGCTGCTCACTTTCGATTATCAGCTGATTTATGTCCACATACAGATGATAAAGTAAAATATATGTCACATATTCCATATTCTAGTGCAGTTGGTAGCGTTATGTACGCTATGGTTTGCACTCGACCTGACATATCACATACTGTTAGCGTGGTAAGTAGATATTTATCATGCCCATGTAAAATTCATTGGCAAGCAGTGAAGTTGATTTTGAGATATTTGAAGGGTACTTCAGATTATGGTTTAGAGTTTGGGAAAATTTGTGAAACTCTTACTAGATATGTTGACTCTGATTATGCTGGTGACCTTGATAAAAGGAGGTCTTTGACATGGTACATCTTTACTGTTGGGGGTTGTGCAGTTAGTTAGAAAGCTTCTTTGCAGCATACAATTGCTTTGTCTACTACAGAGGCATAATATATGGCTATTACAGAGGCAATCAAAGAAGCTATATGGTTAAGAGGCTTATTTAGAGAGCTCAGTGTGGATGATGATGCGACTGTTGTGCAATTCAATAGTCAAAGTGCTATACATCTTACTAAAGATCAGACGTATCATGAGAGAACAAAGCACATTGATGTGCGATATCATTATATTCGAGACATTCTTGCTGATGGCTATATTAAGGTCTTGAAGATTGGTACAGAAAATAATCCAGCTGATATGTTGACAAAGTCATTGCCCTTTACTAAATTCAAGCACTGCTTGGATTTGGTTAATGTTTGCAGCAGCTAGTTTTATGCTGGTTGGAGGAGAAGATTGATTTAATACTTATGTCTACTTGGGAATTCAAGTCAAGATGGAGATTTGTTAATATGCCTTGAATAGTTAAGGGCTTAAGTTAAGGGCCTTGGGCTAACATTAGGGTTTGAGGGGTAATACTATAAATATTGCTCTTTTCTCAAACTGTTTGATAGAGAAGCTTATGTGTGCCTCTTTTGTAATCCCTGATTCTCATAGTGGATTTTGCTTCTCCTCTTTCCCGTGATTTTTCCCGCAAGGGTTTCCACGTAAATCTTGGTGTTCCGTTCTTCTCCTATGTCTCAATTTCGTTTTAGTTTCCGCATTGTTGTAACAAGTACACAAACATTTTTTTTGGGAAACTACCATTGTCGGAGGGACCCCGATCCCTTGCATTTAAGGCAGGGGATCATAACCCCGTGGGCCATCCGATCACCCCTCCCAGGTGATCGGATGGCCCCCCTTTTTCGGATCCCCTGACTTACATGAAGGGGATCCGGACGCCTGTCGGAGAGACATTGCCTTTGTTAGAGAACCGTTCAGACGATTTCTAAAGACGTCCAACTGTTGGCAATAGTAGATCCAACGATTACTTGAGTATTTCATGAGGAACAGTTATAGGAGGATGCATGATTATATATTAGGGCTGTCAATTTGGTCAGCGCCGGACGGCCCTGCTAGAAAAGTTTCTTACATTTTTGGGCCTTTTCGGGCCGAGTCTGGTACTCGGGCTGGCCCTGCCTAGCGCCAAACTTTTTTTAATACCCGTTTTTTCTTTTAAATTTAATTTATTTTTATATTTTTTCATTTGATAGTTTGTTAATTGATTTTGATTCAAAAAAATTTAAAACAAATGAAAGAAAAAACAATTCTGCCCAAATCAGGCCCGGCCCGGCCCGGTTCGGGCCGGCCCGAGCATGGTACTGCTCATTTCGGGCCGGCTCGGGCTTTAACCCCTACTATATATTCAGTCCAAGAGAAGTAACTGGGTTGGTAAGATGACCCATGTGCTTTGAGTCTTCTTTTTTGGTCTATTTTTGTTGTTAGCTGCTATTTGTTCCTCATGTCAATGTCTAGATGATGCTAAATGTTTGTAATAATGTGAAATATGAAGTGTATAAGAGTGATAGTAGTTCGTGAGTCCTAATAGTGTGATCTATTGAAAATGTGGTACTAGTGGATTCTAGAGATGATGATGAACATGCAAATTTGTGTCTAATGGCTATTACTCAATTTGAGGAAGAAGAGCATAAGAATGCATTGAAAAAGATTTCCGAGTTAAAAAAAGAAGTTTCCAAACTAAAATAATAACATATTTTGTAAAAGAAAGAAGCTAATTGAAAAACTCGCTTCAATTAAGGAAGAGCGAAATCATTTACAGAAGGAAAATCTTTCTATTAAGAAAGAAACGTCAAAGATTTATAGAAAAGGAAATCTATCTTGGCTCAAAAACACTTAGCTATGTTTAGTCGTCCTGACATTTTTATCGAATTGGATAAGATAAGGATAGGAAAATGATTTTAAATATCCTATCCAATATTTGTTACTTTCCGGATATAACATGAATTCAAATATATATTATCCAAGTGTATGTTTGATTTGTGAGATTAAAATTAAATAAAAACCATGGAAAGCAATTAACTAAACCAATAAGGTCAAAAATTCATTTCTGAAAGTTAAGGAGAGGTGGAAACAAAAACTTGGTACCTATATTTATAAGAGTTGCTACGCAAAGCAATTAACTAATTAAACCAATAGGTCAAAAGTTTCACAATTGCTCAAACTATGGAAACCCAAATCATTATAAGCAACAATGACCAAACTAGTTGAAAAAGGAAAAGAAAATCAATTGCAAGCTTGATGCATCATTTAACAGGAAAGGACACAAATTATCAAAGAAAAAATAATGTGATATATTATAGGGTACAAGGAAAAACGATAAGAGAACAGAAGTGCCAAAAGTTATGCACGAGGCTTACTTTAGTGCCAAAAGTTTCCACCAAATCACTTAAGTACTAAATCGAAGAAAAAATGATCACTTAAGTGCCTCCGGCGAAATGTTTTAGCCAAAATTAATACGTGATGGGTATAATTAAATGTTTAATACAAAGGGCCACTTTTTTAAAAAAAAAATTAAGTCCATGAAAACTTCTAAAATTTAATAAAAATTTAAAAGTTAAAATTAGATTTCAAAATAAGCTAAAAACTATTTAAAAAAATCAAATTTTACTTAAAATTTTAAAAACAAGCATAAAAATTTAAAAAAAAAGATAAAAAAAATTAAAAAGCAGAGGGGTAGGGCAAGGCAACAAGGGCTATGCAAGCCGACGAGGGTGGGGCACGGCCAATGGGGGTTGCCAACCATTGGTTGAGCCTCAGCGACCCCATTAGAGTTCTTCCCCTCGTTTTTTTATACCCTTTTTGTTAAATTTTTAAGCTTATTTTTATTTTACTTTAAGTGAAATTTGTATTTTAAAAAATTAGTTAATTTTGATTTTTTAAAATATAATTCAAATAAAAAATTTGTATTAAAAATTGATTTACAAAATGGCGTCATCTTAGCCACGTTATTACCACATAAGAGAGAGAAAATATTAAAAAGCCTAGCATTTTCCGTTAGTCTAAATGGATAGAGTTTATAGAAAACTCGATTATATCAATTGACAAGTTTTAGGACTTGATTATATTGTTTGTAAGTTTTAGGACTCAATTCCACTTTCGTGATAAGTCTTAGGACCTCTATTGCACATGTCTTTTTTTTAAATGAATTTTTTATTTAAAAAAGGTCATTAAATTTGTATTTTTTTTAAAAAAAAAATTAGGTTTTTTTGCTGATTGGACCTCCGACGAGTCATGCTGGCTTCAGATATTAATAAAAAAAAAATATCACGTCGGATTTCCAGCCTAACAGATTGAAGTTGGTACTTAAGTAATCATTTTTCAAAAAAATTGGCACTAAAGTGATTCGAATGAAATTTTGGCCACTAAAGTGAGTGTTGTACATAACTTTTGGCACTTTTAGTGTTCTTTTCTCGCAAATGGACTAATAGTATCTAGATAGTGAGTGCTTACGATACATAATTCGTGACTCTACCAAAGTTATAAGCCTCACTCAAGTCAACGGAGGAAAAGTTACCTCCGGAGGTTGTGGAAAAGGTAAAATCGTTGAAAAATGGATCATCAAGTTGAGAAATCTAGTTATTGAAGATGTTTCTCTTTTCAAGGGGCTCAACTACAACCTAATCAGCACAAGCCAATCGTGTGATAAAGGATTCAAGATCAGTTTTCAAGAAAGTGAGTGTACTGGAGTAAGTAAAGACAAGTTTGCATGTATTTAATAGAAAACTGCATGATAATATCTATTTCCTAGACGTAGCCTGATTCTATCAAACGGATCGTCTCTATCAAAGTGCAAGTGATGTATGCCATAGAGACTAGGACACATTAGCACAGAACATTTTATAAAGACTTCATGTTTGATCAAATCTTTAACATATTTGAATGAAAGTAGCAAGTGTTCTGTCCAAAAAAAAAAAAACATATTTGAATAATGGAATCTTCTCGGAGTAGAAGCGATTATGAAATCAATCTGCTCTCTTGTGCTTCTATTAGTTGTCTCTTGTGATTCGGAGATTTTATCAACTGCTCGTGCGCTTGAATTTTTACTTTTGGGAAATATTGGTCAAGTTTTAATTTAATCACAATTCAAACTAAAGTTAAAAATGTGAGATTTTGTACGACTATTGTTAACTATTTTAAAAATTTAAATCTTTAGATGAAGAGGCGGTTTAATATTTAATTACTTTATCACACCTATTAACTAAGTAGGAGGCACTGTTCGTGCCTCTGTCACTTGATCAAGAAAATGTTGGCCCTTTTTCATCTGATTTGAATGTTGAACAAAAGGAAGATAACCGTTAACAAGGGTTGGAACTCGAGGCAAAAAAAAAACCAAATGTTATATTCTGACTTCCAAATTTGTGATCAGGTTATTTTGGACCATTCATTTTGTTTTAGGGTTTCTTAGATGGGGCTATAAAAAAGATATCTTGGATATCTCATGGGGATGCTGACTTTAGCTTCTGCCCCGGAATCCTTTGTTTTCACTTTCTTCTTTAAGATATTTAGATCTTTGATTGTACGCTTGTACTCGTTATTGAAGATAGTGAAACCCCTCTCTCTCCCCATGGTTTTCCTCGTTCTGGGTTTTCCACGTATATCGTGCCTCGTGTTTTATTTTGCTTTCATCCTTACTATTACGCGCTTGAATTTGCGCATCTCTTGGCGTTTTCCGTAACAAATTGGTATCAGAGCAAAGGAATTTCGGTCTTTTGTTCGAGATGGCATCTATCAAGTTTGAAGTGGCACCCTTCGATGGCCAAAATAATTTCGGGCTATGGAGGGTAAAGATGAAAGCTTTGCTGCGTCGGGAAGGTTCAGTTAGAGTCTTGGATGGGAAATATCCTGACGACATGACTACGGCAGAGATCGAGGAGATGGAAGAGAGGGCGCATAGCACCATCCAATTGTCGTTGTCTGACAATGTGCTTCGTGAAGTTGCTAATGAAGAAACGGCATCGGGATTATGGCAAAAGTTAGAGTCTCTATATGAAGAAATCTCTTACCACGAGGTTATTTTTGAAGCAGCGTCTTTATACATTATAGATGCAAGAAGGTACTCCTATCCAAGAACATCTAGATGAATTTAATAAAATTGTTATGAATATGAAAAATCTAGATTTGAAATTAGATGATGAGGATCGAGCCCTATTTGTGTTATGCTCGCTATCGAGCTCGTATGAGAATTTTGTGAATTCTATGTTGTATGGAAGAGAATCCATAACTCTTGAGGATGTGAAGGCCTCGCTGAATTCCGCGGAGATACGTACAAAGTTGAATGCGAGTAGTAGTGCAGATAAAGCAGATGGCTTAGTTGTTAGGGGAAGGTCGAATCATCGGGATAGACGCAGTAATTCTAAAGCGCGTTCAAAATCTAGATCAGGTCAGGACAAGAAAAAGGTTGAATGTTACTATTGTCACAAGTTCGGACACTATAAAATCGAGTGTCCTTTTCTTAAAGCTAAGGGGAAAAGGTCGATGGACAACTTTGATTCGGCTAGTCTGGTAAAGGATAATGAGTCTGCTAATGCAGATAATGTTCTTACTGTTTTGTCTTCGAATTGTCGTATAGACGATGAATGGATTTTGGATTCGGCTTGTTCATACCACATGTACCCAAATAGAGATTGGTGCCACACATATGAGAAAGTCACTGGTGGTTCAGTTTTGATGGGTAACAATGCAGTTTGTAGGATTGTGGGTATTGGTACAGTGCGGATCAAATGTCATGACAATGTAGTAAGAACTTTGACATATGTTAGGCACATCCCAGATTTGAAGAAGAACTTTATTTCTTTGAGCAGTTTGGACTCCACTAGATGCATGTATACTGGTGGAGTTGGAGTTTTGAAAATTTCAAAGGGCTCCTTGATTGTGATGAGAGGTAACAAGAAGAATAGTCTTTATATTCTGCAGGGAAGTACCGTTGTGGGTTCTTTAAATATATCATCCTCTTTAGATTCTAATAAATCATGGTTGTGGCACAAGCGGTTGGGTCACATGAGCGAAAGAGGGATGACTATCTTGAGTAAGCGTGGTTTACTATGTGGGGAGCATACAGTTCCACTTGATTTTTGTGAGCATTGTGTTTACGGGAAACAGCGCAGAGTTAGTTTCAGTACTGGGGTGCACTAGACGAAGGGCACAGTTGATTATATTCACTCCGATTTGTGGGGACCTGCACAGCTTACATCTAAAGGTGGTGCAGTTTATCTTCTGACATTTATTAATGACTTTTCTAGGAAAGTCTGGGTTTATTTCTTGAAGCGTAAAAGTGACGTGTTTGATACGTTCAAGAAGTGAAAGATATTGATTGAAAATCAAACTGGTAAGAAGATAAAGCGTCTCAGAATAGACAATGGTCTTGAGTTTTGCGGATGTGATTTTAATAAGTACTGTGAAAATTCAGGGATTGTTCGACATCGAACAGTCAGGTATACGCCTCAGCAGAATGGGGTGGCAGAGCGCATGAACCGAACACTTTTAGAAAGAGTTAAATGTATGCTTTCTAATGTTGGACTTGATAAAGATTTCTGGGCTGAAGCCGTGAACACGGCATGTTATTTGGTGAATCGTTCTCATTCTACTACAATTGAATGTAAGACTCCAAACGGGGTATGGTCTGGTAAACCTTCTGATTATTCTGTATTGAAAGTATTTGAATGTCTTGCTTATTATCATGTAAAAGATGGTAAGCTTGAACCTAGAGCCAAGAAAGGTATTTTTGTTGGTTATGAGATGGAGTTAAGGGATATAGATTGTGGTGTTCTGATCCTCAGTCACCAAAATTTATAATCAGTGGGGATGTTACTTTTGATGAAAATTCTATGCTTGATCAAAGAAAAGTTGTTGAGTCTACAGATATTCAGGAAGAGAATATAGCGAAAGAGGTGGAGTTTAGTGTAAAGTATCCACAAAGAACCTCTGAAGACATTCTTATTCAGCCAGAAAGTGACATTGAGCATCAAGACTCAGATTCGATTAAAGAAGAAGTAGAAGAAGTTGAACAACCTCAGCGTTTAGCTGCAGGGAGAGTTAAAAGATAAATTAAGCCTCCTCAAAGGTATGGTTTTGCAGACTTGGTAGCATATGCTCTTACTGTGACATTCCGAATTCCGACCCCTCTCAAGACTATGGAAGGGAAGGATATCGATCGGTGTGTTTCAGTGGTATCTCGCTCGGAGCAGGCCACTCTCGAGTTAACTGACCGAAAGGGAAAGACTAACACAAGGTCGGGTACGTGGACCTGAGGATTTTAAATAAGAAATGGAGCTTTGACCATAAGGATTGTCGAGGGAATATTTTGGGCCAGCAGAGATCGATCTAGGAACGATCATGGAATGCCTTGCTAGCGTTATACGTTGGGACGCAGGTGATTCCGCTTAACCAATGTGTAATTTGCGAGAATTTCCTAAATCAGATTCCGATGATCAGGACCGCAGGAACTAGTGATAAACCCTCGCAATTACAAGACAACCAAAGTCGCCACGGCTTGAGAAAAATCCCAAGGTCGATACGCGTAGCGCCTGCAAGAGTCGCCCGTCAGTTTGAGATAAACTGGAATTACAGTCGATGATAGTTCGACATGAAATTGGACCTTGAGATTGGGCATTGGATATTGAGGAATTCCAACATTTGAATTGAATTTGACGTCGCCTCGCCAATGGTCATTCAAAATGAGAAAAATGAAGTTTCGGACGAAAAGTGCCAAATGACCATTTTGCCCCTCGACCTTTGGTCTTGCCTTAAGAAATTCAGAAGGTCATTTTGGTCATTTCCCCTCCTCCATATGCTTCCGAAAAGGATAATATTAAGTGGTCAAAGAAGGTCAAAGTCAAGGAAGCAACCAATGGGAGGTTGCCATGTGTCATCTTTTGATTGGACCAAGCAATAAATGGAATTAATTGAAATCTTGACAAAATGGCCCCAATTATTTGATGGTTGTCTCCTCTAGTCTTCATCAGCTGCAGATTGTACGACCACTCCTCCTCTCTCCTCCATCTTCTTCACTTTTCCTCTTCATTTTCTCTCTAGCTTAGTCTGCTCGGAAGACAGTTTCTGACCCTGCTGTTCAGTCAGCTCGAGCGGCTCTTCCCGGAGTTTTTTGGTCGAGTCCTTTTACCATAGGTTAGTTCAAGATGTCCTTGACATTTTTCCGTTGGTTTCATGATTTTTCGAGGTCTGGTTAATTTATGGTGATTTTTGGAAGAAAAGTGGACAGATTCTGAGCTAGCTGAGGAAAGGTGGTGTTTCTAGCTCATAGAAAATCCAAATGACCTCAAATTTTCGAGGGTAGCTTCATAACTTATAGTACTACATGTGTATGAGCAGAAATGATGTTTTCAATTGAGATTTAGGGGTGTTTCATGGCTGAGATTGAGTGGACAGAATTGAGTGAAAATCTGATCGGTGGACAATCTGTGGAGGTTGAGCCATTTGAACATCCTAGGGGTGTTATTTTGCTTCCAAATCATAAGGGGATGTCCTAGATATGTAAATATAGGTCTTGGCAAGAAGATTGGACAATAAATTGGTGATTTGAGGTGAATTATGGGCTGTTGGAATAGGGCAAAGGCAGAACAGAATGCTGTCCAATTCTGTTCCAGCCTTGACCGAACCCTTTGGTGGTTCTAGGAAGTGTTTCTATGGTCCAAATTGATTATTGGGATGTCCTAGGATGTCAATTGATGTCTCGGCAAGAAATTAGTTCGATCGGATTGAAATTTGGCGGAGTTAATTGACGGGAATTGTACTTTGTCCGTAGGGCGACGCTTGACGTGATTTGGCTATGCATTTGTGGGCTTTAGAAGAAATTGCACATGGCATTTGTTAGCTTTCTTGAAGAGGTAAGTTATTCCTAAACCTTTATTAGGATGTTAGGTTACTAAAGGACGAAGCTTTGGGTTGGAATGAAAGGTTTTATGAAGTGATTTTGTGAGAGATGCGAGAAAACCCAAATCTGTCCTATTTTGACAAATTGAGCTTGAGTGGGTTATGGCATGGAAATGTTGAAATCAAGATTGAATTGAGGAGTCTTAACTTGATCATGGAATGTGGTTGGGCTTTTGACATGCTTTGTGGAGATTTCCGTTTCGTTTGAGTATTTTGAGTGAATTGAATCACCAATTGAGTTTCGAGATGATTTATGAAACCATGATTTTGTGTCAAGCCTTGAGTTTCATGAAATGGCCGTGTTCATTAAATTGTCCGAGGCCTTGTTTGAATTAATTCGAGTGATGCATGTGCTTGACTGAGAATTTTATGATGGGGAATATGTTTTGTCCAGTTGAGGGACATTTGAAACGAATGCCTTGTTTTGGCGATGAATCTCCTGTGTTGTTTTTGAATGATGAATTTTGAGGCATGAACTGTTTTCTTGAAATGAAAAAGCTGAGGCTTTCTATGACTGAGATTTTTATGAATAAAATGGCGTGTGGGATCGCCGAGGAAATTATGTGTGCACTGGCGTGTGGGATCGCCAATGGCGTGTGGGATCGCCGGGAAAAATTATAAGTGCACGGGCGTGTGGGATCGCCGAGAATTTGTAATTTGGCCAATGTGTTGGGAGGGAGTTACTCCCATTGGACCTGACGAGGTCGTGCGGCTAGAGAGTCCCATACTGACACGGTTCATCTCGATTGATAATGGGCGTCGAGAGTCGTATGGTGACCGAATCATCTCTAGGTCCGGACGCGAGAGTCTCATATGTACCGACGGGTCATATGGAGACCGAATCATCTCGCAGCGAGAGTCATGATGACCGAATCATCTCGATAAGACGTCGAGAGTCATATGATTGACCGAATCATCTCGCGGCCCAAGGAGGGCGGCCCTTGATGGGCGTAAAGAAGATAAAAGACTGAAACATGGTTCTTGATATGTTTTGGCCCAAGATAGGCGGAAATGGAAAGACTTGTTTTATGAGAAATTCAAAGAATGGACTTTGAGAAATCGAAAATGCCTCATGTTTGAAAATTTGCCTCATGATTTGAAATTGGCCCAGAGAGGGGCGTGTATTGAAATTGGCCCAGAAAAGGGGCGTGAGAGAAAAGAACGTGTTTTCTGGATATTTCAAGGAATGATACTTTTGAGAAAGAAGTGAAAGTTGCCACGTGTTTTTGAGATCGCATCGAGTGCTTGGTTATGATTGAAAACCCTGCCATTGTACGAAGCTCAATTTTACTCATGGAGTCCTTTGTCACTAGGTCAAGTCTTTTGTTTTTAAAAGTACTGAAATGCCATGTTTTGGAAAGTACCCCCGTTTTGCCATGCCAAAATTTTTAATACCAAAATACCCACGTTTTCAAAAGTGTCTGGAGGTACTGGCAGCCTAGTTTAGGGTTAGGTTTAGCTTACTGAGATTTATATCTCACCCCGTCGTGGGACAACATTTTCAGGTCCCAAATGAAGGAAACCAGTGCTCGCCATGGATTGGCATTCGATGAAGTCAATGGAAGAAATGATCATGAATCATTTTGTGACCATAGGGTTGTAATGAAGTATTTGGGGATTTAGCATTATAACATCTGATGTATGATTGACCCTTATATAAGGTGTACCCTTTTGTCCTAAGCCATCTTGTGTTTTATTTGTTTGGAGTTGTCCTCGCTTTCGCATGTATGTTTCATATAGATCTTTAAGCAATGGCCGTTGGTTCCTGGGAGATAATCAAAGTTAACGGCGGAGGTGGGATGCTCGCGTGCTCGCCGGATTCGGGGCGTGACACTTACTGTGACAGTCTGATTTTCCTGTCATTCCGAGACCTTTGACTGTAAGATATCTATCGAAGTATTTCAGTTATATCTTGCTCTGACCTGATCGGTCATGAGTTAATTAACCGAAGGGGAAATGTTAACGCATGACGAGGTACGTGGACTTGGGAAATTCGATAAGAAAACGGCATTTTGACTATAAGGGTCGTCGAGGGATATTTAGAATCGAGGTCGATCAGAAAACGATTAAGGAATCCGTTGCTAGTGTTATACGATTGGGACGCGGGTGATGCCGCTTAACCAACGTATGATTTACGAATTATTCCTAAATCGATTTATGATGATCGCGGTCGTCGGGGCTAGTAATAGACTCTTGCGATTACATGACAACCAATATAGCCGTGGTTTGAATTTTCCTAAGTGTGATGAGAATCACAAAATCGATATGCGTAATGTCCACAAAAACCGCCCGTTAGTTCGAGGTAAATTGAAATTACGACGACGAGAAATCGACCACGAAATGGGATCTCGAAAATGGAAAATGGAAATGAAGAATTGTAACAATAAGTTTGGAATAGACGACGCCTAATCGAGAGTGGAAATTTACGGAAAAATGAATTTTCGGAGGGAGGGTGTTAAAAGACGATTTTGCCCCTTGAGCGTCGACTTGGCTTTATTAATTGGATGATGACATTTTAGTCATTTGGGTATCCCTTGAAGCTGTCGAAAATTATGAGGGCAGAATGGGAAAGAAAATGGTAGATATTATGGACTAAAGGCCAAGTGGCAACCTTTGGGTGGATTGCATTAATTTTTCACTAACTTAAGACTCCTCTAGAAGCTTAATTGGATGGGAACCAGCCTTCTTTCTTTTCCTGTGACATTCTGAATTTCCGCCCCTCAAGGCTTGAGATATGAAATGGAAGCTCGAATTAGCAATTGGAAATGAAGAATTTCAAAATTGGAAAAAGGGTTTGATGTTGTCTCGCCAATGGTCATTCAGAATAGAGAAAATGAAGTTTCGGACGAAAAATGACAAATGACCATTTTACCCCTCGCCCATTTGTCTTTGTCTTAAGGATCTTTCAAAGGTCAAAATGGTCATTTACCTATCCCGAGTGGCTGCCGAAAATGGAGGGAAATATGGGTCACTGGAAGTCAAAGCTCAAAAGACCAATAATTGAGCCTTGCCATGTGTCATCTTTTGGTTGGACCAAGCATCAAATGGCATTAATTGAAATCTTGACAAATTGACGCCAATTATTTGAGGGATGTCCCTCTTACAGCAGAAAAGTCGTGCTCCCCTTCCTCCCCCACCATTTCCTTCAATTTTCCTCTCCAATTCCTCCATAGCCACTCCGCTCGCTCGACCGGTTCTGTGCCTCCTGTTCGGTCAGCTCGATCGGCCCTTCCCGGTGGTCATTTGAGGTGATTCGACCACCACAGGTTAGTGCAAGATGTCCCTGACATTTTTCCTTTGGTTTCATGATTTTTGGAGGCCTGGTTAATTTATGGTGATTGTTGGAAGAAAAGTGGACAGATTCTAATCTAGCTGAGGAAAGGTGTTGGTTCTAGCCCTTAGAAATTCCAAATGACCTCAAAATTTTTGTGAGATCTTCATAACATCTAGTACTCATGTTGTATGAGCTTTGGTCACAAGTTTGGTGGTGTTAAAATAGATTTTCATGGCTGATTGTGGGTGACCAAATTTGGACAGATTCTGACCTTTTGCGCGCCGAAAGGGAACGTGATGAACGGAAGACCAAAAGAGATGTTTTTTGCTCCAAAACTCTTGGTGAGCCTTCTTAACACATATATTGAGGTCTTAGAGAGATTATTTTGTGAAAAATTGGGATATAGGGTTGAGTTTTGGATGGAAATATGTGATTGGAATCAAAACAGAATTTGTTGTGTTGCTGTTCTGTTTTGGGCGAACTTGATGGGAGTTCTTTGATGGATATTTTTACTTCAAAATGACTCAAAAGGCTACTTAAGATGTTGATGAAGATGTTAGTGGGAAGTATGTGAAGTGGAATGAAAATTAGAAGTGATTTAAGGGCTGTTTAAGTGAAAAACGTGAAGAGCCGACTAATTCACCCATAACGCGCGCTGATTTTGAATTGAGTCGTTCTAAGTCATCCGGTATCCGAATTGAGCAACGTTTTCGCCCACATGTCCGTAAGATCTTGACGTTTAAGACTATAGTTTGTTTTCTGAAAATATCAGTAGAAAAATTACAGTTTTTGAGAGAATGAACCTGGTCGTGGGACTAAGAAAAGGGCAGATTTTTGGTGGAATGAAATTCTGATGACTTGCCTTGATAGAATGACATTGGCATGCTTAGGGGCATTGAATTAACACTGTGATGACCTAAGAATAAGGTGTTATCGGTGTTGTTAAGGAAGTGGCGCGATGGGATTGAGAAATAATCGAGTTTCGATGTGGTTTTCCCAGGCACGCCGTGAGAGCCATGTTTGGCCGTAAGCTGGCTGAGCTAGCTTGCTTAATGAGGTAAGTGTCCCTTAAACCTTTACTCGAACGTTAGGACACTACTGGATAGATTGGTCGGATGATTGGATTGCTTGATAAAGCCTATAGCTTGAATTGCTTGATTAGTCGATTGAAATGGCAAGGAAAACTAATTGTGAGATTGTTTGCCTTGTGATATAGTGCGGCTATTGAGCCCTGTATTCTATGAATTGGCCGTGGGCCCTATTATTGTTATTGAATTGGCCGTGGGCCCTGAGAAATTACATCGCGGCCGTGGGCCCTGGCGATGCTTGAGTGAATTGAAATTTCATTACGGCCGTGGGCCCTAGCGATGCTTGAATAAATTGAAACTACATCGCGGCGTGGTCCATGGCAATGATTTGGCTAGATGCCCTTGTGAACTACATCGCGGCCGTGGGCCCTGGCGATGATTTAGCTTGGAGCCCTATGAAATTATATCGCGGCTTGGAGCCCTGGCGATACATCGCGGCCGTGGGCCCTGGCAATGATTAAATGGTTGTCATATTGATGACTTATGAAAATGATAAGTTTGTTTTGGGGTAATGTGTGAAACTTGGATCTCATAGTATGTGATGTGCTTGATGGCGATGTTCTTTATATCAAGGTGCCATGAGAAAGTGATATTGAGATGCTAGGTGATAATGCCTCGATGAGTTTATGTGAATTGCATTGTGGTATAGTCTGGGGGGACTGGCGGTCTGGTCTAGGTTTAGGGTTTACTTGCTGAGATTTATATCTCACCCTAGTGGGGGCTTAACTTTTTCAGGTCCCAGGCGACGGTACATCAAAGGTCGTCAAGGTTTGATGTTCGAGGAAGAAATTATATGATGTGGTTTCATATATTGTGTTATTATGAGGGATTGTATTATGATCTGTGGATATAAGGATCGATCCATTAGTATTTGACTACCTTGCAGGATTTGTTTTCATGAACCTGAGAAGTGTACTACTGCATGTCCTAAGTCATCTGGATTTTGTATATGTGTGGAGATGTATTCTTGCTTCCGTCTGTTTGGCTGATTTTATGAGTTGTAACCCGAGTGATCTTGGGAGTCAATATAAGGATCAGGGTTCGGGGCGTGACATCCTCGATTAAGTGGTATCAAAGCAAGGTCTGCTCGATCCAATGTGATTGAGGTTTGGAGTGATAAGGAGTGATGACTTGAGGATAATTAGCTAGTGAGACCTTTAGGATTAAGCAGGGATTATTGAATCTTGAGAATTATAGGCTTGAACTTGTGTTGTATTTCGATGGTTCTAGAATCGATGTTTAATGGATAATCTTGAGTGATGTAGGGATATAGATTTAAGTGGAAGCAAGCTGAAATTAAAGAGACACATGCTTGGATTTTGAGGTAGTAAATGTGCGTGAGGTTGCTAGAGAATTGCTTAAGATTAAAGGGCCAATTGGAGTATATGATTGTGATTGTGGTTTGTCAATAATCCAACTTGAGGAATATGAGTTATGAGGAGACGATTGGTACTAGTGGATTCAGGCTTGAATTGTGTTATGACTTGATGATTTTAGCCGTCGACTGCTATTGACAAATTTGGGTGATATGAGATGAGATGAATACAAGGAATATTTGGATTGGATATCAGTTGTGATCGAATGCCTATGGCTTTGACTTGAATAGTGACCAGACTTGAGGTATATGATGGAATATAGGCGATTGATCGGTGAGAGGCGATGACCACTTGTGGAAATTAGAGATCTTCTGTTGATAAGAATCGATCTGGGGACAATTGTGGTATGACAAGTGGTGAGAACAAACAAGTTGTGCATGTGTTTGTGGCTTTGAGCTAAAAGTTGACGAGGGTGCATGCATGAGCTTATCACTATCAGACTTAATAAACTATCGCTTAGTATGTGACGAGTTGATGGGATACCTATAAACCGTAAGGAAGCATGTTATAGGACGTGTGGAACGGGGCTTCCTCCGTAGATGTATGACTTGGGACAACCTGTAACAACCAGGTCTGATGAGGGCAGGGAGTGATCGCCGGGACAGAGAGGTCCGGACAAGGAGTGGCTCCTGGCAGGCTTCTAAGATAGCGATGAGGCAGGGATGACCCAAGTCATAAATTGAAAGGGAAAGCCTATATATCAGGGTTGAGTCTGATTGTGGTTAAGAGATGTATGGCACTAGAGTGATTCTCGAAGTGAATTTTCGAAAGTGGCACAGCATTTGTAATCACGCCTGTGATAGGCATGGCTGAGAGCCCTGTATTTGACAGTGAGTGCCATTTGAAAAAGAAAACTGATGTTCATGAATGGCCAAGTTGGCATGTTTTGTAATTGGCATCTTGTGATTGATGTGGCCGAGGTCTAACTGAGAGATTAGACGGCATGTGGGGTTTATACCCATTGAACTAATGCTTGTTGAGATTGATATAGCATGTTGTGTTTATGCTAGAGTGGCGGATGCCCCTGGATTTATGGCATCATCGATTGAAATGACACTTTGAATACTTGCTTGGTGTTGACCTAGTTGAGTTTTGGCATAGTTGAGGCTTTCCTAGCAATTGGCTGTTATTTGAGAAGTTGCCTCGTGAAGGCTTGCTTGATGTATGGTTGCTGCGTAAGGATGAGTTGAAATCCTTGAATAATGAGTAACTAGTTGAGAGTTGTTTGGGAACCGCTGGTTGATTGGTGGTGATGAATGATAAGATGAGCAGCCTGAGACTGCTAGACTTGAGTAGATGACTTAAGTCTTTGATTCCTGGAGGGAATCATAGTGGTTCGAGTGACATGAGAACCCAATAAGGTTGAACGACCAGAGTACGGTCACTAGAGGAGCACTTGGCTCGTATATGCGAGATACGAGAAGATCCAAGCATTGAGATGGATCGTGAGAATTGAGTAAAATCGAGCGACCGTAGTATGAGTACTGGAAGAGAGTATGGCTCGATTTTGTTGATCGTGCGAGACCCAAGAGTAATAAGGGGTCGTAAGAACTTTCTGTGCAAATGAGGAAATTAGATGGGTAAGCAGACTCGTGAAGGAGCCGCCATTGTTACCCAAGTCGTTGAGACGACTGGTGCTGATGCATTAAGTGATGGAAATCACAAGAAATGTGACTTTGAGATTATTCATTTCCAAAGAGGAAACGTGGAGAAAGTGAAATTGAAACTGCCTGTTTATAAATTGAGAGTTTCGTGAGAAAACCTTAGAGGTTTTAGGTACATTGAAAAAAGAAAGTATCCCTGACAGTTATTAGCCTAAGAGGCTGTTGATGATTGGTGAAATGTCACCAAAGGAAGAGTTTTTCTTGAAGGCATGGTATCTATTTAGATCGCTTTCATTGAGTCGTTTAATGGAAGCACCTTCTTGGGATTGCTTGAGAGCAAAAGTTATTTGAATCCTAGTAGTCTTGTAAGGATCTGAAGATGATCGACCAATATGAGACAGAGTTCTCAATGTCTTCTAAGTGTATTAAGGGTGGTCAAGGACCCTTTGAGTGAGACGTGAGGTCTCCGAGTGAATTTAAATTTGAAAGCCTTGTGGCTAGTGGTTATTCTTGATTTCGAGGAATGTTAACGGGACTCAGTAAGAGAAGTGAATGATTGAAAGACATGTGAATAAGAGAACTCTTGCTCATGGATTATGAGCAAAGAAAAGTTCATTGTGGAACATGGAATGTGCCTGCGAGAAACGGCTTTTGCCTTGGCATGAGTCTCGTAATGAGAGATTGGCATGTCGTTCCTTCTGTCGTGGGGAAAGTTGAGAAAAGAGTTATGTCAATTGTCTGACATTGATGATTTTATGAGACCGATTAGGGTTGAATCGGGACCACTAGAAGTGGAATTGTCTGTTGTCAACCCTAAAGAGTAGGGTGTCATTCTTAAAGGGTGACTGGACCATGAGATGGTCGTTGAGGGAAAGGAAAGTGAATGGACTTGGTAGTCTTGGCTATTCGTAAATTCTAATAAATGATTGAGTAAACGAAAAAGAGCGCTTAGAGTGTAATTACAAAGTGACTCTAGGTAGTCGAATTGAGTATTTGATATGGGAAATTGTGGAGACCGAGGAAGAACCTCGACTCCTTGGAATTTTGTCACTTGAGGTGACTGAGTCACTGGAAGAAGAATGTCAGATATGGTGAAATTTGAATCCTGGAATGGAAGTACTGCCGTTGGCGCAGACTTCAAGATTGACACCCTAAGGAATGGAAAGGACAAGGTCGATTCAAAGTAAAAGAATGCCACTGAAGTGTATAGTTTCCTCCGTAGGGTAAGAGACCCTAGTGTGGAAGGAAGAGAAATCCAAATTATCTTGATATTAAGATTGAGCATCTAGATTGAGAAAGAAGACGTGGAACTTGAATGATCCCCGGAAGTGAAGTCCGAGAAACTATTCGGTAGACAGCGTTGAATTCCAGGATAATGTCGACATTCTGTTAAATGGATGAAATTGAGGTATGGTCGCATTAGCTGGTTGTGGAACCGAGAGGCAAAAGCACTAATGCTTCATGAGGGAAGAGTGACAAAAATGAACAAAATGTTATGTGGTCCAAGTGGAAACCCTTGAGAGCAGAGAGCCAAGATATGAGCTCCCAAGTGAATGATACCATGGACAGTTGGAATGATTCGACACCTGATAGTGATGAAGTGAATAACAGTCGGATGACGTATCCAAGAAGCATTTGGATTGATTGCTATCGTCTTGAGAGACGATGATGATTGGACTCATCTAAGGAGTCATGAGAAACATGAACAACTTTCGAGAGAATCGTATGGACTCTGAAGAGATGCTCGTTGTATTCTAATTGTGAAAAGCATGAACCATGTGCCTGATGAGGTAAGATTCCTTAGTCGTGAAATTTATGAGAAATGAAATCCCTGTGGAGCCTTTGAGGATTGGGATAAGTGACGAATCGACTAGGGTCAATGTGAGTTATGGAAACTTGAAGTTTCTTGGGATTGATGAATGGTCATAGACGGATCGTGGGAGGATTCCCTGCGAGAGTTGTCCCATTGATGAGATGGACTAAGGGCGAGATATAACGCGAATGGGTGAATGAACGCGATGAGTCTTTGAAGGCTTGAGTCAGGTTGACGATTACACTGTTAATGGTGTTTCTGTATGGAATCAAAAGAGTGGAGAGGACCACAATGATGTGACTTGGAAAAGAAATTTGAGGCATAGCAAGGCAGATTAAAGTGGGCTGTGTGAATGCGCCGTGACGATAATGCCATATGAGTTGAAATGCTTAGAGCATGATTGGAATTGATTTGCGAATGTCCTCGAGACAAAGTTTGAAAAACCTCGTTTGAGTGGAAGAGGATATTGAGTCTGTATCTACCACGAGAGAATAAGGCAGTATGAAGAGATTCCCAAGGGGAATTGAGCATGATGCAACACGAATAAGTAAAATTGCTTATGAGTATGAAAGCGTTGTTTGTATAAGGAGAGGTCTCGCAAGTTATGTGAATTATAAGAGGTTGAGAGTGGAGCATTGTGTAATTGATGATAGAGGGACAATTCTTCCCATGAGAAATAAGAGATTCAATCTCTAAATTGGAAGTTCGCCAAATGACTAGGATGATGGCTATTGGAATAATCAGGCCCGAAAGTCACAAAGGAATTAAGGGGATTGCGAGGAGTGGATCCTGAGATCCAAAGAATTAGGAGAGTGAACATATCAGAAAAGAAACCCAGACTTCCAATTACTTGGGGAAGAAATTATGGAAGTTGAGAATAGAAACCTAGACGTTCCATGGACGAGGGCATCAGTCCAGTATTGAAAGGGGGATTTAAAGAGATGGCCTCATCAGAAATTTGAAGGGAGAATAGAAACCTAGACGTTCCAAGATTTTCCTTAATACTATTGGTGATATGGCTGAGAGTTGGATTACTCTATCATGTGGTCGAGCATTAGACATGCCGATAAGAGAGGGACATGACCATGAAAGTTAATGGATTACTTTGATCCAAGGGAATTTTCGAATAGAGTCGAGAACAGATTACTGCGGTAGTAACCGTGAAATGGTTTAAGAAATCGAGAGGGCCATAGCTCGATTTAGATAATGGAGGGCAAGTTGATTAAGCCCTTGAATCTCCATTGGTACTGTTAAATTGTGTCTCAAGTTTAAGCCTATCAGACGAAATCTATCCTCGATGAAATTCGGTAATCCTGCGTCGAGAAAATATCACGCGTGGAAATTTGTTCCCTTGCTGCACAAGTTGGAGTCTTCGGTTAAAACAGGAAAGTCGAAGAGGGATTTTTTTTATTTAGATGCTGACTTGGTCAAAGAAAATAAAAGCCAAGAGATTTGATTGTGTTATCCTTTTGTGCTCAAAGTCCAAATCTGGATACGAAAGTATATCTAGTTGAAGTCTGCAAGGAATATTCTATTATTATTTTATCTTGGAGTCGGCGTCTGCATGATATATCTTTGCTTGCATGGGAGTCACTTCGAGATATATAAAAGAACGAATAAGGAACATCGTCGAGGGAGAGAGCTGATACAAAGGGAAGACGCCATCTACGAAGATCGTTGAAGCGACGACGCCGTTCGAGTGCTTGGTAGAAGAACGCCTTGAAGCGCCGTTTTACGAACGAGTGCTTGACATTGTGTCTTCGTTTGTTCGCGGAATTACATCAAGAGTTCAAGTGTCGAAGCCGATTAAATCTTGAGGTTAGATTTGTGTTTTAATTCCTTCGTGAGATTGAGAGATTATTTCGCTAGGAATTGGGGCTAAACACTGTGTGCGTTCTTGGATGTAATTGAGGCTGGGAAACACCAAGAGTGTGTTTGTGTAACTCGAGTGATTTGTAATCTCCGTGTATCGCTTGATCTATAGTGGAATTCATTGCTGCTTTCCCCGTGGACGTAGGTCTTTACGACCGAACCACGTATATCTGGTGTCCGTTTTACTTTGCACGTTCTGTCTATTTTATTGTTCGATCGCTTGTTCCGCGCAACAGGTACAAACAGACGTTTGAAGAGAATGATGAGCCTGATGGCATGGGCACTAAGGAGTGCGTTCTGGCGAGGATTTATTAATAATGGTGTTAGGCGAATGGAAGAGGTTATCTGAAAGAGTGAGGTAGCGGTGAGGCGTCGATACCCAAGAGATTGAGTGGATAAGAAGTTGGCAAATTTCGAGGACGAAATTTCTTTAAGGGGGAAGAATTGTGACATTTTGAATTTCCGCCCCTCGAGGCTTGAGATATGAAATGGAAGCTCGAATTGGCAATTGAAAATGAAGAATTTCAAAATTGGAAAAGGGTTTGATGTCGTCTCGCCAATGGTCATTCAGAATAGAGAAAACGAAGTTTCGGACGAAAAATGACAAATGACCGTTTTACCCCTCGCCCATTTGTCTTTGTCTTAAGGATCTTTCAAAGGTCAAAATGGTCATTTACCTATCCCTTGTGGCTGCCGAAAATGGAGGTAAATATGGGTCAATGGAAGTCAAAACTCAAAAGACCAATAATTGAGCCTTGCCAAGTGTCATCTTTTGGTTGGACTAAGCATTAAATGGAATTAATTGAAATCTTGACAAATTGGCACTAATTATTTGAGGGATGTCCCTCTTGCAGCAGAAAAGTCGTGCTCCCCCTTCCTCCCCCACTATTTCCTTCAATTTTCCTCTCCAATTCCTCCATAGCCACTTTGCTCGCTCGACCGGTTCTGTGCCTCCTGTTCGGTCAGCTCGAGCGGCCCTTCCCGGTGGACATTTGAGGTGTTTCAATCATCATAGATTAGTTCAAGATGTACTTGACATTTTCCCCTTGGTTTCATGATTGTAGGAGGTCTGGTTAATTTATGGTGATTTTTGGAAGAAAAATTGACAGATTCTGAGCTAGCTGAGGAAATGTGTTGGTTCTAGCTCTTAGAAATTCCAAATGACCTCAAAATTTTTGTGAGATCTTCATAACATCTAGTACTCATGTTGGATGAGCTTTGGCCACAATTTTGGTGGTGTGAAAATAGATTTTCATGGCTGATTGTGGGTGACCAAATTTGGACAGATTCTGACCTTTTGCGCGCCGAAAGGGAACGGGATGAACGGAAGACCAAAAGAGATGTTTTTTGCTCCAAAACTCTTGGTGAGCCTTCTAAACACATATATTGAGGTCTTATAGAGATTATTTTGTGAAATATTAGGATATAGGGTTGAGTTTTGGATGGAAATATGTGATTGGAATCAAAACAGAATTTGTTGTGTTGCTGTTCTGTTTTGGGCGAACTTGATGGGAGTTCTTTGATGGATATTTTTACTTCAAAATGACTCAAAAGGCTACTTAAGATGTTGATGAAAATGTTAGTGAGAAGTATGTGAAGTGGATTGAAAATTAGAAGTGATTTAAGGGCTGTTTAAGTGAAAAACGTGAAGGGCCGACTAATTCGCCCGCAACGCACGCTGATTTTGAATTTAGTCGTTTTAAGTCGTCCAGTATCCGAATTGAGCACCGTTTTCGCCCACATGTCCATAAGATCTTGAAGTTTAAGACCCTATAATTTTTTTTTTCTGAAAAGGTCAGTAGAAAAATTACAATTTTTGAGAGAATGAACCTGGTCGTGGGGCTAAGAAAAGGGCAGAATTTTGGTGGAATGAAATTGTGATGACTTGCCTTGATAGAATAACATTGGCATGCTTAGGGGCATTGAATTAACATTGTGATGACCTAAGAATAAGGTGTTATCGGTGTTGTTAAGGAAGTGGAGCGATGGGATTGAGAAATAATCGAGTTTCGATGTGGTTTTCCCAGGCACGCCGTGAGAGCCATGTTTGGCCGTGAACTGGCTGAGCTAGATAGCTCATTGGGATGGAATTATGCTAGCTTACTTAATGAGGTAAGTGTCCCTTAAAACTTTACTCGAACGTTAGGACACTACTGGATAGATTGGTCGGATGATTGGATTGTTTGATAAAGCCTATAAGTTGAATTGCTTGATTAGTCGATTGAAATGGCAAGGAAAACTAATTGTGAGATTGATTGCCTTGTGATATAGTGCGGTTATTGAGCCCTGTATTCGTATGAATTGGCCGTGGGCGCTGGTGATGCTTGAGTGAATTGAAATTTCATTGCGGCCGTGGGCCCTAGCCATGCTTGAATAAATTGAAACTACATCGCGGCCGTAGGCCCTGGCGATGATTTGGCTAGATGCCCTTGTGAACTACATCGCGGCCGTAGGCCCTGGCGATGATTTGGCTTGGAGCCCTATGAAATTAGATCGCGGCTTGGAGCCCTGGCGATACATCGCGGCCGTGGGCCCTGGCGATGATTAAATGGTTGTCATATTGATGACTTATGAAAACAATAAGTTTGTTTTAGGGTAATGTGTGAAACTTGGATCTCATAGTATGTGATGTGCTTGATGGCGATGTTCTTTATATCAAGGTGCCATGAGAAATTGATATTGAGATGCCAGGTGATAATGCCTCGATGAGTTTTTGTGAATTGCATTGTGGTATAGTCTGGGGGGACTAGCGGTCTGGTCTAGGTTTAGGGTTTACTTGCTGAGATTTATATCTCACCCCAGTGGGGGCTTAACTTTTTCAGGTCCCAGGTGACAGTACATCAAAGGTCGTCAAGATTTGATGTTCGAGGAAGAAATTATATGATGTGGTTTCATATATTGTGTTATTATGAGGGATTATATTATGATCTGTGGATATAAGGATCGATCAATTAGTATTTGACTACCTTGCAGGATTTGTTTTCGTGAACCTGAGAAGTGTAATACTGCCTGTCCTAAGTCATCCGGATTTTGTATATGTATGGAGATGTATTCTTGCTTCCGTTTGTTTGGCTGATTTTATGAATTGTAACCCGAGTGATCCTGGGAGTCAATATAAGGATCAGGGTTCGGGGCGTGACACTTCCCCTCAGCTTGCTCACTACAGCAGTAGCCCCATCTCCATCGTCTTATTCGTTTTCTTCTTTCCTTCGCGCAGAACCGACCAACGCCCGACCTGTGCAGACCGCCTGTTTCGCCGCCGTCCAGCACTCCGACTAGCGACTTCCAACTCGCGAGCCGACCACCACCGTGTAGATCATTCTCTTGCCGACCTATTCCTAGTGGAAGCGCCGCGATTGGTCATCTGTGGAGCTCCGGCCAACGATTTTCTAGCGCGTCGATGGAAACCGTCACAACTAGAGGTAGGTGACTGTTTGTACTTCGTTGGACCTCGAATCGTTTGAGTTTTTTGTTCAAATTTTGTGGAGACCTAAGGTACATGTGTACTGAGTTAGGGGAAAAATTTGGGCCTTTTTCGATAGAGTTTTGATGTGGAATTGCTGCTGTTTTTGGAAGGTCAGAACTGGCCGGTTGAGGACTTGGAGGAATCAGTGTCGTTCGTCGATCAATTGTTGTCGCCTTGAGCTCAAATTTTCGGTGAGGCTCTTTAACTCATAGGACTTGATGTTAGCAAGTTTATTTGTGGATAAATTGAGGATTTAGGTTTAAATTTGGACTGATTAAGGGAGGTAAGCACAGAATCGAAAATGCCCTGTTTCGATTCTGTGCAAACCGAGTTGGTGAGGGCTGTTAGGTGTTCAATTGAGCTTTATTTTCGTCGTTGATATGTACTAGAATGCCGACGGATATGTTATTAAAGTTTATAATTGATAGCTCGATGGTTGGACGAAGGGATATTGACGAAATGGGCGAAATTTCCTTTAGGTGCAAAGCTGCCCTGTTTCGGATCTCTTGAGGCCGGTAAATTGAGGTGCTTGGAAAGGGAAATTGCTGATTCTAGCTTAAGGTAAGGAGTTCCTAAACCTTGGCTAGGAGGATTGGACTCAATTGGGTGAACCTGTTGAGAATTATGCTAGTTTATGGCGAGCTATGTGTGATTGGCTATTGTGCACTCTCGTGAGATGCCAATGACTTGACTACTTGTTGCATACTTGTGCCATGGATTGATTGCCACTCTTGATTGTTGAAATTGACTGTCTTGCATGCCTTAAATTGTTAGCTCAATATATGAGCTTATATTCGATCATGAAGTCTTGATTGGAAATGAACTTTGGAATGCTTGAGAAACTTGTGATACCCTAAGGCGTTGAGACGCGGGGTTGATAAGGCCAATGTCCTGATGCGTCGAGACGCGGGACGAGAATTTTATATATGTCGACACAGGCCTGAGATGACATTGAAAACCTGAGGCGTTTACGCGAGTTTGTCAATGAGATGGTCTGAGGCGTAATTACGCTGACCAAGCCTGAGGCGTTCCAAACGCGGGCATGAATCTAGTGGAGGTTGGGAAAGAAGAAAACGTGATTTGATCTTGTAAGGTGTTCTTGACTTGAATGTTGAGGTTAGATGCCATGATTGCATAAAGGATGCTTGTTGATATTCATGTATCATCTATGGTTGTTGAATGCATCATGTGATTGCTTGTACATTGTGTTCATAATTGTATTCACCTGAGTATACTGTCAGCCTGACCTAGGGTTAGGACTTTTCTTACTGAGATGTCAATCTCACCCCGTCGCAGGATCATATTTTCAGTCCCCAGGACCTGAAGATGCTTCCTATCAGATTGGGTGACCCCCAAGAAATAACCAGGTATATAGAGGAGTTTCCTGATGGACGAGGCATGGTTTTTGTTAGGACGACCACGGTGGTATGGGTGACGAGTCGGGGGCGCCTAGCAAGCCACATAGGTTTGAGGCGTGGTACCGTAGAGTAGGTGACATTTTGTCTGAACAGTTAAAGCCCCTAGATGTACCAAGAAGAGTGGTACCCACGTAGTGTCACCCTACCCGAGAAGAGATAGAGGTAGAGACTTCTACAGTGGGTTCAAGAAGTGTGCCTGAAGGTGAACCAGTGGGCGAGGCAAGTATCGAGGTGATAGAGCTATCGGATTCGGAGGACGACATGGAGGAGGATTCCATTGAGGTTCGATCAGAGACTTTCTCATATTATGATCCCGCTGAAGACATGAGTCGAGCTGACGACACTAGTACTACCTAGGGTGCTTTGGGTTACGCATGCCTTTTGAGATGTCTTTTGGTGGCGATGATCTTTTGATGTAGCCTAGCGGTTGTCTTTGTTCGCTCTTTGGTCTTCAGTTTGTGTTATTGGCTAGTGTATCGTCACGGTTGTACATACTTATCTTTTGGTTGTATAAAAAGACTGTTGTTTTCCCCGCATCTCATTCTTTGTTTAGTAAAATGTTGTCTAGACTGGAGATGGGCTTTTATTTTTTTTCTCTTACCCTTCTGCATGCGAGTCTCATTTTCTTTGGACGTATTAGAGGAGTATCCTGGGATAGGACTTGCGGCATTTGTGGATGTGCGCTCTCGTAAGGGAAGCGAGGCATGACATCCTAGTTTAGTGGTATCAGAACGGGGTTAGCTCGATCCAAGCCGATTGAGGATTGGAGTAATAAGGAGGAATGAGATCCGGGGTGACTGAATAGCGAGACCATAGAGAGGGTTCGCTAGGGTAGGTTAAGACATGCATGGCATATGAGTGGCACATGTGATTGGCATCATGAAAGTGGCAATGTTATGATGATTAGATGCGACTAAGCTTCGTACTGAGTGTGTGCATTGAATGTGAATGCTTGCCTTATGAAGCATTGAGTACTTTGTCTGAGCTGGTAGTACAATTCCGTATTCTAATTGTTGTGCTCTTGAGATTGTCTGGAGAATGGTTGCCTTGACGTGGATGCTACTTGTTGTGTAGTATAGAACCACTAGACTGGAATGGTTGAGTTAAGTTTTAATTTCGTGGTGGAATTGTAGTGGTACATGCAGTATAAGGATGAGCGATCGACCCGTTAGACGTAGAAGACCCAGCGGTAGGGCTTCTAGTTCGAGGCCACATGCGGCAGAGAATCCGGGAATGGGAGATGTGTTGAGAGCCTTGGAACGAATTCGTAATTTGATAGATAGATAGGCTCACGATAGGGATGCCGCTATAACCCAGGCTGTGGGCGCGGCCTTGACTGCCGTTAATGTGACGACTGAAAATAATGCAGAGGGCAGAGGTAGCGGTAGCAGTGGCCAGGGTGCAGGAGCTAGTAATGCGCAGGCTAATGTGAACGCTGGCCAAAGTGTGGGAGTTGGTAATATGCCAAGTAATGTTATTGCACCTCGAGATATGGGTCAACTAGTGGAGCAATTTGTAAAGTTGAGGCCACCCCAGTTTAATGGAACGTGAGGCCCGGAGTTAGCACCAAGGTGGATAGAAAAGCTTGAGAAGACCTTTGGGGTTCTAAAGTGTAATGACGAAGAAAAAGTGCTTTTGGCGGTTTACCAACTGTATGGTACCGCAAATGACTGGTGGAATGCCACGAAAGATGGAATATTTCCTGAGGGCACGGCTCTGAATTGGACTGCTTTTGCTACTGCTTTTAATGACAAGTACTTCTCAGAGACTGCACGAGAAAGTAAGCTGGTGGAATTTCAGAACTTACGCTAGGGTCATTTGACAGTGGATCAATATGAGGCTGAGTTTGCTAGATTGTCGAGGTATACGCCCCGATATGTTGAGGATCCACTAGAAAAGGCGCGGAGGTTTCGAGATGTATTAAGGCCTGAGCTTCGCAGCCAGTTGGTGACTGTGAACTTGAGAACTTACAAGGAAATTTATGAGCAAAGCTAGATGATATAACGAGATATGAAGGAAAGAGCAACCGCGTCTGGATCGCGATTCACTTCCTTTCGAGATAATTGCCAGTTGAGTAAGAGACCAATGACTAATCCTAGGCGATTTGTTCCGCCTGAGAGGAGGAATATTGGGAAACTGTCGCATCAGTCAAACTCGAATTGTCGTCTCTGTGGAAGGAGACATGGAAGCGGACCTTGCCTGATTAGGACGGGCGCATGCTTTAAGTGTGGGTAGGTAGGCCATCAAATGAGATTTTGCCCCAACCAAGCTCAAATGGCTAGACCTCAAGGACAACGACCATAGGCAGGAGCCCCGGCTGTTGCTCCACAGAATGAATTGAACCGACCGCCAGCTCAAGGACGAGTGTATGCTGTCGCTCGAGACGATGAGGAGAATGTTCCCGGTGTGATTACGGGTATGATTTATTTGTGTGACCAAGTTGCTTATGCATTATTTAATCCTGGAGCTTCACATTCCTTTGTGTCTGCTCGATTTGTTGATATGGTTGAAATGGATTTGAGGCTTTTGAATGTAATCTTGCACATTACTACTCCGTTAAAGGTTAAAGTGATAGTTTCATTAGGGTGCACGGATTGTAAGATAGTCATTGATGGTAGAGAGAAAATGATAGACTTGGCGGTACTGCCTATGTATGACTTTGATGTGATTGTTGGAATTGATTGGTTGAGTAGACAGAAGGCTATGGTTGATTGTGGTGATAAGGTAATCCGTTTTTATCCGGATGGTCATCCTAGCTATGAGTTTAAGGGAAGTCATGGGGGAACTTCCATTCCTTTGGTTTCGTCCTTTGAAGCGACAAAGTTGTTGGATGAGGGATGCCAAGCTTACTTGGCTGCGGTAGTCGATACGACGGTCGAAGAATTGAAATTGGAAAATATATCGTAATATGTGAATTTCTTGATGTTTTTCCTCAAGAACTACTGGGATTGCCACCCGAGCGTGAGATCGAGTTTGTAATTGAGTTAGCCCCTGGGACGGAGCCAATTTCGAAAGCACCTTACAGAATGGCGTTATCGGAGTTGAAAGAGTTGAAAGTATAGTTGCAGGAGTTACTTGACAAGGGATTCATTAGGCCTAGTGCTTCGCCATGGGGAGCACCAATGTTATTTGTGAGGAAAAAGGATGGATCCTTGCGTCTGTGTATAGATTACAGGCAATTGAACCAGGTAACTGTTAACAATAAGTATCCGTTGCCGAGGATCGATAATCTGTTCGATCAGTTGCAGGGAGCTTCAGTATTCTCTAAAATAGACTTGAGGACAGGATACCATCAGTTGAAGATTAAGCAGGAGGATATTCCGAAAACGGCCTTCGGGACGAGATATGGACATTATGAATTTACAGTGATGCCTTTTGGTTTGACGAATGCTCCAACTGCATTCATGGATATGATGCATTAAGTGTTCAAGGACTACCTCGATTGTTTCATTATAGTGTTTATTGACGACATTTTAATTTATTCAAGAAGTAACGAAGAACATGAAAAGCACTTAAGAATTATTTTGCAGACCTTGAGGGAACACTCGCTTTATGCTAAGTTTAGTAAATGCGAGTTTTGGTTGAACAAAGTGGCATTTCTCAGACATATAATATATGGAGAAGGGATCTCTGTGGACCCTACGAAAATTGAGGTGGTGATAAATTGGCCTAGACCAACGACAGTTATTGAAATTCGAAGTTTTCTGGGATTGGCTGGTTACTATAGGCGCTTCGTGAAAAAGTTTTCGTCTATAGCTATGCCATTGACGCAGCTAACTACGAAGTCTACGAAGTTTGAATGGACGGACAAGTGTGAAAGGAGTTTTCGTGAACTTAAGCATCGTTTGACGACCGCACCAGTTCTCACAATACCTTCTGGACCTGGAGGCTTTGAGATTTATAGCGATGCGTCGTTGAAAGGATTGTGGTATATACTCATGCAACACGGAAGGGTAGTAGTGTATGCTTTGAGGCAACTGAGACCCCACGAGTTAAATTATTCGACGCATGACTTGAAACTAGCTGCGATTGTTTTCGCTTTGAAAATCTGCAGGCACTACTTATGTGGCAAAAGGTTTCAAATTTATACGGACCACCAGAGTTTAAAATATTTATTTTCTCAGAAGGAATTAAATATGAGGCAACGTCGATGGATGGAGTTGCTTAAGGATTACGATTGCGACATCTTGTACCATCCTAGGAAGGCAAATAGAGTTGCCGATGCACTCAGTCAGAAGTCTAGTATTGCGTACTTAATAGTAAAATGTTGGTCAATATTCAAAGGATTGAGGGACTCTGAATTCAAATTAGAAGTGAACCGATTGACGAGCTTAATAGCGACATTGAGAGTCGAACCAGAAATTCAGGAAATGATAAAAGTCTTACAGACTACGGATCCTGAAATCCAGAAAATTCTTAATATGAATGCGACGAAGAGGAAAGACGATTTCTAGGTGACTGAGGAAGGAATTTTAAAATTTCGCGGACGTCTTTGCCTGCCTAATGATAAAGAGCTTAAGGAAAGAATATTGTCCGAGGCTCACCGGAGTAATTATAGTATTCACCCGGGTAGCACGAAGATGTACCAGAACTTGCGTCAGCATTATTGGTGTAACGATATGAAAGTGGATGTAGCTAAGCATGTGGCAAAGTGCCTAACTTGCCAACAAGTAAAAGCACAGTATTGTAAGCCTGTCGAATTGCTACAACCTTTGAAAATTTCAGAATGGAAATGGGAGCATGTAACCATGGATTTTGTTATGGGACTACCGCGGAGTCAGAAAGGACATGATTCGATCTGGGTAGTCGTGGACAGACTGACTAAGTCTGCGCACTTCATTCCTGTGAAGAAGGATTTCGCAATGGATAAATACGCTAAATTGTACATGCATTACATTGTGCGACTGCATGTAGTACCTATAACGATTACGTCGGATTAAGACCCTAAGTTTACGGCTAATTTTTGGAAGAGTCTTTAGGATGCCTTGGGAACCAGACTACAATTTAGCACGGCATATCATCCGCAGATCGATGGACAATCAGAAAGGACGATTCAAACGCTTGAGGACATGTTGCGAGCGTGCGTCTTAGATTTTAAAGGTGGGAAGATCATTTGCTTCTAGTGGAGTTCGCGTATAATAATAGTTATCAGCAAAGTATTGGAATGGCACCATTTGAAGCACTATGCGGCAGAGCGTGCAGGACTCCTCTGTACTGGGATGAAGTGGGGGAACGAAGCATAACGGGGCCAGAACTAGTAGAGCAGTTCGTTGAGGCAGTGAAGGTAATTAGAGCTAGGTTGAAAACTGCACAAAGTCGCCAGAAGAGCTATGCTGACAAGCGACGTAAGCCCTTAGAATTTCAAGTTGGTGACCATATTTTTCTCAAGATATTGCCAATGCGAGGTATATCTCGATTCGGAAAGAAGGGAAAATTGAGTCCGAGATATATAGGCTCATTTGAAATTTTGGAACGGATTGGGACTTTGGCTTATAGATTTGCTTTACCACCAAATTTGTCTCAAGTACACAATGTCTTTCATGTGTCGATGCTACGGAAGTACGAACCAGACCCGACGCATGTTTTAGATTATGAGACTATAGAATTGGACGACACTAGTACTACCTAGGGCGCTTTAGGTTACGCATGACTTTTGAGATGTCTTTTGGTGGAGATGATCTTTTGATGTAGCCTAGCAGTTGTCTTTGTCCGCTCTTTGGACTTTCTCGACCTCAGTTTGTGTCATTGGCTAGTGTATCGTCACGGTTGTACATACTTATCTTTTGGTTGTATAAAAAGACTGTTGTTTTCCCCGTATCTCATTCTTTGTTTAGTAAAAGGTTGTCTAGACTGGAGATGGGCTTTTATTTTTTTTCTCTTACCCTTTGTCGCGACCCGTCCGGAAGCGGACGCGGTTAATGGATTACCGATCGCGGGTCTTGGATCGGCGCGAGCCCTCCCAGGCCCATACCAAATCGCGGCGGGAGTATTTTTGAGGGATTCGACGATAAGAGTCGATCGCTTTCGACCTAAGTGTGGTCGTGGTGACATGTGCAACTTGTACATGCATTTGGAGTCGCCACCGGTCTTTCTTGGAGGGTAGACCGGAAACCTTACTGACCGATTGAGAGGAGTCGATCAGTTCTGCAGAACCAGAGATTTTGGGTTCGGGGACTTGGTTACGTCGGTGTCATTACCGACGCCCTTTTGGTACCTAACGCGAGTGATTTTCCTAGCTAAGAGTTCATGCCTAGGCAATTTCAGGTGAGGTAGGCTTGATTCAGGGTTCATGCAGATTGGAAGACTATTCCTATCAATCACAATCAATTTAAATGAAAGCGCAATCAAGTACATAAATAAATCACATCAATGCACATCAATTCAAATCAATGGTTTCCTAATATAGCCATAAGGGTTTAGGGAAGATGTGATTTCGGACCAGGGGTAAAATGAGAAGATTCAGGGACGATTGGCCCGAAGGGCAAAATCGTCATTTTTGGAAGGTTTGGATACCGAATTACCCAAAATATTCCATGGCCAGTTGATTGTAGCCATTTCCCATTTTTGAGAATTTTTTGGAATTTTTCTGATTTTTTTTTTTTGATTTTCTATTTTTTTATTGAATTTTTGAATTTTATATTATTTATTATTTTTTTTTTTTGAATTCTGAAAATGGTGATCCGGGTTGGGCTTCTAAGCCCAACCCTGCTAAAGCCCCGGGTTTGGAAAGGACGGGAAGCCTAAATAAGGCCTAGAAGAAAGACTTGTTCTCATATATATATATATTTTTAACTATAAGAGGGGGGGGGCCTAATTGGAAACCCAAATGTGACCAGAAATTAGACAAGTCCACACGCCAGCCCAAAACCAAGTTGACTTAATCTGCAGGAATAGCCCAACGTGTGCAACAAAGGTGACACCGCCCACGTTTTTCATATTCTTCTCCCCTCTCTATTTTTCGTTTCTTTCATTTGTTATTTATTCATTCTTTTATCACTTCATCTTCTTCTTTGGGTCTTCAGAATGCAATAACAATTCTGTAACTAACCTATGAAAGAACGAACGAGAAAGCATCTTACCGTGACTCCACGCACGCCAACTTCACCGGACCTCTACCATCGTCGCCATCCAGAACTACCCCACACGGCCGCTGGTTCGGTTCGCCTCACCGCCCATCGCTCAAGCATGCCGTCATACCATTACGGGACAACGCAACGGGGCAAGTGGGAGTAGGATGCAGCGACGCCGGAGCAGAGAAGGTGTGACGGGACCAGCGACAAACGAACAGGGAGAAGCGAGCAGAACCGGTCTTTGAACGGCGACGAACGGACGTCGGTCTTCAAGCGGGGCGGCGAGCTGTAGTAGTGACGTCGGGGGCGTAGCACCTCGAGCGGGAGGCAGCGGCACGACGGTCCTCGAGAAGTAGCAAGCAGAGACGGCAGTGGAACAATAGGAGGCGCGATGAAGCAGCAGCGACCAGAAGGAGTCTGGCGAGAGAGCGAGGAAAGGCGTCGCGCAAAGCCCGAGGGAGACTGAAGCGGTATGTGAACGCGAGGTCGTAGGGAGAGTCTGGAACCTCCGAAAATGCCTGCAGTAGGTACTAGCCCAAGTAGCCAGTACCACCAACGACCAAGATCCGCTTCCGGGTCATCTTCTTCCTCGCCGACCTCCTCTTCTCTTCTTCGACGTGCTTGTTTGATGGTGGACGACTATGGCTGCGGCTGGAGCGCCACAGCAGCTGCAAAACAACGACGCAGCAGACCGAGCTCGAAACAGAGTAGGGCTGACTGCTGGTTCTTTGATTTTTTTGGCGGCTCCGCGACGGTCCGGCTCGGTGCGACGGGTGGAGGTGGTGATGGATTAGCGCCACGTCAAAGGCTCCCAGGTTGGCTCATAACTCGGAGAACACCGCGGGTCTTTCGGGTCAAGCTTGACAGGGCGACGGGGCTGGCAGCTTCGCCTGAACAAGGCACGGTGGCTTCTCTGAGGATCCTCTCCTCAACTGGACTTGCCACGAGTTTCATTCGATCTCTGCAACCCACGAGACCCATCTCTTATTTTCTGTCCGAAGTTCTCCTCTTCCAGCCCCCCGCTCTCCACTGCCGAGCCTCTATCCTTTTTTTATGCATGGCATCAACGTGTGAAGTGCCTTTTCTTTTTCTTTTCTTTTCCTTTTTAACACCTTTGTCCCCCACTTTCCTTTGATGCCTCTTCTTTCAAGATAGTGGAGGAATAATCAATGAATCCTCATGCTATTCTTCGTTGGATGGGCAGTGAGTAGTGTTTTTTTTATAGCTCTCATGTGCTCTCGCTTCGACTACCACCGCTCGTCTTTATTATTGTGTTGTCCAGCTTGCGAAGCTTGACCATCATCATCAACTGTCGTTGAACCATAGGAACCTGCTCATCTTGCCGTCATATCATTGATTTGCTTATCCGACAATTCTAAACTCAATTGACTCACTCTATCCTAAATGCCAAATGAATGACAGAAAATATACAATGCATGCGAAACTATTTTGTGAGAATTATGACTAATTCTCATTTTTACGCTCACACGAATAATAATAAAATAAATAAAGATAAAATTTAGGTGTCAACAGCTGCCCCTCTTTGAGAGGAATCTCGTCAGAGGAATCTTCAGAGGTTTCTCTCAAAGACAAGGTGACACCTGAGTCTTGATCGATTCGACTCGGGGAAACCAAAAGAAAACTAGTCATGGCATCCAGTTTTTTTTTTTTTTAAGATGAAAATCACAATAATAGATGGTCAAAATTTAGGTGTCTCTCAAAGATAAGGTGGCACCTGATTCCTAACCGACTCAACTGGAAAAATGGGAGAAGAAATGCTATGACATTGAATCCTTAAGGCTTTTGATGAAAGCTAAAATTAATCCCCGGTTTACTCTAACAATTTGTACATGGGCCGGAGTGAGAGAGGCTTACCTGAAACTCCCCTTTCGGATGTTGCCGGCTGCGACGACTTTCAAGAAGATGCCTAGGGCTCGTCATTCAGAATATCCTAGGGAGATTAAGCTCTGACATGTATGGTAGGTTATATCATTATGGGATTCCTAACTGGTAGGAACCTAAGGAAGGCGCATCCCACGCTTGAGGATTTGCCAGTGATTTTAATCCGTACGGTGGATCGGACCTTTGTGTTGATCTTTAAGTACCTCGTGTTGACCCTTATGGCGGTTTCTACCATGAGTTGACCCTTCAGGCGGTTTCTACATTGAGTTGACCCTTCAGGCGGTATCTACCTTGAGTTGACCCTTCAGGCGGTTTCTACCTTGAGTTGACCCTTCAGGCGGTATCTACCTTGAGTTGACCCTTCAGGCGGTTTCTACATTGAGTTGACCCTTCAGGCGGTATCTACCTTGAGTTGACCCTTCAGGCGGTTTCTACCTTGAGTTGACCCTTCAGGCGGTATCTACCTTGAGTTGACCCTTCAGGCGGTTTCTACCTTTGGTTTTGACTTGAAAATGGGTCTCATGACGAGGGTTCTCCACGTCCAATGAGACCGTTTCATATTTTGAAACTGGGTCCTGGGACGAGGGTTCTCCACGTCATGCTAGGACTGTTTGATATTTTGAAAATGGGTCCTGGGACGAGGGTTCTCCAGGTATCCTGCAGAAGTTTGAGCCTGAAAAATTTTTCTTCACCAAGAAAACGTTAGCAATCTTTGGGAAGACGACGGTTGTCCATCTGACAAAAACCGTATGACTTAAGTTTTAATCGTGAAATGTGCATTTTGATGCTGGAGGTTATCCAAAGCATTCTTGCAACATGCAAATGTGATCACAAATCCTTTGCACGGAAAATCTAGATCAACAGTTCGAAATTTCCAAAAAGTGTTTATTCAAAACATCTATTGGAGAATTTCTCATCCAAGAGGGCTCCTCACCGCTCTGTGATAATGGTCTTTTGTAAGGAATGCGCTCAACCTCCTACTAACCTGTGCCTAGGTTTTAGGATCATTCGCAGCGCATACATTTTGATCGGCCGGGAGGTCTTCCACGGGACCGTAATGTTGGGCTTGGATATTGGTTTCCAAGGGGACCCGCTTTGGAGTCGAGGCCACTGAATGAAATCCTTCACCATCTGCTCCGGGTTTGCAAGTCAAGAACCCATGTAAAATGAGAAAGAAATAGTCTTGCTCGTACTTCTTCGAGCTAAGCAATATGTTAACCCAAGTGTCTTAGTCAGAGAAGACTGTTTCAGGGTTATGATGTTGGTAGGATTGGGGACAGAAAAAGGCTTGTTTTTGGCCCAGAATTTATGAGGGGATTGACATTGGTGATCATTGCAAACTTGTCACATGTCTTTTCCATTTTGCATCTTCAATTTTTGAGGCATGCAACCGCTTTTGACAACTCTATCTGCGTCTTCCACGCCTGACATCATTTGGAGGAGTAGTCTTTTTGATCTGACTCCATTAGGGATTTCCTCTTTTCCCATCCAGCTTCATTGAGGATCAATCAAACAACTTACACGAGCATCGGCCTTGCTTTTACCAGGCACTTTGCTTTTTCTCGATGCCGGGGATTTTTTTTCATTTATTCTTGAAATCCCACTTTTCTCATCTTCATGGGATCGTGTTAGACATATGTCTGAAAGTCTAAACATCTTTAAATATCAGCCCGGGAATCTTCTTCGTAATCCCTGAGTCTTGAACTCTTCCATTTTTGAAGTGGTGGTGCATCCGTCTTGGAATGATCACCAATGGGTTCATGAAATGAATTTGCAGGCTCAAGTTGGCTGTGCAAAGGATCCAGTGTGTGGGATAGAGAAATGAATGCTTCTCGTCATCCTATGGCACTTGGATTACCATATAAACAACACACAAAGATTAATGTTAGTCCGAGCAAGAAAATTTCTAACCATTTTCTCCTGATGCTGTTGGACTCACCTCCATTTTGCCCCGATGTGGGGTGGTTCTTGACAGGGTTAAGAATGAAAACCGCCGTTCAAAGGGGTTATCAACGGTCACCTGTAGTGTTTAGGGGATATGAAACGAATGCCTCCGTCGTCCCAACCCATGTAATCGCTGCGACTGGTCCCTACCTTAGTAGGTACAGATTTTGCTATCCGATTCACTTCCCTCGTCTCTCAAGTGTATGTAGGATGTGTTTGGACTGGGCTCGCCTCTCTTTTGAGTAAATTTCCTTTTGAATGATTTGACAAATAATCATATTTGGAAAAATTCATTTCTTTCTTTCCCAAAATTTATCCATCGATGGGATTTTGTGATGTATCGTGCATGTTTTATTCATGCTTTGGGCGACCTCCCGATTTAAATCATGAACATCGATGCATTGGATAATTTTCATGACGGCTAAAAGGATTTTAACATTCTTTATCTCCAGCTAACTGGGAAAGGGATACTTACCTACCTGTCGCGGCTGCAGACCCCTGCAAATGTAAAAAAGTCATATCATTGTAGGTTCACGAATTTTTCAAAAATCGAAACGATACATCCTACCCTTGGTCATGTACTCTGACGAGTAGTACATGGGATGTAAAAACTTGTTCCTCTGCAAGGCGACTCCCCTGTCAAGGATAAACAATAAGTGTCAATTCATATTCCCAAATTCGAGACAAGTTGGGACGATACAACTTTACTCTTGGTTCTCATCCCGTTCTGACGTTGCGTATTGATATGAACAACGTCTATCAAATCCGCCTATCCATGCTTGGAATATTTGCAACATCAATGGTTCAGCTGCCCCCGGTTGGGCAACGTCTGTTCTGTTATTTGAACAGATGGCTCCTTGAGCGATTTATCCACGTTTATCACCTGAGAAGGGAAAGAAAGGAGACATTATTTCGATATGCGATTGAAGATCGTTTAGGAACGATACATCGTTTTACCAAATGGGTGGCTTCGCGGCCAAACGTATTTCGTATTGAAGTGGTGGATCCCAATATGCTCCGCGGGTGATAGTCATTGTTCATGGAACTTGCTCCACGGATTAAGTGATTAATCCACGGCCCTCGGCTCGAAGATGCTCAAAGGGTGATGTTGACACTCACGCGCAATTAGTTCTAGATATTAATGAAAGATGTTCCCGTGGGAACCTTACAGTGCGATCAACAACATATTCAACAGGAGTATTCAACCCCTTTCCTCTAAGCATTTTTCATCGAGTAGCCATGCCTTGCATCAGACGTTTGATCACCGGCCTTGCGTCACCACTGCGATGGTCCTCCGGCTCCAAACTGATCGAGCCAAAGATTGAACTCATCGCCAAGGAAATTGCTCGAGTCTTCGAGCCATTGATGTTCAAGTTGGGTATCAACGATTGTTGGGGGCAGATTTCTTTCATTGCCTTCGTTGTGAGGGACTGGAGTCTTTGAGCTGGAACCTTCATCATTGCCCTGTTGGGGTTGAGACATACATTCCTGAAGAGTATTGATCCAAGTGTCCAACTCCTCATCAAGGAAATCACCTGTTCTTTCTTGCCCTTGGTGCCCAGATTGGGTGTCGTCAACTGCAGGCGAGGGATTCCTCTCTTTGCTCTTGTCATGAGCAATTTGACGCCTCGAATTGGAACTTCCTCCAATGACCGGCAGGTTTATATGTGCACTCTCTACCAATGCCAGATCCGCTTCAGGGACAGCATTAATGACCGATTCGCGCTCAAACTGAGGAATCCCTATGTGCTGGAACTGTGGTATATACTCTTGAGGAGTATTGAGATAGCTCGGCGGAGCATTCTGATTTGGGTTAGAGGAGTCGCTGACACGACTGCTGGTCCCGTCATTGCTGAAACACGGTTGGGTGCTCTTGGCTCCCCAATCATCATGGTTGTAATTCTGCCCAGCGCTTGAGCTCCAACCAGCTTTATGATGGTTTAACGCTATCCTTCCATCCTTTAGCAATCTCCTATAGTACTTGAGGTGAGACTCAACGTTAATTCTAGAGAGCCCTGGCACGTTCATAATCTCGAGTACGCGTAGTGGGCTAGCCGCATCAACTCCCAGCTCTCGAATTGCATCAACAAATTTGGTGTGAAGTTCATAGGTCCAGTAAAACCTTGTTCTCTTATCACCCAAAATATCGTCAATACTTCGGTAGCTATTCTCTACGGGATCTAGTCGTTTCAAAAGTTGTCCAGGGAGGGACTCACCGACTTTGGATTGGCTGGCTGTGACAGCGAGTTCATCATTGAGAGAATTCCGCCTGTGACGATTCATATCCTCTTGGGACTCAGAGGATATTGGTGTTGACTCTATGGTGTTGACTTGCTCATGCAGATCTCCGACGGTATCTGGCTGTGTCGGAAAATGCTGTGGAGAATACGGTAACAGCTGAGCGTTATTCGTCAACAGGGATGGTTCATCGAGGAACACCTCGCCGAGGACAACAGGATTACCACAATTAAGGCAGGTGGCCTTGGTCAGAGCTTCCTTATATCTCGCGCTTTCAGCTTGAAGCTTCTCATTCTCTTCCTTCAGGACCAGTAACTCATGGTCTGCGTATTGCTGTTTCACCCGGGTTCGTTTGTTGGCGAACCAAAACTTGACCTTCGAAAGCTCCAATCCTATCTTTCGGCTCAACTCCATTTTCTGTTGTCTGCTTGGAGTGGGGCATTCATTGAAGAAAGCTTCGAGCTCTCGGATTTGGCCTGGAGTGTGGCGTTGTAGTTGCTTCCTTTTCCGGCTCCGGTCATCATTGTATACTCCTTCTTCGTAGCTGAAACCTAGAATTTCATCGCTGGAGGAGTCAGTCTCTATGGCCTTCGGGCAGGATTCAGCTCCAGGATCTTCAAAGTCTCCCAGCATTTCGTGCTCAGAAATGTCCAGGTCAGGCGTTTCTAGCAGATGGGAATAACTTTTAAACATGATGGATCGGGGTATCTCGGGCTGATCTAGTTCACTCAGCTTTCTCAATTCGCTCTTACGTGTTTGCTCACTCTAGAAATTTTCTCAAGTGATTGTGCGTGTCCTGGAACCATCCTTCAGGCTGCATATGAAGACCAGCAAGCAAGCGCTCCTCCCGAGATTCTGCAATTACTCATCGTCTGTATTCCCCTTTCTTTTTCCTCGTGATAGGATCACAAACTCTTTTGCATTGATTCGGTTTCATCGAGTATTGCGCTCGTCCCTTAGTTCAGTCTTCAAAGTGGTGGGTCTACAATCTTTCGGCGCCTTTTATGATTTGCTAGGCCCGAGAACGTGGGGAACAGCGGTGGGCCCGCAATTAATGACTCCGTTTAATTCATTTAGCTCCATGGGAATTAACGCTATGATCTTCTCTCAACCCCTTTTCATCGTTCAAACGAAAGTGGCATTTTCCCTGTGCATGCTGTTACTCTTCATTTCAGCATCCCGGGCGCTTGGTGAGGAATGAGTTCGTGGCCACTCAAAATTTTTTAAAGACCGTCTCTGGTTTCAGACTTAATCTAACAAGGGATCATCACAACTGAGCATGACGATGTTCGTCGATAGCGTTGGTTTTAATATAGAATTAACTATAGTCATTAAAGAAAAATGTTCCCGTAGGAACTTTACAACGGATAAAATGAGTGATCTACTCGTGAACATGTTCTTCTTTCTATGGGTGTTCGTGGTGACCGACCCATCGTGCCCCGAGTCAAATGCTAGATCATGGCTGTCCAAGCATGCCAGCTTCCCACTGATTGAACAAGGCATCGAGCCCCTCATCAAAGAAATCGTCTGTCGTGGGTTGACCAGCGGCAGGCAGAGCACCAGCCGACTGCTGCTCGAATGGAGGAGTGCGCGCTCGCTGTACTTGTGACACGCGCTCTTGAGAAGTGTTGAAATGGCCCGGGAGGACATTCTGATCAGCTTTCAGTTTGCCGGTGGTCGGGCTGCTAGCTTGATTGATGCTTAGATTTGGCCGGGTATCTCTTGATGCCTGAGCATTACAATGGCGGTCGCCCCTAGCTTTTGAGCTCGAGGTGGATTCCTCCCGGTTTAGCTCCGCTCGACGTTGTTTTAATAGCTTTCTGTAGGCAGCAAGGTGATTCCTGACCAGTTCCTTACTAAGCCCCGGTACATTCATGGCCTTAAATATGCGCGTCGGAGTTGCTGAATCGATCCCCATTTGGTGAACCACATCTAGGAATCTGGAATGCAGTTCAGGGGGCCAAGCGAACCTCCTCTTATCGTGGCCCAAAATTGCATCGATGGCTTGACGACTGATTAACTCATCTCCAGCAAGACCCGACCCTATCGAAAATTGTTGTGCATGAGGCTGATATGCTTTGAGCTGGTCGGCGGTAACATCCAGCTCCTTGAAACTGTAACTCCAATCAAAGCGATGCAAATCCCATCCCCCAGGAGGCATTTGTATCATCTTCGTAGGATCATCCTGCTCATGCGTGACTCCGGCAAAATCTGGTTGAGCAGGAGATGCCCCGAGGGAGTAGGGTGGTAAATGAACGTCTTCAATCATCGCGTGAGGCTTATCGGGGAATATCTTACCGAGGGCGACGAGGTTATCGCAATGAGGGCAAACGGTAATATTGAGAGCTTTTTCATACCTCATGTTTTCTGTTCGCAGCTTTTGGTTTTCTTCCTTTAAAATCTCGACCACCTGACGTTTGCGTTGAGTCCTCGATTTGGATCTCCTATTTTGAAACCAAAACTGGATCATCGACTGATTAATCCCCAACTCCCGGCTCAATTCAATTCTCCACTTCTTTTTCATGTAATGGCTTTTACTGAAAAGGGTTTCCAGCATTTGGGTTTCCTCCTGAGAGTATTGGTGAGGACGTCTTCTTTTCCCGAGTTGAGCATTGTGGATGTCGTTGTCGTCGTCGCCGTGATCTTGATTTCCGTTGCCAGAAGTGTTGGGCTCCATGGTTTTGGCGTTAGACTTGATCTTGGAATCTTCGAGATCCCACTGTGGTTCAATTTCTGAGATTTTTGAGTCAGTCGCCTCTAGCAGCTGACAGTAACCTCTTAAATGTGTTGGATTGAGAAATGTTTGATTGGTTCTTGCCCACTCAGAGTTCTCCACTCTCTCATGTATGCTCACTCCCTATAAAGTTTTCTTCGAGTGACTTTGCATGTTCAGGAGACGCTCTTCAAGCATCATTAGGCAAACGTTCCCCCTCAAGACCTTGAATTTTTCGCTTAGCTTTTCAACGTGATGGGACTGCCAAACCCTGCTAGGGCTCTCTTCGATAGTTGCGCTTTCCTCCCACCTAACTCTAATAATGGTGATCCCGACAAATCTTTTACATCTTTTAATTGATGAGCCGGAAATCGCGGACCGAAACGAATCCAATGGTTCTCGTGAGGGGACCTCCTGCTTTACCCTCTAACTGGGCTCCACCAGCATTATTACTGAGACCCTTCATCATCCTCGAGTTGCTATAAAATGAGGAATTAATGTATGGAAGGTTAACGTTCTCGCATAATCAGCTTCTTCCTTCTAATCTCTCTGTTAAACTCGTCTTATTCTCAAGCCAACCCAACGCAAATGGCCTCCTCTCCCGTACGCACTTTTTCAACTGATGTCTTGGCCCAGTGGGAAAAGCTTTATAACCTACTGGGTCGCGGTTACGCGCACATAACCGATCATTCTGCAACCGAGGATGCAATCTGTGTCCTGCTCGAGGACCTTGATACCACTTCTCTCGAAGGTACTACACTGGGGAGGGAATATAGAACTTTCCCGACTCTCTTTGCACACTCCTTAGAGGCCTATCGTGTTGCTAATCGGGAGGTTCTGGTGGCTCGCGTCTTGCGGGCTCGTTATGAGGATCGATCTGATCATTTGGTGCTGACCAACTATCTGGTTGATAGTTACAAAAAGGCCGTCGAGTTTGCTAATGAGCGGGTCGCGACGTTGCTTCGCGAGAGGAGAAATCTGGTGGATCAATTGGCCATATCCCTGACCACCGGCGAGCATGACCGCCACAACGTCCTGTTGAGGCTTCAGAGCGACTGGCAGGAAGAACGGCTCGACAAGATAACCGAGGACATAGCTCGCGGGAATGGACTGGTTCGGGACCTGGAAGTAGTCACCGAAGAACACGAGGCCAAGGTCGCCGAAGTTAAGGGAGAATGTAGGAGTCTTCTCCTCAGGCTTGCCGACCACAACATGCGGAGCTGGGAGTATGAGCAGAGCATTAATAACATGGAGGGTCAGTTGGGATCCTTTGTGTCGTTAATTAGGGCTCATTTTGGCTTTACTTTTCCACCCCGACTTGTATGACCTGCTTCTGAAAACCCTCCGCTGAGCAAAATAAATGAAAGTTCTTGTGTGTGTGTTTTAACTTCTGTATAGTTCATTTCTTTGAGCATCCAAACATCTTCAACTTGAGTGAGCCGAACCATAATAGCAATAAGCCGAGCAAATACGTCCTGATTTTATAACTCGCTCATGATCAGATGGAAGAATAGTTGCGGATTTGTCCAAGAAAAGATTTCTCTATACTACTTGCTTTTCACCTGCAAATAAAAAGACAGAATCAGAAGGAATAATTTGAAAAGGAAATCAAAAACCCCTTTCAATCCTATGCTTGCCCATGATTAATAAGGACAAGAACTTTTACAAGGGTTTTAATCTTGCGCGAAAAGTTTTTATCAATATTCCTCGAAAGAAAGCATACTATTGAAAGGAATGTAATTCACAATAATCGCTTTTGATCAATTTCGAGAGGAACGAATTACTCAAAAGTGCGAGGTATAATAACGTGTTTTAAATTTAATTGAAGATACGGCATCCAAATCAAGGCCGTTTTGTTAAGAACGAGAGTAATTTGGACATCTATCTCGTCATTAAATTCAAAACAACGCCGATATTCTCGATCAATTATCGTGGATTACCAGCGACGTAAAACATGCATGGACCAATTCAAGTGTATAATTCCTTCTAGCGAAATTGGGGTTGGATTACCCTATACGACCAAAAAGGTCGTGCAAGATTTCCAATTTTAATTTCCTCTAAAGGAATTATAAACTTGACTTGGGAGTATTCGGATGATTAGAGAAAATGCCACTATCACATTCCCATGACCTGTCAAAAGAAATACAACCAAGTTCCATCTAAATGTATACACCAATAGATCCCTAATACAATCACTCTAAGGGGTGAGATAGAGAAAGCCTCGATAAAAATAAACCCTATACAAGAGGACTAGTAATGGAAAATGAAACAAAGGAATGTGATCCTAACGTTTAAGGATGCCCCAAGTTCGATCTGTGACTTCCGGATCACTTGCCCCAACTCGTCATCTTCATTGGACGATATCTCAACAATGTCCATAGTAGGCTCCTTTGTTGCTCACTCGGTGCTTGTCATGGGATATCATCCTCTTCGTCTTCTATCAAGGACGTTTGGGAAAAACACACACATCTATCCTTGAAATTGCATTTAATCTAATCACCAGAATGCAATGAATGAAATGCCTATATTTATATGAACTGTAATAGATTTGAGGGATAGAGAGTCTTACCAACCAAACTCGTCTACTTATGTGCGGTTTTAGGTGTACCAACCGCCCAAAGACATGCGCATGAGACAAGTGATGATGAACTTCTAAAAATCAGAGGGTTTGGTACCTAAGGCCAAGGCTCCCACCTCGAGTTCTAGAAAGAGCCGATTCCATTGCACAACTATCGTTGCATTGGGACTCGATCCATAGTTCGAAGTGAGCGGAATTGAAAAGTAGATTACCCCGTGTTTTTCCTCACGGAGATTCCATTTTCAATTCCTTCTATGATGTTCCTAAAGGCGGCGCCCGGGGTTTTAGGCGCAGTTGTGTGTGTCCACGTGTTGTGATCATCACAATGCCCTTCATGCACAACAGTTTATCAATCAGCACTTCAAATCATCCACGCAACATACATTCCTACGCCCAACCTGCATAAGACAATGTTAATCACGGACTACACCCCTTATTTCTACAATCTGCAAAAACATATAACACCTACCATAAGCGGACTTACCTCACCTTCAAGAGCGCCTGCATGATTAGAAAAATCACTCAGCGTTTTAATTACGGCCTAAGTCCACTTAAGGTCCAGAACCAAGTGTTCTAGAACAAAGTCCCCAGTGGAGTCGCCAGCTGTCGCGACCCGTCCGGAAGCGGACGCGGTTAATGGATTACCGATCGCGGGTCTTGGATCGGCGCGAGCCCTCCCAGGCCCATACCAAATCGCGGCGGGAGTATTTTTGAGGGATTCGACGATAAGAGTCGATCGCTTTCGACCTAAGTGTGGTCGTGGTGACATGTGCAACTTGTACATGCATTTGGAGTCGCCACCGGTCTTTCTTGGAGGGTAGACCGGAAACCTTACTGACCGATTGAGAGGAGTCGATCAGTTCTGCAGAACCAGAGATTTTGGGTTCGGGGACTTGGTTACGTCGGTGTCATTACCGACGCCCTTTTGGTACCTAACGCGAGTGATTTTCCTAGCTAAGAGTTCATGCCTAGGCAATTTCAGGTGAGGTAGGCTTGATTCAGGGTTCATGCAGATTGGAAGACTATTCCTATCAATCACAATCAATTTAAATGAAAGCGCAATCAAGTACATAAATAAATCACATCAATGCACATCAATTCAAATCAATGGTTTCCTAATATAGCCATAAGGGTTTAGGGAAGATGTGATTTCGGACCAGGGGTAAAATGAGAAGATTCAGGGACGATTGGCCCGAAGGGCAAAATCGTCATTTTTGGAAGGTTTGGATACCGAATTACCCAAAATATTCCATGGCCAGTTGATTGTAGCCATTTCCCATTTTTGAGAATTTTTTGGAATTTTTCTGATTTTTTTTTTTTGATTTTCTATTTTTTTATTGAATTTTTGAATTTTATATTATTTATTATTTTTTTTTTTTGAATTCTGAAAATGGTGATCCGGGTTGGGCTTCTAAGCCCAACCCTGCTAAAGCCCCGGGTTTGGAAAGGACGGGAAGCCTAAATAAGGCCTAGAAGAAAGACTTGTTCTCATATATATATATATTTTTAACTATAAGAGGGGGGGGGCCTAATTGGAAACCCAAATGTGACCAGAAATTAGACAAGTCCACACGCCAGCCCAAAACCAAGTTGACTTAATCTGCAGGAATAGCCCAACGTGTGCAACAAAGGTGACACCGCCCACGTTTTTCATATTCTTCTCCCCTCTCTATTTTTCGTTTCTTTCATTTGTTATTTATTCATTCTTTTATCACTTCATCTTCTTCTTTGGGTCTTCAGAATGCAATAACAATTCTGTAACTAACCTATGAAAGAACGAACGAGAAAGCATCTTACCGTGACTCCACGCACGCCAACTTCACCGGACCTCTACCATCGTCGCCATCCAGAACTACCCCACACGGCCGCTGGTTCGGTTCGCCTCACCGCCCATCGCTCAAGCATGCCGTCATACCATTACGGGACAACGCAACGGGGCAAGTGGGAGTAGGATGCAGCGACGCCGGAGCAGAGAAGGTGTGACGGGACCAGCGACAAACGAACAGGGAGAAGCGAGCAGAACCGGTCTTTGAACGGCGACGAACGGACGTCGGTCTTCAAGCGGGGCGGCGAGCTGTAGTAGTGACGTCGGGGGCGTAGCACCTCGAGCGGGAGGCAGCGGCACGACGGTCCTCGAGAAGTAGCAAGCAGAGACGGCAGTGGAACAATAGGAGGCGCGATGAAGCAGCAGCGACCAGAAGGAGTCTGGCGAGAGAGCGAGGAAAGGCGTCGCGCAAAGCCCGAGGGAGACTGAAGCGGTATGTGAACGCGAGGTCGTAGGGAGAGTCTGGAACCTCCGAAAATGCCTGCAGTAGGTACTAGCCCAAGTAGCCAGTACCACCAACGACCAAGATCCGCTTCCGGGTCATCTTCTTCCTCGCCGACCTCCTCTTCTCTTCTTCGACGTGCTTGTTTGATGGTGGACGACTATGGCTGCGGCTGGAGCGCCACAGCAGCTGCAAAACAACGACGCAGCAGACCGAGCTCGAAACAGAGTAGGGCTGACTGCTGGTTCTTTGATTTTTTTGGCGGCTCCGCGACGGTCCGGCTCGGTGCGACGGGTGGAGGTGGTGATGGATTAGCGCCACGTCAAAGGCTCCCAGGTTGGCTCATAACTCGGAGAACACCGCGGGTCTTTCGGGTCAAGCTTGACAGGGCGACGGGGCTGGCAGCTTCGCCTGAACAAGGCACGGTGGCTTCTCTGAGGATCCTCTCCTCAACTGGACTTGCCACGAGTTTCATTCGATCTCTGCAACCCACGAGACCCATCTCTTATTTTCTGTCCGAAGTTCTCCTCTTCCAGCCCCCCGCTCTCCACTGCCGAGCCTCTATCCTTTTTTTATGCATGGCATCAACGTGTGAAGTGCCTTTTCTTTTTCTTTTCTTTTCCTTTTTAACACCTTTGTCCCCCACTTTCCTTTGATGCCTCTTCTTTCAAGATAGTGGAGGAATAATCAATGAATCCTCATGCTATTCTTCGTTGGATGGGCAGTGAGTAGTGTTTTTTTTATAGCTCTCATGTGCTCTCGCTTCGACTACCACCGCTCGTCTTTATTATTGTGTTGTCCAGCTTGCGAAGCTTGACCATCATCATCAACTGTCGTTGAACCATAGGAACCTGCTCATCTTGCCGTCATATCATTGATTTGCTTATCCGACAATTCTAAACTCAATTGACTCACTCTATCCTAAATGCCAAATGAATGACAGAAAATATACAATGCATGCGAAACTATTTTGTGAGAATTATGACTAATTCTCATTTTTACGCTCACACGAATAATAATAAAATAAATAAAGATAAAATTTAGGTGTCAACACCCTTCTGCATGCGAGTCTCATTTTCTTTGGACGTATTAGAGGAGTATCCTGGGACAGGACTTGCGGCATTTGTGGATGTGCGCTCTCGTAAGGGAAGCGGGGCGTGACACTTACAGTTGCTGAAGAGCTTGGTATTGTAGAACCTTCTACATTTCGTGAAGTTACTATTTGTTCTAAATCTGAGAAGTGGCTTGTTGCAATGAATGAAGAGATGGAGTCTCTTCATAAGAGCCAAACTTGGGATCTTGTGAAATTGCCTAAGGGCAAAAGAGCAGTTGATGCAAGTGGATTTTCAAAAGAAAAGAGGGAATTCCATGGGTTGAAGATGAAAGATTCAAGGCACGTTGGATAGCGAAGGGCTTTAGTCAAAAGGAAGGGATTGACTTCAATGAAGTGTTCTCTCCAGTTGTGAAACATAGTTCCATTCGTGTGTTGCTCGTTTTGGTAGCCTTTTATGATCTAGAACTTGAGCAACTTGATGTCAAGACCGCTTTTCTGCATGGCGAGCTTGAAGAGACAATTTATATGTCTCAACCAGAGGGATTCATTGTTGAGGGTAAAGAAGATCATGTTTGCAAGTTGAAACGCTCTTTGTATGGTCTCAAGCAATCTCCACGACAATGGTACAAGAGATTTGATAGCTTTATGTTAAGTCATGGATACTCGCGAAGTGCGCATGACGGTTGTGTGTACTGTAAAAAATTGCGTGATGGTTCTTTTGTTTATCTGCTATTGTATGTGGATGACATGCTTATTGCAGCGAATGACATGTCAGAGATATAGTTATTAAAGAAATAACTTAGCAGGGAATTTGAGATGCAGGATCTTAGAGTTGCCAAGAAAATTCTAGGTATGGAAATTCGTAGAGATAGACAGGTTGGAAAGTTATACCTTTCACAAAAGGGGTGTATTGAGAAAGTGCTTGAACGTTTCGGTATGAAGAATGCTAAACTGGTAAGTACTCCTTTGGCGTCCCACTTTAGACTTTCTGCTTCTTTGTTACCAAACCAAAGAAGAGGAAGATGAGATGTCTCGAATTCCATATTCTAGTGTTGTGGGTAGTCTTATGTATGCTATGGTATGCACTCGTCCATACATTTCCCAGGCAGTTAGTGTTGTGAGCAGGTATATGGCAAATCCAGGTAAAACTCACTAGCAAGCAGTGAAGTGGATTTTTCGATATATCCGAGGTACCTCATATGTTGGTTTGGTCTTTGATAGAGGTTGTGATACATGGCATTCAGTTGTTAGCTTCGTTGATTCTGACTATGCAGGTGATCTCGATAAAAGGAGATCTTTGACAGGTTATGTTTTTATGCTTGGTGGTTCCGCAGTTAGTTGGAGAGAAACTTTACAAGATACAGTTGCTTTATCTACCACCGAAGCAGAGTACATGGCAGCAACGAAAGTAGTAAAGGAAGCTTTTTGGTTGAAGCATTTGGTTATAGAACTTTGGGTGAAGCATGAGGAAGTCTCCGTTATCTTTTGCGATAACCAAAGTGCAATTCAGTTGACCAAGAACACGATGTATCACGAGAGAACGAAACACATCGATATTCGTTATCACTTTGTGCGTGATGAGGTTGCTAAAGGTATAGTAACAGTGAAGAAAGTACCTACATCGGATAATCCAGCAAATATGTTGACTAAACCAATTCCTTTGACCGAGTTCAAATATTATTTGGATTTGGTTGGTGTTCTCACCATTTGAGTTGCTTAGGCGGTGTTGATGGCGGTTCATCCATTGTTTCCTACAACGAGTATGCTCACGTAGGCTTAGGGGTGTGCATCGTTAATTCTGCCATTTGGCGGGTGGCCTTGTGTGGTCACTCTTGAAGGTGAGGGAGAGAGGTCCTATGGCGTTTGGCAAAATGCTCTTCTGGAGATTTGAAGTCAAGGTGGAGATTTGTTATATTCTGAATTCCAAATTTGTGATAAGGTTATTTTGGACAATTCACTTTGTTTTAGGGTTTCTTAGATGGGGCTATAAAAAAGATATCTTGGATATCTCATGGGGATGCTGGCTTTAACTTATACCCTGAAACCCTTTGTTTTCACTTTCTTCTTGTCAGATCTTTGATTGTACACTTGTACTCGTTATTGAAGATAGTGAAATCCCTCTCTCTCCCCGTGGTTTTTCTTGTTCTGGGTTTTCCACGTATATCGTGCCTTGTGTTTTATTTTGCTTTCATTATTGCTATTACGCGCTTGAATTTGCGCATCTCTTGGCGTTTTCCGTAACACCAAAGTTGTGTAAAAGCAGTTTTCGCCTATTTTGTTCAAGCAGCTAGAGAAACAGATTGTTGACAGATTCCATTTAGGAAAACTTGCCATTGTCAGCAGAAACATATTGTTTGGGCGGTCTTGGTAATTGCTCCTAGTCGTATCGAACTCCATCGGCTCTTTAACTATTCTGAAGACTCTACAATGACTAGATTGGAGATGGTACATCTATAAACAATCAAAGCAAGCTGGAAAGGGTTGGAGGAAATTGACGAGCTGTTACTCTGTTATACTCGTTGTCAGTACAACTGCTCTTGTCTGTTTGTAGCTCTCTCTATTAAAGAGTTCTTGTTGCTTATTGTAATCTATGATAAGAGAAGTGTATTACTGAAAAACAATCCTGGTGTATTGACAGTGAAATCTATCAGCTTCGGGGTAGAAGGAGTACTTACTACTTTGAAATGACTTGTGAGATTACTAGTGGATTTCAGCCTAGTTGGTGATTATTAGTCTGGAAGAGTGAATGTATGCTTCATATAAGCTGAACGACCATATATATGTGGTGTGCAATTTATTTTATTCCTTAATATTGTATGTATTTGTTTGATAGAAGTATCGTGAATCTAATATAGTCAATCTGTTCTATTATATTTTATCTATTATTATTATTATAATAGAATAGATTGTGCTTGAGAGATGACTCTTGGAATCTTAATTTGTTGATGGAATTTTCACCACTCATTCATCATAGATAAAGATCATTTTCTTTATTGTCTGCATATTTGCACAATCTATATCCCGCTCTCGTAGCATAAAAAGACATTAACATATAAGAGAGGAGACGAGAAGAGAGCTAACAAAGTAAGGTGCGTCAGCCTCAAAAGATAACTTCGCTCTTACGAGGTTTTTCAATGTTTGAGACGAGTGCTTATAAAGTCAGGCCCCCCAGTCTCAAAAGACAGCTTCGCTCTTACGAGGTTTTGCAATGTTTTTCATTTGACTGAGAATGAATAATTGACATTGGCCTTGCCTAAATATCGGCTAAATTCATCAATCAACAGTCGCTACTTTCCTTGTAGGCTCAATTATTTAAAAGCGCCTTCTTCCATTGAAATATTATGACTCTCATCCTCTTATCACTTGTAAGGTCCCCCACCAAGGCATTGAACAACCAAAAAGGACGAATGCCCTCCAAATTGGCTTTGAATTGTCCTCCCTTCCATTAATTCCAACCCCACTTACTTTTCTAGCGATGGTGCCATCAAATTAAGTTACCATCTTCTCTCATGAATTGAGAGCAAAAAAGGGGACCCCCCCACATACCCCCAACCCAAAAAACAAAAAACAAAAAAGAGTTCCTTCCAAAGGAAGACGAGGGCCCAAAATGTCACCATCTCCTTGATGACCAATGTCTCCAATTTGGCTTTGGAGTTATCTCTTCCTTCCATTGATTCGGACCCCCATTTGCTTTTCTAGCGAATGTGTCCGTCAAAATTATGTCGATTCATGAATTGAGAGCAATCATAGTGGGGGCAATTTGAGATTTCACTTTAATTTTATCTTCACATCAATCAATTTCCTCATTTTTATAGGTCAATCGATTCTCTCATTTAATAAAAAGTCAAAAGTGCTCGTCCTCCTTTGTCACCAGTGACTTACTATCCAATCCAATAGTTGCCACAATCAACGGCGTATGGGGTTCATGTTTTCTCAACCGCTCGGGCTGTATCCGCAGACTCGTGATGTGAATAACAATAATAGAATTGAAGAAGCTTTTCGATTGATCATTGCGTGTGAGAAGAGAAGATAGGATTGATGAAGAAGCCTCCTGGGGTCACAAAAATCTAAAGAGAAAGTTGTTGGAACTTTGGTCTCACAGTCCAATAAGAAGTTGAATGAGAAATAAGGAATGGAGAGTAGTGAGCGGTATGTCCAGAATTCGGTAAATCGAGAATGTGCCGAAATTCGATAAGTTGAAGATTGGTGAAACGACCGCCTGAAATTTGGTAAATCAACTGTTACATATCACTTACCGACGTTTGGTAAGTCAATTGCAAAATGCCGAAAGTCGCAAGAATACAGACTTGATATTCGGCAAGTCTTTTCTTTGGACGAACATGTATGTTTGAAAGAACATGTTGATTCGAACGTACATGTTTGTTCATAAAAGAACGAACAAACATGTTTGTTCGAAAAAGAACTAATTCGGCTTCGTAACTCTTCAATCTTTGCAAGAGAACTATCCGAATTAGTGACTCTTCATTCTCAACCGCTGTTTCGTGACTCTTCGCATCATTGTTTATAAATAAAAAATTGATCGTCGCATGAAACACTAATTTTTATCATCATTCATTCTTCGTATTCATTGTGCGCGATTAAAAGTTTTCTCTGAAGGAGTACCATCTTAGAGAAAAAGCGATCCTTTCTATCCCGGGAGGCAATTGTCCACTAACTTTGGGTATTGATTGAGGGGGCAAATTTGTCTTAAGGATACAACGTGAATTCGTTGGGCTTGGATCATTCATCTACATTCGGACTTCTCTTTCGCGTTTAGTTTTAGGTTTGTCTATCAACTTAATTTTCATATACGAACTTCAAGTCACATTTATAGGCGACAACAATCTTAAGAAAAATTAAATTTTATCCTTCGTACTTGGTTTGTATAGATATTTTCTTGTATGCATTCTGTTCTGGCGTATTAATATTGGTTTCGTCCGATGAAAATTTTATTTGATTGCATATTTGGATTCGTCTCGACGATACGAAAAAACGAGTGGTCGCACATCGAGGAAATGCCGAAAATAGTCTCATGCACTTATACGCGCCGTAGCGGTTGTCGTTGAGATGGCGAAGGTGGATCCAAGCCCGAAACTTGTTCAGACAACGGTTTTCGGCAAGACTGTGGACTTCCACCGCTCGACGCGAAGAGATGGATTATTTCTCTTCTATCTTGAAGGCGTACACGAGGCTTCCGGACTTCGATTTTAGGATTGGGATAAGAACATATCCCAATGTGGAGACTCGGGTTCTGGTTATTTCTTCAGGTGACAAAAACCCTTGAGGAATAATGTCCCAGCCGTGTTTCTATGAAGTAGAAATGGTATGAATTGCAAGAGAAGAAGGGTCACGGCGATTTCTTTGAGGAGGCGGCCTCATTCTATGCCTGGTTTGGGTGTATTTTCTAGGAAAAGAAAGGTGATGTGGACTTCGAGTCATATCGAGGAGGATGTGCTAGGGACCCGTTGTACTATCCACTTGGTCCGATCACTCGAGCGAGGGCGAAGCAATTCAAAGAAGCTGTTGGCATCATGGTTCGTGATCTTTGGAGTGGAGACGACCTTGGATCGAGACTTGAAGAATCTTGGGCTTCTCGGCGCAACACGATCATATTTGGCTTAACGCACTATGAACAGACTCAAATTTGATGAACTCCAAATGAGTCAAATTTGGTCGGCCACTTGGAAACGAGCCGCTCATATTTGACGTTTTTTAGCGTTTCGAAGCCATTTAAATGTGTTTTTAGGCATTTCTTTGTTTTTAGCAATTTTTGTCAATTAAGGATTTTTTTTTTTGTAATTTTGCCTTTCCTAGGGTTAACGCTATATTTAAGTTGCATTTAGAGCTTTGGAAAAGATAACATTGATTCCGAATTTAATACAGATAAGATTTTCACTTCTTTGAGTTCTCTAGAGGACAGACCTTATCAAGGCTTCATTGTGGCGGTCAAATACAACTTATCGAGCAAGATCGCGAATTCTCTTGTTTGTGACGTTCGTAACATAGGTTGGTTGACACGGTTCATCAACACGTCGCGTTATATCGAGGTTACTAATCACAGGTTCGATTGGGGGTCGAGGTTCGCAATTCACAATTCCTGGATCTTCGTTGAACGATCAGTTTCCGCATCGATCAACATCTGGTATCAGAGCCAAGTTCTACAAGGTCTAGGTATCCTAATTTTACTGTTTTCCATTCAGTGATTTGACATCTATAGAATTAGGGTTTTCGGTGATAACCGAACTAGGGTTCTGAATTGTTCTTGCTATGGTTTCAATTATCAATTAGGGATTTCGGTCATTATTTGTTCAGATTGTATTTGAGTTCGCAAAATATATATATATATATATATATATTCGGCGAAAGAAGAAGAAGAAAGGAAGCCGAACAAAAAAAAAAAGATTTGGCAAAAAGAGAGAAAGAAAGGAAGCCAAACCAAAAAAAGAAAAAGAAAAAAAGAAGGCGACTCATTTTGTTAGTTGGATCGAATTAAAAAAATCAATATAAAAAATTGAGTCTGAGTTTGAAATTAGCGAAAGTTGTTGAATTGCTGAATTGAAGGGTGCATTGCTGGATTGATTTTGACCATGCTTGGTGGTTTAGACGACTACTGTGAGGGGGTTGAGAGACTAGTTTCTAGTTTGATAAAGAGCTTGTAAGAAAGGAACGAGAAGGTAAAAGGAAAAAATGTGTGAGCTTAATTGAGGGAGAAAAGAGCCGAAATTGAGATAAAACATGAGGGGAGTGACAAACACCTTGAGCGAAAACACGTGATGGAGTGTTTGGTGAGGTTTCTATTATTTCTAACGTTTTTTCTTGCAGGTTTAAATCATGTCACACGACCAAGAAAGCGTGAATCAAGGGATAGTGGTTCCAAACAAAGGGATGATGCGATTTTGGCAGGCATCCAACAGTTGAGCGCGCAACTTAAAACACTTAGCAACCGAGTTGTAAGGTGTGAGACGAGGCTTGATAGTAACTGAAAGCCACTACGAGGGAGGCCACAAAATCAGCTATATGAGCCTAAGGCACAGCCTAAATGGCAGCAGTAATTTGATGATGAATATGAGTCTGATATAGATGATGACCGAGATGATAGGTTTGGAAGGAGAAACGGGCCCCGAGGATTTAGACAGCGAGAAGATGATGAGCTTGGCAACATCAAGATGAAGATTCCATTTTTCCAATGAAAGAATGGTCTCGATGCTTATCTAGAATGAGAGAAACGGATGGAAATGGTATTTGACTGCCAACGATACTCCGAGCTCAAGAAGGTAAAAATTGCAGCTGTTGAATTCACTGATTATGCTATAATCTAGTATGATCAACTTGTGATTAGCAGGAGACGTAATAGTGAGAGGCCGATAGAGTCGTGGGATGAGATGAAAACGATGATGAGGAGGTGTTTTGTACCAAGTTATTACCACCGAGACTTATTCCATAAGCTGCAAAATCTCACACAAGGTAATAAGAGCAATATAGAGCACCATAGAACGATGGAGATTGCCATGATCCGTCCTAATGTGGTGGAGGATCGTGAGGCCACAATGTCACGATTTTTGTGTGGTTTGAGCCGAAATATAGCAATGGTGGTAGAGTTGCAACATTATGTTAAGTTGGAAGAATTGATGGACAAAGCCATCAAAGTTGAGAACAACTGAAGGTGGACCGAAATTACAAGAGTGGTGGAGGTTCAAGCTTGAACTAGAAATCCAATTGAAAGGGAGATGAGCAGCCGAATTGGAGGGAAAACAACACTAGGGCCGAAACTTCAAAGGAGAAGGATGGCAGAGTTGGTTCGAATCCGACTTTAGGTAAAACTGAAAACCCTAACACTAAAACTCATGAAATTAAATGTTTCAAGTGTTTGGGCAAGGGTTATATGGAAAATCAATGCCCTAATAGGAGGGTGATGACTATGACTGAACGTGGAGATGTTGAATCCGAAAGTGAGAGGGAGGAAGAGGTTGATGACATGCCACCGTTGGAGGAATGTAGCGATGCCGAGATGCTAGTTAGGGGTGAATTGATGGTGGTTACGCATTCTCTTAGCGTTCAAATCAATGAGGAGGAGCATCACCAACAACATGATAACTGTTCCATACAAGATGCTTAGTAAATGGTAAGATTTGTAGTTTGATTATTGATGGAGATAGTTGTACGAATGTGGCAAGCTGTACCATGATGGAAAAGTTAGAACTAAAAACTGAAAAACACCCTAGACCATATAGACTTCAATGGCTGAATGATAGTGGTGAAGTGAATGTGTCGAAGCAAGTTCGAGTTGCATTTGAGATAGGGAGATATAAGGACGAGGTGGTGTGTGATGTTGTACCTATGCAAGCATGTCATATTTTACTTGGTAGGTCATGGCAATATGATCGAAAGGCACATCATGATAGGTACACTAATCGATATTAGCTGGTGATGAATCAAAAGACTTACACCTTGGTATGGATGACACCTACTGAGGTGTGTGAAGATCAATTGAAACTACAACGTAAGGATGAAAGGGAGAGAAAAGGAGAGAAAATCGAGGGCTTACGTGGAGAGTCCAAGACGCAAGGAAAAGGAGAGACTGAGAAGAGTAGAGTGGTAAAAGCTGAGAGAAAAGGAGATAGAAAAGAAAAGAGGGAAAAAACTTTTTATGCAAAATCGAGCGAAGTGAGAAGGGCTTTAATTCTAGACCGATCGATGCTTGTATTTTTGTACAAGGAGGCTTGGTTTTCTACTAACGATCTTGATCAGAGTTTGCCCATTTCTGTCGTGTCTTTATTGTAGGAATTCGAAGATGTCTTTCTTGATGAGCTTCATGGAGGATTGCCACCGATTCGAGGTATAGAACATCAAATCGACTTGATTCTTGGTGCGCCACTGCCCAACCGACCCACATATCGAAGCAATCCTGAGGAGACAAAGGAACTTCATCGGCAAGTTAGTGAACTACTGGAGTAGGGATATGTACGAGAGTGTCTTAGTCAGTGTGTTGTTTCTGTTTTGCTGGTGCCAAAAAAGGATGGGTCTTGGCAAGTGTGTGTTGATTGCCGAGCAATCAATAACATTGCGGTAAAGTATTGACATTCTATTCCTAAATTAGATGACATGTTGGATGAGTTACATGGTGCTTGCATATTTACTAAGATCGGTTTAAAAAATGGTTATCATCAGATTAGGATGAAAGAAGGGGATGAATAGAAAACTGCATTTAAGACTAAGTACAGGCTATATGAGTTGTTAGTCATGCCATTTGGTTTAACTAATGCACCTAGTACTTTCGTGCGATTTATGAACCATGTATTGCGTGCTTTTATTGATCAATTTGTGGTTGTCTAATTTTGATGATATCTTAATATATAGTCGAAGTCTTGATGAGCATGCGCGACCTGTTTTGTAGGTTTTAAGGGCCGAACAATTATATGCTAACCTAAAGAAGTGCTCTTTTGTGACTAATAATTTAATATTTCTAAGGTTTGTTATTGGTACTGATGGAACACAGGTTGATGAAGAAAATGTGAAAGCAATCCGTGAGTCGCCGTCACCTAAATTATAGGAGTGGTTCGCAGCCTTCATGGCTTAGCAAGTTTCTATCGACGATTCGTGAAAAACTTCATCACCATTGCCGCACCTTTAACCAAGGTTATCAAGAAGCACATGGGATTCACGTGGGGAGAAGAGCAAGAGAGAGCATTCAATATGTTAAAGGATAAATTGACTAATGCTCATTTGTTATCTTTACCAAATCTCAGTGCTACTTTTGAAATAGAATGTGATGCTTCTAGTATAGAATTGGAGTCGTGTTGATATAAGGAGGACGTCCCACAGCTTATTTCAATGAGAAATTAAGTGGAGCAACATTGAATTATCCAACTTACAATAAGGAGATGTATACTTTGGTGCGAGCTTTGGAGACTTGGCAACATTATCTATGGCCAAAGGAATTCGTGATCCATACTGACCACGAGACATTAAAATACTTGAAGGGACAAGAAAAGTTGAATAAGAGACATGCCAAATGGATGGAGTTCATTGAGACCTTTCCATATGCAATCAAGTATAAGAAATATAAGGAAAATATAGTAGCCGATGCACTTTCGCGAACGTATGCAATTCTAACTACTTTAGGAGCAAAGTGTCTAGATTTTGAGCATATCAAAGACTTATATACTGATGATTTGGGAGAGTGTTTGAAGCTTGCGAACATGCTGCATTTGAAACATTCTATAGGTATGATGGTTATCTTTTTTGTGAAAATAAGTTGTATTTGCCTAGGTGTTCTTTACAATAATTGTTGGTGCGAGAGGCGCATAGTGGTGGTTTAATGGGGTATTTTGCCATTAATAAAACTTATGAAGTGCTGCATGAACACTTTTATTGGTCACACATGAAACGAGACGTCACACGTGTTTGTGAGAGATGCATTGCTTTCAAGCAAGCTAAGTCTACAACTAAACCACATGTCTTGTATACATCTTTGCCTATTCCGACAAATCCTTGGGTTAATATTTTTATGGATTTTGTGCTAGGATTGCCTAGGTCTAAGCATGGTAGGGATTATATTTATGTGGTTGTAGAACGGTTTTCAAAAATGGCTCATTTTATACCATGCCATAAAACTGATGATGCATCGCATGTCGCTGATTTGTTTTTTCGTGAGATTGTGCATTTACATGGTATGCCTAGGTCTATTATTTCTGATCGAGACACTAAATTTCTTAGCTACTTTTGGAAGACATTATGGAAGAAGTTAGGCACCCAGCTTTTATTTTCTACTACTTGTCATCCACAAACTGATGCTCAAACTGAAGTAGTTAATAGGACTTAAGGGACATTATTGCGTGCTATCATTAAAAAGAACATAAAGACTTGAGAAGATTGTTTACCACATGTCGAGTTTGCATATAATAGGACCGTGCATTCTATTACTAAATTCACACCGTTTGAAGTTGTCTATGGTTTTAATCCATTAACTCCGTTAGGTTAAACCCATTTGCCTGTTGATGAGCATGTAGATTTAGATGGTGCTAAGAAGACCAACTTTATCAAGACATTACATGAGAAGACGCGGCTGAATATTGAACACAAGACAGAGTAATATGCAAAAGCAAGCCAACAAAGGGCGTAAGAAAGTAGTGTTTGAGCCAGGCGATTGGGTTTGGATTCATATGAGCACGGAGCGATTTCCCGAGCAGCGAAGTTCTAAATTATTACCAAGAGGGGATGGATCGTTCATAGTGTTGGAGAGGGTCAACGATAATGCCTATAAACTTGATCTTCCAAGTGAGTATGGTATTAGTGCTACTTTCAATATTTTTGACTTGACTCTTTTCGATGCAGGTGATGATTTGAGTGAAAATCCTTTACACGGTGGAGGGAATGATGTGGATATCGAGCCATATCGAGGATGAGGTGCTAGGGACCCGTTTTCTTATCCACTTGGTTCGATCACTCGAGCGAGGGCGAAGCAATTCAAAGAAGTTGTTGATATCATGGTTCGTGATCTTTGGAGTGGAGACGACCTTGGATCGAGACTTGAATAATCTTGGGCTTCTTGGTGTAACACGATCATATTTGGCTTAGCGCACTTGGAACATAATCAAATTTGATGAACTCCGAATGAGCTGAAATTTGGTCGACTGCTTGGAAACGGGCCGCTAATCAATACCCACTGCTATAATAGTGATTGACGACGTTTTTTTAGCGTTTTAGAGTCGTTTAGATGGGTGGTTTTTAGACATTTCTTTGTTTTTAGCAATTTTCATCAATTAAAGATATTTTTTGTAATTTTGTCTTTGCTAAGGTTAGCGCTATAGTTAAGTTACGTTTAGAGTTTTGAAATAGGTAACATTGATTCCTAATTTAATACAAAGATGATTTTCTCTTCTTCGAGTTCTCTGGATGACAGACCTTATCAAGACTTTCTTGCGGCGGTTGAATTCAACTTATTGAGCAAGATCACGAATTCTCTTATTCGTGGCATTCGTAATGTAGGTTGGTTGACACGGGTTCGTCAACAGATCGTGTTATACCGAAGTTACCAATCACATGCTCAATTGGGAGTCGAGGTTCGCAATTCGCAATTCCAGGATCTTCGTAGAACGATCAGTTTTCGCATCGATTCATATCAGAAGGTATTCTCAAGAGCGACCTGACTATGCTGCGAGAAGGGAGATTTTCTTGGCGATGTCCTCTCTCTTTCTTATTGGCTTCAATCCCAATGGGGATGCTCCAAAGTTGAATGAAGGAGAGTCAAATAAAGAAATGGTTGATGCTATATATGCGTGGAAGCATTCTGACTTCCTGTGTCACAACTATATCCTTAATGGTCTAGATAATTCCCTCTATAATGTTTATAGCATGCTGAAAATGGCTAAAGAAATTATGGGAAAGTGTTGATGAGAAATATAAAAATGATGGGTTGAAAAAAAATCATCATTAGCAATTTTCTGGACTTCGAGATGGTTTATTTCAAAACTGTCTTAAGGTATGGTTCTAAGTGAATCACTTCAAATGGCTGCTCTCATTGAAAAGTTATCACCGTCTTGGAAAGATTTCAAAAATTATCTCAAAGTGTGGAGGTGAGGAATGTCATGTATAACGATAACTCTCGACATCTACGTCGAAGACATGATACTGTAAAACAACTACTCTCTAGTGGAATTATCACGATTGACTATGTGAAGTCAAAAGATAATGTTGTGGGTCAACTAACAAAAGGCCTAACTAGAGAGATAGTTGAGAAAACATCATGGGGAATGGGTTTAAGGCTTATGAAATAAGTCATCTTAGCGGAAACCCTACCTAATTGACTGGAGATCCCAAGATATAGGTTCAACGGGATAACCAAGTTATGTAGACTGTGTAGAGTACTGTCAACTCTTACTCATTCTCATATGGAGACAATACTAATATGCAGAGATTAAGCGTAAGCTTTTGATGATTCTGAATCGAGTATATGATATGCCATACATTCAAAAATCACCTATATTAATGTGAAGTAAGGGCCGCTTATGTGAGAATTTGAAAGGCCGAATTCTCTAAAGCACTCATGAGACTAAGCGATGTTCATGGCCAAAACGAACACAACAATGAGAACCAACTTTGTTCGGGAGATAGATGTGTGATTTCCATTGTCTAGGCTTACACCAAAGGTCGACAGTTCAAAGACATCAAGTTTACTGATTAACCGAGTAAGTCCGATAGATCTTTACTAGGAAAAGTTGAAAGTCTCATACTTCTTATCTCGATGCAACATTCTCTCATGGAATATTCGCACATTGCATTTCATGCATGCACGAAAAGTCATGATAGTTGAACTTCTCATTCATGTGGGGGATTGTTGGAACTTTTATATCAAAGTCCCATAAGAAGTTGAATGAGAAATAAGGAATGGAAAGTAACGAGCGGCATTTCCCGAATTCGGTAAATCAGTAAATCGAGAATATGCCGAAATTTGGTAAGTTGAAGATCGGTAAAACGACTTCCTGAAATTCGGTAAGTCGACTGCTACATATCACTTACCGAAGTTCGGTAAGTCGATTGCAAAATGCCGAAAGTCGTAAGAATACAGACTTGACATTCGGAAAGTCTTTTCTTTGGACGAACATGTCTGTTTGAAAGAACATGTTGATTCGATCGTACATGTTTGTTCATAAAAGAACAAACAAACATGTTTGTTCGAAAAAGAATTGATTCGGCTTTGTAACTCTTCAATCTTTGAAGGAGAACTATTCGGATTAGTGACTCTTCATTCTCAACCGTTGTTTCGTGACTCTTCGCATCATTGTTTATAAGGAATTGATTGTTGCATGAAACACTAATTTTTATTCGTCATTCATTCTTCATATTCATTGTGCGTGATTATTCCGCAAACTTGCATTTGAAAGTTTTCTCTAAAGGAGTACCACCTATGAGAAAAAGCGATCTGTTTTATCTTGAGAGGCAATTGTCGACTAACCTTCGGTATCGATTGAGGGGACAAATTTGTCTTAAAGACATAACGTGAATTCGTTGGACTCGGATCATTCATCTACATTCGGACTTCTCTTCGCATTTGGTTTCGGGTTTGTCTGTCAACCTAATTTTCATATACGAACTTCAAGTTACGTTTATAGGCGACAACAAAAGTATCTTATACATTGGGGGCAAATACCACAAAAAACCCAAACAAGTATAACTGTAACAAATTTACTCCAAATTAATTTTTGGGTAACCAAAAATCCCAAATTGGGGCATGCATTACATATTTACCTTTTGTTAGCTTCCATCCAATTTTACCGTGAAATTGTCAAACTAGATAACACATGTCAATAACTCAATTGAGTTAGCAAGTACAAGGGTAAATCTATTTGTTTACCTATACCTTTAACGAAGGAAGGGTAATAGTATTTCAATCATTAGGCTTTATAAACTAAAAACTCCACCGCATGTAAAAGGTCTGTTTAGATATTCCCGAAAATCTATTTGTTCATCTCTCAGACTTCTACGTGGACTTGTCAGATTAGCTTAGTTATTGTTATGTATCATCCAGCTCATCAAATTTTCGATAAAATTGACCAACTTTAACGGAGGGTAAATTATCACAGGGTTTACCAATTTGAGACTTTTGACAACCGAAAAATAAGTTTGTGATAAATTCATCACATGTGTATCAGTTTAAGGGATTTTTGGTGACCTAAAAATTAGTTTGCGGTAAATTGATACCATGTATACTAGTTTGGAATTTTTTGTTATGTTGACCTTATGCATCATATATGACAACAAATTAAATCAATCAGATTGACAAAACTGGAGAAAATTACCAAAAAAATCCCAAACCTATTTCAATTGTGTCAATTTAGTCCTTTTTTTTTTCAATGGAGTCCTAAATATTTTGCATTTGTGCCGATTCAATCTATCCGGCTAACTTTGGTGGCTGGCACTAACGTGGATGCCGGTCGGCTACACATCCACGTCAACGAAATAAATAGAATAAATATTAAACTATTATTAAAAATTATCCATGTCAGCATCGGCCGGCCAAAGTTGGCCAGATCGACTGAATAAGTACAAATGCAAAATGCTGAGGACTCAATTGAAAAAAAAAGATTTAGAACTGAATTGATAATTGCAATAGGTTTAGAACTTTTTTGGTAATTTTTCCAACAAAACTAAATATCACATCAAACAAAGTTGGATTTTTTTTTGGTCGAAAAATAAAGTTGGATTTGACTCGCGTTAAAAAGTCACTATATATTGAAAGTAGCCTCCTTTCAAAAATATTGACGCAATTGTAAATGCAATGTATAAGATGCATTCTCTCTGATGCAATAAAATATCTGCTCTCTGGTTTTTGATTAATGATTAGGACCTCACCTGAGCATTATATTGCAAATTGGCGATGAAATTGATTCCAAAGTGGACCGTTCTGTTGCCAGCACGTGCATCATCAACATCGTTGTTATTCAAGATCTCCAACTACTCAGACTTCTATTATTTATGTTATTAACCCATCGAGTTGATGAGAAGAGCCCGCGCAATTCAACATTGTACTTGAAAGAGAAAATTTGTTCGTATTACAAAATATTAGTATGAGATATGTGTATTGAAAATCCTAAAACTTATCAAGAAAGTGCAATTGAGTCCTGAAGATTGCAAAAAACACAATCAAATCTTAAAACTTATCAAATTGATGTAATCGAGTCCTTTCGTTAACTCCATCCAATTTCGCTAACGAAAAATGCTACATGGCTTTTTATTTTTTCTATTTATGTTACGCTGGCTTGGCCAAAATGACATCATTTTATTTCAAATCTGATTGTTTAATTTTAACAATTTATATTGAATAATAAGTAAACTTTAAAAAAAAAATACAAAAAAGAATGAAGATTCAAGCCCTCGCCGGGTGGCAGCCCTTCTTGGCGATAGTGGGGCTGATGCGGATAAGGATTGCGATTTACATTATATTAGCTACATAATATTGCGTAATATTACGTAATCTTTATTTTTAGGCTATTTGTTAATTTTTAGTGGTATTTTATAATTTTAGATTTTTCTATTTAGAATCCTAGTAGGGTTAGGTTTAGGTTAACACCTATATAAGGTGTTTTGTGACGTTTGAGCAGACAGAATATACCTTTTGATATTAAAATTTGAGATTTCTCTCTCAAGCAAGATTTGCTTGTTTGTTCTATCGCTGAACGCTGCGTCAGGTGGTATCAGAGCCTATGGCGACTAGCGGTGGTCTTCGCGACGATGCTCGGAAGACTGGAGCCCCAATCCTTGGGGACGGCACGCTGCAACGTTTGGAGCGGCGTTTAATGGAACGCATAGATCGTTTCGGAGCACGATTTGACAAATTGGCGGATCGATCCGACGGTCTTGGCGTTGATGTGAACCGGAATCGGCGGAACGACAGAAGGCCGGGTGCAGATCTTGCTCGCGGTGACCTTGTCAGGCCTATTCTTGTTCGCAGGCAGAATAACCCTCTATTTTCTGATGAAGAACGAGTTGATTATGGAGGTAGAAATCGTTATGAAAGATTTAAAAGGGAAAATGATAGATGCGACGGAAGACGACGTTACGACGATCGCGTTAGAAAAGATGGCAGACGACGCTACGACGATCGTGAAGGTAATGACTTTAAATTAAAAGTCGATATACCCTATTTTGATGGAAGTCTTGATATAGAAGAATTTATGGATTGGATTGATAGTATTGAAAAATTCTTCGATTATATGGAGATCCCTAGTGAGAAACGGGTGAGAGTAGTAGCCTATAGATTGAAAGGAGCTGCATCTATATGGTGGGAGAGATTGCAGAATACGAGGAAATTAGAAGGAAAAGAGAAAGTTCGAACTTGGCATAGAATGAAGAGGCTACTAAAGCAAAAGTTCCTTCCACCCGACTATGAGCAGTTCCAGCAGAAATTGATGAGTTTAGAGCAAAATTGTGATTTTTCCTGGCTTTCACGAGATTTTCTAGTTGTTGAATTAGAAGGAGTGAGTGAATTTGTTAATGATAACCGGAGGAAAGAGAGTACTACGAAGGTTAGATTGTCAAATAGAGATGCCGACGAGTGTGAGATCGTCGAATGTAAAAGACCAAAATTCTGTACTAAAGGGACTAAACAAACCCTAAGTGCATCAGAGGGGTCTAGCTCGAGAATGGAAGACTTTCAAGATCCACGGCCTCATCCTGATGCCAAATTCAAAACAAAAGCTTTTGAAGAAGATGGTGACTCCAGAAAGGCCAATGAAGGGATAATCGGTTTGGAGTCAAATTCTCAGGAAAAAAATTCTGCGATTCCTGACTTTGCATGGTGTGCATCTATGTTGGGAGGCCGAAGTCACTCATCTTCAAACGATTTGAGTGATAAACCAAATGATGCCGACAATCTAGTGATGGGTGATTTCGAAGCTGAAGGAGAAGAACAAGTGGTCGGCGATGGCAGCGATAGAGGCGTGGAGGGGGTCGATCGGACCATCGACCCAGAGCAATTGGTGGGATTGACACACACAGTTACCATGGCACTCGATCACTCGCATCCGGAACCGTGTAAAGTCATGTTTGGTGAAGCAGGGCTACCCTTCTTTGCAGCCAATGGAACTGGCTTTGCGAAGATGTTTGTAGGTGCTACAAATAGTGCAATGGAAGCTGGCAATTTATTGAAGCCAATGCTTGGACGTGGGGAATTAAGATGTATTGATGTCACTGACTTTTCAGAGAAGGTGGACGTGAAAGTGGAGGATTACGATCAGTTGGCAAAGGACCTCCAAGGTGCATCTCCTCTTCAGATCGTGAACAAGGCCCTTGAGAAATTTGGGGGTGATATGGCGACTACTATCTGTGGTGCTGAAGATGTCGCCTTGACCGAGTACCCGAAATTAACGGATACGACCACAATGGTGAAGCGTGTTTATAACAGAGTTGAAGTTATCTTCAAACGTGTTGAATTTGGTTATGACTACGGAGTCATCTTGATACCAGAACGCCTTATGGATTTCATTCCAGAGGTGCAACAGCTTATTTCAGAACTAAATGAAATTCTTGTCCATGATGGCGCAGATGAAGGTGGGCTTTGGAAGAAGAAACTCAATAGTCAGTCTTTGGTGCTATTTGAATTTTTACCTCAAGCAATTCAAGAACAATTGATGCTTGAAAGAGACCCACATGGAGTTGTGCAGGCTACTAAAATCGAAACAGAGAAGATGCTCATTCAAGTGGTTGAAACTGAATTGGAGAAGAGGAAGCATGAAGGAGCTCTCCTCCAGAGAGGGAAAATCGGGTTGAAATCTTCAGAGGCAAATTTAGCTGCCCCAATTTCAGAGTTGATTGTCGGTGGGACTGCATTAACAGCGTTGATGGACGTTCAGTGGAGGCATGGCAAGATATTTTATAAAGATTTGAATAAGCTTAGAGATGTGTTTTTAAAGAATCTCTTGGGACTCAAATTGATGTACTACTTGATTCGTTGGAAAGGTCATCCTTGGCGAAGCAGACTTTGCGATCTTGGATACAGGATTGAATTTGAAGAGGCAGAATTGAAGATGAACCAGATTCGAGGACGAATCTTTTTTCTAGTAGGGGAGAATGATGCGGATAAGGATTGCGATTTACATTATATTAGCTACATAATATTGCGTAATATTACGTAATCTTTATTTTTAGGCTATTTGTTAATTTTTAGTGGTATTTTATAATTTTAGATTTTTCTATTTAGAATCCTAGTAGGGTTAGGTTTAGGTTAACACCTATATAAGGTGTTTTGTGACGTTTGAGCAGACAGAATATACCTTTTGATATTAAAATTTGAGATTTCTCTCTCAAGCAAGATTTGCTTGTTTGTTCTATCGCTGAACGCTGCGTCAGGGGCGAAGGCAGCTTGCCTGCATCTTCCCTTTTTCAAAAAATTTTCTTATTCTGACTATAATATAAATAAAGTGAACAATGCAAATGTTGTCCACTAAGAGGGTAGTGGTTCATATATTAAGATTGTTGTCGCATATAAACATGATTTGTAATTCGCATATGAAAAATTGATTGATAGAAAAACCTGAAACCAATCGTAAACAAGTAATCTGAATGAAGATGAATGACCCGAGCCCAACGAAATAACGTTGTGTCCTTAAGACAAATTTGCCCCCTCAATCGGTACCTAAGGTTCTTGGGCAATTGCCTCCCAGGATAGAACGGATAGCATTCCTCTAAAGTGGTATGTCTTCAAAGGACTCATTCGAACGCAAGTTTGCGGAATAGTCGCACAAAAGTGATGACGATGATGAATGAATGACGAACATAACAATTGTATCTAATGCTCGTGTCTTATCCTCGTTTCTGATACTCTAATTTGATGCGATGGTCAATGCTCTATTTATAGAGAGTGAATCGAAGAGTTACGAAGATATATGGTTTCGTCGAAAGGGTTCGTCGACGAAAATGCATGATTTCATCGAAAGGATTCAATGAAACGTCACGAAGTCGTACGGTTTCATCGAAATGATTCGACGAAACGAAACAACTCTTCATTTCTATTACGAACCGAAACAACTCTTCATTTCTCATTCAACTTCATATGGGACTTTGAAATCAAAGTTCCAACAATCCCCCACATGAATGAGAATTTCAACTAGCAAAACTCTTTATGAATGTATGACATGCAATGTACGAATATTCCATGAGAGAACGTTGCATCGAGATAAGTAGTCTGAGACTTTGAACTTACCCTAGTGGAGACCTATTGGACTTACTCGGTCAATCAGTAGACTTGATGTCTTTGAACTGTCGATCTTTGGTGTAAGCCTAGACAATAGGAAACACACAACTTTCCCTCGAACAAAGTTGGTTCTCACTGTTGTGTTCATTTTGGCCATGAACACCGCCTGGTCTCATAAGTGCTTTAGAGAATTCGGCCTGTTCAATTCTCACAGAAGCGGCCCTCACTTCCCACTCACATAGATGATTTCTGAATGTGCAGTATATCACATACTTGATTCAGAATCATTAAAAGCTTATGCTTAACCTTCACATATTAGTACTGTCTACGTACGGGAATGAGTAGAGAAATTCACAGTACTCTACACCGCCTTCATAACTTAGTTGTCCCTTTGAACCTAGATCTTGGGATCTCCAGTCAACTAGGTAGGGTTTCCGCTATGATGACTTATTTATGTCCTTAAACCCATTCCCTTGATGTTTTCACAATCATCTCTCTAGTTATGCCTTTAGTTAATGGATCCGCAACATTATCATTTGACTTTACATAGTCAATTGTGATAATTCCACTAGAGAGAAGTTATCTTACAATATTGTGTCTTCGACGTATATGTCGAGACTTACCAATATACATAACATTTCTCGCCCCCACACTTTGAGATAATTCTTGAAATCTTTTCAAGACGGTGGTAGCATTTCAATGAAAGCATCCATTTGAAATGATTCACTTAGAACCATATCTTCGGCATGAATGTTATGCACTTGACGTTTTTATGACTTGATTTAAGACGGTTATGAAATTAACCATATTTAAGTCTAGAAACTTGCCAACGATGAATCTTTTCAATCCATCATATTATGTTTTGTATTTCTCGTCCAGAAATGAAAAATAATTTCAATCGAACGAATCTAAGAGCAACACGCCAGAACAAAATAGCGTAAAGCAAAGTCCTTGTGATAATGGAATGACTAACACCGAATATTAGCAACCCGTTTAAGAACACGTTTAACACTAAATGTTCAGAGAAATATGGAAGCCACAAAGAGCATCTATGAAATTCCTGTCTTGAACTTCGGACAAGACAACCAATGTTGAAATACCCAACAGAATTATCCTTCCCCCACCATCGGTGACAAACAAATTTCTAGAGGGAGAGACCAGTGGGAATCTCTTCTAAAGTGTCGGTTAAACATAAGGAGAAGATGTACGAATGGTTAGTATTTACCATCCCTCGTTATCGATTTTCTTATTGAAAATTCCAGTTATATGCAAATGAATTGATTTCAGTCATCAATTCATGGATTTTGTGAAGAGATGCATTCACATTTCGGCTTATCAACAAGACACATCCAAATAAGCAATAAGCATAGTTTTTCATCGAACAAAACTATCAATAATACATCAAAACAGAATGCGTACAACAAGCACAATTATGCGAACCAAGCACAGGGAAACACAAATTTGTCTTAAGATTGTTGTCCACTAAGAGGGTAGTGGTTCATATATTAAGATTGTTGTCGCATATAAACATGACTTGTAATTCGCATATGAAAAATTGGTTGATAGAAAAACCTGAAACCAATCGTAAACAAGTAATCTGAATGAAGATGAATGACCTGAGCCCAACGAAATAACGTTGTGTCCTTAAGACAAATTTGCCCCCTCAATCGGTACCTAAGGTTCTTGGGCAATTGCCTCCCAGGATAGAATGGATCGCATTCCTCTGAAGTGGTACGTCTTCAAAGGACTCCTTCGAACGTAAGTTTGCGGAATAGTCGCACAAAAGTGATGACGATGAGGAATGAATGACGAACATAACAATTGTATCTAATGCTCGTGTCTTATCCTCGTTTCTGATACTCTAATTTGATGCGATGGTCAATGCTCTATTTATAGAGAGTGAACGAAGAGTTACGAAGACATATGGTTTCGTCGAAAGGGTTCATCGATGAAAATGCATGATTTTGTCGAAAGGATTCAATGAAACGTCACGAAGTCGTACGGTTTCATCGAAATGATTCGACGAAATTAAACAACTCTTCATTTCTATTACGAACCAAAACAACTCTTCATTTCTCATTTAACTTCATATGGGACTTTGAAATCAAAGTTTCAACAGCAAATTCACATTTTGCCTAAAACAACGTCGTGTTAGCCTTATATTTCATGTTTAGCCACATTAGTGCCATAGAGGATATAAAAAATAGTAATAAAGAAAAAGTTGCGTCAGAATTTTCTGTTAGCCAAATTGGACGAAATTAACGAAAGGACTCGATTGGACCAATTTGACAAGTTTTATTGACTTGATTGGTCTTTTTTGTAAGTTTTCGAGCTTAATTGCACTTTCGTGATAAATTTTAAGGCTTTTAGTGCACGTAACCCTATTAGTATTGTAAAAATTTTAGAAGACCCACTACCGTACAAGCGAGCGTGTAGTTAACGGAGAAGAACGAATTCAAATTGGTCGCTTCTTAAATGTGAGTTCTTTTTAACCATCTAAAGATGATTTAAAAAATAATCAGCAATTACAATTTCCTCGTACAGCGCATCATATCTGTTGCATCAAGACTTGTAGTGCGGAAATTCCTAATTGTCGTCTCGTGCGTGGCATGACAGACAGAAAGCACCCGGGCTTTTCACCATTAGCATATTCTCTGTCAATTATCAGAGAAACCCTAATCATGTGAAGAGAATAAGGAAGATGGCAAAACATGTGAAGAGCAAACATGTCACGACAATAAGAAAGCCACTGCAGTCGGAGATTTCAAGCACTCATGCTGATAAACAAGTAATGTAAGATTTCCGCACGGTTGTGATTAGATGAGTTCTTACGAAACGTTCCGCCACAAATGGGTATGTGCATTTTCAACCCTAGGTCACAACTCAAAAGAGAAATAATAATAATAATGCTCCGACCTTAGAATCTTGGACTATAATTTATATAGAAGTCATTATAAATCTACAGAGTTTTCCAATGCCATATGTCACGTGAGTAGTCCAGGAATTTGGAAAGCAAAACATGAAATTTGATCATACAAAGAAACAAGAGGAGAATTATTTAAAAAATTCTTAAATTATTGCACTTGTGTCAATTCAGTCTTAAACTTTTTGCAGTTATGTAAGTATAGTCTATCCATCTAATTTTGGTTGACCGGTGCTGACGTGGATTTTTTAATAATATTTTTGAAAATTTTTATGATTTTTTCTTTAGTTTTTTTTTTTGGCAATACTTAGGGCTAGCAAGGGCCAAGACACCCTCACTAGATCTAGCCCAGTGAGGGCATCCCAGCTCTCGATTGGCTAGCAACCATTGCCGACCCTAAATGTTGGGAAAAAAATAAAGAAAAGAGAAGAAAAAATATCATAAAATTTTCAAAAATTGTTAATATATTATTTAAAAATAGTCCAAATCAGTGCCGGTAATGCCACGTCTGTACTGACTGGCCAAAATTGGCAGAATGGAATGAATTGACATAAATGCAAAAGATTTATGACAAAATTGGCCTAAGAAAAATTTAGAACTGAATTGGCATAGTTGTAATACATTTAAGATTTTTTTGGTAATCAAGGAAACAAAGGACAATCTTATTAGCTCAAATTTTTGTGCAGTATTATCGAACTATTGTCAATTGACTTTAAAGTTTAAACTTCGTCTATACAGAAATACCCCAACACTTGCAATTTTGCAAGTTTCGAAAACAATATATGACATGCAAACTTGCTTTTTGAAAAAAAAAAGAGAATAAAAGGTAAACGTTTTTATTTAATAAGAAAATATACGCTCTAGGGCAAGAATCCTTGAAAATCACCTTTGCTTTTATTTGTTTTATCCTTTTCCAGCCTCACTATGATGACAAACACCGAAGACAACAAATTCCTGATGAGCATCATAAATCCTATCTGAAGAATGGTAGGTAAGAGGAGCAAATGAACAGACTAATTGATTTGGTTATATAATTCCGGCAGGCCCCAGTGATTATTTTCTATATTAACAGTACATTTCATTCAAAATAGAATTCGTGGGGAGATCTATTTCTAGACAAGAAAGGAAAAAAAAAAAAGCTGGATTTGTATAAATACAATCCCAAGAATGTACTACGTAATCGAACCCGCCGTTTAATTTCTCTCCTTATTTGGAATTCTATTGAATTTCAACTCTTTTGACTTCTATTCAATCGAAAAATTGGTTTGCTTGTCCACTCTTCTTGTTTGCATATATTAATATACCAAAGTAATCTTTTGGATATTCGAATGTTAGGGATTGAATGTACAAGTTTGAGCTTATATGACATGACCGATCAATGAAAGTAATCTGACACTCCACCTTTATCGTATATTCCATACATCAAACTAGGTAGATATCATATTCAGATGTATACAAATGAATAATCTTCGTGTGATGTGCCTAGATAATATACTCATATGGTGGTGTGCTTTGAGGAGGATTTCCACTTACATATACCTGGTTGCAAGTTTTCTCGCTAGATATGGATTTCACAACATCCCGCACTTATGGTTGACGCCGCCATCATCTTGTCGTGTTTTAATATAAAGGACGATGCCATTGAAAATTTCAAACTATTAACTCGTGACATGTTTATTAAAAAAACTAATTTTCGAGTAACAAAATATCTCAAATTAGTATCCTAACCCAAATTTACCATCCATTAACATTCCGTCAAATATCCCATTAGAATGTATACGTGTCAGCGAACATGAATTTTCCATGTCCGGTCCGTCTTCCAATGGAAGATGTCGCAAGATTGTGATTAGATAATTTCTTACCAATAGTTGGACCACATTATGGCATATGCAATATCAACCCTAAGCGACAATTCAAGAAGGGGGAAAAAAAAAACTTGGGTCGTAGGATTTTTGGACGACAATCAATTCACCATTTATTACAGATTATAGAGCTTTTATTAGGTCGCTGCCAAATGATCTACCACATCTCTAGTGGGTAATATGGGATTTGGGTGAATGTGAAATCATACAATCTAATCATATTAGGAAGAAAACCATGTGCAACTTTTATGCTCAAATATTTTGCGAATTTTTGTAAACCTATTTTCAAATGATTCGAAATTTCAAATTAGGTCAACACTAGAGAAATTACATAGTAATAGCAAAGTTTTGAATATTATAAGTTATATGCATGCCATATTTTTCCAAAAATAGAATGACCAGTAAACATTTTTATTTGATGAGAAAACCTTCGCTCTAGGGCTAAAATCCTTGAAAAACCACCTTTGCTTTTCTTTGTTTCATCCTTTTTGCATCCTTACTGCGATGACAAAACACCAAAAGATAAAATAGACTCGAGATCAACATCCTAAGTCCAACCTCAAGAATGGTAGGTAAGAGGAGTAAATGAATAGTAGACTATTTGATTTGGGTCTATGATTCCGGCAGGCCCTAGTGATTATACCCTCCCTCTAATAGTATATTTCGTTTAGATTAGGATTCGTGGGGTGTTCTACTAAATAAATTGGATTTGTATATATAGAAATCTCGAGAATTTATTGCACCATCGGACCCACTTTCTAATTATCTTTCTTTATTTAGGATCATATTCAACGATTTTGGCTTCTATCGAATCGAGAATTAAACCGATCGCCCGTCTTCCGAATAATACTAATCAAAGTTGTTGGATGTATGGCTTGAGCCTACATGACATGAACACTCCGACGCTTCACTTTTGACATACCTTCCATGACATCGTACTAGGTAAATACTTCATACACAGATAAAAACAAACGAATGATCTTTCTGCACACAGAATGACATACACGCATTATCCGTCCAACGGGACTAAACAATGTACTCATACGATCGTGCGGCACGTCATTCCGGGCATGACTTCTACGACGGGGCAATCGAAACCCGATCCGGCTTGCAGATCGGATGGACCCGGAAGGCGATTAGTTCTTTGATGGTAGGCGCTGGTGTTCTCTTACAAAGTTGGTACTGTCTCTCTCTTCGGTCCCATATTTCCGTCAAGTTTTATTTTATTAATTTCCTTCCTTCTTATGGATAAGAGACTCGTTACTTCATAAAACCGGAAAAACGAAGTCCAGATTTGAGTCCGAGTCCAGGTCCAACTCGGCGGCAACTCGCTCTGCTGCGGTTCCGTTCGTGCGCGATGACGTCATGATCTCCATTTAAAAAAAAAAACGGAGAAATAAAATAAAACCACCCCACCCATCATGGTCATCGCCATGCCCATCCATAACATCCCCCCGCATCATGCATGGCTCATACCACATCACATGGCATAACATAAAGCAAGCTCCTATATATCCCCGTCGTTGCCTCCATTTCCGCTCTTCAAACCATTCGAGTACTCGGAAGAAGAAGACATCGCATGCTCCGCAGCATTTAGCGACAGAAGAGAGAGACAGTAAGGACAAAAGAGAATGGGCGAGGTTGGTGCTTCCTAAGTCTTTCACACTCTGGTTTTCGGATTTCGTGTCTTCTCCTTTTTTTTGTTTGTCCGTGTGATTTCTCTTCGAGGTTTACGTGCTCATGTCTGGATCTGGTTCATCGTGGCAGCAGAAAGAAGGCGCCAAGAACGATGGCGATAAGAAGGACGACGGGAATGTCGCCGTCGTCCTCAAGATGGACATGCACTGCGAGGGCTGCGCCAAGAAAGTCCGCCGAGCTGTCAGAAGTTTCAATGGTACGCACTAGGGGATTAAGACCCATAAAAATTTCTCACCCAATTGTGCTTGTAAACTGTTCGACATAATGTCGAGATTGTTGTCCAGAAATTTCAATTCCGAATCAGGTTTGGCGAAATGGTTTTCGATTTGTTGAGAGAGGACGAGTTTCGAGGTCAATTTTTTTTTTCCTTGATTGACCTGTCATTCGTTCCCTAGTTGATAAGAAACGTATGGATCCGCATTGCTCCGTCCCTTCCGAATTCTGTCACCATGTGTTTTGGTCAAATTCCTTGGAGGGATTCCGCTCTTTGGCTGTCCCTTTGCTTGGTATTTACGTTTCGGATAAGAATCAGAGGTTGTTTAGTTGAAGCAGCTTTTTGGATGATTTTTTTTGTTTTTGTTTTTGATTCGATAGTAGGATGCCGTGCGAAACAATCCAAGCATAGAAAATGTCGCTCTCTCTTTCCTAACACGCATCGCATTTTAGCCCCCACAAAAATTTTCTTTTCGTGTTGTTGGTGGTGGTGGCGATACTGATGATGGTGGTGGTTGTGGTGGTTGTGGTGGTGGTTGCGCAGGCGTTGATGATGTGAAGGTCGACAGTGCTGGCAACAAACTAACGGTGACCGGGAAAGTCGACCCCGCGAAGATCAAGGAGAAATTGGAGGAGAAGACGAAGAAGAAGGTGGAGATTGTTTCTCCGCAGCCCAAAAAAGACGGCGGTGGTGGCGATAAGAAGCCTGAGGAGAAACCAGAGAAGAAAACAGAGGACAAGAAGGCAGAGGACGTCAAGAAACCCAAAGAGGTACATAGAAAGTGCCTTTCTGTTTGACCAAACAATCGTGATTCTTGAACATTTGATGATGATGCTAAAGCTACTGGCTTTAGTTAATTGTTTTTGTCATTTGTGGTCTGGGTCAGTAGGTGGTTGGAGCCGTAGCTAATCTTTTGATTATTGTGCTTCTTGTTTGTTTGTTTTTTTTTTTTTTTTTTTGGGTTCAGACGACGGTGGTTTTTAAAATCAGGACGCACTGCGACGGTTGCATTCAGAAGATCAAGAAGATCATTTTGAAGATCAACGGTAAGAGAATAGTTCAAAGCGTCTAGAGATTCAAATTACCACCTCTGAATTCTACAGTCAAAGGGGTTTCATTTCAATGAACGCCCTCCATTTTCCACCAAAAGGGCATGGCATCATTATTTAGAGTTGAATCGTCTCGTTTCCAGGAAAAAATTTAATCTTTTGACCGTGCTCTGTTCTTCTCTTATTTTAATATGTAGTGGCCAAGGAACATGCTGTAATTCGTCCATTTAAAAAAAATAAAAAATAAAATCGCTTTCTTGCTTCGCCAAGATTTCACCAAATGGCAAGGTTATTGACCTGGCAACGAATGATGCGTAACTCAATCTGACTTGGCATGAACAGGGGTGAACGCGGTGAGCATTGACGGAGCCAAGGATCTGGTGGCTGTAACCGGGATTGTGGACCCCAAGGAACTGACTCCATACCTCAGAGACAAGCTCAGAAGGAGCGTCGAGGTGGTGCCGCCACCGCCGGCAAAGAAGGACGATGGAGCTTCGGCCAAGAAGGAGAAAGAAGGTGGTGGTGAGAAAAAGGACAAAGAAAAAGAAGGTGGTGGTGAGAAGAAGGACAAAGAAGCGGGGGGCGGCGGCGGAGGAGACAAGAAAGAGAAATTAGAAGCTGCCGCTGGTGGTGGCGAGAAAAAGGATAAGGGCGATAGCAAAAAGGAGGATGGGGGCGGTAGCAAGGCCCCGAAGATGGAGGTGAGCAAATTGGAGCACCCCGGTTACTCCGTGCCACCTCCGATGTATTGGCAGGAGGGACCCTCGTACACCCAAAGTTACGCCTACGACTACTCCCATGCCCAAAGCTACGCACCCAACTACGCCCCCAACTACGCCGTGGAGCCGTACAATTACCACCCGGGATACGCGAACCAAGGCTACCCGACTCCCTATGTGAACGAAGGCTACGGGATGCATATGGAGCAGCGGTTGCACCCAATGGACCCACGCTTAAACCCCCCTCAAATGTTCAGCGACGAGAATCCGAACGCCTGTTCCGTGATGTGACATATTTCGATGCCGAGGACCGGAAGCCAATAAAATGTGAAAAAAATATGGAACCATAATTGTAAATACTTAAAATCATAGGCCCCGGAAAAGTGACTATATATGAAATACATTTTTGAAATCATGCATTAGGTTTAGGGGAAGGCCGCCCAACTGGCCGGTTGGTTGGGCCGGTTCAGTTGTTGGGATGGTAGTTGGTTGGTTTTTATTTGTTGTATCTCGTTGTCTGAAAAAAGTTTTGTACTACGTGCTAATGAAATCAAAATGAGACATCGAACTTCAATCCCCCAATCAAATTTAATCGGCGTACACGTGGCGTGCTTGCCAATCTGTCATCTCACGGTTTCGGTGGAATCTTGTCCTTTCGATGTGGATTTTTATATGGTGGCAGACGTGGGTGTCATAATTATACAAATTTGGCCGTACTTGGATATTAATTTAAGTGCAATTTTCTAAAGGGCATTATGATGTAATGACACGTCACTAGTCGGCATTTCCTTTCTTTCTTTTTTCTTGGTTAAAAAAAAATTATTTCATTATCTAGCCAGGATTTCCTTTCTAAGAATCCCTTATCGACAATTTTTGTAGAGCAGATGACAGACTTGTGCTATATTGACAACGATGTCCAACCGACACCCAGAAAAAACAAATGCAGATATATTTCCCAATAAAAAATCTAATTAAAGCGCTGAAAATAAAAATTCGATCTTTTCAAAATATAATTTCGCTTGCGTTATCAGTTCTGTATCGGAAGCTGCTAGCTTCATGCATGCAGAATATTGTTTCCGATATGGCTCGTGTGATGCAGGATGCACCAACATTGAACGGCTCTAATCCAATCGATGAATCGAGATGGAATGACCGACAACGGGAGGGGAATCGAATCTTTACTCGTGTTTAGTGGTGGCCAATCACGTGCCTCAAAGAATGCTTGAAAGGTTTGGTATGAAATGAGGCACAGAATGTTTGTATGATTAGCATTATTCAAGCTACACGAAAAGGTATATCTATGGACAATTTTTGTCTACACCATTTTCTCTTTTTCCTAAACGAAGTATCATAATGGGATGCATTGATCCAATCAAAAGCGATCCTCCATCTCATGATATGTATCGTGCATACGAGTTGTCTTGATCAGTCGGAAAAGGCATATATGTTGTGCTAGGTACCTATTCCTAGATCCAACTTTAGGAGAAATTAGATATAGACCTCACTTAAGCAATAGTAGTTTTCATCCACGTGTATGTTAGTGTCCGTTTCTTGTGCAACATTATAAGCTCCTAATGAGATCTATTAATCTTCGTCGTTTCTGAACAAAAACACCAAGAAGTAGATTTGATCATTCCCAAAAACTTAGTGGCATAAAAGTAACAGATAAGCTTGTGATATTCAACAAAAGATAATGCAAAATCGCCCTATTCATAATGAAATGTCTCCAAGCAGATGCATATTCCAAAGTTTTGGATTCATCATTATTCCAGCTAGCCCTCCCAAAAGAGGGCGCTGTGGGACTCTCCACCGTCATTATTACACTTTTAACCCGCAGAGGAATCGGGCCTCTTCTTTAAGAAGCTAAGTGTGACTGAATTGAGAGCCACCAGTTCTGTCGACCATAATGCATGTGGTCCAATCACTCTATTTGGCACCATGTAGATGATGGTGGGACTCCTAATGCTACGTGACATGGTCCAGAGGATTCATCAGTGGGGACCCGAGAGATTTTAACTTGGTGAAAAGGCAAAGTGGTAAGAGCAAGCTTTGTTTCGAAAAGTGCATAGTTTTCCAATGTGTGTAGAAGTTGGGTTAATTAAATTATAATGCCAAACGATACATCATGGTAGAAACTTCTGGCTCCTTCTATCTTGAAGGTCGCAGCTATAGGCAACTTGTCAAAATCTATAATTACTCACCAAACCCTATGACGAAGGCTATATAAAATTCCTTAAAATTCCTTGATGGTTATATAGTCTGGATTATTCGAATCGAATGGGTGGTGGGGACTTCTGGAAAGACCTCTAGCTCATAGTTTAATTGGACATGTAGGTTATATTCGTACTGGTTTCACATGTGGAACTATAGAAGGAATTCAATCACTACTAATTGATCTTTTTATTTATGCATTAATGACAATAGAGGGAAAATTACCAAAAAAGTCTTAAAACTATTGCAATTGTGCCAATTTAGTCATAAACTTATTTGTTTTACTGACTCAGTCCTAAGCCTTTTGTAATCTTGTCAATTCAGTCTATCCGGAGAATTTTAGGCTGCGTATGGTAGTGTTTCTGTTCCTGGGAGCATTTTTTGAACATAGTTTTTTTTTTGTGTTTTTGCTTCCGGCTCCGATTTTTGGAAACAAAAACGCATTTGATAAGAAAAAAAAAACACTTTTTTCGCCACCGTCGGTCGACGACCGGCGGCAGCAGGCAGCGGAGGCCAGCCTGTGACAGGCGGCGATGGCGAGCGGCGGCCAACGAGTGGTGGCCACGTCGGCGACGATGGATGGTGATTCCAAAAGTGTTTCAAAACCCAGAAGCAAGTTTTTTTTGTTTCTTGAAAAGTGTTCCTTGGCACAAAAGTGTTCCACGAAACACTTTTAGAACATTTTTGAACCATATGCGTTTCTGTTCAAAAAATGTTCTTAGAACACTTTTGGAACAAAAACACTTTCCCAGCTACGATCCATACGCAGCCCGACCGGCCGGCGACCTAATATATTTTTTAAATTTTTTATGATTTTTTGATAATTTTTATGTTTTTTCTTCTTCTTTTTCTATTTCCCTTTCGCTTTTTTTTGCCCCCTCTCCTCCCCTCCCTTCCCCTCTCCACCTCTCTAGTGATCGGCCATAGGCGCAGCCAAAGAGGTCGAGCGTCGCCCCGGCCATGGGGGGATCGACCTTGCCGTCGCCGGACGAGGCAGCAACGGCGAGGTCGAAGCCCCCTTGGCCTGGTGAGGGTCGACTTCGCAAGTCTAGATTTGGCCCGATCTCCGACGCGGCATTTGCTTCCTTCCTGCAGTTGCGGCTCTTGATCAGCAGTAAGCAGTGTCGAGGAAGAGCTCGTCGGTGACGATGTTGAAAGATTTCTCCTCCAGTTGAGAAGAATAGAGCATTTGGGTTTGGTTTTCGTTTTGGTTGTGGCTCTGGTTTTCATTTGGGGACAAAGAGAGAAGCAGCCATGGCAGGCTTGACCTCGCACGGCCATTGGGGGGGGGGGGGGGGGGGGGGGGGGCGATCTCACCGTCGCTGGGTGAGGTAGTGACGATGAGGTTGAGCCTTGCCATGGCCGGGCGACGGCGAGATCGACCCCTCACCTCCTTCGACTGGAACGAGGCGGAGCCCAAGCACATCAAAACCTCCAGCATCGATACCATCATCTACGAGAACTTTGAACCCGACACCCCGTTCGTGAGGCTCGTGAGGTCGACGCCCCCCATGGTCGGGCGACGCTTAACCCTCCGGCCATCCTTAAGTCGGTCGCGGAAGTGGAAGAAGACGATGATTGGAGCAGAGCAAGAAGATGAGTGACGAAGAACTGGCAGGGATGAAAAAAGAAAAAGAAATGAAAAATAAATTTAAAAAGCATTTTAAAAACATATTAAAATTTAAAAAAATCCAAAGAATATTAAAAATATTAGATCGCCGGCCAGCCAGCGTCCACGTCAGCACCGGCCGACCAAAATTCACCGGATGGACTGAATTGGCAAGATTACAAAAGGTTTAGGACTAAATCGGAAAAAAAAAGTTTAGTATTGAATTGGCACTATTGTAATAGGTTTATGACTTTTTTAGTAATTTTCCCTGGCGATAGATGCATTCTTCATACTAGTTTTTTGTTTCCTAAATGATGACATGGTATGCACATACGATTATTCGTCCGCCTATATTGATTTACTAACAAAAGAAATTTGAACCCTCTTCTCAATCACATCACGTATAATAATATGACTATGGAGCACAAGAAAAGAAAAGCAGCTCGAAGGGTTTGACGAGAAACACATGCAGGCATGCTGCATGCAGAAAGAAAAGCATGCGCCGATCCTGACGAGTGACGACAGCCAAAGAAAAGATTTTAAACGACGGATTATTATTCAAATAATTGGCATGAGAGTCGTTGAGACAATTTATGATGATATTATCCGATCAGTCCAAAATCTACAATAATTCAATCCTAAACTTTTCGATTTTGTAATTTAATCTAACACCTTTGCACGAAATTACAATATAGTTCTTTTAGCCAAATTTCGCTGGAAATATGTTGCAGTGTGCCACATATGATAGCCAGCTGTGACTGGAACGCATGTTAGCGACTTTTGAAAATTGACTGAAATGACTATGTTGTAATTTCATGTGAAGGTTTAAAGCTAAATTAGAAAAATCCAAATATTTAGGGCTGAATTGGCATACCTAATGTAAAATAATGACTGATTGAACAATTTCCCTGAAAATTTGCAGCAGCAATTGGAATTAGCATGGCTATTTGCTATACTTCATGTGAGAAAAATCAATGTTAAAATGGCTAGAATTTCAGGGTACAAAAACAAGTTAAATTATTTGTTATGACCAATGCGGAAATTACAACGAAATTGAAACAGAGAAAAATAAAAAAAAATCACACAAATTTACGTGGAAAGCGGGAAAAATCACGAGAAGAGGAGAAGTAAAATCCGCTATGAAAATTTAAGGATTACAAAAGTTGATTAAAAAAACCTTAAGAATCTTTTTGTTTCAACTGTTTAACCTAATAACTTGAGAAAAAAATATTTGTATTGTATTCCCAAACCCTGGTGTCCGCCCAAGCCCATAGAGAATTCAAGACATATTCAACAAATCTCCATCTTGACTTGAATTAGACATAAGCAACAAACAATCTTCTCCTCCCACTAGAGTAAAAATCAGATGTAACAAACATTAACCAAATCCAAACAATACTCACATTTGGCAATAGGTAACGGCTTCATCAACATGTTAGCTGCATATTCTATATCACCACAAGACTAAAAATCAGATGTAACAAACATTAACCAAATCCAAACGATACTCAAATTTGGCAATAGGTGACGGCTTCATCAACATGTTAGCTGCATTTTCTATATCAATCTTCAAGACCTTAATATAGCCATCAGCAAAAATCTCTCGAATGAAATCGTACAGCACATCAATGTGCTTTGTCCTCTCATGATACATCCGATCCTCACTAAGTTGTAGAGTACTTTGACTATCACAATGGAAAACAATCATACCATGATGCACACCGAGCTCTCCAAATAAGCCTCTTAGCCATATGGCCTCTTTCACTACCTGTGTAATAGCATACTCTGCCTCTGTAGTGGACAAAGTAATCGTATGCTGTAAAGTAGCTTTCAACTGATTGCACAACCTCTGATAGTAAAAATGTACCCAGTCAAAGACCTTCTCTTATTAAGGTCAATAGCATAATGATGATCAATAAATCATGTAAGAGTGTCACCAGTTTTCCCAAACTCGAAACAAATCAAAAGTACCCTTCAAATATTTCAAATAACTTCACAACTTCCCAATGAACTTTGTCTGGGCATGATGAATATCTACTTATTACGCAGCCAACATGTGAAATGTCGGGTTAAATGCAAACCATGACATATATATATATAAGGCTACCAACTAACTAGAATATGGAACATATATCATATATTTTATCTCATCATCTGTATGTGGAATTATCTGATAATCTAAAATGAGCAGCAAGAGGAGTACTTACTGTCTTGGCATCTTTCATGTCAAGACAATCTAATATCTTCTCAATGTAGCTATTTTAGGAAAATTACAATTTTTTACCTTTTTCGATTTCATCGAATTTCAATGCCTAGAATTTTCTTCACGATACCTAAATCCTTTATGTCAAATTCGACGCTTGTGCCTTTAGATTTCATATATTAGATTTATCTTTCGCTATAATCAACATGCCATCAACATATAACAATAGTTAAATGAAAGAGCTATTTGAAAGTTTGCATAAATATACACAAATATCATATTTGCTCCTACAATAGCCAAGTTGCACTATGAACAAATCAAACATGTTATGTCACTATCTAGGTGATTACTTCAAGCCATATATGGACTTTTTCAATAGACAAACATGATCTTTCTTATCTTCAAACTGAAACCCTCTAGTTGACCCATATAAATTTTCTGTTCGAGTTCAATAAGAAAGCTATTTTAACATCGAGTTGTTTCAATTCTAAATCATGCATAATAACTAACGCAAGAAAAAACTAGAATGGATCTATGTTTAACGACAAGTGAAAACAAATCATTATAATAAACTCCCTCAATTTGATTATAGCCTTTAGCAACTAGACAAACTTTGAACCCGATGTCTTCAACTTTAGAAATACCTTCTTTTCTTTTGAAAACCCATTTGCAGCACACAATTTTCTTTCCTTTTGGTGGCATGACATGCTCCCGAGTGTGTTTCTTTTCTAGAGATTCCATTTTTTATTCATAGCAACTAACCACATTGTTGAATATTTTAAAGAGACAACTTCCTTGTAGGTTTTAGACTTACTTTCTTGACTATGCAACTGAAAGAGCATAAACAACAAAATTTGAGTATGCATTTTTCTGTGGAGGCTTCATTGTCTTTTTTGGTCTATCTCGCCCAGCAGAACATTTTTCCTCATTAGGTTCTTCAATCTCAATATTATTAGTAGACGACTAAATCGATTGCGAAGAAATTAGTTTAAACCTCATCTTTTCTGCATCACTTTTTAGATTTTCATGACAAGAACATGCGATTCCTTGCCGAGATGAAGCATAACAAACTCATAAAAAGTAACATCTTTGCTGATAATAATCTTAGATGAATTAGTACACCTTAGTCTATAACCTTTTACACTAGAAACATAACCAAGAAAGATGCATTTGTTTGCTCTAGGCCCTAGTTTCCCTCACTAGCACATGTATATGTTGGACATACATAAGCTCAAAGAGAAGAATAATTAATAGGTTTCCTTGTCCATACCTTCTCAAGTGTCTTACACTAAATAGATGAACAAGGAGAATAATTTCTCAACAAATAAGCGGTGTTAGGCAACATGCATCTAATCCTTTCTATGAAGGTTTTGTTCATATATTTTCCAATACCATTCTGTTGTAGTGTATTCATTGTAGTATGACGCCTCGTAATAATTCAATTTTGCAGAACTCATTAAACTCGCCTCCATAAAATTCAGCCCATTATTTGTTATCAATTGTTTGATCATTTTACTGGTTTGCTTCTCAATCAATGTTTGTCATTGCTTAAATGTAGCACAAACATCACTCTTCTACTTCAGAAAATAGACCCAAACTTTTCTTAAAAAATAATTAATAAAAATGAATAGGCACCTTAAACCAAGGCCTTTTGAAGGAATTTTCGCAGGCCCTCAACGGTCAGATTAAATGTAATCTAAAGTTCCATTTGTTATGTGAATTCCTGTTTGAAACCGACCTTTTCTGATTTCGGAAAACACAATGCTCACAGTAATTAAGTTTTCTAATTTCCTGATCACACATGAAACCTCTCTTACTCAGCACATCCATCTTCTAACCCTCATATGACCTAATCTCATATGTCATAATTTAGTGTTGTCTGATTCCATCATAGCGGATGATACTGCACCTGAACCTATAGCTATAGTGCCTTGCAGCTGGTACAAACTGCCAGTTTTTGGTCCTCTCATCAAAAGAAGTGAACATCTCATAATCTCCATAATTCTACCTTCAACCGTAAACCTACAAACGTTAGCATCAAGTGTACCCAAAGAGATGGGATTTTTCCTCAAATCAGGAACATGCCTAACATTTTCCAAAGTTCTGATCATGCCATTGTCTGTCTTAATGTTGACAGTCTCAATCCCATCTGCTTTGCATTTAGCGTTATTTCCTATTAAAATAGCTCCACTATTATATTCCTTATACATGGGGAATCAATCACGATTTGGACACATGTGGTACCAATAGTGTGGATCAGGAATTCAATATCATTGAATTTGTCTTTGTCATATGTAACCAATAACGAATCTTCATTTTTTTTTTCTTTAGCAACGCTAGCTTAAGCCGGTCGTTTTGAATGTTCTGCCGATTTACATTCCATTGATTTTACTGGTTCAAATTATTTTCTCTTTGTTGCATTATGTTTAGTTTCAGATAATTTATCTTGATAATGCCCCTTAGACTTATAGTAGTTGTGAGTCAGATCCTTATAAATCGATTCAGACTTGCTCTTACAACTATTACTTCTCTCAATAGACATTCTCTTGGCAGCCAAACTAGCCCCATGATCATTACTGCTTACAAAAGTTAGTTATGTATCTAATTTATACTTATTTAGAAGACTAGTCTTGACATCTTCAAGAACGATAGTTTATCTGCTTAAAATCACGGTCTCCCTAAAATTTTTATAAGGAAGAGATAGTGAATCTGACAATAAAAGATCTTGATCCTTACCTTCAATATTAACAAAAATATTTCTTAATTCAGGGATATTAACATTTGAATCTGAAACATGAGATTTAAGGGAAGCACTTCATCCATGTTTTGTGTCAGACAGACCCAAATAAGGGAAGCAACTTCTTGCATATTAAAAATATGTATTGTGTCAGACAGACCCAATTTAGGCTTGAAATCTCATGTGATATGCATCCATAGTTATAATTATTAGAAAGTCCAACCCAAAAGGTTAAGGTAATAGATATAGGAAGACTATGTGAATATAAAGAGTATACAACCGGGTTGCGAGAGACATGTGCAAATTGATTAATGGGTTGGGCCCACATACGCGGAAATGAATAACACTGGATCTGATACCATATTAAAAAGTCCAACCCAAAAGCTTAAGTTACTAGGTGGAGGGAGACCACATAAATATAAATAGCATACAAGACTCATTCACAACCGATGCGGGATAACAACAACAACAAATTCAACAATAACATAGGTAAACCTTATTGCACTTGTGTAAATTTTAGCCTAAACCAAATCAATTTGACCAATTGAATCCTGAACCTTTTGAAAATTTGTCAATTTGTCCATTTGATTAATTTTGGCTGAAAATCACTGACATAGATGCTTGCCATCTTACACGGACAGTCGTTTCTGACTTGAACAATTTTAACAATTTCTTTATTTCTCTAAAATTTTTACACTTATTGTAATTTTTTGTAATTTTCTTTTGTTTTCTTCTTTCTTTGTCGATCACCTGATCTCAACTAACTGACGAAGGAAGAAAAGAAAAAAGAGAAGAAAATTACAACAATTATCCATCTTAATGCCGGCCGACTATACCAAGTAAGATGGTAGACTTCTATGTCAGTGATTTTCAGCTAAAATTGATTAGATAGACTACATTGGTAAGTTATCAAGAGATTTAGGACTCAAATGGCCAAATTGAAAGGTTTAGTATTGAATTACACAAGTGTAATAGGTGTATGATTTTTTTGGTAATTATTTTAATAACATATATTAGACAATAACAAAGATTACCAAATATATTGCCATATTTATAAGATTTTGTATAGGCCGGTTAACTGAGCTAATTTGAAACTCAACAATGATGTATTGAATCAAACTTTAACATTCAAATCATTACAAATATTACAACTGAAGCTGTTGACGATGACTTATGAATGTTGACACCTTATTTTGGATTAGTATTTTTTCAGTTTATTTTTAGAAAATCCATAAAAAGTTAAAAAAATTGCAAAACCAACTTGGGTAGCCTTGACCAAGCCTAGGGAACCATTTTTGACAAAAAAATAATTTTTCATATTTTTTTACATTTTTTAGTATTTTTAAAAAATAGGAACATACATGAAAATTCGAGAAAAATAGCATTCGAGGTCACAAATATATGAAAAAATATTCAATATTTTTATTTAAAATTCCTTGTCTTTTTTACCTCATAAAAAGTCAAAATTCAAGTTCAATTGTATATGTTCCTTTGTTACACATATGATGGAATTTGGTAAAAAAATGTCAATCGAGTATTCTAATTTGCAATTTTTGGCATTTTGAGAGTCTTGTCATCCAATCTGATTGTCCTTATTTGCAGTTTGGTCCAATTGTTCGCGTAAATGGTTTAATTACGTGAATTGGACAAAAGTACATTCTTTATTGCAATTTAGTCCTTGATTTGTGCATAATTGAAATTACTTTTAATTCAAGGGCTACGTTTACAAATTGAAGTCACTGCCAAATTTTTTTCATCATTCTGAGTCGATTGACAAGGGTGGTTTGGTCCAATTTGACTGTTTAAGCCCTCAATTTCACAATTTTTTCGAATTGTGATTAAATGAAAAATTTGGGGGTTTTCATAAAAATTGGCTAGAACTTTGGGGCAAAAATACATTTTTTAGATAATATTCATATCCTAAGTTCAATTCTGAGGTTTAATTACGAAATTGCCCGCAAATTGTGAATAATTTTGAAAAATCAAGTCAGAACTAGTTCTGACCGAGTCAGGACCGGTCGAACTGGTCGAGAACAGTATCGTCTTCTTCCCCGAGCTCTCGCACGTATGAACAGTACCAGGCTCGATTTTGATTGTAAAATTGAAGACGAAAGTGGCTATGATTGGAGGAGTTTGAGGGGGGGGGTTATTCCTCAAGCTATTCCCCGTCGATAATACCAGAATCACGACCAATGGCTGCCGGAGGAGGAAGAATCGACCAGTTAACCGCGGTGGCCGTAAAAGTCAACCTTCACATAATAGCCAAATCGGACGTCCATCTGCACACGCCGGGGAATTATTATTGGCTTAACGGAGTTGCCCACCGTCTCTGGCGCTGTTTGGACCAAATGGCAAGCACGATCACGTGCATTTTGAGTCAGTTAGTCCCTATCCTCTCCCCCTCCCCCTCGATTCGCGACAAAATTTGGAAATAGGATATAGCCTGCAAAGGCTTTCTAGAAGAAAGGAGTTAGTCCATTCTGTTGGGGAGGAGGCAATAGAATCGAGAGAGAGAGAGAGAGAGAGAGAGAGAGAGAGAGAGAGAGAGAGGAGGAGAGAGAGAGAGGAGAGAGAGAGAGAGAGAGCTCATTCTCCGGTCCCCGCCGTCGAGAATTCGAGCTCGAATCCAAGGCACCTGGTTAGGCCGTCTCCGGCCAAACGAAAGCCAGCTAAGGTCATCAGAAGCACGCCTAGAGTAGCAGGAGTCGATCGCCATCGACCACGCCACCTATCACTCCGAAATAGGTGAGTTCAGCCTCCGAGTTTTCTCACTGTGCTTTAATGGCGGAACTCGATTCCGTTTCATAATTTTTCAAGTTAGAGTAGGCGTTTTACTCTCCAAGCATTACTGACCATCATCACGCTTTCATTTTTCATCGACTTTGTCTAAATACTTCGAATCGAGTCTCCAAATTCAACCTTTCATTGCCAAACATTGTTCAATGTCGCCTAGCCAAATCTACGCCGTGCAAGCTCAATCGAAACTTGAGGTAAGTGTTCTGAACTTCCTTTCGTGTTAATTTGTGAATGAATTGTCCTAATTTTGCGTAGTTTGCATGATTGAACTCTCATGGCCGTTCTCGGCATTTTGCATGTTGTATGTGATTCAGTGGATAAAACGTTTCGATCCTCAGATATGTTAAGCTAGAGATCCATACGAGTCGAACGGTACCGATTTTATGTAATTCGAACTAGATTAAGTCATCAATCGGCGCCGGAGAAGTCTCGGCTGTCCATTCCATCGGGGTCGAGAGGTTGAAGACGAAGCTGACGAGGCCGGTCAACGGGTCAGCGTCCTAGGTGTTAGTGAATCATTGGTCTACGTGTTCGTCCAGTCAGCATGGCCGTTAGAATTTGTATTCGAATAGGCTGATCAGACGGCTTAGATAAATCACGTCTAATTTTAGTAGTCCTCCGATTAGTTATTAGGATATTAGGTTATAATTGGAAAAAAAACTGAAACGGCGCTGTGTGGTTTAAATGAGTAGGCGACGTCGTTTAGGTTAGTGTGAATGGACGGTCCAGATTGAATCTATGCTTTTAATCGTGATTCGTAGTTTAAGTAATCAGATCTGATGAACGAGGTTTAGTCAGCTTTTGATTTGGACCGTAGATTTCAGTTGACCGATCCAACGGCCGTGGAATAGCCACGTGGTTCAATAAGAACCATCGGATTAAGTTCGATAATAGAAAAAATATATAAAAAAGGGGAACGATGTCGTTTTGGAGAGTGGCTCGCGCTGGTTCGGGTCTAGGCCGGGTTTCGGTCTGTGCGGATCGGGTTGACCCGGTCCGAATCATTTTTTAATAATAAATAAAAAATTCTAAATGATTTTAAAATAAAAAAATCAGAAAAATCTTAGAAATTCTAAAAAAATGTTAGAAAATCATAGAAAATCCCAAAAATTAGGAAAAATTGTAGAAAAATTCCTAGACACTCCAGAAATTCCCAAAAATCGAGGAATGACCATAGACAACTGGTCAATCCTATTTTTGGGATTTTCTATCCTTTCTTCTAAAAATTGGACGATATTGCCCTTTCGAGGAAAATCGTCCCTGCTTTGTATCTGAGATAGGTCGAAAAATGCCTAGATTATGATAGGGCTAATTGTTGACACCTGATTTTTGACCACCTTTATTTGGTTTTTATTTCTAAAATTAATGAAAAATATCAAAAAAGGTCAAACAATTACAAAATCAACTTTGGAAGCCTTAGCCTAGCCTTAGGAACCAATTTTGAACAAAAAATATTTTTTGTATTTTTAAATATTTTTTGGAATTTATTTAATTATAAAAATACCCAAAAAATCAGAAAAAAATACCATTCGTGGTCAGAAAATTACACAAAAATATTCAGTAATTTTATTTTAATTCCCTATTTAATATTTTCACTTTTTATTAGGGAAATTTGGCTCGATTCATGGGGTTCCTTCACAAACCTAATCCCAAACCGGGCCTAAAAAATCCTTTTCGAGTCTTTTAATTTTCAATTCTCGGTTTTTATAAGCTATGACATTGGAATCCAAAGTATTGAAATGCAATTGGGTCAATTTACCCTCCAATTTGATCAAATTTTAACCAAAATGGCTTAATTGCATAAAAATCTTTCAATTTAGTTCCCGGTTTCACAATTTTTGAAATTAAATTTCACACGGGCACACCCATTAAAATTAACACCTCTACCCAACAGTTTTCATCATGCTGAATCCATTAGTGGGCTCAATTTTGGCTAATTCGATCGTTTAGGCCTTCGATTTGGCGAAATTAAATTTCGGATCCTAGGGACAATTTGGGGTTTTCACAGAATTTCAATAAATTGATTCACGAAAATACCCATATTTGATGGAAAACATGTCAAGGAATCCGATTTTGCCATCAATTTCATGAAAAGAGGTCATTTGGGGGGTCAATTTGGCGATTTGGGAGATTTGGCCGAACCGGGTCGGTCGGGTCAGACCCGACCCGACCCGGTCCGCCCCGGGTCTGCAACATTGTTGCAGACCCGTGGACAGCGAGGCAGGGCAGAACAGGGGACAAAAAAAGCAACGTGGGGGTGCGGTTTTCGGGAAGAAAAAAATGTGACTCGCGTGGGGGACAAGAACAGAGGCCGATGTTCGGTTTTCGGGATTGGTAGACTCGAGGAAAAGCACCGGTCGGCCACGGGAAACCGAGGGGGAGGCCCAGTATAAGGAGAGGAAAGAAGGAGAGAGAAAGGGGGGGATTTTTGGCCAAAAACCGAGGAGAAGCGGGTGTCGTGACCTTCATCATACCCCGCCGATCGCCACCGAAGCTTCAAGCGGCCGTCGACAAGCCGCGAACGGGTCGGTATCTCCTCGATCACCGTTTCTCATACGCACGCCTTGTGTTCGATAAAATGCCGATGGATGTCTCGACTTGGGTTTTGTCTCGGCCGTGCCTTTCCCGACCCCCATTTGCGCGTATTAGCTCTGAATATGTACTAGCATTGCTTCTACGCTCCTTTATGCCTTTGTTTTGCATTTGAACCGCGAGAAAACCGAGGGCCGGAGCTTCGCCGACCATGGTTCGGACGGGAGCTTGACGAGGGGATTTCCGGCGGCCGCCGACCATCAAGGGACCCCAGGTAAGTCCTCAAACCTCCCTTGGATGCTATGGTGAATGAAAGAAAACGAGTTTGAGCGACAAAAAATTTCTGCAAATCGGTTCGCCGGAGCCGGTGGTCGCCGGATTTTTGGGGCGGTTCCCGACGTGTTTCTTGCCATGTTTTTGGTCTTATATTGTTGCTGAAGTTATGATGAGTTGAATGGTGCAAGAACCGCCGAAAAATATGAGGTTTTTGGGTTCGGTATGCTTTTTCCGGCGAGAATTCCGGCGAAGTCGCCGGAATTTTTACTGTTCATCGTCTTCTCCGGCGACTTCGCCGGCGGTCAACGGTCAAACGGATGACGTGGCGTGCCACGTAGGCAGCCACGTCAGCCGGGTGGGGGCCACATGTATTTTTAAGAATTAAAATAAAAATTAACGGCCCCGATCGCGACACGTGTCGCGATCCTAGAATTTTGGAAAATAAAATAAATGATTTTCGGATAATAAATTAAAATTGATCCGCGCGGACGAGGTTGTGCCAAGTGGCACGCTGTGGAACGTCCGATCTAATGTTAGATCGGTCGTGCTGAAGGTGGCCACGTGGCACAATCTGGAGCGTCCGATTTGATTGGTTTTATAAAAAGGAAAATAAATTGATTTTTGATCCGACGGTTGTGGTTGAGCCACGTGGCTCTCTATGGATCGTCCGATCTAGTGGAAGATCGGACGCACAGGATGAGGCCACGTGGCGCGATGAGAGCCGCCCGATCCGGGGAATTTTCGGATAATTAAATAAAATAGATAAAAAATCAAAAAAATTGTTAAAAAATATAAAAATGTTTAAAAATATAAAACGGCGTCGTTTTAGGCCGGTTTCGACCCCTAGGGTCGGGCCGGGCGCCCGAGAGGCGCGGGCCGGGTCCAACCCGACCCGGAAAATATTTTTAAATAAATAAAAAAAAATCAGAAAATAATAAAATAATCAATAAAATCAATAAAAAATGAAAAATCATAAAAAATTCAAAAAATTCGGAAAATTCAGAAAATTCTAAAAAATTCCAGAAAATAGGAAATGGCCACATTCAACTGGCCATGACCTGTTTCAGGTCTTTCGACCCCCGATCTTTTCAGAAATGACGGTTTTGCCCTTCCGGCAAACCGTCTTCCAAAAAAATATTCTAAAAATCCAGGAAAATCCCAAAAATTAGGAAATGGCCACAATCAACTGGCCAAGGCTCATCCCGGTGTTTTTGAACCCCGAACCTTCTTAAAAAATGACAATTTCGCCCTTTGGGCGAATCGTCTTCAAAAATTGAAGAAAAACCAAGAAATTCCAAAAAATTCTCAAAAATGGGAAATGGCCGCAATCAACTGGCCATGGAATATTTTGGGTAATTCGGTATCCAAACCTTCCAAAATGACAATTTTGCCCTTCGGGCTAGTTGTCCCCGAATCTTCCCATTTTATCCCCAGTCTTAAATCATATCTTCCCTAAGCCCATATGGCTATACTAGGAGGCCAATGATTGAAATTGATGTGCATTGACATGATTTATTTATGCACTTGACTTGCGCTTTCATTATATTGACTGTGATTTGATAGGAATAGTCTTCCAATCTGCATGATACCCCGAACCATACCTATCTCACCTGAAATTGCGCGTGCATGAAATCTTAATTAGGAAAATCACTCGCGTTAGGTACCGAAAGGGCGTTGGTAACGACACCGACGTAACCAAGTCCCCGAACCCAAAATCTCTGGTTCTGCAGAACTGATCGATCTCTCCCAATCGGTCAGTAAGGTTTCCGGTCTACCCTCCAAGAAAGACCGGTGGCGACTCCAAATGCATGCACAAGTTGCACATGCCACCACGACCACACTGAAGGTCGAAAAGCGATCGACTCTTATCGTCGAATCCCTCAAAAGGACACTCCCGCCGCGATTTGGTATGGGCCTGGGAGGGCCCGCGCCGATCCAAAGCCGCGTGATCGGTATCCATTAGCCGCGTCCGATTTCGGACGGGTCGCGACACTAATTAGGTGGCGAATCCTTCTGCTTGGGTTTTGAATCTCATCCTTTTTCCGAAAATGACGATTTTTACCCCTCAAAGGGTAAATCGTCTTTCCCATTCCAATGAGTTGTAAAAATTGCTCAAAATTAGGATTTATGGTCTAGTGATTGACCAATCCTTCTGTTTGAGATTTTCATTTCTTGTCTTCTTCTGAAATGACGATTGTTGCCCCTCAAAGGGTAAACCATTTCCAAAATTCCAAAAAATTTAAAAATTCCCCAAAAATAGGAAATTGATTGGTTTGATGATCAACCTGGTTCCCATCCCCTTTTGACTCTAGATCTTTTCTAAAATGACCATTTTTCCCATTTTAGGCAGATTGTCCCAAATTTCTTCAAAATTACGATTTTGCTCATCATGGGTAAATCATGTCTAAATCACTCTGAAGCCTTGATTGACATTTCTCTAGGCTAATAGGGGCCTTATTAGGAATGCCCATACTGTATTCATGTGATTTATCCGCATGTATTGGATCCTTCTATTTGTGTACTTTTATTATTGGTTGAGTGTTAGGGTAGCCTTTCCTATCTACATGAACTTCTAGATTTAGGATTCGTACCTTACTCATTTGCGTGAAATCTTAGGTCAGATAAATCAGTCAACTTAGGTACCGAAAGGGCGTCAACTCTGATAGTTGGCGTAACTAAGTCCCCGATCCCACTTCTTTGATTCTCGCAGAATCGAATAGAAGCTCCCAACTATTCGATAGGGTTTCAATTGTACCTTCCACGAAACGATTGGTGGCGACTCCTTAGCATCTACACGTATCACATGTCACTAGACCACACTGAAAGTCGACCACGTGTACCTCCGTTGCAACTTGGGTAATGGGCACGTCTGATCAGACTGGACGGCACACTAGCCCTCGATGCAATCGAGGGTCGCGACAATGACAACTGATCGAGAAACTAATCGAAAGCGTAACTTGTGATACATAGTGTTGTACCTAAAAAGGGCCGCTAAAACTGGCCAAAATCGATTTTGGCCATTTTGAGAGAGACATTAGCTTTGTAAGCATCAACCACAGTAAGTCAGGTTTCGACTTTACAATTGTAAGATGACATGGAAACTAATGCCAACCAGATTGTGATTGTATAAGTTTGGCCAACAAGAGGCTTTGCATGGTCGAGATTGGCATTGGACATTTGTGTCAATGCCGACATGAAGAAAGAAAAGTAGAGGCAATTAAGCCGCGATCCTAGACGCTTGACTCGGGTTCGCAAGCACATGGCAAAAAGCGGTTGGCATGTGTAGAGACTTGCCATTGACATGATGCCAAACCAGTTAAAGTTTGACAAAATGTGTGGGACATAACTATTTCCTGGTCACATGTCATCCTAAATTATAGAAGTGATGGAGATTGTGCAATACGATATTCGTCATGTTTAATTGACCCTTTAGATGTGCTCAAAGGCAGCTTTTCCAACCTACGCCCCTAGTTTTCAAGCCTGAGCTAGGGGCCGTTTGGATTGATATCCATCTTACCCCCAGTAGAAGAGAAATCAAATGAACCTTTGGGTAATCTAGAAACTGCAATTTTTGTTCCCCTTTTTTTTTTAATTACAATGCTTAAAATTTTGTAATGAACTTTGGCGAAGTCAAATCATGGCTATCCTATGGCCCTTTTGCATACAAATTTTACGTTTTTGCATCTAAGAAGCTTTGTCGACTCGCAACGGCCAGAGATATTGTCACACTATAACGATTCACTTTATCGATTTCGAAATTTCGAATTTCGAGATTTGACTTCATTAAATGATCGTTTTTGAGAGATTCTTGAGAGATTTGACTTCATTCTTTCGGTGACAAGAAAGCCTATTTAGGTATGTAAATCCAAAACTACGAGTAACGTATTAATACCAAACTTCAATTAAATAAGATCGGAAATCAACATCCCGATAAAAGTTGAAGCATGATATTATTTGTAGTCATCAAGAAAGACGAACGTATATTCAACGGCCGCAATCCGGTTTTAAAGGTGATCCACAGAAACAAAAAACAAAATTGATGTCGCATTCATACAATAAAGAGAGTATATCACGTCCCCACGGGTCTTCGAACTATTAAAGAAACCATTTTCCTACAACTAGACTCAAACTTATAGGATAATCTTCTTTATCGTTGCAGTTTATTTATTTTATTTATATATTTTTGGGTAAGGATCGTTGCAGTTTATTATTACCCGGTAGCTTCGAAATGTTTCTTGAAGTCAGGGAAGAGACGTATCAGACCAGGTTCTTTCATGCCCTCAATTTCAAGCTAGCTAAAAAAACAGTAATGATTTATACCGTTGAGATTCCTAATATGTGGAAAACAATCTTGTCCATGTAAATTTTGTACAATATCGAGTTTAACAGATCGATTTAATGGGTCAGTGCATGATCCCTGTAAAATTACTAAACAAAGACACTATTGAATTTTAAGCATATCAAAATACAAACCAAATCATTGTCTGAGTTACTTATTAAGCTACATAATGTGCTATCTGCGCCATACTATACTTGTCTTAATAATCCAGACGGACGAGTGTGGAGACCCAGTTACTCTCCACGAATATCCTCCTACAAGTCTCATGAACCAGTTAATTTTAAGCCTTTGGCATGTTTTTACGGTCCAGGCTGTTACCTGTTCAAAGGACTATGTGGCATATATTATCTCAATTATGAGAAGTACACCGGCCGACTCAAGTGCGCAACATCCTGGTGCAAATGCGCACCCAAAGTTCTCTAGATCGTTGTCAGAAAGCAAGAATTAACAGGGGCTGCAAGAAAATGTCGTACTTAGTTGTGCCAAGCTGTATTCATCAAGGAACTATCGCGATAGGGGAGTTTAAGCTGCTTCTTAATTTTTTTTTTCCTCGTTGATTCTGGTTTGCAATGACAGTACCTTTGTTTGGCCAATTAATTTTCTAAGTTGTGGTTTGATAACTTTACCTGCAATTCCGTATATTCTTTTTATCATGCCAACAAAAGGGGCGAGAAATTACCATGTAGATCAGATGTGGATTGAGTCACAAGAAGAAATCTTCAAATATAAGTGATGTGCAAACTCTACGCGTAGAATGCTTTCAAGCATACATTCTGGCGTGATATAAATATGCAATTATTTGATTTCACTCTTGCTGGAGACACTGGATATTCTCAGAGTGTAACTTGCACTGACTTATATTTCTTTTGAAGTGAAGTTTGTTGAATCCTACTCAATCGTTGGAAAGTCTATATGCACTTTGAATACATCAAGTACTCTATGTACCATTGACCTAACATCGCGGCTATTGCTTGAGACAGTTACTATGTGGATAGATATCATCAAAGCATTTGATCTTTTTACTATGTGAAAGCTAGGAGTGTCAAATGGGTGGGTTGGGTCAGGTTTGGGTCGGGTCATAAATGGTCCGACCCAAATCGACCCATTAACCCATTTATGCACAATACAAATTTCCCGACCCATACCCAACCCGACCCATACCCAACCCGACCCATGCCCGACCAATATCCAACCCAACTCATTTAAGAAAACACTTCTATATTTAATTTAATCTATGAAAATTTATTTCTAATGATTGTTTAATAAAATTATATTGCTGAAATATTTTCATGAAATAAAAATCGATATTTTTATTGGATATGGGTCACCTCATACCCGACCCCGGTCCTCGCCACAGGCACCGATCGCCGCAACCAGTCCCGACACCGACCGGGGTCCCCGCCACCCAGGTCCCGATCCCCGCCACCGGTCCCCGCCACCGGTCCCGGCCTCGGCCCCAGTCTCCGGTCCATGTCCCGATCCCGGCCTCGACCCCGACCCCGACCCCGACTCCGGCCCTGACCCCTGCCCTGATCCCTGTCATGGCATCGACCTCGGACCCGGCCACAGTCCCCCGGGGCCGGCCCTGATCCCGGACCAGGTCTCGGCCCCGACCCCGTTTGTCAACCCAGCCCTGGTTCCCCGGCCCTAGACCCTGCCTCGGCACCCGACCCCTATCCCCGGCCCCGACCCCGATCCTCGGCCCTAATACCGGACCCAGCCCCGGTCTCCTTGCCTTGCCCCCTGTCCTCAGCCCCGAACCTGGTCCCGCCTCCGGCCGGGACCGGGACTAGGACAGGGGTCGGGGTAGGGGGCTAGGGCGGGGACCGGGGCCGGGGCAAGGGGCCAGGGCGGGGATCGGGGCCGAGACCGGGGTCGGATCCGGACCCTGCCTCGGTCCCTGGCCCTTGCCCCGAACTCAAATCCGACCCCGCCTCCAGTCTCAACCCCGACCTAGGCCCCGGCCCCGGTCCCTGGCCTCGGTCCCCGACCCCATTCGCGGACCCGACCCCGACCCTGATTCTCTACCCCGGCCTTGAACCCAGCCCCAACCTCGACCCCGACCCGACCCTGACCTGACCCCGGCCTATGCCTCTATCCCCGAGGCGAGGGCCTCGGACACGACCCTGATCTACCCGGATCGAGCCTCGGTCCCCAGCCCCGATCGCTGACCGGCCCCGGTCACTGGCTATTGAGGGAAGAAGAAGATATTGAATTAAATGAGTCGTAAATGGATTTAGACCAAACCCATTAAGGCCCATCTATTTTTGCATTTTTGTTGTAAAACCCATTAATGACCCATTTAAAGAAATAAGAGTGACACATTAATGACTCATTTAAAGAAAAATGGGTTTTAGACCCATTTTGACAGCTCTAGTGAAAGCTGAATATCATCAGATTACGAAGTCTACTTATGGATATATATTCAGACACAAACTCTGTTGCTTATAGAAAACATTGATTGATCTTCTACCTTAAAGATTATTTTGCAACGCAGTTCTTTAAGCAAGACATGTGATTGATTGACAATCATTCCATAGGCAAGCTACTTATTTCTTAGTTGAAGAACTCTTCTTATGGAAATCAAGATTTGATTGTATGGGTGATCAAATCAACAGAGATTTTGATTTTGCCCCTCAATGGCTACTTAATCTTCTTTAAGTAATCTCGTCCAACGGGTTGATTAAGAGTGATCTTCTAAAGACTGTCCAACAGTTAGTTTGGAACTAGAGGAGTATAAAAGGAGACTAAGGTGCTAAAAAGAGTAAGAGAGATCAAAAATCAATATTCTAAAGTTCAAGAGAGTTTTATACTTGTCTTTTGTGAGCTACAAATTGTAAACGTTTAGAGGCATTAAAAAGGTGATTATGTGAGATAGTGAGACCTAACAAACTTGAGTATTATCACTCCATACTATGACATTTTATTCATTGACTAGTGGAATATAACAATGGGCTATCAGCATGAGATGGTGGATGAGCCGAACCACTACAAATTCTGTGTGCAATTTTCATTATCTCTTAGCTCCTGTTTAATACTTTTAATAGAATCTTGTGCACTGGGGAATATCATCATACCACTGATAATATTGAAACTCTGTTCTCACTAGATTTCGATAATATTCAACTTGACTGTCTTATTTCTGCATTAATTTGTCAAGGTTCTTTAAAATCACCTATTCAATCCCTCTAGTGATATTCTATCCTACAACAACATGACACTAGTCATGCTTCTTGGCATGGCCGTAGAACGATCTGAACTGACATTAATAAATTTTATAATTTTTTAATAGTTCTATGACTTATTTATTATTTATTATTTTTATCATTTTGGCTGATGTGGTTCTTGGGCAACATCAAGAGCTCGACTGCCTTAGGCTATCGGCAGCTAGGGACAAAGGCCACCAAGCTTTCGCTAGATCCAGGGAGGGCGACCCTCGCCAGATGACGGTAGCCCTCATAGCCTCTAGATAGGGACAAGCCTCATGGCCTCTGGCAAGGGCTCTCCTACCAAAATTAAAAAAGAAAACAAAGAAAACAAAGAATAATAAAAATTGCACAGAAGTATTGATTTTTTTTTTAAAAAAAAAATTGTTCACGTAAACATTGGTCAGTCCCATAAGATGCCAGGATGAATCAAATTGGCACAAATTAAAATGGTTTAGAACTAAATTGATACCAATGCAAATATTTATGACTTTTTTGTACTTTCCTCTGGCATGAAAGTGAGCTTACCTCTCCACACTTGAATATTCACGGGTATTCCCTTGGCCACACCATGGATCAAGTAGATCGTAGAGTTCTCGGCCTTGATCTAACTACATCAAACTCCAAATGCACGTCTTAGTTGCTTGGGTTCAAGCACATCCGCAAAGTGATGGATTGCATATGTTAGAAATTAAACCAAATTCATGAATAGTTATTGAAGATTTATTATTGTCAATCAGCATGTGAAAGTCCATTCGATTGTCAATTAGCATGCGGAAGTTCGTTCGACTCCCAAGATGGATGTATCAACCTAGATTAATATTCACTGTAAGCGTTGTTTTTAAGAGACTGTTATTCTAGAGTCATACTTAGGTGAGTTTTTCAAGAGTTTGTCCATATACTAATGTTATGTATATACATTGCGTATGTTCATGTTTCCAAAATAGATCAAGAGTCATGAATCAAACCTATAAATAGGTATATTTTGTAAATTTTTTTGATATGGATGAATTGAGGTGAATACAAAAAAAAAAGTTGAAAAGTCTATCGATTTTCTCATCCTTCGTGAGTTGTTTTATGAGTATTTGTGAGAGCCCCACCTTCAATTTATCCCATCAAATTGATATCACATCTTATGGTTTGTGATCATGGCTTTAAAAAACACACAGCTTCCTCTTCAATATTCTCGTCTTACTCGTAAGTGGGTTGCTAGAATAAAACCCTACTCGATGCCCATGGTGTATGAAATAATCAACACTGGCTATAATGAACCTGAGGACGAAGCCACCTTGAATCAAAACCAAAGCAATGCCCTAGAGAATGTTCGAACAAAAGATCAACTTGATCACCTATCAAGCCTTAGATGATTCAGTAAGATCTGAGGTCTTAGGATACCATAATCCCAAATTAGGATAAGTTCCTATGTATTTAATAATCCTTTTGACAGTTGTAAAATGTGATTCCTTGGGATCTGATTGGAATATAGCACACATGCATACACTAAAGATGATGTCAGGTCTAGAAGCAATTAGATATAGTAATGAACTGATCATGCTCCTATAAAGCTTCTGATCAACCTGTTTGCCTTGTTCATCCTTGTCTAGCTTAGATGAAGAGGACATGGGCAAATAAGTTTTTTTTCAATTTTCCTGATCGAACTTTTTAATCAGTTCAAGAGCATATTTCTCTTGATGTACGAAAGTGCCTTGTTTGGTCTGACTGACTTGTAGTCCTAGAAAGAATGTAAGTTCTCCCATGTCGAATGCCACGACATCTAAGGAGGCATGAGAGATCCTTCATAACACACATCGAGGAGTTGAAAAAGTGAAGAAGATTCGTCTTCAAACTCTAAGAGGCGAAATCGATGTAACATGTATGAAAGAATCTGAGTTGAATGCTAATTAGTTTACAAGAGTTTTGGCGATTGTGTATTAGATGAAAATGAATAGTGAAGATGTTTCTAATGTTCAAGCTGTCGAGAAAATACTTCGGTCCTTGGATAAAAAGTGCAACCATATTATCATTGCGATAGAGGAGTCCAAAGATCTCGATGCCATGACGATTGATGAACTTCTAGGTTTGTTGCAAGCCCATGAAGAACGACTTAGAATAAACAAAGACGAGTCGATGGAGGAAGTACTCCAAACTCGGTTGACTATCCAAGACAAGACAAACAAACGTAGAGTCCCCACGTAAGTTTGAGGAGCGAATCAAGATCGATGTTAAGGCTGAGGTTGTTTTAAAGGAAGAGGTCATGGCCAAAGTATAGGAGATATTGCTTGCAACGACAAAAACTACAATCAAAGAAGTGTTCATGGAAGATGAAGGAACTTGAACCGCTAAAAGTATGATAAAACTAAAATTTGATATTATCAATGCTATAAATTGGTCATTATGGTTTTGAGTGTTAGAACAAAAAAAGTAGCTAAGCCGATGACAAGGTAAACTTGGTGAATGATGTAGATCAAGTTCTTTTATTGGCATTCAAGAGGATGAAGGTGGACAAAGTGATACGCGGGTACCTAGACACTGGTGCAAGCAATCACATGTAAGGGAAAAAGGAGATGTTTTTCGGATTGGAAGAGACAACCAAGGGAAAAGTCTCATTCGGAGATAACCCCAAAATTTTTGTCAAAGGCAAATGCACAATTCTGATTCGCTTGAAGAATGGTGAATGCACATTACTCTTACTATTCGTAGTATGACAGCTTAAGGAAAGAATGAAGAACTGATAAATGCCCTAATAAGATAGAACAGATTCACAAATGAAGTCGACTTAAATATCTGTGATGAGTTGCTAACTGAAAAGGAACGTAGAGTAGCAAGTGATTTAGCCAGAAGTGCAGATAGAATTATGTGGAAGTTAGGAAAAGAAAAATGAAAGTTGGAGAAACTTCTGCTAGAGTGACCAAAAAGGACACTGCTGATGAAAAGAGAAGTGATGCAGAAGATGACGAGAAAGTCTATGAGAAATTTGAAGGAATGGAAATGAAATTCCTTAGTGTCAGAGGTTACAAGGATAGAATGTTCAGATCGGAAGATTACCATGATATGTACAAGCTATTAATCAATAGGTCTTCAATGCAGAACAGATCTGTTGAAATTGATTCCTTAGAAAGGAACGGTTTGAATGTTCACCTTCTCCTTAATGATTTACATCTCAAGACTTTGTGCACTTTACAAAGCCCTTGCTATCCTCATCTTACTGCTTACTTCTATTCAAATTTTTGTATGTTTGATAGAGACAACATTCAGTTTTCTCTATTTGATAAAGTTTACTCCCTGAGTGTCACAGAACTGGCATCAATTCAAAAATGTGAGTAGTACATTTTCACTAATATTCCCATTTCTGATAGTGAAGTCTTGAAAGCAATTTCTTCGAGCCCCTCAGCAATACGATCCGACGCATCAACCATTAATTCTGATCTCTTACCTATGATTGGTGTTGTTCTTCATAAGGTAATTCTAAACTATCTTCGACCCAAAAGTCTATCTCGCTCTGTCACTCTTTATGAAGGAAAAATTATCTAGGCTATCTTAAACAGAAAGCCATTCTCTATTCTTCATGTAATTTTCCTACACTTGCTGAGATCAGTAAGACATGGCAAAGGCAAACTACCTTATTGATCCTTGATAACCAGAATTTTTTATGAGCTGAAGATTGATATACCCATCAGATTAAAATCTCTTTGTTTAAGACAAGGAAGCGATGGCAAAGTTATGTTGACCAGCATGGCATGTAGTCTAGTTAAAGGCTTATGGAGAGATCGAAAACAACACGTTGTAACCATTCATACCTCTACCACAGCATCAACACCTGCACAACTGGATCTTCAAAAGAGAAAAGAAGAAATACAGAATGAAAATTATGTAATTAATGTCAAAAGAAAGAAGAAGATAGACCACATGGTCATACTTGACTCAGACATTGAGAGTTCTGAGGATGATGCTCCAGAGAGTCATGACAATCTCCAGAAGGAATCATCAAGTGCTGCTCTTCCAACCAACAATGGTTTTAATGAGAAAAGCAGAACGGATATTCTCACAAAACTATTGCAGATACAGCTACAAATAGATCAAAGACTAGATGATCTTAGAAATACTTTGCAATCAGATATTGCAGCCCTAAATGCAAAAGTGGAAACTGAGATTGACTTGAGGAAGCACTCTGCACAGGAACTCACAGCTTCTTCGCTTAATCAGGTGGATAGAGCTATTCTCAAACTGAAGGAGGATACTGATAAGAAATTTAGCCAACTATCCTAGTTTGTCCTTGTCCAGATCCCCCAAGCCAAGTCCAACCAGCTTCAGCACCCTCTACCTCTCACCCACCTCAAAAAGACTAAAAATATTTTTCAAATGTTTTTAATATTTTTTATGTTTTGTTTCTAATTGTTAGTTTGCTAGTTTTCTTGATGCTGTAATTACATACTTTGGATGATTGTTTGAATATTCTCTTAGTACCTTTTATAATCGCTTATATTTACTGCTATATCATTCATAGGGAGTACTGATTGTTCTCTCGTGATGTATGTCACCATCTATGCTTTACTGGATATATCTTATGTTCAGGGGGAGTACTACTACATCTATGTGCTTTAGTATCTATGCTTGATCTCATAGGTCATTCATTTGCCCTTTTGTGCTGATGACAAAAAGGGGGAGAAAAGATACAAAAGTTATATAAAAAAAAAGGGGGGGGGGGAGAAAGGGGAGAAAACAACATTTATGACAGCAGGTTACAAGACATGATGTTACATACAACAGGAACAAGTTCACACATGATATATTTATCTCTATGGATATATTTATATCTATGAATGTTTTGTGAATGTTATATTCTGTGAATGATAAGTTGTATCAAGTACAACAATTATAAGAAGTATGTGAGAGCACATACAAACAGGATATTCACAACTGAAAATATGAGAACACAAGTTCCCATGTTCAACAAGAACAAGATCTGAGAACAAGATTTGTAAAGAAATATAATTTCTTTTCCTAAACCGAACAGGTGAACAAATTCTTTACTTTGAGCATTTTATCAATCTGTATATTTGGTAACATATTTACCAAAACAGGTTAACTTGAGCATGTTAAAACCGTTATAATCTAAGCATGTGTTGAACTATAAGTTATAAGCTATTGTGTAGCAAGTTTATATCAAGAGCAATATGCTCATATTTCCCATGCCGCTCAAGATTATTATGCATGTGATTAAGTTCTGTAAAAAAATCAAGTAGAATCACATGTCTATGCTCTAAAAATATACTCGTGCTTAATCTCTAAATCTTAAGCATTATCGCAAGTTCTGAGACTGCTAATGTTGTTAAAATATTGACTTCAGAACTTATTCTTGCTAGAAGAACAAAGGACAGATTGATAAAATTCGTTATTGGCAAGATTATACTAAGAGTAACTAGATCCTAGTTGCTCATCATTTTATTCAAATCATTGTTACTTTTGTGGATAGTTTTGTCATCATAAAAAATTGGGAGATTGTTGAGAAAAATCCCTAAGTGATTTTGAAGTTGACAAAACAATCTAAGTACTCTTAAGTTTCGAGATAATGCCGTGGAATACTTGTTTTGCATATTACCCTTTGGTGCAGGGATGCACATGATTGAATCTGTCAAAAAGGTTTTGCTCAGATGAGATTTCTAATGGACTCAGACGCTGGTTCGAGCTTAGACGTTGAGTGGGGATAGCTCAGACGTTGGAATGACGCTTAAGCTCTGAGTGGAGTATTCACGTGCAGTAATCAGAACTTGAAGAAGACTTTGAAATATGCTTATTTGATACACTACAACGGATACAATCGAGCTAAATTATTCTTAAGGATTCTCGGGGATAGAGATCAATCAAGGATACGAAATCAAGGAGACACACATACGACTTTCCAAATGAACAAAATTATCTATGGAAACCCAAGATCATAATTGTATTGGCGATTTGATCCGAACAGGGAAGACTTTCCTTTGGCGATCCCTAACGGCTACGAGATCTTTTGGTATCTGTCTTGACCAAAAGGGAAGTTTTGGAGAAACCTCTCCTAGAAGCCTTGCAACGGTTAGAATGAATGCGGAGGAGTATAAAAGACATCTCAAGATCGAAGGGACAAAAGGTCGGCGTTAAGAGGGAAAAGTCTTTATAATTCTTAGATCGAGAGTACTTCATTTCAAATACATTTCTTGATTCATCCATTGTAATTGTGAGGATGTGTACAGAGTGTTGAACGCTAGGTAGGGTATTCTGCGTGTCAAGGAGATCACTAAGCTATAACCTCTCGAGTAGTTTACTAGTGGAATCCAACCGATTGGCTAATAGCCGAAGAAGTGGATGTAGGCTTAACCAAAGCCTAACCACTATAAACTCTCTGTGCAGTTTTCTCTATCCCTACTATGATCATATCATATAATCTGTGGTAGTAGAACTGCATATGAATTGTCTATATTGATACACTGTGTTGCCATCATTTAACACGTTATATAAACGCCCGTGCAATTGATATTCCGTGAAAAACTTTCAAATTTCACTATAATCACTTATTCACCCCCCTCTAGGTGATAAGGCTAGCTACAACATCCTGTTGTTTCGATAATCATATCGGAACTGCATCACATCATCGGGTAATTTTCCCCTCGCTCGCTCTCATTGTCCAAATTGACATGATGACTCGACGATCCCTTTTGTACCACGTTCATTGCACATTTATGCAATAGCACAACTCTATGAGGTCCATTGCAAATGAAGCAAGCTAGTGGTTGCCCACCTCTACTCACTAGGGTCTAGTTGTTCCTCTAGTATTGATTCCGAGGTGTGAATCATTAACTCTATAAGCTTTCAGCCATCGGTTCAACCGAATGCAAGTCTCTCACTTGCTGCCTCGACAGCTCAATTCTAGGCCTCCGAATGCAAGTCTCTTTTCTTTTTTATTTTTATTTTTCCCTCTTCTTTGGCCAGTTGCCAACCACGACGATGGCTAGTGATCAGCAGCAAGCGAGGTGAGGCGAGGCCTCAGATGAAGCCAAGCTTTGCCTCGCCACAGGCTGAAAAGGTTGAGCTCACTAGCTTCGCCTCACCATAGACCGGAGACGTCGAGTTCGCCAGTGTAGCTGTGGCTGGCAACCAGCCTAAGAAGGGAAAATAAAGAAAAAGAAAGAAAAAAAATAAAAATCTCGAACCTTTTTAAAAATAAGATATAAAAAGAAAATAATGTAAAAGAGTGGAGGAAGAAAAGATTAGGGAAAATGTTTTCCTCTTCTCAAAAAAGAGAAAATCATTTTCCCCACTTTTGAAGGTATTTTTTCCGTGAGAGGAAAATGTTTTCTTTAACTCGTTTATTTTCCATGAATCGAATGCCGGAAAATCCAAAAAATATTTTTTTCGAAAGTTGTTTTCTGCGAAACGAATGAAATCTTAAAGTGTCTTTGTTTTTCCAAAAAAAAGTTCCCCACACATTGGGTTTCACCATTGAGGTTTTAAATTAATTACCAAGTCAGTATTTGTGTGAAGGGGAGTGCCCAGTTACAAAACGGGTTCCGCTTCATACTCTCTCAAGTTAAATAAAGGTGAGATTACCAAAAAAGTCCTAAACCTATTGCATTTGTATTAATTAAGTCCTAAACATTTCAATTTGGCCATATAATCCTAAATACGTTGAAACTTTGTTCCAGCTGGCTAATTTTTGCCTAAAAACGCTGATTTGGATGTCGGCCATCTTACTTGACAATGTCGATACTGACATGGACATTTTTTGGATTTACTTTTACTTTTTTTGAACTTTTTATTAGTTTATGATTTTTTTCTTGTCTTTTTCTTTTTTTTTCCTTCTTCCTCTACGATCGCCACCCTCTACGAGGGTGAGCCCTTGCCAGATCCATGAGAGTGCGCCGCGCCGGCTCTTGCCTGTGGCCAGTTGCTGGCCATTGACGAGGCTAACAACCACAGAGGAAGAAGGGGAAAAATGAAAGAAACAAAAAAGAGAAAAAGAAAAAAAAATTAATTTTAAAAAAAAATCAGAAAGAATTACAAAAATTAACAATGTCGTGGCCAGCGTTGCCACGTAGTACAGCCTCTATTTATGTCCAATATTTCCGATCAAAATTGGCTGGGCAGACTACTTTGCCAAATTTTCAAAATGTTTCGGACTAAATTGGCTAAATTGAAAAGTTTATGACTTAATTGACACAAGTTAAATAGATTTAGGGCACAAGTGAACTAATCTTCTCCTATATGTTATCAATCTAGTTCTGTGAACCTAGGGTGGAAGGCATGCTTCTGGCTATTCTTCACAAGCTAATAAAACATTGGGGTCATATCACTATCATAGACACGTAGATGATATCACTCCTTTGAATTCAACATTAACATAAATTAGGTGGGTTACATCTCCACATAGAACATTCCCTTACACAAAACCAACCGCAACAAGGACAAAGAAAATGAGAGACTTCTGTGTTCTTATTCCGTGTGCTCCTTCGGACCGTACAAGTTCAGCAAAAGTTGATAGAGAGAAAATGATGAAGCTGAAGTTTGAAGCAAAGCGACGTTGACTAAAGGCCTCTTAAAACCATTCCTTTGTGAAACAGCAACAAAGGAGAGAGAAAATCGAGATCATGCAAGGGTAAATCTCACTTGATCGCAGTCTGGACTTTACTAGTATAACAGCCTTTGGACGACTGTGAGAATAACAAAAGATTGTGAGCGATCAAATTTAATTATTAATTATTTTTTGTGGCCCAAAATAGGCTATTAGTATAACAATCATCCAAAGACTGTTATATAATCAATTCCTATCGCAACCCTTCTATGAAGCACAATTACAGCAACCCACTCATATTTGTTTTGCCTTTTTGTCTTATTATTAAGTTATATGTTTACTATTATTCTAATTGATTAGTTGAGTAGTGTATTTTATATTGGTGCGACATCGTGACGAATGATTTGGTGTATTGCCCATATAAAACTTGTATTTGCACTATGAAAAGAGATAACAATAATAAGTTAGCAAAAACAAATAATAGATTTGGAGTAACAAGGTCACGCTTCTGTATGCAAAAATAACCCGTTATATATGTCTCTTGGCATGGAATTGAAGAAACATCACTATACATACTGAATATTATTGCTGCGAACATACCGAGGAAGATCCTTCCCTCTTGGTTTCTGACCACATGTTACAAATAAGATAAGGAAAATGCAAAACTGAAAGGCTCATCGGACCACATGTTTTCTAGCCACATGTTATTTATTACTTTGCTATCAACATGAAAAGATATGGACTGATTTAGGTTTTTCGAACCCTTTTCCAACCAAACCAAACTATTAGGACAAAACATCTCCATTAGTAAATGCATCTTTACTAGTTGCACTTACTATGCAAAGAAAGATTTATCCAATCATAATCCAAGCGCTTATGCCACGCATCTTTTAATGATTGTGGGAAATATTTTACAGCTCTCCAGGATATATCAAGGAGTGATCCTATTTCTTAAACCTAAAGGCTAAAATCATATGTTGTGCTAGTTTATTTTCTAATCACAAAGATTGCATTTGGTCATCAAGACAAGGATTATGGTACAATACAATTCTGATCGAAAAAAAAAATGGTTCAATACGATAAGATTAGATAAGAAATCCCGTGGATTGCTTCTTACTATCTTATGTCCCTCAAAATACTAGATATAATGCCTGATATAGTCATATCATATTCAATCTGAGTGTTTAGCCCACCTAGGTTAGCATCATGAAACGAAAAATAACTTGCTGAAAATGGAAAACGGAATGTTAGATCTAGGGATTTGGCTACTGCTATTGGTGACAGCGATCACCACCACCAGGGTTGTCGCCTCTTCGAACCAACCTTCGAGATGTTGGCTATCGAACATTGATAATGGGGGACATGGAGAAGAGCCACTGTTAGAGTAATTGAAAATTAAATCACGTCTTTATCTAATAGTTTAAGATTTTAGAACAGTTGACAGTGAACCCCTTAAAATCTCACATGGTATCATAGCAAGAGTTAGAGTAATTAAATATTAGACCACAATTTCATCTGACAGTTTAAGTTTTTAAAATAGTTGACAACCATTACAGGTGGTTGCCTGAGAATCTCAAGATCCTTAAGATGGTCGCATGATGGCAGATCTATAGAATTGAGAGGGAGAGAGAGAGAAAGAGAGAGAGGAGGAGGGAATCTCAAGCAACCAACAGTGCTTGCTTGAGAGCTGCGACAACCCACACCGTAATGGCCAAGGATAAAGAACAGTTCGTCTGTGAATAGGGTTGTTTTTCTTTCTTCGTTTTTTTGGTATCCAACCTTGTTAGGATAATTTCTATCCACCCCAGGCCGAGGATAGTTTATCCTAGCCGTGCAACCAAACGAGGCCTAAGTCTCTGACTATGAGGAAAAAAAAAAAACTCTCTACCAAATCTCGGTTTTCTAATGTACCGGGATACTATTCATTAATTATAAGTATGGTTCTACTGCCAATATTACTTTAGTTCAATATTTGTGGAGAATAAAACGGGCAGAAATAGGTTAAAGTTTCCTTCGGTTGGCTTAGTTGTTAAGAGTTGAACATCTATGTGAATTTTGGCACACAACAAGGTTCAATACCCCACAACACCATTTGCAGAATTTCGGAGACTAATGTTGTGAAAATGATGCGGATTCTAATGGATCTTGCAATTGAAGTCTAATGTGACTAGAAAAAATTACCAGAGAGTACGGACTTTACAATCCACTATTATATAAATGATGAGGACTCTAAATGTTCACGTGATTCGATCTGAGCATCCACAAAGAGAATCAGCTGCCAAGAAATCTACTATGAATCCGGAGAAGACAGAAAGCTTACAATCGCTCAGTTGCTCAAGTGTTTTTCAACCCTAGATTACACAAAGTATAAGTGTCATCTCATATACTTTCAGACAAAACTTACCCAGGAAGTTCACAGAGAGAAAACCCTGACACTTGTCTTGTTTGCTCTTGTGTGTCTACCGAGTGGAATTTCATCTCATATATATACATCTCTTAATATTTGTATCCAAAACATCAAATCCTTTTCTAGAAAATTTACTCAAATTAGGAAATCACTCAAACATGGAAAACTATTTAAATTAGGAAACTTACTCAGATCAATTTATGTCTTACCTGATTCATAATATCAGCGAGGCACTTAGTGGTGAATTTAGTATTTATCAACCTAGAAGGGATCATCCTCGTATAATAAAATACTGGAACTTAACGTGGATCTTTCCTGTGCCACCTAAAACAACAAAGAATCGATTTGGTTACGTGCATGTGTACGATTAGCCTATTAGGTACAGAAAAGATTCATCAGTTGCCCCTTTTTTTCTCTGTACGAGCGTCTAATTGCCTCGTCAACTCATGGTGGCAACTTGAAAACGAGTCGATACATCGAGGGTCACTGTCCTACGCACTGTAATTGAATGCATGACTGATTCGATGGGACGCAAGCCAACGTCGGATTTGCATATTCTGAGGCCCAAAGTTGCCACCGATGATGTTCTCCTCACTGTTCGCAATGGAAATCCTCGTCAGTGCATATGTCATGAGCCATTCAATCAAGTGCACAAAACTTTCTGGAAATCAATGATCAGCTCATTATTCTCGATAAGATCAATCAAATTGATTATAAAACTCTGGTAAAATACAAACGAGTGGCAGACATGTTCAAATATCACCAACTACTCGCAAGAATTTAATGACTGACATAGTTAATTTGGGCTCAGGAGATTTCCAGCTCAAGAATTTAATGTATATGTTCAAATATCACCAATTACGCGCAAATTATCCCGATAGAGCTACTTGCACAAGCCAAAGGTCTAGATTAACCGGTTCATGTGGATTGCGGCATTTCACGGGCCTTCAGATAGTCAGCCATTTGCATCTTGCCCTTAAGTTAAAAAAATAAATAAAAATTTGATTCATAAGCTTGTGGCAGACTTTGTTTGTGGAATTTACAGTATAATTCTGATTTATGCTCTAGGTAAAGTTTTCAGGCACTAAAATATTTGCTCATGATAATATTTGTGAAAAGTACACACTAACTTTCAGTTAACATGACTGGCTTAACTCGATGCTTAGCTTCTATACTCCTTCTCTTTCAATCTCACTACTCATATGACTAAAGGTTTCTCAAAATAGAAGACGAATTGACTACTTTACTGGCTGTCACATGCCAAATCAGCAACTACACATTTGATTAGAGGAATCAAAGTTCAAACAAGCTATCTTGCTTCACCTACCAAAATGCATAATTACCGTATCTTCCCTATTCTCTCTGTTCTTATATAGCACCATTGTAGCCTGCTGCATCAATCCTATCAATTAGAGGCCGACAATCAGAGACACATACATGTGCAATTTCGCTAGCCTTTTCTTGTATTTATCTTCGGAAAAATGGAAATTTTCCATCATGGACTACTTCATTAATATGCAGCCTTACCAATTGAAATAGACACTCTATCGTGTGATTGAAACTTGTGTCCTTTTTCAATTACATTGTGCCGGGTTTACTTTAGTTTTCTCTAGAATTCATTATCATAGAAGTCAAATTCGCATCTATCTAAGCAAACCTTCAAGGAATCGTTCAATGTTAACAAACCAAGGAATCCAATTCCTAAAAGATCAATAGCATCTTAAGTTCCAATTAGGACACGATGATCAGAATTCACAATCACAAGTTTGAATATTAAAATTCTAATAATCTTACTAACTCGGGGGTGTAGTATTTCCACGTAAGTACCTGGCGAAGACTTTAGTCCCATGAAGGGCAGCGACATTATAGAGCGTCCGATGATCCCCCTATTGCGGATGGATAGTTCACATGATTCAATGGGGCATACTAGATCGGGCTCAAATAGAGACGTTTAAGAATAATTTACTTCGGGTAATTCCAAGTACTTAGGTCCTATGAGTTGATGTGAATTCAGTTCAGCACAATTCTAAAAGGGCTTTAGATGGTCTTAGTCCAAAACTATCCAGATTTTCATTCATTTGGAAGTTGACCCCATCAAAGACCCGAACGGTCCATATTTCACTTAAAACTTATTAAAGGCTCCCGATAATTAAGTGAGATAATCAAACGTGATAAAGCCCTTTTGGATTCCGAATTACACAAGAGAATGAGGAAAATTACCAAATAAAAGTTTTAAACCTATTGCAATTGTACCAATTTAGTTATAATCCTTTCAATTATACTAATTTAGTTCTAAACATTTTCACATTCTTATTTTTTTTTTGTGGTAAGTTTCACGTTTTTGTTTTCGCTTTCGCTTTCTTTCTTTCTTTTCTTTTCTTATCTTTTCCTCTTTTCTTTTCTTCTTTCCACTGTGGTCGACGAGGATCGTCGGAGCTCGCCAGCCATTGGGCGAGGATCGCGACTCTTGCCCAGCCTCCCCATGGCCTAGCGAGTCATGGGAAAAGGCGGCCTCGCATGCGGTTGGCGAGGCTATGGTTACCTTTGCCTGCAGCCACTTGCACCTATGCCCTAAGTAGCACTGACACGCAACAAGTGGTACGACACGGGATGATGACACATCATTCCTCAAAAATAAATTCGACACGTTATGACACGTTGTATATTAAATGCATATTTTTATAAATACATGGTAAATTATCATTTTTATGAATCAAGTTAATTTAATTCAAATTCATAAATAAATAAATAATAAAAAAGAGCCTAGAATGAAATTACACTAGAAATATTTTTTTGTCAGAACACTTAAAAAATTAATCCACCATTTGTTAGTTTCATTCATTGTTTCAAAATGAAAAATGCAACTATATTCATTCTAATAATCCATAAAATTTGCAGGGAACAAAATAATCAATCAACATTCCACCATTAAGTTTAACATTTAACATTAAATCCAACGAAAAGAAACAATCATGTTAAAAGATTATTTAGTATATAAGAAACATTTGGCTTTTAGGTTTTGGTAGATTTCCAATTTTACACCTAAGATAATGAAAATTTTCATAATTGACCCAACGCATATCGGAATTCCCGACTCTTGTGTCGCTGCGTGTCCAATAGAGTTGACCACGTGTTAGAAGTCTGACATGCATTGACCACGTGTCAAAGGCATGTTAGATACCGACACATGCCCGACACGAATGTGGAGCCTCTTGGAGAGTCTCTATGCTTCCTAGCCTGCGCTTGACCATCGCCAGGCGGCTGTGAGCTAGGCCAGCCTCTCTGGCCGCGGGCAAAGATGGCCATGGCCTAGCTAATCATGGATGAGGTTGCCTTCACCCACGGCCGCTTGTGCCTAAACGAGATCTAGGCGAGGCCAATAGAGGCTTGTGACCCTCGCTGGCCACAGTGAGGAAAAAGAAAATAAAAGAAGGAAAATAAAATAAAGAAAATAAAATAAAAAATTTTGAAAAATTTTGAAAAAGTATTTTAAGATTAAGAAAATTATCCATTTCAGCGCCAGTAATGCTACATAAGACGGTCAGCGTCCACGTCAATAATTTTTAGCCTAAAAATTCGCTGAATGAACTCAATTGGAAAAATGAGAAAATGTTTAAAACTGAATTGGTTCAATTGAAATGTTTAAGACTAAATAAGTACAAATGCAATAAGTTTATGACTATTTTTATACTTTTCCCTAAGGATTGCTGGGTTGTGCATAAAACACAAAAATTGCTAGTTCGTAGTCGCAAAAGGCCAAACTTTAATCCTGAGCTTAGGATTATAAGTAAGTTTACTTGTTCTAAATCAACCCTAGTATTTCAGCTTTGAGTCCATAATGTTCTAAATCATTCTGTTTAATTCTAAATGGCTCATTTGGAGCTAATTTTTTTGCATAAGGTGCTTCGAACATGCAACAATGATATTAACACCTTTGAATGCATTAAAAAACATGGATTAAAGCTAAAACTGCAGAATATGCCACAGTAAAAAGAAAATGGCCGGAATAAGCCACAGTAATTACGAGTCATAGATTTGACATTGACATGGCCGGTTCCGCGGAACCGCCGGTTCCGGTTCCGGTTCGGAACCGGCGGTTCCGGGCCGGTTCCCGATTCCGGTTCCGGTTCCGAACTTTAATTTTATCTTTAAAATAATAAAATAAATTTAAAAAATTATTAATTATAAATTATAATTAAATTGTACATTGTAATAAAATTTGGAAAAGAGAGAGAGAGAGAATGAATGAATGGGCTTGAACTTAATGAATTATCATTAAGCGCCTACATATTTTCTTGGGGATAGAAGAATCAAAGCACATGTAGTTCTTTTACCTTTGGTAATCCCCAGCTTACCTCATCGGCCATCGTCGCTAGCCATTGTGGTGGTGGTGGCAGTATCTCCATAGTCATCACTGAAGAATTCGTGTTCTCGATCCAGCTCTTGTTGGCGAAATCTAGCTTTTGTCCAATCATCGATACAAGCTTGGTACTCCACACTTTCCGGACTTAATCTTGAACGGCAGGGGTCCAAAATTAATCCTCCAGTACTAAATGCTTGTTCAATCGCCACTGTTGAAAAATGTGTCGCTAATATTTGTTTCGCGATGACGGAGAGAACTGTAAATTGAGTTGAATGGTTCTTCAACCACTCAAGAATCTTGAAATCTGCGTTGTGTTCAGAATCACTAAACTCAAAAGAAATTGTTAAATATTTTTCTAATTCGGAAATTCTACCTGTTGATGTCCCTTTCTTTTTTTTTCTTTTTTTTTTGCATACTCTTGGGCATTTTATACCCTCTACTAAGTAGTGAAATACCCGCATCGCTTTCTGAGACACTATGTTGGGCAGATCCACATCCACTGTCACTTAAACCATATCTATTACAAAATTCATTATATAATGTAGTATAGCTTCTTTAGCCTCTACTTGTATAATTGAAATATTTATTACTTCATCCAAATGTAAACAATCATAATAATAAGCATTCAGATAATCTAATAAACCATCTAATTTAGTACGTGGATCGAAAATAATACCAACTAAATAGACAAGAGGAATGTTCAAATAATAATGCAACCATTTTTCTCGCATTACTAAAATACTCGAAACTAATTCAGTATCTTTTTCATATGCATTAAAAATATTAGCAATATTAACACACTCTATTAAAAATAAATGTGTAGTAGGATAATAAATACCATATAAAGTTTTAGTAGCATCATTAAAAATTTTCAAACAATCTAAATTTCTTTTGCAAACGTCCTAATGTTACGGGATGTCGTGACCCTCTCTCGCGGGAGGGGGCTAAGAGGGCTAATGGGCCGCCCGATCGTCGCCTGATCGGACGCGGGCCTCTCCCAAGGCCCATTACCTAAATCGCAACGGCTGGATATACGTGGTCGAGCTTTGGTGCAGTCTGGTGACATGTGATACGTGTACATGTCAAGGAGTCACCACCAATCGTTTCACGATCGGAAACCTTATAAAATAGTTGGGAGCTATCTATTCGATTATGCGAAAACCAGAGAAGTGGGATCACGGACTTTGTTACGCCAATTGTCAGAGTTGACACCTTTCGGCACCTAAGTTGAATGATTTATCTAATCTTAAGATTCATACATACGAGTGGGGTACGGATCCTAAATCTAGGAGTTCATGCAAATAGGAATGGCTACCCTATCACTCACAATCAGTAAAAATAAATGCGCAAATCAAGGATCCAAAACATGCGGATAAATCACATGAAAGCAGCGTAGCATCCCTAATGAGGCCCTATTAGCCTAGAGAAGTATCAATCAAGGCTTAGGAGTGGTTTTGACATGATTTACCCATGAGGAGCAAAATCGTAATTTTGAGAAATTTGGGGACAATTCGCCCTAGAGGGACGAAATTGTCATTTCAGATTAAATGAGTAGTCTTAAGATAGTGGAAATATGATTGGTGATCAAATAAATCCATTTCCTATTTTTTCGAGAATTTCCAGAATTTTTCTGGAATTTAAAAGTATTTTTACCCTTAGAGGGGTAAAATCGTCATTTTGGACGAAGACGATAACTGAAAATCTCAAATATTATGGTTGGTTGTCCACCTGACCCAAACCCTAACTTTAAGCAATTTTCATAACTCGATTGGAATAAGAAAGACGATTTACCCATTGAGGGTTAAAATCGTCGTTTTGAGAAAAGGGACGAGATCCGAAAACCCAAGCCCAAGAATTGGTCGCCTAACCGACCCTAATTCTTACCTTGGCATTATCGGCTTTATCTCGCATACACAGTAGAGACAACTTACCCATAAAGGGTAATATCGTCAATTCTCGGGAGAACATATAAGAAACCCCAAAAATATGATTGATCAGTTGTTTGTGGTCAATCCTCGATTTTTGGGATTTCTGGAGTGTCTAGCATTTTCCCCCAATTTTCCTATATTTTATTTTTTTGGATTTTCTAGGATTTTCAAGGATTTTTTTAGGATTTTCTAGAATTTTTCTGATTTTTTTTATTAAAAAAAAAGATTCGGATAGGGTCGGAACCCGGCCAAGACCTGGACCCGCGCAAACCATGACTCAAAACGACGACGTATCAGCCCTTTTTATTTTCGGATTAATTAGAATTGATCCGACGGTTCCTATTGAACCGCGTGGCTAATCCACGGCCGCCGGATCAGATTACTAAAGCCTACGGCCTAGATTGAACGGAGACTCGACCAGGGCCGTCTAATTAACCTACTAAAACCTACGGTCAGGATTAGAAGGCAGGACTCGATCTGGACCGTCCATCCTCATTAACCTAAACGACGACGTACTGCCACTAACCTAAACGGCACCGTTTCGACTCATTTTGATTTTCTGATTTTAAAACATTTTCAAATAAACCTAATTACTAATCGGACGGCCACTAAAATTTAGACTCGATTTATCTCAACCGTCCGATCTATTTATTCGAATAACAGACCCCAACGACCATGCTAACTAGACTAGCACGTGGACCAATGGCCGACTGCCACCTAGGAACGCTGACTCGTTGACCCGCCACGTCAGCTTCGTCTTCAACCTCGCGACTGCCTCTGAAAGGACGGTCACGACTCTTTGGCGATGATCCAATGGTGGAATCTTGAAGGAATCGAGCGAGACCGACGGCAATCAACTCGTCTCGGGTTCGTACACAACATATCGTAAAATCGCGCGACTTCACCAGCAGGATCGAGCGCGAGGAAGCTCGAACCAGTATGTACATAGCTACTCTAATCATGCAATTCATGGCATTTTAGGCTAATTCATCAACACATAAGCATCACTCAATGTTCAGAAGACTTACCTCGAGCTCCGATTGAGCTCGCTTGGCCCAGATTTGGCTGGGGGACTTTGAACAGTGACCGGCGATGGAGGCTAAGTTCGAAAACTCGATTCGAAGTATTCAAGCGAAGTCGATGCAAAATGAAGATGCGATAATGGTCAGTAACATCTAGGGAACAAAACACACACTCTAGTTGCAAGAACGAGCAAGAAATGCACGAATCACCATTGACGCACAGTGAGAAACTCAGAAACGTATCTCACCTTTTCCGGCGATTTCCGGTGGCGCGGCCGGCGACGATTGCTTCCTAGAGTTCCCAGCGAGCTTCCTGCAACCTCCTTTGGCTTCGGTTTAGCCGTGGATGGCCCAACCAGTGCCCTGCAAATTCGAGCTCTACCCTCGACAATGGCGATGGAGGGGAGCTCTCTCTCTCTCTCTCTCTCTCTCTCTCTCTCTCTCTCTCTCTCTCTCTCTCTCTCTCTCGTTTTTTCCCTCTGTTCGATTCTGTTCGCTCTCCTCAACCAAATCAACCAATCTTTTCGTTCTAGAAGGTCTATTATCCTTTCTACCTGTTTCGAATTTTGGCGCCGAGCGAGGAACTCCCATTGGCCTCTGTCACGTGCCTCCGATACGCCATTTGGTCATTGGACGGTGACAGAATCTGTTGGGTTTCCGTCTATGTCCGTCAGGATCTCCGGCCTTTTCAATTTGGTGCGAATTTAGACGAATTTGCTCTGCGTTTTGCTTTCGTTGACTTTTGCAGGTCCTGCAGGCTTGACCAGCCGATTGCTTCCTACTTAGGTGACGTCGAGTGGTGTCGTCGGTGCTGATCGACGAGGGACGATGCGGGGGACAAAACGCCTACCATTACCCTTCCGATTATTCTCGAATTGCTCTTCAATTTGACGATCGAAATCAACCCGAAGATTGTCCATTTGCGCGGAAGCTCAGGGAAGACGACGACACTGTAGCAAACCGGTCCGATCGGTCTGATGGGGCGATCTGACCGGTCGAACCGGTTTTGACCCTATTTTCGAATTTAACCCCAAATTGACTTAGAATTTTTGTAATTAAATCTCATAATCGAACTTAGGGCATGAGTATTATCTAAAAATGTGATTTTGTCCAAACGTTCACATCAATTTCTATGAAAACCCCAAATTTTCCTTTAATTGCAAATCGGGGAATTGTGCCATTGAGGGCTCAAATGATCAAATTAGACCTAATTACCCATGCCAATCGATTCAAAATGGTGAAAAGCATTGGGTAGTGATTTCAATTTGTAATGGTAGTCCTTGAATTAAAAGTAATTTTAATTATGCCTAATTTCAAGGACTAAAATGCAATTTAGTATACAATTTTGCCCAATTCATGCAATTAAGCAATCTATGCGAACAATTGGGTTAAATTGCAATAAGAGACAATTAGATTGAATGTCAAGATCCTAAAAATTTCCAAAATTGAAAATTAAAAAACTCAATTGGCATTTTTTTACCAAATTCAATCATATGTGTAACAAAGGAACACGTAAAATTGAATTTGATTTTGGACTGTTTGTGAGGTAAAAAGGACAAGGGATTTAAAATAAAAATGTTGACTATTTTTTCATATTTGTTTTACCTCAAATGCTATTTTTCTTGAATTTTCAAGTATTTTCCTAATTTCCAAAATTACTAAAAAATGCAAAAAATATGACAAATTATTTTTTTGTCAAAAATGATTCCTTAGGCTTGGCTAAGGTCACCAAAGTTGATTTTTCAATTTTTTTACTTTTTATAAATTTTTTTATGAATTTTCTAAGAAATAGCTAAAAAAGGCTGATCCCAAAATTAGGTGTCAACAGCTGCCCCTCTTTGAGAGGAATCTCGCGAGAGGTTTCTCTTAAAGACAGGTGGCACCTTAGTCTAGATCGACTCTATTGGGAAATAGAAAAATTAGGTGTCAACAGCTGCCCTATCTTTGCCGATGTGAGAGGGAGAGAGGCGGAATAGAGATGCTCACTTGTTACTTACCTGCCTGATGCTCATACGGCATGCGCGGTGTATAGCGGGTTCAAGTGGATACCTAGGGACCCGTCTCTTGAGTATCCTAGGGCCGTTAAACTCTAGCCCGTATGGTAGGCCAAACCAAAGTGGGATTCCCATTTTGACAGGAACCTATGAATGACCCATTCTTTAGGGATTGTCCGAAGTTTTGATCCGTATGGTGGATCAAACCATGAATATGACTCCTTTCTGCTAGGAACCTACGGATGACGCACCCATTCTTTAGGGATTGTCGAACGTTTTGATCCGTCAAGGGGATCATGCCGTGAATAGGACTCCTTTCTGCTAGGAACCTATGGATGACGCACCCGTTCTGTAGGGATTGTCGAACATTTTGATCCGTCAGAGGAATCAGGCCGTGAATAGGACTCCTTTCTGCTAGGAACCTATGGATGCCGCACCCGTTCTGTAGGGATTGTCGAACATTTTGATCCGTCAGGGGGATCAGGCCATAAATATGACTCCTTTCTGCTAGGAACCTATGGATGACGCACCCGTTCTGTAGGGATTGTCGAACATTTTGATCCGTTAGGGGGATCAGGCCGTGAATAGGACTCCTTTCTGCTAGGAACCTATGGATGATGCACCCGTTCTGTAGGGATTGTCGAACATTTAAGCTGACCCTACACTTTTAGGAATCAACTAGGGCCTATACAAGTGAGATGTGCCTAACCTTTAGGCTTACCAAATGAGATATTCTGGGTCTAGGGATTACCTAGAACCTTATAGAAAGCTGGTTCTGAAGATTGTCCAAGTATCCTGCAGAAAGCTTGAACCTACAAAAACTTTGATAAGATTTTTCTGGGATTTAGGGGTTACCTGAAATCTCGCAGAAAGACGATTCTGAATGTTGTCCTTTCGACATGTTAGGTGACATTCTGGGATCTGGGGACTCCAGGTATCCTGCAGAAAGCTCAAACCTACAAAAACTTTGATGATTTTTTGTGGGATTTAGGGGTTACCTGAAATCTCGCAGAAAGACGATTCTGAATGTTGTCCTTTCAACATGTTAGGTGACATTCTAGGATCGGGGGACTCCAGGTATCCTACAGAAAGCTCAAACCTACAAAAACTTTGATGAGATTTTTAGGGATTACTTGAAATCTCGCAGAAAGACGATTATGAAGATTGTCCTTTCGACATAGGAGGTGATATTCTGGGATCTGGGGACTCCAGGCATCCTGCAGAAAGCTCAAACCTACAAAAACTGAAATTTCACAGAGGGACGATTCTGAAGATTGTCCTTTCGACATGGGAGGTGACATTTTAGGATCTGGGGACTCCAGGCATCTTGCAGAAAGCTCAAACCTACAAAAACTTTGATGAGATTTTTAGGGATTACCTGAAATATCACAGAAAGATGATTATGAAGATCTTCATTATGAAGCAAAGTGTACTTCTTGGACCTAGGGCTACCATGAGTCTCATAGAAGCTTAGACTTGAGAGTTCATTCCTTATTTGAAAATATATTAGTCCTCTTGAGGTAATGATAATTATAATGCAGGCAAAGGCTCATTTTAACGTATGCAATTATGCAAAATGACTTAGGATGCCGGAGGTTATCCAAAACATCTTAAAACATGCGAGGATGATCAAGAATCATTATGAGGAAAATCCTTGGATCAAACAATTTGAAGTTTCCAATCAAAGCTTGCTTTCAAGCATTCTATTGGAATGTCTCTGTCAGAAAGGGCTTCTTACCAATTCTTTGACTTGGTCTCTTCACAATAAGAGCACTCAAACTTCCTAATACCCTGTACCCGGGTTTTCGAGGCCATTCGCAGCGCATACATTTATATCAATCGGGAGGTCTTTACGGGACCGTAATGTTGGGTTTGGACATGGTTTTCGAAGGGGGACTCACTCTCTGAGTCAGGTTTTTTTTAACACAAAATTTTCTTCATCTGCTCCAGGTTTACAAGTCAAGAACCCTGCAAAAATGAGAAAGAAATAATCTTGCTCGAATTTCTTCGAGCTAAGCTTAAGCATTAAACCTTATGTTAACCCAAATGCTTTAATCAGAAAAGACTTCTCAGGGTCGTAACGCAGGTAGGATTGGGGACCGAAAAAGGTTTATTTTTGGCTCAGAATACGTAAAGGGTTTAACATTGGTGATCACTGCAGGTTTGCTGCCAATTGGGTCCCTTCCGGTTCAAAGAGTGTCTTCAGTCTTCGAAGTGCATTGATAGTTTTTGGATAACATCTCTCTCGTGTTAGTGTGGCATCAACATCCTGTCTATGTTTTCGTCATCTGAATGTGACATAATCTAGGAGTATTTTTCACAGTTTATCTCCCTTGGGATTTTCTTTTACAACCAGATCTCACTAATGATCTATACAAAGGTATCATGCCTTCTTTCGGCATTTACAAGGTCAAACACATGATTCACAAGTGTACAAGTATTTGGAGGGGCATTGGCCTTGCTTTTACCAGGCACTTTGCTTTTTCTTGATGCCCAAGATTGGATTTTTTTTTTCTTTTCTCTTTTTTTTTTCTCGTCTTTTGTTGAGATCTCACCTTTTTCTTTCTTTTGGGAATTAAGATTTTCAAATAAGTGTGCTAGATATGCAACTTGAATCTCAGCACTCAAACATTAACCCAAGAATTTTTCATAATTCCTATTTTTTGAACTCTTCCACTCTTGAAGTGACGTCGTCTCCGTCTTGGAATATGCAATAATCACCAATGGGTTTGTGAAACGAAGGTATAGGCTTAACTGGGCTGTACAAAGGGTGAAAATGTATAGGATAGAGAAACGAATGCTTTTCGTCATCTTAAAAGCACTTGAATCACCATAAAAGTTAAAATGACAAGCAAAACACGAAGATTAATGCAAGTCTGAGCAAGAGCACTTCTAACCATTTACCTCCCGATACTACTGGACTTACCTCCAGTTGGGCCCAATGTGGGGTGGTTCTTGACAGGGGTAAAGAATGTAACCGCCGTCCAAAGGGTTATCAATGGTCACATGTAGTGTTTAGGATGAAGAAATGAATGCCTCTGTCATCTCAATCTATGTAATCGATGCGAATGGCCCTTATATCCTCGGATCCAAGCTTTCCTATCCTCACACTTTTCTCATATCTCGAGTGTATATATGACGTGTTTGGATTAGATTTGCCTTCCATCTGGAGGAACATCCCTGCTAGATAGACTAAGCAAGCTATGTTTTTGGAAAAATCACTTTGTTTTTCTCCTGGCATTTTACTCCACAGGAGATTTCGATGATGCATCATGTATACTTGGACCGTGCTTGGACAACCTCCGGTTTTGACAAGTGTGCAATGAATGTCAGGAATTCATTTTTCAAAAATAAGGTTTATTCCTAAGTTCGAGCATGTGACTATTCATTCTCTTGCTCTTTTCATCTCACTAGAAGTGAGAGAGACTTTATTGTGTTATTCCTTTGTTGTCTTCTATCTTCATCAGGCATTCCTGCATGTAGGATAGAATAGACATTCTTGTAAGTAAAAGATGGTTTAACCCTTGATGGAACAGATACATATCACCTGATTCTTGATGTTAAGGACTCTTCTGTCTAAGATTCCATTTGAATGAATCCGATTTTGAGTTTGCTTCTTGGAATCTTGCAAAACTGAACACATGCTAGTGTATGCATGGCTGCATGATATGCTTATGTAATGACCGTTATGGCGATTCGGGTCATTTCAGGACAAACCACATAATTAATATCTGATTTCATTTCAAGGATAATACTTCTTCACAGCATCTGAATTTACAGGGTGTCCCAATTCTTCTCCTTCAGAATTTACAAGAATCAACGCTCCTCCTATGAGAATCTTCTTGACAATATAGGGGCCTTTGTAATTTGGGGTAAACTTGCCTCCTAGGTGGATAGCATTTGGCAGAGTCTTCTTTACCACCATGTCGTTCACCTCAAAATTTATGGCTCTAACTTTTCGATTAAATGACTTGGCTACCCTTTTCTGGTAACCTTGGCCATGACAGATCGCTCTAAGACGTTTATCGTCTATCAAATTCAGATGTTCATATATGTGTTTGGAGTGTTCTGTCTCGTAGAGTTTACCCTCTGATAAGATTCTTAAAAAGGGAACCTTAATTCTATGGGTAGGACCGTTTCCATCCCGTATACCAGAGCGTAAGGAGTTGCCTCTATAGAAGTTCTGATCGAAGTTCGATATACCATTAAGGCAAAGGGTAGCCTTTCATGCCAATCCCTATAATTCTCTGCAGTCTTAGTCAGGATCTTTTTGATATTCTTGTTAGCCGCCTTTACTGTCCCATTCATTTGCGGGTGGTAAGGGGAAGAATTAAGATGTCGAACACCAAAGCGGTCCAGTAGATCATCGACAATCTTGTTGTTCAGGTTGGACCCATTATCTGCAATGATCGCTTGAGGGGCACCATATCGAGAGATTATGTCTCTCTTAATAAACCTTGCCATACTTCTTGCGGTGACATTCTTGTAAGAATTAGCCTCTATCCACTTTGTGAAGTAATCGATCGCCACCAGGATGAAGCGATGACCATTTGAACCCGTTGGATTGATAGGTCCTATCATGTCTATCCCCCACATAGAAAAAGGCCAGGCTTCGGACATTTGAAGCAGTTCGTTCGGGGGCGCATTAATCTTATTGCCGTATATTTGACACTGGTGGCATGACCGGACATGCTGGCAGCAGTCTGATTCGATGGTCATCCAATAATATCCGAACCGCATGATTTTCTTGGCGAGGAGGTGGCCGTTCATATGGGGCCCACATATACCTTCATGGATCTCCTTCATGAGACCATTTGCTTCTTTAGCATCTACGCACCTTAACAAAGTGGAGTCAAATGACCTTTTGTATAGAACTTGTCCACTGAGAAAGAACTTGCTACCCATCCTGGTTATGTATCTCCGGTCTCCCACTTGACATCCTTCAGGAAACTCCCCATTTAAGAGATAATTCTTGATATTATAGTACAACGGCTCTCCGTCAAATTCTTCTTCTATCATCATACAGTAGGCCGATTTTTCGACTATGCCGATCCTTAGTGGTTCTATTCTATCCCACCCGTCATTTGCAGCATCGAGACCAGTGTGGCTAGTGCATCTGCAAATTGGTTATGAGATCTTGGTAGGTATTTAAATGACACTTCTTCGAACTTAAGTGTAACTATTCAAGATATTCATGATAAGGGATGAGCTTTGCGTCTTTTGTTTTCCACTCTCCCTGTGTCTGTAAAATGATGAGCATGGAATCTCCATAAACTTGCAGCCTAGGTATTCCCATGGAAATGGCTAACCATAAGCCTAGAATACACGCCTCGTATTCTGAGATGTTGTTAGTGCAAGGGAAAGTCATCTTTGCCGCAACATGATAATGTTAGTCATCATGAGATATCAATACTGCCCCAGTGCCGGCTCTTGATAGATTAACAGCGCCATCGAAATACATAACTCATTTATCCTCTGCCAGGTTCAAAACTTGATCTTCTATTTTTATTTTTCCGGGAGACTTGCAATTTTGTGAGTTCTCTGCCAACATATCAGCTATGGCTCTCCTTTTTACTGATTTTTGTGGAGAACACCTGATGTCAAATTCGGATAACATCACCTGCCATTTTGTTAACTTCCCAATCAAAGCGGGCTTCTCTAGGAGGTACTTGACAGGGTCATTTTCTGTTACCAGCTGAATATGGTGATGCAGGGTATACTATCTTTTCCTGCAAAGTACCCATACAGTTGCTACGTAAGCCCTTTCAACAAGTATGTATTTTGCTTCAGACGAGGTGAATTTCTTGCTTAAGTAATAGATGGCTCTTTCCTTACCATCTATCGGGCTTGTTTGGGCAAGTAAGACTCCCAAAGATTCCTGTTGTATAGTCAAATATAAGGTCAAAGGGTAACCTGGGATGGGTGGCACAAGTACTGGTGGAGTGACTAGATAGTTCTTGATCTTCTGGAACGCTTGGCTGCATTTTTCGTCCCACGTCACCTTTGTGCCCTTTTTTAGTAGTCTGAAAATTGGTTTAGCCACATCTGATAACTGATTGATGAACCTGGCAATATAGTTTAATCTCCCCAGAAGACTTCTTACTTCCTTTACTGTGGAGGAAGTTGCTAGATCATGGATAGCTTGAATCTTTGAAGGATCAATCTCAATGCCCCTGTTACTGACCATGAATCCGAGAAGTTTCTCAGATTTTGCCCCAAACACACATTTGTTAGGGTTCAACCTCAACTTGTATTTGCACAGTCGCTCAAATAGTTTTCTTAACACCTGAATATGATCATGTCTCTTCCTGGACTTGGCGATCATATCATCGACATATACTTCGATTTCTTTATGGATCATGTCGTGGAATAATGTGATCATATCCTTTTGATAGGTGGCCACAGCGTTCTTCAGTCCGAAGGGCATAACCTTATAGCAAAAGTTTCTCCAAGGCGTGGTAAATGTAGTCTTCGGTTTGTCCTGCTTCATGAGGATCTGGTTATATCCTAAGAATCCATCCATGAATGAGAGCAATTCGTACCCAACGGTGTACTATCCACCAGTACGTCAATGTGAGGTAGTGGGAAATCATCTTTCGGACTTGCTCTATTCAAATCTCGATAATCTACACAGATCCGAACTTTGCCGTCCTTTTTCATGATGGAGACTATATTTGCAATCCAGTCCGAGTATGGGATAGCTTCAATAAAGCCCACCCTAAGAAGCTTAATCACATCTTCCTTAATTTTGTCTTCTAACTCGGCTTTCATCCGTCTGCAGTCTTGCTTGACAGGTTTAACACTAGGATCTGTGAATAATGCATGTTCCACAATTCTGGGATCCAAACCCGGCATGTCAGCGTAAGACCACGCGAAGACATCCTGATACTCTCTCAGTAATTCTGTAAACCTGAGCCTTTCATCTCGGGATAAATGTCCACCGATCTTGATTTCCTTGATATCCATAGTGTTACCCAAGTTAATAACAACCGGCTCTTCTGAGGTAGGAGGCATTGACTCCTCGAAGGCACTCCATTCTCTGCAGATAGACGCATAATCTTCATCCTCATCCTCTTCTTCAATGTAGGAAGAGTCAATGTGGTGATTCGAATCACATAACAACCTGATATGTATGTTTGAGATGATATGCCTAAAATGTCATGAACATGGTTAGTCTATACTCCACATAGAAATGCCATGCATGAGTGTGAAAAACCTTTTCAAAAGAGAATTCAGAATAAGTGCAGGTATAAATGGAACAAGTCCTCATATCATAGTGTTGACACCTAAATTTTGATCAACCTTTTTTTCTTTTTTAAAAAAATTCATAGAAAATCTATAAAAATTTCAAAAATTGAAAAATCAATTTTGGTGACCTTGGCCAAGCTAAATGAACCATTTTGACCAAAAAAATTATTTTCATAATTTTCATTTTTTTAATATTTTCGAAAAAAAAGAAAAAAAAAGAAGAAAATCAAGAAAAATAATATTTGAGGTCACAAAGATATATAAAAATAGTCTGTATTTTTATTTTTATTTTATCTATTTTCTAACCTCATAAATAGTAAAATTCAGGTTTGATTTTAGGTGTTCTCTGATCACCATAAAATTGAATTTGACAAAAATATTAGTAATGATTAAAAGGAAAAGGAGGGAAACATCATCATTTAAAAGGAAAAGGGGACTAATCATTTTGTCTTCACTTTTGATTATTTTATTATTATTTTTACTTTTTAATATTTTATTATATTATTATTTTATTACTATTTCATTATTTTATTTTATTTTTATTACTATTTATACTCCCCCCCTCATCATCCGTAGCTTCCTCTCCTCCTCCTCTTCCTCCTTCTTTCTTCTTCTTCTTCTTCTTCTTCCTCTCCCACGCTCATTCCATATATTCTCTCTTCCATTTTTTTTTGTCATCACACTACCACCCTCCACATTTCTTGCGTTTCCGGCCGAGCTGAATTTTTGTGTACAAGGTCTTCTTGATCCCTTCTTCATATCCACCGTTCGGATCTTTAAACAAATCTCTCAAAGTGGTCGCACAACAGCCAAATCAGAAGCTGTTCCAGGCGTGGGAATTGTATACCCGCCGACATTTCTTGAGTTTCCGGCCGATTGAGCCGTTGGATCGAGCTGATTTTTTGTGTGCAGGGTCTTCTTAACCCCTTCTTCATATCCACCGTTCGGATCTTTAAAAAGATCTCTCCAAGTGGTCGCACAGCAGCCAAATCAGAAGTTGTTCCTGGCGCGGGAACTGTTCATCCGCCGGTATTTCTTCAGTTTTCGATCAATTCGACCATCGGATCGAGGTAAAATTTTGTGTATAATCTCATCTCAATTCTTTCTTCATCTTCACCGTTCGGATTTGTGAAAATTGTTCAACGTCCTCTTCATCCGAGCTCGGATTATTGTTTATTTTGTATTTTTTTTCGTATTTACTGTGTATTTACTTTATGTCATAGCATTTCTATATTTCGTAAAAAAAAAACCCAGAATCGGAAGGCCGAGCCTCCTGTTGGTGTCTAAATATTTACTGTGTATTTACTTTATGTCATAGCATTTCTATATTTCGCATAAAAGACCCAGAATCGGAAGGCCGAGCCTCCTGTTGGTGTCCAAATATTTGCTGTGTATTTACTTTATGTCATAGCATTTCTATATTTCGCATAAAAGACCCAGAATCGGAAGGCTAAGCCTCCTATTGGTGTCCAAGGTGTTTTATTTATTTATTTTCTGTAAATTATATTGTGCTACCCCAGAATCGGAAGGCCGAGCCTCCTGCTGGTGGTTTATACCCCCACACATTGTTGCACGAGCACCGACGGACTCCGACGTCGTAAAATTCACCGGATCCCATCTCCTTTGCTTATGTTTATGTTGTATAATGACTTAATATCTTCTTTATTTTTTGCATTGTGTTGCGTCCTATAAAAATAAAAACAAAAACAAAAAATGCTAGATTGGATGGCTGCAGATGAGCCACGTGTCGTGATCCAATGATTTTCAGAATAAAAAATATTTTTAACATTAAAAGAAATCAATTTCGAATTTTACAAAAATTAAAATGATTCGATTGTCACCGAGACGCCACGTGGCGAGTTAGCGATCGTCAGTTGGGACTTATTTTCAGGAAATTTATAAAAAAAAGCCAAATAAAAAAAATTTCAAAAAAATAAATTATTAAGGAAAAATTCAAAAAAAAATTAAGAAAAATTGCAGAAAATTCAATCAACTTAGGTACCGAAAGGGCGTCAACTCTGACAGTTGACGTAATTAAGTCCCCGAACCCATTTCTCTGGTTATCGTAGAATTGAATAGAAACTCCCGACTATTCAATAGGGTGGTCCAATCATACCCTCCAAAAAAATGATTGGTGGCGACTCCATGGCATGCACACTTAGCACATGTCACTAGATCACACTGAAGGTCGACTACGCATACCTCCGTTGCGATTTGGGTAACGGGCCTTGGGAGAGGCCTGCGTCCGACCAGACTGGACGGCCCATTAGCCCTCGAGAACCTCACGCCGAACCTCAAGAGGGTCGCGACAGACTGGCGACTCCGCTGGGGACTGGTTCTTAACCATTTAGTGGACTTGAGCCGATTAAAAAGTTGATTGATTCTTCTAACCTAATTTTATGCAGATGCTCTCGAAAGTGAGGTGTATATGCTAACGAATGTGTTAGATATTTTTGTAGACGGGAGAAATAAGGGGTGAAGTGCTTGTTAACTTTGTTTTATGCAGGCAGGAGTTTTGGATGTATGATTGTGTGGATGTTTATATTGAAGCGGTGATTGTTAAATAAAATGCATGTCTATTGCTTTAGCACGACACAATGAATACACACAATTGCGCCTAAAACCCCAGGCGCCCTCTTTAGGAACACAATAGAAGGAATTGAAAATGGAATCTCCGTGAGGAAAAATATGGGGTAATCCACTTTTCAATTCCGCTCACTTCGAACTATGGATTGGGTCCCAATGCAATGATAGTTGTGCAATGGAACCTACCCTTTCTAGAACTCGAGGTGGGAGCCTTTAAACCTCAGGAACCCTACCATTTAGGTGTCAAAACTTCACAAGTTTACATGCGCATGATCGATGTGTTTGACATGTCTTACCCCCTTCAAAAGGTCTGTAAGTATCATTCCTTTCACCCTTTGAACTCAGTATAACTTTTTTCCATATGCTAACACGTCTTTTTACCTACCACAGGGCAGGTAGCTTTAATCACGGAACCAAGAATAACTCGTATTATAACTCGTCTCCGAGCCAGAATGGATCAAGAGGAGTTGGGATCTCGCGTGAATAGTTTGGAAGGTCAGATGGCATCAATGGCCACCATGCTAGCAGAAATGAAAGCCATGATGGTGGCTGCACAAGAAAGAAATCATGACCACAGCCAGGATGCTCCGCTCGCACCCCCCAATGCTTCGAATGTGGCGCGAACTCGGGAAGAGAATGTGGCCGAGAATGTTAATCGAGTGTTAGCAGCTGATGCACTACCGAAGGCCGCGTCTGTAGCCATCGACCTAGAAAAAGACAAAAAGGAGAAACCCCCGGGCAAAATCGAAGAAGGCGCAAAGAGGCTAGCGAAGATAGAGGAATGCCTAAGCAGCCAAGGGTATGAGTTGGCTCGATTTGACAAGATATCACCATTTGCAAAAATTGAAGCGCCGTCAGACTATAAAGAACCCGATTTCGTCAGAAAATACAACGGGACGAGCTGCCCCCGAGCCCACTTAAAATATTACCTACGCAAAATGGCACTTTTTTCTGACTACGTTCCCTTGCTGATGAACACATTTCAAGAGAGTCTGGCGGGTGCTGCTCTGGCTTGGTTCATCGAATTAGATTTGGAGGACTATGATGGATGGGAAGACCTGGCGGAGGACTTTCTACATCAATATAAGTTCAATACTGCTACAGCCCTTTCCAGAGAAGAATTGTTGAGGACCACAAAAGGGAAGAATGAGGCAATCCGCGCCTACGCTCAACGATGGCGGGCCTTAGCAACACAAGTCAAACCGTCCATTCCAGAGGACGAGCTGGTTGACCTTTTCTTAAGAGCGTTGCCTTACGAGTATTTCGATAGGCTGAACACATTTGGTTGTCAAACATTTGTACACCTCATAAAAATCGCAGAAAGGCTGGAATGGGCGATGAGGGAAAGGAAAGCACTAGAAATCGCAACAAGACGCCAATATCCAGCCCGAAGGGAGAAGGAGGCTGAAGTTGATGTGGCCTTCGTACCAAACCCACCCAACCCTAAGCAGTTCTCTAATTCAAGTACGGTGCAAGGAAACTCGTCGATGTCGGTACAGAAACCATATGAACTAAGGAGGGAGTTGCCTCCCAAGCAGTTCACCCCCCTACCAAGGCCGTTATCGAAATTACTTCCTATGTTACTAGAGGAGCACTTAGTGGCTAAAGAGCCTCCAAGGCCGAATCCGGTGAAGTTTAACGGGTACGATGAAAACCAGTCATGTGCCTATCACATGGGAGAGAAGGGCCATAACGTAGACAATTGCATTGTTTTGAAGCACAAGGTGCAAGCCCTTATCGATAATTGCATCCTTGAATTCGACAAAACAGAGCCGAACGTGCAAAATAATCCACTTCCTGATCACCAAACCGTGGGGGTGATCTTCGACAACAAGTTCGACCGGTTCTTCTCCAAGGATTCCAAATGGTCGAAGGACGAGGGGATAAAAACGACATCGGAGGAACTTGATTTGACCAACTTGTCTTTGGGAGATTTTGTCAAATCACTCGACGGCGACGCTCCTACCATGGAGTAAAGAGATATATGTCTCTCTTCGACGCATCTAAATCCACATTAGGCGCCTCAGGCTTTTTCTTACGTGTTGTATTGTAATAAAAAAAATAAAAAAAAACCAAAAAAAATCATCAAAAATCAAAAATCAAAAACGGGGACGTGTGGGAGCCACAAATCGGTCAATGACGAAAAAAAAAAAAACTGAGACCTGATTTCCCACATGTCTCCTGGTTTGCAAAGTTTTGGGATGCGAGGATGCCCAATGATATGAGGGCTAGCTCCCATCCTACCCTTTCAATTTTTCTTAAGACGTATCCCAAGGAAGTTTATCATTACATGAACTTTCTCTATTTTATAACCGTTTTTGTGACACTTCAAGCATGTCATTCCAAGCATACATAGCAGTTGTTAAATAACTCAGGTTCCCGAGGAGGAGCTTCCCTCCTAAATGGGGAATAAAACGATGCGGAGCCATCCATTCCAGCGACGATCAAAAGCAAGGGAATCAGATGGCAGTGCTTCCAAATGACGAAGCAAGGAGTACCCCTTTTCATAACATAATTCTGACTGAGTGTTTTCAAGAGCGTTCTAATGGCTCAATTTGTGAACAAAATCTTTGAGAAAACCTGAAAAAGTTTCTCATCACCTGGAAATCTCTGTGAAAAGAATGCTTGAAAAGAAAATCTCAAGTTTTATCAATTGGCACCTCTGATAAAAATACCTTCTTTGAATAGAATGAAAAGCACGAATTCATAGATGACCAGGATTGGCAAAACTCGTGTGAGCAAGTCTCTCCCTTTTCTCCGAGAAGCCCAGCCAGGGGCAAACTCTCATGATCCCCCCCTAAAAGTGCAACAGACCAGGGTCATCAAATCCAAAGAGGACAAACAGCAAAACCGGCCTCACCGGGGCAAATTGCTCGAAAAGTGCGTGGACTCCTTCAGATTGGATTAGAAATCTCCAACAAAAGCGGAAAGCGTTAAGGCATGACTGGGGCATGCGAATCAATTTTTCCCTGGGCAAAGAAGGACGTTTCTTCTCTGGCAAAATCCGTAGACGCAATAACAGAGTTATCCGCATCAGAAATAAACCCCAGGATACAAACCTAGAGGCGGTAACTTTGTATCGTTCCAATTTGATCTCCATAAATCCCTGCTTAACATGAGTTTTCCTCATTTAACAGGAAGTCGTTGGCGCCAAAAGCCACAAAAGAAAAGAACTCGCCAACGAGGAGGCGAATAAAATTATTAACCTTGGGAGTCAGCACTCCAAGGAAAGGTCTTTGATTATAAGATCAGGTGGAGGAACTATGAAGAGTGACGCTGGAATGCGCCCAAAAACACAAATGGATCTCCTCTGGGGCAAATCCTCGAGAATGATTCATCGCCAACCAAACGGAGGGATCAAGACCGCAAGATAGAGGGCCAAATCCTGCAAGCCGCAAGTTTGTGTTCAAATGGAAACACGAAGCAAGAACAAGGCTGTATCGTTCCAATTTGTCTTGAATTTTGGAACACAAACTGACAACTAATTCCCGTCTTTGACAGGGGATCACCATCAAGGTGAAACAGGTTTTCACACCCCATGAATTACCCGTTGGAATATACGACCAAGGGGATCTCCAGCCGCGGAGGACAGGTAAGTATTCCTTTCCTCAACCCATTGCAGATGTTGAATAAAAAATAGAGAAGAAAAGAAAAGTTTTCAGAATCTAATGTCTAGAAAAGACATAGAATTCAAATTTCATTGGCATTCATGTTTTGAAACAGGAGGTTGTCTGAACATGAATAAAGAACGTGCATGGTGCATCATAAAATCCCATTGATGGGTAAAATTTTTGAAAAAAAAGAAAGAGATTTTTCCAATCAAAAGTTGTTCAAAACTTTCAAAAGGACGTTTTCTCAAAAGACGAGAGGAAAAGCCTAGTCCAAACACGTCCTATACACACTTAAGAGAGAAGTGGAGCGGATAAGACAACAAAATCTGGACCTACGGAAGTAGGGACCATTCGCAGCGATTACATGGGTTGGGACGACGGAGGCATCCGTTTCATATTCCCCAAACACTACAGGTGACCGTTGACAACCCCTTTGAACGGCGATTTTCATTCTTAACCTTGTCAAGAACCACCCCACATCGGGGCAAAATGGAGATGAGTCCAGCAGCATCAGGAGAAAATGGTTAGAAATTTTCTTGCTCGGACTAGCATTCATTTCTCTATCCCACACACCTTTACCCTTTGCACAGCCAAGTTGAGCCTGCAAAATCATTTCATAAACCCGTTGGTGATCATTGCACATTCCAAGACGAATACAGCATCACTTCAGAAACAAAGGAGTTCAAGACTTAGGGTTTGCAAAAAAATTCCTAAGTTAATGCTTAACCTTGTTAGACCTTTGATCGTAGGTCTAACACGATCCCATGAAGATAAAAAAAAATGGGATTTCAAAAGTGAATGAGAAAAATCCACGGCATCGAGAAAAAGCAAAGTGCCTGGTAAAAGCAAGGCCGATGCTCGTGTAAGTTGTTTGATTGATCCGAAATGAAGCCGGATGGGAAAAGAAGAAATCCCTGAAGGAGCCAAATCCAAAAGGGTTGCTCCCCAAATGGTGCCGAGCGCAGAACAAAGACATAGAGAGAGTTATCGTTCTCTGAATGCAACAAGAGAGGCTCTCTAAAGAATTGGTGCACACCTCAAAATCGATTGCACACCTCAAAGACTAAAGATGCATAAAGGAAATGACAGGAGGCAAATCAGCAATGATCACCAATGTCAAACCCGTCACGAATTCTGGGCCAAAAACAAGCCTTTTTCGGTCCCCAATCCTACCAATGTCACAACCCTGAAACAGTCTTCTCTGACTAAGACACTTGGGTTAACATATTGCTTAGCTCGAAGAAGTACGAGCAAGACTATTTCTTTCTCATTTTGCAGGGTTCTTGACTTGTAAACCCGGAGCAGATGGTGAAGACTTTCATTCAATGGCCCCGACTCAAAAGTGAGTCCCCCCTTTGAAAACCAATATCCAAGCCCAACATTACGGTCCCGTGGAAGACCTCCCGACCGATCAAAATGTATGCGCTGCGAATGAGCCTAAAACCTAGGCACAGGTCAGTAGGGAATTGAGTACATCCCCTATAAAAATCATTACCTCAAAACAGATGAGATGGCCTCCTTGTCGAGAAATATTCCAATTGATGTTTTGAACAAACTCTTTTTGGAATTTTCAAACTGTTGATCCGAATTTTCCATGCAAGGAATTTGTGGTCACATTTGCATGTTGTAAGAATGCTTTGGATAACCTCCAGCATCAAAATGCACATTTCATGACTAAAACTTAAGTCATAAAATTTTGTCAATTGGACAATTATTGTCTTCCCAAAGATTATTAACATCTTCTTGGTGAAGAAAAATCTTTCAGGTTTGAACTTTCTGCAGGATACCTGGAGAACCCAGCTCTCAGAATGTCGGCTCAGCAGACTCAAGTGAAGCTTTGTCAAAATAAAATCTTTCACTCCTTCAAAACTGAATTCCCGACAAACTTCGGGATCTCTAAAAAAAAGGGGAAGAAAAACCCTTTTAAAAGAAACAGTCTCATCGGATGTGGAGAACCCTCGTCATGAGACCCATTTTCAAAAATCAGGCAGTCTCATCGGACGTGGAGAACCCTCGTCATGAGACCCCTTTTCAAAAACCAGGCAGTCTCATCGGACGTGGAGAACCCTCGTCATGAGACCCATTTTCAAAAATATCAAACAATCTCATCGGACGTGGAGAACCCTCGTCATGAGACCCATTTTCAAAAATCAGGCAGTCTCATCGGACGTGGAGAACCCTTGTCATGAGACCCCTTTTCAAAAACCAGGCAGTCTCATTGGACGTGGAGAACCCTCGTCATGAGACCCCTTTTCAAAGCAAAACCAAGGTAGATACCGCCTGAAGGGTCAACACAAGGTAGAAACCGCCTGAAGGGTCGATTCAAGGTAGATACCGCCTGAAGGGTCAACTAAAGGTAGAAACCGCCTGAAGGGTCAAACCAAAGGTAGAAACCGCCTGAAGGGTCAAACCAATGGTAGAAACCGCCTAAAGGGTCAAATTAATGGTAGAAACCGCCTGAAGGGTCAGTCAAAGGTAGAAACCGCCTGAAGGGTTAACTCATGGTAGAAACCGTCATAATGGTCAACTCAATGGTCCGATCCACCATACGGATCAAAATCCTTGGCAAATCCCAAATGGGACGCGTCTTCCTTAGATTCCTATCAGTTAGGAATCCCATTATGGTTTGACCTACCATACGGGTCAGAGCTTAACCTCTCTGGGATACTCTAGTAACAAGTTCCTAGAATTTCTCTTGAATCCATCAGACATCGCGAAAATCGCACAAACATCGAACAGGTAAGTGGCAGGTATGTCTCTCTACTATCTCACTCTCTCATGTCAAATGAATGTTCCCCCTTCAAGAAAGAGCATACATGGACAAGCATGAAGATTGGATGTCATAACTCCTTTTCCTTTAGTTTCCCGAGTCGAGTCGATCAGGACTCAGGTGTCACCTCATCTTTGAGAGAAACCTCTAACGAGATTCCTCTCAAAGAGGGGCAGCTGTTGACACCTAAATTTTGATCAACCTTTTTTTCTTTTTTTAAAAAATTCATAGAAAATCTATAAAAATTTCAAAAATTGAAAAATCAATTTTGGTGACCTTGGCCAAGCTAAATGAACCATTTTGACCAAAAAAATTATTTTCATAATTTTCATTTTTTTAATATTTTCGAAAAAAAAAGAAAAAAAAAGAAGAAAATCAAGAAAAATAATATTTGAGGTCACAAAGATATATAAAAATAGTCGGTATTTTTATTTTTATTTTATCTATTTTCTAACCTCATAAATAGTAAAATTCAGGTTTGATTTTAGGTGTTCTCTGATCACCATAAAATTGAATTTGACAAAAATATTAGTAATGATTAAAAGGAAAAGGAGGGAAACATCATCATTTAAAAGGAAAAGGGGACTAATCATTTTGTCTTCACTTTTGATTATTTTATTATTATTTTTACTTTTTAATATTTTATTATATTATTATTATATTACTATTTTATTATTTTATTTTATTTTTATTACTATTTATACTCCCCCCCTCATCATCCGTAGCTTCCTCTCCTCCTCCTCTTCCTCCTTCTTTCTTCTTCTTCTTCTTCTTCTTCCTCTCCCACGCTCATTCCATATATTCTCTCTTCCATTTTTTTTTGTCATCACACTACCACCCTCCACATTTCTTGCGTTTCCGGCCGAGCTGAATTTTTGTGTACAAGGTCTTCTTGATCCCTTCTTCATATCCACCGTTCGGATCTTTAAACAAATCTCTCAAAGTGGTCGCACAACAGCCAAATCAGAAGCTGTTCCAGGCGTGGGAATTGTATACCCGCCGACATTTCTTGAGTTTCCGGCCGATTGAGCCGTTGGATCGAGCTGATTTTTTGTGTGCAGGGTCTTCTTAACCCCTTCTTCATATCCACCGTTCGGATCTTTAAAAAGATCTCTCCAAGTGGTCGCACAGCAGCCAAATCAGAAGTTGTTCCTGGCGCGGGAACTGTTCATCCGCCGGTATTTCTTCAGTTTTCGATCAATTCGACCATCGGATCGAGGTAAAATTTTGTGTATAATCTCATCTCAATTCTTTCTTCATCTTCACCGTTCGGATTTGTGAAAATTGTTCAACGTCCTCCTCATCCGAGCTCGGATTATTGTTTATTTTGTATTTTTTTCGTATTTACTGTGTATTTACTTTATGTCATAGCATTTCTATATTTCGTAAAAAAAAAAACCCAGAATCGGAAGGCCGAGCCTCCTGTTGGTGTCTAAATATTTACTGTGTATTTACTTTATGTCATAGCATTTCTATATTTCGCATAAAAGACCCAGAATCGGAAGGCCGAGCCTCCTGTTGGTGTCCAAATATTTGCTGTGCATTTACTTTATGTCATAGCATTTCTATATTTCGCATAAAAGACCCAGAATCGGAAGGCTAAGCCTCCTATTGGTGTCCAAGGTGTTTTATTTATTTATTTTCTGTAAATTATATTGTGCTACCCCAGAATCGGAAGGCCGAGCCTCCTGCTGGTGGTTTATACCCCCACACATTGTTGCACGAGCACCGACGGACTCCGACGTCGTAAAATTCACCGGATCCCATCTCCTTTGCTTATGTTTATGTTGTATAATGACTTAATATCTTCTTTATTTTTTGCATTGTGTTGCGTCCTATAAAAATAAAAACAAAAACAAAAAATGCTAGATTGGATGGCTGCAGATGAGCCACGTGTCGTGATCCAATGATTTTCAGAATAAAAAATATTTTTAACATTAAAAGAAATCAATTTCGAATTTTACAAAAATTAAAATGATTCGATTGTCACCGAGACGCCACGTGGCGAGTTAGGGATCGTCAGTTGGGACTTATTTTCAGGAAATTTATAAAAAAAAAATCAAATTAAAAAAATTTCAAAAAAATGAATTATTAAGGAAAAATTCAAAAAAAAATTAAGAAAAATTGCAGAAAATTCTATCAACTTAGGTACCGAAAGGGCGTCAACTCTGACAGTTGACGTAACTAAGTCCCCGAACCCATTTCTCTGGTTATCGTAGAATTGAATAGAAACTCCCGACTATTCAATAGGGTGGTCCAATCATACCCTCCAAAAAAATGATTGGTGGCGACTCCATGGCATGCACACTTAGCACATGTCACTAGATCACACTGAAGGTCGACTACGCATACCTCCGTTGCGATTTGGGTAATGGGCCTTGGGAGAGGCCTGCGTCCGACCAGACTGGACGGCCCATTAGCCCTCGAGAACCTCACGCCGAACCTCAAGAGGGTCGCGACACATAGGACATCCTTGTCCCTTAGAAATCCTTTAGAAATTAGGAGTCATATGGAAAATCAGGCCTCAAGCTTCTGCGTGGAAGACTAGTATCATCATCGGGCTGATTTGTGGTTCCATATGTCCTTAACAAAATTTGTGTGATTTTATTGAATGCAAAATGGGCCGCATTACAAGCTATGCTGTTTGGACCAACGACCGAAGATCTAAAGGCGTTTTCCTACATTTATTTCAAACAACGGAAATTGAAAGTGCGACGAAATGCATGAAATTTAAATGCAGTATCAAGAGTAAGGAAGATATTTTTTTACTCAGAAGTAGTGGCTTCATCACCCAGCCACTCTGTGATGACATTCACGAAGTCGTCTCCCAGGAAAGGGTTTGCTGGATCGGGTTCTGCTGTTGGAGTTATATCTTCTTCTGACAACCACCTAGAGTTCTTGCTGAAGTACTCGTTCAAAGGGCTGTCAAATATCTTAGATTTGCCTTTCCAAGCTGGAGAACCAATTAATGAATCTTTTTTATTTTTCTGGCTTCCGTAGCGTCCCCGGCTCTTGCCTCGGCCTCAGCCTGTTTTCTTAGGGGCAGACTCACCCAGGCGGATTTTCTGATGCTCCAAGCCCATTTTATGCTCGTTAGATTTCAACTATAGAGGGGTATACATTCCTTAACCATATTTGCCCAGACCTTCCCCATGGTTGTATCCATATGCCAGTAGCATATTTGCAGGTAAAAGGTTGGCTTCAGAAATATAAGGAGTTATCAATCTTGCCCCCAAGGGAGTATGTACTACTGCCACTAACTCCAGGGACTGATTGCTTGCTTCCAACTTAATTTCGGGTTCGATATAGGGAATGGCGCTGCTTTGATATGTTTGGAGATCAACTTGTCCATGCACGGTAATCACCTTCCCATCCACTACAAATCGTACTTTATGGTGTAGGCTTGAAGGTACGGCTCCTGCTACATGAATCTAAGATCTTCCCAAGAAGAATCCGAATGCACTAGGCAAATCCATCACTTGGAAGTTTATAGAGAATTTTGTTGGGCCGATGAGCACGTCGAGCTCAATCTCACCTACCACCGTCTTCTTCATTCCATCAAAAGCTCTCATAGCTATTTTGGAGGTTTTAACCATCTCTTCTTTGATGCCTAAACTCCTCAAGGTAGCTAAAGGGCATATGTTGAAAGCGGATCCGTTGTCAATTAGTACACGTGCTATTCTTTTTTCATTGCAATGTGCAGTAATATATAAGACCTTGTTGTGTCCCCTCCCTTCCATGGGGAAGTATTCATCTGAGAAGCTCAATTGATCTTTCAAAAGGATTGCCCCTACAAAGTCCCATAACTGCACATCATTAATAGTTTCAGGGACATGCACCTCATTCAGTATCTTCAATAGTGCATTTTTATGCTTCTCTGAGTTGATGAACAAATCCAATAAAGATATTTGGGCCGGCATTTTCCTTAACTGCTCTATCACTTCAAACTCACTGATTTTAATAATGGACATGAGTTTTTCCGTATCTTCCTTCGAAACTTCTTTCTTTTCGGACTCGCCTTCCCTAGGGGCATAGAATCATCCAGACCTTGTTACCGCATCTACTTCCTCCGCCCCATAGTCCCAGTGGACTGCCTTAGGATCGTACTCTTCTACCAGAGGGACTTTTATGGTTATTGTCATCGGGCAAGATGCCTTTGGTTCAGCTGTATCGTTCGCTTTCTCTCTTTGTAGTCGAATCACAACAGGTTTGATCAGACAATCTTCTACCTCACTCAAGCTGTCAAGCTCTTCTAGTTTGATCACCACAGTCGTAGCGGCTTCAATCATCGACATAGTGTCGTCAAAGTCTTTTGAGAAGATTTCGTTTTTCGGTTGACGATGCCCGTCATCATCATTTAGTCTTGCCGATATCGCAAATTTTGGGTACCCTCTCATTCCCTTGAATAGTTCAACTGAGTCTTGCCGCTGGTCCTCTAATCTCTTCATTTTGACATACTGCTCTGCGTTAAGCTCCATCATATGGTCAAGCGATGATTCAAGTTCTTTCGTGAAAGGCTTTTCCACGTCCTTTGGGATCTCCGGTTGAACGGGGTCATCCATACCCCCACATCCGTCCGGTATGATATCTTCCATTCTCTTATAGAAACTAGGAAGAGCAGAATATTTCACCTTAAAGTTATATCCTCCAGAATCTTCACCTTGGTTGTCTATGATTTCTCTCATTTCTAGTGCGTTAGCCATGAATCAGCGATCTGCTAATCTTCGCCTGCTAGCTTCCAGTTCGTGCTCGTCGAGTTCTTCTTCTAGCTTGATGATTGCCCCAAGATCGCCTACCAGACTCTCGTGCGGGATACTCCATGTGTTTCCCTATTCAATTTTAATCATAAAGTGGCTCCCTTACAATCTTAAAGAGGCCTCGACTCTCTCGAATTTTTCATCGGTAACATTCGACATCATCCACAAGCTCATCATCTTAGCGATACATAATTTTTTCATGTCAGTAGAGACCTCCCATTCTTTCGGGTATAGTGAAGCGATTTTCAGAATGTTGGTCAACTTAGGTATGTCCACCTCCAGCGTAAGGTGGTTTTCCTCCTCGTCAGTGAATATTGCCCATACTGCTTGGTGGTCAGGTAGTGGGTTTTCTTGCACATTCGGAGCCATGTTATCAAATTTCAGAATCTGACTATCAATCAAAGCTTGTACCTCCAGGTTAAGGATATAGGAATTATCAACGTTGTGTCCCCTTTCGTCCATGTGATAGACACAGGTCTGGCTTTCATCAAAGCCATGATATTTAATAGGATTTACCTTAGGTGGTTCCTTCGCCACCAAGTGTTGTTCTAGCAGCATTGGAAGCAGCTTGGATAAAGGCCTTGGGAGTTCATAGAACTGCTTTTGGGGTTGCCTCTTTCTAGGCTCTTACCCTTTTGGTGCCGACCATGACGATCCTCCCTTGGTCTAATTAGAATTGTTAAACATCTTGGGCTTATGGGGGTCTGGTATGAAGACTATGTCAAGCCCAGCTTCTCTCTTCTTTTTCAAGGAGTATTGCTTTCTGGTAGAAGTCTCATGCGGCATCTTTTCTCTTAAGGCTCACTCGAGCCTTTCGGCCACCTTTATCAAATGTGTAAAGGTTTGACATCCTGAGGCGTTTAATCTGTCGAAGTATTCGTATGGGAGTGCTTTTAGGAACAAGTCAATCAGCTCCACTTCTGGGATTGACGGTTTTACTTGGGTTGCCAAAGCTCGCCACCTCTGGGCGTATGTTCTGATCAATTCACCCCTTGCTTTTGAGGTTCATAGCTAATCTTCTCTCGTTGGGGCCGTAGCTGTGTTGAACTTATACTGCCTAAGGAAGTCCTCTGCCAGATCTTCCCACCCATCATAATCATCCAAGTCCAACTCGATGAACCAAGCCAGGACGACGCCAGCCAGACTCTCTTGGAACGTATTCATCAACAGCGGAACGTAATCTGAATATTACGCCATCCTACGTAGGTAATATTTGAGGTGAGCGTGGGGACAGCCTGTTCCATTATACTTTCTCACGAAGTCTAGTTCCTTGTAGTCAGGAGGGGTCTCCACCTTGACAAAAGGAGATATCTTGTCAAAACGGGCCAACTCATAACCCTTGCTGCTTAAGCACTCTTCGATCTTGGCTATTCTCTTAAAGTCTGCTTCAGTTTTCACGGTCTGCTTCCCATTCTCATCTTTCTCAAGGTTGATGACAACATAAGGTGCCTTTTGCTATGACTGGATGTTCGGCATACGGACATCTTCCTCTGTACGTTGGGTATCTTCTGCCGTTTCTTTATCATCCATATCAGGTGCGAAGGATGGAGCTGAGTTGTTCTGGTTAGGAGCCACTGTCTGTCTGGCGTGGGAGGCTTCCAGCATTGGCTTAATATCAACCATCATAGTCGCCATGGCAGTCATTTGAGTTTCCAGCATGCCTACTCGCGGGGTCAACTCATGTTGTTCCATTCTTGTCTTAAGCCAAGTGCAAAAACGATGTGTTGGTAATTCCGTGATTAGAGTATACCTGTTTTTAAAAAGGAATACCAATGAGTATTTCTTCAATATTGATAAAAGGAAGTACTTGATTCTTCTAATTGCATGTTTTCTATCGGTGAACGAGAAAAAGGACTACCTTGTGAGCCTTCGTCTCACGTGAGCAGTTCTTTTAATCATTTTTCAAAAGAATTCATGAAATTAAAAGAAGCGTAATTTTTTACGATAGTTTTTATGCATTTGTAAAACATGTCCATACTCATGCATATGCGTCCGAAGTAATATTCAGTACAAGTGAGTATACATGAAAAGGCATCATAATGTTTGCTTATTTTACACTTGACAGAATAGCCTATTCAACTCTAGGACGCTTGAGGTCTAAGGTGACCTCATCATCCCAACATGGATCATCTCTTTAGTCTGGGACTCTTCATCTTCTGAATATGATGGCGATCCCATATCTTCGGGTATGTACGGCTCTATCCCAAGCACTTACGGTACGATATATTCTGGTACATAAGGCTCGACAAGGCTGCGTCTGGTCGCCTCAAAGTGCTGGATGTATTCCGTGGTAGCCCTATGAACGTTCTCCTTTCGAGTCGTGTGTTCTGGCCATCTTATATCTATGGCTTGAGAGTTCTTCAAAGAATGTATAATAAATTCCACCTTAGCTTCAAACTGTTTCTTCTTTTCTCCTGTAAGGGTCTCTTTTGGCATGTCAAATGAGAAGATACCAGGCCGCGGTGGTGAAGGGATCTCTTGTAATGCCCTAAATTGTCGGATAACCCTCTTCGAATAATATGCAGTAGCGCTTGTGAATCCTAACAAGGGGGCTAGGTCTTCCTCATTACATGCGAGCCTGACTTTGCCCAGTGTTGGCAATCTAAGCCGCCATCGGAGCTGTTCTGGTTTCAGAGTTCCAAGGAATTTTTTCCATTCTATGAAGTTGAACTTAGGAATACGTATATAGGTTATGATGAAGGTTTTAAGAGGATGGGCATCGGAGCTAATCTCATGAAACCCATGCGGATATGGAATTGTCTGATATGAGATGTAAACCACAGGTACAGAAAATCACTAGAGGCTCTAAAGATTCCTTTCTTATTTTTCTTGAATCGGTTTAGGGAAATGAAGGTTTCAGCAAGGATAACGTTCGAGTAATCCCACCTACAACAAACTTGTCTGACTACTACAACTATGACAAGGTCGAAGGTAACAGACAAGATCGGGAATAGCACAAAGCTAAAGAAAGCCAAAACAAAGGCTTTGCCAGATTTAGTCCCCTTAGCGGCATGGAGGTTGGGAAATCGATCTATAAGGAAAGATATGGAAATTCGTCCAGAGTTATTTTTGGCATTTGCTTTGACTTCGTTAAGGCTTGTGTCAAGAAATTCAGCTAGTTGACTCAAGGGCTCAAATCCTATGGGAGGTTGAACTAGAAAGTGAGCGAACTCAACTCCACTGGCGGCGCTGTACTCTTCGATAGTAGGGGTAACCTCCAGTTCCTCCATGTAGAATGTAGCAGTGGTAGGATCTCAATAGAGTGCCATGGCTTGGATAAAGGCATGCAGGCATTCAATCTTCAGCAGCTCTAATAAATACCCCAGTAGTGATTTAGCGTACTTCTGGCTGGCTTCGCCCATGCTATCCCACCATGATAGGAGCTCGGTCCGGGGAACTTTGAACACTTGAATATCATTTTTTTCCATCAATTCTAAAATATGCAAATGATTTTGAAAAGTCAATCGTCAAAAATTATTTTAAACATATGACTATGCAAATGCCATGAAATATGCATGGGCTAACTTAATTGCATAGTTCAATTGGAGAAATGGAAATTATGACCTTTTTCAGGTACTAAAGGCCTGATTTTAAAGTCTAATTTGAATTTCAGGAAAGTTAATTATGCAATTTAGTTTGGTTCACTCCAGTGACTAAGGGAAATAATAACGTCACATTCCATTGGTCAATACATCAAATGGGAGTAGAATGGAATGAATCTCTTATTACAACTAGGATACCTAACGAAAGAAAGGTAAAGAGAGACTCTACAAACAAGAAAGACATAAAAGGCCGATGGAATGTGAGGATCTAAACCACCCCTTTCCAAAGGTCTATTCTTCTTTACAATGATAGTCAGTCGGGAACCCTTCCCCAATTGAGCGTAAGGGGTCGTCTTCAGTGAATTGATCGAAGCATCTCAGCTCCTCTGGTCATTCTCTAGTCCATGGTATAATGACTTCCGGGGTCTTCTCGCATTTCGTCTTTTTGAGTATAATGCATTTCGGTCTTGTCTTGATCGCAGGGCGTCTCCTTTTTCTCCAAAGGGTGATCATGGGTATATCTTCATTAGCTTGTCGTTCAGCCTTTCGACGAGCATACACGTCCCTAGCTAAGCGGTTACGATGTTGTCTCTTCATTTCCAAGTAATCCTTGAACATTTCGTCTGCTTGTCACTTAAACCGAAGGTTATCGACATAGTAGCGGGTTTGGCAATCTTTGGCGTATCCCAACTTGCGTCCAGTTAGCTCTCGGCCATGCACAAATCTGGTAAAGTGCAACTTCGTGTTCGGTCCAGGGTGAGTGACTTTCCTTAGGTATTCGAAGGTTACCAACTCTGTTGAACTTCTAGGGAATAGCGACATCATACCCCCTTTATCATCGTTATTTCAATTAGTCACTTGACTGATTTTCATGATGTATCCAAATGCATGTGGATGTATATAATGCATGAATCAAATTAAGGAACATGGAATAGCAATGTACATTGAGAGTAAATGCCTTACCAACCAGACTCGGGGAATGTGAAATGTTCCCCTGTAACAATGGGCGATTTTAGGTATACCAACCATCCATAGACATACGCATGAGACAAGTGGGTATACTCTAAAAATAAAAAATCAAGTGAGGAACATATGGCTCAGGCTCCCACGATCCAAATGAGGCAGACTCCTCCCCAAGGGTACCCACCCAAGAGGGCTAGATATCGCCAATTTAGATTGTGAGCGGGAACGAACACGAAAGTCTCAAGTGCCATCAAACATGAGATCCTTTCGCATCCTTTCCCTATCTAAGGTATCCTAGAGGTGGTTGCAGTTGGGGTTTGATCGCCAGTGTGTGTGATGTGTCGTGATCATCATAATGCAAGTCATGCATAGCAGTTTGTATCAAACACCGCTTCATTATGTGTGTAAGATAAACATACATGCTCAACTCCAACCTGCAGGAAAGATGTCAGCAATCACTACACCCCTTATTTCTCCAATCTGCAACAACATCTAACACAATGGTTAGGATACATACATCACATTCGAGAGCATCTACAGAAAACGGGGTTAGATAAATCAATCAACTTTTTAATCGGCTCAAGTCCTCTAAAATTCATAACCAGAGATTCTGGTTTGGAACAAGTCCCCAGTGGAGTCGCCAGTCTGTCGCGACCTTCTCTCGCGGGAGGGGACGAGGAGGGCTAATGGGCCGCTCGATCGTCGCCTGATCGGACGGGGGCCTCTCCCAAGGTCCATTACCCAAATCGCAACGGCTGGATATACGTGGTCGACCTTCGGTGCAGTCTGGTGACATGTGATACGTGTACATGCCAAGGAGTCGCCACCAATCGTTTCGTGGAGGGTACGATCGGAAACCCTATCGAATAGTTGGAGCTAACTATTCGATTCTGCGAAAACCAGAGAAGTGGGATCGGGGACTTTGTTACGCCAACTCTCAGAGTTGACACCCTTTCGGCACCTAAGTTGAATGATTTATCTAATCTTAAGATTCATGCAGATGAGTGGGGTACGGATCCTAAATCTAGGAGTTCAAGCAGATAGGAATGGCTACCCTATCACTCACAATCAGTAAAAATAAATGCACAAATCAAGGATCCAAAACATGATGATAAATCACTTGAAAGCAGTGTGGCATCCCTAATGAGGCCCTAGTAGCCTAGAGAAGTATCAATCAAGGCTTATGAGTGGTTTTGACATGATTTGCCCATGATGGGCAAAATCGTAATTTTGAGAAATTTGGGGACAATTTGCCCTAGAGGGGCGAAATTGTCATTTTAGATGAAATGAGTAGTCTTAAGATAGTGGAAATATGATTGGTGATCAAATCAATCCATTTCCTATTTTTTCGAGAATTTTCAGAATTTTTCTGGAATTTAAAAGTAATTTTACCCTTGGAGGGGTAAAATCGTCATTTTGGACGAAGACGAGAACTGAAAATCTCAAATATTAAGGTTGGTCGTCCACCTAACCCAAACCCAAACTTTAAGCAATTTTCAGGACTCGATTGGAATAACAAAGACGATTTACCCATTGAGGGGTAAAATCGTCGTTTTGAGAAAATTGACAAGATCCGAAAACCCAAGCCCAAGAATTGATCGTCTAACCGACCCTAATTCTTACCTTGGTATTATCGGCTTTATCTCGCATACACAGCAGATACAACTTACCCCTAAAGGGTAATATCGTCAATTCTCGGGAGAACAGATAAGAAACCCCAAAAATAGGATTGACCAGTTGTCTATGGTCAATCCTTAATTTTTGGGATTTCTAGAGTGTCTAGGATTTTCCCACAATTTTTTTATATTTTTTGGGATTTTCTAGGATTTTCTAGCATTTTTTTAGGATTTTCTAGAATTTTTCTGATTTTTTTATTTTAAAAATCATTTTCTAAATTTTTTATTTAAAAAAAAAATTCGGACCGGGTCGACCCGACCCATTCGGGTCGGAACCCGGTCCAAACCCGGACACGCGCGACCCACGACTCAAAACAACGCCGTATCAGCCCTTTTTATTTTCAGATTATTTAGACTTGATCCGACGGTTCCTATTAAACCGCGCGGCTAATCCACAGCTGCCTGTTCAGATTACTAAAGCCTACGGCCTAGATTGAATGGAGACTCGACCAGAGCCGTCTGATTAACCTACTAAAACCTACGGTCAGGATTAGAAGGCAGGACTCGATCTGGACCGTCCATCCTCGTTAACCTAAACGACGCCGTACTACCACTAACCTAAACGGCACCGTTTCGACTCATTTTGATTTTCTGATTTTAAAATATTTTCGAATAAACCTAATTACTAATCGGACGGCCACTAAAATTTAGACTCGATTTGTCTCAGCCGTCCGATCTATTTATTCGAATAACAGACCCCAACGGCCATGCTGACTAGACTAACACGTGGACCAATCGCCGACTGCCACCTAGGAACGCTGACTCGTTGACCCGCCACGTCAGCTTCGTCTTCAACCTCGCGACTGCCTCTGAACGGACGGTCATGACTCTCCGGCGATGATCCAACGATGGAATCTTGAAGGAATCGAGCGAGACCGGAGGCAATCGACTCGTCTCGGGTTTGTACACAACATATCGTAAAATCGCGCGACTTCACTCACAGGATCGAGCGCGAGGAAGCTCAAACCAGTATGTACATAGCTACTCTAATAATGTAATTCATGGCATTTTAGGCTAATTCATCAACACATAAGCATCACTCAATGTTCTGAAGACTTACCTCGAGCTCCGATTGAGCTCGCTCGACCCATATTTGGCTGGACGACTTTAAACAGTGATCGGCGATGGAGGCTAAGTTCAAAGATTCGATTCGAAGTATTTAAGCGAAGTCGATGCAAAATGAAGATGTAATAATGGTCAGTAACATCCAGGGAACAAAACGCACACTCTAGCTGCAAGAACGAGCAAGAAATGCACGAATCACCATTGACGCGCAGTGAGAAACTCAGAAACGTATCTCACCTTTTCCGGCGGTTTTCGGTGGCACGGCCGGCGGCAATTACTTCCTGGAGTTCCCAATGAGCTTCCTGCAGCCTCCTTTGGCTTCGGTTTAGCCGTGGATGGCCCAATCAGTGCCCTGCAAATTCAAGCTCTACCCTCGACAATGGCGATGGAGGGGAGAGCTCTCTCTCTCTCTCTCTCTCTCTCTCTCTCTCTCTCTCTCTCTCTCTCTCTCTCTCTCTCTCTCTGTTCGATTCTGTTCGCTCTCCCCAACTGAATCAACCAACCTTTTCTTTCTATAAGGTCTATTAGCCTTTATACCTGTTTCGAATTTTGGCGCCAAGCGGGGAACTCCCATTGGCCTCTGTCACGTGCCTCCCATGCGCCATTTGGTCGTCGGACGGTGACGGAATCTGTTGGGTTTCCGTCTATGTCCGTCAGGATCTCTGGCCTTTTCAATTTGGTGCGAATTTGGACGAATTTGCTCTGCATTTTGCTTTCGTTGACTTTTGCAGGTCCTGCAGGCTTGACCAGCCGATTACTCCCTACTCAGGCGACGTCGAGTGGTGTTGTCGGTGCTGATCGACGAGGGACGATGCGGGGGACAAAACGTCTACCATTACCCTTCCGATTATTCTCGAATTGCTCTTCAATTTGACGATCGAAATCAACCCGAAGACTGTCCATTTGCGTGGAAGCTCAGGGAAGACGACGACACTGTAGCGAACCGGTCCGACCGGTCTAACCGGTCAGAACCGGTTTTGACCCTATTTTCGAATTTAACCCCAAATTGACTTAGAATTTTTGCAATTAAACCTCATAATCGAACTTAGGGCATGAATATTATCTAAAGATGTGATTTTGCCCAAAAATTCACATCAATTTCTATGAAAACCCCAAATTTTCCTTTAATTGCAAATCGGGAAATTGTGCAATTGAGGGCTCACATGATCAAATTGGACCAAATTACCCATGCCAATCGATTCGAAATGGTGAAAAGCATTGGGTCGTGATTTCAATTTGTAATGGTAGTCCTTGAATTGAAAGTAATTTCAATTATGCCTAATTTCAAGGACTAAAATGCAATTTAGTATACAATTTTGCCCAATTCATGCGATTAAGCAATCTGTACGAATAATTGGGTTAAAATGAAATAAGGGACAATTAGATTGAATGTCAAGATCCTAAAAATTGCCAAAATTGCAAATTAAAAGACTCAATTAGCATTTTTTAACCAAATTCAATCATATGTGTAACAAAGGAACACGTAAAATTGAATTTTATTTTGGACTTTTTGTCAACTCAAAAGGCCAAGGGATTTAAAATAAAAATGTTGACTATTTTTTCATATTTTTGTGACTCCAAGTGCTATTTTTCTTGAATTTTTAAGTATTTTCCTAATTTCCAAAATTACTAAAAAATGCGAAAAATATGAAAAGTTATTTTTTGTCAAAAATAGTTCCTTAGGCTTGGACAAGGCCACCAAAGTTTATTTTTTAATTTTTTGACTTTTTATGAATTTTCTAAGAAATAGCTAAAAAAGGCTGGTCCCAAAATTAGGTGTCAACACAGGAGTAAAGCAATATCGGGAGCAGTAATTGAAATAAAGGAACATAATAAATCTTTGTAATCAAAAGTTTGTAGAAGCATCTCGTAGGTAGAATTCCAACGAGTCGGAACATTTTTTGGAAACCTTTTTGCCTTTCTCCCATTTTCTTTACAAAATTTTCCCCACCCTTTCATAAGTTGAGGGCGGCTCCATAAAAATATAATTGCACTATTTATTGGGTGGAGAGAATTCACAAGAATTCGTAAACCATCTTGAACATATAAATTCAAAACATGGGAAACACATCTAATGTGAAAAAATTGTCCGCCAAAAGAGGGTTTACACATTTTTTCTAACTCGGGAATGGAAACAGTATTTGATGCGGCATTATCAAAACCAATTGAAAAAACTTTATTAATCAAACCATATTCTTCTAAAACTTGCCTAATTATTCTATAAATGTTATGGGCCATATGCATTTCAGGAAAAACTCGAAATGCAAGAAGTTTTTTTTTAATAACCCAATCATCACCTATCCAATGGCATGTGACACCCATATAAGAATTATTATTCCAAGAATCACTCCAAATATCACTACCTATATGTACACGTCCTTTGAATTCTTCAAAAAATATTTTCAAATCATTTTTTCGATCTATATAAACTCGTTTAAGTTCGCGTTTAAGATAGTTTTCGGAACAGATAATGCTTGCGGAACCAGAGCAGTGTTTATCAAATATCTAAAATTAAAATTTTCACCAGCTCTAGAGAAACATATTTAGCTAATAGTTGTTTATAAAGTGCATTAGTGAAACAGAATAAAGGATGAAGGTTAGGATTGGCGAACCCGAAAATTTGTTGTTGGCTAGTGTCGATCCCCGCTTGCGTTGGATGTTTTTTCGTCAAATGCCGACGAAATGTTCCATAGCCATTTCCTTTACCAAGTTTGTATTTTTGCGGATAATATTTACAGCTTATATCAAACTTATCGTCAATTTCATTCCATACTTTGTCGAAGTGTAGCAATAAGTCAGATTCTCGGCTCTTCTGTCCTGACTCTTTTGGTATCGACGATCCTTCGACACCAATGGCAGTGGCAGTAGGACGATAGAGACTTTCTTACGTTACGATATGCTCGACGTTGAGATTGGGAACATCGTCGTCTTCTCAACATGCATATTCACGAGGATCATATTCATGAACAAGATAATCGGATTCTCCCATCTCCATCGGGCTATTTCCCTTTCTAGTATTTCTGCTTTCACTTGCCATTTTTTTAGAGAATTGATCGGAAAGTTGATTCAAAAAATTGAGATGGAATTGAGAGAAAATATCGGATCGAGAGAATTTGACTTGAGAGTTGAGAGTATTGGAGAAAAATTGTGAGAAAAATAAAGATGGATTGTGAGGTTTTTATAGTTTTTTTTTTAGGAATTTACAACGGCCAAAATGGCCGTTGGGTAAGAGCCATTTGGCTCTTCCCGGGGGGGTAGGGGGCACTGGTCCCCCCCATGGCCCAGGGCCCCATTTAAAAAAAAATGCCGGTTCTGAAAAATTCGGAACCGGAATCGGCCCTTGAAGTCCGGTTTCGGTTCCGGTTCGGAACCGTGGGCCCGGTCAACGGCCCAAATGGCCATGTCTATATTGACAATAATTATGCCTAATTTCTGCTGGTTCGTTCCTCTTCAGCTGATTTGCGTGCTAGAGGATTAAGTGCCACTAAAACCACTTTAAATTTTTCTAAAAATAATCTAAATCTCATAGAATTTACATCTAAAACGCTGACTAAAGCGCTCTTGATGTTTCACATGTGGACATAATTCAATTTAAGCCGTTTCAAGCTAAATCACCCTGATCCGTACGTTTAATAACAAAACAATGGGTCCGGCTCTATTAACTTGATATCCTGGTAAAGGTGCCATAAATATTGTGTCAATATTTCTAAAATGGAATTAGATGCACTAATGTAACAGATCCCTGGAGTATCCGCTAACAACTTGTGAGCTAAGGATCCGTTTGTTTCACTAAAAAGAGTAAATGGTTTACAAATATTTTCCTATAAATAATAAGTTATATCGCTTAGAAAAAATAGCATACTATAACATTTTTCTTACCAACAATAAATTATTCCTATACATTTTCGTAAATGATGAAGATATTTGTGGTTTATTCATTCCTATAAGAGATAAAATGGATTACTTTTAGAAAAATAATTTTTTGATCATTCATTTTCAGCTAAATAAACACGCCCTAAATTTACAATAAATAAAAAGGATAAGTGTACTAGAAGCCCTAAAACTTATCACGAAAGTACAATCAAGTCCTAAAACTTTCAAAATGTGCAATCAAGTCCAAAAAAAATGCAATCGAGTTATAAAACTTAAAAAAAAAAATTCAATAGAAGAACTTGATTTTACTAATTTAACAAATTATACGACTTGATTGCACTTTTGAAAATTTTTAGGATTCAATTACTCTTTCTAACAATTTTTGGGACTTAATTACTTTTTTTGAAAGTTTTAGGACTCAATTACACATTCGTGATAAGTTTTAGGACTTCCGGTGTAATTATTCCATAAATGAAATAGTGGTTTGTCACCCATATGAAAAGTATGTCAATCATCCATTTAAAATATCAAAGATATAAGTTTATGAAGGAGAGTGCATATAAAGCAAATGAATTAGTTTAATGGGAACAAGTCTGGTCCATTTGTTGAAGGAGGGAGCAAATGAATTAGTTTAATGGGTGTGACCCAAAATGATGGCATGTTTGGGTAGAATCAAGTGTGGAAATGTAGAATATTATCTCAATTTCAAATAATCATGAAAAATTTATATGTATCAAGTTTAAGTGGAAATGTAGAATATTATGTCAATAGTCGTAAATTGTGAATGGTTCAACTTTTAAGGAACGAAAAAGGGTAAAAGTACATGTCTCGCAAGATTTAGATTAAACAAATTCAAAATACAAAAATCTATCCAAACGCGCTTAAAGAAGATTTGAGAAAATTAAAAGAAAGCACAATATAATTTATATTTAGATAAAGAAAATTTTTAAATAAGAATCTAAAATGCCATCGTTTTCTCAAATAAGAGGAAGTTGACGTTATTTCAAATGAAGGAGTGAAGTTGCCAATTCGTCTCAAATAATTGTATAAAGTGAATATTATTTCAAATAAGGGCCTAAAGTGGACATTTTTTTCAAATAAAAGCATGAAGTGATTTTCAATCTCAAAGAAGGGTCTAATCTTGTCAAAAGTCATTTTTCATCATTTATTTTTTTGAATGTTTTTTCCTTTTTTTTTCTTTTTCCCTCTTCCCTCTATCGATCATCACCTTGCCTCATCGATGGCTAACAGAGGTCATTGGACTTAGCCGAGGACCATCCTCACCTGCGTTGGGCAAGGGTCACCCTCGCCTGGGTGGGCGAGTGAAAGCCACACTCACTTGAGGCCGGCGAATATCCGTCATCCATCGATGAGGCCTAGTGATGGCATGGAAAAGGAAGAGGAAAAGGAAAAAAAAAATAAATCAATCAAATTTTCTAAGAAAATATATATTCTTAGATTTTGTTTTTACTAAAATACCCATTTTCTAATGGTGGAAATAGTTACATGCTCGCTAGCCAGCCAAAGTCGTTTTCTAAGACGATTTGGCCACTTCAAGTCCTTGTTTGAGGAACGAAGACACTCTAGGCCCTTATTTGAAATTATCGTTACAATTAATGTAGCCGTTCAAAGAGAGTGTAAAATTGGGTCGTAGTGTGCTATGTTTGTGACAACACATATAGAGAATTCCTAATATTTTCTGATCAATTAAACAACCCTAGTACGCGGCAGGTCAAAATTGAGAAGCGTGTTTATCTTTCTAAATTGTTCTCACATTTTACATTATCCCTAAACTTTCATTTCACTTTCTCTTAAGAAATCTCTCATTTATCATTTAAAAAAATAATTACTTCGACCCCTTAGAAATCATGTACATCACACATGCTAACGAAAAAAATAGTCGAGGCGTAAGAGCTGTAACAAAATGAAAGTTTAGTGGGTATTGTATAACAATCGAAAGTTGGGGAACGAGCTCGTATTATCTTAAAGTTCAGGAGGTTTTTGAAAAACAAAATTCCCAAATAATTTATATTGATTTTTTTATTTTGTTAATAACTAATTTTTTAACTTTTATTACACCGGAGATAACTTCCCCTTATAAATCCTTCACAATAATGCATTAAACGGATGAGGAATTATCATTTGCATAAAGGTGGTGTATGAATTTCTTTGTAATTATTCGTTAAATTGTATCCTATTTCATGAGAATCTTCCGTTTCTGGACAAAATTGTAAATTTAGGGTCATATGTTATATATTAAGGTAAAATATAGGAATCGGGATAGTTATAAAATCTCTAATTGTCGTCATATGATATTATGTATAATTAACAACGTCATTGTAATAATGATATAACAAATATTGAATTAAATACTTTATAGATAGAGTTACAAAAAAATGTTAGAATTTTCAATAATTGCTCATTGTATCTAATAAGAAAAGCGCAAATCTTAATTCGAAGCAAAAGAAACAAAGAACACCAGAAGTGCCGAAAGCTTGTACAGCGCTCATTTTAGTGCCAAAAGTTTTTACCGGATCGTTTACGTGCCAAATCAAAGAAAAATTGATCACTTAAGTGCCTCAGACGAGATATTTTGATCAAAATTAATATGTGGCATTTATAATTAAACGTTTAATATGAAGAGGCATTTTAAAAAAAAATTATATATAAAAATAAGCTAAAAACTAAATTTTTAATTAAAATAAATTGATAAATTAGCTTAAAAATTTAACAACAAAGCTAAAGAAAGTTAATAAAAACTGGGGGAGAACTAAGCGATGATGGTAAATCATGGCCAACGGGGATTGCTAAGCCCCTGCGAGCTGCAGGGGTCCTCGTCGGCCGGAGACGAGGGTCATCCCCAGATCGAGTGAGGGACGCCGGTGTTGGAAATTTTACGCCCATTAAAGGCTAAATTGATTAATTTCCATAATTATAATAATTAATTGCTTTTACTTTGTGGGCTAAATTGCTGATTGTATGCAATACTTAATCAAAGGATTAGATTCTTGAATTAAGGTGTGTGCAATACATAATCCATGGATCGGATCCTTGGATGAACAGTGTGTGTTTTTTAGAGCAGAAATAGAGATCTATCGATATCTCTCTCTCTCATTTTTGCTCTCTCCCATGGTGACCAAAAAATTCAGAATCTTGCGGAGCAACCTCATCGCAAGAATTGCTAGCACAATTGAGGTGACGATTCCTGTGACCTCGTTCTTCCATTCATCGTTACAATTGGTGGTGTGTCTGAACTAGAGGCCCGACACTTGTGGGGCTCAGATCGAAGAACATCTGAACCGATTTGATCTCAAGCACGCTACAAGAGGTAACCCCGTTAACTCTATTCGTCTGTTATGATTTTCGATTGAAACGCACGAACTACGCCTCTGGAGATACATGTATGGGCAATTTATTATTTCCGCTGCGTTTATTTATTTTATTTTTTGCCCGTACATGTTACGTGAATCCCAACAGTGGTATCAGAGCCAATCCTTAGGCGTTTTCATGCGTTTAATTATTTTTAGTGCGTATAGATTTTTGCGATATTATGGCCAATTTGTTTTAAAGAATTATTCTTTTTACATGGCCGATGGAAGTTGGTTATTTTTATATGATAAAAATTAATCAACATAGAAAAAATTGAGACTAAATCAATTTTGAATCGAAAATCTATAGTGAGTTTTATATTAGATATGAATTCTGCAAAATGATTCGTGGCTACGAATAGAGGGGCAAGAATGCTAGTATCGCTTGGAATTAAGCACGTGAAATTTGTTCCGTCGGCGTTAATTTCTTCACGTCGCTTGCATTACTTGATCTAGAATATGATTAAATGCATAATTTTTTATTTTGTTTATTTGTGCCTTCCGAAGCTTTAAATTATGAATTTATTGCTCGCGTGTAAGGGTGGTGATCATGGAAAAACCCCTAATCAATGTGATTGATGAATGTATGGTGTTTATTGGTATTTTTTAGGGTTGTAATTATTAAAAATGGAGGGTGCGTCCTTCTTTTATTTTTCATGTAATTTTTTTTTAGTGTAGTTTAGCATAGTCAATTATTGATGTAAATGTTACGAGGACTACGTAGAGGAGCCATAAAGCCGGAGAGCTCTTTGGGCCCGATTTTTCGAAGAGTTCGAGGAACCAAGAAGAAGTGAAGAGCGGATCTCCAATATTAAAATATTAAAATGGTTAAATGTGGTCTCATTGGCTCAAGACCCATTAAACCATAATTCCATTATCACCACTTAGGATAGATGTTTATGCAATTGACATCTATTTATTTATTCTATTTTTATGAGCATGTTAAACCGGTTAATGTGCAAAGTGAGACCTTTAATGATGACTCAAAATCTCATTCGAATAATATTAAGTCGTGACGGGTTTCGGACTCATGGCCTTCCATCGTCGTGGTTTGATCCTATATTATAGTGGTTGATTGACCGGTTATGGATACATAGGGGTCAATTGTCATTTATAATAATGGACCACTCCATTAAGCATATGATGTTGCAGGGTTGAAACCAAATGATTTCCAACAACTGTTAGGTGAGGGGATCGTTTGCGTTTTCAATACTTACATGAGACGATAGGTTAGACTTAACTATGATTATGAAGTCAATAACTGTCAGGTGAGACTTTCATGGTCTAGAGGCCAAAGTTATGATTGGGACTCGCATATGATGCGTTGAATAAGTTGATTCACTCACTAAGCTTATAGAACACCAATAACTGTTAGGTGAGGTAGACTATGAGATGGTGGGACTCCAATCCCCACTAGTAATATTTACTCGACAAATATTGCCGTTTCCCATTTTAAGGTGTATGGGATCCGAATATAAATTTAGTGGGAGGATCTATTTCATTTAAAGGCCAAAATGAAATAGTTATTTTGAAAGACAATTGTTAACAATTTATTTTCTGCACAGATATTTATTACTCTGAAAATGGTGAACACAAACCCGCTCTCTTCGATACTTGACAAGAATTGTTTGACTGGACCTAATTTCACCGACTGGGTGAGGAATTTGAGAATTGTTTTCAATTCAAAAAAACTCGGGTATGTGCTTGATGAAAATATGCCAACCTCCTTTCCTGAGTATGGGACCCAAGAGGAACGCATCACTTATGATAAATGGCATGATGATGACTTAAAAGTTAGGTCATATATGCTTACTTCAATGAATAATGAATTTCAGAAAAAAATATGAAGCAATGGAAGATGCTAGGCCGATCATATTGCACTTGAAGGAATTCTTTGATGAGAATGGTCGAACCTCTAGATATGAGATATCTAAGGCATTGTACTGTATGATGATGGCAGATGGATCATCAGTTAATTATCATGTCTTGAAAATGATCTGGCACATAGAAGAATTGGCTAGGCTGAATCTTGTCATGGACAATGATTTAGCTGTGGATTTGATCCTCCAATCTTTACCCGATTCATTCTCTGGTTTTGTCCAAAACTTCCACATGCATAAAATGGAGAAAACTCTGTCTGAGTTACATAGTATGCTGGTAGTTTATGAGAAGGAAATGCTCGAAATGCACAACACAAGGGCCAATGTAGTGGCTATAGTTAAGGCTTCTTCTGCAAAGGGTAAGACTGCTTTGAAGAAAAAGAAATGGAAAAGGCCTGTGAAAGCTGCTGTGCAACCAAAGCCCAAGATTGAAAAAGGAAAATGTCATTATTGTGATGTCATGGGGCACTGGAGGAGGAACTGTAAGAAGTACCTCGCAAGCTTGAAGGTCAAGTTCAAGAACCAACCTTCCGAAGGTGTGGTGTCTATGCTTATTGAAACTAATCATATGATTAGTGCTGAATCTAGCTTATGGATTCTGGATTCTGCTGCAACCTCACATATTTATATGTCCTTGCAAAATCTGAAAATAAGCAGGATGTTGGGGCGAAATGAGATTGTCCTAACATTTGCAAATGGGACAAAAGTTGCTGCATTAGCTATAGGAACTTTCCGTTTATGTTTGCCTTCTGGACATGTTTTGGTTTTAAATAATTATTGGCATTATGAGAATGATGTTCGTAACATCATCTCTATACCTCGTTTGGGTAAAGAGAATTATGAATTTTCTTTTGCTGATAATGTATATTCTATTTATTATAATAGAACGTGTGTTGGTTCTGGATTATTAACTAATAATCTCTATACCATTACAATGTCCGATAATGCGATTACCAATGTCAATAAGCAACATAGTTACGATGTAAATGCCATAACTAATAAACGCCCTAAAGATAGTCCGAATCCAAAGTATGTTTGGCATCTCCGATTAGGTCATATTGGAGAAGATAGGATTAACAAGTTGAGTAATGATGGATATATTAATCCAATTGGTTTTGAACCATACTCGACTTGTAATGCATGTCTTCTAGGAAAAATGACTAAAGCGCCCTTTGTAGGACATGGTGCACGAGCTGTTGACATATTGGGATTGATACATACAGATGTATGTGGACCAATTAATGAAACTGCTAGGAGTGGTTATTCTTACTTCATTACCTTTACCGACGATCATTCGCGGTATGGCTATTTGTCCTTAATGAAGTATAAATCTGAATCCTTTGAAAATTTCAAGGAATTTAGGTCTGAAGTTGAGAAACAAATAGGAAAGAGTATTAAGGCTCTTCGATCTGATCGAGGAGGTGAATACCTTAGTACTGAATTCTTGGACTATCTTAAAGATAATGGCATTTTATCACAATGGACATCTCCTGCAACTCCAGAACATAACGATGTATCTGAAAGAAGAAATCGCACTTTATTAGATATGGTGCGATCCATGATGAGTTACATCGATTTACCTATATCCCTTTGGGGACATGCCCTTGAGACAGCTGCATATTTACTAAACAGAGTGCCTTTTAAGTCTATTCCAACTACGCCTTATGAGATATGGCATAGTAGGAAACCAAGTCTTAATCATATCAAGATTTGGGGTTGTCCAGCTTTCATTAAGAAGCTGAGAACAGAGAAATTGTAGGCTAGGTCTGAACAAGGTCGCTTCATTGGATATCCAAAAGAGACTCTTGGATATTATTTCTATTATCATTCTGACCAAAGAGTTTCGGTCAGTAGGCATGCTTCGTTTCTGGAGGATCAGTTCGTCTAGGAAGGTAGTGTTGGGAGAAAAATAGTCTTACAAGAAGAAAATAATGAAGTACCAAATAACCAAGTTCGGACACTGATCTCTGATTCAGTGGGAGCCTATGATACACAACCTCTTAGGAGGAGTGCGAGAACGTCTCGTCTGCCTATTCGCTGTAGAGACTCGGTTGAAGATATTGAACCACTATTCATTGTGAGTGATAGTGATCAACTGAGTGATCCTAGCACCTATGAGGAGGCGATGTCGGACATCGATTCTGGTAAATGGCTAGAAGCCATGAAATCCGAAATAGATTCAATGTATTCCAATGATGTTTGGACTCTAGTTGATCTGCTTGATGGTATTGTACCAATTGGGTGTAAATGGATCTTCAAGAGGAAGATGAACGCTGATGGTCAGATTGGAACTTACAAAGCACGGCTGGTGGCGAAAGGATATCGTCAAAAAGAATGGATCGATTACGAAGAAACTTTCTCACCTGTAGCCATGCTAAAATCTATTCGGATTATGTTGGCTATAACTGCGCACCTTGATTATGAGATATTCCAAATGGATGTCAAAACGACTTTTCTAAATGGTTTCCTTGAGGAATACATTTATATGGAACAACCACGGGGTTTTGAATCTAGTGGTGAAAGTCAAAAGATGTGTAGGCTTAAGAGATCCATTTATGGACTCAAACAAGCCTCCAGAAGTTGGAACATCCGTTTCGATGAGGTAGTCAAATCGTTTGGCTTCATCAAAAAGCCGGATGAACCTTGTGTATACAAGAATGTTAGTGGGAGCGCAATTGCGTTTCTAGTTCTCTATGTCGATGATATATTTTTGATCGGAAATGATATACCGATGATATCATCGATCAAACTATTCTTGTCACAAAAATTCTCCATGAAAGATTTAGGAGAGGCAACCTATATTTTAGGTATCAAGATCTATAGAGATAGATCGAGAGGAGTTATTGGCCTCTCACAGTCTACGTACATAGATAAAGTGTTAACACGGTTTAACATGCAATGTTCCAAAAAAGGATTATTGCCTTTTAGGCATGGAATCCGTCTTTCCAAGGAGATGTGTCCCAACACTCCTGAAGAAAGAGAGCGGATGGCAAAGATACCTTACGCATCCACTATTGGAAGCATAATGTATGCTATGCTATGTACGCGATCTGATATTGCGCATGCTGTGAGCATTACTAGCAGATATCAATCTGATCTAGGGGAAGAGCACCGGATAGCAGTCAAGAATATCCTTAAGTACTTGCGAATGACTAAGGATTTATTCTTGATATACGGAGAAGGTGAGTTTAAAGTTGAAGATTATACTGATTCCGATTTTCAATCGGATCCAAATGACTATAAGTCCACATCTGGGTTTGTCTTTACACTCAATGGTGGTGCAGTTAGTTGGAAGAGTTCCAAACAAAGCACAACTGCTGATTCCACCACTGAGGCAGAGTATGTAGCTGCTTCTGAAGCGGCAAAGGAAGCAGCTTGAATGAAGAAATTCGTTTCTGAACTAGGAGTAGTTCCTTCTATTGAGCAGTCGATTACATTGTGTTGTGATAACAATGGATAATAGCTCAAGCTATGGAACCAAGGTCTCACCAGAAGTCCAAGCACATTGAGAGACGCTTCCATCTCATCAGAGAAATAGTTGGGAGAGGTGATATCGCTTTGCAGAAAATTACCTCAGCGAAAAACGTGGCAGATCCCTTTACTAAGGCCTTACCTCAGTCATCTTTCGAAAGTGACGCAGAGAGAAGCGAATCTTGGAAAACAATTCCAAAGAAAGCACGAATTTGATTGAATAATGATGATAAGATGTCGATTACAAAAGATGGACGCCCTATATATAAAGATAGGGCTCCTTTAAGCATCAGAATAATTAAAGATAACAATATCTAAAGCATATATATCCTATCCTAATAGAATTTGAATTAAAGATAACAAAATTTCGGAATATTCTAAATTGCCTAAAACAGAAAACTGTCTGAAAAGATAATACGCTAGTTGTCCTACATCATTCTCTTCTTCTTCGGAAGAACTCGTCCTCGAGTTCGTCATGTTTGGATCCGCTTCCTCCTGTACTTCCAGTGTCTCCACCTATTCCTTTTAAAAAACATGATTGCTTGAGCGAGTCGCTGGTAAAATCCCATCGCAGTACTATCAGCTTCCCACTTTGTGATTGTCATGTGAAAACCATAATCCATATAAGATTGCATTGCTTTTGTCACATATGTTTCAATGCCTGCAATTAAACTCTCTTTAACCGGTATCACAAAATCAATGTGCATTGTTATTCCACTAGCTAATGCTGTAGCCTGACCACTAAAGAAGTCATCTATTATCTGAACCCCCATAAGCCCCGTAGCAAGATGTATGTGCGGATCAATCTCACCTGGCGTGACATATTCGTCAGTAACATCGAGTATGGTGACATAATCATCTACCTTGATATTGGGCTTCACAATAACAATTGTCCCATCATGAGTATCCTTTGTTTTTGATATATCCATAGGTGAAGTCTGGGGTCGATCCTCAACTGAGTCACTCTTACCTTCAGTCATTTGTAGGGTATCTCTACTAATGGATACATCATCATTTATCATAGTAAGATTTGTACTTCCCTTAGAAGTCGCATCAACATCATCATCACAATCAAGAAAAGCATCCTGAATTATTCTCTGAACTTTTGTTTTTGTTGCTACATGCTCAGCAATCTCACTCCAGTTTTCTTCATGAGGTTTCAATGCTCCCAAGAGAAGCAATGTCCCCTGATCAGTACGATTTCCATTGATTACAACATGCAACTTAACAGGTTCCATAAGAATGAAGTCTGATGAAGACATACCTGACCCGAATTTACCTCTATTAAAGCAGTCGGTACATAAATCAAAGTCCACCTGCTTTTGATAATGGTAACGCTTCCGAGAACAATCAGTGGAATAAGAATTGCAGTGGTACTCCACATATGGCCCTTCTGGTTTTACTAAATCTTCAACAATTGCAGATTCTGAAAATAACCCAGACGACATAGGTGGAGTAGCTTGGTTGTTTCTTGGGGCGATAGAAAGACATGGTTGTATTGTGTCAAAGCGGTATAATTTTTCCACCATAGGATCCTCCGTTGCAATTCCAACGTCAGCTTTGTTCTTCTTTTGGATAGCCCACGAAACACGTGCATCTTCATTTAAAGGATGAAGAGTGACTTTCTGCTCCGTTTCTTCTCTCACCTTCGGTTTCTCCTTGTTGACACCTGATTTTTGACCATCTGTTATTACGATTTTTATTTTTTAAAGAATTAATTAAAAATATCAAAAAAGGTCATAAAATCACAAAATCAACTTTGGAAGCCTTGGCTTAGCCTCGGGGACCAATTTTGAACAAAAAATATTTTTTGGTATTTTATAATATTTTTCGAATTTATTTAATTATAAAAATACCCAAAAAATTAGAAAAATATTATTCGTGGTCAGAAAAATACACAAAAATATTCAATAATTTTGTTTTAATTTCCTCATCAATTGTGTCACTTTAAATCTCAAAAATTCGGCTCGGGTCACTATGTTCCTTAACAAATATAAACCCGAACCGAGCCCAAAAATTCCTTGTCAAGTCTTTTAATTTTCAATTTCCACTTTTTATAAGCTATGACATTGGATTCTAAAGTCTTGAAGTGCAATTAGGTCGATTGGCCCTCCAATTTGATCAATTTTAACCAAAAGGGCTTAATTGCATAAAAATCTTTCAATTTAGTCCCCGTTTTCACAATTTTTGAAATTATATTTCATACGGGCATACCCATTGAAATTAAACACCTCTACCCTATGTTTTTCATCATGATGAATCCATTGGTGGCCTCAATTTGAACTAATTCGGTCGTTTGGGCCCTCGATTAAGCAAAAATCAATTTCGGATCCTAAGGGTAATTTGGGGTTTTCATTAAATTTCGACCAATTGATTCACGAAAATATCCCTATTTGATGGAAAACATGTCAAGGAGTCCGATTTTGATGTCAATTTCATGAAAAGAGGTCGGTTCGGGGCTAAATTGGGCGAGGAGAGTCGAACCGGGCCGGTCGGGTCGGACCCGACCCGACCCGGTCCGAACCGGGTCTGCAACTCAGTTGCAGACCCGCGCAGGAACAGCGTGCAGAATAAAAAATGCAGGGGGTGGCCTTCCTCGGTTTTTCGAACTCTCTTTCGGCGAGAGCGGGGGCGGGCAAGAAAGAGGGTTGTCGTCCACCGAAGATGAGGGACAAAAAGGTGGTCGGCCAACGAAAAAGGGAGAGGGAGAAGAGGACCGGCGGTCGAGCTCGAAAAATTTCTTGGAAGCCCGTTACCCTCGGAAAAAACAAAGACGAAGCCGGTGAATCATTCGGGGAGCTTGGCGACATCATGAGGAAGCTCCCGCGCCCATCAAACTCGCCGGAAACCGCCGAAAAAGGTGAGACACACCTTCTAGCTTGATCTCGGCCTTCAATGGCATCTCAAGTTTCACTTGATCGTTTCATGAACGGTTGATCTAGCATTACTCCTCGTGTCCCACTGCTCATTTTACCTTTTGACTGTACAAAATTTCGTTGGGTAAATGCTCGAGTTGGCCGCCGACGTCCCCTGGCTGGTCGTGAGCTCCGGAGCTCGTTTCTGACCAAACCGAACCCCCACGAGGATCAAGTAAGCTCTCTGGAACTTGTAGAAAGCTTCCTGATAATTTATATTATCCATGTTACGTATAGAACGGTCATGGTGTATCTTCGCCGGAATTAAGTCTCGGCCGGAGTTGCAGGCGTAGGAAACGTCGATCTGCTGTGTCGAGCTCTTGGTATGTTGTAGGCGAGGTTCGTACGAGTTTAATGCCGTCAGTTTCGAGCGATTTGGACGTCGGAGGGCCGAGATATCGCCCTCCGACGAGGAGCCGGCGATTGAACGCCGGCGCCGGTCGTCTTCTCCGGCCAAGGGTTGACCGGTCAACGCCGACGTGGCGCTGACGTGGCGCCCTCGTGGCGGCCACGTCAGCGTGCGTAATAACTAAAAGAATAAAAAAATAATCTGACGGTCCCGGATACGCCACGTGGCTCGATCTGGGACGTCCCGTCCAAATTCACGGAACGACGCCGTTTTGGTCGTGGAGGGGGCGGGCCGGGCCTGGGTCGCGGGTCCGGGTCATGGGCCGGGTCTGTCCCGGCCCGAAAAATATTTTTAAATAATATATTAATAATAATAAAAAAAATTCAAAATTCAATAAAAAATGAAAAATCATAAAAAATTCAAAGAAATTCGAAAAATTCAGAAAACAATTCTAAAAAAATTCCAGAAAATAGGAAATAACCATATTCAACTGGCCACAACCTGTTCCGGGTCTCTCGACCCCCGATCTTTTCCGAAATGACGGTTTTTCCCTTCCGGCAAACCGTCTTCCAAAACAAATTCTAAAAATTCTAGAAAAATCCCAAAAAATAGGAAATGGCCACAATCAACTGGCCAAGGCTCATCCCGGGTGTTTTGAACCCGATCCTTCTTTAAAATGACGATTTCGCCCTTTGGGCGAATCGTCTCCCAAAAATTGAAGAAAAGTCAAGAAATTCCAAAAAATTCTCAAGAATGGGAAATTGCTATAATCAACTAGCCATAGAATATTTTGTGTAATTCGGTATCCAAATCTTCCGAAAATTGACGATTTTGCCCTTCGGGCTAAATCGCCTCCAAATCCTGCCATCTTACCCCGGTCCGAAATCACACCTTCCCTAAGCCCTTATGGCTATATTAGGAAGCCATTGATTTGGATTGATGTGCATCGATGAGGTTTATTTATGCATTTGATTGCGCTTTCATTAAAATTGATTGTGGTTGATAGGAATAGTCTTCCAATCTGCATGAGACCTTGAATAAAACTTACCCCATCCAAAACTGCGCCTGCATGAACTCTTAGTCAGGAAAATCACTCGCGTTAGGTACCGAAAGGGCGTTGGTAATGACACCGACGTAACCAAGTCCCCGAACCCAAAATCTCTGGTTCTGCAGAACTGATCGATCTCTCCCAATCGATTAGTAAGGTTTCCGGTCTACCCTCCAAGAAAGACCGGTGGCGACTCCAAATGCATGCACAATTTGCACATGCCACCACGACCACACTGAAGGTCGAAAGCGATCGACTCTTATCGTCGAATCCTTTAAAAAATACTCCCGTCGCGATTTGATATGGGCCTGGGAGGGCTCGCGCCGATCCAAGACCCGCGATCGGTAATCCATTAGCCGCGTCCGCTTCCGGACGGGTCGCGACAGCTGGCGACTCCGCTGGGGACTATTCTAGAACCTATGGTTCTAGACCTCAAGTGGACTTAGGCCGTAATTAAAACACTGAGTGATTTTTCTAACCCTGCAGGCGCTCTTGAAGGTGAGGTAAGTCCGCTTATGATAGGTGTTATATGTTTTTGCAGATTGGAGTGATAAGGGGGGTAGTCTGTGATTAACATTGTCTTATGCAGGTTGGCGTAGGAATGAATGATTATGTGTATGTTTTATATTGAAGCGGTGATTGTTAAATAAGATGCATGTTTATCGCTTTAGCACGACACCGAAAATATACACAACCGCGCCTAAAGCCCCGGGCGCCGCCTTTAGGAACACAATAGAAGGAATTGAAAATGGAATCTCCGTGAGGAAAGACACGGGGTAATCCACTTTTCAATTTCTCTCGCTTCGAACTATGGATCGAGTCCCAATGCAACGATAGCTGTGCAATAGAATCGGCTCTTTCTAGAACTCGAGATGAGAACCTTAACCTTAGGTGCCAAACCCTCTGATTTTTAGAAGTTTACCATCACTTGTTTCATGCGCATGTCTTTGGGCGGTTGGTACACCTAAAACCGCACATAAGTCGACGAGTTGGGTTGGTAAGACTCTCTATCCCCCCAAATCTATCACTGTTCATATAAATATAGGCATTTCATTCATTGCATTCTGGTGATTAGATTAAATACCATTTCGAGGATAGATATGTGCGTTTATCCCTAACGTCCTTGATAGAAGACGAGGAGGGTGATATCCCACGACGAACACCGAGTGTGCGATAAAGGAGCATACTATGGACATTATTGAGGTATCATCCAATGAAGATGACGAGTTGGGGCAAGTGATCTTGAAGGCACAGATCAAAACTGGGGCATCCTTAAACGTTAGGATCACATTCTTTTATTTCATTTTCCATTACTAGTCCTCTTGTATAGGGTTTATTTTTACTGAGGTTTTCTCTATCTCACCCCTTAGAGCGATTGTATTAGGGATCTATTGGTGTATATATTTAGATGGAACTTGGTTGTATTTCTTTTAACGGGTCATTGGAATGTGATAGTGGCATTTTTTCTAATCATCCGAATACTCCCAAGTCAAGTTTATAATTCCTTTAGAGGAAATTAAAATTGGAAGTCTTGCACGACCTTTTGGTCGTGTGAGGTAATCCAACCCCAATTTCGCTAGAAGGAACTACACACTTGAATTGGTTCATGCATGTTGTACACCACTGGTAATTCACGATAATTGATCAAGAATATCAGCGTAGTTTCAAATTTAATGACGAGATAGATGTCCAAACTACTTTCGTTCTTAGCGAACGACCTTAATTTGGATGCCATATCTTCAATTGAATTTAAAACACGTTATTATGTCTTGCACTTTTGAGTAATTCATTCCTCTCGAAATTAATCAAAAGCGATTATCGTGAATTATATTCCTTTCAATAGTATGCTTTCTTTCGAGGAATATTGATAAAAACTTTTCGCACAAGATTAAAACCCTTGTAAAAGTTCTTGTCCTTATTAATCATGAGCAAGCATAAGATTGAAAGGGGTATATGCTTTCTTTTTCAAGATTATTCCTTCTGACTCGGTCTTTTCATTTGCAGGTGAAAAACAAGTAGTATAGAGAAATCTTTTCTTGGACAAATCTGTAACTATTCTTCCATCTGATCATGAGCGAGTTATAAAATCAGGACGTATTTGCTCGGCTTATTGATATTATGGTTCGGCTCACCCAAGTTGAAGATGTTTGGATGCTCGAAGAAATGAACCATACAGAAGTTAAAACACACACACGAGAACTTTCATTTATTTTGCTCGGGCGGAGGGTTTTCAGAAGCAGGTCATACAATTCGGGGTGGAAAAGTAAAGCCAAAGTGAGCCCTAATAAACGACACAAAGGATCCCAACTGACCCTCCATGTTATTAATGCTCTGCTCATACTCCCAACTCCGCATGTCATGGTCGGCAAGCCTGAGGAGAAGACTTCTGCATTCTCCCTTAACTTCGGCGACCTTGGCCTCGTGTTCTTCGGTGACTATTTCCAGGTCCCGAACCAGTCCATTCCCGCGAGCTATGTCCGCGGTTATCTTGTCGAGCCGTTCTTCCTGCCAGTCGCTCTGAAGCCTCAACAGGACATTGCGGCGGTCATGCTCGCCGGTGGTCAGGGATATGGCCAATTGATCCACCATATTTCTCCTCTCGCGAAGCAACGTCGCGACCCGCTCATTAGCAAACTCGACTGCCTTTTTGTAACTATCAACCAGATAGTTGGTCAGCACCAAATGATCAGATCGATCCTCATAACGAGCTCGCAAGACGCGAGCCACGAGAACCTCCCGATTAGCAACACGATAGGCCTCTAAGGAGTGTGCAAAGAGAGTCGGGAAAATTCTATATTCCCTCCCCAGTGTAGTACCTTCGAGAGAAGTGGTATCAAGGTCCTCGAGCAGGACACAGATTGCATCCTCGGTTGCAGAATGATCGGTTATGTGCGCGTAACCGCGACCCAGTAGGTTATAAAGCTTTTCCCACTGGCCCAAGACATCAGTTGAAAAAGTACGTACGGGAGAGGAGGCCATTTGCGTTGGGTTGGCTTGAGAATAAGACGAGTCTAATAGAAAGATTAGAAGGAAGAAGCTGATTATGCGAGAACGCTAACCTGCCATACGTTAATTCCTCATTTTATAGCAACTCGAGGATGATGAAGGGTCTCAGTAATAATGCTGGTGGAGCCCAGTTAGGGGGTAAAGCAGGAGGTCCCCTCACGGGAACCATTGGATTCGTTTCGGTCCGCGATTTCCGGCTCATCAATTAAAAGATGTAAAAGATTTGTCGGGATCACCATTATTAGAGTTAGGTGGGAGGTAAGCGCAACTATCGAAGAGAGCCCTAACAGGATTTGGCAGTCCCATCACGTTGAAAAGCTAAGCGAGAAATTCAAGGTCTTGAGGGGGAACGTTTGCCTAATGATGCTTGAAGAGCGTCTCCTGAACATACAAAGTCACTCGAAGAAAACTTTATAGGGAGTGAGCATACAGGAGAGAGTGGAGAACTATGAGTGGGCAAGAACCAATCAAACATTTCTCAATCCAACATATTTAAGAGGTTACTGTCAGCTGCTAGAGGCAACTGACTCAAAAATCTCAGAAATTGAACCACAGAGGGATCTCGAAGATTCCAAGATCAAGTCTAACGCCAAAACCATGGAGCCCAACACTTTTGGCAACGGAAATCAAAATCACGGCGACGACGACAACGATATCCACGATGCTCTACTCGGGAAAAGAAGACGTCCTCACCAATACTCTCAGGAGGAAACCCAAATGTTGGAAACCCTCTTCAGTAAAAGCCATTACATGAAAAAGAAGTGGAGAATTGAATTGAGCCGGGAGTTGGGGATTAATCAGTCGAAGATCCAGTTTTGGTTTCAAAATAGGAGATTCAAATCGAAGGCTCAACGCAAACGTCAGGTGGTCGAGATTTTAAAGGAAGAAAACCAAAAGCTGCGAACAAAAAACATGAGGTATGAAGAAGCTCTCAATATTACCGTTTGCCCTCATTGCGATAACCCCATCGCCCTCGGTAAGATATTCCCCGATAAGCCTCACGCGATGATTGAAGACGTTCATTTACCACCCTACTCCCTCGGGACACCTCTTGCTCAACCAGATTTTGCCGGAGTCACGCATGAGCATGATGATCCTACGAAGACGATACAAATGCCTCCTGGAGGATGGGATATGCATCGCTTTGATTGGAGTTACAGTTTCAAGGAGCTGGATGTTACCGCCGACCAGCTCAAAGCACATCAGCCTTCTGCACAACAATTTTCGATAGGGTCGGGTCCTGCTGGAGATGAGTTAATCAGTCGTCAAGCCATCGATGCAATCTTGGGCCACGATAAGAGGAGGTTCGCTTGGCCCCCTGAACTGTATTTCAGATTCCTAGACGTGGTTCACCAAATGGGGATCGATTCAGCAAATCCGACGCGCATATTTAAGGCCATGAATGTACCGGGGCTTAGTAAGGAACTGGTCAGGAATCACCTTGGTGCCTACAGAAGGCTATTAAAACAGCGTCGAGCGGAGCTAAACCGGGAGGAATCCGTCTCGAGCTCAAAGACTAGGGGCGACCGCCATTGTAATGCTCAGGTATCAAGAGATACCCGGCCGAATCTAAGCATCAATCAAGCTAGCAACCCGACCACCGGCGAACTGAAAGATGATCAGAATGTCCTTCTGGGCCATTTCAACACTTTTCAAGAGCACGTGTCACAAGTACAGCGAGTGCGCACTCCTCCATTCGAGCAGCAGTCGGCTGGTGCTCTGCATGCCGCTAGTCAACCCACAACAGACGATTTCTTCGATGAGGGGCTCGATGCCTTGTTCAATCAATGGGAAGCTGGTGTGCTTGGACAGCCATGATCTAGCACCTGACTTGGGGCACGATGGGTTGGTCGCTACGATCACCCATAGAAAGAAGAACATGTTCACGAGCTGATCACTCTTTTTATCCATTGTAAAGTTCCTATGGGAACATTTTTCTTTAATGGCTATAGTTAATTATGTATGAAAACCAACGCTATCGACGAACATCATCATGCTCAGTTGCGATGATCCCTTGTTAGATTAAGTCTGAAACCAGGGACGGTCTTTAAATTTTGAGTGGCCACGAACTCATTCCTCACCAAGCGCCCAGGATGTTGAAATGAAGAGTAACAGCATGCACAGGGAAAATGCCACTTTCGTTTGAACGATGAAAAGGGGTTGAGAGAAGGTCATAGCGTTAATTCCCATGGAGCTAAATGAATTAAACGGAGTCATTAATTGCGGGTCCGCCGTTGCTCCCCACGTTCTCGGGCCTAGCAAATCATAAAAGGCGCCAAAAGATTATAGACCCACCACTTTGAAGACTGAACTAAGGGACGAGCACAATACTCGATGAAACCGAATCAACGCAAAAGAGTTTGTGATCCTGTCACGAGGAAAAAGAAAGGGGAAGACAGACGAGGAGTAATTGCAGGGTCTCGGGAGGAGCGCTTGCTTGCTGGTCTTCATATGCAGCCTGAAGGATGGTTCTAGGACACGCACAATCACTCGAGAAAATTTCTAGAGTGAGCAAACACATAAGAGCGAATAAAGAAAGCTGAGTGAACTAGATCAGCCCGAGATACTCCGATCCATCATGTTTAAAAGCTATTCCCATCTGCTAGAAACGCCCGACCTGGACATTTCTGAGCACGAACTGCTGGGAGACTTTGAAGATCCTGGAGCTGAATCCTGCCCGAAGGCCATGGAGACTGACTCCTCCAGCGATGAAATTCTAGGTTTCAGCTACGAAGAAGGAGTATACAATGATGACCGGAGTCGGAAAAGGAAGCAATTGCAACGCCACACTCCAGGCCAAATCCGAGAACTCGAAACTTTCTTCAATGAATGCTCCACTCCAAGCAGACAACAGAAAATGGAGTTGAGCCGAAAGTTAGGATTGGAGCTTTCGAAGGTCAAGTTTTGGTTCGCCAACAAACGAACCCGGGTGAAACAGAAACACGCAGACCATGAGTTACTGGTCCTGAAGGAGGAGAATGAGAAGCTTCAAGCTGAAAGCGCGAGATATAAGGAAGCTCTGACAAAGGCCACCTGCCTTAATTGTGGTAATCATGTTGTCCTCGGCGAGGTGTTCCTCGATGAACCATCCCTGTTGACGAATAACGCTCAGCTGTTACCGTATTCTCCACAGCATTTTCCGACACAGCCAGATACCGTCGGAGATCTGCATGAGCAAGTCAACACCATAGGATCAACACCAACATCCTCTGAGAAATGGGATATGAATCATCACAGGGGGAGTTCTCTCAATGACGAACTCGCTGTCGCAGCCAGCCAATCCAAAGTCGGTGAGTCCCCCCTGGACAACTTTCGAAACGACTAGATCCCGTAGAGAATAGCTACCGAAGTATTGACGATATTTTGGGTGATAAGAGAACAAGGTTTTACTGATGAACTTCACACCAAATTTGTTGATGCAATTCGAGAGCTTGGAGTTGATTCGGCTAGCCCACTACGTGTACTCGAGATTATGAACGTGCCGGGGCTCTCTAGAATTAACGTTGAGTCTCACCTTAAGTACTATAGGAGATTGCTAAAGGATGGGAGGATAGCGTTAAACCATCATAAAGCCGGTTGGAGCTCAAGTGTTGGGCAGAGTTACAACCACGATGATTGGAAAGCCAAGAGCACCCAACCGTGTTTCAGCAATGACGGGACCGGCAGTCGTGTCAGCGACTCCTCTAACCCAAATCAAAATGCTCCGCCGAGCTATCTCAATACTCCTCAAGAGTATATGCCACAGTTCCAGCACATAGGGATTCCTCAGTTTGAGCGCGAATCAGTCATTAATGCTGTCCCTGAAGCGGATCTGGCATTGGTAGAGAGTGCACATATGAACCTGCCGGTCATCGGAGGAAGTTCCAATTCGAGGGGTCAAATTGCTCACGGCGAGAGCAAAGAGAGGAATCCCTCGCCTGCAGTCGACGACACCCAATCTGGGCACCAAGGGCTAGAAAGAACAGGTGATTTCCTTGATGAGGAGCTGGAAACTTGGATCAATACTCTTCAGGAATGTATGTCTCAACCCCAACAGGGCAATGATGAAGGTTCCAGCCCAAAGACTCCAATCCCTCACAACGAAGGCAATGAAAGAAATCTGCACCCAACAATCGTTGATACCCAACTTGAACATCAATGGCTCGAAGACCCGAGCAATTTCCTTGGCGATGAGTTCAATCTTTGGCTCGATCAATTTGGAGCCGAAGGACCATCGCAGGGGTGACGCAAGGCCGGTGATCAAACGTCTGATGCAAGGCATGGCTACTCGATGAAAAATGCTTAGAGGAAAGGGGTTGAATACTCCTATTGAATATGTTGTTGATCGCACTGTAAGGTTCCCACGGGAACATCTTTCATTAATATCTAGAACTAATTGCGCGTGAGTGTCAACATCACCCTTTGAGCATCTTCAAGCCGAGGGCCGTGGATTAATCACTTAATCCGTGGAGCAAGTTCCATGAACAATGACTATCATCCGCGGAGCATAATGGGATCTACCCCTTCAATACGAAATACGTTTGGCCGCGAAGCCACCTATTTGGTAAAACGATGTATCATTCCTAAACGATCTTCAATTGAATACCGAAGTAATGTCTCCTTTCTTTCCCTTCTCAAGTGATAAACGTGGATAAATCACTCAAGGAGCCATTTGTTCGAATAACAGAACAGACGTTGCCCAACCGGGGGCAGCTGAACCATTAATGTTGCAAATATTCCAAGCATGGATAGGCGGATTTGATAGACGTTGTTCATATCAATACGCAACATCAGAACGGGATGAGAGCCAAGAGTAAAGTTGTATTGTCCCAATTTGTCTTGAATTTGAGAATATGAATTGATACTCATTGTTTATCCTTGACAGGGGAATCGCCTTGGAAGCGAACAAGTTTTACATCCCACGTACTACCCGTTAGAGTACATGAGGGTAGGGTGTATCGTTTCGATTTTCGAAAAAATTCGTGAACATACAATGATATGCTTCTTTTACATTTTCAGGGGTCTGCAGCCGCGACAGGTAGGTAAGTATCCATTTCCCAGTTAGCTGGAGATAAAAAAAATGTTAAAATCCTTTCAGCCGTCATGAAAATTATCCAATGCATCGATGTTCATGATTTAAATCGGGAGGTTGCCCAAAGCATGAATAAAACATGCACGATACATCACAAAATCCCCTCGATGGATAAATTTTGGAGAGAATGAAAATAATTTTTCCAATAAAAGTTGTTCAGACCGTTTAAAAGGGTGTTTTCTCAGACGAGAGGCGAAGCCTAATCCAAACATGTCCAACACACACTTGAGAGATGAGTGGAGTGAACAGATAACAAAATCTGGGTCTACGGGGGTAGGGACCATTCGCAGCGATTACATGGATTGGGACGACGGAGGCGTTCGTTTCATATTCCTAAATACTACAGGTGACCATTGATAACCCCTTTGAACGGAGGTTTTCATTATCAGCCCTGTCGAGAACCACCCCACATCGGGGCAGAATAGAAGTAAGTCCAACAGCATCAGGAGAAATGGTTAGAAATTTTGTTGCTCGGACTAACATTAATCTTCGTGTGTTGTTTATGTGGTAATCCAAGTGCCATAGGATGACGAGAAGCATTCATTTCTCTATCCCACATACGTTTATCCTTTGCACAGCCAAGTCGAGCCTGCAAATTCGTTTCATGAACCCGTTGGTGATCATTACACATTTCAAGATGGATGCAGCATCACTTTAGAAACGGAAGAGCTCAAGACTAAGGGATTATAAAGAAATTCCTGGATTTATGGTAAAAGCATGTTTAGACTTTCGATTATATGTCTAAAGTGATCTCCTGAAGATGAGAAAAATGGGATTTCAAAAGAAAAATAAAAAAAAAAAGATGAAAATGAGAAAAAAAAATCTCGGCATCAAGAAAAAGCAAAGTGCCTGGTAAAAGCAAGGCTGATGCCCGTGCAAGCTGTTTGATTGACCCACAATAAAGTCTAGATGGGAAAAGAGGAAATCCCCGAAGGAGCCAAATTCCAAAAAGGCTGCTCGCCAAATGGTGTCAAGCGCGGAATAAAGGCGCAAAAGAGAAAGGACAGGTAGCAAATCTGCAATGATCACCAATGTCAAACTCTCCAAGAATTTTGGGCCAAAAATAAGCCTTTTTCTGTCCCCAATCCTACCAATGTTACGACCCCGAAGGAGTCTTCTCTGACTAAGACACTTGGGTTGACATATAGCTTAGCTCGAAGAAGTACGAGGAAGACTATTTCTCTCTCATTTTGCAGGGTTCTTGACTTGTAAACCCGGAGCAGATGGTGAAGACTTTCATTTAATGGCCTCGACTCCAAAGCGGGTCCCCTTTGAAAACCAATATCCAAGCCTGACATTACGGTCCGTGGAAGACCTCCCGATCGATCAGAATGTATGCGCTGCGAATGATCCTAAAACCTAGGCACAGGTTAGTAGGAAGTTGAACGCATTCCTTACAAAAGACCATTATCACAGAGCGGTGAGGAGCCCTCTTGGATGAGAACTTCTCCAATAGATGTTTTGAAAGAACTCTTTTTGGGAATTTCAAATTGTTTGATCCAGATTTTCCGTGCAAAGGATTTGTGATCACATTTGCATGTTGCAAGAATGCTTTGGATAGCCTCCAGCGTCAAAATGCACATGTCATGACTAAAATTTAGGTCATAAAATTTTGTCAATTGGACAATTGCTGTCTTCTCAAAGATTACCAATATTTTCTTGGGGAAGAGAAACCCTTTTAAAAAAAAAAGTCCTAGCACGACGTGGAGAACCCTCGTCCCAGGACCCCTTTTAAACAAAATCAAGCAGTCTCATCGGACGTGGAAAACCCTCGTCTCGGGACCCCCTTTTAAACAAAATCAAGCAGTCTCATCGGACGTGGAGAACCCTCGTCATGAGACCCCTTTTCAAAATTCAAGCAGTCTCATCGGACGTGGAGAACCCTCGTCATGAGACCTCTTTTCAAATCAAAACAAAGGTAGAAACCGCCTAAAGGGTCAAAACAAAGGTAGAAACCGCCTAAAGGGTCAAACAAAGGTAGAAACCGCCTGAAGGGTCAAACCATGGTAGAAACCGCCTGAAGGGTCAACTCAAGGTAGATACCGCCTGAAGGGTCAAATCAAGGTAGAAACCGCCTGAAGGGTCACCTCAAGGTAGAAACCGCCTGAAGGATCAACTCAAAGATAGAAACCGCCTGAAGGGTCAACTGAAGGTAGAAACCGCCTGAAGGGTCAAATCAAGGTAGAAACCGCCTGAAGGGTCAAACCATGGTAGAAACCGCCTGAAGGGTCAACTCAAGGTAGAAACCGCCATAAGGGTCAACACGAGGTAGATACCGCCTTAAGGATCAACACGAAGGTCCGATCCACCATACGGATTAAAATCTCGGGCAAATCCCAAAGCATGGGGATGCGCCTTCCTAGGGTTCCTGCCAGTTAGGAATCCAATAATGGTATGACCTACCATACAGGTCAGAGCTTAATTTCCCTAGGATATTCTCAATGACGAGTCCTAGGTATCTTCTTGAAAGTTATCGCAACCGGCAGCATCCGACAGAGAATACCCCTATTTGATGGAAAACATGTCAAGGAGTCCGATTTTGATGTCAATTTCATGAAAAGAGGTCGGTTCGGGGCTAAATTGGGCGAGGAGAGTCGAACCGGGCCGGTCGGGTCGGACCCGACCCGACCCGGTCCGAACCGGGTCTGCAACTCAGTTGCAGACCCGCGCAGGAACAGCGTGCAGAATAAAAAATGCAGGGGGTGGCCTTCCTCGGCTTTTCGAACTCTCTTTCGGCGAGAGCGGGGGCGGGCAAGAAAGAGGGTTGTCGTCCACCGAAGATGAGGGACAAAAAGGTGGTCGGCCAACGAAAAAGGGAGAGGGAGAAGAGGACCGGCGGCCGAGCTCGAAAAATTTCTTGGAAGCCCGTTACCCTCGGAAAAAACAAAGACGAAGCCTGTGAATCATTCGGGGAGCTTGGCGACATCATGAGGAAGCTCCCGCGCCCATCAAACTCGCCGGAAACCGCCGAAAAAGGTGAGACACACCTTCAAGCTTGATCTCGGCCTTCAATGGCATCTCAAGTTTCACTTGATCGTTTCATGAACGGTTGATCTGGCATTACTCCTCGTGTCCCACTGCTCATTTTACCTTTTGACTGTACAAAATTTCGTTGGGTAAATGCTCGAGTTGGCCGCCGACGTCCCCTGGCTGGTCGTGAGCTCCGGAGCTCGTTTCTGACCAAACCGAACCCCCACGAGGATCAATTAAGCTCTCTGGAACTTGTAGAAAGCTTCCTGATAATTTATATTATCCATGTTACGTATAGAACGGTCATGGTGTATCTTCGCCGGAATTAAGTCTCGGCCGGAGTTGCAGGCGTAGGAAACGTCGATCTGCTGTGTCGAGCTCTTGGTATGTTGTAGGCGAGGTTCGTACGAGTTTAATGCCGTCAGTTTCGAGCGATTTGGACGTCGGAGGGCCGAGATATCGCCCTCCGGCGAGGAGCCGGCAATTGAACGCCGGCGCCGGTCGTCTTCTTCGGCCAAGGGTTGACCGGTCAACGCCGACGTGGCGCTGACGTGGCGCCCACGTGGCGGCCACGTCAGCGCGCGTAATAACTAAAAGAATAAAAAAAATAAAAAAATAATCTGACGGTCCCGGATACGCCACGTGGCTCGATCTGGGACGTCCCGTCCAAATTCACGGAACGACGCCGTTTTGGTCGTGGAGGGGGCGGGCCGGGCCTGGGTCGCGGGTCCGGGTCGTGGGCCGGGTCTGTCCCGGCCCGAAAAATATTTTTAAATAATATATTAATAATAATAATAATAATAATAATAATTCAAAATTCAATAAAAAAAATGAAAAATCATAAAAAATTCAAAGAAATTCGGAAAATTCAGAAAAAAATTCTAAAAAAATTCCAGAAAATAGGAAATGACCATATTCAACTGGCCACAACCTGTTCCGGGTCTCTCGACCCCCGATCTTTTCCAAAATGACGGTTTTTCCCTTCCGGCAAACCGTCTTCCAAAAAAAATTCTAAAAATTCTAGAAAAATCCCAAAAAATAGGAAATGGCCACAATCAACTGGCCAAGGCTCATCCCGGGTGTTTTGAACCCGATCCTTCTTTAAAATGACGATTTCGCCCTTTGGGCGAATCGTCTCCCAAAAATTGAAGAAAAGTCAAGAAATTCCAAAAAATTCTCAAGAATGGGAAATGGCTATAATCAACTAGTCATAGAATATTTTGTGTAATTCGGTATCCAAATCTTCCGAAAATTGACAATTTTGCCCTTCGGGCTAAATCGCCTCCAAATCCTGCCATCTTACCCCGGTCCGAAATCACACCTTCCCTAAGCCCTTATGGCTATATTAGGAAGCCATTGATTTGGATTGATGTGCATCGATGAGGTTTATTTATGCATTTGATTGCGCTTTCATTAAAATTGATTGTGGTTGATAGGAATAGTCTTCCAATCTGCATGAGACCTTGAATAAAACTTACCCCATCCAAAACTGCGCCTGCATGAACTCTCAGTCAGGAAAATCACTCGCGTTAGGTACCGAAAGGGCGTTGGTAATGACACCGACGTAACCAAGTCCCCGAACCCAAAATCTCTGGTTCTGCAGAACTGATCGATCTCTCCCAATCGATCAGTAAGGTTTCCGGTCTACCCTCCAAGAAAGACCGGTGGCGACTCCAAATGCATGCACAATTTGCACATGCCACCACGACCACACTGAAGGTCGAAAGCGATCGACTCTTATCGTCGAATCCTTTAAAAAATACTCCCGCCGCGATTTGGTACGGGCCTGGGAGGGCTCGCGCCGATCCAAGACCCGCGATCGGTAATCCATTAGCCGCGTCCGCTTCCGGACGGGTCGCGACACTCCTCTAATTTCTTGAAAAGTTGGTTCTTGCCCTTGACAAGAGCCTCGGATGTCTTAGCAGGAGAATAGGAGAAAGAAGGGTACAAAAAATCTAGCGAGTGGTTTGAATTTAACCAATCTTGTTCATAGGTAGGTGGAAGGAATCGAACCTTTAGCATTCGTTTCATCCGTCTCCATGTTCGGATAGGAACTTTTCCTTGACGACGTCGAGATATTTGTGTCCGCTCCCACCAAGCTTGAGCGTCGTACCTCAACTTTCTCGCCACGAATTCTACTTGCTCTTCTTCATCGATCTCCATGACTTCAAGGAACTCCTCAACTTCCCAGAGCCATTCTCGGAAGTCTTCGATATCCGAATTGCCATCGAAGGTTGAGAGATGAACATTCAATCGATATTGATCGGAATATCGTCGGTAACCTACATATCGTCGACTTCCACGAACATGCTCATCTCGGAATCCAGCATACCTGCGACCCTCCATGAATAGGCACGTCCTGGAAATCTTCTTCTTCAAAATCCTCGACATAGTCTTGACGCCTGTGTCGGGAATTTCCTCCACGCTCCATGGCAACTTCGGGATCACGAGCGACAGGAATTCGCTCGGCTGGAAGAACACCAGGTGCTTGGTTTGTGGACAAACGCTGGATGGCCTCAAGGATCTCTTGAAACCTCCGATCGGATTGACCCACGAATTAGTTGAACTCAGCCCGTGTATAGGCTCGCTTTCACGGCCCTTAGCTACGGGGAGATTGATAATCACGTTATCAGTTATTGTCACAGGAGAAACCTGCTCTGATACCAAATGACGCAGAGAGAAGCGAATCTTGGAAAACAATTCCAAAGAAAGCACGAATTTGATTGAATAATGATGATAAGATGTCGATTACAAAAGATGGACGCCCTATATATAGAGATAGGGCTCCTTTAAGCATCAGAATAATTAAAGATAACAATATCTAAAGCATATATATCCTATCCTAATAGAATTTGAATTAAAGATAACAAATTTCGGAATATTCTAAATTGCCTAAAACAGAAAACTGCCTGAAAAGATAATACGCTAGTTGTCCTACATCAGAAAGACACCTTGACAAAATGGGTTTAAGGTACCAGATCGGTTGGCTTTAGTGCAAGTGGGAGATTGTTAGAGATATGCCCTAAAGTAATTATGTAATAGTTACATATTAGGGATTTCAGTTGTACTTCTGATTTCTTATTTAATCAATGGAAAAGACGTATTTATTCATTTGTCCAATTACCTACTTATATGAATAAATTCCATAAGATCAGTTGTGACTGGACCTATTCTTGAGACGTTGAGAATATGTGTGACGGGTTCATAGTTAGACTGAATCTTTAAACTGTTCCTGATCAATGGATCATTGAATGGATATCAATAATCCTGTTGAGATCGGTGTGTTCTTAACTTCCCAATTAAGTGTTGGATACTTAAGGGAATGACGAGTCACAAGTCATTGGGTAATGCGATGCCCGAGTTAGAACACAGATGCTTGTATTAGACAAGTTCACTGAACGTGACACACATTGAACGATTAGCGATATGGAAGCTTTTAGCGTGGTCAATGTCTAATCGCTCATGCTTTGGTCTAGTGTAAATAATCCTTAGACCTGAGGCACAATGTTGACTTGTGTGTTGGATGGCTATGGTTCACGAGAACACATATTGACGGTTCGTCGATCCGTCTCTGTACTTGATGGTCATAGTTCACGCACATACGAAGTCGCACGTGTGCGCAAAATGGAATCTATCTCCTTGCCATATGCAAGGTATGATATCATATGCGATTTAATTATGACAATGCATTGAAATCCTCGGCCGGGGTTGTAACCGAGAATAAAATGTTTATGTCTCGTATAAATGCATGTCGATTGAATTTGTGCATATGATCGAATTGGTGACTTGACAAATATTCCATGGTCTTTGTTCGATCGGGATATAGTAAGACAGAGGGATTGAATTATACTGTAGCCAAAGCTGACAAGTTCATTATGTTCTTGAAGAATTCACACTGTCTGGGTAGCCATGACATATTGCTAGATGTCACTCATGGCTTGTGAGACCTAGAGGTTAATCGGGACAATTAATTCTCTTGGAAGTACTAACGTGTTAGTGCAAGTCTTGCTGCCAGCTCAGTAATGAACCTAGGGATGTTACACACCTTAACCAATATATATGATGACGTTGAACGGAAAGACAATATTGCAAATATGGTTGCAATAACGACTATCGAATTATTCGGACTGAAATTAGATTAAATGAGATTTAATTTTATTTTATTTTTTGTCATAGGCACAAGTGCATATGATGCACATGTACGGATTAAATCGACATAAAATTGTTGTGCCGATATTCACACATATTGTTTATTGTGTGTCCATTTAGCCCTTTGTGGGCGAGTGAGAGATGTTCGAAATTTTACGTCCATTAAAGGCTAAATTGATTAATTTCCATAATTATGATAATTAATTGCTTTTATTTTATGGGCTAAATTGCTGATTGTATGCAATGCTTAATCAAAGGATTAGATTCTTGAATTAAGGTGTGTGCAATGCATAATCCATGGATCGGATCCTTGGATGAACAGTGTGTGTTTTTGAGAGCAAAAAATAGAGATCTATCGATATCTCTCTCTCTCATTTTTGCTCTCTCCCATGGTGACCAAAAACTTCTGAATCTTGCGGAGCAACCTCATCACAAGAATTGCTAGCGCAATTGAGGTGATGATTCCCACGACCTCGTTCTTCCATTCGTCGTTACAATTGGTGGTGTGTCTGAACTAGAGGTCCGAAACTTGTGGGGCTCGGATCGAAGAACATTTGAACCGATTTGATCTCAAGCATGCTACGAGAGGTAACCCCGTTAACTTTATTCGTCTGTTATGATTTTCGATTGAAATGCACGAACTACGCCTTTGGAGATACGTGTATGGGCAATTTATTATTTTCGCTGCGTTTATTTATTTTATTTTTTGCCCGTACGTGTTACGTGAATCCCAACAGTCGGCCCTCGGCCAGCCCAACAGCCGGCCCTCGCCCAGGTTTGGCCGAGGTCGCCAGTCCCCTGCCAGTGGCAGCCCTCGATCAGACTTGGGCAAGGGAATGTGACCCTCGCCCGATCTAGGGGAGGGCCGACCCCTACCCTAATCTGGGCAAGCTACTGGCCATGCTCCACCCTTGCCATCGCGTTTTCAACCCTATATTTAGCTTATTTTTCAATTTATTTTCAATAAAATTTAAAAAAAATTAGTTAATTTTGCTTTTTAAAATATAATTCAAATAAAAATTGTATCAAAAATTAAATTTAATCCAAAATGACGTTATCTTAGCCACATCATTACCCCGTAGGAGAGAGAAAATATTAAAAAACGTGACTATTTTTCGATAATCCAAATGGACGGAGTTAACAGAAACATTCGATTGCACAATAAGTTTTATAACTTGATTACACTTTTTGATATTTTATGACTTAGTTCCACTTTTGCGACATTTTTTTTTTGCTGACTGACTTATGGCAAACACTGTCGGCTTCAGATATTAATTAAAAAAAAATCCACATCGGACTTCCGGCCAAGCAAAATGAGTGGAGAGTACAAATACAAACTAGAATGCTATATATTACTTTGAGAGGCAATCTCAGTAGCCAAAAATTGACATTTACACGGATGGTTTTGACCTTTGTTGCCGCTTCACTATTTAATTGTTCACTAAATCATTTCGCTACTGTCCAAGCATTCCATTATTTAACAGCCAAAGTTTGAATATACCTGAACTTCATCACAGAGCAAACGAATAAAACCTGACGCCGATTTGGTAACTTCTAACCCCGGCAAGAATATACCCCAAACCCGACAAAGAGATGGACCGAAAGCAAAAGATTTATAAATAATTGGATGAATTAGGTCGGCCAAGACAATACATTTACATCGATTAACTATGTATTTTATATGAATATGTAATAGCAAAATAAGTGATTTCCTAAAGGGTAGTCGTGATAGCACCGACACTTGCCTCATGCTCATCAATCACGCGCATCTCCAATGACCCATTCATTAATTATGTTTTGCAACAAGTTGAACAGTGGCGAATTATTATGTGATAATTCGAATTTTTTTTCTTTTCAAATCAAGGTATTAAAAATAAATCCAGTCCCGACTGCCGTCGCAATCGGGCAAATGGTCTCAGGCTACAAAAGTGGTTCGAAAAGACTAATCTCCTCTTTCTATATACAACATGTGATATTGAGACAATAAACTACAATTCCCTGCCCCCCCCCCCCCCCCCCCCCCCCCCCCCCCAAAATAAAAAATTGCACATCCCTAAAGTTCAAATGCGAAAGAAATGCTTTCCAACTCAGTACGAGCACGGGATTAGGATCTTGATTTGTGCCGTGGGGCATGCCACACTTTTGTTTTTAAGCTATGACCCTCATTAAGAAGGAAAAAAAGAGAGTTATATTACAAGTGACGTGACTAAGGAAATTCACAAGCTATTTCCCTTGAAACCTAATTATTGACACTACACAGATATATAAACATATGTAAAGACTAGAGTAATAACAAGACAAGAACAAAACATCGCTATCGATCAACAAATTGGTGTATTTGGTGCTATACCACGCAAAAAACCACCACCTAAAGCACCTGTGGAAAAGAAAGAGAGAGAAAAAAAAAAGGGGGAACAAAGGCAATATCGCACGGGGATAAGATAACCTAATTAATATTCACTACCCAGCAAAAACCAAACGATAATGGGAATTATTGGGAACGGGGGTTTGTCAGCTTTGAACGAGACACAACATGTGGGGGACGAGGAGAGTCACACCGAGGTGGGTGAGTCAGCCGCAGGGCCCCAAGCCCTGACTCAGCCATGACTAGGACTCCCCTCCGCATGGCACGCCATCGCCATGATGTGTGGCCGAAGGCCATGATGCCAATGCATGGCCATGCCCATAGCCATGATCACGGCGATTTCCATCATAGGCCTTTGTAGCATTTCTTGAGAGGACCTAGACAAATATGATTTTTGAACTTTCAATTCTTTCATATTGGTCTCTACACCTTAGCTTAATGTGCAATGTCGCCTGTGAACTTTTTAATCCGTTCGATGTGATCTGTGAACTCTTAGTGAATGTTCAAATTAGTCCATAAATTATATGAAAATAATTGATGTTATTTTTTCGTTAATTTAAGTTTATGGACAATTTCGAACATTTTCATATAGTGAATGGACTAATTTGAACATGCACCAAAAGTTTAGGGATAATATAGAATAATAATTTTAAATTTAGATATCACCTTAAATAAATTAAAAGTTTGGAATCATTTTGAATAAATTAAAAATTCACTAATTATATTGTGTGTGGGTTTATAGTTTGAGGAGACGTTTTTCTTTTAGGAACCGTGGGGCCCGGTGACAATCATGAGCGAGAAAGAGCGAGAGACAGTTTGAAAAGGGTTTGGTGTTTGGGAGAAGAGAAAGGAATGTGGTTCGTGGTTTTCACCCGGCGGCCCGAAAAAAGGTCATGCGCCACCCGACAACGAACAACGTGGGCCCCGATCCACGTCAGCCGAGCATGTTCCTTAGTAGGATTTCTCTAACCCGCACGCCATTTCTTGTGAAGCTTCTTATATTCAAACACGTCTCCTCTCTCTCTCTCTCTCTCCCTCTCTTTGATGTTTGAGCTTCGTCATTTTCTTTGTTTGCTTTGTTTTTTCCGTCCTTGAACTTGGACTTTCGATTTAGACCAAGAAAAAAAAAACTTGGACATCGATAATAGGGATGCTAAAAGTGATAATGGCTTTGTACGGATATATTCTCATATTTTACATTTCATTTAGTTTAAATTCATGAACTTTATTTTAACTCGAAATATCTGAGATTTTCACAATAATAAATATCGACACGCAATACACTTATGATATTTTCCACATAATTTAGATCAACATCAACATCAACAACATATTTATCTCAAACTAGTTGGGTCGGCGGTCGATGAACCCCAAAGATTCATAAAAATAAAGAAAAATTAATCGAGGGAAAAAAGAAAAATATGTATAAATAAATAAACAAAGATATATATACACACACACTAACTACACATCCACAATACTAAAAGCCTTCTTCCACTCCGTTCTAAGACAAACCGTACGTCAATATATTTCTCACTCCCTTAAATCTTGTTTTATTACTTTCCCTTAAGTAAGTTTCGGCCGACCTCCTTCTTTCTTTGTGGTATACTCTCGATAGCAAATTTCGGTTTGTATCGGAGCATTTAGGGGCCTTCGGAGAATATGCCCAAACCATATCAATCTATGTTCTCTCATCTTTTCTGCCACCGTCTCTACTCCAACTTTTCATCGAATATCTTCATTCATTATTTTTTTTATGACCACGCATCCACTTTAACATCCTCATTTCCGCTACTCCCATTTTATGCTCATATTTTTTATGTGCTAGCCAACATTCAGCTCCTTATAACATGGCATATATTACTATTGTTCTGTAAAATTTTCCTTTTAACCTAAGATGAATTTTGCGATCACACAAAAATCCTGATGCATTGCGCCATTTCATCCAACCTGCTCTGATTCTATGGCTTACATCCTTATCAATCTCTCCCTCCTTTTGCAATATTGATCCCAACTTTCTAAAAGTATCTTTCTTGGGTACCTCCTATCTAAGCATATTTACGGCTTCTTGATCCTCTCTTCCTACCGTGTCGAACTCACACTTCAAGTATTCCGTTTTACATCGACTCAACGTAAATCCTTTAGAATCCAACGTGTTTCTCCATAATTCTAATTTAGCGTACCACAGCCCTAGTCTCATCAATAAGCACAATATCTTCTGCAAATAGCATACACCACGGCACCTCATCTTGAATATCTTTTGTTAGTTCATCCATAACTAGAGCAAAAATATAAGGACTCAAAGGAAAACCTTGGTATAAGCCTATTGTGATTGGAAAATAACTTGACATGCTATTACAAGCCTTCACACATGCAGTAACACCGTCATACATATCATTGATTGCCTTTACATATTTTGAAGGTACTTTTTTCTTCTCAAGGACCCACCACAGAACCTTTCTTGATACCATATCGTACTCCTTTTCAAGATCAATAAACACCATATGGAAGTCCTTCTTTCTTTCTTGATATCTCTCCATCAATTATCGTATCAAGAAAATAGCCTCCGTGGTAGATCTTTCTGGCATAAATTCAAATTGATTGACAGAAACCTTGGTCTCTATTCTCAAACGATGCTCAATAACTCTCTCCTACAACAAAAAGCTTAACCTAACATGACCTAAGACCGATTTTTATGAAGTACTTAGAATAATTTTTTTATGGTTTTAATAAGCTTGACTAATTCTTATTCGAATCTTGTGAAACTCAGTCTCCATCCCTAAGTTAATTTTAGTGTCCTAGCTCTCATGCCTTTTGCCGGTGTAGACCGGATTTTGTCAACCATCTATTTTTTGCTTGTTCAATCACCGGTAGGCTTGCCTTAACTTGGGCGGGAAACTGTAATTTTTCTTGGCGCAACCGTCCATGGGATGACCATCTTCGATGGGCTAAGAAACACATAGGAGGCAACTCCTTTTCGCATCGCATTGGTAGATTCTCTCTCGGAGCCCTGTGCTATATAGTCTGGACTGAGCAGAACAACTCTATCTTCCGTAACGAGCCCATATCTATGCCAAGGATCATCAATCATATTGTCAAGCTTGTGAAGGACAAGGCCCTTTCCTTTGGTCACATAGAGGACAATCCGAGTAATAGGAGATTGCAAAGTAGATGGGGTATCTCATCCAACATCTTTGAAGACCGTCCCCATGCCACTTAGCCCTTTATTTTACTGCTTTTTCGGCCTCCGTTTGGCCGTCTTTCTTCAATTCTTGGCCACTGTTTAGGCCGTTTGTTTAACTTTCATGCTGCTGTTTAGACCGTTTGCTGGCTCCTTGCCCTTTTGTTTTTGACGCAAGGATGCGGGTCGGTTAGCTACTGTCCTTGGCCGTCTATTTGGCCATTAGCTTTATGTTTCTTTGGCCTTCTCGGCCCCTAGGTTGTGCGTGCTGTGTCTCGTTGATGTATCTTGCAACCGGTTCACCGTTGAACTCTCTATGTCACAAAGGTGCCATATTAGGTTCATGGTTTTTGTGTCCAGTTTAGCTCTTGTACCTAATTTGTGAAAAGTTCAATATATACTTATCTTACCAAAAAAGAAAAAAAGTTAATTCATTGTATTCACAACATAGAAGAACTCATTTTCATGAGAAGACTAATCCAGTGACCTAAGTGCATTAAGGTGATGAAAGGTTTCTGATTGTGTACACCAATAATTAGAACCGTTGGGGGTAATATTTATTCACTGCATTTGTTTGACAAAATATCAACACTTTTGAAAAAGAAAAAAAAATTGAAATTAACCATTTACACCATTTTAAAAAATTAGTCGCTGGAATATATTTAAATTATCAACAAAACAGAGAAATATGATATTCTTAGTAATTTAAATTTGTAAGCAGTATAAACATCATTTTTCAAGGAAACATTTTTCAATCTTTAATTTATTGCGGAACTAACCCGGATGGAATTTCTTTATTTCAGTAACTCCTGTTGCATATTATCTCTTAGCTTGTCTTTGGAATTTTTTTTTCTTTTTCAAAACAACTTGAGCATACAAATAAATTCAGGGGGCAATCTTGGATTTCTTTCTCCAATTTTTTCCTTTCTCCATTCCTTCCATGGTCCCGCAAAAAGCCGGTAAAGAGTCACAAGAGTAGCTTTCAGCAGTGATTCATCTTTTGGTCAATGTTGTTCATCATGATCATCCTTCCTTTGAGCAAACTTTTCAAAAAGGGACGTCCAATGAGCACTCAGAAGAAGAAATAATCTCCACATTCCTGTAGTCAAATTTACTATTTGGTGGTCCAGATTCCGAATTCTCTCCAAGGCTCTCCCACCATTGATTTGGACCGCACTATGATGTCAAATGGGAACAACAATCGAGAAGCTAAGGCTACTTAGCTACGACCCCTTTAGTCAAACAGATTAAATAACTAGTCGGATTGACAAAACGTGGCAAAGCCGTTTAAATCAATTCGTTTATAAGGTGGCCAGTAGCACAAACCATTCCTTAAGCAGCCTCCACTCCGGTCATGGCGGCGTCAATGTTTTCGCCAAGCGCTCGGGCAGCCCGTTAGAGGTATAATAGGATCGTATTAAAGGAGGGTTTCTCGACTATTTATTGAAAATATATAAATTGAACCGGTTTAGTTTTTCAAGATAGAATACTTAGGGTGTATTTGTTTCGCAAAAAACGAATGACCCAGAAAGTATTTCTAAAAAAATAATCGCTTAAATCACTTACAACAATGAATGAACAAACGAAAATATTTAGACACAAATTATTAGAGATAGTAAAAATATTTTTTCATTTGCTAATCGCTTCAGGCAATCGAGTTTTTGGAATTCACTTTCCACAAGACAAACGGAGTCTTAATACAATTGAAGCTGTAAAATTACAATAGGATAATAGTATGTGAGTTGATGAATATACGTGAAATAACAAGTCGAACAATTAATAGTGTCATTGTACAGAAACTTGACAGGGGTCGGATTTTGGGTACAAATAGAAAGTTTGTGCCTTTTAGGGGAAAAAAAAATCGAGCCAAAATTATGACCTTACTAAGTGATGTTTCTTATTGGACTGTAACAACCAGGTTCAACGAGAGCGATGAGTAATCGCCAGGGTTAGAGGGCCTGAACAAAGAGCAATTTCTGACAGACTTCTAGGATGATGCAAGGGGCAGGGATGAACCGAATCTCACATCGTTTGGATGTGGTGAGGTGAATTGCTATATATGTATGGCACTTGTTCTTAACTTGTAATGAGGTTTTTTTCTGGGCAAAGCCCAGAAGAACAAAATGGTGAGGGCTACGGCCCAAAGTGGACAAAATCATTGACAAGTGGGACCTAGTATCAGAGCCAAAGCCCAGCTCAAAGTATGTGGTTTGGGAATAAACCAGACTGAAGCTGGTGGGCCTGCAACGGCTTAGACCGACGAGGACGGGAAGAGGTTAGAGAGCCTAGATAAGGAGCAACTCCAAGCAGGCTTTTATGCCTTTTCTAGGCAAAGCACAAAAGGAAAAAATCGTGCGGGTTACGATCCAAAGAGGATAATATCATTGACAAATGGACCTGGGCGTGACAGGGACAATAATCAGAATTGGGACCCATGTTAAAACTTTGTGCTGTTTTAGGAATTGCGCTAACCTTAAAACACACAAGCCCAGTCGGAATGGATGACTGTGAAATGGGTAAGACATGCCTGATCAATTGGGCCTATACGAGTCGGACTGCTCGGTAATCGGGTCTAGTTTTGCTATAAAAGGATTGCTTGGCAACTTTCCGGCCGCACCGAGTTGACTCCAACTCGGCCCAAGAAGGAGGCATCTTGAGATCATGAGTTCTGCTCCCAATCAGCATAATTTTTTGGACTAGGTCGCATAAAAATCCAGTATTAGCAACAATTTAAACACAAAAGTAGACGGAAATTATATGAATAACTGCAAAAATCATTTTTTTTACAGCAGTACCATGTATTTTTCTGTCACAACAAAATTCATCGACTCCAACAGCCACTTTCCAGTAACAATAGAGAAACGTGAAAGTGACATGCGGCCAGAATTCATTGACTATACAGTAACCTTTTTTTCTTGATAGTTACATAATTTCTAAGAAGAGAGTATTTATCTGTTTAATTATGGCCAGGCCAGAAAATCATTTAAAAAATAAAAATTTGAACCGTGGATGTAAGAAGACTCGTATAAGCAGATTGCGAGGTATTGTCTACCCTACTTCTTATGATTCTGTCCTAAAAGGAGCCCTTGTCGGCCAAAGGGCGAGCTAATTGACATAAGTTATCGGAAATATCTATTCGATAATATGAGATATTTTGATAGGGGAGTGAATGAGAAGTTATTTCTCAAAGATCACCCATTGAGTTGGAAGTGGGAATTGACAAAGCACTAATCCCACATTAGAAATGAGGAAAGCCTTGAAGTATTTTATATGTGGCTACACTTCCTTTGAGTGGTAACTATCATGACACAAGTACCATACCTCGTGCGCACGCGTATGGGGTACAAATCCCAGACGCCAACGGAGGCCCGACAAGTTGAAACTTAGGCGCGAGCGCACGACCTGCGCACATGAATGCAGAACCGGAAAGTGGGCCTCGCGACAAGCCCATTTTTTATTTCTGTTTTAATTTTTTCCAACTCAAGCCGCTACAATGTAACCATTCTTAAGTTAATTACCGGCATGTTAATGGTATTAACAAAGTAACGGCTATTATAATTCTGTGATTACAGAATTAAATACATAACGGCTCTAAACGGCAGAATTATTTAGCCGTTATTCTTTATTTTCATAATGCCTTGCTTAGCCTATAAATAGGTGGCTTCCTGTTCTGTTTCAAGACGATGAAAAAAGAATCAGAAAACAATAAGCAAAAATATCTCCTCCCTCTCTTTCAAATGCTCTACATTTGCATTGTTTTCGATAGTGTTCACGAGTTGTTTAAGTTCGCTGAAAGCTTTGGAGTGCTGTCAGGACCGAAAAAGTGGGTCTCGCGATAAGCCCATTTTTGCCTTCTGTTTTAATTTTTTCCAACTCAAACCGTTACAATGTAACTGTTCTTAAGTTAATTACCGGCATGTTAATGGTATTAACTAAGTAACAGCTATTATAATTATGTGGTTACAGAATTAAATACATAACGGCTCTAAACGGTAAAATTATTTAGCCGTTATTATTTATTTCCCCAATGCCCCGCTTAGCCTATAAATAGGTGGCTTCCCGTTCTGTTTCAAGACGACGAAAAAAGAATCAGAAAACAAGAAGCGAAAATCTCTCCTCCCTCTCTTTCAAATGCTCTACATTTGCACTGTTTTCGATAGTGTTCACGTGTTGTTCAAATTCGCTGAAAGCTTTGGAGTGCTGTGCTTGCCTCTATCGCTGCTTAATCGTTGTATCCTAGGAGACATACGTTCACAAAACCTCAAAGCACGTACTGAAGAGGACGAATCTGTTTTAAAAAAACTGTGTCGGACACATGCCTCGGTATTTTTTATTAATTCAATTTCTTCCTATACTGTTGTATTTCCGTTCATGTTTTGTTCTTCTGAAGGTTTAGCTTTTTCCTTCTGAGGGTTCAGATTCATGCTTCTGACGGTTCAGATTCATCCTTCTGAAGGTTCAGATTCACTGTTTCTGACGGGTTCATATTCAGTGCTTTTGAAGGTGCTTCTGACAGGTTTAGATTCATCCTTTTGAAGGTTCAGATTCACTGCTTCTGACGGGTTCAGATTCAGTGCTTCTAAAGGGTTCAGATTCAGTGTTTCTGAAGGTGCAGATTTTGTGCTTTTGACTTGCTTCTGAAGGCTCATATTTTTTGCTTCTGACCTGCTTTTGGAGGCTCAGTTTTTGTGCTTCTGACTTACTTCTGAAGGTGTAGATTTTTTGCTTCTGCCAACTTAGTTTTTATATGTTTGAGGCAGTTTGCTCACATTTATTGTTGCCATTCGAATATTAAGTATCCTCCAATTTTATAAAACAGAATTGTTATTTTAACACTGTGTTTCCCAACAATCTTAAAACTAATTTTATTCGATTCGATATTTACAATTCGAATGGCTATTGGAAAAGAAGTTGTTGATGCGTCTGTTGATGACATGCGGCTTCTGCCATGGTTTCTTTCCACCATGGTGAGAAACCTGAAAAGTTCAACAGATTGAACTTTAAAAGATAGCAGCAAAAGATGTTGTTTTATTTAACAACTTTGAATCTTGCGAGATTTTTGATTGAGGAACCTCCTAAGGTATCCGATGTAGAAACGGATAAGCAAGCCTTCAATGTTGTTGAGGCTTGGAAACATTCTGACTTCCTATGTAGGAACTATGTCATGAATGGCTTACAGGATTCCTTGTACAATGTCTATTGTGCAATAAGGACGTCAAAGGAATTATGGGAATCCTTGGACCGGAAATATAAAACAGAGGATGCCATAGCAAAGAAATTTGTTGTCGAACGATTCCTTGATTATATGATGGTTGATTCTAAGATTGTGATCAGTCAAGTGCAAGAAATTCAAGTGATCTTGCATGAGATTCAGGCTAGTTGAATATACTTGAGTGAATCCTTAGAGTGAATGTCTCTCGGCCCAAGAAATTCAAAGGCTCGAGGAATTCCAAAGAAGTGGATAACTTTCTATGGGCGGAAAATCGATACTTAGAACCCAAGAAGCTCAGGATGACAAGGTGTATGTGAACACCGTATCCTTGTATTTGGGAAATGTGTTGCTGTGGTGATGCACCAGGAGCAACGATAAGGCCAACCATATCAAGACATGGGAGGCATCTGAGGTTGAGTTTCGAAAAGTAATTCTTCCCCTCCTATGCGGAGGAGATTGCTTGAAACGTGTGCGACGCATTGAACAAAAATAGGGTACAACAGAGACTCTAAACGCAAAAAGTTCGGTCGAGGTTGTGAAGAGTTCAATATAGGTTGTGAACGCAAAGAGTTCAACATAGAATCTAAATAGAAATAATAGATGATAAACCTAGATGCTATCGAGCATATTTGTGAAAATATAAGGTTTATCCTCCTACAATTTAGTAGGAGAAAAAGAAGGAAATATTTTGATAACTTGAGGATTTCTCAAGGAAATGAAATCGACACTTTACATGTCTATGCATTGTGATTGCCAAGTGGCAATAGTCATTGCAAGAGTAAAACTTTCAACGATAGAAAGAGACATGTCCGCGGCATGTCCGCTTGAGGTATGATGTGATAAAGCAATTACTTGAAAATGAAATTATGTCCATCTATAATATGAAGTCAGGAATGGATTTGGCCAATCCTCTGACTATTCCTCGAGGGAAATAGGACTTAGCCAATTGAAGAAAATCAACAATGATGGTAACCCAATCTATGTGATTGACGATTTCATGAATTAGAGTAATAACAAGTCATTTGTTGACCTTGTGAATCATTATATAATTTATTTCCTTCCTAAGGTGAGAATAATGCAATACCTCGAAAGAAAGAGGATAAAATCCCTTATGAGCTATTGAAAGGTAGGAGACCATCCTACAAATGCTTACGAGTATAGGGGTGTCTTGCAAAAGTGGCTGATCCAAAATCTACCTGTGGATATGTACTCACATTAGCAGATGCATCCATATTTTTTTTGAAAATCTTGTAAACAAACTGTTATAGCCAGATTCACAATGACATCCAAAGTTATAACTTTGGATGAATGTAGTGAAGAGACTGAATGATTATGCCATTTCTTATAGGATATTCCAAAATGGCAAAAACCTGTGCCACCAATCTGTATACATTGTGATAGTCAATCTGTGATTGGAAGAGCACATAGTTTTATGTATAATGGTAAGTCTAGACATATATGTCCTAGACATAATACCATTAGACAACTACTCTCAACTGAAATTATCTCTATTGACTACATAAAGTCAAAGGATAATATTGCGGATCCGTTGGCCAAAGGTTACACAGAGAGTTAGTTGAAAAATCGATAATAGGAATGGGACTACAGCCTATTACAAGAAAGTTTGTATAGAGGAAAACCCAACCTAGCTGACTGGAGATCCCAAGATCTAGGTTCAAAAGGGACAACCTAAGTATGCAACCTTAAGATATCACTGTGGGAGTCTATCCCTCAAACCATTCCTATAAAAGAAACAATGATTTGATATCCCTCACATATGTGGAGAAAAACCAATTACTGTGGGGGTGTATTAGGAAATGATAACAATTTCGGCTTTAATAATTCTTAAGTGTAGTAAATCAATTACTCAAGATTAAGTAATCACATATGTAAGAGAGAAGCGGGGCCGCTTCCAAGGAAAATTATTGAGGGATGAATTCTCTAGAAACTCTCGTAGAACCAAGATGGTGTTTAGGGCCAAAACGAACATACTCATGAGAACTGAACAAACGTTTAGATGATTCCTGTATGAAGTGTATAGGTCATTTACTAAGAAAGTAGGATAGTTTAAGGACATCATGCCTACTGGACATCTGGTAAATTAAATATACTTTCACAAAGGAAGGTTCAAAGGGTGACACCTACCTATCCTATGCAAGTTTCATTTGTTGAACACGATCATAGAGTCAAAACCAAAATAATTTTCATTCATGTGGGGGATTGTTGAAAAATATGAGATATTTTGATGGGTAAGTGAATGAGAAATTATTTCTCAAAGATCACCCATTGAGTTGGAAGTGGGAATTGGCAAGCACTAGTCCCATATTGGAAAGGAGGAAGGCTTTGAAGTACTGTATATGTGGCTATACTCCTTTTGAGTGGTAACGACCATAAAACAAGTATTATGCCTCGCGCGCACGAGTAGGGGGTGCAAATCCCGGACCCCGACGGAGGCCCGACAAGTTAAAATTTGGACGTGAGCGCACAACCTGCGTACGTGAATGCAGGACCAGAAAGTGGGCCTCGCGACAAGTTCATTTTCACCTTCTATTTTAATTTTTTCCAACTCAAACCGTTACAATGTAACCGTTCTTAAGTTAATTACCGGCATGTTAATGATATTAACTAAGTAACGGCTATTATAATTCTATGGTTATAGAATTAAATACATAACGGCTCTAAACGACAGAATTATTTAGTCATTATTCTTTATTTTCGCAATGCCCCGCTGTTGACACCTGATTTTTGACAAAGTCTTTTTCAGTTTTATTTTTTCGAAAAATCACAAAAAATTCATAAAAAGTCAGAAAATTACAAAATCAACTTTGGTGGCCTTGGCCAAGCCCAAGGAACCATTCTTGACCAAAAAATAATTTTTCACATTTTTCATATTTTTTAGTATTTTTAGAAAATATAAAAACACTTAAAAAATCAAGAAAAATAGAATTTGAGGTCAAAAAAATATGGAAAAATAGCCAATATTTTTATTTTTAATCCCTTGTATTTTTGACCTCACAAAAAAAAAAAATCCAAAATCAGATTCAATTTTAGGTGTTCCTTTGTAACCCGTACTATTGAATTTGAGAAAAAAAATACCAATTGAGTCTTTTAATTTGCAGTTTTAGCATTTTCTAGGATCTTGACATTCAATCTAATTGTCCCCTATTTCAATTTGACCTAATTGCTCGGACAAGTTGTTCAATTGCAAACATAATTGCATTTTAGTCCTTGAATTTGTGCATAATTGAAATTACTTCCAATTCGAGGGCTATCCTTATAAATTGAACATGCTACTCAATGATTTTTACCATTCTGAATCGATTGGGATGGGTAATTTGGCCCAATTTGGTCATTTGAACCTTCAATTGCACAACCCATAATTTTGCAATTAAATAGAAATTTGGGGTTTTTATAGAAATTGAGGTGAAATTTTGGACAAAACCACATTTTTGGATAAAATCCATGCAGATTTGGATTAATTTTGAAAATCCCAATTTGGAACCGGTTCGGACCGGTCGAACCGGTCTGCTATAGTGTCTTCTTCTTCCCTGAGAGTCTGCACAAATGAACAGTAAAATGCCGAGCTTTGATGGCCAAATTGACGGACCAATCGGCGATAATCGAAGACACACTTATGGGCGTTTGGGACCAAAATGAGGATCAATGGTCGCCGGAGGGGAGAGTAATCGGACGGTCAATCTCGCAAGCCTGCAAAAGTCAACATCTCCTAAACTCAGTGCAAATTCATGCTAAATTCGTACGAATTAGGAGCTGCTGAAGAAGTAAACGGACGTAGACGGGACACCCATTCCCTCCGTCGCCGTTTGGACCTAATGGCACGTGTAATCACGTGCCATTTCGAGTTCGTTGACCCTCCAGATTGGCGGCAAAGGCTTCTTGAAATCTAAAGAGCTATATAAGCTTGTGATCGTTTTCTGTTGAGGGGATTGGTCAATTCGTTTAGTGGAGGACGAGGAGAATCGAGAGCGAGAGAGAGAGCGCAAAACAGAGCTCGTTCTCCGACCCCCGTCGTCAAGAACTTGAGCTCAAATTGTAGAGCGCCGGTTAGGCCTTCCCAGGCCAAACCAAAGCTTCACGGTGCTGCTAGAAGGTCGCCCAGAGTCCCCGGAAGCGATCGCCGTCGCCCAAGCACGTGGAACCCGTGAGAATAGGTGAGTCGCAGTCTCAAGTTCTTCTTTGAGCATTCATGGCGATTCACGCATTTCTTGATCATTTATGCAATTAGTGTGTGCGTTTCATTCCCTGAACATCACTGACCATCTCTGCATCTTGGTTTTGCATTGATTTTGTTCGAACAACCCGAATCGAGTCTTTGAACTTAGCCTTCATAGCCGACCGCTGTTCATCCTTGCCCAGCCAAATCTGGGCCGAACGAGCTCAATCGGAGCTCGAGGTAAGTCTTCTAAACCCCCTCTGACGCTATTCTATGACTGGATTGCCATGATTTGTCACGAATCGAGCTATTGAATCTCCATGGCCGTACTCGGCGCAGTGCATGATATTCATGATTTAGTGATCGATGTGCTTCAATTCCCACATATATGAGATTGGATGATAAGACGAGTCGATTGCCGTTGGTCTCGAATGATTTCATTAAGAATCCACCGTCAGATCATCACCGGAGAAGCGCAGCCGTTCATTCCGCCGGGGTTGGGAGGTTGAAGACGAAGCTGACGTGGCGCGGTCAACCGGTCAAACTCCTAGTTGGCATTCGGCCATTGGTCCACGTGTTTGTCGAGTCAGCTCGACCGTTAGTTTGTTAGGGTGAGTCAGCGTAGATCGGACGACTCAGGTTAATCGAGTCCAACAAATAGTGGGCGTTCGATTAGAAGTTAGGATAATTCGAAAATGATTTTAAATCGGAAATAAAAATTGTGGAAACGGCATCGTATGGGTTAGTCAGGAGGCGACGTCGTTCAGGTTAGTAGGATTGGACGGTTCAGATTAAGACTTAGGTTCTAATCGTAGCCGTAGATTTGAGTAGTCTGATCAGACGGCGACAATCAAGTCTTCGTCCAATCTGAACCGTAGGTTCTAGTAATCAGATCCAATGGGCGCAGACTAGCCACGCGGTGCATTAGGGACCCTTGGATCAGATCCAAATAATTCGAAAAATAAAAAAGACTGGACGACGTCGTTTTAGAGTTGTGGTCCGCGCAGGTTCGGGTTTGGGCCGGGTTCCGACCCGAGCGGGTCTGGTCGACCCGGTCCGAATCATATTTTTTTAATAAAAAAAATCAGAAAATGATTTTAAAAATAAAAAAATCAGAAAAATCCTAGAAAATCCAGAAAATTCCAGAAAATTCCAAAAAAATGTGGAAAAATTGTGAAAAATCCTAGGTATTCTAGAAACCCCCAAAAATCGAGGGTTGACCACAGATAACTGGTCAACCCTATTTTTGGGGTTTCTTATCCGATCTTTCGAGACTTGACGACATTACCCTTTAAGGGTAAGTCGCCTTTGCTGTGTACGTATGATAAAATCGATAATGCCAAAGTAAGAATTAGGGTCGAGTAAGCGACCAATTCTTAGGTTTGGGTTTTTCGAGTCCCGCCCCTTTTCTCAAAATGACGATTTTGCCCCCTCAATGGGAAAATCATCTTTCTTGTCTTAATCGAATTCTGAAAATTGCTTAAAGTTAGGGTTCGGGTCAGGTGGACGACCAGCCCTAATATTTAAGATTTTCAGTCCTCATCTTTGTCCAAAATGACGATTTTACCCTTCCGAGGGTAAAATCACTTTTAAATTCCAGAAAAAATCCTGGAAATTCCTTAAAAATAAGAAATGGATTGGATTGATAGCCAATCCTATTTTCCCTGTCCTTTCACTTCCCAATTCATCTAAAATGACAGATTTACCCTTTCAAGGGTAAATTTTCCCCGAATTATTCAAAATTACGATTCTGCCCCTCATGGGCGAATCATGTCCAAATCATTCTCAATCCTTGATTGATATTTCTCTAGGTTAATAGGGCCTCATTAGGGATGCCATGCTGCTTTCATGTGTTTTATCCGCATGTATTGGATCTTTGATTTGCGCACTTATTTCTATTGATTGTGATTAATAGGGTAGTATTTCCCATCTGCATGAACTCCTAGATTTAGGATCTATACCCCACTCGTCTGTATGAAATCCTAGGATCAGATAAACCATTCAGCTTAGGTACCGAAAGGGCGTCAACTCTGACAGTTGACGTAACTAAGTCCCCGAACCCACTTCTCTGGTTTCCGTAGAATCGAATATATCCCTCCCAACTATTCGATAGGGTTTTCGATCGTACCCTCCATGAAACGATTGGTGGCGACTCTTTGGCATGTACACTCATCACATGTCATTAGACCGCTGTTGACACCTGATTTTTAACCATTTATTATTGGGATTTTTATTCTTTTAAATTAATTAGAAATATCAAAAAAGGTCATAAAATCACAAAATCAACTTTGGAAGCCTTGGCTTAGCCTCAGGAACCAATTTTGAAAAAAAAATATTTTCCATAATTTTCAATAATTTTTCGAATTTATTTAATTATTAAAAATACCCAAAAAAATCAGAAAAATACCATTCGTGGTCAGAAAAATACACAAAAATATTCAATAGTTTTATTTTAATTTCCTCTTCAAGTGTGTCATCTTTGGTCTTGGAAATTTCCTGACTCGCATAGAGGCTGATTGGCATCGGATGCTTCTGCTCCACGCATGTTATCTTGTAATTTCTAAGCTTGAGTTTTCGGTGTCCGAAGACCACCCCTATCATGAAACATGCCTCGGAGACCGCCATCATCGCCATCTTCATCAGCGTCAAGGAAGGGAAAATGGTCAAACTTTGAGATAAAGCTTGGCAAGATATTGTGTTTTATATTCTAGAGTAACAGTACAGGTGTTTGGAGAATAAAAAAAAGAGATGGCCGACCGGGAGAGTGGACGAAAAACGGTCGGCCAACGCAAGAGAAGAAAATAAAAAAATTGAAGGCTCTTGATAAAGGTTTTCAAAAAAGGGGAGCGAATGGGAGGTATGCAGAGCTGAGGCCGAAGAGCTGCATGGAGGGGAGACACAGCCGTAGCTACCATTTGGATACACTAACGCCGTGCTCTTACCGCAACGCCGACCAACTACCGGCGACCGGCCTCGGCGCCAAACAGACCGGGATCTAATACAATTCGTACCGCCGGCGTCACCCTTTCCACCTCCCTCGTGCATGTCCTCCCCAAAGCCTACGACGCCCTCTCCGACTGCGTTGTCGCCTCTCACCACCCCTGGAAGGACTTACCCTTTGCCGTTCTCGTCACTCTCTTCGGCGCCCTCCTCACTCTCCTCGTCGACATCACCGCCAGTCACTTGCAGCCACCTCCTCCGCCTCTGTACAGCCCAAGTCCTTCAAACCTAACCGCGCCTGACGCTTCCAAGCTCGTCACTGTCCAACTACCACCCGAGCTCCCATCATGCCGACGTGACGCCAGACCTGCCAGTTCATGTCTACAACTTCACCGATGCCGCTGCACCACTTCACCATGTTCGGATGACAGTCATCCGAGACCCGCGACTCCATCTTCTTCCTCCTCACACATTCTGCTATTCCACCCTCCATGCTCGACCCGACACCATGCTGCCGCCTCTGTCTTCGTCCATTATTGCATCGTGCTCAGTCCATTGACGTTCCGAGCCAGCTCTCACCCTCGCTCACCACCGACCAGTGAAGCTCGCAACAGCGTGTCCCCATCCCATCCATGGGCGACGAGACCGCCGACGCCCGAAGCACCACGAGGCTCCGGACCTCAAACTGCCACCATGGTCATCAGCATCGCCACCAGTGGGAAACGAACGAGAAGTGGATGAATGGAGTGGGCGAGGTCGAGCTTCATATCCGGCAACTGCCTCATTCCTCTGTTTCCGGCGACCCCCAAGTCCCCTAAGTCCACTTCGCTGCTCCGTCGGCCCAGACCCCTGGTCCCTCAGCGACGGCCTCAACAAACCCAGACCCAGATCCAAGCACCCCAAGAACCCCCTCTCCGACGACAACGCTCGTCGCATCATCAATGTCAAAGCTCGTTACCTCTGCGCCTTGCGCCGGAATCAGGGCTCGCGCGTCTAGACACCTAAATGGATCAGACGAACCCCTGAGCAGATGGTTCAGCTTGCACGATGACTGGGACGGGCACTTCTATGGCAAGCACGTCGTCTCCGCTATCATCAGGTCCTTGGTGGGGAAGTGAGAAGGCGAATATGACGTGAGGGTGGTGATGAGCGAGTCCCGACAACGAGCAGATCCGGTGTTTCCACGAAGTCGACGCGAGGGATAGTGGCGGTGACATGATGAATGAGTCCGGACAGCGAGTCGATTGAGGGCTGTTGGTGTCGAAGGAGCAGAGTCGCCGTCGGGTCTTCGCAGAGCAAGGTGACGCGAGGATGGAGACGATGAATAGTGATAATAAGGTTAGTATGGGCTTTTCAAGTGGGTTGTGGTAAAGGAAGAGAGTCCGGCTAGTGGGTTGGGCTGTTTTATTTTAAAGAATTTGAAGGTTGGAGCGTGAGGGAGTTGGGCCAACGGTCTGAATTAGAGGCCTGGCTCATATGAGGAAAACAAATATGAGGCTTGGGCCTCTTGCTTTGTTCGTCGGGCCTGGATTGGCTCTTCCTATTCGGGCCTGATCAGGCCCGATGACCCGATCCAGACCCAAATCCAGAGCCCGACCCAGACCGGTTTTAATAATAAAAAAAATTCAAAAATCCAAAAAAATAAAAAAAGTATAATAATAAAAAAATCATAAAAAAATTTCAAAAAAAATTGAAGAAAAATCAAGAAATTCTAGAAAAATCCCAGAAAAATAGGAAATTGCCACAATCAACTGGCCAAGGCTCCTCCTGGGTGTTTGAACCCGGTCCCTTCCAAAAATGACGATTTTGCCCTTCGGGCTAATCGTCCCCCAAATCTTTCCATTTCACCCCTGCCTCCCAAATCATTCCTCATCTAAGCCCTTATGGCTGTACTGGGAAACCGTTGATTTGAATTGATGTGCATTAGTGTGATTTATTTATGTATTTGATTGCGCTTTCATTAAAATGGATTGTGATTGATAGGAATAGTTTTTCCAATCTGCATGGAACCCTGAATCAAGCCTACCTCACCTAAAATTGCGCCTGCAAGAAGTCTTAATTAGGAAAATCATTCGCGTTAGGTACCGAAAGGGCGTTGGTAATAACACCAGCGTAACCAAGTCCCCGAACCCAAAATCTCTGGTTCTGCAGAACTGATCGATCTCTCCCAATCGATCAGTAAGGTTTCCGGTCTACCCTCCAAGAAAGACCGGTGGCGACTCCAAATGCATGCACAAGTTGCACATGCCACCACGACCACGCTAAGGTCGAAAGCGATCGACTCTTATTGTCGAATCCCTCAAAAGACATTCCCGCCGCGATTTGGTATGGGCTTGGGAGGGCCCGCGCCGATCCAAAGCCCGCGATCGGTAATCCATTAGCCGCGTCCGTTTTGATTTTCGGACGGGTCGCGACAGCTGGCGACTCCACTGGGGAACTTTGTTCTAGAACCTATGGTTCTAGACCTCAAGTGGACTTAGGCCGTAATTAAAACGTTGAGTGATTTTTCTAACCTTGCAGGTGCTCTTGAAGGTGAGGTAAGTCCGCTCATGATAGGGGTTATATGTTTTTGCAGATCGGAGAAATAAGGGGTGTAGTCCGTGATTAACATTGTCTTATGCAGGTTGGGCGTAGGAATGTATGTTGTGTGGATGATTTGAAGTGCCGATTGATAAACTGCTATGCATGAATTGCATTGTGATGATCACAACACGTGGACACACACAACCGCGCCTAAAACCCCGGGCGTCGCCTATAGGAACACAATAGAAGGAATTGAAAATGGAATCTCCGTGAGGAAAAACGCGGGGTAATCCACTTTTCAATTCCGCTCGCTTCGAACTATGGATCGAGTCCCAATGCAACGATAGCTGTGCAATGGAATCGGCTCTTTTTAGAACTCGAAGTGGGAACCTTAACCTTAGGTGCCAAACCCTCTGATTTTTAGAAGTTCACCATCACTTGTCTCATGCGCATGTCTTTGGGCGGTTGGTACACCTAAAACCGCACATAAGTCGACGAGTTTGGTTGGTAAGACTCTTTATCCCTCAAATCTATTACAGTTCATATAAATATAGGCATTTCATTCATTGCATTCTGGTGATTAGATTAAATGCCATTTCAAGGATAGATGTGTGTGTTTTTCCCAAACGTCCTTGATAGAAGACGAAGAGGATGATATCCCATGACAAGCACCGAGTGAGCAACAAAGGAGCCTACTATGGACATTATTGAGATATCGTCCAATGAAGATGACGAGTTGGGGCAAGTGATCCGGAAGTCACAGATCGAACTTGGGGCATCCTTAAACGTTAGGATCACATTCCTTTGTTTCATTTTCCATTACTAATCCTCTTGTATAGGGTTTATTTTTATCGAGGCTTTCTCTATCTCACCCCTTAGAGTGATTGTATTAGGGATCTATTGGTGTACACATTTAGATGGAACTTGGTTGTATTTCTTTTGACAGGTCATGGGAATGTGATGGTGGCATTTTCTCTAATCATCCGAATACTCCCAAGTCAAGTTTATAATTCCTTTAGAGGAAATTAAAATTGGAAATCTTGCACGACCCTTTTGGTCGTATAGGGTAATCCAACCCCAATTTCGCTAGAAGGAATTATACACTTGAATTGGTCCATGCATGTTTTACGTCGCTAGTAATCCACGATAATTGATCGAGAATATCGGCGCTGTTTTGAATTTAATGACGAGATAGATGTCCAAATTACTCTCGTTCTTAACAAAACGGCCTCGATTTGGATGCCGTATCTTCAATTAAATTTAAAACACGTTATTGTGCCTCGCACTTTTGAGTAATTCGTTCCTCTCGAAATTGATCAAAAGCGATTATTGTGAATTACATTCCTTTCAATAGTATGCTTTCTTTCGAGGAATATTGATAAAAACTTTTCGCGCAAGATTAAAACCCTTGTAAAAGTTCTTGTCCTTATTAATCATGGGCAAGCATAGGATTGAAAGGGGTTTTTGATTTCTTTTTCAAATTATCCCTTCTGATTCTGTCTTTTTATTTGCAGGTAAGAAATAGGTAATAGAGAGAAATCTTTTCCTGGACAAGTCTAAGGCTATTATCTCATCTGATCATGAGCGAGTTATAAAATCAGGACATATTTGCTCGGCTTATTGATATTATGGTTCGGCTCACCCAAGTCGAAGATGTTCGGATGCTCGAAGAAATGAACCATACAGAAGTTAAAACACACACACAAGAACTTTCATTTATTTTGCTCAGCGGAGGGTTTTCAGAAGCAGGTCATACAATTCGGGGCGGAAAAGTAAAGCCAAAGTGAGCCCTAATTAACGACACAAAGGAGCCCAACTGACCCTCCATGTTGTTAATGCTCTGCCCGTACTCACGACTCCGCATGTCCTGGTCCGCGAGCTTGAGGAAAAGGTTTCTGCATTCTCCCTTAACCTCAGTGACCTTGACCTCATGTTCTTCGGTGATTATTTCCAAGTCCCGAACTAATCCATTCCCGTGAGCTATGTCTGCGGTTATTTTGTCAAGCCGTTCTTCCTGCCAGTCGCTTTGCAGCCTCAATAGGACATTGTGGCGGTCGTGCTCGCCAGCGGTCAGGGATAGGGCCAATTGATCCACCAGTTTTCTCCTCTCGCGAAGCAACGTCGCGACCCTCTCATTGGCAAACTCGACGGCCTTTTTGTGACTATCGGCGAAATAGTTGGTCAGCACCAAATGATCAGACCGATCCTGGTAACGAGCCCGCAAGACGCGAGCCACGAGAACCTCCCGATCAGCAACACGGTAGGCCTCTAAGGAGTGTGCAAAGAGGGTCGGGAAAGTTCTATATTCCCTCCCCAGCGTAGTACCTTCGAGGGAAGTGGTATCTAAGTCCTCGAGCAGGACATGGATTTCATCCGCGGTTGCAGAATGATCGGTTATGTGCGCGTAACCGCGACCCAGTAGGTTATAAAGCTTTTCCCACTGGGCCAAGACATCAGTTGAAAAAGTGCGTACGGGAGAGGAGGCCATTTGCGTTGGGTTGGCTTGAGAATAAGACGAGTTTAACAGAGAGATTAGAAGGAAGAAGCTGATTATGCGAAAAACGTTAACCTTCCATACATTAATTCCTCATTTTATAGCGACTCGAGGATGATGAAGGGTCTCAGTAATAATGCTGGTGGAGCCCAGTTAGGGGGTAAAGCAGGAGGTCCCCTCACGAGAACCATTGGATTCGTTTCGGTCCGCGATTTTCGGCTCATCAATTAAAAGATGCAAAAGATTTGTCGGGATCACCATTATTAGAGTTAGGTGGGAGGAAAGCGCAACTATCGAAGAGAGCCCTAACAGGGTTTGGCAGTCCCATCACGTTGAAAAGCTAAGCGAGAAATTCAAGGTCTTGAGGAGGAACGTTTGCCTAATGATGCTTGAGGAGCGTCTCCTGAACATGCAAAGTCACTCGAAGAAAACTTTATAGGGAGTGAGCATACAGGAAAGAGTAGAGATCTGAGTGGGCAAGAACCAATCAAACATTTCTCAATCCAACATATTTAAGAGGTTACTGTCAGCTGCTAGAGGCGACTGACTCAAAAATCTCAGAAATTGAACCACAGAGGGATCTCGAAGATTCCAAGATCAAGTCTAACGCCAAAACCATGGAGCCCAACACTTCTGGCAACGGAAATCAAGATCACAGCGACGACGACAACGACATCCACAATGCTCAACTCGGGAAAAGAAGACGTCCTCACCAATACTCTCAGGAGGAAACCCAAATGCTGGAAACCCTTTTCAGTAAAAGCCATTACATGAAAAAGAAGTGGAGAATTGAATTGAGTCGGGAGTTGGGGATTAATCAGTCGAGGATCCAGTTTTGGTTTCAAAATAGGAGATCCAAATCGAGGGCTCAACGCAAACGTCAGGTGGTCGAGATTTTAAAGGAAGAAAACCAAAAGCTGCGAACAGAAAACATGAGGTATGAAAAAGCTCTCAATATTACCATTTTCCCTCATTGCGATAACCTCGTCGCCCTCGGTAAGATATTCCCCGATAAGCCTCACGCGATGATTGAAGACGTTCATTTACCACCCTACTCCCTCGGGGCATCTCCTGCTCAACCAGATTTTGCCGGAGTCACGCATGAGCAGGATGATCCTACAAAGATGATACAAATGCCTCCTGGGGGATGGGATTTGCATCGCTTTGATTGGAGTTATAGTTTCAAGGAGCTGGACGTTACCGCCGACCAGCTCAAAGCATATCAGCCTCATACACAACAATTTTCGATAGGGTCGGGTCCTGCTGGAGATGAGTTAATCAGTCGTCAAGCCATCGATGCACTTTTGGGCCACGATAAGAGGAGGTTCGCTTGGCCCCCTGAACTGCATTCCAGATTCCTAGACATGGTTCACCAAATGGGGATCGACTCGGCAACTCCGACGCGCATATTTAAGGCCATGAATGTACCGGGGCTTAGTAAGGAGCTGGTCAGGAACCACCTTGCTGCCTATAGAAAGCTATTAAAACAACGTCGAGCGGAGCTAAACCGGGAGGAATCCGTCTCGAGCTCAAAAGCTAGGGGCGACCGCCATTGTAATGCTCAGGCATCAAGAGATACCCGGCCAAATCTAAGCGTCAATCAAGCTAGCAACCCGACCACCGGCAAACTGAAAGCTGATCAGAATGTCCTCCCGGGCCATTTCAACACTTCTCAAGAGCGCGTATCACAAGTACAGCGAGTGCGCACTCCTCCACTCGAGCAGCAGTCGGTTGGTGCTCTGCCTGCCGCTAGTCAACCCACGACAGACGATTTCTTTGATGAGGGGCTCGATGCCTTGTTCAATCAGTGGGAAGCTGGCATGCTTGGACAGCCATGATCTAGCACTTGACTCGGGGCACGATGGGTCGGTCACCACGAACACCCATAGAAAGAAGAACATGTTCACGAGTAGATCACTCATTTTATCTGTTGTAAAGTTCCTACGGGAACATTTTTCTTTAATGACTATAGTTAATTCTATATTAAAACCAACGCTATTGACGAACATCGTCATGCTCAGTTGTGATGATCCCTTGTTAGATTAAGTCTGAAACCAGAGACGGTCTTTAAAATTTTGAGTGGCCACGAACTCATTCCTCACCAAGCGCCCGGGATGCTGAAAGGAAGAGTAACAGCATGCACAGGGAAAATGCCACTTTCGTTTGAACGATGAAAATGGGTTGAGAGAAGATCATAGCGTTAATTCCCATGGGGCTAAATGAATTAAACGGAGTCATTAATTGCGGGTCCACCGCTGCTCCCCACGTTCTCGGGCCTAGCAAATCATAAAAGGCGCCGAAAGATTGTAGACCCACCACTTTGAAGACTGAACTAGGGGACGAGCGCAATACTCGATGAAACCGAATCAATGCAAAAGAGTTTGTGATCCTATCACGGGGAAAAAGAAAGGGGAATACAGACGATGAGTAATTACAGGGCCTCGGGAGGAGCGCTTGCTTGCTGGCCTTCATATGCAGCCTGAAGGATGGTTCTAGGACACACACAATCACTTGAGAAAGTTTCTAGAGTGAGCAAACACGTAAGAGCGAATAGAGAAAGCTGAGGGAACTAGATCAGCCCGAGATACTCCGATCCATCATGTTTAAAAGCTATTCCCATCTGCTAGAAACGCCCGACCTGGACATTTCTGAGCACGAACTGCTGGGAGACTTTGAAGATCCTGGAGCTGAATCCTGCCCGAAGACCATGGAGACTGACTCCTCCAGCGATGAAATTCTAGGTTTCAGCTACGAAGAAGGAGTATACAATGATGACCGGAGTCGGAAAAGAAAGCAACTACAACGCCACACTCCAGGCCAAATCCGAGAGCTCGAGGCTTTCTTCAATGAATGCCCCACTCCAAGCAGACAACAGAAAATGGAGTTGAGCCGAAAAATAGGATTGGAGCTTTCGAAGGTCAAGTTTTGGTTCGCCAACAAACGAACCCGGGTGAAACAGCAATACGCAGACCATGAGTTATTGGCCCTGAAGGAGGAGAATGAGAAGCTTCAAGCTGAAAGCGCGAGATATAAGGAAGCTTTGACCAAGGCCACCTGCCTTAATTGTGGTAATCCTGTTGTCCTCGGCGAGGTGTTCCTCGATGAACCATCCCTGTTGACGAATAACGCTCAGCTGTTACCGTATTCTCCACAGCATTTTCCGACACAGCCAGATACCGCCGGAAATCTGCATGAACAAGTCAACACCATAGGATCAACACCAACATCCTCTGAGAAATGGGATATGAATCATCACAGGGGGAGTTCTCTCAATGACGAACTCGTTGTCGCAGCCAGCCAATCCGAAGTCGGTGAGTCCCTCCCTGGACAACTTTTGAAACGACTAGATCCCGTAGAGAATAGCTACCGAAGTATTGACGATATTTTGGGTGATAAGAGAACAAGGTTTTACTGGACCTATGAACTTCACACCAAATTTGTTGATGCAATTCGAGAGCTGGGAGTTGATTCGGCTAGCCCACTACGCATACTCGAGATTATGAATGTGCCGGGGCTCTCTAGAATTAACGTCGAGTCTCACCTCAAGTACTATAGGAGATTGCTAAGGGATGGAAGGATAGCGTTAAACCATCATAAAGCCGGTTGGAGCTCAAGTGCTGGGCAGAATTACAACCACGATGATTGGAAAGCCGAGAGCACCCAACCGTGTTTCAGCAATGACGGGACTGGCAGTCGTGTCAGCGACTCTTCTAACCCAAATCAGAATGCTCCTCCGAGCTATCTCAATACTCCTCAAGAGTATATGCCACAGTTCCAGCACATAGGGATTCCTCAGTTTGAGCGCGAATCAGTCGTTAATGCTATCCCTGAAGCGGATCTGGCATTGGTAAAGAGTGCACATATGAACCTGCCGGTCATCGGAGGAAGTTCCAGTTCGAGGGGTGTCGCGACCCTCTCGAGGTTGCATGTGGGCTCTCGAGGGCTAATGGGCCGTCCAGTCTGGTCGGACGCGGGCCTCTCCCAAGGCCCGTTACCCAAATCGCAACGGAGGTATGCGTAGTCGACCTTCAGTGTGGTCTGGTGACATGTGCTAAGTGTGCATGCCATGGAGTCGCCACCAATCATTTTTTGGAGGGTATGATTGGACCACCCTATTGAATAGTCGGGAGTTTCTATTCAATTCTGCGATAACCAGAGAAATGGGTTCGGGGACTTAGTTACGTCAACTGTCAGAGTTGACGCCCTTTCGGTACCTAAGTTGACTGAATTTTCTTACCTAAGATTTCATGCAGATGAGTGGAGTACGAATCATAAATCTAGGAATTCATGCAAATAGGAATGACTATCCTAGCAATCACAATCAATAATAAAATGCGCAAATCAATGAATCCAAACATGTAAAATAATCACATCAAATCAACATGACACTCCTAATAAGGCTCTATTAGCCTAAATAAGTATCAATCAAGCTTAGGAATGATTTAGACATGATTTTACCCATCAGGGGTAAAGTCGTAATTTTGAGACAAAAGGGACGATTTGCCTAAAAAGGGAAAAATCGTCATTTCGGAATGAATCCGGAGTAAAACAATGTCAAAAATAGGTTTGGTCACTCAATTGACCCATTTCCTATTTTTTTTTTTTTTTGCAATTTTCATGATTTTCTGGAATTTTAGAAACCGATTTACCATTCGAAGGGGTAAAATCGTCATTTTCTAAAAATGGGAATGAAATGTGGAAATCTTAGACATAAGGTTTAGCCACCTATCTGGCCCATCACCAAATTCTAAGCAATTTCCACAATTCATCGGAATATCAAAGACGATTTACCCTTTGAGGGGTAAAATCGCCATTTTGGATTAAATGAGAGAAAATCCAAAAAATGGAAACAAATCAATTTTTTTTGTCATTTTCAGCCTTCAAAAATTTTTAGAATTTTTTTTAGGAATTTTCTGCAATTTTTCTCAATTTTGTTTTTGAATTTTTCCTTAATAATTCATTTTTTTGGAAATTTTTTTTTTATTCTGAAAATCACCTAATCACGACACGTGGCTCATCTGCAGACGTCCGATCTAGCATTTTTTTTGTTTTTGTTTTTATAGGACGCAACACAATGCAAAAAATAAAGAAGATATTAAGTCATTATACAACATAAACATAAGCAAAGGAGATGGGATCCGGTGAATTTTACGACGTCGGAGTCCGTCGGTGCTCGTGCAACAATGTGCGGGGGGTATAAACCACCAGCAGGAGGCTCGGCCTTCCGATTCTGGGGTAGCACAATATAATTTACAGAAAATAAATAAATAAAACACCTTGGACGCCAATAGGAGGCTTAGCTTTCCGATTCTGGGTCTTTTATGCGAAATATAGAAATGCTATGACATAAAGTAAATACACAACAAATATTTAGACACCAACAGGAGGCTCGGCCTTCCGATTCTGGGTCTTTTATGCGAAATATAGAAATGCTATGACATAAAGTAAATACACAGCAAATATCTAGACACCAACAGGAGGCTCGGCCTTCCGATTCTGGGTCTTTTATGCGAAATATAGAAATGCTATGACATAAAGTAAATACACAGCAAATATTTAGACACCAACAGGAGGCTCGGCCTTCCGATTCTGGGTCTTTTATGCGAAATATAGAAATGCTATGACATAAAGTAAATAATACACAGCAAATATTTAGACACCAACAGGAGGCTCGGCCTTCCGATTCTGGGTCTAATAGGTAAAATGTAAGGAGTGAGAGGTGGTCTTACCAAGATTGAACCCAAAACAAGCTCGGAAATCCAATTTGGCCCTCGCGGACTCAAGTCTGATCAGTCTGACCTTTGCTCCTTCAAACAGCTCTACGGGACAAATGGCTCGGCCAAATTGGACTCACGATATGTCATTAGAACGGCAAGAGAATAAGCTTTCTAACAGTATATGGCTCGTTCCCATACGGTTCATAACGAAAGAGTTATGGCCGAAAAACCGGACGGTTTTCAATCGCCCAATGACCAGAATCTGTCCCAGAAAACTCCTTCAATTCAACCATTAAAACCCATCCAAAACTCAACTAGACTACAATCTCAGCTTGCTAGATTCCTAATTTAGGTGCTAGAGACATCTTATCGAATATTGGAAGCAAGGCAAGCCCTTGAATCACTCACAATGTTCACGGCACCACCTTGACAGAACCGGTTCAGATTTTTCGAACAAAACAATAAGGGATCAGCCCTTAAATCCAAATATAATCCATCTTCAAACCATAAAACACAATAATATATGTCTTAACAAGGAGTGAGAGGTGGTCTTACCAAGATTGAACCCAAAACAAACCCGAAAATCCAATTTGGCACCCGCGGACTCAAGTCTGATCAGTCTGACCTTTGCTCCTTCAAACAGCTCTACGGGACAAACGGCTGGTCCAAATTGGGCTCACGATATGTCATTAGAACGGCAAGAGAATAAGCTTTCCAATGGTATATGGCTCGTTCGCATACGATGTCTAACGAAATAGTTATGGCCGAAAAACCGGACGATTTTTTATCTGGGCGGCGAGCTGAGCGAGAGGAAAAAACGAAAATGAAAGAGAGAGAGTTGAGGGAGAAGACTAGTCGGGAGATGATGAGGGGGAGGAGATAAATAGGCAGCGGGAAGGAGAGAGGGAGTGGGGAGAGAGAGAGAGAGAGAGAAAGAAAAAAAAATATAATAATAATAAAATAATAAAATAAAAAAAGTAAAAATAAAATAAAATAACAAAAAGAGAAGACAAAATCATTAGTCCCCTTTTCCTTTTAAATGATGATGTTTCCCTCCTTTTCCTTTTAATCATTACTAATATTTTTGTCAAATTCAATTTTATGGTGATCAGAGAACACCTGAAATCAAACCTGAATTTTACTATTTATGAGGTTAGAAAATAGAAAAAATAAAAATACCTACTATTTTTATATATCTTTGTGACCTCAAATATTATTTTTCTTGATTTTCTTGATTTTCTTTTTCTTTTTTTTTCTTTTTTTTGTATTTTTCGAAAATATATATAAAAAAATGAAAATTATGAAAATTATTTTTTTGGTCAAAATGGTTCATTTAGCTTGGCTAAGGTCACCAAAATTGATTTTTCAATTTTTTCAACTTTTTATGGATTTTCTATGAATTTTCAAAATAAAAATAAAAATAAAAATAAAAATAAATAATAAAAAAAGTTGATCAAAATTTAGGTGTCAACAAGGGGTCAAATTGCTCACGGCGAGAGCAAAGAGAGGAATCCCTCGCCTGCAGTCGACGACACCCAATGTGGGCACCAAGGGCTAAAAAGAACAGGTGATTTCCTTGATGAGGAGCTGGACACTTGGATCAATACTCTTCGGGAATGTATGTCTCAACCCCAACAGGGCAATGATGAAGGTTCCAGCTCAAAGACTCCAATCCCTCACAACGAAGGCAATGAAAGAAATCTGCCCCCAACAATCGTTGATACCCAACTTGAGCATCAATGGCTCGAAGACCCGAGCAATTTCCTTGGCGATGAGTTCAATCTTTGGCTCGATCAATTTGGAGCCGAAGGACCACCGCAGTGGTGACGCAAGGCCGGTGATCAAACGTCTGATGCAAGGCATGGCTACTCGATGAAAAATGCTTAGAGGAAAGGGGTTGAATACTCCTATTGAATATGTTGTTGATCGTACTGTAAGGTTCCCACGGGAACATCTTTCATTAATATCTAGAACTAATTGCGCGTGAGTGTCAACATCACCCTTTGAGCATCTTCAAGCCGAGGGCCGTGGATTAATCACTTAATCCGTGGAGCAAGTTCCATGAACAATGACTATCACCCGCGGAGCATAATGGGATCTACCCCTTCAATACGAAATACGTTTGGCCGCGAAGCCACCTATTTGGTAAAACGATGTATCGTTCCTAGACGATCTTCAACCGAATACCAAAGTAATGTCTCATTTCTTTCCCTTCTCAGGTGATAAACGTGGGTAAATCACTCAAGGAGCCATCTGTTCAAATAACAAAACAGACGTTGCCCAACCGGGGGCAGCTGAACCATTGATATTGCAAATATTCCAAGCATGGATAAGCGGATTTGATAGACGTGGTTCATATCAATACGCGACATCAGAATGGGATGAGAACCAAGAGTAAAGTTGTATCGTCCCAATTTGTCTTCAATTTGGGAATATGAATTAACACTTGTTATTTATCCTTGATAGGGACTCGCCATCAAGGAGGACAGATTTTCACAACCTGTGTGCATTCGCAGGGGCACACGACCAAGGGTAAGATGTATCGTTCTAATTTTTTGAAAAATTCGTGAACGTACAATAACATGTTTCTCCCGCATTTTCAGGGATTTCCAGCCGCGGGAGACGGGTAAGTATCCCTTTCCCTAATCCACTAAAGATGTTGAATAAAAAAAAATAGAGAAGAAAAGAAAAGCCTTCAGAATCTAATGTCTAGAAAAGACATAGAATTCAAACTTCATTGGCATTCATGTTTTGAAACAGGAGGTTGTCTGAACATGAATAAGGACATGCATGGTGCATCATAAAATCCCCTTGACAGGTAAAATTTTTGGGAAAACGAAAGAGATTTTTCCAATCAGAAGTTGTTCAAAACTCTCAAAAGGATGTTTCCTCAAAAGAGAGGCAAGCTCAAATCCAAACACATCCTACATACACTTGAGAGATGAGTGGAGCGAATCAAATAGTAAAATCTGGACCTACGGAGGTAGGGACCATTCGCAGCGATTACATGGATTGGGACGACGGAGGCGTTCGTTTCATATCATAAACACTACAGGTGACCGTTGACAACCCACTTGAACGGCGATTTTCATTCTTAACCCTGTCAAGAACCACCCCACACCGGGGCAAAAAGGAAGTAAGTCCAGCAGCATCAGGAGAAAATGGTTAGAAATTTTCTTGCTCGGACTAACATTAATCTTTGTGTGTTGTTTATATGGTAATCCAAGTGCCATAGGATGACGAGAAGCATTCATTCTCTATCCCACACACCATATCCTTTGCACAGCCAAGTTGAGCCTGCGAATTCATTTCATAAACCCCTGTTGGTGATCATGGGATGTTTCAAGATAGAAACTGCATCACTCCAAGAACGGAAGAAATCAAGAGATGGGATTTATAGAAAAATTTCATATCGGCATTTAAATGTGCTATGATTCAAGTTGTATATCTAGCACAATTTTCTGAACATCGTAGTTCCAAAGGAAAAGAAAAGGCGGGATTTCAACAAAGAAAAAATCCCCAGCATCAAGAAAAATCAAAGTGCCTGGTAAAAGCAAGGCTGATGCCCGTGCAAGCTGTTTGATTGACCCATAATAAAGTCTAGATGGGAAAAGAGGAAATCCCCGAAGGAGCCAAATTCCAAAAAGGCTGCTCGCCAAATGGTGTCAAGCGCGGAATAAAGGCGCGAAAGAGAAAGGACAGGTAGCAAATCTGCAATGATCACCAATGTCAAACTCTCCAAGAATTTTGGGCCAAAAACAAGCCTTTTTCTGTCCCCAATCCTACCAATGTTACGACCCCGAAGGAGTCTTCTCTGACTAAGACACTTGGGTTGACATATAGCTTAGCTCGAAGAAGTACGAACAAGACTATTTCTTTCTCATTTTGCAGGGTTCTTGACTTGTAAACCCGGAGCAGATGGTGAAGGATTTCATTCAGTGGCCTCGACTCCAAAGCGGGTCCCCCTTGAAAACCAATATCCAAGCTCAACATTACGGTCCCGTGGAAGACCTCCCGACCGATCAAAATGTATGCGCTGCGAATGATCCTAAAACCTAGGCATAGGTTAGTAGGAGGTTGAGCGCATTCCTTACAAAAGACCATTATCACAGAGCGGTGAGGAGCCCTCTTGGATGAGAAATTCTCCAATAGATGTTTTGAATAAACACTTTTTGGAAATTTCAAATTGTTTGATCCAGATTTTCCGTGCAAGGGATTTGTGATCACATTTGCATGTCGCAAGAATGCTTTGGATAACCTCCAGCATCAAAACGCACATTTCATGATTAAGACTTAAATCATACGATTTTGTTAGATGGACAACCGTCGTCTTCCCTAAGATTGCTAATGTTTTCTTGGTGAAGAAAAATTTTTCAGGCTCGAACTTCTGCAGGATCCGTTGAAAACACCAATCTCCCAGAATATCACCTCAACAGACTTAAGTGAAGCTTTGTCAAGATAAAATCTTTCACTGCTTCAAAATTGAATTCCCGACAAGTTTCGGGATCTTTCAAAAGAAGGGATGAGGATAGAACCCATTTTCAAAAAAAATAAAACAGTCTCATCGGACGTGGAGAACCCTCGTCATGAGACCCCCTTGTCAAAACAAAGGTAGAAACCGCCTGAAGGGTCAACTAAAGGTAGAAACCGCCTGAAGGGTCAACTAAAGGTAGAAACCGCCTGAAGGGTCAACTCAAGGTAGAAACCGCCTAAAGGGTCAACTTATGGTAGAAACCGCCTGAAGGGTCAACTCATGGTAGAAACCGCCATAAGGGTCAGCTCACTGGTAGAAACCGCATGGAGGGTCAAATACGGTAGAAACCGCCATAAGCATCGACACAAAGGTCCGATCCACCATACGGATCAAAATCCTTGGCAAATCCCAGGGCGTGGGATGCGCCTTCCTCAGATTCCTAACCGTTAGGAATCCCATAATGGTATGACCTACCATACAAGTCAGAGCTTAATCTCCCTAGGATATTCTGACGAGTCCTAGGCATCCTCTTGAAAGTCGTCGCAACCGGCAGCGTCCGACAGGTGAGCTTCAGGTAAGTCTTTCTCACTCCGGCCCATGTTCAAATTGTTGGATCAAACCAGGGATTAATTGGAGCTTTCATCAAAGAGCCTTAAGAATTCAATATCATAGCATTTCTTCTCTCGTTTTCCCAGTTGAGTCGGTTAAGAATTAGGCGCCACCTTATCTTTGAGAGAAACCTCTAACGAGATTCCTCTCAAAGAGGGGCAGCTGTTGACACCTGATTTTTAACCATTTATTATTGGGATTTTTATTCTTTTAAATTAATTAGAAATATCAAAAAAGGTCATAAAATCACAAAATCAACTTTGGAAGCCTTGGCTTAGCCTCAGGAACCAATTTTGAACAAAAAATATTTTCCATAATTTTCAATAATTTTTCGAATTTATTTAATTATTAAAAATACCCAAAAAAATCAGAAAAATACCATTCGTGGTCAGAAAAATACACAAAAATATTCAATAGTTTTATTTTAATTTCCTCTTCAAGTGTGTCATCTTTGGTCTTGGAAATTTCCTGACTCGCATAGAGGCTGATTGGCATCGGATGCTTCTGCTCCACGCATGTTATCTTGTAATTTCTAAGCTTGAGTTTTCGGTGTCCGAAGACCACCCCTATCATGAAACATGCCTCGGAGACCGCCATCATCGCCATCTTCATCAGCGTCAAGGAAGGGAAAATGGTCAAACTTTGAGATAAAGCTTGGCAAGATATTGTGTTTTATATTCTAGAGTAACAGTACAGGTGTTTGGAGAATAAAAAAAAGAGATGGCCGACCGGGAGAGTGGACGAAAAACGGTCGGCCAACGCAAGAGAAGAAAATAAAAAAATTGAAGGCTCTTGATAAAGGTTTTCAAAAAAGGGGAGCGAATGGGAGGTATGCAGAGCTGAGGCCGAAGAGCTGCATGGAGGGGAGACACAGCCGCAGCTACCATTTGGATACACTAACGCCGTGCTCTTACCGCAACGCCGACCAACTACCGGCGACCGGCCTCGGCGCCAAACAGACCGGGATCTAATACAATTCGTACCGCCGGCGTCACCCTCTCCACCTCCCTCGTGCATGTCCTCCCCAAAGCCTACGACGCCCTCTCCGACTGCGTTGTCGCCTCTCACCACCCCTGGAAGGACTTACCCTTTGCCGTTCTCGTCACTCTCTTCGGCGCCCTCCTCACTCTCCTCGTCGACATCACCGCCAGTCACTTGCAGCCACCTCCTCCGCCTCTGTACAGCCCAAGTCCTTCAAACCTAACCGCGCCTGACGCTTCCAAGCTCGTCACTGTCCAACTACCACCCGAGCTCCCATCATGCCGACGTGACGCCAGACCTGCCAGTTCATGTCTACAACTTCACCGATGCCGCTGCACCACTTCACCATGTTCGGATGACAGTCATCCGAGACCCGCGACTCCATCTTCTTCCTCCTCACACATTCTGCTATTCCACCCTCCATGCTCGACCCGACACCATGCTGCCGCCTCTGTCTTCGTCCATTATTGCATCGTGCTCAGTCCATTGACGTTCCGAGCCAGCTCTCACCCTCGCTCACCACCGACCAGTGAAGCTCGCAACAGCGTGTCCCCATCCCATCCATGGGCGACGAGACCGCCGACGCCCGAAGCACCACGAGGCTCCGGACCTCGAACTGCCACCATGGTCATCAGCATCGCCACCAGTGGGAAACGAACGAGAAGTGGATGAATGGAGTGGGCGAGGTCGAGCTTCATATCCGGCAACTGCCTCATTCCTCTGTTTCCGGCGACCCCCAAGTCCCCTAAGTCCACTTCGCTGCTCCGTCGGCCCAGACCCCTGGTCCCTCAGCGACGGCCTCAACAAACCCAGACCCAGATCCAAGCACCCCAAGAACCCCCTCTCCGACGACAACGCTTGTCGCATCATCAATGTCAAAGCTCGTTACCTCTGCGCCTTGCGCCGGAATCAGGGCTCGCGCGTCTAGACACCTAAATGGATCAGACGAACCCCTGAGCAGATGGTTCAGCTTGCACGATGACTGGGACGGGCACTTCTATGGCAAGCACGTCCTCTCCGCTATCATCAGGTCCTTGGTGGGGAAGTGAGAAGGCGAATATGACGTGAGGGTGGTGATGAGCGAGTCCCGACAACGAGCAGATCCGGTGTTTCCACGAAGTCGACGCGAGGGATAGTGGCGGTGACATGATGAATGAGTCCGGACAGCGAGTCGATTGAGGGCTGTTGGTGTCGAAGGAGCAGAGTCACCGTCGGGTCTTCGCAGAGCAAGGTGACGCGAGGATGGAGACGATGAATAGTGATAATAAGGTTAGTATGGGCTTTTCAAGTGGGTTGTGGTAAAGGAAGAGAGTCCAGCTAGTGGGTTGGGCTGTTTTATTTTAAAGAATTTGAAGGTTGGAGCGTGAGGGAGTTGGGCCAACGGTCTGAATTAGAGGCCTGGCTCATATGAGGAAAACAAATATGAGGCTTGGGCCTCTTGCTTTGTTCGTCGGGCCTGGATTGGCTCTTCCTATTCGGGCCTGATCAGGCCCGATGACCCGATCCAGACCCAAATCCAGAGCCCGACCCAGACCGGTTTTAATAATAAAAAAAATTCAAAAATCCAAAAAAATAAAAAAAGTATAATAATAAAAAAATCATAAAAAAAGTTCAAAAAAATTGAAGAAAAATCAAGAAATTCTAGAAAAATCCCAGAAAAATAGGAAATGGCCACAATCAACTGGCCAAGGCTCCTCCTGGGTGTTTGAACCCGGTCCCTTCCAAAAATGACGATTTTGCCCTTCGGGCTAATCGTCCCCCAAATCTTTCCATTTCACCCCTGCCTCCCAAATCATTCCTCATCTAAGCCCTTATGGCTGTACTAGGAAACCGTTGATTTGAATTGATGTGCATTAGTGTGATTTATTTATGTATTTGATTGCGCTTTCATTAAAATGGATTGTGATTGATAGGAATAGTTTTTCCAATCTGCATGGAACCCTGAATCAAGCCTACCTCACCTAAAATTGCGCCTGCAAGAAGTCTTAATTAGGAAAATCATTCGCGTTAGGTACCGAAAGGGCGTTGGTAATAACACCAGCGTAACCAAGTCCCCGAACCCAAAATCTCTGGTTCTGCAGAACTGATCGATCTCTCCCAATCGATCAGTAAGGTTTCCGGTCTACCCTCCAAGAAAGACCGGTGGCGACTCCAAATGCATGCAAAAGTTGCACATGCCACCACGACCACGCTAAGGTCGAAAGCGATCGACTCTTATTGTCGAATCCCTCAAAAGACATTCCCGCCGCGATTTGGTATGGGCCTGGGAGGGCCCGCGCCGATCCAAAGCCCGCGATCGGTAATCCATTAGCCGCGTCCGTTTTGATTTTCGGACGGGTCGCGACAACCGCACTGAAGGTCGATCACGTATATCCAGCAGTTGCGATTTGGGTAATGGACCTTGAGAGAGGACCGTGCTCGATCATACAGCATCGGACGACCCATTAACCCTCGCTAGCCATTGATGGCGCTCGGGAGGGTCGCGACACTCGCTTAGCCTATAAATAGGTGGCTTCCTGTTTTGTTTCAAGACTACGAAAAAAGAATCAAAAAACAAGAAGCGAAAATATCTCCTCCCTCTTTTTCAAATGCTCTACATTTGCATTATTTTCGATAGTGTTCACGTGTTGTTCAAGTTTGTCAAAAGCTTTGGAGCACTATGCTTGCCTCTATCATTGCTTAACCGTTGTATCTTGAGAGACAGACGTTCACGAAACCTCAAAACACGTACTGGAGGGGACAAATTTGTTTTAAGGAAACTGTGTCGGACACAAGTCTCGGTATTTTTTTTAAATTTAATTTCTTCATGTACTGTTGTATTTCCATTCAGATTTTGTTCTTCTGAAGGTTCAGCTTTTGTCCTTCTAAGGGTTCAAATTCATGCTTTTGACGAGTTCATATTCATCATTCTAAAGGTTTAGATTCACTGTTTCTGACAGGTTCAGATTCAGCGCTTCTGAAGGTGCTTCTAACGGGTTTAGATTCATCATTCTGACGGTTCAGATTCATTGCTTCTGACGAGTTCAGATTCAATGTTTCTGAAGGATTCAGATTCAGTACTTTTGAAGGGTCCGATTTTGTGCTTTTGACGTGCTTCTGAAGGCTCATATTTTGTGATTCTGACCTGCTTCTGAAAACTCAGATTTTGCGCTTCTGACATACTTCTGAAGGCTCAGATTTTTGCTTCTGCCAACTCAGTATTTGTATGTTTGAGGCAGTTTGCTCACATTTATTATTGACATCCGAATTTTAAGTATCTTTCAATTTTATAAAACAGAATTGTTATTTTTATACTGTGTTTCCCAAAAATATCGACCCTCCATTGACACGGCCCTTTCTTCCTTCCTAATAACGATTTATAGTGGGGTTGCTGATTTCAATATCTTAAGACTGGGACTCTAAATTGAGGCGAGCGTTGGGGAGGGTCTACCTTAAAGTTTAGCCTTTCTAACCTTAGATGTACCTTTTCTATTAGATGCAATGTGACAAATTTAGCTATAGATCAACCCGCAACCATAAAGCCTTCTCTCTCGCTCTGTGACCCCTTCTTGGTTCCAATACAACCATCGGCAATGGTAGTAGCCATCGAAAAGCCGCTGCCCGAGAGGACGGTTGCTGCCACAATGCTTTGTCTCTAGCGCTCTATTTGCTCCTCTCTTTGATTTCCTTAAGGGTCATGTCCGTTGTCGATCCATGGGAAAAGCAACAAAAAAACTCCTAGACCTGATGCATGGGTACCAATTCAGCCATAAACCTTTTTAATTCGACTAATTCAATCCTAAATATTTTCGTTTGATATCAACCAACTGGCCATTTTGGCTAGAAATCGTTGATGTGGACGCTGGCCGTTCTACGTGGTACGGTTGGTACTGATGTTGACATTTTTAAATAATATTTTTGAATTTTTTTAAATTCTTTTTTCGTTTCTTTTCTGTGTTTTCTATGTGAAGGTCATTTTGGATATATTGTGAAGGATATTCACAATTAGTTAGAGATGGAACGAGCAATCTAGAGACTATATGCGTCACCAAGAATTGGACGAACAAAGGATTACGATGTCGACCTAAGAGTCTTGGTTGTTCTAAGTCTATACTTTTGTATGAGTTTCAATGACAAGCCACAAGATGCGAGGGCTTAACTTGAGCTTAGGATTAAGAATTGGATTATCATCTAGAAATCCGCACCTTGGTCCATGACCAGTAGCGAGAAATATAACAAATTGGATATACAGACAATAAATTGATATAGTGGTGGAGTGGTATGACGAGCAAGGATGGATGGTTTCGGTGCATAGGTGGAGGAAAACCGTAGCATCCCACTTTTTAATAGCGACGAGTCGGTCGAGGAAAAATCGAGATGGATTGGAAAGCCGACTTAAGATAAGGAAGCCCGTATGTTGGATATGAATTTGAGTACAAAATCACACGGATTGTTTGGAGGGCTTTTTTCCAAAATAATTTTTTTTAAAAAAATAATTACCAAAATAATAGTAAAAAAAATAATTACCCAATTGGGTGCCAATCGGCAATGGGCCTGCCGATTGGGGCTCAACTCATTTTTTTTTAAATAATAAGTATTTACTTTTAATTTATATTTTTTTATAAAAATTTTAATTAAATAATAAATGATATTGGAATTACGTAAACTTTGAGGAAAAAAAAAAGATAAGCACTACATAATTCATATTCCACCATTCAAATTTACTTTTAATTTATATATATATATATATATATATATTTTATAAAAGTTATAATTAAATAATAAATTATATTGGAATTACGTAAACTTTGAGGAAAAAAAAAAGACAAGCACTACATAATTCATATTCCACCATTAAAATTTACTTTTAATTTATATTTTTTTTATAAAAATTTTAATTAAATAATAAATTATATTGGAATTACGTAAACTTTGAGGAAAAAAAAAAAGACAAGCACTACATAATTCATATTCCACCATTCAAATTTACTTTTAATTTATATTTTTTTTTATAAAAGTTGTAATTAAATAATAAATTATATTGAAATTACGTAAACTTTGAGGAAAAAAAAAGATAAGCACTACATAATTCATATTCCACCATTCAAATTTACTTTCAATTTATATTTTTTTATAAAAATTTTAATTAAATAATAAATTATATTGGAATTACGTAAACTTTGAGGGAAAAAAAAGGACAAGCACTACATAATTAATATTCCACCATTAAAACTTACTTTTAATTTATATTTTTTTTATAAAAGTTTTAATTAAATAATAAATAATATTGGAATTACGTAAACTTTGAGGAAAAAAAAAGACAAGCACTACATAATTCATATTCCACCATTAAAACTTACTTTTAATTTATATTTTTTTATAAAAGTTTTAATTAAATAATAAATTATATTGGAATTGCGTAAACTTTGAAGGAAAAAAAAAGACAAGCACTACATAATTCATATTCCACTATTAAAATTTACTTTTAATTTATATGTTTTTTATAAAAGTTTTAATTAAATAATAAATTATATTGAATGGTGTAATTCCAAAGTTTACATAATTCAATTATAATTTATTATTTAATTAAAACTTTTATAAAAATATAAATTAAAAGTAAATTTTAATGGTGGAATATGAATTATGTAATGCTTGTCTTTTTTTTTTCCTCAAAGTTTACGTAATTCCAATATCATTTATTATTTAATTAAAAATTTTATAAAAAATATAAATTAAAAGTAAATAATTATTATTTAAAAAATTGAGTTGGACCCCAATCGGCAATGGGTCTGCCGATTGGGGCCCAAATTCTGATTTGGGTGCCAATCGGCAGGTCCATTGCCGATTGGCACCCAATTGGGTAATTATTATTTTTATTATTATTTTGATAATTATTTTTAAAAAAAAATTATTTTGGAAAAAAGCCCTTATAGTTGACAAACCGTATGAAGGGTCCTCAATTGGCGATGGATGTGTGCCTATTGAGCCGATTATGTGTGGGGATCAATTAGGTCCTTCGACTCTTGTTGTTGTAAAATGGGACGGATTGAGGGATGGATTTACAAGGACTAGGTGTATGTAAGGTGACACGTGGGAGACGAGAAAAATTAAGAGAGCGTTAGTGCCATAAAGACAACTCAATAAGGCATGGCAGACAAGTGGTAGCTTCCTTCCCAATTTACTCCCAGATGGCATTTCCTCACAAAACTTTTCTCCACGTGCCATTCTTTTGGCTGACCTTCACCAAGGCCGTCTGCATGTCTCGTTGGGGGCATCTCCTTCAGCTCATTTTGGAATCTACGACAGCAAGAAGGGGAAGAACAGAGGACAAAGTCTGTCCGGGCAGTGGCTGAAGGGGAAGACTGAAGAGGGCGTGCAAGTCAATGACAAGCCTTCGTCCACGAACACCGCAGGTTTATGCGAGCATTTACTAGAACCATATTGATTAGATCGTGTAATTCCTCTATGGTGGCTGTTGTTTCTGTGTGCATGTGGAGAGATTTGGCACCAAGACTGATCTTGAGGACCGTATCGAGTAACTTGAGGGTTGGATGATTGAGATCACATTTGGATTCGAGGGAGGAGCGAATGGATTCAGATTAGGTTTGAGTAGGGATTGTGCTTGATTGTAGTAGTGGTGAACGAGCGATACTTGCTGGGTTGGACATCACAGAGGACGACTTGGGCATTAGAGGAAAGAAACGCTGGTTCTTGGGTGGTCTCGCCGGCGTTTGATTGCAACACGAGCTCCTGCGAAAAAGAGAAGTGAAGTCGCACGGCTTTCCTTCCCCCATCCACATGTTACCATGGCAATTAAGGCAAGAGATGCGTCTAACCTTGTTTCGTAGCTCTAGGGGATTCATGAATAGAAGTATAGAGTGCTCTAAGTTTTGAGGGATGCAGAACGAATGGAGGATGTGCAAAAATGTTCAATTAACGTGAGAATGAAGTTGAATGTTCAATTGTTCGTAGGGAGCAGTGGTTTGCTTGCATATCCTGTGAATTAACACTATAAACATCCTGAGAATGAAGCAAATCTGCAATTGTTCAAGAATCTCTCGCGAGCTGAAGAGGAACCGAAGGGAATGAGTCTCAGTTTAGGATTAGGCTTGATAATGAGTCTTACAAGTTAATCTGGTGGTGCGACTGAGGACATTAAGGATTGCATTCGTGTGAATTGTGGACTGATCATCACAAGCAAGGTTTCATTTTGGTCTTGTCCTAGAATTTGTAGCGTGTGTGAGCAAAGAAAGGCCTTAATCTGGGCTAGTGAGGAAATCTGACCGAAGGGTTTAAATGGGAGTTCGACGCCGATCAAAACTGGAAAATTGCTGAAATACTTATCAAATTCGCCTAGCTCTTGATATGGATATAGACATGCGTGGCTTTGGTATGCCTCCAGAGATTGTTGACAGGTTGTTTTCAATATGATCTGTGATAGTGGCGTCAATATAATGTACGGATTTGGGGGAAAACTAGCATGAAGAAAATGAACAGGAGGAACTTGTGGAGTTTGATAGGAGACAAAGTAGGACATCCTCTGTTTTGGGAATAGGCGTGTCCAACCAGCAACATTCTTTAGTTTCAGTAGCTTCTTAGGGTCGTGAAGGACTGAACTGAAATAGTTCTTCTGCTGGATTAGTGACAGGAATTAAGAGAAATGTAGGAGATCAATTGTAATGCCAACTCTGGATTACTATATAGGATCTTCAATACAAGTAAAGATGACATGATGGAAAGACGGGAGGATGGAAAAGAAGCTACAATCAGCTAGTTCAATTAGATGAACATGTGGAGGAATTCTGGGTTCGAAATCACACTAGGACCCGAGAGCTTGTTCTCTCGGATGCTTGCGCACGTCCAAGGAAAAACGAGTTGTTCGAACTCGTCCGGAGGCCGAATCAAGCTCCGTTTCCTCCCACGCGACCGTAAGATCGTGAAGAACATGGATATGTGATCAGACTTCCCAGCAAGCTGATCGAGTTTTGTCAATTTGGCCTGGACAGAAACTGAACGTGGCTACACATAGCGTACCCGATGGGGTTCGAGCTTCGTTTTTCTTCGTAAGGAATCCTAGGCAAGTGAACTTCTATCCCTTCTACTATGTCTCTCATTTATCATTCATTTGAATAAGAATCGTCAATGTTTAGGGATGGATGTTAGAAACTATGGATGGCCTTATATGAGCTTAGAAATTAGGACGAAATAATGATTCATTGCCTATATTATCGATTACAGATTAAGGATATGAGGGTTACATGGTTTGATTGAGTGGATCTTGATTGATTGAGTTGGGATTATATTGGTAGTCAGCCTAGGGGTTCAAATATGGTTTAATAATTCGATAGTCATCCCTAGTACCTTAATGAACTAGTTTACCACGTGATTGTCTCCAATATGATGTAGAATTATGTATATACATATATGGAGGTTTGGCCGTGAGCTTAGAGGAGGGTTTGCATTATATTAGTATGTTATATGTGAAATAAAGGACCTCATTATATAATTATACTTGATGTCACTAGGGATTGGATATGTATTTAACTCATAACCACGAGGATTTGGGTTGGAAGAGCCGAGGGGTGAATGTACCTCCTATCATATTGTAGTACTTGATGTGTTTGACTTTAAAGACACGTGTATCCTTAGTGTAACATATCATATATGCATTGAATCACATTGCATTCATTGGCGAAAGGGGTTGAGGCCACGAAATTATTATATGAGCTTAATTATTCCCCGAGGGAGGCGGGATGGCTTGGTAGTGGCGCCAGGAGCATCGTGTGTTGATGCGAAGCCTCGGAGTGAGGATCTCATTGATGGGGAGTTGTCAATGGGAGGCGGCTAGTGAGAGTCGGATAAATACATTCGACTACGAGTCGGGAATTGACTCGGGAACAATGGTGGTAATCATTGTACACGGGAGACATGCATTCACTCATTTGCATCTTATACATTCATTCATGCAATATATATTCATATATGCGAAGTGTAGTTTGAATTGTTTGCTAAGTTAGCAGCGGGTTCGGATAGTGAGTGATGCGGGAGTATTCGATGACGTCACCAATGATATATCCGATGTTAATGTGCAATCCTTAATTCCACCCATAAGTTCTGTACATTCATTATTTATTCAGGCCAAGGCTGAATTTTGTCACAACTTGCTTCAATGGATCGACTCAACGTAAAGTTTGAAGGCGCGGCTTAGAAAATGGGACGCTCAGATGATGCGCTTTAGTCTCAAATGTTGTTCGCTTCAGTCTCAGATGATACAATACAAGCTTAGAAGATAACGCGCTCAGAAGATAGCTCGTTCAGGAGATGACACAATCTTAATGCGACTTTTCTAATTAGTTGCTGACTTGAAGTCCAATCAAATATATATCCATGGAAGGTTATCTAGAGATATTTCTTTTAATTCGAGAGATCTTTTAGGGATAATATTTGATATGCTCGACTGATGGACGAGATGATCTTATTTCTTTTTTCTATATTTGAATAGGTTTAGGATTATTTGTTTCATTTTTTTAACGTTATCTTCGTCTCTCTATTTAAAGGATGAGTGTTCTATATTGTAAGCAGACTAAATGAGACTTTGATAATTGATGAACGAGAGTTCCTCTTGAGTGTTGAGTTATACACTTCGGCATCTTTATTCTTGGAGAGTGGATACTCCTCGGTGGTGAGCCAAAAAGCCCTTTATCCTTGGTTGGTGGCGTAGCCTTTAGACTTTGGTCTTGAGCTTTCTATCAATCCTGATTTTTTTCCTTGGCTGGTGATATCTTTAGGCCTTGGTAGTGATCGTCCTATCCTTCATTTTGTATTGTTGGTTGGTGATATTTTTACGCCTACGATATAACTCGAATTCCTTCATTATTTCCACTTACCATTCACCCACGTTATCCCGTTATTCCGCAAACTCCATCCCTTAATTCACCCATTTGAATCTGTTCGCGACACTCTGTGCTTTGAAACATCGATCCTACGGAATCACTCGCCCACGCACGCATCAAGTTGGTATCAGAGCCTCAGGTTGAATTTCGTTTGAGTGATTCCTTTTCTACTATCAATATCTTTCTACCGTGGGAGATGTTAATGTTCCAAGAGGCTTGACTTTGGAGCAAGCTCATAATGAAAGGCGCGATCGAGCAATCAACACTTTGCAGTAACCGAGACAAGATTCTCCACCTCGAGAACCTCGCAATAATCACCGGAGCCATGACGATCCTCGTTCAAATTTCGATGATGAATCCAGCAACACGGGAGGTAACTCTAGCAATTCGGATTATTGAACTAGGAGGAGAAGAGGAAGGCACGACAACGATCTTGATGTGAAAGTAGAGGTACTTGAATTTAAAGGTAGCCTTAATCCTGATGATTTTATTGATTGGCTGCATACTTTAGAATGAGTATTTGAATTTAAATCTTACTCGGATGAAAAACGATACAAGGTTGCTGTTCTTAAGTTTAAAAAGTATCATTCATTATGGTGGGAGAGTCTGAAAAATCAAAGAGTCCGGGATGGAAAAAGAAAAGTCCGTTTGTGGGAAAAACTCAAGAAGTTGATGAAGAAGAGATTCTTGCCTACGAATTATAAACAAGATTTATTCTTGAAGCTGAATTCTCTCAAGCAATACGGAATGAGCGTAGAAGAATACATCCGAGAGTTTGAGCAACTCATGATGAGGTGCGATGTTCTCGAATCACAAGAGCAAACTATAGCTCGTTTCTTTGGCGGCTTGAATAGAGATATTGTTGATTTGGTTGAACTTCAACCTTATTGGTCGTTTGAAGATGTATGCAAACTAGCCATGAAGGTTGAAAAGCAAGTGAAGAACAAAAAGTTTTCTTCCAAGACCTCGACAAAGGGAACATCCTTTTTCAAGGGTGTTTCTTCTAGGAAGATTGAAAGTTCATCGGCTAAAGACAAAGATAAAGCGAAGGTTGCTGAGCCTGTCAAAGAGCCGAACAAGAAGCCCGATGGAGATAGTCGAAAGTGTTTTAAATGCCTTGGCTATAGGCATTTTCAAGCAAATTGTCCTAACCGAAGAGTTATGACTTTTAAAGAAGCTGAGAAGATTCAAGAGGAAGAGGATGAATCTAAACATAACCATTCTGAATCTGAGGAACGAGAAGAAATCGAGGAGGAAGCCGACAATGGTGATTGTCTAGTTATCCGGAGAGCCTTACACTCCAACGTTACCTCAGAATATGATGAGCAAAGAGAAAACATCTTCCACACCCGTTGCACCATTAACGAGAATGTGTGTTCCATGATCGTTGATGGAGGAAGCTGCACCAACGTTTCCTCGATAACTTTAGTCGATAAACTGAAGTTTCCAACTACCAAACATCCTCAACCGTACAAACTCCAATGGATTAGCAAGGGAAGTGATCTAAAGGTAACTAAACGAGCCTTGGTTTCATTTTCGGTAAAAGTTATCAAGATCAGATCTTGTGTAATGTTATTCTCATGGATGCATGCCACTTGTTATTAGGAAGACCTTGGCTGTATGATAGAAAGGTTGTGCATGATGGGCATAAAAATACATATTCATTTCACAAGGATCAGAAACGCATTATTCTTGTTCCTTTGAGTCCACTCTTTATACCAAAAAATCAACCTGGGGAGGGAAACACTAGAAAGGAGAGCCTATTCTTGAATGAAACTCGGGTTGAGAGAGCCATTAGCAAACAAAAGAATATGTATGCTTTGTTCATGGTTGAGAAAAAATAGTGAGATTGAGAAACCCATGCACCCAAAAATGCATCATTTGTTAAAAGAATTTACAGATGTATTTCCAGAGGAGTTACCAGCTGGATTACCTCCGTTGAGGGGAATTGAACATAATATTGATTTGATGCCCGAAGCTTCTCTACCGAACAAGGCTGCTTATCGATGTAATCGGGAGGAAACAAAGGAGTTGCAACGGCAAGTTGATGAGCTTATCGAGAAAGGGTATGTTCGAGAAAGTATGAGCCCATGTTCTGTTTCGGCTCTACTTGTGCCAAAGAAAGATAATTCATTCAGAATGTGCGTGGATAGCCGAGCCATCAACAACATCACCATTAAGTATAGGTACTCTATACCTAGACTTGATGATATACTTGATGAATTATATGGTTCAACTGTGTTTTCAAAGATAGATTTGCGAAGTGGCTATCACCAAATTCGAATGCGAGAAGGTGATGAATGGAAAATAACTTTTAAAACGAAAGGAGGACTCTATGAGTGGCTGGTTATGCCATTCGGACTATCTAATGCTCCGAGTACATTCATAAGGCTTATGAATGAGGTCCTTCGTCCTTTTATAGGTTACTTTGTTGTTGTATACTTTGATGATATTCTTGTGTATAACAAAGGTGAAAAAAAGTATGTTTCTCACTTGAAACAAGTGTTCGATGTTCTGAGACAGCATAAGCTCTATGTGAAGATGGAGAAACGTGAATTCTTCTCTCCCAGCGTTATATTCCTTGGTTATGTGGTTTCTAATGATGGAATCTCCATTGATCATTCCAAGGTGGAAGCAATAAGATCGTGGTCGACACCAAAATCTATCACTGATGTAAGAAATTTTCATGGTCTTGCTTCTTTCTATTGCAGATTTGTGAAGAGCTTTAGCACTCTTATGTCTCCCATGACTGAATGTATGAAGAAAGGTTCTTTTGAATGGACAAAGACTGCTCACAACGCTTTTGAATCAGTAAAGCAGAAACTTTGTGAGTCTCCTATCCTTGCACCATGATTTTGACAAAGTATTTGAAGTTGAATGTGATGCAAGTGGAGTTGGCATTAGGGCTGTTCTTGTCCAAGAGCAAAAGCCGTTGGCGTATTTTTAGTGAGAAGCTGATCGACTCTAAGAAGAACTATTCGACATATGATAAAGAGTTCTACGCCATTGTGAGAGCTCTAGATCATTGGTCTCATTACTTAAGGCCAAAGCAGTTCGTACTTCATTTAGATCACGAGGCCTCAAGTTTCTTAGTGGCCAACATAAGCTGAACTCGAGACATGCCAAATGGGTAGAATTCCTTCCATCATTTTCATTTGTTTCGAAGTACAAACCTGGCCATACTAATGTGGTAGCTGATGCTTTATCAAGAAGGTATTCTATGCTTGCCGTTTTGGATTCGAGAATTCTTGGTTTTCAGACGATGAAAGAACTTTATACTAGTGATCCTGATTTCTCATCTATCATGGCTAACTGTAAACATGGAGTTCAGAGCACTTATTCTGTCCAAGATGGTTTTCTTTTCAAAGGAAATCGGTTATGTGTTCCAATGAGCTCGTTTAGAGAATTGCTAATTCGTGAAGCACCTGGAGGAGGATTAGCAGGTCATTTTGGGATCAACAAAACTCTTGAGGTTCTTCAAGAGCATTTCTACTGGCCAAAGATGAGTGGAGATGTGCATGCCATTATTTCGAGATGTGCAACTTACCAAAGAGCCAAGAGTCATTTTCATGAAGGTTTATATACTCCACTTTCATTCCATTGCAGCCTTGGGATGATATGAGCATGGATTTTATTGCGGCTCTTCCGAGAACCCAAAGGGGCAAAGACGCCATTATGGTGGTTGTTGATCGGTTCTCTAAGATGGCACATTTTTTTCCTTGTCATAAGACAAATGATGCCTCTTATATTGCTGATCTATATTTTAAGGAGATTGTTCGCCTCCTTGGAGTACCAAAGACCATTGTGTCCGGTCGTGACTCGAAATTCTTGAGTTACTTCTAGAAGACCTTGTGGAGATTGCTTGGTACGAGACTTCTATTCAGCACAACTTGTCATCCTCAAACCGATGGCCAAACTGAGGTAACAAATCGTACTCTTACTACTCTCCTTCGAGGAATGGTAAGTAAATCCTTGAAAGATTGGGATTTGAAGCTTGCTCATGCTGAATTTGCTTATAATCGATCAAAAAGCTATACTACTGGTCAATAATCTTTTGAATTTGTGTATGGACTGAATCCTTTCACGCCGATTGATTTGATTCCAATTCCGTCCAACTCTCAAGTCGACTTCGATGGAAAAGAAAGAGCTAAAGTGATGAAAAAGCTTCATGAGCAGATTCGTTCCAAGATTGAGAAGGCCAACGAGTCTTACAAGAAGAAGGCTAATCGGTATAGATAGAAGACTTATTTCCAACCGGGTGATTTGGTATGGATTCATCTAAGGAAGGAAAGATTTCCCTCCAAGAGAAAGAATAAGTTGATGCCGAGAGCTGATGGCCCATTTAAAGTTCTGGAAAGGATTGGCGACAATGCGTATAAAATAGGGCTCCCTCGAGAATTTGGAGCTTCGGCTACTTTTAATGTGGGAGATCTCTCTCCATATTTGGAGGACGATGACCTTTCAGATTTGAGGTCAAATCTCAAACAATCTGGGGAGTATGATGCGAGAGCATTCGATGACGTCACCAATGATATACCCGACGTTAATGTGCAATCTTTGATTCCACCCATAAGTTCTGCACAATCATTATTCATTTAGGCCAAGGCTGAATTTGGTCACAACTTGCTTCAATGGATCGACTCAACGTAAAGTCTGAAGGCGCTGCTCAGAAAATGAGATGCTCAGATGATTCGCTTCAGTCTCAGATGATGCGATATAAGCTCAGAAGATAACGCGCTTAGAAGATAGCTCGTTCAGAAGAAGGCACAATCTTAATGCAACTTTCCTAATTAGTTGCTGACTTGAAGGCCAATCAAATATATATCCATGGAAGGTTATCTAGAGATATTTCTTTTAATTCGGGAGATCTTTTAGGGATAATATTTGATATGCTAGACTGGTGGATGAGATTATCTTATTTCCTTTTTCGTATTTGAATAGGTTTAGGATTATTCATTTCATTTTCTTTACGTTATCTCCGTCCCTGTATTTAAAGAATGAGTATTCTCTATTGTAAGCAGACTAAATGAGACTTTGATAATTGATGAACGAGAGTTCCTCTTGAGTGTTGAGTTATACACTTCGGCGTCTTTATCCTTGGAGAGTGGATACTCCTCGGTGGTAAGCCAAAAAGCCCTTTATCCTTGGTTGGTGGCGTAGCCTTTAGACCTTGGTGGTGAGCTTTCTATCAATCCCGATCTTCTTCCTTGGCTGGTGATATCTTTAGGCCTTAATAGTGATCGTTCTATCCTTTGTTTTGTATTGTTGGCTGATGATATCTTTACGCCTACGGTATAACTCGAATTCTTTCATTATTTCCACTTACCATTCACCCACGTTATCCCGTTATTCCTCAAACACCGTCCCTTAATTCACCCCTTTGAATCTGTTCGCGACACTCTGTGCTTCGAAACACCCGTCCTACGGAATCACTCACCCACGCACGTATCGGTGAGCTAAGTAGGGATTAAGGTGATGAGATCTGCTTGACTGAATGAGTGGATGGACGACTTAGTCGTTAGGCTAGAAGTTTTACTTGCCGAGCTGTGGTTAGCTTATACCTATTGGGGAATATATTTTTAGATACCTGAAGAAGGAGTGGATCGAGTCACGAAGACGGTGATGAAGATGAAGATGAAACTCATTGATAAAACCGATAGGATGAGAATAGTCCTCGTTGTTGTAATATCTGAGTTGTCAAGGAAAAGAATATGCGTTTGTACCATTCATATGTGAACTTCAGCTTAATAAATATTTGAAATTTTTTTCGCTACAAGAGAACATTTTATTACTAATGATATTAATTCAATGTGACGGCCTGGGATGTCACAGCTTTGCAGGCCGTACTTGGAGCGAGGGTGCGACAGTAAAATCATAATGACAGGAATAAGCAAGTAAGAGTCGAATAGCTTCAAGTCTAGCAATAGGAGCATATGTTTCATCATAATCTATACCTTCCTCCTGTGAGTAGCCTTTAGCAACTAACTTGGTCTTGTTTCTTACCACATTGCCTTTGTCATTCATCTTGTTGTGGAACACCCATTTGGTACAAATGATTTGCTGATCTTTGGGCCAAGAGACCAAATCCCAAACATCATTAATTACGAATAGGCGGAGCTCATCTTGCATGGCTTCGATCCAGTTTTCGTCAATGATAGCTTCACCTACTGTTTTTGGCTCAACTTGAGAAATCAAGGCTAGGGAGTTCATCATGTCTTTGATTGAGGATCTTGTCTTGATTACTTCGTCAATTTCCCCAATAACTTGATCCTTAAGATGATCAGTCTTGAACTTTCAATCCTTAGGCAATTGATTTGAACTTGAAGGATTGGCAGCCGGTTGTTGTGGTTGTTGTGGCTGTTGAGCAGGTGCTTCAGCAAATGTTTGGAAATCCACTTCCTGTTCTTCTTGTTGATTGCTTTTCACCTCATCTTTGAATTTGACATTGATTGTTTCTTCAACAATCTGCGAGTCTTTATTGAACTCTTGGTAAGCTTTGCTACAAGTAGAGTAGCCAAGAAAGATACCTTCACTAGATTTCGCATTGAATTTTTCAATGTTGTCATTCGCATTTTTGAGAATATAGCATTTGCATCCGAAGACGTGGAAGTATGATAAGATTGGCTTTCTTCCTTTGAAGATCTCGTAGGGCGTTTTCTCCAGCATTGGTTTGAAAAGAGCTCTATTCATGATGTAAGATGCTGTAGCAACAGCTTTAGTCCAGAAGTAAGTAGGAGCTAAACTTATCATAATGGTTCTAGCCATTTCTTGTAATGATCGATTTCTTCTTTTAGCAACTCCGTTCTGTTGAGGAGTGTAGGGTGTAAAAAAGTTGTGCTCAATTCCATTTTCGTCACAAAGATCTGCAAAGCTTTGGTTTTGGAATTCTCCTCCATGGTCTATTCGAATAGCTGTGATCCTGTAACCTTTTTCATTCTGCACTTTTCTAGCAAGTTTCTCAAACAAGTGAAATGCTTCATGCTTATGAGATAAGAATATAACCCAAGAGAAACACGAGTAGTCATCAACAATTACCAGGCAGTATTTACTACCTTATAGACTTGTAGTTTGTGTAGGACCAAACAAATCCATGTGCAGCAGTTGCAAAGGTCTACTTGTGCCAATATCGTTAATAGACTTAAAAGGTGATCTGACCTATTTTTCCAGAGTGCATGCATTGCAAGAGTCGCATTTACCATAGTTGATCTTTGGTAAACCATGTACCAGATCTTTTGATGCGATCTTGGAGATGTGTTTCACGTTGATGTGGCCTAGCTTTTTGTGCCACAGACCACATTCCTCCTTGCTAGACATTAGGCACTGCATTTCATCGAGTTCAATATTCAGTAGATATATATTACCATGTCTTTTACCTGTAAAAGGTTGAGTCAGGTCCTGGCTCGTTCTCGTGCACGTATTTTCTTCGAAACTAATCTTGTATCCTTTGTCGCACAATTGACTTATGCTGAGAAGATTGTATCCAAGCCCTTGGACTAATGACACATCTTCAATAATCAGATTTCCCAGCTTAACATTTTCTAAGTTGATGATCTTTCCTTTTCCTTTCCTCCAAAGGTGACGTTGCCACCGTCCGCTTGTTTGATACTGAGGAACATATTTCTTTATCCTGTCATGTGGCGTGAGTATCCACTGTCCAAGTACTACTTGTTCTTCTTCAGTGTCATATGCAGTCAAGAAGATTTTCATGTTTTCTTTGGTGCCCACACATACTTGGGTCCTTTTGTGTTAGTCTTCGGATTGGTGTCGTATCTCCAGTAGATCATTTTGGGCTTTATTTGCTCGACTAGACATGTTTGCTTGTAATGGCCAAGCTCATTGCAAACTGAGCAATTAAATTGCTTGCTGGTGGATCTAATGAATTGACGTGCAAAATGATCTTTGTAAAATTGAACATGCGGTGTGCTTTTCAATCTGGTCTTGACACTTGGAAAATGGTTCTTCTCTTCATGTTTCTTTCCACATCCAAGTCCAGACTTGTCATAGAGAGGAACTTGAATAGAGAGCATGTGCTGCAAAATTTTTGAGCTAAAGGAGAAAAAACGTGCTAATTTTCGAAATATCTTCTTTCAAAGATCTGCTTTTGTCCTGCAGAGAGTTTCGCTCGTCTTGAGAGTTGATTAGATCTTTATGTAGTTTTTTAAGCTCATCTTCTTGTGAAAGGTTTTGTCCAGTGAGCTTTGAAACTTCCTTTTTCAACTCTGAAATTTTCTTTGAAGCCTTTTTGTGTTCAAGAAATATCTCCTTAAAAAACTCTTGCATTTCCTCATAAGAAAGATCAGAATCATTTACCTCATCTTCGTCTTCTCTTTCGGATTCAACCATGAGACAAGGGTTTGTTTCTTCGCCATCACTTGATTCGCTTTCAGCATCACTCCATGTTTCTACTTCGAGTGTTTGTTTCTTTTTCTTTTTTTTCGAGCCTTCCACTTCTTTTCTATTGGAGAGGACATTCTGATTTCACATGTCCTGGCTTCTTGCATTCATAACAAACAATGTCCTTACCTTGCTTTTTTTTCCCCTTGAAAGGCTTCTTCTCTTATGAGAATCTTGGATTCTTTCTATTCCTGAAGTTGTTGCCTTTCCTCATAAGAGTCTTGAATCTCTTTGTGAACAGGGCCATTTCGGCATCGTCATCTTCTTCAGCAGATGTTTCTCCTCCTACATTTTCATCTTTAGCATTAAAGGCAATTACTTTCTTGCCTTTGGCAAGATTCTGTTTATTCATGCCTTCAGCTTCATATGATATCAGTGTGCCTATGAGCTCATCCATGGAGATGGGTTGAACTCGCATGGTTTCTCGGATTGAGATTTTTATGGTCATTCAGGAATTCAGAAGTGATCTAAGCAACTTGTTCACTTTTTCAAAGTCTGTGAAGATCTTTCCTTGACTTGCCAAGCCATTCACTATGTTATTAAACTTCGTATACATCTTTCATACTTTTCATCAAGGTTCATCATGAACGTCTCATATTTTTCAAGCAGGATGTTCATCTTGATTTCCTTCACTCTGTCCGTGCCTTCATAGACTAGCTGAAGACGATCCCATATCTCTTTGGCTGAGGTACAGAAGAGATTCTATTAAATTGGGAGCAGTAAAGAAGATGTCTAGCTTTAGAATTGAGAGCAGCTCTATTGCGAATTAGTTCAAGTCGATCAGCAGCCACTTCAGCAATTTGGTCAACTATTTATTCTCTAACATGTGCAGGAGCAGTTGGAACTTCTACGCCATTTTGGATTACATCCCAAATGTCTTGATCACAAGCGTCAAGATAGGCGAACATCCTGTTTTTCCAGTAGTTGTAGTTGCTCCCATCAAAGTACGGAGGCTTATTGGGTGCTGCATATTCATTGCTTATAAAACCACCAAAGTCAGCCATAATCAAAATCTTTATGCTTATAAGAAATACACTTCAAATACAAGTAACATAGCTCTGATACCAATTGTTAAGACTGACAATACAACCTAGAGAGGGGTGAATATGTTATTTCGAGACTTTTTCAGATTTTGCAGAAAACCAAAGATGATATGAAAAAGATCGGATGAGCAAATGTTTCGCTAAACAATATCTGGGTGTAAGCAAGCAGAGATATAAGCCAGAGAAGATCAGCACACCAGATATGTAGTAGTTTGGCTTATATACCAAGCCTACGTCCACTCCACACCACTAACAACCACAACTCGAGCTGGAATGCACTAGTAATCTGCCTCACAAGTTACAAACAGTACGCGAGCTGATCTTTCTCATGACAGATCATACTATCTTGATATAGCTTCACTATCCTCAGAGTATACTTATCTATGCATGATTACAGGCAACAATAGATCACACGATCTTTCGTACAAGTTCCTTTCAACTAGAACACACGTCTAGAGCACTTCACAAGATTTGCAATCAACACAAATTCTCTCTCAACTTCTTTCCTTTTGTTTACTTGACATCCTCCTTATATATGTTTTGGCCAAATAGCCGTTGCACCAACTCTGGGGGAGCAAAAGAGCCGTTAAAGATCGATAGAACAGCTTTAGGAAGCGTTTTGATAGCTTTCGCATCGTCAGACGAGACTTTCTTAAAATAGGTGCTGAGTCACTGCTTCTTGCTGACAGTTTTGAAGAAACTTTGACACGCCAAACTACTATTCCTGAGAAGGCTAAAATCTTCCCGTTGGCCATTTCCAGCTAGTGCAAACGACTTTAGCAAATCTTTTCGAACCTCTGGCATATTGGCATTTTATACTCCTCATTTCACTTGATCTTTTAAGTATTGATATCACACATTCGGTGACCAGATCTTTTGAGAGCCTCAGCGCCTGTTTTCAAGAAACTGCTTTGGTCTTCACGCGATTTTTGCCTAGTGGCCATTTGATGATCTTTAGCCATAATCAATAAACATATGCACACCAAAGGTAAATAAAATACCTAAGGATAGTTTGAGAATCATCAAACTATTTTATGAGATGTTTCTCTAACAACCTATGCACTATAGATCTTGAAAACAAATTTGATAGCTAGAGTCATAGAGTTGGCTTATATAGATAAGATTGTAGTTTAGTCCTTTGACGAATGAGACATCATTTACTGTCATATTTTCAATCTTCATGATTCATTTTCCAATAACCATCCCTTTGTTATTTCATCCAAAAGACACACTTATACCATTATATTTTGATAAATGAATAAACTTTTCTGGATCACTAGTCATGTGATTTGAGCATTTACTATCCAGAAACAATTTGTTCTTTTTCTTCTTTGGAGTCTGCAAATGACAAACATCTTACTGTTTCTTTGGTATCCATGCTTTCTTGGATCCTTCTAAGTTAGTAGAACCTGATAACTTTCTATTAACAAGTCTCCATATTTTCATACAATGATCTTTTACATGACTAATATTACCACAATTTACACATGATTGACGTATGTAAGATCTTGTGAATTGCTTCTAAAAATGCTGTCTATATGCAGATGTAGAAGGTTTTCGAAAATTTCTTTCTTTTGTCTTGGGAAAATAATTTTTGAGATCACTTTCTATTTTAAAAACCAAACCATATTTGTCATTGAAAGGAATTTATTTCGAAATAATGTTGTCTAACTTTTTTGAACTTTGTGAAAATCTTTTTGAAATGTTTTCAATTTCTATTTTTAGTAGATCATTTTCTTTTGAAACAGAATCATAATTTTCTTTCATTTGATGAAATTCTCGTTGTAAGAAATCAATCTTATCCTTTTGAGAAATATCTTGCCGCCTTAATGAAGAAATTTTCTCTTTTAAAACAGAAACCTTTTTAAGAGTTTCTTTATAGTTTTTGCAAAGCTCGTCAATATGCTCAGTAACTTCATCAGGAAGTTCAGATAAACATACCTCAATTTCTAAATCTGAACTAGATTTTGATTCTGAACTTGACTCAGCCATTAAGCAGATGTTTGCATAATTCTCTTCACTTTCATCAGAATTACTTAACGTCTCTACTTTTAGAGCCTTTTTGTACTTCCCATACTTGATTTTATCCCTTTTTTAGAATGGGACAGTTTGGTTTGATTTGCCCTTCCTTTTTGCAATGAAAACATATCACGTCTTTACTTTCTTGTATATCATTGCTCGAAATCTTCTGATAATTTTTCTTGAATGACTTATTTCCTTTGAAGTTTTTGCTTTTCGAGTCATTTTTCTAAATTTCTTCACCATAAGCGCTAGCTCATCATCATCTTCGTCTTCTTCATCTGAATTAGACAAATTATGAACAATTTCCGATTTTAAAGTTATTGACTTCTTACCTTTTGGATCTCCTTTCTTGTTGACACGTTCTGTCTCATAAGATTGCAATGTTCCAACAAGCTCATCCACAAAAAGTGGTCTGATTGTTTGACATTCTTGAATTGAAGGTTTGATATAATTCCAATCATCTGTGAGATCTCTAAGTATCTTCTTAACTTGCATTGGCTCAGCAATTGGAGCACCTAGTCTTGCAAGACCACTTGCCAGAATTTGAAATCTATCGATCATATCTGCAATAGATTCATCTGGCTTCATCTGGAAGGCTTCATAGTCGCTCAGTAGGATGCAAAAATTTGTTTCTTTCACCCTGTCTGTTCCTTGAAAAGTAACATGAAGTCTATCTGTAACATTTTGAATTTCCTGCCATTTTGAGGCTATTGAATGAGAACTATCTATCGATATATTTCAGTTATATCTCGCTCGGATATGATCAATCTAGAGTAGACTAACCCAAGGGGAAATGCTAACGCATGACAAGGAATGTGGACCTAGGAAACTCGAAGTGGAAAATGACGCTTTGACCATAAAGATTGCTGAGGGACATTTAGAGCCAATAAAGGCCGATCTGATAACGATAAAGGAATCCATTGCTAGCGTTATACGATTGGAACACGGGTGATGCCTTATAACCAATGTATAATTTGTGATGTTTTCCTAAATCGAGCTATGACGATCGAGACCGTCGGAGCTAGTAATGAACCCTCGCAATTACATGACAACCAAAGTCGTCTTATCCTCAGTCGTCCTAAGTGTGACAAAAGTCACAGAGTCGATATGCGTAACGTCCGCAAAAGCCGCCCGTTAGTTCGAGATAAACTGAAGTTACAATCGACGGGCGATTGATCACGAAATGGAAGCTCAAAATTGGCCATTGGAAATGAATAATTTCAAAATTGGGAAATGATTTGACGTCTTCTCGCCAACGGCCATTCAAAATGAGAAAAATGAATTTTCGGACAAAAAATGTCAAATGACCGTTTTGCCCCGCGCCCATTTGTCTTTGCCTTAAGGAAAATTGAAGGTCAAAATGGTCATTTCTCCCATACCATGAGGCTGTCGAAAATCTTCTTGAGGGAAGTCAATGAGGGTCAATGGCCGTTGGTTCAATAATTGGCACAAGGACAAGTGTCAAGCTAGGGTTAACTTGGCATTTATTACACACCTAATCACATCTTGTCAATTTTAACCTCAATTATTTGTGTGAGACATCCCATTTTACAGCCCTTCAGCCGTGGGTAGCACTTCCCCCACCATTTCCCTTTGATTTTTCTCCGTTTTCTTTCTTACCAAAAACTGCCCAGAAGAACCCACCGGTCGGTGGCCGCGATGGTTTGAGTTCAGTTCCTTTCACGAGAGGTCTTGGGTTTAAAACTCGTAGGCGCCGGTGTCTTAAGTGGGGGGTCGTGGTGGTGGGATCCTGCGCTAGCCCCCCTCCCCCCCCCCCCCCCCCCCCCCCGAGGACTAGTTGTGCTCTACTGCTGGTTGAACGAAGCTCACCGGCCGCGAGGAACCTCGGTTATAAAAAAAAAAAACTGCCCAGAAGACAAGTTTCTGTGTCCCTGTTGGGTCCACACGACCAGCCTCTCCGGTCGTCGCCTCGCCGCCGCCGACACCTCAAATCGGTTCTGTTTTGGATAATGTTCTAGTTGTACCGATTCTGTTGGGGGCTGTTAGAGGGGTATTTTGACTTCAAATTGATGCAAGTGACTACCTATAATGTTGATTAAGGTGTTAGTGGAAAGTGTGGGAAGTGGATTGGGATTTAAAAGTGATTTAAGGGCTAATTGGTACATGGAACTTTGAGATATATATTCTGCCCTTAAAATTGTAGCATGAACCGAATATGGGGAGGAGTAATGGAGAGGTTATCGTGTATTCGATCAGTTGATAAGGCATCCTGAGTTGCCATTTGTTTGATGATCGAGAGAATGGTTTAACGAAAGTGAAGTTCGATTGTTTCTAATTCGAAACTGAGTGGATTTTGACTCGACATTGATGAACTTCCTAGGACGGCACGTGATTCTCGTTTGGCTGTGATCTTGTGGATCGAGGAGACTCGTTTGGTGTAGATTTTTGCTGATTAGTCACGGTAAGTGGTTCCTAAGCCCTTACTTGAACCCTAGGACGCTACTGGATAGTTGTCTAGTGTAGCGTGTTTGTGCATTAAAAGCATGGTGATTGATAGTGTTATTAAATTGGCCGTGGGCCCTATTATTGTTATTGAGATTAGCCGTGGGCCCTATTATTCCTATTAAGATTGGCCGTGGGCCATGTTATTGCTACTGAATTGGCCGTGGGCCCTGTCATTTCTATTGAATTCGCTGTGGGCTCTATTATTGTTATTAAAATTGGTTGTGATGCCCTTATGAACTACATCGTGGCCGTGGGCCCTGGCGATGATTTGGCTTGGAGCCCTATGAGATTATATCGCGGCTTGAAGCCCTGGCGATACATCGCGACCGTGGGCCCTGGCGATTATTAAAGGATTGTCACAGTGAAGACAATATATTTGTTTTAGGCTAATGTGTGAAGTTTGGGTCTCAAGTGGTGATGTATGTTTGATGACTGTTTCTTTATATCAAGTACTTGAAAGAAATGATGATCATTTGCCATATGCTATTGCTTGTTGAATTCCCTGCATCTTGTTGCATTATTGTGTGGTCTAGTGGAACTAGTGGTTTCGTTTGGGTTGGGTTTCACTTGCTGGGATGCAAGTCTCACCTCGTAGTGGGACATATTTTTCCAGACCCAAAATCGTAAGAATGCTACCTGTCAGGCAGGGTGATCCGAAGGATAGGACCACCACTTTTGATGAATTTCATGAAAGGAAGGGGATTGCTTATGTTAGGAAGTACACGACAATCTGGGTAGACGAAGGGAAGGCAGATATGTAACCTCATCGTTTTGAAGCTGGGTTTCGTCGTGTGAGAGATAGCAGTCTGGAGGGTCATCTACTGCCGGAAGATGTTCCTGAGGAGATAGTACCAGTTTGGTGTCATCCTTCTCGTGCGTCAATTGAAGTGGAGAATGTAGCTTCTATGGAGGAATCCAGAAACCTTCCTGACGAGTTGAAGTCACCCCCGACTGAAGAAGACAAGATTTATATAGAGATTTTCGCTGATGAAGACGAAGACACTGTAGAGGGGATTGAAGAAGACACCGAGGACATTTCAGAGGAGGTACCATCAGAGACTTTTTCTGAATATATCCTAGACGTAGACGAAGCTGAAAGAAGCGACAGTTCGAGTGATTTTTCCGGATAGAGAGGTGCAATGGTCATCTTAGGGGTAGAAACGAATTTAGTTATGAGGCTTAAGTTAGGTTTGCAGACTAGCCTGTTTATATTAGCCTGAGCACCTACCCAGCCTGGTTGCGATTTTTGGCTAGGTCCTTTCCACTGTCGTTGTACAACTTCCATGTATGTTATGTATATAAGTGTGTACTTTGTTGTTTGTCTAAACTTCCATCTGTTCTTTTTATGTCATGGTGTTGTGTCCTTCCGCATGTGCATTTCATTTCATTTTAGGCTGTGAGATGTTCCTGGGATTTATTTTATTGGCATGGGTCGGATGTGATATGCTCGTTGGGGGTGCGAGGCGTGATAGCCCCGTTTAAGTGGTATCAGAGCAAGGTTAGCTAGATTCAAACAGATTGAGGATTGGAGTGATAAGGAGTGATGGAATTTGGATGATGGGGTAGTGAGACCTTAGGGGGAATTCGTTAGAGTCAAACATGAATGCATGGCATTTGAGCGGTGTATGTGATTGGCATGATTGTGGTGACACTATGATGACCAAGGTTCACACTTAGCATTGAGAATTGTTTGTGGATGTTGGTTGACGAATGAGCTATTACCTCTGATTATACTAAGTTGCAGATGCGTTTGGACTTGAGGTATGGTCGTGAACCTTTGATGATGTGCTCATGAGAATGCTTGAGTGATTGGCTGTTGTGTTGTGATTGCTGCCTTTTTGTGTAGCATAGAATCACTAGACTTGAGTAAGTGATGAAAGTCTCTAATTTCGTGGTGGAATTATAGTGACTCAGGTGAACTAAGTTTGGACAAGTATGAGTAATCGACTTGGGAGGCCGAGGGTCCTACTATGGAGGGAGTTCTGAGGGCCTTGGCCGAGATTGGAGAGTTAATGGGGAAGGAAACTCAAGATAGAGTTACTGTGGCCCTTCGACAGGCCGAGGATAGAACTGAGATTATAGCTCAGGCTGCTGAATCTACAGTGGCAGCTGTGAATCTAGCAAATGGAAACAATGTTCAAGGTGCTGAGGCTGGTAATGCCCAAGGCGATGTGAATTGTCAAGCCCCGCTTCCCATCCGAGTGCGTACATCCATTTGAGCCGTAAGACCTGTCCCAAGATACCACTCTAAAATGGCCAAAGAAAAAGAGACTTGCAAACGGAAGGTTTAGGTAAAATAAAATAAAAGTCCATCTCCTGACCAGACAACCTTTACCAGACAAAGAATGAGATGCGGGGAAAAAGAAAGCCCTTTTTATACAACCAAAAGATAAGTTCGTACATATGAGACCATGAACTAGCTTCCCCAAACAAAGGTCGAGGAAAACAAAAGGGGTGGAACAAAAAGCAACCTCAAGACCCTGCCCAAAAGATAGTCACCACTAAAAGACACTCCAAAAAGTCATGCGCCACCAAACACACTAGGTAGTACTAGTATCATCTGTTCGACTCATATCCTCAGCGGGATCGTAGTCTGAGAAAGTCTCTGACCGAACTTCAATGGAGTCCTCTTCCATGTCGTCCTCCTCATCTGATATCTCAATCACTTCAATACTTGCCTCGCCCACTGGTTCTCTTTCAGGCACATTTCTTGATCCCACCGTGGAAGTCTCTATCTCTATCTCCTCTCGAGTAGGGTGACATCATGAGGGTACAACTCTTCTTGGCACGTCCTGAGGCTTTAACTGTTCGGACATGACATTACCTACTCTATGGAACCACGTCTCAAACCTATGTGGTTTGCTCGGCGCTCCTAGTTCGTCAACCCATACCACCGTAGTCTTCCTAACAAAAACCGTACCTCGTCCATCAGGAAACTCCTCTATATACCTAGTCATCTCCTGGGGATTGCCTAATCTAATAGGAAGCATCTTCAAGTCCTGCGGTCTGAAAATATGATCCCGCGACGGGGTGAGATTGACATATCAGTAAGATAAGTCCTAACCCTAGGTCGGGCTGACCGTACACTCAGGCGAATGCAAATATGAATATGAAATGCTCAAGCAACCACAATATGCATTCAGAAATCATAAACAATACATGAATCTCAACGAGCATTAGGTATACAATCATGGCAGTTAACTTCATCATTCACATCAAGTACTCCTGGTAAGATCAAATCACGTTTTCTTCCATCCCAACCTCCACTAGATTCATGCCTGCGTTTGGAACGCCTCAGGCTCGGTCCGTGTACGTACGCCTCAGACCATCTCATTGACAAACCCGCGTAAAACGCCTCAGATTTTCAATGTCATCTCAGGCCTGTGTCGACACATGTAAAATTCTCGTCCCGTGTCTCGACGCATCAGGACATTGCCCTTTTCCACCCCGCGATTAGATCGCCTCAGGGTACCACAAGCTTTTCAACATGCCAGAACTCATTTCAATTCAAGACTTCATGAACGAATATAAGCTCTTACATGGAGCTAACAATTTAAGGCATGCAAGACAATCAATTTCAACAATCAAGAGTGATAATCATTCCATGGCACATGTATGCATCAAGTATTCAAGTCATCGGCATCTCACGAAAGCGCACAATAGCCAATCACACATAGCTCGCCATAAACTAGCATAATCCTCAACAGATTCACCCAATTGAGTCCAATCCTCCTAGCCAAGGTTTAGGAACTCCTTACCTTAAGCTCCAATCAACAAAATTCTCCTTCCAAGCACCTCAACCACTTGGCCCAATAATCCCGAAACAGGGCAGCAAACAGTTCTAACGGAATCAACCAATTCGTCAATTTTTCTTGCTTAAACCGTCAATCCACGAAGCATAAACCCCAATAACATATCAATCGGCATCCTAGTATGTCTCAATAATATAATTCGAGCTCAAATGAACACCTAACAGCCCTTACATACACGGTTTGCACAGAACCGAAACAGAGCATTTTCGGTTCTATGCATACCTCCCCTAAACAGTCCATAAATCATTATAAATCCCTAATTTAACCACTAATCACTTTTCTAACAAAAATTTCTACGTGTTGGGGATCCTCACAAAAAATTTGACCTCAAGGCGACACCAAAAGATCGACGAACGACGCCGATTCCTCCAACTCCTCAACCGGTCAAAATTAACCCTTCAATCACAGCAGCAATTCTACGTCAAAACTTCATCGAAAAAGGCTCAAATTTTTACCCTAACTCAATACACGTGTGCCTTAAGTCTCCACAAAAGTTGAGCGAAAAACTCAAACGATTCGAGGTCCAACGAAGTACAAACAGCCACCTACCTCCAGTTGCGACGATTTCGGTCGACTCGCGGGAAAATCGTTGGCCGGAGCTCCACAGATGACCAATCACTGTGCTATCACATGGAAAAGTTTGGCAAGAGGACGAAGAAAGTGAGGATGGCCGGCTCGAAGGCTGGTTGTCACCGGTCGGAGCACTAGACGGTGGTGAAGGCGACGGCAGTTTCTGGTCGGCTGGAGTAGAGTCTGTTCGGCGAGAAGAAGGAAGAAACGAAGAAGATGAAGATGGTGGAGCTGCTGGTGTCGTGAATGAGCAGAAGGGAAAGAGAGAAAAGACTTGTTCTCATCCCATTGAGCTTCTAGGAGAGTCTTAGAGATAGTGGATAATTAATGAGGCTCCACCCACTAATGACACTTGGTCTTGCACAAATAAAATCCCATTTTTTCTTCCATTTCTGTCCCTATGGATTCAGCTTCCACAAGAAGAGAAGCAAATGACCAAAATGCCCTTATCCGGTTAAAAAAAGCAAGGTCGACATTCCGGGGGCAAAATCGTTTTTTCATACCCTTCGTCCGAAAATCCATTTTTTCGCCAATTTTCATCCTCGATTAGGCGTCGTCCACTCCAAACTAATTGTTACAATTCTTCATTTCCATTTCCGAGATCCCATGTTGTGGTTGATTTCTTGTCGTCGTAATTTCAATTTATCTTGAACTAACGGGCGGCTTTTGCAGACTTTATGCGTATCGACTCTGTGATTCTCATCACACTTAGGAAAATTCAAACCACGGTCATCTTGGTTGTCATGTAATCACATGAGTCTATTACTAGCCCCGATGGTCGCGATCGTCATAAATCGATTTAGGAAAAATTCGCAAATCATACGTTGGTTAAGCGGCATCACCCGCGTTCCAATCGTATAACACTAGCAATGGATTCCGTAATCGTTCTCTGATCGGCCTCGGTTCTAAATATCCCTCAACGATCCTTATGGTCAAAATGCTGTTTTCTTATCGAATTTTCTAGGTCCGCATATCTCGTCACACGTTAGCCTTTCCCCTTTGGTTAATTGACTCATGACTGATCAGGTCAGAGCGTGATATAACTGAAATACTTCGATAGATATCTTATAGTCAAATGTCTCGGAATGACTGGAAAATCAGACTGTCACATGAATGCTAACAAGCAGATTGGCCAGTTAGTCGAGCAGTTCATAAAGTTGAAGCTGACTCAGTTTAATGGTGCTGGAGACCCTGAGTTAGCGCCAAGGTGGATTGAAAAGCTTGAGAAAGCTTTTGGGGTGCTAAAGTGTACTAAAGAGGAGAAAGTCCTGTTAGCTGTGTATCAGCTAGAAGGGACGGCGAACGATTGGTGGAGTGCCCCTAAGGATGGAGTGTTTCCTGAAGGTACATCTTTGACTTGGGCTGCCTTCACTGCTGCTTTAATGACAAGTACTTTTCGGAGAAGGCACGTGAAAGGGAGCGATTAGAATTTCAGTAGTTGAGGCAGAATCAATTGAATGTAGATCAGTATGAAGTTGAGTTCGCGAGATTGTCAAGGAATACGCCAAGATCAGTTGAGGATCCGCTTGAAAAGGTGCAGAGGTTTCGAGATGGTTTGAGACTAGAGATTCGAAGCTGGATAGTAACGGTGGATCTGAAAACGTATAAAGAGATTTACGAAAAGAGTCAGAAGATTGAAAGGGACATAAAAGAAGGAGTTGCTGCTTCTGGATCGCGATTCACTCCTTCGAGAGATAATCGACAACTAGGCAAGAGGCCGATGATGAGTAATAGACGTTTTGTCCCTCCTGTTCGAAGGAATATTATGAAGCCCTCATTTCAATCAAATTGGAATTATCGTCTCTATGGGCGAAGGCATGGAAGTGGACCTTGCCCGAGGCAGTCAGGAGCATGTTATAGATGTGGTCAGCTGGGCCACCAGGCGAAAAATTATCCAAGCCAAGCTCCAGTAAATTGGGCCCAGGGACAAAGACCACATGCTAGACAATTGGCTATGGCTCCACAGAACGACCAGAATCGACCACCTGCTCAAGGGAGAGTGTACGCTGTGGCATGTAGAGTGGCGGAAGAAGCGCCTGGCGTGGTCACATGTATGATCTATTCATGTGATCAGGCTGCTTATGCATTATTTGATCGTAGAGCGTCACATTCCTTTATATCTGCACAGTTTGCTGATTTGGTGGGTGTAGAATTGGAACCGTTGAATATGACGTTGCATGTTATTACAACATTAAAGGATAATGTGCTAGTATCGTTAGGTTGTGCAGACTGTAAGATAGTGATTGCTGGCAGTGAGGAAAGAATAGATCTGGTTGTGTTGCTTATGTATGATTTTGATGTGATAATTGGAATGGATTGATTAGGGAAACAAAGGGCTGTAGTTAATTGTGGTAGTACGGCCATCCATTTTTATCCGGATGGTCGCCCTAGTTTTGAATTTGCAGGAAGTCGGGGAGGAACCTCGATTCCTTTAATCTCGTCGCTTGAGGCGACAAAGCTATTGAATGAAGGGTGTCGAGCTTATTTAGCTATGGTAGTTGACACAACGATTGAGGAACCAAAGTTAGAAAGTATTGCTGTGGTGCGTGAATTTCCTGATGTTTTTCCTAAGGAATTGCCAGGATTGCCACCGGAGAGAGAAATTGAGTTAGCTCCTGGAACGGAGTCAATCTCGAAGGCACCTTATAGAATGTCCTTGTCTGAATTGAAAGAGTTAAAGGTTCAGATGCAGGAGTTGATGGCTAAGGGATTTATTAGACCAAGCGCGTCACCATTGGGAGCGCCAGTGTTATTTGTAAGGAAAAAGGACGAATCGTTGTGCTTGTGTATTGATTACCGGCAGCTGAATCAAGTGACTATTAAGAACAAGTATCCTTTGCCAAGGATTGATGATTTATTTGATCAACTGCAGGGAGCATCTGTGTTTTCTAAGATAGATTTGAGAATTGGTTATCATCAGCTTAGGATCAAGAAAGCGGATATTCCTAAAACTGCATTTAGAACGAGATATGGGCATTATGAATTTACAGTTATGCCTTTTGGTTTGACTAATGCCCTCGCTGCATTTATGGACTTGATGCATCATGTATTCAAGGAGTATCTAGACAGATTCCTCGTTGTTTTTATTGACGATATTTTAATTTACTCAAGGAGTAATGAAGAGCATGAGAAACATTTGAGAGTGGTCCTACAGACTCTAAGGGAGCTTTCGCTTTACGCCAAATTTAGTAAATGTGAATTTTGGTTGAATAGAGTAGCCTTTCTCAGTCATGTGATTTCAGGAGAAGGAATCTCCGTGGACCCTTCAAAGATTGAAGCAGTAATAAATTGGCCTAGACCTACTACTGTTACAGAAGTACGAAGTTTTCTAGGTCTAGCAGGGTACTATAGACGCTTTGTGGAAAAGTTTTCGTCTATAGCAATTCCGCTGACGAAGTTAACAAAAAAGAATGTGAAATTTGAATAGATTGACAAGTGCGAACAAAGTTTTTAAGAAGTTAAGCGTCGTTTGACGACTGCACCCGTGCTAACCATTCCTTCTGGACCTGGAGCTTATGAGATATATAGCGATGCTTCGCTAAAAGGATCGGGGTGCGTGCTGATGTAGCATGGAAAAGTAGTCGCTTATGCGTCGCGACAATTGAGACCTCATGAGATGAATTACCCGACGCATGATTTGGAGCTAGCTTCCATTATCTTCGCCTTGAAGATTTGGAGACATTATTTGTGTGGTGAAAGGTTTCAGATTTATATAGACCATCAAAGTTTGAAGTATTTGATTTCGCATAAAGAATTGAATATGAGACAGCGTCGGTAGATGGAATTATTAAAGGATTATGACTGCGATATCTTGTATCACCTTGGAAAGGTGAATAGAGTCGCGGATGCACTAAGTCGAAAATCTAGCATTGCGCTGTTGTTGGTTAAAGGGTGGTCATTATTAGAGAATCTGAGGGATTCTGAGTTTAAATTAGAGGTATGCCAACTGTCAAGCTTAGTAGCAACTTTGAGAATTGAACCTGAAATTCGAGAACGAGTTAAAGCTTTACAGTCTACGGATCCTGAGATTCAGAAAATCCTCAAGATAGATGCGACAAAAAGGAAAACTGATTTTCAAGTGTCAGAAGATGGAATTCTGAAATTTCGTGGACGTTTATGTGTACTTGGTAATGAGGAACTTAAGGAAAAGATATTGTCTGAAGCTCACAAGAGTAATTATAGTATACACCCAGGTAGCACGAAAATGTATCAGAATTTGCGTCAGAATTATTGGTGGAACGGAATGAAGGTGGATGTGGCCAGACATGTGGCAAAATGTTTAACTTGTCAGTAAGTGATGGCACATCACTGCAAGCCTGGGTGACTGTTGCAACCATTGGAAATTCCCGAATGGAAATGGGAGCATGTGATAATGGACTTCGTGATGGGTTTGCCGAGAAGCCAGAGAGGTTATGATTCAATTTGGGTAGTCGTGGACAGATTGACCAAGTCCGCGCATTTCATACCCGTGCGATAGGATTTCACTATGGATAGGTACGCTGAGCTATATATGCGTCAAATTGTACGCTTGCATAGAGTTCCAATTACAATTACATCGGATCGAGATCCCAAGTTTACGGCGAATTTATGGAAGAGTCTTCAAGAGGCTTTGGGAACTAGATTGCAGTTTAGTATAGCTTATCATCCACAGACTGATGGACAATCAGAAAGAACAATTCAGACACTCGAAGATATGTTACGAGCCTATGTGATAGATTTTAAAGGTGGATGGGAGGATCAACTGCATCTAGTGGAGTTTGCTTACAATAACAGCTACCAGCAAAGTATCTGAATGGCACCGTTTGAGGCATTGTATGGTAGAACTTGTAGAACTCCTGTATGTTAGGATGAAGTTGGAGAAAGAAATATAACCGGCCCTGAATTAGTGGAACAATCAGTTGAGGCGATTAAGATTATTAGAGAAAGGTTGAAAACGGCACAGAGTCATCAGAAAAACTATGCCGATAAAAGACGTAAATCCTTGGAATTTCAGGTTAGAGATCTTGTGTTTCTGAAGGTATCACCGATGTGAGGATTGTCACGATTCAGAAAGAAAGGGAAACTGAGTCCGAGGTACATAGGTCCTTTTGAAATTTTAGAATGAATTGGAACTTTGGCTTACCGACTTGCTTTGCCGCCAAGTTTGTCTCAAATGCATTATGTGTTCCATGTATCAATGTTGAGGAAGTATGAGCTGGATCCAACGCATGTTTTGGATTTTGAGACCATTGAGCTGGATGATAAAGTATCATACGTGGAGAAGCTAGTTAGGATTGAGGATCGAAAAGAGCAAGTCTTAAGAAATAAGGCGATCCCGCTTGTTAAAGTAATCTGGGAGCATTACGGAACAGAAGGTGCCACGTGGGAAAGCGAGGAAGCAATGAGACGTCAGTACCCCCATTTGTTTAGGTAATTGGGCTTATCGTAAATTTCGAGGACGAAATTTCTGTAAGGGGGGAAGAATTGTAACATTCTGAATTTCCTACCATTTTGAGGCTATTAAATGAGAACTATCTATCGATGTATTTCAGTTATATCTCGCTTGTATCTGATCAATCTAGAGTAGACTAACCCAAGGGGAAAGGCTAACGCATGACAAGGTACGTAGACCTAGGAAACTCGAAGTGAAAAATGACGCTTTGACCATAAGGATTGCTGAGGGACATTTAGAGCCAATAAAGGCCGATCTGATAACGATAAAGGAATCCATCGCTAGCGTTATACGATTGGAACACAGGTGATGCCGTATAACCAATGTATAATTTGCGACGTTTTCCTAAATCGAGCTATGACGATCGAGACCGTCGGAGCTAGTAATGAACCCTTGCAATTACATGACAACCAAAGGCATCGTATCCTGAGTCGTCCTAAGTATGACAAGAGTCACAGAGTCGATACGCGTAACGTCTGCAAAAGCCGCCCGTTAGTTCGAGATAAACAGAAGTTACGATCGACGGACGATTGATCACGAAATGGAAGCTCAAAATTGGCCATTGGAAATGAAGAATTCCAAAATTAGAAAAGGATTTGATGTCTTCTCGCCAACAGCCATTCAATGAGAAAAATGAATTTTCGGACGAAAAATGCCAAATGACCGTTTTGCCCCTCGCCCATTTGTCTTTGCCTTAAGGAAAATTGAAGGTCAAAATGGTCATTTCTCCCTCACCATGAGGCTGCCAAAAATCTGCTTGAGGGAAGTCAATGAGGGTCAATGGCCATTGGTTCAACAATTGGCACAAGGACAAGTGTCAAGCTAGGATTAACTTGGCATTTATTACCCACCTAATCACATCTTGTCAATTTTAACCTCAATTATATGTGTGAGACATCCCATTTTACAGCCTTTCAGCCGTGGGTAGCACTTCCCCTACCATTTCCCTTTGATTTTTCTCCCTTTTCCTTCTTACCAAAAACTTCCCAGAAGACAAGTTTCTGTGTCCTTGTTCGGTCCACACGACCAGCCTCTCCCTTCGTCGTCTCGTCGCCATCGACCACCACAAGTTAGTTCAAGATGTCCTTAACAAGTTCTAATTGGTTTTACGTCCATTGGAGGTCTGGTTAATTTATGAGAATTTTTGGAAGAAAATCGGACTAATTCTGAGCTAACTGAGAGAGGGCCATGGTTCATCCTCTTAGAAATTTCAAATGGCTCCGAAATTTTTGTGGGAACTCTATAACATCTAGTACTTGATTCCACAGAGCAGAAATGGTAATTTCATTGAAGGTTTAAGGTATTTTCATGGCTGATCTTGAGTGACTTTTATCAAGCAGAAAACTGACCGCCGCGCACAAGGAGAAACCGAACTGATTGGAGGTGTTCGAGGTGTTGTTTCTCTTCGAAACTTTTGGTGAGCCTCTCTAACACTTATATTGAGGTTCTAGCGAATTTATTTCGTGAGAAATTGGGACCTAGGATCGAAATATGGACCGATTGTGCGGGGTAGGCTCAAACCGGTTCTGTTTTGGATAATGTTCTAGTTGTACCGATTCTGTTCGGGGCTGTTAGAGGGGTATTTTGACTTCAACTTGATGCAAGGGACTACCTAGAATGTTGATTAAGGTGTTAGTGGAAAGTATGGGAAGTGGATTGGGATTTAAAAGTGATTTAAGGACTAATTGGTACATGGAACTTTGAGATATATATTCTGCCCTTTAAATTGTAGCATGAACTAAATATGGGGAGGAGTAATGGAGAGGTTATCGTGTATTCGATCAGTTGATTAAGCATCCTGAGTTGCCATTTGTTTGATGATTGAGAGAATGGTTTAACAAAAGTTAAGTTCGATTGTTTCTAATCCGAAACTGAATGGATTTTGACTCGACATTGATGAACTTCCTAGGAAAGCACATGATTCTCGTTTGGCTGTGATCTTGTGGATCGAGGAGACTCGTTTGGTGTAGATTTTTGCTGATTAATCACAGTAAGTGGTTCCTAAACCCTTACTTGAACCCTAAGACGCTACTGAATAGTTGTCTGGTGTAGCGTGTTTGTGCGTTAAAAGCATGGTGATTGATAGTGTGTTTTTGAATTGGTCGTGAGCCCTATTATTGTTATTGAGATTGGCCGTGGGCCCTATTATTGCTATTAAGATTGGCTGTGGGCCCTGTAATGCTATTGAATTGGCCGTGGGCCCTGTCATTGCTATTGAATTGGCCGTGGGCCCTATTATTGTTATTGAAATTGGCTATGATGCCCACGTGAACTACATCGCGGCCGTGGGCCCTAGTGATGATTTGGTTGAAGCCCTATGAGATTATATCGCGGCTTGGAGCCTTAGCGATACATCGCAGCCGTGGGCCCTGGTGATGATTAAAGGATTGTCGCAGTGAAGACAATATGTTTATTTTTTGCTAATGTGTGAAGCTTGGGTCTCAAGTGGTGATGTATGTTTGATGGTTGTTTCTTTATATCAAGTACTTGAAAGAAATGATGATCATTTGCCATATGCCATTGCTTGCTGAATTCCCTGCATCTTGTTGCATTATTGTGTGGTCTAGTGGGACTAGTGGTTTAGTTTGTGTTGTGTTTCACTTGCTGGGATGCAAATCTCACCCCGTAGTGGGACATATTTTTTCAGAACCAAAATCGTAAGAATGCTACAAGTCAGGCAGGGTGATCCGAAGGATAGGACCACCACTTTTGATGAATTTCATGAAAGGAAGGGGATTACTTACGTTAGGAAGTACACGACAATCTGGGTAGACGAAGGGAAGGCGGATCTGCAACCTCATCGTTTTGAAGCTTGATTTCGTCGTGTGAAGGATAGCAGTCTTGAGGGTCCTCTACTACCGGAAGATGTTCCTGAGGAGATAGTACCAGCTTGGTGTCACCCTTCTCGTCCGTCAATTGAAGTGGAGAACGTAGCCTCTATGGAGGAATCCAGAAACCTTCCTGACGAGTTGAAGTCACCCCCGACTGAAGAAGACAAGATTTATATAGAGATTTCCGCTGATGAAGACGAAGACACTGTAGAGGGGATTGAAGAAGACACCGAGGACATTTCAGAGGAGGTACCATCAGATACTTTTTTTGAATATATCCTAGACGAAGACGAAGCTGAAAGAAGCGACAGTTCGAGTGGTTTTTCCGGATAGAGAGGTGCAGTGGTCATCTTAGGGGTAGGAACGGATTTTGTTATGAGGCTTAAGCTAGGTTTGCAGACTAGCCTGTTTATATTAGCCTGAGCACCTACCCAGCCTGGTTGCGATTTTTGGCTAGGTCCTTTCCACTGTCGTTGTACAACTTCCATGTATGTTATGTATATAAGTGTGTGCTTTGTTGTTTGTCCAAACTTCCATCTGTTCTTTTTATGTCAGGGTGTTGTGTCCTTCCGCATGTGCATTTCATTTCACTTTAGGCCGTGAGATGTTCCTGGGATTTATTTTATTGGCCTGGGTCGGATGTGATATGCTCGTTGGGGGTGCAGAGCGTGACACTATACCATATAACTTTTGTTGATTCTTCTTCTGAGACACGATTGTACCGGAGAGTCGACAAAGCATAGAATAAGGCATTAATAACTTTGGAGTCCAAGCCTCGTTTTTTAGCTCCTTCCGTATCAGACATCGTTGGTGTAGGAATTGTCTCATTTTCAGTAGATGCAGTTGCAGTAGTAGCAGGCACAACGCCATTTGTAACGACATCCCACATCAAATCATCGTAAACTTTGAAGAACCACTTCATTTTGTTACTCCACATGTTATAATCATTTCCATCAAGGTTTGTTGGCAAAATGCGAGTCATTTGTTCTTGAGAAATTGTTGCTAGACATGATAGATCGTTAACTCAAAAGTCAAAACACTTCACAAACAAGAGTAACCTGCTATGATACCTATTGTTGAATCTAGCAATATTACCTAGAGGGGGTGAATAGGTGACTTTGAATCTAATTGAATCTTATTGCGGAATTAAGACAATTTCAAAGTATGATCAGAACCATAAACAATATAACAACGTGCAAATAATTTAAACACAAAAATAAAAGTTTAGATTAGAGAATAGTACACGCTGAGTTTATAGTGGCTTGGCATGTTAGGCCTACGTCCACTCTCCCACGATGATAGCCGATTGACTGAATTCCACGAGAATGATTCAATGGATGTTACAAGTGATGAAGACACACAGTCGCTCTCACAAATCCTCACAATAAAAGAATTTAAGAACTCTTAGAATAAGTATGTGAATTCGAACAACTCAGACACTTTGGAGTTTAAGGTTTTCTACTACTCTGCTGATCACCATGGTTCTTTTTTTATACTCATTTTCTTCCAAACTAGCCGTTGGACAATCCCTCAAATGGTCGCTCTTCAATATTTGATTGGACGTCATTAATCGTGATTGAACGAGACTACATCTAGGAAGATATGATAGCCGTTGGAATAGAGTCTGAACCATTCAGATTCAGTCGCCCATACAACTAAATCTTCAGTTTCCAAAAGTAGTGTACATTCAAATAAGCCACAAGTCTTATTCCTAGAAGGTAATATCCAATCGTAGATTTCCTCCTAATTTGATTGGAGAAATATATTATCAATCAAATATTACAGATTTCCATAAAAGAAATTGCCTTATTCGGAAACCTGCCATTCGTGGGTCTTCAGAATTTGTCTGAAAGAAATCACAGAATCTGAACAGTATTCAGAAGCAGTCTCCAGAAGTAAAGTCTCTCGGAATTTAAACAAATTAATTTGAACCGTGATATTAATTTTCAATAAAGTCCTTCTGACATGTCATATAACCCTTCAGACGAATAAGCCTTCACATGCAACATGCTCCATCTGATCGTTAACAGCAGACCATCTAGATGACCTGGGCCTGAAGAAGGACAGGCCTTGTGACTTATCTAGTCAGACTAGAAGTAGAATCGACTGGAGACGTGATTCTTCTTTCGAGCCACTTATACAGTACAGAAAATCTCCTCTAATGTTGTAGTTGTTTCGCCTTCCACTATTTTTTTTTTGAAGTACTTGGCTGAAAGTGAAAGACCTCGCTCTTTGCTGGGTGGGTGGTCCTCGTACTTAACCATGGCATCGCCAACATGAGTATGTGTTTGGTGGTTGATAAGCTAGTCTTTAGTTTAGGGGTTGTTATTTCCATAAGCAACTTCATCTGAACGTCTTCAGAAGCAGATATATGACTACTCCTCCTTGAGTTTGGATACCAGAAATGGATCAATATAAACTTCTATTCACTTGTTCATTCTGCAATTAAGACATTATAAATATTACACAGATTCTATCTGAACAAGGATAGTTTTGTCAGAACTAAAATACTCAAAGAGAAGGTTTTCTCAATAGTAGCCATCACCGTTCGTAGCTCGTTGGTGCTCTCGGAGGATCCACAAGCACAGGAGAAGAGAAGAGAAGAGGAGCCCAAGCTCGTTCCTTCACAAATTCTGTTTCCGTTTCTTCGTGCATCAAACCCAGGCTAGCGTACTACTTAATCCTATGACCAGATTGCCCATTGACTGCTCGATTTAGCACGAATAGGTGATTTTGGAAATGGGTGTAGTGAGTGAGTTTTCGGCTTGAACGGAGGAACAAACGACGACACATGCTCGATCCATCGCTTGCGTTAGCCTCTCTAGGTCTTGGGTAATGTAATTATGTGAGTTGATTGCCCGATTTATTGTCGGGATGAAAGCGAATTGGAATTGAGATGGCGGGATGGTTCGGCGGAGACTACTAGGGGATGATTGTGGGGTTTGATTCAATTGCACGTTGATTCTGTTAGTGCAACTGTTGTGATCTGACCATGGGTGGAGGGAATTTATAGACGGTTCAGCCTGTTCGTAGCCAGGCTAACACAAATTGAGGAACTGAGTCCATATGGGTGTTTGGCCGTGTGTAATCAAGGAATACACTGAAATCGGTTGTCTTGCCGCTGATTTCTGCTTGACTGAATGGTTAATTGGTAGCGTGGTCTTTCGGTAAGTGGTCTACTTGCTGGGCTTATAGCTCACCCCTTGTCGTTGAACATCTTTTCAGATAATTAGGTATGGTGATGGATAGAGCTATGATGCAGGAGGCAAAGATGAAGCTCATCGATTGTGCCCTTAGAGTGGGAGTAGTTATTGTACTATGTAATTCTCCCAAAAATCTTTGATTTTTTTTTTTGGTAAAGAAACAGTTAAAAGATATATGTATTTGTGCATAAACTCAACCTTTCTGAGTCCGTTGCTTAAGAGACGTGTGTTTTATTAGAATTGGTAAACTTTTATTAAGGTTATACCCTTAGGTGTCGTGCCTGCCATTTTATTTCGCATGCACTTGTATTTTAATTCAGTCTTCTGCATGCGCCCTATTATATGTAATAAAAAAATTAAAACAGAACGCGGTTAGTGCATGACTTAAGGTCGGGATACCAATAAGGTTGGTATCAGAGTGTGGATTACGAACGGGGCCCTAACACCTTGGTAGTGAACTTCCTATCCTGAATCCCGATTTTTATCTTTGGTTGGTGGTGTGTCCTATATGCCTAGATGGTGATCGTACTCTATCATTCCATATATCCTTCGTGCCTTACGCACCATTCCATCTCCATCGATGCACCCATCCACACATTATTCTTTTACCTCTTACTCCATCTCTATCGGTTCCAATCACATAATAATCCACAGAAAAACCCCATCGACAAAATTACTCGCCCATGCGCACATCATGTTTTTCCACAAGTCATTGTCCAAAAATACAGAGGTACAGAAAATTTGCAATGCTGTACATTCAATAATGAAAAGGATCCGACCAAAAAACAAAATAATGAAAAGGACAAACAGAACGTCGAATGCCGCTATCTTGTATACCTGGTCCAGGCTACAGTGATTGCGATGAACTTCTCGCTCATTATGCAGTTGTTTGGCCTTTAGTTGGAGACCCAAGGAATAATCCCTTGCGTGGGAATCAAAAGATCCATCAAACTAATGTTATTCCATGACCCATGTCATGTTCTTACATGGAAAGTAGCGTGATAAAGTCCAAGCGGACAACGAAACATTCGACGAATATAACCGTCACATGATACTCTTAGTTAGCTCATCGAGCTTCTTTCTGTATCATGTTTATCGACCCAAAAGGAGCTTTTTATAAATATATTGGATTTATCCCGCATCCGTCGTAAAAATGGTTGTGATCAATTTATAATTTGAGAACAAGCATCATACTTTTTGAGCTAGCTTTTGATAGCAAAGACAGGCCCAATAATCACTCGAAAGGGAGTCATTGCTGCTTCGACCTAAGGCCGATGTATGAGGAGTTTTTTTTTTTTTTTTTTGGAGGGGGGTCAAAAATGGTGATCAATTTATAAGTGTAATAAAGAGTAGAGGTGGCAAAATGGGTCTAGAACCCACATTTGGCCCATATTTGATGGTGGTGGGTCAAAAATGGGTTAGCTTAAGTACTTAAATGGGTCATAAATGGATTGGTTAAAAACTTTATGGGTCATAAATGGGTTTCAAATGGGCCATAAATGGGTTAGCTAAGAAAACTATCTTAATGCAATCATAAATAAGTTTTGTGAATATTAAAAATCTAATTTTTTTACCAACAAAAAAAAATTCTAATTTTTTAATATTTTAATAATTTGTTTTTTATATAAATTTTTTTCTTTTCTAATTTCTTTTTTCTCCTGCCTTGGCCGTCGCTCTGCTTTGGCCGCCAATGGTCACCGCTGCCCACCTCCGGTCACCATCACCAACCACCACCCTCTGCCGCCGTCGGCCGTCGACCGCCGCCACAGTGCGTGTGCAGTTACCTCTACGAACATTGCTTTACGCCATTAATAGAGACGACGCCAAATTCTGATTTTGGTTTTGGATGAGGAGTACGTGCCGGTGCTGTATATTTCCAGATCGACATCATCGATATAGCGTTGCGTGGAAAAAAATCGACCCACGCTTCGTTTTTCCCTATCAATTCATTCGAACATGACGAACTAGGGTGGGGTACAGTTGAGCCTACTTGGACAAATACAGTGACAACCCCCCATACACGATTGAGTATTTGAATAGAAATTTTTGAATACCGTAGCTTAACTCAACTCGATTGTACAGTCAAATTGAAGACCGTCACAAGCTTGGGCCGTAAGAACTCAGATTATTTTATTATTTTCTTGGATATGAGGTTAGCAACGCAAACTATAAAGATTTCGATGTCTGATTTAGGCAGCTATAGATATTTTGAATGCAACTAACGGAAAAGCTCAATTAGTATTGAAGTCTTTTAACTTAACTCGGCAAGATAAACCAAAATCGAGTACGAGTCAGCGTCGAAACCTGCCGGAGCACCTCCCTTCCCGAGCTCCGATTACGCCCCCTACGCCTTCAGAAGCGGCAGCCCGTGCGGGGAGAGCTACAGCTTCGGCGACGGAGGTGGCGAGCAACAGTTTGAGGGGACGACGATGGCAGGAAGCGGGCAACGGTCAGCAGTGGCGAGCAGAGGTCGCAGGTGGCCGGTTATAATAAAAAATTATTTTATAAAGAAAAAATTTAAATTTTTTTAGAAAAAATTCAATTGCATGTTTTAGCAATATAATTTTTCTTAATAAATTATAAGAAATAAATATTTCATAATTTAGCTAAATATATAAGTATTTAAGTAATACGGGTCGGGTCGGGTATGGGTCGGGTATGGGTTGGGTCGGGTATGGATCACTAAATTTGCATTGGATGAATATGGGTCAAAACGAGTTAAATTGGTCAATATGGGTGGGACCATATTCGACCCGACCCATACCCGACCCGACCCACCCATTTGACGCCTCTAATAAAGAGTTCCATTTTTTTAGCAAGTTTTTGGGGGGTGAGAGAGATATAAGAACACCCAATAAAATATGTCCGGGCTGTGAGGTGGTAGAAACAATAAGTAGCACCAAGTATGTAGTGTCGAAATGAATATAATTAGTTGGATCATTTGGATCTCAAGGGAGACCCAAAAGATCCAACGGATCACATGTTTTGGACCTACTGGTCATAAGTGCAGGCAATAATATCTCGTTATATGGAAGTTAGTGGACAGGGGGACACGGCCGAACATCAGTGCGATCGGGAAGGAGGCTTGTGGAAATGAATGGACAAATCTAATTGGATTCATGCGGGTGATGTGTTCCAAGATCGAATAAATAATTGCTACGCTTGGCCCGACCAATTAAAGAAAACAACGACTGAACGTGGTCGAACAGGAGCTCAGGTCGTCCACGCAATTGGAATTTGGCAGATCGTGGCAAGATCTTCATGTGGAATTATTAGGTAAAGCTTCTTAAGAGACATTCGTAATTTTTATTTTCTTCATTCTTTTATTTTTCTCATTTTAAGTACACTTGCTTCGTTTGGTGATGTCAAGCCATATCACTTTCATGGCGAAGATGGACAAAAAGGGATGACCGTAAGGATTAAACACACAAACATAATAAAATAGGGGCGGCGCTATTTCCACTCATATTTTGGCTAAAACACTCCTTTTTTCTAGGTAACTTACCAAAATACCCTTTTCTTTCTTTAATTAATTTTTTTTATCAGACTAATCCAAAAATCTACCTTTATTTTTAGTTGATCTTGATAAAAACGGAAAAGGAAAATTGATCACAAAATGGAAATGATTAATTTGTTAAAAGCATAATAAAATATCAAACATATTTTTATTTAGATATGTATTAAAAAAGGATAAGCACATAAAGGAAAAAAAATAAATTTTTGTGTTGCTCAACTCTTGATATAAAGAAAGGAATTATATCGATTGTATATTCAGTCTCATAGCAAGTGGATAAAAAATTTAGAATATGCTTAAAATTTTTCCCTAAAAAAATCTTACGCGAGTTTAAAAGTGTAGAATGTGTAAATAAATTTTCATCCCCATCTTTCGATTCATATTAAAATGTGAAAAGCTAAAAAAAAAGCACAAATAAAAGATTTTGTAACTTTAGAAACCTACATGTCTATTTGAAAATTACCCAAAAATCAAAATCTGCTTGATAATTATATGGTATTTCAAATTTCAAATTTGAAATAAATTTTCCCTTAAAATTATTTCATAAAAAATATATAGTTAATTGTGCGTTTATAAGCCGTTATAACCAAAAATTGCTAATAGTTTATATAGCTTTTCTAGTTAAAAGCATAACATCGTAAATTAAGAACAACGAACTTCTTTACGAAAAGTGATAGCATGATGTATTGTAAAATGATATTTTATTGAGTGTAATTTGACATTTATATTGTAAATTTACTATTTAAAAGGAAAAATAGAAATAAAGGCAATTATGTTGGTTAGGTTGACAATAAAAAGAAACGATAACTTGAATAGAAGAAGGGTATTTTGGTCTATTGATTGAAAAGAGGAGTATCTTAGCCAAAATATGAGTGAAAATAGTGCCGTCCTAAAATAGAGATAATATAGGTGAGAAAGAGATATCGAGGCATAAGATTTATCTTGGTTTACTCTTAAGCTAGAATTTCAATATAATTTGCTATTGGGATATACGTAACATGCGCAGGCAAGATAAATCATAAAGGTGGTGGAAATAAAATCCATACATGTATCTCTAGAGGCGTTGCTTGTGTGTTTCAATCAAAAATCATATCAAATGAAGAGGGTTAAAGGTTTACCTATTGTAGCATGCTTGAAACGAGTTGATTCAAATGTTCTTTAGTTCGAGCCAACAAGGGCCGGACTTCTAGTTCAAACCCATCATTAATCGTATGTCGAATGGAAAAACGAACTCGTGGATAATCATCACATTTATTTGTGCTAGCAATCTCGTGAAAATAACCGTACGCGCTCTTAATCTTTTTATCACAAGAGCAAGAATAAAGAAAACAAGTTTCTACTCTCTTGCTTGCCAAAACACACATATGAGACCGAATAACCTTTGTTATCTCTCGTATGCTGTTAAAATTAGCACACACAAAAAAAAGTTTATTACGTGCGATTGCACATATGACGATCAACAACGGTTGTTGATCGTGCAAGTATGCTATACAGTCAGCAGGTGCTGACCGTTTGTGTCATGTCTTGAATCCGGCGGGCACGCGAACATCCCATCATGCCATTTGTCTCATCATTATTACCAAGGATCCTACGGTCTACAACTTATAAATCCACCAAAAAATACAATGTGCAAGTGGAAGCAAGAAAAACAACTCCTTTCACTTTTTCATAAAAGATGACTTCAGGACGATACAACACAAAACAATTACTCCAGATACAATGTAGGGTTTCGGTTTACACTTTCAACTCCAAGACATTATGAAATCCCTAAGGTCACAAAAGGGTAAATCTTCATTTTTACTCCAAGAACTTCTTCGAGTGACAATCCATGGCAAACTCGGGTTTCCATCGCCTGGAACCTGAAAATGTTAATCCCACAACGGGATGAGATATAAATCTCAGTAAGTCGACCCTAACCCTAAGCTAGGCTATTAGTACCTCCAGACATCCTTTAAAAGGGAAGCATGCAACACTTCATCAAGACAATTAGCACATAGCTCTCAATCAAATTAGTAAAGCAACATGATTGGCATAAAACGGTTACAATTCAAAGGTAATCATGTCAATGAAACCAAGCTTCCCGTATTGGCACAATATTAATTTCATATGCCAGGAAATTAGTCCTCAATTTCATCACAACTCGATTGAACTGCATAATTCAATGCATGCCAAAATTCACACACGGTACTTCAAGATCGAGCAATCACAACTTTGATTCAATGCTTTCTAGGCAGTTAAAGAGTCGTTAAATCAAGACAAGTCATCAAAGTTCTCAATTCACAAAACTGCCCACTCTTGGCCTCCACGATCAGGTTCGATCACGAGCAAACTGGTATTGTTCTACTGACTTTTTGAGAAATCTAATTTTAAAATCTTGTCCCTCCTGGTCTTACGGACGTGTGGGCTAAAACGGAGCTCAATTTGGACATCGGACGACTTAAAACGAGCCATTTTAAAATGGTGCGCGCTGAAAATAGATTGCTCGGTTCCTCGGCTCTCCAACCCATTTCACTCCAAAACATTCCTTTAAACACTTTCAATTCATCCAAAAATCTACCCATTAACAACCCAACTTTCTAACTAAGGGTTAGAATCAACTCACCAAGATAATAGAGCGAGCAAACTTCACTAAGAGCGGCCACAAGTCTGAGTCCCAAAACTGATCGGTGCATGGCAGTTTTCTGCTCCTAGAGAAAACCACACATAATTGGTCATGAAAGTTCAAACCAACTCACAAACTCCTTGCTAACATGTACTATTATGTCTTAGAGAGTCTTACCCACAATTTTCGGGTAAGGCAACGCCTCAAAGGTCTTCAAAAGGCCATGGTTCACAAGTTGGTCGGTGCGGGCAGATTCTGCTCTAGAGAGATTCATGGACATTTAACTATCAAAACTCCTCCAATCTTCAACCAAACTCTCATCTCAAGTCACTAAACCTTACTACAATGTCTTAGGGAGGTCTTACCAAGATTTGGAAGCAAGACGACACTTCAATGAGCCTCCAAAGGCCTCGGTTCCAATTGGTCTGCAAGGGGACAGATTATGCCCTTTCAAGAACACACAATTTCCTCCATTGAAGTCCATCTAATACCCAACCAATCTTCAATATCAGCTTACTAGATCCTTAAGTTAGGTGTTGAGAAGACCTTACCAAAGATTGGGAGCCAAAAGGGCTCTTCAAACCGGCGTAAGAGGGCTTGCTCCCAAATCGGGTTCAAAACTGACCAGCCTAACCCTCGCCCATTCAAACTTCAATACGGGAAAAACGGCTGGACCAAATTGAGCTTATAATATGTCTTTAGAACCACAAGATAATAAGCTTTCTAATGGCGTTTGGCTCACCTCAATCCGATGTCGGACGAAGAAGTTATGGCCGGAACAGTGAAGGCGTCGGAGCGGGGCAGTTGTTGGGCGGGAGGGTTCCATGGCAAAGGGAAGAAGAAGAAGAAAAGAGGAGGGAGAGAGGGAGGGGTGGCTGTTGAAAATGAAGTGAGAAGAGAGAGAAAGAGAGAGAGAGAGACTTCACCTTACTCTCACTTAGTCAACTTGAAGAATGGTAGGTGGAATAGTGCCCAATTAATGCTAATACATCTAGTAATGACACTTGGCACCATCCACATAATATCTTGGCTCAAATGACAACTTTACCCTCATAAATTCGACCACATGGGGAAATAACAAAAGACCAAAATGCCCTTGGTCGCTTCTTAAGGCAAGGTTAAGCAAAATGGTAATTTCACACTTTCTGTTCGAAATTTCACTTTTCCAATATAAATTACACTCGATGAGGCAACGTCCAATTTCTTCTAAATGTTGGAATTCCTCATTGTCCGATATCCAATTCCCAGACCCCATTCCATGTCATTAGTTAAAAAAATGGTCGAAATTCGGAATGTCACGGTTTGCATTTTGGGCACATCAATATGTGTCCATTTTGAACATGTGTGTGCATCATATGTATATATGTCCATAACCAAAAATTTGAATCAAATTAATCCCATTTAATTTTATTTCAATTCGACTCAATTCAGTAATTCATAATTACAAATATATTTTCAATATTGTCTCTCCAGCTTAATATTATCTTGAATTGGCTATGGCTTGTGACATCTTAGGTTCATCACTAAGCTGGTAGTAAGACTTATACTAACACATTAGTACTCCCAAGAGAATTGATTATCCCAATCAACCTTTAGGTTCTACAAGCTATGATTGATATATAGTACTATATCATGGCTACCCAGACAATGTGAATGCTTTAAGAACATAATAAACCTATTAGCTTTGACTACAGTGTAATTTAATTCCTCTATCTTTCTATATCCTAATCGAACAAAGATCATGGAATGTTTGTCAAGTAACCAATTCGATCATACATACAAATCTAATCATCATGCATTTTATACAAGACATGAACAGTTCAGTGTCGGAGATGACCCGACCGAGGATTTCAATGTAGTGTCATGATTAGATCACATAGGAAATCATGCACGCAGCAAGGAGACAATTTCATTTTGTGCATACGTGTAACTTTGTATGTGACATTCTGAATTTCCTGCCATTTTGAGACTATTGAATGAAAAAGATATCTATCGATGTATTTCAGTCTTATCTCGCTCGGATCTGATCAATCTTGAGTTAACTGACCAAAAGGGAAAGGCTAACGCATGACAAGGTACGTGGACCTGGGAAGCTTAAATAAGAAATGACGCTTTGACCATAAGTATTGCCGAGAGAATATTTAGAGCCAATAAAGGCCGTTCTAAGAACGGTTATAAAATTCATTGCTGGCATTATACGATTGGAGCGCGGGTGATACTGCTTAACCTACGTATGATTTGCAAATTTTTCCTAAATTGAACTATGACGATCGAGACCGTCGGAGCTACTAATAGACCCTCGCAATTACATGACAACCAAAGTCGTCGTAGCTTGAGTCGTCCTAAGTGTGATGAGAATCACGGAGTCGATATGCGTAACGTCTGCAAAAGCCGCCCATTAGTTCGCGATAAACTGAATTTACGATTGACAGAAAATCGACCATGAAATGGGATCTCAAAATTAGAAAATGGACAATGAAGAATTTCAACATTTGAAATGAATTAGACATCGCCTCATCAAAGGTAATTTGAATTGAAAAAGTGAAATTCCGGACGGAAAGTGTAAAATTATCATTTTGCCCCTCGAAGATTAATCTTGTATTAAGATGGGATGAAGGGAATTTTGGTCTTTTGGAGACCTCCATGGCTGCCGAAATTTTAAGGGTAAATTGGTCTTTGGATGCTAAGATATTATGAACAATTGGACAAGTGTCTTAACAAGGGCAATTATCATTAATTAGAGCACTATTTGACCTACCATTCAACCATTTGACTAACGAAAAATAGTGGAAGACCCTCTTCTCTCTCTCCTTCATTTTACTTCAGCCGAACCCTTTCCTCCTCTCCCTCTTTTTTTTTTTTTTTTTTATCTTCCTCTTTTTTTCTTGGCCGAGAGAACCCCGCCCGACTAGCCGCTGTTCACCCGCTTCACTCCACTCGATCGCCCCATCCGGCCACAACCGAGCCTTACGCCGACCACCAACATGACCATCCGCCTTTCCTCTACAAATCCTCGGTCACCATTCAGCCATTGATTGCCGGAGTCATCCCGTCCAGGCCCGTGAACACCAAAAAGTCATAATCGGACCTGTTTTGGGAGAGGGCTCTTTTTCGCCGGCTTCAAGGCATCATTTGGCTTCCAATTTTTGGTAAGACTTCCCTAACACCTAGCTTAAGAGTTTGAGGAGCTGAGCTTGAAGGTTGGTAGGAGATTTTAAGGGTTTTAGTGATGAATTGTGGTGATTTTTCTGGAACAGTTTCTGTTTCCTTGCTGGCCATTTAGAACCGAAGTTGATAGAGGCTCATTGAAGTGTTACTTTGCTCCAAAATTTTTTGTACGACCCCTAATGACATAGTTTGATATGTTGGCAAGGAAAATTATGTGGTAAATTGAATCTTAGAGTAGGATTTAATGGCTGCTTGATGCGTTTTTCCTAGAATCGATTCTGCCCTGCTTTAGATCGAGTGAACCAAGCCAAGTAAGGGCTTGCCGAGGTGTCACCTTGTCTTGAAACTTGCGGTAAGTCACCTAGGGATGTTAATTTAGGTGTTAATAAGGTGGTTGCTCGATGAAATTGAGTTTGGAAGAGAATTGAGGGCTGTTTTGTGTGCTATTCCCAGGATCGATTGCTACTTTGTTTCGATCGGCCAAGAACCGCCCCTTGTGGTGGACATTGGTGGAATTTGCTAGCTCGATTGACGTGGTAAGCAACCTCTAGACATTTATTAGGATGTTAGTATATTAATGGATGGATTTGAGGCTTGATTGATGAGTTTTGTGAAGTGAAATGTGTTTGAAGTGATGGAGGTCGCATGCAACTTGTAGTAGTCGAACCTTGTGAGCTCGTCTTCGTGGTGAATTCATGACTTTCATGGTTGAATTGGTGGTGTGTATATTCGGTTGTTATGTATGCTTGCATGGCGGTGTGGCCTTTAACCCTTGTATGGTAATTGTGTGATAATATGCTTGAAATGGCAATGGGATGAATGAGATGATTAATTGCCGTGGTGTGCAAGTTTATGCCATACTCTATACAACCCGGCCATGACGATTCTCTTGACGAAAGGTTACTTGATTCCCTTATCGAATTACACTCGATCATGAGGTCGCTTGAAAGATGAGTTTGGCTTGTGAGCTTTATGTGATGAAAATCAGGGTAAGAACAGTAGGAGTTCCATAACTTTTGCGGAGGGATCACTTGAGTGCCATAATTTTTTTTTGGCTCACTTGAGTACCGTAACTTTCAAAAATGGATCACTTAAGTGCCATCGCTTACGTGGACGCCGGAAAAGCTGATGTGGCAGTCGAAAAAGCTGACGTGGCACCGGCGAACCATTTTTTTGAATATATTAACGTAAACGTGTAATTTGTAATAATTTCTATTTATTTTGAATTTTTTTTGGCTTCTTTCATGGTTTTTGCCCCTAATTTGCCGGCCAGAGTTGCCGGGGACCGTCGTTGGCCGCCACCGGCCAACCCTGAGGCAAGGGTAGGCTCGCCTTACCTCGGCGAGGCTGCGACGGCCGTCGTGGCCTCGGCTGCCTTGTACGAGGGCGCGAAGGCCCTCGCCAAATCTGGGCGAGGGCCTTGAGGCGCTGCCAGCCACCACCGGCCGGCCTTGTGGCAAGGCAAGCTCGCCCTACCCAGGCGAGACCGCGCCGGCCATCACCGGTTGATAACCCATGTTCCTGCAGCTTCTGTGCAGGCCTAAGCCAGGATTTCGATACTGGTTCGAAATCGCCCACATCGCACCCAAACTGTTCGAAGAAATGCCACACTGAGACCTTGCAAAAAAAATTAATACTACCCGAAAACTCTAAAAAAATAACGCACCTGCTTTTACAGAAGCGTCTGCTTGGGAGATGTTCGGCGCCATGGAAGCGAGCAAGTCAATCGCGTGTTCGGCGGCGACGATGGTGTTTGTGGTGGGAGCATTGACCACGAGGCATCCATGTTCCATCGAGGCCGAGACATCGATGTTGTCAATCCCCACACTGGCGCGACCCATGACCTTAAACTACCCGCGGGACGACTTGAAGACCTCACGGATGACCTTTGTGCGACGACTGTGCCAGAACCAGGTCAGGGCTCCCTCGCCCGTTTCCGGCAGGGCCGCAAGGGCTTTCGCGCAGATCTGGCAAGAGCCTTCGCGCCCTTGCCTCGGCCACAGAGGCCGTGACGACCGTCATCCAAGGCCGTCGCGGCCTCGTTGGCCGAGGGTGAGCCGGCTGATGCCTCTACGCCAACCGATCGTGGTCGGCAAGGGTCCCAAGGTCCCTCACCGGTCAAGCCGACGGAAATCCTCCAAAACAAGAAAAAAAATTTAAAAAAATTTAAAGTTACATTAAAAATTTAAAAAATCCACGTATCATGAAAAAAAATAAAATAAAAATCCACGTAGGATGATTTACCGAAACTAACACTCAAGTGATCGACTTTCGCTGGAAGTGGTACTCAGGTGATCGATTTTTAAAAGTTATGGCAGTCAAGTGAGCCAAAAAAAAGTTATGGCACTCAATGATCCCTCTGTAAAAGTTATGTCACTCCTACTGTTCTTACTCCGATGAAAATCATATTATGAGATGGCAAGTTTGATGAGAATGAGACATGAGCCTAAGGACCTATCGCACCCTGAAGCGTCAGAACGCGGGGTTGCAATTCGAATTATATCCTGCTGCGTCATAACGCGGGATAAGCTTGATATGTATCGACACGAGCCTTGAAATGACATTTGAAACATGATGCGTCAGAACGCGGGTTTGTGAATTGTGTAGCCTGAAGCGTCAGAATGCGGGCCAATCTATTGAGTTGAGAAATGGTGATGGATTGGAATAAATTTCTAGCTTATTGATTTGATATTGTGCTAGTACGTTAAGCTTGGTCTCATGTTGCTATGTATACCTTTGAATTGTGATGCTTGAATGCCACGTGCCTTTTTCTCGATGAGTTCTTGCATATTGTTTTGAAAATGTTGCCTGGAGGTACTGACGACCTAGTCTAGGTTTAGGGTTAGCTTGCTGAGATATAAATCTCACCCCGTCGTGGGACTTGTTTTTCAGACCCTAAACCCTGAAGATGTTGCCGATACGCCTAGGCGATCCTAAGGACATGTCCACCTCTTTGAAGAATTTCCCGATGGTCAGGGTGTAGTGTATATTAGGAAAGGTACTACAGTATGGGTCGATGAGGGAGTGGAGCATTGGAAGCCTCACCGCTATGAGGCTCGATTTCGTCGAATCAGAGATAACACCACTGGTCCATTGAAGCCCATAGAAGTTCCTAGAGGCGTTGTACCTAGTTGGTGTCATCCTATTCGTGATGAGATCGAGGTCGAAGTTTCCGTAGTTGGTTCGAGGAACGTTCCAGAGAAGACCTCTACTATTGAGGAGGATATAGAGGTGATAGAGCTTTCTGCTTTGGAGGATGACGAGGAGAGTGATTCCATGGAGGTGCGTTATGAGAGTTTCTCCGACTATGATCCCGACGAAGATGAAGACGAGGCTAATAGTTCCGTCTAGTAGCCTTAGGTGTCGTAGGTTCTTTTGGGGTAACTTCTTTTGATCCGAGACTTTTGGTTAGGACCTTGGTGTTGTCTTTTGGGTTTGGTCCTTAGCTCTTCCGACCCCATCATGTATTAGGTGCTTGTCCCTTATCCTGGCTACTGTATGAAACATTGGATGTTTTATGATATGTATAGTTGTTGTTGTCCTGATTCATCTTATTTTATTATTTCATGGTGTTGTTGTCGTTTCCGCTTGCGCTTTTGCACTTACTCATTTATCGATTGTCATGTGTTGGATCCTGGGTATGTTTGTGTATAAGAAAAATGTAAATGGAAGTATGTGGCGTGCTCGTCGGAGGAACATGGGGCGTGACATTGTATGTGAATGAACTATGACCATTAAGTACAGACACAAATCAAAGAATCGACAATACACACAACTATGAACCATAGCCATCCAACAAACAATTCAGCATTATGCTTTAGATTTAAGAATTATTTACACAAGACTAGAGCATGAACAATTATACATTGACCGTGCTGAAAAGCTTTCATGTTGCTAATCGTTCTATGCTCGTCACGTTCAATGAACTTGTCTAGTACGGGCATCACAATACCCAAACAATCTCCCTATGAGGCCCACCAAGATTTAATCGACATAGTTGTGTATCGCTTGATCTATAGTGGAATTCGTTGCTGCTCTCCTCGTAGACGTTGGTCTCTACGACCGAACCACGTATATCTGGTATCCGATTTACTTTACTCGTTCTATCTATTTTTTTGTTCGATCGCTTGTTCTGCGCAACAATTAGTATCAGAGCTAGGCTTGCTTGAGTTGAAGCGAATCGATGGCGACAAAAGAAGCTAAAGTGAAAATCGACAAATTTGATGGGAAGGTTTTTGGTTTCTGAAAGATGCAGATTGAAGACTATTTGTATCAAATGAAACTGCATGCATCTTTGTCTAGGGAGAAGCCAGATATGATGAAACAAGCCGATTAGGAATTGCTAGATAGACGAGCGATATGTGTTATTCGGCTGACGTTGGCTCGTAATGTTGCGTTTAATATCGTCAAGGAGAAGACCACTGTGAGTTTGATGAAAACCTTATCGAACATGTACGAGAAGCCCTCTACTATCAACAAGGTCTATTTGATACGACGTCTGTTTAATTTGAAGATGAGCGAATGTGCGTCAGTTGCTAATCATATCAATGATTTCAATGTGATCGTTAGTCAATTAAGTTCAGCTGATATTGACTTTGAAGATGAGGTATGTGCTTTGATTCTATTATCCTCATTGCCTGATAGTTGGAATATTACTATTACTGCTGTTAGTAATTCCTCTTGATCGACAAGTTAATTTTTTATGTGATTCGAGATTTAATTCTGAGCGAAGATATCCGTAGAAGAGAATCTGGCGAATCTCTATCTGCTGCTTTAGTAGGTGAAAGAGGAAGGGCTAGTATTCGTGGTAGCAGAAGTAGTGTGAACATGAATAGACGCAATTAATCTAGGACTAGTGGTACTGTCTGTTGGAACTGTGGCAAGAGGGGGTATCTTAGAAGGAATTGCTTTAAGTTGAAAAACGAAACGCTTAAGGGAATTAAAGTTGAATATGCGGATGATATTACATCTGTAGCTGAAAATTCTGATGGTATCGATAGTGTCTTGTCTGTGACTGAAGATTCGTCATTTGATGGATGGATTATGGATTCTGGTTGTTCTTTTCATGCTACACCAAATAGGAACTGGTTTGTTGCTTATTAGTGAACAGATAGTAGTAAAGTACAGTTGGGAAACAACGCTGAATGTGATGTTATGTGTATTGATGATGTTAAAATCAGAATACATAATGTATTGTGAGGACATTGACTGGAGTAAGACATGTTCTAGAATTGAAAAAAAACACTTAATTTCCTTGGGTGTCATAGACTCTACTAGATGCAGGTATTCTTCACGAGGTGGAGTTTTGAAGATTGTTTGAGGTGCCTTGATGATAATGAAAGGAATCAAGCATGGTGGCCTGTATGAACTTCAAGGTGAGACATTGATAGGTTTCGCTCATGAGACGTCGACATCTGTTCGAAATTCTAATGGCTACTCAAGGAAGGCCTGGGTGATTGTGCCGATGCACAAGATTGATGTTGTTGTCAGGAATACGCGATCGAGAGCTTTGATCAGAACGGAGACTGGTAAGTCGATAAAGCATGTGCGAACTGACAGTAGCATGAAATCCTGCTCGAAACTAGTAAATAAATTCTACATGAAAAAAGGCATAGTGAAACACCGTACTAGTGCCAACAAACCACAACAATTTGTAGAATTGATGAGCAGAACATTACTAGAGATAGCCTGTAAAAAGATCTCTAGTGCTGGTATGGTTAGGAGAATTCTAGCGGATGCACTTAGTATGGAGATCTACCTAGTGAATATATCTCCATCAACTGCGATCGGATATCGGACTCCCGAAAAAGTGTGGTTAGGTAACGTTGCTGATTATTCTAATTTTAGAATGTTTGGTTGCCCGTGTTATTATCGAGTAAATGATGGTAAGCTCGATGTGAGGGCAATATGCATAATCCATGGCTATGCGCGAGGTGAGTGGGGCTTTCAGTTGTGGTGCATGAATATAAATTCTCATGTTTGCAGCAAAGAAGTTACCTATGATGAGTCTCCGGTACTTCTGGCTAGGAGTGTTTGTGGTATTGTTTATACGGATCTGGATGTTGTTCAGCTTGAGGTGGAGTTGCAATCAGAAACTCTTGAGGTGGCATGTACTAGCGTTGTAATCGACATGGATAGTGCTTGTAGCGAGATGGAGCCTATAGAGCCAACGGTTGCTGTAACTGCTAATTTCGACAAAGTACGTATTTGATCTCCTGACAGATATGGATGCAACAGTGCTTTTTCTTTATCTATGATTAAGGAGTTTGTGTCAGATAGTCATTGTGGAATAGTTAAAGTGCATGTGCAGTTGGGGTTTTGATGAGATCCTTGGTTATGGCGAAGTTCAAGCGCAGCTTGGACTTGGATGATATATGTGGCGGTTGAGCTCATTGGGGTTGTTGGAAGAGTAGCAAATGATGTTTGGATTATCAGTGAAGCGATTGTGACTTGGCCCAAACATCGAGCCAAGTTGGAGATGGTTAGAATATGTCTCGAGTTTGACCCCAAAGCAAAAATGTATAATTGCAGCAATAAATAAATGAATAAGGAAATTGTTTGCGGGGTGAGAATTAGTTTTGATAATTTTCACGTTGAAATTCAAGATGGAAGATTTTAACGTAAAAAAATAATTGAAGAAAGAAAAGATCAAGATCAAGAAAGTCCTAGATTTGAATATTCGTAGACGTCGGGACTGCATGTTTTGGAAATTATATCTTCTATTGGGTGATATCTTAGAGATCTCTTATTGAAGTCGGTCAAAAAAAAAAAAGGAAAGTGCACTTTGGACTTCTGACCAACTCATGGATTGTTTGAAAAAAAAGACCACTCTAAATATACATTATATATTTTGATTGGAGAGGGCTTTCGTGTGCACCGTTTGTTGAGAATTATGGGCAGAGGGACTTCTCTACGGAGCTTTGAATTTCATCCGAAGAAAGCGAAAGAGTTGCTTGAAGCGTCGTCTTGCCGAAGAGTGCTTGAGAGGGCTTATCTTCATTGGTTTGTTCGCGGAATTACATCAAGAATTTAAGTGTCAAAGCCAATTAAATTTTGATGTTAAATTTGTGCTTTAATTCTTTTGCGAGATTGAGAGATTATTTCATTAAGAATTGGGAGCTAAACACTGTGTGCGTTCTTGGATGTCATTGAGACTTAGGAAACACTAAGAGTGTTTGAGAGAGTCGGGTGTGGTTTGTAATTTTTGTGTATCGCTTGATCTATAGTGGAATTTGTTGCTGCTCTCCCCGTGGAAGTATGTCTCTATGACCGAACCACGTACATCTGGTGTCCGATTTACTTTACTCGTTCAATTTATTTTATTGTTCGATCGTTTGTTCCGCACAACATGAGTTTTGGAGGGTTTTTATAGAGGTGGCAATATTGGTCACAAACCCATATTTGTATAATATGAGTCAAATATGGGTCATTAAATTTTAAATGATTCACTAAAAATGGGTCAACAATGGGTCATACTTAAATCAACTTTTGATCCATATTGACCTACTTTCGACCCATATTGACCCACTTTCGATCCATATTGATAACATCCTTTCACAAGTTACAAATGGTCTTGGGACCCGGGGCCGAGTCACGAGGTCGGGACCGAGGCCGGATGCCGAGGACCGGGTCCCGAGGTCGTGACCGGGACCGGGGCCAGGTCCTGGGGACGGGGCCGGGGCCGTGACAGGGGCCGGGTCCCGGGGCCGTGACAAGGGCCGGGTCCCGGGGCCATGACCGGGACGAAAGCCGGCGCCGTGACCTGAACGGGTGTTTGGGTCGGGGCCGTGACAGGGGTCGGGTCCCGGGGCTGGGTCCCACGGCCGGGGCCGTGTCTCGGGGCCAGGTCCCAGGATCGGGTCTCGGTGCCGGGGCGGGGGCCGGGACCAGGTCTCGAGGCCGGGGCCGGGGCCGTGTCCCGGGTCCGGGGCTGGGACGGACACCGGGGCCGGGTCCTGAGACCGGGTCCCGGGGCCGGGTCTGAGGTCGAGTCCCGGGGCCGGGGTCTGGGTCAGGATCGGGTCTCGAGGCCGGGGCCGGGATTGGGTCTCGGGGCCGTGTCTCGAAGCCAGGAATCGGGGCCGGGGTTGTGTCCCGGGTCCAGGGCCGGGGCCGGGTGCCGAGGCTGGGTCCCGAGGTCGGGTCCGGGTCCGAGGTCGGGTCTCGGGGCCGGGTCCGGGTCCCGGGGACGGGTCGAGTGCCGGGGCCGGGTCCCGAGGCCGGGTCCCTGGGCCGGGTCCGGGTTCGAGGTCGGGTCCCGGGGTCGGGGCTGCGTCCGGGTCGCGGGACCGAGGGCCGGGTCTTAGCACCGGGTCCCGAGGCCGGGATCGAGGCCGTGACCAGGGCCGGGGCCGGGTTCCGAGGCCTGGATCGAGTCTCGGGGCCGGGGCCGGGACCAGGTCTGGGTCCGGGTCCCGAGGCCGGGTCTAGGGGGCTGGGTCCAAGGTCGAGTCCAGGGGGCCGGGGTCGGGTCCCGGGGTAGGGGCGGGGTCAGGTACCGAGGCCAGTTTCGGGGGCTGGGTCCCGGTCCGAGGTCGGGTCCCGGGGCCGGGGCCGGGTTCGGGTCGCGGGACTGAGGGCCGGGACCCAAGGCTGGGACCGAGGCTGTGACCGAGGCCGGGGCCGGGTCCCAGGACCGAGGGCTGGGTCTCGGGGCCTAGTCCGGGGGCTGGCTCCCGGGGCTGGGTCCTGGGGCCGGGGTCGGGAGCGGGACCGGGTCCGAGTCCTGGTCCCGGGGCCAAGGCCGGGTCCCGGGGACGGGTCTGGGTCCGAGGTCGGGTCCCGGGGCTAGGGCCTAGTCCGGGTCGCGGGACCGAGGACCTGGTCTCGGGGCCGGGTCCCGGGGCCGGGTCCGGGTCCGGGTCTGAGGTCGGGTCGGAGGTCGGGTCCGGGTCTCGGGGCCGGAGTTGGGTGCCGGGGCCGGGACCGTGGCCATGACCGGGGCCTGGGCCGGGTCCCAAGGCCGGGGCCGTGTCCATGGTCCGGGACCCGGGGCCGGGGCTGGGTCCAGGGTCCGGGGCCGGGTCCGGGGTCGATGCCGGGGCCGGGTCCCGAGGTCGGGTCGCCGGGGCCGGGGCCGGGTCTCGGGTCCGGGGCCGAGGCCGAGACCGGTGTCGGGATTGGGTCTTGGGGCCGGGGCCGGGGCCGTGTCCCCGGGTCGGGGTCGAGACCGAAGCCGGGGCCGGGGACGGGGCTTGGGCCGGGGCAAGGGCCGGGGTCGAGGCCAGTGCAGGGACCGGGGTCGGGAAATATTTTAGTAATATTATTTTCTTAAATTATTGTTATGTTTTGATAATATGAGTCAAAACGGGTCGGGTCGGGTATGGGTCATCTCGGGTCGGGTCGGGTTTGGATCATTAAATATGGGTCAATATGGGTCGGACCATATTCGACCCGACCCAAACCCGACCCAACCCACCCATTTGCCACTTCTAGGTTTTTATAGTTTAAGCCCATATTTTTTTTGTTAGTAGTTTGGGTTTGGATTCATGAATAGTTAGTGCTATATATACTCTTTTTCAATTGTAATTGAGTGATGTAATGAGATGTGCAATATGTTAATTATAGTGGAATCCTCTACTAGACGTAATTCTAGTTTAAGGGTGAAACAGAATACAAATTTTGTATCTCAATGTTTCTTTTTTGCTATTTTTCACTTCATTGTGATTGTTTATCGAATTCTAACACTAGCGATTGTTTACTATTGAGAGAGAGAGAGAGAGCGAGGATGAGGATGAGGATGGTGGTGATTGAGCTCCTTTTGTCTTCTCTTCCTAGGTCAATTTTCCTTTGAGACGATGATGATGACTGAGCTACAGGATGATGGTGATGGTCAGCTCTTTTTGTCTTCTTGTCCGTGGTTAGCTTTCCGAGAGGACTCTGAGCTGCTTGATTCTGTTGGTGATTGAGGCTCTTTTTGCCTTCTCTTCTAATGAGAAGGTAATATTTTCCTCCGATCATGAATCACAAGTTATGCATCGCACCCACATGTAAACCTAATCAAAATCAAACTTGGGTAATGTCTATGCACTTGTAATCTACCCATCATAGACATAGTTAGAGACATATTCCTCCCATAAAGATTTGAGGCAAATATAAATCACTAGAAAATACATGCTTCAGTGCATTCTTGCCTTGTGATTGATATGTTTCATCGGATTGCTAATTAGATAAAAGAAAGAAAAAAGACGTAAAACAAGAAAAAGGCTCTAAAACTTTGATATTTGAAATGGGAAAAGTGTAAAAAAAAGTAGTAAATCTATTGTATTGGTGTCAATTTAATAAAAAATATTTAAATTGTCTCAATTTAGTCATAAACTTTTGTATTTGTGTCAATTAAGTCAATCCAGATAATTATGATCAGAAATCACTGGCATGGACGCTGATTGTCCTACATGGCAGGGCCGACGACGATGTGTATGTTTTATATAATTTCTTAATAATTATTGATTTTTTTATTTTCTTTACTCTTGTGGCCTGCGAGGGCACGGTGGCCCTCATAGGATCTAGGCAAGGGCAGCAACGCCCTCACTTGGGGATGTGTTAGGCCCTCAAATAAAAAAAAAGTAAAGAAAAGAAAAGAAATAAAAAATAAAAAATATATATGTTAAAAATTAAATAAAAATATCCACTTTTGTGCTAGTCATACCACGTAAGACGACTGGCATTCACGTCAGCAATTCCCGATCGAAATTAGCCAGATTGACTCAATTGGCGCAAATACAAAATGTTTAGGAGTTAAAAAATTTATGACGGAATTGGTACAAATTCAATAGATCTATGACTTTTTTTGACACTTTGCCCAACTTCAAGCATGTTAGAAAATATATTCATCAAGTCTTTTTTGTTCTAGCACAAAATACAAGCTCGATGATACGGAAGAGATCAATGCCATGTCAAAATTAAGAGCAGCCACATATTGCAACGACATGGCGCGGTTGCTTATATGGATCAAGCCCGAGGTTGTTGTAGCCTATTTATTAGATTAGATTAAATTTGAATTTGATTTAAGTTGATGTGGCCCCAGAAAATAAAACAAAAATTAGGAAACACAGGCCATGTTTTGTAAAATAAAACTGGTCCAACATTTTCTTTAAAAGAAAAAAAAAAACAATTGAACTTTTCTGTTTCAATTTGTGGTCGGACAGTGTGCAGAAGGCCAACCCTAATTGCTCTAGTTTTATCAATCCAAGAAAGACGTGTTTGGGCTGACGTGGAACTTCATCTCTAAAAAAATGCCTCTTGATGATACGAAATTTTGAGCAAAAACTAGAGCAATAATGTGATAATACCACATAATTAAAGGTAATTATGAACGGACTCAACGAAGAAAGATATGAGACTCAAGTGAAAGTTTGTGATTTTTTTATGAGATAAATATAAGTTTATGATAGAATTGAAACCAAACCAAAAGTTGAGAATTTTTCATAAGAAGAAAAAAGAAAATAAGGATGGATTTTTGGATTAAACTTAAAGTTGAGGGTTTTCTTAAGCATAAGGTCTAGCTTGTAAAAAGGACTGGCAACATGTGCTCGTCACCGTTGACTTTATTACGGAAAAATGTCATCACCCTTTTTACTTCTATTTCCATAGCCGACGCGACACTTAAAACTTTTAGGTGACCTATTGGTCCTAGTATCATAGGCGACGGAGCGGCCGCCCCCTAATTATTAGACCAACGTTCTGTAATAATTTCATAACAACTCAAGCGAAGTTATGGCAAACGTATATAGCAGTAGGTGACTATAAGCTTTTACCTACTCACTTAGACAACCCAAATCGAACTTGAAGAAGACGACATCATACTAGTTTCAGAAAATCAAGCTATAACGACAATACTTGATAATTTGTCGTGACGAGATAGAATCGAAATCAACACGAAAGTTTCGAAGTTGAAATATAAGACTTGGAAGTGAATTAATTACTTTTTAAGTAGAAGATGGATTAGGGGTTATTAGGCTTCTCGAGATCCGTTGTTTGCTGGAAGCAATCTTGACGTTCACATCACTGATGAAATCATTCAAGTTCTTCTCTGACGACCCATTGGGACCCAATGCATCATCCAGAGTCTTCCACACCTCTCTCACCTTCTTCCGCAGCTCGTCGGCCGAGCCACCGATCATCAACCGCCTAATCTTCTGACCGACCTCCTCTCTCGTGACCGGCTTCCTGTCCCTCAGGTTGACCCCGATTCCCCAGTCGTCGACCACCAATTTCCGGTTCGTGAATTGGTCGGTCAACAGGGGAAAGCACAACATCGGTAAGCAGCACCATATGCTCTCCAATATAGAGTTCCACCCGCAATGCGTCAAGAAACCCCCGATCGCTGAGTGCGACAATACTTCAATTTGGCAACACCAAGGTACGACCAGTCCTTTGCCCTTGATCTGGTCACTGAACCCGGGAGGCAACGGTTCGGATTCGTCCGAGCTCACTATGTCGGGACGAAGCACCCAAATGAAGCTCACTTCGCTAAGCAAAAGCCCAGAAGCTATCTCCCAAATGTCTTGCTTGCTAGCATGAGCGTAGCTTCCAAATGAGACGTACAGAACTGACCCGCTTGCCTTGGTGCTGAGCCACTCAGTGCAATCCGACTCGGACCACAGGCTCGTAGTCACAGGGCTCTTGGCGAACCCGGTCGGGAATATGGGGCCGATTGCGTGAACCGGTTGTTTCTTTTGCAAGGCCCATAGGGTATCCAGCTCAAGCCCTTGGACCGTGTTACAAATGATCACGTCCGCTTTCTTCACGTCCTCGAAGGCCTTGTATATAATCCTGTGGACCACCGTCCACGTATTGGCGGCTTGGAGGTATGATGGTAAGTCCTTCCGTTCGATCGACCGGACACCCGGCACATAATCGATGGCCTCTTCACGATTATCTGATGATCAAATACGATTAATAATATATGATAGAGTAATTAAGATCCACCTTAATCTAACAGCTCAAAATTTTAGAACAGTTGGCCTCCCCAATTTAACATATCCACTCACTAAGTGTGAGGGGACTAATAGTATACTTAAAATCAGCAAAAGACCAGACTAACTAAACGTGAGGAGGACTGACAATCTGGCCGATGTGTGGATAGTGCATCCTTAACATCCTCCGTAGAGATGGACCAGTCGACGTACACGAAATCCAACCTGAACAACTCCTGACCGGTATACCAAAATAGTACTTGCGTTAGTATGTACCTGGAGCACCAAAATGACCGTTGATGCGGAGAAGGTCCAAATGATAATAAAGACTGAGCACCAAAGCTGGTTCGGTCCAAAAGGAGATATTCACAAGATTGTACTTCTCACAAATCGTTGACGACCACACGTAGAAGGTGTCAACTATCACGCAATTCACCGGCCGCTCCGACGCGGCCAATCTCCCGACGAGTTCATCCACGTGGGCCGACATCACGTGTAGGATACCCTCCATGAATTGGTCGTGGTTGAGCGACCGGTCAAACCCTAGGGGAAAGCCGTCGCTGACCGTCGCGTACCATATGTCGAGGCCGGATTCCCGGGCTCCCGCGAAGATGTCCTCGGCTTCGGGGTCGCGGCCGTGGTGGTGGGATTTGGCTATGTGGTGGTGAACTTGTTGGGTGTTGACGAAGGTGATGGCGAAGCCCTTTGATGCAAGCTTCAAGGCGAGATGGACGAAAGGGATGACGTGGCCTTGGAGAGGGTAGGGCATCATGAGGGCATGAGGTTTTTGGTGATTGTTCTCCATTTTCTGCTTCTCTGTATAGAGAGAGAGAGAGAGAGAGAGAGAGAGAGAGAGAGAGGATGTTTTAATAGATAGTTGAGAAGTGAGGAATGATCATGAGGGTCATATAAAGGAAATTACAACTCTGTAGAGAAGTCACAGATAAGAATAGGATGTGACCTTAGAAGTCGGGACCTCAACTTTTAGCTTAGTCTGTAGTGTCATCATCAAATTTTTAATTTGCTCAATATGATATTTCTACTTTAATTCGATGTGCAATATCATCTCTGAATTTTTAATTTGTACAAATTAGTCCTTTAACATTTTATAAATGTTCAACTATCCCAAATAATATAAAAATAATCAAGATTATCCATTCATTGATTATTTTCATATTATCTAGGGACTAATTTGAAATGCACCAAAGTCCAGGGAGCATAACGAACAAATTAAAAGTTTAAGAATGCCATTATATATTGAGATAAAGTTTAAAAATCACATTAAATAAATTAAAAGTTTATGAATTATATTGTAAATTTGGTCATAATTCAAGGATAATTTGTGTCAATTTTTCTAAGTGAATTGATGATGATGACGATGATGATAATGATGAAAGGAGGCGGAGGAGGTGCTTTGTAATTCTCACCTTATCCTCAACGTTTCACGGGGACGGTCCACAATCCACACGTAATAACGTTATGTTTCTACTGACTAAGTCAATTCTACGTGTGTTGCCTGCAAAACAGAAGGTGCACTAGAATCTACTAGAAAATACATTTTTGTATTCATTGATTGATTTTGTCCATTATATTATTCACAGAATTAAAAGAAAAAAAAATGGGCGAAGAGATATGGACGTACAGTCACTTTTTATAGTTTCAGATTTTGACTGAGATGGTGAGTTTCCGTGCATGCCGCCTATCATCTGCCCCTCCTCCTTTTTTTTTTGCTCAATCCAAAAAAAAAAAACCTCAAACTTTAGCCTTCGTCCCAAAAATATCCACAACTTTTTTTTGTCTCATAAAAAACCTTCAACTTTTGATTTTGTCCCAAGTCTATCAATCCAATCCCAAAAATACCTCAAACTTTGGCCTTTGTCCCAAAAATATCCACAACTTTTTTTTGTCTCTTAAAAAACTTTCAACTTTTGAATTTGTCCCAAATCTACTAGTTCAATCACAAAAAAAAAACCCTCAAAACCCATCTCATAGAATTCCCGACGACCCAACGTCAGCCGTTTAGCTTCTATCGAAACTCCAAGTGATTCTCAACCGTCGCCCGATGGTGTGGCCTTATCCCGAGACAATAGAAACCCTCGTCATCGGCTCCTCACCCGTTGATAGTCCTCGATGCCAATCGAGCCTTCCACCGAGGACCATCGTGCCGACCCTGCATATGTGACAACAAGCTGCTACCGACCCTGCCTCTGTGACGAAAAACTGCTGCCCCCAATGCTTTCTTGTGATCATCATTTCGGTAAAAATTTGAAGTATAAAAAGAAGTTTTGTTAATATCTTGAAATTTGTATGTGAATCTCGAGGTAACTCAATTACGTCTAGAAATGAATTAATGCAGCTGCAATGTGCCAAACATTCTTCCTTGAAATAATTGGAAATACATTTTGATCTTTGTCGAACAATCATGGGTTCTGTTCCACTGGGCGCGAAACACTCTTTTTTGTTAATAACTGTGGTAAATTTGAGACAAAATCAAAAGTGTGAGGTTTTTTATGAGGCAAAAAAAGTTATGGGTATATTTGGGATAAAGACCAAAGTTTGAGGTTTTTTTGGGACAAAACCAAAAGTTGAAGGTTTTTTAGGAGACAAAAAAAAGTTATGGATATTTTTGGGACAAACGTCAAAGTTTGAGGTTTTTTTTTTAATTAGGCCTTTTTTTTGTCCCTTCCTTCTGTTTGGGGCCTAGCTCCTCTTCGTACTTTTTTTTTGGTCCAAAATCTTGCTACTTTTTTTTTTGGTCGAAAAATTCTTGCTACTTGAGGTGCCCATAAATTCTAGACCATGAATGCACCATCGCAAGCATGCTACATATGACAAAAGGGATAATCAAACATGATATTTGAATTTTAAATCAATATGCAATGTGATTTTCGAACTTTAAGTTTATTTAAATGGGATTACTGAACTTTAATTCAATATGCAATGAAGTCCTTAAATTTTTGTTGTTCAATGTGGTCCATATGTACGTATTCAATTTAGCCCCTTGACTTTATGAAAACATTCAACATTATCCTAAATACAAACGATGGCTTCTTGGAAGAGCTTTGCCATTTTCACTCACCTTTGTTCTCCCAATACATGCTCCTTTTCGACTGTTCGAAACAAAAGAAAAATTTGCAGGCCAAGTTTAGAAATTTCATGTTATGGTTATTTTCAATAAGAGAGACGAAGGGAGAGAAGGAAGAGAAGAGAGAGAAAGGTTTTTTGCATTTTCTATTTTTGCATGAGTGTCACGCCCCAAACCCAGCAAGCATGTGAACATCCCACCTCCGCCGTTACTTTTGATGATCTCTCAGGAACCAACGGCCAATACTTAAAGGTTTATATGAAACATGCATGCGAAAGCGAGGACAACTCCATATGAACAAACTACACAAGATGACTTAGGACAAAAAGAGGTATACATCTCATAAATGTCAAAGTCAGTTACAAATCTAACTCCAAACAATATACAGCTCCTAAGGTCTCAATCAGATTCATCTTGATCTTCTCCAACGACTTCCTCGAATGCCAACCCATGACAAGTTCGGGTTTCCATCACCTGGGACCTGAAAAATGTTATCCCACGACGGGGTGAGATATAAATCTCAGTAACCTAAACCTAACCCTAAACTAGGCTGCCAGTACCTCCAGACACTTTTCAAAAATGGGGTATTTTGGAGTTCAAAAATATTGGCATGTTTAAAACAGGGTACTTGTCAAAACCTGACATTTTAGTACTTCAAATCGACTCGACTCAGTCATGATTCATGATAGGATCTAAGCTTCGTACAATGGCAGGGTTTTCAATCAAATATACATTTGACGCTACTTCAAAAATATGAGGCAACTTTCACTTCTTTCTCAAAAGTATCATTCATTGAAATTTCCAGAAAACACATTCTTTTCTCTCACGCCATTCTCTGGGCCAATTTCAATTCATGAGGCAAATTTTCAAAGATGAGGCATAATCAATTTTCTCACAAATAATTCTTTGATTTTCCTAGAAAACACATCATTCCATATCCGCCCATCTTGGGGCTGCGAGATGATTCGGTCTCCATATGACCCGTTGGTCCATATGAGACTCTCGCGTCCGGACTTAGAGATGATTCAGTCACCATACGACTCTCGACGCCCATTTTCAATCGAGATGAATCGTGTTAGTATATGACTCTCTAGCCGCACGACCTAGTCAGGTTAAATGGGAATAACACCCTCCCAATACGTTGGCCAAATTATAATTCTCGACGATCCCACACGCTAGTGCACATATAATTTTTCCCAGCGATCCTACACGCCCGTGCACTTAAGATTCCTTCGGCGATCCCACATTTACTCATAAAAATCTAGTCATAACTAGCCTCAAACAATTCAAAGAACACGGCCCAAATCAAACAAGGCCTCAATTTTCAATTGAAAACAAATTCATGCCTCATTTTTCATTTGAAAATCAACTCACGCAAATCAAGCATTTCCTCGTCCAAATCAAGGCATTCATTTCACGTTACGAAATTTCTCAGTCAAGCACTAGCCTTCGTCGGCCATTTCGCAAAACTCAAGCTCTCGGCCTCACATGCCATTTTAGAAATAAATTCTAACAATACGTGCCACTTATTGCACTCAAATCAATAAAGGACTTCCACAAAGCGTGCCAAAGGTTTGGCCATCTCTCATACCCAAGTTAGGACTTCATAAATCAACTTTGATTTCATAAATTCAAGTCAAGAACCGCTCAAGCACAACTCAAACAAACAGGGCAGGTTCGGGTTCTAGAGTTCCTCGATGTAAACCGGTTCATAATTCATCAATTTTCCTTTAGCAGAGACGTCCTTTAGTAACCTAACATCCTAGTAAAGGTTTATCCATAACTTACCTCGAGCTTAGGCCAAGTAATTCCATAAAACGATCGATGAGTCGCGGCACCAAGCTGTCCACTCTTGGCCTTCCACAACCAGATTCATTCCCGAATAAAATGGTATTGATCTATTTACCTTTTGTGAAATATACTTTCATAAACTCATCCTTTAAGGTCTTACAGATGTGTGAACGAAAACGGAGCTCAATTTGGATACTGGACGACCTAGAACGAGCCATTTTAAAATTAGTACGCGATGGGAGCATATCTACACGATTTTCGATTTTCACCTCAATACAGCCCTTCAAACACTTCTAAACTCCAATTCTTTGCAAGATCTCCTTGCCAACACATCATACAACATCAATAGAGGTCTTACCAAAAGTTTCAAGGCACGGTGATGACCCAAAGTTATTCAAATGGCTCGGTTTTACAGCCGGTGCACATGGGGCAGAATATGTCCTTGGATTAACAGACAAAACTAACTTCAAAATTCATCCTAACTGTCACACTCCAAGTCCCACATTGCCTAGGAGGAGAGCTTGGGAATGGATTATAAGCCTTGGGCCCTCCCTTAACTTGCAAGACGCGTTTTTCGGGCGTTGTAAGGGTGACGCTCGGAGGAACAAAACCTTGAGGACTGTGTGTCCAAAGCGGACAATATCTTGCAAAGTGGCGCAGCGGAGGGCCTAGGCCGTTACACTAACTCCATCTAATTCCCAAATCAGCTTGCTCATATCTTAAACTAGAAGTCAAGAGGATCTCACCGAAATTTTGGAAGCAATCGAGCCCTCGAAGTGGACGAACGAAGACTCTTTCTCAAACTGAGTCAGATTTCAACCAACCTGACCTTTGCTCCTTCAAACGGCTCTACGGGACAAACGACTAGGTAGATTTTGTCTCATAATACCTTATTGGAACGGCAAGATGATAAGCTTTCTAATGGTGGTGGTCTCGCCTCAATTTGATGTCGGAAGAGTGGAGGTGGTCGGAACTGGGCGCAAGCTGATCGACGTCGAAGAAGAAGAAGAAGAGGAGAGTGAGAGAGAGATGGGGTTCGACCGAGGACAATGGGAAGAGAGAGAGAAGAGGTTTGTCCATAAATTCATTTGGTCAAATGGGTTTGAATGGTAGGTGAGACAAGACCCTAATTAATTGCTAATAGATAACTCTTGCTCATGTGATGACACTTGGCATTTGTCCATAATATCTTACACCAATTGACTCTTATGCCCTCCTAGTTTTCGGCCATTAAGGGGGATTGACAAAAGACCAAAATGCCCTTAATCAATTCTTAAGGAAAGGGTATTCCTCTAGGGGCAAAATGGTAATTTCACACTTTTCGTCCGAATTTTTACTTTTCTAATGTAAATCACCCTCGATGAGGCGGCGTCCAATTCCTTCTTGACGTTGGAATTCTTCAATGTCCAAAACCCAATCTCGAGGTCCAATTTCATGTCGAGCCCTCGTCGACTGTAATTTTAGTTTATCTCAAGCTGACAGGCGACTCTTACAAGCGCTACACGTATCGACCTTAGGATTTCTCAAGCCTTGACGACTTTGCTTGTCTTGTGATTGCGAGGGTTTATCGCTAGTCCCTGCGGTATTGATCATCGGAATCCGATTTAGGAAATTCTCGCAAATCACACATTGGTTAGGCAGAATCACCCGCGTCCCAACGTATAACGCTAGCAAGATATTCCATGATCATTCCTCGATCGATCTCTACTGGCCCAAAATATCCCCTCGTCAATCTTTATGGTCAAAGTGTCATTTCTCATTCGAATTTTTCAGGTCCACATACCCGTCTCTACGTTAGTCTTTCCCTTTTGGTCAGTTAACTCGAGAGTGGCCAACTTCGAGCGAGTTATGTGACATTCTGAATTTCTTGCCATTTTGAGGCTGTTGAATGTGAATGTACCTTACGATATATTTCAATCTTGTCTCGCTCAGATCTGATCAATCTTGAGTAAACTAACCAAAAGGGAAAGGCCAACGCATGACATGGTATGTGGACCTAGGAAACTCGAAAAAGGAAATGACGCTTTGACCATAAGGATTGTCGAGGGAACATTTAGAGCCAATGAGGCCGATCAGATAACGATTAAGGAATACAATGCTAGCGTTATACGATTGGATCGCAAGTGAAGCCACTTAACCAATGTATAATTTGCAAATTTTCCTAAATTGAACTATGACGATTGAAGCCATTGGAACTAGCGATGAACCCTCGCAATTACATGACAACCAAAGCTGTCATAACTTGAGTTATCCTCAGTGTGATGAGAATCATAGAGTCGATGCGCGTAATGTTTGCAAAAGCCGCCCGTTAGTTCGAAACAAATTGGAATTACGATCGACGGACAAATGATCACGAAATGGAAGCTCAAAATTGGCAATTGGAAATGAAGAATTTCAAAATTGGAAAAGGATTTGACGTTGTCTCGCCAATGGCCATTCAAAATGAGAAAAATGAATTTTCGGACGAAAAATGTCAAATGACCGTTTTACCCCTCGCCCATTTGTCTTTGCCTTGAGAATGCAAGAAGGACAAAATGGACATTTCCCCTCTCTATTATTGGCTGCCGAAAATTCACTTATAAGGGTCAAAAGGATAAGTCAAAGCCTTGGTTGCATTATTGGACTAATGCCGCATGTCACTCATTGAAGGTGTTTGGCATTAATTGCCCTCACTTAACCAAGTCTAATCAACTTTAGGCCAATAATATGTGTGAGACAACCTTACTTAAAGCCTATTTAGCTGTGTATACCATCTCCCTCACGTTCAGTGCATTTCCTCTCCATTTTGGCTTCAATCGAAACTGCCCTAGAAAGACAGTTTATGCCCTCTCTGTTCGACCTCCACGATCAGCCTCTCCCGTCGCCGCTGCTAACCACCACAGGTTAGTTCAAGATGTCCTTGACAAGTTCCAATTGGTTTTGTGTCCATTGGATATTTGGTTAATTTATGAAAATTTTTGGAAGAAAAGCGGACAAATTTTGAGCTAGCTAAGGAGAAGTGTTGGTTCTAGCTCTTAGAAATTCCAAATGACCTCAAATTTTTTAGGAGAGCTTCATAACATCTAGTACTATGTTCAGATGGTCTATGGCTATAAGTAGATGGTTTTAAAATGAGTTTTTATGGCTGATTATGGGTGGTACAAAACTGGACAGATTCTGACCTTGTGGAGACTGGGCTGTTCCGAAGTCTTTGGGGGTGTCAATCCACTTCAAATTTCACGGTGAACCTTCTAAACTTGTAAATGAAGGTCTTGGTATGTTATTTGTGTAAAGAGTTAGACTTGAGATTGAAGTATGGCTCGATGGAGCGATTAGAACCCAAAATCGATTCTGTTTTAAGGGTGTTTACTTGCTGGCCGGTTCTGTTTAGGGACTAAATGAGGAATATTTGGACATCAATTGACCTATAATGCCTTGTATGATATCATGTGCGGTGTCAATGGGAAGTGTGAGAAGTTGATTGAGGTTTAAAGATGATTTATGGCAAGTTTGGTGCAGGAAACTCTAAGTTGTGTCTTGTCATGTGTATGGCTGAGTAAACCGAGTACATTAAGGGCTCGAAGTGAGCATTGGCATGTATTTGATTGTTAGAAAAGATGTCTCGAATTGCCAATGGCATGGCTAGAGAAAGATTGAGTTAATGGAAGTAAGCATTACATGGCTCGTGACTCAAGTTTGACAATTCTTTTTAGGTTGACGACGCATTCGTGGGGATTCTAAACTTGTAGCTTTGAGAAGAGTTGTTTGGTGTGACGTTGTGATATTTAATCAGGTAAGTGTTTCCTAATCCTTTCTATGAATGCCAGGACACTGCTAGATGAATGATTGAATGAAATGGTTGACTGACGATTTTTATGAATTGAATCGCATGTGTGTCTTGACGGCATGGTGGTAATAATGAGAAAGGTGTTGAGGATACCATTTGGTCTGATGACCTTGGCGGTATCGAAAGGTGGTAAAATTGAATGAAAATGTGAATGCCATTTGGCCTGATGACCTTAGCAGCATGGAGTGGCTATAAGCCTGGAGGGTACGATTGGTATGATGACCCTGAGGTATGTGGATATCGTTTGGTCTGATGACCCCGGTGATGTCAGGTGGCAGGAGTGCTAGTAGAATATGTGGGTGGATGAGAAAGTGGTGGCTGTGGTGTATGTGGTACATGTATGTGTATATTGAGAATTTGGAATTGAGTATTATTGATGTATTGATTGACCATGTCTGGTTATGGATGTTGCTGTCGTTTGATGCCTTTTTTCCATTGCATTGCTTATTACCTTGCATTTTGAATGTCATTTGTGTGTGATCTGGTAGGACTGGTATTGAGGTGTAGGGCTAGGTTTCACTTTCTGAGATGTCGATCTCACCCCTTAGTGGGACAAACTTTTCAGATCCCAAACCTTAACCATGTTGCCGATCCGCCTGGGCGATCCAAAGAAGATGACTGCCCTTTTTGATGAGTTTCCGTATCGGAAGGGTATTATGTATGTCAGGAAGCGCACAACTGTCTAGGTAGATGAAGAAAAGCTTGAACTACAACCCCACCGTTTTGAAGCCTGGTTTCGTCAAGTAGAAGCAATAGCTTGATGGGACCCTTGTTGACGGAGGATGTTCTGTGGGAAGTGATTTCAACTTGGTGTCATCCGTCCCGACCGGGTATTGAGGTGGTTAACCTAGTATCCGTGGAAAGTTAAAGAAACATACCTGAAGTGCCAAAATCTCCACTGTCTTCTGCGGAGTACATGAATTGTATAGAGATATCTACTGATGCGATCGAGGCCACTAACGAAGAAGACGAACCAGAAGCTGAAGAAGAAGAGGAGGAAACCGATGAAGACATGGAAGAGCCTTCAGAAGACGTTCCATCTGAGACTTTTTCGGATTACAACCCAGATGCTGAGGGGAACGATGGAAGAGATGATTCAAGATGTTCTGATGAGAAGTCTGTATGAAAGGGATGAGGTGACTAAGGAACAATTTTGATGTGAGGCTCTAGGAAGGGTGTAGTAGTAACATTTGAACCATAGGCCTTAGTTTCTTTTCCTACCCAGGTGTGCGGCTTTATGTTTTGTCTTTTCCCTTCCATTGTATGTACTGGATGTTTATAAAATGTATAAATGGGTGTGCTTTTGAATTCGTCCAAAACTCCCATTTTCTTTTTTATCTTTATTGTACGGCGATGTATCTCGTCTTCCGTGTGTCACTTCATATCATACTAGGCCGTGTGAGGATCCTGGGTAATTATTGGCCTGAGGCGGATGTAATGAGCTCCAAAGGATGCAAGGCATTACAAGTTATAACTGAAATACACGATCGATATCCTTCCATTCAATAGCTTCGAGAGGGGTCGAAATTCAGAATGTCACAACTCTTCCCCCCTTAAAGAAATTTCGTTCTCTAAATTTGCAATCTTCCAATTGTCCAATCTCATGGGCTACTGACGCCTCATCGTATCCTCACTTTTCCAAGATAACTCCTCCCATTAATGGACATTCCCATTTGCCCTTTTCTGGCAAAAGTTCTCTTCCTTCGGGACTTGTTTCCCTTCGTCCTCAACCTGTACTTGCTTTTCTCTACTCTCTTTCGACATTCATAACCTTGGTTGGTGGTACACTCTCGAGCATTCGAACATTCCTTTCAATTTGTCTGCTTGTCCGCGAATAATACATGCATCATAATGTAACCCTTGCTTTTCAAATTTCTTGTCGAAAGGCTTTTCCTGGACGCCGTAGTAGACTCAAGATCTTTTTCTATCACGATCATTATTAGACCATCATGAAATCGTACTCTTCGATGTTTCCACCTTTCAGGCATAATCCTTTAATCCATACGCCCCTTTCGTATCATCGGGGACGCACAAGTTCCATTAGCTTAACCTCGATTGCCCAAATCGAACTATAGCCTCCTCAATTACTCAGGCAAACCCATGATTGAGTCTTTAGTAGTCCTTCCTTGATTACATTCAAGTTTCTCCAACGACTAATTAATCCACCACTTGCAATGGTTATACTTTCCCTCAATGGCACGTGTCAACTTCCAACCATGTGCTTGGTCTCCTTCTCTTCCATTCCTTACATTTCTAATACCAATGTAAGTCTTGACATACTTTCGTGCTATTCCAATAGATGCCATGATTCCTCCTATGAACTTCTCATAAGATCCTCTCTCTAAGCTTCCCTTTCGTTCGTGGACATGTTTCATTGTCCATGAAACTCCAAGCTTTCCCAAACTTCGCCACAGGAGCGGTTGTATATCAATTCCAATCATGCATGGGGTATTCCTACTCATAGGATCTTACTGTCACAACGTACATGCAGAGCCATTTTAGATCGACTTGTTACGCCTCAAATTTTCTTTTTGCAACACGTCGTTATGATTCTCATGATCTTTTCACTTTTCAATGGAACTACTCATATTGGCGCGGTCACCAACTAGGCTTAATTCCTTGGAATTTCCTTTTCATGTTTGTTCGTCCACTCGTGCTACATCTCGTCCTTGTTCCGTTTCTTCAATGGAATAACTCTTCTAGGAAATCTTCCCACGACATCTATAGCATTCCATTACGATCCATTATACTTAGGAAACCTCAAGCCTCAGCAACTCTCGTTAGCCTTAGTCAATCCACCATCGTTTGTTACCTCCTCAAGGATTCCATTTCCCAGAAAATTCACGACTTAAGAAACACCACCTTAACCAGCTGAAACTCGCATCCATTACTCTTAGCATACAGTGAGCGTTTCCTTAAGGTCCACATGATACTCTTCAAAGGCCATTCATGTTCTTCATGACTCCTTGAATGAATCCGACCATCGTCTCTCAAGACAGTAACAATCAATCCAATTATTCTTGAGTACTCGATTCGATCGTTATCAACTTCCTCACTACCAGATGTCGAATCATTCCAACCATCCTTTGCACCATCCACTTGAGAGCATATGTTTTGACTTTCTCCGCTTCCACGGATCTCCAATTAAACCATGTAGCATTTTGTTCATTTTTGTTACTCTTTCCTCAAGAAGCATTAGTGTCATACACGCTGGATTCCATAACCAACCAATGCGACTTTGTCTCAATTCAAACCGTTCGATTGAAAGCTGACATTATCTCAAAATCCAACATTGTCCACAAGACAAGTCTCTCAGACTTAATTCTCAGAAGTCATTCAAGCTTTGCGTCTACATCCTTAATCCAGGCGTTCAACCTTAACACCAAGATACTTAAGATTTTCTCTTCATTCTACACTAGGGTCTCTTACCCTATGAAGGAAGCTATATACTTCAGTGACATTCTTTTACTTCAAATCCACCTCGTCTTTCTCGTTCCATAAGACGTCAATCTCGGAGTCTACACCACAGCAGTACCTTTACTCCAAGATTCAGATGCCACCATACTCGACATTCTTTTCCCAATAACTTAGTCACCTCAAGTGACAAGGTCTTAAGGGGTCGAAGTTCCTCCTCAGTCTCCATAAATCCACACCTTGGATATTCGAATCAATTTAAATCAAGCCACCTTACGGTCATAATCCAAGCAACCCTTTTTGCTTGCTCAACCATCCATTAGAATGACGAGTAGTTAGGACAATCAAGTCCGTTCACTTATCTTTCCATCAACGACCATCTCATGGTCCATCGTCCTTAAGAACAACGCCCTATCTTTTAGGGACAACGACTTGAAATCTCCACTTTTATTGGTTCCAGTTCGATCTCAACCAATCTCATTAGAATCAACAGGGTCTGACAGACTGACACATCAGTCTCCTTAATATTTCTCATGACAGCAAAAGATTAATCACCATATGCCTTATGCCAAGGTAACGACCATTCCTTACAGGCGCGTTCTATGTTCCATAAATGAAAATTTATATACTTGTAATCCATGAGCGATAATGCTCTTACTTACACCTTGTCACGTCCCGAACTCGGCGAGCACGCAAACATCCCACCAGGCCGTTCTTCTTTTCCATAATACCCAAGATCTAACGACCATCAGCTTCCAAACCTTCAAATAATAAATGCATGCGGAAGCGAGAACATACAAACTCCATACAAAATAAACACAAGATGACTTAGGACAAAATGATACACCTCTTATAAAGGTCAATCATACATCAGAGGTTACAATTCTAAATCCTCAAGTTAATCATTATAACCCTATGGTCATAAAAGGATCCATAACCATTTCTTCTAGTGACTTCATCGAATTTCATTCCATGGCGAGCTTGGGTTTCCTTAGTCTAGGACCTGAAAATGTTGTTCCACGATGGGGTGAGATATAAATCTCAGTAAGCTAAACCTAACCCTAAACTAGGCTGCCAATACCGCCGGATGCTTTTGAAAAATATGATATTTTGGGGTACAAACGCATTGGCATGGCAAAACAGGGTAACGTTTAAAACATGGCCTTTCAATCTTTCAAAAGTGACTCTTTCTAGCTACACAAATTTCATGAGAAAAACTGAGTTTCGTACTATGACAGAGTTTTCAATCAAACAAGCACTTGACGCCACTTCAAAACACGAGGCATTTCCAATTTCTCATCGATTCCACTTCTTGAATTTCCTAGAAAACTGGACTTTCAGTCAATGGTAACAAGCCGTTACTGCCACAAGATGAATTGCTATACTCAAAAAATCAATTCATCTTTTCACTTTTTATTACGACGAGATGATTCGGTCGTCATAGTGACTCTAGATCCCCATCGCCGTCGAGATGATTCGGTCAACTATGAGACTCTCGTCATGGCCAATCCTGCGAGATGATTCAGTCAAACATGTGACACCCGATACCTTAACTCCCTCGAAGTAGTCAACATGAAGACTATTACACCTCGAACCTTACTAGCTCACAAACATCCCACCAGGCCGCTCCTTCAACAGTAGTCTCCCAGGACCTTCGACCCACCACCCATTCATTACCATTTGCAAACGGAAGCGGCAAACCTCTCCACTATTCTTACCCAAATGAAATAACCTTGGACAAAATGGTACACTTCACATATCTTTAAAATAAACCTCAATAGATACAACTGTCAAGTACCAATGGTTCAATCCTAATCCACACATTCCAAATAAAAACCCTAAGGCCACAAAATGCCTTATATTCAATCATCAACTACTTCATCGAATGCCACACCTTGGCAAACTTAGTGCTCCGTCACCTGGGACCTGAAAAATGTTAATCCCCAACGGGGTGAGATATAAATCTCAGTAAGCGAACCCTAAACCTAGACATGACCGCCAGTCCCACCAGACCACCAAAACAATACCAGACGCAGGCATTCATCAATGCAATGGCACAAGGCATTCATAGATCAAGCATTTTCGCAAGCCATGCAAGAACCAGAGGCACCATCAATCATGCTCAACCTCATGGGTTCAAGCTTCAAGCACATGTCATATAAACAAGCACATGTAACTTCACAAGTTATCAAATTAACCACTATAATTCAATCATCGCCAGGGCTCCAAGCCGCGATGTAATTCACAAGGGCACTCTGGCTATTTCATTTCACAAGGGCTCTCTAGCCAATTACCAAGCATCAGGGCACAATGGCCAATTACGTTGCACAAGGGCTCTCTGGCCAATTATCAAGCATCAGGGTACTCTGGCCAATTACGATGCGCAAGGCTCTCTGGCCATTTAATATCACAAATTCACAAAAGGTAAATCTCATCATGTATCTCAATTATCAATGCCCGCGTAACATGCATCAGGCAAACCACGTAATAACGCATCGGACTAGGATACTACCCGCGTAATGACGCATCAGGTTAGCAATCCTTACTTGGCCAAGTGCAATATCCCGCGTCAATATGCCTCAGGACACCACTTGCCATTCACAGACTCGCGTCAATACGCCTCAGGATTCACTCAAGCCCCGCGTTTAACGCATCAAGGCATCACATGAATATGCACTCACGAATCAATCCATCATAATATAATCAACGCACGATTGCCTCAAGAAATTTAAGCCACAGGCTTCACCAATCAGTCAATTCATCCGACCAATCTATCCAGCAACGTCCTAGTGTTCAAGAAAAAGTTTAGAGAACACTTACCTCTTCAAGTAAGTTAGCAAATTCATCCAAACAACCCTCCTAGGTCATCAAGCTCACGACTAAACATGGCTCTCTCGGCGTGCCTAGGAAAACCACATCGAAACTCGATTATTTCTCAATTCCATCGCGCCAATACCTTAACAACACCGACAACACCTTATTCTCAGGTCATCACAGTGTATATTTGATACTTTTAAGCATGCCAATTGTCGTTCTATCAAGGCAAGTCATCCAAAGTCTCAATTTACCAAAACTGCCCAATTTGAGCCCCCACAACCAGGTTCATTCTCACGAGAACTACAACTTTTCTACTAAATTTTTGAGAAAAAAATTGTGGAATATTAAACTTCAAGATCTTACGGACTTGTGGGCGAAAACGGAGCTCAATTTGGATACCAGACGACTTAGAACGACTCAATTCAAAATCGGCGCGCGTTGGGGACATATTGGACGGCTTATCACGTTTTTCACCTCAACAGTCCTTAAACCACTACTAATTCCCAATCCACTTCACATACTTCCCAGTAACACCTTAATCAATATTTTAAGTAGCCTCTTGAGTCATTTAGAAGTCAAAATACCCACCAAGGAACCCCCATCAAATTCGGCCAAAACGGGGCAGCAGCTCAATAAAATCTGTTTTGATCAAAACCACATATATCCATCCAAAACTCAACCCTATATTCCAATTTCTCACAAAATAATCTTTCTAGGACCTCAATATATGTGTTAAGGAGGCTCACCAACAATTTTGGAGCAAAGATACCCCTTTGATCTTCCATTCAACCCGTTCCTTTTTGGCGCGCAAATGGTCAGAATCTGTCCAATTTTAACCACTCACAATCAGCCATGCAAACCTATTTTAACACCACTAAACTTGTGGTTACAGCTCATCCAACTTGATTACTATGTGTTATAGAGATCCCATAGAAAGAATGAAGTCATTTGAAGTCTCTAAGAGGGAGAACGAAGACCTTACCCTAGCTCGCGCGGATTCCGTCCGGTTTTGGTCTCAGACTCACACCGGTACAAATACTTATCCAAATGATAAAATTCCACTTGGAGCTTGTCAAGGACACATTGGGCTAACTTCTGGTGGTCGGAGCACAGCAAACGGACGTCGGAGGAGGCCGATTGAGCACACCGAATAGGGAGGTCAGAACCAGTCTTTTAGAGCAATTTTGCTAGAGGAAGAAGAAGATGAAAAATGAAGGGAGATGGTGAGAGGGAGAGAGAGCACGACTTTGCAGTAGCTAGGGGGAGATGTTCCATAAATAATTGGTGCCAAATTGTCAAGATTGCATTTAATGGCATTTAATGCTCGGCCTCTCTTTGGATGACACATGGCAATGGTCCAATTATTGGCCATTTCACCTTGACTTGCATTGACCCACATCCACAAGCATTTTCGGCAGCCTCCTTGGGGGTTCTAAATGACTCTTTTGCCCTTCAAATTTTCTTAAGGCAAGGGTAATGGGTTGAGGGGTAAAACGGTCATTTGGCATTTTTCGTCCGAAACTTCAATTTTCTCATTCTGAATGTCCATTGGCGAGGCGACGTCAAATCCTTCTCCAAAAATTGAAATTCTTCATTTTCAATTGCTAATTAGAGCTTCCATTTCATGGTCAATCTCTCGTCGATCGTATCTTCAGTTTATTTCGAACTAACGAGCGACTCTTGTAGACTTCACGCGTATCGACTCTGTGACTCTTGTCACACTTAGGATGACTCAGGGAAAGACGACTTTGGTTGTCATGTAATTGAAAGGGTTCATTACTAGTTCCGACGGCCTCAATCGTCGTTGATCGATTTAGGAAAAATTTACAAATTATACATTGGTTAAGCGGTATCACCCTCGCCCCAATCGTATAACGCTAGCAATAGATTCTTAAATCGTCATCTGATGGCCTTATTGGCTCTAAATGTTCCCTCAACAATCCTTATGGTCAAAGCGTCATTACTTTTTCGAGATTCCTAGGTCCACGTACATTGTCTTGCGTTAGCCTTTCCCTTTTGGTTAGTTTACTTAGGATTGATCAGATCCGAGCGAAATAAAACTGAAATACATCGATAGATTCTTCTCATTCCATACTCTCATAGTGGCAGGAAATTTAGAATGTCACAATTCTTCCCCCCTTACAGAAATTTTGTCCTCGAAATTTTCAATTTCCCGATTATCCACTTCCATGGGGGTACTGACGCCTCACCGCATCCTCACTTTTCAAAATGGTTCCTCCCATTACTTGACACTCCCATTTTTCCTTTCTGACAAAAGTTATCCTCCTCTAGGACTTGTTTCCCCTTCGTCCTCAACCTGTACTTGCTTTTCTCTATTCTCTCTTGACATTCATAATATCTATCGATGATACACCTTCGAGCATTCAAATCTTCCTTTCCATTTGCCTATTAGTCCGAGGATAATACGTACATCACACTGCAACCCTGCATTTGAAATTCCCAGTCGAAAGGCTTTTCCAAAATGTCGCCTTAAATTCATGTTCGTTTCCTATCATGATCATTACCAGATTATCACGAAAATGTACTTCTTGGTGCCTCTACCATTTGGCATAATCATTCCAATTCAAACGTCCTTTCGTATCGTCGGGGACGCACAAATTCCATTAGTTTACCCTCGATTGTTCAAATCGAACCATAGCCTTCTCGACTTCTCAGACAAACTCATGATTGAGTCTTTAATAGCTCTTCCTCGATTACATTCGAAATCTTCCAATGACCAATTTAATCCACCAACTTGCAATGGTTATGCTTTCCCTTCAATCCCTTTGGAGCAGTCAACATTTCCAACTCTTGAAGTTCTCATAGTTGCAAGGTCTTTATTTACATGAGCAACGCTTTCATATTCATAAGCAATTACGTACCTCAGCGTTGCCTCTCTTTCGATTCCTCTCAGGAAACTACTATCTTATTTCCTTGTGGTAGATATAGACTCAAAATCTTCTTCCACCCATACCATGTTTCCCAAACTTTGTCACAATGACATTTGCAAACCAACTCCAATCATGCTCTAAGCATCCCAACTCATATGACCTTATCATCATGATGTATATGCAATGCCCACTTCCGATTATCTTGTTATACCTCAAGTTTCATTCTGCGTCACATCATTACGACCTTCATGAGCTTTTCAATTTCCAACCAGAAACGCCATTCACAACATAGTCGTCAACTTGATTTAAGTCCTCAAAAACTCTTTTCACGTTCGTTATTCATTCGTGCTACTTCTTATCCTCAGTCCATTTCATCAATGGAACAGCTCTTGTGGGGAATCTTCCCACTATCCATCTGTAACAATCCATCAATCCCGGGAAACTTCAAGTTTCAGTAACTCACATAGACCCTAGTCGATTCGTCACTTATTCCAATCGTCAAAGGCTTCACAGGGATTTTATTTCCCATAAATCTCACGACGGAGGAATTTTACCTCATCAGGCCCATAGCTCGTGCTCTTCACAATTAGCATATAATGAGCATCTCTTTAGAGTTCATAGGATATTCTCAAAATCGATCATGTTTATCATGACTCCTTAAATGAGTTCACTTATCGTCTCTTAAGACAGTAACAATCAACTCAACCATTCCTTGGATACTCAACCCGACTATTATCGATTTCTTGTCACTAGGCATAGAAACGTTCAAACTATCCTTCACACATCTCACTTAAGAGTCCAAACCTTGGCCCTCTGTTGTCAAGGGTCTCCACTTGGACCATACAATATTTTGTTCATTTTTGTCACTCTTTCCTTAGGAAGCATTAGTGTCTCGACCTCTTGGTTTCACAACCAGCTAATGCGACCTTGTCTCGATTTCATCCATTCAACTAGACGTCAACATTATTCTGGAATTCAACGTTGTCTACAGGACAATTTCTCAAACTTCACTTCTAGAGATCATTCAAGTTCTGCATCTTCTTCCTCAGTCCATATGCTCAATCTTAATATCAATTCAGTTTGGATTTTCTGTTCCTTTCACACTATGGTCTCTTACCCTACGAAGGAAACTATACACTTCAGTGGCCTTCTTTTACTTCAAATCCACCTTGTCCTTCCCATTCCTTAGAGTCTCAATCTTGAAGTCTGCGCCAACGGCAGTACCTCCACTCCATGATTCAAATTTCACAATGTCTAACACTCTTCTTTCAGTGACTCAGTCACCTCAAGTGACAAAATTCTAAGGAGTCGAGGTTCTTCCTCGGCCTCACAATTTCTCGTATCGGACATTCAATTCGACTATCTCGAGTCACTTTGTAATTACATTCTAAGCGCTCTTTTCTTCTTACTCAACCATTCATTAGAATTACGAACAACCAGGACTATCAAGTCCGTTCACTTTCTTTTTCCTCGACGACCATCTCATGGTCCAATCGCCCTTTAAGAACGATACCCTACATTTTAGGGCTGACAACACACAAAACTACTTCTAGTGGTCCCGATTCATCCTCAATCAATCCCATTTCATTCAACAAGGTCAAACAACTGATATTACTTCTTCCCTAATTTTCCTCACGATGGAAGAAACAAAACATCAATCTCCCATTACATGCCTTACGCCAAGGTAAAAGCCATTCTCACAGGCACGTTCCATGTTCCATAATGAACATCTCTTTTCTCGTAATCCTTGAGTAGGAGTTCTCTTATTCACATGTATCCTGATCATTCATTTCTCTTACTGAGTCCCATTACCATTCCTCAAAGTAAGAAATAATCACTAGCCACAAGGCTTTCAAATTCCATTCCACTCGGAGACCTCACGTTTCACTCAAAGGGTCCTTGACCACCCTTGGCACATTTAGACCACCTTAAGAACTCTGTCTCACACTGGTCGATCGTTCCCAGATCCTTACAAGACTATTAGGAACCCAAACTACCTTTGCTCTCAAGCAATCCCAGAAAGGTACTTCTATTGAACAATTCAACGAAGGCGGTCCAAACAGATACCATGCCTTCAAGGGAAACTCTTCCCTTAGTAACACTTCACCAATCAACAACAGCCTCTTAAGGCTAGTAACTGCCAATGTCACTTTCTTTCTTTAGTGTACCCAAAATCTCTAAGGTTTTCTCATGAAACTCTCAATTTAAAAGAAGGCAGTTTCAAATTTGATCCTTCCATCAAAATCAATCAATCTCAACCTTATACATAACTTTACAGGCTTTTCAAAACTCTCATGGTTCCTGTCCAAGTTTCCACATTGGAAATGAGTAGTCTCAGGGTTACTTTTCTCGTGACTTCCATCACTTAACTCATCAGCACTAGTTGTCTCAACGACTTGGGTAACAACGGCAGCTCCTTCACGAGTCTGCCTACCCATCTATTTTCTCATTTCCAGTTAAGTTCTCATGACCCCTTATTACACTTGGGTCTCGCACTATTAACAAAATCGAGCCATATTCTCCTCAAGCACTCATACTCCAGTCGCTCAACTTTGCTCAATTCTCACAATCCATCTCAGTTCTTGGATCTTCTCATATCTCCCGAATACGAGCCAAGTGTTCATCTAGCGACCGTACTCTGGTCTTTCAACCTTATGAGGTTCTCATGTCACTTGAACCACTATGATTCCCTCCAGGAACCAAAGACTTAAGTCATCTTCTCAAGTCTAGCAGTCTCAAGCTGCTCATCTCATTATCTTTCACTATCAACCATCTAGTGGTTCCCAAACAACTCTTAACTAGTTGCTCATTATCCAAGGATTCTAAATCATCCTTAAGCAGCAACCACATAACAAGCCAACCTCAACGAGGCAACCTTTCAATCATCAGCCAATTACTAGGCAAGCCTCACTAGGCTAAAACTCAACTAAGCCAACGTCAAGCAAGTACTCAAAGTGCCATTTCAATTTTTCATGCCATAAATCCAGGGCACCTGTCGTTCTAGCATAAACACAACATGTTATCTCAATCTCAACAAGCATAAACTCAACGGAGTATAAACTCCATACGCCGTCTAATCTCTCAGTTAGACCTCGGCCACAACAATCACATGATGCCAAGTACAACACATGCCAATCAGATCAATCATGAATATCAATTTCCTTTTCAAACGGTACTTACTGCCAAATACAGGACTCTCAACCATGCCTATCACAGGCGCCATTACGAATGCCATACCACTTTTGAACCTTTGCTTTAAGAATCACTCTCGTGCCATACATCTCTTAACCATAATCAGACTCAACCTGATACCTAGGCTTTCCCTTTCAATTTATGACTTGGGTCATCCTTGCCTCCTCGCTATCTTAGAAGCTTGCCAGGAGCCGCTCCTTGTCCGGACCTCTCTGTCCTGGCGATCACTCCCCGCCCTCATCAAACCTGGTTGTTACAGGTTATCCCAAGTCATACATCTACGGAGGAAGCCCCGTTCCATACGCCCCATAACATGCTTCATTACGGTTTATAGATATCCCATCAACTCGTCCCATACCAAGCGACGATTTATTAAGTCTGATAGTGATAAGCTCATGCATGCACCCGCATCAACTTTCATTTTAATGCCACAAACACGTGAACATCATGACTGTCCTCACTACTTGTCATACCACAATCGCCTTCAAATCAATTCTTATCCATCGAAGGTTTCTAATTCTACCAATAACCGTTACACCACATGGATCAATTGCCTATATTCACCCATACACCTCAATTTTAGTCGTTATTCAAGTCAAATCAATATACATTCGATCACAATTGATCTTCAATCCAAATACTCCTTGTATGCATCTTATCTCATATCTACCAAAGCTATCAATAGCAACCAATAACTAAAAGTCATCAAGACATAACGCAATTCAAGCCTAAATCCACTAGTGCCAGTCGTCTCTTTATAACTCACATTCCTCAAGTTAGGTCATTGACAAACCACAATCACAATCATATACTTCAATTGACCTTTCATTCATAAGCAATTCTCTACTAACCTCAAGCACAATTACTACCTCAAAATCCATGCCTATGTCTCTTTAATTTCCCCTTACTTACTTATGAACCTCAATAATATCACCACCCAAGATCATCGGTCAAAATCAACACTATGACCATGAAGATACAATAAGAATTCAAGCCTACAATCCTCAAGATTCAACAATCAAAGCCTAATCCTATATGTCTCATTATCTAATTGTCCTCAAGTCATCACTCCTTATCACTCCAAGTCTCAATCACATTGGATCGAGCTGACCTTGCTCTGATACCACTTCAACGGGGATGTCACGCCCTGAACCCTACAAACTCGCAAACATCCCACCAGGCCGCTCCTTCAACAGTAGTCTCCCAAGACCCTTCGGTCCACAACTCATTCATTACCATTTGCAAACGGAAGCGACAAACCTCTCTACTAGTCTTACCCAAATGAGATGACCTAGGACAAAATGGTACACCTCACATATCTTTAAAATAAACCTCAATAGATACAACTGTCAAGTACCAATGGTTCAATCCTAATCCACACATTCCAAATAAAAATCCAAGGGCCACAAAAACCCAAAGGCCACAAAATGCCTTATATTCAATCATCAACTATTTCCTCGAATGCCACACCTTGGCAAACTTGGTGCTCTGTCATCTGGGACTTGAAAAATGTTAATCTCCAACGGGGTGAGATATAAATCTCAGTAAACGAACCCTAAACCTAGCCATTTAATATCACACCAGACCACCAAAACAATACTAGAAGTAGGCATTCATCAATACAATGGCACAAGGCATTCATAGATCAAGCATTTCCGCAAGCTATGGAAGACGAGAGGCACCATCAATCATGCTCAACCTCATGGATTCAAGCTTCAAGCACATGGCATATAAACAAGCACATGTAACTTCACAAGTTATCAAATTAACCACTTTAATTCAATCATTGCCAGGGCTCCAAGCCACGATGAAATTCACAATGGTACTCTGGCCATTTCATTGCACAAGGGCTCTCTGGCTAATTACCAAGCATCAGGGCACTCTGGCCAATTACAATGCACAAGGCCTTTTGACCAATTATTAAGCATGATGGCACTCTGGCCAATTACGATGCACAAGGCTCTCTGGCCATTTAGAATCACAAGGGTTCTCTAGCCATTTAATATCACAGATTCACAAAAGGTAAATCTCATCATGTATCTCAATTCTCAATATCAATGCCCACGTAACACGCATCAGGCAAACTGTCACACCCCGAGTCCTTACGAGCACGCTAACATCGCCCTACTGCCGTACTGTTGAACTTCTTACCCAAGATCCAACGGTACGCACATGACAATGAGACTCATATGCACATGCGGAAGCGACATACATAACTCCATACATAAAATAACAAGATGACTTGAGGAAAAGAAACACTTGACCATAACATAACATGGCTTCAATTTTACATCATGATCACACACTGAAATACAACACTTAGGATTAAGGGAAGGTAGTTAGCCTAATCAAAAGGGGGTCATCTAACTACGAGTCAGACACTAACCAAAAAGGGAACACCCAAAAGTCAAGGGCACCTAGACTGTCTAAGGGTCGGGCTCGCGGTCATCAGCAAGGTCCTCACGGTGCACGGGGTCATACTCTTCAAGGTCTTCTTCGGGCTCTTCTTCTTCTTCCTCTTCTTCCTCGAACTCCAGCTCGGACTCCTCTGTCTCTATGGGGTTGTCATCAGCATCAGAGGACTCCACGACATCGCCATCAACGACGGGGTTCTGGGACGGTGCTGGAGAAAGACCCGGATCAGGAACGGTTTCGGCATCAATAAGCTCTCCATCCGCGGGGTGTACGATCGCGGGGTCCTGCTTGCCTACCACATCCCAAGGCACGTCAAACGTCCTCAGCGGCCCAACGGTGAGATCGTCGTCTCGATAGAACCAAGCTGCAAACTTGTCTGGCCTCCAGTCTTGTTGTCCTACGTCCATCCAAATAATGCCGTACTTCCTAATGTACGCCTTCCCTTCTCCCACTGGGTACTCTGTAGAATACTGCTCTACCCGGACGGGTACCCCAAAAATAGGCGCCGGCATGCTTAAGGTTTGGGGGTCTGAAAATATGGGTCCCACGACGGGGTGAGATAAACTCAATAAGCTAGTCATAACACTAAGCTATGCACTTGGGATTTCCAGACACTCCCAAACACATGCAATGACCAGTCATGCGAGAACAGGCAAATGAGCACATAGTAACTCAATCAAGGCATGCATTGTCATATAATTCACCAATCTAGATTAGGCTTGGGTTGGTACTTTGGCACTTAACATCACATAGCATTGAGGATAGCATAAATATATATATATATATATATATATATATATATATATATATATATGTATATAGTTATTACGATCGTAATACTCATGGCAGAGCCCGCGTTTAACGCCTCAGGCTCAATAAATCAAGGAACCCGCGTTTAACGCCTCAGGTTTCCAATGCCATGCCTCATGACCCGCGTTTAACGCATCAGGTCTATCACACGTTTAACGCATCAGGATATCATTAAGCCCCGCGTTTAACGCATCAGGGCGCTATATGCACATAGGCTTATAATTCAACCAATTATAGCATAATGCAATCACATGTGCATATCACCATCAAAAGCACCATTTGGCCATTTCAATCACAAATCCATATCATCACATTATTGAATCAATCAAGGCCATTGCAATGCTTCGCGATCAATCGTATTTTGATTGAAATAACTCACTTGTTATCACCATGGCCATTCGGCCCTTTCACAATTCCTCAAAGCCATTCGATCAATTAAGCCACATAACTCATTAAATCGTCACACAAGGTTAATCTTTACCACTACGGCGCCATTCCATCAATTAGTCCCCACATTAGAGCCTACGACCATAATTCAAATAAGAACGCTCGAACACTTTCGAGCCACGTATCACCAAAGCTATACCATGGTCGAACACATCTAGGCGCAAGTAAGGGTTTTGGCATCACAATTAGGTTCTAGCAAGGTCTAATACTTTGAACGCTACCATAAACCATTCGATCACTACGAGGACGCGTACAATAGCCTAGCTCAACCATGGAATCAACATCACAAGCATTACAAGGCATCGGTTCATACGGTTCACCATGGGCAGAATTCGGTCCTCTTGGGTTTCTCGTCAAATCAACCCACAAACTCAATAAATCCAACTCTCACTCGGTCCTTCCATCACACAAGGTCTTAGCTAAGGGTTAGAATAAGCTTACCTAGCTTAAAGGTCCAAGAACATCGGCGGCAACGGCGATGGAACTCACGGCGCAAATCTGTTCCGGCGGTGAACAACTCGGTCCCTCAAGAACAACCAAGGATTCCCCAAGAACGGCCCACGGTCTCCTCTTGGCGCTATTCTAGTCGGCGGTGGTTTGGCGGCTCCCGGGCTTGGACGGCGGCTCCCTCGCGGTCCAAGAGGGTGGGAAGATGGTCTTGGTGGTTGCTCGAGGTGGAAGAGTGGTGGTGGTCGGCGACTTCTCCCTTGGAGCCGAGAGAGAGAGCGAGCGACGAGAACGAGAGAGCAACGAGAGGATGAGGGAGAGGGAGAGAACGTGAGAAAGTGAAAGAGAGAGGGAAGTGATCGGTTGAATGAAAGGGAGAGAGAGAGAGATAAGAGGAAGAGAGTTTTGGAGGGAAAAGTGAAGTGGAGTGGTTGGTGGGGCAAAGTACATGAATAGTGTGCTTGATGGACTAGTTGGTAGGAAGTGGTTTAAGGGGAAAAAGCCAAATCACTTGTCAAATCCTTCATCCAATAATTCAATGGCTAAAAGACCTATTTACCCTTCAATTTTCGGCCAAGAATAGTGGGATGACAAAAGTCCTAAATTCCCTTACTTAATTCTAAAGGAAAAGGCATTTCTCTAAGGGTGAAAAGGTATTTTCCACTTGTCAATCTAAATTCGCTTTTTCTAACCTATACGGGGCTAATTCTAATCCTAATAACTCTCCGATGAGGCGACGTCCAAATTTACTCCATTGCGATTTTCGAATGTCCGGCCTCCAATCTCGAAGTCCAATCCATGGTTAAATTCAGTCAATTGTCATTCCAGCACGTCTCAGACTAACGGGCGGCTCTCAGGAGTTACGCGTATCGACCCGCGACTAATGTCACGTTTAAGAGTTACTCGGGCCACGGCGGCTTTGGTTGTCATGTAATCGGGAGGGTCAATTACTAGTCCCGAAGGTTACGACTGTTAGGAATCGATTTAGGTTAATTCGCAAATCATGTCATGGTCATACGGAATCACCCGTGAACCAGTCGCACGACACTAGCAAATCGTTCTAAAACCATTCTTAGATTGACCTTTAGCAGTCCAAAATATTCCCTCGACGATCCTTATGGTCAAAGCGTCGACTCGTAGTTAAGTTCTTTGGTCCACGTACTTTAAATCATATATGGCCATTCCCCTTCGGTTAGTCGACTCGAGAGTGATCAATTCTGAGCGAGATTAACTGGAATACATCGATAGACATTCATTTATTAATAAGCTTCGAGATAGGGTCGGAATTCAGAATGTCACAACTCTTTCCCCCTTATAGAAATTTCATCCTCGAAATTTACATTGCAACCACCTACTCAAACAAATTGTGGTGTTGACGCCTCATCGCTTCCTCGCTTTCCCAAGCGGCTCCTTCGGTTCCATGACGCTCCCAGATCACCTTTACTAGCGAGATCGTCTTGTTCCTTAGGACTTGCTCCTTTCTATCCTCGATCCTAACTGGCCTTTCCACATATGACACTCTATCGTCCACTTCTATCACTTCATGGTCCAGTACATGAGTAGCGTCTGGTTCGTACTTTCTCAGCATCAACACGTGGAATACATTGTGAACTTGTGATAAGATTGGCGGCAAGGCGAGTCTATAGGCCAAGGTTCCAATCCGCTCCAGAATTTCGAAAGAGCCTACGTACCTCGGACTCAACTTTCCTTTCTTTCCAAATCGAGATAATCCTTTCATCGGTGATACTTTCAAGAAAACATGATCTCCCACTTGAAATTCCAGAGGTCGGCGCCACTTGTTGGCGTAGCTTTTCTGGTGACTCTGCGCAGTTCTCAATCGTTCCTTTATGACCTTTACTGCCTCCAAAACTGTTCCACTAATTCAGGGTCTGTTATGCTTCTTTCACCAACCTCATCCCAACATAGAGGAGTCCTGCATGCTCTACCATATAACGCTTCGAACGGTGCCATTCCGATACTCTGTTGGTAATTGTTGTTATAGGCGAACTCTACCAAGTGTAGCTGATCTTCCCAACCTCCTTTAAAATCTAACACGCAAGCTCTCAGCATATCTTCAAGCGTCTGAATTGTCCTTTCAGATTGTCCGTCTGTCTGGGGGTGATAAGCGGTGCTGTACTGCAGTTTCGTCCCCAAAGCCTCTTGTAGGCTTTTCCAAAATGAAGCGATGAACTTGGGATCTCTGTCTGACGTAATCGTCACTAGAACTGCATGAAGACGAACTATGTACCTCATGTACAATTCTGCGTACCTATCCATAGCGAAATCTTTTCTTACTGCCAAGAAATGCGCGGATTTAGTTAGTCTATCCACAATCACCCAAATCGAATCATGACCTCTCTGACTCCTTGGCAAACCCATGACAAAGTCCATGGTGATGTGCTCCCACTTCCACTCGGGGATTTCCAAAGGCCGTAACATCCCACCAGACTTACAATGATGTGCCTTAACTTGCTGGCACGTCAAACACTTCGCCACATGCTTAGCTACGTCCACTTTCATCCCGTTCCACCAGTAGTGCTGACGTAAATTCTGATACATCTTCGTGTTACCCGGATGGATACTAAAGTTGCTCCTATGAGCTTCCGATAAGATCCTTTCTCTTAGCTCATCGTCATCGGGCACACACAAGCGTCCACGAAACTTCAGAATCCCATCCTCAATACTTGAAAGTTAGGTTTCCTTTTTCCGGCATCCATTTCCAAGATCTTTTGGATGTCGGGGTCCGTAGATTACAACGCTTTCACTTTCTCATGAATCTCTGGTTCGATCCTCAACGTGGCTAGCAGACTCGACAGTTGGAAAATCTCGAACTTGAACTCTGAATCCCTTATTCCTTCCAATAGAGTCCATTCTTTAACCATCAAGTGCGCGATGCTCGATTTCCGACTAAGCGCATCCGCAACCTTATTTGCCTTTCCGGGGTGATACAGAATATCGCAATCATAGTCCTTGAGCAACTCCATCCATCGACGTTGCCTCATGTTCAACTCCTTTTGCGAAAACAAGTACTTCAAACTCTGGTGGTCCGTGTAAATCTGGAATCTTTCTCCACACAAGTAGTGCCTTCAAATCTTTAACGCGAAGATAATAGCTGCTAATTCCAAATCATGCGTCGAGTAATTCATCTCATGAGGTCTTAACTGTAGCGATGTATAAGCTACAACTCTTCCATGCTGCTTCAGGACGCATCCTAATCCTTTCAGCGACGCATCGCTATAAATCTTGTAACCTCCAGGCCCAGAAGGAATGGTCAACACTGGTGCAGTCGTCAAACGATGCTTGAGTTCCTGAAAGCTCCTTTCACACTTATCCGTCCATTCAAACCGTGCATCCTTCTTTGCCAACCTCGTCAAAGGAGTAGCTATGGCAGAGAACTTCGCCACAAACCTCCTGTAGTAGCCCGCCAAACCTAAAAAGCTTCGAACCTCTGTTACTGACGTAGGTCTAGGCCAATTCGTTACTGCCTCGATCTTTGCTGGGTCTATTGAAATTCCATTTCCAGAGATGACATGTCCAAGGAACGCAACTTCGTCAAGCCAAAACTCGCACTTACTGAACTTGGCGTATAGCGAGTGTTCCCTTAACGTCCGTAGAACTATACTCAATTGTTCCTCATGTTCCTCAGGACTCTTTGAGTAAATCAAGATGTCGTCGATGAAGACAATGACAAACTGATCCAAGTATTCCTTAAACACTATATGCATCAAATCCATAAAAGCAGCTGGGGCATTAGTCAATCCAAACGGCATGACCTGAAACTCATAATGCCCATATCTCGTCTGAAAAGCTGTCTTCGGTATATCTTCCTTCTTAATCCTCAACTGGTGATAACCCGTCCTTAGGTCTATCTTGGAGAACACAGAAGCTACTTGCAGTTGGTCAAACAAGTCATCAATCCTTGGCAATGGGTACTTGTTCTTGATAGTCACCTGGTTCAACTGCCTATAGTCAATGCATAAGCGCAATGACCCATCCTTCTTCCTTACGAACAAGACTGGTGCTCCCCAAGGCGAAGCACTTGGACGAATAAATCCTTTGTCCAGCAGTTCCTGCATTTGGACCTTCAATTCCTTCAACTCCGACAAGGACATCCTATAGGGTGCCTTCGAGATTGGCTCCGTTCCAGGTGCTAACTCAATTACGAACTCTATTTCCCTTTCTGGAGGCAACCCTGGTAACTCTTGAGGAAGGACATCGGGAAAGTCACGCACCACAGCTATATCCTCTAGCTTTGGTTCCTTTACGGTCGGATCCATCACGGCAACTAAGTATGCTTGACATCCTTCGTCCAAAAGCCTAGTCACCTCAAGTGACGAAATCAAAGGGATTGATGTTCCTCCTCGACTTCCCCTAAACTCGAATCTAGGGTGATCATTAGGATGGAAACGAATCACCCTGCTACCACAATCAATGACAGCCCTTTGTCTACTTAACCAATCCATTCCGATAATCACGTCAAAGTCAAACATAGGCAGCACAGCTAAATCTATCCGTTCCTCACTACCACCAACGACTATCTTACAATTTGGACAGCCTAGTGAAACCAACGCTTTATCCTTTAACGGGGTGGTAACATGCAATATCACATCCAACGGTCTTAATTCAATTCCAACCAAATCAGCAAACTAAGCAGATATGAACGAATGCGATGCTCCAGGATCAAACAAGGCATAGGCAGCATGATCACATAAAGTAACCGTACCTATGACCACGCCAGGCGCGTTCTCTGCCTCTCTTCACGCCATAGCATACACCCTTCCTTGAGCTGGCGGCCTATTTGCGTTGTTCTGCTGGGCTCCAGCCTGCGGTCCTACTGGTGGTCGGTTTCCTTGAGCTTGAGGTCCTGGTGCTTGGCTTGGGCAATTCCTTATGTGGTGGCCCAGCTGGCCACACTTGAAGCAAGCGCCCGCCCTGCTCGGGCAAGGTTCATTGCCATGCTTCCGCCCGCACAAGCGACAGTTCCAGTTCGACTGGTGAGCAGGCTTGCTAATATTCTTTCTGGATGGAGGGACAAAACGTCGATTGCTCGCTATCGGCCTCTTGCCGAAATGGCGGTTATCCCTAGCAGGAGTGAACCGCGATCCAGAAGCGATTCCTCTTTCCTTCATATCTCTTTCCACTAATTGACCTCTCTCGTAGATCGCATCATAACCTTGTAGGTTCAACAGCACCAACTGGCTGCGAAGGTCAGGACTCAACCCATCTTTGAACCTTCTCGCCCTGTCCTCAGGGTTTTCAACCATCCTCGGGGCATACTTGGATAGTCTCGCGAATTCAGCCTCATACTGGTCGATGGTCATCTGATTCTGGTGGAGGTTCTGGAATTCAATCATCTTCTGTTCTTGAGCCGCTCTGGAGAAATACTTTGCATTGAAAACTTCAGAGAAGACAGTCCAATTCGGCTCCGTTCCTTCGAGAAAAACTCTTCCCTTGGTGGCCTTCCACCAATCATTCGCAGTTCCACGGAGTTGGTACACAGCTAGGATCACTTTCTCAGCTTCGGTACAACCCAACACTTCAAATGCTTTTTCCAACTCCTCAATCCAAGCAGGGGCAGCTCCAGGGTCCCTTGTACCATCAAACTTCGATGGCTTCAGCTTCATAAAGTGCTCCATTAGCTGACCCATCACTCGGTACCCTTGTCCTTGGGCATTGCCACCTTCATTGTCATGCCCATTGTTTCCGTTATTTCCGTTTGCCAGATTAGCGGCAGCGACGGCAACCTCAGCAGCCTGGGCAACAGCAGCTTCTCTTTCCTGGGCCTGCCTACCCATCAAGTTTCCGATTTCCTCTAAGATCCTCATGACTCCATCGTACCTAGGATCTTCCACCACTTGTGGCCTAGAGCTAAACGCTCCTCCAATACCTCTGGTTCGGTTGCTCATCTTGCTAAGTCTCACAACACCTAAGTCACTATAATTCCATTCAGGAATTAGAGACCTAAGCCATCTACTTAAGTCTAACAAGACTACGCTACTCTCACAGCAGCAATCACAGTTAAGGCAATCATTACTCAAGCAACCATCAAAAGCATCACGCTTAGGAAATCACAATTGTACCACACATTCAGTTGCTTCAGCAACTTCACCAAATCACAATCAGCTATCCAATCCAGCAATCAGCAATCAACAATTAGTGCCAAGTACGAAGCCCTATAGCCTTAAGTCTACCAAAGATGATGCCAGTCAATATGCCAATCACAAGCGCCATTTCACATGTCATGCATTTCATGCCTAACTCTAGCAAATCCCTAAGGTCTCGCTACCCAGTTATCCTCAAATCATCACACCTTATTACTCCAGTCCTCAACCAACTTGGATAGAGCTGACCTTGCTCTGATACCAAACAAGAGGGGATGTCACGCCCCGAGTCCTTACGAGCACGCTAACATCGCCCTACTGCCGTACTGTTGAACTTCTTACCCAGGATCCGACGGTACGCACTTGACAATGAGACTCATATGCACATGCGGAAGCAACATACATAACTCCATACATAAAATAACAAGATGACTTGAGGAAAAGAAACACTTGACCATAACATAACATGGATTCAATTTTACATCATGATCACAGACTGAAATACAACACTTAGGATCAAGGGAAGGTAGTTAGCCTAATCAAAAGGGGGTCATCTAACTACGAGTCAGACACTAACCAAAAAGGGAACACCCAAAAGTCAAGGGCACCTAGACTATCTAAGGGTCAGGCTCGCGGTCATCAACAAGGTCCTCACGGTGCACGGGGTCATACTCTTCAAGGTCTTCTTCGGGCTCTTCTTCTTCTTCCTCTTCTTCCTCGAACTCCGGCTCGGACTCCTTTGTCTCTATGGGGTTGTCATCAGCATCAGAGGACTCCACGACATCGCCATCAATGATGGGGTTCTGGGACGGTGCTGGAGGAAGACCCGAATCAGAAACGGTCTCGGCATCAGTAAGCTCTCCATCCACGGGGTATACGATCGTGGGGTCCTGCTCGCCTACCACATCCCAAGGCACGTCAAACGTCCTCAGGGGCCCAACGGTGAGATCGTCGTCTCGATAGAACCAAGCTGCAAACTTGTCTGGCCTCCAGTCTTGTAGTCCTACGTCCATCCAGACAATGCCGTACTTCCTAATGTACGCCTTCCCTTCTCCCACTGGGTACTCCGTAGAATACTGCTCTACCCGGACGGGTACCCCAAAAATAGGCGCCGGCATGCTTAAGGTTTGGGGTCTGAAAATGTGGGTCCCACGATGGGGTGAGATAAACTCAATAAGCTAGTCCTAACCCTAAGCTAGGCACTTGGGATTTCCAGACACTCCCAAACACATGCAATGACCAGTCATGCGAGAACAGGCAAATGAGCACATAATAACTCAATCAAGGCATGCATTGTCATATAATTCACAATTCTAGATTAGGCTTGTCTTGGTACTTTGGCACTTAACATCACATAGCATTGAGGATAGCATAAATATATATATGTATATAGTTATTACGATCGTAATACTCATGGCAGAGCCCGCGTTTAACGCCTCAGGCTTAATAAATCAAGGAACCCGCGTTTAACGCCTCAGGTTTCCAATGCCATGACTCATGACCCGCGTTTAACGCATCAGGTCTATCCCGCGTTTAACGCATCAGGATATCATTAAGCCCCGCGTTTAACGCATCAGGGCGCTATATGCACATACGCTTATAATTCAACCAATTATAGCATAATGCAATCACATGTGCATATCACCATCAAAAGCACCATTTGGCCATTTCAATCACAAATCCATATCATCACATTATTGAATCAATCAAGGCCATTGCAATGCATCGCGATCAATCGTATTTTGATTGAATTAACTCACTTTTTATCGCCATGGCCATTCGGCCCTATCACAATTCCTCAAAGCCATTCGATCAATTAAGCCACATTACTCATTAAATCGTCACACAAGGTTAATCTTTACCACTACGGCGCCATTCCATCAATTAGTCCCCACATTAGAACCTACGACCATAATTCAAATAAGAACGCTCGAACACTTTCGAGCCACGTATCACCAAAGCTATACCATGGTCGAATACATCTAGGCGCAAGTAAGGGTTTTGGCATCACAATTAGGTTCTAGCAAGGTCTAATACTTTGAACGCTACCATAAACCATTCGACCACTATGAGGACGCGTACAATAGCCTAGCTCAACCATGGAATCAACATCACAAGCATTACAAGGCATCGGTTCATACGGTTCACCATGGGCAGAATTCGTTCCTCTAGGGTTTCTTGCCAAATCAACCCACAAACTCAATAAATCCAACTCTCACTCGGTCCTTCCACCACACAAGGTCTTAGCTAAGGGTTAGAATAAGCTTACCTAGCTTAAAAGTACAAGAAAATCGACGGCAACGGCGATGGAACTCACGGCGCAAATCTGGTCCGGCGGTGAACAACTCGGTCCCTCAAGAACAACCAAGGATTCCCCAAGAACGGCCCACGGTCTACTCTTGGCGCTATTCTAGTCGGCGGTGGTTCAGCGGCTCCCTCGCGGTCCAAGAGGGTGGGAAGGTGGTCTTGGTGGTTGCTCGAGGTGGAAGAGTGGTGGTGGTCGGCGACTTCTCCCTTGGAGCCGAGAGAGAGAGCGAGCGACGAGAACGAGAGAGCAACGAGAGGATGAGGGAGAGGGAGAGAACGTGAGAAAGTGAAAGAGAGAGGGAAGTGATCGGTTGAATGAAATGGAGAGAGAGAGAGATAAGAGGAAGAGAGTTTTGGAGGGAAAAGTGAAGTGGAGTGGTTGGTGGGGCAAAGTACATAATAGTGTGCTTGATGGACTAGTTGGTAGGAAGTGGTTTAAGGGGAAAAAGCCAAATCACTTGTCAAATCCTTCATCCAATAATTCAATGGCTAAAAGACCTATTTACCCTTCAATTTTCGTTCAAGAGTAGTGGGATGACAAAAGTCCTAAATGCCCTTACTTAATTCTAAAGGAAAAGGCATTTCTCTAAGGGTGAAAAGGTCTTTTCCACTTGTCAATCTAAATTCGCTTTTTCTAACCTATACGGGGCTAATTCTAATCCTAATAACTCTCCGATGAGGTGACGTCCAAATTTACTCCATTGCGATTTTCAAATGTCCAGCCTCCAATCTCGAAGTCCAATCCATGGCTAAATTCAGTCAATTATCATTCCAGCACGTCTCAGACTAACGGGCGGCTCTAAGGAGTTACGCGTATCGACCCGCGACTAATGTCACGTTTAAGAGTTACTCGGGCCACGGCGGCTTTGGTTGTCATGTAATTGGGAGGGTCAATTACTAGTCCCGAAGGTTACGACCGTTAGGAATCCATTTAGGTTAATTCGCAAATCATGTCATGGTCATACGGAATCACTCGTGAACCAATCGTACGACACTAGAAAATCGTTCTAAAACCATTCTTAGATCGACCTTTAGCGGTCCAAAATATTCCCTCGACGATCCTTATGGTCAAAGCGTCGACTCGTGGTTAAGTTCTTTGGTCCTCGTACTTTAAATCCTATATGGCCATTCCCCTTCGGTTAGTCGACTCGAGAGTGATCAATTCTGAGCGAGATTAACTGTTATACATGGATAGACATTCATTTATTAATAAGCTTCGAGATAGGGTCGGAAATCAGAATGCCACACAAACCGTGAAATAATGCATCAGACTAGGATGCTACTCGCGTAATGACGCATCAGGTTAGCAATCCTTACTTGGCCAAGTGCAATATCCCGCGTCAATATGCCTAAGGACACCACTTGTCCTTCACAAACCCGCGTCAATTACATCTCAGGTCGAATCCCGCGTCAATACGCCTCAGGATTTACTCAAGCCTCGCGTTTAACACATCAATGCATCACATGAATGCACTCATGAATCAATCCATCATAATAGAATCATCACACGATTGCCTCAAGCAATTTAAGCCACAGGCTTCACCAATCAGTCAATTCATCCAACCAATCTATTTAATATCATCCTAGTGTTCAAGTAAAAGTTTAGAGAACACTTACCACTTCAAGCAAGCTAGAAAATTCATCCAAACAACCCTCTTATGTCATCAAGCTCACAGCCAAACATGGCTCTCACGGCGTGCCTAGGAAAATCACATCGAAACTCGATTATTTCTCAATTCCATCGCTTCAATACCTTAAGAACACCGACGACACCTTATTCTCAGGTCATCATAGTGTTAATTTGATGCTTCTAAGCATGCCAATTATCATTCTATCAAGGCAAGTCATCCAAAGTCTCAATTTACCAAAATTGCCCAATTTGAGCCCCCATAACCAGGTTCATTCTCAATAAAATTGTAATTTTTCTACTGAATTTTTAGAAACAAATTGTGGGATCTTAAACTTCAAGATCTTACGGATACCGAACGACTTAGAACGACTCAATTCAAAATCGGTGCGCGTTGAGGACAGATTGGACGGCTTATCACGTTTTTCACCTCAACAGCCCTTAAACCACTTCTAATTCCCAATCCACTTCACATACTTCCCACTAACACCTTAATCAACATTTTAAGTAGCCTCTTGAGTTATTTGGAAGTCAAAATACCCACCAAGGAACACTCATCAAATTCGGCCAAAACAGGGCAGCAGCTCAACAAAATCTGTTTTGATCCAAACCACATATATCTATCCAAAACTAAACCCTATATTCCAATTTCTCACAAAATAATCTTTTTAGGACCTCAATAAATGTGTTAAGGAGGCTCACCAAGAGTTTTGGAGCAAAAGTACCCCTTTTGGTGTTCCATTCTTCTCGTTCCCTTTCGGCGCGCAAATGGTTAGAATCTGTCCAATTTTAACCACTCACAATCAGCCATGAAACCTATTTTAACACCACTAAACTTGTGGTCACAGCTCATCCAACTTGAGTACTATGTTTTATAGAGATCTCACAGAAAGAATGAAGTCATTTGAAGTCTCTAAGAGGGAGAACGAAGACCGTACCCCAGCTTGCGCGGATTCCTTCCGGTTTTGGTCTCGGACTCACACCGATAAAAATACTTATCCAAATGACAAAATTCCACTTGGAGGTTGTCAAGGACACATGGGGTTAACTTCTGGTGGTCGGAGCATTGCAAACGGACGTTAGTGAAGGCCGATCGAGCACACCAAACAGGGAGGTCAGAATTAGTCTTTTGGAGCAGTTTTGCTAGAGGAAGAAGAAGATGAAAAATGAAGGGAGATGAAGGAGAGGGAGAGAGAGCACGACTTTACAGCCGCTAGGAGGAGATGTTCCACAAATAATTGGTGCCAAATTGTCAAGATTGCATTTAATGGCATTTAATGCTCGGCATCTCTTTGCTTGACACATGGCAATGGTCCAATTATTGGCCATTTCACCTTGACTTGCATTGACCCTCATCAACAAGCATTTTCGTCAGCCTCCTTGGGGGTCCTAAATGACTCTTTTGCCCCACAAATTTTCTTAAGGCAAGGGTAATGGGTTGAGGGGCAAAATAGTCATTTGACACTTTTCGTCCGAAACTTCGTTTTTCTCATTTTGAATGTCCATTGGTGAGGCGATGTCAAATCCTTCTCCAAAAATTAAAATTCTTCATTTCCAATTGTCAATTCGAGCTTCCATTTCATGGTCAATCTCTCGTCGATCGTATCTTCAGTTTATCTCGAACTAACGGGTGGCTCTTGCAAACGTCACGTATATCGACTCTGTGACTCTCGTCACACTTAGGATGACTCAAGATAAGACGACTTTGATTGTCATGTAATTGCGAGGGTTCATTTCTAGTTTCGACGGCCTCGATCGTCGTTGATCGATTTAGGAAAACTTCACAAATTATACATTCGTTAAGCGGTATCACCCGCGCCCCTATCGTATAACGCTAGAAATGGATTCTTATATCGTCATCTGATCGGCCTTATTAGCTCTAAATGTTCCCTCAACGATCCTTATGGTCAAAGCGTCATTCATTTTTCGAGTTTCCTAAGTCCACGTACCTTGTCTTGCTTTAGCCTTTCCCTTTTGGTTAGTCTACTCAGGATTGATCAGATCCGAGCGAAATAAAACTGAAATACATTGATAGATTCTTCTCATTCCATAGTCTCATTGTGCCAGGAAATTCAGAATGTCACAAAGATTCTCGCGTCTGGACCTAGAGATGATTCGGTCAATATAGTGACTCTCGTTACTCCAGTACCACAAGATGATTCGGCCTACTATATGACTCTGTAGCCGCAGTGACCTCGTCAGGCCAAATGGGACTAAGTCCTTGAGCTCATAATCTTGGGATCAAACACCCACAACAACATTTAGGATCAAACACCCACTGTCAGGATCAAACACCCGACCGATTAGCCATAAGTTTTTATTCAATAAACAACGAGTTCAATCAAATACAAATCGGCCCACGGCCTAGACTTAGAAATCAAGTGCTTTCAATAAAAACTCTTCTTAAAGCAAAGCACAATCGTGTTACCACACATACACATCCTCGACTTAGCACAATTGTCAAATGATCATCCTTCCAATTCTAAACTTGGCATTTTTTAAAGAAATCTCAGAACTCTATTCCACAAGTCATGTCTAGACCCATGAGCACTTCAAGCCACTCCATGTGCTCAATTCAAATGGAAATTTCTATAAAACATGCCAAAAGGCCCAACCACACGCCACAATCAGATTAAGGCTCCTCAATTCAACCTCGATTTCAAAATTTCCATGCCATAAAACCACTCAAGCTCAATTTATCAAAATAGGGTAGATTTGGGTTTCCTTGCGTCTCTCACAAAATCAGTTCATAAAACCCTTCAAGCCGACTCAAAACTCCATCCTTTAGTAACCTAACATCCTAATAGAGGTTTAGACATAACTTACCTCGAGCTTAGGCCAAGCAATTCCATAAAACGATCGACGCATTGTCCGGCACCAAGCTATCCATTTTGGCCTTCCACGACCAGATTCAATCCCGAATAAACTGGCATTGATCTACTAAATTTTTGAGAAATCTACCATCAGAACCTTGTCCTTCAGGTCTTATGGATGTGTGGACGAAAATAGAGCTCAATTTGGACAACGGGCGACCTAGAACGAGTCGTTTTAAAATCAGTGCGCGCCAGGAACATATTTACACGACTCTCGGCCTCTAACATGTTTCACCTCAAGATCAGCCCTTCAAACACTTCCAGTTCAACCACAAATCGCCTATTAATAACTTAACACCCTAACGAAGGGTTAGAAACCACTCACCAAGATAATAGAGCAAGCAAACTTCACCAAGAGCAACCACAAGTCTCGATCCCAAAACTAATCAGTGCAGGGCAATTTTCTGCTCCTAGAGGAAACCACACATAACCGGCCATGAAAGTCCAAACCAACTCACAAACTTCTTGTTAACATGTAATACTATGTTCTACACCAACAATTTCCAAGTCAAACGAAGCATCGAGGGTTCCAAAATGTGTCTCGGTCTCAAGTTCACCGGCGAGGACAGAATCTGTCCAGTTTTTGTCCGAGTAAGATCACACACAATCAGCCCTTAAATCCCACTATAATCCAACTTTAAGCTTATGAACACAAATCTATATGTCTTAACTAAGCTTGAGAGGTGGCCTTACCAAGAATAAAGCCATAACAAGCTCGGAATTCCAACTTGAAGCTCCTTGTGTCCGAATCTGACTGGTCAGCGACCATTGCTCGCTCAAACGGCTCTACAGGACAAATAGATGGATGGATTTGGCCTCATAATACATTGTTGTAACAGCAAGAGAAAGAGATTTCTAATGGTGGGTGGCTCGTCTCCATTTGATAATGGACGAAGAAGGTATGGGCCAAACAACGGACGGCACGAGAAGGCAAATCTGGCGAGCAAGAGAGAGAAGGGTGCCAAGAGAGAGTGTTTGAGGGAGAGAGGGTTGCTCGGCCAAAATGAGGGGAAATGAGCCATTCCCAATCTTCATCCACAAGTCAAAAGGGAGAGAGAGAAGGTGAGGTGATGGCTTAGCCTTTTTAGGCTCTTAGGGTGTGTATGGGAACGTTTCTGTTCCTGGGCATTGTTTTTTAATAGAAATACTTTTTTGTGTTTTTGTTCCCGGTTACGTTTTTTGGGAACAGAAACGTGTTTGAGAAGTTTTAAAAAATAAATAGTTTTTTCCGCCGCTGCCTTTGACCGGCGTCCTGCTGCGGCAGCGGCGACCAGCTGCCAGCGATGGTGGCGGCGACCGGCGGCCGACCTGGCGGCAGGTCGGCCGCCGCCGCCGCCGGCCTCCAGTCGGCAACCGCCGCCGCCGGTCTCCACCTCCTGCCGGCGGCCGCCGGAGACGGTGGACGGTGGCCGTGTCGGCAGCGGTGGGTGATGGTTCCAAAAGTGTTCCAAAAATTATTCCAAAATCCATAGGCACGTTTTTTTTTGTTTCTTCAAAAGTGTTCCCTAGCGCAAAAGTGTTCCGCGGAACACTTTTGGATCATTTTTGAACCATACGCGTTTCTGTTCCAAAAGTGTTTCGGGAACACCTTTGGAACAGAAACACTCTCCCTGGAGCGTTTTTGCAGCGTTACCATACGCACCCTTAATTGTCAATTAGACTAGCCTTTTAGATGAGATTGGACTTGGGCAGTTAATGGCTTATCTTATCTCCATAATATCTAGAGCCAAAAGACCACAATGCCATTCCATTTTCAGCCACATAGGGGAGGAGGGTAAATGACTATTTTACTCTTAGCTTGTCTTAAAAGAAAGAATGTTCTTGAGGGGCAAAAGGGTAATTTTCCACCTCCAGTCCAAATTTCACTTTTCCAATCTTATTGACCCTCGATGAGGTGACATCAAATTCTCTTCCAATGTTAGAATTCCACAATGTCCGATACCTAATTGTGAGGCCAAACTCATGTCGAGTTCTCGTCGACTGAAATTTCAATTTATTTCAAACTGACGGGCGACTCTTGCAGGCGCTACGTGTATCGACCTTAGGATTTCTCAAGTCGCGACGATTTTGGTTGTCATGTAATTGCAAGGGTTTATCGCTACTCCCTGCGGTCCTGATCATCGGAATCCGATTTAGGAAATTTTCGCCAATTATACATTGGTTAAGCGGAATCACCCGCGTCCCAACCATATAACGCTAGCAAAGCATCCCATGATCGTTCCTAGATCGATCTCTGCTGGCCCAAAATATCTCCTCGACAATCCTTTTGGTCAAAGTGCCGTTTCTTATTCGAATTTCCCATGTCCACGTACCCATCGTCGCGTTAATCATTCCCTTTTGGTCAGTCAACTCGAGAGTGGCCGGCTTTGAGTGAGATATATCGATATATTTTCATTCCATAGCCTCGAGAGAGGTCGGAATTCGAAATGTCACAACTCTTCCCCCTTAAAGAAATTTCGTCCTCGAAATTTACAACCTTCTAAATCATCCAATCTTATGAGTTATTAACGCCTCATCACTTCTTCACTTTCTAAAGTAGCTCCTTGCATATCGTCGGGGACACATAAGTCCCTTTAGCTTAGCCTCGATTGTCCAAATCGAATCATAGCCTTCTCGACTTCTGAGGCAAATTCATGATTGAGTCCTTAGTAGTTCGTCCTCGATTCCATTCGAGATTCTCCAATGACCATTTATTCCGCCAACTTACAATGGTTATGCTTTTCCTTGTTGGCACGTTTCAACTTCCGGCCACATGCTTGATTTCCTTCGCTTCCATTCCATTCACATTGTTCCTCTTTCAATTCTCTTAGGCAAACAAATACTTCAAGTTCTCATAGTCCATGTAAACGCGAAACTTTTCTCCATGGAAGTAGTGTTTCCTTAACTTCATCGCAAGGAGATTTGCAAGCTAACTCCAATCATGCATTAAGCGTTCTAACTCATATGGCCTTACTGCGACGTCGTATATACAATGCTCACTTCCAGTTTGCCTTGCACGCCTCTAAATTCTCTTCTGCGACACGTAATTATGATTCTCTTGATCCTTTTGATTCCAACATAAACGTCATCGTCGACGTGGTCACCAACTTGATTTAAGTCCTTGAAAACTTTTTTTTATGCTCATTCGTCCATTTACGTTACATCTCGTCCTTAGTCCATTTCACTAATGAAATAGCTCTTGTAGGGAAATCTTCCCACGACGTCTATAGCAATTCATCAATCTCATGAAACTTCAAATTTCAGTAACTCATGTCGACCTTAGTCAATCCATTGCTTATTCCAATCCTCAAGGGTTCATTAGGATCCTATTTCCCAAAAACTTCATGACTTAAGAAACACCATCTTATCAAGCCGAAACTCACATTCATTACTTTCAGCATACAACGAGCGTTTTCTTGAAGTCCATAAAATACTTTCCAAAGGCTAATCATGTTCATCATGACTCCTTGAATAATTCCGATCATTGTCCCTAAAGACGGTAACAACCAATCGGATTACTTCTTGAGTACTCAGTCCGACTGTCATCGGTCTTTCTACTACCAGGTGTTGAATTGTTCTAACTATTTTTCGCACCATCCACTTGAAAGTCTATGATCCGATTCTCTCTGCTTCCATGGATCCCCAATTAAACCATGCATCATTTTGTTCATTTTTTGTCACTCCTTCCTCAGGAAGCATTAACGTTTTAACCGCTGGGTTCCATAACCAATCAATGCGACTTCCTTCCTTAGTCTAGACGCTTAATCTTAACACCACATCAAGTAGGATTTCTTCCTCCTTTCCTTATTGGGTCTCTCATCCAATAAGGAAACTATACTCTTTAGTGGCATTTCCTTACTTCAAATCTACTTGACCTTCTTGTTCCATATAACATCAATCTTGGAGTCCCGCCAACGACAGTTCCTTTACTCTAGGATTCAAATGCCACTATACCTGACATTCTTCTTCCAATAACTCAGCCACCTAAAGTGGCAAGGTTCCAAGGGATCGGAGTTCTTCCTCCGTCTCCGAAATCCACACCTTAGATATTCAATCAATTAGGTCAAGCCACCTTGCAGTTATAATGCAAGCACCATTTTCGCTTACTCGTACATCCATTAGCATCGCGAATAGCTAGGACTATCAAGTTCATTCTCTTTCCTTCCCATCAACGACCATCTCATGGTCCAATTGTCCTTTAGAACAATGCCCCATCCTTTAGGGGATTACAACTTATAACTCCATTTCCGATGGTCCCAGTTTAATCTCAATAAATCCCAATAGAATCATTAAACCCAGGCAGACTACCATGCCAATTTCCTTAATACTTCCTATGACAGAAGAGACGGACCATCAATTTTCCCACCATGTGCTTTACGTCTAGATAATCAGCCTTCCCTTATAGGCACTTCCCATGATCCATAAGTGAAAGTCTCTTCACTTACACTTCCTCCATATCATCGAGCCATTCGAGACGAGGTTAATCATAATCCTCCGAATTCAAGGGTACCAACTTGCTACAAAGCTTAGGATTTCAATCCATTCTTGAGCCTCCTCGTCTTGACCAATAGGTTCTTGACCACCTTTGGTATATGCCTAGATGACCTTGAGAACTCTATCTCACAGTGGTCAGTCATCCTCATATGCTTGCAAAACTATCATAATTCAAGCAACCTTTGCTCTCGTGTAACCTTAGAAAGGTACCTTCTATTGCACAATTTGACGAAGGCAATCCAGCTAAATACCATGCTCTCAAGGAAAACCTTTTCCTTTAATAGCCTTTCATCGACCATTGACAGCCTCTTAAGGCTAGTAACTGTCAAGGCCGCTTTCTTTCTTCAATGTACCCAAAACCTCCAATGTCTCTTTTCAAATTCTTAGTCCGAAAAAAGGCAGTTTCAAATTCATTTTCTCCATCGAACTTAGTCGATCTCAACCTTGCAAATCCTTTCTCAAGCTTTCCATCGAATGACCCTCATTCTTGTTTCCTCTCGCCTTTCTCATGACTTCCATGTCTTAATTTATCAGTACTAACGTCAGTCATTACAGTGACTTGGGTAACAATGGCAGCTCCTTCTCGAGTCTGCTTACCCATTAGATTCTGATTCTTTTACTCTATTCAAGGTTCTCATGACCCCTTTACCTCTTGGGTCTCATACCATTCACAAACTCGAGCCAAATGCTCCTTAAATGCCCTTTCATTGTTGGTTCAACCTTACTAGGCTCTCGTGACATTCGAGTCACTACAATTCCCTCCATGAATTAAAGATTTAAGTCATTCATCCAGATCTAGCAGTCTTAGGCTGCTCATGTTATCATCTATCAATAACAATCAATCATCCAGTGGTTCTAGGCCAATCCTCAATCAAACGCCAATTATCCAGGAATTTCAAATCATTATTCATCAGCAATCATTTATCAAGCCAGCCTCAACTAGGCAATTCCTCAGCTAATAGCCATCTACTATGCAAACTCTCGAGTCACAATTCATTGGGTCAAGTGCTCACACTTTAAGTCCACACGTATCTACGACTTAGCAATAACTCCCTAGGCTATCTCAAAAGACTCGCCAAACAGGCCAAACACAAGCATCAATTTTCTTTTCCAAAAGATACCAACTGCCAAGTACGAAGCTCCTAACCATGCCAATCACATGCGCCATTACAAATGCCATACGAATTTTGAAAAAAAATTCACCTCGAGGATCACTTTAGTGCAATACATCTCTTAACCAAAATCAGACTCAACCTGATACCTAGACTCTCTATTTTAATTTATGATTTAGGTCATTCCTGCCTCCTTCTGTCTTATAAGCCTGCCAGGAGCCGCTCCTTGTCCGAACCTCTCTGTCCCGGCGTATACTCCCCGCCCTCATCAGACTTGGTCATTACAAGCTATCCCAAGTGATATATCTACGAAGAGAGTCCCGTTCCACATGTGACATTCTGAATTCTTTCCATTTTTAGACTATGGAATGAGAAATATCTATCGATGTATTTCAGTCTTATCTCGCTCGGACCCGATCAATTCGAGTTAACTGACCAAAAATGGAAAGGTTAACGCATGAAAAGTACATGGACCTAGGAAACTCGAAAAAGGAAATGACGCTTTGACCATAAGGATTGTCGAGGGAACATTTAGAACCGTTAAAGGCCGATCAAATAACGATTAAGGAATTCATTGCTAGCGTTATACAATTGGAGCGCGGGTGATGCCGTTTAACCAATGTATAATTTATAAAATTTTCCTAAATCGAATTATGACGATCGAAACCGTCGGAACTAGTAATGAACCCTCGCAATTATATGACAACCAAAGCCGTCGTGACTTGAATCGTCCTAAGTGTGACGAGAGTCACAGAGTCGATACACGTAACGTCTGCAAAAGCCGCACGTTAGTTCGAGATAAACTGAAGATACGATTGACAAGAGATCGACCATGAAATAGAAGCTCGAATTGGCAATTATAAATGAAGAATTCCAACATTGGAAAAGAATTTTACATTGCCTCGCAAATGGTCATTCAAAATAGGAAAAATGAAATTTCGGACGGAAAGTGTCAAATTACCGTTCTGCCCCTCAACCTTATACCTTTTCCTTAAGAGAAGTAGAAGGGCAAAATAGTCATTTAGACCTCCCCTTGTAGCTGCCGAAAATGAGAAGAAAAATTGGTCAAAGAAGGTTTGATAATTATTGGGAAGAAGCCAAGTGTCATTATATGGATGGGTTAGTGCACCTTGACTAGGGTTAGACCTCTAAGAGCATTTAATTGTTGTCTAATCCTCACATAACCCTCTCTCTCTCTCTCTCTCTCTCTCTCTCTCTCTCTCTCTCTCTCTCTCTCTCTCTCTCTCTCTTATTGGCTTGTGGATGAAGCCAAGACACTCTTTTCTTCCTCTTGCTTCAGCCGATCATTCCCCCTCTCTCTTTTCTCCCTTTCATTTTTTTCACTCTCGCCCGCCAGCACGCGACCAACACCGACATGACCCACTGTTTCGGCCATAACTCCATCGTCCGACATCGGATTGAGGTAAAACCATCGCCAATAGAAAGCTTATTGTCTTGTCTTTCTATAGACATATTATAAGCTCGATTTGACTAGTAGATCTTTCCGTAGCTCGGTTTGAGTGGACGAAGGTTAGGATAAGGTAGATTCTGACCAAGTTGGAGGAAGGTCTTCGTTTAGCCACTTCAAAGCTTCAAACGACTTCAAACTTTCAGTAAGAACTTCTCATCTTATAGTACTAAAGTTGGATGAGCTAAGGTTGCAAGTTTATGAGAGTTTTGATGGGTTTTCATGGTTGAAATTGGTTGGTTTTGCAAGAACAGATTCTATCTTCTTCGATCGATAGGAGAACTACAAGCTTTTGAGGTCCGCTGAGGTGTCGCCTTGCCCCAAAACTTGTTGGTAAGACACCCTAAGACATGATACTACATGTTAGCAAAGGATAGGTGAGTTAGATTGAAGTTTTGATGGCCGATTTGGATGGATTTTCCCTAGGAATAGAACCCGCCCTGCATCGGACAGATTAGGACCTGAAGTTTGTTGCAGTCTTGGAGGAATTTGTTGCTTAAAATAGCTTGGTAAGAAGACTTCTAACCTTTTGTTAGGATGTTGAGTCACTAAAGGGTGGAATTTTAGTGGAATTGATGAGGTTTAAAGAGGCGTTTTAGTGTGAAACACGTGAAGAACCCGAGAGGTGCCCAAATCTGTTTTCTTCGCACACCGATTTTAAAACGACCCGTTCTAATTCGTCCGATATCCAAATTGAGTATCATTTTCGTCCACATGTCCATAAGATCTTGACGTTTGAGATCCTAGAAGTTATTTTCTCAAAAGGTTAGTATAAAAATTACAGTTTTAATGAGACCAAACCTGATCGTGGGGTATCAAATTGGGCAGTTTTAATGAATTGATACTTTGGATGAATTGCCTTGATTGAATGACTCTTTAGCATGCCTAAAAATATTGTAATAAAGCTGTGCACGCTTGATGATGAGGTGCCATGAGTGAATTTTGGTATGCATCATTTTATTTGATTTAATCGAGTGATTTAATGCTTGATGGTGCATTCGATGATTCAATTGCTTGATGTGGGATGGCATGTGCTGCTAGTGGCCGAATGGCATGCTTGAATATGTGAATCGAGTGTGCTTGTATGGTGTGCCTTGAATGGCGATGGAATGAATTTGCTTGTGACTGGGAAGTTAGGATTAATGAGAAGGTTTACAATTATGTTTTATGGCCAATCCATTGAGCTGGAGAGGGAGTTACTCTTATTGACCTGACGAGGTCTTGCGGCTAGAGAGTCCTACCTTGACAGAATCATCTCGAAGGCTATAAGAATCGAGAGTCAGGTAGCGACTGAATCATCTCTAGGTCCGGACGCGAGTGTCCTATAGTTGACCGAATCATCTTGATGGCGCGGAATGTCGAGAGTCGCTATAGAGATCGAATCATCTCGCAGCGAGAGTCATGATGACCGAATCATCTCGATAAGACGTCGAGAGTCATGTGATTGACCGAATCATCTCGCAAGGAGACCCTTGATGGGCATAAATAAGATAAAAGACTGAAACATGACTTTGATATGTTTTCGAGTATGTATGCTTGAATTGGCTGGAATGCCTGGAGTGCATGGAAGGTCTAATATGCTTGTATGGCTTGAGAAATTTGGATTGGAAAGTGAAAGTATGAAAGACATGAACTTGATTACCTGGTATGCCTGAGTTGCTTTGTTATGCCAATTGCTTGAATGTCATGTGTGAAAAACATTTTTCCAAAAATTACATATTTTCAAACGTGCCTGGAGGTACCAATAATCTAGCTTAGGGTTAGGGTTAACTTACTAAGATTATTATCTCACCCCGTCGTGGGACCAACATTTCAGACCCAAAGCCTTGAAGAATGCCTCGGAGGTGATGAAGAAGGAAAAGGAGGAAGATGAAGACGAGTCTGTCTAGTTTGTGGATTTCTTCTTTTGAAGTTCTTCTTTTTGCTCCTATAGTGCCTTCCTCTGAACCCTTCTGTCTTTTGTTGTGCTAGACCCTTTTATTTGTAAGACGATGTGTGTTCGTTTTTAATCATATGTTACCTTATGTTTATTTTTATGTTTGGGATTTTATTTCCGCTTTCGCATGCGCTTCTCATATCGTGCTCCACGAGTTGAGTCGTCGGATCCTGGGTTATCTTATTTTTATTGACAGCTGTGTGGGATGTTGGCGAGCCCGTTGGGATCTGGGCGTGACATCCCCGCTTAAGTGGTATCAGAGCGAGGTTAGCTCGATCAAATCTTATCGGTGTCTGGGGTGATAAGGAGTGGTGACTACAGGATCGTTGGGTAGTGAAACTCTAGGGGAATTCGCTAGAGTTAGGCACGAAATGCATGACATATGAATTGGCGCTTGTGATTGGCATTATGTTCAGGCATGACTGGTTGTGGTCTATTGATATGTTCGAAAGCTGGTTGTGATTTACTAATGCGCAGATACGTCTGTACCTGAGGTATGAGTGAAATCTCCCTATTGTGATTCCCCTGATTGTTTGAGTTGTGATGAATGGCTAGCTGAGATTGTTGATGTGATAAGTAGCCTGAAGTTGTTAGACTTAAGTGAGTAACTTAGGTCTCTAATTCCTGAATTGAATTATAGTGGTCCAGGTGTTGTGGAAGCTAGCGAGATGAGCAATCGGGGTAGGAACACTAGAGGAGCGTCTAGCTTGAGAGCACCAGCTGCCGAGGATCCAAGAATTGATAGAGTCCTGAGGGCCTTAGAACATATTGGAGAGATAATAGGAAGGAAAGCTCAAGAAAGAGCTGCCGCAGCTATTCGACAGGCTAAAGAAAGAGCTGATGTCATCGCCCAAGCTGCTAAAGCTGCAGTAGCTGCTGTGAACTTGGCGAATGGAAATAATGCCCAAGGAATTGGACGTGGCAATGTACAAGGCCCCGAGAATAGTGCTATGGGTCAGTTGATGGAGCAATTTCTGAAGTTGAAGCCATCGAAGTTTGATGGTAGATGAGTCCCTGAGTTAGCCCATAAATGGATTGAGGAAATGGAGAACGCATTTACGGTTTTAGGGTATACTGAAGCTGAGAAGGTGACCCTAGCAACTTACCAGCTCCATGGAACTACGAATGATTGGTGGAAGGCCACCAAGGGAATGGTTTTCCCTAAAGGGACTGAACCGAGGTGGGCACTTTTTGCTGAGGCTTTCAGTGAGAAGTATTTCTCTGAAGCTGCCCAGGAGCAGAAACTGGCTGAGTTCCACAACCTTCGTCAGAATCAAATGATTGTTGACCAGTATGAGGTTGAATTTGCAAGGCTATCGAAGTATGCACCTAGAATGGTGGAGAATCCACTAGATCGGGCAAGGAGGTTTCGAGATAGATTGAGGCCTGATAACCGCAGTCAGATGATCTCAATGAATCGGAGGGACTACAATGAGATCTATAGCAGGAGTTAGATGATTGAGAGAGATATGAGGAATAGAGGGATTTCCTGTGGACCGCGGTTTAACCCGAGTAGGGACAATCGAAATTTGGGCAAAGGTCCTATGATGAACAACAGGAGGTTTGTTTCCCAAGTTAAGAGGAATATCGCGAAGCCTGGTCATTAGAACAACTGGAGGTGTCGCCTCTATGGGCGAATGCATGGAAGTGGACAATGTCCAAGGTAAACATGATGATGTTTCAAGTGTGGCAAGATGGGCCACAGGGCAAGGGAATGTGGACAACAAAATCTGGTCCTCAATATCAACCACTACGAGCCCAACAAGGACCACAAGCTGGAGCTACCCCGTAGGCCAATCAGAATAGGCCGCCGGCTCAAGGAAGGGTGTACGCTGTAGCTCGCAGGGAGGCGGAGGAGACGCTTGTCTTTGTCACGGGTAAGATTTCTCTCTGTGATCATGCTGCCTATGCCTTGTTTGACCCTGGGAAGTCGCATTCGTTTGTGTCTGCCCAGTTTGCCGATTTGACTGAAATGAAATTGGAACCATTGGATATTATGTTACATGTGATAACGCCTTTCTTGGAAAAAGTGCTTGTTTCGTTAGGATGCAAGAATTATAAGATAGTTATCGGAGGTAGTGCAAGACGAATAGACTTGGCTGCATTACCCATGTTTGATTTTGATGTCATTGTTGGAATGCACTGGCTGAGTAAACAAAAGGCCGTAATGGATTGTGGTAGTAGGGTAATACGATTTCATCCTGTCGATCGCCCTAGTTTCGAGTTTGTGGGGAGCCGAGGAGGAATCTCGATTCCTTTGGTTTCACCACTAGAGGTGACTAAGCTATTGAATGAAGGGTGTGAGGCTTATTTAGCCGTTGTAATGGATACGACGATTGAGGAACGTAAGCTATAAGAAATAGCCATGGTCAATGAGTTCCCTGATGTGTTTCCTCAAGAGTTACCTGGTTTACCACCCGAAAGGGAAGTGGAGTTTTAAATTGAATTAGCCCCTGTGACGGAGCCGATTTCGAAGGCACCTTATAGGATGTCTTTGTCAGAGTTAAAGGAACTAAAGGTGCAGATGCAGGAATTATTGGACAAATGATTCATTCGTCCAAGCGCATCACCTTGGGGTGCACCTGTGTTGTTTGTAAAGAAAAAGGATGGGTCGTTGCGTTTATGCATCGATTATAGGCAACTGAATCAAGTTACTATCAAGAACAAGTATCTGTTGCCTAGTATAGATGACTTGTTTGATCAGTTGCAAGGGGCGTCCGTGTTCTCTAAGATTGACTTAAGGACAGGCTATCATCCGTTGAGAATCAAGAAAGATGATATGCTGAAAACGACTTTTAGGACGAGGTATGGACATTACGAGTTTACCATCATGCCGTTTGGGTTGACTAACACCCCAGCTGCATTTATGGATTTGATGCATAGAGTATTCAAGGAGTACTTAGATCAGTTCGTCATTGTCTTTATCGATGATATTTTGATTTACTCGAGGTGCAGCAAGGATCATGAACGACATTTGCGGATTGTCTTACAGATCTTAAAGGAACGTTCTCTCCATGTTAAATTTAGTAAGTGTGAGTTCTGGTTGAATAAGGTAGCGTTTCTCGGTCACGTAGTGTCTAGGGAAGGAATCTTTGTGAACCCTTCGAAGATCGAGGCAGTTATGAATTGGCCTAGACCTGCAACAGTCACAGAAGTCCGAAGTTTTCTGGGATTGGCAGGTTACTATAGACGCTTGTAGAGAAGTTCTCGTCTATAGCTACTCCGTTAACGAGGTTGACTAAGAAGGATACACGGTTTGTATGGACGGACAAATGTGAAAGGAGTTTTCAAGAGCTTAAGCGACGTTTGACGACTTCACCTATACTGACGATTCCGTCTGGTTCTGGAGTATATGAAATTTACAGTGATGCGTCGTTGAAGGGACTAGGATGCGTCCTAATGCAACATGGGAAAGTAGTGGCATAGGCGTCACGTCAGTTAAGACCTCATGAGATGAATTATCCGACGCACGATTTGGAATTGGCCGCAATTATTTTTGCGTTGAAAATTTGGAGACATTATTTGTGTGGTAAGAAGTTCCAGATCTATACGGACCATCAGAGTCTAAAGTATTTATTATCTCAGAAGGAATTGAATACGAGACAACGTAGGTGGATGGAGTTGCTTAAAGACTACGACTGTGATATTCTATATCACCCAGGAAAAGCTAATAGGGTAGCAGATGCCCTTAGTCGAAAGTCGAGCATTGCGCATCCGTTGGTCAAGGGATGGTCTCTTGTGACATTCCGAATTCCGACCCCTCGAGGCTATGGAATGGAAGAATATCGATCGGTTTCTTTCAGTGGTATCTCACTCGGAGCATGCCACTCTCGAGTTAACTGACCGAAAGGGAAAGAATAACGCGAAGTCGAGTACGTGGACTTGGGAAATTTGAATGAGGAAAGGCACTTTGACCAAAAGGATTGTCAAGGAAATATTTTGGGCCAGTAGAGATCGATCTAGGAATGATCATGGAATGCCTTGCTAGCATTATACGTTGGGACGCGGGTGATTCCGCTTAACCAATGTGTAATTTGCGAGAATTTCCTAAATAGAATTTTGATGATCAGGATCGCAGGAGCTAGTGATAAACTCTCGCAATTACATGGCAACCAAAGTCGCTACGGCTTGAGAAAAATCCCAAGGTCGATACGCGTAGCGCCTGCAAGAGTCGCCCGTCAGTTTGAGATAAACTGTAATTACAGTCGACGAGAGTTCGACATGAAAATGGACCTCGAGATTGGGGTATTGGACATTGAGAAATTTCAACATTTGAAATGAAATGGACATCGCCTCATCGAGGGCAATTTAGATTGGAAAAATGAAATTTCGAACGACACGTGCAAAATGACCATTTTGCCCTTCAACCCTTGCCCTTGTCTTAAGGATTAATGGAGGGCGTTTTAGTCATTTGTATCCCCCAAGAGTGGCTAAAAATCAAGAGGGTATAGGAGTAATTTGACTCTTGATATTTTTGAGAAGAAGACAAGTGTCATCATCTTGGGAGTTCTTATCCACTAGACCTAGATTAGATACCTAGTAACATCTAATTCTAGTCTAATCCTCATCTAATCCTCTCTCTCTCTCTCTCTCTCTCTCTCTCTCTCTCTCTCTCTCTCTCTCTCTCTCTCTCTCTCTCTCTCTCTCTCTCTCTCTCCTCTTGACTTTTAGATGAAGCAAAGCAATCTCTTTCTCCATTGTACTCGGCCAAACTCCATCTCTTCCTCATCTCTCTTTCATTTTTTTTCTTCTCTCTCGCTCGCCAGCTCGCTACCCTATTCTGACCGCCCCACTGTTTCAGCCATCACGTTTTCGTTCGACATTGGATTGAGGGAAAACAACCGTCATCTGAAATATTATTGTCTTACCGTTCCAACAAGGTATTATAAGCTCAATTTGGCCCATTATTTCGTCCCATAGGTCGGTTTGAGTGAGCAAAGGTTAGATTGAAGGTAGAATCTGTCCGATTTTGGGAGAAGAGCTGTTTCTTGGGCTTAAAGGCTTTAAATGGCTCCAAATATTTGGTGAGCTCTTCTACACTCATAGTACTAGGGTTTGATAAGCTGAGGTTGCAACTTTACTTGAGTTTTGATGGGTTTTCATGGCTAAAATGAAGTGGTTCATGTGGAGCAGAATCTGACTGCCTGAGCACCGAGAGGAACCGGGCTGATTGGAATCTTTTGAGGCGCTATTTTGCTTCCAAATTCTCGGTGAGCCTATTAAACATGTAGATTAAGATTTTGGAAAGATGATTTCATGATTAATTGAAGTTTAGAGTTAGAATTGAGGGCTGCTATGCATGATTCGTTGAGGCCCAGTTCTGCCCTGTTAAGGTTTTGTGGAAGCCGAGCATTTTGAGGCATAGAAAGGGTGTCGTCTTATTGTTAAATTATCGTTAAAGCACCTTAAGATGTTAATTTATATGTTGGTAGGGTGTACTCTAGGTGGAATAGAGATTGGAAGAGTTTTAAGGGCTGATTTGAAGTGAAAGCCGAGAGCCGTGTAAATTTGACCTTAGCGCGCACTAATTTTCAAATGGCTCGTTCTAGGTCGTCCGGTGTCCAAATTGAGCTTCGTTTTCACTCGTACTTCCATAAGACCTTGAAGGATAAGGATATGGAAGTATATTTCTTAAAAGATCAATAAATCAATACCAGTTTATTCAGGACTGAATCTGGTCGTGGAAGGCTAAGAATGGACAGCTTGGTGTCGCGACGTTGTGTTGATCGTTTTATGGAATCGCTTGGCCTAGGCTCGAGGTAAGTTATGCATATACATTTATTAGGATGTTATGTTACTAAAGGATGGAGTTTTGAGTTGGATTGAATGATTTCATGGCCTGATTTTGTGAGAGGCGCGATGAAATCCAAATCTATCCAGTTTTGTGAGTTAGTATTCTTTGGCATGTTTGATTGAAAACAAATTGTCTGGGGAGCCCTAATTGACCATGAATGTGTGCCTTAATGGCTATTTGAGCATGTGAGATGAGAAGCCAAAAGTTTTGATTCGAAGGAAAGCCAAGATTGAAAGTGGTGAAAAATGTGATTTTGAGTCAAGCTTTGAAACCACGAATTGGCCATATTCATTGAATTGCCTAAGGCTTCACTTGAATTTATGCGTGCTTGACTGAGAAATTTATGAGTTGAAATGTGTTTTGTCCAGTGATGGACGTGTAAAAGGAATGTCTCGAGTAGGCGATGAACTACTTGATTTCATGAGTTGTTATTGAATGAAGAATTTTGAGGCGTGAACTGTTTTCTTTTAATGAATATTTGAGGCTGTTTTTATAATTGAATTTTTATGAATAAATGGCGAGTGGGATCGTCGATGGAAATTATTTGTGCACTGGCATGTGGGATCGCTAATGGCATGTGGGATTGCTAGGAAACAATTATAAGTGCAGTGGCGTGTGGGATGGCCAAGGAATTATGAAATTTGGCCAATGTATTGGGAGGGAGTTACTCCCATTTCACCTGACGAGGTCGTGCGGCTAGAGAGTCCCATACTGACACGATTCATCTCGATTGAAAATGGGCGTCGAGAGTCGTATGGTGACCGAATCATCTCTAGGTCCGGACACAAGAGTCTCATATGTACCGACGGGTCATATGGAGACCGAATCATCTCGCAACCCCAAAGTGGGCAGCCCAGTATGGACGGATATGGAAAGATCTGGTTTCTGGAAAATCAAGAACGATTTTGAGAAATAGAATATGCCTCATGTTTTTGAAGAGTTGTTTCAAGTATGAAAGTTGCCTCACGAGTTTGAAAATGCCTCATGGTGTGAGAAAGAAATGAAATTGCCTCATGGATTGAGAAGTTGCCTTGAATGTATGCTTGTGATTGAAAAAAAAAACCTGCCATTGTACGAAGCTTAGAGTTATCATGATTTTTCTTGGCTGAGTCAAGTTGTCTTGAAAGTACTAAAATGCCATGTTTTGGAAAGTACCCCGTTTAACCATGCCAAAGTTTTTACTTTCAAAATACCTTTTTTCCAAAACGTCTGGAGGTACTGATAGCCTAGTTTAGGGTTAGGTTTAGCTTACTGAGATTTATATCTCACCCCATCGTGGGACAATATTTTCAGGTCCTAGACGATGGAGACCCGAGCTTGCCATGGACTGGCATTGGAAGAAGTGATTGGAGGATGTGAAGATTTTATTGGATTGAGACCTTAGAGACTGTATATTATTTGTAGTTAGAATTGTACCTGACTTTGGCTTTAATGAGAAGTGTATCCCTTTCTTTTGTCCTAAGTCATCTTGAAAAGTTATTTTTATGGAGTTGTCCTCGCTTTCGCATGCATGTTTCATATAGACCTTTAAGTATTGGCTGTTGGTTCCTTGGAGATCATCAAAGGTAACGTCGAAGGTGGGATGCTCGCGTGCTCGCTGGGTTCGGGGCGTGACATCCCTATTTAAGTGGTATCAGAGCAAGGTTAGCTCGATCCAATGTGATTGAGGTTGGAGTGATAATGAGTGATGGCTTGGGGATAATTAGATAGTGTGACCTTTAGGATTAAGCATTGATTACTAAATCTTAAGGATTATAGACTGGAACTTGTGTGCACTCTAATGGTTATAGCGGTGATTTTAATTGATGATATTGGGTGGTGATATTATTGAGGTTCACAATGAAGCAAGCAGAAATTGAGGAACTATAAGCATGGATTTGAGGTTGTGGATGTGCTTGAGGCTGATAGAGAATTGCTTATGAGTAAAGGGTCGATTGAATTATATGATCGTGATTGTGGCCTTGAGGTATGTGGTTGAACCAAGGCAATTGATCTGTGAGATTGTCTTTTGTGGAATTAGAAACCTTCTATGGATAAGAACTGATTTGAAAATAAGTGTGGTGTGATGAGTATTAAGGACGATCATTTAGTGCATGCGTTTATGGCATTGACATAAAAGTTGAGGAAGGTGAATGCATGAGCTTATCATTATTAGACTTGATAAACCGTCGCTTGGTATGGGACAAGCTGATGGGATACCTATAAACCATAATGAAGGATGTTATGGGACGTGTGGAACGAGACTCTCTTCGTAGATGTATAACTTAGGACAACCTGCAATGACCAGGTCTGATGAGGGTGGGGAGTGTACGCCAAGACAGAGAGGTTCGAACAAGGAGCGGCTCCTGGCAGGCTTCTAAGATAGCAAGGAGGAAGGAATGACCCAAGTCATAAATTGAAAGAGAGAGTTTAGGTATCAGGTTGAGTCTGATTTTGGTTAAGAGATGTGTTGCACTGAAGTGATCCTCAAGGTCAATTTTCAAAACTGCATGGCATTTGTAATGCGTATGTGATTGGCATGGTTAGGAGCTTCATACATGGCAGTGAGTGTTGTTTGAAAAGAAAATTGACGCTTGTGTTTGGGCCCGTATGGCAAGTTTTGGCCTTGAGTGATGTTCGACTGGTATCTTGTGAAATTGCGATGGCCTGTTGAGTTATTGCTAAGTCGCAGATATGTCTGGACTTAAGGTGTGAGCACTTGACCCAATGAATTGTGACTTGAGAGTTTACCTAGTAAATGGCGATTGGTTGAGTTTTGGCCTAGTTGAGGTTTGCCTAGTAATTGGCTGTTAAATTGAGAAGTTGTCTCGTTGAGGCTTGCTTGATGTGTGGTTACTGCTTAATGATGAGTTGAAATCCTTAGATAATGGACAACTAGTTGAGAGTTGTCAGGGAACCACAAGATGATGGATTGATGGTGATGAATGATGAGATGAACAGCCTGAGACTACTAGACTCGAGTAGATGACTCAGGTCTTTAATTCCTAGAGGGAATTGTAGTGACTCAAATGTCACGAGAACCTAATAAGTTTGGGCCAATGGAGTAAGGGCATCAAAGGAGCATTTAGCTCGAGTATGCAAGATATGAAAGGAATCTAGAACTGAAATGAGTCGTGAGAATTAAGTAAAGATGAACAACTAGAATATGAGAGCTGAAAGAACATTTGGTTCAAGTTGGAAAAATGCGCGAGACCCAAGAAACGAAGGGGGTCGTGAGGACTCGAATGGAAATAAGGAAATGGGTAGGTAAGAAAACCCAAGAAGGAGCTGCCATTATTACCCAAGTCGCTGAGACTGCTGTTGCTGTTGATAGCAAAGTAAATGGTAGAGATCATGGGAAAGACGATGAAAAATATGAAATGTGGAAAAGAACCAAGCGAGCTTTAAATACCTAGTGAAGTGGATCATGAAGTTGAGATCGACTAAAGTTCAATGGGGGAAGATGATCCCGAAATTGTCCTTCCTGGATTGAGAATTTGTAAGGGAACCTTAGAGGTTTTGGGTACACTGAAGAAAGAAAGTGACCCTGGCAGTATTAGCCTTAAGAGGCTGTTGATGAGTGGTGGAAGGTCACCAAAGGAAGGGTTTCCTTGAAGGCATGGTGCCTAATTGAACTCCTCTGTCGAATTGACTGACGAGAGCACCTTTCTGATACTGCTTGAGAACGAAGGTTGCCCGAACTTTGATAACCTAGTAAGGACTTGAGGAAAGTCGACTATATATATATTAAGGGTTCGAGATCGTCTATATATATTAAGGGTGGTTAAGGACCCTTTGAGTGAGACGTAAAGTTCCTGAGCGGGTTGAAATTTGGAGGCCTTATAGCTAGTACTATTCCAGATTCCGAGGGACGGAATGAATCCTAAGAATAGAAGTGGATAATCGGAAGAGGTATAAGTGAGAAAATTACTATTTATGAATCATAGAAAGTGGCTATAATGAATGGCTGATAGGCTGATTGCCTAGGCGTAAGGCTCCTGGTGGAAAAGAATTTAATTGGTAATCCGTCTCTTCTGTCATGGAAAGTGTTAAGGGAAAACCGGCATACTAGTTTGCCTGGGTTTAATGTTCTCTGAGATTGGTCGAGAATGAACTAAAACCATTAGAGATGGAATTATAAGTTGTTATTCCCTAAAGGATATGGCGTTGTCCTTAAGGACGATTGGACCATGAGATAGTCGTCAATGGGAAGGAAAGTGATTGGACTTGGTAGTCCGAGCCGTTTGTAATTCTAATGAATGGATGAGCAGCCAAAAAGGCTACTTGGTTTATAGCTGCAAGATGATCGATTTAATCGACTTGAATATCCTAGGTGTGGAATTATGGAAACCGAGGAGGAACTTCGATCCTTTTGGACCTTGTCACTTGAGGTGACTGAGTTATTAGGGAAAAGAATGCCGAGTATGGTAACATATGAATCTTGGAGTAATTGCATTGCCGTGGTATAGACGTCCTATGAAACGAGAAGGAAAAGGTGGACTTGAGGCAACGGAATGCCACTGAAGTGTGTAATTTCCTTCATAGGGTAAGAAGCCCTAGCGTGGAAAGAGGAAGAAATCTTACTTGATGTGGTGTTAATATTAAGCGTCTGGACTAAGGAAAGAAGATGCATTGGCTGGTTATGGAATCTAGCGATTAAAACGCTAATGCATTCTAAAGGAAATGTGATAAAAATGAAGAAATTGCTACATGGTCAAGTTGGGGATCCATGGGAATAGAAAGTCAAATTGTAGATCCTCACGTGTGTGATACAAAGAGAAAATTGAGATGAGACAACATCTGCAATGAAAGGTATGAAAAGTCTTTGGGAATTATTCTACGGACCCTGAGAAAACGCTCGACATGTTGCAAGTGTGAAGGGTGCAGGCTTTGGGCCTGAAAAAGTTGAATTTCTTGATTATAAAATTTCTGGGAAGGAGAACCCATGAGGAACCCTTGACGATTAGAATGGGTGATGAATCAATTGAGGCTGATATGAATTACAGAAATTCGAAGTTTCTTGGGATTGATGGATTGCTATAGACGGATCGTGGGAAGATTCCTCACAAGAGTTGTTCCATCGATGAAATGGACTAAGGACGAGATGTAGCGCGAATGTATGAATGAATATGAAAATACTTTTCAAGGACTTGAGTCAAGTTGGTGATCACGCCAACAATGGCGTTTCCATTTGAAATTGGAAGAATCATGAGAACCGTAATGATGTGTCGTGGAAATGAGATATGAAGGGTAACAAGACAATCTGAAGTGGGCATTGGGTGTACGTCGCGATAGTAAGACTATGAGTTGGAGTGCCAGATGCATGGTTGGAATTGGCTCGCAAAAGCCCTTGTGATAAAGCTTAAGAAACATTACTTGTGTGAAGAAAGGTGGTGAGTTTACACAGACCATGAGAACTTGAAGTATTTGGTTGCCTAAGAGAAATGAATGAGGAGCAACGTGGATGAATCAAATTGCTTAAGGATGAAGAAAGATATCTTATATCAATATGGAAAGGCGAATAAGGTAGCGGATGCGTATAGTAGGAAATCGAGCATCGCGTGATTGGCGATTGGAGGACAGACCTTACCACGAAGTGAGAGATTCAACTTCTAAATTAGAAGGTTACCAATTGACTGGTATAACGACTACCTTAATTTCCGGGGGATAGTGTGAATAAAGGTAACAGGGAGAAAATTCAGATTTTCGAGTACTTGAGAAAAAGACCTTGAAGTTGGGGGTATAAGCCCTAAAGTCTAATGGACGAGTTACATATCCAATAAAGGAGGAAAGTTTTAAAATACCCGAAAGGAACAAGTGAACAAGCGACACAGACTTTGAGTGCTCAAGAAGGAAAATTCACAGATATTACAAGGTGTCGCAAGGGAGAGAACCATTTCAGTCTAAAAGAAAAGAGAACCGAACTCTGAATGACCGTACAAAAAAAGTACGAACCAGACCAACTCTGATTTAAAGAATGGAGTTATGAAAGTGAAGAGAAAGAAACATCAATGAGGAAAAGACGAGTATAGAGTGTGGATAAAGGAAGATGAGTTCCAAAGGATTAGAGCTGTTATTAGCAAGGACATTGTAGAAATGTCAAGTACCGAAGGAAGCTGCTTTGGAAAGAAAAGTAGCGTCAGTACCCTACAAGATTGGATGATTTGGAAGGTTGTAAATTTCGAGGAAGAAATTTCTTAAGGGGGAAAGAGTTCTGACATTCCGAATTCCGACCCCTATCGAGGCTATGGAATGAAATGATATCGATCGGTCTATTTCGGTGGTATCTCACTCGGAGCAGGCCACTCTCAAGTTAACTGACCGAAAGGGAAAGACTAACGCAAGGTCGGGTACGTGGACCTGGGAATTTGAATGAGGAATGGCACTTTGACCATAAGGATTGTCAAGGGAATATTTTGGGCTAGCAGAGATCGATCTATGAACGATCATGGAATGCCTTGCTAGCGTTATACGTTGGGACGTGGGTGATTCCGCTTAACCAATGTGTAATTTGCGAGAATTTCCTAAATCGAATTCTGATGATCAGGATCGCAGGAGCTAGCAATAAACCCTCGCAATTACATGACAACCAAAGTCGCCACGGCTTGAGAAAAATCCCAAGGTCGATACGCGTAGCGCCTGCAAGAGTCGCCCATCAATTTGAGATAAACTGTAATTACAGTCGACAAGAGTTCGACATGAAATTGGACCTCGAGATTAGGGTATTGGACATTGAGGAATTCCAACATTTGAATTGAAATGGACGTCGCCTCATCGAGGGCAATTTAGATTGGAAAAATGAAATTTTGGACGACACGTGCAAAATGACCATTTTGCCCCTCGACCATTGCCCTTGTCTTAAGGATTAATGGAGGGCGTTTAAGTCATTTGTATCCCCTAAGAGTGGCCGAAAATCAAGAGGGTACAGGAGTAATTTGACTCTTGATATTTTTTAGAAGAAGACAAGTGTCATCATCTAGGGAGCCCTTATCCACTAGACCTAGATTAGATGCCTAGTAACATTTAATTCTAGTCTAATCCTCACCTAACTCTCTCTCTTTCTCTCCTCTTGACTTTTAGATGAAGCAAAGCAATCTCTTTCTCCATTGTACTCGGCCGAACTCCATCTCTCCCTCATCTCTCTTTCATTCGTTTTCTTCTCTCTCGCTCGCCAGCTCGCTGCCCTGTTCCGACCGCCCCACTATTTCGGCCATATCTTTTTCGTCCAATATTAGATTGAGGTAAAACAAGGTATTATAAGCTCAATTTGACCCAGTATTTCGTCCCGTAGATCGGTTTGAGTGAGCAAAGGTTAGATTGAAGGCAGAATCTGACTGGTTTTGGGAGAAGAGCTGTTTCGTGGGCTTAAAGGCTTCAAATGGCTCCAAATTTTCGGTGAGCTCTTCTAAACTCATAGTACTAGGGTTTACTAAGCCGGGGTTGCAAGTTTACTTGATTTGTGATGGGTTTTCATGGCTGAAATGAAGTGGTTCATGTGGAGCAGAATCAGACCACCTGAGCACCAAGAGGAACCGGGCTGATTGGAAGTTTTTGAGGCATTATTTTGCTTCCAAACTCTCGATGAGCCTATTAAACATGTAGATTAAGATTTTGGAAAGATGATTTCATGATGAATTGAAGTTTAGAGTTGGAATTGTGGGCTGTTATGCATGATTCGTTGAGGCCCGGTTCTGCCCTGTTAAGGTTTTATGGAAGCCGAGCACTTTGAGGCTTAGAAAGGGTGTCGTCTTGTTGTTAAATTATCGTTAAGAAATCTTATGATGTTAATTGATATATTGGTAGGGTGTACACTTGGTGGAATAGAGATTGGAAGAGTTTTAAGGGCTGATTGGAAGTGAAAGCCGAGAGCCGTGTAAATCTGACCTTAGCACGCACTAGTTTTGAAATGGCTCATTCTAGATCGTTCGGTGTCCAAATTGAGCTCAGTTTTTTTCTCACACATCCATAAGACCTTGAAGGATAAGGCTATGGAAGTATATTTCTCAAAAGATCAACAGATCAATACCATTTTATTCAGGACTGAAGCTAGTCGTGGAAGGCCAAGAATGGACAGCTTGGTGCCGTGACATTGCGTTGATTGTTTTATGGAATCGCTTGGCCTAGGCTCGAGGTAAGTTATGCCTAAACCTTTATTAGGATGTTATGTAACTAAACGATGGAGTTTTGAGTTGGATTGAATAATTTCATGGCCTAATTTTGTGAGGGGCGCGAGGGAGTCCAAATCTGTCCAGTTTTGTGAGTTAGTATTCTTTGGCATGTTCGATTGAAAACAAATTATTTGGGGAGCCCTAATTGACCATGAATGTGTGCCTTAATGGCTATTTGAGCATGTGAGATGAGAAGCCAAAAGTTTTGATTGGAAGGAAAGCCAAGATTGAAAGTGATGAAAAATGTGATTTTGAGTCAAGCATTGAAACTATGAATTGGCCATATTCATTGAATTGCATGAGGCTTCACTTGAATTTATGCGTGCTTGACTGAGAAATTTATGACTTGAAATATTTTTTGTCCAGTGATGGATGTGTAAAAGGAATTCCTCGAGTAGGCGATGAACTACTTGATTTCATGAGTTGTTCTTGAATGAAGAATTTTGAGGCGTGAACTGTTTTCTTTTAATGAATATTTGAGGCTGTTTTTATAATTGGATTTTTATGAATAAATGGCGTGTGGGATCGCCGATGGAAATTATATGTGCAACGGCATGTGGGATCGCCGAGAAAAAATTATAAGTGCACTGCACTGGCGTGTGGGATCGCCAAGGGATTATGAGATTTGGCCAATGTATTGGGAGGGAATTACTCCCATTTGACCTGACGAGGTGGTGCAGCTAAAGAGTCCAACACTGACACGAGTCATCTCGATTGAAAATGGGCGTCGAGAGTCGTATGGTAACCGAATCATCTCTAGGTCCGGACGCGAGAGTCTCAAATGTACCGACGGGTCATATGGAGATCGAATCATCTCGCAACCCCAAAGTGGGCGGCCCAGGATGGGCGGATATGGAAAGATCTGGTTTTTGAAAAATCAAGAACGATTTTGAGAAATTGAATATGCCTCATGTTTTGAAGAAATGTTTCAAGTATGAAAGTTGCCTCACGAGTTTGAAAATACCTCCTGGTGTGAGAAAGAAATGAAATTGCCTCATGGATTGAGAAGTTGCCTTGAATGTATGCTTGTGATTGAAAAAAAACCTGTCATTGTACGAAGCCTAGAGTTATCATGATTTTTCTTGGCTGAGTCAAGCTGTATTGAAAGCACTAAAATGCCATGTTTTGGAAAGTACCCCGTTTTACCATGCCAAAGTTTTTACTTTCAAAATACCCTATTTTCCAAAACATCTGGAGGTACTGGTAGCCTAGTTTAGGGTTGGGTTTAGCTTACTGGGATTTATATCTCACCCCGTCGTGGGACAACATTTTCAGGTCCTAGACGATGGAGACCCGAGCTTGCCATGGACTGACATTGGAAGAAGTGATTGGAGGATGTGAAGATTTTATTGGATTGAGACCTTAGAGACTGTATATTATTTGTAGTTAGAATTGTACTTGACTTTGGCTTTAATGAGAAGTGTATCCCTTTTTTTTGTCCTAAGTCATCTTGAAAAGTTGTTTTTATGTAGTTGTCCTCGCTTTCGCATGCATGTTTCATATAGACCTTTAAGCATTGGCCGTTGGTTCCTGGGAGATCATCAAAGGTAACGACGAAGGTGGGATGCTCGCGTGCTCGTCGGGTTCGGGGCGTGACATCTGTACTAGAAAGACTAAGAGATCCAGAGTTTAAGTTGGAAGTTTGCCGATTGTCAAGTTTGATGGCAACTTTGAGAATCGAACTGGAAATATAGGAGAGGATTAAAGTATTGCAATCCACGGACCCTGAAATACAGAAGATCTTGGAAATGGACGTGGACAAGAGGAAGTCTGACTTCCAAGTATCTGAAGATGGAATCTTGAAGTTCCAAGGATGATTGTGCGTACCCAATGACAAGGAGCTTAAGGAAAATATTTTATCTGAAGCTCATAGGAGCAACTACAGTATTCATCCGGGTAGCACAAAGATGTACCAGAACTTACGCAGCACTATTGGTGGAATGGGATGAAAGTGGACATGGCTAAGCACGTAGCTAAGTGTCTGACTTGTCAGCAAGTGAAAGCACAGTATTGTGCTTGGTGGTATGTTGCAACCTTTGGAGATCCCCGAATGGAAGTGTGAACATATCACCATAGATTTTGTCATGGGTTTGCCGAGGAGTCAAAGAGGTCACGATTCGATTTGAGTGATAGTGGACAGATTGATCAAGTCCGCTCATTTCCTGCCTGTGCGAAAAGATTTCGCGATGGAGAGATATGTTGATTTGTATATGCGACACGTAGTGCGACTTCATGGAGTGCTTGTGACAATAACGTCAAACAGAGATCCCAAGTTTACTGTGAATTTCTGGAAGAGTCTACAAGATGCCATGGGAATGAAGTTGCAGTTTAGTACGGCGTCGCATCCATAGACTAGTGGACAGTCTGAGAGGACGATTCAAACACTGGAGGATATGCTGCGAGCATGTATCATTGATTTCAAAGGTAGATGGGAGGAGAAACTGCACTTGGTGGAATTTGCATATAATAACAGCTATCAGCAGAGTATCGAAATGGCACCGTTCGAAGCGATGTATGGTAGAGCGTGCAGAACTCCGATATGCTGGGATGAAGTTGGTGAGAGGAGTATAACAGGGCCAGAATTGGTGGAGCAATCAGTTGAGGCTGTTAAGATCATCCGAGAAAGATTTAAGACAGCCCAAAGTCACTAGAAAAGCTATGCAGATAAGCGACAAAGGCCTTTGGAGTTTCAAGTGGGTGACCATGTCTTTCTCAAGGTGTCACCTATGTAAGGATTATCTCGACTTGGAAAGAAGGGAAAGTTGAGTCCAAGGTACGTAGGACCGTTCGAGATATTGGAAAGGATTAGAACTTTAGCTTACCGTCTTGCCCTGCCGCTAAGCTTGTCGCAAGTTCACAATGTATTTCATATGTCGATGCTGAGAAAATGTGAACCAGACCCAACTCATGTACTGGATCATGAAGTCATCGAAGTGGACGATAAGATATCGTATGTGGAGAGGCCAGTGCGAATTGAAGATTAAAAAGAGCAAGTCTTGAGGAACAAGACGATTCCCCTCGTCAAGGTGATCTGGGAACACCATGGGACGGAAGGAGCTACCTGGGAAAGGGAAGAAGCGATGAGGCGTCAGTACCCCTATTTGTTTGAGTAGATTTTCGTTATTATTAATTTCGAGGATGAAATTTCTGTAAGGGAGAAGAGTTGTGACATTCTGAATTCCTGCCATTTTGAGACTATGAAATGAGAAGTATCTATCGATGTATTTCAATCTTATCTCGCTCGGACCTGATCAATTCAAGTTAACTGACCAAAAAGGAAAAGGCTAATGCATCACAAGTACGTGGACTTGGGAAACTCGAAAAAGAAAATGACGCTTTGACCATAAGTATTGCCGAGGGAACATTTAGAACCGTTAAAGGCCGATCAAATAACGATTAAGGAATTCATTGCTAGCGTTATACGATTGGAGCGCGGGTGATGCCGTTTAACCAATGTATAATTTGCAAAATTTTCCTAAATCGAACTATGACGATCGAGACCGTCGAAACTAGTAATGAACCCTCACAATTACATGACAACAAAAGCCATCGTAACTTGAGTTGTCCTAACAGTGACAAGAGTTACAGAGTCGATACGCGTAACGTCTGCAAAAGCCGCCCGTTAGTTCGAGATAAAATGAAGATACGATTGACGGGAGATTGACCACGAAATAGAAGCTCGAATTGGCAATTGTAAATGAAGAATTCCAACATTGGAAACGAATTTGACGTTGCCTCGCAAATGGTAATTCAAAATAGGAAAAACGAAGTTTCGGACAGAAAGTGTCAAATTACCGTTCTTCCCCTCAACCTTATACCTTTGCCTTAAGAGAAGTAGAAAGGAAAAATAGTCATTTAGACCTCCCCTTGTAGCTGCCGAAAATGAGAAGAAAAATTGGTCAAAGGAAGTCAAAGAAGGATGGATAATTATTGAGAAGAAGCCAAGTGTCATTATATGGATGGGTTAGTGCACCTAGACTAGGGCTAGACCTCTAAGAGCATTTAACCTAACCCTCTCTCTCTCTCTCTTATATTGACTTGTGGATGAAGCCAAGACCCTCTTTTCTTCCTCTTGCGTCAGCTGACCATTCCCCCTTTCTCTTTTCTCTCATTCATTTTTTTTCTCTCTCGCCCGCCAGCTCGCAACTAGCATCGACCCGACCCACAGTTCCGGTCATAACTCCATTGTCCGACATCGGATTGAGTGGTCGAAGGTCAGGACAAACCATCGCCAATAGAAAGCTTATCATTTTTTCTTTCCATAGACATATTATAAGCTCGATTTGACCCAATAGATCTTTCCGTAGCACGGTTTGAGTGGACGAAGGTCAGGACAAGGAAGATTCTGACCAAGTTGGAGGAAGGTCTTTGTTTAGCCACTTCAAGGCTTCAAACGATTTCAAACTTTCGGTGAGGACTTCTCAACTTACAGTACTAAAGTTGGATGAGCTAAGGTTGGAAGTTTATGAAAGTTTTGATGGGTTTTCATTGTTGAAATTGGTTGGTTCTGCAAGAATAGATTCTGTCTTCTTCGACCGGCAGGAGATCCGCGAGCTTTTGAGGTCCGCCAAGGTGTCGCCTTGCCCCAAAACTTGTTGGTAAGACACCCTAAGACATGATACTAGATGTTAGCAAATGATAGGTGAGTTAGATTGAAGTTTTTATGGCCGATTTGCATGGATTTTCCCTAGGAACAGAATCTGCCCTGCATCGTACAGATTAGGACCCGAAGTTTGTTGCGGTCTTGGAGGAATTTGTTGCTTAAAATAGCTTGGTAAGAAGACTTCTAACCTTTTATTAGGATGTTGAGTCACTAAAGGGTGGATTTTTAGTGGAATTGAGGAGGTTTAAAGAGGCGTTTTAGTGTGAAACACGTGAAGAACCCGAGAGATGCCCAAATCTATTTTCTGCGCACACCGATTTTAAAACGGCCCGTTCTAATTCATCCGACATCCAAATTGAGTACCGCTTTTGCCCACATGTCCATAAGATATTGAAGTTTAAAACTCTAGAATTTTTTCTCAAAAAGTAAGTAAAAAAATTACAATTTTCGTGAGACTGAACCTTGTCGTGGGGTCTCAAATTGGGCAGTTTTGATGAATTGATACTTTGGATGAATTGCCTTGATTTAATGACTCTTTAGCATGCCTAAAAATGTTGAAATAAAGCTATGTACGCTTGATGATGAGGTACCATGAGTGAATTTTGGTATGCATCGATTTATTTGATTTAATCGAGTGCTTTAATGCTTGATGGTGCATTCGATGATTCAATTGCTTGATGTGGGATGGCATGTGCTGCTAGTGGCCGAATGACATGCTTGAATATGTAAACCAAGTGTGCTTGTATGGTGTGCCTTGAATGGCGATGGAACGAATTTGCTTGTAACTGTGAAATTGGGATTAATGAGAAGGTTCACAATTATGTTTTATGGCCAATGCATTGAGCTGGGGAGGGAGTTACTCCCATTGACTTGACGAGGTCTTACGGCTAGAGAGTCCTACCTTGACCGAATCATCTCGAAGGCTGTAAGAATCGAGAGTCAGGTAACGACCTAATTATCTCTAGGTCCGGACGCGAGAGTCATATAGTCGATCGAATCATCTCGATGGTGCGGAGTGTCGAGAGTTGCTATAGAGACTGAATCATCTCGCAGCGAGAGTCATGATGATCGAATCATCTCAATAAGACGTCGAGAGTCATGTGATTGATCGAATCATCTCGCAAGGAGGCCCTTGATTGGCGTAAAGAAGATAAAAGACTGAAACATGACTTTGATATGTTTCCGAATCTGTATGCTTGAATTGGCTGGAATGCCTGGAATGCTTGGAGTGCATGGAAGGTCTAATATGCCTGTATGGCTTGAGAAATTCGGATTGGAAAGTGAAAGTATGAAAGGCATGAACTTGATTACCTGGTTTGCCTGAGTTGCTTTGTTATGACAATTACTTGAATGTCATGTGTGAAAAGTATTTTGCCAAAACTTGCATATTTTCAAACGTGCCTGGAGGTACCAATAGTCTAGCTTAGGGTTAGGGTTAACTTATTGAGATTATTATCTCACCCCGTCGTGGGACCAACATTTCAAACCCAAAGCTTGAAAAATGCCTCGGAGGTGATGAAGAAGGAAAATGAGGAAGATGAAGACAAGTCTGTCTAGTTTGTGGATTTCTTTTTTTGAAGTTCTTCTTTTTGCTCCTATAGTGCCTTCCTCTGAACACTTCTTTCTTTTGTTGTACTGGACCCTTTTATTTGTAAGACGATGTGTGTTCATTTTTAAACCTATGTTACCTTATGTTTGTTTTTATGTTTGGGATTTTATTTATGCTTCTGCATGCGCTTCTCATATCGCTCTCTACGAGTTGAGTCGTCGGATCCTAGGTTATCTTATTTTTATTGACGGTTGTGTGGGATGTTGACGAGCCCGATGGGGTCGGGCGTGACACCACACGTCCCATAACATGCTTCATTACGGTTTGTAGGTATCCCGTCAGCTTGTTCCATACCAAGTGACGGTTTATCAAGTCCGATGATGATATGCCCATGCATGCACATTCCTCATCTTTCATGTCAATGCCATGGACACATGCACTGCATGATCGTCCTCAGTACTCGTCATATCACATTCACTTCCAGATCAATTCTTATCCATAGAAGATTTCTAATTTCATAAAGCACCATCACATCTCACGGAACAAATGCTTATGTCCAGCCATATACCTCAAGTTCGGTCGTAGGTAAATCACAATCACGATCATAAAAACCCAAATGATTCTCAGTTCTTTAGGCAATTCTCTATTAACCCCAAGCACATTGACAACCTCAAAGTCCAGGCCTACGACTCCTCGACTTCTATTTGCTTCCTTATGAACCTTAATCATGTCGCCATCCAAGATTTTCAATCGAAGTCGACACTACAGCCATTAAAGTGCAACACAAGTTCAAACCTATAATCCTCAAGATTCAGCAACCAATACTTAATCATAAGGGTCTCACTATCAAATCATCCTCAAGGCATGTCTCAATCAAGTTGGATAGAGCTAACCTTGCTCTGATACCAAACAAGCGGGGATGTCACATCCCGAACCCGGCGAGCACGCGAACATCTCACTAGGCCGTTCTTATTTTCCATAATACCCAGGATCTAACGACCATTAGCTTCCAAACCTTCAAATGATAAATGCATGCGGTAGCGAGAACATACAAACTCCATACGAAATAAACACAAGATGACTTAGGACAAAAGGGTACACCTCTTATAAAGGTCAATCATACATCAGAGGTTACAATTCTAAATCCCCAAATTAATCATTATAATCCTATGGTCACAAAAGGATCCATAACCATTTCTTCTAGTGATTTCATCGAATTCCATTCCATGGCGAGCTCGGGTTTCCTTCGTCTAGGACTTGAAAATGTTGTCCCACAAAGGGGTGAGATATAAATCTCAGTAAGCTAAACCTAACCCTAAACTAGGCTGTCAGTACCTCCAGACGCTTTTGGAAACTAGGGTATTTTGGGGTACAAAAGCATTGGCATGGCAAAACAGGGTAACGTTTAAAACACGGCCTTTCAGTTTTTCAACAGCAACTCTTTCCGGCTACACAAATTTCATGAGAAAAACTGAGTTTCGTACTATGACAGAGTTTTCAATCAAACAAGCACTTGACGCTACTTCAAAACACGAGGCATTTTCAATTTCTCAATGATTCCACTTCTTGAATTTCCTAGAAAACTGGACTTTCAGTCAATGGTAACAAGCCGTTACCCGCCTGCGCCAAAGCGCCTTGGGCCTCAAGATGAATTACTATACTAAAAACATTTCTCTTGCCATGAAAAAAAAATCAATTAACCACGAGATGATTCGGTCGTCATAGTGACTCTCGATCCCCATCGCCGTCGAGATGATTCGGTCAACTATAAGACTCTCGTCATGGCCAATCCTGTGAGATGATTCTGTCAAACATGTGACGCCCGATACCTTAACTCCCTCGAAGTAGTCAACATGAAAAATCTCGCGTCCGGACCTATAGATGATTTGGTCAATACAGTGACTCTCGTTGTCACGCCCCTTGCGTCCTTACGAGCGCGCGAACATCCCTTTCAGCTCTGCCTCCGCGACTATTCCCCAGGATCAATACGCCTCTGATATACGCTCGCGGAGTGAAATACACATGCGGAAGCGACAATTAAACTCCATTATTAAAACTACGACAATATGACTTAGGATGCATTCAACAAAATTACAAGATGTCAGTTTACAATACTTAGCCTGAAATCATAAAACATGACTGGGTCGATCCTAAACCTCAAACTGTTTATTTCTAAGAAACATCCGAAAAGAAGTAGTACGACTACTCCTACGCATCTGGCTTGTTGACATCCATCGACATTGGTTCAGGTTCTTCATCTTCAAGTCCAGCATCGGGATCTCCCAGGTCTCAACTTCCATCAGAACTTTAAGCGTCTCGACATGGTGATAGGGGTCAAGGGTTGGGGTCTGAAAAATGGGTCCCACGACGGGGTGAGATAAATCTCAATAAGCTAATCCTAAACCCAGACTAGGCACTTAGTACTTCCAGACACTACCTAACACATGCAATAACCAATAAATCAAGGATAAGGTAATTGGCATATAACAATCCAAGCAATATAAATTATCAGTAACATTCCCCATTTCAGGCTAAATTTTGTACTTTGGCACTCAAATACTCATATAATATGAGATAGTACTCATGCTCGATACAACCATACATTCCATGGTTAGGCCCGCGTCATTTAGGCACCTCAGGCATTTCTCGTCGCTTAACCCGCGTCATAAAGGCGTATCAGGTATTTCTTCTCAACCAAGCCCGCGTCATATAGGCGCATCAGGCATTTATCACATTAACCAATCCCGCGTCCTATAGGCGCATCAGGATATCACATTAACTAATCCCGCGTCCTAATCTCGCGTCATATAGGCGCATCAGGATACCACACTAACTAATCCCATGTCATATAGGCGCATCAGGATATCACATTCACGTCAGCTCATAATTTAAATAATTATAGCTAACTATATTAAATCGTGCGTTCCAACAATTCAAGGCATTAAACGACTATCACGTTCGCAATCCCATGCCACAAAATCACCTAATAAAGTGACATCATTTTAATATTTCAAAATCGAACATAATTCGATTTAGGAAAAAAAATCGTCAATTTCCATTTTCACCACGCGGCCATTAACCCATTAATATAGCGAATTGCCAAATCAAATAATACACGTGCCCTATAACACCCAAGGCCGAATACTCTTAAGTCTCAATCAATGTTTTTCATTAACTTTATCACCTTGATACGCTTCTTTGTGTTCGCGGCCAATTAGCAATAGGAGTCAATAGCCATTTCGATTCAATTTTCTTTCAATTTCTCCTCATGGCCGAACACACTAGGGACTCCATGCATTAATACGCTCAATCCTTCCTATATTTTAATCCATGGCCGAATGAAGCTTAAGGCCTATAGGGGATTTTAGTACGTTACCACGTTTAATCTCATCAAGGCCGAACACCACGTAGGGACCAAATAAATATTCAAGTCACCAAATCAAGAAATTTCACGACAAAGAGTAGCCTTATGCCATTTGACGCTCGCGGATCGACCTACTCAAACTCTTAGCATCACAACTCATCAATCGTGCAATAAAATCAAGCCTTAGGACGGCAAGGCATTCTCATTTCTCCTAGGACAGATTCAGCCATGCATAAACCATTGGAGATCCAACCACGAAAACTACTTACTAGCCTCTCTAACGCATCCTTCGGTAACCCAATGTCCTAATATAAGTTTAGAACTAACTTACCAAGCGATGGAGTCAAGGTAGACCGGTGGAAATGGGGACGGAAAGCACGAGCAAATCGGGTCCGGTGAGGAGCAAGTTTGATTCTCCTAAGCCCAACCGAAAATGGCCAAAGAAACTCAATCAATAACACTTCTACACAAGCTTCTAACATCCTAGCATGCTCAACGAGGTTCTAAAGGTTTCTTACCTTAATCTAACCGAAGAAACCCCCTAGAACATTGTTCTTTGCGATTCCTCTTGCTCGGCGGCGGTGGAATGAGAGGAAGAGAGAAAGAGTGAGAGCTTGAGAGAAAGATGAGAAGAAGGAAAATGAGAGAATGGGAGAGAGAGAGGGGGTTGGCCGAACACATAGGGAGGGAGAGGGAGTGCTCTTGCTTCATCCAAATTCAAGACCAAGATGGGAGTGGTTGGAGGGGCAAAGGACATGAATAGTCTCTTAGAATGACAAGGTGTAAGGGAGTTGTTCATGGGGTGGTCTAGTCCATCAAGTCGCATACATTCTTATCACTTAGTCATTCCATCATTAAATAATTCAAGAGGCCAAATGACCAAATGGTCCTTCAAAATTCGGCCAAGAAGGGAGGATGGCAATTGTCCAAATTGCCCTTGCTCATTTCTAAAGAAAAGGGCATTTATCTAAGGGTATAAAGGTAATTTCCTAATCGTCGGTTCGAATTTCGCTTTTCTAATTTGCTAAGGGTGAATTCCAATCATAATGGTTCCCGATGAGGCGACGTCCAATTTATTCCCGTTGGGATCCTCGAATATCCTGCCTCAAACCTCGAAGTCCAATCCGTGGCTAATGAAAGCATGCTTCGAAAAAGGGCCGGATTTCAGAATGTCACACTCGTTACTCCGGCACCACGAGATGATTCGGTCTACTGTAAGACTCTCTAGCCGCAGTGACCTCGTCAGGCCAAATGGGATCAAGTCCCTGAGCACATAATCTTGGGATCAAACACCCAACGTCGGGATCAAACACCCGATCGATTGGCCATAAGTTTTTATTCAATAAATAACGAGTTCAATCAAATACAAATCGGCCCACGACCTCGATTCAAATTCCACAATTCCACAAATCTCAGAAATCAAGTGCTTTAAATAAAAACTCTTCTTAAAGCAAAGCACAATCGTGTTACCACACATACACATCCTCGACTTAGTACAATTGTCAAATGATCATCCTTCCAATTCTAAACTTGGCATTTTCTAAAGAAATCTCAGAATTCCATTCCACAAGTCATCTCTAGACCCATTAGCACTTCAAGCCACTCCATGTACTCAATTCAAATCAAAATTTCTATAAAACATGCCAAAAGGCCTAACCACATGCCACAATCAGATTAAGACTCCTCAGTTCAATCTCGATTTCAAAATTTCCATACCATAAAACCACCCAAGCTCAATTCATCAAAATAGGGCAGATTTGGGTTTCCTCGCGTCTCTCACAAAATCAGTTCATAAAACCCTTCAATCCGACTCAAAAATCCATCCTTTAGTAACCTAACATGTGGCGTCCCAGACCGCCTCCCTACAGTCGTAAGCCTCTAACATGGATAATTAAGAACTATCTTTATAACAATCAATAGACTATAGTCTATAATCCACAGGCCACAAGTACTATTTAATAATTCCCATACGCACACTTAACGACATTAGAAGCATCATAAGAGGATGATGAAATAAAAACCATCACTTTTATTTATAAAACATGACACACGACCAAGAGTTCATATATGACTATATACATGCATATGACTAAGGCCGGATCCATAGGTGTAACTGGGATGGCCAAAAAGGAAACTACTCCATCAACAAATGTAGGCGCTGAGGCCAAAAAGTCACCAGGACTAACTCCTATCCTCAGTCCTCCTCGGATGGATCGGTGAGCAACATGTCATCTTCCTTAGAGTCCTCAAGTGGCTCTGGCGGTGGAATAAACATCTCTGGCTCGGCAGGCTTCGGAGGAGGAACGGGTGCAGCAGCAGCAGGAACGGCAACAGCAGGAGGAAGGGGAACTACAGGCTCGACAGGGTCCGGGGGTGCATCGAAAGTGCTCTCAGGAAAAGGTCCTACAAGTCTATTGCCTACTCGCACATAAATAGCATACCAACGATATATAGTTAACCTAGTCTCTCCCTCATCAACCCACATGGTATGAACATGCACAACAAGCCTCAAATGTGGCACATCGAGATGAATCATATCACGCGTATAAGACATAGAATCAAAAGGGACTCCAAAATGCCTAGGAATAGCTGCATGGTACTAATCTGAAAAATATGTTCACAAACGTGGGATAGCGCGAAGGCTAGCAAGAAAACATTCAATCTTACCATAGGGGCCCTAAGACTCCCTAGGACGACTATTAAACAATCCTACAACAATATAGTATAGCAGCATTTCAAAATCCAATCAAGAATCATCTGATGCAATCATGCCGAAATATCATGAACATGACAAGCTCTTCGCTCATACCACCATCGGCAAGTCAAATGACTTGCGACCCCTATGTCGCGACCTAAAAAAAATCAGGCTAATCGGATTATCAGGCAAGTTATCGAGAACTAACCTAATGCGGACCCTCCCAAACCCTACCGAATCGCAACACGGAAAAATTAGAACAAATGAGGAGTCGCCACTAATCGTTCGAGGTAAGTCGATTAGAAACCTAGGTAAACTAGCGGGAGAACTAATTCATCGCTGCGAACCGGTGATTTTAGATCCGGGGATTTGGTTACGCTAATCGACTTAGACTAACGCCCTTTATGTACCTAGATTCTCTTTTTTTTTGGATTTTTTTTTTTTAGAAAAATGACAACTCGGAAATCATCTCAAGGCTTTTGCTTCTTCAATTTTTTTCTAGAAATTTTTTTTTGTCGTTTTTTTTATTTATTTCGAATAAAAGAAAGGTAAATACTAAAGCAATGCATGACCTACAACTATATGACATACATCGAATTATTAAAGGATACAAAACTTCAAATAATCGAAAATTACAAAGAAAGGATCAACTGACTCGAAATTAAAAAAAAAAATAAAGAAAATTCGAAAATAACACTTTGATAATTCCGAAAATCCTAAAAAAAAACTAAGCGAAATTTTCCCCGATGCTCTCGTCATCTTGATCCTGCTGGCCTTGGGCCGCCGTCTGATCCTAGACGTCACCCTTCTTGCAAGGCCCACACTTTGGAGCGGTTCTGATAGCCCGTCCCATCTTCCTGATCCTCCCATGAAAATTGCTGATCACGACGGTCCCATCCATCTTTCTAACTTCCCTATGACCCAACTCTATTGGGCCCACAACATCGGGCTTTTTCTGGTCCATCTAGTCCTAATAACTGAAAATTACATTACAAGTAAAATGACATGGGAAACATGGGATGACTTGCGAGATGACAAGGTAATATACGGAATGAATTGGTCATTTTTTTTTAGAAATTCGAAATTTGCTAAACAAAAAAAAAACCGAACTTGCCGTTTATATTCATTTTTTTATTTTCGAAAATTATTTTTTTTATTCCCGAAAATTGTGTCCATTTTCCTATTAAATTCGAAAATCAATCCAGGATTTTCCGCCAATCACTTTCAAAGATATTCGCACGCCTTCCATATTTGGAAATCGGGATTGCCATCTACTAAACGCGCCTTGCTTTTTAAATATGTGATCGGATTCAAAATTTCCTAATTATAATTTTTCCTTACCGAACGAGATCGACTTGAAACTAACCTAGATAAGGCAAACATAGAATTTCAATCATAAAATCAAATCCAATCAATTTCTATCGATTAGGCAAGCAATCATACCAACATGGCAAGAATTCGAAAATCCGAAAAAAATCAAATTCTTATTTCCAAAAATTCAGCCTTGCCGATTTAGCATTTTTTTGTGTCAAGCCCGGCAAATCGCGCCCACGAGGTAACGGGCGGAACCAACCGTAGCTTGATTTTTTATTTAGCAAAAATGGCTTTTGATTTTGTTGGAGATTTGCGGTACATGCAAAGACGACTAAACTCAATTAAACCAAAATCAAACGGCCATGACAAATCAAACAATTATCGATCAATAATCAACCAAAATCGGGATTGGAATTATACCTAAGCCGAGCTTCCTATCCCTCTTCGGGTTAAGCCCCCAAGACCGATTCGATATCCTGCGGAAACAAGAAAACGATAACAAAACGTCTCCGAGGCCGAGGATGATGGCGATGGATGGAGATGTCGCGCGAGACGTCGGGACGTGCGGCGGGTGGCACGGCTATCGGATAATAGCTTAATTATCCCCCGAGCAGCAACAAACTCTGGAACGAACAGCGATCAATTTGCCTTGGAACGAAACTGGAAAAACCTTGACGGCGCACGGCTATAGCTACGGTGGCGTGGATGGAGCAGAAACGGACCAAGCAGAACGGCGCCGGCTCTTCTCAAGCTGGAAGAATGGCGAACGGCAGTCTTCAATCGACCTGGGGTGTTCGGCAACGGCCAGAGGAGGTCGTAGAGTGGTGCGGCCACGTCGAGAAGGGCGAGAGACAGCAGCAACGTCGTGGGGCGCGTCGGAGTGACGACGTGGATGGAGGAGCAATCAGCGGTAGAGTCACGAAAGGGGAGGCATGTGAGAGAGATCGTCGGTCTCGTCGGATAGAGAGAACGGCAAGAGAGAAAGAGAGAGGCGAGAAAGAGTGTCGAAAATGAGAGAGAGTGTGTAGAAAAATTATGTCGTCCCCCCGTAACCCTAAGCTATAACAAGGTATATATAGTGAATATTTGGGTAGTGCCTTGAGATTTAATCTTAGCCGTTGAGATTTCTGACAAGATACCGACCGCAGGATCCAAAAATTCAGCCACCATGGAGAGATATAGGGCTTGGCCGAAAATTAACAATTGGTGGGCTTATCTGCGTAATCTTGGACAGAAAATCAGGCTTAATCAATTAATTAACTAATTAAATTAATTAATTTCGAAAATTAGATTAATAAATGCTCATTATTAAAACGACACCCCACTCTCTGAATTTAAAAACTTAAATCTGCTACGGCCACTTGCCAGTTCGAAATTAAAATGTCATTGCTCGGCCGAGCTCGAGACGATAGACAAATCTTGTATTATTATTATTTTTTCTTTTTTATAAATATTTTTTTTTCAATGCATTTTCCTAAAATTAAAATGTAGGTGATAACAGCTTGCCCCTCTTTGAATGGAGGCTCAGAGAGGTTTCGCTCAAAGACCAAAAGTGGCACCTAAACTTTCATCTAAATCGATATTTGTTTTTGAAATGATGCAATGCAAGACTGAAAATAACATGCGTCTAACTTCTTTTTTCAAAGAACTCGCGCATGGATCGCGTAAGGGGTATCTGTTTCTGCAAATACCTTATACGCTGGGGATTCCCTCAAGATGTCTGTAGGCCGAATTTGCGAGTTTTGGATCGCAAATCGGTAATGCTTCTGCACCACGATCATCCGCTCATCACGTGAAACATCAACAGAGGTTGAAGCTTCTGAGTCGCAATCATCTTCTTGTCATGCGAAACGTCGGCTAAGAATAAAGCTTTCAAACCACAATCATCTTCTCGTCCTGTGGAATGTCAACTGAGAAATGCTTCTGCATCACGATCATCCGCTCATCCGCTCTTCACGTGAAGCATTAGCTGCGAGTAAAGCTTTCGAACCACGATCATCTTCTCGTCATGTGGAACGTCGGCAGTGAATAGTTCTTTTGCATCACGATCATCCGCTCATCACGTGAAGCATTAGCTGCGGGCCGGATTTGCGAAATGCTGGTATCACAATCAGGTAAAAATTGAATCACATTCATCCTTTATGTGAAACAGTGGACAGAATTACGAAATGCTGGTATCGCAATCTGAGAAAATCTGAATCACATTCATCCTTTATGTGAAACAGCGAATAGATTTGCGAAATGCTGGTATCGCAATTTGAGAAAATCTGAATCATGTTCATCCTTTACATGAAACAGCGAACAGAATTGCGAAATGCTGGTATTGCAGTCTGCAATGGCTTCCGATTCATGATCATCTTCACGTCACATGAAACCTCGGCCGAAAGATCAAATCTGAATGGGGTGCTCGAGTTATGGATCGAGCGGGCCTGATTGTCTTTTGGGATCTTCTGTCTAGATCACCGTTCTTAGCTTGATACCTGCAACATTGAAGATGCGGTCATCCAAGTCTGAAAAAGAATCAGAAAACTTACCTGAGTTGACTGAAACCCGGCTTTTAGGATTTGCTGAATTGGCGTGCTCAACCTGTTCAGTTCATAAGAAAATGGTGTTTTGCATGAACCTTAATGCAAATGCAACAATTTGTAAGCTTCTACTTGCATTGTAAAGCTTCACTGGAGATTTTGTCAATAAGGAAAACTGTCTAATCCTTTCGATAAAATTTGACCAAATAGAATGAGGAACCTTCAGTCAGAAAGGACTTTCTCTCACTCTCTTTGAAAATGCTATTTGACCCAACCATTGATGGGGACATGAGAATCACTCGGAGCTGTCCGCATCACACTTGATAAGGGTCCAGGTAATCTTGCAATCAGTATGACCAGACCAATCCACGAGGTCTTTTCAAGGACTGTAGTTCAGGCTTGGTCAAAAGCTATTCAAAGGGGACTCGTATGAGTCATTAGGCCATGAAATGAGATCTTCATCAGCTGCATTGAGTTTACAAGTCAGGAACCCTGCCAAATGAGATAAAAATGATCTTGCTCGCACTTCTTCGAGCAATATTTATAAGCATTTGAAACCCTATATTAACCCAAGTGTCTTAATCTTAAGAGACTTTTGGTAAGGGTTGCGATGTAGGTTCAGGGTAGGCTTGAAATGAATGGCTTATTTTCCACAAAGGGGTTGTGTAAAGATGAGACTAGTGATCATCCATTCTTGATATTTCAGGCAAGAGTACCGCTGGTAATCTTTGCTGATGTACTTCATAAAAGATCGTTCTTTAAGGAACATTTTGTGAATCAACTCAGGTGAGACCTCCCTTCCTTTCGGAGATTTTTAAGAGATGGCTCTTTTCTCTTTCCCTTTTCTTTCTAATGGGAGTGGGCTCTTTTCTTTTTCTTGCATGGTAAGTATCACCATTTTTTTTGCCTTTTTGTTTTTTGTTTTTTTTTCATGGCTAGCTTTTTCTTTTTTTCTTTTTTCCACAGCGAGCTCTTTTGAAAAGAAAAAAAAGAAGAGTCTCATATGAATTGTCTGCATGTTGTGCTGGCAAATTTTCAAGTTTCAGCTTGCCCCAAGGCACTTTGCTCATCTGTCAAATAGTCTGAAATGATTTCCTTTCAGGATGATCACCAATTGGGTTTCAAGAAATGAATCTGCTGCTCAAGTTGGGCTAAGCAAAGGGATGAGTGTGTGTGGGTACAGAAATGAAATGCTCTTCTTCATGTCTAAAGCACTTGAGCTAACATAGAATTCGCATGCGATAAATACACTTGAAGATTGATGTAAGTGAAAGCAAGAAAATTCTACTCATGCTTTGAATTTTTTTTTTTTGAAATTTGCCCCAAATGTGGGGTTGTTCTTGACAGTGGTATGAAAATGAAACCACCGTTCAAAGGAGTTTAGCAAAGGGCGACCTATAGTGTTTGGATAGAGGAAATGAATGCCTCACATCATCTTGGTCGTCATACTTTTCGCAAGATAACCCTTTCACCTTGTAAGCATGGAACTCTTCACAATTAGTCACTAGGGATATGATGTCGGATGTGTATGGAAATGGCTTGCCTTTCGTCATCCTGTCATTCCTCATTCAAAATGATCAATATCAATTGACCAAACAAATCTCCTGATTGGAAAATTCAATGAAGATTTATGATAGAATCAGAAAGCAGACAAAATGTGCATAAGCATTAAGATTTGCAAGAACATTACGACATCTCAGGTATAATATTTCTTGACTGAATCAGCATTGACAGGATTAGTGAAGACACGTCCATCCATCTCTGCCAAGATCAAGGTACCGCCTGGAAGGGTTTTCTTCACTATGTAGGGTCCGCCATAATTTGGAGCAAACTTCCCTTTTGGCTGTGGGATGATGGGCAGAAGCTTCCGCAGCACAGGTCTCCCTCCTGAAAATGTTGAGGCCGCACCTTCTTGTTAAAAATTCAGGCCACTCTCTGCTGATAACATTGGCCATGGCATAAGGCTCTGAGCCGTTTCTCGTTAATCAAGTTCAGCTGATCTATCCTCTGTTGGATCCAATCTGCTTCAGTCAGTTCTATCTGGGACAAAATGCGCAGAGACGGAATCTCCACTTCGACCAGTAATACTGCTTCCATACCATATACCATAGAGTATGGGGTTGCCCCGGTTGATGTCCGGACTGAAGTCCGGTATGCCATAAGTGCGAACGGCAACCTGTCGGGCCAATCTCGATAATTTTCAGCCGTCTTAAACAAGATCTTCTTGATGTTCTTGTTCGCTGCCTCAACTGCCCTGTTCATCTGAGGGCGATATGGAGAAGAATGCAAGTGTCTGATCTTAAATGCTTTGATCAGTTCTTCCACCTGCTTGCTATTCAGATTCGCACCATTATCTGTGATTATAACCTCAGGGGCTGAATCAACCGTCTAGCTGTGTCCTCAGGAAGGTTTGCCCCAATCTTGACTTCCTTAAGGTTTTCTTCATTTCCTAGATTGATAGATAGGGTCTCATCTCCGGTCAACGGCTTAACCGTTTCATGTTCCTCAAATTCCTGACGTATTTCTTCGTATTCAAGGTCGAATTCAACGAGGTCATAAACTCCAGAGTCCATTAGATCTCCCTCCACATCCCTGAAACATAAAGTAGGGAATTCAGAAAAACAAACAGGGTTTAAAGATGTATGCCCTATCGTTTTCGGATGCGATTTTTTCTTGAAAAATGCTTCTTCTTGGCTTTTTCTGTTTTTCTTTCTGAAAAATTTATTTTACAAAAATTTTGAGATGAGAATCTTTGAAGAAGCCCAACCCTCAGTATCTTACCATTGACGACAATTTGTTTGACCGTTGGTTATCGTCATCAGGTTGGTTTGGGGTACCTCGACAAGATTCCAAAATGATGGATAAAAATTTCTGTAATTTTATTGATCTTCAAAATCAATTCATTACATTTATTGATTGAAAAGTGTAATAATGAAGAGAAAAGTCCTAACAATAACCAAAATGACTGAAATTAAAAGAAAGTTAGAAATATCCCACGCATGGGGTAACATAGACTGGTTACTCTGAATCTAAACCCTCCAATGGATCGTCTTCAGAGTGAACACTGTTCGAAGGCCTCGGTGGTCTGCGTTCCAGGTATGACTCTTCTTCAGGGGTTCCATCCATCTACATAAGGTCTTCAAGCACAGCTCCCATGGTCATGTCACCAAACCATTCCGCCAGGTTAGGTATCTCACCTTCCACATCCAATTCCATGGGCTCTACTTCGGCAACCTGCTCCTTCACAGGAACGTGGAATACAATCCCCAAATCGTCCTCATACTTGGACAACTCATCATATCCTCCGACCACCCCACCAGATTGGAAAGTGATGTATAGGGGCTGTGGCTGAGAACTATCTTCTTGCTTGCCAAGTCCTTTCACTACCTGCTTGCCATGTCTCCATCCTGGATAACCAAGGCTCGCCTTATGATTTTGACCTTTAAGCTCAACAGGGGTGCAGATTCCTTGGCTATGTCTTCCTAGTCCCATGCCGGGTTGATAGCCATTCCCTACCATTACTTTGGCCACCATAACAGAAGCGGTCGACACCTCGGGAGTTGGTAAGGGACTCTCAGGAGAGGCATGTATGGTCTGTATTAGCTCGAACGTGTGATACGAGCTCTCTTCATTTCCGGTCGGCTCCACATAGGGAATGGCTGTCTCGTTATAGATATGATGGTCTTCCTCACCAAACACCGTCACCAGCTTCTTCTCGACCACAAATTTAATCTTCTGATGGAGGCTCGAAGGTACGAAGCCTGCATTGTGGATCCAAGGCCGTCCAAGTAGAAGATTGAATGCAGAAGGGATATCCAGGATTTGAAACAAAATTTCAAATGTCGACGGTCCGATGAGGATATCTAGATTTACCTGCCCCAGAACGTCTTTCTTCATCCCGTCAAAGGCTCTGACAAGGGCCTTTGCCGACTACATTCTAGCCAAGTCCACTCCCAATCGATTCAAGGTGACCAATGGGCATATATTCAAGGCCGAACCGTTATCAATGAGGACTCGAGACACAAAGGCCTGTTTGTGCTTCACGGTAATATGCAGGGCTTTGTTATGGCCCCGACCTTCTGCAGGAATCTCATCGTCCGCGAAAGCTACTTGATCCTTCAACAGGACCGCCCCGACAAATCCTTCCAGCTTCTTTTGTTCGATGTCCTCATGGACGTGAACCTGCGCCAGGACCTTCTTTAACGCCTCTTGATGTTTAGGTGAGGTTTGCAACATTTCGAGTAGAGAGACTTGAGCTGGCGCTTTCCTCAGCTGATCTACAATGTTGTATTCGCTAGTCTTAATGACCGCTTGAAACTCCTTAGCTTCCTTCTCTTCGACCGGTTTAGCCTGTTTGTCTTCATTGTACGTCTGTCCTGACCTAGTTATAAGAGCTAAGTCATAGGACCAAGGGACTGCCCGACCATCTGAATATGGGAAAGATTGTTGGGTGGTAATCATCAGGTTCTCATTCACCACCAGTCCCAGATCATCATCTGATGCATCTTGTAGAGGGGGCGTATCTGCTAACTCTGGATCTACTTGAGCTTCTATTTCAAGAGCTTCTATTTCAATCCCCTCGATGGGAACTTCTACTTCAGGTGGGGATGTAGCTAATGCCGCCAGCTCCTGTTCCCAGTCAATAACCATCCTAGAGATGGTAGCTATCAATCCAAACTGGTTCATCCGAACCACCAAGCCATCTCTGATCAACTTAGTAAACATCTCCTCCAGCTGAGTTGAGGTCACCACTTCTCCTGCTTGGCAATAACCCGACCGGATTAGGGCGTCAAGAGCTTCAGCAGCCTTGACTTTAAATGGACCTGTTGTGCTAATTTCCTCTCCTAAAACAGCATTGATGGCCCCAGAATGTTCAGGTAGGGGATTCTTCTGCACGTTTGGCTGCTTGTTGGGTAGCGAGATTGCCTCAGTCTCAATCAGATCCTAAATATGGTTTTTCAGGATGAAACAATTGTCTGTGTCATGGCCTACTTCCCCATGATGATAATCACACTTCTTACTCGGGTCATACCATTTTGCGTTTGACGTGTTCGCTTTCATTGGCTCTTAGTTAAGAACCCTTTCTTCTGTAGGATGGCCCAAATCTGTGTCAAGGTCCTCGGGAATGGGCTGAACTACCGGTTCTTCTACGTATCCCTTCTCTGGCTACTATTAGCCCTCCGTTTGTCGAGGAGTTGAATGACGGGACTCTGAACCACCGGTCTCTGCGTGTAAGCCAAGTTAACCTGCGTAGCTGCTAGTTCCTTCTTTGGTGCAAAACGCTTTGGACCAGTTCCGCTGTCTCCATACCAGCTTCTCTTCCAGTTGCTTTCCACCTCTTCAGCAAAGGAAATAAGGTCGGAGAAAGACGTGACTGTTGATATGAACACATGCGCTCGTACGTTCTGTGGCAGGGTAGAGACGAATAGTCTCATCAGTTCCCGTTCGGGAGGTATCGGTTTCAACTGTGAGGCGAGACTCCTCCATCTGGTGTCGTACTCCTTAATCGACTCACCTTTCTTCATTTCGGCCCACTCCAGATCTTGTGTTGTGATGGCCACATCAATATTGAAACTGAAATGCTACACGAAATCATTGGCCACCTCGTCCCAATCCTCTTTGGTATAAACCTCATAAGCAATGTACCATCTCATGGCGACTCCTTTCAAACTGGCCTGAAACGTCTGGACCATGAGGGCGTCATTTACAGCATACTTACCCATTCTAGCCTGGTAAGTCTGGATGTGTTGCACAGGATCTGACGTGCCATCATACTTTTCAAAATCCGGGACTTTGAATTTGTCTGGATAGATTGTTCTTGAAAAGGCTGAACGGTCAATCTTATGGACATGCCGTGCACCCTCACCCTCTTTAAGCCTCTGGTCTATCTTGGCCAGCATCTTCGCATTATCATCCTTTTGTGGAATAATAGCTTCAGGCAGAGAATAGTTCACCAGCGGGACAAACGGAACTTGGGCCGATGATTGGCCAACATGCCACGAGGCTTTGGCAACACCTTTAGCTTTTGCTTTGGCCGCGGCAAGTGAGGCTACAACTCCAGGCATGTCTTTCTCATCTTCTTCTTCCTCTTCCTGTCGTAGGTCTACGTATAACCCCTTCGACTGAACAAAGGGTTGGAACGCACGAGTGTAGCAGAAGGTGGTTGTTGACCTAAAGACAGCTGGGATATCATAGTCTTCAGCTCGGCCAGTTGATCATTGAAGACCTTGGCTTGCTCCTCCCTTTCCCATCTCATTTCCTGTCTCATTCTCTCCTCCATTTGGGCAACTGATTCAGCTGGATTGGCCATTTGCCTGGCATTGGAGCGAGTGTTATACGGATGCTGAGGGAGATCCGTGATATGCTTCCTAAGACAAAGAAATAACCCATGATTAGTAACATGTTTCAAGCATACCGGGCTGATCCATGACACACTCTAACTTACGAACTTCCTAAGACTCCCAACTTTGTTTGCGTTTGATAGAGAAAAACCTTTGCCATTGCAAGCATTTTGATTCAATTAAGAAAATCATTCATGGCAATCTGATATTTAAACAAATAAAGATCTGGAATTCTCCATTCAATCAAAATTAAATAACCTCAAGAAATAAATTCTGACAAAGTCGAATTACAAGAAAGAAATCCTTAAACAAATCTCTAGAAAGACTGAAAGCACTCAAAAAGACTAAACATCTCGAGCCATAGATCTTGGGAGAATCTTCTGAGCCTTGAGCCTCTTGTACTTTTCCTCAAAGATACGGGCCCTCTCCTTAGCTTTGGCATACTTTTTCTTGAGTAAACGGATTTTGAGACGCATGGTTTCCTGAACTGGAATTCCGGGAACCACTGGGAGCCACTCCTTTGGTATATCATGCTCCTTGATATATTTGAGAGTGGCGCAGTACGTCTTGACCCTTGTCTTGAAGACTTCCTTCGGAAATACAAGCTTTACTGGCTGATAACGTTCCCACATAGAACGCGACAGGGCGGCATGTTCCTCAAACCTCCTGTCGTTTCCTTCAAAGTAGATGCAGATCTTGTCTTCCCTTGGCTTTGGTGGAATTTCTTGTAGTACACCACACTGACAGACTACCCTTGTAGGATGATATTCTGACACGCCTGAAAGTCCCAAGAGAGGAATAGGCGCTCCATCTGGACCCGTGATCCTTGCCTCATCCACCTTAAACTACATAGCACTCCATAGGAAAATCCCTGGACTGGGGTTTGATAATAGGGCCAAAAGCTTGGCATAGTGAAAGTTAGGAAGTCGACCTTGTTCATTTTTAAATTTCAAGAAAGGGTGTTCAAGTTCTGAAATCAATGGTATTTCGAGGTATTTTCCAAACTGAACATAGTGAGAAAGGAACCAAACTTGCAGAATTTTTGGAGAAAAACGGAGTGTTTTATCTTTTTTGGCCTTAAATCTATTAAGTGAAAGGAAAGTTTCTGCCAAAAATGTATTGACGAAATTTCCACCATCTAATACTTCGTCGACAAAAAATGACATCAAAGGATCGACATGATTTGGCTTATGTGGAAAAACGATTGACCCAAAGAATAACATCATGAAAATTCTAGCTCTGCCAAATCTAGAATGATTAACCCTAAGACAACTATCTAGGAATGAGATGGGGTAACTCCCCATTTCTTGTTTCAAAATCTTAGCCACTTCATCCCTATTGACATTTAAAAACTCAGACAAGACTAAGACTGGATCTTTACCAAGTGGCGGAGCGACCAAAACCCAGCCCAGTGACTTTCCAACAAGAATACTATATTCTTCCAAGGTGGGAGTTAGCTCATGCTTACCAAAGATGAAGGTGGTAGTCTGTGGACTCCAAAACTGAACCAGAGAGCATGAACAAAACCAAACTGAATACGGATATGGATCAAAGGAAGCATCCGACCAATGTAAAATCTGATTATCTCTCGGGTATCCTTGCCTAGAAAATTCCACCATCCCTTCAACTTTTCCTTGGCTGGCTCAATACACCGGATATCTCCTTCCCCCATGATCTATAATTCGAGACTCTGACTCACCCTAGCTGTCATGGATCAACCCGAAAAGCATAAATAGAGAGAAAGGTAAAGTTCAGATAATAGCGCCTTTAGAGAACCGAAACAAACAATCACATAGACATACAGATAAGACCGTGAGGTTTACTAACTAATAGGCTTCAAAGGTGGAGCCCCAAGGATACTCGGACCAAGCCAACTAGGGTTTGCGGCTGGATCGAGGTCCCCCATAGACATCCGGCTCAGCCAAGTGAAGACCCGCATCACCAGGGTAAGTGACAAGGGTACTCGCTCTCGGCATCGATTTAGAAAGGTTCGAGACTTGAAAAGGACGACTCGAGCCACAGGGTAATGGCCGAAGTGTCCCTAACCAAGCACCATCCTAAGCCTAGCCATTCAGGTCCAACGGCAGGTTGTGTGTGCAAGGTGTAGTGTCTATCCAACTAAGGCATGCATAGCAGGTTATATCAAGACGGCGCTTCTATATAAACTCATATACATAAACTCCTTCGAACTGCAAAACAAAGGTCAGCAAACACTCGCCCCTTATAATTCCTAGCCTGCACAAAAAGGGTTAGCAAACACCTCCCCTTATCACTCCAATCCTGCAAAAACATTTAACACCAGAAGATGAGATTCAATCAATCCACTCAAGACATCCAAGGAATCTAAACGGCCTAAATCCTCTACAACTTTTAAATTTTTCGAAAGGTTCAGATAACTGAGTTAAGCATTCATATTTCTCGAAAAATAAAAAGTCTATCCCCAGTGGAGTCGCCAAGTTGTCGCGACCTAAAAAAAATCAGGCTAATTGGATTGTCGGGCAAGTTATCGAGAACTAGCCTAATGCAGACCCTCCCAAACCCTACCGAATCGCAACACGGAAAAATTAGAACAAATGAGGAGACGCCACTAACCGTTCGAGGTAGGTCAATTAGAAACCTAGGTAAACTAGCGGGAGAACTAATTCACCGCTGCGAACCAGAGATTTTGGATCCGGGGATTTGGTTACGTTAATCGACTTAGACTAACACCCTTTCGGTACCTAGATTCTCTTTTTTTTTTGTTTTTTTTTTGGATTTTTTTTTAGAAAAATGACAACTCGGAATCAACTCAAGGCTTTTGCTTCTTCAATTTTTTTCTTGAATTTTTTTTCTCATTTTTTTTATTTATTTCGAATAAAAGAAAGGTAAATACTAATGCAATGCATGACCTACAACTATATGACATACGGCGAATTACTAAAGGATACAAAACTTCAAATAATCGAAAATTACAAATAAAGGATCAACTGACTCGAAATTAAAAAAAAATAAAGAAAATTCGAAAATAACACTTTGATAATTTCGAAAATCCTAAAAAAAAAAAACTAAGCAAAATTTTCCTCAACGCTCTCGTCATCTTGATCCTGCTGGGCTTGGGCCGCCGTCTAATCCTGGACGTCACTCTTCTTGCAAGGCCCACACTTTGGAGCGGTTCTGATAGCCCGTCGCATCTTCCTGATCCTCCCATGAAAATTGCTAATCACGACGGTCCCATCCATCTTTCTAACTTCCCTGTGACCCAACTCTATTGGGCCCACAACATCGGGCTTTTTCTGGTCCATCTAGTCCTAATAACTGAAAATTACATTACAAGTAAAATGACACGGGAAACATGGGATGACATGCGAGAGGACATGGTAATATACGAAATGAATTGGTCGTTTTTTTTTAGAAATTCGAAATTTGCTAAACAAAAAAAAATCGAACTCGCCGTTTTTATTCATTTTTTTTTATTTTCGAAAATTATTTTTTTTATTCCCGAAAATTGTGTCCATTTTCCTATTAAATTCGAAAATCAATCCAGGATTTGCCGCCAATCACTTTCAAAGATATTTGCACGCCTTCCATATTTGGAAATCGGGATTGCCATCTACTAAACACGCCTTCCTTTTTAAATATACGATCGGATTCAAAATTTCCTAATTCGAATTTTTCCTTACCGAACGAGATCGACTTTAAACGGGAAACTAACCTAGATAAGGCAACCATAGAATTTCAATCAGAAAATCAAATCCAATCAATTTCTATCGATTAGGCAAGCAATCATACCAACATGGCAAGAATTCGAAAATCCGAAAAAAATCAAATCCTTATTTCCAAAAATTCAGCCTTGCTGATTTAGCATTTTTTTTTGTGTCAAGCCCGGCAAATCGCGCCCATGGGGTAACGGGCGGAACCAACCGTAGCTGGATTTTTTACTTAGCGAAAATGGCTTTTGATTTTGTTGGAGATTCGCGGTACATGCAAAGGCGACCAAACTCAATTAAACCAAAATCAAACGGCCATGACAAATCAAACAATTATCGATCATTAATCAACCAAAATCGGGATTAAAATTATACCTAAGCCGAGCTTTCTTTCCCCCTTCGAGTTAAGCCCCCAAGACCGATTCAATATCCTGCGGAAACAAGAAAACGATAACAAAAAGTCTCCGAGGCCGAGGATGATGGCGATGGATGGAGATGTCGCGCGAGACGTCGGGACGTGCGGCGGGTGGCACGGCTATCGAATAATAGCTTAATTATCCCCCGAGCAGCAACAAGCTCTGGACCGGATAGCGATCAATTTGCCTTGGAACGAAACTGGAAAAACCTTGATGGCGCACGGCTATAGCTGCGGTGGCGTGGATGGAGCAGAAACGGACCAAGCGGAACGGGCGCCGGCTCTTCTCAAGCTGGACGAATGTCGAGCGGTGGTCTTCAATCGACCTGGGGTGTTCGGCAACGGCCAGAGGAGGTCGTAGAGTGGTGCGGCGACATCGAGAAGGGCGAGAGGCAGCAGCAACGTCCTGGGACGCGTCGGAGTGGCGACGTGGATGGAGGAGCAATCAGCGGTAGAGCCACGAAAGGGGAGGCATGTGAGAGAGATCGTCGGTCCCGTCGGATAGAGAGAACGGCAAGAGAGAAAGAGAGAGGCGAGAGAGAGTGTCGAAAATGAGAGAGAGAGTGTGTAGAAAAATTATGTCGTCCCCCCGTAACCCTAAGCCATAACAAGGTATATATAGTGAATATTAGGGTAGTGCCTTGAGATTTAATCTGAGCCGTTGAGATTTCTGACAAGATACCAACCGTAGGATCCAAAAATTCAGCCACCAATTAATTAACTAATTAAATTAATTAATTTTGAAATTTAGATTAATTAAAGCCCATTGTTAAAACGACACCCCACCCTCTGAATTTGAAAACTTAAATCTGCTACGGCCACTTGCCAGTTCGAAATTAAAATGACATTGCTCACCCAAGCTCGAGACGACAGACGAATCTTGTATTATTATTTTTTTTTTCTTCTTTTTTATAAATATTTTTTTGTCAATGCATTTTCTTAAAATTAAAATTTAGGCGCTAACACCCTACTCCAGGGCATCCTCGACGCGTGGTGCGACTCTACCCCGTACACAGCTCATGGTCATCAAGTACGTACAAATCCCCGCACACAGCCTATGGGCGTCAACTCGATTCAGTGCACTGAAGAGCAAGTACTCCACATATCTCTTCAGATATCAATCAGATAGCTTGTACCAATGCATGAGCAACCATACTCCACATGATTCTCAGAATAATTTTACAAACAAGGTAATGATGCCAGGTCGTCATACAAGCATGCATATCCACTAGTACACGATCATGAGAAATCATATCTTGATAAATAATTAAGCAAGGCATCATGATCAGTATTGCATCGATCAAGAAAACAAACAATTCCAACGAGAAGTCCGATCAAGCCTCAACCATAAGATCCTTAAGACGTCTTCCTTTAGCCTCATTAAAGAAAGGGCATTAAGCTAACTCGAAAATTAGACATTTTCCTCGTCGATTCAAGTCATAGAATCATTCTGTTTCGAGCCTTGATCAGTCACGGTTTATAACCCCAAAGTGAACCTAATACTCTTTAATTCTTCCAGCCATGCAGCCCTACGTAAAGTAGTAACATAATTTCACAATATCCAAAAATGATCGGACATAATAAGATAGATTTTGCAACAAAAGAGCAGCTAGAACAGAACCGATTTCTGTCTTCCAGCCGCGTACAGATTCTGTCCTAAACCTAAAAATCATTCTTCTTTTCATCTCGATCCAACCAGTTACTCAAATCTCACCGTCATTTGGACTTGACACTTAATTAAACAACACAAACTTCTTCTACTCGACCATCCATCGCCATATTCTTGAGTCCTCACACCTTTTCTTCATTAATAAGCTTGACAACTCACAATGTAGCTCGAACCAACTCTATTTACACGTTTAAATATAAAAGAACAACAAGATAATAGAACTCAGTCCAGTCCTAAACATGCAGTACATTTAATATTATTTCAATTTAGCAAGGTACCATACTACCACATCATTCCAGACCTAATCCTTGAGATTACTTCGATTTTCTTGCAATAAAATCAGCTCGATCCCCCCTCAAGAACAGAATCATAACTACTCAGTCCTCTAACAGACCACAGAAACGATTTAGTCCCATAAGCTCTTTATTTCCAACTCCCAAACGATAAAATCACACAATGTACTCTATCCTATGACAAGATTGAAGGGATTCTTGCCTCAATGTAGCTTGTACTTGCTTGGACTTCCACGGTTTCTCCTTGTTCTTGATTGAGATTGCCGAACCACTCTAATCCTCTCTCAGTCTCTTTCTCTCTTTTGCCTTCTCCTTTGGTCGAAAATGGTGGAGGAATGAAGATGATGAGCCCTTTTGTTGCATGTCTATAGGAGTCCTCTAATTGACACTTGTCCGAATTGAAGGTTTCTTCCCTAAGCTTCCGCCAAATGTCCACACCCCTAATGGTGATAAATCATCATCATGGAATTTGACAAGGCTAAACACCAATGATCCTCCTTGCACCTTACCTAGAATGATCGGCCAATGGCTTTTCATGCATGGAGGGACATGAGCGCCACTTGTAATGTCCCCTAATGGTTGAATATCCAATGTAAGATTTTTGAGGGAATATTTAACCAATGAATAATCTTGCTTCCTTCATCAATTCCTAGGTTCCCACCGGCCATTAAGTTTTCATGCATCAAGAATGTAGTCACCACTTGTACAATCCCCAAATGGCCACACATGACGGTGTGATTTCCTCATGGGATTGCCGACCAATGATTAGAGCCACATTCTTTGCTATTTCCCTAGGCACTAATCGGCCAATGGCATTCCATGCGAGGAGGGAGATGACTGCCACTCGTGTGACCCTCTAATGGCCGAACATAATTTGAGAAATCCTTGTGGGATTGGCAACCAATGATTAAATTTCATTCTTCTTGCTAGTTCCCAATGAATTTCGATTATTTATCATCCCTTCTTGAAGAATGCCTCCGCCACTTGGTGCTACTCCTAATGGCCGTCCCATTCTTGTCTATCAAGCTTAGGGATTTTCGAATATATGGCCATGTGCCACATATTCTCATGAGCTCTCAATAGTCGACCACTCTTGTAGACTTGATTCCACGTTCACTCTAATGGTTGTGCTATCTCACCTTGTCTCGGCTGTGAGTTACAAATGGCGTGGAATGCTTTTAATTGAGTTCCGCTAATCTTAACTAACAAGGCTCTTGACAAACATTCCCAAATCATCGCGTCAAAGTCAGCTTCAAAATCCATTTCTGATCGTTAGGAATCTAGTAAACAGGGGATGCCACTACTTCTACCCCCTTATAAAAATTTCGTCCTCGAAATTTGATTCCTAGCTCCAGAGTCAAGTCTATAGGAATAGAGTCAAACTCATTCATAACAGGTCGCAGCAAAAAGGTTTTTGCTATATTCATTTACAAGTATCGATTTACAATTGTACATCCGCCAATCCTAGGGGTCGATCCAGCGACCACCTCCTTGGACCATGTTACTCCCCGGATGCCACTCAGCTATTGTGCCGATAGCGGTCATCAAGTACTTTTAATTTCTTTTAACCACTCTTTCATACCACTAACAGCTGCTTCTCATTTCTTCTTACTCTTCATAGAAATTTATTAATCATGTCTTGGCTAAGTAGACTAGTCAATCGTTCCGTACCTTATAAACGGGTCATGCATTTTCTACAGTACTCATTGCAATGAAAATGTAACATGTCTAGTGAAGAGCCTTACTACTGACTTGTAACTTCAAACAGGTAGGGGTGTTGTTGTTTCATTGTCTCTTCAAGTTCCCAAGTGGCTTCTTCCATACCATGGTATTGCCATAAAACTTCCACCATGTGAATAGTCTTATTCCTTAGGACTTGCTCTTTCTGTTCCAAAATTCGTATTGGCTTCTCTACATATTCAACCTTCTCACTCACCTCAATAGTTTCATAATCCAACATGTGCTCTGTATCTGGATGATATTTCCTCAGCATAGAAACATGAAACACATCGTGAACATTTGACAGCTTTGGCGGTAAGGCTATCCGATAAGTCAAATCTCATATCTTTTCCAGTATTTCGAAAGGTCCAACATATCTAGGGCTTAATTTCCCTTTCTTTCCAAATCGTGATATTCCTCTGAGTGGCGAGACTTTTAGAAACAGATAGTCGCCCACTGCAAACTCTAATGGCCTCCGCCGTCTGTCTATATAACTTTTCTGACGACTTTGAGCCGTTTTAAGCCGATCACGCATAATTTGTACAACCTCAATTGTGATTTGGATCAATTCTAGCCCTGTGATCTTTCGTTCTCCCACTTCACCCCAACATACGGGTGTTTTGCATCTTCGTCCGTACAAAACTTCAAATGGTGCCATGTCAATACTCTTTTGGTAACTGTTATTGTAGGCAAATTCCGCTAGGTGTAATTTCTCTTCCCAGTTGCCTTTAAAATCCAAAATACATGCTCGAAGCATATCTTCTAGAATTTGCATGACTCTTTCCGTCTGACCATCTGTCTGGGGGTGAAAAGATGTACTAAACTAAAGTTTAGTTCCCATGACTTCCTATAAGCTCTTCCAAAATTTTAATGTAAATCTTGGGTCTTGATCTGAAGTAATACTTACTGGAACTCCATGCAGTCTTACTATAATTTGCATGTACATTTCAACCAATTTCTCCAAAGAGCAGGTTGTTCTAACTGCTAGGAAATGAGCTGACTTAGTCAATCGATCCACAATTACCCAGATAGAATCATGTCCCTTCGATGTTCTTGGTAACCCTTGTACGAAATCCATCGTTATATGTTCCCACTTCCATTCGGGAATATCTAATGGCCTGAGCATTCCTGCAGGCTTCAAATGTTCTGCTTTCACTTGCTGGCAAGTTAAGCACTTTGCGATATATTCAGCAATATCTTTCTTCATTCCGTTCCACTAATAATGTTGTCGAAGATTCCGATGCATCTTCGTGCATCCAGGGTGAATGATATAGTTACTTCGATGAGCTTCATTCAGAATGTCCTTTCTTAATCTTTCCTCTTTTGGTACACACAAACATCCCTGAAAACGAAGAACTCCATCTTCCGACATTGAGAAATTCAGCCTTTTGCCCTCTGTTGTCTCTTCTCGGAGCTTTGAGATCTCAAGATCTGTCTGTTGTATCTCCTTGATTCTCTGTACCAATTCCAATTCAATTCTCAGTGTAGCAAACACACATGTCAATTCATTCAATTTGACAATGAAATCTGAATTGGATACCTCTTTTAATAGTTCCCACTCTTTACTCATCAGGCTTGCCATATGTAGCATGGTTTTCCGACTCAAAGCATCTGCCACTTTGTTTGCCTTGCCAAGGTTGTAAAGAATTTCACAATCATAGTCTTTGAGTAATTCCATCCATCTTCTTTGCCTCATATTTAATTCCTTTTGTGAGAAAAGGTACTTTAGACTTTTATGATCAATGAAGATTTAGAATTTCTCTCCATACAGATGGTGCCTCCAAATCTTCAATGCGAAAATTACTGCAGCCAATTCTAAGTCATGCGTCGGATAATTCAACTCGTAAGGTCGTAATTGTCTTGAAGCATAAGCCACTACCTTTCCATGTTGCATTAGAACACAACCCAATCCTTTATGAGATGCATCGCTGTATTCCACAAATCGTCCTAGTCCTGACGATATGGTTAATACTGGAGCCGAAGTCAATCTCTTTTTAAGTTCCTGAAAGCCTTGTTCACACTTCTCTGTCCATTCAAACTTGACTCCTTTTTGGGTTAATTGAGTCAATGGTCCCGCAATTCGAGAAAATCGCTCCACAAACCTGCGGTAATATCCGACGAGACCAAGGAAACTTCGTATCTCTGTAACAGTAGTCGGTCGCGGCCAATTCATAATACCTTCGATTTTGGCGAGATCGACAGAGATTCCATTCTTTGTTACCATATGACCAAGGAATATGACTTTGTCTAACCAAAATTCACATTTGCTGAATTTTGCATACAACTGGTGTTCTCTCAGCACCTGTAACACCTTCCGTAGATGTTTCTTGTGTTCCTTCTGTCCCTTGGAATACACCAAAATATCGTCAATGAACACTATCACAAATTGATACAGATAGGGTTTGAATACCCTGTTCATTAAATCCATGAATGCAGCAGGAGCATTTTTAAGTCCAAACGGCATGACCACGAACTCGTAGTGTCCATACCTGGTTCGGAAAGCAGTCTTAGGGATATCCTCTTCTCTAACTGCCAGTTGACGATAACTCGATCTTAAGTCAATTTTCGAGAAAACTGAGGCTCCTTGCAGTTGGTCGAACAGGTCATCTATTCATGGTAGAAGATATTTATTCTTGATGGTCACTTGATTTAGTTGTCTATAATCAATGCACAAGCGGAGTGACCCATCCTTTTTCTTGACGAATAACACTGGCGCTCCCCATGGCGAAGTACTTGGTCTGATAAATCTTTTGTCCAGTAATTCCTGCAATTGTACTTTTAACTCCTTAAGCTCAGTCGATGCCATCATGTAGGGAGTTATGGAAATAGGCTCAGTTCTTGGGGCAAGTTCAATAGTAAACTCAACTTCTTGCTACGGGAGTAGTCCTGGTAGTTCTTCAGGGAAGACATCTAAAAATTCTTGAACTACTGGAACATCATTAATGTTGACTTCCTCCTTGATTAAATCTCTGACGTTAGCAAGAAAACCCCGACATCCATCGCCTAGAAGTTTACGAGCTTCCACTGCGGATATTAGAGGTACAATTGTACGGGTTCCAGTTCCCACAAACTCGAAACTAGTCTCATTAGGAAGGCTAAATCGAATCACCTTTTTGAAGCAATCTACATTGGCTCATAAGTCACGCAGCCAATCCATGCCGATAATGGCATCAAAATCATAGAAACCCATAACTATTAAGTCGATTTTCTGACTTTGACCTCCTATCGTGATTTTACATCCTTTACAAATCAGAGTAGTCACTACTTTGTCTTTCAATGGTGTGGATACACTAAGGGGTACTTCGATTGTTTCAGGCTTCAGTCCACATAGTTCAGCAAATCTTGTTGATATAAAAGAATGCGTTGCTCCGGTGTCAAATAATACATATGCATCCTTATCACATAAAGGGATCGTACTTGCTATAGTAGTCCGAGAAGCTTCTGCCTCCCCTCGAGTCATAGCCAGGATCCTGCCTTGAGCTGGAGGCCTTTGTTGCGCTCCAATAGGTTTCGCCCGATTATCTTGATTTTGTTGAACTTGCTATCTTTTCTGGGGACAATCTCTCACCAGATGCCCCACTCGTCCACATCCATAGCATTCTCTCCTAGTATTACATGGCAAATTACCATGAGTCTTGCCACAACGATTGCAGGCTCTGTCTCAATTGCGAACTTGTCCTATCGCTCGGTTCTTTCCAACTCCACGAAATTTTCCATGGTTGCGTCTTTTATTGGGAGTCTCTTGGAATTTATCAAACCATCTGGGCCTCTTGTTGTCCTGCTCCTGAGTCGCCACTCGGCTGGCTCCTGTCTTATGTTCTGCTTCCTTCTTTTCTTTTGACAGCACTTGTTCCACCCCCTAAGCTCATTCATATAACTCAGAATAATCTCTAATCCTTAAAGATGCCAGCTGCTTATGTATTTCGATCTTGAGGCCATTTAAGAACCTCTTGTATCTACGTTCCTGAGTTTCAATCAGTTGAGGAGCAAACTTGGAAAGTTCTGAGAATTTTGCTTCATATTGTACTACAGTCATGCTGCCTTGAGTTAGGTTCATAAACTCATAAATCTTTTGGTCCTTAGAACAATCAGAAAAGTACTGGCCATAAAAGGCATTGACAAAGGCTTCCCATGTTACCGTCGTTCCTAGTGTAAATACCACATTCTTGCTTGCATTCCACTAGTGCTAGGCATTGTCTTCCAGTTGATATTCTGTCAAGGTGACTCTATCCACGTTGTTGCAATTGAACAACCTGAAAATTTTCTCCATACTCTTTATCCATTTTTCAGCTTCGAGAGGTTCTCATAACCCCGTGAATTGTGGTGGTTTTAGCTTCAGGAAATGTTCCACCAATTTCTGTAAACGTCGGTCACCTGTTCCATCCTCGGCTCTAACTGGAGCTTGTCGAGGTTGGGCTCCTATTACCGTACCAAGATTTACTAAAGCTTGTAGTATTTCGTCAGTCCGATGAACTGTTCCCTCGACTCTTTCTCTTGTTCTTTCATCTCCATTTCCTCCAAAAGCCGATGCTCTTGTTCTTCTCATGATGAACTATTGGTCCTGCATATCAATCCACATCTGATTGAGTCCGACTTATCAACTCTCAAGGTCATTATCAACGGAAACTTCTGTGAGTAGTTCAATTAAGGCTACTAATTTCAAAACGATCTAAACAATCACAAGCATTAGTCCTCATGACGTGCGTCCTAACACACCGTCTTCTAAATCTATGCTCTCATACCACCTTGGAGAGCTGTGGCGTCCCAGACCGCCACCCTACGGTCGTAAGCCTCTAACATGGATACTTAAGAACTATCCTTATAACAATCAATAGACTATAGTCTATAATCCACAGGCTACAAGTACTATTTAATAATTCCCATACGCACACTTAACGATATGGGAAGCATCATTAGAGGATGATGAAATAAAAACCATCGCTTTTATTTATAAAACATGACACACGACCAAGAGTTCATATATAACTATATACATGCATATGACTAAGGTCGGATCCATAGGCGTAACTGGGATGACCAAAAAGGAAACTACTCCATCAACCAATGTAGGCGCCTAGGCCAAAACGTCACTAGGACTAACTCCTGTCCTCAGTCCTCCTCGGATGGATCGGTGAGCAACATCTCATCGTCCTCAGACTCCTCAAGTGGCTCTGGCGGTGGAATAAACATCTCTGGCTCAGCAGGCTCCGGAGGAGGAATGGGTGCAGCAATAACAGGAACGGCAACAGCAGGAGGAATGGGAACTATAAGCTCGACAAGGTCCGGGAGTGCATCGAAAGTGCTCTCAAGAAAATGTCCTACTAGTCTATTGCCTACTCGCACGTACATAGCATACCAACGATATATAGTTAACCCAGGCTCTCCCTCATCAACCCACATGGTATGAACATGCACAACAAGCCTCAAATGTGGCACATCGAGATGAATCATATCACGCGTATAAGACTTAGAATCAAAAGGGACTCCAAAACGCCTGGGAACAGTTGCCATGGTACTAATCTAAAAAATATGTCTACAAATGTGGGTTAGCGCGACGGCTAGCAAGAAAACATTCAATCTTACCATAGGAGTCCTAAGACTCCCTAGGACGACTATAAAACAATCCAACAACAATATAGTACAGCAGCATTTCAAAATCCAATCAAGAATCATCTGATGCAATCATGCCGAAATATCATGAACTTGACATGCTCTTCGCTCATACCACCATCGCCAAGTTAAATGACTTGCGACCCCTACTCCAGGGCAACCTCGACGCGTGGTGCGACTCTTCCCCGCACACAACTCAGGGTCATCAAGTACGTACACATCCACGCACACAGCCCAGGGGCGTCAACTCGATTCAGTGCACTGAAGAGCAAGTACTCCACATATCTCATCAGATATCAATCAGGTACCTTGTACCAATGCTTGCTCGACCATACTCCACATGATTCTCAGAATAATTTTACAAACAAGCTAATGATGCCAGGTCATCATACAAGCATGCATATCCACTAGTACACGATCATGAGAAATCATATCATGATAAATAATTAAGCAAGGCATCATAATTAGTATTGCATCGATCAAGAAAACAAACAATTCCAACGAGAATTCTGATCAAGCCTCAACCATAAGATCCTTAAGACGTCTTCCTTTAGCCTCATTAAAGAAAGGGCATTAAGCTAACTCGAAAATTAGACATTTTCCTCATCGATTCAAGTCATAGAATCATTCTGTTTCGAGCCTTGATCAGTCACGGTTTATAACCCCAAAGTGAACCTAATACTCTTCAATTCTTCCAGCCATGCAGCCCTACGTAAAGTAGTAACATAATTTCACAATATCCAAAAATAATCGTACATAATAAGATAGATTTTGCAACAAAACAGCAACTAGAACAGAACCGTTTTCTGTCTTGAAACCGCACACAGATTATGTCCTAAACCGAAAAATCAGTCTTCTTTTCATCTCGATCCAACCAGTTACTCAAATCTCCCTGTTATTTGGACTTGAAACTTAATTAAACAATACAAGATAAAACAATGTGGCTCGGTTTAACCTCCATTGACACTTGGAACCGAAAAGAAATAGGTTTTCTCTAAACCGTCGATCACCGAAACTCCAAGCTATAAAATTGAGTCCAAACTTCTTCTACTCGACCATCCATCGCCGTATTCTTGAGTCCTCACACCTTTTCTTCATTAATAAGCTTGACAACTCACAATGTAGCTCGAACCAACTCTATTTACACGTTTAAACAGAAAAGAACAACAAGATAACATAACTCAGTCCAGTCCTAAACATGCAGTCCATTAATATTACTTCAATTTAGCAAGGTACCATACTACCACATCATTCCAGACCTAATCCTCGAGAATAGTTCCATTTTCTTGCGATAAAATCAGCTCGATCCCCCCTCAAGAAGAGAATCATAACTACTCAGTCCTCTAACAGACCACATAAACGATTTAGTTCCATAAGCTCTTTATTTCCTACTCCCAAACGAGAAAATCACACAATGTACTCTATCTTATGACAAGATTGAAGGGATTCTTGCCTCAATGTAGCTTGAACTTGCTTGGACTTCCACGGTTTCTCCTTGTTCTTGGTTGAGATTGCCGAACCACTCTAGTCCTCTCTTGATCTCTCTCTCTCTCTCTTTTGCCTTCTTCTTTGGTCGAAAATGGTGGGGGAATGAGATGAGGAGCCCTTTTGTTGCATGTCTATGGGAGTCCTCTAATTGACACTTGTCTGAATTGAAGGTTTCTTCCCTAAGCTTCCGCCAAATGTCCATACCCCTAATGGTGATAAATCATCATCATGGAATTTGACATGGCTAACCACCAATGATCCTCATTGCACCTTCCCTAGAATGATTGGCCAATGGCTTCTCATGCATGGAGGGACATGAGCGCCACTTGTAATGTCCCCTAGTGGTTGAATATCCAATGTAAGATTTTTGAGGGAATATTTAACCAATGAATAATCTTGCTTCCTTCATCAATTCCTAGGTTCCCACCGGCCATTAAGTTTTCATGCATCAAGAATGTAGTCGCCACTTGTACAATCCCCAAATGGCCACACATGATGGTGTGATTTCCTCATGGGATTGCCGACCAATGATTAGAACCACATTCTTTGCTATTTCCCTGGGCACTAATCGGCCAATGGCATTGCATGCAAGGAGAGAGATGAGTGTCACTCGTGTGACCCTCTAATGGCCGAACATAATTTGAGAAATCCTTGTGGGATTGGCAACCAATGATTAAATTTCATTCTTCTTGCTAGTTCCCAATGAATTTCGATTATTTATCATCCCTTCTTGAAGAATGCCTCCGCCACTTGGCGCTACTCCTAATGGCCGTCCCATTCTTAGTTTTGAGAAATCTACCTTCAGAACCTTGTCCTTCAAGGTGTTATGGATGTGTGAACGAAAATGGAGCTCAATTTGGACACTGGACGACCTAAAACGAGTCGTTTTAAAATCAGTGTGCGCTAGATATAGATTTACCCGACTCTCGGCCTCTAACATGTTTCACCTCGAGATCTGCCCTTCAAACACTTCCAATTCAATGAAAAATCACCTATTAATAACTTAACACTCTAACCAAGGGTTAGAAATCACTCACCAAGATAATAGAGCAAGCAAACTTCACCAAGAACAACCACAAGTCTCGGTCCCAAAACTGATCAATGCAGGGCAGTTTTCTGCACCTAGAGGAATCACACATAACCGGCCATGAAAGTCCAAACCAACTCACAAACTTCTTGCTAACATGTAATACTATGTTCTAAGGAGGCTTACCAACAATTTCCAAGTCAAACGAAGCATCAAGGGTTCCAAAATGTGTCTCGGTCTCAAGTTTGCCGGCGAGGATAGAATCTGTCTAGTTTTTGTCCAAGTAAGATCACACACAATCAGCCCTTAAATCCCACTATAATCCAACCTTAAGCTTAAGAACACAAATCTATGTCTTAACTAAGCTTGAGAGGTGGCCTTACCAAGAATCAAGCCATAACAAGCTCGAAATTCCAACTTGAAGCTCCTTGGGTCCGAATCTGACTGGTCAGTGACCTTTGCTCACTCAAACGGCTTTACGGGACAAACGGATGGGTGGATTTGGGCTCATAATACCTTGTTAGTACGGCAAGAGCAATAGCTTTCTAATGGTGGGTGGCTCGTCTCCATTTGATAACGAACGAAGAAGATATGGGCCAAACAACGGACTGCACGGGAAAGCAAATATGGCTAGCGAGAGTGAGAAGGGTGCTGAGAGAGAGTGTTTGAAGGAGAGAGGGTTGCTCGGCCAAAATGAGGGGAAATGAGCCATTCCCAATCTTCATCCACAAGTCAAGAGGGAGAGAGAGAGATGGCGAGGTGATGGCTTAGCTTTTTTAGGCTCTTAATTGTCAATTAGACTAGCCTTTTAGGTGAGATTGGGCTTGGGCAATTAATGGCTTATCTTATCTCCATAATGTCTAGAGCCAAAAGACAAAAGACCACAATGCCCTTCCATTTTCGGCCACATAGTGGAGGAGGGTAAATGACTATTTTTCCCTTAGCTTGTCTTAAAACAAAGAATGTTCTTGAGGGGCAAAAGGGTAATTTTCCACCTCCATTCCAAATTTCACTTTTCCAATATTATTTACCCTCGATAGGGCGACGTCCAGTTCTCTTCCAATGTTGGAATTCCTCAATGTCTGATACCCAATTGTGAGGCCAAATTCATGTCGAGTTCTCGTCGACTGAAATTTTAATTTATCTCAAACTGACGGGCGACTCTTGCAGGCGCTACGCGTATCGACCTTAGGATTTCTCAAGTCGCGGCGATTTTGGTTGTCATATAATTGCAAGGGTTTATCGCTAGTCCCTGCGGTCTTGATAATCGGAATCCGATTTAGAGAAGTTTTGCAAATTATACATTGGTTAAGCGGAATCACCAGCGCCCTAACCGTATAACACTAGCAAAACGTCCCATAATCGTTCTTAGATCGATCTCTGCTCTCCCAAAATATCCCCTCGACAATCCTTTTGGTCAAAGTGTCGTTTCTTATTCGAATTTCCCAGGTCCACGTACCCGTCATCGCGTTAATCATTCCCTTTCGGTCAGTCAACTCGAGAGTGGCCGGCTCTGAGCGAGATATAACTGAAATATGCCGATCGATATCTTTTCATTCCATAGCCTCGAGAGGGGTCAGAATTCGAAATGTCACACACCTCTTCCAACATCCATTTTTTTTATGGATCCATTACTGTTCCTTAGAATTAGGAATAACAACTAGCCATATGGCTTCCAAATTCCTATCCACTCAGGAACTTCACGTCTCATGCAAGGGTCCTTGATCACCTTTAGTACACTTAGCCGATCTTGAGAACTCTGTCTCATATTGATCGACCTTCTTCAGGTCCCGGCAAGGTTATCAGAGTTCAAGCAACCCTTGTTCTTAAGCAGCCTCAAAAAGGTACCTCTTACTAGACATGGCCGGTTCCGCGGAACCCCCGATTCCGATTCGGAACTAGTGGTTCCGGGTCGATTCTCGGTTCCGGTTCCGAACTTTTAATTTTATTTTTAAAATAATAAAATAAAATTAATAAATTATAAATTATAATCAAATTGTACATTGTAATAAAATTTGAAAAAAAAAGGAGAGAGAATGAATGGGCTTGAACTTAATGAATTATCATTAAGCGCCTACATATCTTCTTGGGGATAGAAGAATCAAAGCCCATGTAATTCTCTTACCTTTGGTAACCCCCAACTTACCTCATCGTCAATCGACGCTAGCCGTTGTGGTGGTGCTAGCATTTCCATAGTCATCACTGAAGAATTCGTGTTCTCGATCCAGCTCTTGTTGGCGAAATTTAGTATTTGTCCAATCGTCGTTACAAGCTTGATACTCCATACTTTCCGGACTTAATCTTGAATGGCGGGGGTCCAAAATTAATCTTCCATCACTAAATGCTTGTTCAACCGCCACTGTTGAAGAAGGGGTCGCTAATATTTGTTTTACTATGAGGGAGAGAACTGAAAATTGAGTTGAATGGTTCTTCCACCACTCAAGAATCTTGAAATCTGCATTGTGTTCGAAATCACTAAACTCAAAAGAAATTGTTAAATAGTTTTCTAATTCGAAAGTACTACCTGTTGATGTCCCTTTCTATATTTTTTTTTCCTACTCTTGAGCATTTTATACCCTCTACTAAGTAGTGAAATACCCGCATCGCTTTTTGAGACACTATGTTGGGAAGATCCACATCCACTGTCACTTAAACCATATCTATTACAAAATTCATTATATAATGCTACTATAGCTTCTTTAACCTCTACTTGTATAATTGAAATATTTATTACTTCATCCAAATGTAAACAATCATAATAATAAGCATTCAAATAATCTAATAAACCATCTAATTTAGTATGTGGATAAAAAATAATACCAACTAAATAGACAAGAGGAATGTTTAAATAATAATGCAACCATTTTTCGCGCATTACTAAAATACTCGAAACTAATTCAGTATCTTTTTCATATACATTAAAAACATTAGTAATATTAACACACTCTATTAAAAATAAATGCGTAGTATGATAGTAAATACCAGATAAAGTTTTAGTAGCATCATTAAAATTTTTCAAACAATCTAAATTTTTTTTGCAAACGTCCCAATGTTGCGGGAGTAAAGCAATATCGGGAACATTGAAATAAAGGAACATAATAAATCTTTGTAATCAAAAGTTCATAGAAGCATCTCGTAGGTAGAATTCCAACGAGTCGGAACATCTTTTGGAAACCTTTTTTCCTTTCTCCCATTTTCTTTACAAAAATTTCCCCACGCTTTCATAAGTTGAGGGAGGCTCCATAAAAATGTAATTGCACTATTTATTGGATGGAGAGAAGTCACAAGAACTCATAAACCATCTTGAACACATAAATTCAAAACATGGCAAGCACATCTAATGTGAAAAAATTGTCCGCCAAAAGAGGGTTTACACATTTTTTCTAACTCAGGAATGGAAGCAGTATTTGCAGCGGCATTATCAAAACCAATTAAAAAACTTTATTAATCAAACCATATTCTTCTAAAACTTGCCTAATTATTCTATAAATATTATGGGCCGTATGCCTTTCAGGAAAAACTCGAAATGCAAGAAGTCTTTTTTGAAAAACCCAATCATCACATATCCAATGGCATGTGACACCCATATAAGAATTAATTTTCAAAGAATCACTCCAAATATCACTACCTATATGTACACGTCCTTTGAATTCTTCAAAAAACATTTTCAAATCATTTTTTCGATCTATATAAACTCGTTTAAGTTCGCATTTAAGAGTAGTTTTCAGAACAGATGGTGCTTGTGAAACCAGTGCAGTGTTTACCAAATATCTAAAATTAAAATTTTCACAAGTATTAAACGGAGCATGCTCAAGGGAAACATATTCAGCTAATGTTTGTTTATAAAGTGCATTAGTGAAACGGAATAAAGGATGAGGGTTAGGATTGGCGAACCCGGAAATTTGTTGTTGTCTAGTATCGTTCCTCGCTTGCGTTTGATGTTTTTTTGTCAGATGCGGACGAAATGTTCAATAGCCATCTCCTTTACCAAGTTTGTATTTTTGCGCACAATATTTACAGTTTATATCAAACTTACCTTCATTTTCATTCCATACTTTGTCGAAGTGTAGCTATAAGTCGGATTATCGGCTTTTTCGTCCCGACTCCTTTGGTATCGACGATCCTTCGACACCAGTGGCAGTGGCAGTAGGAGGATAAAGGTTTTCTTGCGTTGTGATGTGCTCGACGTTGGGATTGGGAACATCGTCGTCTTCCCAACATGCATATTCACGAGAATCATATTCATGAACGGGATAATCGGATTCTCCCATCTCCATCGGGCTCTTTCCTTTACCAGTATTTCTGATTTCACTTGCCATTTTTTGAGAGAATTGATAGGAAAGTTGATTCAAAGAATTGAGATGAAATTGAGAGAGAATATCGGATCGAGAGAATTTGAGAGAATTTGACTTGAAGGTTGAGAGTATTGAAGAGAAATTGTGAGAAAAATAAAGAGGGATTGTGAGGTTTTTATATAATTTTTTTTTAGGAATTTGCAATGGCCGTTGTAAATCCCAACGGGCCTTCGGCCCGTTGCAACCATTGGCTCTTCCCCAGGGGGCGACTCTTCCCCGGGGGGGCCCACTGCCCTACCCCCCGGGGCCCCATTTTTTTTTAAAAAATTACCGGTTCGGAACCGAGGGCCAGGTCAACGGGCCGGTTCCGGGCCCAAATGGCCATGTCTACCTCTTGCCAACCAATTCGACAAGGCAATGCAGGCAAATATCATACCTTTCAAGAAAACTCTTCCTTTGGTGACCTTTCACCAATCATCAACAGCCTCTTAAGGCTAGTAACTGCCAGAGTCGCTTTCCTTCTTCAATGGACTCCATACCTCCAAGGTTTCTTTTCAAATTCTCAGTCCGGAGAAAGGCAATTTCAAATTCATTTCTCCATCGACCTTAGTGGACCTCGACCTCGTGACCCATCTCACAAGCTATTCAAGACTATCGTGGTTCTTTTCCATGTTTCCACTTTGAAAATGAGTAGTCTTAAAGTCACTTTTCTCGTGACTTCCATCACTTAACTCATCAACACTGGCGTCAGTCGCCTCAGCGACTTGGGTAACAATGGCAGCTCCTTCCCGAGTCTGCCTACCCATCTATTTTTCCCCATTTCCATTCAAAGTTCTCATGATCCATTCAACTCTTGGGCTCACACAATTCATAACTCGAGCCAAATGCCCTTAATCCGTTGGCCCAACCTTACTAGGTCCTCGTGACATTCGGGTCACTACAATTCCCTCTCCGGGAATTTAAAGGCTTAAGTCATCTCCTCGAGTCTAGCAGTCTCAAGTTGCTTATCGTCATGGCAATCTCAGGCAAACGGCCAATCATCTAGGGATTCCAAGTAATCCTTAACACTCACTTGTCAAGCCAATCTTAGCTAGGAAATTTCTCAGCTATTCGCCAATTACTAGGCAAACCTCAGCTAGGCCAAAACTCAACTAGGCCAACGTCAAGTAACCATTCGAGACACAATTAAATGGGTCAAACATTCATACCTTAAGTCCAGACGCATCTGCGACTTAGCAATAACTCCTCAGGCTATCTCAATTCAAAAAGGTATCAGCCAACGGCATTCAATGCCAAGACTTGCAACACAGGCCAAACACAAGCGTCAATTTTTCCTTTTTCAAACAACACCTACTGCCAAGTACGAGGCTCCTAACCATACTAATCACATACGTCATTACAGATGCCATGAAAATTTTGAAAATTCCACCTTGAGGATCACTTCAGTGCAATACATCTCTTAACCAAAATCAGACTCAACCCGATACCTAGACTCTCTCTTTCAATTTATGACTTGGGTCATTCCTGCCTCCTTGCTGTCTTAGAAGCCTGCCAGGAGCCACTCCTTGTCCGAACCTCTCTGTCCCAACGTATACTCCCCGCCCTCATCAGACCTGGTCGTTGTAGGTTGTCCCAAGTTATACATCTACGAAGAGAGTCTCGTTCCACACGTCACATACCATGCTTCATTACGGTTTATAGGTATCCTGCCAACTTGTCTCATACCAAGCGACAGTTTATTAAGTCTGATAGTGCTAAGCTCATACATGCACATTCCTCAACTTTCACTTTAATGCAATAAACACATGCACTGCATGATCGTCCTCAATACTCATCACACCACATTCGTTTTCAGATCAATTCCTATCCGTGGAAGGTTTCTAATTCCACAAATGACCATCCATCTCGCAGATCAATTGCCTATGTTTGATCATATACCTCAAGGCCACAATTACGATCATAAGATCCAATCGACCCTTTACTCATAAGCAATCATCTATTAACCTCAAATACAATTGCAACCTCAAAATCATGCTTATAGCTCCTCAATATCTGCTTACTTCATTGCGAACCTCAACCATATTTCCACCCAAAATCATCAATCGAAATTGATACTATAACCATTAAAATATAACGCAAGTTCAAGCCTATAATCCTCAAGATTCATCAATACTTAATGCTAAGGGTCTCACCATCTAATCGTCCTCGAGGCATCTCTCCTTATCACTCCAAGTCTCAATCAAATTGGATCGAGCTGACCTTGCTATGATACCAGCCAAACGGGGATGTCACGCCCCGAACCCGGCAAGCACGCGAACATCCCACCTCCGCCGTTACCTTTGATGATCTCCTAGGAAACAACGGACAATACTTAAAGGTCTATATGAAACATGCATGCGAAAGCAATGACAACTCCATATGAATAAACTACACAAGATGACTTAGGACAAAAAGAGGTATACATCTCATAAATGTCAAAGTCAGTTACAAATCTAACTCCAAACAATATACAGTTCCTAAGGTCTTAATCAGATTCATCTTGATCTTCTCCAACGACTTCCTCGAATGCCAACCCATGGCAAGTTCGGGTTTCCATCGCCTGGGACCTGAAAAATGTTATCCCACAACGGGGTGAGATATAAATCTCAGTAAGCTAAACCTAACCCTAAACTAGGCTGCCAGTACCTCTAGACACTTTTCAAAAACGGGATATTTTGGAGTTCAAAACATTGGCATGTTTAAAATAGGGTACTTGTCAAAATTTGGCATTTCAGTTTTGTATCAAGGAATTCAGCTAGTTGACTCAAAGGCTCAAATCCTATAGGAGGTTGGACTAGTAAGTGAGTAAACTCAACTCCAATGGCGGCACTGTATTCTTCAAGAGTAGGGGTAACTTCCAGCCCTTCCATGCAGAATGTCGCAGTGATAGGATCCCAATATAGCGACATGGCTTGAATGAAGGCGGGTGGACACTCAATCTTCAGTAGTTCCAATAGATACCCCAGTCGTGATTTGGCGTATTTCTGACTAGCTTCGCTTATGCTGTCCCACCAGGCTAGGAATTCGGTCTGGGGGACTTTGAATACTTGAATATCATTCTTTCCCATCAAGTCTAAAATATGCAAATGATTTTCAAAAGTCAATCGCTAAAAATTACTTTAAACATGTGACTATGTAAATGCCATGGAACATGCATGAGCTGACTTAATTGCATAGTTCAATTGGAGAAATGAAAATTATAGCCTTTTTAAGGTATGGAAGACCTGATTTAAAATCTAATTTGAATTTCATCAAGTGAATTGTGCAATTTAATCAGATTCATTCTAGTGACTAAAGGAACTAACAACGTCACATTCCATTGGTCGAAACATCAGAGGTGAGTGGAGCGTAAAAAGCCCCTTATTACAATTAGGACGCCTAATGAAAGACAGGTAGAGAAGGATTTCGAAAACAAGAAAGCTCTAAAAGGCCCATGGAATGTGGGGATCTAAGCTTGCCCTCCCCAAAAGCTAATCTTCTTCAGAATGGTAGTCAGTTGGGGGCTCCTTCTCAAAGGCATCTTCATCTGTCTCTCTTTCAGGATATGGTATGATAGTTGGGAACTCTCCCCTAGTTAAGTGTTCCTCAGAGTGTAAGAAATTGTCTTCAATGGATCTGTCGAGGCGTCTCAGCTCCTCTGGCCATTCTCTGGTCCATGGTATAATGACTTCAGGAGTCTTCTCGTATCTCGCCTTTTTGAGTACGATGCACTTCGATTTTGTATTGGTCGCAGGGCGTCTTCTTTTTCTCCAAAGAGTGATCATGGGTATATCTTCATTAGCTTGACGTTCAGCCTTTTGACGGGCATACGTATCTCTAGCTAGGTGGTTGCGATGTCGTCTTTTCATCTCCAAGTAATTCTTGAACATTTCGTCTGCTTGTCGCTTGAACCTGAGATTATCGACATAGTAGCGGGTTTGGCATTCTTCAGCGTATCCCAACTTGCGTCCGGTTAGCTCTCAGCCATGCACAAATCTGGTAAAGTGCAACCTTGTGTTTGGTCCAGGACGAGTGACTTTCTTTAGGTATTCGAAGGTTACCAACTTTGTCGAACTTCTAGGAAACAGCGACATCCTACCCCCTTATCATCGTTATTTCAATTAGTCACTTGAGTGATTTCATGATGTATGCAATGCATATGGATGTATATAATGCATGAATCATACAATGGAACAGGGAATAGTGAAGTACATTGAAAGTAAATGCCTTAACAACCAAACTCGGGGAATGTCAAATGTTCCCTTGTAATGATGAGTGGTTTTAGGTATATCAGCCTTCCATAGACATGCGCATGAGACAAGTGGGTATTCTTTGGACATCAAAAATCAGGTGAGGAACCTATGGCTCAGGCTCCCATGATCCAAACAAGGCAGATTCCTCCCCAAGAGTACCCACCCAAGAGGGTTAGATATCGCCAATTTGGATTGTGAGTAGGAACGAACACGAAAGTCTCAACTGCCATCAAACACAAGATCCTTTTGTACCATTTCCCTATCTAAGGTAACCTAGAGGTGGTTGCAGTCGGGGTTTGACCGCTAGTGTGTGCTAAAAATAAACATACAATCCCAACTCCAACCTGCAAAAAAGATGTCAACAATCACTCCACCCCTTATTTCTCCAATCTGCAAAAACATCTAACACAATGGTCAGTGTACGTACCTCACCTTCGAGAGCATCTGTAGAAAATGGGATTAGATAAACCAATCAATTTTTTAATTGGCTCAAGTCCTCTAAAATTCCTAACCAGAGATTCTGGTTTAGAATAAGTCCCTAGTGGAGTCGCCAGTCTGTCGCGACCCTCTCGAGGCGACAGCCGTGCCTTCCACTCTCGAGGGCTAATGGGCCGCCTGATGCTGTCTGATTGGACGTAGGCCTTTCCCAAGGTCTATTACCCAAATCGCAACAGTTGGATATATGTGGTCGACCTTCGGTACGGTCTGGTGACATGTGATATATGTACATGCCAAGGAGTCGCCACCAATCATTTCATAGAGAGTACGATCGGAAACCCTATCGAATAGTTGGGAGCGATCTAGAGAAGTGGGATCAAGGTCTTTGTTACGCCAACTGTTAGAGTTGACGCCCTTTCGGCACCTAAGTTGAATGATTTATCTAATCCTCAAGATTCATGCAGATGAGTGGGGGTACGAACCTAAATCTAGGAATTCATGCAGACAAGAATGACTACCCTATCACTCATAATCGTATAAATAAATACGCAAATCAAGGATCCAAAACATACAGATAAATCACATGAAAGCAGCATGGCATCCCTAGTAAGGCCCTATCAAGTTAGAGAAGTATCAGTCAAGGCTTAGGAATGATTTTAACATGATTCGCCCATGAGGGGTAAAGTCGTAATTTTGAGAAATTTGGGGACAATTTACCCTAGAAGGGCAAAATTTTCATTTCATATGGGATGTGTAGTCAAAAGATGGTGGAAATAGGATTGGCGATCAAACTAATCAATTTCCTATTTTTCGAAAATTTCCAGAATTTTTCTGGAATTTAGAAGTGATTTTACCCTTTGAGGGGTAAAATCGTCATTTTTGGGCGAAAACGAGAATTGGAAATCTCAAATATTAGGATAGGTCAACCACTTGACCCAATTCCTAATTTTAAGCAATTTTCAAGACTCGATTGGAATAGAAACGACGATTTACCCTTTTGAGGGGTAAATTATCATTTTGGAGAAAAGACAGAATTCGAGAACCCAAGCAGAAGGATCAGACCCTAATCCTTATCTTAGCGTCCTCGATTCTTCTTGTACATAAGGCTGAAGCAACTTACCCCTAAAGGGTAAAGTCGTCAATTCTCGAAAGAACGGATAAGAAATCCCAAAAATAGGATTGACCAGTTGTCTATGGTCAATCCTCAATTTTTGGAGATTTCTAGAGTGTCTAGGAATTTCCCACAATTTTTCTATATTTTTTTGGGATTTTCTAACATTTTTTTAGGATTTTTTAGAATTTTTTTGAATTTTTATTTTATTTTTTAAAACCATTTTTTGATTTTTTATTAAAAAAATATTATTCGGACCGGGTCGGAACCCGGCCCAGACCCGGACCCGGACCCGCGCGGACTCAGCCACAAAAACGATGCCGTTCGGTGTTTTTTTATTTTTCTATTTTTGGAATTAATCCGACGGTTACTATTGAACCACGTGGCTTCTCCACGGCCACTAGATGATCTGACTGGAATTTACGGCCTAGATTAAACGAAGACTCGACCAGGGCTATCACGTCCCGAACCCTGCGAGCATGTGAACATCCCACTAGGCCGTTTCAATATTACAATAGTCTTCCAGGATCTTTCGGCCCACAAGTCATATAATCCATGAGCACGCGGAAGCGACGAACATCTCCATTCATCAGTACAAGTGAAATGACTTGGGACGGAACATGAGTACACTTATCGCATCCATTTATTACACCTCAGCAGTTACAACTGTCAAATACCGACAGTTCTATTCCATAATCCACACAGCAAAGTACAATTCCGAAGGCCACAAAAAGGCCCCATCTATTTCCCAATTAAGTTGTCTTCCAACTTCACTCCATAGCACGCTCGGGTTTCCATTAACTGAGACCTGAAAATATTGGTCCCACGACGGGGTGAGATTTACATCTCAGCAAGTGAAACCTAGCCCTACACCTCAATGCAAGTCCTACCGAATCACATACAAATGCCACTTAAAATGTGGAATAACAAGCAATTCAATGGCACCAGGCATCTCACAAGACAGTATCAATTACAGACATGGCTAATCAATAGAAACAGTCATGTTCAATTACAGGGTCTCATACCCAAGCACATATACTCAAGTACACCACGACCACCTCTTTCTCAACCATCCACATACTCCACTGGCACTCTTGCCACTAGACATCTCCAGGGTCATCAGACCAAACGATGTCCACGTACCACTGGGGTCATCAGACCAATCGGTACTCTCCAGGCTTACTGCCACTCAATGCCACCGTCATCAGACCAATCGGGATTCACATTTTCAATTTTATTTCACCACCCTCCGATACCGCCAGGGTCATCAGACCAAATGGTATCCTCAACACCTTTCTCATTCAGTTTCACCATGCCATCCAGACACACATTGTGACATTGTGAATTTCCTGCCATTTTGAGGCTGTTGAATGTGAATGTACCTTACGATGTATTTCAGTTTTGTCTTGCTCAGATCTGATCAATCTCGAGTAAACTGACCAAAAGGGAAAGGCTAACGCATAACAAGGTACGTGGACCTAGGAAACTTGAAAAAGGCAATGACGCTTTGACCATAAGGATTGTCGAGGGAACATTTAGAGCCAATGAGGCCGATCAGATAATGATTAAGGGATATAATGCTAGCGTTATACGATTAGATAGCGGGTGAAGCCACTTAACCAATGTATAATTTGCAAATTTTCCTAAATCGAACTATGACTATCGAAGCCGTCGGTACTAGCAATGAACCCTCGCAATTACATGACAACCAAAGCTGTCATAACTTGAGTTATCCTTAGTGTGATGAGAATCACAGAGACGATACGCGTAATGTTTGCAAAAGCCGCTCGTTAGTTCGAGACAAACTAGAATTACGATCGACGGACGAATGATCGTGAAATGGAAGCTCAAAATTGGCAATAGGAAATAGAGAATTTCAATTCTGAGTAGGAATTTGACAATGTCTCGCAAATGGTAATTTTGAATTGGAAAAGTGAAGTTTGGACTGAAAGTGCGAAAAGACCATTTTGCCCCTAGATCGTTTAACTATGCCATACGAACTTAGGAAGGAAAAAATGGTCAATCCCTCTTCCCATCTATGGCTGCCGAAAATTGCATCTTCAATGGTCAAAGATGAGTCAAAGCTTAAGTTGTATTATTGGAGGAGTGCCACTTGTCAAGCAATGAGACACCTAAGCATGTATGACTTCACCGAATCTTGTCTTATCAATTTGGGCCCAATTATATATGTGAGACAATGTCAATGAAGACCTCATCTGCTGTGTATACCCCTCCCACACGTTCACCTCATTTTCCTCTCCATTTGGCCTCAACCGAAAACTTCCAGAAAAGTCAGTTTCTGTGCTTGATGTTCGGTGAGCTCGATCAGGCCTTCCCGGTGGCCGTTTGAGGTGTTTCGACTTCCAGAGATAATATCTATGTGTCCTTGACATATTTCCGTTGGTTTCATGATTTTAGGAGGTCTGGTTAATTTATGGTGATTTTTGAAAGAAAAGCGGACGGATTCCGCGCGAGCTGAGAGAAGGTTATGGTTTACCCTCTTGGAAATTCCGATTGAGCTCGACTTTTTTAGGAGAGCTTCATAACACCTATTACTATGTTCAGATAGATTATGGATGTAAATAGATAGGTATAACTTTAGTTTTCATGGATGAACAGTAGCGGTAAAATATGGACAGATTCTGATCAAGAGGAGATTGGATTGTTTTGATGTCTTTGGGATGTCAACCGACTCCAAATCTCTTAGTGAGCCCTTTAAACATGTAAATGAAGGTCTTGAAAGGTTATTTGTGTAAATAGTTAGACACGAGATTGGATTATGACTCGATTAAGCGATTTGAACCCAAAACCGGTTCTGTTTTAAGGAAGAGTACTTGCTGGCCGGTTCTGATTAGGGACTAAATGAGGAATTTTTGGACGTCAATTGACCTATAATATATTGTATGATATCGAGTGAGATGTCAATGGGAGATGTAAGAAGTGGATTGAATTTTAAAGGTGATTTGTGGTGAAATTGGTTCACGAAACGCTAAATTGTGTATTGCCATGTATATGGCTGAGTAAACCGAACATATTAAGGGTTCGGAGTGAGAGTTGCCATATCCAATGGTTATAAAAAAGGGTGTCTTGAATTGCCAACGGTATGGCTAGGGAAAGATTACTTTAATGGAAGTGAATATTCCATGGTTTATGATTCAAGATTGGTTAATCTTGTTAGGTGGACGCCATATTTGTGGGAATTCGGTACTCGTGACTTAGGAAGAATTCCTTGGTGTTGTATTGTGTTATTCAATCAGGTAAGTGTTACCTAATCCTTTCTCCGAATGCCTGGACACACTAGATGAATGATTAAATGATGTGATTGACTGATGAATTTGTATTGAGATGAATTGCATGTGTGTCTGGATGGCCTGGTGAAGCTGAATGAGAATGATGTTGAAGGTACCATTTGGTCTAGTGAGACCCCAGCGGTATCGGAGGTTGGTGAAATAAAATAGAAATGTGAATGCCATTTGGTCTAGCGAGACCCCGGCAGCATAGAGTGGCTGTAAGCCTGGAAAGTATTGTTTGGTCTGATGACCCCGAAGATGTCAAGTGGCAAGAGTGCCAGTAGAACATGTGGATGGTTGAGAAAGAGGTGGTTGTGGTGTACTTGAGTATATATGCTTTGGTATGAAACCATGTGATTGAGCATGATTGTTTGTATTGATTGGCCATGTCTATATTTTATATTGTCTTGTGAGATGCCTGGTGCCATTGCATTGCTTGTTATTCCGCATTTTGAATGGCATTTGTATGTGATCCGGTAGGACTTGCATTGAGGTATAGGGTTAGGTTTCACTTTCTGAGATGTCGATCTCACCCCTTTATGGGACAAACTTTTCAGACCCGAAACCATAACCATGTGGCCAGTAAGACTAGGCAATCCGAAGGAGTCGATCGCCTCTTTTGAAGAATTTCCAGAGAGTAAGTCGATAGTATATATTAGGAAGGGTAAGACGGTGTGGGTAGACGAAGGGAAGACGGAACTACAAACCGCACCGTTTTGAAGCATGGTTCTGCCACTTGGGGAACAGTGACCTATTAGGCCCTTTGATGCTAGAAGACGTGCCCTTGGGAGTTGTACCTAGCTGGTATCACCCCTCTCGTTCAGAGGTTGAAGTGGAAAATCCGGCATCGATGAGAGACTCGAGAACCCTTTCTGAGGAGTACACGAATTATATAGAGATATCTGCTAATGCGATCGAGGCCACTGACGAAGAAGACGAAGCAGAAGCTGGAAAAGAAGATGAAACCGATGAAGACATGAAGAGCCTTCAGAGGACGTTCCATCTGAGACTTTCTCGAATTACGACCCAAGTGCTGAGGGGGACGATGGAAGAGATGATTCTAGCTGTTCTAATGAGAAGTCTGAATGAAAGGGGTTAGGCGATCAGGGAACAATTTTGGTGTTAGGCTTTAGGAAAGGTTTAGTAGTAGCCTTTGAAACCTATGCCTTAGTTCCTTTTCTACCCGGGGTGTGTAGCTTTATGTATTTTTTGTCTTTTCCCTTCCGATGTATGTACTGGTTGTCTATGCAATGTATAAATGGTGTGCTTTTGTTTTCCTCCAAAACTCCCCTCTTCTTTTTATCTCTTTAGTACGGCGTTATATCACGTCTTCCATGTGTGCACTTCATATCATGCTAGGCCATGTAAGGTTCCTGGGTAATGTTTGGCCTAAGGTGGATGTAATGAGCTCCAAGGGACGCGGGGCGTTACATCCCCGTTTGAGTGGTATCAGAGCGGGTTGAGAGCAAGTTACCAAGAATATAGTTGATGGATGATTGGAGTAATAAGGAGTAAAGGAATTTGGATGAGTTGGGGTAGTGAGACCCTAGGGGGGAGTCGTTAGAGTCAAGCATGAATGCATGGCATATGAATGGCGCATGTGGTTGGCATCTTGACATGGCATGGTTATGGTACATTAATGAAGGGTCGAGCTCTGTACTTAGCTTGTTGTTGTGGATGCGGATTGAATGAGTGAATTATACTTATGATTTTTCTAAGTCAAAGATGAGTCTCGACTTGAAGTATGGATTTGTATTCCCAGTTGTTATGCTCATGAGAATGCCTGAGTGATTGACTGTTGTTTTATGGTTGTTGCTTTATTGAGTAGCATAGAAATATTGAGATATGAGTAAGCGAATTAGATCTCTAATTCCGTGGTGGAATTATAGTGACTTAGGTGAGTTAAGTTTGAGCAATATGAGCAATAGACCTGAAAGGCCGAGAGGAGGAGCTTCTAGCTCGAGAACACCAGAGGTTGAGGGTCCTACCATGGAGGGAGTACTGAGGGTTTTGGCCCAGATTGGAGGGCTAATGGGGAAGGAAGCCCAGGATAGAGCTGCTGCGGCTCTTCGTCAAGCTAAGGATAGAGCTGAGATTAAAGCTCAGGCTGCTGAAGCTGCAGTGGCAGCTGTGAATCTAGCAAATGGAAACAATGCTCAAGGCGCTGAAGCTGGTAATGTCCAGGGTGATCTCAATGCTATTAGGCAGATGGATCAGTTAGTAGAACAGTTTATAAAGTTGAAGCCGACCCAATTTAATGGGACTGGAGACCTTGAGCTAGCGCCAAGGTGGATAGAAAAGCTTGAGAAAGCTTTTGGGGTACTAAAGTGCACTGATGAGGAAAAAGTACTGCTAGATGTGTATCAGCTGGAGGAAACGGCGAACAACTGGTGGAGTGCCACTAAATATGGAGTGTTTCCTGAAGGTATTCCCTTGACTTGGGCTGCATTCACTACTGCGTTTAATGACAAGTACTTTTTGGAGACAGCACGTGAAAGGAAACGAGTGGAATTTCAGCAGTTGCGACAGAACCAACTGACTGTAGACTAGTATGAGGCTGAGTTTGCAAGGTTGTCAAGGTATACGCCAAGATCAGTATCCGCTTGAAAAGGCGCAAAGGTTTCGAGATGGGTTAAGACTAGAGATTCGAAACCGAATAATGACCGTGGATTTGAGAACGTATAAAGAGATTTACGAAAGGAGTCAAAAGATTGAGAGAGACATAAAAGAAAGAACCGTTGCTTCTGGATCGCGGTTCACTCCTGTGAGAGATAATCGGCAGCTGGGAAAGAGGCCAATGGCGAACAACAGACGATTTGTACCTCCGATTCGCAAAAATATCGAAAAGCCAATGAACCAATTCAACTGGTATTGTCATATTTGCGGAAGGAGACATGGAAGTGGTCATTGCCCTAATAGGATGGGGGCATGTTTTAAGTGTGGTCAGACGAGCCACCAGATGAAGAACTGTCCTAATCAAGCTTCGAGACCTAGAGCGCAAGGACAGCGACCACAAGTGGGACCACTGGCTGTGATTCCACAGCATGAGCAGAATCGACCACCAGCCCAAGGGAGAATGTATACTGTGGCACGTAGAGAGGTGGAGGAAGCCCCTGGAGTGGTCACAGGTACGATCTATTTATGTGATCAGGCTGCTTATGCATTATTTGATCCTAGAGCGTCGCATTCGTTTATATCTGCACAGTTTGCTGATTTGGTGGATGTAGAGTTGAAACCATTGAATGTGAAATTGCATGTTGAGACACCATTGAAGGACAATGTGCTAGTATCGTTAGGTTGTACAGACTTTAAGATAGTGATTGCTGGCAGTGAGGAAAGAATAGACCTGGTTGTGTTGCCTATGTATGATTTTGATGTGATGATTAGAATGGATTGGTTGGGGAAACAAAGAGCTATAGTTAATTGTGGTAGCAGGGTGATCCTTTTTTATCCGGATGGTCGCCCTAGATTTGAATTTGTAGGAAGTCGGGGAGGAACCTCGATTCCTTTAGTTTCATCGCTTGAAGCGACTAAGTTGATAAGCAAAGGGTGTCAAGCTTATTTGGCTGTCGCAGTAGACACCACGGCGAAGGAGTCGAAGCTAGAAAGTATAGCGGTGGTACAAGATTTTCCTGATGTTTTTCCTAAAGAATTACCTAGATTACCACCAGAGAGAGAAATTGAGTTTGTGATTGAGTTGGCACCAGGAACGGAGCCAATCTCAAAGGCACCGTATAGGATGTCCTTGTCTAAGCTGAAAGAATTAAAAGTGCAAATGCAGGAACTTTTGTATAAGGGATTCATTAGGCCGAGCGCGTCGTCGTGGGGAGCGCCAGTGCTGTTTGTGAGGAAGAAGGATGGATTCTTACGCTTGTGTATCGATTATAGACAGTTGAATCAAGTAGCTATCAAGAACAAGTACCCGTTGCCGAGGATAGATGATTTGTTTGATCAATTACAGGGAGCGTCTGTATTTTCTAAAATAGACTTGAGGATCGGTTATCACCAGCTGAGGATTAAGAAAGAGGATATGTTGTGGAAATTCTCCTATAATTTGATTCTGACAAAACCTTCAAAAGAAATTGTTTAATGAAATGTGATGCAGGAAGAATGTGTAAGCAGCAGGATGAGTGATTCCAATTCTGTCGCGCTGACCAAAGGTTAGATGGAAGTGCTTCTGACGAAGGGTCAGGTGAAAGTGCTTCTGACCGAGGGTCAGATGGAAGTGCTCCTGACGATCTAAACAGTGACGGATGGATCACATCAAACCTCCGTATTACCATTCCGTGCCAACTGATCAAATCTCTTCTAGACGAATCTGAAGAAAGATCAGTCTCTGCATTTTACAAAACACGAAGACCCACGTATGGCAGGTTTCCGATCAAGGCAAGTGATATTCAATTATCCTGATATCACCTCTAATCAATTAAGGGACTTTCTATAATGGGATATCATCTTCTAAGGAATATATCCTTGGGAATCAACTCAAACTTATCACACTTATGGAAGCTGGAGATTCAGTTGTATGGGCGACTGAATCAGAAGGGTTCAATGTCTTACCCAACGGTCTACATATCTTCTGAAGATACAGTCTCGTTCAATCACGATTGATGACGTCCAATCAAGGATTGAAGAGCGATCCCTTGGCTGGAATCCAACGGCTAGTTCGGAGGCAGAGGAGTATAAAAGAAGAATCATGATTGACTAAGGGAAAGAGAGAGCGAACAACAATCCAAAGTGCAAGCATAATTTGAGTTTCATCCAAAAGAGTATTCTGTGTACCCAAAATCCTTCACTATGAAAATCTGTGTGAGAGAGAAACAAAACACTTGAGTGATTGTAATCCTCTTGATTCTTCATAGTGAAATCCAGCCAATCGGCTATCATCGTGGGAGAGTGGACGTAGGCTTGATCTAAGCCGAACCACTATAAATATCGTGTGCAATATCCTCTTCTCTAAACTCTTACCCTTGCGTTTAGATTTTCTGTGCACTGTTATATTGTTCTTGTTCCTAATCGTACACTGAACTTTATTCATTCCGCAAGAAATTTCAATTGTGTTCAGAATCTCCTATTCACCCCCCCTCTATGAGATATTGCTAGTTACATCAATTGGTATCAGAGCAGGTTGCTCATTTTACGAAGTGTTTATTGACTTCAGAGTTAACGATCTACTATGTCTAGCAATCACTCTTCAGGAACAAGCGATTCACACTTTGCCAACAAGCCACCATACTTTGATGGAAAGGATTACAATATGTGGAGTAACAAGATGAAGTGGTTCTTCAAAGCCTATGATGATCTGATGTGGGATGTCGTTACAAATGGAATAGTTCCTGCAAATGCTACAAATCCAACCTCTGCTGACGGAGCAAATACTATCACAACAATGACTGATGCTGAAAAGGCTAAAAGAAAAGGCCTTGATTCTAAAGCTGTCAATGCTCTCTTTTGTGCCTTATCTACTCCTCTTTATAATCGTGTCTCAGAAGAAGAATCATCCAAGGCAATATGAGATAGACTTCATGTTACCTTTCAAGGAACAAATCGTGTGAAAGAAACAAAGCTCAGTATTTTACTGAGTGACTATGAAGCATTTGAAATGAAGCCTGATGAATCTATTGCAGATATGATAGACAGGTTTCAGACTTTGGCAAGTGGACTTGCAAGACAAGGCGCACCTATCGCTGAACCAATGCAAGTCAGGAAGATACTACGTGGACTCACAGATGATTGGAATTACATCAAGCCATCAATTCAAGAATGCCAAACAATTAGACCACTCTCGGTGGATGAGCTAGTCGGCACTTTGCAATCTTATGAAACAGAACGAGCAAACAAAAAGGGAGAACAGAAAGGTAAAAAATCTATTGCCTTAAAAAGTCAAATTAATCAATGTTTTTCTGATACAGATGATGAAGATGAGGATGATGAAGAATTAGCCCTCATGGTCAAGAAATTTAGGAAGATGGCTCGGAAAGGCAGAAACATCAAAGGAAAGAAACCTTGGAAGAAGAGTGATGTAAAAATATCAAGCAACGACTCACAAGATAGCAAAGACGTGATCTGCTTCCACTGTAAGAAGGCAGGACATATCAAACCGAACTGCCCAATTTTGAAGAAGGACAAACTCAAGTATGAGAAGTACAAGAAGGCTCTAAAGGCAGAAACTTTAAGTGATTCTGATGAAAGCGAAAATGATTATGCAAACATCTGTCTCATGGCTGAATCAGACTCAAGTTCAGATTCAGAAATTGAGGTATGTTCATCTGAACTCCCTGATGAAGTTATTGAATATATTGATGAATTGTGTAGAAACTACAAAGAAGCTCTTGAGAAAGTTTCTTGTTTGAAAAAGGAAAATGCTTCTTTAAAACAACAGAATTTGTCCCAAGAAGAAAAAATTATTTTTCTACAACAAGAGTTTCACCAAATGAAAGAAAATCATGATTTAGTTTCAAAAGAAAATGCTTCCTTGAAAGAAAAAATTTCTGATATATCAAAAAGGTTTTCACAAAGTTCAGTAACTCTGAATAGCATCATTTCAAAACAAATACCCTTCAATGACCGATCTGGGTTAGGTTTTAAAATGGAAAGTAGCCAAAGAAATATCTTTAAAACTGAATTTCAAAAACCAACGTTTTCCGATTACAAGCATCATTTTCATAAGCATTTTACTAGATCCTACATTCGACAACCTTGTGTGAATTGTGGTGATCCTAGCCATACTAAGGATTACTGCAAGAAAATTTGGAGACCTATTAAAAGGTCAAAATATACTAACACAGAAGGACCCAAGAAAACATGGGTACCAAAGAAACAGTAAGTTGGTTATTTATTGCAGGTACAAAAGAGAAGGAAGAACAAGTGGTTTCTGGATAGTGGTTGTTCAAGTCACATGACTGGAAATCCATATGTATTTATATCCTTCTCAGATTGTGATGGAAGAAGCGTGTCGTTTGGAGGAAAGAACAAGGGAAAGGTCATCGGGAAAGGAAATGTAAAGATTGGGAATCTGACAGTTAAAGATGTCTCTCTAGTCAAAGGATTGAACTACAACTTGATTTCTGTAAGTCAACTCTGTGACTCTGGATATGATATTTGGTTCCAAGATCTAAAATGCACAGGTATGAGCAAGGATAAGAAGCAATCCTTCACGGGACGAAGGCATGGGAACATTTATCTTTTAGATATTAATGCTGACTGTGAACATGCTAAATGTCTTATTTCTGTTAAGGATGAATCTAATCTTTGGCACAGAAAGTTAGATCATATTAGTGTAAAACATATTTCAAAGCTTTCCAAGAAGGGACTTGTTCGAGGACTACCTCAAACAAAATTTGAGAAAAGTGAACTATGTCATGCATGCACACTGGGTAAGCAGGTAAGAAGTTCTTTTAAGTCCTTAAATCAAGTTTCCACTAAGCGTTGTCTGCAGCTACTTCATATGGACATCTTCGGACCTAATAGAACTCTAAGCATTGGAGGTAAGAGATATTGCCTTGTCATAGTTGATGACTTCTCTAGATTTACATGGGTTTCATTTCTTGCTCACAAAAGCGAAGCTTTCATATCCTTCTCAAAATTTGCTAAAAGAATTCAAAATGAAAAGGGTTACACTATTTCCAGTTTGAGAACGGATCATGGGGGAGAGTTTGAGAATCAAAGTTTCTCAGATTTTTTCACTAAGTTCGAAATTCAGCATAACTTCTCTGCACCTTATACTCCTCAACAAAATGGGGTAGTAGAAAGGAAAAACAGATCTTTGCAAGAAATGGCCAGAACTCTTCTTATTGAGAGTAAAGTTGCCTCTAACTTTTGGGCTGAGGCCGTTTCAACAGCATGTTATATCTTAAATCGAATTTCCCTCATACCTTTTTTCTGAGAAAACTCCCTATGAATTTTTCAAAGAAAGAAAGCCTGATGTTGCATACTTTCATATATTCGGTTGCAAATGCTTTATTCTAAAGAACGCTAATGATCGAGTTGGAAAGTTTGATGAGAGTTCAGATGAAGGAATTTTCTTGGGATATTCAACAACAAGCAAAGCCTACAGAGTCTACAACAAGAACACTCGTGCTGTTGAGGAATCAGTGAACATCAAGTTCGATGAAAGCAACCAGGATGATGAACCTGAATCCATTCAAATGCATACACTTCATCAAGTCACGAACTCACGAGCAGACTCAGATGTGAATACGGGTTCGGAGAATGTTCAGAAGGAAACTTCCTCAGCTGAAGAAAGACTAGAAGATGAACAGAATGAATCCACAATATCCTCAAATGATGGCCTTGACAAAAACTGGAAGCATAAGTCAAGTCATCCAAAGGAACTTATCATAGGCAGCATAAATGATGGCGTAAAAACAAGATCCAAGTTCAAGCAAGCAATGAGCAACATAGCCTTGGTATCTGAATTGGAGCCAAAAAGGATTGAAGATGCATTAGCAGATGAAAATTGGATAAATGCAATGCAGGAAGAGCTACATCAGTTCAAGGTCAACAATGTTTGGGAACTAGTCAATCGTCCAGTAATTGGAACAAAATGGGTATTCAGAAACAAACTTGATGACAGAGGAAAAGTTGTAAGAAACAAAGCAAGACTTGTAGCAAAAGGATACTCTCAAGAAGAAGGAATAGACTACGATGAAACCTACGCACCAGTTGCCAGGTTAGAAGCCATTAGGCTACTTCTTGCTTACGCTTGTTACAATGACTTCAAACTTTTTCAGATGGACGTGAAAAGTGCCTTCCTAAACGGCTACATCAAAGAAGAGGTATATGTTGAACAACCTCCTGGCTTCGAAGAACCTAAAGAAAAGGATCTGGTATATGTCTTAAAAAGGCACTCTATGGATTGAAACAAGCACCTCGCGCCTGGTATGAAAGGTTAAGTAACTTTTTTTCTCAACACAGCTTCACTAAAGGTAATGTAGACACCACTCTTTTTATTCAAAGAAAAGGTAAAGATATCCTTTTAGTTCAAATTTATGTTGATGATATTATATTCGGCTCCTCTAATGAACTTCTCTGCAAGAAATTCTCTAAAACAATGCAGGATGAATTTGAGATGAGTATGATGGGAGAATTACAATTCTTTCTTGGTCTTCAAATTCATCAATCTCAGAAAGGAACCTTCATATTTCAAGAGAAGTATGCATTGGAAATAGTGAAGAAGTTTGGTCTGGAGAATGGCAAGAAGACAGAAACTCATATGTCTCACTCCTCCAAATTAGATAAAAATGAAGATGGAAAGGAAGTTGATCCCAAACTATATCGAAGTATGACTGGATCATTACTCTATCTCACAGCTTCAAGACCCGACATCCTAAATAGTGTCTGCTTATGTGTAAGATTTCAGTCATGCCCAAGAGAATCACACCTATCAGCAGTCAAGAGAATAATCAAATACATAGGGACTTATCCCAACTATGGTTTGTGGTATTCTAAATCTTCTGATTTTATACTAAAGGGATATTCAGATGCAGATCTTGCAAGTTGCAAAATTGATAGAAAAAGTACATCTGAAACTTGTCAGCTCATGGGAAACATGCTTGTCTCATGGTATTCAAAGAAGCAAAATACAGTGGCACTCAGTACAGCTGAAGCAGAATACGTATCTCTTGGAAGTTGCTGCACTCAAATACTTTGGCTAAAACAGCAGCTCAAAGACTATGGTATTGAAGAATCAACTGTGGAAATCCTATGTGACAACACAAGTGCCATAAATCTCACAAAGAATCATGTACTTCACTCAAGAACAAAGCATGTTGAGATCAAGCATCACTTCATACGTGATCATGTTCAAAACCGTGATGTTAACATTCAATATATTGATACGAAAAATCAACTTGCAGATATTTTTACTAAACCACTTGATAAACAGAGTTTTAATTTTATCAGAAATGAATTATCCATCATTAACCTTCCTTCTTAAGTATACCTTAGAACAGGGAACGTCAGAAGGAGAGTCAGAAGGAACGTCAGAAGGAACGTCAGAAGGAGCGTCAGTAGAAGCATCAGAATGAGCATCAGAAGGGACGTCAAAAAGGCGCGTAAGGAAAAATTCACACTTTCTTTTAAAAAAAGGGCAGTTATCTCTAAAAGCTATCTTTTAGGTAAGTTCCTCATATGAATAGATATCTCCGAATATCTGATTGACCGTGAATATCTGTTTTATTAAAAGAATTTTTTTCTTTAGAAAATCAAAATTCTCTCTTTTGTTTCCAAAAATAACCGCCTCTTTTATAAAAACGCTGAACCGTCGCCTCTGTTCTCTCACTTTCAAAATTCTCTCAAATCAAAACCCTAAAACCGTGATAGAAATCTCTCGCTCTTGATTTCCTCCTCAAAGCAACACTCTATCACTCAAAGTTTTAAACTTTCTACGCATCAATGGCTCCAAAATCAGCCTCTGACTCGAAGAAGACACCTCAGTCGAAGAGGAAGTTCTCCGCCTCAACTGCAAGCGGCGTGGAACTCACAGAAACCCAAATCAACGAACAGCGAGAAGCACTCCGCCTGGCAAAAGGTCTGTCTCTGTCTGCCTTTGAAGGAAAAGAATCTATGGCTCATTCTATTAAGCCAATGTATGATAGGATCAAGGCCGCAGGAGATTTTGGTAACGAACTTAGAAAACTGCTGAACACTCACCATTTCGATAGTGAGGACGAACTTTTGGAGTTTCTTAGCTTGCCTGGAAAAATCGTTGAACCAATTGCTGTAGAAAAACCTGCATCTGTCTCTAGAAAAGGAAAGGAGAAAGTGGCAGAGACAAGCTCGAAACGAAGACCATCCCCAATTAGACCTGGCGGCACGAAGGCAAAGGTGGAAGATGATGATGACATTCTGTTCAATGACTTCGTGAAAAATATAGGCTTTATTTTGGATAAAAGCTTTCCTGATCCCTTGTTCCAGAATTAGGCTCACAAAGAAAGGTTTGAAGCAATGAAACAGAGAGGTATTATACCTCAAAGGGTATTTGAGTTAAAGTACTTTGACAGCAATGGCATCTATTTGAGGAAGCATCTAGAAAAGGTGAAGATATATCAGTTTATAACTACGAGAGGCTACACTTTTCCTGATTTGGTAGCTTACTTCTATTCAAATCTTCAGTTTGCCAACTTCAACTCTCTGGCTTTCACAGTCCAAAGAAAGCAATACTTTCTGACTGTTGATGAATTGGCTGCAATCATGGGAACCAGAAAGGGAGATTTCAAACCCTTAGATGTCATTGCAAGTGAAGCTTTCTGCTTCCTGACTGGCAAATCGAGTTTCTCAAGGGAATCAAAGTCACATATTGCATACACGGACTTTCCCTTGAAACATATCATGATGCACAAGGTGATCATCGAATGTCTAAGACCCAAGGCAGCATCAAAGACAGATATATCAAAGTACGAGGCAAAACTGTTATGGGGAATCTTGACAGGACAGAGGATTTCTTTTGCTCATACAGTACTATTGCATATGTACAGATCAGCTCTCAAGCCAAAGGGCCAACTTCCTTATGCCGCCTTGATCTTCAAAATAATCAATTATTTCAAGATTGATGGCCTAGGTGCCTTTGTCGAGCAAGAAATTCCTCTAATGACTGCTGGAGAGACTATGGTGACAAAGATGGGGTACAAGATGACCCCTGCTGGATGGAGAACAAAGAACAATGAACTAGTCATTGTGGACTTCGAGGAAGAGTCAAAGCAGAAATCTCCAAAGAAGAGAAAAGTCATGGCTGTTAAGGGACAACAATCAGAAAGTCCTAATGATAAAGACTCAGAAGCAAGTGAGGAAGAAACAGGGGAATATGATTCTGAAGCTACTCAATCTCGAGGTGGATCAGATGAAGATGGTAAGTCCGAAAATCATAGTGCTGAAGGAGATGAGGAAGAAGGAGATGAAACAGGAATACAACCACAAGAAAAAGTTGTGTATCCCTGTGATCTGACTGAGGAAGAATTCCTCACAATGTGGGATGAGGAGCAAGCTGCACGAATTGAAGATGACACAAAGTATGACATCACAAATGTCAACTGTGATCATGAGCAACTGCTAGCACAAGTTCTAGCAACGTTGGCGTCAAGAGAACAGGAGGAAGAACAAGATGACATTCCCGAGGGGAGGCTGATAATGAGCCTGAAGATCATCCCTCTTCTTAAAAACTCACCTATATTTTCCCTATTTCATCTTCTATTCTTATAGAACGCGTCATTATTTTACGCAACTTTTTATACAAATTTCTTTCTGATGTTGACAAAAAGGGGGAGAAGTTGAAATTACTTTTATGCAGTCTCATTATATTACCTCTAATTATATTTCAATTTAGAAGAAAGGGGGAGAAGACCTAACCTACCTTTTTGCAGGATAATCTATTAAGTTTAGTTTCGTGCATGATCATTGCACGTGCAGGATCATTGCAGGATAATCTTACTCTGATCATGCTCTCCTATGAGAACACTTTCATTACAGGATCTCTAATGATGATTACCTGCAGGAGCAAATGTAATGGTTACTCACTTTTATTATTTTATCACTGGTTAAATTTTCCTTTAAATTTACAACTAGAGAAGTTTTGTCACCATCAAAAAGGGGGAGATTGTTGTGGAAATTCTCTTATATTTTGATTCTGACAAAACCTTCAAAAGAAATTGTTTAATAAAATGTGATGCAGGAAGAATGTGTAAGCAGCAGGTTGAGTGATTCCAATTCTGTCGCGCTGACCAAGGGTTAGATGGAAGTGCTTCTGACGAAGGGTCAGATGGAAGTGCTTCTGACCGAGGGTCGGATGGAAGTGCTCCTGACGATCTAAACAGTGACGGGTGGATCACATCAAATCTCCGTATTACCATTCCGTGCCAACTGATCAAATCTCTTCTAGATGAATCTGAAGATAGATCAGTCTTTGCATTTTACAAAACACGAAGACCCACGTATGGCAGGTTTCCGATCAAGGCAAGTGATATTCAATTATCCTGATATCACCTCTAATCAATTAAGGGACTTTCTATAATGGGATATCATCTTCTAAGGAATATATCCTTGGGAATCAACTCAAACTTATCACACTTATGGAAGTTGGAGATTCAGTTGTATGGGCGACTGAATCAGAAGGGTTCAATGTCTTACCCAACGGTCTACATATCTTCTGAAGATACAGTCTCGTTCAATCACGATTGATGACGTCCAATCAAGGATTGAAGAGCGATCCCTTGGCTGGAATCCAACGGCTAGTTCGGAGGCAGGGGAGTATAAAAGAAGAATCATGATTGACTAAGGGAAAGAGAGAGCGAACAACAATCCAAAGTGCAAGCATAATTTGAGTTTCATCCAAAAGAGTATTCTGTATACCCAAAATCCTTCACTGTGAAAATCTGTGTGAGAGAGAAACAAAACACTTGAGTGATTGTAATCCTCTTGATTCTTCATAGTGAAATCCAGCCAATCGGCTGTCATCATGGGAGAGTAGACGTAGGCTTGATCTAAGCCGAACCACTGTAAATATCGTGTGCAATATCCTCTTCTCTAAACTCTTACCCTTGCGTTTAGATTTTCTGCACACTGTTATACTGTTCTTGTTCCTAATCGTACACTGAACTTTATTCATTCCGCAAGAAATTTCAATTGTGTTCAGAATCTCCTATTCACCCCCCCTCTATGAGATATTGCTAGTTACATCAGGATATACCGAAGACTGCTTTTAGAACGAGATACGGGCATTATGAGTTTACAGCATATGCCTTTTGGTTTGACTAATGCCCCTACTGCATTTATGGATTTGATGCATCGAGTGTTTAAGGAGTACCTAGATCTATTCGTCATTGTTTTTATAGATGACATCTTGATTTATTCGAAGAGTGATGAGGAACATGAAGAACACTTGAGGGTAGTCCTGCAAACCCTAAGGGAGCATTCGCTTTATGCCAAATTTAGTAAATGCGAATTTTGGTTGAGTCAAGTGGCTTTCCTTGGTCATGTGATTTCTGGAGAAGGAATTTCAGTAGATCCTTCAAAGATTGAAGTAGTGATGAAATGTCCTAGACCTACGACGGTTACCGAGATTAGAAGTTTTCTGGGATTGGCAGGTTATTATAGGCGATTCGTGGAGAAGTTTTCATCTACAGCTACTCCGTTAACGAGGTTGACAAAGAAGGATACAAAGTTTGAATGGACTGATAAATGTGAAAGAAGTTTCCAAGAACTTAAGCACCGATTGACGACCGCACCAGTACTAACTATTCCTTCTGGACCGGGAGGTTATGAGATATATAGTGACGCCTCGCTAAAAGGATTGGGATGTGTACTTATGCAACATGGAAAAGTGGTTGCGTATGCATCGCGACAGTTGAGACCTTATGAGATGAATTATCTGACACATGATTTGGAGTTAGCTGCCATTTTCTTCGCCTTGAAGATTTGGAGACACTATTTCTGTGGCGAAAGGTTTCAGATTTATACAGATCATCAAAGCTTGAAGTATCTATTTTCACAGAAAGAACTGAACATGAGACAACGTCGATGGATGGAATTACTTAAGGATTATGATTGCAAGATTTTGTATCATCCTGGAAAGGCGAATTGAGTTGCGGATGCACTAAGCCGGAAATCAAGTATTGCTCTCTTATTGGTTAAAGGATGGTCGTTGTTAGAGAATCTGAGGGATTCTAAGTTTAAATTGGAAGTTTGCCAACTATCAAGTTTAATGGCAACTCTAAAAGTTGAACCTGACATTCAAGAGAGAATAACGGCCTTGCAGTCCACGGATCCGGAGATTCAAAAGATTCTTGAAATGGATGCGACGAAAAGAAAAGATGAGTTTCAAGTGTCAGAAGACAGAATTCTGAAATTTCGAGGACGTTTATGTGTACCGAGAGATGAGGCACTTAAGGAAAGGATTTTGTCGAAAGCTCACGGGAGCAATTACAGTATTCATCCAAGTAGCACTAAGATATATCAGAATCTACGTCAACACTATTGGTGGAACGGAATGAAGGTAGATGTAGCTAAGCATGTAGCGAAGTGTTTAACCTGTCAACAGGTGAAAGCTCAACATTGCAAACCAAGGGGATTACTGCAACCTCTAGAAATTCCTAAATGGAAATGGGAACATGTGACGATGGATTTTGTGATGGGATTACCAATGAGTCAGAAAGGGCATGATTCAATTTGGGTAATTGTAGACAGACTAACCAAGTCGGCACATTTCATACCTGTGCGAAAGGATTTTGCAATGGAAAGGTACACAGAGTTGTATATGCGTCAAATTGTGCGCTTGCATGGAGTACCAGTTACGATCACGTCGGATAGAGATCCTAAGTTTACAGCAAACTTTTGGAAGAGTCTGCAGGAGGCTTTGGGAATTAGATTGTAATTTAGTACGGTATATCATCCACAAACTGATGGACAGTCAGAGAGGACAATATAAACGCTCGAAGATATGTTGCGAGCCTGTGTCATAGATTTTAAAGGTGGCTAGGAAGACCAACTGCATTTGGTAGAGTTTACGTATAATAATAGTTACCAACAAAGTATCGGCATGGCACCGTTCGAAGCACTTTATGGTCGAGCTTGCAGAACGCATGTATGTTGGGATGAAGAGGGAGAAAGAAGTATTACAGGCCCTGAGTTAGTGGAACAGTCTGTCAAAGTAATTAAGGTCGTTAAAGAAAGGTTGAGGACGGCGCAAAGTCGACAGAAGAGCTACGCTGATAAAAGACGTAAACCATTGGAATTTCAAGTTGGTGACCATGTTTTCTTGAAGGTATCACCAATGCAGGGATTGTCTCGATTTGGGAAAAAGGGAAAACTGAGCCCGAGATATGTAGGTCCTTTTGAATTTCTGGAGCGAATTGGAACTTTGGCCTACAGACTCGCGTTGCCGCCAAACTTATCACAAGTGCACAATGTATTTCATGTGTCAATGCTGAGGAAATACGAGCCAGATCCGACTCATGTTTTGGATTTTGAAACCATCGAGGTTGATGACAAGGTGTCATTTATGGAGACGCCTATCGGAATCGAGGATCGAAAAGAGTAGGTCTTAAGGAATAAGACGATTCCGCTTGTTAAAGTGATCTGGGAACATCATGGGACTGAAGGAGTAACATTGGAAAACGAAGAAGTAATGAGACGTCAATACCCCCCATTTGTTTACTTAAGTTGGGTTTATCGTAAATTTGAGGATGAAATTTCTATAAGGGGGAAGAATTGTGACATTGTGAATTTCCTGCCATTTTGAGGCTGTTGAATGTGAATGTACCTTACGATGTATTTCAGTTTTGTCTTGCTCAGATCTGATCAATCTCGAGTAAATTGATCAAAAGGGAAAGGCTAACGCATAACAAGGTACGTGGACCTAGGAAACTTGAAAAAGGCAGTGACGCTTTGACCATAAGGATTGTCGAGGGAACATTTAGAGTCAATGAGGCCGATCAGATAATGATTAAGGGATACAATGCTAGCGTTATACGATTGGATCGCGGGTGAAGCCGCTTAACCAATGTATAATTTGCAAATTTTCCTAAATCGAACTATGACGATCGAAGCCGTCGGTACTAGAAATGAACCCTCGCAATTACATGACAACCAAAGCTGTCATAACTTGAGTTATCCTCAATGTGATGAGAATCACAGAGTCGATACGCGTAATGTTTGCAAAAGCTGCCCGTTAGTTCGAGACAAACTAGAATTACGATCGACGGACGAATGATCGTGAAATGGAAGCTCAAAATTGCCAATTGGAAATAGAGAATTTCAATTCTGAGTAGGAATTTGACAATGTCTCGCCAAATGGTAATTTCGAATTGGAAAAGTGAAATTTCGACTGAAAGTGCGAAATGACCATTTTGCCCCTAGACCATTTAACTATGCCATACGAACTTAGGAAGGACAAAATGGCCAATCCCTCTTCCCATCTATGGCTGCCAAAAAATTTCATCTTCAATGGTCAAAGATGAGTCACAGCTTAACTTGTATTATTGGAGGAGTGCCACTTGTCAAGCAATGAGACCCCCAAGCATTTATGACTTCACCTAATCTTGTCTTATCAATTAGGGCTCAATTATATATGTGAGACAATGTTAATGAAGACCTCATCTGCTGTGTATACCCCTCCCACACGTTCACCTCATTTTCCTCTCCATTTGGCCTCAACCGAAAACTTCCAGAAAAGTCAGTTTCTGTGCTTGCTGTTCGGTGAGCTTGAACAGGCCTTCCCGGTGGCCGTTTGAGGTGTTTCAACTTCCAGAGGTAATATCTATGTGTCCTTGATATTTTCCCATTGGTTTCACAATTTTAGGAGGTCTGGTTAATTTATGGTGATTTTTGGAAGAAAAGCGGACGGATTCCGCGCGAGCTGAGAGAAGGTTATGGTTTACCCTCTTAGAAATTCCGATTGAGCTCGACTTTTTTAGGAGAGCTTCATAACACCTAGTACTATGTTCAGATAGATTATGGATGCAAATAGATAGGGATAACTTCAGTTTTCATGGATGAACAGGAGCAGTAAAATATGGACAGATTCTGATCAAGAGGAGATTGGACTGTTTTGTTGTCTTTGGGGTGTCAACCGACTCCAAATCTCTTAGTGAGCCCTTTAAACATGTAAATGATTGTCTTGAAAGGTTATTTGTGTAAAGAGTTAGAGATGAGATTGGATTATGACTCGATTAAGCGGTTTGAACCCAAAATCGGTTCTGTTTTAAGGAAGAGTACTTGCTGGCCGGTTCTGATTAGGGACTAAATAAGGAATTTTTGGACATCAATTGACCTATAATATATTGTATGATATCGTGTGAGATGTCAATGGGAGATGTAAGAAGTGGATTGAAGTTTAAAGGTGATTTGTGGTGAAATTAGTTCATGAAACGCTAAATTGTGTATTGCTATGTATATGGTTGAGTAAACCGAACATATTAAGAGTTCGGAGTGAGTGTTTCCATGTCCAATGGTTATAAAAAGGGTGTCTTAAATTGCCAACGGTATGGCTAGGGAAAGATTACTTTAATGGAAGTGAATATTTCATGGTTTATGATTCAAGATTGGTTAATCTTGTTAGGTGGACGCCGCATTTGTGGGAATTCGGTACTCGTGACTTTGGGAGAATTCCTTGGTGTTGTATTGTGTTATTCAATCAAGTAAGTGTTACCTAATCGTTTCTCTGAATGCTTGGACACACTGGATGAATGATTAAATGATGTGATTGACTGATGAATTTGTATTGAGATGAATTGCATGTGTGTCTGGATGGCCTGGTGAAGCTGAATGAGAATGATGTCGAGGGTACCATTTGGTCAAGTGAGACCCTGGCGGTATCGGAGGTTAGTGAAATAAAATAGAAATGTGAATGCCATTTGTTCTAGTGAGACCCAGGCGGCATAGAGTGGCTGTAAGCCTAGAAAGTATCGTTTGGTCTGATGACCTCGGAGATGCCAAGTGGCAAGAGTGTCAGTGGAGCATGTGGATGGTTGAGAAAGAGGTGGTTGTGGTGTACTTGAGCATATGTGCTTGGGTATGAAACCATGTGATTGAGCATAATTGTTTGTATTGATTGGCCATGTCTATATTTTATATTGTCTTGTGAGATGCTTGGTGCCATTGCATTGCTTGTTATTTCGCATTTTGAATGGCATTTGTATGTGATCCGATAGGACTTGCATTGAGGTATAGGGTTCGGTTTCACTTTCTGAGATGTCGATCTCACCCCTTTGTGGGACAAACTTTTCCAACCAAAAACCGTAACCATGTGGCCAGTAAGACTAGGCGATCCGAAGGAGTCGATCGTTTCTTTTGAAGAATTTCCAGAGAGTAAGTCGATAGTATATATTAGGAAGGGTACAACGGTGTGGGTAGACGAAGGGAAGACGGAACTACAACCGCACCGTTTTGAAGTATGGTTCCGCCACTTGGGGAACAGTGACCTGTTAGGTCCTTTGATGCCAGAAGACGTGCCCCTAGGAGTTGTACCTAGCTGTGTCACCCCTCTCGTTCAGAGGTCGGACTGGAAAATCTGGCATGGATGAGAGACTTGAGAACCATTTCTAAGGAGTACACGAATTATATAGAGATATCTGCTGATGCGATCGAGGCCACTGACGAAGAAGACGAAGCTGAAGCTGAAGCTTAAGAAGAAGAGGAAACCGATGAAGACATGGAAGAGCCTTCAAAGGACGTTCCATCTGAGACTTTCTCGGATTACGACCCAAGTGCTGAGGGGGACGATGGAAGAGATGATTCCAGCTCTTTTGATGAGAAGTCTGAATGAAAGGGGTTAGGCGATCAGGGAACAATTTTGGTGTTAGGCTTTAGGAAAGGTTTAGTAGTAGCCTTTGAACCCTAGGCATTAGTTCCTTTTCTACCCGGGGTGTGCGGCTTTATGTTTTTTGTGTATTTCCCCTTCCGCTGTATGTACTGGTTGTCTATGTAATGTATAAATGGGTGTGCTTTTATATTCCTCCAAACTCCCCTTTTCTTTTTTTCTCTTTAGTACGGCGATGTATCGCGTCTTCCGTGTGTGCACTTCATATCATGCTAGGCCATGTGAGGTTCCTGGGTAATGTTTGACGAGAGGTGGATGTAATGAGCTCCAAGGGACGCGGGGCGTTACACACATGTAGTTCATTTCATAAAAATTCATCAGTCAATCACATCTTTCAATTACTTATCTAGTGTGTCCAGGCATTCAGAGAAAGGATTAGGTAACACTTACCTGATTAAATATCACAATACAACACCATGCAATTCTCCCAAAGCCACAAGTATAGAATTTCCACAAATGCGTCGTCAACCTAACAAGATTAACTAATCTTGAGTCATAAACCATGGAATATTCATTCCCATTAACGTAACCTTTCCCTCGCCATGCCATTGGCAATTCGAGACACCTTTTTATCCCAATGTGACACATGGCAATGCTCACTCTGAACCCTTAATATGTTCGGTTTACTCAGCCATATACATGGCAATACTCAATTTAGCGTTTCGTGAATCAATTTCGCCACAAATCACCTTTAAACTTCAATCTACTTCTCACATCTCCCATTAACATCTCACGCGATATCACACGAGATATTATAGGTCAAATGATGTCCAAAAATTCCCCATTTAGTCCCTAATCAGAACCGGCTAGCATGTATTATTCCTTAAAACAGAACCGATTTTGGGTTCCAATCGCTCAATCGAGCCATAAATCAATTCTAATCCTCAATCCTTCAATAATAAACTTACTAAGACCTTCCTTTATGTGTTTAGGAAGCTCACCGTGAGATTTGAAGCGGATTGATAACCCAAAGACGTCGAAACAGCCCGATCTCTTCAAAGTCAGAATCTGTCCATTTTTGTACCACCCATAATCAGCCATAAAACTCATTATAAAATCATCCACTTGCAGCCATAAACCATCTGAACATAGTACTAGATGTTATGACACTCTCCTAAAAAATTTGAGGTCATTTGGAATTTTTAAGAGCTAGAACCAACACTTCTCCTCAGCTAGCTCAGAATCTGTCCGCTTTTCTTCCAAAAATTTTCATAAATTAACCAGACCTCCAAAAATCATGAAACCAATGGGAAAATGTCAAGGACATCTTGAAATAACCTGTGGTAGCTGAAGGTGGGCAGGAGGCGACGCGAGGGACCATTTGTACGAACCGAACAGAAGGGCAGAAAACTACCTTCTGGGCAGTGTTTCGGTTGAGAGCAAAATGAAGAGAAAATGCAAGGGAAAATGGTGGGATGGCTATACACGGCTGATGAGGCTTCAATATACTTGTCTCACACATATAATTGGGGCTAATTTGATTAGACTTGATTAGGTGAGGTCATTAATGCTTGAAGGCCTCAATGGTTGACATGTGGCAAGTGACCAATAATGCAACTTAACCTTTGACTCATCCATTGACTCCTTGGGCAGCAAGTTTCGACAGCCAATAATAGAGAGAGGAAATTTCCATTTTGTCCATCTTGCATTCTTAAGGCAAAGCAAATGGTCTAGGGGCAAAATGGTCATTTCGTACTTTCAGTCCAAACTTCACTTTTCCAACTCGAAATTACCATTTGGCGAGACGTTGTCAAATTCCTACTCATAATTGGAATTCTCTATTTTCAATTGCCAATTTTGAGTTTCCATTTCATGATCATTCGTCCGTCGATCGTAATTCCAGTTTGTCTCGAATTAACGGGCGGCTTTTGCTAACATTACGCATACCGACTCTGTGATTCTCATCACACTGAGGATAACTCAAGTTATGACAACTTTGGTTGTCATGTAATTGCGAGGGTTTATCGCTAGTTCCGATGGCTTTAATCGTTATTGTTCGATTTAGGAAAAACTTCGCAAATTATACATTGGTTATACGGCTTCACCCGCGCTCCAATCATATAACGCTAGCAATGGATTCCTTAATCGTTATTCGATCGGCCTCAATGGCTCTAAATGTTCCCTCGGCAATCCTTATGGTCAAAGCGTCATTTCCTTTTCGAGCTTCCCAGGTCTACGTACCTTGTCATGCGTTAACCTTTCCCTTTTGGTTAGTCTACTCAGGATTGATCAGATCCGAGCGAAATAAAACTGAAATACATCGATAGATTCTTCTCATTCAATAGCCTCGAAATGACAGGAATTTTTTAATGTCACAAGGGTCGTCGGATTGACCTACCAAAATCTACAATCAGGATTAGAAGGCTAGACTCGATTTGGGCCGTCCATCTTTACTAAGCTAAACGACGACGCTCGACCACTAACCTAAACGGCACCGTTTCGACTTATTTTGATTTTCTGATTTTAAAACATTTTCGGATATTCCTAATTACTAATCGGACGGCCACCAAAATTTAGACTCTATTTATCTTAGCCGTCCAATTCATTTATTTGAATAACAGACCCTAACGGCCATGCTGACTAGGCAACCACGTGGACCAATCCTAGGATGACACCTAAGCCTTTGACTCTTTGACCGGCCACGTCATCTTAGACTTCAACCTTGCTACTGCCCCTGAACGGACGACTATGACTCTCTGGCAATGATCCAATGGTGAAACCTTGAAGGAATCGAGCAGGGCCGGCGGCAATCGACTCGTCTCGACTTCGCACGCAACATATCGCAGGATCTCACAATTTCGCCCACAGAATCGGGCGCAAACAAGCTCGAACCAGTACGTATATTACTACTCTAATCATGCGATTCATGGCATTTTGGACTAATTCATCAACACATAAGCATCATTCAATGTTCAAAAGACTTACCTCGAGCTCCAATTGAGCTCGCTCGGCCTAGATTTGGCTATGCGACTTTGAACAGTGATCGGCAATGGAGGTCAAGTTCGGAGACTCAATTCGAGGTATTCAAGCGAAGTCAATGCAAAATGAAGATGCGATGATGGTTAGTGATGCTTGGGGAGCAAAACGCACATACTAAATGCAAGGATCATGGCCAGAGACGAGATCCTCCATTGATGGTCAGTATGAAATTCGAAGTTCTAACTTACCTATTCTCGTGGTTTCAGGGGACACAGTCAGCAGCGATCGACTCCTGGAAGCTTGGGCGACCTCCTGATGACCTCGTCGAGCTTTGGTTTAGCCTGAAAAGGCCCAATCGGTGCTCTGCGAATCCGAGCTCCAATCCTCGACAATGGCAATGGAGGGTGAACTCTCTTCCTCTCGTTCTCTCTCTCTCTCTCTCTCTGTTGATTCTGTTCAATCCTCCCAACCAAATCAACCAACCTCTGCCTTCTAGAAGGCTCCATTAGTATTTATACAAGTTTGACATTTTGGCGCCGAACGGGGGGGTGAGCCGGTGACCTTCGCACGTGCAATCACGTACGAAATGGTCACCGGACACCAGTGAACGCCGGGACGAATTGGCCACTAATTCTGGTCACTCGGTAATGCTAATTTCACTCGAATTCCACCTGCATTTGGTTCTGTGTTTGGTTTGAAAACGGTCGGTGGGTATTTGGCCTTCGTCGATGCAGCTCCGACGGACCCAGATCGTCGAACTGGTTTCAATCGACGGAGAACTTCTTAGCTAACAAAACGCCTCCATCAATTTTACCAATTGAAGCGGATTGATGGTCCAATTTTACAATCAAAACTCACCTTCCAAATCTGCAATTGGCGCGGGAAGCTTTGGGGAAGAAGACACTATTTCAAACCGGTTCAACCGGTCCGACTTAAAATTTTCAAATTAAACCCAAATTGGTGGGGAATTTTTGCACTTAGACCTCATAATCGAACTTAGGGCATCAGTTTTATCAAAAAATATGATTTTTCCCAAAAGTTCATGTCGATTTCTACAAAAATCCCAAATTTACCATTAATTGCAATTAGGCAAATCGTGAAATTGGAGGCTCAAATGATCAAATTGGACAAAACCACCTATGCCAATTGATTCAAAATGATTAAAAGCATTGGGCAGCGATTTCAATTTGCAATGATAGTCCCTGAATTGAAAGTAATTTCAAATATGCCCAAATTCAAGGACTAAAATGCAATTAAGTATGCAATTTTGCCCAATTCATGCAATTGAGCAATTTGTGCAAATAATTGGGATAAATTGCAATAAGGGACAATTAGATTGAATGTCAAGACCCTAAAAAATGCCAAAGTTACAAATTAAAAGACTCAATTGACATTTTTTTACCAAATTCAATCATATGCGTAACAAAGGAACACCTAAAATTGAATTTGAATTTGGACTTTTTATGAGGTCAAAAAGACAAAGGATTTAAAATAAAAATATTGACTATTTTTTCATATTTTTGTGACCTCGAATGCTATTTGTCTTGAATTTTCAGGTATTTTCCTATTTTCCAAAAAATACTAAAAAATGTGAAAAATATGAAAAATTATTTTTTGGTCAAAAATGGTTCCTTAGGCTTGGCCAAGGCCACCAAAGTTGATTTTGTAATATTTAGACTTTTTATGGATGTTTTATGAATTTTCTAATAATAAGCTAAAAAAGGTTGATCCGAATTTAGGTGTCAACACATATACCTCAGGAGGGACTCTAGAATGAGTTACCTTAGTTTCATCTTCAGAGACTGAGTTGGCCATTAAACAGATGTTGGCATACTCCTCATCACTTTCACATTCTATGTTACTCCAAGTTTCTAACTATAGAACTCTCTTGGATTTTTCGTCCCTTCCTCTCTTTTTTAGAGTAGGGTAGTTAGGTTTGATGTGTCCTCTTTTTTTGCATTTATAACAAGTGACTTTGCTGTCATCTCTACCGCCAGATGATCTTCTTTAATCATATTGTTTGAAATCTCTTTTGTCCTTGTAATTTCTATCCTTCTTAGCCATTCTTCCAAATCTCTTGATCATGAGTGCTGGTTCCTTATCGTCTTCATCTTCAGAATCTAAAGCATCCAAATCAACATTAGATTTCAAAACAATGAATTTCTTACCTTTTGAATGAGTTTCCTCATTAATTCTTTCATCCTCGTAGGATTAAAAAGTTCCAATGAGTTCATCCATGGATAAGAGTGAGATCCTCTAAGCCTCTTGAATGGATGTTTTGATATCATTACATTCCTTTGTGAGTTCCCTCAGAAGTTTGTTACTCGCATCGGTCCAAACACAAGTTGCCCATGATAGGTGATGCCATTCACTATTTCAGTGAATCTATCAAACATTTCCTTCAACATATCATTAGGCTTCATTTTGAAAGCGTTGTACTGGCCAAGGAGTATGTTGACTTTGTTGTGGAAACCTTTGTTGACACCTAATTTTTTACCATATGTTATTGTGATTTTTACTTTTTAAAAAAAATTAATTAAAAATAGCAAAACAAATCATAAAATTACAAAATCAACTTTAGAAGCCTTAGCCTAGCCTTAGGAACCAATTTTGAACAAAAAATATTTTTTGAATTTTTTTTAATATTTTTGGAATTTATTTAATTATAAAAATACCCAAAAAAATTAGAAAAATACCATTCGTGGTCAGAAAAATACACAAAAATATTCAATAATTTTGTTTTAATTTCCTCTTCAAGTGTGTCACTTTAAATCTTGAAAATTCAGCTCGGGCCAATATGTTCCTTCACAAGACATAAACCCGAGCCGAGCAAAAAAAAATCCTTTTCGAGTCTTTTAATTTTCAATTCTCACTTTTTATAAGCTATGACATTGGATTCTAAAGTATTGAAGTGCAATTTGGTCAATTTGCCCTCCAATTTGATCAATTTTAACCAAAAGGGCTTAATTGCATAAAAATCTTTCAATTTAGTCCCCGGTTTCACAATTTTTGAAATTAAATTTCATACGGGCATACCCACCAAAATTAAACACCTCTACCCAATATTTTTCATCATGAGGAATCCATTGGTGGCGTCAATTTTGACAAATTGGTTTGTTTGGACCTTCAATTAAGCAAAAATCAATTTCGGATCCTAAGGGCAATTTGGGGTTTTCACTAAATTTCAATCAATTGATTCACGAAAATACTCCTATTTGATAGAAAACATGTCAAGGAGTCCGATTTTGCCATCAATTTCATAAAAATAGGTCAATTTGGGGCCCAATTTGATCGAATTGGTCGAACCGGGCCGGTCGGGTCAGGCCCGACCCGACCCGGTCCGACCGGGTCTGCAACTTAGTTGCAGACCCACCGGCCGAAAGCAAATGGCGGGGGGGACCTCTCCGGCGATTAAAAAAGGACCGTTGGGGGGTCGGTTGGTTCGAAAAAGGCGGCGACAGGAGTGGCAGGCAAAGGCGAGCGGTCTAAAAAGAAAGAGGGTGGTCGGCCGTGGAATGGGGGAAGAGGCCGAGAGTGAGAGAATCGGCCGGGGAGAGAAGAAAATTTTTGGGTACGATCTCGAGCTGAAACCGGGGCAAAAACGGCCATACAAGAGCTTCAGTATACATCACTGATCATCACCGGGGACTCGCCGCGGACGACCAGCCACGAACAGGTCGGTTTTTCCTCCCCCGACCTCCATTTCTCGTACGCATGCAACCCGTTTGACGAAATGCCTAAACGAGCTTTGTACTTTCGGGGTCTCGGCCAAGCCGTCCCGAGCCTTCTTTGTTGCGAATCTTACTCCAAAGCTTCATTATACATGTATGTGATCCCGGCTTACCCTTTATTTTGCATCATGAACCGCCGAGGAGGCAAGCCCGAGCTTCGCCGGCCATGCTCGGACGAAGAGCTCGGCGGGGATGTTCCCGCGGCTGCCGACTAGCACAGGATCTCAGGTAAGTTCCTAGACCCTTTGTGGATGCCTCTTGAACGATTGCAATTGAAGTTCGAACATGAAAATTTTTCTGCAAATCGGTCGCCGGAAACGGGATTGTGGAGGTCCGGTTGACTGGCTTTTGACGTGTTCATGGCTTTATTTTTAGTCGTATGTCGATGGTAAAGTCCTAGGGAGTCGAACGCCGAGGGAACGAACAGAAAATACCAAGATGTGGCTCGGTTTCGGGGTGCTCCGGCGAGGTTCCGGCGACTTTGGCCGGAGAATACACTGTTCATCGTCTTCTCCGGCGAGTCGTCCGGCGGGTCAACGGTCAACGCTGACGTGGCGTGCCACGTCGGCAGCCACGTCAGCGTTGGTGGGCCCGGGCCGGTTTAATCAAAGCCCAGATCGGACGGCTGTGGCTTTGCCACGTGTCGTCATCTGGGACGTTCGTTTCCTTTGAACGAAACGACGCCGTTTTGTCATGGAAGGGGGCGGGCCGGTTCATGGGTCGCGGGCCTGGGCCTGGGCCGGGTCATCCGACCCGGTCCGTATAATTTATATATATATTATTATTTTTAATAATAATAATATTAATAAATTCAAAAATCAATAAAAAAAATAGAAAATCATAAAAAAATTCAAAAAAATTCAGAAAATTCAGAAAAATTCTAAAAAAATTCTAGAAAATAGGAAATGGCCACATTCAACTGGCCATGACCTGTTTTGAGTCTTTCGGACCTCGGTCTTTTCCGAAATGACGGTTTTGCCCTTCCGGCAAACCGTCTTCCAAAAAACAAATTCTAAAAAATCCAGGAAAATCCCAAAAAATAGAAAATGACCACAAACAACTGACCAAGACTCATTTCGGGTGTTTTGAACCCCGAACCTTCTTAAAATGACGATTTCTCCCTTTGGGCGAATCGTCTTCCAAAAATTAAAGGAAAATCAAGAAATTCCAAAAATTTCTCAAAAATGGGAAATGGTCACAATCAACTGGCCATGGAATATTTTGGGTAATTCGGTATCCAAACCTTCCAAAATTGACGATTTTGCCCTTCGGGCTAATCGTCCCCAAATCTTCCCATTTTACCCCTGGTCCGAAATCACATCTTCCCTAAACCCTTATGGCTATGCTAGAAAACCATTGATTTGAATTGATGTGCATTGATGTGATTTATTTATGTACTTGATTGCGCTTTCATTTAAATTGATTGTGATTGATAGGAACAGTCTTCCAATCTGCATGAACTCTTAGCCGGGAAAATCACTCGCGTTAGGTACCGAAAGGGCGTTGGTAGTGATACCAGCGTAACCAAGTCCCCGAACCCAAAATCTCTGGTTCCGCAGAACTGATCGATCTCTCCCAATCGGTCAGTAAGGTTTCCGGTCTACCCTCCAAGAAAGACCGGTGGCGACTCCAAATGCATGCACAAGTTGCACATGCCACCACGATCACACTGAAGGTCGAAAGCGATCGACTCTTATCGTCGAAGAATACTCCCGCCGCGATTTGGTATGGGCTTGGGAGGGCTCGCGCCGATCCAAGACCCGTGATCGGTAATCCATTAGCCGCGTCCGCTTCCGGACGGGTCGCGACAGCTGGCGACTCCACTGGGGACTTGTTCTAGAACCTATGGTTCTAGACCTCAAGTGGACTTAGGCCGTAATTAAAACGCTGAGTGATTTTTCTAACCATGCAGGCGCTCTTGAAGGTGAGGTAAGTCCGCTTATGATAGGTGTTATATGTTTTTGCAGATTGGAGTGATAAGGGGTGTAGTCCGTGATTAACATTCTCTTATGCAGGTTGGCGTAGGAATGTATGTTGTGTGGATGATTTGAAGCGCTGATTGATAAACTGTTGTGCATGACTTGCATCGCGATGATCACGACACATGGACACACACAACCGCGCCTAAAACCCCGGGCGCCGCCTTTAGGAACACAATAGAAGGAATTGAAAATGGAATCTCCGTGAGGAAAAACACGGGGTAATCCACTTTTCAATTCCGCTCACTTCGAACTATGGATCGAGTCCCAATGCAACGATGGCTGTGCAATGGAATCGGCTCTTCCCAGAACTCGAGGTGGGAACCTTAACCTTAGGCGCCAAACCCTCTGATTTTTAGAAGTTTACCATCACTCGTTTCATGCGCATGTCTTTGGGCAGTTGGTACACCTAAAACCGCACATAAGTCGACGAGTTTGGTTGGTAAGACTCTCTATACCTCGAATCTATTACAGTTCATATAAATATAGGCATTTCATTCATTGCATTCTGTTGATTAGATTAAATGCCATTTCAAGGATAGATGTGTGTGTTTTTCCCAAACGTCCTTGATAGAAGACGAAGAGGATGATATCCCATGACAAGCACCGAGTGAGCAACAAAGGAGCCTACTGTGGACATTATTGAGATATCGTCCAATGAAGATGACGAGTTGGGGCAAGTGATCCGGAAGTCACAGATCGAGCTTGGGGCATCCTTAAACGTTAGGATCACATTCCTTTGTTTAATTTTCCATTACTAGTCCTCTTGTATAGGGTTTATTTTTATCGAGGCTTTCTCTATCTCACCCCTTAGAGTGATTGTATTAGGGATCTATTGGTGTATACATTTAGATGGAACTTGGTCGCTTTTCTTTTGACAGGTCATGGGAATGTGATAGTGGCATTTTCTCTAATCATCTGAATACTCCCAAGTCAAGTTTATAATTCCTTTAGAGGAAATTAAAATTGGAAATCCTGCACGACCTTTTTGGTCGTATAGGGTAATCCAACCCCAATTTCGCTAGAAGGAATTATACACTTGAATTGGTCCATGCATGTTTTACGTCGCTGGTAATCCACGATAATTGATCGAGAACATCGGCGTTGTTTTGAATTTAATGACGAGATAGATGTCCAGATTACTCTCGTTCTTAACAAAACGGCCTTGATTTGGATGCCGTATCTTCAATTAAATTTAAAACACGTTATTATGCCTCGCACTTTTGAACGATTCGTTCCTCTCGAAACTGATCAAAAGCGATTATTATGAATTACATTCCTTTCAATAGTATGCTTTCTTTCGAGGAATATTGATAGAAACTTTTCGCGCAAGATTAAAACCCTTGTAAAAGTTCTTGTCCTTATTAATCATGGGCAAGCATAGGATTGAAAGGGGTTTTTGATTTCTTTTTCAAATTATCCCTTCTGATTCTGTCTTTTTATTTGCAGGTAAAAAAATAGGTAATAGAGAGAAATCTTTTCCTGGACAAGTCTAAGGCTATTATCTCATCTGATCATGAGCGAGTTATAAAATCAGGACATATTTGCTCGGCTTATTGATATTATGGTTCGGCTCACCCAAGTCGAAGATGTTCGGATGCTCGAAGAAATGAACCATACAGAAGTTAAAACACACACACAAGAACTTTCATTTATTTTGCTCAGCGGAAGGTTTTCAGAAGCAGGTCATACAATTTGGGGCGGAAAAGTAAAGCCAAAGTGAGCCCTAATTAACGACACAAAGGAGCCCAACTGACCCTCCATGTTGTTAATGCTCTGCCCGTACTCACGACTCCGCATGTCCTGGTCCGCGAGCTTGAGGAAAAGGTTTCTGCATTCTCCCTTAACCTCAGTGACCTTGACCTCATGTTCTTCGGTGATTATTTCCAAGTCCCGAACTAATCCATTCCCGTGAGCTATGTCTGCGGTTATTTTGTCAAGCCGTTCTTCCTGCCAGTCGCTTTGCAGCCTCAATAAGACATTGTGGCGGTCGTGCTCGCCAGCGGTCAGGGATAGGGCCAATTGATCCACCAGTTTTCTCCTCTCGCGAAGCAACGTCGCGACCCTCTCATTGGCAAACTCGACGGCCTTTTTGTGACTATCGGCCAAATAGTTGGTCAACACCAAATGATCAGACCGATCCTGGTAACGAGCCCGCAAGACGCGAGCCACGAGAACCTCCCGATCAGCAACACGGTAGGCCTCTAAGGAGTGTGCAAAGAGGGTCGGGAAAGTTCTATATTCCCTCCCCAGCGTAGTACCTTCGAGGGAAGTGGTATCTAAGTCCTCGAGCAGGACATGGATTTCATCCGCAGTTGCAGAATGATCGGTTATGTGCGCGTAACCGCGACCCAGTAGGTTATAAAGCTTTTCCCACTGGGCCAAGACATCAGTTGAAAAAGTGCGTACGGGAGAGGAGGCCATTTGCGTTGGGTTGGCTTGAGAATAAGACGAGTTTAACAGAGAGATTAGAAGGAAGAAGCTGATTATGCGAAAAACGTTAACCTTCCATACATTAATTCCTCATTTTATAGCGACTCGAGGATGATGAAGGGTCTCAGTAATAATGCTGGTGGAGCCCAGTTAGGGGGTAAAGCAGGAGGTCCCCTCACGAGAACCATTGGATTCGTTTCGGTCCGCGATTTTCGGCTCATCAATTAAAAGATGCAAAAGATTTGTCGGGATCACCATTATTAGAGTTAGGTGGGAGGAAAGCGCAACTTTCGAAGAGAGCCCTAACAGGGTTTGGCAGTCCCATCACGTTGAAAAGCTGAGCGAGAAATTCAAGGTCTTGAGGGGGAACGTTTGCCTAATGATGCTTGAGGAGCGTCTCCTGAACATGCAAAGTCACTCGAAGAAAACTTTATAGGGAGTGAGCATACAGGAAAGAGTAGAGATCTGAGTGGGCAAGAACCAATCAAACATTTCTCAATCCAACATATTTAAGAGGTTACTGTCAGCTGCTAGAGGCGACTGACTCAAAAATCTCAGAAATTGAACCACAGAGTGATCTCGAAGATTCCAAGATCAAGTCTAACGCCAAAACCATGGAGCCCAACACTTCTGGCAACGGAAATCAAGATCACAGCGACGACGACAACGACATCCACAATGCTCAACTCGGGAAAAGAAGACGTCCTCACCAATACTCTCAGGAGGAAACCCAAATGCTGGAAACCCTTTTCAGTAAAAGCCATTACATGAAAAAGAAGTGGAGAATTGAATTGAGTCGGGAGTTGGGGATTAATCAGTCGAGGATCCAGTTTTGGTTTCAAAATAGGAGATCCAAATCGAGGGCTCAACGCAAACGTCAGGTGGTCGAGATTTTAAAGGAAGAAAACCAAAAGCTGCGAACAGAAAACATGAGGTATGAAAAAGCTCTCAATATTACCGTTTGCCCTCATTGCGATAACCACGTCGCCCTCGGTAAGATATTCCCTGATAAGCCTCACGCGATGATTGAAGACGTTCATTTACCACCCTACTCCCTCGGGGCATCTCCTGCTCAACCAGATTTTGCCGGAGTCACGCATGAGCAGGATGATCCTACAAAGATGATACAAATGCCTCCTGGGGGATGGGATTTGCATCGCTTTGATTGGAGTTATAGTTTCAAGGAGCTGGACGTTACCGCCGACCAGCTCAAAGCATATCAGCCTCATGCACAACAATTTTCGATAGGGTCGGGTCCTACTGGAGATGAGTTAATCAGTCGTCAAGCCATCGATGCACTTTTGGGCCACGATAAGAGGAGGTTCGCTTGGCCCCCTGAACTGCATTCCAGATTCCTAGACGTGGTTCACCAAATGGGGATCGATTCAGCAACTCCGACGCGCATATTTAAGGCCATGAATGTACCGGGGCTTAGTAAGGAGCTGGTCAGGAATCACCTTGCTGCCTACAGAAAGCTATTAAAACAACGTCGAGCGGAGCTAAACCGGGAGGAATCCGTCTCGAGCTCAAAAGCTAGGGGCGACCGCCATTGTAATGCTCAGGCATCAAAAGATACCCGGTCAAATCTAAGCATCAATCAAGCTAGCAACCCGACCACCGGCAAACTGAAAGCTGATCAGAATGTCCTCCCAGGCCATTTCAACACTTCTCAAGAGCGCGTGTCACAGGTACAGCGAGTGCGCACTCCTTCATTCGAGCAACAGTCGGCTGGTGCTCTGCCTGCCGCTGGTCAACCCACGACAGACGATTTCTTCGATGAGGGGCTCGATGCCTTGTTCAATCAGTGGGAAGCTGGCATGCTTGGACAGCCATGATCTAGCACCTGGCTCGGGGCACGATGGGTCGGTCACTACGAACACCCATAGGAAGAAGAACATGTTCACGAGTAGATCACTCATTTTATCTGTTGTAAAGTTCCTACGGGAACATTTTTCTTTAATGACTATAGTTAATTCTATATTAAAACCAACGCTATCGACGAACATCGTCATGCTCAGTTGTGATGATCCCTTGTTAGATTAAGTCTGAAACCAGAGACGGTCTTTAAAATTTTGAGTGGCCACGAACTCATTCCTCACCAAGCGCCCGGGATGCTGAAATGAAGAGTAACAGCATGCACAGGGAAAATGTCACCTTCGTTTGAACGATGAAAATGGGTTGAGAGAAGATCATAGCGTTAATTCCCATGGAGCTAAATGAATTAAACGGAGTCATTAATTGCGGGTCTACCGCTGCTCCCCACGTTCTCGGGCCTAGCAAATCATAAAAGGCGCCGAAAGATTGTAGACCCACCACTTTGAAGACTGAACTAGGGGACGAGCGCAATACTCGATGAAACCGAATCAATGCAAGAGAGTTTGTGATCCTATCACGAGGAAAAAGAAAGGGGAATACAGACGATGAGTAATTGCAGGATCTCGGGAGGAGCGCTTGCTTGCTGGTCTTCATATGCAGCCTGAAGGATGGTTCCAGGACACGCACAATCACTTGAGAAAATTTCTAGAGTGAGCAAACACGTAAGAGCGAATTGAGAAAGCTGAGTGAACTAGATCAGCCCGAGATACCCCGATCCATCATGTTTAAAAGTTATTCCCATCTGCTAGAAACGCCCGACCTGGACATTTCTGAGCACGAACTGCTGGGAGACTTTGAAGATCCTGGAGCTGAATCCTGCTCGAAGGCCATAGAGACTGACTCCTCCAGCGATGAAATTCTAGGTTTCAGCTACGAAGAAGGAGTATACAATGATGACCGGAGTCGGAAAAGGAAGCAACTACAACGCCACACTCCAGGCCAAATCCGAGAGCTCGAAGCTTTCTTCAATGAATGCCCCACTCCAAGCAAACGACAGAAAATGGAGTTGAGCCGAAAAATAGGATTGGAGCTTTCGAAGGTCAAGTTTTGGTTCGCCAACAAACGAACCCGGGTGAAACAGCAATACGCAGACCATGAGTTACTGGTCCTGAAGGAGGAGAATGAGAAGCTTCAAGCTGAAAGCGCGAGATATAAGGAAGCTCTGACCAAGGCCACCTGCCTTAATTGTGGTAATCCTGTTGTCCTCGGCGAGGTGTTCCTCGATGAACCATCCCTGTTGACGAATAACGCTCAGCTGTTACCGTATTCTCCACAGCATTTTCCGACACAGCCAGATACCGCCGGAGATCTGCATGAGCAAGTCAACACCATAGAATCAACACCAACATCCTCTGAGAAATGGGATATGAATCATCACAGGGGGAATTCTCTCAATGACGAACTCGCTGTCGCAGCCAGCCAATCCAAAGTCGGTGAGTCCCTCCCTGGACAACTTTTGAAACGACTAGATCCCGTAGAGAATAGCTACCGAAGTATTGACGATATTTTGGGTGATAAGAGAACAAGGTTTTACTGGACCTATGAGCTTCACACCAAATTTGTTGATGCAATTCGAGAACTGGGAGTTGATTCGGCTAGCCCACTGCGCATACTCGAGATTATGAATGTGCCGGGGCTCTCTAGAATTAACGTTGAGTCTCACCTCAAGTACTATAGGAGATTGCTAAGGGATGGAAGGATAGCGTTAAACCATCATAAAGCCAGTTGGAGCTCAAGTGCTGGGCAGAGTTACAACCATGATGATTGGAGAGCCAAGAGCACCCAACCGTGTTTCAGCAATGACGGGACTAGCAGTCGTGTCAGCGACTCCTCTAACCCAAATCAGAATGCTCCGCCGAGCTATCTCAATACTCCTCAGGAGTATATGCCACAGTTCCAGCACATAGAAATTCCTCAGTTTGAGCGCGAATCAGTCATTAATGCTGTCCCTGAAGCGGATCTGGCGTTGGTAGAGAGTGCACATATGAACCTGCCGGTCATCGGAGGAAGTTCCAATTCGAGGGGTCAAATTGCTCACGGCGAGAGCAAAGAGAGGAATCCCTCGCCTGCAGTTGACGACACCCAATCCGGGCACCAAGGGCTAGAAAGAACAGGTGATTTCCTTGATGAGGAGTTGGACACTTGGATCAATACTCTTCGGGGATGTATGTCTCAACCCCAACAGGGCAATGATGAAGGTTCCAGCTCAAAGACTCCAGTCCCTCACAACGAAGGCAATGAAAGAAATCTGCCCCCAACAATCGTTGATACCCAACTTGAACATCAATGGCTCGAAGACCTGAGCAATTTCCTTGGCGATGAGTTCAATCTTTGGCTCGATCAGTTTGGAGCCGGAGGACCATCGCAGTGGTGACGCAAGGCCGGTGATCAAACGTCTGATGCAAGGCATGGTTACTCGAGGAAAAATGCTTAGAGGAAAGGGGGTTGAATACTCCTGTTGAATATGTTGTTGATCGCACTGTAAGGTTCCCACGGGAACATCTTTCATTAATATCTAGAACTAATCGCGCGTGAGTGTCAACATCACCCTTTGAGCATCTTCAAGCCGAGGGCCGTGGATTAATCACTTAATCCGTGGAGCAAGTTCCATGAACATTGACTATCACCCGCGGAGCATAATGGGATCTACCCCTTCAATTCAAAATGTGTTTGGCCGCGAAGCCACCCATTTGGTAAAACGATGTATCGTTCCTAAACGATCTCCAGTCGGATACCGAAGTAATGTCTTCTTTCTTTTCCTTCTCAGATGATAAACATGGATAAATCACTCAAGGAGTCATGCGTTCAAATAACAGAATAGACGCTGCCCAGCTGGGGGCAAAGGAACCATCGATGTTGCAACCACTCCAAGCATGGATAGGCGGATTTGATAGACGTGGTTCATATCAATACGCAACATCAGAACGGGATGGGAACCAAGAGTAAAGTTGTATCGTCCCAATTTGTCTTGAATTCGAGAATATGAATTGATACTCGTTGTCTACCCTTGACAGGGGAATCGCCTTGGAGACGAATGAGTTTTTACATCCTACATACTACCTGTTAGGGTACATGAGGGTAGGATGTATCGTTTCAATTTTCAAAAAATTCGTGAACATACAATGATATGCTTCTTTTACATTTTCAGGGATCTCCAGCTACGGTGGACAGGTAGGTATCCCTTTCCCCCAATCCATTGAAGATGTTAAACCAAAAACACAAAAAAAAAAAAAAAAAGCTTTCAAAATCTGATGTCTAGAAAAGACATGGAATTCTAACTTCATTGGCATTCATGTTTTGAAACATGAGGTTGTATGAACATGCATTGTGCACCATAAAATCCCCTTGACGGGTAAAATTTTTGGGAAAACGAAAGAGATTTTTCCAACCAAAAGTTGTTCAAAACTTTCAAAAGGATGTTTCCCCAAAAGAGAGGCAAGCTCAGAACCAAACACATCCTACATACACTTGAGAGATAGTGGAGCGAATCAAATAGTAAAATCTAGACCTACGGAGGTAGGGACCATTCGTAGCGATTACCTGGGTTGGGACGACGGAGGCATTCGTTTCATATCCCCCAAACACTACAGGTGACCATTGATAACCCTTTTGAACGGCGGTTTTCATTCTTAACCCTGTCAAGAACCACCCCACATCGGGGAAAAATGGAGGTGAGTCCAGTAGCATCAGGAGAAAATGGTTAGAAATTTTCTTGCTCGGACTAACATTAATCTTTGTGTGTTGTTTATATGGTAATCCAAGTGCCATAGGATGATGAGAAGCATTCATTTCTCTATCCCACACACCGAATCCTTTGCATAGCCAAGTTGAGCCTGCAAATTCGTTTCATGAACCCGTTGGTGATCATTTGCACATTTCAAGATGGATGCAGCATCACTTCAGAAACGGAAGAGCTCAAGACTAAGGGATTTCAAAAAAAAAAAAAAAGAAAAAAGAAGATGAAAATGAGAAAAGAATCCACGACATCGAGAAAAAGCAAAGTGCCTGGTAAAAGCAAGGCCGATGCTCGTGTAAGTTGTTTGATTGATCCACAATGAAGCCGGATGGGAAAAGAGAAAATCCTGAAGGAGCCAAATCTGAAAGGGCTGCTCCCCAAAATGCTATCAAGCGCAGAACAAAGACATAGAGAGAGTCAGTCTCTGAATGCAACAAGAGACGCTCTTTAAAGAGCTGGTGCACACCGCAAGATAGGTTGCGCGCCTCAAAGGCTAAAGATGCAGAAAAGAAAGGACAGATGGCAAATCAGCAATGATCACCAATGTCAAACCCGTCACGAATTCTGGGCCAAAAACAAGCCTTTTTCGGTCCCCAATCCTACCAATGTCACAACCCTGAAACAGTCTTCTCTGACTAAGACACTTGGGTTAACATATTGCTTAGCTCGAAGAAGTACGAGCAAGACTATTTCTTTCTCATTTTGCAGGGTTCTTGACTTGTAAACCCGGAGCAGATGGTTAAGACTTTCATTCAATGGCCCCGACTCAAAAGTGAGTCCCCCCTTTGAAAACCAATATCCAAGCCCAACATTACGGTCCCGTGGAAGACCTCCCGACCGATCAAAATGTATGCGCTGCGAATGAGCCTAAAACCTAGGCACAGGTCAGTAGGGAATTGAGTACATCCCCTATAAAAATCATTACCTCAAAACAGATGAGATGGCCTCCTTGTCGAGAAATATTCCAATTGATGTTTTGAACAAACTCTTTTTGGAATTTTCAAACTGTTGATCCGAATTTTCCATGCAAGGAATTTGTGATCACATTTGCATGTTGTAAGAATGCTTTGGATAACCTCCAGCATTAAAATGCACATTTCATGACTAAAACTTAAGTCATAAAATTTTGTCAATTGGACAATTATTGTCTTCCCAAAGATTATTAACATTTTCTTGGTGAAGAAAAATCTTTCAGGTTTGAACTTTCTGCAGGATACCTGGAGAACCCAGCTCTCAGAATGTCGGCTCAGCAGACTCAAGTGAAGCTTTGTCAAAATAAAATCTTTCACTCCTTCAAAACTGAATTCCCGACAAACTTCGGGATCTCTAAAAAAAAGGGGAAGAAAAACCCTTTTAAAAGAAACAGTCTCATCGGACGTGGAGAACCCTCGTCATGAGACCCATTTTCAAAAATCAGGCAGTCTCATCGGACGTGGAGAACCCTTGTCGTGAGACCCCTTTTCAAAAACCAGGCAGTCTCATTGGACGTGGAGAACCCTCGTCATGAGACCCCTTTTCAAAGCAAAACCAAGGTAGATACCGCCTGAAGGGTCAAATCAAAGGTAGATACCGCCTGAAGGGTCAATCAAAGGTAGATACCGCCTGAAGGGTCAAAATGATGGTAGAAACCGCCTGAAGGGTCAACTCATGGTAGAAACCGCCTGAAGGGTCAACACAAGGTAGAAACCGCCTGAAGGGTCAACTCAAGGTAGATACCGCCTGAAGGGTCAAACCATGGTAGAAACCGCCTGAAGGGTCAACTCAAGGTAGATACCGCCATAAGGGTCAACTCATTGGCAAATACCGCCATATGCATCGACACAAAGGTCCGATCCACCATACGGATCAAAATCCTTGGCAAATCCCAGGGCGTGAGATGCGCCTTCCTTAGGTTCCTACCAGTTAGGAATCCCATAATGGTACGACCTACCATACAGGTCAGAGCTTAATCTCCCTAGGATATTCTGAATGACGGGTCCAGGGCATCCTCTTGATAGTCATCGCAACCGGCAGCATCCGACAGGTGAGCTTCAGGTAAGCATCTCTCACTCCGGCCCATGTTTAAATTGTTGGAGCAAACTGTGGATTAATTTGAGCTTTTATCAGGAGCCTTAAGTATCTGATGTCATAGCCTTTCTTCTTTCATTGTCCCAGATGAGTTGGTTAGGAATCAGGTGTCATCTTGTCTTTGGGAGAAACCTCTAACGAGGTTCCTCTCAAAGAGGGGCAGCTGTTGACACCTAATTTTTTACCATATGTTATTGTGATTTTTACTTTTTAAAAAAAATTAATTAAAAATAGCAAAACAAATCATAAAATTACAAAATCAACTTTAGAAGCCTTAGCCTAGCCTTAGGAACCAATTTTGAACAAAAAATATTTTTTGAATTTTTTTTAATATTTTTGGAATTTATTTAATTATAAAAATACCCAAAAAAATTAGAAAAATACCATTCGTGGTCAGAAAAATACACAAAAATATTCAATAATTTTGTTTTAATTTCCTCTTCAAGTGTGTCACTTTAAATCTTGAAAATTCAGCTCGGGCCAATATGTTCCTTCACAAGACATAAACCCGAGCCGAGCAAAAAAAAATCCTTTTCGAGTCTTTTAATTTTCAATTCTCACTTTTTATAAGCTATGACATTGGATTCTAAAGTATTGAAGTGCAATTTGGTCAATTTGCCCTCCAATTTGATCAATTTTAACCAAAAGGGCTTAATTGCATAAAAATCTTTCAATTTAGTCCCCGGTTTCACAATTTTTGAAATTAAATTTCATACGGGCATACCCACCAAAATTAAACACCTCTACCCAATATTTTTCATCATGAGGAATCCATTGGTGGCGTCAATTTTGACAAATTGGTTTGTTTGGACCTTCAATTAAGCAAAAATCAATTTCGGATCCTAAGGGCAATTTGGGGTTTTCACTAAATTTCAATCAATTGATTCACGAAAATACTCCTATTTGATAGAAAACATGTCAAGGAGTCCGATTTTGCCATCAATTTCATAAAAATAGGTCAATTTGGGGCCCAATTTGATCGAATTGGTCGAACCGGGCCGGTCGGGTCAGGCCCGACCCGACCCGGTCCGACCGGGTCTGCAACTTAGTTGCAGACCCACCGGCCGAAAGCAAATGGCGGGGGGGACCTCTCCGGCGATTAAAAAAGGACCGTTGGGGGGTCGGTTGGTTCGAAAAAGGCGGCGACAGGAGTGGCAGGCAAAGGCGAGCGGTCTAAAAAGAAAGAGGGTGGTCGGCCGTGGAATGGGGGAAGAGGCCGAGAGTGAGAGAATCGGCCGGGGAGAGAAGAAAATTTTTGGGTACGATCTCGAGCTGAAACCGGGGCAAAAACGGCCATACAAGAGCTTCAGTATACATCACTGATCATCACCGGGGACTCGCCGCGGACGACCAGCCACGAACAGGTCGGTTTTTCCTCCCCCGACCTCCATTTCTCGTACGCATGCAACCCGTTTGACGAAATGCCTAAACGAGCTTTGTACTTTCGGGGTCTCGGCCAAGCCGTCCCGAGCCTTCTTTGTTGCGAATCTTACTCCAAAGCTTCATTATACATGTATGTGATCCCGGCTTACCCTTTATTTTGCATCATGAACCGCCGAGGAGGCAAGCCCGAGCTTCGCCGGCCATGCTCGGACGAAGAGCTCGGCGGGGATGTTCCCGCGGCTGCCGACTAGCACAGGATCTCAGGTAAGTTCCTAGACCCTTTGTGGATGCCTCTTGAACGATTGCAATTGAAGTTCGAACATGAAAATTTTTCTGCAAATCGGTCGCCGGAAACGGGATTGTGGAGGTCCGGTTGACTGGCTTTTGACGTGTTCATGGCTTTATTTTTAGTCGTATGTCGATGGTAAAGTCCTAGGGAGTCGAACGCCGAGGGAACGAACAGAAAATACCAAGATGTGGCTCGGTTTCGGGGTGCTCCGGCGAGGTTCCGGCGACTTTGGCCGGAGAATACACTGTTCATCGTCTTCTCCGGCGAGTCGTCCGGCGGGTCAACGGTCAACGCTGACGTGGCGTGCCACGTCGGCAGCCACGTCAGCGTTGGTGGGCCCGGGCCGGTTTAATCAAAGCCCAGATCGGACGGCTGTGGCTTTGCCACGTGTCGTCATCTGGGACGTTCGTTTCCTTTGAACGAAACGACGCCGTTTTGTCATGGAAGGGGGCGGGCCGGTTCATGGGTCGCGGGCCTGGGCCTGGGCCGGGTCATCCGACCCGGTCCGTATAATTTATATATATATTATTATTTTTAATAATAATAATATTAATAAATTCAAAAATCAATAAAAAAATAGAAAATCATAAAAAAATTCAAAAAAATTCGGAAAATTCAGAAAAATTCTAAAAAAATTCTAGAAAATAGGAAATGGCCACATTCAACTGGCCATGACCTGTTTTGAGTCTTTCGGACCTCGGTCTTTTCCGAAATGACGGTTTTGCCCTTCCGGCAAACCGTCTTCCAAAAAACAAATTCTAAAAAATCCAGGAAAATCCCAAAAAATAGAAAATGACCACAAACAACTGACCAAGACTCATTTCGGGTGTTTTGAACCCCGAACCTTCTTAAAATGACGATTTCGCCCTTTGGGCGAATCGTCTTCCAAAAATTAAAGGAAAATCAAGAAATTCCAAAAATTTCTCAAAAATGGGAAATGGTCACAATCAACTGGCCATGGAATATTTTGGGTAATTCGGTATCCAAACCTTCCAAAATTGACGATTTTGCCCTTCGGGCTAATCGTCCCCAAATCTTCCCATTTTACCCCTGGTCCGAAATCACATCTTCCCTAAACCCTTATGGCTATGCTAGAAAACCATTGATTTGAATTGATGTGCATTGATGTGATTTATTTATGTACTTGATTGCGCTTTCATTTAAATTGATTGTGATTGATAGGAACAGTCTTCCAATCTGCATGAACTCTTAGCCGGGAAAATCACTCGCGTTAGGTACCGAAAGGGCGTTGGTAGTGATACCAGCGTAACCAAGTCCCCGAACCCAAAATCTCTGGTTCCGCAGAACTGATCGATCTCTCCCAATCGGTCAGTAAGGTTTCCGGTCTACCCTCCAAGAAAGACCGGTGGCGACTCCAAATGCATGCACAAGTTGCACATGCCACCACGATCACACTGAAGGTCGAAAGCGATCGACTCTTATCGTCGAAGAATACTCCCGCCGCGATTTGGTATGGGCTTGGGAGGGCTCGCGCCGATCCAAGACCCGTGATCGGTAATCCATTAGCCACGTCCGCTTCCGGACGGGTCGCGACAACCTTCTCTCTAAATATTTTGATTCTGACAAAACTATCCTTGTTCACGTAGAATTTGAAGACGTTCAAATGGAGTCAAGCCTTTTCTGGCTTTTCTAGCATCCAGACTCAAGAACAAGCCTTTTCTGGCATCCAGACTCAAGAAGAAGTAGTCATATATTTGCCTCTGAAGACGTTCAAATGGAGTTGCCTCTGAAGACATTCAGATGGAGTTGTCTCTGAAGATGTTTAGATGGAGTTGCTTCTGAAGACGATCAGATGGAGCATAATTACATCTGAAGGCTTATTCATCCAAAGAGATATACGACATGTCAAAAGAACTTTATTCAAACTCAGTGTCATGGTTCAAGTTTATCTGTTCAGATTCAAAGAGTCTTTTCTTTTAAAGACTGCATCTTAACACTATTCAGATTCTGCGTTTATTAATAGACAGGTTATAAAGACCCACAAATGGATGGTTTTTTATTAAGGCAAGTTCTTTTATGGAAGTCTGTAATATTTGATTGATAGGATATTTCTTCAATGAGATCATGAGGAAATCTACGATTGGATATTACTTTCCAAGAATAAATCTTGTGATTTACTTTAATCTACTCTACTTTTGAAACTAGAGATTTAGTTGTATGGGCGACTAAATCTGAAGAGATCAAATTCTACTTCAACGACTACCATATCTTCACGGATACAATCTCGTTCAATCATGAATGATGACGTCCAATCAAGGATTGAAGAGCAATCCTTTGAAGGATTATCCAACGGCTAGTTTAGAAGTAAATGAGTATAAAAGAAGAACCATGGTGACTTGCGGAGGGCATCGAGAACCTTAAATTTCAAAGTGCCTGAGTTATTCAAATTCACATACTTATTCCGAGAGTTCTCAATTTCTTTCTGAGAGGATTTGTAAAAGCGACTGAGTGTTCTTCATCTCTTGTAACCTCTATTGAATCATTCTAGTGAAATCTAGCCAATCGACTGTCATTGTGGGAGAGTGGACATAGGCCTAACAAGCCGAATCACTATAAACTTATCGTGCATTTTTCCCTACTCTAAACTCTTACTTCTGTGTTTAGATTATCTGCACGTTATTATACTGTTCTTAATTTTGATCGTGAATTGAAATTATTTTAATTTCACAATAAATTTCAATTAGTTTCAGAATTACCTATTCACCCCATCTAAGTGATATCGTTAGATCAACAATTGATATCAGAGCAGGTTACTCTTATCTGTGAAGTGTTTTTGACTTCTGAGTTAACGATCTATCATGTCTAGCAATAATTTTTCAGGAACAGGTGGCTCGCATTTCTCCAACAAACCACCATATTTTGATGGAAAGGATTATAACTTGTGCAGGAACAAAATCAAGTTTTTCAAAGCTTATGATGATCTAATGTGGGATGTTGTCACTAATGGCGTTGTGCCGGCTACTACTGTAATTGCATCTATGGGAAATGAAACAACTCTTGCACCAGCTATGTCTGATACAGAAAGAGCTAAAAGACGAGGCCTGGACTCCAAAGCTGTTAATGTATTATTTTGTGCCTTGTCAACCCATCTGTACAATCGTGTGTCAGAAGAAGAATATGCAAAAGCTATATGGGATAGACTTCATGTTACTTTTCAAGGAACAAACAGAGTGAAAGAAACAAATCTTAGCATTTTGCTGAGTGATTATGAAGCCTTCTAGATGAAACCGGATGAATCTATTGCATATATGATTGATAGATTTCAACTTCTGGCAAATGGTCTTGTGAGACAAGGTTCTCCCATTGCAAAATCAATGCAAGTCAGGAAGAAACTTAGAGGTCTCACAGATGATTGCAACTATATCAAACCTTTTATTCAAGAATGTCAAACAATCAGACCGGAGATTCAAAAGGTAAGAAGTTAATAGCTAAATCTGAAATTATTCAAAAATTTGTCTGATACAGATGAAGAAGATGAAGATGATTAATAGCTAGCACTTATGGTGAAGAAATTTAGCAAGATCGCAAAAAAAGGCAAAAACTTCAAGGGAAAGAAGTCATTCAAGAAGAATGATAAGAAGTTTTCAAGCAATGAGGTTCAAGAAAATAAAGATGTAATATGCTTTCATTGCAAGAAGGCGGGACATATCAAGCATGAAAAGTACAAAAAGGTTTTAAAGGCATCGACGTTAAGCAATTCTGATGACAGTGAAGATGATTATGCAAACATATGCTTAATGGCTGATTCAGGTTCAGAGTCAGAATTTAGTTCAGATTCAGAAACTGAGGTACATTTATCTGAACTTCCTAATGAAGTTATTGAGTATATTGATGAACTTTGCAAAAACAGCAAAGAAACTCTTAAAAAGGTTTCTGTTTTGAAAAAGGAAGTTTCTTCTTTAAAGCAGCAAGATATTTCTCAAAAGGATAAATTGATTTCTTACAACGAGAATTTCATTAGTTGAAAGAAAACCATGATTCTGTTTCAAAAGAAAATGATCTTCTAAAAGTTTAAATTGAAAACATTTTAAAAAGATTCTCACAAAGTTCAAAAACCTTAGACAACATCATTTCTAAACAAATTTCTTTCAATGACAAATTTGGTTTGGGTTTCAAAAGTGAAAGTGATATCAAAAATTATTTTCCTAAAGCAAAAGAAAGAAATTTTCGAAAACCTTCTACATCTGCATATAGACAGCATTTTCAGAAGCAATTCACTAGATCTTACATACGTCAAGCTTGTGTGAATTGTGGTGATCCTAGTAACATTAAAGATTATTGTAAGAAAATCTGGAGACATATTAACATAGGGTTATCAAGTTCTACTAACACAAAAGGACCCAAGAAAGCCTGGGTACCAAAGAAATAGTGAGATGTTTGTCATTTGCAGGTTCCGAAGTGCAAGAAGAACAAATGGTTTCTGGATAGTGGATGCTCAAGCCACATGACTAGTGATCCATAAATGTTTATTCATTTATCAGAATACAATGGTAGAAGTGTATCTTTTGGAGGAAATAACAAAGGAAAGGTTATTGGAAGGGGAACCGTGAAAATTGAAAATTTGACAGTGAATGATGTCTCATTAGTCAAAGGACTAAACTACAATCTTATCTCTGTAAGTCAACTCTGTGGCTCTAACGATCAGATTTGTTTTCAAGATCTAAAGTGTACAAGTGTAAGCAAAGACAAGAATCAAAGCTTCACTGGCCGAAGGCATGGAAATATCTATCTTCTTGATGTTGATTCTGAAGATTTGAAATGTTTTATCTCGGTTAAAGATGAATCTAAACTATGGCACAGAAAGTTAGGCCATATCAGTATGAAACATATTACGAAGCTTTCAACAAAGAAACTTGTTCGAGGACTACCTGTCGCGACCCGTCCGGAAGCGGGCGCGGCTAATGGATTACCGATCACGGGTTTTGGATCGGCGCGAGCCCTCCCAGGCCCATACCAAATCGCGGCGGGAGTATTTTTCAGGAGGATTCGACGATAAGAGTCGATCGCTTTCGACCTTAGTGTGGTCGTGGTGGCATGTGCAACTTGTGCATGCATTTGGAGTCGCCACCGGTCTTTCTTGGAGGGTAGACCGGAAACCTTACTGATCGATTGGGAGAGATCGATCAGTTCTACGGAACCAGAGATTTTGGGTTCGGGGACTTGGTTACGCTGGTGTCGTTACCAACGCCCTTTCGGTACCTAACGTGAGTGATTTTCCTAACTAAGAGTTCACGCAGGCGCAAGTTTGGGTGAGGTATGTTTGATTCAGGGTTTCATGCAGATTGGACGACTATTCCTATCCATCACAATCAATTTTCGGAAGACGATTCGCCCAAAGGACGAAATCGTCATTTTAAGAAGGGTCGGGGTTCAAAACACCCGGAATGAGTCTTGGCCAGTTGTTTGTGGCCATTTCCTATTTTTGGGGATTTTCCTGGATTTTTTTTTAGAATTTTTTTGGAAAACGGTTTGCCGGAAGGGCAAAACCATCATTTTTGGAAAGACCGGGGGTCGAAAGACCCGGAACAGGTCATGGCCAGTTGAATGTGGCCATTTCCTATTTTCTGGAATTTTTTTAGAATTTTTAGAAATTTTTTAGAAGACGGTTTGCCGGAAGGGCAAAACCGTCATTTTTGGAAAGACCGGGGGTCGAAAGACCCGAAACAGGTCATGGCCAGTTTAATGTGGCCATGTCCTATTTTCTGGAATTTTTTATAATTTTTCTGAATTTTCCGAATTTTTTTTGAATTTTTTTATGATTTTCCATTTTTTATTGAATTTATTGATTTTTTTATTATTCTTTTTATTATTAAAATATTTTCCGGACCGGGTCGGACCCGGCCCAAGCCTCTCGGGCGCCCGGCCCAAACCCCCGGTCGAAACCGGCCTCGCAGAAACGACACCGTTTCGCGATTTTTCTATTTTTTAATCAATTTTCGATTTTTTTATTCATTTTCTATAATTTAACCAAAAATCCGCCGATCGGACGGTCCTCCTCGCGCCACGTGGCCGATTCTGGTGCATCCGATCTTGAGCATGATCGGACAACCCACAGGGCGCCACGTGGTGCACTCTCAGCCGTCGGATTGTTTGACCGTTGACCGTTTGACCGTTGACCGTTTGACTGCCGGCGACTTCGCCGGAGAAGATGATGAATAGTGATTTTTCCGGCGAATTCGCCGGAAAACTCGCCGGAGGAGCGAAACCGACGTGAAATCCATCATTTCAAGTCCCGATTTTAACACCTATCGATCTCTCTCACTCCCAACATCAATATCTCATAAACACATGGCGAAAACAACATCGGGAACCTATCAAACGGACGTCCACCGGACCGGCGCCGGCGAATAAAATTTTGCAAATTTTTTTACGTCCAAATTAGATTCCAAACCTTCACACAGTATCTAAGCAAGGTTTAGATACTTACCTGGGGTCGCCTAAGCATCGGCGACGGCTCGAAGTCGTCCGTCGAGCTCCCGGTCCGAACCGTGACCGGCGAAGCTCCGGCTCGCATCCCCGACGTATTTTCAATGCAAAATAAGCACATACAAAGGGTTAGAGGCGGTTCTAGGGCGGTATTAGGATCAAAGCCACACGAAATGAGGCCCGGGGTGTCACGGCCGAGAGTTACAAAATGCCACAGTCATTGTGGCATTTCGTCGAATAGTTGGTGTGCGTGTGTGAAGTGATAGTCGGAGAAGAAAACCGACCTGTTCGAGGGTCACCGGCGACGGTGGCTACTTCGACGATGATCCCGCAAAGTCCTTGGAGCTCCCTCGAGGTCTCTCTCTCCCGAACTCTCTCTCAAAAAAAATTCCCATTCCCCCCCGGCCGAGCTCGGTTTCTCACATTTTCATGGCCGACCGGTGCATCTTTTCTCCTCCACCAACCCCAAAATGCGAACATGGACCATCCCTTTGTCCCCCACGTCTCGTTGTCCCTTCTTTTTGTAAAACAAATGCCGCCGCGCGCTGTCCCCATCTCCCCTTTTTTTTTCTTCAGCTCGGTGCGCACGGTGGGTCTGCAACACTGAGTTGCAGACCCGGTCCGGACCGGGTCGGGTCGGGCCTGACCCGACCGACCCGGTTCGGTCAATTTCGTCAAATTGGGCCTCAAATTAACCCCTTTTTCATGAAATTAACACCAAAATCGGACTCCTTGACATGTTTTCTATCAAATATGGGTATTTTCGTGAATCAATTGATTGAAATTTAGTGAAAACCCCAAATTGCCCTTAGGATCCGAAATTGATTTTTGCTTAATTGAAGGTCCAAACAAACCAATTTGTCAAAATTGACGCCACCAATGGATTCCTCATGATGAAAAATATTGGGTAGAGGTGTTTAATTTTGGTGGGTATGCCCGTATGAAATTTAATTTCAAAAATTGTGAAACCGGGGACTAAATTGAAAGATTTTTATGCAATTAAGCCCTTTTGGTTAAAATTGATCAAATTGGAGGGCAAATTGACCCAATTGCATTTCAATACTCTAGAATCCAATGTCATAGCTTATGAAAACCGAGAATTGAAAATTAAAAGACTCGAAAGGGATTTTTTAGGCCCGGTTCGGGATTAGGTTTGTGAAGGAACCCCATGAACCAAGACGAATTTCCCTAATAAAAAGTGAAAATATAAAAGAGGGAATTAAAATAAAATTTTTGAATATTTTTGTGTAATTTTCTGACCACGAATGGTATTTTGTTTTTATTTTTTGGGTATTTTTATAATTAAATAAATTCCAAAAAACATTAAAAAATTCAAAAAACATTTTTTGTTCAAAATTGGTTCCTAAGGCTAGGCTAAGGCTTCCAAAGTTGATTTTGTAATTTTTTGACCTTTTTTGCTATTTTTAATTATTTTTAGAAATAAAAACTAAAATAAAAGATGGTTAAAAATCAGGTGTCAACACTACCACAAACAAAGTTTGAAAAAACAAAACTTTCCTCTGTATGCACATTAGGTAAGCAGGTATGAAATTCTTTCAAGTCAATAAATTAAGTTTCATCTGAACGAACTCTGCAGCTACTTCATATGGATATTTTTGGTCCCAACATATCCTTAAGTCTTGGAGGTAAGAAATATTATCTTGTTATTATTGATGATTTCTCCAGATACACGTGGGTATTATTTCTTGCTCACAAAAATGATATTTTCTCGTTATTTACAAAATTTTATAAAAGAGTTCAGAATGAGAAAGTTTCCACTATTTCCTGCATAAAAATAAATCATTAATGGGAGTTTGAAAATCAAAGTTTTTCAGATTTTTGTGATGAATTCAAAATTCAACACTGTCGCGACCCTCTCGAGGCGCTGCTGGGCTCTAGAGGGCTAATGGGCCGCTCGATGTCACCTGATCGGACGCGGGCCTCTCCCAAGGCCTATTACCCAAATCGCAGCGGCTGGATATACGTGGTCGACCTTCGGAGTGGTCTAGTGACATGTGATATGTGTACATGCCAAGGAGTCGCCACCAATCGTTTCGTGGAGGGTACGATTGGAAATCCTATCGAATAGTTGGGAGCGATCTATTCGATTCTGCGAAAACCAAAGAAGTGGGATCGGGGACTTTGTTACGCCAACTGTAAGAGTTGACGCCCTTTCGGCACCTAAGTTGAATGATTTATCTAGTCTTAAGATTCTTGCAGACGAGCGGGGTACGGATCCTAAATCTAGGAGTTCATGCAGACAGGAATAGCTACCCTATCATTCACAATCAATAGAAATAAATGCGCAAATCAAGGATCCAAAGCATGCGGATAAATCACATGAAAGCAACATGGCATCCCTAGTAAGGCCCTATCAGCCTAGATAAGTATCAATCAAGGCTTAGGAGTGATTTTGACACGATTCGCCCATGAGGGGCAGAATCGTAATTTTGAGAAATTTAGGGATAATTTGCCCCGGAGGGGCAAAATTATCATTTCAGATGAAATATGCAGTCAAAAGATGGTGGAAATAGAATTGACGATCAAACCAATCAATTTCCTATTTTCAGGAATTTCCAGAATTTTTCTGGAATTTGAAAGTGATTTTACCTTTGGAAGGGTAAAATCGTCATTTTGGACAAAGATGAGAACTAAAAATCTCAAATATTAGGGTTGGTCACACATCTGACCCAAACCCTAATTTTAAGCAATTTTCGGGACTCGATTTGGAATAGGAAAGACGATTTACCCATTGAGGGGTAAAATCGTCATTTCGAAAAAAGAAGCGAGATTCAAGAACCCAAGCCTAAGAATTGGTCGCCTAACCGACCCTAATTCTTATCTTGGCGCTATCCACTTATCTCACACATATAGCAATGGCGACTTACCCTTAGAGGGTAATATCATCAATTCTCGGAAGAACAGATAAGAAACCCCAAAAATAGGATTGACCAGTTGTCTGTGGTCAATCCTCGATTTTTGGGGATTTCTGGAGTATCTAGGATTTTTTCACAATTTTCCTATATTTGTTTGGGATTTTCTAGGATTTTCTAGCATTTTTTAGGATTTTCTACAATTTTTCTGATTTTTTTTTATTTTTAAAATCATTTTCTGAATTTTTTTTTAAAAAATAATGATTCGGACCAGGTCAAACCTACCCACTCGGGTCGGAGCCCGGCCCAGACCTAGACCCGCGCGGACCGCTCGCCCAAAACGACGCCGTATCATCATTTTTTATTTTTTGATTATTTGCGCTAAATCCAACGGTTCCTATTGAACCAAGTGGCTAATCCACGGCCGCTAGATGAACTGACTAAAATTAACGGCCTAGATTGAACGGAGACTCGACCAGGGCCGTCTGATCGACCTACCAAAATCTACGGTCAGGATTAGAAGGCAAGACTCGATCTGGACCGTCCACCCTCACTAACCTAAACGATACCACATTGCCACTAACCTAAACGGCACCATTTCGACTCATTTTGATTTTCTGATTTCAAAATATTTTCGAATAAACCTAATTACTAATCGGACGGCCACTAAAATTTAGACTCGATTTATCTCAGCCGCCCGATTTGTTTATTCGAATAACAGACCCTAACGGCCATGCTGACTGGACTAACACGTGGACCAACTACGGAACGACACCTGGATCTTTGACCCGCTGACTGCACCACGTCAGCTTCATCTTCAACCTCTCGACTCCGACGAACGAACGGCCGAGTTCTCCGAAGATGATCCAACGGTGGGATCTTAACGAAATCGCGCGAAACCAGCACCAATCGACTCGCAACAGTCTCTAGTTCAACATATCTAAGAATCATGGCATCTAATTCACGAAATCACGAGTATCATGCAACATGCCGAGTTCGGCCATGGAAGTTCGATCGCACGATTTACTCCAAACCATGGCAATTCAGTCACAGGATAGCATCAATAGAGGCTCAAAACACTTACCTCGAGCTCCGATCGAGCTCGCACGACCTAGATTTGGCTTGGCAAGAACGAACAAGGACCGGCAATGGAGGCTAATTTCGAAGACTCTATTCGAAGTATTCAAGCGAAGTCGATGCAAAATGAAGATGCGATGATGGTTAGGGATGCTTGAAGAGTAAAACGCCTACCCTAACTCGAAGAATCAAGGTCGGAATTGAGTTCCTCCATTAAAGCACAGTGCGAAAGCTTGAAGACCAGACTCACTTGTTTTCGCGGCTTCAGCTTACGCGGTCAACGGCGATCGCTTCCTGGGAGCCTGGACGACCTCCTCACGACCTCGTCGAGCTTTGGTTTAGCCTTAAGAGGCCCAACCGATGCTCTGCAAATCCGAGCTCTACCCTCGACAATGGCGAAGGAGGGGAGCTCTCTCTCTCTCTCTCTCTCTCTCTCTCTCTCTCTCTCTCTCTCTCTCTCGTTCTATCTCTCTGTTCGATTCAATTCTTTCTCCTCTAACTGAATTAACTAACCTCTCTTCTAGAAAGCCCTCGCAAGCTATATACGATTTCGATTTTTTTGGCGCCGCACTGAGGGAGCTAACGGACTCGAAATGGCACGTGGTTGCGCGTGCCATTTGGTCCAGACGGCGACGGTGACGATGGGTAACTCCATCCAACTCAAATGGTCTTCCGGCGTGTGCAAACGGACGGCTAATTTAGTAGTTATATGTGTGTTGACTTTCACGGCCGGTGAAACATTGACCAATCGATTCCATCTTCCTCCGGCGGCCATTAGTCATGATTCCGGTCCCAATCGACGGGGAATGGTCTGAAGGACTAAACGCCCACTAGTGCATCTTCAATTGTAGTCGATTGGTTGATCAATTTCCTCGTTAAAATTCGACCCCGTACTGTTCATCTGCACGAGAGTCTGAGGAAGAAGATGGTACTGTAGCGAACCGATTCGACCGGTCCAATCGGCGGTCTGAACCGGTTTCGAATTGCAATTTTTCAAATTAAACTCAAATTAATGGAATTTTTTTGCAATTGGACCTCAGAATCGAATTTAAGGCATGAATTTATCTAAAAATGTGGTTTTACCCAAAAGTTCATATCAATTTCAACAAAAACCACAAATTTTCATTTAATTGGAATTCGGCAAATCGTGAAATTGAAGGTTCAAATGATCAAATTGGACCAAATTACCTATGCCAATCGATTCAAAATGGTGAAGAGCATTGGGAAGTGATTTTAATTTGTGATGGTAGTCCTTGAATTGAAAGTAATTTCAATTATGCCAAATTTCAATGACTAAAATACAATTTAGTGTACAATTTTGCCTAATTCGTGCAAGTAAGCAATCTGTGCAAACAATTGGGCCAAATTGCAATAAGGGGCAATTAGATTGAATGTCAAGATCCTAAAAAATGCCAAAATTGTAAATTAAAAGACTCAATTCACATTTTTTACCAAATTCAATCATATCTGTAACAAAGGAACACGTAAAATTGAATTCGATTTTGGACTTTTTGTGAGGTAAAAAAGACAATGGGTTTAAAATAAAAATATTGACTATTTTTCCATATTTTTGTGACCTCAAATGTTATTTTTCTTGAATTTTCGAGTATTTTCCTAATTTCCAAAAATATTAAAAAATGCAAAAAATATGAAAAATTATTTTTTGTCAAAAATGGTTCCTTAGGCTTGGCCAAGGCCACCAAAGTTGATTTTTCAATTTTTTGACTTTTTATGAATTTTCTAAGAAATAGCTAGAAAAAAGGCCGATCCGGAATTAGGTGTCAACAAACACCTACTCCTTATACTCCTCAACAATATGGGGTAGTAGAGAGGAAAAATCGCTCTTTACAAGAATGGCTAGAACTCTTCTGATTGAGAGCAAAGTTGCTTCTCATTTTTTGGCAGAAGCAGTTTCCACAGCTTGCTATATTTTAAATCATATTTCTCTTAGACCAATTCTTGAGAAAACCCCTTATGAGCTTTTTAAAGAAAGAAAACCTAATATTGTATACTTTCGTGTATTTGGTTGAAAATGTTTCATTCTGAAGAATACTAGCGATCGTATTGGCAAGTTTGATGAGAAATCAGATGAAGGCATTTTCTTAGGATATTCAACAACAAGCAAAACTTACAGAGTCTACAACAAAACTTCTCGAGTTGTTGAAGAATCAATGAATGTTAAATTTGATGAAAGTCTTCAGATTGATCAGCCTGAATTTAGTCAAGCTCCAACTCTTCAACAAATTTCAGACTCACAGATAGAATCTGAAGAGATGCAAGTTTCAAAAGGAAATGTTGTTTATGAAGCTACTCAGAAGGAATATCATCTGAATGAAGAAAGTTCAGAAGCAGTACAAGATGAATCTGAAGAACCATCAGATGATCGATTCAACAAAAATTGGAAACATAAATCAAGTCATCCGAAGGAACTTATCTTAAGAAGTATATATGACGGTATCAAGACAAGATCAAAGTTCAAGCAAGCAATGAGTAATATAGCTCTTGTTTCTGAAATGGAACCAAAAGGAATTGAAGATACACTAGAAGATGAAAACGGGATCAATGCAATGCAATAAGAGCTATATCAGTTCAAAGTCAATAATGTTTGGGAACTGGTTTCCAGGCCCAAGAATCGTCTAGTAATTGAAACTAAATGGGTGTTCAGAAACAAACTTGATGACAAAGAGAAAGTGGTTAGAAACAAAGTAAGACTAGTGGCAACAAGAAGAAGGAATAGACTACGATGAAACTTACGCATCAATTTCCAGGTTAGAAGCCATTAGGCTACTTCTTGCTTATACTTGTTACGATGACTTTAAACTTTATCAGATGGACGTAAAAAGTGCATTTCTAAATGGCTACATCAAAGAAGAAGTTTATGTCGAACAACCTCCTGGTTTCCAAGAACCCAGAAGAAAAGATGATATTTTTGCATTAAAGAAAGCACTTTATGGGTTGAAGCAAGCTCCTCGTGCTCGGTATGAAAGGTTAAGTAGCTTTCTGTCTAAACAGAAATTCGTCAAAGGTAATGTAGATACTAATCTTTTCATTCAGAAGCAGGGTAAGGCTATTTTACTTGTTCAAATTTATGTAGACGATATAAATTTTGGTTCTTCTAACGAATATCTTTGCAAGAATTTTTCTAAAGTGATGCAGGATGAATTTGAGATGAGTATGATGGGAGAATTAAGATTTTTTCTTAGACTTAAAATTCATCAGTCCAAAAGTGGAACTTTTATTCATCAAGAAAAATATGCACTGGAGATTGTCAAGAAGTTTGGTCTGGAAAATTGCAAGAAGATAGAAACCCCTATGTCTCATTCCTCCAAACTTGATAAAGATGAAGATGGAAAGAAGTTGATCCCAAACTATATCGCAATATGACTGGATCACTATTTTATCTCACAGCTTCAAGACCAGATATATTATTCAGCGTGTGCTTGTGTGCAATATTTCAATCCAATCAAAGAGAATCAAATTTCTCAGCGTTAAAAAGAATTATCAAATATATTTGAACGTATCCCAGATATCGCTTATGGTATTCTAAAGATTCTGATTTCACTCTGAAAGGATATTCAGATGCGGATCTTACTGGATGCAAAATTGGCAGGAATAGTACTTATGGAACTTGTCAACTTATGGGGAATATGCTCATATCCTGGTATTCTAAAAATGTCCCGCCTCGAGCCCGGCGGGCATACATACATCCCTCAAGCGACTGCTAACTACGGTAGTCTCCCAAGAACCAACGGCCATAACTCAAAAGACCTAAATGAAACATGTATGCGAAAGCGAGAACACAACCCTACACTTGATAACAAAAGAGGGCTTTAGAATGATACGATCAAAACAATCGGTCGAAATACAACTTTAGAAGGAAATCCACTAAGTTAGAGTCTAACCCATCACTACTATACGGGTATCTCCAAAAAGACTATATGGTCACACACAAAATGTCAAACTCTCAGTCGTCAGTCAACGATCCTGCATCTCCAAGGTCGACCTCTGAGCCTACAGGAATGCTCGAGCGATATCATTCTCTGACCTCGGTGGTGTAGGATCAGGTCCTCCCATGGAGAAATCAGTATCAGGGTCCAGCAACAGGTCAACAGGAAAGTCAATCTTGGGCGGATCAGCCACCCACAATGCATCCACAGGTACAGTTCTCTCAGGCAATGGTCCAATAGAGGTGCCCCCGTCTCGGAGCGTCTAGGCCTCAAAGGTATAAGGACTCAAGTATCATCCTCCATCGTCAACCCAAACAATACTCGTCATCTTAATATACACTACACCCTCACAAACAGTGTATCTCGAGGTCAAGGTCTCAATCTCCATCGGAAGTCCAAAGCGATACGGTCAGGCGTCCATGATTTGGATCTAAGGTCCGAAAAAGTAATCCTGTGACGGGATGAGATAAAAATCTCAATAAGATAAACCAAACCCTAGACTAGGTCGCCAGTACCTCTAGACACTTTATAAAACAAACATTTTGGGAACAATATGAAATAAAACATTAGAAAAACAACGCATAATTCTGACCCAAAAGTGGCATTCCAGTACTTCTAAATTGACTCAACAGTCAGACAATCATAATAAAATCTATGCTTCATATTTTAGATAGGGTTTTCAATTAATCAGTCTCAAAAAGTGATTCTTTGCCCAAAATAGACATTCATTCCTCTTTCCCCATAAAACTTGAAATTCGGCCAATAGTAACAAAACATTACTCACCCGTGCCAAAACGCCTCAGGCCGCATTAGGAATCCCTTTTAAAAAACAAGCCATTTCTTGCCATAAAAAAAATCAATTAACCACGGAAAACAATTTCATATTTTCACTTTTATTCATAGTTTCCACTTTTTACGACGAGATGATTCGGTCAACATAACGACTCTCACTCCCCAGCACCGTCGAGATGATTCAGTCGACTATGAGACTCTCACCATGGTCAATTCTGCGAGATGATTCGGTCAAACATGTGACGCTCGATACCTTAACTCCCTTGAGAACAGTCGACATGATAACTCTCACGTCCAAACCTATAGATAATTCGGTCAATATAGTGACTCTCAATATTCCAACACCTCGAGATGATTCGGTCGACTATATGACTCTCTAGTCGCAATGACCACATCAGGTCAAAATGGGATTAAACTCCCAGAGCTCAAATCTTTGGGATCAAACACCTGACCTGTGGCATCCCAGACCGCCACCCTACGGTCATAGATCTCTAATAACGATAATTAGAAATTATTATTATAATAACCAATAGACTACAGTCTATGATCCACAGGCCACAAGTACAACAAGACAATCTTTAAAAGAAATTTAACAACTCAGAAAGCAATATGAGGCATTCGTAATATAAGGACTAAAACTTTTATTTATAAACATAATACACGACCATATAGGAGTTCATATATATAAACAAAAGGAAGACTCAGGTCGTCGATCCATAGGCATACTAGGATGGCAAAAAAAAAAACTACTCCATCAACCTACGTAGTCGCCTATAACAAAGTCATCAAAACTGTCTCCAGTCCTCAATCCTCCTCGGACTGGTCAAAAGGGAACATCTCCTCATCCTTAGATTCCTCGTGTGGCTCTGGTGGCGAAACATACACCTCTGGCGTAGCAGGCTCAGGAGGAGAAGGGATGGGTACACCAGCAACAGCAACAGGTAGAGAAGGCACGACTACAGGAGGCACAGCTACGGGAGGTGCAGGAACTACATGCTCGACAGGAGCTGGGGGTGCATCGAAAGTACTCTCGGAAAAAGGACCTACTAGTCTATTACCCACACGTATGTATATAGCATACCGACGATATATGGTCAAAGCAGGCTCTCCCTCATCGACCCACATAGTATGTACATGCACGACAAGTTTCAAATGCGGTACATCAAGATGTACCATATCACGGTAATAAGAATCGTAGTCATACGGAACTCCAAAACGTCTGTAAACTGCCGCCATGGATACTAATTTGAAAATGTGTCCACAAACATGGATTAGCGCGACGGCTAGCAAGAAAACATTCAATCTCACCATAGGGGTCCTACGAGTCCCTAGGATAACTATAAAACAATCTTGGACAGTAATAATACAGTAACATTTCAAAAATCAAACAAGGATCACGAGATGCAGAAATGCCATGATATCATGAAAATGACATGCTCTTCGCTCATACAACCATCGCCAAGCCAAATGACTTGCGACCCCTACTCCAGGGCGTCCTCGACGCATGGTACGACTCTACCCCGCACACAGCTCAGGGTCATCAAGTACGTACAAATCCCCGCACACAGCCCAGGGACGTCATCTCGATTCAGTGCACTGAAGAGCAAATACTCCACATATCTCATCATATTTCAGTCAAGTACCACGTACCAATGCATGCTCGGCCATTAATCATAAATTCTCAGTGACAATCCTGCACATGATGTAACAATGCCAGGCCGACAAACAAGCATGCCACTTCATAAAACATGTTCATGAGATATGATGTCACAATTATCAATCGAGCAAACCATCACAGCTAGAATCTTAATGACTAAGAAAACAGTCAATTCATCCATGGTAACACTCGAGTTAATCAAGCTATTGACCATTGGGACAATTTCTAGCAAGTAATTTAACTTAGGGTTATGACACAAGATCAATAAGGAGACCTCGATTACTACCTTCATAAATTTCCATTCCTTGTTCCAATCGACTAGTCACTTCAAGTTCTTCTTTGCCTAAACTTAATACTCCGTTTAACACGACAAGGCAAGGCAATGTAGCTTAGTTTAACCGCGCTTTACACCATGAAGAGAATAGGAAACATACTTGCTTAACCCGAAGACCAGCGAGACATTCAACCAAAAATCAGATTTCAACTTCCTCCCACTGGGCACATATCATCACATACTCAACCCTTTACACCTTTCCTTCATTATTTAGCTTGGAAACTAACAACATAACACATTCCAATTCCATTTACATGGCTGGACAGAAGAGAACAGCAAAGAAACGAATCCAGTCCCAATCCTAAACATGTAATCCACACTTAGTTCATTTCAATCTAGATAAGAAATCTTGTAATCATGTTACCCCAAACTTACTCAGCAAGAATTACTCCCAAAATTAGGCGAAATAACCCGAGAACCAACTCTAACTCAATACCTAAAACAGAACTGCCATCAGCCGACAATGTATCCGACCACCGAAGTAATTCCGACCATAGACTCCTCATTTCGACTCCCTAGCAAGACAAACATATAATGTACTCTATCCTATGACAAGATTGAAGGAATTCTTGCCTTGGTAGCTTGCTTCTTTCGAGCTTGACGCCTTCTTCTTCTTGATTTCTTTGACAATGCCGAGCCGACTCTTCCATCTTCTTCCCTTCTCGGTCGCTCGCTCGCTCTCTCTCTCTCTCTCTCTCTCTCTCTCTCTCTCTCTCTCTCTCTCTCTCTCTTGCCTTGGTCGAAAAATGGGGAAAGGAAAGGAGAAGAAGGGTCCTTTGTTGCATGTCCATGGGAGTTCTCAAATGACACTTGTCACACATGCTCCCTTTTTCCTATGGCCACACGCCACCTTGCATTGCCCTTAGTGGTGATAGGTCATTCCATGAAATTTTGATGAGGCTTCCTACCAATAGCTCTTCTTGCGTTTTCCCTAGGACTACCGGCCAATGGTATTTCATGCAAGAAGAAGAATGTTGCCACTTGTCTAGTCTTCTAGTGGTTTGTCATCCAAGGTAAGATTTTGAGGAGATGTTCGGCCAATGGATGACTTTGTCCCTTCCCTAGACTCACCCGACCAATAACATTTCATGCAATCTTAAGACATGGCCGCCACTTGTCCAAACCCCAAGTGGTTGGTGATCATTTGCTAGATTATGGTGGGATTGACAACCAATGATTGAGGCACATTCTTTTTGCTTGTTCCCTAGGAATTTCGACCAATCACTACCCTCATTCGAAGAAGGCTTCCGTCACTTGGCTGTGTCCTTGATGGCTACCCAATTCTTGCCAAACTTAGGGAAATTTCGGATATATGACTTTATGACATTTAATTCTCATGACTTATTAGTAGTCGGCCACTCTTGCATATCATAATTCCACATCCACTCCATTAGTGATGTTATCTCACCTTGTCACGGCCATGAACTATAAAATGGTGTGGAATTATTCTCTGCTAATATTATTCATTAGGATCTTCGACTAACGTTTCTAATTTCCTTCGTCGCCTAGGTCATCCAAAACAATCTTATTTTCTTCTTCTTGTCTTACCTTCCAAATTTCCAAATCCCTGTGTCAAAAATCAACTTCAAAACCCATTTGACCATTTCTGATCATTAGGAATCTAGTAAACAGGGGATGCCACAACTTCTACCCCCCTTAAAAGAATTTCGTCCTCGAAATTTGAATCCTAGCTCCAAAGTCAAGTTTATAGAAAAGAAATCAATCTTGTCTACAGTAGGTCGCAGCAAAAAGGTTTTTACTAAATTCATTCACAAGTATCGCTTTACATTTGTACATCCACCAATCCTAGGGGTCGATCCAGCGACCACCTTCTCGGACCATGTCACTCCCCGGGTGCCACTCGGCTATCGTGCCGACAGCGGTCATCAAGCACTATAATTTTCTTTTAACCACTCTTTTATACTATTAACAGCTGCTTCTCATTCTCTTCATGCTCTTCATAGAAATTTGTTAATCATGCTATGGTCAAGTGACTAGTCAATCATTCCGTACCTCATAAATAGGTCATGCATTTTCTACAGTACTCATCACAATGAAAATGCAGCATGTCTAGTGAAAGGTCTTAATACTGACCTGTAACTTCAAACAGGTGGGGGTGTTGTTGTTTCATCGTCTCCTCAAGTTCCTAGGTGGCTTCTTCCATACCGTGATATTGCCATAAAACTTTCACTAGATGAATAGTTTTATTTCTTAGGACTTGTTCTTTCCGATTCAAAATTCGCAATGGCTACTTTACGTATTCACCCTTCTCGCTCACCTCAATAGTTTCATAATCCAACACATACTCTATGTCCGGATGATATTTCCTCAGCATAGAAACATGAAATACATCATGGACATTTGACAGCTTTGGCGGTAAGGCTATCCGATAAGCCAAATCTCCTATCTTTTCCAGAATTTCAAAAGGTCCAACATATCTAGGGCTTAATTTCCCTTTCCTTCTAAATCGTGATATTCCTCTGAGTGGTGAGACTTTTAGAAACACATAGTCGCCCACTACAAACTCCAATGGCCTTCGCCGTTTGTCTGTATAACTCTTCTGACGACTTTGGACCATTTTAAGCTTATCACGAACAATTTGTATAACCTCAGTTGTGATTTGGATCAATTCTGGCCATGTAATCCTTCGTTCTCCCACTTCATCATACAAGTGTTCTGCATTTCCGTCCATATAAAGCTTCCAATGGTGCCATGTCTATGCTCTTTTGGTAACTGTTATTGTAGGCAAATTCTGCTATGTGTAATTTCTCTTCCCAATTACCCTTAAAATCCAAAATACACGCTCGAAGCATATCTTCTAGAATTTGTATGACTTTTTCTGTCTGTCCATCTGTCTGGGCGTGGAAAGCTATACTAAACTGGAGTTTAGTTCCCATGGCTTCTTGTAGGCTCTTCCAAAATTTTGATGTAAACCTTGGGTCTCTATCTGAAGTAATGCTCATTGGAACCCCATGCAGTCTCACTATAGTCTGTATGTACAGTTCAGCCAATTTCTCCAAAGAGTACGTAGTCCTGACTTCTAAGAAATGAGCTGACTTAGTCAATCGATCCACAATTACCCAGATAGAATCATGCCCCTCCGAGGTTCTAGGTAATCCTTACACGAAATCCATCGTTATATGTTCCCACTTCCATTCGGGAATATCTAGTGGTCTAAGCATTCCAGCAGGCTTCAAATGTTCTGTTTTCACTTGCTGGCAAGCTAAGCACTTTGCGACATATTCTGCAATATCTTTCTTCATTCCGTTCCACCAATAATGTTGTCGGAGATTTCGGTACATCTTCGTGCATCCAGGGTGAATACTATAGTTACCTCGATGAGCTTTATTCAGAATGTCCTTCCTTAACTTTTCCTCTTCTGGTACACATAAACGTCTTTGAAAATGAAGAATTACATCTTTCGAGATTGAGAAATCTGGTCTCTTGCCCTCTGTTGTCTCTTGTCGAAGCTTAGAGATCTCAAGGTCCATCCGTTGTAACTCTTTGATCCTTTGTACCAATTCGGACTCAATTCTCAGTGTGGCAAACACGCCAGTCAATTCATCCAGTTCGACTCTGAAATCTGAATTCGACACTTCTTCTAATAGTTCCCACTCTTTACTCATCAGGCTTGCCATATGTAGCGTAGTTTTCCTACTCAAAGCATCCGCCACTTTGTTTGCCTTGCCAGGGTGGTAGAGAATTTCACAATCATAATCCTTGAGTAATTCCATCCATCTTCTTTGTCTCATGTTTAATTCCTTTTGAGAGAAGAGGTACTTTAAACTTTTATGATCAGTGAAAACCTGGAATTTCTCTCCATACAGATGATGCCTCCATATTTTCAATGCAAAAATTACTGCCGCTAGTTCTAAGTCATGTGTCGGATAATTCAACTCATAAGGTCGTAGCTGTCTTGAAGCATACGCCACAACCTTTCCATGTTGCATTAGGACGCAACCCAATCCTTTATGAGATGCATCACTGTATGCTACGAATCCTCCTGGTCCTGACGGTATAGTTAATACTGGAGCCGAAGTCAATCTCTTCTTGAGTTCTTGAAAGCCTTGTTCACACTTCTCTGTCCATTCAAACTTAACTCCTTTTTATGTTAATGAGTCAAGGGTCCCGCAAGTCGAGAAAATCCTTCCACAAATCTGCGGTAATATCCAGCGAGACCAAAGAAACTTTGCATCTCTGTAACGGTAGTCGGTTGCGGCCAATTTATAATAGCTTCGATTTTGGCGGGATCAACAGAGATTCCCTTCTCCGTCACCATATGACCAAGGAATATGACCTTGTCTAACTAGAATTCACATTGCTGAATTTTGCATACAACTGGTGTTCCCTCAATACTTGTAACACCTTCTGTAAATATTTCTCGTGTTCCTTCTGTCCCTTGGAGTACACCAAAATATCGTCAATAAACACAATCACAAATTGATCCATATAGGGTTTGAATACTCTGTTCATTAAATCCATGAATGCAGCTGGGGCATTTGTAAGTCCAAATGGCATGACTACGAACTCGTAGTGTCCATACCTAGTTCGAAAAGAAGTCTTGGGGATATCTTCTTCTCTAACTGCCAGCTGATGATAACCTGACCCTAAGTCAATTTTCAAGAAAACGGAGGCTCCTTGCAGTTGGTCGAATAAGTCATCAATTCTTGGCAGAGGATACATGTTCTTGATGGTCACCTGATTTAGTTGTCTATAATCAATGCGCAAACGAAGTGATCCATCCTTCTTCTTGACAAATAACACTGGTGCTCCCCACGGTGAAGTATTTGGCCTAATAAATCCTTTATCCAATAATTCCTGCAATTGTACTTTCAACTCCTTAAGCTCAGTCAAAGCCATTCCGTAGGGAGTTCTAGAAATAGGTTCAGTTCCTGGGGCTAGTTCAATAGTAAACTCAACTTCTCTCTTCGGGGGTAGTCTTGGTAGTTCCTCAGGGAAGACATCTAATAATTCTTGAACTACTAGGACGTCATTTATATCCACTTCCTTCTTGGTTAACTCTCTAACATTAGCAAGAAAACCTCGACATCCATTGCCTAGAAGTTTACGAGCTTCCATTGCGGTTACCAAAGGTACAATTGCACGAGTTCCAGTTCCCACAAACTAGAAACTGGCCTCATTAGGAGGGCTAAACCGAATTACCTTTTTGAAGCAATCTACATTGGCTCGTAAGTTACGCAGCCAATCCATGCCAATGATGGCATCAAAATCATAGAAACCCATAACTATTAGGTCAATTTTCTGACTTTGACCTCCTATCACGATTTCACATCCTCTACAAATCAGAGTAGTCACTATTTTATCTTTCAGTGGTGTGGATACACTAAGAGGTACCTCGCGTATTTCAGGCTTCAGTCCACACAATTCAACAAACCTTGTTGATATAAAGGAATGTGCTGCTCCGGTGTCAAATAATACATATGCATCCTTATCACATAAAGGAATCATACCTGCTATAGTAGTCCCAAAAGCTTCCGCTTCCTCTCGAGTCATAGCCTGGATCATGCCTTGAGCTAGAGGCTTCTGTGGTGCTCCAATAGGTTTCGCTCAGTTGTCTTGATTCTGCTGAACTTGCTGTCTTTTCTAGGGACAATCCTTCACTGGATGTCATACTCGTCCACATCCATAACATTCTCTCTCAGTATTACACGGCAGATTGCCATGAGCCTTGCCACAACGATTGCAGATTCTGTCTTGGTTTCGAACTTGTCCTATTGCTCGGTTCTTTCCAACCCCATGGAATCTTCCATAGTTGCATCTTTTATAAGAAGTCTCTTGAGATCTATCAAACCATCTGGGCCTCTTGTTGTCCTGTTCCTGAGTCACCACGCGGCTGGCTCCCGCTTTATGTTCTGCTTCTTTCTTTTCTTTCGACGGCACTTGTTTCACCAGCTGAGCTCGTTCATATAACTCAGTATACTCACTGATTCTTAGAGATGCCAGTTGCTTCTGTATTTCAATCTTGAGACCATTTAGGAATCTCTTGCATCTACGTTCTTGAGTTTCAATCAGTTGAGGCGAAAACTTGGAAAGTTCTGAGAATTTTGATTCATACTGCACTACAGTCATGCTGCCTTGAGTTAGGTTCATAAACTCAGAAATCTTTTAATCCCTAGCACAATCAGAAAAGTACTGGCCATAGAAAGCATTAACGAAGGCTTCCCATGTTACTGCAATTCCGGGTGGAAACACCACATCCTTGCTCTCATTCCACCAGTGCTGGGCATTGTCTTCCAATTGATACTCCGCCAAGGTGACCCTATCCACATCGTTACAATGGAACAACCTGAAAATTTTCTCCATACTCTTTATCCACTTTTTAGCCTCATGAGGTTCTCCTAACCCCGTGAACTGTGGTGGTTTTAGCTTCAAGACGTGCTTCACAAACTTCTGTAGACGTCGGTCTCTCGTTCTGTCTTCGGCTCTAGCTGGAGCTTGTCGAGGTTGAGCTCCTATTGCAGTACCAAGATTAGCCAAAATTTGTAGCATTTCATCAGTCCGATCAACTGTTCATTCGACCCTTTCTCCTGTCCAAGCATCATCGTTTCCTCCAGAAGATGATGCCCTTGTCCTTCTCATGATGAACTATTGATCCTGCACATCAATCTATATTCAATTGAGTCTAACTTATCAAATCCTACTGTTACTGCCAACGAAAATCTCTGTGAGTAGTCCAAACAAGGTCGCGAAGTACACGACTATTAATCAAGCACACGTGTTAGTCCTTGTTGCATGTATCCTAACATTCTAATTTCTATCGCACCTTATTACTCCGAGTAAAACTATGCTCTGATACCACCTCGGAGAGTTGTGGCGTCCAAGACCGCCACCCTAGGTCATAGGTCTCTAATAACAATAATTAGATATTGTTCTTATAATAACCAATAGACTACAGTCTATGATCCACAGGCCACAAGTACAACAAGATAATCTTTAATAGAAATTTAACAACTCAGAAAGCAATATGAGGCATTCGTAAAATAAGGACTAAAACTTTTATTTATAAACATAATACACGACCATATAGGAGTTCATATATATAAACAAAAGGAAGACTCGGGTCGTCAATCCATAGGCATACTAGGATGGCCAAAAAAAACTACTCCATCAACCTAAGTAGTTGCCTATACAAAAGTCACCAAGACTGTCTCCAGTCCTCAATCTCCTCGGACTGGTCAGAAGGGAACATCTCCTCATCCTTAGACTCCTCGAGTGGCTCTAGTGGCGGAACATATACCTCTGGCATAGCAGGCTCAGGAGGAGGATGGATGGGTGCTGCAGCAACAGCAACAGCAACAGCAGCAGGTGGAGGGGGCACGACTACATGAGCCATAGCTACGGGAGGTGCAGGAACTACAGGCTCGACAGGAGCTAGGGGTGCATCGAAAGTACTCTCGAAAAAAGAACCTACTAGTCTATTACCCACACGTATGTATATAGCATATTAACGATATATGGTCAAAGCAGGCTCTCCCTCATCGACCCACATAGTATGTACATGCACGACAAGTTTCAAATGCGGTACATCAAGATGTACCATATCACGATAATAAGAATCGTAGTCATACGAAACTCCAAAACTTCTGTGAACTGCCGCCATGGATACTAATCTGAAAATGTGTCCACAAACGTGGATTAGCGCGACGGCTAACAAGAAAACATTCAATCTCACCATAGGGGTCCTACGACTCCCTAGGACAACTATAAAATAATCTTGTGATAGTAATAATACAGTAACATTTCAAAAATCAAACAAGGATCACGAGATGCAGAAATGCCATGATATCATGGAAATGACATGATCTTCGCTCATACAACCATCGCCAAGCCAAATGACTTGTCACCCCTACTCCAGGGTGTCCTCGACGCATGGTACGACTCTACCCCGCACATAGCTCAGGGTCATCAAGTACATACAAATCCCCGCACACAGCCCAGGGGCGTCATCTCGATTTAGTGCACTGAAGAGCAAATACTCCACATATCTCATCATATTTCGGTCAGGTACCACGTACCAATGCATGCTCGGCCATGAATCATAAAATTCTCAGTGACAATCCTGCACATGATGTAACAATGCCAGGCCGACAAACAAGCATGCCACTTCATAAAACATGTTCATGAGATATGATGTCACAATTATCAATCGAGCAAACCATCACAGCTAGAATCTTAATGACTAAGAAAATAGTCAATTCATCCTTGGTAGCACTCGGGTTAATCAAGCTATTGACCATTGGGACAATTTCTAGCAAGTAATTTAACCTAGGCTTATGACACAAGATCAATAAGAAGACCTCGATTACTTCCTTCATAAATTTCCATTCCTTGTTCCAATCGACTAGTCACTTCAAGTTCTTCTTTGCCTAAACTTAATACTCCGTTAAACACGACAAGGCAAGGCAATGTAGCTTAGTTTAACCGCTCTTTACACCATGAACAGAATAGGAAACAGACTTGCTTAACCCGAAGACCAGCGAGACATTCAACCAAAAATCAGATTTCAACTTCCTCCCACCGAGCACATATCATCACATACTCAACCCTTTACACCTTTCCTTCATTATTTAGCTTGGAAACTAACAACATAACACATGCCAATTCCATTTACATGGCTGGACAAAAGAGAACAGCAAAGAAATCGAATCCAGTCCCGATCCTAAACATGTAATCCGCACTTAGTTCATTTCAATCTAGATAAGAAATCTTGTAATCATGTTGCCCCAAACTTACTCAGCAAGAATTACTCCCAAAATTAGGCGAAATAACCCGAGAACCAACTCTAACTCAATAACTAAAACAGAACCGCCATCAGCCGACAATGTATCCGACCACCGAAGTAATTCCGACCAGAGACTCCTCATTTCGACTCCCTAGCAAGACAAACATATAATGTACTCTATCATATGACAAGATTGAAGGAATTCTTGCCTTGGTAGCTTGCTTCTTTCGAGCTTGACGCCTTCTTCTTCTTGATTTCTTTGACAATGCCGAGCCGCCTCTTCCTTCTTCTTCCCTTCTCGGTCGCTCTCTCTCTCTCTCTCTCTCTCTCTCTCTCTCTCTCTCTCTCGCCTTGGTCGAAAAATGGGGAAAGGAAAGGAGAAGAAGGGTCCTTTGTTGCATGTCCATGGGAGTTCTCAAATGACACTTGTCACACATGCTCCCTTTTTCCTATGGCCACACGCCACCTTGCATTGCCCTTAGTGGTGATAGGTCATTCCATGAAATTTTGATGAGTCTTCCTACCAATAGCTCTTCTTGCGTTTTCCCTAGGACTATCGGCCAATGGTATTTCATGCAAGAAGAAGAATGTTTCCACTTGTCTAGTCCTCTAGTGGTTTGTCATCCAAGGTAAGATTTTGAGGAGATGTTCGGCCAATGGATGACTTTGTCCCTTCCCTAGACTCACCCAACCAATAACATTTCATGCAATCTTAAGACATAGCCGCCACTTGTCCTAACCCCAAGTGGTTGGTGATCATTTGCTAGATTGTGGTAGGATTGACAACCAATGATTGAGGCACATTCTTTTTGCTTGTTCCCTAGGAATTTCGACCAATCACTACTCTCATTCGAAGAAGGCTTCCGTCACTTGGCGGTGTCCTTGATGGCCGCCCAATTCTTGCCAAACTTAGGGAAATTTTGGATATATGACTTTATGACATTTAATTCTCATGACTTATTAGTAGTCGGCCACTCTTGCATATCATAATTCCACATCCACTCCATTAGTGATGTTATCTCACCTTGTCACGGCCGTGAACTATAAAATGGCGTGGAATTATTCTCTGCTAATATTATTCATTAGGATCTTCGACTAATGTTTCTAATTTCCTTCGTCGCCTAGGTCATCTGAAACAATCTTATTTTCTTCTTCTTGTCTTACCTTCCAAATTTCCAAATCCCTGTGTCAAAAATTAGCTTCAAAACCCATTTGACCATTTCTGATCATTATGAATCTAGTAAACAGGGGATGCCACAACTTCTACCCCTCTTAAAAGAATTTCGTCCTCGAAATTTGAATCCTAACTCCAAATTCAAGTTTATAGAAAAGAAATCAATCTCGTCTACAGTAGGTCGCAGCAAAAAGGTTTTTACTAAATTCATTCATAAGTATCGCTTTACATTTGTACATCCACCAATCCTGGGGGTCGATCCAGCGACCACCTTCTCGGACCATGTCACTCCCCGGGTGCCACTAGGCTATCGTGCCGACAGCGGTCATCAAGCACTATAATTTTCTTTTAACTACTATTTTATACTATTAACAGCTGCTTCTCATTTTCTTCATGCTCTTCGTAGAAATTTGTTAATCATGCTATGGTCAAGTGACTAGTCAATCATTCCGTACCTCATAAATAGGTCATGCATTTTCTACAGTACTCATCACAATGAAAATGCAGCATGTCTAGTGAAAGGTCTTAATACTGACCTGTAACTTCAAACAGGTGGGGGTGTTGTTGTTCCATCGTCTCCTCAAGTTCCCAGGTGGCTTCTTCCATACCGTGATATTGCCATAAAATTTTCACCAGATGAATAGTCTTATTCCTTAGGACTTGTTCTTTCCGATCCAAAATTCGCAATGGCTTCTCTACATATTCACCGTTCTCGCTCACCTCAATAGTTTCATAATCCAACACGTGCTCTGCGTTCGGATGATATTTCATCTGCATAGAAACATGAAATACATCATAGACATTTGACAGCTTTGGCGGTAAGGCTATCCGATAAGCCACTTAACTCACTCAAATCAAGCAAGGGTTTACACAAGGCATGCCAAAAGTTCAACCATCTTTCATGACCAAATTAGGACTCCATAGATCGACCTTGATTTCATAAATTCAAGTCAAGAATCACTCAAGCACAACTCAATCAAAACAGGCAATTTCGGGTTTAGTGTTCCTTGACATAGACCAATTCGTAAATTCATCGATTTCTCAAATAAGGACGTCTCTTAGTAACCTAACAAACTAGTAAAGGTTTATGAATAGCTTACCGGGCTAAATGAGCAAGTAAACTCCTCCAAAAGGTCGCATGAAGCGCTCAACTTCAGTTGGTCTGAACAGGGGCAGTGTTTTGTCCTTGGCAAGTTCACAAGAAATCGTCCATTAAAACCTTTCTAATTTGAACTCTAGCCCAACTACACCTTGCTAACACATAATACTACGTCTTAGGATTGCTTACCGACGATATCTAAGCCAAACGATGTCTCAAAAGTCCTCGGAGAGTCATGGTTCCAAACCAGTTCGGTGGGGGCAGATTTTGTCCTTTGCAAAATTACAGAGATTTGACCATCAAAATCCTTCAAAAATCCAATCAAACTTCAATCTCAAGTTGCTAAACCCTTAGGCTATGTGTTAGAGGTGCCTTACCAAAAGTTGGAAGCTAAACAAGCCTTCTAAATCTGTTAGAGGAGGCTCTCAGTTAGATTAGGTCCGGCAACGAGCGACTTGGCTTCCAGCGACAAAAGGGGCCAGAGGAGACGGTGAAGAGGTGATTGGAGGTGATGGGGTTGTAGGCAAGACACTAAAGGCTGTGATGGTGGTCGGCGCCATAGCTCACGGCCATCAGAAGGCGGTGTCAAGACGAGCGAACCGGCGAGGGTGAGAGCAAGCGAGAGAATAGAGATGGTCGAGAGAGTTGAGAGAGAAATGAGAAGAAGGGGGGAAATGGTCGACCAAGGGCTTCAAGGGGGAGAGAGAGAGTCTACCTTAATCCCAAAGCAAGAAGGCGAGATGATTTTTGTGACATTCTGAATTTCCGCCCCTCGAGGCCTAAGATATGAAATGGAAGCTCGAATTGGCAATTGAAAATGAAAATTTTCAAAATTTGAAAAGGATTTGACGTCGCCTCGCCAATGGTCACTCAGAATGAGAAAAATGAAGTTTCGAACGAAAAGTGCAAATGACCATTTTGCCCCCTCAACCCATTACTTTGTCTTAAGGAAATTAGAAGGGCAAAATAGTCATTTTAGTCCTTGGTGGCTACCGAAAATATGGATAAGAAGGAGTCAAAGATGGTCAATTGCAAGTTGGATAATTATTTACAAGATGACAAGTGTCATCCCTTGATTGATCATGCATTAATTACCTTACCTAACCATCTTGTCACTCTTCCACACCAATTATTTGTGTGAAATCCCTTCTTAGTCTTCTTCTCCTTCAGCTGGATGAAACCTCCTTCCCCTCCTTGCCATTTCCTTCATTTTCTTCTTCCTTTTCTTCTAGCAGAAAACTGCTCTGCCCGACCACTTTCTGAGCCTTCTGTTCGGTCCGTACGACCGGGCCCTCTAGTCGTCGCCTCACCTTCACCGACCACCACAGGTTAGTTCAAGATGTCCTTGACAATTTTCAATTGGTTTTGTGTCATTTAGAGGTCTGGTTAATTTATGAGAATTTTTGGAAGAAAAGCGGACAGATTCTGAGCTAACTGAGGAAAATTGTTGGTTCTAGCTCTTAGAAATTCCAAATGACCTCAAACTTTTTGTGCGATCTTCATAACATCTAGTACTCATATTGGATGAGATTTGGTCACAAGGTTGGTGGTATTAAAATAGGTTTTCATGGCTGGTTGTGGGTGGTTAAAATCGGACAGATTCTGACTGTGGAGGGACCGTGAAGGAACCGAGCTGTTCGAAGGTTTGGTGGAGTTATTTCGGAACAAAACTCTTGGTGAGCATTCTAAACTTGTATATTGAGGTTATGGCAAGTTGATTTTGTGAGGAATTGGAGTTTATAAGTGATTAAGGGTTGTTTGAAGTGAAAAACGTGATAAGCCGACCAATCTGTCCTCATCGCGCACTGATTTTGAATTGGGTCGTTCTAAGTCGTTCGGTATCCAAATGGAGCTCCGTTTTTGCCCACGAGTCCGTCAGATCTTGAAGTTTAAGACCATGGAATTTTTTTCCCAAAAATTCAATATAAAAATTACATTTTTCGTGAGAATGAACCTGGTTGTGGGGGCTCAAATTGGGCATTTTTTGGTAAATTGAGACTTTGGATGACTTGCCTTGATAGAACGACAATTGACATGCTTAGGAGCATCAAATTAACACTGTGATGACCTAAGAATAAGGTGTTATCGATGTTGTTAAGGAATTGGCGCGATGGAATTGAGAAATAATCGAGTTTCGATGTGGTTTTCCCAGGCACGCCGTGAGAGCCATGTTTGGCCATGAACTTGCTGAGCTAGGTAGCTCAGTGGGATGAAATATGCTAGCTTGCTTAATGAAGTAAGTGTCCCTTAAACCTTTACTCAAACACTAGGACACTACTAGATAGATTGGTTGGATGATTGGATTGCTTGCTGAAGCCTATAGCTTGAATTGCTTGATTGGTCTATTGAAATGGCAAGGAAAACTAATTGTGAGATTGGTTTCCTTGTGATAGAGTGCGGCTATTGAGCCCTGTATTCGTATGAATTGGCTGTGAAGCCCTGTTATTGTTATTGAATTGGCCGTGGGCCCTATTATTGTTATTGAATTGGCCATGGCCCCTGAGAAATTACATCACGGCCGTGGGCCCTGGCGATGCTTGAGTGAATTGAAATTTCATCGAGGCCATGGGCCCTAGCGATGTTGAATAAATTGAAACTACATCGCGGCCGGGGGCCCTGGCAATTATTTGGCTGTGAGCCCTATGAAACTACATCGCGGCCATGAGCCCTGGCGATGATTTGGCTTGGAGCCCTATGAAATTATATCGCGGCTTGAAGCCCTGGCAATACATCGCGGCCATGGGCCCGGCGATGATTAAATGGTTGTCATATTGATGGCTTATGAAAACGATAAGTTTGTTTTAAGCTAATGTGTGAAACTTGGATCTCATAGTATGTGATGTGCTTGATGGCGATGTTCTTTATATCAAGGTGCCATGAGAAAGTGATATTGAGATGCTAGATGATAATGCCTCGATGAGCTTTTGTGAATTGCATTGTGGTATAGTCTGGGGGGACTGGCGGTCTGGTCTAGGTTTAGGGTTTACTTACTGAGATTTATATCTTACCCCGTTGGGGATTAACATTTTTCAGGTCCCAAGCGATGAGACGACAAGTTTGTCGAGGTTGATTATTCTAAGATGGAATTACAGGATACGAATTCACATTTTGTAATATTAGAGATTGTCCTTTTGATTTGTGGATTAGGAATTGAACTTGGTATTTGATTAATGTGACCTTGATGTATCATGTTCCTGTCCCAAGTCATCTTGTAGGAATTGAGGAAGTGGAGTTGTTTTCTCGCTTCCATGTTTGAATAGATGGTGATGTTTGAAGGCCGGTGAATCCTGGGCAGCACCTAATGAATGCTAAGGCCTTGGTGGGATGTTCACGGACCAAATGGGTTCGGGGCGTGACATCCCCGTTTAAGTGGTATCAGAGCCAGGTCAGCTCGATCCAATTTGATTGAGGTTTGGAGTGATAAGGAGTGATGACTTGGGGACAATTAGATAGTGTGACCTATAGGATTAAGCGTTTATCATTGAATCTTGAGGATTATAGGCTTGAACTTTTGTGGTATTCTAATGGTCCTAGTATTGACTTTAATGGATGATCTTGAGTGACGTGGTGATTGAGGTTTAAGTGGAAGCATGCTGAAACTAAAGAGACTTAAGCATAGATTTTGAGGGAGTAATTGTGCTTGAGGATAGTAGAGAATTGCTTACGAATGATGGGTCGATTGGATTATCTGACTGTGACTGTGGTCTGTTAATGACCCAACTTGAGGAATATAAGTTATAAAGGGACGACTGGTATTAGTGGATTGAGGCTTGAATTGTATTCTATCTTGATGGTTTTGGTTATCGGTTGTTATTGACAACCTTGGGTGATATGAGTTGAGATGCATACAAGGAGTATTTGGATTGAAGATCAGTTGTGATAAAATACATATGGATTTGACTTGAATAGTGACTAAACTTGAGGTGTATGGATGAATATAGGCAATTGATCTATGAGATGTAACCGTTATTGGTGGAATTAGAAATCTTCGATGGATACGAATTGATCGGAAGGCGATTGTGGTTTGACAAGTAGCGAGAACAAACATGATGTGCATGTGCTTGTGGTTACAAAATGAAAATTGATGAGGATGCATGCATGAGCTTATCGTTGTCAGACTTAATAAACTGTCGCTTGGTATGGGACGAGTTGATGGGATACCTATAAACCGTAAGGAAGCATGTAATGGGATGTGTGGAACGGGCTTCCTTCGTAAATGTATGACTTGGGACAACCTGTAACAACCAAGTCTGATGAGGGCGGGAAGTGATCGCCGAGACAGAGAGGTCCGGACAAGAAGCGGCTCCTGGCAGGCTTCTAAGATAGCGAGGAGGCAGGGATGACCCAAGTCATAAATTAAAAGGGAAAGCCTAGGTATCAAGGTTGAGTCTGATTGTGGTTAAGAGATGTATGGCACATGATTGATTCTTACAGTGAATGTTCAAAAGTGACATGGCATTTGTAATGGCGCCTGTGATAGGCATGGTTGAGAGCCTTGTATTTGGCAGTGAGTGCCGTTTGAAAAAGAAAATTGATGTTGTGATTGGCCTAGTTGGCATATATAGTAATTGGCATCATGTAATTATTGTGGCCGAAGTCTAACTGAGAGATTAGACGGCATGCGGGGTTTATACCCATTGAATTGATGCCTGTTGAGATGGAGATAGCATGTTGTATTTATGCTAGAGTGGCGGATGCCCCTGGATTTATGGCATGAACAATTGAAATGGCACTTTGAGTACTTGCTTGACGTTGGCTTAGTTGAGTTTTAGCCTAGTGAGGCTTGCCTAGTAATTGGCTGTTATTTGAGAAGTTGCCTTGTGGAGGCTTGCTTGATGTATGGTTGCTTCATAAGGATGAGTTGAAATCCTTGAATAATGAGCAACTAGTTGAGAGTTGTTTGGGAACCACTGGATGGTTGATGGTGAAAGATGATGAGATGAGCAGTCTGAGACTGCTAAACTTGAGTAGATGACTTAAGTCTTTGATTCTTTGAGGGAATCATAGTGGTTCAAGTGACATGAGAACCTGATAAGGTTGAAAGACCAGAGTACGGTCGCTAAAGGAGCATTTGGCTCAAGTGTACAAGATATGAGAAGATCCAAGAATAGAAAGGGATCGTGAGAATTTAGTAAAGATGAGAGACTCCAGTACGAGTACTGGAAGAGAATATGGCTCAATTTGTTAATCGTGCGAGACCCAAGTGTAATAAGGGGTCATGAGAACTTAAGTGGAAATGAGAAATTTGATGGGTAGGCAAGCTCGAGAAGAAGCTGCCCTTATACCCAAGTCGCTGAGAAGACTTATGCTAGTGTTGATGAGTTAAGTGATGGAAGTCACGAGAAAGGTGACTCTGAGTTACTTCATTCTAAAGTGAATACGTGGGAAGAACCATGAGAGTTTTGAAAAGCTTGTGAAGCTATGTATAAGAATGAGATTGACTGAATTTGATGAAAGGATGAAATTTGAAACTTCCTTCTTTTAAATTGAGGGTTTTGTGAGAAAACCTTAAAGGCTTTGGGTACACTGAAGAAAGAAAGTGACCCTAGCAGTTGTTAACTTAAGAGGCTATTGATGATTGGTGAAATGTCACCAAAGGAAGAGTTTTTCTTGAAGGCATGGTATCTGTTTAGATCGCCTTCATTGAGTTGTTTAATGGAAGCACCTTCCTAGGATTGCTTGAGAGTAAAGGTGGTTTGGGATCCTAAAAGTCTTGCAAGGATCTGGGAACGATCGACCAGTGTGAGACAGAGTTCTCAAGATGGTCTAAGTGTGCCAAGGGTAGTCAAAGACCCTTTAAGTGAGACGTGAGGTCTCCTAGTGAATTTGAATATGAAGGCCTTATGGCTAGTTGTTATTCCTGATCCTGAGGAATGGTAATAGGACTCAGTAAGAGAATTGAATGATCGGAAGACATGGGAATAAGAGAACTTCTGCTCATGGATTACGAGCAAAGAGATGTTCATTATGGAACATGGAACGTGCCTGCGAGAAAAGGCTTTTACCTAGCGTGAGTCTCGTAATGAGAGACTGGCATGTTGTCCCTTTCATCGTGGGGAAAGTTGAGAAAAGAGGTATGTCAGTTGTCTGACATTGATGATTCTATGAGATCGATTAAGGTTGAATCGGGACCACTAGAAGTGGTATTGTGTATTGTCAGCCCTAAAGAGTAAGGTGTCGTTCTTAAAGGGCGATTAGACCATGAGATGATGTTAAGGGAAAGGAAAGTGAATGGACTTGATAGTCCTAGTTGTTCGTAATTCTAATGAATGGTTGAGTAAGCGAAAAGAGCGCTTAGAGTGTAATTACAAAGTGACTCGAGCTAGTCGAATTGAGTAATCGATATGGGAGTTTGTGGAGACCGAGGAAGAACCTTGACTCCTTGGAATCTTGTCACTTGAAGTGACTGAGTCGCTGGAAGAAGAGTTTCAGACATGGTGACATTTGAATCCTGGAGTGAAGGTATCGCCGCTGATATAGATTCCAAGATTGACGTCCTATGGAATGGAAAGGACAAAGTGGATTTGAAGTAAAAGAATGCCACTGAAGTGTATAGTTTCCTTCGTAGGGTAAGAGACCCTAGTGTGAAAGGAAGAGAAAATCCAAACAGTCTTGATATTGAGATTGAGCGTCTAGACTGAGAAAGAAGACGCAGAACTTGAATGATTTCTCGAAGTGAAGTCTGAGAAATTATCCTGTAGACAATGTTGAATTCCAGAATAATGTTGACGTCAAGTTGAATGGATGGAATCAAAACAAGGTCGCATTAACTAGTTGTGGAACCCAAAGGCTAAGACACCAATGCTTCCTGAGGAAAGAGTGACGAAAATGAACAAAATGTTGTGAGGTCCAAGTGGAGACCCTTGAGAACAGAGAGCAAAGATATGAGCTCTCAAGTGAATGGTACCATGGACAGTTGAAATGATTCGACACTTGGTAGTAATGAAGTGGATAACAGTCGGATTGGGTATCCAAGGAATGAATGAGTTGATTGTTACTGTCTTGAGAGACGATGATTGGACTCATTTAAGGAGTCATGAGAAACGTGAATGACTTTCGAGAGTATCCTATGGACTCTAAAGAGATGCTCATTGTATTGTAATTGTGAAGAGCATGAGCCATGTACCTATGAGGTAAGATTCCTCCGTCGTGAGATTTATGGGAAATCAAATCCCTGTGGAACCTTTGAGAATTGGAATAAGTGATGAATCGACTAGGGTCGATGTTGAAAGTGGAAATTTCCTGAGATTGGTGAATTGTTACAGACGGATCATGGAAAGATTCCCCACAAGAGATGTTCCATTGATGAAATGGACTAAGGACGAGATGTAGTGCGAAGGGAGGAACAAACGTGAAGTGAGTCTTTGAGGGCTTGAGTCAAGTTGACGATTACGCCGTTAGTGGCGTTCCTGTTTGGAATCAAAAGAGTCAAGAGAAACATAATGACGTGGCGTAAGATAGGAATTTGAGTCGTTGTATGGCAAACTGATACGAACTGCGCGAATGCGCCGTGACGATAATGCCATATGAGTTGGAATGCTTAGAGCATGATTGGAATTGGTTTGCGAATGTCCTCGCGACAAAGTTTGGAAAACCTTGTTTGACTGGAAGAAGATATTGAGCCTGTATCTACCATGAGAGAATAAGGTAGTATGAAGAGATTCCCGAGGGGAATTGAGCATGAGGCAACATGAATAAGTAAAATTGCTTATGAGTATGAAAGCGTCGCTTGTATAAAAAGAGGCCTCGCAAGTTATGTGAATTATAAGAGGTTGAGAATTGAGGATTGTGTAATTGGTGATAGAGGGACAAATCTTCCCTCGAGAAATAAGAGATTCGACTTCTAAATTGAAAGTTCACCAATTACCTAGTTTGATGGTTACTGGAAAACACCTAGCCTGAAGGCCAGAAGGGAATTGAGGTATTGTCATGATCGAACCCTAATACTTAAAGGGTTATGGGAATGAATAGAACCCTTGAGGTCCCATGGACAAAAGTATAAATCCGGTATCGAAAGGGAACTTAAAGAGATGATCTTATCGGAAAATTCAAAGGGAGAATTATGGTGTCCCTTGAGATGGCACAAAGATGTGTCAAGATTTGCTTTATTACTATTGATGGAATGGACTGAAAAATTGGGTTAACCTAACATGTGATCAAGCATTAGAAATGCCGACAAGAAAGAAATTATGAGCTTGTTTGAGGAGCCGAAGAGGCTGTGACTCGATTTGGCTAATGGTGGGCAAGTTGATAAAGCCCATGAATCTCTGATGGTATGAAAGAACGTATGAATGGAGTGATATGACAAATGGTATGGGTACTAAAGAGTGCATTTTGGCAAAGGTTTAGTAATAATGGTGATAGACAAATGGAAGAGACGACGTGAATGCTTGAGGGTAAACTGCTAATAGATGCATGGATGTCGAAAGAGAATAGAGAGAAGTAAATACAGATTGAGGACTAAATGGAACAAGTCTTGGGGAAAGACGACTTTTGTTGGAAAGGACAAGCAAGAACGTTAAGTCATGAAAGGAATTATCCTGAGGAATGAGTATGCGGTGAGGCGTCGATGCCCAAAGGATTGGGTGGTTGGAAGGTTGCAAATTTCGAGGACGAAATTTCTTTAAGGGGGAAGAATTGTAACATTCTGAATTTTCGCCCCTCGAGGCTTGAGATATGACATGGAAGCTCGAATTGGCAATTAAAAATGAAGAATTTCAAAATTTGAAATGACCGTTTTGCCCTCAAGCCTCGCCAATGGTCACTCAAAATGAGAAAAACGAAGTTTGGACGAAAAGTGGCAAATGACCGTTTTGCCCCTCAACCCATTACTTTGTCTTAAGGAAATTAGAAGGGCAAAATAGTCATTTTAGTCCTTGGTGGCTGCCGAAAATATGGATAAGAAGGAGTTAAAGATGGTCAATTGCAAGTTGGATAATTATTTACAAGATGACAAGTGTCATCCCTTGATTGATCATGCATTAATTACTTTACCTAACCATCTTGTCACTCTTTCACATCAATTATTTGTGTGAAATCCCTTCTTAGTCTTCTTCTCCTTCAGCTGGACGAAACCTCCTTCCCCTCCTTGCCATTTCCTTCATTTTCTTCTTCCTTTTCTTCTAGCAGAAAACTGCTCTGCCCGACCACTTTCTGAGCCTTCTGTTCGGTCCGTACGACCGGCCCCTCCCGTTGTTGTCTCGCCTCCACCGACCACCACAGGTTAGTTCAAGATGTCCTTGACAATTTTCAATTGGTTTTGTATCATTTAGAGGTCTGGTTAATTTATGGAAATTTTTGGAAGAAAAGCGGACAGATTCTGAGCTAGCTGAGGAAAAGTATTGGTTCTAGCTCTTAGAAATTCCAAATAACCTCAAACGTTTTGTGAGATCTTCATAACATCTAGTACTCATGTTGGATGAGCTTTGGTCGCAAGGTTGGTGGTGTTAAAATAGGTTTTCATGGCTGATTGTGGGTGGTTAAAATCGGACAGATTCTGACTGTGGAGGGACCGTGAAGGAACCGAGCTGTTCGAAGGCTTGGTGGAGTTATTTCGCAACAAAACTCTTGGTGAGCTTCCTAAACTTGTATATTGAGGTTATGGTAAGTTTATTTTGTGAGGAATTGGAGTTTAGAAGTGATTAAGGGTTGTTTGAAGTGAAAAACGTGATAAGCCGACCAATCTGTCCTCAACGCGCACTGATTTTGAATTGGTCGTTCTAAGTCGTCCGGTATCCAAATTGAGCTCCGTTTTTTCCTAAGCATCCGTAAGATCTTGAAAGACCATGAAATATTTTTTCCCAAAAATTTAGTATAAAAATTACAGTTTTCTTGATAATGAACCTGGTTGTGGGGGCTCAAATTGGGCATTTTTGGTAAATTGAGACTTTGGATGACTTGCCTTGATAGAACGACAATTGACATGCTTAGAGCAACAAGTTAACACTGTGATGACCTAAGAATAAGGTGTTATCGGTGTTGTTAAGGAATTGACGCGATGGGATTGAGAAATAATCGAGTTGCGATGTAGTTTTCCCAGGCACACCGTGAGAGCCATATTTGGCCGTGAGCTTGCTGAGCTAGGTAGCTCATTGGGATAGAATATGCTAGATTGCTTAATGAAGTAAGTGTCCCTTAAACCTTTACTCAAACGTTAGGACACTACTGGATAGATTGGTTGGATGATTGGATTGCTTACTGAAGCCTAAAGCTTGAATTGTGAGATTGGTTGCCTTGTGATATAGTGTGGCTATTGAGCCCTATACTCGTATGAATTGGATGTGAAGCCCTGTTATTGTTATTGAATTGGCCGTGGGCCCTATTATTGTTATTGAATTGGCATGGGCAGTGAAAAATTACATCGCGGCCGTGGGCCTGGCGATGGTTGAGTAAATTGAAATTACATTGCGACCGTGGGCCCTGACGATGATTTGGCTGTGAGCCCTATGAAACTACATCGCGGCCGTGGGCCTTGGCGATGATTTGGCTTAGAGCCCTATGAAATTATATCGCGGCTTGGAGCCCTGGCGATACATTGCGGCCATGGGCCCTGGCGATGATTAAATAGTTGTCATATTGATAACTTATGAAAACGATAAGTTTGTTTTAGGCTAATGTGTGAAACTTGGATCTCATAGTATGTGATGTAGGTGCCATGAGAAAGTGATATTGAGATGCTAGATGATAATGCCTCGATGAGCTTTTGTGAATTACATTGTGGTATAGTCTGGGGGGACTGGCGGTCTGGTCTAGGTTTAGGGTTTACTTACTGAGATTTATATCTCACCCCGTTGGGGTTAATATTTTTCAGGTCCTTGGCGATGAGACGATAAGTTTGTCGAGGTTGAGTATTCGAAGATGAAATTACAGGATACGGATTCACATTTTGTAATATTAGAGATTGTCTTTTTAATTTGTGGATTAGGAATTGAACTTGGTATTTGATTAATGTGACCCTGATGTACCATGTTCCTGTCTCAAGTCATCTTGTAGGAATTGAGGAAGTGGAGTTGTTTTCTCGCTTCCATAGTTTGAATGGATGGTGATGTTTGAAGGCCGATGAATCTTGGGCAGCACCTAATGAATGGTAAGGCCTTGGTGGGATGTTCGCGGACCAAATGGGTTCAGGGCGTGACAATTTTGGTAGGTGAGATAGGACTAGCATTAAATGCTAACTAGGGGTCTAACCTAGGGCTACTAGATTGTCTTATCTCCACAAGAAAAATCTTGAAGCCAAAGGACCATCTTGCCCCCAAATTTTCGGTCACATGAGGGAGAAAGGTAAATGACCAAAATGCCCTTGGTCCAACCTAAAGGAAGGGGTATCATCTTAAGGGCAAAAAGGGTAGCTTTCCACTTTCAGTCCAAAATTTCACTTCTCGATTTCTCATGGGCAAGCTATAGTCTTATTTGTCCTTGATGATGTTGCATCCAGTCTTTCAAAATATTGGAATCCCTTAATATCTGATACCCAACTCCGAGATCCAATTCGTGACAAGTTTCTGTCGACTGTAATTCCAGTTTATCTCAAACTAACGGGCGGCTCTTGCAGGTGTTACGCGTATCGATCTTAGGGTTACTCAAGTCGTGGCGACTTTGGTTGTCATGTAATTGCGATGGTTGATCATCGGAATTCGATTTAGAAAATTTTCGTAAATTATACATTGGTTAGGCGGAATCACCCGCGTTCCAATCATATAACTCTTGCAAAGTATTCCATGATCGTTCCTAGATCGATTTATGTTGGAGTAAAATATTCCCTTGACAATCCTTATGGTCAAAGTATAATTTCTTATTCGAGTTCCTAGATCCACATACTTGACTCTGCGTTAGCCTTTCCCTTTTTTTTGTCAATTAACTCAAAAGTGGTCAACTCTGAGCAAGATACAACTGAAATACCTCGATGAATTCCTTTCCATTCACTAGTCTCGAAAAGGGGTCAGACTTTGAAATGTCACAAAAAAACAGAGCACAGTTGCACTCGGTACTGCTGAAGCTGAATATGTATCTCTAGGAAGTTATTGTGCTCAGATCCTCTAGTTGAAACAACAACTAAAGGATTATGGTGTTGAAGACACAAATGTGGAAATTAGATGTGACAATACAAGCGCTATAAATCTCACCAAGAATCCTATTCTGCATTCGAGAACAAAACATATTGAGATCAAACATCACTTTATACGTGACGATGTTCTGAATGGTGGTGTCCATATTCAGTATGTTGATACAAAGAACCAGCTTGCAGATATTTTTACTAAACCTTTGGATAAAGAAACTTTTAATTTTATTAGAAATGAACTAGCTATTACTGATCCTTTGTTTTGAGTATTTTTAGAACGGGTTCAAAAGCAAATGCCCAGAAGCAAACGTTCAAAAGAACATGTTCAGATGCAAACGTTCAGAAGAAAATGTTTTGATGCAAACGTTCAGAAGCAAATGCTCAGAAGCAACTATTCAGAAGTAAACGTTAAGAAGCAAATGTTCAGATGGAAAAAGACATTCAGAAGCAAGTTAAAAAGGCAAGTTTGCAAAACAAAAGGGTCAGATTTTATTTTGATACGAAAGAATTTAAGGTAAGTTTTGATAAAATCTCTAACTTATATTTGATTGATCTAATTGGTATATTAAAGATATATTCTTTTTATTTAGCTTATTCGAAATTGATTTTATTTCCCAAAATAACCGTTTTACAATTTTTGTTCAATTTTTTGAACAGTTCACGAACCGTCACCTTTGCTTACAACCTTTCTAAAACTTCTTACACTTCTTATGAACCCTAAACAATTCTCAAAATCTCTCGCTCTCAAAAACTCTTCTTCGTCTACAACCCTTTGTCTCAAAGTTTCAAACTTTTTATATCCAATAGCTCTAAAATCATCCTCCATTGCAAGGAAATCCTCTGTTGACGAGAAAATCAAGGAAGAAAGCCTACTTGGGTGTCGAGAAGACTTCTGTCTCGCGATACATCTCCTATTGAAGTTTCAGAATCTAAACACGATGATCAGAGAGAATGTGACATTCTGAAATCCAACCCTTTTGTCGAAGCCATGAAATGAATGAAATGTCTCATTAATGTATTTCAGTTAAATCTCACTCAGACTTGATCGCTCTTGAGATGACTAACCGATGGAGAATGGCTAGCTAGGATTTAAGAACGTGGACTAAAGAACTTGACCATGGACTGACACCTTGACCATAAGGATTGTTGAGGGAATATTTTGGACCGTTACAGGCCAATCTAGGATTCATTTCAGAACAAGTTGCTAGCATTATACAATTGGATCGCGGATGATTCCGCTTGACCATCATATAATTTGCAAATTAACCTAAATCAATTCCTGGTGAACGCGTCCTTTGGAACTAGTGATTTACCCTCACAATTATATGTCAACCAAAGTCACCATGGCTTGAGTAACTCTTAAACGTGACGTTAATCATGGATCGATACGCGTAACTCCTAAAAGCCGCCCATTAGTTTGAGATACACTGAAATCGCAACTAATCTATATTGACCATGAATTGGACTTCAATACTAGACGTCGGATATTCAAAGATTCCAATATTAACATTTTGGACATCGCCTCATCAAGGTCGTTTAATGCTACGGTTGGTCTCGAAGTGACTAGAAAAGTGAAGTTTGGTTAATGACTAATCTATGAACCTGAAAACGTTAATTAAACACACAACATTGATATGGTTTTCATATCAAGTTGCAAATAATTTCATATTTTACCTGCCCAACCAAACATGGACTCCCATCTCATATTAACCTAATCCATAAGCTTAGTGAAATCTACTCAAGGAAGCTTCCAATCGTAGAAAATCAATCGTGTCCTTATTTCATGTAGAATTTCTAACTTCTATGAATCCATAAGAAGTTAAAACTCGAATTAGATGAAGTTACGATCAATTCCATGAGTTGACGAAATAATAATCAATCATTTCTCTCCCTTTTGTAAATGGAAAGAAAAGGAAATCCATCTTTTCAGGAAGGCAATAATTCTTGCCATCACGGACAGATTCCTCATTGCCACCATTGGCATTATCCACAAAATGGCAATGGAGACGACCACATTACTTCAAAACAGCAACCACCGAATCAGGGTTCTCTAAAATCTCGTCTGTCGGCATTGCAAATTTGCTTGAAACAGTTCTCATCCTTTCGCTACACCAGTTACAGGAACACGAAACGAAGCAAAACTAACAATTGTCCACATTGGTTGAGATTAAAAATGTACAGAGAAAGTTGCCCCCAAAAAAAAAATTTAATAGTTAGATACAGAGGTCACGAACAGTCGCTCGTGTCTATTTTTGTACAACTGAGCGAGTCATCTGTGAGGAACTTTCTGCACACCGCTTAACTTCTCAAGACTTGCATCAGCACCTCGAGTCAGTTAATCGGGAAGACAACTAAATACGGGTACAGTTTTATTGCCCTCGTGCCACTCCGAGATACATCCGGGTAAAATGTCAGTGTAACCACAAGATTAGGCGCTTTCTCAAGCTTCAACTGTAGATCCAGATTCTTTCTTGTCCATTCCAAAGAAAGAGCAATTTTGAAAAGCATCCAAACTGCTAGCCATCAGACGGTTCAAGCTACTGAGACTGTCACTTAAAATTAGATCTTCCGCATGGTACTTTGAAGATGGTACATCCAAATCCAAAGGTCCTAACGAGTCTGGCTGCAATGGGATCAACAGAATATTAAGGTTACTAAAGAGAGCCTATCAGTAGAATTTCCTTTCCTACACGATAAGGCATTATTGGAACTCCCGAAAGAAGAAGAAAAAGAAAAAAAGTAAATAAAAGCTGGCACAGTGGAGCAACTTCTGCCTTGCTGTGTGTGCTGCTGTGGCTTTTTATGCATCTGAGAGAGAGAGAGAGAGAGAGAGAGAGAGTATACCCAATAAATGTCTGTCAGCCCGAAACCATCCTTCGCTGTATTCTCCACAGGCTGACACTCATTCATAGGGTCAGCAAGATCAATATCATTAGTAGCCTTTTCCGCTTGCTGGAATTCCTGCAGGCAAATATGATGAGTAATACATCAATTTTCGCTTTAGGAAGCCGAGGTCCTTTTAATAAATCCCACAAGTATTACCTCAACAGAGCCGTCCAAGCCCACAGGACATGTTCTTATCTGCGCACTGGCTCCAATGTGAGTGGCAGACATAGAAGAGATCTCCTTACGAACAGCAGCAGTCTTTTGGAATGAAAAGGCATCACAAGTTTCCTCAGCATCCCAAATGGATGTTGCATGGGACGATAAGGTCAACTCAGAGCCCATCTTGTTTTGATATCTAGAAATATGAGCAGCTATAGCAGCATCAAATGAATCACAGCTAAATGATATTTGTGGCATGCACTGAGGACTTTTTGCAGCTACTGCTTCATCATCACTGCTAACATGCAAGTCATAAGATGCTTCAAGAAGATCTCCTATGCTTATATTGGTGAGGCTATCAGCCCACTCACAAGCTGACACTGATATATTGTTGCCAGATCTGAGTTCGTCCTGCCAAGTTTACAGGGATTAGTTCACTGAAAACATGGACACAAATTGCAAATTCCAACAGCATGGTCCTATGGTTAGATAAAGTAAACATATTGTATTAGAATGAACTAACAGTATGTAATGTGTACAAAGCTGTGACAAATCAAAATACGTATTCAACTTACTAAGACAAACATTAAATCCAACACAAAATTTTCTCATGTCAGAGGAGTGGAAACAGTGACTCTGAATTTAAACTAGGGCCAAATATGCCAACACTATCACATCGTTGCGCGTGGTCCTCTCCATTTTGGTGACAGAATGTGAAATGTGCATGAAAGAGGAAAGGGAAGAAACAACCCAGTGGGACCCCAAAAATTAGAATAAAGAATAGCATAAACCCTGAAGATAAAATTGAGTGCATTAGCCCAAGTTAGGAAAAAACTTAAGCTTCCAATGTACAGGGTTAGCACCCAAGAACTATCCTAGTGCATAATGCAATGAGGTTGATGTGGATATTGCACTGGGTGAAGGCCGCTTTGTTAGACTAAAATTGATGTACTAGGCCTTATTTTTTACCAGCCTCTGTCATTTACATGAGTTGCAGTTATATTAGACAAATACCGATAACCCCATAGGGGCACTAAATGCAAAGCTCGAAATTGCTAGAAGCATCTCATAAAACAGAGAGCGTAAGAAAAGGGAAAATTTATTACCCCATCATTCAATTGTCTCATAATCCCACCACCTGTCTCATTTGCATAGCACATTACATCAGTACCGGTAGCAGATGGTTTCATAAGATCACTCTTCAAACCCCCAGCAACATAACCACTTCTCTCTTCCGAAACAATAGAGGGACATGCAAGACCACTGGTATCACTCACTGAAAGCAGTTGATCCTTAAAGGTATGCCCAACCTTCTCAGACTGATGATTAACTGATTGAGGAATTTGTTCAGAATCCTCAGTGCTATTACAAGCCATAACAGACTCCCTGGGGAGGCACGGTGCTTGACGTTCTTGAACTGTTAATGAAGTTAACTCATCCTTGGAAAACCAGCCATACCTTCAAGCAGTACTATATGTTAACCACAAGTAAAAAATATTGTGAACTAGCATCTTGCAATCAAATTTAGGGGAAGGACCTTAAGCGGAAAACCGAGGGATTCTCCAGAACTGTGTAAATATCTGCTGCACTCATAGCGGTATCCTGGGTCCATCTCTGACAACCTACCAGTTTGTCCCTTTCAACACCATATGGACAAAGCATTAGCTCTCCACATGCTACACTCGAACTTCCCCATTTGCGATTCAGATGCTCCATGACTGATGATATTTTCTTACGATTACTGAGAGTAAGCTCAAGGAACGGATTATGATTATCCTACGAAAATGGAAATACATTTTTCATCAAACATCTAGAAGAAAAGTCGATATCAGACAAGTTAACAAAGATTCCAAAGATACAAACCTTCTCCAAGCTTCTTCTTGTGGCATCATCAATTGGGAATAATTGTAGCTTTAGTTTCATAGAAGCTTGTAAACTGCTTTCTACAAATTGGTTCTTTGAAAAACAAGGAAGAGGTGAAAGATCTTCTCCAGTATGATCAGAACCCTTTTGCTCTAACAGAAGACAGAGAACCAGAGTGAGAAAATTAGAGCTTCTTCTTTGATTAATATTCTGTCAACTGAATAAACCAGGAATAACTCACTTGGAATACATTGGTCATTTTCTACCTCCTTACAAACGGCAGTTCGTTCCAAATGCTCTGCAGCGTCAGCAACCAATGAAACCCCAGCTATGGCAGCCTTTTCCCACTTTTTATATGCAGCAGAAGAGAGAGCACCACCTGACATTAATAGCAAAAATTAGCATATGTTTTCAGTTAGGCACTGAAGAGACGTAGGTGGACTGATCAATCAAAAAAGAATGTTGTGCTATTATCTTCGCAAGAATCACTATCAAGCTACGGCATTTTCATTTTTTCATTGTCCAAAAAATACAAGGACTCGGAAACACTCCCCCCATCCCCCCCCCCCTCCCCCAGGATCAGTCATGAGTGTGATTGCTCGTACTAATTTGTTGAGGAACCAACTTTGTCGTGTATCTAATTTTATTTTACCTGATGATTTCAAATTCAATGGAAGCAACTATTCAACTGGTTGAACTGTAAATCACTAGCCTGACAGGTTTTCAGAGACGTTTGGTTTTGTAAAAATGGGTCAGAACTGCCACAGTTGAGCCATCCATGAAGGTGCTGGAACATGGATTGCCTACTTAGTAGCACCTGAGGGCATTTGAAACAAGCATAGCCAACCATAGCACTACAGCAGCAGGCTCGAAGATGGTATCTCAAAGGATTTTATATATATTGAACAATAGATGTCAAAACCCCATATTCATGAATTTGCTTATAGCACCATAATATTACCTATCAGACAGGACAGAGTAGAAGAGAGTAGAAGGGAGTACAATATAGGACACAAACTTTCCCTGAATCAACTAAATTTTCGAGCAATACACCTTAAAGGAGCTAAATATGTGATCACACATGTATAACTCATCTTAATGGATGAAAATCATAATCCATGAACTAGATTGAAAAGGCAGCACATAAGTGCGTAAATAAGAGCAAGTCATCTAAAAGGTCATTCTGCCAAAAAATATGGACACAATTCATGACTCGATGTATCTTACAACTGAATGCCATAAAAACGTGACAGACAACATATTTTGCAAATAGATGCTTCTCCTTTGTGCGAAACAATAAGAGCCAGATATAATCTATGGAAGAATGAAGACGCATACCTGGTTTTCGTCGCTGTCTTGCCGGCTTCATTGTTGTGGATTCCACTTTGCCATTGCCACGGTGGACACCAACATTCAAGGGACGCTTCAATGGTGGCTTTCCAGATCCCACTTTCTGTATATTCTGACTGTCAACTAGAACCAGTCTGACTGAACGGTTGTCATGTCCAGATGATCGACCATGACTTGAAATATTGCTCGGAGAAGAACAATTCTCTCCTTGAGATCTTTTCCTCACATTCTTCTTCCTGTCTTTCAGCAGTTGATGTTCCTTGCGAGGAAAATCACATAGATTCAGTAACTCATAGTAAGTTAGCAGACACAATGAACAAAGCATATCCAGAAGTAACTAACCAAGGCTTCTACAAATATCTTGAACCTCCGGGGCTTCAAGTGAAGCTTCGATGCTTTACAACTATATTTCTCCAGCAAAGACCACCTATTTAAACAAACCACAAAGTAATTTTCATGAATCAACTCAATCAGCGATACCATTTTAATTTAGCAATGATATATAGTATAGACGAGTTAATTATCATGAATGCAAATTATGTAGTAGAAGCAGACACCAGTACCATTTAGCCACATGCTCTTGAAAAGATATTCTAACATGCAGGCCCCCAAGGAACTAAAGTCTAATTAAAACCGCAGTTGCCCAAGAATGTTATAACCAACAATTTAAGCAAGGCTGAAACTGTCCATCCTTTCCATCTTGAAAAGGTCACCTCATGGAAAAGATACGATTTGTGAAATAATTGAATTATGCACTGCTTCCCAGCTAGCATTTAAAAAGATATCATAGAATGGTCATACTGCCTATTCACAGATTCATCGTAGTCTCCATTCAAAAGCAAGGAACAGTTAGCATTTTAAGATTACCATCTAAGCATTGCCGCATTAGTGTCCTTAGAATTCTTGGCATCAAGACAGAATCCTGGACCCAGAAGTTTGTTCATTCGCCTAACGAGGCGATAATAATAATGTCTGACCTGCATACATCAAAAGAAAGGATATTTTCTAAATACTACAGAGGAGAGTTGCACTTTTAAATTGTCCAGCGTCATCAGAATTAATTAGTCAAGCATGTACCTGATCCTTGTTTTTACTTTGCACACGGCAAGTGATCTTCTCAAAATTCTGCAAGCGTGATATAATTAATGCAGCAAGGAGAGCAATAATTAGGAAAATAGGAAAAACTAAAAAAATCACGTTCTAAAAGGTATAGACTGCAGCATACCTTGCCAACTTGACGTAATGCAGCAAAGAAACTTTCCTCCTCTTGACGTGTCCAAGCAGCCCATTGCCTCGTAGGTCTTTTTGCTGCACAGCCAGTAGGCACTATCACTAAAGGGAGAAGTTCCTGCTTTCCATCAGGCAGGATTTTTTCAAAATTACAACAATGAACAAGAAGTGCAGTCAAACATACCAGGTTGCTGTGTCAGCACAGGACCCGTGGTGGAAGCTGTTAGAACTGCACCTCCATCATGAGTTATTGCATGACTCTCTGGATGAAGGTTGGTCTCAGAGTCCAAGGGAATCTGCGCCTCTGACTGCATGATTAGGTCATCAAAAGAAAGACTTAATTCTCTTCAGCTTCCATCTACTCTCTCAAGGTGCTTTATTGGCCCTTCAACTAGTGAAGAGTCCAAACTCAGCAACTCTATACAGCCAGCTATAAAAGAAGCTCAGCAGTAACAGATCGCAGGAGATCACTGAAACAAAACAAAGAACAACAAAATAAGATTCCAAGAAACTCTAAAGTCATGCGTGCCAAACAAGTAAAAGGACAATTTTTAGTAAGCACAATCACCTCCTCAACAGTCAATACTTCTCTTTCGGTGTCAATACAGGCCAAGAGTGAAACGAAAGAAGAGGTCGTGACTAATTAAAACTAGGAATAATTTCACCTTTTTTGCAGTCCTCGCAGATTAATGAATCCCCTAGTGTTAATACACCACATATTTCATGAGCTGAGTGTATATCTTTATTCGTATTCTTCTCCCCCATTGCTGCAGGGGACGAAACTATTTCACCGATCTATCTAGTAGCTCCACTTCGATCATTAGTTCAATTACCAAGCATATTTTACAGCGGATTCAAGAAAATGCTGCGGAGATCAAAAGGTCCAGCAGATCAAGTTACTCTGTCAATCCTAGGTTTCTGCTCCTCCTCGCAGTATCCCCTGGATGCAGTTTTCTTCAGACACTCCTCAAACCCATTAGAGTTCTAGTTGTGAATTTCAAAAACCTAAGAAGTGCTCAACTCATTTTGACGGTGAGTCAATGATATTAGCAACAAAGTGCTTCCATGAGCCCCAATTTTAGCCCATGCTAAAAGAAACCCTAATTACGTGGAATTAATCTACAATCATGCATTGACCACGAGATCAATTGAATCCATCCTAGAGAAGAAGCAACCGACCAGGCCCCAAATAATTAACCCATCTCCATCCTAATCCATTTTCCAAGATAACACAAGATGAAAACTGGATCCCTTTGTACCGTCGTCGCTTCGAAACAATTCCAGATCTAACAGCAACACCGCTACGACCCCACAAAACCGCTTCGCACAATTTCACACAATATCTGCAAATTTCAAAAATTTCTAGATATTCGCAGCAGCCAAACAGAAGCTAGGGCTCAGAAACGAGGAATTAACAGCACGAGAAGCCAACTGTTGAATCAAACAAAAAGGGACAAAAAACTCGACGAATTCAAGTCAAAACATCACCTGAGAGCGAGATCGAGAGGCTTGAAGGATCCCAGAAAGATCAACACCGCAGGAACGAGCTCCGAAATCGCGAAGAAAAAACGATTGGGAAGCGGGTAGAATCTTCCGGCGACCGCTACAGTGGGGGAAGAAGATGTAAGAAGAAGAATTTTTTTTTCCCCACTTTTTACTTTGCCAGAAAATTAAAACAATAAAAAGCACGAAAAAGAAGAGACCTTTGTTTGAATTAAATTCTCTCTTTTTTCTGGGTAAAAGCTGGGTTTATTGAAGAAGAAGATGATGATGACAGAGGGACTTTGGTTGGGCTTTTGGTAAGTATTTCCTTCCTACCCAGGTAAAACATAACTACAAAATACAAACGTGACAAGCAACTCAAAAATGCCCAAAATTGGCCCTTTTTTTTTAATTTCCTTAAAATAATATCAGATGAATTCAATAAAATGTCATTGGGAAAAAATCAACAGATGTCATTTGTTTTTGACCTAATTGTGTCAGGACTCAGGACTCAGGAGCCCAGTTTGGTAATTGGGTGTCATTACTTTTCATGTTTCGAGTGCTGTGTGGTACAAAATGAGTGGATGAAGAACAAAAGAGGGGGGTGGGTAGCACAACAGGTGGGTGGTGGTCTTCTGCGGGGGGGTGACATTAGCATAGCTCATATTTTGAAATTCAAATGGCACGAAAGGGTAGTTTGGGAACAAAATGGATAATTTGCTGTGTGCTTAAATAATGAGACCTGATGTGGAAGTGAAACTGCATAAGCCATTGAGGGTGGAAACGGATCAAACCAGAGAGAAAAAGTCAGATTGATGATTGTGAAAGAGAGTTTTGTGGTGCAGAGAATTGGAGATTGGATTAGAAGCAGAAGGAACCTTTCAAAAAAGAATTAAAGTTGCAAAATTGCAGAAGGGGCATAATGGGAAATGCATAAAATTATGCCCAGAAGAAGAGCAAAAAAAAAAAAAAATTTGAGGTTGCTGTACTAAGGAATATGTTATGGAGAATAAAAAAGGCCCCAGAAGGTTTCATGTTTCTCGAGGTATCATCACTCAATGAGGCAAACAATCCAAAAAACCAGGTCACCCAATCAATGGCCCAGTAGCTCTTCTTGGGTAAATTGACTCAAGTCTTGTGCATGGAGGAGGGACTTCTCTTCTTAGCTGACTTTTGTGAAAGTGCTGCAACATAAGTTGCTGCGTGGAGAAGCAACTTTTACTTAATTAAACCAGAAAATGAGGGACCACGTGGGGGTATATTTAGCTTTCTAAGAAGCCTTCTCTGTCACTTTCAAAGCTTTCTGGAATACCCTCCCCTTCGACTTCGACTGAATTTTGCATAGACTCGACTTTGACATCAAAAGGTATGGTATCATCCAAGAAGGCTCTCCCCTCCATTGCCCACCGTTTTCCAATTCCCAAAATTATAACTGGGGTTCTACTATTTGCGCTCATCCATAGCATTTACGATTGGTAGCCGCAGATTTAGCAAATCTTAATCTAACTGTCCTCGAATTAATAGTCCGGATTTTTCATTATAAAGAGGAGAGGATATCCATAAGGGTTAATATCACAAAATACCTCAAATTAATACATCTATGATAAATTTAGCTCAAACTATTTTATTGATCACTAAAGACCCCAAACTGGTACACTTGTGATAAATTTACTCCAAACTATTTTTTTGACCACCAAAATTCCTAAACTGGTACAACTGTAATAAACTTATCTCAAAATAATTTTTTTATAGCAAAAAATCTCAAACTGGTACACATATGACAATTTTACCTCTGTTGCTTTTCATTAAATTAATATCACAAAAAATTCTAAACTGATACACATGTAACAAACATAGAATAACGTGTACACCTGACAATTGCCACGTGTCATCCAACTCAGCAATTTGATGGTAAAATTTAACGAACACTCGCAAAAAATAAATTTATCACAGTTGTACTAGTTTGAGGTAAATTTATCAGGTGTACCAGTTTGGAGTTTATCATGATCAAAAAAATAATTTGGAGTAAATTTGTCATAGGTGTGCCAATTTGGGGTTTTTGGTGATATTAACCCTATCGATAAAAAGGCAGTCAATATCATGGAAAAAAATTCTGATAATTTATAGTCATGACATTAATATGAGATGAAAGAAAAAATCACCAGGACTCTAATCTGCAGGATAAAAGAGGGAGCCGTTCATTTCGAATACTTACAATGGTTCCATAATCTGAACACTTGAATTACATTAAGAGGTTCTATCCATATTGAGTAAAAAGTCGACTACAGCTTGACTGCCTCAACTTATGGCAGAGGGTGAAAAATCAATGAAAGGACATCAAGAAATGTGGAAAGATAGACAGCTTTTAATCATTGTTCTACCCTTCCAAACAGCCACTAACCGGAGTTGACTATTAGTAGTCACCCTGATTTCTTTGCCCAGATTTCGAAACTATCCTCTTCTCGTGCATGTTTTGGCTGCTCAATCCCATTTCCAGAAGATGATGCATTCAATCCCTACTATCCCTGCAAATATGCATTTCTTCGGAGAAATCCTTGCTGATAATGCATTTCAATCGCTACTATCCCAATGGCTCCAATCCAATGATCTGAACAATTCTCTTGAGATTGAGCATAACGCCATTTTCATGGCATTTCCATAGCAATCATTTTCATGCTTCATGGCTTGGTTGGAATGCGAAAACCGCAGTAATGGAAGGGTACCTTCTTGTTGCTCCAGAATTCTTTGCAGAGTAGACTCTGAAATCAAACCACTTTCACTTGGACAAACTCAGTAGCTGCATAGGAATCAATCCCACATCTTTACTGCACAATGTTTGATTTCAAGAGCATCAGCCTATACATAGGGGCCCCACGATCTAGAACATGCTGTTCCCAATCTGATCTTACTCCAAATGGGTTCTCCTCGAGCCACCCTCTATATATGGTGGTATCTTGTGCCTGCAAAATTGAAAGCTTCCCTTTGCCATATCTCAGAAATTGCTCTTTCATCCTTACAGCAACCGCTTCAATGTCAGATTGAAGAAATACCTAGAGATAAGAAAAATTGTTAGATGAAAGTTTGAAATAGTTGTGGAAGAGATGAAGATTCTCTTAGTAAAAGAGATCGAGTGTTCTTTTAGCATTCAGTGTGACCGAAAAGAGCAAACAAGAATTTCTTAAGCTGGTTTTCTAGAAGATAGGGCAAAACTATATGATCTGACTCCTAATGAAAACAAATATGTCCCAACATTTGTGTACACTTCAAGAGCTTAAAAGTGAAGCAGAGCTCCAGTTACCAAAGGGAGCAACTAGATATCATTCACTTGTCAATATCCAAAGTTATATTTAGAGCAGTGCACATTGTACATCTTCATATGGAGACACTTTGAGTTCAGATACAAATAGGAATGAAAAAGAAAGAGCCAATGCATCTTTTATTTAATGTACTAATAGGAAAGAAAAAGGAAGAGCCAAAGCTTCTATTTGAAAGCCCATCGAAATCTGTGATTTTTACTAATTATATCAGCAGCAATTGTTACCTTTCCATTAGGGATGAGGAGATCAGCAACTGCTTCAACTAATGATTTTTGAAGCATCCTCCACCGATGTTCTGGTTTGTTAAAGTCAGGGTTTGGGCACTAGATAGAACAAAAGCATACCAGATAAAACAAACAAAGAATGACTCAAGAAAAATTGAAGGATAAATTGATGTCATTGCAGTTGCATTTAACTAGGGGGAAAATTCTAGACCAGTAAGGTTTAACCACTACCTGTATCGAGACAAGAATTACTTCTCCAGGATAACTGGACACAATCGAGCGAAATGTGGACGTTGCATTGGTTGCAATGAAGTATCTGAGATTACCAGAAATTTTCAGCAACAATCATGTAGTTGAATGAGCAACAGCAGTTAGCATTTTCAAGATTAAACTACATTTCTGGAAGAGATGAATACGATACTCGATATTACTAAATGGCCCTATTGGTATGAAGACAATGTGACTTGTATGTCTCCACTGATCATCAATATTCACGTGTTTGACAGCTGTGAGCTGAAACTGTGGATCAACAGGCTTTGATCTTTCTAAACAAGATGTTGATGAAGGCAAAGACATTCGCTTTGAAAGTTTATTATTCAGGCATCTCAGAGTTTTTTCCTTATTTAACACACAATAACTTCCCAATTAAGTCACAGACAAATAAAGTCGGTGAACAGAGGTCCACTTTGTCCATTCCCCTGTTTACATCTTTTTAACCAATATTATCCAGGAAATCAACAAACTTATAACAGCAGACTTAGTAGGTATAACACCATGAAATAAAACACGCAAATGCAATGAGATTATTAGCATTCTTCCAGGAGAGACGGACCAACGTGCTGCATAAAGCTTGAGATAGGCCATCCAAATCTACGGATTATATTAACACAGGAAGAAAGAAATAATTCACCCACAAGGTCAAAGAGTCATACATAATTTGAGGAATAATCACCAGGAAAATACAGAAAAGAGAAGTAGAGAGGAACGATGATCAGTAAGACCTGAATTATTTATGTAGCTGCCTAAGAGAAGAGGAACCTTACACAGTCAAACAATATTTTTTTTTTGGGGGAGAATAAAATTAGCCTCAACCCAAAAATCAATATTACGTACCCATTCGTCAAGTCCGACTGATGGACAGCAATTAAGCAGCGCCGCACAAGCTGAAAGATTCGAATCGAGTATATTATATGAGAGAAGGAAAAGCGCAAAAGCATCTGAAAATCATGTAGACAACCTTCTCATTGATCTCCAAACCAAGAAAATTAAGATGCTTCCACCTTTTAGCCATTCCCAACAAAAACATTCCGTTACCTGTAATTGATGTTCCACACATAAGTGAGAAAGAGATTAATGAAGCAGTTATTGCAATATATATTTCCTGGTCTTTAGATAATTGCAGCATAGAAAGCCACTGGCATTGATTAATTTCCCAGGTCAAAGAATTGAAACATCACAGTGAAAGACCTCATTTGGTGTCGATTCAAAAATGAACATCACATCAAAAGGTTAATTTTTGGGGATCTAAGTCATTATCCTGTAAATAGAAATAAATCCGCGGGAAAAGTCAGTACAGCTGAAAGTACATGGTGACAAAATGTGCTGTTAACTTTAGTCCTCATCCTTCTTTCTAGTGTAATTATTGAGCATAAAGTGTGTTAATAACATTTAATGGCACGCATTCGTCTGACCAGTCATATGGAAAACAAGGACTGGATAGACTGATAATGGAGAACCTCTCAAAGCATGTACAAGTCAGTCTCAGACCACATGCATACAAGAGACCAATACACATTCATTTCACATTCCACATCATATGAATGTATGAGATTGTCCTTACTTATTTGTGCGATATAAGAACTTCTTATATGTCCACAGAATGTATTCAGTCGTAAACCAATTTTATACCAGCAATGATAAGCACCGCATGAATACATCTATAGGATAACTTCGATGGCAAAATTACTTTTTCATAACTCCCCATTCCCTTCTGCATTAAAGATTTTCATGCCAATTCACTTTGTTAGAAAATATTGGTTGGTTGTGAGGGTAAAATAATAATAAGGGTCAATGATATATATATGTGTGTGTGTGTGTAACCTATTCTGATCATTATTGAATACAAGAAAATCATTATCTTTACCACATGGTACTAGAGCAGGGTTAAAACCTTTGTTAGAAAGTTCCAACCCAAAAGTTTTAAGCTAATAGATGGAGGAAGACCACATGATATAAAGAGCATATAAGACTCGTTATTAGGCGATGTGGGATAATAACTTCAACACCCCCTCTCACATGCAAGCCGGATTACGAGCAGCAAGTGGAATTTGACTAATGGGTGGTGGACGCACATTCACAAAAGGGACAACACTGGCTCTGATACCATGTTATTGATAAAAGAGCAATCTATAAAGAGCATATAAGACTCGTTATTAGACAATATGGGATAATAACTTCAACAATCTTAAAACTTAAATAATCACCTCTGTTAATCACCCACCGCCGTTTAGCACCAATCACCACCCTCCGCCACCGTCGACCACCGTCGACCATCCACTGTCAACTGTCACTGTCGTCTGCCGAAGTCGCCAGAACTCATCAGAAACCTTAATCAAAGGTCTCCCAAGCCCAGCGAAGCCAGATCCGACGTCGCCTAGGCCGACAAGTTCAGATCTGGCGTCGCCGAGCGTTGTCTAGGCCGACGAGTCCAGATCTGGCTTCCCCTGACGTCGCTTAGGCCAACGAATCCAGATCCGGCATCGCCTAGTCAGGCGAAGCCCAGACCCATCGACGCTTAGGCTGGGGAGTTTAGATCTGGGGCCTTTCGACGCCACCTAGGTCAGCGAGCCCAGCTCTGGTATCTTCCAGCACCTTCGAGTTTGCTATTCTATTCTACCTTTGACGTTTTTGATGTTCTGTTTTGTTTGGTGATACCATAATGCCAGCCTAGGTCTGATGAATAACACCATTTCTACTGGTGTTCCGTTTTCGATGCTTTGTTTCGTATGGTGACTGCAACTGGGGTTCGTTTTCTACTAGTGTGGCTGCTGGGATTTTGACAAGGAGAGGAATCAGTAAAGTGGAGTTACTTCTTTAGGTTGGAGCATTTTGTGTGGCAGTTGATGCGTTGGTTGCAGGTTTTATGTGGCAGTTGAAGTTAGTAAAGTGGAGTTACTTCTAAAGTCCTATCTAGAAGAACATATGTTTGCATTTTGGCTGACAACTGCTAGGATTACTTTTGGTATGGTCGTTATGTTAAAGACAATATTAGGAATCAAGTTGTGAGCTACTGTGGATTGAGTCCTATTTTCTATTCAAGAAATTAGAGTGCGGCTGATTAACATATTATTTTTAAGTCTCAATTGCTCGATTACTGTGACGTTCATTTTGTGTTTGTACTTGATCAAATTCCTTATTCACTGATGGCTACTGGATCGAGTTCTGCATCCCCTTTTGGTCATTTTCAATCGACCTCTGTCAAGTTGGATGACACAAATTATCCATCACAGTCTGCAGCTGTCGAAGTTTATCTCACTGCCATCAAACAACTTGATTTTCTTACGTCTATGGCATGGTCTGAGAATAAGAAACTTGCCAAGTGGACTACAGGAGATGCTATGATTCGAACCCTTCTATGGAATAGCATGGATCCTAAGGTTAGTCCTCGCTTTATTCAGTGTAAGACTGCTATGGCGGTTTGGGAGAAATATGCATTGCTCTATTCTGGACAGAATAATATGACGCAAGTATGTGTCGCGTGGGATGCATTATTTGATATTTAGCATGGGGATCAATCTTTATCTAATCATTATGCTCGATTTACAACCCTTTGCCAACAATTGGATACTTATCTTCCCGTCTCGGATGATCCAAATGTTTTGGCCAAGCGACAAGAGGATCTGCGGACAATATTATATCTCAATTCATTGGGGCCCCAGTATTCGTCTCTTTGGCAACATATTATGTCACAGAGCTCGCTTCCTATAGTAGATGAAGTCTTCTCTCAAGCTCTTCGTTCTACAGTCATTGAAAAAGTTTCATCCATGCCAACTTCAGAGACGAGTGCTATGCTTTCCTATGGTCCTGGTAGACGTGGGAGTCGTGGTTGAGGTTACAGAGCTCGTGGACGTGGCTTTGTTTATAGTGGCAGCCATGAAGGTCGCGATAAACGCTCGTGGTGCCATTAGTTCTGGGAATAGTCGTAGTGGATCATCTACTCTCTGTTGTGATAATCAGTCTACTATTCATATTGCTAGCAATCCAGTGTTTCACGAGCGAACAAAGCATATAGAGGTGGATTGTCATTTTGTTCGGGAAAAGGTAAATTGTGGAGACATACAGTCGGTGCACACACGTTCTGAAGAGCAACTAGTAGATATTTTCACAAAGCCTCTTTGACGTGGACGAGTTTCATATATTTGTAATAAGTTATGACTTTTTGATATGTACGCTCCAACTTGAGGGGGAGTGTTGGGTTTATTACTTTAGAGTATTAGCAAGTTGGGGATATATGTGTAATTATCTAGGCTTAACCCTAAGCCTATAAGTACTCTTTCTTACATCAGAAATAAATCAATTGCTCTTTTATCAATAACAAAAATAAAATAAAATAAAATAAATTTACTCAAGAAAGTGCCTATACCCACTATATAATGGACTTATCTTTTCTTTTGCTATGCAACTCCCCCATCACAAATTCAATAACCTAGAATTTAAGGTTTGTCAAAGCTGGTAGGAAAATTAGAATAATTTAGAGAAGCTCCATTGGCTTCCAGGATTGAAAAGAGTAAATGAATATGTTAAGCTATAAATAGCCAGATTTTATCGCTGTAAATGTGTTGGGAAATTAGCTGATTGTTAGGAGTAGATTCTAGTGAAATCCCATAAATCGTGGAATTGTAATTGCTCTCTTATTTAGGCTTTGTTTCTTCTACTTTTTGTTTGCTAGGATTTCTCTGTGTATTAACCTATAAATGTAACATTGTAAAGAAGCAAAAAAGATGAATGAGAATAAGAATTTCTCTCCATCAAATTCTCACATGATATCAGAGCAGGAGGTCATGAGTTCAAATCTTTTCAGGCCCCTATTTACCTCTCCAGTGAAATATTTCACGCTTAACACTAGGCAAAAAGACCAGATTAAGCGTGAGGGGGAGTGTTGAAACAATTAAATTCAAATCACGCCTTCATCTCAAAGCTTAAACTTCTAAAACAGTTGGCAATGGTCCTACAAAATCTCACAAAATATACAAATGAAGCATTGATTGTCTGGTAAAGTTCCAAAAGGTCTTTTGTCCACTTTTCCCTCTGTTATCCCAATGGGATTTAAAGTGGCTAAGCATAAGTAGGGTAACATCTATTAAGTCATTAAGTAAATCCTGCACTAAGAAGCATAAGGAGTTTACCACTTCCAATATCGACTACCAAAGGTTGAGCAGATTCACTAAATACAGACTTCCAATCAATCTTGAATGGGTATGCCTGCAAATAAGGTAATTTCTCCAAATGAGTCTAATACTATACAATCACAACTTGAGCCATGCGGCATTTTGTAGGACCTCAATAAGTAAAAGAGATCATGGTTACTGATTGGGTGTTCCATGAACATTGACAGTTGAACCTATCGTATTGCTTTTTCTTTTCTACATAGGGGTGTATTGACAATTGGCCACTGCCAAAAGGACTTCATTTGGCCACTGCCAAAAGGACTTCATTCATCTGAGACGTGTAAGACTCTGCATGCTTGTACCCTCTTCATTCAGATTTTATCTTAAACATAATCGGAGAGCCACCACATCTTATTGTAACCATTGTACTGATCCTAAATAAACAGAATGCAACAGTAAGTTCTTGGGCGGCAAGGCATCATCAGGATGTGTTTCAATTGCTTTTCATGATACTAAACACCAGTTAATAAAGTCTCCTCATGCCTGATGATCCATCTCGACATGATAAGAGTAGCTTCTGCAAGAGGTTTACAAGCATCACGTGGAATAGAAGGATCCAACATGAGATAGGCGGTATTATGCAATTCAAGATTGGCATTATTTCAGAAAGGCACTTATGTGATCCCATGAAAGAAAGTATAAGCAATGAAAAAGTTAAGAAACATACCCTATCTAATGCCATGACACCAGGAAGTTTTCTTCCTTTGAGGAAATCCCACCATACGGAAGCGTTTTCAATCACAGAGAAAGCAGGGATAGAGCTAGACTCATCTGTCATTGTTTTACATGCTACAGAGCCGACTATGTTTACATCACAGTCACCTTGACTGAACGCATTAAGTATACAAGCCAATTTACTTGCTCCAATCGCAGATGAATGGCGTGACTTGAATTTCACTGGACCAATCCATGTGGCTTTCTGATGATCATGAGGAAACAAGTGAAAAAGGTCATCCCGTTAGAAAAGATGGAGATTTTTATTGAGGCAATACAGAGCAGCAAGCTAGCAGGAAAAAAACAAGGGTTAAATGTAAGGGCAGCATTCATCTAAACAGTCGAGAGTTCCAAGAATGAACATGGGAGACTGTAAGGGGGAAAAGAGTTCTCTTCAAGTTTTCAACCAAAAGTGGCAAGGGATATCGCAGTAAGAACCACCATCAAATCCTTTTCCCAAGGATAAAATCATCATACTCAGCACCTAGCTAAATCAACTCTTTGTTGGTAGCAAAATAACTTTTCACCAAGGATAAAGAAAAGGCATAAGTGTTTTAATAAGTAAACAAGAATCAAATTAAGACTTCCATTATCAATTAAAGTTATGAAAACTTGACCTTTGACTTTTTAAGCAGGGCCTTTATTTCATCCAGTGTTCTGGGTCCAATATCAACAGGCATCCAGCCTAAAAAATTAAGAAGGGAAAGATGCACCAGGTGAACAATTTAGGTCACTGAAGGAGGAGGATGAAGATAAAACAACTATTGCCAACAGCAGATGATTGTGACTTGTGATCCGAGAAAACCAATTGAGATTGGGTAAAATGATGTCACGTGAATAAGTACCAAGCATTAAATAACAGTAGATTCTTTTACCCACTATCATTAAAACAATTTTTTTTAAAGGTAAGAAGTGTATTGAACTAAAAATGCACTGATTACAAAACAAACCTCCATCGCACACCACAATGTGTCGCTAGAAGCACAAGGGCCGTTCAGGTGAGAAAAAACGAAAGACAACTGGGAGCCAAACAAACGGCCAGCAAACACATACAAGCAAGGCCGAGGTTGTATCATTAAAACAAAGTTGGCCGCCTATTTGGCCTTGGTTTATGCGTAGTATCATTAAAACAAAGTTTCCATTCAAATAACTCCAAAATGGCGCACGAATAGCACTTACCACTTTGCCTTTATTAGATAAATTCCTCTGAGTTACGTGAAACACAAGAGATAAAGACCATGATTAGAGATGACAATCATAATGAAAATAGGGTGACATGACCTCTAGTGAGAAATGCAAAACCAGCTTGAAGAGCATTTACGAACACAAATTACCCGTTTTTGCAGTAAAAAGCATGCTAGATCTAAAATAACACTTCAGGAGAAACAAACTCCAAAAATGCAAAGAGGCCTATCCACTATGTTAGAAACATAACTGGAAGATAAGCAGACATTCAACTTAGGGAAGAAAACCAGCTATGTTTATAAACCATGCGAAGCAAGGATTTGAAGACTAAAAAATAAAGCTTGTTTCCCAGATGCAGTTTGAGTGGAACAACATAGTGGCATCACCACATAAGTAAGGATAGGAATGGACACCAGTTAAATTTTTGTAGGACAAACTCTATTGTGCACATGCAGAATGAAAAGTATCTCCGCACAAAACAACATTCTCAATGCCCACAGAATCTGATGGTGAATTTGGAATGCTGTTTTGGCATGGTGAAATATATAATCTTTAATGCTTCATTGTAACCATGGATCCTCTGCTAGAAGAATCAGAAAATGCCACGTAGAGGGAGATGACTAATAATACGTTATCATATGATGCATCTCTTTCTCTGATGACTGATACCACAATCATCTTATTGATATGGAATCCCTGCTCAATTCTGTTCTCCTTTCAGAAAGAGAAGTCCCTCACCTTATGAATAATGAACCAAATCTCTTAGGAGATGATAATGGTGACACCAAGCCCAGGTTCTGAGTTGAAACTAAGAAGGTTTCCTACAATTATCTTCCTCTGGAAGCCCAATTGAAGGAGTATAAAATTTTGGGACCTCATTCTAGATAGCCTTCTAGTTTCTAGGCAATGAACCATTTGTCATGGATGTTGTCCCCTCAATGCCCTTGAAATGATATTACTTTCCTTATGAAACAATGAAAAAATAGTCAATTCAATATAAAAATATGTAACTGAACAGGAAGAATTTTCAGCAAATTATTTGTGTGAATACAAGCAAAGCAGGTATATGCTAGATGAGTCTAGACACTTCTGTCTTCATCTAGCAAGCACAAGTTATACCACAAATTTCATATACTAAAGCCCATAGGTGATCACCATCTTAAATGAGTTGTGTGTTGCAGCCCAATCACGATATACTAATTCAAGCAACGTATATACTGCAACAGAGGAAGCGATGGCTTAAAAGGCCACAAGTTCCAGCAGAAAGGAATATGAAGATCGACGAGCATTAAAACTTTAAGGTTCCTGTGCTGCAGTCATCAATGTAAGTAGCCTCATGACCGTTGTATGAAGTGTATCAGCTTAATGCATTTGACTCAACACGTCAGAAACCTTACCACCATAATCCAGCAGGGGGAAAAAGTTATTATGAGCTTAACTATTGCCCACAAGATCCAAGAAGCCAGACAACTTAATGTTTATAGGATGTCAAAGAATACACACAAGCACATGCATGCACGAATATATAGACAAACACGAACCCACACGGGGCGTGAAAATCTTCTGAAGAAGATATGACAACGTAGAAAGAAGTTAAATAAGTGAACAGGGATCGTTAAGCTTTTCAATGAGTATAAGAGAAACAAGATGAAACAAAGCTGTTCCCGTGCAATGACCATGGAGAGGCTCGGGACAGTTAGCCTAATTAAAAGGCGCACTCCTGTTTCTTACACATCAAAGCATTTGTTTGGCAGGTTTTTATAAGTTAAGGGATAATTTTTATTGAAGGGCAAACAAGGTCTGCCAACACATGGTTAAGAAAGATCGAACAAGAGATCAGGTAACAACAATGTCTTTTCCATCCTAGGGCATGATTCCTTATTCCTTGCCATGGCAATATCTCCAGCTTGATAGTAATTGAAGTGATAATAATCTCCTTATGGGTCTAGTAACAGCATCACACAGATCCAAAGACCATGAATTCCAAAACGAAAGCAGGACAAGGAAATTGCCACAGGTAATATTGAGGAGAGAGAGAGACGGAGCTTCCTGCAACAATAAGTCATGAAAGAGAAGCTGAGAAATTCTGTCACCTAAGAGGTTGAATCTCACCTTTTGAAATTGCGTGAGCAGGAAATAGTTCCAACTCATTTGGGACCTTTTCATTCAGGCACCAAAAATCTTTTGGATATAAAATAGGGATGTTCCTATCTCGTGCAACCTGGACTAACTTTGAAGCTTCTTTAGTAGCCCCTAATTCCAATTGGTTTGAAGGAACTAAGAGACCCAACACATGCATAATCTGAAAAGACATCATTCCCACAAAGACAAGCCCATCACAAACAGAAGCCAAGGAGCACAATGCAGCTGCTTTGTTGGAGAGATTAGTTCCTCCAATCTGTATCAGACATTAAATTACATGTGTGAGAGGAGCAACAAAATAATCTACTAGCATATCGATACCATTATCTAGTAACAGCAGAGCGTACAATTGCTATATGTGGCCTCTTGTCACTTTCCACAGCATTCTTCAGTTTTCTCAGGCCCTCCTCAAATTGGAACCCAGCAATAGAGGAATAGCAAAATCGAGCAACACCAACAGTGGATGCAAGAACTTTATGTGACTGGGAAAACGAGTCATTGACAAAAATATCGACCCCTGATGATAGAGTCTCCACAAATTCTAATGAATTACAAACTTCCCCCTTAAACTCAGAAAGGTTCTCAAGAAGTAGCACCTTCATGTTCTCAAGAGCTTCTATAGGTGGAATGTAATGAGAAAGGCACTGTGATGGCACGACATTGACCCCAAGGACTAGTGAGAGGTGCTCTGAAATATAGATACATCATGTAATGATCAGCCATAGAATGAAAAACACCATGTCCCTAATCAGACTTGTTAAGGACTTTCTGAGCTAATGATTCAAGACATAAGACTGATACCAGTTCCCATACTTCATCAAGTTACTAAATTCTCACTGAAATATAATTAAGTGCAGGATAATTATCATTCAGGCCCATATTGTTAACAATGATAATAGCAATAATGCACCTGCAACAGACTGAAGATCAGGAAATCTTGAATTGATTCCATCACTCCAATCACTCACTAGAACGATCCTAGCCCTGGCTTCCAGTAGATATTTAATGGTTCGATGTGCATATGAGATTGACTGAACTGTATGGTCCTGTTCTTCCCGAAGCAATATGGAAGAATCAAATCTGACCATGACTACTTTATCCTCAAGCTCCTCCTTCGGGAACTTCCCAAGTGTTTGTACATATGGGAGAGCATCAGATTCTCCTCGCTCCCAAAAAAAGGCCTGAAATACAAAAATGAAGCATTGAGAAATTATCACATTTTACCATTATATACAGACTATTGAGACAAGAGTGCATGACATGAAGATATTAACTACTAAAAAGTTAAGCCATTTATATAAGGAAGTAAGCAAACGTTACAGGTCCTGAGGAAAAGTTTCATAGACCACATAGTTTGTGCATGGAATGCATTGAATTGAAATTATCTTTCCCATTATGTAAACTATAAGCATACAGGAAAGAGAAGTCTGGCGACATTAAAAGAATCCAGCTTTTTGTTTCATAACATACTTAGTGAGGAAGATTTTGGTTTTTCAAAACACATAATATGCATATCATAAGAACAATAATGGCCTGAAGATTGAGAATTTTCCTTATTGAATTACTTGACAAGTGCCCTACAGGCATTCGCTCACAGCATCTTTCCTAAGAATGAGGTTATGTATTTAGCAATGTGCCAATGGTATTCCTTCTCTAACCTCTATTGTGCTACATATACCTTCATATGGCATGTTTAAAGAGAAAGGACGTACTGTGAGTCGTTGATGAGAGGCCATAGCTAAACATAAATGAATAGAAGGAAGGATAAATCCTTGTGCTCATCAAGGGTACAGTAATGACAGAAACTAGCAAGCCCAGCATTTCGCCACCTTAGACTTCCATACTTAAAAACTCCACCTCACACTTCCTTCCCAAAACTGGAAGTTTATACAGTTTATGGGTTCAACAATTGTCATCTATTTTCATCCAAGGGAATGGGACCTTCAGAACATAAAACATATAGTTGACCATTGTCCTTAAATGTTGCCTATCACCACATGGAACGGAAGGTTAAAATGCACTAACACTAGCTGTGATCCTAAAATTTACTATTTCTTTACTCAGGATAAGCAAGCCATTAATCTTTACAAGCATTCCCAACAAACTGTGACATCACAAATTCATCTGCCAGAATAAGCAAAGGTGGAGGCAGGATGCATCCTCTGTGAACATGATCAAAGACAAGGGCAATTATATTCAGGAAAATGATGATAAATTTATAGAAGAAATAAATCTCTTTTGTCAAGATTCCACCGAGAAAGTAGTACTACTTTTACACTTCTGTTTCCCTCTTATGTAAGAGTCCTGGTCATGTCCAATATCAAGATAGTTCTGTCATGCAGCCTATATTCTTCACAATGCCATGTAAAAATTATTCCATTAATGGACCAGACAGCTTTCAACAGCCAAACTTGTGGCACGCTGTGACTTCCCAGCATCAGCAAGAATTACGCAAAAGACAGAGAGATAAGATATACCATATCTAACTCTTCTATTTCGTCTCTCAGGAAAAAAAAAAAAAACCAACAACAACAACAACAACAACATCGAGCAGCAAGGAACAGCAGTTAAGTCTCTGACCAAGAAACATCTCTTTGTTAAATGGGGAGAAGGAGGAGAGCTACTTGATGTTTCACAGTCCTCCATCTTATGTACAGATCACAAGATGAACCGATACCAATGTGACCAATGCATGCTCTTTAACAATGTAGAAACATCATTTGTGTGCTCAGATGATTACATATGGATAGCGCAAGCAAAGGCAAGGGCAATCTTCGTCAAAGGGAAAACTTGCACTTTGCAGAAAATATATATATAATGAAGTGGATCACCATAACAATGCCCATAAAAATATAAACTCATGTTAGCACGAACCTCGTGAAACAGTAACATTTTGCCACCTAACTGCAAAACTAACCTAAGAAGGAATTCAAAGAAACAAGGGATTAAGTGCATTGGAATTCATAAAACTCGTTATGAAAGTGCAATTTAGTCCTAAAACTTTCAAAAAATGCAATTAAGTCCTAAAAATTATCGCGAAAATGCAATTGAGCCCTAAAATTTATCTAAGTGCAATGAAGTCTTAAAATTTGTCAATTTCTGTTGATTGTGCCTTTGTTAAATTTTACGACTCCGATTAATTTTTAAAAAATTTAGAACTCGACTGCATTTTTCCGACATTTTTTGGGACTTTTATGTAGATTTGTCCCAAGAAACGACACGAGATAGTCTCAGATTCAGCTGCCGCACCTTGTGTTTAGCAGAAGTCTCGTTAGAACCTGCGGGCGGGAAATTACCTGCCCAAGATTCAATCCCAAAGATGAGTACGCTTTCAACGGACAACGAACAGTGGAGGGCAGCCATCGGCAACCAACTTTAAATCAAACAATCTATATCATAACGTTTACCTTGCCGAGATGATTGAGCTCCAACGAAGAATCCAGAAAATACAGCATTCCCGCGGACATAACGGCATGATATGGGGGGAACGGATTTGAACATGCGGCTCCGAGGATGACGGGCATTGTTGAAGAAGAGTGTGGCTCCGAGCGGATGCAGAAGTAGGCTCATACTTATCATCTCCCTCTACCTTCTAGCCCTTCAGATGAGTCTCAGCCGCATTTAATCGAACACAGAGTGATCATCGCGACGACCCAATACGAGAATCAGCAGCGAAACAAAGCATCTCAAAGATTAAGGCCACGACCGACGTAGACGAACGAGTCTCTAGCACAATCGCCGCCGAGAAATCGTTCTTGCTCGCGCCAAAAGAAATAGTTGGAAAAAAAATCAGAGCTTCGACTCAGAAGTACGAGCTCAAGGTACTCTATAGGCTACGGTAAGCATTCGTCACGCACGGCTTCGTCACACAGCTCGTAAGCTTCGTCATTGGCGGAAACAAGAACAGAGGAGGAAGAGCGGGAGTGAGGGAGAGCAGAGACAGAATTAAGCTCGGATAAGTTTTTGCGGGGAAAAATTTAAAAGAATATCTAAATTTTAGAAAACCTCAAAAATGAAAAGGGCGCTTTTTTCAACTTTTTTTTCTTTTTTTTTTTTGACACTCTTTATTTTAATAATTTAACAACATTATCTTATCTCTTGTGTGGCAACTCTTTTTTTATTTTGTTTATTCATTTTTGACTTACGAATCCCGCTTTTCTTCTTCTTTTTTAAGTCTTTGGCATTCTCAGATCTTGCAACACTATTGTCGTCTCTCCGTTTTCTCTCTTGCTAGCCACCATCTTATTTTCGCTCCTTCCTACTCCTCAAGCCACAAGGCATTGAGTAGGTGATTATCATTGATGCCAACCCCATCATCCTCCACACTTTCAGTGGCACCGGCATTGTGCTCACCGTCATGTTAGAATATATATTTAATATTCATTATAGGCTTTATTAATTGTTATTATAAATTTTAGTTAGTCTAATAAAGGAAGATATATGCAGTTTCATATTTAATCTAATATGGTGCTGGATAGTGTGGGCCGAGATAAACCTTATCTTTAATGAGGGTATAGGTTTCAATTTCTATAAATATAGCACTTTAATGTCCGCATAACCTCACATAAGAGTCGTCAGAACGATACATAAGGGGTCGTCTCGTTGAAGCTATTGATAAAGAAAAGAGGGTTATAGAGGAGAAGCTCTTGAGTATCATATCGTCGCAATTCCGTATCAAGAACGATGGATCCGAAATAAGGTGCGTCAATTCTTTAACTTTATGAATGATTAAAATCGCAGCTTACATGTGTATCAGAGCCAATGCGTTTTAGATCTCGAATCACATTTTGGTGTTTTTTCGAAATTTTTTACTCAGAAACTGGGCGTCACGATTTTGAAATCTCCGTATGGCGTTGGGCCAAGCTTTTTCTTCACAAGAATCCGTACAAGTGTTTCTTTTGGCGTGGTGCAATTTTCCTTTTTTTTTATTTTTGGCTTTTGACGTTCTCCTGGTCAAAATCCGATCCGGATCACCTGCCCCACCACAATCGGGGCAAGTGTGCCCTGATTTGATCAGGGTCGTCCGTTCAACAACGGACGGCCCAGATCTCCTAAATTTGGGCGCCCTTTATTTATTTATTTATTTTGCTGCCAAATCAAGGTCGTCCGTGATTGAACGGGCGGCCCTGATTTGACAGGGCACGTTATGCCCTGATCAAATCAAGGCAGACGATTCATTTTTGTCAAAATCTGCACAAATTCAGACTTCCACTTTTTTTTATAAAAGAATTCGGCCATGAGAACGTAGGAAAACCAAATAAAATTTATACAGAAAAGGAAAATATATGTTCGAAATGTATGGAGCATGCTAGATCTAGGCCTACACATGCTCGGCATGTGCAGGCTGACGTCACATGACGTCACTCAAGTCCGGGTGACTCGACTCGACTTGGTGACCCAATCCAACTTGTGAACCCGACCAAACCAGTTGACTATTGACTCGGGCCATCTGGTTGAAACGATCGTCGACCGTTCCAGTCGAATCGCATGACCTAGTTCGCTGGTCAGCTAAAGGGGTAGCGATTGGATCTGATAAATCAGTCGGATTGATTTTTAGTACCAGCTGAGACCGAACACGTGCGATGCACGTGTCAGTGCGTGGGGACCATGTGCAAAGAGAGAAAGACGCACATGTGATGCGTTTGCGGTATTCCAGGTACTGGTGTGCTTGTATGCTCATGCTCTACAAGGTGATATGTTTATGTTACGTGTTTGATGCTTTTATGGATGTAAAAGCCTATGGAACTCCAAATACATATATTTTTTGGGGTATTTTTAGCGTATTTTTCGTATTTCTATATGATTTCTTAAAATACAGGTACAAGCTTATATGCAAGTACCACATATAGATATGTGGAGCATGATTTATCAATTTCATATATATTGTTTGACATGTATTGTTGAGTGTATCAATGTAAATGAGCGGCGTGTAATTTTGCGAACAGTTGCTCCTAATTTCTGAAATTACATGCATATGGCAAATGTGAAATATAAAGTTATATCCCAATTTCAGGTGAATTCAATTGAGTTGTGACCGCCAAAGTGGCATAATTGGTTGAGTTTAATAAAGAACTGTTTATAACGTATTGAGATGTTTCATGTTTTAATATGTAGTTATACTCCCAAAGGAGGTAATTGCGTATTGTTGCATGGGGAGTTACATATACAGGTTGAGAATTGATTAGTCCAAGTGCTTTCATATACCCAAAGGTGGTAACTAACGAAGATTAAAATAAATTCTCATGGCCGTTGTAATGTAGGAAGTATACAACTGCATGTCATGTTTTCTGCCAAAATGTGATTATATGATGATGTATATATCTCTCAAAGTGAAAATTCACATTATGCTAATTGAAAATATTGATTGTTTTTCAATCACCATTTCTGTGAACGATAACTCTGTTAACATTGAGAATTGAGATTCATACGGGTTCAAGTTTTGAGAAGTGAATGGGGATTTTCTATTTACGAAGGATTGGCAAATATTTATATTATTCTTGTCAAGAAAGACCATGCAGATCTCACTTTCATTAGTAAGAATCTTCAAAAGCACTATCTGCTAATTGGGTAAAAAGCGATTGGATTTGCTTATTTATATAAAGCGATCCATTAAAGAACACTTGAAAAACATTTTTGCTAATTGACTGCACTGTTAAATAAATGAAGGTAGTCTTGAAGGCTTGAAATTATGTCTCGTCTAATACTGAGAGTGGTACAGATCTGTAATGACTCATCAACATCAGGTGTGATGGTTCTAGTAAGATTACATATTACGTCTTAAAAGATGGTAGAATTGCATATTAAAAGGTTAAGAAATCATACTCGTAAAGGAATACATAAACCACCGGTCATTCTTATTATTTGGGTCCATTGAAAGCATCATTTAAAAAGGATGGTGATCACTACTTCTTTTATAAGAAGAACGGTCACATAAAGAAAGACTGCAATTAATGTAAAGACTTTGTTATCTAAATGCGAGCATAAAGTAATGATTCTTTGATACTTGTTTGTGAATTTAATCTATCTATAGTCCATCTTGCTCGTGGTGGCTAGATAACGGTGTAACAAATTATGTTGCGTTTACCATATGAAAATTCATAAATTGAAAGCTACCATATCATGTTGAATCAAGCTCATTATAGAAACAAGTATAAAGTTTGACGTTGAATTCATGGGAATGTAATTCTGGATTCTAGTTTTACTATGACATTAAGAAACATATTTTATGTACTCTCCTTAAAGATATAATTTAATTATGTATTAAGTTTGGACATGTGTGGTTACTCTTTTGAGATTTCAAATAATGCAATTATTATTTCTTTTAATTCGAATAAAGTTGGGAACTACACTATGTCCAATGGATTGTACAGATTATGTTTATCTCCCAATGAATTATATGTCGTTTATACAGTTGAAAAATTATTTGTAAAATACCTCTGCATAAGGTACAATCATACGCATTATGGAATAAATTTCTTGGTCACATGAGTGAAGAAAGAGTGAAAAGACTGATAAAGGGAAATATTCCACTCACTCTTAAAAGTGACTTAAACATATGCGTAGATTACACAGAGGTAAGATAACTAAGATAAAGAATGAAACTGTAGTCGATAGTTATTACCTATTGAAGGTCATTCATACTGGTATAAGTGGATCCTATACGGCAACACCATGATTTTTTTTTTCATCGCATTTATTCGCGATTATTCCCTCAAGATAATTTAGACTAAAGTCAAGAAACAGTTGGGAAAAAAATCATAAAAGTTATCAGTTTTGACCGCGGTGGTGAGTATTATGATCGACATGGTAATGCTGGATAGCTTCAAGAGCCATTTACCAAATACATAAAGGATTCTAGGATAGTAACTTAGTTAACTATTCTTGGAATTCTTGAACAGAAAAGTGTGGCCGAAAGGTGATATGAAAAAAGAGTATGATTATTAAATCGATTTATATGGTTTTCTATGGGGTGAAACTTTGAAAGTAGCCCTTAACGTTGTGAATTGTGTTTATACCAAAATTGTTCTATTGATTTCTTTTGAGTCATGGGTTGGATGTTAATCTAGTTTGAACCATATTAAAAAATTAAAGTGTTTATGCATAAGTAAATTTATATAATCCAACATTGGATAAGTTGGATTTCAGAACCACTCAATTTTATTTCGTACCTTATTAGATCATCTAATAGGGTATTTTTTTTTTTATAATCCCAAAGGATGAACAAGAATTGTGGAATTATAGATAGTTAAATTGCTGGAGCTTGATATAGCCAAATAAAGGTAGCTGCTCACAGACTATTAAAGATAACGGTATGGTAGGATATCGTTTTTCTCTGCCTATACAGACGATCATGGAACATCCTAAATTACGATTTGATTTTGTTGGGGTTTAGGATTTTGTTATTAAGACAATTCATGATGAAATTTATATATACAGACGATCATGGAACATCCTGAATTTCTAAGCCCAACACACACACTTGTGCAAATTAGCCCTAAACCTTTTTGTCAATTTGCTAATTTAGTCTTTTCGGCCATTTTTAATTGAAAAATGATGACATGGAGGTCTAATCAGCACTGACCCTCCTATGTGGTGTATCGATGATGACGTGACAATTTTTTGTAACAAAGAGTTTCCTTTTTTATATTTTTCTTTATTTTTGTTTGTTTCTTTCCTTTTCGCTGATGGCCGATCTCAGGTGATGGCCGACCACAGGGCAAGGGGCCTTGCTTGGGAGATGGTCGCGACCATCGCCCGCGACCGACAAGTGCTTAGGTGAGGGCCGTAATCCTCGTCAGCAACCAGTAAGGGCTTTCAGGCCCTCGCTAGTGACTGGCGAGGGCCCGCACAACAAAAAAAATTAAATTGACAAATAATTAAAAATGTTAAAAAATTATAAAATTGTCAATATCAACATCGACAGTACCACGTAGGACTATCAACGTCCACATCAGCGATTTCCAGGTAAAATTAGCCAAATAAACTAAATTGACAAATTATCAAAAAGTTTATGACTAAACCAAATTGAAAATTTTATGGATGGATTGAGAAACGTACTATGGGATTATGGCATTTTTGGTAATTTTTCCTTAATTTATTGTAGAAAATTGTAAACATAATAAAAAGCTAAAACTTTCAAGTCGAATCTCGAACTTAAAAAGATGAATATTAAGGGAAAGAGATTGCCTAACATTTCCTCAAAAGATTAGGCCATGTCCTTGTGATCCGGGCCGTCCGTGTTATGAATGGATGATCCAGATTATTACTAACAAAAAAATATATAAAAAATTTAAAAAAATACCCCATAAAAATAGGAGATCTGGGCCATCCGTCCAGCCCAGATCCCAAAGGTATGCTCGTAACCTTATGAGGAAAGGTTAAGTAATCCGGATCCAATATTAAGTCGAGTTGGAGCATTAAACGGTGTCGGATTGACCGAGCTCAATTACGTGTGCCGTTTTCTAATCGAGTTATCGATGATGCATCTCATGGTATCTGTGATTTAAATTCTCTCAAATTTAAAAAAAATGAAAATAAAAAGAGGGCTTTCCATGGTTGGGCCTCAAGGCTCACAAATGAACCGGATCTGGATCTGGGCCTTCTCGTCATGCCCAGACCCGGATCGGTCCTTGTTGGTTAGACCGGACGTCGTCCCACTTCAGCCTTCAGCCCATAAAGTCTCTGAATCTCCGAGCAAAGCACTGATTTTTCCATTCCTGTTCATCATCAATCGATCAGAGCTCTTGGCCGGCCTCCAATCGGCGAGTCGTTGGCGGAAGGAGGAGGAAAGAAAGCAACGATGAGGTTCGGCTTCGCCATTGGCCTTTTCGGAGTTGTGATTCTGTCGCACGCCGCTTATTCCACCATCCAATGTGAGCTCAATTTGTGTGAATTTCCTCGTTCTTTCACGCGCTTGCAGTCGTGAGTGTAGTGCTTGAGATTTTCGATTTTGCTTGTTTTGAACTTGGGTTTGCAGATAGGGGTTTGTTGAAGATCATGGAGGAGGAATTCTCTGGGCCACCGGTTAACGTAAGCATCTAACTATGGCTTCGTGGTTCAGGATTCGGTCTGCTTTTGTTGTTCTGCATCTAATTTGAAGTGAAATTGCAGGTGGTTGCTGAATTGCTTGTAGGGCTCGTTCTCTGTACGTGGGCTGCTCTCACTGTGCCTGGGAAATTCCTCTCGATCCATCCTGATTCCGAAGAAAACAGGTGAGATTATTGGCCTCATGTTTAGTTGGTTCTCTATTGTTTGAATTGGGAAAATTTTCTTTTGGGTTTGTCTTAGCTCCAAGTTGCTATGTTCTTAGTTTTCTCACTTGTGATCTTTTAGTAGAGTAGCTAATCAAGAGACACAGCAGGGAAGCTAAGAAGCCACAAACATTGTGCATGATTTTGTTCTTTAACTGCGGATTGTGTTGGATTGTAAGCATATTGAGTATCTGGTTAGAAGTTCGAAATTTTGCCGGAGTCCATCTTAATGAGTTGTTCTTGTAATAATTTTTGTTTTTTATTTTCCCCAAACATAGAAAATGATTCAGATAAAGCTTCTAAGTATGGTCCGATAGCCACTATAGCCATATGTCGTAAAGGTTTACAAAACATCAACCGGTCTCCTGTTGTTGATATGATTGTTTATGCCAAAGACCTTTCTAGATTAACTGTTTAAGTTTTAAGTATCTATTTTGCTCCATCCTTTAATTGCAAGGAAGACAAAGTGGTCTCTCGTCCAATCGGGGTAGGAATGTAGATCCCCATTATGTCCTTGCACTATGTTATTCAGTGTCCTGCTTTAGCCCCATATATTTTCCCGAGAGTTTCTGCCAGGTCTTAATTAGGATTCCCAATGTTGTTATAAACAACCACAGAGTCGCATCGTATCACAGAATCCTCTTTAGAAAATATTTTGAGTGCCCAAATCATTTTAATGCCTCTTCTATGAAAATCTTTCATGTTGAGGAATATATCATGTCTTTTTCTTGATATATAGTGTCAATGTGAAATTTCATCTAGCCTTAAGGTACACAATCTCATAATTTGTGGAAATGGTTAGATTAGGATGGTATTTGATTCAGTTTGGGGTATATGTCTCCAGTTCAGTGATGTCAAGTTGAAGAACTTCAAAAAATGGATGCTTGGTAAAAAAATCTCCCAGATTAAACTTTGGCTACTATGGATCTGTTAGAATTTACAGAAAATGCATGTTGGCATAATACATCTCCATATTGTCTCAAGAGTTTGTATCTCAATATCACATAAGAAGCTACCTAAAAAAAAAAAATTGATAAGATTTGTAATCTACTGTTATATTAAACCATCAAAGGTGATATCCAGCGTAAACTCCGTTCACAGTATAAATGGGTTTGATATTTGAATAGCGAAATCATGTAAAAAGATTGTCAAACAAAAGTACAAAGTATGTTTTGAAAATGGGCTAGCTCAAATAGACGCCTCCTTCCTATCTCGATAACCCAGTGAATCTTCAAGCTAAAAAAGAGAATTCACTTTCGTTCCGTAATTATCTTTGCTTCGGAGCAAAACAATTAGAACTAGGCTCGGTTAACTAGAATATGTATTATCCATATGGGGGATCTTCCAGTCGAGACTTGGATAAATGGTTACAGTTTGAATGACCTGCTTTCCAAACCGAAACCAATGTATGTACGAATAATCTATAGGTGGCAGTTTGGACCAATGTATCAACACTGAACGATACATTTTCCTACCTGATATTTTGTCTTTACATAATTGAAATTCCTTAGAATTACTCCTTGATGTCAGTACTCGGTAGCAATTGGAAACTCTTATCTAGCAATGGTGAATTTCTCCAATAACTTGTTTGAAAGTGACTTCTTTGTTACGTAAAGGTTTTGCATACTCGTTTGATGGATGTTCCTAAACTTGACGGCAACTTTTGCAACTTCTTATATAGACATCCTCTCAATCAGCACTTTGACTTACCCTTGTGGATGACTTTTTGCCTATTGGTTCCACATTGGTTGAGGTCCATGTTAGAGAATTAAAGTAGAAATAAATCATAGGAAATTTCTCTTAATGAAGAACTTATTTTTTATTATCCGTGTCAAAAGGTCCAACACAAATGCTAGTTATTAAGTGGGGAGAGATTACACTGATACAAACAAATAAACCCTAAAGACATGCGATGTGAAATGCTTCAAGATTTCCTTTCATGTGCAAACTGGACAGATCACTACACGAGAATTGACAAACAGCAAATGAGACAAACAAGTGAAATAACTAATGGGGAATGAAGAATTTAGACTGACTTTGATTCTATGTTAAAAAGTCCAATAGAAAAGCTTAAGTAGTTAGATGGAGGGAGACTACATGATGTAAGCCCAAAATAGACTCAGCATAGAAGCAATATGGGATATTTCAACGATCAGTTGTTGAGGATATATTCTTTTGTTTATCTGTTGATGCTTAAGAGTTCTTTTCTTTTTCTTTTCTTTTTTTGAGATTTTTTTGGTAGTTCGATTGAAAGTGCGATTAAGTGGCCATCTAAAGTGTAGACTGTCTAACTAGAATGAAGAAATAGCTAATCTGCGCCTGTAACATGTTCTTGCGGTGTTGATGCACGTGCTACATATCTGACAAGCAACTTAGAGTAGCTTATCTTGCTTCCCTCAATGATGATACCTCTCTAATTATGGCTATGTTGTTCATGCTTTATGTGATTCAGTACAGTCATCTTCATGCTTTATCATGATGCTAAAGTTGTCAACGGATTGTGTTATTATGTGCTCTCATGTTTCTCGGAATGTGCAATTAGCTTCTTCTTTTTTTTGTGTGTGTGTGTGTGTACATACGCCTGGTTTTTTAGCTTATACACTTACTTTTAATATCGTGTATGTATTACTAGATGTATTGTGTACATGTCTTTCATTGCAACTTGTCGAACTCCTTGAATAAAAGAAAATTAGAAGATTTTACAAAGGTACCGATTATCTTGGAAAGTCAATACTTAGATGGTTATGGATCGTCAACTGTGGATGTCAACCAGGTTTAAAGAAAGATGAAGCTGCCTTTTGACTCGTTAAATAGACATATATTCTAGTCATGGTGCCCATTAGCATGTGCAGAGTATCGCATAGAAAGAAGTCTAATTGAGTGTAGATTTTTGCGAGTGACGCAGGTGAGCTATATGCTGTGTTGAAATGCCCTGTAACTTGAATTAAAAGAGAGGAATTGCGTTTCACGACTCTTTTGGTGAGAAATATAACTCAATACAATTTGTGACCAATTTGATGCTTTCAAGTGTCCCAAGTTTCTTGTTTACTATGTTTCATTGATTTCCAAAAATCTTTGTGAAGCTATCTATTCTTTGGCCTTGTTTGACATGATTACTAGAAGATGATGTTCAGGTAACGTGGTTTTTTTTTTTTTGGTCAAAAGGTAACGTGGTTGAAATGTAATAATCTTAAGAGTTGGTTTGTTGAGAATAGTGTGTAGATTTGTTCTAATATTTGTACCTGCGGTATATACAATTTTTATTCTCCCATACGTAAGACATAATAAGGCCCATAAGGGCGCTCAAGATTTCTACATATACATATTTACACTGCAACGTACATTTTCTTGGTTTTGCAGGATTGTTTCTCTCCCAGACAACATGGACTTCATGATTTTCAACCACCGCGGCAGAGTGCTTCCTTCTCAACTGGATCTGAAGTTGAAGCATTGAGACTGCTGACGTAATGAATGCCCTGAAGGCTATGAGCTTTCTCTCCCTCCATTTGGAACTCAAGACACGTCGAAGTCTTTTAATCCAAAGCTTCACTAAAAGTCCAAAGGCGTTCCCTCTGTAAAATTCCTGGAACTGTAGGAAAAAATGGAGATTTGCATTCATGGGAGTACTTTCTGATTTTCTCGTGCAAACAGAAAGATTGAAATTGATTGAGAAGCACATCACCACTCCTGGATAATCTCATTTTTCAATTATTCATCCATTTGCAAAGCCTCCTTTTATCTTCTCGTGGCATATTTTATTGATGTCCTGTGGCTTTACACTCCGTCTAATCCCCAAAACTTACTGCTGCCAAATAGAGTACCCGTTCTCACTTTGGCATGGAAAAAGGGGGACTTTTCCTCTTAGATTGACTGCAATACAGGACGGCTCTGCCATGACAGCTCAAGTTCTGGTACAGTAGTAACTTCAACGAAGAAAATAGGGATAAGACCTCTGGCAGTTTTAGGGTCACCGGCATCGAGATTTCATCAAGAAAGTAGGCGCATGATGTTTTGAGTGTCATCGGCATCGAGAAGGGAAAAGTTGCATGTAGTTTTAGTGCGAAGAAACAAGCCTTGAGGTATCGAGAGAGCCCCTGGGATAAACATTGATTAAAAAACAAAGCCTGCCGGAAGGTCCCCTGCCATGGCAAAGTACAGGTTGATCCAAGAGTTGTCAAGGCAGTTTTTATGAGAGAGAGAGAGAGAGAGAGAGAGAGACGGTGGATGAGGTTGAAGTCTGATCATATGCTTGTCCAAGTAAAAGCCGATCTTCACCTCATTCTTGTCTTCTGAATTTCAGTATTTTCAGAATTATGACTCCGACAAGCAAAAGAGTATACAAGCCAGATGCATGCACCGCTACAATGAGCTGTACGTAGATACATGAACCTTCCCATATGTCAAACTCCAGGTTCTAATTCTTCCACGGCCTAACATCTAATCCTACCAGTCCTTTTCCTTCCCTTTAGTATGGCCTATGCCAATGCCCTGCCCAATACTCAAGAAGGAAGTGCCGATTTTTGAATACCACAAAACCACGTAATTTATCTTCTTCCACATCCCATTTAATACGTAAGTATGGGCACCTCAGATCAGGAACGGCGCACCGAATAAATTTCTATATCAATGGAAGGAAAAAGTATAAGTTAGCTCTTTACAATCCATTTCTCTGCCTCAAGTTCTCCTGAAAGAGGCCAAGTGGATTGTCAAGTTGAATAACGACAAGGAGGAGATCACATGCACAGTTGAACTCATTCAATGAGGAAAGGCCGAAACTTCCAAGTATAAATCGGCCAGTGTTTCTATTTCCATTACATAGAAATAACCTGTACGAGATCTAGCATAGTTTGTGAAAGTCCGGAAAAAAATGCACATCAAGCAGAAGGATGAGAGCAAAGAGAAATGGAGGAAAAATAGCTCATTCGTCAGTCTAGGAAAGACAATGAAACAGCTCCAGAAGGTTTTCCTCTATCTCAGCAGATGGCCCGTGAGATACTGCTACACCATCAAGGGAAAGGATAGAATGGCCAAAATGAAAGACGGATACTTCTCTGTCATCACGATAGGACATTGCGAGCCCAGGAAGTTCTTTGTTGCATTAAGATATCTCAGCCATCCTCCATTTCTCAAGTTATTAGATGAAGCGGAACGGGAATTTGGATTTAATCAAGAAGGTGTTCTTGTCATCCCCTGCGAACCAAGTGAGCTCCAAAGAATCCTATCATGAAGTGTGCAGATCAGGATTGACAAGTGCAGGTCAAATTCCAACAAGCAGGAGAGCAAAGCCAACGAAATTACTCATACTTGTTGAATATATATGTATACAATGTCTAGTAACATATCATTTCAACAGTCTCATTGGCATTCATAAAAGAGTTTCAGGAATTTATATGTAGATATCCAAAGGTCACATCGGACTCGTGCTTACTAGTTCTGAAGAAATAGTGTAATAAAAACAGAAGAAAGTTTGCATGACGTAGCCCTGTTTCCAATCAGTTACATAATAATTCCAAACTCATAGCAGTCCTGAAGTATCACGGGTAATGTCATGGCTATCTCCCTTTCAGGACATTATCTTGGAGGTAGGATACGTTTTTTCCTTCTCAGTAAAAATTAGTTCCAAGTACATTAAGGGAATTGAGTTCTTTTCAGCACCTACTGATGAATGAAGAGGTACTGTACATCCGGGTCCTGCTGTACAAGACAGTTGATTTTATGTCTCATGAATTCCAGAGAATGGATGGGATGTCTCATCAAGCATCAGCAGAATCAAGTATTCATGAGGTACTAGATAACACAGCGCAAGGTAAAACTGAAAATTCTACATTTTGAATTGGGAATGCTGCGTAGTGTTAATATTACACCAAGTATCCAAGAAATAGAAAGCTGTCAATTCAGTATCAACATCAACAACACCTTTATCCCAAACTAGTTGGTTGTCAATTCAGTATGAGAAGTAAAAATTGTCCATCCATTAAGACATCATATGAGCAACCAGGACATTTTAGTTTCAACAGTGTGGTACAAACAATGCACTGCAGAGTGACTTCAAGAGGAACAGATATGCCCCTGCCTCCTGAGCTCATATTTTACCAGGATAACCCCTAAAAGTTTACTCAAAAAACCTTCCTTGATCACATATACACAGTTATGCACTTCCTCGAACGTGAAACACACCACATAAATATGAGAAGATGCGATGTCATCTAAATGTCAATTCAGGGTCATCAAATAGCTCTGATATAGTAAAGTCATCAAATAGCTCTGATATAGTAAAGCATCGAAGAAGAGTTGGCCAAACAGGAATCACTCAACAGTTCGCAAACTTAATCAACTAATGGTTTTTGGACACTTCTCATATATTTCACACTTACAAGAACAAATACCTAAAAACTGCTGTTGTAACATATAAATGTGTTTCATTTCAAAAGTTGTGCTCCATACACGAGTTTAAGTTTGAATGGCAACTTGATAGGAGAAGAACTATGGAATGCTAAAGTAGACTCACTGAAATTAAAAGGGTAACATTTCCAACCCACCAATACAATACATAACGAAATTAAACAAAGTACAAAGTCAGAATACTGCAAAGCTAGCAGCCTTCTGGTGAAAATTTACACAGCAACAGGACTAGGCCCAAACACAATTAATTACTCCACTTTTATTTAATGAAACATGACCATAACAACTACTGTCAAAAATCACTAGTGAGTAATCAACAATTAACTTTGTTGGTGATTGGGGTGTGCAGCCAGTCCGGTTACCTAGGAGCCGGCTGCAACCAGCCTGATTGGTGCGGTTTCAAGAATCTGGAACTGACACAAGACCCAGTAAACTCACGGTTATTGCTTGGGAACTGCACAATCCAGGTTGGCTCCAGGTTTGAATTGGATTTTTTAAATGAATTTCTGCCTTTGAAAGCTGAAAAACAGATACAAAAAGAGAGAAAGCGAGTGGAATAAGACTTTCCTTTTTTTCGGCCATTTCTCAGCAATAGCTACCTGAATGGAAGCAAGCAACCCTCGGGGAGAAGAAGAATAGTGGTAGAAGCCCATTTCCCTCAGCTGGAAACTATCTAGATAGATTCATAGCGCTTAGCTACTTTCTCCTTCTACTTGAAAAATAAGAACATAGGTCTAGTGGCTAGTGAAGATTCAAACTTTGGTCCCAAAGAGAGAAAATTGCTAATCCTACTTCACAGAATATTCAAAACCCTTTGAACATTTTAGGTTTTTTACAGCCACCATAAGTACATCCCTCTATATTGTACCTTCCTCTCATCCTTCAACCTAAGTTCTAACACTAATCTACAATAACTCTCATGTCTTGGATCTCCACAGTCCCCCTTTATTAGAATTGTCCTAGTCACAAACCGGCTTGAGATCAGCCCATTCGGTTAATAACCAGTTCTAGAACTGCCCGGGTTGATTCACAGTTCCAGAAGTTTTAAAAATGACCCAGCCGGACCATGCTCTGTCCTAGTCAGTAATCCCGTTCTAATTAAATTCAACCAAATGGTATTCTTAAGTCCAAATAACCAGCTATATGTCGGACCACCGTATCTTGAAGTTCTTTACAAAGAAAGTGAATTGGTAGCAATTATAGAAAATGGTATCCTTGTATAGCAACGTAAATTGGAAACTATTTACTCAAAGTTACTTTCCAAATCGAATTCATATTCCCCAGACAAGTAACTACGTGGCCTGGATGCTCAAGTGCCAAGCCAACAGTATTCTAAATGTAGTACTTAAATTGGAGTTCAAGAAAGCAATTTCCTCAAAGTAATATCCTCGGATAGTGTCTTAAATCGAAAACTATTTACGCAAGGTTACTTTCCCAATTGAATTGATATTCCCAAGATGAGTAATGCGCGTGTATCTGCTTTTTGCCTCCAATAGGCGTATGCATCCACAAAAGTACTTTGGAAGCAGAAATAATGTCATTCCATACAGTAACGGGGCAAAAGACGCTCATGTATTAGATAAGAACACAAGAAAAATGTAATTAAAAGAATTGATTACAAAGTGGAGTCAGAGCATGGAAAGAGACACTCGCATACCTCAGAGTATAGTTAGCCATACTACAAGAATTCCTGCCTAAACTGCCCTAAAATTTCCACCAGAAGCAACACTGTGGCCTCAGCGGTCAACCAATTTGATGCACCTTGCAAATCATAGTGCTACTCTATCAATTTACATCTGAGTGAGCTCCTGCGGATTTTCCATGGCTTGCCTAAGGATGTATTCAGCTCTTCTCTTCTTGTCGTCTCTCTCCTCTTCACGCCCAATCAGAGAGACAGGTCTACTGAGATATTTGTTATGAAGATTTAGATCTGAAGACTGACCAAAAACCTTTTTTCCAGTCTTGAACTTGAAATGAATAGCAGGTCTCTTATCAGGAAGGACCTTATTATCATCACCATCGCCATCTTCACAAAACCGATCTTTCATAGCTTCAATTGCAGGGGCAAACGTCTCCAGGACGGATACACTACTCTCCTTTGTAGGTCCATTGGAAAGCATAACAGGCAAATTAACAGACGAGACTTCCTTCTCACCAGGTGGCAAAGGTGTGGTGAGATATGGATTGCCTTCGTCTGCCTTCAATTCTTTCGGCTGGTGATCTTGAGCAATATTCGACGTTGAAGCTCCCGCGGAACCAAACTGGGCTAGCCTTTGCTGCAAATTCAACAAAGACCTCTCTGCATTTCTCCTTTGCCTCGCTTGCTCAATCTTATCAGCACGCAGATCCGACTTCCGCTCATTCCACACGGGTGTCTGCTTATAAGTGTGAGGATCTGGCAAAGCCGGCAACCAAGCAGGTATATGCTTCCCAGGTGGAGTCTCACCCATTTGCGTGAAACTTGGGATCAGACGCCTATCCCTGGCTACCGGAAATCGAGGTATGGACTGATTGAAGGGAACCTCCTCGGCGGATTGCGCATAATCCAGAATTTCCATTACTGTGCCAGAACTGGCGAGGCAGTGACTAACTCCCGAAGCACCCGAAAAACCTTGAAAATTCCCTAAATCTTCTAGAGCTCTAATAATGTCAAAAACATTACACTGAGTCCTACCAGAGATATTAGCATAAAAGCTTGCAGCCTTGCCAAGATCGTGAAGATAACGAATTGCTATATCGGAAAGGGAGTCCAAAGCGGAGTCCCTGACACTCTCAAACCCAACACCCTCACAAATCTGTGCTACCGCAACCCTCGATACCGCACGAGCAAAGTCGTCAGCTTTAGCTCTTCCACTTGGAGCATCAGCCTTTGTTTCGTTACCAGTTGTTGTATTTACACCTCCATTGTTCATATTCGATGACTCATATCAATTGAAGATAACTGGATGACAAAAATTCCTTCATTCGACCCAAAATTTCTCAGCTCAGCTCAGCCCGGCCCGAGATCTGCTCCATCGAGGGAATCATTTCTCCTCCACTTCCACTCCTTCGATACAGCGGAGTGAGGAGAGCGTTAGAAATGGAGGAGAAACAAAATGCTTCAGACACAAGCAGAGAATTCCGACAATTAGGTATCAATGAAAACCGGAAAGCTCCATAACTGGGCCAAGTCCAGCAGCAGCGGAAAAAGAAATGGACGAGCTCCAAACGTGCAATTCGCAAACCCAGATCCAGCTCGGTTTCCGCGAAACCCTAGAGGCTGAAATCACACTCAGAAGCGGCTGACACTCCCGAGCGACGGAAAATCCAAGAAGCTCGGTCCGGATCAAGAATCCGGAGAGCAGTTCGCGAGCTCAGGGACCGAATCAAAACCCCCACTGATCGGTCGCGGAAACAGCAGAATCGGGGCCGAAGCTGCGCGAATCCACCCGGAGCTCTCACAAAACCCTAGAGGGACGATGGATTTGTCTAGGGCTTGCGCGAGAGGCGAGATTGGGGTTCGGCGAACGAAGCGGGAAAGTCCTGGGTGGGGGAGGAATTTCGAAAAGTGGATAAACCCTGGCAAGACCCTTGGAGCTTGAACAGAGACGACCTCGAGGGTGAAGAAGAACAAAGGAGGTGAGAGAGAGAGAGAGCGAAGGTCGATGAAAAGGCATGAGAGTGCGAGTTTATTTATAGGGCTTTGGTTCTATCTCACAGGTTTGACCAATGAGAGGAGAGGAAGCACGAGCCTCACGCGCTTCGTCTGCTGGAAAAAGATCTGCACTCGTCCACTTCTCTGAGCGAGTGCGTCCGTTGCAAGTAGCATGGCGGAAAATGTGTCCTAAACATCTTAGGCTTGGTTTGACAGTCCTGATTTAAGTCCGGATAGAATAATAAAATAACCTTATTTTGTATTCAGCGACGTCCTTTAGATAGGGGTAAAATCGGATATATCTGAATAAAATGTCACATAAGAAATTCTGAGTTAGGGATGGAGATAAACTTGGATTAGATAACTTTTTTTAGGTAACGTATCAATTTTCTTCCAACAATGATGGAATAACATCGTCTCTTTCCACCATCGTACCATCGTGTTTGCCTCCGACCATAACCGATCGGCATTGCCGTCCAGCCGATTGTACTCCGACGACTGAGAGTGTGAGGGAGAAGTTACACATCGCATGGCCATCACCATCTAAGAACTCGAATCTCATCCTTCGCGTCGTCATCCACAACAAAGGCGTATCCGCCCTCATGCTGTTCGCTAGTGGGACTCCGTCCACCTCCTCTCCGCCCTTCGCTACCCTAGATCGTCGGTTTCGATGTCAAGCGACAACTGAGCTTTGCATGTGGCATTAACGACCTTTATGTCAGCTGCCTCGTCTACCAGATTGTCGTTGCTTCTACTTCCTCCGATCACTCAGCGACGCCCTAAGGAGATGGCGGATGATTTGGCGAAATTGGTGGTGAAGGAGACCAACCGAAGAGTTTTGAAAAGAATGGGTTTGAGATGCTGGTTAGGGAGTTCAAGTGTTGATATAACATGGGATTGCGCTGGGGAAATGAGATCTTCAAAATATTTTCAAAGTTTTTTTTTCATATTTTAAATTGCACCAAATATGTGAGGGAGTTTCCTGAAATCCGAATATTATATTGATAATTTCTAATCCCCCCTCATCCTTTCCAATTCCAATCCCAATCCCAATCCCAATCCAAATCCAAATCCAAATATGAGCGACTGTCTACTAAACATAGCCCAAGATTTATGGGAAGAGCCAAGAAAAGCTCAAGAGTTGCACACTATGAAGAGAGCTAGGCAATGAAACTAGACAAAGGGATCGCCAATCTCGACTTGATCATACAAATGGGCCAGGAAGGCGAGTCAACTTGTGTCACACCCCAAATCACTGCAAGGCATGGCACGGTCGTCCTTTCTCAAAAGGACGCAGCCTTCACAAGTCCAAAACTCAACCTGATAACAAATGTGTACATCCATATATAATAAATAAGTCTCTTGGTACACTATCAGAGCTTCCTATAACAACAAAAGATCCAAAAACTTAACTAACAAAAGAGCTAACTGAAAAGCTCAGCACAACTCTTTCTACTTGATAACAAATGTCCTCTACCCAAAAATCCTTTAGCTAGCGTTACGCTCAGGTTCTACTGGCGCCTCACTGAACCTGAAAGACAAAGGAAATGAAAAGGATGAGCTAACACGGCTCAGTGAGTAATATATTTCTTCTAAGCAGATCGAACAATCACTATGCACATTTCAATATCGAAATATAACTCGTTTAAGTCAAAACCGAAACATAACAAATCTTTATAGTCAAAACGAGTTATATAAAACCTTAACATGATAGGTTCTTAGCAAAAACACTTATTTCAAACCACGAACTCAAGTAAAGATATCAATGGTCTAATCCATTGATCAATCTCGTCAAAAATACAAGCCAATGGTCTATTCATTGACTAATCTCATCAAAAACACATGTCAATGGTCTATTCACTGACCAATCTCATGCTCAAGAGTCTAACCATGGTCACGAATAACGCCCGTGATAAAATGCGACCAAGATTCCCCCCTTGGCAAGGTCTCCACCTACAATGCCGGTGGCTCGGCCCACAAGGATATCCTAACTAGTATGCGCATACCCACAAACCCATCAACCGGGTTAACAGTTATCTTGAGCACCATAAAATTCAACCGCAACATCCTCTTCATAACCAAAACCAGCAGCTCAAATCATATCAAATAGAAAAAAACAGCAATAAAGGTTCGATCCTATTTTTATGCAACAAATATGCTATTTGTCTGAGTCCATAACACATATAGAAGTTTCTCTTTCAAAATATACACTCTACAAACACAAAGAAGAAATAGTATCACTCACCTAATAACGTCAGAACCAAACTAGAAAGATTACTCGGATCGGCACGTCCGAGACCCTATCAAAAGTATGAAAAATGGATCAAAAACTGAGTAATAAGCTACTCTAGAACACGACCCAACTGAATAAGGCCTATTTGTTACTAAGACGACACCTACGCACTAATAAAACACTCGCTTTTAGCAAAAAAAGTAAGTTTTTCAGTTTGCGCAACTTGCGCGATAAACTTCAACGGGCCATAACTTTCTCATCCGAGCTCCGATTTAAATAATTTTATAGTCCAAAGAAAGCTCTTTTAACATACAACAATAACCTCAACATAGCTTGTCCAAAATCCATTCGAAAATTGGCGAAACTGAGTGAAATAGTGCTGGTCGCGTACTGTTCACAGCACGCGCCAAATTTGAAATTCTTATTCCGGGCAAATCGTAATTCCAAATCAAGATCCGTCGAATCCTACGGCTTCATAACACCCTTAAGTTTCATTTCCATGCAAAAATGCAGCTAAACGACCAAGAAATCAGACCCAGCGACTCATATTCCACCAAAACCCCAAATTCAGCCCTAACTCGGAAAATTACTTCGATCGGAGGAAAGAGGTATGCGAAAACTTACCAATGGTTGCTAGTCGATGTTGAGATAGCTTGGCGAGGCAACGAGACAACCTACTTCTCTTCTCTTCTTTCTTTCTCTCTTTCCTCTTCTTTCTTCTTCTTTCTTCCTCTTCTCTTTGCTGCCGTTCTCTTCTTCTCCTTCTTCTTATTCTGTCGTGGGTTGGCTATTCCAGAAGAGAAGAAAACATTAAGGGCTGGGCTAGGCTTGACTTAGAGAGAAATGGGTTCTTTTGGGCCAAATATTACAATCTACCCTCCTTCAAAAATTTCTTCCTCGAAATTTGAATAACTGAACTTACCTTAACTTTCGAACAAATGAGGATACTTGCGTCTCGCCTCCTCCTCGAGTTCCCACGTAGCCTCTCTTTCAGTGTGATTCTGCCACTGGATCTTAACATAGGGAATAGTTCGCCGCCGTAACACTTGCTCTTTCCGATCAACTATCTGGATAGGTTGCTCCTCATAAGTCAAGTTCTCTCTTAGTCTCAAAGGAGTAAAATCCAGTACATGATCAGGATTCGGCACATATTTCCTCAATAAAGATACATGGAACATATTATGCACCCCTGATAAAGCTGGCGGCAAAGCAAGTTTATAGGCAACTTCGCCAATCTTTTCCAATATCAAGAAGGGTCCCATATATCTTGGACTCAGCTTTCCACGAGTGCTAAATCTCATGACACCCTTCATAGGTGACACCTTTAAGAATACATGATCTCCCACATCAAACTCTACAGTGCATCTTTTTAGGTCTGCATAACTTTTCTGCCTACTTTGAGCAGTTCTCAAATGCTCTCGAATCATTCTGACTTTCTCCTCTGACTGCTGTATGAACTCAGGGCCAGTTAGTCTTTTCTCGCCAACATCATCCCAACAAATATGACTTCTGCATTTTCGACCATATAAGGCTTCAAAAGGAGCCATCTTTATACCGGAATGGTAACTGTTATTATAAGAAAACTCAGCTAGATGTAGATGTTCATCCCACGAACCTCCAAAGTCAATAACGCAGGATCTCAACATATCTTCCAGTGTCTGGATCGTTCTCTCTGACTGCCCATCTGTTTGCAGATGAAAAGCCGTGCTGAAGTTAAGTTCCCAATGCCCCTTGTAAGCTCTTCCAAAAGTTAGACACAAACCGGGGATCCCTGTCAGAAACAATGCTCACTGGAACTCCATGTAGCTTAACTATCTCATTCACGTACCGTTTTGCCATGTCTTCCACTAAAAGGCCAAATCGATATGACAGAAAGTGTGCCGACTTAGTCAATCGATCGACAATCACCCATATAGCGTTTTTACCACTAGCCGTCCTCGGTAAGCCGACAATGAAGTCCATGGTGATATGTTCCCATTTTCACTTAAGTATCTCGAGTGGATGCAGCTGTCCACCTGGTTTCTGATGCTCAATCTTTACTTGCTGACAAACGAGGCATTGATTGACAAACTTCACAATATCTTTCTTCATGTTAATCCACCAGAAATTTCCTTTCAGATCTCTATACATCTTAGTGCTTCCTGGATGAATCGAGTATCTAGTGGTGTGAGCCTCCTGCAATATCTCTTTTCGCAAGTCTGTATCATCGGGAACACATAACCGACCACGAAACCTCAATGATCCATCCACGTGAATACTAAAATTTGGTTGTCCCCCAGCTTCTACGCCTTCTCTGATCTTCTCCAACTGAGGATCATCGTTCTGCTTAGCCCTGATTCTATCAATCAGCGTTGGGTGCACTTGAAGATTAGCTAACTGAATACCAAGCTGATGTACCAACACCTCTAATTCTAGTTTCCTCATATCCTCTAGAATAGGCTGCTGAGAAGTGAGCAATACTGCCAAGTTTCCCGAAGATTTACGACTCAAGGCATCTGCTACTACATTCGCCTTTCCTGGATGATAGTTGATAATCAAGTCATAATCTTTCAAGAGTTCTAGCCATCTTCTCTGCCTCATATTCAATTCTTTCTGAGTAAAAATGTACTTTAAACTTTTATGATCAGTAAAAACTTCACATTTCTCACCATACAAGTAGTGTCACCATATCTTCAAAGCAAAGATAACCGCTGCTAACTCTAGGTCATGAGTAGGATAATTCTTCTCATGTACTTTCAACTATCTCGAGGCATAAGCCACAATTTTACCATCCAGCATAAGTACATAAACTAGACCTTCCTTGGATGCGTCACAGTAGATAGTAAAACCGCCAGTTCCTGAAGGCAAGGTTAATATGGGAGTTGTCACCAACCGCCTCTTTAATTCCTGAAAACTGTGCTCACACTGATCTGACCACATGAACTTAACGCCTTTTTGAGTTAGGCGAGTAAGAGGACTAGCAATTTTGGAGAACCCATCCATAAATCGCCTGTAATAACCAGCTAATCCAAGAAAACTCCTTACTTCTGTAACATTTGTAGGGCGATTCCACTGAACAACTGCTTCAACTTTCTTCGGGTCAACAGAAATACCATACCATCCTTAAAGATGACATGACCCAAGAACTCTATATGATCAAGCTAGAAGTCGCACTTGCTGAATTTAGCATATAACTTCTTCTCACGCAAAGTCTGTAAAACCAGCCTCGAGTATTGTTCGTGTTCTCCTAAACTCTTTGAATACATCAGAATATCATCAATGAACATCACAATGAATCTATCCAGATACTGCCTGAATACTCGGTTCATTAAGTCCATAAAAGTAGCAGGTGCATTTGTTAGTCCAAAAGGCATGACAAGAAACTCATAATGCCCATACCTTGTTCTGAAAGCAGTCTTCGGCACATCATCTGCTTTTATCTTCAACTGATGATAACCAGAACAAAGGTCAATTTTTGAAAATACCTGAGCACCTTGGAGTTGATCAAATAAGTCATCGATCCGAGGCAAAGGATACTTATTCTTGATAGTCACCTTATTAAGTTCTCTATAATCTATGCAAAGCCGCATGCTACCATCCTTCTTCTTCACAAAAAGAACAGGAGCTCCCCAATGTGAGACACTGGGTCTAATGAAACCTTTATCTAGAAGTTCCTGTAGCTGCGTCTTCAACTCTTTCAATTTAGCAGGTGCCATCCGATAAGGTGCTTTAGAAATAGGTGCTGTTCCGGGCAACAGTTCAATGCAAAACTCAACCTCTCTATCCGGAGGTAAACTAGTTAAGTCATTAGGGAACACATCCGGAAATTCTCTAACAATCGGAATATTTTTTAGCTTTGCAATTTCCTTAGTAGTGTCTTTTACGCAGGCCAAATAACCACAGCAACCCTTCTTTAGAAGCTTCCTTGCTTGCATAGCTGAAATTAGCTTTGGAAAATTGCCTTTACAACTTCCCGAAAAAGAAAACTTGGGTTGATTCGGAAGTTGAAAGACAACTTTCTTTGAATAGCAATCCATCCCAAGAATAACATCGAAATCCCATTTATCTAACAATATCAAGTCTCCAGGCATTTCCACATTATTAATCTGGAGCTTACACCTCTTAAGTACATAATTAGCAATCAAGAAGTCACCCGTAGGAGTATCAACACGCAACTCGAAATCTAAATGGTCAGGCAGCACATCAAGTTTCTTTGCAAATTCCATAGAAATAAAGGAATGCGTAGCACCAGAGTCGAACAATGCATAAGCACACCGTGAGGCAAGTGAAATAATACCTGCAACAACGGTGTTAGAAGCTGCAGCATCATCTTCTGTCATAGCAAAAACTTTCCCTGTCATCTTCTGCTTTTGCCGACTATCTTGCGGCCTACTAGCTAAAGAGCATGTCTTCTTCATAGAACAAGTACTTGCTATATGTCCAGGCTATCCACAAACAAAACAAACTCTACTGTCCGCTGGTGCACTTCTCTGGATGGAACAATCACGTGCCATGTGCCATGTTTTTCCACAAATAAAGCAAGCTCATATCTTGCGGTGACAAATACCGCCATGATGTTTCCTACATGTAGCGCAAGGCCCTCGAATCACCTGATTCTTTCCCTTTTCACAACTGCTAGTGCCTCTTTGTCTGGTTCCACCACTTGCTTGACTTTCTTGAAAATGAGTGAGCTTCGGCCTCTTATACAACGAAGCACCTTGTGTGCCGTTGATAGAAAGCTCTCGTTCAATCTTGATTGCTCGTTCTAGCACATCCTTATAAGTGGGCAATGACAAAGACACAAGCATAAAATGAATCTCGGGCCGGAGTCCTCTCACGAAGTGCTCAACCTTCGCCCCTTCATTGGCTACTAGGTGTCCTGTAAATCTACTCATCTGGTTGAAACGACCTGCATACTCCATACAGTCGAGTCACCTTGAGATATGTGTAGAAAATCATGCCTCATTGGTGTTTGGAAAGATTGCGGGAAGAATTGGGCATTAAAGGTCTCTTTGAAGTCCTTCCAAAGAATAATAGCATCTTCGTCTCCAAAGGCGGACCTCATTCCCTCCCACCAGTACTCCGCTTCACCTTCAATATATTGCGTAGCAAAATAGACATTTTTCTCTTTAGGAACCTCTTCAACTCTGAAGATTCCCTCTATCTTCTTAATCCATCGTTCCGCCGCAAGAGGATCCGTTTTCCCATCATAAGTGGGTGGTTTCGCCTTCCTGAACTGGACAAAAGTGTAGCCTTTATCACCTTTAGGTTCAGCAGCTCCAGCTATAATATCTTGGGTCTCACGCTGCTGGCTATCCCCTCTTGATTCTCAAGATTCAACTCTCGTACCCTCTTCTCCTCTTGAAGGCATGCCCCTAGAACCTCGAGGCGCATCCCTAGAATCGAAGGTGATAGCTCTCTTGCTCCTACTCCTCTTGCGATAAGTGGCAAGCAGCTCAGGGTCAGAACTCATGGTTACCTGGATCCAAGAATGAAAAGGAAGCTATACCTTAGTATCTCTTAGACTAACACATTAAAATCTATCGCACACTCTCACAACGTCCCATATCTACCCACAAAGATCATAACCTAAGCTCTGATACCAATAAATGTCACACCCCAAATCACTACAAGGCATGACACGGTCGTCCTTTCTCAAAAGGACGCAGCCTTCACAAATCCAAAACTCAACCTGATAACAAATGTGTACAGCGATATTAACAAATTTCGATTTGCCCAAAACAAAACGACAGGTCAAACTTGAAAATGGGGGGCTTCATATCGCCAATGGAGTGCGACGGAGTGATACAGTGAGCGACGGCTAGTTATTGCGACCCTTTCATCGAACGATGTCTCGATTTTTGGGTTTTATGATGGCTAATGGGTCGTCCCTTATGGTCGAACGCAGGCCTCTCCCAAGGCCATTACCCAAGTCGCAACGGAGAATATCATGGCCGACCTTCAGTGCTGTCTAGTGATATGTGCTACGTGTGCATGCAAGGAGTTGCCACCAATCATTTCGGGGAGGGTATGATTGAAAACCCTATTAAATAGTTGGGAGCTTCTATTCGATTCTACTAGAGAAGTGAGATCGGGAACTTAGTTACGCCAATTATCTTAATTGACGTCATTTCGGTATCTAAGTTGACTGAATTTCCTAACCTAAGATTTCATGTAGATGAGTGGGGTACGAACCCTAAATCTAATAGTACATACAAATAGGAAATAGCTACCATAACAATCACAATCAATAAAGAAAGGTGCGCAAATCAAGGAATTCATAACATGCGGATAAATCACATGAATACAACATGGCATCCCTAGTAAGGTCTTATTAGCCTAGAGAAGTATTAATCACAGCTCAGGAGTGATTTAGATATGATTTGTCCATGAGGGTAAAATCGTAATTTCAAAGAAATTTGGGGACGATTTGCCAAGAAGGGCAAAATCGCCATTTTCAAAGAAATATAGAATCAAAAGGCTTCAAAAATAGGATTGACCACCCAATTGATTCATTTCCCATTTTTTTGATAATTTTCAAAATTTTCCTGGAATTTTGGGAGGCGATTTACCCTTTGAGGGGTAAAATCGTCATTTTTCAAAAGGAACGAGACATGAAAATGCCAAACAGAAGGATTGGCCGCCCATATGACCCATCACCTAATTTTGGCATTTTTCACGACTCATTGGAATAACAAAGGCGATTTACCCTTTGAGGGGAAGAATCATCATTTTGAAAACGAAGCAAGACTTGAAAACCCAAACAGGGATCGGCCATCCAACCAGACCCAAACCCTAATTTTGGTATTTTCACAGATCTCAGACATAAAGCAAAGACAATTTAACCTTAAAGGGTAAAGTCGTCAATTGTGGATAAAACAGATAAGAAATCCCAAAAATAGGATTTGCCATTTGTCTGTGGTCATTCCTCAATTTTTGAGGATATTTGGAATATCTAGGAATTTTCTACAAATTTTCCTAATTTTTTTTTTTGGTTTTCTAGGAATTTCTTATTTTTTTTAGAATTTTTCCCATTTTTTAATCTTTTTTTTCTTGAAAATGTTTTCTTTTTATTAGAAAATCTTTTTGTTAAAAATATTTAGGGTCGGGCCGGGTCTGTGAACCCAAATGGTTCGCGTGGAGGTCATACGAGCTTGAAACAAGGTTGGCCCCCGGTCTGAAATCACACAAGGCCAGCCCAAGAATGGTTAGCCCACCGCGCACACACCCACAACCAAAACGGCGTCGTTCGATTTTTTTTTTTAATTTATTAAATTTTCAAAAATTCATTTTTATTAACCGAATTATCGAAAAATCTATTTATTGATCCGGCGACTACCAGGTCAACATGTGGCCACTACTAAGCCGTCGGATCGGCTAACAGAATTTTATTTTGTTCTAACGGCATGCTGACGTGGCTGCCACGTAGCATGCCATTGGTGCCATGTCAGTGCCACATGCGCTCACCGAAGAAGACAATCGGCGTCGGTGCCTCTTCGCCGGCGCCTCGTTGGGGGGCCATATCTCGGCCTCCCGACTTCCGATCGGCCTGAAACCAACACTATTATACTTGCCTTGAAGCCTTCTACAACATTTATTAACCTCAACATAGCATATCAACCCTAGCCTAGACTGCCTAGCTCGACCGGAGCTACTCTCCAGCAAGGATTCGTCCTATTCGTTCTATGCGCGAACTATGTAGGCAAATCAAACAGGAAGCATCCAAGGAGTTCAAGGAAACTTATCTGGCCGTCGCGGTGGCCTGATTTGGCCTAACTCGAGCTCGCGAGCTCAAGACCAATCAGAGAGGATTGAAGGTCAACTTGAGAAATCGGACAACGATTATGCACAAAACCAAAGCGAAGATGCTCAGCAAGGCGTATAGAGTAGATCGCAAGTCATAGTGCTGAAAATGATCGACTCTAGCCTAAGATGCCATGCGAGATCGAGATGAAGCTCAAGGAGAGGACTCGCCGTTTTTTGAGGTTCGCAGGCTTGTTCGTCGAGTCTGTATGCTTCCTCAAATCCTTAGGAGGCTAAAAAAACTAGCTTCGAGCTTCGCTTTGGTCGAAGAAGCTCCAACGAGCGCTTGACCAGTCTCGGCACTTTGGAGATCGAAGGGCGATTTTCGAAGCGCTCTCTCTCTCTCTCTCTCTCTCTCTCTCTCTCTCCTCTCTCTCTCTCTCTCTCTCTCTCTCTCTCTCTCTCTCTCTCTCTCTCTCTCTCTCTCTCTCTCTCTCTCTCTCTCTCTCTCTCTCTCTCTCTCTGAGCCGAATGAACTATCCCTTCACCAAAAATGCGTGTCTAACTATATTCCCCCTCTTTGAATTTTGAAGTGCGCCAGGGAAGTAGGTTGGCAACCATTCGCAAGTGTAGACACGTGCGAAATAGTCACTGAAAACTGGCTAGGGTCGAGGACCGGTTTCATTCAGGCAGGCCTTCCGACAATCCCATTTCACGTGAATTTTGCCTGAATTTGGCTCCTCATTTGAACACAATTAGCCATAGCGCAAATGGCCCCTGTTGACATGACTCCGGTAGAGCCAGGTCATCGGACCACTCTTGATCAATTCAGAACAACATGAAGATCAAAACCCCTCAACAAATTTCAGGAATTAACACCAATTGATTTGTCGATTGAAATTGGACCTGTAAACTAAAAATGGCACGGGAATTCTCCTCTGAAATGCAGTTGGTTCAGATCGGGTTCGCGTGCGGGATCCGATCTGGCCCATGAACCCGGTAGAGGTCAATTTCAAAATTACTAAAACAATTATGGGAATTTACGAAATTAATCCTCAAAATTGAATTCGGGGATATCAATTTCGTCTAAAAATGTGATTTTGCCTAAAATTCTAGCACGAATTGCATGAAATCTCCAAATTAGACTTAGGATCCGAAAGTTGAAATTGTCAAATTTGAACCTTAAATGGCCAAATCAGACCAAACTACATATGCCAATGAATTCAAAAGGGTGAAAAACATAGGGCAATGTCTTATTTTGTCAAGGCAGTTCCTAGATTTCAAGTAATTTCATTTTTACCTTGATCCAGGGATTAAAGTGCAAGAAAAGTATGCAATTTTATCCAATTCGTGCAATCATGCAATTTCTGTGAAAAATTAGAATAAATTGCAATGCAAGACATTCGAGTTTATCGTCAAGACTCTAAAAATGCAAAAATTACAAATTAAAAGACTCAAATGATATTTTTTTTGTTCGAGTTAAACCTTATATGTAACAAAAAAATACACAAAATTGAACTCAAATTTGAATTTTATGAGGCTAAAATGAAAAGGGATTTTTCTATATTTTTATGACCTTGAATGCTATTTTTCTTGATTTTTATGCATTTTTCTATTTTCTAAAAATACTAAAAAATACAAAAAATTATGAAAAATTATTTTTTTTTCAAAAATGGTTCCTTAGGGTTGGCTAAGGCTACCAAAGTTGATTTTGTAATTTTTTCAACTTTTTATGGATTTTTTTTTTATGAATTACTCAAAAAATAAACTGAAAAAGACTAATAAAAAAATCAAGTGTCAACGCCAAGAAGCGATGGCTAGCTTGGCGATGGAACTATTGAGGAGAACCTCACTAGAAAGACGGAACTGTGAAGTGCGCGTGCCCATAAATTTCGCGATGGAGAAGATGGCTGATTGGAGAAACGATGCTATTTGATGTCAAATTTTCTTCTTCTTTTTTTATCCGTGCAGGAAACGACGTCGTTTTTAAATTTTTTGCCACTAGACATGGCCATTTGGGCTTGTGGGCCCGGAACCAGCCCAAAAAAAAGGGGGAGCAGTGGGCCGGGGCGGGGGGGCCCACTGCCCCCCCTCGAGAAGAGCCAAACGGCTCTTCCCTTCCCCTGCCAGGCGGGCCCCGCCCGCCTGCCTGGCACGGTTCTTCCCCCAACGGTCCGAGGCTCGTGGCCGTTGTGAATTTCCTAAAAAGAAAACTCTCTATAAAAACCTCACAATCCCTTTTTATTTTTCTCACAATTTCTCTCAATTCTCTCCAATACTCTCAAGTTTCAACTCTCAAGTCCGATATTCTCTTTCAATTCCGTCTCAATTCTTTGAATCAACTTTCTGATCAATTTTCTCAAAAAATGGCAAGTGGAAGCAAAAATACTAGAAAGGGAAAGAGCCCGATGGAGATGGGAGAATCCGATTTTCCTGTTCATGAATATGATCCTCGTGAATATGCATGTTGGGAAGACAACGATGTTCCCAATCCCGACGTCGAGCACATCACAGCGCAAGAAAGTCTTTATCCTCCTACTGCCACTGGTGTCGAAGGATCGTCAATACCAAAAGAGCCGGGACGGAAGAGCCGAGAATCCGACTTATGGCTATACTTCGACAAAGTATGGAATGAAAATGAAGGTAAGTTTGATATAAGCTGTAAATATTATCCGCAAAAATACAAACTTGATAAAGGAGATGGCTATGGAACATTTCGTCGACATCTGATGAAAAAACATCCAACGCAAGCTGGAATCGACACTAGCCAACAACAAATTTTCGGGTTCGCCAATCCTAACTCTCATCCTTTATTTCATTTCACTAATACACTTTATAAAGAAACATTAGCTGAATATATTTCCCTTGAGCATGCTTCATTTAATACTAGTGAAAATTTTAATTTTAGATATTTGGTAAACACTGCGCTGGTTCCGCAAGCACCATCTGTTCCGAAAACTACTCTTAAACGCGAACTTAAACGAGTTTATAAAGATTGAAAAAATAAATTGAAAATATTTTTTGAAGAATTCAAAGGACGTGTACATATAGGTAGTGATATTTGGAGTGATGCTTGAAATATTAATTTTTATATGGGTGTCACGTGCTATTGGATATGTGATGATTGTGTTATTCAAAAAAGACTTCTTGCATTTCGAGTTTTTTCTAAAAGGCATACGGCCCATAATATTTATAGAATAATTAGGCAAGTTTTAGAAGAATATGGTTTGATTAATAAAGTTTTTTCAATTGGTTTTGATAATGCCGCCGCAAATACTGCTTTCATTCCCGAGTTAAAAACAATGTGTTAGCCCTCTTTTGGTGGATAATTTTTTCACATTAGATATTCTTGTCATGTTTTGAATTTATGTGTTCAAGATGGTTTACGAGTTCTTGTAACTTCTCTCTACCCAATAAATAGTGCAATTAGATTTTTATGGAGCCGCCCTCAACTTATGAAAGCGTGGGAAAAATTTTGTAAAGAAAATAGGAGAACGGCAAAAAGGTTTCCAAAAGATGTTCCAACTCGTTGGAATTCTACCTACGAGATGCTTCTACAAACTTTTGATTACAAATATTTATTATGTTCATTTATTTCAAATATTGTTCCCGATATTGCCTTACTCCCGCAACATTGGGACGTTTGTAAAATTTTTTTAGGTTATTTGAAAATTTTTAATGATGCTACTAAAACTTTATTTGGTATTTATTATCCTACTACACATTTATTTTTAATAGAGTATGTTAATATTGCTATTATTTTTAATGCATATGAAAAAGATACTGACTTAGCTTCAAGTATTTTAGTAATGCGAGAAAAATGGTTGCATTATTATTTGAACATTCCTCTTGTCTATTTAGTTGGTATTATTTTCGATCCACGTACTAAATTAGATGATTTATTAGATTATCTGAGTGCTTATTATTGTGATTGTTTACATTTGGATGAAGTAATAAATATTTCAATTATACAAGTAAAGGTTAAAGAAGTTATAGTAGCATTATATAATGAATTTTGTAATAGATATGGTTTAAGCGACAGTGGATGTGAATCTGCCCAGCATATTGTCTCAGAAAGCGATGCGGGTATTTCACTACTTAGTAGAGGGTATAAAATTCTCAAAAGTAGGAAAAAAAACATAAAGGGACATCAACAGGTAGTATTTCCGAATTAGAAAGCTATTTAACAATTTCTTTTGAGTTTAGCGATTCCGAAAACAACGCAGATTTCAAGATTCTTGAATGGTGGAAGAATCATTCAACTCAATTTTCAGTTCTCTCCCTCATCGCGAAACAAATATTAGCAACCCCTTCTTCAACAGTGGCGGTTGAACAAACATTTAGTGCTGGAGGATTAATTTTGGACCCCCGCCGTTCAAGATTAAGTCCGAAAAGTATGGAGTATCAAGCTTGTGTCGATGATTGGACAAAGGCTAAATTTCGCCAACAAGAGCTAGATCGAGAGCACGAATTCTTCAGTGATGACTGTGGAGATACTACCACCACTACAACGGGTAGCGACGATTGACGATGAGGCAAGTTGGGGGTTACCAAAGGTAAGAGAACTACATGTGCTTTGATTCTTCTATCCTCAAGAAGATATGTAAGCGCTTAATGATAATTCATTAAGTTCAAACCCATTCATTCTCTCTTTTTTTTTTCAAATTTTATTACAATGTACAATTTGATTATAATTTATTAATTTTATTTTATTATTTTAAAAATAAAATTAAAAGTTCGGAACCGGAACCGGATCCACCTTTTGGTGGAACCGGAACCACCGGTTCCGCGGACCTGGCCATGTCTACCTGCCACGTTGGATGAAACAACATCGTTTCTTAATATATACGTGGATAGGGGGTCTCCGATATTTGACAGGTCATCAATTATTTTTTAATTCAAAAAGCCACGTATTTTTTTGACTGAAAATTCTTGCCGGAAGCACTAAAGTGATCATTTTCTCTCCGACGTGGCACTAAAGTAATCCGTTTGAAACTTTTTCCATCAAAGTAATCTCCGTATGTAATTTTTGGCACTAAAAGTGTACTTTTGCCATCATAATAAATATATGACTGAAGCCTCTCTCTCCTTTTTTTTTTTTTTCTTATATCCTCATAAACAAGGAGATCATATCAAGAATAGTGACCACCTAGTTTGAGAATGGAATTGAATGAAATGGATAGCATAAAGGCCTATTTGGTAAAACTTCAACGCCTATTTGGTAACACTTTAAATTCTCTCATTTTTGTTCTTTTGTTACTTGGAAACAAAAACAAAAAACAAAAATTTGTTCGATAATGTCAGTTAATATTTATGTTTCCGAGAACAAAAATTGTTCTCAATAACATATTTGGAATAGAAGCAAGAAATAAAAAAAAAGTTGTTTCTTTGTTCATGGAACAAAAAAGAACAAGTCAGTTCCACTCTCTCACCATGCTCGACCAAGAGAGCTCTCCTCTCGCTCGCCTAGTGGCTCATCGTCCGACGACCTCGCTGCACGACTCCATCATCCATCCGGTGAGTTTCTATTTTCAATTCCGCCGCCCCTATTGTCGAACCCACTCCCCTCGTCGGCTCGAGCGAGGGTCACCCTCACCGATCTGGGTGAGACGATGGCCGCCTGAGCGAGGGTGGTCTTCGCCTAAATCAACTTGTATCATTGCTTCTGAAGTTAGATTTATGAGGGATTGATGGGTGGAAAGCTACATCGGTGTTTTTCCCTGAAAAGAATACAAGCACATACGGAAAGCTATCCCTGAACCTTTTTCCTCTATTGCCCTTTTTATTAGGGGTGTCAAAATGGCCTGCGTCGGCCCGAAATTTCAGTTAATTTTCGGGCCTTTTCGGGCCGGGCTGGCCGACGCCCGGTTTTTTTTTTTAACACCCATATTTTTCTTTTAATTTAATTTTTTTTTAATTTTTTTGTTTGATATTCTTTCATTTGATAGGTTTGTTAATTGACTTTAATTAAAAAAAAGAAAAAAATGAAAAGAAAAAATAATCCGGCCCGGCGCGGCCCAGCCCAGCAGACTCGGGCCGGCCCGAACTCGGTACTGTTCACCTTCGGGCCGGACCGGGCCCGGCCCGTTGACACCCCCTACTTTTTATAGTCCCACTTCGCACGAGTAATTCATGGTCAATTATAAGATTAGGAGGTGGATTCTTTTCCATCTACTAGATGTTCCACAGGAGCAATTTGGTGATATCAGTAATAAGGAAAGTGAACGTCCCTTTTTTTTTTTTTTTTGAACGTCTCTTTGAGAGTTGCCATCTTAAGCAATTTGGTGATATCAGTAATAACAAAGGCTTCTATAATCCTCTCGGAACCCATACTCCAAGATATTAGCGGGGTTGTACCAAATGAGAAAATAAATATAATTCATTTATCGTAAGTTCTTTAATAATTTTTTTTTGAGTGTCGCGACATTATATAGGAGTTGCAACAAAATGTACCTGGCTGCAAGTTGCAGCATGCAACGGGTTATGGTAGGAGAACCATCGGTGCTCCTTAGAAATAACAAGTGAAAAAAAGTCGGCAAAAATCTTAAACTATGCTCACTGTGACACATATGCCTCAAGTTTATTGGGACACAAAAAATTCCAAACTTTTATTCATGTGACATATACAAAAAGGGGTTAACATCATGAAAACCCCAAATTGATACACATGTGATAAATTTATCCCAAACTAATTTTTTTACCACAAAAAACCCAAGCTGGTGCACCTGTGACAAATTTATCATAAACTAATTTTTTAATCACAAAAAAATCCAAACTAGTACACCTGTGATAAATTTACCATAAATTAATTATTTTGACAACCAAATATCTCAAACTGATGCACATGTGACAAGTTTACCCTCCATTAGTTTTCGTTAAATTAAATTAATACCATGAAGAACCTCAAATTGATACAAATGTGATAAATATAAGGTAAAAATCCCAAACATGTATATTCGACAATTGCCATGTGTCATCCAATTCATCAGTTTGACGATAAAATTTAATGAAAATTATTGCGGGTAAATTTATCACAAGTGTACCAATTTGGGATAAATTTGTCAAAGGTGTGCCAGTTTAGAATTTTTGACGGTCAAAAAAATAATTTGAGATAAATTTATCATAAGTATATTAGTTTGAGATTTTTCATGGTATTAATCCATACAAAAAATCCCAAAATTTTAGACATGTGACACATTTCACATATATACAAGTTTAGGGTTCTTGGGAGTAAATGTGTCACATTGGTAAAAGTTTGAGATTTTTTGTCAAAAAAATTTAAGATAAATATGTCATAATGGCATAGTTTAGGGTTTTATGTGGTTTTTTACTAAATAATGATAAATCAAAGGGCTTGATTGCAAAAAAGCGAAAATTAGGGTACTCCATCGCAAGAATATAACAAGTGAGTGATGAATATTTACGCTTTTTCCGCCGAAGAAGAGCGTCTTCGGGAAGAAGAAGAAGAAGATAAGTGTGTGTGTCCACTCTCTACCTCGGCGGCTGGCGCACCTGGAGAGAGAGAGAGAGAGAGAGGGGGAATGGAGAAGTACTTCGGGAATGCGTACCGGGGCGACCCGGGAGTGCCGCACGCAGACCCGGACAGGTTCGTGAACATATGGATCGGGTCCGCCGCTTTCTCCGCCCTCACCTGGTTCAACCCTTACATGTGGCAGCTCTCCAATCAATTCAAGTACCCTTCTCCTTCGCTTCTACCTAGGGTTTGTCGGTTGGTTGCCGGAATTATGTTTCTCATTACATCAACAGCTATTTTACCTCTGAAAGTGCTTGTAATGCGTCCCTTTTCTTCGTGTCCCGTTCTTTGTTGAATTGAGTCCACAAGTTGGAGAACCACTCTGGCTTAGGAATTCGATTGTTGAATGGGCGCTTCTGGTGTATGTTTTCGTCGCGAGGAGCTCTATAAATGACTGCGTCTCCAGTTTACCCTGCCCTGAAGGTCGCGCGCGTATGTGTGTGCGTGTCGGAATTCAGCCCACGGGCATGAATATTTTTGGTTTAAAGAGAATTGGGTTCGTGTGGAACTGTCGAGATAGCGTCAGCAATTTGTGTGTTGATCTGGATTTTGAGCAGTTCTTTAACTGCATAAATACTGGCTTATACTATCTTTGCAGCCAAAGTTTTTGGAATTTGATCGAGCAAATAGTTACCTGGATGTGTTTCTTAACAATAAAAGACACTTGGCAATGAGAGTTAAGAGTGGAACTTCATGTCCATGTTTCACAGTGTGGGACTATAGGTGGTTTGTGTCGGTGTTGGATATCTCCGTTTGAATTTGTCATCTGGGCGTGAAGATTGTGGTGGAGAGAACAAGCTTGTTGCAATTACTGAGATAACAATTGTTGGGTTGATATTTTTTTCTGTTAGCGGCATTAATACTGGACTGGCAGAGCTGAATTCGAAACTGCATCAAATTAGTAGTTACCACAATTTTTAATGCGTCTTTCGAGGCTAGTACTCCCTTAGTTTGCTTCCTTTGATGCTTGTATGTTTGGACCAAATTACAGTTGAAGGCAGGGTGCATTTGTGTAGGAAAGAACCTACTTGCTTGACTTGTTGGAGATCATAGTGTCAGTATTTGTTAGATGTAGATGCTGGTGGGTCATGGGTCATGACTCACGACATCTGGCCACTTCCAATCTTTATTTGCCACATTTTCGTTTTAGTTATCATTTCTCCGTGCTCCAGTGATTTTTAGTACCATTGCTGCTTGAGGAATTTGAGCTTCTATGTTCTAATAATAAAAATGACTAATCACAATTTTTTTCATAATTTTGACTATCATAGATGGTGCATTGTTGCAACTTCACTTGATTGAACGTATATTTTAACTGCTAATTATGCAGCGTAATGTTCTTGAAGCAGTGTGCATTGAAAAATTCAATGGACATCAGCTGTCATCCAGAGTTTCGTAGGCTATCTAATCATTGATGTACTTTAGCAACCTTTACAATGAGTCACAAGTTTATTAGTTAAACTGAACACCATCAAGCATTCTAAACAGATGTTGAGGTCTGCATCATAGCTTGGCGTGGTGGAGTTGAACCCAAGCATTGAGCCAAAATGGGGGATAAAATTGAACAGTCGTTAAGGTCTGCGTCCTAGCTTGCTATGCAGACTTATGTCTGACCTTCTCGAGTCACTTGTCTGCTTTTAAAGCACCTGATAGGCTCATAGCATTCTCAATTATTGATCTGGCTGAGTCGTGCACTATGCCATAGAACCATTAAGCCATAATAGCTGGTTGTTAATTTTCTGTATACATTCATATATCATGGTGGAGAGATTCTGGTTTTAACCTTTTAACACCTCCTTCATACACAATCAATTCTGTTTGGTGTAGCCAAAGTGTTAAACCTGCTTTGTATGAAGCTGATCTCAATCTGGTGCTTTACACACGCTGATTTATGTCATACTTAATCCTGAAATGACTGAGCATGATCTATCTTTTAGTCTAAGTGCACTGCAGAAGACCATGGTGTATGAGTTTGTGCATTTTACTGCCTTCTTGTACTGCGCAAGGTTATTCCAGATTATTTAGGTTATTGAAAGTCAGCTTCGAGTAATGCTTGTCTCTCGTCAGTGGATATCTCTTTTAATCTGCATTACTCTGTTGGTAATTCACACCACATGTTTTCCGGATTTTATTGTGCAGTTGGCATGACAAAGCCATGATGTTCGAGCACTATCACTGGAAGAAAGCCAAGGCTAAGAATCAGCCGTATAAATTCAAGGTACACCCTATGATTTCAAGCAGCGTATAAATCTTACTTTACCTTTTGTCTACGAATTCTCTTCAATTCAGGGTGCTGATTGTTTTTTTTCCCCTCCTCTCGATTAAAGAGCCTTTTGGATATCGTAACTGGTGATGAATGTTTCTGTTGTTGCAGTGGAATGAGTACATGGACAAGGACCACAGGGACTCATACTATTTCAACTGGCCTGTTTACTTCCCATAGGATTTATCACTGTATGCGGTTGCCTTTGGGTGCTGACCTTGCTCAAATGACTTGAGTTTATACAAGAGTTTGCTCTTGTTTCTCATGGTTTCTCTTCCTTTTTCCTTGTCTATTCCGGGTTAGAATGTTTCAGCAAAAACAAAACGGTTGGCTTCTTATGCTGCCGTGAATTACGATGGATGCACATGAATTGGCAGTTTTAAGAAACTTTTGCAATGTCCGAAGTGCATCTCATCTTAGAGTGCTTGCATCGTTTGCCCTATGACGGAATGGTTGAACGATAAGATTTGTAGTATTCCTTGACAAACACCGAGATGAGTACTATCTGGGCCATTTCATTTGGTCGGTGGAGCATTTGTCCTTTTGTATTGCTCGTAGTGATTCCGTATTTCAGAAATCATAAAAATTATTCAAACGCAATAACCACGCCAAGTACTATTTTTGCTCAAGACTTTGTTACTTTAGGCCTTTTAACTGAATTAGTAGTACCTACTCTCCAAGTCCAATGATTAATGATGCATGTAAGTTTGATGATATCGTGCTACACATTATTACTATTAGTTTTCTTAGTCATTAAATTGTGAAAAGCGATAAGGTTTTTCAGTAAAATAAAAAACAAGTTTTTGAATGAGGAAATCGGCTAATATGTACTTGTACGTGGCCCGTTGTTGCCCATGGTTGTCGTCACCGTCTGCTAGCTGTTGGCAGCCCCTCCTGGGAGGATGGCTGGACGAGGAGGAGGGGATGGTCAATGGAGGGTGATGGACAGTGGCGGGAAGAGAGCGATGAAGCGGCATGCGACGTCTTAAGGAGCCGAATAGATAGCGTTGTCGCGACCCGTCCGAAAGCGGACGCGGCTAATGGATTACCGATCGCGTTGTCTTGGATCGGCGCGAGCCCTCCCAGGCCCATACCAAATCGCGGCGGGAGTATTTTTCAAAGGATTCGACGTTAAGAGTCGATCGCTTTCGACCTTCAGAGTGGTCGTGGTGGCACGTGCAAATTGTGCATGCATTTGGAGTCGCCACCGGTCTTTCTTGGAGGGTAGACCGGAAACCTTACTGATCGATTGGGAGAGATCGATCAGTTCTGCAGAACCAGAGATTTTGGGTTCGGGGACTTGGTTACGCTGATGTCATTACCAACGCCCTTTCGGTACCTAACGCGAGTGATTTTTCTGGATTTTTTTTTTTGGAATTCGTTTTTGGAAGACGGTTTGCCGGAAGGGCAAAACCGTCATTTCTGGAAAGACCGGGGGTCGAAAGGCCCGAAATAGGTCGTGACCAGTTGAATATGGCCATTTCCCATTTTTGAGAATTTTCTAGAATTTTTTAGAATTTTTTTGGAAGACGGTTTGCCGGAAGGGCAAAACCGTCATTTTTGGAAAGACCGGGGGTCGAAAGACCCGGAACAGGTCATGGCCAGTTGAATGTGGCCATTTCCTATTTTCTGGAATTTTTTAGAATTTTCTGAATTTTTTTGAATTTTTTATGATTTTTTTATTTTTTATTGATTTTTGAATTTTTTATTATTTTTTATTATTTTCTGAATTTTTTAATATTTAAAATTATTTTCCGGGCCGGGTCAGACCCGGCCTAAAACGACGTCGTTTTGTATTTTTAAACATTTTTTCCCTATTTTTTAACAATTTTTTTGATTTTTTTTTATCTATTTTATTCAAATATCCGAAAATTCCCCGGATCGGGCGGCTCTAGTCGTGCCACGTGGCCTGTTCTCGTGCGTCCGATCCCTCGCCTGATCGGGAGACCCACGGAGAGCCACGTGGCTCAAAAATAGCCGTCGGATCAAAAATAAATTTCTTTTTCTTTTTTAGAAAACCAACGGATCGAACGGTCCGCAGTGTGCCACGTGGCCGCCTTCGGCACGTCCGATCTAACATTAGATCGGACGTTCCACAGCGTGCCACTTGGCACAATCTCGGCCGCCGGATCGATTATTCGAAAATCATTTATTTAATTTCCCAAAATTACAGGATCGCGACACGTGTCGCGATCTGGGCCGTCCATTGTATTTTATTTAAAAAAAGGTTTGGACCGACCCCACCCGGCTGACGTGGCGCCTACGTGGCATGCCACGTCATCCGTTGACCGGTCAGCGGGCGCCGGCCCGCCGGAGAAGACGACCGGCGCCTCGCCGAAACAGTAAAAATTCTGGCGAGGTCGCCGGAAAATGCCCAAAATCGACCAAAACTTAGAATTTTTTTGTAGATTTTTTTACCAAATCGACCCCTCAGCACTTCAACATCAACATACAACAAAAAGAAGGCCGTGAACACGCCGAGAAATAGGTAAACCGGGCCTCCCCGAACCCGGCTCCGGCGAGGTGATTTACAAAAAAATTTTTAACGTTCGACCTCAATTCCAATCATTCACAGAGCATTCAAATAAGGTCTAGAGACTTACCTGAACCCCTTTAAGGGTCGGCGACCGCTCGAAGTCCCCCCTCGAGCTCCCGGTTCGAATGGTATACGGCGAAGCTCCGGGCGTGGTTTCCGGCTAGGTTTCGATGCGAAATAAAGAGCAAGCCGGGCTCAGAGACATGTATAATGAAGTTTTGGAGCGAGATTCGTAGCAAAGAAGGCTCGATATGGCTCGGCCGAGACCCCCAAGACGTAATATTCATTTGGGCATTTCGTCGAACATATGGGGTGCGTGTGTGAAGTGATGGTCGGAGAGGAGAACCGACCTGATTTGGGCTCGTCGACGGCGACCGAAGCTTCTCTGAGGTGTTGTGAGGTGCGGGGAAGCCTCTTCTTGTTCCGGCTTCGCTCGAAAAACCTCCCTCTCTCCCTCGGCCCGAGCTCCCTTCTTTTCTTTTCTCTTCCTTTTTCGTTCCTGCCCACACCGAGAAAATCCCCACCATTTGTCCGTGGCCGACCGCCTTTAGGTCGTGGAATCTCCACCCAATGTCCACCATCGATCAGGTGTCACTTTTTTTTAGAAAAATGGCGCCGTGCTCCTTCGGCCCCGCCCCCCTGTTTTTCTTGCTTTCGGCCGGTGGGTCTGCAACTTTGTTGCAGACCCGGTCGGACCGGGTCGGGTCGGGTCGGGTCTGACCCGACCGACCCGGTTCGACCAAATTTCCAAATTGGGCCCCAAATTGGCCTATTTTTATGCAATTGATGGTAAAATCAGACTCCTTGACATGTTTTCTATCAAATAGGGGTATTTTTGTGAATCAATTGATTGAAATTTAGTGAAAACCCCAAATTGCCCTTAGGATCCGAATTTGATTTTTGCTTAATCGGGGGCCCAAACGATCAAATTTGTCAAAATCGAGGCCACCAATGGATTCATCATGATGAAAAACATAGGGTAGAGGTATTTAATTTCAATGGGTATGCCCGTATGAAATTTAATTTCAAAAATTGAGAAACCTAGGACTAAATTGAAAGATTTTTATGCAATTAAGCCCTTTTGGTTAAAATTGATCAAATTGGAGGGCAAATTGACCTAATTGCACTTCAATATTTTAGAATCCAATGTCATAGCTTACAAAAAGTGAGAATTGAAAATTAAAAGACTCGAAAAGGAATATTTTTGCTCGGTTCGGGTTTATGTTTGTGAAGAAACATAGTAACCCGAGCCGACTTTTCAAGATTTAAGGTGACACACTTGAAGAGGAAATTAAAACAAAATTATTGAATATTTTTTTGTATTTTTCTGACCACGAATGGTATTTTTCTGATTTTTTGGGTATTTTTATAATTAAATAAATTCGAAAAATATTATAAAATACCAAAAAATATTTTTTGTTCAAAATTGGTCCCCGAGGCTAGGCCAAGGCTTCCAAAGTTGATTTTGTAATTTTATGACTTTTTTTTTTATATTTTTAATTAATTTTAAAGAATAAAAATCACAATAATAGATGGTCAAAAATCAGGTGTCAACAGCTGCCCCTCTTTGAGAGGAATCTCGTTAGAGGTTTCTCTCAAAGACAAGGTGGCACCTGAATCATAACCGACTCGACTGGGGAAAAGAAATGCTATGACGTCGGACCCTTAAGTCTTTTGATGAATGCTCAAATTAATCACCGATTTACTCTTGCAATTCGAACATGGGCCGGAGTGAGAGAGGCTTACCTGAAGCTCACCTGTCGGACGCTGCCGGTTGTGACGACTTTCAAGAAGATACCTAGGACTCGTCATTCAGAATATCCTATGGAGATTAAGCTCTGACCTGTATGGTAGGTCATACCATCATGGGATTCCTAACTGGTTGGAACCTAAGGAGGGCGCATCCCACGCCTTGGGACTTGCCAAGGATTTTGACCCGTATGGTGGATCGGACCTTTGTGTCGATGCTTATGGCGGTATTTACCAATAAGTTGATCCTTATGGCAGTTTTTACCAATGAGCTGACCCTTATGGCGGTATCTACCATCAATTTGATCCTTCAGGCGGTTTCTACCTTATTTTGACCCTTTAGGCGGTATCTACCTTGAGTTGACCCTTCAGGCGGTTTCTACCTTTGGTTGACCCTTCAGGCGGTTTCTACCTTGAGTTGACCCTTCAGGCGGTTTCTACCTTTGGTTCGACCCTTCAGGCGGTTTCTACCTTAATTTGACCCTTCAGGCGGTTTCTACCTTTGATTTGACCCTTCAGGCGGTTTCTAGGGCGGTTTCTACCTTTGATTTGACCCTTCAGGCGGTTTCTACCTTTGATTTGACCCTTCAGGCGGTTTCTACCTTTGGTTTGACCCTTTAGGCGGTTTCTACCATTGTTGACCCTTCAGGCGGTATCTACCTTTGTTTTGACCCTTCAGGCGGTTTCTACCTTTGTTTTGCTTTGAAAAGGGGTCTCATGACGAGGGTTCTCCACGTCCGATGAGATTTCCTGAATTTTGAAAAGGGGTCTCATGACGAGGGTTCTCCACGTCCGTTGAGATTTCCTTGATATTTTTGAAAAGGGGTCCTAGGACGAGGGTTCTCCACGTCTGCTAGGACTGCTTGATTTTTGAAAAGGGTGTCCTAGGACGAGGGTTCTCCACGTCTGCTGGGACAGTTTGTTGACTTCTTTTGAAAAAGGGTTCTATCCTCACACCTTTTTTTTGAAAGATCCCGAAATTTACCGGGAATTCAGTTTTGAAGCAGAGAAAGATTTTATTTTGATAAAGCTTCATTTGATTCTGTTGAGGCGACATTCTGGGAGCTGGGTTCTCCAGGTATCCTGCAGAAAGTTCAAACCTGAAAGATTTTTCTTCACCAAGAAAACGTTAGTAATCTTTGGGAAGACCACGGCTGTCCATTTGACAAAAACCGTATGACTTAAGTTTTAATCGTGAAATGTGCATTTTGATGCTGGAGGTTATCCAAAGCATTCTTGCAACATGCAAATGTGATCACAAATCCCTTGCACGGAAAATCTGGACCAACAGTTTGAAAATTCCAAAAGAGTTTGTTCAAAACACCAACTGGAATATTTCTCGACAATGAGGTCTTCTCACCTGTTTTGAGATAGTGGTTTTTATAGGGGATGCACTGAATTCCCTACTAACCTGTGCCTAGGTTTTAGGCTCATTCGCAGCGCATACATTTTGATCGGTCGGGAGGTCTTCCACGGGACCATAATGTCGGGCTTGGTTATTGATCTTCAAGGGGGACTCACTTTTGAGTCAAGGTCATTGAATGAAAATTTTTACCATCTGGTCCGGGTTTACAAGTCAAGAACCCTGCAAAATGAGAAAGAAATAGTCTTGCTCGTACTTCTTCGAGCTAAGCTATATGTTAACCCAAGTGTCTTAGTCAGAGAAGACTGTTTCAGGGTTATGATGTTGGTAGGATTGGGGACCGAAAAAGGCTTGTTTTTGGCCCAGAAATTACGAAGGGTTTGACGTTGGTGATCATTGCAAACTTGTCACCTGTCTTTTCCATTCCGCATCTTCAATTTTTTGAGGTGTGCAACCGCTTTTGTGGTGTGCACAAATTCTTTAGGGAGAATCTCTGGCTGCATTAAGAGATTGACAATTCTGTCTGCGTCTTTCTTCCACGCTTGACATCATTTGGAGGAGCGGTCCTTTTGATCTGACTCCTTTAGAAATTTCCCTTCCCAACTAGGTTTCATTGGGGATCAATCAAACAGTTTATGCGAGCATCGGCCTTGCTTTTACCAGGCACTTTGCTTTTTTCTTGATGCTGGGGATTTCTTTGATCCCTTGTTGCAAGTGAGATGCCTGGCAATTGTGCTAGATATATGATTTGGCTCTTAGCACGCTTGAGTATCGATTTAGTAGCTTTTCGTAAACCCTAGGTCTTGAACTCCCTCGTTTCTGAAGTGATGCTGCATCCATCTTGAAATGTGCAATGATCACCAACGGGTTTATGAAACGAATTTGCAGGCTCAACTTGGCTGTGCAAAGGATTCGGTGTGTGGGATAGAGAATGAATGCTTCTTGTCATCCTATGGCACTTGGATTACCATATAAACAACACACAAAGATTAATGTTAGTCCGAGCAAGAAAATTTCTAACCATTTTCTCCTGATGCTGCTGGACTTACTTCCTTTTTGCCCCGGTGTGGGGTGGTTCTTGACAGGGTTAAGAATGAAAACTGCCGTTCAAATGGGTTGTCAACGGTCACCTGTAGTGTTTATGATATGAAACGAACGCCTCCGTCGTCCCAATCCATGTAATCGCTGCGAATGGTCCCTACCTCCGTAAGTCCAGATTTTACTATTTGACTCGCTCCACTCATCTCTCAAGTGTATGTAGGATGTGTTTGGATTTGAGCTTGCCTCTCTTTTGAGGAAACATCCTTTTGAATGGTTTGAAAAATAATCATATTTGGAAAAATTCATTTTTTTCTCCAAAATTTATCCGTCGAGGGGATTTTGTGATGTACCGTGCATGTTCTATTCATGCTTCAGGTAACCTCCCGATTTAAATCATGAATATCGATGCATTGGAAAATCTTTATGCCGGCTGAGAGTATTCTGACATTTTTTTTTATCTCCAGCTAACTGGGAAAAGGGATACTTACCTGCCCGTCGCAGCTGCGGATCCCTGCAAATTGTAAAAGAAGCATATCATTGTATGTTCACGAATTTTCCAAAAATCGAAACGATACATCCTACCCTTGGTCATGTACTCTAACGAGTAGTACATGGGATGTAAGAAACTGTTCGTCTGCAAGGCGACTTCCCTCATTCTGATGTTGAGTATTGACATGAACAACGTCTATCAAATCCGCTTATCCATGTTTGGAGTGTTTGTAACATCAATAGTTCATCTGCCCCCAGCTGGGCAGCGTCTGTTCTGCTATTTGGACGCATGACTCCTTAAGTGATTTATCCATGTTTATCATCTGAGAAGGAAAAGAAAGAAGACATTATTTCGGTATCCAATTGGAGATCGTTTAGGAACGATACATCGTTTTACCAAATGGGTGGCTTCGCGGCCAGATGCATTTTGCATTGAAGGGATGGATTCCATTATGCTCTGCGAACGATGATCATTGCTTGGGGAGTTCGCCCCTGAGCTTAAAGATGCTCAAAAGGTAAGGCGGATCCTCGTACGACTAGTTTTAAGCGTAGATGAGAAATGCTCCCATGGGAGCTTTACGATGGGATTGCCAATACATTCATTCAGGCTATTCAACCTCTTTTCTCCGAACGTTTTTTTACAATCGCGCCTTGAATCAAACACCTGATCGTCGGCTTTGTATCACTATTGCAAGAGTCCGCCAGCTTCAGACTGATCGAGCCAGAAATTGAGTTCCTCTCCAAGGAAATCGCTCGAATCTCCGAGCCATTGATGCTCAAGTCGAGTATCACCGACCGCTGGCGATAGATCACTTTCGCCTTGGATGATTTGATTCCTCGAGCTGGAACCTCCCTTGTTGACCGGCAAATCTGTAGACATGTCCCATGTAAATGTTGGATTTGCCATGGGAAGAGCACTAGCAACAGGTTGGTACTCAAATTGGGGAGTTCCTATTTGCGGGGACTGCGGTATATACACTTGAGGGGTATTGAGACTGCTTGGTGGAGCGTTCTGATTTGGGTTAGAGGAGTGTCGCGACCCTCTCGAGGTTGTCGGGCTCTCGAGGGCTAATGGGCCGTCCAGTCTGGTCGGACGCGGGCCTCTCCCAAGGCCCATTACCCAAATCGCAACGGAGGTATGCGTAGTCGACCTTCAGTGTGGTCTAGTGACATGTGCTAAGTGTGCATGCCGAGGAGTCGCCACCAATCATTTTTTGGAGGGTATGATTGGACCACCCTATTGAATAGTCGGGAGTTTCTATTCAATTCTGCGATAACCAGAGAACTGGGTTCGGGGACTTAGTTACGTCAACTGTCAGAGTTGACGCCCTTTCGGTACCTAAGTTGACTGAATTTTCTGACCAAAGATTTCATGCAGATGAGTGGGGTACGAGTTCTAAATCTAGGAGTTCATGCAGATAGGAATGACTATCATAGCAATCACAATCAATAATAAAGTGCACAAATCGATGAATTCAAGTGTACAAATAAATCACATGGCATTCCTAATAAGGCCATATTAGCCTAGAGAAGCATCAATCAGGCTTAGGAATGATTTAGACATGATTTTGCCCATCAGGGGCAAAATCGTAATTTTGAGACAAAGGGGACAATTTGCCCAAAAAGGATAAAATCATCATTTCGGAATGAATCCGGAGTCAAAACAGGTTTGGTCACTCAATTGACCCATTTCCTATTTTTTGGCAATTTTCGTGATTTTCGGGAATTTTAGAAACCGATTTACCATTCGAAGGGTAAAATCGTCATTTTCTAAAAATGGAAATGAAATGTGGAAATCTTAGACATAAGGTTTAACCACCCATCTGGCCCATCACCAAATTCTAAGCAATTTCCACAATTCATCAGAATATCAAAGACGATTCACCCTTTGAGGGGTGAAATCGCCATTTTGGATTAAATGGGAGAAAATCCCAAAAATGAAAACAAATCAATTTTTTGTCATTTTCAGCCTTGGACAATTTTTAGAATTTTTCTGCAATTTTTCTCAATTTTTTTGTTTTTCTTTAATTTTTCCATTTTTTTGGCATTTTTGATTTATTAATATTTTTTTATATTTTCAGAAAATATTTTAACAAAAAGCATGTCTTTGACAATAGATAACACTCAACCAGATAAATAAGCTAACCACTAGACTGAAACAAATACATACAAATCAAGTCTATAAATGCAATATTTTAGAAAAATAATCCTGATATACGGATCGGGTACGTAAAACATACCGGATTGGACACCGGCCTTCAATCGCCCAGCCCCAGCCTGCGACCATCCCCATGCCCGTTACCTGTCGATCGCCATTAGAATGTCGATAGTCAATTTCACAAATTAAGACTAAAAAATAAATAAAAAAATTTAAAAAATTAAAAAATTGGACACTGTTCATGCACTGTTCCGACACTGTTCATGCACTGTTCGGATTGGACACTGTTCATGATCACGTCCGACACGCTCCGACACGCTCCGACACGCTCCGACACGTTCGACACGCTCCGACACGTTCGACACTCTCCGACACGTCCGGACACGCTATGACACGGCTCGACACTCTCCGACACGCCCGGACACTCTGCGACACGTTCGACACTCTCCGACACGCTCCGACACGTTCGACACTCTCCGACACGCTCCGACACGTTCGACACTCTCCGACACGTTCGACACTCTCCGACACGCTCCGACACGTTCGACACTCTCCGACACGCTCCGACACGCCCGGACACTCTCCGACACGCTCCGACACGTTCGACACTCTCCGACACGCTCCGACACGTTCGACACGCTCCGACACGTTCGACACTCTCCGACACGGCTCGACACTCTCCGACACGGCTCGACACTCTCCGACACGTTCGACACTCTCCGACACGCTCCGACACGTTCGACACTCTCCGACACGCTCCGACACGCCCGGACACTCTCCGACACGTTCGACACTCTCCGACACGCTCCGACACGTTCGACACTCTCCGACACGCTCCGACACGTTCGACACGCTCCGACACGGCTCGACACTCTCCGACACGGCTCGACACGCTCCGACACGCCGACACGTTCCGACACGCCACACGCCGACACGCTCCGACACGCCGACACGCTCCGACGACGGGGTGGTGACCCGAGGCCGTTTCTGAGCTCCACCAGCGGCGCGTAGGCTCCACAAGCTCCGAGGGAGGAGGTAGGACTCCGGGGCAGTCACCGGAGGCGATGGCGGTGACGGATTTGGCCCGATCCGAAACAAACCCGAACCAAACTCCGAAACGGGTGGAGGTCGCGGGTCTTGAGTTGTTCACGGCGGCTTTGAGGTACGACGGCTAGCGACGACGGCGGAAGGATCGAAGGCGAAGGCAAATAATGCACGAAGGTGAGGATTCCTTTTTTTTTTTTTTTTTAAGAAGAAGAAGAAGACAAGAAGAGCTCCTGAAGAAGAGGAAGGAGAGGAAGAAGATGAAGTCGCGGGAGGAGAAGAAGCCAGCGACGGATGAGGGGAAAGGTGAGTAAATAATAATAAAAAATAAAATAATAATAAAATAATAATAAAATAAAATACTAAAAAGTAAGAATAATAATAAAATAATCAAAAGCAAAGACAAAATGATTAGTTCCCTTTTCCTTTTGAATGATTATGTTTTCACTCCTTTTCCTTTTAATCATTACTAATATTTTTGCCAATTTCAATTTTATGGTGATCAGAAAACACCCAAAATCGAACCTGAATTTTACTATTTTATGAGGTTCAAAAGTAAAGAAAATTAAAAATAAAAATACTGACTATTTTTCTATATTTTTGTGACCTCAAATACTACTTTTCTTGATTTTCATTTTATTTTTATATTTTTCGAAAATAATAATAATAAAAAATACGAAAAATATGAAAAAATATTTTTTTATCCAAAATGGTTCCTTTAGCTTGGCCAATGTTACCAAAGTTGATTTTGTAATTTTTCAGCTTTTTATGGATTTTCTATGAATTTTTGAAAAATAAAGGAAACAAAAAGGTTGATCAAAATTTAGGTGTCAACAGCTGCCCCTCTTTGAGAGGAATCTCGTTAGAGGAATCTCTCAAAGATAAGGTGACACCTGAGTCCTGATCGACTCGACTTGGGAAACTAAAGGAAAAGGAGTCATGACATCCAATCTTCATGCTTGTCCATGTATGCTCTTTCTTGAAGGGGGAAACGTTCATTTGACATGAGAGAGTGAGATAGTAGAGAGACATACCTGCCACTTACCTGTTCGATGCTGCCGGTTGCGACGACTTTCAAGAGGATGCCTAGGACTCGTCATTCAGAATATCCTAGGGAGGTTAAACTTTGACCTGTATGGTAGGTCATACCATTATGGGATTCCTAACGGCTAGGAATCTAAGGAAGGCGCATCCCACGCCCTGAGATTTGCCAAGGATTTTGATTCGTATGGTGGATCGGACATTTGTGTCGATGCTTATGGCGGTACTTACCAATGAGTTGACCCTTATAGCGGTTTCTACCATTGTTTGACCCTTCAGGCGGTATCTACCTTTGTTTTGACCCTTCAGGCGGTTTCTTCCTTTGTTTGACCCTTCAGGCGGTATCTACCTTTGTTTTGACCCTTCAGGCGGTTTCTTCCTTTGTTTGACCCTTCAGGCGGTATCTACCTTTGTTTTGACCCTTCAGGCGGTTTCTACCTTTGTTTGACCCTTTAGGCGGTATCTACCTTTGATTGACCCTTTAGGCGGTTTCTACCTTTGAGTTGACCCTTCAGGCGGTTTCTACCTTGATTTGACCCTTCAGGCGGTTTCTACCTTGATTTGACCCTTCAGGCGGTATCTACCTTGAGTTGACCCTTCAGGCGGTATCTACCTTTGTGTTGACCCTTCAGGCGGTTTCTACCTTTGTTTGCTTTGAAAAGGGGTCTCATGACGAGGGTTCTCCACGTCCGATGAGACTGCCTAAATTTTGAAAAGGGGTCTCATGACGAGGGTTCTCCACGTCCGATGAGACTGCCTAAATTTTGAAAAGGGGTCTCATGACGAGGGTTCTCCACGTCCGATGAGACTGTTTGATATTTTTGAAAAGGGGGTCTCATGACAAGGGTTCTCCACGTCCAATGAGACTGTTTGATATTTTGAAAATGATTTTTTTTTAAGGGTTTCTCTTCCCCAAGCAAATATTGGTAATCTTTGAGAAGACAGCAATTGTCCAATTGACAAAATTTTATGACTTAAGCTTTAGTCATGAGATGTGCATTTTGATGCTGGAGGTTATCCAAAACATTTTTGCAACGTGCAAATGTGATCACGAATCCCTTGCATGGAAAATCTGGATCCACAGTTTGAAAATTCCCAAAAAGAGTTTGCTCAAAACGTCAATTGGAATATTTCTCGACAAGGAGGCCATCTCACCTGTTTTGAGGTGATGATTTTTAGGGGATGCACTCAATTCCCTACTGACCTGTGCCTAGGTTTTAGGCTCATTCGCAGCGCATACATTTTGATCGGTCGGGAGGTCTTCCACGGGACCGTAATGTTGGGCTTGGATATTGGTTTTCAAGGGGGACCCGCTTTGGAGTCGGGGCCATCGAATGAAAATCTTCACCATCTGCTCCGGGTTTACAAGTCAAGAACCCTGCAAAATGAGAAAGAAAGAGTCTTGCTCGTACTTCTTCGAGCTAAGCTATATGTTAACCCAAGTGTCTTAGTCAGAGAAGACTGTTTCAGGGTTGTAACATTGGTAGGATTGGGGACCGAAAAAGGCTTGTTTTTGGCCCAGAAATCACGAAGGATTCGACATTAGTGATCATTGCAAATTTGTCACATGTCTTTTCCATTCTGCATCTTCCATTTTTGAGGTGTGCAACCGCTTTTGAGGTGTGCACAAATCCTTTAGAGAACGTCTCTTGTGGTATTAAGAGATTGACAATTCTGTCCGTGTTTTTGCACCACGGCTGACATCGTTTGGGGAGCAGTCTTCTTGATCTGACTCCTTTATGGGTTTTTCTCTCTTCCCAACTAGGCTTTATTGGGGCTCAATCAAACAGTTTTCACGAGCATCGGCCTTGCTTTTACCAGGCACTTTGCTTTTTCTTGATGCTGGGGATTTTTTGTTGAAATCCCGCCTTTTCTTTTCCTTTGGAACTACGATGTTCAGAAAATTGTGCTAGATATACAACTTGAATCATAGCACACTTAAACGCCGATATGAGATTTTTCTATAAATCCCATTGTTGACACCTGATTTTTTTACCATTTATTATTGTGATTTTTATTCTTTAAAATTAATTAAAAATATCAAAAAAGGTCATAAAATCACAAAATCAACTTTGGAAGCCTTGGTTTAACCTTAGGAACCAATTTTGAACAAAAAATATTTTTCGGTATTTTTAATATTTTTCGAGTTTATTTAATTATAAAAATACCCAAAAAATCAGAAAAATACCATTCGTGGTCAGAAAAATACCCAAAAATATTCGATAATTTTGTTTTAATTTCCTCTTCAAGTGTGTCACTTTAAATCTCAAAAATTCGGCTCGGGTCACTATGTTCCTTCACAAACATAAACCCGAACCGAGCCTAAAAAAAAAAATCATTTTCGAGTCTTTTAGTTTTCAATTCTCACTTTTTATAAGCTATGACATTGGATTCTAAAGTCTTAAAGTGCAATTAGGTCAATTTGCCCTCCAATTTAATCAATTTTTACCAAAAGGGCTTAATTGCACATTTTTCTTTCAATTAGTCCCCGGTTTCACGGATGTATACGTAAGCTCTACGTATTTATACGTCATACGTATTTATACGTTATGCATATTTGTATTGTTTGGTAACCTCTTTAACTCTTGTAATAATAATAATGGTTATTATTTTTAACACCTTTGTTAGTGCCTTTTTTAGCATTTTTGTATTGTGAGTGCTATTGCTAGTGCTATTTTTAAATAGCATTTTTTGTATTATAAATTGTGAGTGCTATTGTTAGTGCTATTTTTAAATGACATTTATTTATCATAAATTGTGAGTGCTATTGTTAGTGCTATTTTTAAATGGCATTTATTTATCATAAATTGTGAGTGCTATTATTAGATAGAATTTATAATTGTTAGTGCTATTTTTAAATAGAATTTTTGTATTATAAATTGTGAGTGCTATTGTTAGTGCTATTTTTAAATAGCATTTTTGTATTATAAATTGTGAGTGCTATTGTTAGTGCTATTTTTAAATGTCATTTATTTGTGAGTGCTATTATTAGATAGAATTTATAATTGTTAGTGCTATTTTTAAATAGAATTTTTGTATTATAAATTGTGAGTGCTATTGTTAGTGCTATTTTTAAATAGCATTTTTGTATTATAAATTGTGAGTGCTATTGTTAGTGCTATTTTTAAATGTCATTTATTTGTGAGTGCTATTTTTAGATAGAATTTATAATTGTTAGTGCTATTTTTAAATACAATTTATTGGAAGGTATTTTTGGCTATAAAAGGATGGCAAGAGTTTTGAGGTTGAAGGGGAGAGACATTTTGTAGAGTGTGCAAATTTTTGAGAGCTTAGAGAGAAGAACACAAACACTCTCTATATTCTCATAATCTTGAGCGAGCAAAATATACTAAGTTCGGAATATTGATTCCGCATATTGCTAGCACAATTGTTGTGGAGTTATTAGTCGTCTCCCCGTTCGTCAATTGGTGGTGCGTCCGAACTAGATGCCTAACACTTGTGGAGGCTGAGATCGAAGAACATCGAACCGACACCTCCGTTCAAGCACGCTACGAGAGGTAATCTATTTACTCCCTTTGAGACTTTGTGATTTTTTTCGATTGAAATGCACGAAGTACGCCTCTGGAGATACATGTGTGGGTTGTTATTTATTTCCGCTACGTGTTACGTGGATCCCAACAGTGGTATCAGAGCCAATCCTTAGGTGTTTTCGTGCATTTAATTGATTTTTTGCAATTTTTGCAATACTATGGCCAATATGTATTAACGAATTGTTCGTCTTACATGGCTAATGGAGATTGATTATTTTATATGATAAATTAATCAACGTAGCAAAAATTGAGACTAAATCAATTTTGAATCGAAAATTTATGGCTATCTTATTTTACGTAAAAATTCTGAATATGATTCAACGTAGAATTTTTATTGTGCCTTCCTAAGTTTTAAATTGTGAATTTATTACTTACGTGAAAGGGTGGTGATCATGGAAAAATCCCTAATCAATGTGATTGATGTATATATGAATGTATGATGATTATTTATATATTTGGGGTTGTAATTATTAAATGGAGGCTGCGTACTCCTTTTATTTTTCATGTAATCTTTATTTTTAGCATAGTCAATTGTTGATGTAAATGCTACGAGGATTACGTGGAGGAGCCTTTTAAGTCGGCGAGCTCTTTGGGGCCCAATTCTTGAAGAGTTCAAGAAACCAAGAAGAAGCGAAGAGCGGCTCTCCGTTATTAAAATATTAAAATGATTATATGTGGTCTCATTGGCTCGAGACCCATTAAATCATAATTCCATGATCACCACGTAGGATAGATATTTATGTGATTGACATCTATTTATTTATTATGATTACGTGAGCATGTTAAACTGGTTAATGTGCAAAGTCAGACTTACCTCACCCAAAATTGTGCCTGCATGAAATCCTAGTTAGGAAAATCACTCGCATTAGGTACCGAAAGGGCGTTGGTAACGACACCAGCGTAACCAAGTCCCCGAACCCAAAATCTCTGGTTCCGTAGAACTGATCGATCTCTCCCAATCGATCGGTAAGGTTTCCGGTCTACCCTCCAAGAAAGACCGGTGGCGACTCCAAATGCATGCACAAGTTGCACATGCCACCACGACCACACTAAGGTCGAAAGCGATCGACTCTTATCGTTGAATCCTCCTGAAAAATACTCCCGCCGCGATTTGGTATGGGTCTGGGAGGGCTCGCACCGATCCAAGACCCGTGATCGGTAATCCATTAGCCGCGTCCGCTTCCGGATGGGTCGCGACAGCTGGCGACTCCGCTGGGGACTTGTTCTAGAAACTATGGTTCTAGACCTCAAGTGGACTTAGGCCGTAATAAAAATTGAGTGATTTTTCTAACCCTACAGGCGCTCTTGAAGGTGAGGTAAGTCCGCTCACGATAGGTGTTATATGTTTTTGCAGATTGGAGTAATAAGGGGTGTAGTCTGTGATTAACTTTATTTTACGCAGGTGTGGCGTAGGAATGTATGTTGTGTGGATGATTTGAAGTGCTGATTGATAAATTGTTGTGCATGACTTGCATTGTGATGATCACGACACATGGACACACACAACCGCGCCTAAAACCCCAGGGGCCGCCTTTAGGAACACAATAGAAGGAATTGAAAATGGAATCTCCGTGAGGAAAAACACGGGGTAATCCACTTCTCAATTCCGCTCGCTTCGAACTATGGATTGAGTCCCAATGCAACGATAGTTGTGCAATGGAATCGGCTCTTTCTAGAACTCGAGGTGGGAACCTTAACCTTAGGTGCCAAACCCTCTGATTTTTAGAAGTTCACCATCACTTGTCTCATGCGCATGTCTTTGGGCGGTTGGTACACCTAAAATCGCACATAAGTCGACGAGTTGGGTTGGTAAGACTCTTTATCCCTCAAAACTATTACAGTTCATATAAATATAGGCATTTCATTCATTGCATTCTGGTGATTAGATTAAATGCCATTTCAAGGATAGATGCATGTGTTTTTCCCAAACGTCCTTGATAGAAGACGAGGAGGATGATATCCCATGGCGAACACCGAGTGAGCAACAAAGGAGCCTACTATGGACATTATTGAGATATCGTCCAATGAAGATGACGAGTTGGGGCAAGTGATCCGGAAGTCACAGATCGAACTTGGGGCATCCTTAAACGTTAGGATCACATTCCTTGGTTTCATTTTCCATTACTAGTCCTCTTGTATAGGGTTTATTTTTATCGAGGCTTTCTCTATCTCACCCCTTAGAGTGATTGTATTAGGGATCTATTGGTGTATACATTCAGATGGAACTCGGTTGTATTTCTTTTGACGGGTCATGGGAATGTGATAGTGGCATTTTCTCTAATCATCCGAATACTCCCAAGTCAAGTTTATAATTCCTTTAGAGGAAACTAAAGTTGAAAATCTTACACGACCTTTTTGGTCGTACAGGGTAATCCAACCCCAATTTTGCTAGAAGGAATTATACACTTGAATTGGTCCATGCATGTCATACGTCACTAAGTAATCCACGATAATTGATCAAGAGTATTGACGTTATTTCGAATTTAATGACGAGATAGATGTCCAAATTGCTCTCGTTCTTAACAAAACGGCCTTGATTTGGATGCCGTATCTTCAATTAAATTTAAAAACACGTCGTTATGCCTTGCATTTTTGACTAATTCGCTCTTCTGAATATTGGTCAAAAGCAATTATCGTGAATTACATTCCTTTCAATAGTATGCTTTCTTTCGAGGAATATTGATAAAAACTTTTCGCACAAGATTAAAACCCTTGTAAAAGTTCTTGTCATTATTAATTACGAGCAAGCATAAGATTGAAAGGGGTCTATGCTTTCTTTTTCAGATTATTCCTTTTGACTCGGTCTTTTCATTTGCAGGTGAAAAACAAGTAGCATAAAGAAATCTTTTCTTGGATAAGTCTGAGGCTATTCTTTCATCTGACCATGAGTGAGTTAGAAAATCAGAACACATCTACTCGACTTATTATGGATCGGCTCATCCAAGTCTAAGATGTCCGGATGCTCGAAGAAATGGATCATATAAAAGCTAAAACAAACACAGTGGCTTTCATTCATTCTTGCCCAAAACCAGATCATACAATTCATTGGGGTGGAAAAGTAAAGCAGAAGTGAGCCCTAATCAACGACACAAAGGAGCCCAGCTGGCCCTCCAGGTTATGGATGCTTTGTTTATACGCACCACTCCGCGTATCATGGTTCGCAAGCCTGAGGTGGAGGCGTTTGCGTTCATCATTGACTGCAACAACCTGAGTCTCGTGATCTTCGGCGACTGCTTCCAAGTCCCGAACAAGTCCATTCTCACGAGTTATATCCTCGTTTATGCCGTTGAGCCTTTCTTCCAGCCACTCGCTCCGATTCCTTAGCAGGGCATTACGTCGATCGCGCTCATAGGTAGCCAGAGATAGAGCTAAGTCCTCCACCAGATTCCTCCTCTCGCGTAGCAATGTCGAAACCCGCTCTTTGGCGAACTCAACAGCCTTTTTGTGACTATCGGCCAGGTAGTCAGCCAACGCTAGGCGGTCGGACTGATCCTCATAACGGGCTCGCAAGACACGAGCCACGGTAACTCCCCGATGAGCAGCGCGGTAGACCTCCAAGGAGTTCGTAAAGAGCGTTGGAAAAATATTGTATTCCCTCCCCAACGCGGTACCCTCGAGGGAGGTGATGTCCAGGTCCCCGAACATGACTCTGATCTCATCCTCGGTTTCGGGATGATCGGCTATGTGAGCGTAGCCTCGACCCAAGAGGTTATAGAACTCTTTCCATCGAGTCAAAGCTTCGGCTGAGAAAGTGTGAACTTGGGAAGAAGCCATTTTCGACGGAGATGTGTGTAGTGGAGCGATTAGAGGATGGAAGCAAATTATATGAGAGCGTTAATCTCCCAAACACCAACTCCGTATTTTATAGCGTCTCGAGAGTGGAGAAAAGTTGCAGCAATAATGCTTGTGGAGCCGGGTTAATTAATGTAAAGCGAGGGCTGCTCCTCCCGTGAATCATCAGACATGTCCTGATCCGCAATTTCAGGCCTGACAAATTCGGTCTCGCCATTATTAAAGCTGGGAGGGAGGCGAGCGCAACTATCGAAGAAGCCGCGAAAGGATTGTGTTGTTCCATCACGCATGAAGCTGGGCGGCGAGTGAACAGCTCTGCCACTTAAAAAGAGAAGACAGTGCTGAACAGGCATGACTATTGAGGAAAAGTGAAAGGCGAGCGCAACTATCGAAGAAGCCGCGAAAGGATTGTGTTGTTCCATCACGCATGAAGCTGGGCGGCGAGTGAACAGCTCTGCCACTTAAAAAGAGAAGACAGTGCTGAACAGGCATGACTATTGAGGAAAAGTGAAAGGCGAGCGCAACTATCGAAGAAGCCGCGAAAGGATTGTGTTGTTCCATCACGCATAAAGCTGGGCGGCGAGTGAACAGCTCTGCCACTTAAAAAGAGAAGACAGTGCTGAACAGGCATGACTATCGAGGAAAAGTGAAAGGCGAGCGCTACTATCGAAGAAGCCGCGGAAGGATTTGGTTACCCCTTCGTGTCGGAAAGCTGAGCAGGAGGTAAACAGTTCCGTCGTTTCAAAAACAGAACGCTGAACAGACCTAGCTTTCGAGGAAAAGGAGGCAACAAATCGAAAGAGCGAGTATACAAAAGAGAACAGAGAACCCCGAGTGACGAGTTCGTTGAAAGACCTCAAATTCTCTAGAATCAGATTCGACATCGAAGCCATGGAACTCAACATCGCCGGTGACGAACATCAAGATCGCAGTGGTGACGACGGCAGTGGCCACGACGCTCAACCCCGGAAAAGAAAAAGTCGCCAGCGCTACGCTCGGAAAGAAATCCAGGAGCTTGAAGCTTTCTTCGATGAATGCCCTTGCCCAAACGAGGAACAAAAGATTGAATTGGGCCAGAAGCTGGGAATGAATCCTATGAGAATCCATTTTTGGTTTCAGAATAGACGTTTCAGACTAGGTGTCCAACACAGGCGTAAGGAGATCACGGCCCTAAAAGAGCAGAACCAAAACCTTCAAATGGAAAACATGTGGTATGAGAAAATTCTCAGTACTATTACCTGCCCTGACTGCGGTGGCCCTACCACCCTCAGTAAATTGTTCCCCAGTAAGCCTTCTACGAAGATGGAAGGTGCTCATTTATCCCCCTGCTCCCTTGAGCCATCTCCGGTACAATCAGATCCTGCTAATGGCGCGCATGAGCAGATCGATCCTACAGAAATTATACCAGTGTCTTCGGAGGAAGAAGATACGTGTCGTTATGATCGGAGTCACCTCATCGAAGCCCATGAATCTCCTCCACAACAGCTTCCGGTAAGATCAGATACGGTTCAAGAGGAGTTAGAGGTTAGTCGGCAGGCTATCTACGCCACTCTGGACGACGAGAAGAAGAAATTCACTTGGCCCCCGGAGCTTCATCTCAAGTTCTTGGACGCAGTTCGACAGATAGGACTCGACTTCATAGGTCCGACAAGCATACTTAGGGTCATGAACGTACCGGGACTTACCAAGCAATTAGTCGCGAATCACCTTGGTTGCTACAGAAGGGCGTTAGGACAGCGTTATGCAGAACTGAATCCGAGCAATAGACTCGGCTGCGAACCCAGCACCCTTATGACAAATGAGGCCCGGTCGAATCTGGACGACTATTGGGGATTTGATCAGGATATCCTCGCGAGTCATTTCAATATTCCTCAAGAACACGCATCACAAGTGCAACGAGTAAGCACTCATCCGTCCGAGCAGCAGCTAGTCAGTGTTCATCCTGTCGCAGATCAGCCCACCACGCCCAGTGCTCAAGGGTTTGCCCAATCAGAGCATATGGCTTCAGATGATCTAATGGGAGAAAGCTTGGAGCACTCTTATTTCCCTAATCCCCAAGTGGGAGATGCTTGTGGTAGTCAATCGATCAAATCTCCTCTTATAATCCCAGACAAAGATGGAGGTTCCAGTTCGAAGAACCCGTCGGGCGATGCAGCTCAACCTACACATCAATCGTTCGAGGGGTCGGGTGATTTCTTCGATGAAGGACTTGATACTTGGTTCGATCAGTTGGAAGCTATTAAAGGTTGGCAACCATGATCTGCACTTGGTAATGGCACACCTAAGCTGAGGCCAGACTGGTTAGTCATTGGACATGCCCCAAGAAAGAAGGGGATGTACGCGAGAAGGATGTATCTCCTATTGTAAAGTTCTCATCGGTGCATGCGTTTGTTTCTTCAATAGCTAGAGTTGATTCTGCATAATGTTTTTCGCAAACGTCATCTCGTGTGTATACGGTAATTCCTTGTTATTAAGTTCAAGGTAAAATCAGCCCCGACGCGTGAAGGCAGAATTGATAGCATGAGTTACTAGCAGAATGTGATCGAGCTCGAAAGTGAAAGATTACTAGCGGCCCCAAACGCAATGACCGCAAAATCAGGGGCAATCTTTAAGTTTCGAGCAACTACAAATCTATTTCTCACGAGGCATTCAGGTCAATCAAATATAAAGCGTCGGGCTGTGAGAATGATGCGTAGTCAATCTGTTGACACAGGCGAAAAAGGAGTCGCGTAGATCCGAAAGCAAAAACCTTTCTTGGCTAGTCAACAATGCAGAATGAAAGAGCATATATAAACAAACTCGCATTTATTTCATTCAGCAGGAAAGTTTACAAGTGGATCACTGAGGGGGAGCAGTAAACCCAAAATGAGTTCTGACAAGCATCACAAAAAAGCTTAACTGACTCTCCATGCTATCCATGCCTTGCTTACAACCCACACTCCGGGAATCGAGGTCTACAAGCTTGAAGAAAAGGAGACGACATTTCTCCTTAAGTTCGTTCACCTTGGTGTCATAGTACTCGAACTCAAGCTCTAAGTCATGAGCCAGCACCCTCCCGCGAGCTATATCCATGCTCAGGTCTTCAAGCCTTTCCTCCAACCAGGCACACTGGAACCTCAGCACGAAGTTGTGCTGGTCTTGCTCAAAGGCGGTGTCAAAAAGAGCCAGACGCTCCACCAAGTTGTCCCTCTCACGGACCAGCATCGAAACCTGGGCGTGGGCGTATTCAACAGCCCTTTTATGGTTATCGGCCGTCAGCATGGCCAACATCAGGGACTCAGTTCGGTCCTGATAACGGGCTCGCACGATACCAGCCAAAGTGACCTCCCGGCTAGCAACTTCGTAAGCCTGCATGAAATTGTTAAAGAGAGTTGGGAAGATCACAAACTCCCTTTGCAGTTTCGTACCTTCAATACACGCAGTATCCAGGGCCGGAATCAGAGTACGAACTTCAACCTCAGCTTCAGGATGATTGTTTATGTAGCCATAACCCCTACCCAAGAGGTGGTAAAATCTCTCCCATTGGGTCGAAGCTTCAGGTAAGGCAACAGGCATAGAGGAGGAATCCATATGCGATGGAATGACGGAGAAGAGAGTGAGAATGTGAAGAGTGTTTGAGAGGCTGAGTCTGATAAGGCTAAAGTGTTAATCTTCTTGACATCAATCTATCACCTTATAAATGCTCGAGTACAGGGAGAAGTGGTAATAATATTTTATGTGCAGTAGAGCCAAGCGGGTTTCGTTAATGCATCCCCGATGAGTCACGAATCCACCACCGTCCTGTGATCTCGGGTTTTACGAAACATAATGGCGCCGAAAGGTGGGCAGGCTTGTTACTCTAGAGACTGGGCCAGGGGGACAAGCGTAGTGCTCGACAAAGCGAAATCAACGCAAGAGATCTTCAGGCTCCGTTCACGTAGAAAAGAGCAAAAAAGGACAAAGTGGGAATTACGAAGCCTTGAGAAAAACGCTCGTCAAGTAGCCATCACAAAAGGACGAAGTGGGAATCTCGAAACATTGAGAAGAGCGCTCGTCGGGTAGCCATCACCTTTGATCGAAGAACGGTGATCCGGCTCCTTTAACCTCTCAGAATTTGCAGAGAAAGTGAAGATCCAAGGAGGAACAAAGAAAGCTGAGTTAACGGAAAATCAAACAGTGATATCCCGGTCAAAATGTTCAAGGGATTCTGTCATTTACTGGAAGCGCCAGACTTGGAGGTCTCCGAGCTTGAGCTGCTGGAAGAGTTTGAAGATCTCAGGACCGAACCTGACACGAGGGCCATGGAGACCGATCCTTCTAATGATGAAACCCGCGGCTTGGTTAACGAGAACAGTACCCGCGACGGTTATCAGCGTCAGAAAGGGGAATATCTCAAACGCAACACTTCAGGTCAAGTCCATAAACTCGAATTGTTTTTCAGGGAATACCCCTATCCGGACATGGAACAGAAAATCAAAATGGGCCAGGAGATAGGGTGGGAGCCTCGGAAGGTCAAGTGCTGGTTTGAAAACAAACGAACCCGGCTGAAGCAGCAACGCGATCGGCACGAGTTAGCGGTTGTAAGGGAGGAAAATGAAAAGCTTCGAATAAAAAACACTCAGTACAAAAAAGCTCTAAGCATCGCTATTTGCCTGGAGTGCGGTAACCCTGTTCCCACGGACGGAGTATTCACTGAAGAGCCAGATCTGGGGGTTTATAATGCTCATTTGTTGCAATGCCCTTCGCAACATCTTTCGGAACAGGCGGGTACCGCCGAGGATCTACAAGAGGAAACTAGTGCTATAAGGTCAAAGTCGACGCCCATTGTGGAAGGGAACATGCGTCATGACAAGTCGGGTCCGCTCGATGATGAACTCACCATCATGACCAGCCGATCTGAGACCACTAAATCCCCTCCAGAGCAACCTCCAACACGACCAGATTCCGAGAAGAGTAACCGCCAAGTTGCTGACACCACTTCGGCTAGCAAGAAAATAAGATTTCGTTGGACCCCGGAGTTTCATAGCAAATTTGTTGATGCAGTTCAACAGTTGGGGATCAGTTTTGCTTGCCCATTGCGCATACTCGAAATCATGAACGTGCCGGGACTGACTAAAAATATGGTCAAGAATCACCTTTGGCGCTACAAGAAACTACTGAGAGATGGACGAGCGTCGCTAGACCAAGATAGAGGCGGTTCAACACGACCAGATTCCACGAAGAGTAGCCGCCGAGTTGCCAACCCTACTTCGGCTAGCAAGAAAACAAGGTTTTATTGGACCTCGGAGCTTCATAGCAAATTTGTTGATGCAGTTCAACAGTTAGGGATCAGTTTGGCTCGCCCATCGCGCATACTCAAGATCATGAACATGCCGGAATTGGATAGAAATAAAGTCAGGAACCACCTTTGGTGCTACAAAAGACTACTGAGAGATGGACGAGTGGCGCTAGACCAAGAGAGAGGCAGTTCAAGTTTAAACGATGAGCATGGCTGTGATCGCAATCCTCATGAAGCAGGAAGCATCCAATCACCTCTTAACACCGATGGGACTGACAATTACACGGTCGATTGTTCAGGCATCAATCAGAGTACTCCCATGGGTTATCCCAGTACTCCTCAGGAGTATGTACCGCAATTTCAGCAAATCGGGACTCCCCAGTCTGAGCACCGACTGGCCGTTAATACTAGTCCTACAGCGGATCTAACACTGGCAGGAGATGCACATACAATCTTGCGAGACGATTACGGAGATTCCGGCTCGAAGAATCAGGTGGTCCATGACGAAAATGGCAAAAAGATTCCTTCTCCAGTAGTCGACAATACTCAACCTGAGTGTCAGTCGCTCGATGGTTCAGACGATCTCCTTGAAAACATCTATTCTTGGTTCGATCGGCTGAATTCCCCCCTAAGTCACCCTGGTACTCCCCAAGAGTATGTACAACAATTTCAGCAGGTATGGACTCCCCAATTTGAGCACCAACCGATCGTTAGTGTTATTCCTACGGCGAATCCAGCATCGGGTACAAACCTACTGGACAACGATGAAAATACCAACTCGAGAAGTGAGGTTGTTCATGTCGAAAGTAGTGTGAGGAACCCATCGCCAACGGTTGAGGATGCCCGACTTGGGCGTCAATGGCTTGAAATTTCAAGCGAGTCCCTCAGTGAGCAACTCGGCGTGTGGATCACGCATAAACCGAGAAACCAGGTTCTTCATGCCGAAAATGGGAGAAGTCCGTCACCAGCAATTAAGGATGCTCAACTTGGACGACTCGAGCGGTCGGACGATCTCCTGAATGAGCAACTCAGCCTATGGGTCAAGCATTTTGGAACAAGTGCATCTTCGCAGTCGTGACCGGTACCGGCGACCGGACATCTGGTTCGAAGCTCGCGTGCTAAATCATTAGAAGGCTCAGGAGAGTGAGAGGTGAATACATCGAATGAATGTGTTACGGATTTCGTTGTAAAGTTCCCGCGGGAACATTGTAATTAACGCTGAAAACTAACCGCTCTGAGTGTCAACATTACCCTTTGAACGTCTTCGAGCCAAGGGCCATGGATTAATCACTTAATCCGTGGAGCAAATTCCATGAACGATGACTATCACCCGCGGAGCATAATGGGATCTACCCCCATTCAGCACGAAATACGTTTGGTCACGAAGCCTCCCATTTGGTAAAACGATGTATCGTTCCTAAACGATCTTCAACCGAATACCAAAGTAATGTCTCATTTCTTTCCCTTCTCAGGTGTTAAACGTGGATAAATCACCCAAGGAGCCATCTGTTCAAATAACAAAACAGACGTTGCCCAACCGGGGGCAGCTGAACCATTGATATTGCAAATATTCCAAGCATGGATAAGCGGATTTGATAGACGTGGTTCATATCAATACGCGACGTCAGAACGGGATGAGAACCAAGAGTAAAGTTGTATTGTCCCAATTTGTCTTCAATTTGGGAATATGAGTTAACACTTGCTATTTATCCTTGATAGGGACTCACCATCAAGGAGGACAAATTTTGACAACCTGTGTGCACTCGCAGGGGCACACGACCGAGGGTAAGATGTATCGTTCTAATTTTTTGAAAAATTCATGAACGAACAATAACATGTTTCTTCCGCATTTTCAGGGATCTCCAGCCGCGGGGGACAGGTAAGTATCCCTTTCCCCAATCCATTGAAAATGTTGAATAAAAAATAGAGAAGAAAAGAAAAGCTTTTAGAATCTGATGTCTAGAAAAGACATAGGATTCTAACTTCATTGGCATTCATGTTTTGAAACATGAGGTTATCTGAACATGCATTGGGCATCATAAAATCCCATTGACGGGTAAAATTTTTGGAGAAAACGAAAGAGATTTTTCCAATCAAAAGTTGTTCAAAACTTTCAAAAGGACGTTTTCTCAAAAGACGAGAGGCAAAGCCTAGTCCAAACACGTCCTATACACACTTAAGAGAGAAATGGAGCGGATAAGACAGCAGAATCTGGACCTACGGAAGTAGGGACCATTCGCAGCGATTACATGGGTTGGGACGACGGAGGCATTCGTTTCATATCCCCCAAACACTACAGGTGACCGTTGATAACCCCTTTGAACGGCGGTTTTCATTCTTAACCCTGTCAAGAACCACCCCACATCGGGGCAAAATGGAGGTGAGTCCAGCAGCATCAGGAGAAAATGGTTAGAAATTTTCTTGCTCGGACTAACATTAATCTTTGTGTGTTGTTTATATGGTAATCCAAGTGCCATAGGATGATGAGAAGCATTCATTTCTCTATCCCACACACCGAATCCTTTGCATAGCCAAGTTGAGCCTGCAGAATCATTTCATAAACCCGTTGGTGATCATTGCACATTCCAAGACGGATGCAGCATCACTTCAGAAACGAAGAAGTTCAAGACTTAGGGTTTGCAAAAGAATTCCTAAGTTAATGTTTAACCTTGTTAGACCTTTGATCATAGGTCTAACGCGATCCTATGAAGATGAGAAAAAGTGGGATTTCAAAAATGAATGAGAAAAATCCACGGCATCGAGAAAAAGCAAAGTGCCTGGTAAAAGCAAGGCCGATGCTCATGAAAGCTGTTTGCTTGATCCCCAGTGAAACTTGGATGAAAAAAAAAAATTCTTAAAGGAGTCAAATAAAAAAAGCTGCTCCCCAAATGCTGCCAAGCACAGAACAAAGACATGGAGAGAGTCGGTCTCTGAATGCAACAAGGGACGCTCTCTAAAGAGCTGGTGCACACCTCAAAATCGGTTGTACACCTCAAAAACTAAAGATGCAGAAAGGAAAAGACAGGAGGTAAATCAGCAATGATCACCAATGTCAAACTCGTCATGAATTCTGGGCCAAAAACAAGCCTTTTTCGGTCCCCAATCCTACCAACATCATAACCCTGAAACAGTCTTCTCTGACTAAGACACTTGGGTTAACATACAGCTCAGCTCGAAGAAGTACGAGCAAGACTATTTCTTTCTCATTTTGCAGGGTTCTTGACTTGTAAACCCGGAGCAGATGGTGAAAACTTTCATTCAATGACCTTGACTCAAAAGTGAGTCCCCCTTGAAGACCAATATCCAAGCCCAACATTACGGTCCCGTGGAAGACCTCCCGACCGATCAAAATGTATGCGCTGCGAATGAGCCTAAAACCTAGGCACGGGTTAGTAGGGAATCGAGTGTATCCCCTATAAAAAAACACGATCGCAAAACAGGTGAGAAGACCTCATTGTCGAGAAATATTCCAATTGATGTTTTGAACAAACTCTTTTTGGAATTTTCAAACTGTTGATCCAGATTTTCCGTGCAAGGGATTTGTGATCACATTTGCATGTTGCAAGAATGCTTTGGATAACCCCCAGCATCAAAATGCACATTTCATGATTAAAACTTAAATCATACGGTTTTGTCAAAATGGACAGCCGTGGTCTTCCCAAAGATTACTAACGTTTTCTTGGTGAAGAAAAATCTTTCAGGCTCAAACTTATGCAGGATACTTGGAGAACCCAACTCCCAGAATGTCGCCTCAACAGACTCAAGTGAAGTTTTGTCAAAATAAAATCTTTCACTGCTTCAAAAAACTGAATTCCCGACAAACTTCGGGGTCTCAAAAAAAGGGGAAGAAAAATCCTTTTAAAAGAAAAAGTCCTATCAGACGTGGAGAACCCTCGTCCCAGGACCCATTTTCAAAATATCAAACAGTCTCATCGGACGTGGAGAACCCTCGTCATGAGACCCCTTTTCAAACATGGTAGATACCGCCTGAAGGGTCAACACAAGGTAGAAACCGCCTGAAGGGTCAACTCATGGTAGATACCGCCTGAAGGGTCAAATCAAAGGTAGATACCGCCTGAAGGGTCAACACAAGGTAGATACCGCCTGAAGGGTCAACACATGGTAGATACCGCCTGAAGGGTCAACACATGGTAGATACCGCCTGAAGGGTCAACACAAGGTAGAAACCGCCTGAAGGGTCAACTCATGGTAGATACCGCCTGAAGGGTCAAATCAAAGGTAGATACCGCCTGAAGGGTCAACACAAGGTAGATACCGCCTGAAGGGTCAACACATGGTAGATACCGCCTGAAGGGTCAACACATGGTAGATACCGCCTGAAGGGTCAACACAAGGTAGAAACCGCCTGAAGGGTCAACTCATGGTAGATACCGCCTGAAGGGTCAAATCAAAGGTAGATACCGCCTGAAGGGTCAACACAAGGTAGATACCGCCTGAAGGGTCAACACATGGTAGATACCGCCTGAAGGGTCAACACAAGGTAGAAACCGCCTGAAGGGTCAAATCAAAGGTAGAAACCGCCTGAAGGGTCAACTCAAGGTAGAAACCGCCTGAATGGTCAAACCAAGGTAGAAACCGCCTGAGGGATCACATTAATGGTAGAAACCGCCTGAAGGGTCACATATGGTAGAAACCGCATAAGGGTCAACTCATTGATAAATATCGCAGTAAGGATCAACACAAAGGTCTGATCCACCATACGGATCAAAATTCTTGGCAAATCCCAAAGCGTGGGATGCGCCTTCCTTAGGTTCCTACAAGTTAGGAATCCCATCATGGTATGACCTACCATACAGGTCAGAGCTTAATCTCCCTGGGATATTCTGAATGACGAGTCCTAGGCATCTTCTTGAAAGTCGTCGCAACCGGCAGCATCCGACAGGTGAGCTTCAGGTAAGCCTCTCTCACTCCAGCCCATGTTCAAATTGTTAGAGCAAACCGGGGATTGATTTGAGCTTTTATCAATAGGCTTAAGGATCCGATGTCATAACATTTCTTCTCTTATTTTCCCAGTTGAGTCGGTTAGGAATCAGGTGCCACCTTATCTTTGAGAGAAACCTCTAACGAGATTCCTCTCAAAGAGGGGCAGCTGTTGACACCTGATTTTTTTACCATTTATTATTGTGATTTTTATTCTTTAAAATTAATTAAAAATATCAAAAAAGGTCATAAAATCACAAAATCAACTTTGGAAGCCTTGGTTTAACCTTAGGAACCAATTTTGAACAAAAAATATTTTTCGGTATTTTTAATATTTTTCGAGTTTATTTAATTATAAAAATACCCAAAAAATCAGAAAAATACCATTCGTGGTCAGAAAAATACCCAAAAATATTCGATAATTTTGTTTTAATTTCCTCTTCAAGTGTGTCACTTTAAATCTCAAAAATTCGGCTCGGGTCACTATGTTCCTTCACAAACATAAACCCGAACCGAGCCTAAAAAAAAAATCATTTTCGAGTCTTTTAGTTTTCAATTCTCACTTTTTATAAGCTATGACATTGGATTCTAAAGTTTTAAAGTGCAATTAGGTCAATTTGCCCTCCAATTTAATCAATTTTTACCAAAAGGGCTTAATTGCACATTTTTCTTTCAATTAGTCCCCGGTTTCACGGATGTATACGTATGCTCTACGTATTTATACGTCATATGTATTTATACGTTATGCATATTTGTATTGTTTGGTAACCTCTTTAACTCTTGTAATAATAATAATGGTTATTATTTTTAACACCTTTGTTAGTGCCTTTTTTAGCATTTTTGTATTGTGAGTGCTATTGCTAGTGCTATTTTTAAATAGCATTTTTTGTATTATAAATTGTGAGTGCTATTGTTAGTGCTATTTTTAAATGACATTTATTTATCATAAATTGTGAGTGCTATTGTTAGTGCTATTTTTAAATGGCATTTATTTATCATAAATTGTGAGTGCTATTATTAGATAGAATTTATAATTGTTAGTGCTATTTTTAAATAGAATTTTTGTATTATAAATTGTGAGTGCTATTGTTAGTGCTATTTTTAAATAGCATTTTTGTATTATAAATTGTGAGTGCTATTGTGAGTGCTATTTTTAAATGTCATTTATTTGTGAGTGCTATTATTAGATAGAATTTATAATTGTTAGTGCTATTTTTAAATAGAATTTTTGTATTATAAATTGTGAGTGCTATTGTTAGTGCTATTTTTAAATAGCATTTTTGTATTATAAATTGTGAGTGCTATTGTTAGTGCTATTTTTAAATGTCATTTATTTGTGAGTGCTATTTTTAGATAGAATTTATAATTGTTAGTGCTATTTTTAAATACAATTTATTGGAAGGTATTTTTGGCTATAAAAGGATGGCAAGAGTTTTGAGGTTGAAGGGGAGAGACATTTTGTAGAGTGTGCAAATTTTTGAGAGCTTAGAGAGAAGAACACAAACACTCTCTATATTCTCATAATCTTGAGCGAGCAAAATATACTAAGTTCGGAATATTGATTCCGCATATTGCTAGCACAATTGTTGTGGAGTTATTAGTCGTCTCCCCGTTCGTCAATTGGTGGTGCGTCCGAACTAGATGCCTAACACTTGTGGAGGCTGAGATCGAAGAACATCGAACCGACACCTCCGTTCAAGCACGCTACGAGAGGTAATCTATTTACTCCCTTTGAGACTTTGTGATTTTTTTCGATTGAAATGCACGAAGTACGCCTCTGGAGATACATGTGTGGGTTGTTATTTATTTCCGCTACGTGTTACGTGGATCCCAACAGTGGTATCAGAGCCAATCCTTAGGTGTTTTCGTGCATTTAATTGATTTTTTGCAATTTTTGCAATACTATGGCCAATATGTATTAACGAATTGTTCGTCTTACATGGCTAATGGAGATTGATTATTTTATATGATAAATTAATCAACGTAGCAAAAATTGAGACTAAATCAATTTTGAATCGAAAATTTATGGCTATCTTATTTTACGTAAAAATTCTGAATATGATTCAACGTAGAATTTTTATTGTGCCTTCCTAAGTTTTAAATTGTGAATTTATTACTTACGTGAAAGGGTGGTGATCATGGAAAAATCCCTAATCAATGTGATTGATGTATATATGAATGTATGATGATTATTTATATATTTGGGGTTGTAATTATTAAATGGAGGCTGCGTACTCCTTTTATTTTTCATGTAATCTTTATTTTTAGCATAGTCAATTGTTGATGTAAATGCTACGAGGATTACGTGGAGGAGCCTTTTAAGTCGGCGAGCTCTTTGGGGCCCAATTCTTGAAGAGTTCAAGAAACCAAGAAGAAGCGAAGAGCGGCTCTCCGTTATTAAAATATTAAAATGATTATATGTGGTCTCATTGGCTCGAGACCCATTAAATCATAATTCCATGATCACCACGTAGGATAGATATTTATGTGATTGACATCTATTTATTTATTATGATTACGTGAGCATGTTAAACTGGTTAATGTGCAAAGTCAGACTTACCTCACCCAAAATTGTGCCTGCATGAAATCCTAGTTAGGAAAATCACTCGCATTAGGTACCGAAAGGGCGTTGGTAACGACACCAGCGTAACCAAGTCCCCGAACCCAAAATCTCTGGTTCCGTAGAACTGATCGATCTCTCCCAATCGATCGGTAAGGTTTCCGGTCTACCCTCCAAGAAAGACCGGTGGCGACTCCAAATGCATGCACAAGTTGCACATGCCACCACGACCACACTAAGGTCGAAAGCGATCGACTCTTATCGTTGAATCCTCCTGAAAAATACTCCCGCCGCGATTTGGTATGGGCCTGGGAGGGCTCGCACCGATCCAAGACCCGTGATCGGTAATCCATTAGCCGCGTCCGCTTCCGGATGGGTCGCGACAGCTGGCGACTCCGCTGGGGACTTGTTCTAGAAACTATGGTTCTAGACCTCAAGTGGACTTAGGCCGTAATAAAAATTGAGTGATTTTTCTAACCCTACAGGCGCTCTTGAAGGTGAGGTAAGTCCGCTCACGATAGGTGTTATATGTTTTTGCAGATTGGAGTAATAAGGGGTGTAGTCTGTGATTAACTTTATTTTACGCAGGTGTGGCGTAGGAATGTATGTTGTGTGGATGATTTGAAGTGCTGATTGATAAATTGTTGTGCATGACTTGCATTGTGATGATCACGACACATGGACACACACAACCGCGCCTAAAACCCCAGGCGCCGCCTTTAGGAACACAATAGAAGGAATTGAAAATGGAATCTCCGTGAGGAAAAACACGGGGTAATCCACTTCTCAATTCCGCTCGCTTCGAACTATGGATTGAGTCCCAATGCAACGATAGTTGTGCAATGGAATCGGCTCTTTCTAGAACTCGAGGTGGGAACCTTAACCTTAGGTGCCAAACCCTCTGATTTTTAGAAGTTCACCATCACTTGTCTCATGCGCATGTCTTTGGGCGGTTGGTACACCTAAAATCGCACATAAGTCGACGAGTTGGGTTGGTAAGACTCTTTATCCCTCAAAACTATTACAGTTCATATAAATATAGGCATTTCATTCATTGCATTCTGGTGATTAGATTAAATGCCATTTCAAGGATAGATGCATGTGTTTTTCCCAAACGTCCTTGATAGAAGACGAGGAGGATGATATCCCATGGCGAACACCGAGTGAGCAACAAAGGAGCCTACTATGGACATTATTGAGATATCGTCCAATGAAGATGACGAGTTGGGGCAAGTGATCCGGAAGTCACAGATCGAACTTGGGGCATCCTTAAACGTTAGGATCACATTCCTTGGTTTCATTTTCCATTACTAGTCCTCTTGTATAGGGTTTATTTTTATCGAGGCTTTCTCTATCTCACCCCTTAGAGTGATTGTATTAGGGATCTATTGGTGTATACATTCAGATGGAACTCGGTTGTATTTCTTTTGACGGGTCATGGGAATGTGATAGTGGCATTTTCTCTAATCATCCGAATACTCCCAAGTCAAGTTTATAATTCCTTTAGAGGAAACTAAAGTTGAAAATCTTACACGACCTTTTTGGTCGTACAGGGTAATCCAACCCCAATTTTGCTAGAAGGAATTATACACTTGAATTGGTCCATGCATGTCATACGTCACTAAGTAATCCACGATAATTGATCAAGAGTATTGACGTTATTTCGAATTTAATGACGAGATAGATGTCCAAATTGCTCTCGTTCTTAACAAAACGGCCTTGATTTGGATGCCGTATCTTCAATTAAATTTAAAAACACGTCGTTATGCCTTGCATTTTTGACTAATTCGCTCTTCTGAATATTGGTCAAAAGCAATTATCGTGAATTACATTCCTTTCAATAGTATGCTTTCTTTCGAGGAATATTGATAAAAACTTTTCGCACAAGATTAAAACCCTTGTAAAAGTTCTTGTCATTATTAATTACGAGCAAGCATAAGATTGAAAGGGGTCTATGCTTTCTTTTTCAGATTATTCCTTTTGACTCGGTCTTTTCATTTGCAGGTGAAAAACAAGTAGCATAAAGAAATCTTTTCTTGGATAAGTCTGAGGCTATTCTTTCATCTGACCATGAGTGAGTTAGAAAATCAGAACACATCTACTCGACTTATTATGGATCGGCTCATCCAAGTCTAAGATGTCCGGATGCTCGAAGAAATGGATCATATAAAAGCTAAAACAAACACAGTGGCTTTCATTCATTCTTGCCCAAAACCAGATCATACAATTCATTGGGGTGGAAAAGTAAAGCAGAAGTGAGCCCTAATCAACGACACAAAGGAGCCCAGCTGGCCCTCCAGGTTATGGATGCTTTGTTTATACGCACCACTCCGCGTATCATGGTTCGCAAGCCTGAGGTGGAGGCGTTTGCGTTCATCATTGACTGCAACAACCTGAGTCTCGTGATCTTCGGCGACTGCTTCCAAGTCCCGAACAAGTCCATTCTCACGAGTTATATCCTCGTTTATGCCGTTGAGCCTTTCTTCCAGCCACTCGCTCCGATTCCTTAGCAGGGCATTACGTCGATCGCGCTCATAGGTAGCCAGAGATAGAGCTAAGTCCTCCACCAGATTCCTCCTCTCGCGTAGCAATGTCGAAACCCGCTCTTTGGCGAACTCAACAGCCTTTTTGTGACTATCGGCCAGGTAGTCAGCCAACGCTAGGCGGTCGGACTGATCCTCATAACGGGCTCGCAAGACACGAGCCACGGTAACTCCCCGATGAGCAGCGCGGTAGACCTCCAAGGAGTTCGTAAAGAGCGTTGGAAAAATATTGTATTCCCTCCCCAACGCGGTACCCTCGAGGGAGGTGATGTCCAGGTCCCCGAACATGACTCTGATCTCATCCTCGGTTTCGGGATGATCGGCTATGTGAGCGTAGCCTCGACCCAAGAGGTTATAGAACTCTTTCCATCGAGTCAAAGCTTCGGCTGAGAAAGTGTGAACTTGGGAAGAAGCCATTTTCGACGGAGATGTGTGTAGTGGAGCGATTAGAGGATGGAAGCAAATTATATGAGAGCGTTAATCTCCCAAACACCAACTCCGTATTTTATAGCGTCTCGAGAGTGGAGAAAAGTTGCAGCAATAATGCTTGTGGAGCCGGGTTAATTAATGTAAAGCGAGGGCTGCTCCTCCCGTGAATCATCAGACATGTCCTGATCCGCAATTTCAGGCCTGACAAATTCGGTCTCGCCATTATTAAAGCTGGGAGGGAGGCGAGCGCAACTATCGAAGAAGCCGCGAAAGGATTGTGTTGTTCCATCACGCATGAAGCTGGGCGGCGAGTGAACAGCTCTGCCACTTAAAAAGAGAAGACAGTGCTGAACAGGCATGACTATTGAGGAAAAGTGAAAGGCGAGCGCAACTATCGAAGAAGCCGCGAAAGGATTGTGTTGTTCCATCACGCATGAAGCTGGGCGGCGAGTGAACAGCTCTGCCACTTAAAAAGAGAAGACAGTGCTGAACAGGCATGACTATTGAGGAAAAGTGAAAGGCGAGCGCAACTATCGAAGAAGCCGCGAAAGGATTGTGTTGTTCCATCACGCATAAAGCTGGGCGGCGAGTGAACAGCTCTGCCACTTAAAAAGAGAAGACAGTGCTGAACAGGCATGACTATCGAGGAAAAGTGAAAGGCGAGCGCTACTATCGAAGAAGCCGCGGAAGGATTTGGTTACCCCTTCGTGTCGGAAAGCTGAGCAGGAGGTAAACAGTTCCGTCGTTTCAAAAACAGAACGCTGAACAGACCTAGCTTTCGAGGAAAAGGAGGCAACAAATCGAAAGAGCGAGTATACAAAAGAGAACAGAGAACCCCGAGTGACGAGTTCGTTGAAAGACCTCAAATTCTCTAGAATCAGATTCGACATCGAAGCCATGGAACTCAACATCGCCGGTGACGAACATCAAGATCGCAGTGGTGACGACGGCAGTGGCCACGACGCTCAACCCCGGAAAAGAAAAAGTCGCCAGCGCTACGCTCGGAAAGAAATCCAGGAGCTTGAAGCTTTCTTCGATGAATGCCCTTGCCCAAACGAGGAACAAAAGATTGAATTGGGCCAGAAGCTGGGAATGAATCCTATGAGAATCCATTTTTGGTTTCAGAATAGACGTTTCAGACTAGGTGTCCAACACAGGCGTAAGGAGATCACGGCCCTAAAAGAGCAGAACCAAAACCTTCAAATGGAAAACATGTGGTATGAGAAAATTCTCAGTACTATTACCTGCCCTGACTGCGGTGGCCCTACCACCCTCAGTAAATTGTTCCCCAGTAAGCCTTCTACGAAGATGGAAGGTGCTCATTTATCCCCCTGCTCCCTTGAGCCATCTCCGGTACAATCAGATCCTGCTAATGGCGCGCATGAGCAGATCGATCCTACAGAAATTATACCAGTGTCTTCGGAGGAAGAAGATACGTGTCGTTATGATCGGAGTCACCTCATCGAAGCCCATGAATCTCCTCCACAACAGCTTCCGGTAAGATCAGATACGGTTCAAGAGGAGTTAGAGGTTAGTCGGCAGGCTATCTACGCCACTCTGGACGACGAGAAGAAGAAATTCACTTGGCCCCCGGAGCTTCATCTCAAGTTCTTGGACGCAGTTCGACAGATAGGACTCGACTTCATAGGTCCGACAAGCATACTTAGGGTCATGAACGTACCGGGACTTACCAAGCAATTAGTCGCGAATCACCTTGGTTGCTACAGAAGGGCGTTAGGACAGCGTTATGCAGAACTGAATCCGAGCAATAGACTCGGCTGCGAACCCAGCACCCTTATGACAAATGAGGCCCGGTCGAATCTGGACGACTATTGGGGATTTGATCAGGATATCCTCGCGAGTCATTTCAATATTCCTCAAGAACACGCATCACAAGTGCAACGAGTAAGCACTCATCCGTCCGAGCAGCAGCTAGTCAGTGTTCATCCTGTCGCAGATCAGCCCACCACGCCCAGTGCTCAAGGGTTTGCCCAATCAGAGCATATGGCTTCAGATGATCTAATGGGAGAAAGCTTGGAGCACTCTTATTTCCCTAATCCCCAAGTGGGAGATGCTTGTGGTAGTCAATCGATCAAATCTCCTCTTATAATCCCAGACAAAGATGGAGGTTCCAGTTCGAAGAACCCGTCGGGCGATGCAGCTCAACCTACACATCAATCGTTCGAGGGGTCGGGTGATTTCTTCGATGAAGGACTTGATACTTGGTTCGATCAGTTGGAAGCTATTAAAGGTTGGCAACCATGATCTGCACTTGGTAATGGCACACCTAAGCTGAGGCCAGACTGGTTAGTCATTGGACATGCCCCAAGAAAGAAGGGGATGTACGCGAGAAGGATGTATCTCCTATTGTAAAGTTCTCATCGGTGCATGCGTTTGTTTCTTCAATAGCTAGAGTTGATTCTGCATAATGTTTTTCGCAAACGTCATCTCGTGTGTATACGGTAATTCCTTGTTATTAAGTTCAAGGTAAAATCAGCCCCGACGCGTGAAGGCAGAATTGATAGCATGAGTTACTAGCAGAATGTGATCGAGCTCGAAAGTGAAAGATTACTAGCGGCCCCAAACGCAATGACCGCAAAATCAGGGGCAATCTTTAAGTTTCGAGCAACTACAAATCTATTTCTCACGAGGCATTCAGGTCAATCAAATATAAAGCGTCGGGCTGTGAGAATGATGCGTAGTCAATCTGTTGACACAGGCGAAAAAGGAGTCGCGTAGATCCGAAAGCAAAAACCTTTCTTGGCTAGTCAACAATGCAGAATGAAAGAGCATATATAAACAAACTCGCATTTATTTCATTCAGCAGGAAAGTTTACAAGTGGATCACTGAGGGGGAGCAGTAAACCCAAAATGAGTTCTGACAAGCATCACAAAAAAGCTTAACTGACTCTCCATGCTATCCATGCCTTGCTTACAACCCACACTCCGGGAATCGAGGTCTACAAGCTTGAAGAAAAGGAGACGACATTTCTCCTTAAGTTCGTTCACCTTGGTGTCATAGTACTCGAACTCAAGCTCTAAGTCATGAGCCAGCACCCTCCCGCGAGCTATATCCATGCTCAGGTCTTCAAGCCTTTCCTCCAACCAGGCACACTGGAACCTCAGCACGAAGTTGTGCTGGTCTTGCTCAAAGGCGGTGTCAAAAAGAGCCAGACGCTCCACCAAGTTGTCCCTCTCACGGACCAGCATCGAAACCTGGGCGTGGGCGTATTCAACAGCCCTTTTATGGTTATCGGCCGTCAGCATGGCCAACATCAGGGACTCAGTTCGGTCCTGATAACGGGCTCGCACGATACCAGCCAAAGTGACCTCCCGGCTAGCAACTTCGTAAGCCTGCATGAAATTGTTAAAGAGAGTTGGGAAGATCACAAACTCCCTTTGCAGTTTCGTACCTTCAATACACGCAGTATCCAGGGCCGGAATCAGAGTACGAACTTCAACCTCAGCTTCAGGATGATTGTTTATGTAGCCATAACCCCTACCCAAGAGGTGGTAAAATCTCTCCCATTGGGTCGAAGCTTCAGGTAAGGCAACAGGCATAGAGGAGGAATCCATATGCGATGGAATGACGGAGAAGAGAGTGAGAATGTGAAGAGTGTTTGAGAGGCTGAGTCTGATAAGGCTAAAGTGTTAATCTTCTTGACATCAATCTATCACCTTATAAATGCTCGAGTACAGGGAGAAGTGGTAATAATATTTTATGTGCAGTAGAGCCAAGCGGGTTTCGTTAATGCATCCCCGATGAGTCACGAATCCACCACCGTCCTGTGATCTCGGGTTTTACGAAACATAATGGCGCCGAAAGGTGGGCAGGCTTGTTACTCTAGAGACTGGGCCAGGGGGACAAGCGTAGTGCTCGACAAAGCGAAATCAACGCAAGAGATCTTCAGGCTCCGTTCACGTAGAAAAGAGCAAAAAAGGACAAAGTGGGAATTACGAAGCCTTGAGAAAAACGCTCGTCAAGTAGCCATCACAAAAGGACGAAGTGGGAATCTCGAAACATTGAGAAGAGCGCTCGTCGGGTAGCCATCACCTTTGATCGAAGAACGGTGATCCGGCTCCTTTAACCTCTCAGAATTTGCAGAGAAAGTGAAGATCCAAGGAGGAACAAAGAAAGCTGAGTTAACGGAAAATCAAACAGTGATATCCCGGTCAAAATGTTCAAGGGATTCTGTCATTTACTGGAAGCGCCAGACTTGGAGGTCTCCGAGCTTGAGCTGCTGGAAGAGTTTGAAGATCTCAGGACCGAACCTGACACGAGGGCCATGGAGACCGATCCTTCTAATGATGAAACCCGCGGCTTGGTTAACGAGAACAGTACCCGCGACGGTTATCAGCGTCAGAAAGGGGAATATCTCAAACGCAACACTTCAGGTCAAGTCCATAAACTCGAATTGTTTTTCAGGGAATACCCCTATCCGGACATGGAACAGAAAATCAAAATGGGCCAGGAGATAGGGTGGGAGCCTCGGAAGGTCAAGTGCTGGTTTGAAAACAAACGAACCCGGCTGAAGCAGCAACGCGATCGGCACGAGTTAGCGGTTGTAAGGGAGGAAAATGAAAAGCTTCGAATAAAAAACACTCAGTACAAAAAAGCTCTAAGCATCGCTATTTGCCTGGAGTGCGGTAACCCTGTTCCCACGGACGGAGTATTCACTGAAGAGCCAGATCTGGGGGTTTATAATGCTCATTTGTTGCAATGCCCTTCGCAACATCTTTCGGAACAGGCGGGTACCGCCGAGGATCTACAAGAGGAAACTAGTGCTATAAGGTCAAAGTCGACGCCCATTGTGGAAGGGAACATGCGTCATGACAAGTCGGGTCCGCTCGATGATGAACTCACCATCATGACCAGCCGATCTGAGACCACTAAATCCCCTCCAGAGCAACCTCCAACACGACCAGATTCCGAGAAGAGTAACCGCCAAGTTGCTGACACCACTTCGGCTAGCAAGAAAATAAGATTTCGTTGGACCCCGGAGTTTCATAGCAAATTTGTTGATGCAGTTCAACAGTTGGGGATCAGTTTTGCTTGCCCATTGCGCATACTCGAAATCATGAACGTGCCGGGACTGACTAAAAATATGGTCAAGAATCACCTTTGGCGCTACAAGAAACTACTGAGAGATGGACGAGCGTCGCTAGACCAAGATAGAGGCGGTTCAACACGACCAGATTCCACGAAGAGTAGCCGCCGAGTTGCCAACCCTACTTCGGCTAGCAAGAAAACAAGGTTTTATTGGACCTCGGAGCTTCATAGCAAATTTGTTGATGCAGTTCAACAGTTAGGGATCAGTTTGGCTCGCCCATCGCGCATACTCAAGATCATGAACATGCCGGAATTGGATAGAAATAAAGTCAGGAACCACCTTTGGTGCTACAAAAGACTACTGAGAGATGGACGAGTGGCGCTAGACCAAGAGAGAGGCAGTTCAAGTTTAAACGATGAGCATGGCTGTGATCGCAATCCTCATGAAGCAGGAAGCATCCAATCACCTCTTAACACCGATGGGACTGACAATTACACGGTCGATTGTTCAGGCATCAATCAGAGTACTCCCATGGGTTATCCCAGTACTCCTCAGGAGTATGTACCGCAATTTCAGCAAATCGGGACTCCCCAGTCTGAGCACCGACTGGCCGTTAATACTAGTCCTACAGCGGATCTAACACTGGCAGGAGATGCACATACAATCTTGCGAGACGATTACGGAGATTCCGGCTCGAAGAATCAGGTGGTCCATGACGAAAATGGCAAAAAGATTCCTTCTCCAGTAGTCGACAATACTCAACCTGAGTGTCAGTCGCTCGATGGTTCAGACGATCTCCTTGAAAACATCTATTCTTGGTTCGATCGGCTGAATTCCCCCCTAAGTCACCCTGGTACTCCCCAAGAGTATGTACAACAATTTCAGCAGGTATGGACTCCCCAATTTGAGCACCAACCGATCGTTAGTGTTATTCCTACGGCGAATCCAGCATCGGGTACAAACCTACTGGACAACGATGAAAATACCAACTCGAGAAGTGAGGTTGTTCATGTCGAAAGTAGTGTGAGGAACCCATCGCCAACGGTTGAGGATGCCCGACTTGGGCGTCAATGGCTTGAAATTTCAAGCGAGTCCCTCAGTGAGCAACTCGGCGTGTGGATCACGCATAAACCGAGAAACCAGGTTCTTCATGCCGAAAATGGGAGAAGTCCGTCACCAGCAATTAAGGATGCTCAACTTGGACGACTCGAGCGGTCGGACGATCTCCTGAATGAGCAACTCAGCCTATGGGTCAAGCATTTTGGAACAAGTGCATCTTCGCAGTCGTGACCGGTACCGGCGACCGGACATCTGGTTCGAAGCTCGCGTGCTAAATCATTAGAAGGCTCAGGAGAGTGAGAGGTGAATACATCGAATGAATGTGTTACGGATTTCGTTGTAAAGTTCCCGCGGGAACATTGTAATTAACGCTGAAAACTAACCGCTCTGAGTGTCAACATTACCCTTTGAACGTCTTCGAGCCAAGGGCCATGGATTAATCACTTAATCCGTGGAGCAAATTCCATGAACGATGACTATCACCCGCGGAGCATAATGGGATCTACCCCCATTCAGCACGAAATACGTTTGGTCACGAAGCCTCCCATTTGGTAAAACGATGTATCGTTCCTAAACGATCTTCAACCGAATACCAAAGTAATGTCTCATTTCTTTCCCTTCTCAGGTGTTAAACGTGGATAAATCACCCAAGGAGCCATCTGTTCAAATAACAAAACAGACGTTGCCCAACCGGGGGCAGCTGAACCATTGATATTGCAAATATTCCAAGCATGGATAAGCGGATTTGATAGACGTGGTTCATATCAATACGCGACGTCAGAACGGGATGAGAACCAAGAGTAAAGTTGTATTGTCCCAATTTGTCTTCAATTTGGGAATATGAGTTAACACTTGCTATTTATCCTTGATAGGGACTCACCATCAAGGAGGACAAATTTTGACAACCTGTGTGCACTCGCAGGGGCACACGACCGAGGGTAAGATGTATCGTTCTAATTTTTTGAAAAATTCATGAACGAACAATAACATGTTTCTTCCGCATTTTCAGGGATCTCCAGCCGCGGGGGACAGGTAAGTATCCCTTTCCCCAATCCATTGAAAATGTTGAATAAAAAATAGAGAAGAAAAGAAAAGCTTTTAGAATCTGATGTCTAGAAAAGACATAGGATTCTAACTTCATTGGCATTCATGTTTTGAAACATGAGGTTATCTGAACATGCATTGGGCATCATAAAATCCCATTGACGGGTAAAATTTTTGGAGAAAACGAAAGAGATTTTTCCAATCAAAAGTTGTTCAAAACTTTCAAAAGGACGTTTTCTCAAAAGACGAGAGGCAAAGCCTAGTCCAAACACGTCCTATACACACTTAAGAGAGAAATGGAGCGGATAAGACAGCAGAATCTGGACCTACGGAAGTAGGGACCATTCGCAGCGATTACATGGGTTGGGACGACGGAGGCATTCGTTTCATATCCCCCAAACACTACAGGTGACCGTTGATAACCCCTTTGAACGGCGGTTTTCATTCTTAACCCTGTCAAGAACCACCCCACATCGGGGCAAAATGGAGGTGAGTCCAGCAGCATCAGGAGAAAATGGTTAGAAATTTTCTTGCTCGGACTAACATTAATCTTTGTGTGTTGTTTATATGGTAATCCAAGTGCCATAGGATGATGAGAAGCATTCATTTCTCTATCCCACACACCGAATCCTTTGCATAGCCAAGTTGAGCCTGCAGAATCATTTCATAAACCCGTTGGTGATCATTGCACATTCCAAGACGGATGCAGCATCACTTCAGAAACGAAGAAGTTCAAGACTTAGGGTTTGCAAAAGAATTCCTAAGTTAATGTTTAACCTTGTTAGACCTTTGATCATAGGTCTAACGCGATCCTATGAAGATGAGAAAAAGTGGGATTTCAAAAATGAATGAGAAAAATCCACGGCATCGAGAAAAAGCAAAGTGCCTGGTAAAAGCAAGGCCGATGCTCATGAAAGCTGTTTGCTTGATCCCCAGTGAAACTTGGATGAAAAAAAAAAATTCTTAAAGGAGTCAAATAAAAAAAGCTGCTCCCCAAATGCTGCCAAGCACAGAACAAAGACATGGAGAGAGTCGGTCTCTGAATGCAACAAGGGACGCTCTCTAAAGAGCTGGTGCACACCTCAAAATCGGTTGTACACCTCAAAAACTAAAGATGCAGAAAGGAAAAGACAGGAGGTAAATCAGCAATGATCACCAATGTCAAACTCGTCATGAATTCTGGGCCAAAAACAAGCCTTTTTCGGTCCCCAATCCTACCAACATCATAACCCTGAAACAGTCTTCTCTGACTAAGACACTTGGGTTAACATACAGCTCAGCTCGAAGAAGTACGAGCAAGACTATTTCTTTCTCATTTTGCAGGGTTCTTGACTTGTAAACCCGGAGCAGATGGTGAAAACTTTCATTCAATGACCTTGACTCAAAAGTGAGTCCCCCTTGAAGACCAATATCCAAGCCCAACATTACGGTCCCGTGGAAGACCTCCCGACCGATCAAAATGTATGCGCTGCGAATGAGCCTAAAACCTAGGCACGGGTTAGTAGGGAATCGAGTGTATCCCCTATAAAAAAACACGATCGCAAAACAGGTGAGAAGACCTCATTGTCGAGAAATATTCCAATTGATGTTTTGAACAAACTCTTTTTGGAATTTTCAAACTGTTGATCCAGATTTTCCGTGCAAGGGATTTGTGATCACATTTGCATGTTGCAAGAATGCTTTGGATAACCCCCAGCATCAAAATGCACATTTCATGATTAAAACTTAAATCATACGGTTTTGTCAAAATGGACAGCCGTGGTCTTCCCAAAGATTACTAACGTTTTCTTGGTGAAGAAAAATCTTTCAGGCTCAAACTTATGCAGGATACTTGGAGAACCCAACTCCCAGAATGTCGCCTCAACAGACTCAAGTGAAGTTTTGTCAAAATAAAATCTTTCACTGCTTCAAAAAACTGAATTCCCGACAAACTTCGGGGTCTCAAAAAAAGGGGAAGAAAAATCCTTTTAAAAGAAAAAGTCCTATCAGACGTGGAGAACCCTCGTCCCAGGACCCATTTTCAAAATATCAAACAGTCTCATCGGACGTGGAGAACCCTCGTCATGAGACCCCTTTTCAAACATGGTAGATACCGCCTGAAGGGTCAACACAAGGTAGAAACCGCCTGAAGGGTCAACTCATGGTAGATACCGCCTGAAGGGTCAAATCAAAGGTAGATACCGCCTGAAGGGTCAACACAAGGTAGATACCGCCTGAAGGGTCAACACATGGTAGATACCGCCTGAAGGGTCAACACATGGTAGATACCGCCTGAAGGGTCAACACAAGGTAGAAACCGCCTGAAGGGTCAACTCATGGTAGATACCGCCTGAAGGGTCAAATCAAAGGTAGATACCGCCTGAAGGGTCAACACAAGGTAGATACCGCCTGAAGGGTCAACACATGGTAGATACCGCCTGAAGGGTCAACACATGGTAGATACCGCCTGAAGGGTCAACACAAGGTAGAAACCGCCTGAAGGGTCAACTCATGGTAGATACCGCCTGAAGGGTCAAATCAAAGGTAGATACCGCCTGAAGGGTCAACACAAGGTAGATACCGCCTGAAGGGTCAACACATGGTAGATACCGCCTGAAGGGTCAACACAAGGTAGAAACCGCCTGAAGGGTCAAATCAAAGGTAGAAACCGCCTGAAGGGTCAACTCAAGGTAGAAACCGCCTGAATGGTCAAACCAAGGTAGAAACCGCCTGAGGGATCACATTAATGGTAGAAACCGCCTGAAGGGTCACATATGGTAGAAACCGCATAAGGGTCAACTCATTGATAAATATCGCAGTAAGGATCAACACAAAGGTCTGATCCACCATACGGATCAAAATTCTTGGCAAATCCCAAAGCGTGGGATGCGCCTTCCTTAGGTTCCTACAAGTTAGGAATCCCATCATGGTATGACCTACCATACAGGTCAGAGCTTAATCTCCTTGGGATATTCTGAATGACGAGTCCTAGGCATCTTCTTGAAAGTCGTCGCAACCGGCAGCATCCGACAGGTGAGCTTCAGGTAAGCCTCTCTCACTCCAGCCCATGTTCAAATTGTTAGAGCAAACCGGGGATTGATTTGAGCTTTTATCAATAGGCTTAAGGATCCGATGTCATAACATTTCTTCTCTTATTTTCCCAGTTGAGTCGGTTAGGAATCAGGTGCCACCTTATCTTTGAGAGAAACCTCTAACGAGATTCCTCTCAAAGAGGGGCAGCTGTTGACACCTGATTTTTTTACCATTTATTATTGTGATTTTTATTCTTTAAAATTAATTAAAAATATCAAAAAAGGTCATAAAATCACAAAATCAACTTTGGAAGCCTTGGTTTAACCTTAGGAACCAATTTTGAACAAAAAATATTTTTCGGTATTTTTAATATTTTTCGAGTTTATTTAATTATAAAAATACCCAAAAAATCAGAAAAATACCATTCGTGGTCAGAAAAATACCCAAAAATATTCGATAATTTTGTTTTAATTTCCTCTTCAAGTGTGTCACTTTAAATCTCAAAAATTCGGCTCGGGTCACTATGTTCCTTCACAAACATAAACCCGAACCGAGCCTAAAAAAAAAATCATTTTCGAGTCTTTTAGTTTTCAATTCTCACTTTTTATAAGCTATGACATTGGATTCTAAAGTTTTAAAGTGCAATTAGGTCAATTTGCCCTCCAATTTAATCAATTTTTACCAAAAGGGCTTAATTGCACATTTTTCTTTCAATTAGTCCCCGGTTTCACGGATGTATACGTATGCTCTACGTATTTATACGTCATACGTATTTATACGTTATGCATATTTGTATTGTTTGGTAACCTCTTTAACTCTTGTAATAATAATAATGGTTATTATTTTTAACACCTTTGTTAGTGCCTTTTTTAGCATTTTTGTATTGTGAGTGCTATTGCTAGTGCTATTTTTAAATAGCATTTTTTGTATTATAAATTGTGAGTGCTATTGTTAGTGCTATTTTTAAATGACATTTATTTATCATAAATTGTGAGTGCTATTGTTAGTGCTATTTTTAAATGGCATTTATTTATCATAAATTGTGAGTGCTATTATTAGATAGAATTTATAATTGTTAGTGCTATTTTTAAATAGAATTTTTGTATTATAAATTGTGAGTGCTATTGTTAGTGCTATTTTTAAATAGCATTTTTGTATTATAAATTGTGAGTGCTATTGTTAGTGCTATTTTTAAATGTCATTTATTTGTGAGTGCTATTATTAGATAGAATTTATAATTGTTAGTGCTATTTTTAAATAGAATTTTTGTATTATAAATTGTGAGTGCTATTGTTAGTGCTATTTTTAAATAGCATTTTTGTATTATAAATTGTGAGTGCTATTGTTAGTGCTATTTTTAAATGTCATTTATTTGTGAGTGCTATTTTTAGATAGAATTTATAATTGTTAGTGCTATTTTTAAATACAATTTATTGGAAGGTATTTTTGGCTATAAAAGGATGGCAAGAGTTTTGAGGTTGAAGGGGAGAGACATTTTGTAGAGTGTGCAAATTTTTGAGAGCTTAGAGAGAAGAACACAAACACTCTCTATATTCTCATAATCTTGAGCGAGCAAAATATACTAAGTTCGGAATATTGATTCCGCATATTGCTAGCACAATTGTTGTGGAGTTATTAGTCGTCTCCCCGTTCGTCAATTGGTGGTGCGTCCGAACTAGATGCCTAACACTTGTGGAGGCTGAGATCGAAGAACATCGAACCGACACCTCCGTTCAAGCACGCTACGAGAGGTAATCTATTTACTCCCTTTGAGACTTTGTGATTTTTTTCGATTGAAATGCACGAAGTACGCCTCTGGAGATACATGTGTGGGTTGTTATTTATTTCCGCTACGTGTTACGTGGATCCCAACAGTGGTATCAGAGCCAATCCTTAGGTGTTTTCGTGCATTTAATTGATTTTTTGCAATTTTTGCAATACTATGGCCAATATGTATTAACGAATTGTTCGTCTTACATGGCTAATGGAGATTGATTATTTTATATGATAAATTAATCAACGTAGCAAAAATTGAGACTAAATCAATTTTGAATCGAAAATTTATGGCTATCTTATTTTACGTAAAAATTCTGAATATGATTCAACGTAGAATTTTTATTGTGCCTTCCTAAGTTTTAAATTGTGAATTTATTACTTACGTGAAAGGGTGGTGATCATGGAAAAATCCCTAATCAATGTGATTGATGTATATATGAATGTATGATGATTATTTATATATTTGGGGTTGTAATTATTAAATGGAGGCTGCGTACTCCTTTTATTTTTCATGTAATCTTTATTTTTAGCATAGTCAATTGTTGATGTAAATGCTACGAGGATTACGTGGAGGAGCCTTTTAAGTCGGCGAGCTCTTTGGGGCCCAATTCTTGAAGAGTTCAAGAAACCAAGAAGAAGCGAAGAGCGGCTCTCCGTTATTAAAATATTAAAATGATTATATGTGGTCTCATTGGCTCGAGACCCATTAAATCATAATTCCATGATCACCACGTAGGATAGATATTTATGTGATTGACATCTATTTATTTATTATGATTACGTGAGCATGTTAAACTGGTTAATGTGCAAAGTCAGACTTACCTCACCCAAAATTGTGCCTGCATGAAATCCTAGTTAGGAAAATCACTCGCATTAGGTACCGAAAGGGCGTTGGTAACGACACCAGCGTAACCAAGTCCCCGAACCCAAAATCTCTGGTTCCGTAGAACTGATCGATCTCTCCCAATCGATCGGTAAGGTTTCCGGTCTACCCTCCAAGAAAGACCGGTGGCGACTCCAAATGCATGCACAAGTTGCACATGCCACCACGACCACACTAAGGTCGAAAGCGATCGACTCTTATCGTTGAATCCTCCTGAAAAATACTCCCGCCGCGATTTGGTATGGGCCTGGGAGGGCTCGCACCGATCCAAGACCCGTGATCGGTAATCCATTAGCCGCGTCCGCTTCCGGATGGGTCGCGACACCCATCTCTTGATTTCTTCCGTTCTTGGAGTGATACAGTTTCTATCTTGAAACATCCCATGATCACCAACAGGGGTTTATGAAATGAATTCGCAGGCTCAACTTGGCTGTGCAAAGGATATGGTGTGTGGGATAGAGAATGAATGCTTCTCGTCATCCTATGGCACTTGGATTACCATATAAACAACACACAAAGATTAATGTTAGTCCGAGCAAGAAAATTTCTAACCATTTTCTCCTGATGCTGCTGGACTTACTTCCTTTTTGCCCCGGTGTGGGGTGGTTCTTGACAGGGTTAAGAATGAAAACCGCCGTTCAAGTGGGTTGTCAACGGTCACCTGTAGTGTTTATGATATGAAACGAACGCCTCCGTCGTCCCAATCCATGTAATCGCTGCGAATGGTCCCTACCTCCGTAGGTCCAGATTTTACTATTTGATTCGCTCCACTCATCTCTCAAGTGTATGTAGGATGTGTTTGGATTTGAGCTTGCCTCTCTTTTGAGGAAACATCCTTTTGAGAGTTTTGAACAACTTTTGATTGGAAAAATCTCTTTCGTTTTCCCAAAAATTTTACCCGTCAAGGGGATTTTATGGTGCACAATGCGTGTTCAGACAACCTCATGTTTCAAAACATGAATGCCAATGAAGTTAGAATTCCATGTCTTTTCTAGACATCAGATTTTGAAAGCTTTTTCTTTTTCTCTCTGTGTTTTTTTTTGTTTAACATCTTCAATGGATTGGGGGAAAGGGATACCTACCTGTCCACCGTGGCTGGAGATCCCTGAAAATGTGAAAGAAGCATATCATTGTATGTTCACGAATTTTTCGAAAATCGAAACGATACATCCTACCCTCATGTACCCTAACAGGTAGTATGTGGGATGTAAAAACTTATTCGTCTCCAAGGCGATTCCCCTGTCAAGGATAAAAAATAAGTGTTAATTCATATTCCCAAATTCAAGACAAATTGGGACGATACAACTTTACTCTTGATTTTCATCCCATTCTGATGTTGCGTATTGATATGAACAACCTCTATCAAATCCACCTATCCATGCTTGGAGTGTTTGTAACATCAATGGTTCATCTGCCCCCCAGCTGGGCAACGTTTGTTTAGCCATTTGAATGCATGGCCTTTTAGGGCCTTGTCTCTTTTTATCACCTGAGAGGAAGAAGAGAGGAAACATTATCCCCTGATCTGATTGAAAATCAACTAGGAACGATACGTCCTTTTACCAAACGGGTGGCTCCGCGGCCGAATGTATCTTGTATTGAAGGAATGGATTCCATTATGCTCTGCGGGTGATAATTATGGTTCATGGAACTTGCTCTACGGATTAAGTGATTAATCCACGGCCTTCGGCTTGAAGATGCTCAAAGGGTGATGTTGACACTCACGCGCAATTAGTTCTAGATATTAATGAAAGATGTTCCCGTGGGAACCTTACAGTGCGATCAACAACATATGCAATAGGAGTATTCAACCCCTTTTCTCGAAGCATTTTTCATCGAGTAGCCATGCCTTGCATCAGACGTTTGATCACCGGCCTCGCGTCACCACTGCGATGGTCCTCCGGCTCCAAATTGATCGAGCCAAAGATTGAACTCATCGCCAAGGAAATTGCTCGGGTCTTCGAGCCATTGATGTTCAAGTTGGGTATCAACGATTGTTGGGGGCAGATTTCTTTCATTGCCTTCGTTGTGAGGGATTGGAGTCTTTGAGCTGGAACCTTCATCATTGCCCTGTTGGGGTTGAGACATACATTCCCGAAGAGTATTGATCCAAGTGTCCAGCTCCTCATCAAGGAAATCACCTGTTCTTTCTAGCTCTTGGTGCCCAGATTGGGTGTCGTCGACTGCAGGCGAGGGATTCCTCTCTTTGCTCTCGCCGTGAGCAATTTGACCCCTCGAATTGGAACTTCCTCCGATGACCGGCAGGTTCATATGTGCACTCTCTACCAATGCCAGATCCGCTTCAGGGACAGCATTAATGACTGATTCGCGCTCAAACTGAGGAATTTCTATGTGCTGGAACTGTGGCATATACTCCTGAGGAGTATTGAGATAGCTCGGCGGAGCATTCTGATTTGGGTTAGAGGAGTCGCTGACACGACTGCTAGTTCCGTCATTGCTGAAACACGGTTGGGTGCTCTTGGCTCTCCAATCATCATGGTTGTAACTCTGCCCAGCACTTGAGCTCCAACTGGCTTTATGATGGTTTAACGCTATCCTTCCATCCCTTAGCAATCTCCTATAGTACTTGAGGTGAGACTCAACGTTAATTCTAGAGAGCCCCGGCACATTCATAATCTCGAGTATGCGCAGTGGGCTAGCCGAATCAACTCCCAGTTCTCGAATTGCATCAACAAATTTGGTGTGAAGCTCATAGGTCCAGTAAAACCTTGTTCTCTTATCACCCAAAATATCGTCAATACTTCGGTAGCTATTCTCTACGGGATCTAGTCGTTTCAAAAGTTGTCCAGGGAGGGACTCACCGACTTTGGATTGGCTGGCTGCGACAGCGAGTTCGTCATTAAGAGAATTCCCCCTGTGATGATTCATATCCCATTTCTCAGAGGATGTTGGTGTTGATTCTATGGTGTTGACTTGCTCATGCAGATCTCCGGCGGTATCTGGCTGTGTCGGAAAATGCTGTGGAGAATACGGTAACAACTGAGCGTTATTCGTCAACAGGGATGGTTCATCGAGGAACACCTCGCCGAGGACAACAGGATTACCACAATTAAGGCAGGTGGCCTTGGTCAGAGCTTCCTTATATCTCGCGCTTTCAGCTTGAAGCTTCTCATTCTCCTCCTTCAGGACCAGTAACTCATGGTCTGCGTATTGCTGTTTCACCCGGGTTCGTTTGTTGGCGAACCAAAACTTGACCTTCGAAAGCTCCAATCCTATTTTTCGGCTCAACTCCATTTTCTGTCGTTTGCTTGGAGTGGGGCATTCATTGAAGAAAGCTTCGAGCTCTCGGATTTGGCCTGGAGTGTGGCGTTGTAGTTGCTTCCTTTTCCGACTCCGGTCATCATTGTATACTCCTTCTTCGTAGCTGAAACCTAGAATTTCATCGCTGGAGGAGTCAGTCTCTATGGCCTTCGAGCAGGATTCAGCTCCAGGATCTTCAAAGTCTCCCAGCAGTTCGTGCTCAGAAATGTCCAGGTCGGGCGTTTCTAGCAGATGGGAATAACTTTTAAACATGATGGATCGGGGTATCTCGGGCTGATCTAGTTCACTCAGCTTTCTCAATTCGCTCTTACGTGTTTGCTCACTCTAGAAATTTTCTCAAGTGATTGTGCGTGTCCTGGAACCATCCTTCAGGCTGCATATGAAGACCAGCAAGCAAGCGCTCCTCCCGAGATCCTGCAATTACTCATCGTCTGTATTCCCCTTTCTTTTTCCTCGTGATAGGATCACAAACTCTCTTGCATTGATTCGGTTTCATCGAGTATTGCGCTCGTCCCCTAGTTCAGTCTTCAAAGTGGTGGGTCTACAATCTTTCGGCGCCTTTTATGATTTGCTAGGCCCGAGAACGTGGGGAGCAGCGGTGGACCCGCAATTAATGACTCCGTTTAATTCATTTAGCTCCATGGGAATTAACGCTATGATCTTCTCTCAACCCCTTTTCATCGTTCAAACGAAAGTGGCATTTTCCCTGTGCATGCTGTTACTCTTCATTTCAGCATCCCGGGCGCTTGGTGAGGAATGAGTTCGTGGCCACTCAAAATTTTAAAGACCGTCTCTGGTTTCAGACTTAATCTAACAAGGGATCATCACAACTGAGCATGATGATGTTCGTCGATAGCGTTGGTTTTAATATAGAATTAACTATAGTCATTAAAGAAAAATGTTCCCGTAGGTACTTTACAACGGATAAAATGAGTGATCTACTCGTGAACATGTTCTTCTTTCTATGGGTGTTCGTAGTGACCGACCCATCGTGCCCCGAGTCAGGTGCTAGATCATGGCTGTCCAAGCATGCCAGCTTCCCACTGATTGAACAAGGCATCGAGCCCCTCATCGAAGAAATCGTCTGTCGTGGGTTGACCAGCGGCAGGCAGAGCACCAGCCGACTGCTGCTCGAATGGAGGAGTGCGCACTCGCTGTACTTGTGACACGCGCTCTTGAGAAGTGTTGAAATGGCCTGGGAGGACATTCTGATCAGCTTTCAGTTTGCCGGTGGTCGGGTTGCTAGCTTGATTGATGCTTAGATTTGGCCGGGTATCTCTTGATGCCTGAGCATTACAATGGCGGTCGCCCCTAGCTTTTGAGCTCGAGACGGATTCCTCCCGGTTTAGCTCCGCTCGACGTTGTCTTAATAGCTTTCTGTAGGCAGCAAGGTGATTCCTGACCAGCTCCTTACTAAGCCCCGGTACATTCATGGCCTTAAATATGCGCGTCGGAGTTGCTGAGTCGATCCCCATTTGGTGAACCACATCTAGGAATTTGGAATGCAGTTCAGGGGGCCAAGCGAACCTCCTCTTATCGTGGCCCAAAATTGCATCGATGGCTTGACGACTGATTAACTCATCTCCAGCAGGACCCGACCCTATCGAAAATTGTTGTGCATGAGGCTGATATGCTTTGAGCTGGTCGGCGGTAACATCCAGCTCCTTGAAACTGTAACTCCAATCAAAGCGATGCAAATCCCATCCCCCAGGAGGCATTTGTATCATCTTCGTAGGATCATCCTGCTCATGCGTGACTCCGGCAAAATCTGGTTGAGCAGGAGATGCCCCGAGGGAGTAGGGTGGTAAATGAACGTCTTCAATCATCGCGTGAGGCTTATCGGGGAATATCTTACCGAGGGCGACGAGGTTATCGCAATGAGGGCAAACGGTGATATTGAGAGCTTTTTCATACCTCATGTTTTCTGTTCGCAGCTTTTGGTTTTCTTCCTTTAAAATCTCGACCACCTGACGTTTGCGTTGAGCCCTCGATTTGGATCTCCTATTTTGAAACCAAAACTGGATCCTCGACTGATTAATCCCCAACTCCCGGCTCAATTCAATTCTCCACTTCTTTTTCATGTAATGGCTTTTACTGAAAAGGGTTTCCAGCATTTGGGTTTCCTCCTGAGAGTATTGGTGAGGACGTCTTCTTTTCCCGAGTTGAGCATTGTGGATGTCGTTGTCGTCGTCGCCGTGATCTTGATTTCCGTTGCCAGAAGTGTTGGGCTCCATGGTTTTGGCGTTAGACTTGATCTTGGAATCTTCGAGATCCCTCTGTGGTTCAATTTCTGAGATTTTTGAGTCAGTCGCCTCTAGCAGCTGACAGTAACCTCTTAAATATGTTGGATTGAGAAATGTTTGATTGGTTCTTGCCCACTCAGAGTTCTCCACTCTCTCCTGTATGCTCACTCCCTATAAAGTTTTCTTCGAGTGACTTTGCATGTTCAGGAGACGCTCTTCAAGCATCATTAGGCAAACGTTCCCCCTCAAGACCTTGAATTTCTCGCTTAGCTTTTCAACGTGATGGGACTGCCAAATCCTGTTAGGGCTCTCTTCGATAGTTGCGCTTACCTCCCACCTAACTCTAATAATGGTGATCCCGACAAATCTTTTACATCTTTTAATTGATGAGCCGGAAATCGCGGATCGAAACGAATCCATTGGTTCTCGTGAGGGGACCTCCTGCTTTACCCCCTAACTGGGCTCCACCAGCATTATTACTGAGACCCTTCATCATCCTCGAGTTGCTATAAAATGAGGAATTAATGTATGGAAGGTTAACGTTCTCGCATAATCAGCCTTTTCCTTCTAATCTCTCTGTTAAACTCGTCTTATTCTCAAGCCAACCCAACGCAAATGGCCTCCTCTCCCGTACGCACTTTTTCAACTGATGTCTTGGCCCAGTGGGAAAAGCTTTATAACCTACTGGGTCGCGGTTACGCGCACATAACCGATCATTCTGCAACCGAGGATGCAATCTGTGTCCTGCTCGAGGACCTTGATACCACTTCTCTCGAAGGTACTACACTGGGGAGGGAATATAGAACTTTCCCGACTCTCTTTGCACACTCCTTAGAGGCCTATCGTGTTGCTAATCGGGAGATTCTAGTGGCTCGCGTCTTGCGGGCTCGTTATGAGGATCGATCTGATCATTTGGTGCTGACCAACTATCTGGTTGATAGTTACAAAAAGGCCGTCGAGTTTGCTAATGAGCGGGTCGCGACGTTGCTTCGCGAGAGGAGAAATCTGGTGGATCAATTGGCCATATCCCTGACCACCGGCGAGCATGACCGCCGCAACGTCCTGTTGAGGCTTCAGAGCGACTGGCAGGAAGAACGGCTCGACAAGATAACCGAGGACATAGCTCGCGGGAATGGACTGGTTCGGGACCTGGAAGTAGTCACCGAAGAACACGAGGCCAAGGTCGCCGAAGTTAAGGGAGAGTGCAGAAGTCTTCTCCTCAGGCTTGCCGACCACAACATGCGGAGCTGGGAGTATGAGCAGAGCATTAATAACATGGAGGGTCAGTTGGGATCCTTTGTGTCGTTAATTAGGGCTCACTTTGGCTTTACTTTTCCACCCCGACTTGTATGACCTGCTTCTGAAAACCCTCCGCCGAGCAAAATAAATGAAAGTTCTCGTGTGTGTGTTTTAACTTCTGTATGGTTCATTTCTTCGAGCATCCAAACATCTTCAACTTGGGTGAGTCGAACCATAATATCAATAAGCCGAGCAAATACGTCCTGATTTTATAACTCGCTCATGATCAGATGGAAGAATAGTTGCAGATTTGTCCAAGAGAAGATTTCTCTATACTACTTGTTTTTCACCTGCAAATGAAAAGACCGAGTCAGAAGGAATAATATGAAAAAGAAAGCATATACCCCTTTCAATCTTATGCTTGCTCGTGATTAATAAGGACAAGAACTTTTACAAGGGTTTTAATCTTGCGCGAAAAGTTTTTATCAATATTCCTCGAAAGAAAGCATACTATTGAAAGGAATGTAATTCACAATAATCGCTTTTGATCAATTTCGAGAGGAACGAATCACTCAAAAGTGCGAGGCATAATAACGTGTTTTAAATTTAATTGAAGATACGGCATCCAAATCAAGGCCGTTTTGTTAAGAACGAGAGTAATTTGGACATCTATCTCGTCATTAAATTCAAAACAACGTCGATATTCTCGATCAATTATCGTGGATTACCAGCAACGTAAAACATGCACGAAACAATTCAAGTGTATAATTCCTTCTAGAGAAATTGAGATTGGACTACTCTATACGACCAAAAGGTCGTGTAAGACTTCCAATTTTAATTTCCTCTAAAGGAATTATAAACTTGACTTGGGAGTATTCGGATGATTAGAGAAAATGCCACTATCACATTCCCATGACCCGTCAAAAGAAATACAACCAAGTTCCATCTGAATGTATACACCAATAGATCCATAATACAATCACTCTAAGGGGTGGGATAGAAAAAGCCTCGATAAAAATAAACCCTATACAAGAGGACTAGTAATGGAAAATGAAACAAAGGAATGTGATCCTAACGTTTAAGGATGCCCCAAGTTCGATCTGTGGCTTCCGGATCACTTGCCCCAACTCGTCATCTTCATTGGACGATATCTCAATAAGGTCCATAGTAGGCTCTTTTGTTGCTCACTCGGTGTTCGCCATGGGATATCATCCTCCTCGTCTTCTATCAAGGACGTTTGGGAAAAACACACACATCTATCCTTGAAATGGCATTTAATCTAATCACCAGAATGCAATGAATGAAATGCCTATATTTATATGAACTGTAATAGATTTGAGGGATAGAGAGTCTTACCAACCAAACTCGTCGACTTATGTGCGGTTTTAGGTGTACCAACCGCCCAAAGACATGCGCATGAAACAAGTGATGGTAAACTTCTAAAAATCAGAGGATTTGGCACCTAAGGTTAAGGTTCCCACCTCGAGTTCTGGAAAGAGCAGATTCCATTGCACAACTATCGTTGCATTGGGGCTCGATCCATATTTCGAAATGAGCGGAATTGAAAAGTGGATTACCCCGTGTTTTTCCTCACGGAGATTCCATTTTCAATCCCTTCTATTGTTTTCCTATAGGCGGCGCCCGGGGTTTTAGGCGCGGTTGTGTGTATTTTCGGTGTCGTGCTAAAGCGATAAACATGCATCTCATTTAGCAAACACCGCTTCAATATAAACATCCACACAATCATACATCCTAAACTCCTACCTGCATAAGACAGAGTTAACAAACACTTCACCCCTTATTTCTCCAATCTGCAAAAACATTTAACACCTCAAGGGTTAAAGTACGTACCTCACCTTGAAGAGTATCTGCATAAAACATGTTAGAAAAATCAATCAACTTTTTAATCGGCTCAAGTTCTCTAAGTCCCCAGCGGAGTCGCCAGTCTGTCGCGACCCTCTCGAGGTTGTCGGGCTCTCGAGGGCTAATGGGCCGTCCAGTCTGGTCGGACGCGGGCCTCTCCCAAGGCCCATTACCCAAATCGCAACGGAGGTATGCGTAGTCGACCTTCAGTGTGGTCTAGTGACATGTGCTAAGTGTGCATGCCGAGGAGTCGCCACCAATCATTTTTTGGAGGGTATGATTGGACCACCCTATTGAATAGTCGGGAGTTTCTATTCAATTCTGCGATAACCAGAGAACTGGGTTCGGGGACTTAGTTACGTCAACTGTCAGAGTTGACGCCCTTTCGGTACCTAAGTTGACTGAATTTTCTGACCAAAGATTTCATGCAGATGAGTGGGGTACGAGTTCTAAATCTAGGAGTTCATGCAGATAGGAATGACTATCATAGCAATCACAATCAATAATAAAGTGCACAAATCGATGAATTCAAGTGTACAAATAAATCACATGGCATTCCTAATAAGGCCATATTAGCCTAGAGAAGCATCAATCAGGCTTAGGAATGATTTAGACATGATTTTGCCCATCAGGGGCAAAATCGTAATTTTGAGACAAAGGGGACAATTTGCCCAAAAAGGATAAAATCATCATTTCGGAATGAATCCGGAGTCAAAACAGGTTTGGTCACTCAATTGACCCATTTCCTATTTTTTGGCAATTTTCGTGATTTTCGGGAATTTTAGAAACCGATTTACCATTCGAAGGGTAAAATCGTCATTTTCTAAAAATGGAAATGAAATGTGGAAATCTTAGACATAAGGTTTAACCACCCATCTGGCCCATCACCAAATTCTAAGCAATTTCCACAATTCATCAGAATATCAAAGACGATTCACCCTTTGAGGGGTGAAATCGCCATTTTGGATTAAATGGGAGAAAATCCCAAAAATGAAAACAAATCAATTTTTTGTCATTTTCAGCCTTGGACAATTTTTAGAATTTTTCTGCAATTTTTCTCAATTTTTTTGTTTTTCTTTAATTTTTCCATTTTTTTGGCATTTTTGATTTATTAATATTTTTTTATATTTTCAGAAAATATTTTAACAAAAAGCATGTCTTTGACAATAGATAACACTCAACCAGATAAATAAGCTAACCACTAGACTGAAACAAATACATACAAATCAAGTCTATAAATGCAATATTTTAGAAAAATAATCCTGATATACGGATCGGGTACGTAAAACATACCGGATTGGACACCGGCCTTCAATCGCCCAGCCCCAGCCTGCGACCATCCCCATGCCCGTTACCTGTCGATCGCCATTAGAATGTCGATAGTCAATTTCACAAATTAAGACTAAAAAATAAATAAAAAATTGGACACTGTTCATGCACTGTTCCGACACTGTTCATGCACTGTTCGGATTGGACACTGTTCATGATCACGTCCGACACGCTCCGACACGCTCCGACACGCTCCGACACGTTCGACACTCTCCGACACGTCCGGACACGCTATGACACGGCTCGACACTCTCCGACACGCCCGGACACTCTCCGACACGTTCGACACTCTCCGACACGCTCCGACACGTTCGACACTCTCCGACACGCTCCGACACGTTCGACACTCTCCGACACGCTCCGACACGTTCGACACTCTCCGACACGCTCCGACACGCCCGGACACTCTCCGACACGTTCGACACTCTCCGACACGTTCGACACTCTCCGACACGCTCCGACACGTTCGACACGCTCCGACACGTTCGACACTCTCCGACACGGCTCGACACTCTCCGACACGTTCGACACTCTCCGACACGCTCCGACACGTTCGACACTCTCCGACACGCTCCGACACGCCCGGACACTCTCCGACACGTTCGACACTCTCCGACACGCTCCGACACGTTCGACACTCTCCGACACGCTCCGACACGTTCGACACGCTCCGACACGGCTCGACACTCTCCGACACGGCTCGACACGCTCCGACACGCCGACACGTTCCGACACGCCGACACGTTCCGACACGCCACACGCCGACACGCCGACACGCTCCGACGACGGGGTGGTGACCCGAGGCCGTTTCTGAGCTCCACCAGCGGCGCATAGGCTCCAGAAGCTCCGAGGGAGGAGGTAGGACTCCGGGGCAGTCACCGGAGGCGATGGCGGTGACGGATTTGGCCCGATCCGAAACAAACCCGAACCAAACTCCGAAACGGGTGGAGGTCGCGGGTCTTGAGTTGTTCACGGCGGCTTTGAGGTACGACGGCTAGCGACGACGGCGGAAGGATCGAAGGCGAAGGCAAATAATGCACGAAGGTGAGGATTCCTTTTTTTTTTTTTTTTTTAAGAAGAAGAAGAAGACAAGAAGAAGAAGAAGAGCTCCTGAAGAAGAGGAAGGAGAGGAAGAAGATGAAGTCGCGGGAGGAGAAGAAGCCAGCGACGGATGAGGGGAAAGGTGAGTAAATAATAATAAAAAATAAAATAATAATAAAATAATAATAAAATAAAATACTAAAAAGTAAGAATAATAATAAAATAATCAAAAGCAAAGACAAAATGATTAGTTCCCTTTTCCTTTTGAATGATTATGTTTTCACTCCTTTTCCTTTTAATCATTACTAATATTTTTGCCAATTTCAATTTTATGGTGATCAGAAAACACCCAAAATCGAACCTGAATTTTACTATTTTATGAGGTTCAAAAGTAAAGAAAATTAAAAATAAAAATACTGACTATTTTTCTATATTTTTGTGACCTCAAATACTACTTTTCTTGATTTTCATTTTATTTTTATATTTTTCGAAAATAATAATAATAAAAAATACGAAAAATATGAAAAAATATTTTTTTTATCCAAAATGGTTCCTTTAGCTTGGCCAATGTTACCAAAGTTGATTTTGTAATTTTTCAGCTTTTTATGGATTTTCTATGAATTTTTGAAAAATAAAGGAAACAAAAAGGTTGATCAAAATTTAGGTGTCAACAGCTGCCCCTCTTTGAGAGGAATCTCGTTAGAGGAATCTCTCAAAGATAAGGTGACACCTGAGTCCTGATCGACTCGACTTGGGAAACTAAAGGAAAAGGAGTCATGACATCCAATCTTCATGCTTGTCCATGTATGCTCTTTCTTGAAGGGGGAAACGTTCATTTGACATGAGAGAGTGAGATAGTAGAGAGACATACCTGCCACTTACCTGTTCGATGCTGCCGGTTGCGACGACTTTCAAGAGGATGCCTAGGACTCGTCATTCAGAATATCCTAGGGAGGTTAAACTTTGACCTGTATGGTAGGTCATACCATTATGGGATTCCTAACGGCTAGGAATCTAAGGAAGGCGCATCCCACGCCCTGAGATTTGCCAAGGATTTTGATTCGTATGGTGGATCGGACATTTGTGTCGATGCTTATGGCGGTACTTACCAATGAGTTGACCCTTATAGCGGTTTCTACCATTGTTTGACCCTTCAGGCGGTATCTACCTTTGTTTTGACCCTTCAGGCGGTTTCTTCCTTTGTTTGACCCTTCAGGCGGTATCTACCTTTGTTTTGACCCTTCAGGCGGTTTCTACCTTTGTTTGACCCTTTAGGCGGTATCTACCTTTGATTGACCCTTTAGGCGGTTTCTACCTTTGAGTTGACCCTTCAGGCGGTTTCTACCTTGATTTGACCCTTCAGGCGGTTTCTACCTTGATTTGACCCTTCAGGCGGTATCTACCTTGAGTTGACCCTTCAGGCGGTATCTATCTTTGTTCGAAGCTTCTCGTTCTGTTCCTTTAGAAACGCGGTCTCCCGTCGTTTGTACTGATTACTCAGCTTGGTTCGTTTATTTTGAAACCAATTCAAGATCCTCAAAGGGCTCGTCCCTAGTTTTTGACCCAACTTCTTCCTCTGTTCTGTGTCCGGGAAAGGGCATCCCCTGAAGATAGCTTCAAGTACCTGGACCTCATCCGGAGTGTAGAACTGGCGACGCTTTCTTTTCTGGCGCGGATCATCGTCGCTGGCGTCTTGGTCGCTGAGGGCTTGAGTCTCCTGGATGGTCGAGTCGATTTCCATATCCTTCATGACGAATTCGTTTCCGAGGTCTTCAAATTCCTCTAGCCGTTCAAGTTCGGAAACATTTAGGTCAGGCGTTTCCAACAAATGACGGTACCCCCTTGAACATTTTGGGTCGAAATGTCTTTTCCTGGTCTTCGTTCGCTCGATCTTCTCCACCCTTTCTCAGATGTTCGCCCTCTCTGTAGTTATCAGAGATTAGGCGTGTTCCAAGAAGCGTCGCTTTGAAATCGAGTAACGAGTGTCTGACGGGCGTTCCTTTCGAGACTTCGTGATTCCCCCCGTCCGTTCTTACTCTCTCTTGCCTGAGTGGAGCATGCAGATTTCCCGTGTCGACTTTTGCTTTATCGAGCATTACGCCTGTCCCCCTAGCTCGGTCTCCAAAGTAATAGGTCCGCCGGCCTTTAGGTGTTGTTACCTTTTCTAAGCCCGAAATCACGGGACAGAGGTGGATCTGTGACTCACCAGGGATGTATTAATGAGACTTGATTAGCCCGGCTGCGTATAGAAAAATTATTGCAGCTTTCCCTTTCTCGTTCGAGCATTAAAGGGCGAGAGGTTGACATCGAGAAGATTAACATTTCGATCTAACCTCTCAAACACTCCTCCATCATTCCTTCTCTTCTCTGTCGTTGAATCGCAGATGGCTTCCTCTCCTGTACCTGCTGCCTCAGCCGAAGCTTCAACCCAATGGGAGAGGTTTTATCACCTCTTGGGTAGAGGTTATGGCTACATAAATAGTCATCCTGAAGCTGAGGTTGAAGTTCGTACTCTGATTCCGGCCCTGGATACTGTGTGTATTGAAGGTACGAAACTGCAAAGGGAGTTTGTGATCTTCCCAACTCTCTTCAACAATTTCCTGCAGGCTTACGAAGTTGCTAGCCGGGAGGTCACTTTGGCTGGTATCGTGCGAGCCCGCTATCAAGACCGAACTGAGTCTCTGATGTTGGCCATGCTGACGGCCGATAACCATAAAAGGGCTGTTGAATACGCCCACGCCCAGGTTTCGATGTTGGTCCGTGAGAGGGACAACTTGGTGGAGCGTCTGGCTCTTTTTGACACCGCCTTTGAGCAAGATCAGCACAACTTCGTGCTGAGGTTCCAGTGTGCCTGGTTGGAGGAAAGGCTTGAAGACCTGAGCATGGATAGCTCGCGGGAGGGTGCTGGCTCAGGACTTAGAGCTTGAGTTCGAGTACTATGAGACCAAGGTGAACGAACTTAAGGAGAAATGTCGTCTCCTTTTCTTCAAGCTTGTAGACCTCGATTCCCAGAGTGTGAGTTGTAAGCAAGGCATGGATAGCATGGAGAATCAATTGAGCTCATTTGTGGCGCTCATTAGAACTCCGCTTTGGATTTACGGTTCCTCCTTAGTAGTCTGTTTGTAAAGTCTCCTGTTAAGTGCAATAAATGAGAGTGTATGTACATTTCCCCTTATCCTTCGCAAGATTCAATATTGCCCTTGGTTTCGCAATCATAGTGTTTGAGGCAACTGACGATCTTTCCGCTTTCGAGCCCGCTCACGTTATGTTTGTAACCTATGCTGTCACGTTTGCCTTCGTGCGTTTGGTCGATTTACCTCGAACCCATTATGACAACAGATTGTTGTAGCTAAACATGATGATGTTAGCAAGCATCATTGTGTGAAATCAACCCTAGGCCTTAAAGAAGAAAGGAACTGCTCCGATTGAAACTTTACAATGCGCAGATAAGAAATAAGTTCTACTTGTGTACAAGCCCCCTTTCTCTGGGTATGTTCGATCACCAACCCATCATGTCTGGGTTCAGGTGCGCGGTCATCGACTCCAGATCATGGCCGTGAAGGTTGCTAGCCTCCTCCTGATGGATTCTTCGAACTGTGACCACCATCTTTGTTTGAGAAGAAAAGAGGAGGGTCGACCTCTTTCCTATCAAAAGCGTGTCTCACTCAGAGATCAAGGAAGCAAAGTTGTTCGAAGTGTTCCCCCATTGGATCATCTGAGATCATATGCCCTAGTTGGGCGAACTCCTGAACATTAGACATCGTGGGTGGATCAGCAGCAGGAAGAGCGCCAGTGGACGGCTGCTGCTCGAGCGGAGAAGTGTATATTTGTTGCACCGGTGGCACGTATTCTTGAGGAACATTAAGATGACTGATAGGGCTATATTGACCAATTCTCCAACAGTTGGTGGTAGAGCTACCGGCTTGGTTGGTATCGAGACTCGGCAGGGCTCTTCTTGAGGCATGGCTATTGTGTTCGTGGCCGTACCTAATGTTCAAGTTCGAGTCGGGCTCTTCTAGGCGCCGTGCGGCATGACGCCGTCTTAGCGTCCTTCGGTAACCATTAAGGTGGTTTGCGACTAACTTTCTAGCGAGCCCCGGTTCATTCATGACCTCATGTACGCGTGTTGGACATAATGAGTCATTCCCTATTTGGTGAACCGCATCAATGAATTTTCTGTGAAGCTCTGGAGACCATATGAACTTCTTTTGGCGACTCCGGATAGCATCCGTGACTCGGCGATCATTCCTCGATTCACTCTCGGCAGGGTCTGGTTGTGCCAGAGGTTGTTGCAGGGGAAGCTGGTTGACTTCGAACTGGTCTGTGGTGATAGTAAGCCCATTGTCAGGGAATTGTAGTGACGCGCCTCCCCTCTTTCAAAAGATGGTTTGAGGGAGTGGGGTGGCGGACGACCACCTGCGATTCTCATAGAAAACTTATCACGGAACATTTCGCGAGTGTCGATAGAACCACCGCAGTTAAGGCAAGCGGTGTTGATGAGGACTTCCTTATACCACATGTTTTCTGCTCGAAGCTTGGCGTATTCTTCTTTTAGAGTTTCGAGCTCTTGACGCTTTCCCCGAACCACTGATCTGGCCCGTCTGTTTTGAAACCAGTGCTTGACCCTTAAGGGTTCCATCTTTAATTTCCGGGCTAATTTTCTTCTTCGCCTCGTATTCGGGTAACGGCACTTATTGAAGGCGGCTTCGAGTATCTGGATTTCTTTCTCAGTATAGGGCCGGCGACGTCTTCTTCCACGAGATGGGACATCGCCGCTGCCGTCGTTGTTGCTGCTACTGTCGTCGTCGCCACCACTGCCATCGTCGCTGCCCTGATCCTGAACCTCGTTGCCAGCAGGGTTGGGTAGCATGGTTTCGACATCTGGCTCGATCCCAAAGACTTCGAGGTCTCCCAACTGCACATTACCTAGGACATTTGGGTCAGTCATCTCCAACAAATGACTATGACTGCTAGACATACTGGATTAAGAAGAGGTTTGTTCGTCCTTTTTTTATTCACTCAAGGTCTTGTAATCCTCTTCGTATGTTTACTCTCTCTAAACTTTCTTTTGAGTGACTTTGCGTACTCAGGAGTCGCTCTTCGAGCATGGAAGACGATCACCAGGCGAGCGCTCTTCTAGAGATTTTGAGTTTCTCGTCTTGTCGTCTTCCTTCCTTTTCATGGTGGAGAGATCCCGGATCGCTTTTCTTTCCTCGATAGCCGAACCTGTCCCCCACTATCTCTCAAAAGACTAAATTACGTCCACCACCCGCTCAGCTTTTCATCATGACAAAACTATCAACCCTATCGCGGCTCCTTCGATATTTGCGCTCGACTCCCGCTCCATCTCAATAATGGTGAAATAGACAACTCTTTTGCAACTTTTCAAACTCGTCAGGCCTGAAATCGCGGATCAAGACAGGTCTGATGATTCACGGGAGGAGCAGCCCCTGCTTTACATTAACTACCCCGGCTCCACAAGCATTATTGCTGTAACTTTTCTCCATCTTTGAGCTACTATGAAACGAGGAGAAGGTTAGTGCTCTCCTTTGCCCAGCTTTCACTTTCATTCATTCCATCGCACTCGTCTTCCTCTCCATCCTTCCAACAAGAAATGGCTTCATCTTCTGCTTCTTCCTCTGACTCTTCCCATGCTTGCGTCTTTTCAATCGCAGTCCCAGCCCGATGGGAAAAACTCTATAATCTCTTGGGTCGGGGCTATGCTTACATAGCCGATCATCCGGAGATCGAGACTGAGATCTGCGTTCTATTCGCGGCCACAGACACTAGTTCCATCGAGGGTACTGAGTTGGAGAAGGAGTATAAAATCTTCCCGGTCCTCTTTACAAACTTTCTAGAGGCTTACCGCGTTGCTCACCGAGAAGTCACCGTGGCTCGTGTTTTGCGAGCCTACTACGAGGACCGATGCGCGCACTTGGTGCTGGTTGATTTCGTGGCTGACAACCACAACAAACTTATAGAGTCAGCCAACGAGCGGGTCTCAACATTGCTACGTAAGCGAGGAAATTTGGTGGAGCGACTGGCCATGTGCTTGATCACCTATGAACATGACCGTGGTAATATCATGTTGAAGTTTCAAAGTGAGTGTCTGGAAGAGAGGCTCGATCGTGCTACCGAGGACGTATCCCGTGGAAGGGAGCTAGTTCGGGATCTGGAACTCGCCGCTGAAGATCACAGAGCCAAGGTTGCTGAGCTTAAGAATGAGTGCAAGCGCCTTCTTCTCCAGCTTGCAGACCTTGATATGCGGAGCAGTGAGTGCAGGCAGAGGATCAATAACATGGAGGGTCAGCTGGGCTCTTTTGTGTCACTAATTAGGGCTCACTTCGGCTTTACTTTTCCACCCCGATGAACTGTATGATCTGCTTCTGGAGTCCTTCAATTGAGCAAGAATGAATGAAAGCTCCTGTGTGTGTGTTTTAGCTTTTATATGGTCCATTTCTTCGAGCATCCGAACATCTTCAACTTGGGTGAGCTGAACCATAATATCAATAAGTTGAGCAAATATGTCCTGATTTTCTAACTTGCTCATGATCAGATGAAAGAATAGCCTCAGACTTATCCAGGAAAAGATTTTTCTCTATTACCTATTTTTTTTACCTGCAAATGAAAAGACAGAATCAGAAGGAATAATTTGAAAAAGGAAAGCATAAACCCCTTTCAATCTTATGCTTGCTCGTGATTAATAAGGACAAAAACTTTTACAAGGGTTTTAATCTTGTGCAAAAAGTTTTTTTTTTTATCAGTATTCCTCGAAGGAAAGCATACTATTGAAAGGAATGTAATTCACGATAATCGCTTTTGATCAATTTCGAGAAGAACGAATTAGTCAAAAGCGCAAGGCATAATGACGTGTTTTAAATTTAATTGAAGATACGGCATCCAAATCAAGGCCGTTTTGTTAAGAACGAGAGCAATTTGGACATCTATCTCGTCATTAAATTCGAAACAACGCGATACTCTTGATCAATTATCGTGGATTACCAATGACGTATGACATGCATGGACCAATTCAAGTGTATAATTCCTTCTAGCGAAATTGGGGTTGGATTACCCTATACGACCAAAAAGGTCGTGTAAGATTTCCAATTTTAATTTCCTCTAAAGGAATTATAAACTTGACTTGGGAGTATTCGGATGATTATAGAAAATGCCACTATCACATTCCCATGATCCGTCAAAAGAAATACAACCAAGTTCCATCTGAATGTATACACCAATAGATCCCTAATACAATCACTCTAAGGGGTGAGATAGAGAAAGCCTCGATAAAAATAAACCCTATACAAGAGGACTAGTAATGGAAAATGAAACAAAGGAATGTGATCCTAACGTTTAAGGATGCCCCAAGTTCGATCTGTGACTTCCGGATCACTTGCCCCAACTCGTCATCTTCATTGGACGATATCTCAATAATGTCCATAGTAGGCTCCTTTGTTGCTCACTCGGTGCTTGTCATGGGATATCATCCTCTTCGTCTTCTATCAAGGACGTTTGGGAAAAACACACACATCTATCCTTGAAATGGCATTTAATCTAATCACCAGAATGCAATGAATGAAATGCCTATATTTATATGAACTGTAACAGATTTGAGGGATAGAGAGTCTTACCAACCAAACTCGTCGACTTATGTGCGGTTTTAGGTGTACCAACCGCCCAAAGACATGCGCATGAGACAAGTGATGGTGAACTTCTAAAAATCAGAGGGTTTGGCACCTAAGGTTAAGGTTCCCACTTCGAGTTCTAGAAAGAGCCGATTCCATTGCACAGCTATCGTTGCATTGGGACTCGATCCATAGTTCGAAGCGAGCGGAATTGAAAAGTGGATTACCCCGCGTTTTTCCTCACGGAGATTCCATTTTCAATTCCTTCTATTGTGTTCCTAAAGGTGGCGCCCGGGGTTTTAGGCGCGGTTGTGTGTGTCCACGTGTTGTGATCATTACAATGTAATTCATGCACAGCAGTTTATCAATCAGCACTTCAAATCATCCACACAACATACATTCCTACGCCCAACCTGCATAAGACAATGTTAATCACAGACTACACCCCTTATTTCTCCAATCTGCAAAAACATATAACACCTACCATAAGCGGAATTACCTCACCTTCAAGAGCGCCTGCATGGTTAGAAAAATCACTCAGCGTTTTAGTTACGGCCTAAGTCCACTTGAGGTCTAGAACCATAGGTTCTAGAACAAACGTCCCCAGCGGAGTCGCCAGCTGTCGCGACCCGTCCGAAAGCGGACGCGGCTAATGGATTACCGATCGCGTTGTCTTGGATCGGCGCGAGCCCTCCCAGGCCCATACCAAATCGCGGCGGGAGTATTTTTCAAAGGATTCGACGTTAAGAGTCGATCGCTTTCGACCTTCAGTTTGGTCGTGGTGGCATGTGCAAATTGTGCATGCATTTGGAGTCGCCACCGGTCTTTCTTGGAGGGTAGACCGGAAACCTTACTGATCGATTGGGAGAGATCGATCAGTTCTGCAGAACCAGAGATTTTGGGTTCGGGGACTTGGTTACGCTGGTGTCATTACCAACGCCCTTTCGGTACCTAACGCGAGTGATTTTTCTGGAATTTTTTTTTTTTTTGGAATTCGTTTTTGGAAGACGATTTGCCGGAAGGGCAAAACCGTCATTTCTGGAAATACCGGGGGTCGAAAGGCCCAAAATAGGTCGTGACCAGTTGAATATGGCCATTTCCCATTTTTGAGAATTTTCTAGAATTGTTTAGAATTTTTTTGGAAGACGGTTTGCCGGAAGGGCAAAACCGTCATTTTTGGAAAGACCGGGGGTCGAAAGACCCGGAACAGGTCATGGCCAGTTGAATGTGACCATTTCCTATTTTCTGGAATTTTTTATAATTTTTCTGAATTTGTTTGAATTTTTTATGATTTTTTTATTTTTTTTTTATTGATTTTTGAATTTTTTTATTATTTTTTATTATTTTCTGAATTTTTAAATATTTAAAATTATTTTCCGGGCCGGGTCAGACCCGGCCTAAAACGACGTCGTTTTGTATTTTTAAACATTTTTCCCTATTTTTTAACAATTTTTTTGATTTTTTTTATCTATTTTATTCAAATATCCGAAAATTCCCCGGATCGGGCGGCTCTAGTCGTGCCACGTGGCCTGTTCTCGTGCGTCCGATCCCTCGCCTGATCGGGAGACCCACGGAGAGCCACGTGGCTCAAAAATAGCCGTCGGATCAAAAATAAATTTCTTTTTCTTTTTTAGAAAACCAACGGATCGAACGGTCCGCAGTGTGCCACGTGGCCGCCTTCGGCACGTTCGATCTAACATTAGATCGGACGTTCCACAGCGTGCCACTTGGCACAATCTCGCCCGCCGGATCGATTATTCGAAAATCATTTATTTAATTTCCCAAAATTACAGGATCGCGACACGTGTCGCGATCTGGGCCGTCCATTGTATTTTATTTAAAAAAAGGTTTGGACCGACCCCACCCGGCTGACGTGGCGCCTACGTGGCATGCCACGTCATCCGTTGACCGGTCAGCGGGCGCCGGCCCGCCGGAGAAGACGACCGGCGCCTCGCCGAAACAGTAAAGATTCCGGCGAGGTCGCCGGAAAATGCCCAAAATCGACCAAAACTTAGAATTTTTTTGTAGATTTTTTTACCAAATCGACCCCTCAGCACTTCAACATCAACATACAACAAAAAGAAGGCCGTGAACACGCCGAGAAATAGGTAAACCGGGCCTCCCCGAACCCGGCTCCGGCGATGTGATTTACAAAATTTTTTTTAACGTTCGACCTCGATTCCAATCATTCACAGAGCATTCAAATAAGGTCTAGAGACTTACCTGAACCCCTTTAAGGGTCGGCGACCGCTCGAAGTCCCCCCTCGAGCTCCCGGTCCGAATGGTATACGGCGAAGCTCCGGGCGTGGTTTCCGGCTCGGTTTCGATGCGAAATAAAGAGCAAGCCGGGCTCAGAGACATGTATAATGAAGTTTTGGAGCGAGATTCGTAGCAAAGAAGGCTCGATATGGCTCGGCCGAGACCCCCAAGACGTAATATTCATTTGGGCATTTCGTCGAACATATGGGGTGCGTGTGTGAAGTGATGGTCGGAGAGGAGAACCGACCTGATTTGGGCCCGTCGACGGCGACCGAAGCTTCTCTGAGGTGTTGTGAGGTGCGGGGAAGCCTCTTCTTGTTCCGGCTTCGCTCGAAAAACCTCCCTCTCTCCCTCGGCCCGAGCTCCCTTCTTTTCTTTTCTCTTCCTTTTTCGTTCCTGCCCACACCGAGAAAATCCCCACCATTTGTCCGTGGCCGACCGCCTTTAGGTCGTGGAATCTCCACCCAATGTCCACCATCGATCGGGTGTCACTTTTTTTTTAGAAAAATGGCGCCGTGCTCCTTCGGCCCCGCCCCCCTGTTTTTCTTGCTTTCGGCCGGTGGGTCTGACCCGACCGACCCGGTTCGACCAAATTCCCAAATTGGGCCCCAAATTGGCCTATTTTTATGCAATTGATGGCAAAATCAGACTCCTTGACATGTTTTCTATCAAATAGGGGTATTTTTGTGAATCAATTGATTGAAATTTAGTGAAAACCCCAAATTGCCCTTAGGATCCGAATTTGATTTTTGCTTAATCGGGGGCCCAAACGATCAAATTTGTCAAAATCGAGGCCACCAATGGATTCATCATGATGAAAAACATAGGGTAGAGGTATTTAATTTCAATGGGTATGCCCGTATGAAATTTAATTTCAAAAATTGAGAAACCTAGGACTAAATTGAAAGATTTTTATGCAATTAAGCCCTTTTGGTTAAAATTGATCAAATTGGAGGGCAAATTGACCTAATTGCACTTCAATACTTTAGAATCCAATGTCATAGCTTATAAAAAGTGAGAATTGAAAATTAAAAGACTCGAAAAGGAATTTTTTTGCTCGGTTCGGGTTTATGTTTGTGAAGAAACATAGTAACCCGAGCCGAATTTTCAAGATTTAAGGTGACACACTTGAAGAGGAAATTAAAACAAAATTATTGAATATTTTTTTGTATTTTTCTGACCACGAATGGTATTTTTCTGATTTGTTGGGTATTTTTATAATTAAATAAATTCGAAAAATATTATAAAATACCAAAAAATATTTTTTGTTCAAAATTGGTCCCCGAGGCTAGGCCAAGGCTTCCAAAGTTGATTTTGTAATTTTATGACTTTTTTTTTATATTTTTAATTAATTTTAAAGAATAAAAATCACAATAATAGATGGTCAAAAATCAGGTGTCAACAAGCGTATGTTAGGATTTAGACTTTTTGCTAGATATTCCAGAGAGCATTTTTTTTGGTACGTGCTCTCATGGTCGATCCCTTTACTAGGAGTTCTGCAAACTCGGACTTCAATCGCTTATCCACCTTTTTCAATTGTCCCAAACATTATTGAAAATTCCAAAATTTCGTTTAAGAAAATGGTTTAGGGCGAATTTTTTTGTCGATCGTGGAGGAGAACTCTTACAAAGAGGGTTTTGGCGAAGACTATATTGTTGAGATGACATAAATGACAGGGAGGTTGTCTTTATGTACACACACGAGCACTACGTCTAGAAGAGTTTTGAGAGCCTCTGGGCCTTGACACATTAATCCTGAAGTAGCTATTTATTACATCACATAGCTATCACATCACATGTCTATAATATATTTTATTGCGTATTTTTTTTAATCGAACTGAGTTTTTTAATAGAGGATAGTATTGTGTAATGCCCGAGATAAGTCACACCTCTTCTTTAGTGTTTCATTGTTCAAAGTAGTTGGCGCATGCGAAAGACTAAGTAATGAAAGTGTGGCCACACAAGCACAAGTGCATGATAACCACCAAAGCACCCAACGACAGCGACAGGCATGCCTATGAAAGGGTGTGGCCTTAATAGGCTTCATTAACCAGATAATACACATTTTGACCCCCCCAAAAAAAAACTAGATAATACACATCAATCACAATCAACAGATTCACAAAATACTGAATTCATATATTATAGCTAGTTCTTTACAATCGTGCAAAAGACTCTAGGAGGATTTACAAAAGAAAATAATCTACTACTGAGTATCAAAAGTATCAACAGCCTTCATCAATTGGGGATAATATCGCACCAGCGTCATCCTCACTAGCTTGCTTATATGAAAAAAATGGCTAATCAAGGGGAGTAAGCCGAAGCTCCTCCGCAAGTAGGACCACTAGGCCGAACGACTAAACCAGTTATAGAATCGCAGAATTGCAATCAAAGTCACCACAACTAAATCCAAGGTATTCAAAGAATAGAATTTCAAACTCAAACAGAATCCAAGTACAAAATAAAACCAAGATCCACAATTACCACTCGAGATATATCGAATTGGAATCTAGGATACTCCAGGATAGGATTTCAAAACCTCATAATACCCAAATCGAAGCTATCACAGCTAAAACAAACCGACAAACAATGCTCATAATAGCAAAACCATAGACAATCTAATAATAGAGATTAGAAATCCACTTGCCTCAATTATTCGAGAAAACGATTTAGAAACAACGACGGATGGACGAATGGCCTAACGTGTGTGCATGGTACGACGGCAACCAAAGGCAGTAGACGGCGGGTTGAGGGTGTACGATGGATGGACGACACTAAGGCGGTAGGACGGCGGTCGTGGTCGGTGGACGTCAGCGATTCAGAGGGTATACAGAAGCAAAGTAATGACGTTCTGACGATCGTATGATGAAATGAACTGATGTCAGAACTTTATAAGGGGAAGTAGAGTGGACTCAGTCAGCTTCGGTGAGTCAGCAGGCCGACGGACAGAGGCGTGACATGTGTTACACACCGGTTACACGTGTCCATCACGCTTGATATGTGTCCACCACGCGTCATTTGCGGGACACGTGGCATGCCGCTTGGCCACCTGTTGGCATGCCCCCCGCGTGTCCACGTGCTGCCACATCGTGTTTCTTTCCCCAGTTGTTTTAATTTCGCACATATTTGACTAGATTGGGCCTAAATCAAACAGATAGTGTCCCTAAAAAATAGTATCGGGTCAATAACAATTTCTTAAAAATACTAGTGAGTTCAGATAATAATCCCTCAGAGCTTATTCAATAATCTGAACTCATTACATACTAATCACTCTTAAGTAGGTAAGGGTGGTTTTCAAGTTATCACAATCCTCTCCACCTTAGGAAATTTCGTCCTCGAAATTTCAATCTTACTCCCTCCTAAAAAGGAATATTCTTATGGTGAATTTTTCTCCGCTTAATCATGTGGCCTCACTACGCTTCACTGTGTACTCTAACCTCAATTGTCACACTCGCAATCTTAACCTATATACATCATCATCATCGACCTCTATCAGTCTGGCAATATCATCATGCCATTTAACTTACATCTGCTCAATTCACTTCTCAATGTTGCTATGATAACTTGTCAATTCAAATGGCGTCAACAATGGATTCATCAATGTCTAATATCACCAGGCATATCGTTCATCATTACTCAGGACGTACACAATGTATGCCAATCACGATGTCAAATCCATATGCCATGTATGTGGTTCTGTTGGTTACAGTCTAAAGTTGTTTTCACACCCATCTCATTGGGCCAAGTTCGATGCAGTCCCCGGATCTCTGAGAATTATCCTCAAGGCAATTCCGTGACGCACGTTGGACCTCTGTAGAACACATTATTACAAGCAAATACAAATTACACATCCCTCATACAGACGAGATCTTCTTCGGAAACATTACCATCGAAGGTATCACCATAGAGACTTTCACCAATTCCCCACCAGACATTTCAGGCATTTCTTTTCCAACCGCATCACAACTCATTTATTATGTTTCGTTTCAGTGTTTGAGATGCAATGCCACATTGTTTCGATTGATTTACTTTCAAAATCATTTCAAACATCGAAAATAATGCAACCTAACTCTTTGTAAATCGTTTTGTTTCATAAACACAAAACAATTCAAACTAGAAATTGTTTTGATCCAAAATCGAGAACGTTTCGAAATCTGAAAACTCTTTAGATTTCAAAAGCATAATTCAACTGAAATTTTCGAAATCATTTCGATATAGAATCGAGAACGATATCAGACTTAGCACAATACCTACACTCACTCTTTCAATGCATAACTCAGTTCATTCTTGCCCCCACCGCCATCTGTTCCAAGAAGCAGCTAGGAGCTGCATCTCTGCCCCTGCATATACTCCCAACCAACCAGATACGGATCGGGTTGCTACAGTTTATTCTTAAGTCATACACTTATGTCCCGTGTAGTTCATCCCATTCCAAACTGATAGTTTATCAAGTCCGTTATACGTTTTAAGAACTCAATAGTTTTAATGTAAATAAATATGTGCAATGCATGATACTTTCAAATTTAGATCAAGCATGTCATAGATTCACAACATAGATTTAACTATAACCATCAAGCGACCATCTCATATCAAAGATCAATAGCCTAAATTCAACCTATATCACTTCAATGGCATTCATGTTGACCATACTTTCATTTTTTTTGGATAACCGAGGTGTCCGGGCTAGCTTGCGCGCACCTCGACTATTTCTCGGGAGAGATTAGCACAGTAACCTACCGCCATGGCCCCCACTTAAATCACAGGTGCTCTGCTAGGGAATCGAACTTGGGACCAATGCGCCTAACCACACAATCTCAAATGCGCCCTAACCAACTGAGCTACTGTCACGCCCCGCGTCCTTCACGAGCGCGCAAACATCCCTTCTATGGTCTTTCATCGCGATTTACCCCAGGATCGAATCGTCTAACGATACGCTCGCAGAATCAAAATGCACATGCGGAAGCGATGAATAAACTCCATACATAAAACTTTGACAAGATGACTTAGGACATAAAAAGGTGCACTCCTCAGTATTGGCAAATACACTTCAAAGGTTACAGTCGTCCAATACCCATGATTCAATTCTAAATCCACAATTGAAAGTAAAATTTCTAAGACTATAAGTGAGTTTATATCCATTCTCTTCACATCACTTCTTCGAATGACAATCCATGGCAACCTCGGGTTTCCATCGCCTAGGACCTGAAAATGTTGGTCCCACAACGGGGTGAGATAAGATCTCAATAAGCTAACCCTAAACCCAAACTAGGCACTTAGTACTTCCAGACACTACCTAACACATACAATGAATAATAAATCATGAATAAAGCAATTGGCGCATGATAATTCAAATAAGGCGGAGGCATAGTAACATTCTTGAGTCCAGGCTAAACTTCGTACTTTGGCACTTAGTTAATCATATCATAAACAGTTTACTCATACTTGATATCACCATAAATCCCATAGTCAAGCCCGCGTCATAAAGGCGCCTCAGGCATTTCTCAGCACTTAACCCGCGTCATAAAGGCGCATCAGGTATTCCTCAATGATTAACCCGCGTCATATAGGCGCATCAGGTATGTCTCATTACTTAGCCCGCGTCATAAAGGCGCATCAGGCACTTCTCCTCAGTCAAGCCCGCGTCATTTAGGCGCATCAGGCATTAATCATAACTCAATCCCGCGTCATATAGGCGCCTCAGGATTTCTCATCCAATAAGCTCATGCTTAAAAATAAGTACGACAGAGAAAAAATCGATCGAGCAATTTAACCATTCACGGCATCAATCATTATTTTCGTCACGTGGTCATTATCATATTAATACAGTCATTTACCAAATAATCCACGTAAATATTCCATGTGTCAAATAATCCACATAACAATTAATCTACGTGCCAATTAATCCACGTAAATATTCCACGTGTCAAATAATCCACATAACAATTAATCTACGTGCCAATTAATCCACGTAAATATTCCACGTGTCAAATAACACCCAAGGCCGAATATACTTAGGGTAAGATAGATCAATTTCGCTTGTTAATGCGTCAACCTCATCATGGCCGAATATACATTTAGGTCTAATCAAGCATTCAAGCAACCCAAGCAAGCGATTCTACGACAAGGAACATTTCTATGCGAACTTTCCTTCCACGGACCGATTCTAACCAAACCCTTAGCATCACAAATCATCAACAAGCCACAATTTCAAGACATGAAACTACACGGCAACTTTGAATCCTCAAGGATAGGCTCGGCAAGCTTAGCTTCATTGGGGGTTTGCTCATGGAAACTACTCAATAACCCTTCTATAGCATCCTTCGGTAACCTAAGGTCCTAATAAGAGTTTAGAGTTAACTTACCAAGCGATGGAGTCGAGGTGAGTCGGTCCGAAAAGTGATGAAACTCACGGCTCAATCCAAGGAAATGAGCTTGCGGCGCTCGTCAACGAAGCTTGAAGACCGGCGAAGAAGGGCTCGGCCGTGAGAGAGAGAGAGAGCGGCGGCCGAGAGCGAGAGAGAACGGGCGAGCGGGAGAGAGAGCCGAGAGGGAGAGTGAAAGGGAGAGTTTGAGAGGAAGAGAGAATGAGAGAAATGAGAGAGTGAGGGAATGGGAGTGAGGGAGCTTCATCCATTACAAAAGCAAGAGAGAAAGATGGAGGGAAAAGCTAGTGGGGTGGTTGAAGGATGAATGACATGAATAGTGGCTTGATTGACTAGTTGGTGAGAAGTGGTTTGTGGGGAATTTGTCAAGACCAATTGTCATGTCACTTAGTCATTCTATCATCCAATAATTCAAGAGCCCAAATGACCATACTACCCCTCATATTTTCGGCCAAAGCTAGGGGATGGCAATTGTCCAAATTGCCCTCGCTTGTTTCTAAAGAAAATGCATTTATCTAAGGGTATAAGGGTAATTTCCTAATTGTCGGTCCGAATTTCACTTTTCTAAGTGCTAAGGACGAATCCTAATCCTAATGGTTCCCGATGAGGCGACGTCCAATTTATTTCTGTTAGAATTCTCGGATACCCGATGCCCAATTTCGAAGTCCAATTCGTGGCGATCTTACTTCGAAATGGGGGTCGGATTTCAGAATGTCACAACTCTTCCCTTCTTATAAAAATTTCGTCCTCGAAATTTGCTATAAATCCCGCCATGTTTAACAAATGGGTGATAACGCCTCATCACTACTTCATCTTCCTCGGCGGTTCCCTTTTATTGTCAAAATTCCCAAATAGGTCTACACCTCTCGGACTCGACTTTCCAAATCGGACAAGCCTCGCATGAGTGATATTTTAAGGAAAAACATAATCTCTCACTTGAAGTTCTAAAGATCTATACCGTCTATCCATTTAGTTCCATTATCGATGCCAAGGCTTTTGGTTTACCAGACTCAATAAGGATCCATGTAACACACCTCAGATCCGTAAACTACTCTGAAACCCGCGTCTCAACGCTTCAGGTTAACATCTCACGTAGTAACGCATCAAGATGGGCAAAAACCCCCGCGTCAACATGCTTCAGGGCATTACGCGACGATCTACACATAATTTCAAACAATCGGCCCATGAGGTAAACTAAGGACGCACCCATGCTATCCAAAAGGCTTAATACATTCCGATGCCCTTCCAATTAGTCCTTCATGAAGTCATTTCAAACCGTGATCGGTCACTCGCAATAAGTCCTTACTCAAGCATCTTTGATTAAGGTGTCACCGATCGCCAACCAATCATCAAATCTGTCTACCAGCAATTATCACTGCGAACATTTCCACAAGGCGTAGCCACTCGATACCATTCCCTTCAAAATTTGTGGCCCACGCTGGCAACGTAACCTCAAGCATCTAGATCATTTCTCTAGGCCACCTATTTGTCTGCATACGACAGGGCGTGCTTGTGGCATAATTTCATCCCCATGACGTCTTTAGGACTCTCTCAACAGTTATGGTAGATTTAGGGTCTCTATTTGGCCCAACCATCATTGAAATTCCACACGAATTGCCTGACGCCTATACCAATCGTCTCACGGCCTTCTTAACCTTTCAGGTGATCCCATGACCAAATTCACAATAATTCGTTCTTAGCTCCATTCAAGAGTCTGGATTTTCTCCCTGTTATAATAATCACTTCCATGATCTCTTAGGCATCAGAGTTCGTAGATCGCAACGCTTTAGTCTCTTTCTGACTCCCGGGTTTGACGCTCCAAATAGCCATCTGACTAACCTTTTGATAAACTTCTAATTTAGAAGTTGAATCTCTTATTCCTTGAGCGAAGCACGTCCTTTACCCATCGATCTCGTGATGCTCAACTCTCAGCGACACGCATCCTTTTATCCTTATTTTTCCCCAAGGTAGGGTAGGGCCTCACATTCTAATTCCTTAAGCAACTTCATCCATCTGCGTTGCTTTACACATTTAATTCCTCCTCAGAACGATAGGTACTTCAAGTTTCGATGGTCCTCCTCGATCTGAAATCTTCTTCACTACTTAAGTGATATCTCTAAATTTCCAACATAAGGACACAGATGTCAGCTCTGAATTATCAATTGGGGCATTTATCTCGTTATGTCTACTATCACAACACATAGGTAGCAATCCTTCCACGTTGCATTACCATGAACCATAATCATTTCATGACACATCACCGTAACTCTTACAACGTTTCTACTCTAATGGAAACACCAATGTCGACGTGGTCACCAACTAGATTTAGGCCCTTGAAAACTCCTTTCATTTTCGCTCGTCTATTCGCGCCGCACCTCGTCTGTCGTCCATTTCCTTATTAGGACGGTTCTTGCCATAATTCGTCAATTCAAGCCATCAATTTCAGCAACTTCAAACTCCAGTAATCCATGCTAATTTCAGACAATTCATTACTTATGCTAATCCTTAAGGGTTCCAAATGAATTCCATTTCTCAGAAACCTTATGACCAAGAACTTCACCTCAATAGACTCAAATATCTCGCTTTTACATTCCGCAAACAGCGGGCGTCCTCTTAGGATCCATGGAATATCTTCTCAAGGTCGTTCACGCTCCTTATGACTTCTTGATCCTGATCAATTCCTATCTATCGAACGTTTCTAATTCCACAGGCGGCTATCACATCTCAAAAATCAATGGCCTAACATAAATCTATGACCTCAAGCCTAGTCGGCGTTCAAGTCGAACCCATATGTACTGGATTGCAACAGGCCTTTAATCCAAGTATCCCTTGTCCACTTCCTTGCTTCTCGTCTCACACCACCTAAGGTCGTCAGTAGCGATCGATAATCTAAGTCATCAAGATAAAACGCAATTCAAGCATAAATCCATTCATACCTGCCGTCTCTTTATAACTCATTTTCGCAAATGAAGCTTGTCAGTCAGTCGTTTTCCATTTCGACATATTGTCTAATCCACTGTCGATCTCTTAGATTATAACTCCAGGTAGTTATAAAGGTCATCAATCAAGGCTGATTCTAAGACCATCAGAATGCAACAAAATTCAAACCTATAATATCGAGACACTATCTGGTGATGTTCACTCGTAACACCAAAACAAGTAGAATTCCTATTCTTCCATACTAGGGCCTCTTACCCTATGAGGGAGACTATATACTTTAGTGACATCCTCTTGTCACGAATCCACTTTGTTTTCCTCATTCCATAGGGCATCAATCTTGGAGCCCGCGCCAATAGCTGTACCTTTATCCTAGGATTCAGATGTACCCATACTCGGCATTCTCCTTCCAATAACTCTATCACCTCAAACATCAAGGTTCTAAGGAATCGAGATTTCTCCTTGGTCTCTACAAATCTACACCTTGGATATTCAACTCGATTAATTCAAATCAGTTTACGGTCATAATCCAAGCACCCCTATTGCTTACTCGTCCATCCATTCGTAACCAAGACTATCAAGTCCGTCCTCTTTCCTCCCCATCAACGACCATCTCAGGGTCCGATTGTCCTTTAGAACGTCGCCCTATCCTTTAGGGAACAACAACTTATAACTCCATTTCTGATGGTTCGGTTCAATCTCAGTCAACCTCACAGAATCACTAGACTCAAGCAGACTAGCATGCTGATTTTCCTTAACACTTTCCACATGACGAGAGAGACAGTCCACCAATTTCCCTTCTTGGCCTTACGCTCAGGTATCAACCATTCCTTACAGGTACATTCTATGGTCTATAAGTGGAAATCCTCTTTACTCATGGTTTCCCTAGTCCTTTAGCCCTTCAAGATGAGGTTCATCATAACACTTCAGATCTAAGAATATCAATTCGCCCCGATGCTTCGAACCTCAATTCATTCTTTAACCTCATTGTCCTTATCCAACGGGTCTCTAACCATCTTTGATGCATGCTTAGGCAGTCTCGAGAACTTTACCCCACAATGGCATATCTTTCTTTGATTCTCACAAACTTCAGGGGTTCCACCAACTTTTGTTCCTTAGCAATCTTGGTAACGTATTCCTCATTGATCAACTAGATGAAGACAGCCCGGTTTAGTGCTACGCCTTCACGAAAAATCCTTCCTTTGGTAACTATTTACCGATCATTATAAGTACCTTGTAGTGTTAATCGTTAGGGTCATTTTCTCCTCAATATACCCACGCTTTTAAGGCTCCCTTACAACTCCTCGTTCCAGACAGGAGTAAACTCACAATTACACTTTCTGCCAACTCAATCGACTTCAACTTCACAAACTATTCAACAAGCTAGCCCATTGTCGCGACCCTCTTGAGGTTGTCGGGCTCTCGAGGGCTAATGGGCCGTCCTGTCTGGTCGGACGCGGGCCTCTCCCAAGGCCCATTACCCAAATCGCAACGGAGGTATGCATGATCGACTTTCAGTGTGGTCTAGTGACATGTGCTAAGTGTGCATGCCATGGAGTCGCCACCAATCATTTTTTTAGAGTATGATTGGACCACCCAATCGAATAGTTGGGAGTTTCTATTCAATTCTGCGAGAACCAGAGAAATGGTTTCGGGGACTTAGTTACACCAACTGTCAGAGTTGACGCCCTTTCGGTACCTAAGTTGACTGAATTTTCTAGCCTGAGATTCATGCGGATGAGTAAGGTATGAACCCTAAATCTAGAAATTCATGTAGATAAGAGTGATTATCCTAGCAATCACAATCAGTAATAAAATGCCCAACTCAAGGAATCTAGATATGCAAATAAATCACATGGCATTCCTAGTAAGGTCCTATTTATCAATCACAGCTCAAGAATGATTTAGCTGTCCTAGCCATTCTACACACGATCTAACCTAAGAAAAGCATTAGGAAGCATCGAAGGAGTTCGAGAGTACTCACATGGGGTTCGCCGTGCCCTGGTTTGGTCTTGGACGAGCTATCGAGCTCATGCCGACCCGATTATATTTGGGGATCCACTCGGCGTTTTACACCATGAAATCATGTGAAACAAAAACGAAAATATTCAGCAAGGGGCATTTATTGTAGATGGTGGTCGATCTAATTGGACGTCAAGACTAAAAAAGATGTAGAAATTTACAAATTAAAATACTCGAATGACATTTTTTTGCCAAATTCAACTCTATGCGTCGTGAAGAAACACATGCAATTGAACTTGAATTTTGACTATTTATGAGTTCAAAATGTAAAAGAAATTAAAATAAAAATATTGACTATTTTTCTATATTTTTACGACATCGAACGCTATTTTTCTTCATTTTTCATGTATTTTTCTATTTTTGGAAAATATTAAAAAATATTAAAAAAATATGAAAAATTATTTTTTTTTATCAAAAATGGTTCCTTTAGCTTGGTCAAGGCTACCAAAGATGATTTTTTAATTTTTTTAACTTTTTATAGATTTTTTATGAAATTTTTAAAAATAAACTATGAAAGACTGATCAAAAATCAGGTGTCAACAGCTGCCCCTCTTTGAGAGGAATTTCGTCAGAGGTTTCTCTCAAAGACAAGGTGACACCTGTGTTCCGATCAACTCGACTGAGAAAAGAAAAGAAATCATGACATCCAATTTTCATGCCCATCAATGTGTGCTTTTCCTTAAAAAGAGATGTGCTCATTCAATTCCCTGATATGATGTAAGAAAGTTAAGGAGTAGATAGACTTCCCTGCCCCTTACCTGCCGAATGCTTGCGGCATTTGCTGTGTCTGATGGGTTCAAGTAGATTCCTAAGGACTTGTCATCGGAGTGTCCTGGGGATGTTAAGCTCTGACCTGTATGGTAGGTCAAACCATAATGGGATTCCTAACTGATAGGAACCTAAGGAAGACGCATCCCACATTTGGGAATTTGCCAAGGGTTTTGATCCGTGTGGTGGACTAAACTAGAAATGTCTTGCCTAATGTAAGGCTTATTAGGGAAAACGAATCCTCCCGCGTTCGGGATTCATCAAGGTTTTGATCCGTATGGTGGATCGGACCATTGGGTTGATCCTTCGGGCGGTCTCTACCAGTCCTTTGACCCTTCAGGCGGTTTCTACCATTCATTGACCCTTCATGCGGTTTCTACCATTGAGTTGACCCTTCAGGCGGTTTCTACCATTGGTTGACCATTCATGCGGTTTCTACCATACATTGACCCTTCAGGCGGTTTCTACCATTATTTTGACCCTTCAGGCGGTTTCTACCATTGGTTGACCCTTCAGGCGGTTTCTACCATACATTGACCCTTTAGGCGGTTTCTACCATTGATTGACCCTTCAGGCGGTTTCTACCATTGAGTTGACCCTTCAGGCGGTTTCTACCATTTATGAGATTCCAAATTGATATGAATCAAAGGATGACGTACCCGCTCTTCGGGGCTAGTCGGAGACTCGATCATTCTGTGGATCGGTCTTAGAAAAGATTTGCCTACTAAAAGGCTTCACCTAAGGATGACGCACCCAGTCTTTAGGGTGGCCAAAAGTCCTGCAGAAAGCTTAGACCTGAAAAAAATTTCCTCGCCAAGAAGATATTAGTAATCTTTGGGAAGACAATAATTGTCTAACTGACAAAATTCTACGACTTAAGTTTTAGTCATGAAATGTGCATTTTGATTGTTGGAGGTTATCCAAAACATTCCTGCCATATACATATGTGATCATAAATTCCTTGCACGGAAACTCTAGATCAAACAATTTGAAAATTTCAAAAAGAGTTTGCTCAAAACATCCATTGGAGTATTTCTCACCCAAGAAGGCTCCTCACTGCTCTGTGATAATGATCTTTAATAGGGAAAGTGCTCAATTTCCTACCGACCTGTGCCTGGGTTTCAGGATCATTCGCAACGCATACATTTCGACCGATCAGGAGGTCTTTCACGGGACCGTAGTGTTAGGCTTGGATATCGGTTTCCAAGGGGGACTCACTTTTGAGTCAAGGCCGTTGAACGAAATTTTTCACTATCTGCTCCGGGTTTACAAGTCAAGAACCCTGCAAAATGAGAAAGAAATAGTCTTGCTCGTACTTCTTTGAGCTAAGTTATACATTAACCCAAGTGTCTTGGTCAGATAAGACTACTTCCGGATTGTAACATTGGAAGGATTGGGGACCGAAAAAGGCTTATTTTTTGCCCAGAAATTGTGAAGGGTTTGACATTGGTGATCATTGCAAATTTGCCACAAGTCCTTCGAAGAACATCTCCATTTCTTGAAGTGTACACTCCTCTTTTAGAGCGCACAAGGATGTTTAAAAGCGTCTCTTGTTACATTAAGAGACCGTCTGTTTGTGTGTTTGCAATTTGAGCACGACAACATTTGGAGAGTAGTCATCTTGATCTAACTCCTTTGTAGGGTCTTTTCATCGTCTCTCTAGACTTTACTGGGGATATTTTGAATAGACATCAGCCTTGCTTTTTACCAGGCACTTTGCTTTTCTTGATGTCTAGGGATTTTTCTTTTCCCCCTTTTTTTAATCCCGTGTTTTTCTTTTCTATTGGAGCTAGGATTTTCGGCAATCATGCTAGATATGCAACTTAAACTTTGGCACGCTTCCATTCCTAGAGTGATGTTGCCTTTGCTTTGGAATATGCAATGATCACCAATAGGTTGATGAAATGAATTTGCTGGCTCAACTTGGTTGTGCAAAGGATAACAGTGTGTAGGATAGAGAAATGAATCATTCTCGTCATCCTATGACACTTGGATTATCATATAAACAACACACAAAGATTTATGTTAGTCCGACAAGAAAATTTCTAACCGTTTACTTTCTGATACTGTTGGACTAACCTTCATTTGCCCCAATGTGGGGTGGTTCTTGACAGGGTTGAGAATGAAAATCGCCGTTCAATGGGGTTCTCAATGGGCATCTGTAGTGTTTGGAATGAAGAAATAAATGCCTCTGTCATCTCGATCCATGTAATCGTTGCGAATGACCCTTATATCCATAGGTTAAGGTTTCGCTATCATTTCCAATCTCCTCATCTCTCAAGTGTGTATGGGACGTGTTTGGATTAGGCTCGCTTCTCTTATGAGAAAATACCCTTTTGAACAGTTCAAACGACTCTTATTGGAAAAATTCATTTCATTTCATCAAGATTTATCCTTCAAAGGGATTTTATGATGCACCATACATGTGTAATTCATGTTCAGACAATCTCATGTTTTAAAACATGAATGTCAATGAAGTAAGAATTCTATGTCTTTTTAGATGTGAGAATCGAATTAATTCTGAAAGTTTTTAATCTCCAATGAATTGGGAAAATGGATACTTACCTGCCCATCGAGGCTGGAGATCCTGGAGATATAAAAGGGATATGTCATTGTATATTCTAAAACTTTACAAAAATTGGAACGATACATCTTACCCTTGGTCATATGCTCCAACGAGTGTACAAGGGTTGTGAAAATCTGCACTTCACATAGTAACACAAGATTGTTGGGTGTTCTAAAGTTCTTTCGACTTCTTGGTTTTTGGAGAAAAATGAAACTTACATGTCTGCCCTGATGGCGAGCTCCTGCCAAGGATAAATATTAAGCATTATTTTGGGTTTCCAAATTCAAAACAAATTGGGACGATACTACTTTACTCTTGATTTGAATTCCTTCTGCATGCCAATGTGCAGATTGTAGAAGTCGGCCCTCAAGCTTGTGGCCATGATTTCTTCGTCTGGTTGGGCAACGAATCCACCTCGAGGATTTACGTCGGAGGAGATTCATTCATCTTTTTGGGCGTGTTTCATGCATTGTTTTGTTATTTGAATGCATGGCTTCTTAGGTGCCTCATCTCTGTTCATCACCTGAGAGGAAAATGAGAGAACATTATCCCCACATCTGATTGAAAATCATTTAGGAACGATACGTTCTTTTTACCAAATGGGTGGCTCCGCGGCCAAATGTGTTTTACATTGAAAGGATGGATTCCATTACGCTCTGCGGATGATAACTATCGCTTCGGGGACTTGCCCCACGGATCAAACGATGAATTTGATGTCTTCGGCTTCGACATGCTTTCCAGATGTAGGAATGGTTTGCCCCCATTTTCAGTGGAGATGGGTTTTGTCGAGTGGGAAAGATCAAAAACTCATCCTAGATTTGGCTTTAGTCGAAGGTTGAAATCCCGACCTTGGATAAGCGAATCATGATTCATCTCCTTCTGCTTCGGATTTGTCATTTGCGTGCTTCACATTTTACAATACCAACTTTGCCGCTTGATGAAAATGAATCGATGATTTTCGAATTGCCCCAAGTTCTATAGTCATCTGCGTCGAATCTCTTTGAACTTCATCGGGTGATAGACAAACTGATAAAATGATTTTTCAATCCTGAGATCGAACTCCTGACGTTTCGTACCACTTCCAGTTCACTGACTACCAGGACAAAGCACTATTGGCGTCCCTAACTGGTTCGTTTTTTGTTATAAAATTCTTGAAGCAGTTAGCGACCCCCATCGAGAATGAAACAAGCTCAATTTAGAGTTCATAACGACTAAAGGTCCCTTAGAACGATACAGAGCTAACCGTCTTTGAGCTCGCTCGGGCTTTTGCTCGCATTTTCCTATGTGAAGCCTTTAAATGTTTTTCTTCGTGGCGTTCAATTGATTCGCCTCGACTCTAATCTAACAAGGGATTGTCGTACTCAAGCATGATGATGCTCGCAGGTAGTACTGATCGCTGCCCCAGATTAACTCTAGGCATTAAGGAAGATTATCTTGCATGGAAAACTTTATGACAGAAAGATTAATGATACATCCATTCACATGTGCCTAGTTCCCTTGAGGATTCTCGGTGATCAGCCAGCTACACCATGAATCAGACATATAATCGTCATTTTGGATCATAACTTCATAAGTCCATCAGTTTTAAACTGATCGATCCAGATATGGAGCTCCTCATCAAGGAAATCTTTTGATTCTTCGAGCAACTGATATTCGGGTTGACCATCATCGCTTGGCGTTGAAGGATTCCTGTTTCTGTTGTGAGCGATCTGATTCTTCGAGCTAGAACCTTCGTCGTTGCTCGAGATTATAAGAGGATGATTGATCGGTTCACTATCAAAAGCACCTTCCATTTGGGAATGGGAGAAACAAAAATCCTCAAAGCATCCGCCTGCTTGATCTTCCGAAATCATATGCCCAAGCCGGGCAGATCTTTGAACACTAGGCGCAATATGTTGATCGGGGATAGGAAGAGCACTAGCGAAAAGTTGTTGCTCAAACCAAGGAGTTCGTACCTGCTGCACTTGTGGCATATACTCTTGAGGGGTGCTGAGATGATTCGGGGGAATATTCTGATTAGCGCCCAAGTAGTCGATGGTGCTGCTACCAGCTTGGTCGGTGCCTAGATTCGGCAGGGTATTTCTTACTTCAGGGGCATTGTAGTTATAGCCATGCCTAGTGTTTAGGCACAAGTTGAGTTCTTTCAGGTTCAGTGCTGTGTGGCGCTGTCTTAGCGCCCTTCTGTAGCTCTTGAGGTGACTCGCGACTCCATCTTTAGTGAGTCCTGGAATGTTCATGATCTCAAGTATGCGCGTTGGATATGCTGAGTTGATCCCTAGTTGCTGAACCGCACTAAGGAACTTGAGATGAAGCTCGGGGGACCAATTGACCCTCGTCTTCTTGCGACCCGGAACAGTGTTGACAACTTGGCTATTGCTCTCTGGCCTATTTCCAGTAGAATTTGATCGAGCCGGAAATTGTTGTGGAGGGAATTCAACAGCTTTGGATTGGTCGGTCGTGATAGTAAGCTCATCGTTAAGGAAACTCCAATCATGGTGACGCATATCACATCCTTTAGAAGGCATCGATATTGACTTTGTAGAATTGATTTGTTCATGCATATCTCCAACAAAATCCGATTGTATCGAAGATGGTTCGAGGGAGTGGGGTGATGAATGAGCATTTTCAATCCTCATATAAGGCTTATCAAGGAACATTTCGCCGAGAGTGATAGGGCCACCGCAATTAAGGCAAGCAATAGTGCTGGGAGCTTTCTTATACCTCATGTTCTCCGCTCGAAGCTTTTCGTTTTCCTCCTTTAGAATCGCAAGTTCTTGACGTCTGTGTTGAGCCCTCAATTTGGCTCGCTTATTTTGAAACCAAAACTTGACCCTCAAAGGTTTCATCCCTAGCTTCTGGCCCAATTCATTTCTTTGTTTCATGTTCGGGAGAGGGCATTCATTAAAGAAAGCTTCAAGCTCTTGGATTTCATTCTGAGTGTGGCACTGGCGACGTTTCCTTTTCCGAGATTGACCATCGCTGCTGCTGTTGTCGTCGCTGCTGAGCTCCTAAACTTCGTTGCCGAAAGGGTTGGGTTCTGTGGTTCTGGTACCAGACGCCATCCTGGAATCTTCGAGATCTCTCAGTAGTTCATTTTCTGAGATTTTTGGATCAGTCGCCTCTAGCAACTGATGGTAACCCTCAAACATGTTGGATCGAGAAATGTTCGATCAATTTTTGCTCACTCAGGGTTCTCTACTCTCTCATGTATGCTCACTCTCTCTAAATTTTCTTTAGAGAGGTTCTGTATGCCCATGAAACGTTCTTTAAACATGGATGAAGATCATCAGGCAAGCGTTGCTCCCAAGATTTCGTATTTCCCGCTTTGTCGTCTTCTTTCTTCTTTTCAACGTGGAGGGACACCAAATCGATTTCCTTTTCTCGATATCCATGTCTGTCTCCCACTTATTTTCAAAAAGGTGGAACTACGCTCGCCTCCTGCTCAGTTTTTTAATATGATGGGACCGCCAAATCCTTTCGCAACTTTTTTCGATAGTTGCGCTTAACTCCCGCTCAATTTTAATATGGTGACACCGACATATCTTTTTACAACTTTTTTAGGTTTATCAAGCTTGAAATCGCGGACTGGGACAGATCTGATGGTTCACCGAAAGAGCCACCACTGCTTTACCCAATTAACTTGGCTCCACGAGCATTATTGCTGTGCCTTTCTTCATTCTCGAGTTGCTATAAAAGGAGGAGTTAATGCAGAGAAGATTAACACTCTTACATAATTGTCTTTTCTTATTTTAATCACTCTACCACACTCATCTTCTTCTCCCTCACTCCAACGAAAATGACCTCCTCTCCTATTCGCGCTTTCTCGGCCGAAATTTTGGCCCAGTGGGAAAAACTCTATAACCTCCTCGGTCGAGGCTATGCTCATATAGCCGATCACCCAGAAACTGAAGATGAAATCCGCATTTTGCTCGTGGAAATAGACACCACCTCCATCGAGGGCACTAATTTAGAGAGGGAATATAGAATCTTCCCAACCCTCTTTATAAACTTTTTAGAGACTTACCGTGTCGCTCATCGAAAAGCTACCGTGGCTCACGTTTTGCGAGCTCGCTATGAGGATCGGTCCAACTGCTTGGTGTTGGCCAACCTTGTGGCCGATAGTCACAGAAAGGCTGTTGAGTTCGCCAACAAGCGAGTCTCGATGTTGCTTCGCGAGAGGGGAAATTTGGTGGAGCGCTTGGCCTTATCCCTGACCACCTATGAGCACGACCGTCGTAATGTCGTGTTAAAGTTTCAATGTGAGTGGCAGGAAGAAAGGCTTGACAGCATTACCGCGGATATAGCCCATGGGAGAGGACTAGTTCGGGACTTGGAAATAGCCGCCGAAGATCACGGGACCAAGGTTGCCGAGCTTAAAGGGGAATGTAAACGCCTTCTTCTTAAGCTTGCAGATCTCGAGTCTCGAGGTGGTGAGTATAAGCAAAGCATCAATAATATGGAGGGCCAACTTGGTTCCTTTGTGATGCTAATTAGGGCTCATTGCGGTTTTATGTTTCCACCCCGATGATTTGTATGATCTGCTTTTAAGGTCCCTCGATTGAGCGAAATGAATGAAAGCTCTAATGTGTGTGTCTCAACTTCTGTATGGCTGACTTTCTCGAACACCTGACCACTCTCAACCTAGGCAAGCTGCGCTTTGACATTTATGATTCGAGCGTGTACATCTTGATTTTTTAATCTTGCTTATGATCGGATAAAGGAACCTCCAACCACGATTATCCACAAAAAGACTTCTCTTCTCTACTTGTTTTTAACCTGTTTCAAATGAAAAGGCAGAATCAAAAGAAAGAATTTGAAAAATAAAGCATAAATCCTTTCAATTTTATGCTTACTTGTGATTAATAGGGATAAGAGCATTTACAAGGGTTTTGACCTTGTGCAAAAGCTTTTATCAATATTCCTCAAAGGAAAGCATATCATTGAAAGGAATGTAATTCACGATAATCGCCTTTGATCAATTCCAAGAAAATCAATGGAATGTTCAAAAGTACACAATTACGATGTGTTTTAAATTCAATTGAAGATACGGTATCCAAATTAAAGCCGTTTGCTAAGAACGAGAGTAATTTGGATATCTATCTTTTCATTAAATTTGAAAAACACGAATACTCTTGATCAATTATTGTGGATTACCAATGATGCAAAACATGCATGAACCAATTCAAGTTTATAATTCCTTCTGGCGAAATTGGGATTGTATTGCCCTATACGGCCAAAAGGTTGTATAAGACTTCCAATTTCAATTTCATCCAAAGGAATTATAAAATTGATTTTGGAGTATTCGAGTGATTAGAAGAAATGCCACTATCACATTCCAATGACAAGTCAATAGAAATACAACAAATTTCAATCTGAATGTATATAAACACAAATAGATCCCTAATACAATCAATCTAAGGGATCAGATAGAGAGGATCTCAGCAAAATAAATCCTATACAAGAAGGCTAGAAATGAAAATTAAAACAAAGGAATGTTATCTTAATACTTAGAGATGCCCCAGTTTCGATCTTTGAGACGTGACTTCAGGATCACCTATTCCAAATCGTCATCTTCATTAGATGATACCTCAATGATGTCCATAGCAGGCTCTTCTTGTCCACTTGGCGCTCGTAATGGGATGACGCCATCTTCATCTTCCATCAAGAACATTGGGAGGAAAACACACCTATCTATCCTCAAAATGGCATTTAATCCAATCACCGGAATTATGCAATGAATATAATGATTAAGAGCTGTAACAAGTTCGAGGGATAGAAAAGTCTTACAAACCAAACTTAAGAGAAAATCAAGCTTCTCTGTATTTTTAGCAGTGTTAGGTATACTAACCTTCCATAGACAAACGCATGAGACAAGTGAGGGAAAACTCCTAAAAATCAAAAGATAGGGCTTGGTACCTAAAGCCAAGGTTCTCACCTCGAATTCTGGGAAGAGCCGATTCCATTGCACAACTATCGTTGCATTGGGACTCAATCCATAGTTCGAAGTGAGCGGAATTGAAAAGTGGATTACCCCATGTTTTTCCTCACGGAGATTCCATTTTCAATTCCTTCTATTGTGTTCCTAAAGAGGGCGCCTGGGGTTTTAGGCGCAATTGTGTGTATTCATTGTGTCGTGCTAAAGCAATAGACATGCATTTTATTTAACAATCACCGCTTCAATATAAACATCCACACAATCATACATCCAAAACTCCTGCATGCATAAAACAAAGTTTTAACAAGCACTTCACCCATTATTTCTCCTGTCTACAAAAACATCTAACACCTTCGTTAGCATATACACCTCACTTTCGAGAGCATCTGCATAAAATTAGATTAGAAGAATCAATCAACTTTTTAATCGGCTCAAGTCCACTAAATGGTTAAGAACCAGTCCCTAGCGGAGTCGCCAGTCTGTCGCGACCCTCTTGAGGTTGTCGGGCTCTCGAGGGCTAATGGGCCGTCCTATCTGGTCGGACGCGGGCCTCTCCCAAGGCCCATTACCCAAATCGCAACGGAGGTATGCGTGATCGACTTTCAGTGTGGTCTAGTGACATGTGCTAAGTGTGCATGCCATGGAGTCGCCACCAATCATTTTTTTAGAGTATGATTGGACCACCCAATCGAATAGTTGGGAGTTTCTATTCAATTCTGCGAGAACCAGAGAAATGGTTTCGGGGACTTAGTTACACCAACTGTCAGAGTTGACGCCCTTTCGGTACCTAAGTTGACTGAATTTTCTAGCCTGAGATTCATGCGGATGAGTAAGGTATGAACCATAAATCTAGAAATTCATGTAGATAAGAGTGATTATCCTAGCAATCACAATCAGTAATAAAATGCCCAACTCAAGGAATCTAGATATGCAAATAAATCACATGGCATTCCTAGTAAGGTCCTATTTATCAATCACAGCTCAAGAATGATTTAGCTGTCCTAGCCATTCTACACACGATCTAACCTAAGAAAAGCATTAGGAAGCATCGAAGGAGTTCGAGAGTACTCACATGGGGTTCGCCGTGCCCTGGTTTGGTCTTGGACGAGCTATCGAGCTCATGCCGACCCGATTATATTTGGGGATCCACTCGGCGTTTTACACCATGAAATCATGTGAAACAAAAACGAAAATATTCAGCAAGGGGCATTTATTGTAGATGGTGGTCGATCTAATTGGACGTCAAGACTAAAAAAGATGTAGAAATTTACAAATTAAAATACTCGAATGACATTTTTTTGCCAAATTCAACTCTATGCGTCGTGAAGAAACACATGCAATTGAACTTGAATTTTGACTATTTATGAGTTCAAAATGTAAAAGAAATTAAAATAAAAATATTGACTATTTTTCTATATTTTTACGACATCGAACGCTATTTTTCTTCATTTTTCATGTATTTTTCTATTTTTGGAAAATATTAAAAAATATTTAAAAATATGAAAAATTATTTTTTTTTTATCAAAAATGGTTCCTTTAGCTTGGTCAAGGCTACCAAAGATGATTTTTTAATTTTTTTAACTTTTTATAGATTTTTTATGAATTTTTTAAAAATAAACTATGAAAGACTGATAAAAAATCAGGTGTCAACACCCATATGTCGACTCATATTCGTGTCTCCAAGATCATCCTTCTGATCACCGCCATTTGCTCTAATAATCACAACAGCAATAGCCTCAACTGGCCAAGTCACAAGGCAGCCCAATCTTGAGCCTACCTACTCATCCAATTCTCGATTTCTTTTAAGGCTCTCTCGACTTTACCAACTCTTGAATCTCCCACAACTTTTGGTCTGGAGTGAGACGCTCCTCTAACACTTTTATCTCGATTACTCATTCCCACTAAGCTCTAACATCATAGGAGCTACTACAGTTCCACCAAGGGATTCAAAGACCTAAGCCATCTACTCAAGTCTAGCAGTCCTAAACTGCTCACCACAACGGTAACCATAAGCCACCAACTAATTATCAAACAATTACAAGCAACACTCAACCAGGAGTCAATCATCAAACAAGTCTCAACTAGGCAAACATCAAGCAAACACTCATGGTATCAATTCAATGGGATATTTTCTCGTACCTTAAGTCCTGCCGCACCTGCGACTTAGCAAAATTACAACATGCTATTTAGTTTCTTAAACAAGCCGTAGCCAAACAACAACTCGGTGCCAAGTAAGCCAATCATAGATCAAGCAATCAGAGGCATATACCAACAAGTTCTCATTCGTACCTCAAGCCTAGATGCATCTGCCCGTTAGCATAACCACAATCAGCTATCCAACCAAACACTCAGTAAACAACGCTTAGTGCCAAGTACGAAGCTCTAGGACCTCTAATCGCCTATGGTGATGCAATCCAATAGTGTCATTCACATGCGCCATATCAAATGCCATGCAATGTTTGAAATTTCATCTTGAGGATCAGCTTTAATGCAATAAATTTTTTGATAAAAGAATCAGACTTAGCCCAATACCTAGACCCATCCCTTTCAATGTATGGTTTAGGTCATTCCTGCCTCCATTTCTGTCTTAGAAGCCTGCTAGGAGCCGCTCCTTGTCCGAACTTCTATGTCCCGGCGTACACTCCCCGCCCTCATCAGACCTGGTTTTTACAGGTTGTCCCAAGTCATACACCTACGAGGAGAGTCCCGTTCCACACGTCCCATAACATGCTTCATTACGGTTTATAGGTATCCCATCAGCTTGTCCCATACCAAGCGATGGTTTATCAAGTCCGATAATGATATGCTCATGCATGCACATTCCTCAACTTTTATTTTGATGCCATAAACACATGCAGTGCATGCTCGTCCTTATTGCTCGTCACATCGCAGTTTTCTCCAAATCAATTTTTATCCATAGAAGACTTCTAATTCCACAAATGACCATCTCACAAATCGATTTTTCCCTAGGTTTAGCCATATACCTCAAGGCCACAATCACTATCACATAATCCACCCGACCCTCTACTCATGAGCAACTCCCTATTAACCTCAAGCACATTCACAACCTCAGATCTATGCTCATGGCTCCTCAATTTCTGATTGCTTCCTTGTGAACCTCAATAGAATCACCACCCAAGATATCAATCAAATCAATTCTAGAACCATCGAAATGTACACGAGTTCAAGACTACAGTCCTTAAAATTCAGTGATCAATGCTTAATCCTAAAGGTCTCACTATCTAATTGTCCCCAAGTCATCACTCCTTATCACTCCAAACCTCAATCGTATTAGATTGAGCTAACCTTGCTCTGATACCACTTAAACGGGGATGTCACGCCCCGCGTCCTTCACGAGCGCGCAAACATCCCTTCTATGGTCTTTCATCGCGATTTACCCCAGGATCGAATCGTCTAACGATACGCTCGCAGAATCAAAATGCACATACGGAAGCGATGAATAAACTCCATACATAAAACTTTGACAAGATGACTTAGGACATAAAAAGGTGCACTCCTCAGTATTGGCAAATACACTTCAAAGGTTACAGTCGTCCAATACCCATGATTCAATTCTAAATCCACAATTGAAAGTAAAATTTCTAAGACTATAAGTGAGTTTATATCCATTCTCTCCACATCACTTCTTCGAATGACAATCCATGGCAACCTCGGGTTTCCATCGCCTAGGACCTGAAAATGTTGGTCCCACAACGGGGTGAGATAAGATCTCAATAAGCTAACCCTAAACCCAAACTAGGCACTTAGTACTTCCAGACACTACCTAACACATACAATGACCAATAAATCATGAATAAAGCAATTGGCGCATGATAATTCAAATAAGGCGGAGGCATAGTAACATTCTTGAGTCTAGGCTAAACTTCGTACTTTGGCACTTAGTTAATCATATCATAAACAGTGTACTCATACTTGATATCACCATAAATCCCATAGTCAAGACCGCGTCATAAAGGCGCCTCAGGCATTTCTCATCACTTAACCCGCGTCATAAAGGCGCATCAGGTATGTCTCATTACTTAGCCCGCGTCATAAAGGCGCATCAGACACTTCTCCTCAGTCAAGCCCGCGTCATTTAGGCGCATCAGGCATTAATCATAACTCAATCCCGCGTCATATAGGCGCCTCAGGATTTCTCATCCAATAAGCTCATGCTTAAAAATAAGTACGACTGAGTAAAAATTGATCGAGCAATTTAACCATTCATGGCATCAATCATTATTTTCGTCACGTGGTCATTATCATATTAATACAGTCATTTGCCAAATAATCCACGTAAATATTCCATGTGTCAAATAATCCACATAACAATTAATCTACGTGCCAATTAATCCACGTAAATATTCCACGTGTCAAATAACACCCAAGGCCGAATATACTTAGGGTAAGATAGATCAATTTCGCTTGTTAATGCGTCAACCTCATCATGGCCGAATATACATTTAGGTCTAATCAAGCATTCAAGCAACCCAAGCAAGCGATTCTACGACAAGGAACATTTCTATGCGAACTTTCCTTCCACGGACCGATTCTAACCAAACCCTTAGCATCACAAATCATCAACAAGCCACAATTTCAAGACATGAAACTACACGGCAACTTTGAATCCTCAAGGATAGGCTCGGCAAGCTTAGCTTCATTGGGGGTTTGCTCATGGAAACTACTCAATAACCCTTCTATAGCATCCTTCGGTAACCTAAGGTCCTAATAAGAGTTTAGAGTTAACTTACCAAGCGATGGAGTCGAGGTGAGTCGGTCCGAAAAGTGATGAAACTCACGGCTCAATCCAAGGAAATGAGCTTGCGGCGCTCGTCAATGAAGCTTGAAGACCGGCGAAGAAGGGCTCGGCCGTGAGAGAGAGAGAGCGGCGGCCGAGAGCGAGAGAGAACGGGCGAGCGGGAGAGAGAGCCGAGAGGGAGAGTGAAAGGGAGAGTTTGAGAGGAAGAGAGAATGAGAGAAATGAGAGAGTGAGGGAATGGGAGTGAGGGAGCTTCATCCATTACAAAAGCAAGAGAGAAAGATGGAGGGAAAAGCTAGTGGGGTGGTTGAAGGATGAATGACATGAATAGTGGCTTGATTGACTAGTTGGTGAGAAGTGGTTTGTGGGGAATTTGTCAAGACCAATGGTCATGTCACTTAGTCATTCTATCATCCAATAATTCAAGAGCCCAAATGACCATACTACCCCTCATATTTTCGGCCAAAGCTAGGGGATGGTAATTGTCCAAATTGCCCACGCTTGTTTCTAAATAAAATGCATTTATCTAAGGGTATAAGGGTAATTTCCTAATTGTCGGTCCGAATTTCACTTTTCTAAGTGCTAAGGACGAATCCTAATCCTAATGGTTCCCGATGAGGCGACGTCCAATTTATTTCTGTTAGAATCCTCGGATACCCGATGCCCAATTTCGAAGTCCAATTCGTGGCGATCTTACTTCGAAATGGGGGTCGGATTTCAGAATGTCACAGCTACCCATGGGTGGGTCATGTTGACCATACTTCATATCACTCAAGATCAATAACTAAATTCCATTCACAACTTTGTAACCCTGTCCTATAACCCATTGTTGACACCTGATTTTTGATCAGTCTTTCATAGTTTATTTTTTTAAAAATTCATAAAAAATCTATAAAAAGTTAAAAAAATTAAAAAATCATCTTTGGTAGCCTTGACCAAGCTAAAGGAACCATTTTTGATAAAAAAAAAATAAATTGTCATATTTTTTAATATTTTCCAAAAATAGAAAAATACATGAAAAATGAAGAAAAATAGCGTTCGATGTCGTAAAAATATAGAATAATAGTCAATATTTTTATTTTAATTTCCTTTTCATTTTGAACTCATAAATAGTCAAAATTCAAGTTCAATTGCATGTGTTTCTTCACGACGCATAGAGTTGAATTTGGCAAAAAAATGTCATTCGAGTATTTTAATTTGTAAATTTCTACATATTTTTTAGTCTTGATGTCCAATTAGATCGACCACCATCTACAATAAATTCCCCTTGCTGCATATTTTCGTTTTTGTTTCACATGATTTCATGGTGTAAAACGCCGAGTGGATCCCCAAATATAATCGGGTCGGCATGAGTTCGATAGCTCGTCCAAGACCAAACCAGGGCACGGCGAACCCCATGTGAGTACTCTCGAACTCCTTCGATGCTTCCTAATGCTTTTCTTAGGTTAGATCGTGTGTAGAATGGCTAGGACAGCTAAATCATTCTTGAGCTGTGATTGATAAATAGGACCTTACTAGGAATGCCATGTGATTTATTTGCATATCTAGATTCCTTGAGTTGGGCATTTTATTACTGATTGTGATTGCTAGGATAATCACTCTTATCTACATGAATTTCTAGATTTAGGGTTCATACCTTACTCATCCGCATGAATCTCAGGCTAGAAAATTCAGTCAACTTAGGTACCGAAAGGGCGTTAACTCTGACAGTTGGTGTAACTAAGTCCCCGAAACCATTTCTCTGGTTCTCGCAGAATTGAATAGAAACTCCCAACTATTCGATTGGGTGGTCCAATCATACCCTAAAAAAATGATTGGTGGCGACTCCATGGCATGCACACTTAGCACATGTCACTAGACCACACTGAAAGTCGATCACGCATACCTCCGTTGCGATTTGGGTAATGGGCCTTGGGAGAGGCCCGCGTCCGACCAGACAGGACGGCCCATTAGCCCTCGAGAGCCCGACAACCTCAAGAGGGTCGCGACAGACTGGCGACTCCGCTGGGGACTGGTTCTTAACCATTTAGTGGACTTGAGCCGATTAAAAAGTTGATTGATTCTTCTAACCTAATTTTATGCAGATGCTCTCGAAAGTGAGGTGTATATGCTAACGATAGGTGTTATATGTTTTTGCAGATTGGAGAAATAAGGGGTGTAGTCCGTGATTAACATTGTCTTATGCAGGTTGGGCGTAGGAATGTATGTTGTGTGGATGATTTGAAGTGCTGATTGATAAACTGCTATGCATGAATTGCATTGTGATGATCACAACACGTGGACACACACAACCGCGCCTAAAACCCCGGGCGTCGCCTATAGGAACACAATAGAAGGAATTGAAAATGGAATCTCCGTGAGGAAAAACGCGGGGTAATCCACTTTTCAATTCCGCTCGCTTCGAACTATGGATCGAGTCCCAATGCAACGATAGCTGTGCAATGGAATCGGCTCTTTCTAGAACTCGAAGTGGGAACCTTAACCTTAGGTGCCAAACCCTCTGATTTTTAGAAGTTCACCATAACTTATCTCATGCGCATGTCTTTGGGCGGTTGGTACACCTAAAACCGCACATAAGTCGACGAGTTTGGTTGGTAAGACTCTCTATACCTCGAATCTATTACAGTTCATATAAATATAGGCATTTCATTCATTGCATTCTGGTGATTAGATTAAATGCCATTTCAAGGATAGATGTGTGTGTTTTTCCCAAACGTCCTTGATAGAAGACGAAGAGGATGATATCCCATGACAAGCACCGAGTGAGCAACAAAGGAGCCTACTATGGACATTATTGAGATATCGTCCAATGAAGATGACGAGTTGGGGCAAGTGATCCGGAAGTCACAGATCGAACTTGGGGCATCCTTAAACGTTAGGATCACATTCCTTTGTTTCATTTTCCATTGCTAGTCCTCTTGTATAGGGTTTACTTTTATCGAGGCTTTCTCTATCTCACCCCTTAGAGTGATTGTATTAGGGATCTATTGGTGTATACATTTAGATGGAACTTGGTTGTATTTCTTTTGACAGGTCATGGGAATGTGATAGTGGCATTTTCTCTAATCATCCGAATACTCCCAAGTCAAGTTTATAATTCCTTTAGAGAAAATTAAAATTGGAAATCTTGCACGACCTTTTTGGTCATATAGGGTAATCCAACCTCAATTTCGCTAGAAGGAATTATACACTTGAATTGGTCCATGCATGTTTTACGTCGCTGGTAATCCACGATAATTGATCGAGAATATCGGCGTTGTTTTGAATTTAATGACGAGATAGATGTCCAAATTACTCTCGTTCTTAACAAAACGGCCTTGATTTGGATGCCGTATCTTCAATTAAATTTAAAACACGTTATTATGCCTCGCACTTTTGAGTAATTCGTTCCTCTCGAAATTGATCAAAAGCGATTATTGTGAATTACATTCCTTTCAATAGTATGCTTTCTTTCGAGGAATATTGATAAAAACTTTTCGCGCAAGATTAAAACCCTTGTAAAAGTTCTTGTCCTTATTAATCATGGGCAAGCATAGGATTGAAAGGGGTTTTTGATTTCTTTTTCAAATTATTCCTTCTGATTCTGTCTTTTTATTTGCAGGTAAAAAAAATAGGTAATAGAGAGAAATCTTTTCCTGGACAAGTCTAAGGCTATTATCTCATCTGATCATGAGCGAGTTATAAAATCAGGACATATTTGCTCGGCTTACTGATATTATGGTTCGGCTCACCCAAGTTGAAGATGTTCGGATGCTCGAAGAAATGAACCATACAGAAGTTAAAACACACACACAAGAGTTTTCATTTATTTTGCTCAGTGGAGGGTTTTCAAAAGCAGGTCATACAATTCGGGGTAGAAAAGTAAAGCCGAAGTGAGCCCTAATTAACGACACGAAGGAGCCCAACTGACCCTCCATGTTATTAATGCTCTGCTCATACTCCCAACTCCGCATGTCATGGTCGGCAAGCCTGAGGAGAAGACTTTTGCATTCTCCCTTAACTTCGGCGACCTTGGCCTCATGTTCTTCGGCGATTGTTTCCAGGTCTCGAACCAGTCCATTCCCGCGAGCTATGTCCGCGGTTATTTTGTCGAGCCGTTCTTCCTGCCAGTCGCTCTGAAGCCTCAACAGGACATTGCGGCGGTCATGCTCGCCGGTGGTCAGGGATAGGGCCAATTGCTCCACCAGATTTCTCCTCTCGCGAAGCAACGTCGCGACCCGCTCATTAGCAAACTCGACGGCCTTTTTGTAACTATCGGCCAGATAGTTGGTCAGCACCAAATGATCAGATCGATCCTCATAACGAGCTCGCAAGACGCGAGCCACGAGAACCTCCCGATTAGCAGCACGGTAGGCCTCTAAGGAGTGTGCAAAGAGAGTCGGGAAAATTCTATATTCCCTCCCCAGTGTAGTACCTTCGAGAGAAGTGGTATCAAGGTCCTCGAGCAGGACACAGATTTCATCCTCGGTCGCAGAATGATCGGTTATGTGTGCGTAACCGCGACCCAGTAGGTTATAAAGCTTTTCCCACTGGGCCAAGACATCAGTTGAAAAAGTGCGTACGGGAGAGGAGGCCATTTGCGTAGGGTTGGCTTGAGAATAAGACGAGTTTGACAGAGAGATTAGAAGGAAGAAGCTGATTATGCGAGAACGTTAACCTTCCATACATTAATTCCTCATTTTATAGCAACTCGGGGATGATGAAGGGTCTCAGTAATAATGCCGGTGGAGCCCAGTTAGGGGGTAAAGCAGGAGGTCCCCTCACGAGAACCATTGGATTCGTTTCGGTCCGCGATTTCCGGCTCATCAATTAAAAGATGTAAAAGATTTGTCGGGATCACCATTATTAGAGTTAGGTGGGAGGTAAGCGCAACTATCGAAGAGAGCCCTAACAGGATTTGGCAGTCCCATCACGATTGAAAAGCTAAGCGAGAAATTCAAAGTCTTGAGGGGGAACGTTTGCCTAATGATGCTTGAAGAGCGTCTCCTGAACATACGAAGTCACTCGAAGAAAACTTTATAGGGAGTGAGCATACATGAGAGAGTGGAGAACTCTGAGTGGGCAAGAACCAATCAAACATTTCTCAATCCAACATATTTAAGAGGTTATTGTCAGCTGCTAGAGGCGACTGACTCAAAAATCTCAGAAATTGAACTACAGAGGGATCTCGAAGATTCCAAGATCAAGTCTAACGCCAAAACCATGGAGCCCAACACTTCTGGCAACGGAAATCAAGATCACGGCGACGACGACAACGACATCCACGATGTTCAACTCGGGAAAAGAAGACGTCCTCACCAATACTCTCAGGAGGAAACCCAAATGCTGGAAACCCTTTTCAGTAAAAGCCATTACATGAAAAAGAAGTGGAGAATTGAATTGAGCCGGGAGTTGGGGATTAATCAGTCGAGGATCCAGTTTTGGTTTCAAAATAGGAGATCCAAATCGAAGGCTCAACGCAAACGTCAGGTGGTCGAGATTTTAAAGGAAGAAAACCAAAAGCTGCGAACAGAAAACATGAGGTATGAAAAAGCTCTCAATATTACCGTTTGCCCTCATTGCGATAACCTCGTCGCCCTCGGTAAGATATTCCCCGATAAGCCTCACGCGATGATTGAAGACGTTCATTTACCACCCTACTCCCTCGGGGCATCTCCTGCTCAACCAGATTTTGCCGGAGTCACGCATGAGCAGGATGATCCTACGAAGATGATACAAATGCCTCCTGGGGGATGGGATTTGCATCGCTTTGATTGGAGTTACAGTTTCAAGGAGCTGGATGTTACCGCCGACCAGCTCAAAGCATATCAGCCTCATGCACAACAATTTTCGATAGGGTCGGGTCCTGCTGGAGATGAGTTAATCAGTCGTCAAGCCATCGATGCAATTTTGGGCCACGATAAGAGGAGGTTCGCTTGGCCCCCTGAATTGCATTCCAGATTCCTAGACGTGGTTCACCAAATGGGGATCGACTCAGCAACTCCGACGCGCATATTTAAGGCCATGAATGTACCGGGGCTTAGTAAGGAGCTGGTCAGGAATCACCTTGCTGCCTACAGAAAGCTATTAAAACAACGTCGAGCGGAGCTAAACCGGGAGGAATCCGTCTCGAGCTCAAAAGCTAGGGGCGACCGCCATTGTAATGCTCAGGCATCAAGAGATACCCGGCCAAATCTAAGCATCAATCAAGCTAGCAACCCGACCACCGGCAAACTGAAAGCTGATCAGAATGTCCGCCCGGGCCATTTCAACATTTCTCAAGAGCGCGTGTCACAAGTACAGCGAGTGCGAACTCCTCCATTCGAGCAGCAGTCGGCTGGTGCTCTGCCTGCCGCTGGTCAACCCACGACAGACGATTTCTTCGATGAGGGGCTCGATGCCTTGTTCAATCAGTGGGAAGCTGGCATGCTTGGACAGCCATGATCTAGCACCTGACTCGGGGCACGATGGGTCGGTCACTACGAACACCCATAGAAAGAAGAACATGTTCACGAGTAGATCACTCATTTTATCGTTGTAAAGTTCCTACGGGAACATTTTTCTTTAATGACTATAGTTAAACCAACGCTATCGACGAACATCGTCATGCTCAGTTGTGATGATCCCTTGTTAGATTAAGTCTGAAACCAGAGACGGTCTTTAAAATTTTGAGTGGCCACGAACTCATTCCTCACCAAGCGCCCGGGATGCTGAAATGAAGAGTAACAGCATGCACAGGGAAAATGCCACTTTCGTTTGAACGATGAAAAGGGGTTGAGAGAAGATCATAGCGTTAATTCCCATGGAGCTAAATGAATTAAACGGAGTCATTAATTGCGGGTCCACCGCTGCTCCCCACGTTCTCGGGCCTAGCAAATCATAAAAGGCGCCGAAAGATTGTAGACCCACCACTTTGAAGACTGAACTAGGGGACGAGCGCAATACTCGATGAAACCGAATCAATGCAAGAGAGTTTGTGATCCTATCACGAGGAAAAAGAAAGGGGAATACAGACGATGAGTAATTGCAGGATCTCGGGAGGAGCGCTTGCTTGCTGGTCTTCATATGCAGCCTGAAGGATGGTTCCAGGACACGCACAATCACTTGAGAAAATTTCTAGAGTGAGCAAACACGTAAGAGCGAATTGAGAAAGCTGAGTGAACTAGATCAGCCCGAGATACCCCGATCCATCATGTTTAAAAGTTATTCCCATCTGCTAGAAACGCCCGACCTGGACATTTCTGAGCACGAACTGCTGGGAGACTTTGAAGATCCTGGAGCTGAATCCTGCCCGAAGGCCATAGAGACTGACTCCTCCAGCGATGAAATTCTAGGTTTCAGCTACGAAGAAGGAGTATACAATGATGACCGGAGTCGGAAAAGGAAGCAACTACAACGCCACACTCCAGGCCAAATCCGAGAGCTCGAAGCTTTCTTCAATGAATGCCCCACTCCAAGCAGACAACAGAAAATGGAGTTGAGCCGAAAAATAGGATTGGAGCTTTCGAAGGTCAAGTTTTGGTTCGCCAACAAACGAACCCGGGTGAAACAGCAATACGCAGACCATGAGTTACTGGTCCTGAAGGAGGAGAATGAGAAGCTTCAAGCTGAAAGCGCGAGATATAAGGAAGCTCTGACCAAGGCCACCTGCCTTAATTGTGGTAATCCTGTTGTCCTCGGCGAGGTGTTCCTCGATGAACCGTCCCTGTTGACGAATAACGCTCAGCTGTTACCGTATTCTCCACAGCATTTTCCGACACAACCAGATATCGCCGGAGATCTGCATGATCAAGTCAACACCATAGGATCAACACCAACATCCTCTGAGAAATGGGATATGAATCATCACAGGGGGAGTTCTCTCAATGACGAACTCGCTGTCACAGCCAGCCAATCCAAAGTCGGTGAGTCCCTCCCTGGACAACTTTTGAAACGACTAGATCCCGTAGAGAATAGCTACCGAAGTATTGACGATATTTTGGGTGATAAGAGAACAAGGTTTTACTGGACCTATGAACTTCACACCAAATTTGTTGATGCAATTCGAGAGCTGGGAGTTGATTCGGCTAGCCCACTACGCATACTCGAGATTATGAATGTGCCGGGGCTCTCTAGAATTAACGTCGAGTCTCACCTCAAGTACTATAGGAGATTGCTAAGGGATGGAAGGATAGCGTTAAACCATCATAAAGCCAGTTGGAGCTCAAGTGCCGGGCAGAGTTACAACCACGATGATTGGAGAGCCGAGAGCACCCAACCGTGTTTCAGCAATGACGGGACCAGCAGTCGTGTCAGCGACTCCTCTAACCCAAATCAGAATGCTCCGCCGAGCTATCTCAATACTCCTCAAGAGTATATACCGCAGTTCCAGCACATAGGGATTCCTCAGTTTGAGCGCGATTCGGTCATTAATGCTGTCCCTGAAGCGGATCTGGCATTGGTAGAGAGTGCACATATAAACCTGCCGGTCATTGGAGGAAGTTCCAATTCGAGGGGTCAAGTTGCTCACGGCGAGAGCAAAGAGAGGAATCCCTCGCCTGCAGTCGACGACAGCCAATCTGGGCACCAAAGGCTAGAAAGAACAGGCGATTTCCTTGAGGAGGAGCTGGACACTTGGATCAATACTCTTCAGGAATGTATGTCTCGACCCCAACAGGGCAATGATGAAGGTTCCAGCTCAAAGACTCCAGTTCCTCACAATGAAGGCGATGAAGGAAATCTGCCCCCAACAATTGTTGATACCCAACTTGAACATCAATGGCTCGAAGACCCGAGCAATTTCCTTGGCGATGAGTTCAATCTTTGGCTCGATCAATTTGGAGCCGGAGGGCCATCGCAGTGGTGACGCAAGGCAGGTGACCAAACGTCTGATGCAAGGCATGGTTACTCGATGAAAAATGCTTAGACGAAAGGGGTGGAACACTCCTATTGAATATGTTGTTGATCGCACTGTAAGGTTCCCACGGGAACATCTTTCATTAATGTCTAGAACTAATTGCGCGTGAGTGTCAACATCACCCTTTGAGCATCTTCAAGCCGAGGGCCGTGGATTAATCGCTTAATCCGTGGAGCAAGTTCCCCGAACAATGACTATCACCCGCGGAGTATAATGGGATCTACCCCTTCAATACGAAATACATTTGGCCGCGAAGCCACCTATTTGGTAAAACGATGTATCGTTCCTAAACGATCTTCAATCGAATACCGAAGTAATGTCTCATTTCTTTCCCTTCTCAGGTGATAAACGTGGATAAATCACTCAAGGAGCCATTTGTTCGAATAACAGAACAGACGTTGCCTAACTGGGGGCAGATGAACCATTGATGTTGCAAACACTCCAAGAATGGATAGGCGGATTTGATAGATGTTGTTCATATCAATACGCAATATCAGAACGGGATGAGAACCAAGAGTAAAGTTGTATCGTTCCAATTTGTCTTGAATTTGAGAATATGAATTGATACTCGTTATTTATCCTTGACAGGGGAATCGCCTTACAGACGAACAGGTTTTCACATCCCATGTATTACCCGTTAGAATACATGACCAAGGGTAAATTGTATCGTTCTAATTTTTTGAAAAATTCGTGAACGTACAATAACATGTTTCTTCCGCATTTTCAGGATCTCCAGCCGCGGGGGACAGGTAAGTATCCCTTTCCCCAATCCATTGAAGATGTTAAATAAAAAATAGAGAGAAAAAGAAAAGCTTTCAGAATCTAATGTCTAGAAAAGACATAGAATTCAAACTTCATTGGCATTCATGTCTTAAAACAGGAGGTTATCTGAACATGAATAAGAACATGCATGGTGCATCATAAAATCCCCTTGACGGGTAAAATTTTTGGAGAAAATGAAAGAGATTTTTTCCAATCAAAAGTTCAAAACTTTTAAAAGGACGTTTTCTCAAAAGAAAAGAGGCAAAGCCTAGTCCAAACACGTCCTACACACACTGGAGAGAAGTGGAGCGGATCAGATAGCAAAATCTGGACCTACGGAAGTAGGGATTATTCGCAACGATTACATGGGTTGGGATGACGGAGGCATTCGTTTCATATCCCTCAAACACTACAGGTGACCGTTGATAAACCCTTTGAACGACGGTTTTCATTCTTAACCCTGTCAAGAACCACCCCACATCGGGGCAAAATGGAGGTGAGTCCAGCGGTATCAGGAGAAAATGGTTAGAAATTTTCTTGCTCGGACTAACATCAATCTTTGTGTGTTGTTTATATGGTAATCCAAGTGCCATAGGATGACGAGAAGCATTCATTTCTCTATCCCACACACCATATCCTTTGCACAGCCAAGTTGAGCCTGCAAATTCATTTCATAAACCCCTGTTGGTGATCATGGGATGTTTCAAGATGGAAACTGCATCACTCCAAGAACGGAAGAAATCAAGAGATGGGATTTATAGAAAAATCTCATATCGGCGTTTAAATGTGCTATGATTCAAGTTGTATATCTAGCACAATTTTCTGAACATCGTAGTTCCAAAGGAAAAGAAAAGGCGGGATTTCAACAAAGAAAAAAATCCCCTGCATCAAGAAAAAGCAAAGTGCCTGGTAAAAGCAAGGCCGATGCTCGTGAAAACTGTTTGATTGATCCCCAATAAAGCCTAGTTGGGAAGAGAGAAAAACCCATAAAGGAGTCAGATCAAGAAGACTGCTCCCCAAATGATGTCAGCCATGGTGCAAAAACACGGACAGAATTGTCAATCTCTTAATACCACAAGAGACGTTCTCTAAAGGACTTGTGCACACCTCAAAAGCGGTTGCACACCTCAAAAATGGAAGATGCAGAATGGAAAAGACATGTGACAAATTGGCAATGATCACCAATGTCAAATCCTTCGTGATTTCTGGGCCAAAAACAAGCCTTTTTCGGTCCCCAATCCTACCAATGTTACAACCCTGAAACAGTCTTCTCTGACTAAAACACTTGGGTTAACATATAGCTTAGCTCGAAGAAGTACGAGCAAGACTCTTTCTTTCTCATTTTGCAGGGTTCTTGACTTGTAAACCCGGAGCAGATGGTGAAGATTTTCATTCGATGGCCTCGACTCCAAAGCGGGTCCCCCTTGAAAACCAATATTCAAGCCCAACATTACGGTCCCGTGGAAGACCTCCCGACCGATCAAAATGTATGCGCTGCGAATGAGCCTAAAACCTAGGCACAGGTCAGTAGGGAATTGAGTGCATCCCCTAAAAATCATCACCTCAAAACAGGTGAGATGGCCTCCTTGTCGAGAAATATTCCAATTGATGTTTTGAGCAAACTCTTTTTGGAAATTTTCAAACTGTTGATCCAGATTTTCCATACAAGGGATTTGTGATCACATTTGCATGTTGCAAAAATGTTTTGGATAACCTCCAGCATCAAAATGCACATCTCATGACTAAAGCTTAAGTCATAAAATTTTGTCAATTGGACAATTGCTGTCTTCTCAAAGATTACCAATATTTTCTTGGGGAAGAGAAACCCTTAAAAAAAAATCCTTTTCAAAATCAGACAGTCTCATTGGACGTGGAGAACCCTCGTCATGAGACCCCTTTTCAAAATTCAGGTAGTCTCATCGGACGTGGAGAACCCTCGTCATGAGACCCCTTTTCATTTAGGCAGTCTCATCGGACGTGGAGAACCCTCGTCATGAGACCCCTTTTCAAAATTCAGGTAGTCTCATCGGACGTGGAGAACCCTCGTCATGAGACCCCTTTTCATTTAGGCAGTCTCATCGGACGTGGAGAACCCTCGTCATGAGACCCCTTTTCAAAGTCAAAACTGATGGTAGACACCGCCTGAAGGGTCAAACAAAGGTAGATACCGCCTGAAGGGTCAAATGAAGGTAGATACCGCCTGAAGGGTCAAATCAAGGTAGATACCGCCTGAAGGGTCAAAATAAGGTAGATACCGCCTGAAGGGTCAAATCAAGGTAGAAACCGCCTGAAGGGTCAAATCAAGGTAGATACCGCCTGAAGGGTCAACTGAAGGTAGAAACCGCCTGAAGGGTCAAATCAATGGTAGAAACCGCCTGAAGGGTCAACACAATGGTAGAAACCGCCTGAAGGGTCAATGTATGGTAGAAACCGCCTGAAGGGTCAACCAATGGTAGAAACCGCCTGAAGGGTCAAAACAATGGTAGAAACCGCCTGAAGGGTCAACCAATGGTAGAAACCGCATGAAGGGTCAACCAATGGTAGAAACCGCATGAAGGGTCAATGAATGGTAGAAACCGCCTGAAGGGTCAAAGGACTGGTAGAGACCGCCTGAAGGATCAACCCAATGGTCCGATCCACCATACGGATCAAAATCTTGATGAATCCCGAACGCAGGAGGATTCGTTTTCTCTAATAAGCCTTACATTAGGCAAGCCATTTCTAGTTTAGTCCACCACACGGATCAAAACCCTTGGCAAATTCCCAAATGTGGGACGCGTCTTCCTTAGGTTCCTATCAGTTAGGAATCCCATTATGGTTTGACCTACCATACAGGTCAGAGCTTAACATCCCCAGGACACTCCGATGACAAGTCCTTAGGAATCTACTTGAACCCATCAGGCACAGAAAATGCCGCAAGCATTCGACAGGTAAGGGGCAGGGAAGTCTATCTACTCCTTAACTTTCTTACATCATATCAGGGAATTGAATGAGCACATCTCTTTTTAAGGAAAAGCACACATTGATGGGCATGAAAATTGGATGTCATGATTTCTTTTCTTTTCCCAGTCGAGTCGATCGGAACACAGGTGTCACCTTGTCTTTGAGAGAAACCTCTGACGAAATTCCTCTCAAAGAGGGGCAGCTGTTGACACCTGATTTTTGATCAGTCTTTCATAGTTTATTTTTTTAAAAATTCATAAAAAATCTATAAAAAGTTAAAAAAATTAAAAAATCATCTTTGGTAGCCTTGACCAAGCTAAAGGAACCATTTTTGATAAAAAAAAAATAAATTGTCATATTTTTTAATATTTTCCAAAAATAGAAAAATACATGAAAAATGAAGAAAAATAGCGTTCGATGTCGTAAAAATATAGAATAATAGTCAATATTTTTATTTTAATTTCCTTTTCATTTTGAACTCATAAATAGTCAAAATTCAAGTTCAATTGCATGTGTTTCTTCACGACGCATAGAGTTGAATTTGGCAAAAAAATGTCATTCGAGTATTTTAATTTGTAAATTTCTACATATTTTTTAGTCTTGATGTCCAATTAGATCGACCACCATCTACAATAAATTCCCCTTGCTGCATATTTTCGTTTTTGTTTCACATGATTTCATGGTGTAAAACGCCGAGTGGATCCCCAAATATAATCGGGTCGGCATGAGTTCGATAGCTCGTCCAAGACCAAACCAGGGCACGGCGAACCCCATGTGAGTACTCTCGAACTCCTTCGATGCTTCCTAATGCTTTTCTTAGGTTAGATCGTGTGTAGAATGGCTAGGACAGCTAAATCATTCTTGAGCTGTGATTGATAAATAGGACCTTACTAGGAATGCCATGTGATTTATTTGCATATCTAGATTCCTTGAGTTGGGCATTTTATTACTGATTGTGATTGCTAGGATAATCACTCTTATCTACATGAATTTCTAGATTTAGGGTTCATACCTTACTCATCCGCATGAATCTCAGGCTAGAAAATTCAGTCAACTTAGGTACCGAAAGGGCGTTAACTCTGACAGTTGGTGTAACTAAGTCCCCGAAACCATTTCTCTGGTTCTCGCAGAATTGAATAGAAACTCCCAACTATTCGATTGGGTGGTCCAATCATACCCTAAAAAAATGATTGGTGGCGACTCCATGGCATGCACACTTAGCACATGTCACTAGACCACACTGAAAGTCGATCACGCATACCTCCGTTGCGATTTGGGTAATGGGCCTTGGGAGAGGCCCGCGTCCGACCAGACAGGACGGCCCATTAGCCCTCGAGAGCCCGACAACCTCAAGAGGGTCGCGACACCCATAAATGTCAATACTTCATTGCAATTTCATATTTAGGACTAACCATCAAACTACAACCTTTCAAGCTTAAAGGCAAATCATTGCCATTAAAACTTACCATCTAATTCTACTTGTTGACCATCCTACTATATTCAATATAACTATAATAACCATCAAGCTTAAGTAGAGATCAATAAAATCTTACACGTAGCATAAGCTACTACTCATCCTTGACAATCACAATCACAATCACATGCACTTGTAGGTTTAAATGCCTATGTGCCTACCAAACACTTTATCCACTAGCGAACCTTATCACTCAATGAACCTGGCTTTGGTACCAAATAAGTGTGTAGCGCCCCAATCATGCCACACCTTGAGGCTTGCGACTTGCTCTCTTGTTTAATGTTTCATTATTCAGAGTAATTAGCACATATGAAAGACTAAGTAATCAAAGAGTAGCCAAAGAGGCGCGAGTGCATGATAAACACCCAAAACACGCAACGACAGTCACGCCTATAAAAGGGTATAGCCTTAATAGGTTTCACTAACCAGATAATGCACATCAATCACAATCAACAGACCAACAAAATACTGAATTCTTTTATATATATATATATATATATATATATATATATATATATATATATACATATATATATATATATATACATATATATATATATATATATACATATATATCTTTTAGCCAGTTCTTTATATATATACATACTAGCTTCATCCTTGCTAGCTTGCTTATCTGAAAAATGGTTAATCAATGGGAGTAAGCCGAAGCTCATCCGCAAGTAGGACCATTAGGCCGAATAACTAATCCAGCTATAGAATCGCAGAATTGTAATCAAAGTCACCATAGCTGAATCCAAAGTATTCAAAGGATAGAATTTCTATTCAACCAGAATTCAAGGATAAACTCAATTAGAATCCAAGGATAGAATCAAATCAAAATCCACAATTACCAAATTCGAGATATATCGAACCAGAATATAGGATACTCCAGGATAGGATTTTAGAACCTCATAATACCCAAATCGAAGCTATCACAGCCAAAACAGATTGGCAAACCATGCTTACAATAGAAAAGCGATAGACAATCTAGTAATAGGGACTAGAAATCCACTTGCCTCGATTATTCGAAAAAACGATTTAGTAACAACAACGAATGGACGGACGAACAAACGAACGACCCAACGGGCGTGCACAGTACGATGACGACCAAAGGCGACCGGCGACAGGTCGAGGGCATACGGTGGTCGGATGGCACTAAGGCGGTTAGATGGCGGTCCTGGATGGCGAGCGGTGATCACGATTCGGAGGGTAAACAGAAACAAAGTAATGAAGTTCTGACGATCGTACGACGAAATGAACTGACGTCAGAAGTTTATATAGGAAAAGTAGAGTGGACTCAGTTAGCTTCGGCGAGTCAACAGGGCGATGGACATGGGCGTGGTACGTGTCACACGCCGGCGACACGTGTCCGCCACATGTTATCCACGGGATGTGGCACGACGCTTGGCCACGTGCTGACACGTGGATCCCATGCGTCCACGTGCTGCCACTTCGTGCTTCTTCTCCTGGTTGTCCTAATTTCATACATATTTGACCCGATAGGACCTAAATCAAACTCATAGTATCCCTCAAAATAGTATCGGGCCAATAACAATTCCTTAAAAATACCTAGTTCAAATAATAATCCCTCAAAGATTATTCAATAATCCAAACTCATTAAATACTAATCCACTCTTAAGAAGGTAAGGATTTTCGGGTCATCACACATGGTTCCAGAGTAGAACTCGAAACCTGGAATCGGACCTATGAAGAACCTGTTAGGTTCAAGGTTCCAAGATATGTATGGTAGGTTCTAAAAATTTGGTAGCCTCTTCCGATGGGTAAGTTTCAGGTTCTAGGTAGGTGAACCTGGAATCTAAAAGTTGGAGCATGTAGTGTAAAATGTAACAAGTTTTTGTGTTTTTTTTTTGTAGTATATCTCTTCGCACGATCTACAGTATTTTATGGCATCCGACGATGAGTGTGTAATCTGAAATCACTAGTCTGAGCTTCCATTTTCGGCGATATCATTGATTTAGACTTTTACTTTATTAATGTTTCATATTTATTCGTATGTCTAAATATGAGTTGTGGTTAGTGGATTATAGTATCAAATGGTGATAATTAAATGTGAATTCACTGCAATCGTTCAATTAAAATATAGTGAAACCTATATAGACCCTAGAACCGACCTTGAAACCTGTAACTTATCTTGTCACAAGTTCTAAGGTATTTTTTGGAATCAGATGGGTAGGTTTCAGGTTCCAGTAGAACCTGTACGGAATCTAAAACTGCTCACCACTAATTTTTAATATGTTATTGCAGTTTTATTACAAAATTACGAGCTTAAAATTCGTTTGCTTACATGGTAATTCCTATCATAGTTGACAGACTTGACTAAAATATTGCATGACCCCCTTCATGTAATAATGTATATTACAGTTAAGCCGTAAAGCTGTTTTCAAGATGTTTTTGGGATAATTGCCAAAAAAAGTCATAATTCTATAGTAATTGTGCCAATTCAAATCCTAAATTTTTTCCTTGACAACAAAAAAATCCAAAACCTTTTCTTTTGTCAATTCAGTTCTAAATATTTTGCATTTGTTTCGATTTAGTATTTTCAGCCAATTTTAGCTGAAAATTGCTGACGTGGCAATTTCTTATAACGTTTTAATATTCTTTGATTTTTTTTTCTTTCTCTTTCTTTTTTTTATTCCTTCTCTTCTTTCTTAGCCGATCGCCACCAGCCAAACTGTGGGCCGATGAGGTCGGTCTTGCGACAAGTGGCGAGGTCGGCTCGCTAGTGGTTGGGTAAAAAAATTGAAAAATATTAAAAAATTATTGAAAATTATCACGACAGTACCGATCGCGCCACGTCAGCGATTTCTGACCAAAATTGATTGGAAGGACTGAGTGATACAAATGCAAAAGTTTTAATACTCGATTAGTAAAAATATAAAATACTTATGACTAAATTGACAAAAAAAAATGGATTAGGACTGAGTTAACATAATTATAATATGTTTAATATTTTTTTGACAATTTTCGCGATATTTTTTTTACCCTGTTTGAACAAAAGGAGCCCTTTGGGCAAAAAAAAAAAAAAAACCAGTGTTTAGGCCCGGCTTGGTAAATCAGAAATGGTCGGGACCGAGCTACACTGTCCAGTCCGGGCCCAAGCTCGGATTCTTTTACTTTAGACTGAACAAAAAAAATGAACATATTAGTTTTGTTTTATTTTGTGATGCTATCAATATATCACCACTTTACAATCTACAAGGTGCACAAGACCCCATTTATTTTGCGGAAAACAACTTCGAGGAAAATATTTTTCACATTTTTTGGCGTTTGTTTCGTGAAAAATAAGTTAGTAAAGGAAAATATTTTTCACATTCCGGATTTTTTGGCATTTGTTTCGTGAAAAATAAGTTAGTCAAAGAAAAATCTCCTTCAAAAGTAGAGAAAATATTTCCTCTTTTTGAGAAGAGGAAAATATTTTCTCTTGTATTTCTTCCCTTCACTCTTTCACATACCTTTTCCTTTTAATTATTTCTGATTTTTCTTATTACTTATAAATTTTATTTTTATTTATTTATTTTTAATTTCGTTCGCTGGTTGCTAGCCACAAGCTAGGCTCGGCCTCGTTTGAGGTCGAGGCGAGGCCAAACCTCACTTGTGGTCGGTCGTTGGCCGTCGCAGTGTTTGGCAATCGACTATTAATAAATTAAAGAAGAAAGAAGGAAAATAAAAATAAAAAACTAAAACATAAGATTAATAACAAAAATCATAAATAAAAAAGTTATTGAAATATTCAATTTTTTTTAAATAGAAAAATTATCCACATTACCAATGGCCGCGCAACTAGGGTGACCGGCCAGAAAACAACGTAGAAATGAAATTAGATTTTTCTTACCAAATCGCAAAAAAATATTTTTCAATTTATTTTCAGGTCTCAACTAAACATGAGAAAATATAGTTATTTTCCTGAAAATTAACTTCCTAGACAACATTTTCTAGAAACGACTAATTTTTCGTTTGAGCCTAAAATAAATGAATTTTGTGCACCTTTTCTTCAATAAAATGGAGTTGCGGAGGTCATAACTCATAAGTACAATCCTGAGAACACGTCCAAAGGCGACCATTTCCAGCCTGAAAAATTGTATTTACATGTTTTCTTTCCCTTTAGATAATTCGACTCTTACCACCACAACTTTTCTCATTTATTTAAAATGTTATCCGTTTATCAATAATTATCTCTGTTATAATGCATAATTTGCAATTTTTCTATATAATTTCAAGCCAATCTAAGTCGTCTTAGGCGCGAGATCTTCGGGTATTTGCTCGAACAAATCAGAATTCAGTTATTTCAACTATATCGAATAATTTTCAAATTGGTCACGTACGGCTATCATCAAGTCCACCACCACTTATTTGTGGTGTTAGTCATTGCATCCTTGAATTTGCATACTAACTAAATAAACTTTAATCGCTATGGACTATGAGTAATGAACAAAATATGAAATATTTTTACAGTAGTTAATATTCAGAAAGATTTCCATAATGTCATCAAAATCTAGTAATGGAGATTTACTCTCATAATTGGCTAATAAAATAATATTCCCTATTAGATACCACTGGGTCGATAATATTCCTTTCGTATCATGCCTATTATTCGTGGCATCAAATAATATAACTGGTAATATGGTAATGAAATAGAATAGCGTAACAAATCTTACCGTACCATTCTATCATCGCATAAACGTCATTAGTGTTAGTTTATAGTTGTATTTCAAGGATAGTTATCATTCACTTCTAAATTAATTTAGAAGACGCCAGTTTAATCCTAAAATTTGTAATTTTTGATAATATAATATTGTATTAAAATTTCAAGTAAAATTTTAGGAATATATTTATAAAATTTTTTTAAAAAAATTAACACTGAGTTAGCGGAGATATAAGAATGAATCGGTAATTTTGCGCCTTTTCCGTTAGCCGTAACCATAAGTGGCTAACCGTAAACACGAAGACGTCCGCGCGCGACATCAGCAAAAAGGACAAATCGAGAAGGCGAGACCTGGACTGAGGTGCTCTCTCGTCCTATCCAGAATCGTGCCCGAAAAGGAAGTCCATGGCGTTTCTCCGCCTTCACTCCCCATATCCCACTTCTGTAAATCTCCCCCCACCTCTGCACACACCAACCATCACTGCGTCATCGTCCTCGTCCTCGTCCTCGTCTCGCGTCTCAATACCAACATCGTGTACGCGCAAATCGTCCAGCTTAAGCGCTGCAATCTCTGATCTCGGTTCGAAGTCTCTGAATTTCCTGCTCTCAGGCACTCTCGCTCTCGGACTATCTCTCACGGGTCAGTAGACGCGGAACCCCCGTTTGAAAGTTGGGCCAGTCTTTCTATTTGACTGCATTGCGTGCAAGTGGCTCTGTTTTCTTTTTCTTTTTATCTGTTTGATGAAAGTTCCCTTATTGGTCTACTAGCAGAAACTGGTCTTTTTTTTTTTTTTTTTTTTTGTTTACTCTGGATAGTAAGGAAGATTCTGAAAATGGAAGAGCACACATGTTTGTAGGAGTCGTTGGGTTTGCGGAGGCGAAAGTCGGGGTTAACAAGCCGGAATTGCTTCCTAAAGAGTACACTCCCGTCATCGATGTTGCTGGATTCCTCTCCGATGGTCAGGTTGTGTGTGCGTTAATGCATGCTCCGGGTGTGCTTGTTTGTGTATGTGAATGCATCAGTCCCTTATCAGGAGGTGTATTTTGTTCTATTTTTGGATTGATATGGTATAGATGAATTATCTCATGAAAGGTACTTCATTTGATATTTATGGGTAATGTCATGTCGTCATGCCGTGTGATGTCAGTGGTGGTGCTATTTACACTCATACTTTGGGTAAAAGTGGATTTACCGGAAACAATTATGGTGTTTGGTTCCATCAAAAAGTTTGATCGACTTGACATCATGAGTTCTCAGCTGCTAGAGTCTGAAAACTCTGACGGTGCGATTGAAGGGGCTCAAGTTTCGCAGAAAAACCTACACAAATTACTTAAGCCACGGGACGTTCGGTTCATGTGCAGGAGATAAGATTGGCACAAGAGATTGCTGATATTGAAAAGGATACTGGATTTAAGTTGAGAGTTCTAGCCCAGAATTACCCTGATACACCAGGTTCCTATTCTGAGAGATTGCATAGTTATTTTTCCTGTTCTGTGACGTCCCGGCATTCTCGTGTTTCAGTTTCTTCGTCAAATCATCTTGTTGAATATATTGAGATCATCGAGGGTTGAATTTTACTGCTTATTACAGGGTTGGCAATTAAAGATTTCTGGAGCGTGGATGATCGAACAATTGTCTTTGTAGCTGACCCAACATTTGGTAATCTAGTGGGATGTTTTCTTTGGAATAGTTGTGATAATTGAATCATCAAGCTGATTGAGTTTTTGGAACAGGTAACATCATAAATTTCAATGTAGGAGCTTCTGTTGATTTAGACATTCCGCGTAGCTTCTGGAGTCGTTTGGCTGGAAAGTATGGAAATATGTTTTATTGGAAAGAGAAGGTAAATACTTTGCACCTTTTGGATTTGTCTCACTTCCTTGACTGTGAGCTTATTACATTCCCCAGTAGAGATGAATTTAAAGAACTTTGCGACTAAAACAGGGAGAAGACACGTCTATTGAAGCTGCTGTGGTGGCGATATCTAATTGCTTGAGGGAACCTGTGGGTCCAAATAACTGTTCTGAGGTAAAATAATGTACATGATCAACAGATCCTACAAACCAGACTTTCCTTTTCATATAGTGGCAAATTTTTGTTCTTCTATGTATTTTATATGCAGAATCATGTACTTAAGATGCTTTTCAGTCCGACAGGGAGAAGGAAGTGGAAAATTAGTACCGTTTGTCTTGGGGACTGGAAACTGGTAATGCGAGGTGTCACATGAGGATGAATTAGGGATAGATACAGATCTTTTACATGTGAAAACAGTTGGGGGAAACTCAATGATACTTGATGTGAGAGAGCTAAGGTTACACAACAAAGCATGACAACTTTGTATATACTACCAAACCAGAGAGCTGAATAAATAAAACAGTAGACCCCTACATTTTTTATTTGTATCTGTGGCCAGCAGTAACCTATTATGATATCAAATCCACATCCACCTATATTTCAGAGTTCAGCCCTGCTTGACAGTAGCAAATGACAGCAGACAACCAGTTTAGTCACTCTGATCTGGCCAAGTGTCCTTACTTGCAGCGACTCCCGAAATGAAAAGTTTCATCTGACTCTTCTCATTTCCACCTTTCTAGTGGAATTTTACCTTCTATTTGTCAACGTTATGGCTTAGGAAATGCTTGTTTGATTTAGAGGCGTGTATACACTGCATCTTTGGTTATCAATAGCATTCTCAAGCACAATTTCTCTTAATCCATATTCTCAAGCATGACTGATCTATCCCATGATGGAGCCTGCATTAGGATTCTCGTCACTAGAAGTGTCAGGGGCATATGGTGGATTGAACTGCCGATATGAAGCATCCTGACTTAATGTAACCTTGGTAAGCTTCCGTAGCATAATTCCCGTTATGGACTTCCCCATAATTTCAATATGTGATAGGATGAGGTGTGGTTTACATTCTTGGTGAGCGGAGTTTGTTCTTTTTTTCTTGCCATAATCTCTAGCAAAGGGAATGATTTGTACAAGTTAGACCGTTCGTCACCGCTTTGTGGAAAATCATTGTTCCGCCACACAAAGAAAATATTATGTTGCGAATGCTAAACCCCAGAACATATCTACTGTGCTTGTTGGAATAGTAGATATTCCCTTTCCTTCAAGAAGGAATAGTAGGGTAGTACAGTTATGAAAGAAAATAAAAAAGTTAAAGCGGCTCGATAGGACCCCACCCCTAGAGCTAACATCATATAATGGACCACCAAGACCAGCCTTATCAACCTTGTCTTTAGTCTCTTTATCAACTCCTTTTCTCGTGGAAACCCCTTCAACAGTTCTCTTGATCTTGTTTTTGAGGTAAGACACGACTTCTTTCATTTCCACTGCCCCTGTCACTCATACTTGATCCTTGCTTGCATCTATAGCCACCGATTCAAATCCTGCCATCTACAATAGACTCCTTTATATACTGAACGCTAATAGTGTCAGCAGAAATTGGTTAGTGGTATGAGATCGGAAAGGCCACGGGCGCCTATGAATATGCCACTTCAATACCAAGAAAATAACGTAGGCGTTCCAGATCCTTGGTACTAAATTCTGTGTGCAAAAACTGCTTAAGTTGTTGGATTCCATCTGAATCACTACCAGTAATGATAATATCATCCACATATACCACAAGAAGAATATAACTAGCTGGGGAGACAGAATTAAAAACTGAATGATCTACTTGACACTGTTTTAAACCGAACCTGATAACAGTATCACTAAATCTACCAAACCAAGCACAAGGCGATTGCTTGAGTCCATACAAAGCTTTATGTAAGCGACATACCAAATTCTCCCCCTGAACAACAAACCCTGGTGGTTGCTCCATGTACACTTCCTCGGATAAGTCAGCATGAAGGAAGAAATTTTCACATCTAGTTGATGAAGAGGCCAACCAAAACGTGCTGCAAGGGAAATAAAGACACAAACAGATGGAATTTTAGCAACAGGTGAAAAAGTGTCGTCATAATCAACACCATATGTCTGAGTATATCCCTTTGCAACCAATCGAGCCTTTAATCGATTAAGAGTGCCATCGAGATGAACCTTAATAGTGAATACCCAACGACAACCAACAATTTGTTTCTCCGCGGGTAATGAAACGAGTTCCCAAGTACGGTTATCAATGAGTGCCTTCATTTCATCTTCCATGGCTTGTCGCCATCCAGGATGAGCAAGAGTTTCAGCGACACTGCTAGGCACAGATATAGAGGACAAGGATGAGACAAATGCGGAGAAACTAGGAGATAAACGGTCATATGATAAGAAATTTGAAATAGGATGACGAGTACGAAGATGATAAAAAAAACCAGAATAAGGAGCATAACGATCCACAGGGCGACCAACACAAGAACGTGTACCTTTCTAATAGCTATAGGCACATCAGGTTCAGAGGATGGTGCAGTAACTGATGAGGGAACAAATGAATCATGTGTTGGAGAGATTTTTACCACTGTAGTAGGAGCTGCATTACGCCGATGATATGTGCGGTCAGCAAACTGAAATCCTTTAGACGGTTTTGAAGAAATTGAGAGTGGAGGAAGTGCCGTTAAGACACATTCGCAACTCTCAGGAGTCAATGTATGTTCCATCTGAGTATTATAATATGGCTGATCCTCAAAGAATGTTACATCTGCCGACACGAACACATGACGGCGTTTAGGGCTATAACATTTGTAGCCCTTCTGAGTTCGAGAGTATCTTACAAAGATACATTTTTCCGCACGAGGATCCAATTTATCAAGACCTGGAATAATATTATGCACAAAACAAAAACAACCAAAGACATGTAGAGTAATGCGAAGGGAGAACGATTTCGATGTAATATAGAGAATGGTGTTTCCTCCTAAAGAAGAGAAGTTGGATGCCGATTAATTAAAAAACAGGCTGTAAGAACAGCATGGCCCCAAAAGGTTTTAGGTAGATGCATGTGAAACATGAGGCAACGAGCAACATCAAGAAGATGATTTCTACGCTCGGTGACACCATTTTGCCGAGGAGTGTGTGAACAAGAAGTCTGATGGATAATACTATGAGAATCGAGAAAAGACTGAAAACCTGAAGTGACAGAAAGATATTCTTTGGCATTATCTGAGCGCAAAGTTTTAACAGAAGTATGATACTGATTTAGTACTTAAAAATAGAACAGGCGAAAGCAGTAAAAAATCTCGGTAAGATCTTTTATTAAAAATAACCAAGTCATCTGGGAAATATCATCCACTAATGTAACATAATATCTGAAACCATAAATATCAGAAACACGACACGGATCCCAAACATCGGAGTGAACCAACTCAAATGGACTTGACAAACAACTCTAAATATGAGAAGGAAAAGAAACCCTATGATGTTTACCAAACTGACAAGCTTCACACTGAAAAGAACTCACAGACTCAGACTCGGGAAATAAACGCCGAAGAGTGTTCGGTGGTGGATGACCAGCACGACAATGCTTCTTATACACATCAGAAGATGTGTGCTTCACAGCTGCAGCAGCTAGCACCTTCTTGTCCAAGTAATACAGACCATTGGATTCATGTCCCCCACCAATCATCTGTTCATTCCTCAGATCCTGAAAGACCCAATGAGGGGAGAAAAAGGTTACTGAACAATTTAGTTCTTTAGTCAATGAACTAACAGAGATTAAATTATATGAAGATTTGAGACGAAGGACAGATGACAAGGAAAGAGATGGACTCAAATGAGCAACTCCAGTAGCAGTAACTTGAGATTGTGAACCATCAGCTAATGTAACAAAATTTGACAACTCAGGTGATTTAGAACAAAGTGAAGACAACAACTTAGAATTACCATAATATGATGAGTAGCTCCAGAGTTTATGACCCAGGAGTCAGATGATGCTGAGAGTAAACAGGATGAACTACCTCTTGATGTTTGTGCCAGAGTAGCAGTAGGAGCTGAGGGACCTGCCACCTGTTGGGAGCGAACCCAAGCATCGTACTCAGCGCCTGTCAATGTAATCAAACCACTCGTGCTCCGCACAGTAGCAGAGTCTGGTGGAATCGGTTGGGGAATAAAAGTAGAGTCTTGTGAAGTCTGTTCCACCTTTGCATAAGCAGTAAAATTAGATCGGAGTTCTAGATGAAGTGTATAACAGTACGTCTCTGTATGTCCAGTTCTTTGGCAGTGATTACAGTATCGAGAGCCACGACGGCACTACGAACACCAATACCTCCATCACGACCTCCATGACCTCCACTTTGAGCATAACCACGGCCACGACCCCTGTAACCACGACCACGAGCTCCACGTGTATTAGTGCCATGAGAGATCATAGCACTTGTCTCTATAGCTGATGTGGATATCTTTTCAGTAGAGGTTGAACAAAGAGCTCAAGAGAAAATCTCATTCACTGTAGGAAGGGAACTCTGAGAAGTGATCTATTGGCGAAGTGAGGAATATTCAGGCCCTAATGCCTTGAGATATAATATAACTCGAAGATCCTCTTGTCGTTTGACGTGAACATTCAGATCGTTCGAAGCTGGAAGATATGTATCCAATTGCCTGCAAAGTGTCGTGAACCGATCATAATGCTCAGACAACGATTGATTCCGACGGTGAAGATCAAATAAAGCCTCCCACGTGTTTCGCACTCGTGTCATGTCATTCTCTCTAGAATACAGTAAGACACATTTTTCCCAGACTTCCTTAGCAGTTTTACACTGAATGAAATGAGGACTAATTTTAGGATCCATACTATTCCATAAAAGTGTATGGATCATTGCATCTCCAGCAAGCCAATCCGGTACTTTACTCTAATCTTTAGGGGCCGTAGATTTAAGATACTCACTTTGTTTGGTGGCAGTAAGATAAACTTCAACGGCAATAAACCAAGATGGATAATTAGTTCCATCCAACTTTACTGAGGTCAATTGTAAGTGGGGTAAACTATTTGAGGATCCAGAAGCGATCCAGAAGCAGCCATCAGGGAATCAAGGACACAAGAAAATCGGAAGAACAATCACTTAACTTCAGTATTAAAACAAAATCATCCACGAAGCAAACCAATCAACTGCTTACAGCTAGCAATTACCACACCATATGCTTTGTCACTTCCAGACTTCCACGGGTTATCTCACAGACCTCAAGAACCCACTGCCACACAAACTCAAACAACCATAGATCAAGAACCAATAGAAAATTTCTCAACTTTAGCTCACCACAAGGTTTCAAATTCCATCACCACGCAGCAGAACCCAAAATCCTAGAACGATGAGACAAAATAACAAACCTCAAGGACTATCGTGAAGGAAATCCACTGGTGAGGGCCGGGCGACGTCAATTTCTGCACTTACAAGCATGGGCGACGCCGGGTGAGACGCGTGGGCTACGCGACATCAATCTCTGGACTTACAGGCAGGGGTGACATTGGGTAGCACAGGCAAGGGCTGGACGAGGCTGGACGATGTCAGTTCTGGGCTCTACGAGGCCTAGACGATGTCGAGCGACGTCGGGTTCACCAAGGCGACATTGGGTCTGGTCGGGTTCACCAAGGCGACGTCGGGTCTGGTCGTTTGACGGCTAGACGAGGTCACCCGATGGTTGGACGGGGTCGGACGACCTCGGATCTAGACTCACGAGCCAAGGCGACGTTAGATCTGGTTGTCCAACGGCTAGATGAGGTCAGGCCACACCAACTCTTGGTCGCCTGGTGAAGGCGATGGCTGATTTGGGGATGCCGATGTCAAATCTGGTGATCAGTGATCGGCAATGGGTGGTCCGACGGTGGTACTGTGATGGTGGTATGCGTTTAGAGCTCTGATACCATGTTTGGATTTTAGGGAAAGATGATTGTTATTCATTAACAGGGAATTACACTATATAAAAGACTCAGACTACGTCAAGACTCAAATGACTATTTTACCCTTATTCTAACAAATATGAATAATGGGTCGCACTATATTGGCCCTCTCGATAAGAAGTCATGTGCGTTGATAAATAATTGATTAAAAAACAAAAAAAAAATTCCTTACCTAGTTGGGAGAAGCAGAAGTCAAAGAATCATATGATGTCAATCTATTGACTTTTCTACATACATGAATCCTTCATATAAATGTTGTACATATTGTGACCAAATTAGCTAACACTGTTTCCACCTAGATTTCTTGGCATTAACTTGGGACAATCATGTGCATTTAGTTGAAGTAGTTAAATTTAAATAACCCCCAAATATCGAGCATTGACTAAAGATTGCCCATTTCACCTTTATACCTTGAAATGCACCATTTGTATTTTCTGTATGCAGTCATCTCAATGCAGTCTCGTCTTGAGATCCGGGGTGCTTGCTCTCTGGAGCCACCCCCCAATGCACAGTTAAATTTCTCTTTCACCAAAAAGTAAATGGTAATAGCAATACTTTAATCATGCGAACTTTTGTAGAATCTTGGAAAATAAGTAGAAGAGTGACAATGATTATACAAGTCCTCTTAAGGCTACGCTTGATTTCATCTGGTTGTAAAAATATTACCTCTGTCTCATTCTTTTTCTGGTTGAACGGGCTCTCTTTTGAATATTATTTCTTGTTGCCGCCACCCGGAGGAGGATGCCACATACTTATTAGTCCTTTCCTCCTCATTTCTTTCTTTTCGGTTCCCTTTGTCTCTTGTGATGACTGGTGGTTCCCTTGGAATACCATCAATATAGATGTCCTTCGTGCCTGGTGGATGCTCAAACAGATTTGGCCGGTTTTGGTTTTACATTGAAAGATCTAGGCTTCTAAGCAAATATTGACTAGACATTTGAGCAACTTTTGGTGAATCCTTTCCTGTTAATTCCTACATGGTTGCTGTTTAGCCAGACATGAGTGACCAGCTGGTCACATTTCTCGTTCCTGTGCTCTTGCTGCTCCTGGAGCCTCTCTTTTGCCTTTATTGGGTTCCTTTTAACCCCTGCTGATTTCCTTGGAACATTTTCAACCTTGATGTCTTTAGTACCTGATGAACAGAGCCAAGAAATAGGAGAAAAGCTGGTATGAGATTTTGAGAGTCATTGTTTTCATGTGCATAGCTTAATGGGTCTTGCCATACAAAGATGGGTATTGTCTGTTGGGCGTTTTTGCAATTCTCAATTTGTGATTTCATTACAAAAAGGAACATATATACATGTACATGTCATACTTTATAATATAAATTTTGGCTTACTATCTGTGGTTTCACTTAAAGTCCAAAAACTGTTAAAGTCAAGCTTTTGAGGGACGGTTTGGGTAACTTCTCTGCCTTGGCCTTTATTGGTTGCAGACAAACTTAGGCATTTCCTTGTAATTCATACGATGGCTGCTTTTAGGCTGGGCAGGGGATATAGCTGATCATACTTCTTATGCTTTTGTTCCTGGGTCCTCTCTTCTGCTATTGTCAATATTCAAGTCCTTGGTACCTAGTGGACCAAATCCAAGAGCATGTAGAAAATAAGCTGTTAAGACATAAGATTTGAGAGTCTGGTTTGGACGAATTATGTTGCGAATTGGATGCTGCATAATGTTTTGGACATACGTTGAGAATAGGCACTCATAGAAAAAAGGAGAAAAATGTGTGAGAATACTTGTGAAGTATTAGGGAATTTCTCCAAGTTTAGGATCATGATCATTTGATTCACCAGGTGATGATGATGGAGCATTTTTGGATGTGCATTAGCTGCTTGTATCACGTGAAATGTACTAGTGACAAACCCATGCAACATGGACATGGGTTAACACACTATATTTATCAATTAGTTAATAAGTTTTCTACATCCATTGGGGAATATACCTTTGTCTACATGATGACGACCATGTCAAGTATAAGCCATCATTTTTAGCCAACATCTGTTTCTTTTTTCCTTTTTCTTTTTTTCATTTTCAACTCTCTCTCTCTCTCTCTCTCTCTCTCTCTACATCAGCATCTTCTAGCAGTTGCACTTTTAGCTTGCAAAAAAAAAAAAAACTGAATTCTTTTTAAGTGAGCGTATGATAAAATTGTGAGTTGAAACCAAAACATCTCAGAATAGCTCGAAGGCGGAGTGGATATTTGCGATGTCGTGCATTAGTTTTGTCTGCAATAGCTTTAGCTTTTTAGGGTGCTTTTTGGCTCTCTTAAGATAACTTATCCTTCATCTGTTCCTTTTTGCACTTGCTACAAAGAGGAGCGGATAATGTTTATTTGATATATATACTTTTGCATGATAAGATCCAGTTGCTGAATATGTGTATGGCTATCAGAGAACCTCACACAATTAGAATAGGAGCCTCTGTTTTTTTTTTTGGGTCCAGAAATATGAGACTGTTGAGATCAAGGTAACCTACTGATTGAGCAGATTAACAGCAAAGTTTTGTCGCGAACAATTATTTTACCTTCTTTTCGGGTAGCAACCTTCTCTACTTTGCTAACTCCTCCACCTCTACCCCTTGAGAATATGCCGAAAATCTTGCTATTCGTCTTGGCGCTGGAGCTGGTGGCATTCCTTTTTCTGGGTTTTGCCGGTTGGTTCCTGCCAAAACAAGAAGAAAAGTATATCCATGGATTAAAAGAGTATTATGCTGTTATACTTAATGAAGAGATCTTCCTACACATGTACACGTTGACCTTATTAGATGGAATTTCTTTTCTTAATCATGTTGCTTTGTTGTTTTCGCTAAGGGTGCATTTGTTTCAAGGAAAGTACAGGAATTAATTTTTCAGACTTCCGCCCATATAGTTCGTCGAAGATGACTTAGTCAACGGTGTTGACACCTAAATTTTGGCAATTCACTCGGGATTAATTGCATAAAAATAGGGGCCCTGGCCCCTAAACAAAAATATTTAAATAATTTTTCATATAGTTTAATTTAAAATTTTGCATACTTATATTCATTTCCATATTTATCGGACCGCCGTAGATGGACTTAATTGAATGTTCCGAACTTGATTAAGATAAGCCCGTGGTGATATAAATTCGACCTGGCCCAGTAATTCTCATGCTCGAAATTAAGGCCGGATGATTTGCATGGTCAATGGTCTTGGGCACATACGCAGTCGACGGTGAGGAAAAATTCTATAAAGGCGTATACTCAATTAAGGAAAGATGGTCTCGCTGGTGGTCGTAATCTTGACCAAGAAAGGGCAGAGAATATGTCACTTATTTTAAAGGAAGCAAAGGTAATATATTCTGGTCCTAAAACAGGAAAGAAGAGGGATGTTGGTCGAAAGGAGGATCAGCATTCTTGCCTATAAAAGGCTCGCCTACGGCAATATGAAAGGGGCAGAGGATTCATAATTTCAGAGAATGGATAGAGAGAAAAAAAAAAGAGAGGACGGAGAATCGAGGGAGAGGATTCAGAAATTAAAGAGTGCTCGTGGCCTTGCCCTTCCGGCGGCCGTGTCTCCCCCTTTACCGCCTTGAGCCCTGCGATGACGACAACTGTTCGACGGAGCGGCTGCTTTCCTTGTCTTGACCCCTAATGACGACAAGGCCGCCATATTCTCAACTTTTCAAGCTCCTTCGCAATCAGCCCAGCGGAATCGGCGGCATCCAGCACCTTGATGAGCCAAATGAAGAAAACATGAAACACGAAACACGAAAGCTTGCAAGTTTTATCTATCTAAAAACTTAGAAAAAGAATTTAGGTTGTCATAAATACAATAACCTATAAGGTACCCGCATGATATATTCACCCCAACTTAATTTTTGACTCACAAACAATTCCAAATGGTATCAATGACACATTTATTCAAAAATTAATTTTCGTCTCACAAAAAATCTTAAGTTACTACAGCTGACCCAAATCTATCACTTGGTAGTAGTTTGGCTGTCATGGAGGACAAATTTGGGTCGAGGGTACCAATTTGGGATTCTCATGAGACTAAAATCAGTTTGGGGGTAAATGAGCCATGGGATACTGGTTTCGAATTTTTTTGATAGTTTTTTTTTTTTTTTGGGGGGGGGGGGGGGGGGGGGGGGGGGTTAATTGTGTCATAAGGTAGATTAAGATTTTTAATAGTATTGACCCTTCTTAAAATATTAGGAATATCGACTCGATATGATTCTAAATGTGGTTATACTTTTACTGTTATAGATATCATAGGGCAATATATGTAAATGGACCTCTCGTGATGTTAATAAAGACAAAAAGCAATGCGAAAATTGAGGGACTAGATTGAACAAATCGAAAGTCTAGTGACTAGATTGCATATTTAGAAATAATTCAGTAACCGCATTGAATAAATTGAAAGTTGAATAATGGCATTGCATATTAGCCAAAGTTCCAAAACTAATAGTGTCATTTTTTTTAAAATTTTTAACATTGACCTAATTACATCTAATACTCTGAATATGACACTGTTAGATTTCCTAAAATATATTAAAACTTGGGCGTCGTTGGAATCACACTTGAAAGTTCATAATTTTCAGGGTAGTTTGTTTATTCTAGCATTATGTTTCTCCAATGAATATTGGTTTTGTGGCCGCGGCTCTTCCCACGTTTATCTTCAAAAGTAATATGCACAATTGACATAACGATTCTAGTAATGCGCTTGAATATTATTTAGGATTAATACCACAGAAAACCTCAAATTGGTATATTTGTGATAAATTTACCATAAATTATTTTTTTAATCATAAAAAAATCCAAACTGGTACACTTGTGATAATTTTACCCCAAACTGGTATTTCTATGACAAATTTACTATCCGTTAGTTTTAGTTAAATCTAACCATTAAGGTGTTAGTTTATGACACGTGGCAATTGACGGATGTACCAGCTTGAGATTTTCGCCCTCTGTTTATCACATGTGTATCAATTTGAAATTTTTCATGATATTAACCAAATTTAACTGATGGTATATTTATCACATGTATATCAGTTTGAGATTTTTTGTGGTAAAAAAAATTAATTTAGGGTAAATTTGTAACAGGTGTACCAGTTTAGTCCATTTTGTGGTAAAAAAAATAGTTTGTGGTAAATTTATTACAACAGTACCAGTTTGAAGTTTTTCATGGTAAAAAAATAATAATTTATCGTAAATTTGTCGCAGGTGTACTAGTTTGGAATTTTTCATGTTATTAACCCTATTATTTATACCTTACTTCTGTACTTTGAAAATGAATATGATAACCTAACTATAACTAACATTTAATTAAATGAAGATCGAGACCTATGAACATATGTTCTTAGAACCCTTCTCTCCCGTTGCGGGTCTTATCGGGTCTCCAGTTGTACTAAAGAAATAACACAAATATAGCATACAAGTTTATAGAGTTCGTTTATTTGATTAAAAAAATTATTTTTTGGGAAAGTGTTTTCGAGCTTTTCTTGTACTAAAAACAGCCTACGCGATTGATGGAAAGTTTCTTCGATGACGCAAAATTACATGAGTGACGGAAAGCTTTTTTCATGTGCTGAAAATAACAAATTTAAATTGAAAAAAAAATGATTGGGAAAAGTCATTTTCCCCAAGAAGGAAATTTTTTCTCTAGAATTGATTTTTAACGATATGATATGCCTTTAGCGAATTTACCTTTTTGTCTGGTCGAACACTTTTACTCATTTATGAAGTACAACAAAACTAACTTTCTCCAACTTGTTTTCAGCAAAAATAAGATTGATAACACGAAAAATTTGTTGGAACTTTGATTTCAAAGTCCCATATGAAGTTGAATGAGAAATGAAGAGTTGTTTAGGTTCGTAATAGAAATAAAGAGTTGTTTCATTTCGTCGAATCATTTCGATGAAACCGTGCGACTTCGTAACGTTTCATTGAATCCTTTCGACGAAATCATGCATTTTCGTCGACGAACCCTTTCGACGAAGCCATATGTCTTCGTAACTCTTCGATTCACTCTCTATAAATAGAGCATTGACCATCGCATCAAATTAGAGTATCAGGCATGAGGATTAGACACGGGCATTAGATACAATTATTATGTTTGTCATTCATTCATCATCGTCACCATCTTGTACGATTATTTCGCGAAGTTGCGTTCGCTGGAGTCCTTTGAAGAAGTACCGCTTTAGAGGAACGCGATCCGTTCTATTCTGGGAGACAATTGTCCAACGTCCTCGGGTACCGATTGAGGGGGCAAATTTGTCTTAAGGACACAACATTATTTCGTTGGGCTCGGATCATTCATTTGCATTCAGGTTACTCGTTTGCGATTGATTTCAGGTTTGTCTATCAACCTTAATTTTTTATATACGAACTTCAAGCACGTATACCCTCTTAGTGGACAACATTCTTAAGACAAATTTTTGATTTCATGTGCTTGGTTCGTATAATTATCTTTGTTGTATGCATTCTGTTCTGACGTAAGTAGAGTTTCTTGATGTTAAATTTTAATCTAATATCAAAGCATGGTTATATTCCTGCCTTGTTTTCCATCGAGTTCTGGTTTGATGCTTGATATGATCATTCCGGAATCAATTTTTCGGAACTTGCTGCATATTTATGTAGTATTGCTGTATGAATGAATTGATTATAAACCGAGTATGAAGGCAAGTGTTGGTGTTAAAAGACTCCATTGTTTCGGTGCGTTGTGCGGAAATTTTGTTCAGCGAAGTGTTATTTTTATCACATCGTGTGAGAGATTTCATTGAAATGAGAAAAGGAAAAAAAAAGGGATTGGCATGTGTCCAACGGACGTCAGAAGCGCTCCTGTGTGGCTTCAAAGCCACTAGTTGATCGACACGGGCAAAGATGCGCGAGGAAACTTAAAAAAAAAAACAAAAACAAAAACAAAAACAAATGAAGAACAGTTTCAAATGAAGAGGTGCAGGGGCGGTGTGCACATGCTTGAGCGGCACTTCAGGCGCGTGCATTGTACGCGCCCGAATGGAACATAAGTGCGCTTGCAGAAATTACTGATTTGCCCCCGCAGCTTTTTTTTTTTCTATTTTTTTGTCCGTATGAGCTCCGTTTGGGGCGTGTGAGATACCGTTGCGTTCATCTCAAAATTATCTTCGCTTTGATATATTATTTGAATATATTTAATGCATTTAAAATTGTTAAAATGCATATGAAACTCTATATACGTGTATTTTTCAAGGGTATGTTGGGCTATTTTCATAGCTTCGACATCGATAATGTCCATTGCGTCTATCCCAACTCTTGAAGAGAAGCCAGAAAAGTTCAATGGTTTGATTTTTAAGATATGACAATAGAAAATATTGTTCTATGTCATGACATTGAATTTGGCAAGGTTCATCAATGATGATGCTCCTAAATTGGATGAAAAAGAGATAAACATGGAAAGGATTGTTACTGTAGATGTGTGGAAGCATTTTGACTTCTTGTGTTGTAACTAAATCCTCAAGGGTCTAGACAATTTTCCATATAACGTTTATAGTCTACTGAAAATGGCTAATGAATTATGTGAAAGTCTGATCGAGAAATACAAAATACAATATGATGGATCGAAAAGATTCATCGTCGGCAAGTTTTCAGACTTCGACATGATTGATTTCATAACCGTCCTAAATCAAGTCCTAAAAACTCAAAGTGATTATGCATAACATTCATGCCGAAGATATGGTTCCAAGTGAATCATTTCAAATGGATGCTTTCATTGAAAGGCTATCACCGTCTTGAAAAGATTTCAAGAATTATCTCAAAGTGTGGGGGCGAGAAATGTTATGTATATTGGTAAGTCTCGATATATACGTTAAAGACACGATATTGTACGACAACTTCTCTCTAGTGAAATTATCACGATTGACTATGTGAAGTCAAAGGATAATGTTGTGGATCCATTAACAAAAGGCCTAACTAGAGAGATGATTGTTGAAACATCAAGAGGAATGAGTTTTAAGGCCATAAATAAGTCGTCATAGCGGAAACCCTACCTTGTTGACTGGAGATCCCAAGAGCTAGGTTCAAAGGGACAACCAAGTTATGAAGGCAGTGTAGAGTACTGTGAATTTTTCTATTCATTCCTGTATATAGACAGTATTAATATGTGAAGGTTAAGCGTAAGCTTTTAATGATTCTGAATAGAGTATATGATATATCGCACATTCAGAAATCACATATGTGAGTGGGAAGTGAGGGCCGCTTCTGTGAGAATTGAAAATGCCGAATTCTCTAAAGCACTCATGAGACCATGCGGTGTTCATGGCCAAAACAAACACAACAGTGAGAACTAACTTTGTTCGAGGGAAAGTTGTGTGTTTCCTATTGTCTAGGCTTACACCAAAGGTCGACAGTTCAAAGACATCAAGTCTACTGATTGACCGAGTAAGTCCGATAGGTCTCCACTAGCGTAAATTCAAAGTTTCAGACTACTTATCTTGATGCAACGATCTCTCATGGAATATTCGCACATAGCATGTCATGCATTCATGGAGAGTTTTGATAGTTGAAATTCTCATTCATGTGGGGGATTGTTGGAACTTTGATTTCAAAGTCCCATATGAAGTTGAATGGGAAATGAAGAGTTGTTTCGTAATAGAAATGAAGAGTTGTTTCGTTTCGTCGAATCATTTCGATGAAACCGTGCGACTTCATGACGTTTCATTGAATCCTTTCGACGAAATCATGCATTTTCGTCGACGAACCCTTTTGACGAAGCCATATGTCTTCGTAACTCTTCGATTCACTCTCTATAAATAGAGCATTAACCATCGCATCAAATTAGAGTATCAGACATGAGGATTAGACACGAGCAATAGATACAATTGTTATGTTCGTCATTCATTCATCATTGTCATCATCTTGTGCAATTATTTCGCGAAGTTACGTTCGCCGGAGTCCTTTGAAGAAGTATCGCTTCAGAGAAACGCGATTCGTTCTATCCTGGGAGACAATTGTCCAACGTCCTCGGGTACTGATTGGGGGGCAAATTTATCTTAAGGACACAACATTATTTCGTTGGGCTCGGATCATTAATTTGCATTCTGATTACTCGTTTTCGATTGATTTCAGGTTTGTCTATCGACCTTAATTTTTTATATACGAACTTCAAGCACGTATACCCTCTTAGTGGACAACAAAACCTTAAACTGATATGTCTGTAACAAATTTATCACAAATTATTTTTTGACTACGAAAAACCCTAATTGTACTAATTAGGGTATAGTACACCTCAATTTTCAAAAGTTGTGTACGACGCTCACTTTAGTGCCAAAACTTTCAAATCGATCACTTTAGTGCTAAGTTTTTGTAACTTCAATCATTTAAGTGTCAATTTCTTTTAAAAATGATCATTTCAGTATCAAGTTCGATAAGTCACGTCAGTTCAAATAATAATAAAAAAATACACGTGTCGGATTTTCAGCGAATCACGTAAGCTTAAATCGGAGTAGGCACTAAAGTGATCATTTTTAAAAGGAGTTGGCACTTAAGTGATCTAAGTTACAAAAACTTAACACTAAAGTGATCGATTTGAAAATTTTTGGCACTAAAGTGAGCGTCGTACACAACTTATGGCACTTGGAGTGTACTTAAGACGATAAATTTATCTCAAACTATTTTTTTTACCATCAAAATACCAAATTGGTTCACCTATGATAAATTTGTCCCAAACTAATTTTCTACCACCAAAAACCTCAAATGTGATAAATTTTTCCTTCGTTAATTTTTGTTAAATTTTACTTATAAATTGCTGAGTTGAATGGCATGTGACAATTGACAAGTGTATCAGTTTGAGATTTTTACCCTAGGTTTATCACATGCGTATCAGTTTAGGATTTTTTGTGATATTAACCCAATTTAACAAAAATTAATGAAAATGGTAAATTTGTCACAATTGTACCATTTTATGATATTTGATAGTAAAACAATTATGCAAAAAATGACACAAATAATCCATGAACTTTGGCTCAATATGTAATGTGATTCCTGAACTTTTAATTTGACTAATATAATCCATAAACTTTAGCATAATGCGCAATGTGGTCCCTGGTATTTTAATTTGTTCAATGTGATTCTGAAACTTTTGTAACATTTCCAACTTAATCCCTAAACTATCAGAGTTGGAAATGGTCAAATTCATCCCTAAATTTGAATTGATAGAATGACTACATCGAATATATTCCTATAAGTCAGAGACTAAGTTGAACATGTTTCAAAAGTTTATGGACCATATTAGTCAAATTAATAATTCAAGAATTGCATTGCACATTAAGTCAAAGTTCAGGGATCACATTGGTTAAATTAAAAGTTCAGCGACTACATTACACATGGATCAAAATTCATAGATCATTTGCGCCATTGTCCCTAAAATTAGTTTAGGTTATATTTGTTGTATGTGTATCAGTTGAGGTTTTTTGCTAATTAAACAAATAATTTAGTGTAAATTTGTTACATGTGTACGAATTTGGGATTTTCGTGATAAAAAAAATAGTTTAGATGTCGGTAAATATGTGATAGGTGTAAACTTATTTTTCGTGATATTAACCCGCAAAAATAAATGCCAGAAAATGGTTCTCTTTTTTGCTCAAAATATATTTTTCTGAAAACATAATGCTGTCTCAACTGTGATGTCAGTAGTGGGGTGCTATCCTATGAAGCACCGACACACGAAAAAGGTCACGCCGTATCAGTGTCGGACAAGGACACGCGCTCGGCACGCTCCGACATCCGTGCGACACGCAGTCAGCGCTTGTCAAAGGTGCGGCACGTAGTCAACACCATCGGCACGGTTTGGAATGAGCACTATTGCAATTCAATCTTCTGTTCTGCTTTATCGCTTTTTAAGGCTACTTTTTGGGATCAAATTACAAAAATGCCCATAGCAGCAAAGTTTTGTAATTATAAGAGCTGTTTTTTATTTATAAATTTTTCATTTTTATAAAAAAATCATAATACATAATATAAAATATATATTTAATATACAACCTGTCCCAACGTGTCGAATTTTTTTTACTTTTTGAAAATGACGTGTCGGCATATTGTGTTGTGGCACTTGTCGCGTACCATCGACACGGTTCGGAATGAGCACTATTGCAATTCAATCTTCTGTTCTGCTTTATCGCTTTTTAAGGCTGCTTTTTGGAGTCAAATTACAAAAATGTCCATAACGGCAAAGTTTTGTAATTATAAGAGCTATTTTTTAATTATAAATTCTCCATTTTTATAAAAAAATCATAATACATAATATAAAAATATATATTTAATATATAACATGTCATGTTGAAGATTTTTATTTTTTTAAAATGACGTGTCACAAGCCGTGTTGTGGCACTTGTCGCGTATGGGTGTCGATGCTATTCAGGTGTTATCTACACTCGCGGAATTTGGTTCCGTCGAGGCGTTGGATTGACTACGATCTCTCAGTAGCGTCTGAACAGTCCGAAACTGCAATGGAAGGCGCTCGAGTTTCGCACAACGAACCTCCACGAAGTTGGTCAAGGGATGGGTCATCGGGTTCATGCGCAGGAGACAAAGATTGGCACAAGAGATTGCTGATGTTGAAAAGCATACTCGGTTTAAGCCGGGAGTTCCAGCCCAGAATCGCCCAGATCACACCAGGTTCCCTTCACTTTTGAGAGATTGAATAGTTCTGTTCCCGTTTCTGGGACGTCCCGGCATTCTTGTGTTTCGGTTTCTTCGTCTAATCATCTTGTTGGATATTCTTGAAACCGTTTAAGGTTGAATCTTACTACTTATTACAGGAGTGGCAACCAAAGATATCTGGGCCGTGGATGATCTAACGGGTGTCTTTGTACCTGACCCAACTTTTGGTAATCTAGTGGAATAGTTGTGATAATTGAATATCATGTTGATTGAGTTTCTGGAACAGGAAATGTCATAAGTTTCAATGTAGGAGCTTCCGTTGATTGACATTCCGCGTAGCTTTTGGACTCGTTTAGCCGGAAAATATGGTACCTTTTGGCCTTAAGTCTCACCTCCTAGAATGTGATGCTTTCCAGGTGCCCCATTAGAAATGAATTTAAAGAACATTTGCGAATACAACAGGGAGAAGACGCATCTATCGCAGCTGCTGTGATGGCGAGATATAATTGCTTGAAGGAACCTGTGGGTCGGTCCAAATAATTGTTCTGAGGTAAAATCATGAATATGATCAACAGATCCTGCAAATCTGTGTATTTTATCTTCAGAATCCTGTGCTTAAGATTCATTTCAAGTCCGACAGAGAGATGGAAGTGGAAATTTTATTAGCATTTGGCTTGGGGACAGGAAATTGGTTATGCGAGGTGTCACATGAGGATGAATTAGGGATAGATACAGATCTTTCACATGCATGCAAAATCGGAAACAGATAGAGGAAGTTCTATGACTGTTTATGTGAGAGGGCGAAGGTAGTATGGTAAAGCATGACAATTTTGTCTATTGATTACCAAACCAGAGAGCCCAATAAACACAACAGTAGGCCACCACATTTTTCATTTGTATCTGGCTGGCAGTAACCTGGTATGATCCATTCCCATCCACCTATATGGCAGAGTTCAGCCCCGCTTGATAGGAGCAAATGACAGCAGACAACCAGTTTAGTCACTCTGATCTGGCCAAACGTGTTAGCAGGGCTCAAGTGTCCTAACTGGCAGCTACACTCTAAATGAAAAGTTTCCCTTTGCTCTTTCATTCTCCTCCTTTCTAGGGAAGTATTACCTTTTTTCAACATAATGACTTTTTGGAAACGCTTCTTTGACCATAAAGATCTATACACACTACATACTTGATTATCTGTAGCATTCTCAAGCACCATTTCTCTTAATCCGTGTTCTCAGGCACAATTGACCTGTCACATGATGGAGCAGGCATTAGGGTTCTCATCACTGAAAATGTCAGGGGCATATGAATGATTGAATCGCTGATATGAAGCACCCTCATTCATGTAACCTCGGTAAGCTTCCATGCCGTAATTCTGATCATGGAGCTCTTCATCGTTCCAATGTCTGACAGGATGTTGTAGTGACCAGTGGTTATCTCTTTGGTTTACATTCTTGGTGAGCGGAGAATGTTCTTCTTTCTTGCCATAATCTCCAGCACCACCAAAACCATCCATATTAACCACGTTGTTAATCTCTTTATCACCTCCTTTTCTTGTGGGAACCACTTCAACATTCCTCCTGATCTTGTCTTTTAGGTAAGAAACAAATTCTTTCATATCCACTATCCCTGTCACTGATACTTGATTCTTGCTCACATCTACAGCCACCGATTCAATTCCTGCCATTCGAAATAAACACTCTTCATGTGTGAACTTCAATAATGTCTGCAGAAATTGGTTAATGGCATGATATGAGAAAGGCCACAGGCTACTGAGTACTAGCACTAGAAAATAACTAGAGTAGATGCACTCGGTTCATTGTAGAATTCCTGTTTTTGTCATTATATGTGTTTCTTATGTTTATGTGCTTGTAGAATACCTCAATTCCGACATTTGCCTTAATATTTTGACCAATATGGATGGCTGATCAGGCTACATTGACCCACTTGATAAGAAGTCATATTGGTTGATGAGTAATTGAGTAAAGAACGAAAAAGTTCTTTACCCACTTGAGAGAACTAGAAGTCTGAAAGAATCATCTGATCATCATCTATTGGTTTTTCAACATACAAAAATCCTTTATTAGAAATGTGTTCTTGTCCAAACCAAATTATTTAACATTGTCTCTTCTTAGATTTCTTGGCAGTAACCTGGGACAATCCTGTGCATTTAGTCCGTTTAGTGAACAAAAGCCCTAAATATCGAGCATTGACTGAAGATTGTCCATCTTACCTTTATACTTTGAAATGCAGTTGTGTATTTTCCGAATGCAATCATCACAATGCAGTCTGGTCCTGAGAATCAGGGTGCTCGATCTCTGGAGCCAGCCATCCATGCACCGTTAATCTTTTCTTGTTCAACAGAAAATAATAATGATAATAGCAGTACTTTTCTCATGAGAAAATTCATGGAGTCTCTGAAAATAAGTGCATTAAACTAGTCCATCTTAGGCTATGTTTGATTTTATCTGCTTGTAAGAATGTTACCTCTGTCTCATTCTTCTTCTGATTGTAGGGGCTCCCTTTTGCATACGATATCTCATTGCTGCCACCCTGGGAAGAGGAGACCACATACGTGTTGGTCCTTTCCTTCCCATTTGTTTCTTTTAAGTTCCCTTTGTCTCCTGTGATGACAGCTGATTTCCTTGGAATACTGTCAATGTAGATGTCCCTTGTGCCTGGTGGAAGCTCAAAGAAATTTGGTTAGTTTTGGTTTTACATAAAAAAATCTAGGATTCTAAACGAATATTCACTATACTTTTGTGCAACTTTTGGTGATTCCTTTCCTGTTAATTCCTACCATGGTTTCTGTTTACCCCGGCAGGAGAGACCAGCTGGTCACATTTCTTGCTGTTCTGCTTTTGCTGCTCCTGGGACCTCTCTTTTGACTTTCCTGGGTCCCATTCCAAAGCCTTGACTCCTGCTGATTTCTCTGCAGCATTTTCAACCTTAATGTCTTTAGTACCTGATAAACAGAGCCAAGAAATAGGAGGAAAGCTGGTACGGGATTTTGAGAGTCCATGTTTTCATGTGCATCGCAAAATGGGTCATGCCATGAAAATATGGGTATTGTTTGCTGGGCATTATCCTCTTGACTTAGCTGAAACAAACAGCTTTTTTTAAGGATTATTATTGTGGCTTTCATAAAAAAGAATGAACATATTCACACGCATATGTCATACTTTATGTAATTTTGGCGTACTATTTGTATTTTCAGTTAAATCCGAAAACAGTTCAAGTCAAAAGCTTTTCTGGGGGTACAGTTTGGAGAAGTAACTTCTCTGCTTTGGCCTTTATAGGTTGAAGAATTGAAGTTCTATATAATATTAACTAGGAGCTCCTACCTTTCTAGATAACTGAATATTCACTATGCCGAAATAAAGAAAGAGCAGAAAAACTTAGGCAGTTCCTTGTGATTCCTACCATGGCTGCTTTTAGGCTGGGCAGGTGAGAGTAGCCGATCATACTTCTTAAGCTTTCGTTCCGGGTCCTCTCTTCTGCTTTTGCTTTGTCCACAATCCCAGCAACTGCTGATTTCTTGGAGATATCAACAACATTCAAGTCCTTGGTACCCCGCGGCTCAAATCCAAGAGCAGGTATGAAATAAGCTCTTAAGACTTAGATTTGAGAGTCGGGTTGACACGGGACTTCCACTACAACTAACGAATGTTTTAAAATACCTTGGGTAGCTTGTATTTTACTCTATGGGCCATTGAGTTTTGTCTGCTAAATTCTTTTTTATTTAGTGTAAATTAGGCCCTCAGCAGGTTCTTTTTTATCCTCAGAAGAACAATATAAATGACAAAAATAAGTCCATAGGAACAGTTTTCTTTTTTTCCTGCACGTATGTTGTAGGTAGTCTTCTGTTCTTGCTGTTACACACATCCGTGTCTTCTAGCAATTAGACTTTTAGCTTGTAGACTCTTAATAAATGAGCCTATAGTAAAATTGTGAGTTGAAACCTTAACGACTTAGAAAAGCTCCAAGGCAGAGTGGATGTTTGCAGTGGTGTTGTGTTTCTCTTCAATAGCTTTAGCTTTTTTACGGTAATTCTTTTGGCTCTTTGACGACATTACATCTCTAAAAAGCAAAATCTTTTCTGGAAGCAACTCAGAAGCCACGCAGTCGCTCCAGGAAGTACCTGCATGCTTTTGGAGCTTTTGGGTTGCAGTTGGTTGTAGACTGTGAAGTTACTAACTTTCACACTTTGTCGCAAAATGCTTTGTATGTTCATAGATAACAGAACAATAACACCACAGGCTAGAAGAAACTACAAACAGTCTCAGGTAAGCTCTTAGAGAGCTGGGTATCTTTGTTTTAGAAGCGAACATTTCTTTATTGCACTTGCTAAAAAAGAGAGGCTGATTATGTTTATTCAATATATATTTACGTTCGCAAAATAAGATAAAGTTGCTGAATGTGTGCATGGCTATTGGAGAAATCTAATGCAGTGAGACTATCAGCAGATTAACAGCAAACATTTTGTGGCGAACAATTATTTTACCTTCGTTTCCGGCAGCAACCTTCTCTACTTTGCTAACTTCTCCACCTCTGTCCCTTGAAAAGATCTGGAATTTCTTTATTTTCTTCTTGGCGCCGGAGCTGGCGGCATTCCCTTCTCCAGTTTTGCCAGTTAGTTGCTGCCAGAGCAACAAGAAAAGCATAACCATAGATTAAAAGATTGTTTTTGTATGAATTACATAAGAGATCTTCCATCGTACGCGTTCACCTTATTAGATGGAATTTCATTTCTTTCCTTGTCTTGCAATTATCATTAAGTTTGATGTGAGACCAGGTGGAATTTGGTATAGTTGGCTAGTTTTTAGTGAATAACCTTCCAAATATGAGAGCAAAAGCAGAAAAGCTTTACCTCATCTGCTTGTCTGTTGCCGGTACAGACAAGAACACTCTCATCCACGTCAAAAGAAAACTCTTTGCACCGTATGACCATGTACATGCACTACAAAATCCAACAACGTCAACGATTTTACCAATGATGAATGTATAAGTACATCGCCATGCATGAAAGGATGTATAAATACTTCGCCATGAATGAAGTTTGGCGACGATTGGAGAAAAAGGAAGAAACAAAAAGAAAGAACAGAAGAGTTTGAGACGTGAAGATTTTGCTGTTCGCCAGATTTGCCTCGTGAGAGGGTAGGAGGAGACGGCGGAGATCAGCCGATGTGGCGAGTTTCGCGAGACCAATTTTACGTTATTCTCGGGTTTTCTTCTTCGCCAAGAATATGCAAGATGTGTTGGGTTTAAGGAGACTTCAGAGGGTTTGTTTAGTGTATTGTGGTGGGCGAAGACCTTTGGAGGAGAGACAAGAATGACACGACAAAGTGGTAAGTTTCTGGGTATGAATCAAGAAACACCTCGCCCAACTCTTCCGCGCTTTGAACAGTCTTAACCGATGATATTTATAATAAATTCGTAGAATAATGTGGAATACTAAGATTGGCAATCCTAAATTAATTTTTCAAAATGATGCGGCAAGCAACAAGTACTAATGTTAATTTCGTGTACGCTCATGTTGTCACATTCCATTTTCGGGTGTGTATTCGATCTACATATTTTTTCAGTGAGAAAAGTGTGAAAAAAGTCCTAAATCTATTGTATTGGTATCAATTTAATACTAAATCTCTTTTCATTTGTGCCAATTAAATCCTTCTGGCCAATTTTGATTAGAAATTACTGATATGGATGTCGGTTATCCTTGTTCATGGACTATCTATAGGATTCCAGCCCTCAATAAGAAAAAAAAAGAAAGTAAAGAAAAGACAAAGGAAAAAAAAGATATAAAAAGATATTTCAAAAATCCATGTCATCGCCGTTGTGCAATGTAGGACGATCGGCATCTACGTCAGTGATTTCCGACCAAAATTGGCAGGATGGACTCAATTAGCACAAATGCAAAAATATTTATGACTGAATTGGCACTATTAAAAGATTTAGGATTGAATTGATATAAATGCAGTAGATTCGAGACTTTTTAATGCTTTTCCTGTTTTCAATAGACTCCTAAAAATTTCACCAAGGGAGCTAGAACTTGATATGCATGAACCATGCGAGCGAGAGCTGTTCATGTAAAATTTGACTATGCAGACATTGTTTTTTAACCCTACCGTTCGAAAACTGTTCGTTATGTTTCACGAACTAAACAAGAACCTGCGTACGAGGCCATCTTTGGAGGGATCCCGCTCATCTCGGCCGTCGATCCCCCTCCCCTTTTTATAGGGGGCAAACTTTTGGGGGGATGGACGGCCCAGATTTGCGATCCGCGTCCTCTTTGGACTCACTCTCTCTCTCTCTCTCTGGGTGTCAAGACTTGTAGCTTTCAACCGCTCAACAAAGCCGATGTTTATTTAGGTAGACCGTAGACTTATCGAGTCAATGATCCGGACCCATTGCTACTTGCCTAGATTGTTCTTCACAATTTCCCTTAATCAAGATATATAAAAAAGACTTAACCCAAAAAAAAAGATATATAAAAAAGAAATATTTAGTAGTTGGGGTTGTTATCTATTTAGGTCAAGAAGGAAGAGGAATAGATTCAATATATATATATATATATTTATGTAATAGATAAAACTAAAAATCTTAATATTTTTTGATTTATTTTTTATTTTTTTTCTTCCTAGGAAATAAAATACTTTTACAATTTCCACGTCAGCGATCTCCAGCCAAAATTGAGGGGACAGATTGAATTGACATAAATGTAAAAAAGTAAAACTGAATTGGTACCAATACAAAGGCTACGTTTTGCAGTCAGGATATAAGTCAGGATAGGATAAAGTTTATCCTATCCCGTGTTTGCTTCCTACTTAGGATATGATATAGCAAGATATAAGGGAGATATAGCCTGGATATAATTATCCTAGGGGGGAGGTAGGATAAATGTGGATAGGATTTCTTTTGTTTATGGTATAAAAATTATTTTTATGAACAAACTTCTTATATAATAAAATTAAAATAGTAATTATTTTTAAATAAATTTGAATTCTAATGTTAGAAAGAAAAATCAAAATAAAAAATAATTTTTATTTTTATTTTTTATAAAATCATATTTATAATTTGATTTCTTTCTTCATTATAACATATAGTTTGTATATGTATACACACACACACACACACACACACACACACACACACTTAGTATCTATATCATTAAATATTTTAAGTATAATAGTACAATTTGTTATTTAATGAAAAATTTTATTAAGAAATGATGGAAGGGAGTCAAAATAATAATAATAAAATATTTATAATTAAAAATAATAAAAATGAAGTAGAAGAAACTAGATTTTAAGAAAATAAAATGATTTCTCTAATTCTTGAAGAGAAGGAGTAATTAAATTTCTAAAAAAATAGCATCTCCGTCTTTCTAACTCTAATTCATGTGAAAGTTTCATGATTGCTTTGTAACTTTATAGTTTTTTATAAAATTTTACGAAAATAGCGAGATAGTTGAAACTTACTCTCTTTCTTAGCTTTATGGTTCACATCAAAAGCCTAAGAAAACAGAAAGAGAGTCAAACTTTTTTCTCCTCCATAGCCTTGTGTTTCATATTGAGATTTAACGAATATCGCGAAAAAGACAAAACTTTTCAGCAAAAGTTGAATGCTTATATCTTCTTTCTTTTACTAGATTCAGCAGTGAATTACATGAGATTCTTATATTTTTCGTTTGTGCTTTTTCAAATTTATTGTACATTGATATATCGCATATACCAAATAATGAATATGATATGATATGAATATATCCGGCTCTATTACTGCGATTCACCAAACACAGGATAGGATATAGCAAAATCCTTGGATTTCATATCATATCATATCCAATCCTATCCTGACTAAAAATTCAGGCGACCAAACGCAGCCAAAAGGTTTATGACTGAGTTGACATAACTGCAATAGATTTATGATTTTTTTGGTAATTTTCATAATACAAGTTTCTAATTATATATAGAGATGAAACAAGTGTCAAAACGAAGGATGAAGTCTCTCGTCCTCGAAGGCCATGTCTATAATAGCAAGCCAATAAAAGATTGTCGCTTAGTGAAGGAACTACCTACTTGTTGACTACATATGAGCCAAATAGTGAAAATGGATAAGTGTATTGAGAGTCCTAAAACTTATTGTGAAAATCTAATCGAGTCCTAAAACTTTTAGAAAGTGTAATTAAATCCTAAAATTTGTCATAAAGTGCACTTGAGTTATAAAACTTTTTAAATATGCAATCATGTTCTAAAACTTATTAAATTGATGAAATCAAGTTCTTCAATTGCATCTTTTGAAATTTTTAGGAACTGATTATACTTTCTTGATAAGTTTTAGGACTTGGTTGCATTTTTTGAAAGTCTTAAAGCTCCGTTGCACTTTTGTGATAAGTTTAAAATTTTCTGTGCAGTTTTCTCTTATTTTTTATAGTCACCTTTTGCTACTCTAGTCACATCTTAGTGTTTCGAAGATGATCTTTTGAAACTATCATATTTCTTGAAGTAATATTAAACGTGGACGCAGACATACGTTGTAATCATGAATGCGTTTGTAGCGATTAATTGGGCATTTGACTGGTTGTCGTCAAACTGTAGGCTGAACTTAAGGGCAATCGTTATTCGTTACGCAAACTTTGGATTTCTTTCTCTTTAGTAGCTAGGTCCCTTGATTTGGTGAGTGCCAAGTCATTTGTTCCGGATATTTTGGCTCAGAAAAAAGCGAAATTTTCGAAAAATATTTTCCGAAAAGTTAATTTTTAGGAAAATGACAATGTTTTCTGGTGTTTGACTAAACTATGAAAAAGACCCGAAAAAAAACTTTTATCGCTCGGTGAAAAATTGGATTTGATTTTTCACCATGAGCTACTTTTAATAATCTGTTTTTCCTTTTCATTTTTTATTTTTAAAAATTTCAAAATTTCAATTATTTTTTAAATTTTTTTTCTTCTTGGTTTCGGCCGGTCACTGGCAGCAGGCGAGCGCGAGGCTCGGCTAGTCCCGGCGTGCCCAAAGCTCGTCAGATCCCAGCGATTCCGTGCGGACGTGAGCTTGATGGAGACGGTGCAACCCACCCAGAAAGCAATAAAGTATTCGAAAGCGTTGGTGTCTTCTCTGGAACATGTTTTTAATATTTATTATTTTTTTTTCTAGGGGACTTTATAGTTTAAGAAAAAAAGATAAAAATCGACTGGAAAAGGAATTTCAATTTTTGATTAGCTTAGGGGTTTTGAAGAGTTAATTGCGAGGGCATATTTTCAAGAAGGGAGAAGCGACCGACCAGTGAGTGGACATAGGAAAAATTAGAAGAAATTGTGTACTTATGGTCAAAATTATGGGGACAAAGGCTATTGATTCCGTCCGCATGGAATCCTAGATGTGGAAAAATATTTTACCTCAATCTGGCAAGCCCGAGATCGCTGGGATTGATATGTCAGGGCCGATCGTTGGGTGGCTGGTGATTGCCGTCGTCCACGATCGGCGGAGGAATGAGGAAGAAGCAGTTGGCTAAGGAAGCAGGAAGAAGGAGAAAATATAAAAAAAAATGCAAAAAAATGCAAAAAAATATAAAATGAAAAAAAGATTTTTTTTGAATTTTTAACAGATAAATAAAAAATGAAAAGAAAGTAAAAAAATAATTATAAAGAAAGAAAGTGCAAAAAGAGAGGAGGAAAGAAGATGAGGAAAATATTTTCTTCTTCTCAAAAAGAGAAAATCATTTTTTCCAATTTTGAAGGAGATTTTTCAATGGGTGAAAAATATTTTCCTAGATTAGGTTATTTTCCGCGAATCAAACGCCGAAAAATTCATAAATTTTTTTTGTGAATTTATTTTCCATGAACAAACGGAGCCTTTCTTTTAGGTTGTAGGGAAAGTCACCAAAAATATTCTAACTTATTGCACTTAATGTCAATTTAGTCCTAATCATTTCAATTGTGCCAATTTTTTTGGTCGAAAATTGTGCCAATTTTTCTTTTGGTCGAAAAATTTTGCCAATTGAGTACTAGAAATTTTACCACTTTGTTAATTGAGTTTATCCGATCAATTTTGATTGAAAAACCCTGACATGGCCATCAGTCAATACCAGTCATTTTTTTTTCCTTTTTTTGTTCCTTTTTTTTTTTTATCAATGGCCGGTTTCTGGCGACGACTAGTCATCGACGATGGCCGAAGAGGGCTACGCGAGGTCGTACTCGCCTAGTAGGGTGAGGTTGTCCTCGACGGCAACGATTAGGCGAGGGTCGGCCTCGCCCTACCCATACGAGGCCACCCATGATAGCCATGGGCAAGGGCTGGCCTCACCTAGGTGAGGGTTGCTCAGCCGCACCCGCAGTTGGCAAGGGCGGCCTTTAGTGGCACTCGGTTAAAAACAAGGTAAAGAAAATAAAAAACCAAAAGTAAAAAAAAAATACATGTACTATTAAAAAAATGTTCGGTCGTGTAACGTCAGCAATTTCCAGTTAAAACTAGCTAGATGGATTCAATTTGGCCAAACATAAAAGGTTTAGGACTTAATTAGCACAATTATAAAGTTTATGGGTGTATGACTTTTTACTATGTCGTGTATACCAACCGTTTAATTCGAACACTCCCTATCAATACAAAAAAGCTGTCTCGTCCTCATGTCTAAGGTAATGTTAACGGGCAAAGTTACTGTTCAGCAATTTCCAGTTAAAACTAGCTCGATGGATTCAATTTGGCCAAACATAAAAGGTTTAGAACTTAATTAGCACAACTGAAAGGTTTATGGGTGTATGACTCTTTCCTATGTCGTGTATACCAACCTTTTAATTCGAACAGTCCCCATCAATACAAAAAAGCTGTCTCATCCTCATGTCTAAGGTAATGTTAACGGGCAAAGTTACTGTATGAGAGGGATACTGTCATTCAAACACGAGATCTACCTCATTCAGATCAAATCTTTATCATTCAGTCAATCCTGTCTCAGGAATCTGTAGCATCTTGCTGAAGTTAAAACAAGAAACAGATGGACCTTATTTGCTTAAATCATTCCGTCAGTTTACACTTGCCGATATACAGATGGACAAAATGAGTACAAAAGAGGAATAGGGAAAGAAGAAAAGGATCGTTTTAAGGCACCAAGAGGTGGAATCTGTACCCAGAACCCATATACAGAAAGATCTCTCGGTTCACATAAAGAGTGAAGAACAAGCTACAGAATATATAATTTCCACACTTCCAAAACAGAACAATCGGAAAAATGCATACCAACAACCAGAATTGTTTGAAGACCTGCGCTACCGAAAAAGCCACATCTCGCTTCTGCTGTTATTTCCCAAGTATCAAGTGCCTTCCCCATGAAGTAGACCCACATCAGGCAACTTCAATGTAAAACATCCGCTTGCACCAAATCCACTCCAATCTTTTTCCTTCTTGCCCCATTTCACAAAAAAATGCACAACGTCTTCATGTATAATCTCTCTGTTTCCTCACTATTTATTGACCCACGTATACCCTTATGCTTTGGATCTTCATAATATTTATCAAACACCCAGATCATAGCCTTCACATGATGGCGCATGAATTGGGGTTTTCATCACTTAACAACTGAATCGCATAAAGCCATGTCCCTTGACCATCTTGCTTGCCATAATTTTGAAAATAAATTTGCCTATCACCTTCCCTTTCAAGCTCTTTATGCTTTTCCCCATCGTGAGATATATAGCCATGTCCCTTGGCCTCTTTGACATTGTCTTTAACTGCTTCATCTCGCTTCTTATCCTCTTTATCTTCTTCGCTACCATCATATCCTCCATCATGGAGAGAATACTTTTTACCCTCCACTTTCGCATCCTTAACTTTTTGCTTGTTCTTTATTTCCTCAGCTTCCTTCTTAACTTTTTTCTTGATCTCTACATCCTTGTGCCAACCATCTTCACGAGCACCTGCAGGCACTTTGAGAGTCTCTATTTTAGTCACCTCCACTTCTTTATCGTCATGAGGTAGGCTGTCGTTTTGAACGTGAACCACCTCCACACTTCGTTTCAGCTTCTCTTTCAGGTAGGCTACAAGTTCTTTCACATTAACTGTGCCAACCACGATAACCAGATGCTTACTTGCGTCCACTTTGACTGATCTAACTCCTGCAAAATGCAATTTCTCTTCAGTGATATCGGGCACAACCACTAAACTATAGCTTCAGCCAAAAAATCAGATACACCTGACACTCCTGGAATAGTCCATACAATATAATCTGAACAGGTAAGTCACCACGTGCTAATTAGCCTACTGAACTCATGACTTCTTCTGAGCACCATGCGAACTAAGTTGAATATAAGATGACGAGTTGTCCAGTAGAAAGCAGCTTGCAGAAATTCTCATAAATCTTTTATCTGTTACAAGATATTGATTGATATATCATTGAAATGTTCACTGAATCTAGGTATTGATGGGAGATCACATTATCACATGCCTCAAGCAAGTACAGTGACAGTAAAATTAGAAACAAGGCACACCAACAGTCTCCGGACACTAACAGAACTTTGCTATCTAACCTTTAAATCTCCTTGCAGTTTTTTGTGTTTGCGGAATGCATCCTTCTTGGCAGTGCATTCTGATTTTCAAATGCACCATACCTGTTACCTGGACCCAGCCAAGAAGGCTAGTCAATTTCTTCTCCTGACTTATTAGAATTCATGGACATCTCATAATAACTGAAAATTAACTATAAAGCTACTTTAATATAAGCATACGTTTATTTGCAAGGCAATTTTCTGTTCTCCCTATCTGGTGAGTGGGAAGATTTACATGTCACGACAGCATTACCTCCTTTGTTTCTCAGGGGTGTTGCAAGTTGTCAAACTCACCTCATTATCATTCCTATCCCCTTTCCTAGGCTGAGGAAGCGTAAGTTCAGTCTTCTCAAAATTTTGCTTCTCCTGCACATTTGGGTATACTTCCGTTTTTCTTGAGGCATTGTCAGATATGTTTGCAATAACACCTGGTGAACCAAAACCACATAAATCAGCCAAAAGAAATCTGGATTATGGAACCTGTTAAGAAAGTCCAACCCGAAAGCTTAAGCTATTAGGTGGATGGAGACCACATGAATATAAAGAGCATACAAAACTCATTCACAAGTGATGTAGGACAACAACAACAACAACTTCAACATCATCTCTCACGTGCAAGCCGGATCACAAATGGCACGTGGAAATTGACTAATGGGGGTGGGCCCACATACATGGAAAGGAATAACACTGGCTCTGATACCATGTTAAGATTTGATAGGACCACTGCCAACTGCTCTAAAAGCTTAAACTGTTAGAAGAAGGCGTGGTTTAATATTTATATATTTCAATAACTGTAAGATTTGGTGATTTAATATTTATATATTCTAATACTCTCCCTTACGCTTAGTTTGGTGTTTTTGCCTAGTACTAAGCGTGGATATATTCATTGGGGAGACAAATAGGGGCCTGGAAAGATTTGAACTCAGAACCTCCTGTTCTGATACCATATTAAGAAAGTCTAACCCAAAAGCTTAAGCTATTAAGTGGAAGGAGACCAAATGAATATAAAGAACATACAAGACCCATTCACAAGCGATGTGGGACAACAACAACTACTTCAACAGAACCTTTTTGTTTTTTACAAAAAAACTTCATACTTGAGTGTTTGAAGATTCTGTGATAAATAGAATAAAAGTTCTCTATGTAATAAACTCAACAATAAATTTGTGCTCATCAGTCCATACTTATCATCTCAACTACTATTCCATACTTCCTATAATTCCTATAATTTCATTCTTCACATGGCCATTCATTTACCGTGCCATCTGTACAGTCAACACATGAGGCTTTGATTGTAATACATCTGCTCTTGGATCTCCTGGATTTTCAAGGTCAAGATTGGGAATGGTGAGATTGTGGATAGGGCTAAGTGGATAGGCAATAAGGTTGGGAAGTGACAGTGAAGTCAGTGATGAAACCAAAGTCTACATATTTCGAAATTTCCATTTCTGCTTTTCTTTTAAAGTAAATCAACCCATATCCCAAAAAAGGTTCCCTATCTCAATGAAATGCAGTTGTTCCCTTTGATTGATGTGTAATGGAGGTACTCTACATAGTATTGGAGAGTAGAAATTGCTCCAATCAAATTGAAAACCACGAGAGAACAATGCCTACAATCCATTGAGCCTTAACAGTATCATGACCCTTGTAGTCATTCTAATTCACAATGTAAGAAAATTCAATCATCCGTGAGTGCTAACAATAGGTCAAGCGTCAAATAGATACATAAGCCCCTGACCTGCTCGGTGTTTTTGAGTGGGATTGGCACCATTTTCATCGTTTTGAATGGGCATTACTTCCACATTCCTCCTGAGTTTCTCTTTAAGGTAGACAACAAGTTTGTCAGTATCCATTGTTCCTGTCACTCCTACTAGATCCTTGTCTGTATCTATATTAACTGAGCCAACTCCTGCATAGAGATCAGATATAGGATGACTAGCTGCTGAAGACATTCAACAAAGGATAAAGTGGTATGATTTGCAAAGGCTATACCATTTGTTTCCCAGAGACCATGCAAAATTAAATAAAAAACAGAGGAGGTGATCTATGCTTTTGTGCGTAATGCATGATTTTCAAACAAAAAGATACAAACATGATATAAGATAATTTGGCATGATCTAAGTACTGCATCCGAGAAGACACTTTCTCAAATGTGAATTTTTCAGGTCATTTGATGTTGAGATTTCTATAGAAATACATAAGGTTGATCCATAAAGAAAGGAGTATTTTTAGATGTAAAGAGTGAACTAAAGAAAACAATCAGAACTGAAGCCAACAAAATTCTTTTTCTGCAATTAGATGCAAAGATAATTTGGTACAGTCCAACGGAAGATGTTGGACCATTTTCACTTGCCATACTTAAGCAAATGGAAGAGACCAGATTTCGGCATTACTCACACACACATTTCATTCCATATTAACAGCGTTATGTGATTATTTTTCCAATTTGAGAAACTGAAACCAAAGGCACCGAAATTTTCAACAACACTTCACTGACCTTCAAAGCTCTTGAAGATATCCTTCATCTTTTTGGCACAACCTTCACAGTTGCAGTGCATTCTGATTCTCAAAAACAGCCGACTTGAATGCTAGAGATACCCAACAACCAATAATTAGCTCAAACCTACGTAATGAGAAATCACAAAGCTGGTTGTCAAATCAGCAGAGAAAGCAGAAACTACAGCCGAAAAAGGTCACCTCTTTCTGAGTCTTTTGGTTCCCTGAGTTCTCTGTCTTCTGATGCGGTTCCATTATGTCACGGCCACGGTTACCTTTAAGTTGAGGCGAGAACAGTTTAGAATTCTCAGAGTTTTGCTGCCCGAGCTCCTCTTCCAGTTTTGCAGGTTGCACTTTCTCCTTTACTCTTGATTTGCTCGAGAGATTGTCGACCATTATGTTAGCATCCCTATCATCTGATAGCACAGAGTTGTTAACAAATGGGTATCGGGTGCAAAGATTGCTCAAAACCCACATTAAGATCTAATACACAATGTGGAGACTTTAAGTTCATAAGCAAACAATTGGACGTCTGACTAAAAAGTCATTCCAACAATGTATCAATTCTACCACAAGAACTATCCGATTTTTGAAAATGCTTTCCAGAGAGATTAAAGAGAGTGCAGCGAGCAAAATCTGCTGTTTGCAGTAATTATAAATCTCTAAACCTGTTTCCGCACATCAATTGGTCTTAGTAACAAAAGTAGATTTGTCTTGTCGATCTCCTCTGTTGCCACCTACCGCTCTAAAAAATTTCTTTTATCAATGTATCTTATTCCATGCAAATCCTATTTGTCTTCGTATACATGAAGTAGCAAGGATCTTCATATGGTCTGCATACTCTTCCTCGAGGATCCCCCTATGCGCAAACGAGAAAGGCAATACTGGATAGGAGACTTAAAAAGCAGGAAGATTGTAACAACAGAAGCAAGAGGAAGAAATCGAAAGCACATTTAAGTAATAAGGAAATAAACAGATGCTGTTTTGAACTTTCAAGTCCTTTCCTCCCCTCTATAAGTACTTCCTCATCAATTTCACTCTTACAAAAAATCGAATTCTAGTACTTTCCTCATCAATTTCACTTTCACAAAAAATCAAATAGAATTCAATTGCAAAGATGCCCATCCACAAAATTCTGAAAAAACATGAACTTTTTAATTAACCTCTTCTTGCTATTTAGAGAATCTAATTAACGAATTTATCAGAAACATAGAGGAAGCCTCATGTAAAATGGATAAGCCCCTTACAATCTCCGTCTTTCTCAGGGTAATCGGCTTTTTCAGCAGGTACCACCTTCACATTCTTCTTCAGCTTTTTCTTGAGATGAATCAGAAGTTTCTTCACGTCCATTTTACCTGTCACTCTCACTAGATCCGTGCTGGTGTCTGCAGATACTGCAGTAACACCTGTCACCCATGACAAAAAGTCCCCAAAAGATTACACAGAGAAAAACTTAAGGATGTAGAAATGTCACACTTGTTTAACCCAAAGAAAAGGGGAAAATGCCAAGTCAACAATGTAATCCAAACAGCAAAATTAAAATGGACATGCATATGCTTGACCATATGGTCAAGTTACTAATTCTGAACTGTTATCGTTTAGTCTGTATTTATTCTCTCGGAAGATTTTGACACCTGAAAATAAATACTTAAATGTTTATAGCCATAGTTTATAGGAAGACAACTTCAAAATATTAATCAGGAAACACACTAATTGCATATTTGGAAAATTAGAGTGGTTGTTTGAAAATTTCATCATTTTGGAGAGGATGCAGATCATGAATCAATGATTATTCCTTCTATTTTCAGCTTGTCTCCAGATCATTCTTCGACAATCCTTTGTTTTGAGCAATAAAGCTAAAAAAAAACTCCTGATATTGTGCTCTGACCTCTAAAGTTTCCGGCTGCTTCACAAATCTCCTGTCTCCATGAATCACTGTTGCAGTGGTAGATCCCCAGAAGAACACTCTAAAGACAGCCAATAAACCAACCGTTAGCTCACTCATAATTAACACAGTATATTAGTCATTAGCCCATAAAACAAGTGAAACACTGCTGGATATAACTCTATTACGAGAGACTAGTACCATGAATGGTGTGACATTGTTAATAACACCATTACACGGAAAGGATCCCAAAGGGGCTCCAAAACAAGATGGGTAAGTTCAATTAGGCACGCAATGAATGCTTGACACACTTTCTAGTAGACAAGTCAGTAGATTTTCTTAGCACCTCTAGCATTGCTCATCGTGAGAGTTAGGCACCCACAAAAAAATTACCTCGTCCAGAAATTTCTCAGCTGAAGGGTTCTCAGTCTTCTCCTTCGGTTTCTTGTCATCATCACTTTGAAGACTGCCTTTTGGTGGCTGGAGATGTAGCTGTCGAGAATGCTGGGGCTTTTGCTCTTCAAAACTCTCTTCTGGTGCCACTCTTGATCTCCTTGAGAAGTTCTTTGAATTTGCTCCCCCTAATTCTAAAAACCAAAATCCAATATTTAGTAGCAGTAAGGGCAATACCAGGTCTCGATCAAAGCTGGGAAGTATCAATGACTGGAAACACTAGGAATAAGAAGATCAAACTGGCTCTGTAGCTCAGTCGTTTAAAGAGAGGCAGAAAGGTAGACATTTCTCTAATGTTCTAATCCAATACTAAGAAATCACAACTTCTGCGCTCAATTGATACATTCTAACTACAGAATTCTGACTGCAACTTCCATCCCTCTGCAGTGATTTCCGATTAGTTATCGAATCTTCCAGAGACTCAAATTTAAATATCAACAAGATGCAACTAAACATTGTCTCACATACCACTAATGGATTTAGAGGTTCTCTTTGATTGGTCGTCAGCACCATCATATTCTGTCTGATGCCTCGACAGAGTGTCAGCATTAGCCACCGGCACTACTCGCTTCGCCCTGCTGCCTCTGGTTTTTTGGCTCTTCTCATTGGCAGGAAGCTACAGATGTTCAAGACAGACAACAAAAAGTGTTATCAAGAGAAGCAAAAGTTAGTCAAGAATCAACATAAAAGACTTTAACTCGGAATCATGATCAAACAACTGCAAGACTCACCTCCACTGCTCGTTTCCCCGCCGAATTTTCGCCACATGCCTCGTCTTCATTATCAAAGTAAAACCCTTTACAGTTGAAGACCATTTTTCACCGTATAGTGCAACAATGGAGGCAGCAAACCAAAAAGAAAAAAGACAGTCGGCAAAATTTCACGTCAGACCCAAGATGAGCCTTTCAGCGAAATCAGGAAAAGTGACCACCTTGGAGCAAAAGCTAGGACGAACACGAGAGGGACACAGAGGGTTCACTGGGTTTACAAGCTTAAGCAGCTTCGCCCTGTTCGCTACGAATATAGAAGCCCAGTCCAGTTGACGAGGACCCGTTGACATGGAAGTTTCCCGGAAGGGCAGTTGCGTTCCCAAAAAGAAATGTCTTTCTGGGCGCGAAATGAAAGCAGGCCAATCGCTCGACGAAATGTCGAGGTAAAAGTTGGCCATTATGGTTCCAGGTAGAGAGCTTGGACTTCGCAACCCACCGTCCACACTTCTTAAGACCAATCACCGGTCCCGGCACCTCAACTGTATAAGAGAGGAATCATCGGGAGCGGCCCCCCTGACAGATAAAGACAGAACAGACAAACTGAGAGTGTGGGTTCTGTCTCGACTCAAGTCAAGTCTTCTACTTTGATTTCTTAACCCAATGTCGGCCAATCCCTTCACGGTGAGGAGTGGAAAGGACCTCCACAATAATCACCCATCACGTCTCAAATGAAACCAGAGAAGATGAATGTCGGAGACCTTGCTTTTTCGGAAAAATCGCGGCATTTGCTGTTCCGCGAGCCCACGTCGTATAATTCCGCAACGGATTTTGCTTCTCATCTGGACAAAAGTGGTCGCTTTTGGTATCAACTGATTAAGTATACTTGTACGGTATTTATTTTAGTGCCAAAACTTTTAAATTGATTACTGTAGTGCTAAGTTTTTATAATTTTAATCATTTTAGTATCAAAACTTTCAAATCGATCACTTTAGTGATAAGTTTTTATAATTTTGATCACTTAAGTGCTAACTTCTTTTAAAAATAATCGCTTTAATGCCAAGTTCGATGAGCCACATCAGCTCAAATAATAATAAAAAATACATGTGTTGGATTTTCGACGAGCCACGTCAGCTTAAATCAGGGTTAGCACTAAAGTGATCGTTTTTAAAAGAAGTTAGCATTTCAGTGATCGATTTGAAAGTTTTGACACTAAAGTGAGCGCCGTACACAACTTATGGCACTTGGGGTGTACTTAAGCCCAACTATGACTTTGGGGATCTACGTTTGCCTATCTAAATTAAATTCTAGTTTAATGTTACGAAAAATTCCAAACTGATACACATGATAAATTTACTTCAAGCTATCTTTTTGATCACGAAAAATTTCAAACTGGTACACTTGTACTAAATTTACCTTAAATTATTTTTTTATCACCAAAAATCCTAAATTGGTATATTTGTGACAAATTTACCATAAACTAATTTTTTTACCACGAAAAATCTCAAACTGATACAACTGTGACAAATTAACGCTATGTTAAATCGGGTTAATACCACAAAAAATCTCAAATTGATATTGTTATGACAAACAAAGTGTAAAATCCCAAACTAGTATACCCATCAATTTCTACGTGTCGTCCAACACATCAATTTGATGGTTAGATTGAACAAAAATAACAGAAGGTAAATTTGTCATTGGTGTACCAGTTTGGGGTAAATTTATCACAAGTGTACTAGATGGGGCTTTTTGAGATTAAAAAAAATAGTTTGAAGTAAATTTATTACAGATGCACCCGTTTAGGATTTTTTGTGGCATTGACCCTAAATTCTATGTCCTTTGAAGAAGAGGCGGCATTGAATTGTTCTTTTCATATGCATCACCATGGATCTGTTGAGTTATATATGGGAATGGTCCTTGTGGGACCTTGCCTACAAAAAAAAGGAGAGAAATCAAACATAAAATGCAGGATTACAAGAATATATAGCTAGGTGGCCCTAATGTAATTTGCGGATTACGGAATTCTCATTTAAGTTCGAATGTGACCATGTAGGGTCTGGATTAGTCAAACTGCAAACTGTGTTGCCTTAAACTATGATCCATTTCTCATAAACTCTAAGTGCTCACCAAATACTAGAGTGATTAAGTGTGTGCTGTGAGAACGATTCTAGAAAAGTATAATTTCTCGCTTCGAAATTCGTAGGAAAATAGATTTTCTGTCGTGTTGAAGCTCTGTCTGTGTATTATTTAGGATAAAAAGAGACAGAAAACCCAAAAGAAAAACTTGGGCTGGCATTTTGTTTGCATAATTATTGACATTGCATTTTGATTTGTTTAGGATTTTACTGATTCCATTATCTATCTATATATTTCCTTTATTTCGGCATTATTTATTCAAGAAGAACAAATTGTTCTCAAGGAAAGGATTAGTGCGTTAAAACATGATATATTTTTCAAAATACAATACATTCGAGAAGTTAGGCATTGATTTTTTTTTGGCGAAAAATGAGTGATTTGAAAAAAAAATCGAAAAATTATCACTTCTATCGTTCATAAAAATGAACGAATGAAAAATATTTTCTACACAAACTATTTTCGGTAATGGAAATATTTTTTATTGACTAATTATTTCAAGCAATACATGCGATCATTTTTAGGAAAAAAGCTTTACAAATCATTCATTTTTCGCGAAACAATCGGAGCCTTAAAAAACATGTCTCAACTGAGGTTTGAGGAACATAAATAGTGGCAACCATCCTATAGAGATTGTTAGAATTATACATAGAGGAATTCGACTAACATCTATCAATGTTCGATTGTGGAATTGCCCAGTATTGTTGTTGAATCACCGGTGAGTCCTCAACGAATTTACAACCCACGCTGGTCCAAATATGATCACAGAGGAAAATATCCATGTTCCACAACATTAGTGTTAGTGTTGTATCTCAAAGAAACGATTTATGGCTTTTGTTTGTGTTTTGTGAGAGAGGGAGAACGTATGTCGTTCTCTATATGTTTCTGCCGTTATGTTTCGTTATAGCGTTAGCTAGCCTCTTGGAAATTATCTATTTAATTTATAGCTAAGAAGGCTGCTGTTCGAAAGGTATTTCTTTGTGGGCCCTCTCTCAAACACACCTCATCATGGGTGTATTAAGATGAGGTTACAAGAGATGACAGTCCATTGATTGGATTTCACTAGAATGAATCAAGATGAGCTTTAAAGAGATGATATACTTAGTTGCTCTTACAACATCTCACAAAGAACTTAAGAACTTTTTGAAACAAGTATGTGAATTTGAATTTACTCAAGCACTTTGGAATTTTACGTTTTTGGCACACTCTACTGGTCACCGTGGTTCTTCTTTTATAGTCAATTGCTTCCAAACTAGCCGTTGGACAGTCCTTCAAAGGATCGCTCTTCAATTTTTGATTGGACGTCATCAATCGTAATTGAATGAAACTGTATCTAAAAAGATATGATAGACATTAGAGTAGAGTCTGAACACTTCAAATTCAGTTGCCTATCAGTTTCCAAAAGTAGAGTTAATCCAAATAAGTCACATTTCTTATTCCTGGAAGGTAATATCCAATTGAAGATTTTCTCCTGATTTGATTGAAGAAATATCTTTATCAATCAAGTAATACAAACTTCCCTAAAGGATATCGCTATTATCGAAAGCCTACCAAACGTGGGTCTTCAAAATCTATCAGATACATTTTTCCAGAATCTGAACAGTATTCAGAAGTTGAGACAAATTGAATATGAACAGATCATCTGAATCGTGACACTGAGCTTTGATGAAGTCTTTTTGACATGTCATATAAACTTCAAATGAATAATGTCATGCTCCGCGTTCCCTTGCGAGCTCGTCACATCCACCAGGCCATAATAACAAACCCAGGAACCATAACACGGCCTAAAGAATGAAATGAAGCACACATGTGGAAAGAAAATAACAACCCAAACAGAAGGTACAAGGGGGACTCAAGTCAACATAAAGACACATATATATACATAACATAACATAAACATCCAGTTTATGACACGAGGTCGGAGAAGACCTAAACCAAGCATGCACAAAGATGGGTCGGGGGAACTAAGGGCTACCATCAAAAGACTACACCATCGCCCTAACAAAAGCTATCCTCAAAAGGTACAACCCCAAAACGCTATCCATGATAACCTAGACTACTCAGTGGAACTGCTTGTCTCGTCGTCGTCTTTAGCTTCGTCTTCATCTGGAACATAGTCGGAGAAAGTCTCTGAACGCACCTCCACAGTGTCATCCTCCATATCATCCTCTGAAGCCAATATCTCGATCACTTCAATCTCTTCTTTCACGGTCGGGGTCTTTTCTAGGACATTTCTTGAACCTATTACTGAAGCTTCAACTTTGACCTCGATCTTAGGACGAGTGGGATGACACCAACTTGGTACCACTCCTAAAGGGACCTAGGTAGGCTGCAACGGACCAAAAGTACTACTATCCCCAATGTGACAGAACCATGTCTCGAAGCAATGCGGCTGCCAATCCTCTCTTCCCTCGTCGACCCACACAGTTGTGCGCTTCATAACATACACTATTCCCTTATCATATGGGAACTCGTCAAAATAGGCGGTCATCTCCTTCGCATCGCCTAGTCGTATTGGCAACATGCTTCACGGCTTGGGGGTCTGAAAAACACGTCCCACTACGAGATGAGATTTACATTTCAGCAAGTGAATCCTAAACCTAGACTAGAACGCTAGTCCCCCCAGACTATGCAATGAAACAAAATGCAGAAATTTACCAAGACAATTGCTCATGGCAATCAAACATCGAACATCTTAATGCAATTGGCACAAATAAGAATCACAATCAAGCATACTCAAAGCTACGAGACCAAGCTTAACGTACTAGCACAAAATGAACTCATAACTTCAGAACTTATCACAATGGCATCACACACTCTCATCGCCAAGGGCTCTCTAGCCGCGATGTATGCCTCAAGGGCTCAATAGTCAATTTCGTCACGCGAGGGCTCACTAGCCATTTTCAAAATATAAAGGCTCACTAGCCATATTCATCACAACAGGGCTCACTAGCCATATTTATCACAACATGGCTCAATAGCCATTTTTATCACAACAGGGCTCAATAGCCATTTTCATCATATAAGAGCTCGTCAAGATTTAATTACCACACCATCATACTAGTCCTCATAACAACCAAGATCATACTATGCCAATTTCATCAAAATTCGCCAATCAACCAATTCCTCAACCAAATTCACCCAGTAGTGTCCTAGCATTCTATTAAGGGTTTAAGAATCGCTTACCCTTTGATCCAACAGCAATTTCAATCCAAACGACTCTCCAAGGCCGGCTAACTCACGGCCAAACAGGGCACCCGTGTCGCGCCTAGGAAAACCACATCGAAACTCAATCATTCATCAATTCCATTGTACCAATACTTCAATAACACTTCGATTAACATTCTAAGACGCCTCAATGATGATTTTAAGACACAGCGACACCTCCACGAACCCTCAAGGTGTTCGGTTCACTCAGTCCGAAACAGGGACAGATTCAGTTTTGCTCTCTAACATCCTAATCAGTCCATAAATCATTATAAGCTTCAATTCTCTACCAAACCAACTTGCTAAAATATCAATCAACAAGTATAGAAGGCTCACCAACAATTTCGAAGTAAGAAAACCTTTCCAGGTCTTCCAATCGAGCAGTTTTCCTTCGGTGTATAGGCGGTCAGATTCTGCCTCCAAGAAATCACCTCAAATCAGCCATGTAAACCCCTCAAATCTCAAATAAACTCACAATCCTAGCTCAGCCAACTCAAGTATAACATGTCTAGAAGATCCCACCGCAAGTTCGAAGCTAAATAAAGTCTCTAAGTGGAAGAACGAAGGCCTTACCTCAGCTTGGTCCAAATCTGTCCACTTTCGATTTTGGGGTTGGATGGGACAAACGGGTCCACCAATGGACGATCAACCACTGGGGATGTGTAGAGGAGAGGTTGAGGGTGATGTTGGTGGTCGGCATGAGGCGAGGTGGTCACCGGAGGTGACGGTCGTGAGCGGCGAAGGAGGCGGTTGGGGCTAGTCGGGCAGAGCAAATTCGACCAAGAGAGAAAAGAAGAAGAAGAAGAAAATGGAGAGAAAGAAGAGAGAGGTTCGGCTGAGGCAAGAAGGAAGGGTCATCGACAATAATTTGGCTTGGTCAAAAGTGAGGAATGGTAGTTGTGGGTGGATAATTAATACTATACACCCAAAGGATGATACTTGTCTTTACTCTCTTAATATCTTTGCATCCATTGACTTCCTTTGACCTTGATTTTCGGCAGCCTTGGGGGAGTCCCATGACCAAAACGCCCTTCAATTATCCTTAAGACAAGGGTAAGGCTCGAGGGGCAAAACGGTAATTTTGTACTTTCCATCCGAAATTTTATTTTTCCAATTTTAAATTACCATTAACGAGGCGATGTCAAATTCAATTTCGAATGTTGGAATTCTTCCTTATCCTTTTTCAATTTCGAGATTCCATTTCCTGATCGATTTTTCGTCAATCGTAAATTCAGTTTATTTCAAACTAACGGACGGTTTTTGCAGGCGTTACGCATATCGACTATGTGATTCTCATCACATTGAGGACAACTCAAGTTACATCGACTTTGGTTGCCATGTAACTGCGAGGGTTCATTGTTAGTTCCGACGGTTTCGATCGTCATAGTTCGATTTAGGAAAATTTTGCAAATTATACATTGGTTAAACGACATTACTCGCGCTCCAATCGTATAATGCTAGCAATGAATTCCTTAATCGTTCTTAGATCGACCTTTATTGATTCTAAATGTTCCTTCGGCAATCTTTATGGTCGAAGCGCCATTTCCTTTTTCGAGTTTCTTAGGTCCACATACCTTGCCATGTGTTAGCTTTTCCCTTTTGATCAGTATACTCATGATTGATCAGATCCGAGCGAAATAAAACTGAAATACAGCAATAGATATTCTTCATTCAATAGTCTCGAAATGGTAGGAAATTCAGAATGTCACAACTTTTCCCCTCTTACAGAAATTTCGTCCTCGAAATTTACAATAAACCAGCTATTCAAACAAATGGGGTTACTGATGCCTCATCGTTTCTTCGCTTTCCCACGTAGCGCCTTCCGTTCCATGGTGCTCCTAGATTACCTTGACTAACGAAATTATCTTATTCCTCAAGACTTGCTCTTTTCGATCCTCGATTCTGACTGGCTTTTCCACATACGTTACTCTATCATCTACCTCGATAGTCTCATAGTCCAAAACATGAGTCAAATCTGGCTCGTACTTTCTCAGCATCGACACATGGAATACATTGTGTACTTACGATAAATTTGGCAGTAGGGCAAGTCTATAGGCCAAAGTTCCAATTCGTTCCAAGATTTCAAAAGGACCTAAGTACCTCGGACTCAGTTTTCCCTTTTTCCCAAATTGAGATAATCCTTGCATCGATGATACTTTGAGGAAGACGTGATCACCAACTTGGAATTCCAAAGGCTTGCGTCTTTTATCGGCATAGCTCTTCTGACGACTTTGTGCCGTTCTCAGCCTTTCTCTAATAACCTTTATTGCCTCAACTGATTGTTCTACTAATTCAGGGCATGTTATGCTTCTTTCTCCAACTTCATCCCAACATACAGGAGTTCTGCTCTCCCATACAATGCTTCAAAAGGTGCCATTCAGATACTCTGCTAGTAGCTGTTATTGTAAGCAAACTCCACTAGATGCATTTGATCCTCCCATCCAACTTTAAAATCTATTACGCAAGCTTGTAACATATTTTTGAGCGTTTGAATTGTTCTTTCTGACTGTCCATCTGTCTGTGGATGATATGGCGCACTAAACTGCAATTTAGTTCCCAAGACATCCTGAAGACTTTTCTAGAAATTTGCTGTAAACTTAGGATCCCTGTTTGATGTGATCGTGACTGGAACTCCATGCAATCGTACGATTTGACGCATATACAATTCAGCGTACTTATCCATCGTAAAATCCTTTCACACGGGTATAAAATGTGCAGACTTGGTCAATCTATCCACGACTACCCATATCGAATCGTGACCTCTCTGGCTTCTCGGCAATCCCATCATAAAGTCCATGGTTACATGCTCCCATTTTCACTCAAGGATTTCCAAAAGGTTGTAATAGTCCTCCAGGCTTGCAATGCTGAAGTTTCACTTGCTGACAAGTCAAACACTTTGTTACATACTTGGCCACATCCACCTTCATTCCATTCCACCAATAGTGTTGACACAGATTCTGATACATCTTCGTGCTACCTGGGTGAATGCTGTAATTGCTCCTATGAGCTTTCGACAAGATATTTTCCTTAATATCCTCGTCACCAGGCACACATAAACGTCCGCGAAAGCTCAGAATTCCATCTTCTGACACTTGAAACTCGGGTTTCCTTTTTGCTACATCCATCTCAAGAATTTTATGAATTTCAAGGTCCGTAGACTGCAAGGCCTTTAATCGTTCTCAGATTTCAGGTTCAATCCTCAAGGTTGCCACTGACTTGACAGTTGGCAAACTTTCAGCTTAAACTCGGAGTCCCTCAGTCCCTCAAGTAAGGACCATCCCTTAACCAATAGACACGCGATGCTGGATTTCCAACTAAGAGCATCCGCAACCCTATTTGCCTTTCCAGGGTGATACAGAATAACGCAGTCATAATACTTGAGTAACTCCATCCATCGACGCTGCCTCATATTCAATTCTTTCTGCGAAAACAGATACTTCAAACTTTGATGATCTGTGTAAATTTGAAACCGTTCACCACACAAGTAATGCCTCCATATATTTAGGGCGAAAATGATTACGGCTAACTCCAAGTCATGCGTCGGATAGTTCATCTCATGAGGTCTCAATTGTCGCGAGGCATAAGCGATGACTTTTCCATGTTGCATTAATACACACCCTAATCCCTTTAGAGAAACATCGCTATATATCTCACAACCTCCAGGTCCAAAAGGGATAGTTAACACTGGTGCGGTCGTCAAGAGGTACTTAAGTTCCTGGAAACTCCTTTCACATTTATCCGTCCACTCGAACTTCGTATCCGTCTTAGTTAACCTCGTCAACGGAGTGGCTATGGATGAAAACTTTTCCACGAAATGCCTATAGTAACCTGCCAATCCCAAAAAACTCCGAACTTCGGTAACTGTCGTAGGTCTAGGCCAATTCATCACTGCCTCAATCTTGAGTCTATTGAAATTCCTTCTCCAGATATCACCTGACCAAGGAATGCCACTTTATTCAACCAAAATTCACATTTACTAAACTTGGCATAGAGCGAATGCTCCCTCAGAGTCAGTAGAACAATCTTCAGGTATCTTTCATGCTTCTCATTACTCTTCGAGTAAATCAAAATGTCGTCAATGAAAACAATGACAAATCGATCCAATACTCCTTAAATACTCGATGCATCAGGTCCACGAATGCAGCAGGGGTATTAGTCAATCCAAAAGGCGTAACTGTAAACTCATAATGCTCATACCTCGTTCTAAATGCAATCTTCAGGATGTCCTCTTTCTTAATTCTCAGCTGGTGATAACTAGTAGGGGTGTGCAAACTAGACCGGACCGGGCGGGTTGGTCCGGTCCTTGAGGTGGATGGGTTGGTCCCCGGTCTCAATAAATGGGATCGGTGACTGGGCGGTTCGGTCCTCGGGCTCTTGTGATGGGACCGGACCGGCCCGGCTCGGATCGGACCGCCAATAATATATAATTATATATATAAATATATATAATTACAAAAGAAATTAAAAACAAAACGGAATCTCTCAAGAGTACGAAGAATCCCAGACCGACCTTGCATTCATATGGCATTCAGTATGCTATCCTGGTGGTGTTTTGGCATTCAGGTGTTTTGGCATTCTGTGACTCAAGTTGTCGAGCCCCAATGTGAAATACAATAGTCGTTTAATATATTTTAATATTTTATGGGATTTATTTTTCCTTTATTTTTTCTTTCTTTGTTCTTTTATTTTCATCTTCTTCCAACCAAGATGAGGGCCAACGAAGCTCGCCCCCACCTCTGGTTGATCGCTGGGCTTGGCGGTCAGCTGGAGGAAGAATAAAAATGTAGTAGTAGGCTTTGTAGTGGTTGGGCCGGGACCAGGACCAGACCGGGACCGGACCGGACCGACGATCCTAGTCCTGTTTGGTCCTGGTTCGGTCCATGGTCCCGAAAGTATGTGGACCGGGCTATTGGTCCAGTCCTCGGGTTCATCCCGGGACCGGACTAGCCCGGACCGTGTACACCCCTAATAACTAGTCCTCAGATCTATCTTAGAAAACACAAAGGCTCCTTACAACTGGTCGAACAAATCATCAATTCTCGGCAACGAATACTTATTCTTAATGGTTACCTGATTCAATTGTCTATAATCGATATACAAGCGTAAGGATCCATCTTTTTTCCTCACAAACAACTCTAACGCTCCCCACGGCGACGCGCTCGATTTAATGAACCTTTTGTCTAGCAACTCCTGCATTTGCACCTTTAACTCTTTCAACTCCGACAAGGACAATCTATAAGGTGTCTTCGAGATTGGCTCCGTCTTAGGAGCTAACGCAATCACGAACTCGATCTCTCTCTCGGGTGGTAATCTTGGCAATTCCTTAGGAAAGACATTAGGAAATTCACGCACCACAGCTATACTATCCAACTTCGGTTCCTCGACCATTATGTCAACCACGACAGCTCGATAAGCTTGGCACCCTTCACTCAACAGCTTTGTCGCTTCAAGCGACGAGACTAAAGGAATCGAGGTTCCTCCTCGACTTCCCACAAATTCGAAACTAGGGTGACCATCCGGATAAAAACAGATTATCCTGCTACCACAATCCACCACAGCCTTTGTTTTCCCAACCAATCCATCTCAATAATCACATCAAATCATACATAGGCAGTACATCCAAATCTATCTTTTCCTCGCTGCCACTAACGACTAATTTACAGTCCGTACAACCTAGCGAGACTAACACATTATCCTTTAATGGCGTAGTAACGTGCAATATCACATTTAGCGATTTCAACTCTACACCCACCAAATCAGCAAACTGAGCAGACATGAAGGAATGCGAAGCTCCAAGATCAAATAAAGCATAGGCAGTTTGATCGCACAAATAGATCATACCTGTGACTATGCCAGACACTTCCTCCGCCTCCCTATGTGCTACAGCATAAACTCTCCCTTGGGCTGGCGGTCGATTCTGATCATTTTGCGGGGCCACAGCTAGCGGTCCAGCCTGCGGTCTTTGTCCTTGAGTTCGGTTCCCTAGGGCTTGACTTGGAAAATTGTTTATCTGGTGGCCCAGCTGACCACATTTAAAACATGCACCCATTCTACTGGGGCATGGCCTACTTTCATGTCTTCTGCTACAAAGGCGACAGCTCCAATTTGATTGGTATGATGGCTTCCCAATATTCTTTCGAACAAGAGGAACAAAGTGTCTGTTACTCGCCATCGACCTCTTACTAAGTTGCCGATTGTCCCTTGAAGAAGCGAACCGCAATCCATAAGTAGCAGCTTTTTCTTTCATGTCCCTCTCAATCATCTGACTTCGCTCGTAAATCTCTCTGTTCGTTCTCAGGTTCACCGTTATTATCTGACTTCGGATTTTCGGTCTCAAGCCATCCCAGAACCTCCGCGCCTTCTCTAGCGGATCCTCAACCGACCTCGGCAATCTCGCGAACTCAGCCTCGTACTGATCCACAGTCAGCTGATTCTAACGTAACTACTGGAACTCCACTTGCTTCCTTTCTCGTGTTGTTTCCGAAAAGTACTTAATCATTAAAAGCGGTAGTGAAGGCGGTCCAAGTCAAAGCAGCGCCTTCAAGAAACACCCCATCTTTCGTGGCACTTTATCAGTCATTGGCAGTGCCTTCTAGCTGATAAACGGCTAACAATACTTTCTCTTCGTCGGTGCACCTCAGCACCCTAAAAGCTTTCTCGAGCTTTTCAATCCATCTTGGTGCTAGCTCAGGATCTCCAGTGCCATTAAACTGAGTTGGTTTCAGCTTCATAAATTGCTCAACCAACTGACCCATCTGTCTATTGGCATTACCATCGCCTTGGGCGTTACCAACTTCAGCGCCATGGCCATTATTTCCATTTGCCAAATTCACAGCAGCTACTGCAGCTTCAACATCCCAGGCTATTATCTCGACTCTATCCTCGACCTGTCGAATAGCCACTGCTGCCCTGTCTTGAGCTTCCTTTCCCATCAATTCTCTAATTTGCTCCAATGCTCTAAGGACTCCATCGACTCTTGGATCCTCAACCACAGGCGGCCTTGAGCTAGAAGCTCCTCATCTCGACCTTCCAGGTCTATTGCTCATTCTTGCTCATACTTAAACTATCTGAGTCACTATAATTCCACCACGGAATTAGAGACCTAAGTCATCTGCTCAAGTCTAGAGATTCTATGCTAATCAACAAGGCAGCAATCACAACATAACAACCAACTACTTAGGCATTCTCATGAGCACATTAATCGGGAATACATAGTCATACCTTAAGTCCAGACGTATCTGCAACTTAGTATAATCAGAGGTAATTATTCACTCATCACGCCAGCATCCACAATCAATTCACAGTGCTAAGTACGAAGCTTGGTCATCATAGGTTCACCACAATCATACCAATTCAAGATGTCAATCACATGCACCAATTCATATGCCATGTATTTCATGCTTAACTCTAATGAATCTCCATAGGGTTTCACTACCCCAACACCAAATTCCACCATTCCTTATCACTCCAATCCTCAATCTACTTGGATTGAGCTAACCTTGCTCTGATACCACTCGGACGGGGATGTCACACCCTGCGTTCCCTTGCAAGCTCGTCACATCCACCAGGCCATAATAACAAATCTAGGAACCATCACACGGCCTAAAGAATGAAATGAAGCACGCATGCAGAAAGAAAACAACAACCCAGAAGGAAGGTACAAGGGGGACTCAAGTCAACATAAAGACACATATATATACATAACATAACATAAACATCCAGTTTATGACCCGAGGTTGGAGAAGACCTAAGCCAGACATGCACAAAGATGGGTCGGGGGAACTAAGGGCTACCATCAAAAGACTACACCATCTCCCTAACAAAAGCTATCCTCAAAAGGTACAACCCCAAAACGCTATCCATGGCAACCTAGACTACTCAGTGGAACTGCTCGTCTTGTCACCGTCTTCAGCTTCGTCGTCATCAGGAACATATTCGGAGAAAGTCTTTGAACGCACCTCCATAGTGTCATCCTCCATATCGTCCTCTGAAGCCGATATCTCGATCACTTCAATCTCTTCTTATGTGGTCTGGGTCTTTTTAGGACATTTCTTGAACCTACTACTGAAGCTTCAACTTTGACCTCGATCTCAAGATGAGTGGGATGACACCAACTTGGTACCACTCCTAAAGGGACCTCGGTAGGCTGCAACGAACCAAAAGTACTACTATCCCCAACGCGACGGAACCATGTCTCGAAGCAATGCGGCTGCCAATCCTCTCTTCCCTCGTCGACCCACATAGTTGTGTGCTTCCTAACAAACACTATTCCCTTACCATCTGGGAACTTTCAAACTCGTGCGGCAAATTTCACACTAGAGGCAAGTCTCGATTCAAGAGGCATTTCAATTTCTCAAAACCAGTTCTTTGATACTTCAGAAAATAGTTCTTTCCATATCCACCTATCCTGGGCCGCCCACTTTAGGGCTGCGAGATGATTCGATCTCCATATGACCCGTCGGTCCATATGAGACTCTCGCGTCCAAACCTAGATATGATTCGGTCACCAAGCGACTCTCGACACCCATTTTCAATCAAGATGAATCGTGTCAGTATAGGACTCTCTAGCTGCACGACCTCGTCAGGTTAAATGGGAGTAACTCCATCCCAAAGTTCAAATTGAGAGTAACTCCCTCTCAGATCAAATTGAGAGTAACTCCATCTCAATAAAAATTAAGAGTAACTCCCTCTCAGTCGAATGGAGTAACTCCCTCCAGATCACATTGAGAGTAATTCCCTCTCAGTAAAAATTGTTTGGCCTCAAGTTTTTATTTAAAAATAATTTCATGCCTCCAATCTTTCATTCAAGAAAACTCATGTATTTTCATCAAAGCCTCAGACAACTCAATGAGCACGGCTCAAAGCATATAAGGTCTCATTTCAAACGTCCGTCATTGGACAAAACAAATTTCACGATACGAAATTCCCAATAAAACACAAGCATCGTTCGGCCATTTTCACAAAACTCAAGCTTGACGCAAGTCACGGCTTCAAAATCTCCATTCGAGGCTTGGTTTAACAATCCATGCCACTTAGAGCACCTAATTCAAACCAGAATTATCACACGGCATACTCAAGGTCCAACATTCATCATGGCTAGATTATAACTACATAAATCAACCTTGATTTCATCATTCTCATGCCAAAATCACTCAAGCGCATCTCCATTAAAAATAGGGCAGATTCGGTTCTGAATTCTCTCAACATAAATCGGTGCATAAATTGTCAATTTCATAAACAAGGGCGTCCATTAATAACCCAACCTCCTAATAAAGGGTTAGGAATAACTTACCTCGAGCCTAGGCCAAGCAAATTCCACAAAACGCGCGACGCAACGTCGCGGCACCAAGCTGTCCATTTAGGCCTTCCACGACCAGATCCAATCCTAAATAAACTGGTATTTCTCCATCGAAGTTCTACAAAATCAAATTTCAAAATCTTTACTTCAATGTATTATGGATGCGTGGGCGAAAACAGAGCTCAATTCGGATACCGAATGGCTTAGAACAACTCAATTCAAAATTGGTACGCGCTAAGGACAGATTACACGACCTCTCGGCCTCTAGCATTATTCACGCCCAAAACAGTCCTCAATCAATTCTAAATTCTAATTCTTTGCAAAATCTCTTTGACAACACATCAATTAATGTCCCAAAGTGCCTTAACAGTGAATTTAAGACACGGCGACACCCCCGCAAGCTCCCAAAGTGCTCGGTTTACTCAGTTGGTGCAGGGACAGAACCGGTTCTCCCAAAGTGCTCGGTTCACACCAAATAGTCCTTATATCAACTCTAAGCTCCAATCCATCACAAAAACGACTTGCTAAGACATCAATCTACACGTTTAAGAGGCTCACCGTGAATTTTGAAGAGAAATAACACCTTAAAGAACTTGAAAACAGCTCAGTTCTACACGGTCCTCGGATGATCAGAATCTGTTTCCCAAAAACCACCCCAATCCATTTATGAAAACTCAACCAAACTCCAATAAATCTTCAACCCTATCCCAACCAACTCAAGTACTATGAGTGTAGAAGATCTCACCTAAAATTTGGAGCCATTTGAATTCTTGAAGCCCCCGAAACAGATTTTTCCCCCAAACTTGTCAGATTCTGCCTCCATCCGGACCTTTGAACAGACCCACGAGACAAATGGCTGGGCCAATCTGAGCTCACGACATGTCCATAGAAAGATAAGACAATAAGATTCAGATGACGGTGGAATCACCTCAATCCGATATTGGACGAAGAAGTTATGGCCGGAGGAAGGGAGGTGATCGGTACAGGTCGGGCGGGTCTGGTTCGGCCGAGAGAGAGAAGAGAAAGAAAATGCTGAGGAGAGAAGGAAGAGAGAGGGATGGTCGCCGGTTGTGAGGGAGAAAGAGGGAGAGGCTTTTCAATTATTGGCTTGGTCAACACAAAGAATGGCAGGTTAAAAGTGAAAATTAAATGCTCATCCACCCAAAACATGACACTTGTCTTTGTACATATAATTATCCAATGGTCAAATGACCATCTTTGTTACGCCCCGAGCTCGGCGAGCACGCGAGCATCCCACCTTCGCCGTTATCATTGATGATCTCCCAAGAACCAACGGCCATTAACTTACGGACCTATATGATGCATGCAAACGAAAGTGAGAGCATCTCCATAACAAATAAAGCAACACAAGATGACTTAAGGCAAAAGGGTACGCTTCCCATTAAGGTCTATCGTAGGTCAAAGGTTAACATTCTAAACCCACAATTCATTGTACAATCCCTAAGGTCACAAAAGGTTCATAACCTCTTTCTCCAATTCAGTCTTCAAATGTCAATCATGGCATTCCTCGAGTTTCCATAGCCCGGGACCTGAAAAATGTTGTCCCACGACGGGGTGAGATATATAATCCCAATAGTTAAACCTAACCCTAAACTGGGTTGTCAGTATCTCCAGATACTTTTGAAAAATGGGTATTTTGGGATAAAAATCTTTGGCATGGTAAAACAGGGTACTTGTCAAAACCTGGCATTTCAGTACTTAAAAAAAATGACTTGACCCAGTCACAAAAGATTTCATGAGTAAAACTGAGCTTCGTACAATGGCATGGTTTTTCAATCATAAGCAAGCACTCAACGCGATCTCAAAAACATAAGGCAACTTTTACTTCTTTCTCAAAAGTATCCTTCCTCAAAAAAATTCCAAAAAACATGTTCTTTTCTCTTACGTCCCATTCTTTGGGCCAATTTCAATTCATGAGGTAAATTCAAAACTCGTGAGGCAAACCTCCATACTTGAGGTAAATCATCAAAACATGAGGCATAGTCAATTTCTCAAAATCATTCTTGATTTTTTCGGAAAATAAATCTTTCCACATCCGCCCATTCCTGGGGCTACGAGATGATTCGGTCTCCATATGACCCGTCGGTACATATAGGACTCTCGCATCCGGACCTAGAGATGATTCGGTCACCATACGACTCTCGACGGTCATTTTCAATCGAGATGAATCGTGTAGGTATGTGACTCTCTAGCCGCACGACCTCGTCAGGTCCAATGGGAGTAATTCCCTCACAATACATTGGCCAAATTATAAATCCTCGGTGATCCCACACGCCATTGGCGATCCCACATGCCAGTACACTTATAATTTTTCCCGGCGATCCCACACGCCATTGGCAATCCCACATGCCAGTGTACTTATGATTTCCTCGGCGATCCTACACGCCATTTATTCATAAAATTTCCAGTTATAAAGCAGCCTCAAATTTTCGTTCAAAGAAAATAATTCACGCCTCAAAATACTTCATTCAATAACGACTCATGAAATCAAGCAATTCATCGCCTACTCGAGGCATTCATTTCAAACGTCCCTCACTGGACAAAACACGTTCTACGTTACGAAATTTCCATTAAGAAAACAAGCATCATTAAGCCATTTTTACAAAACTCAAGTTTGACATCAATCACGGTTTCAAAATCTCCATTAGAGACTTGATTAGTCATCCATGCCCCTCATTACACTCAATTAAAACGGGAATTTTATAAAACATGCCAAGACGTTCAACCACATTCCACTACCAGATTATGACTATTCAAAATCACCTTGATTTCATAGTTCCTCATGCCACAAATCAATCAAGCACAACTTGCCAACACATGGCAGATTTGGGTTTCCTCACTCCTCTCACAAAATCAATCCATAAAACCTTTCATTCCAACTCAAAGCTTCGTCCTTTAGTAACCTAATATCCTAATAAAGGGTTAGGAGCAACTTACCTCGAGCCTAGGCCAAGCAATTTCCATAAAACGCACGACACAACGTCGCGGCACCAAGCTGTCTATATTGGCCTTTCACGACCAGATTCAGTCCCAAATAAACTGGTATTGTTCCATCGAATTTCTACGAATCAAATTTCATAATATTATACTTCAATGTCTTATGGACGCGTGGGCGAAAACGAAGCTCAATTCGGATACCAGACGACTTAGAACGACTCAATTCAAAATCAGTACGCGCTGGAGGCAGATTGGACGGCGTCCCACTTTTTCACTTCAAACAGTTCCTTAATCACCTCTTAACCCAAATTCCTCTCAAAGCCAACTTGAAAATACATCAAACATCAAGTTTAGGGGTCTCACCGAAAAGGTTTTGAGCAAAATCACACCACAAAGCTTTGAACAGCCTGGTTTCCTCACCGTCCTTCCACGATCAGAATCTGTCCGATTTTAACCACCCACAATCAGCCATGAAAACTCTTTTTAAAACCATCTATTTGCAGCCATAGACCATCTGAACATAGTACTAGATGTTATGAAACTCTCCTAAAAATTTTGAGGTCATTTGGAATTTCTAAGAGCTAGAACCAACACGTTTCCTTAGCTAGCTTTGAATCTCTCCGCTTTTCTTCCAACAATTTCCATAAATTAACCAGACCTCCAAAAATCATGAAACTAGTGGGAAATTGTCAAGAACATCCTAAACTAACCTGTGGTGGTCGACAGCGGTAAGGACATGACGGAAGAGGCCGGTCGTACGGAAAAAATAGAGAGGGAAGAAACTGTCTTCTAGAGTAGTTTTTGCTAGAAAGGAAAAGAAGGAAATTTTTGAAGGAAAATGGAGGTGGGGAAGATGACCAAGCTGAGCTAGGGGAAGGAGTTCCATTAAATTATTGGTGCCACATTTGTCAAGATAGAATTTAATGGCATTTAATGCCTAACCTCTCAAAAATGGACATGTGTCAATGTGTCATGCCACCAATAATTGGCCAACTCACTTTGACTTTCATTAGCCCTCATTTCCATCTATTTTCGGCAGTTTATTGGGATAACTAGAATGACCATTTTGCCCTTCCAAAAGACTTAAGGCAAGGGTAGAAGGTTGAGGGGCAAAGCGGTAATTTGGCACTTTTCGTCCGAAACTTCGTTTTTCTCATTTTGAGTGTCCACTGCGAGGCGAAGTCAAATTCTTTTCCAATTTTGAAATTCTTCATTTTCAATTGCCAATTCAAGCTTCCATTTTATGGTCGATCTCTCGTCGATCGTATCTTCAGTTTATCTCGAACTAACGGGCGGCTTTTGTAGACGTTACGCGTATCGGCCCTGTGACTCTCGTCATACTTAGGACGTCTCAGGATAAGACGACTTTGGTTGTCATGTAATTGCGAGGGTTCATTACTAGTTCCAACGGCCTCGATCATCATTGTTCGATTTAGGAAAACTTCAAAAATTATACATTGGTTATACGGCATCACCCGCGCTCCAATCGTATAACGCTAGTAATTGATTCCTTAATCGTTATTCGATCGGCCTCATTGGCTCTAAATGTTCCCTCGGCAATCCTTATGGTCAAAGCATCATTTCCTTTACGAGCTTTCCAGGTCCACGTACCTTGTCATGCGTTAGCCTTTCCCTCTTGATTAGTCTACTCAGGATTGATCAGATCCGAGCGAAATAAAACTGAAATACATCGATAGATTCTTCTCATTCAATAGCCTCGAAATGATAGGAATTTCAAAATGTCACAATCTTGACCATGAATTTTTGGCAACCAAGGGGAAGACTAAATGACCAAAATGTCCTCCTCTAAATCTTAAGGTAAGGGTAAGGCTTGAGGGGCAAAATGGTCATTCCGCACTTTCCGTCCAAAGCTTCATTTTTCCAACATAAATCACCCTCGATGAGGCGGCGTCCAATTCAATTCAATTGTTGGAATTCCTCAATGTCCAATGCCCAATCTCAAGATTCAATTTTATGTCGAACTCTTGTCGACTGTAATTCCAGTTTTTCTCAAACTAATAGGCGACTCTTGTAGGCGCTACGCGTATTGACCTTGGGGTTTTTCTCAAACCGTGGAGACTTGGTTGTCATGTCATTGCGAGGGTTTTTTGCTAGCTCCTGCGATCCTGATCGTCGGAATTCGATTTAGGAAATTCTCACAAATTACACATTGGTGAAGCGGAATCACCCGCGTCCCAACATATAACGCTAGCAAGGCATTCCATGATTGTTCCTAGATCAATCTCCGCTGGCCCAAAATATTCCCTCGACAATCCTTATGATCAAAGTGCCATTCCTCATTCAAATTCCCCAGGTCCACGTACTCAACTCCGCGTTAGTCTTTCCGTTTTGGTCAGTTAACTCAAGAGTGGCCAACTCCGAGCGAGTTACAATTGAAACACATCGATTGATGCCTTGCCATTCCATAACCTCAAAAGGGGTTGGAATTCAGTATGTCACAATTCTTCCCCCTTAAAGAAATTTCGTACTCGAAATTTTTCATTTTCCAATCATCCAACCTTAAGGGGGTACTGACGCCTCAACGCTAGGTCACTTTTCAAAGTAGCTCCTTTCATCACTTGACTCTTCCATAGCACTCTTGACTAAAGGCCTTTCCAGAGCACCGTAATAAACTCAAACTCCATGCCTATCACCATCATTACTAATCCATTGCAAGAATGCACACTTTAGTGCCCATAACATTTAGCGTATCATTTTCTTCAATGTCCTGTCGTATCATCAAGGATTCACGGCTTTATAAACTTGCCATCCCTTATTCAAATCGAGTTATAGCCTTCCTGGCTCTTTAAACCAGTTCATGATTACTTCCGTAGTAATCCGGTCTTGATTCCATTCGAACATCTCCAACGATCATAGTAATCCGTCGACCTTCAAGGTCATGTCTCTCTCTTGTCGGCATGTCTAACGCTCGACCACATGTTGGACTAACCCGAACTTTCAATCCATTACCTTGATAGTATTAAGACAAATCTTGGCACACCTTTGTGCCATCACAAGGGACACTAAAATTTTCCCTCTGTATTTCGATGAGGTCATATCAGTGTTGCCTCTTGTTCAAATCCTCTCGAAAAACTACTATTTTATATCCTTGTGGTAGATATTGACTTGAAATCTTCTTCCACCAAAATAATGTTTCCCAAACCTTGTCACCAGGACATTCGTAATCCAACTCCAATCATGCATTAAGCTTTCCAACTCATATAGACTTATTGTCACGGCCCATTCGCACAGTCTACTTTAGTCTGCCTTGCTACACCTCAAATTTCTTTCCTGCATCACGTTATTATGATTTTCTTGACCCTTTTGATTCCCAACAGGAACGCCACTATCAGCGTATTCATCAACTTGACTCAAGTCCTCAAAAACTCTTTTCACGTTCATTCATTCATTTGCGCTACATCTCGTGTCACGCCCCGAACCACGGCGAGCTCACGAACATCCCACCAGGCCGTTATAACTCTATAGTCTCCTAGGATCCACAGCCAACAGCTCAACATCCCTAAATGACACCTGCACGCTGAAGTAATAAAACGACTCTAGACAAAATAAACCGAAGATGACTTAGGACATAAAAAGGTACACCCATCAATATTGGAAAATACACTTCAAAAGTTACAGTCGTCCAGTACCAATGGTTTAATTCTAAATCCACAAATAAAAGTAAAATTCCTAAGATCACAAACGAGTTTATATCCATTTCCTTTAAAAACTTCTTCTCTGCCAATCCATGGCGACCTCGGGTTTCTATCGCCTAGGACCTGAAAAATGTTGTCCCACGACAAGGTGAGATATATAATCTCAGTAAGTGAAATCTAAACCTAGACTTGACCACCAGTCCTCCCAGACCACCAAAATGATACCAAATGCAGGAATTCATCAATGCAATGGCACAAGGTATGAATGAATCAGGCATATCGACAAGCCAAGCATGGATAAGGAACACCACCAATCATACTTAACCTCAGGGGTTCAAACTTGAAGCACATGGCATATAAACAATTACACATAACTTTCATAGTTATCACAATCATTTATCGCCTGGGCTCTCAGCCGCGATGTACTTCTCTGGGCACTCTGGCCGATTGATATCACCAGGGCTACAAGCCAATCGATATCATCAGGGCACATAGCCAATTGGTACCACCGGGGCTACAAGCCAATCGGTACCTCAGGGACTCATAGCCAATTGTTATTACAGGGGCTCACAGCCACTCGATACCACCGAGGCTACAAGCCAATCGGTATCGTTATTATTGGGGCTCACAGCCAATGCGATCTCCGGGGCTCCAAGACAATTGATCTCTGGGGCACTATAGCCCAATATATCACAGGGCATCATAGCCAATTTATTCACTTATCGCCAGGGCTCCAAGCCGCGATGTAATTCACAAGGGAATTCAAGCCAAATGATATCCCAAGGCATACAAGCTAGTTAATATCTCAGGGCATACAAGCCATTTATTAACTCAGTTATCAATAATCATATAATCATCACACGATTGCATCAAGCAATTTAAGCCACAGGCTTCACCAATAAGTCAGTTCATCCAACCAATCTATCCAGTAGTGTCCTAATATTCAAGTAAGGGTTTAGGAAACACTTACCTCTTTAATCAAACTAGCATATTCTATCCAAATGAGCTACCTAGCTTAGTAAGCTCTCAGCCAACAAGGATCACGCACGGTCCTAGAAAATTTCACCAATTTCACATCAAAACTCATTTGATTCTCAATTCCCTTGCACATATATCTCAATTTCACACACAACACCTTATTATCAAGCCGTCACAGTGTTAATTCAATGCCCCTAAGCATGCCAATTGTCGTTCTATCAAGGCAAGTCATCCAAAGTCTCAATTCACAAAAACTGCCCAATTTGAGCCTCCACAACCAGGTTCAGTCTCACAAAAACTGTAATTTTTATACTAACTTTTTGTGAAAAAAATTTCAGATTATTAAACTTCAATATCTTACGGACATGTGGGCGAAAACGAAGCTCAATTTGGATACCAGACGACTTAGAACGACTAAATTCAAAATCGGTGCGCGTTATGGGCAGATTGGACGGCATCTCCATTTTTCACCTCAAATAGCCCTGAAATCACTTCTAATTTTCAATCCACTTCACATACTCCTGAATAACGTCTCATATAATGTCTTATGATGTCTCACTAATCATTTCAATGATAAAATAGCCTTTATTCAACCCCCAACAGATTCGGTTATAGCAGAACATCAACGAGGCAGAATCATTATTGGTCTAACCCGGATAAATCAACCCTTAACTCAATCCAAGGTTCCAATTTCTCATAAAATAAACTTACTAACATCTTATTTTACATGTCTAGCAACCTCACTGAGAGTTTTGAAGCGAAACAATCCCACAAAGCCTTCGAACCACTCGGTTTTCCCCACGGTCTTCAAGCGGGTAGAATCTGTCCATGGAAGATCAAGGGGTTTCATCCATTAAAACCCATTTCAACTCCAAAAAATCCCCAATCTCAACTTGCTAAACTCTTATACTATGAGTTTATAGTGACTCACCGAAAATTTGGAGCCATTTGAAGTCCTGAAGCCCCCAAAAATGGATTCTTTCCAAAATCGGATTAGATTATGACCTTTTCCAATTCAAATAGCCCAACGGGAAGAAATACTCTGCCAAATTGAGCTTATAGTACCTTGTTGGAACGACAAGACGATAAGCTTTCATATGGAGATAGTTTTACCTCAATCTAATGTTGGACAAAAATGTTATGGTTGGAACATTGAAGCAGTTTTTGTCTATCCACGAGAGGGCTTCTCGGCCGTGAGAGGAAAAAGGAGAACAAAAAGAGGAGAGAAAGTTTTGGCCAACCAAATGAAAAGAGAGAGAGAGGGTCTTCCACAAATAATTGGTGTCACCACCAAATGACACTTGTCATTTCTTCTAGAAGATTTTTGATCCACCATTGACTTCCTTTGACCTCAACACCTCTCAATTTCGGCAGTCACCATGGGAGTCCTAAATGACTCTTTTGCCCTTCAAATTTCTTAAGGCAAGGGTAATGGGTTGAGGGGGAAAAACGGTAATTTGGCACTTTTTCGTCCAAAACTTCGTTTTTCCTATTTTGAATGACCATTGGTGAGGCGACGTTAAATTCTTTTCCAATTTTGAAATTCTTCATTTTCAATTGTCAATTTGAGCTTCCAATCATGTCATTAGTCCCAAGGAGTCGGAAATTCGGAATGTCACATCTCACCCTTAGTCCATTTCATCAAGGGAACAACTCTTGTGGGGAATCTTCCCACGGTTTGTCTATAAGAATCAATCAATTCCAGGGAACCTCAAATTTCGTTAACTCACATCCACCTCAGTCGATCCATCACTTATTCCATTTCTCAAGTGCTCCACAGGGATTTCACCTCCCAGAAACTTCACGACAAAGGAATCTTGCCTTGTCAAGTTCACAGCTCACGCTTTTCACATTTAGCATACAATGAGCGCTTTCCTTAGTATTCGCAGGATACTCTCAAAGGTTATTCACGTTTCCATGAATCCTTAAATGAGTCCAATCATCGTCTCTCAAGACGATAACAACCCATCCAATTATTCCGCGGATATTCAGTCCGACTACTATCAATTTCTTTCTACCAGGCATTGTGTAACATTCTAAATTTCCTGTCATTTTGAAACTATGAAATGAGAAGAATCTATTGATGTATTTCAGTTTTATTTCTCTCGGATCTGATCAATCTTGAGTAGACTAACCAGAAGGGAAAGGCTAACGCAAGACAAGGTACGTGGACCTAGGAAACTCGAAAAGGAAATGACGTTTTGACCATAAGGATTGTCGAGGGAACATCTGAGCCAAAAAAGGCCGATCGAATAACGATTAAGGAATTCATTCCTAGTGTTATACGATTGGAACGCGGGTGATGCCGCTTAACCAATGTATAATTTGCGAAGTTTTCCTAAATCGAACTATGACGTTCGAGACCGCCAGAACTAGTAATGAACCCTCGCAATTACATGACAACCAAAGTCTCTTATCTTGAGTCGTCCTAAGTGTGACGAGAGTCACACAGGGTCGATAAGCGTAACGTCTGCAAAAGCCGTCCGTTAGTTCGAGATAAACTGAAGTTACGATTGACGGACGATTGATCACGAAATGGAAGCTCAAAATTGGCAATTGAAAATGAAGAATTTCAAAATTGGAAAAAGATTTGACGTCGCCTCGCCATTGGCCATTCAAAATGAGAAAAACAAATTTTAGGATGAAAATTGCCAAATGACCGTTTTACCCCTCGCTCATTTGTCTTTGCCTTAAGGATCTTTGAAGGTCAAAATGGTCATTTAGTCATCCCTAGTAGCTGCCGAAAATATGGAGGGAAAATTTGTCAAGATGGTCAATGGTAGTCAAAGAGAGAAGACCAATAATGGAGCCCATGCCAAGTGTCAAGTGGAGAAGTAGCCATGTCTTAATCCTAATTAATTTTCATCTTGTCAAAATGGCTCCAATAATTTGGATGACAACCCCTTACCTTCAGTTTGGATGACCACTTCTCCCCTCTCCTTCATTATCTTCACTTTTCCTCTCCTTTCCTCTATAGCCAGACTGCATCGTCCGACCAGTTTCTGTGCCTCTGTTCGGTCCGTATGACCGGCCCTTCCCGGTGTCTTTTGGTCGAGCCCTTTTACCACAGGTTAGTTCAGGATGTTTCTGACATTTTCCCATTGGTTTCATGATTTTGGAGGTCTGGTTAATTTATGGTGATTTTGGGAAGAAAACCGGACAAAATCTGAGCTAACTAAGAGATGGTTCTTGTTCGACCCCTTAGAGAGTTCAATTGACTCCAAAATGTTTGTGGGAGCAACATCACATCTAGTACTCAAGTTCTATGAGAAGAAATGGTAATTTGGTCGGATTTTTAGAAGGTTTTCATGGCTGACTATGGGTAATCAAATCTGAACAGAAAACTGATTGTTGCGTGCCAAGAGAAAACCGGGTTGTTGGAGGGTCATGAGGACTTGTTTGGCAACGAAATTTTCGGTGAGTGTTGACACCTGATTTTTGACTATTTATTATTGTGATTTCTATTCTTTAAAATTAAATTAAAAATATAAAAAAGGTCATAAAATCACAAAATCAACTTTGGAAGCCTTGGCTTGGCCTTAGGAACCAATTCTGAACAAAAAATATATTTTGGTATTTTTTAATATTTTTCGAATTTATTTAATTATTAAAAATACCCAAAACATCAGAAATATACCATTCGTGGTCATAAAAATATAAAAAAATATTCAATAGTTTTGTTTTAATTTCCTCTTCAAGTGTTTCACCTTAAATCATGAAAATTCGGCTCGGGTCACTATGTTCCTTCACAAACATAAACCCGAATCGGGCATAGAAAGTCCTTTTCGAGTCTTTTAGTTTTCAATTCTCACCTTTTGTAAGCTATGACATTGGATTCTAAAGTATTGAAGTGCAATTGGGTCAATTTGCCCTCCAATTTGATCAATTTTAACCAAAAGGGCTTAATTGCATAAAAATCTTTCAATTTAGTCCCCGGTTTCACAATTTGCGAAATTAAATTTCATACGGGCATACCCATTCAAATTAAACACCCTTACCCTATAGTTTTCATCATGCTGAATCTATAGGCGACCTCAATTTGGGCTAATTCGATCATTAGGGCCCTCGATTAAGCAAAAATGCATTTCGGATCCTAAGGGCAATTTGGGGTTTTTACTAAATTTCAATCAATTGATTCACGAAGATACCCCTATTTGATAGAAAACGTGTCAAGGAGTCCGATTTTGATGTCAATTTCATGAAAAGATTTCGATTTGGGGCTAAATCGGGCGAAGAGAGTCGAACCGGGCCGGTCGGGTCAGACCCGACCCGACCGGTCCTAACCGGGTCTGCAACTCAGTTGCAGACCCGCGCGGGACAGAAGAGAAGAAATAAAAAAATGCAGGAGGGGTCGGGGATTTTGGTTCTTTGGTTTTTCTAAGCTCTCTTTCGGCGAGAGCTAGGCTGGCAACAAAAGGGGGGTGGCGTCCACTGAAGAAGAGGGAACAAGGCGGTCGGCCAACAAAAAAAAGGGGGAGAAAGAGAGGGAGATCGTTCGAAGCTCCCGAGCGATCGAGACCTCATATTGAATGACACCGAGGCCAGCAAGGGATCCAGGGAACTCGGCGACGTCCCGACGAAGCGCGCAAGCTCATCAAATCCGTCCGGAATGTCTTAAAACCGTGAGACTCCTCATCAAGCTCTTCCTCGGCCTCACATGGCAAGTTGAACTAGAGTGGGTCATTTCATGTGGTATAAATTGCGATCTGATCTATACACCTTGCCGATCCTTTTTGCCTTTGACTGCACATGATTTCGTTGGATAAATACTCGAGGCGGCCTCCGACGTCCACCGACCGGCCGCGAGCTCCACGGCTCGTCCGACGCCAAACCGAAGCTCCGTGATGGCAAGGTAAGTCCTCTGTAACTCCTTAGATACTCCCTAATAGCTCAGATCCACCATTTTACGTGTAGAATGGCTATGGCGATCTCTCGTCGGAAAGTAGGTTCGGCCGGAGTCACAGGTGGGTCAAACGAAATTCTGCTATGTCGAGCTTCGGGTATGTTGTAGAGGAGATCCATACGAGTCTAATGCCGTTGGTTTCATGTAATTTGGAGTTTTGTGGGCCAAGTTATGGCGTTCCGACGAGGCGCCGGCGAAGGGTCGCCGGCGCCGGTCGTCTTCTCCGGCGGGCCTGGTCGTCCGTTGACCGGTCAACGATGACGTGGCATGCCACGTCAGTGGCCACGTCAGCATTGGTGGGTCCGGGCCGGTTTAATCAAAGCCCAGATCGGACGGCCGTGGCTTTGCCACGTGTCGCCATCTGGGACGTCCGTTTCCTTTGAACGAAACGACGCCGTTTTGTCATGGAGGGGGGGCGGGCCGGTTCATGGGTCGCGGGCCTGGGCGTGGGCCGGGTCATCCGACCCGGTCCGGTTAATTTTTATATATATATATATATTATTTTTAATAATAAAAAAATAAAATAATAATAAAAAATTCAAAAATCAATAAAAAATAGAAAATCATAAAAAACTCAAAAAAATTCGGAAAACTCAGAAAAATTCTAAAAAATTCCAGAAAATAGGAAATGGCCACGTTCAACTGGTCACGACCTGTTTCGGGTCTTTTGACCCCCGATCTTTCCAAAAATGACGGTTTTGCCCTTCCGGCAAACCGTCTTCCAAAAACAATTCTAAAAAAATCCAGGAAAATCCCAAAAAATAGGAAATGGCCACAGTCAATTGGCCAAGGCTCATCCCGGGTGTTTTGAACCCGATCATTCTTAAAAATGACGATTTCGCCCTTTGGGCGAATCGTCTTCCAAAAATTGACGAGTTTGCCCTCCGGGCTAAATCGCCTCCAAATCTTCCCATTTTACCTCGGTCCTAAATCACGCCTTCCCTAAACCCTTATGGCTATGCTAGGAAGCCATTGACTTGAATTGACGTGCATTGATGTGATTTATTTATGCACTTGATTGCGCTTTCATTTAAATTGATTGTGATTGATAGGAATAGTCTTCCAATCTGCATGAAACCCTGAATCAAACCTACCCCACCTAAAATTGCGTCTGCATGAATTCTTAGCTAGGAAATCACTCGCGTTAGGTACCGAAAGGGCGTTGGTAATGACACCAGCGTAACCAAGTCCCCGAACCCAAAATCTCTGGTTCCGCAGAATTGTTCGATCTCTCCCAATTGGTCAATAAGGTTTCCGGTCTACCCTCCAAGAAAGACCGGTGGCGACTCCAAATGCATGCACAATTTGCACATGCCACCACGACCACACTGAAGGTCGAAAGTGATCGACTCTTATCGTCGAATCCTTTAAAAAATACTCTCGCCGCGATTTGGTATGGGCCTAGGAGGGCTCGCGCTGATCCAAGATCCGCGATCGGTAATCCATTAGCCGCGTCCGCTTTCGGACGGGTCGCGACAGCTGGCGACTCCGCTGGGGACTTGTTCTAGAACCTATGGTTCTAGACCTCAAGTGGACTTAGGCCGTAATTAAAACGCTGAGTGATTTTTCTAACCCTGCAGACGCTCTTGAAGGTGAGGTAAGTCCGCTTATGATAGGTGTTATACGTTTTTGCAGATTGGAGAAATAAGGGGTGTAGTCCGTGATTAACATTGTCTTATGCAGGTTGGGCGTAGGAATATATGTTGTGTGGATGATTTGAAGTGCTGATTGATAAACTGTTGTGCATGACTTGCATTGTGATGATCACGACACGTGGACACACACAACCGCGCCTAAAACCCCGGGCCCCGCCTTTAGAAACACAATAGAAGGAATTGAAAATGGAATGTCCGTGAGGAAAAACACGGGGTAATCCACTTTTCAATTCCGCTCGCTTCGAACTATGGATCGAGTCCCAATGCAACGATAGCTGTGCAATGGAATCGGCTCTTTCCAGAACTCGATGTGGGAACCTTAACCTTAGGTGCCAAACCCTCTGATTTTTAGAAGTTCACCATCACTTGTCTCATGCGCATGTCTTTGGGCGGTTGGTACACCTAAAACCGCACATAAGTCGACGAGTTTGGTTGGTAAGACTCTCTATCCCTCAAATCTATTACAGTTCATATAAATATAGGCATTTCATTTATTGCATTCTGGTGATTAGATTAAATGCCATTTCAAGGATAGATGTGTGTGTTTTTCCCAAACGTCCTTGATAGAAGACGAGGAGGATGATATCCCATGGCGAACACCGAGTGAGCAACAAAAGAGCCTGCTATGGACCTTATTGAGATATCGTCCAATGAAGATGACGAGTTGGGGCAAGTGATCCGGAAGTCACAGATCGAACTTGGGGCATCCTTAAACGTTATGATCACATTCCTTTGTTTCATTTTCCATTACTAGTCCTCTTGTATAGGGTTTATTTTTATCGAGGCTTTCTCTATCCCACCCCTTAGAGTGATTGTATTAGGGATCTATTGGTGTATACATTCAGATGGAACTTGGTTGTATTTCTTTTGACGAGTCATGGGAATGTGATAGTGACATTTTCTCTAATCATCCGAATACTCCCAAGTCAAGTTTATAATTCCTTTAGAGGAAATTAAAATTAGAAGTCTTACACGACCTTTTGGTCGTATAGAGTAGTCCAATCTCAATTTCTCTAGAAGGAATTATACACTTGAATTGTTTCGTGCATGTTTTACGTCGCTGGTAATCCACGATAATTGATCGAGAATATCGGCGTTGTTTTGAATTTAATGACGAGATAGATGTCCAAATTACTCTCGTTCTTAACAAAACGGCCTTGATTTGGATGCCGTATCTTCAATTAAATTTAAAACACGTTATTATGCCTCGCACTTTTGAGTAATTCGTTCCTCTCGAAATTGATCAAAAGCGATTATTGTGAATTACATTCCTTTCAATAGTATGCTTTCTTTCGAGGAATATTGATAAAAACTTTTCGCGCAAGATTAAAACCCTTGTAAAAGTTCTTGTCCTTATTAATCATGGGTAAGCATAAGATTGAAAGGGGTTTTCGCTTTCTTTTTCAAATTATTCCTTCTGATTCTGTCTTTTCATTTGCAGGTAAAAAATAGGTAATATAGAGAAATCTTTTCCTGGATAAGTCTGAGGCTACTCTTTCATCTGATCATGAGCGAGTTATAAAATCAGGACATATTTGCTCGACTTATTGATATTATGGTTCGGCTCACCCAAGTTGAAGATGTTCGAATGCTCGAAGAAAGGAACCATGCAGAAGTTAAAACACACACACGAGAACTTTCATTTATTTTGCTCAGCGGAGGGTTTTCAGAAGCAGGTCATACAATTCGGGGTGGAAAAGTAAAGCTAAAGTGAGCCCTAATTAACGACACAAAGGATCCCAACTGACCCTCCATGTTATTAATGCTCTGCTTATACTCCCAACTCCGCATGTCATGGTCGGCAAGCCTGAGGAGAAGACTTCTGCATTCTCCCTTAACTTCGGCGACCTTGGCCTCGTGTTCTTCGGTGACTATTTCCAGGTCCCGAACCAGTCCATTCCCGCGAGCTATGTCCGCGGTTATCTTGTCGAGCTGTTCTTCCTGCCAGTCGCTCTGAAGCCTCAACAGGACATTGCGGCGGTCATGCTCGCCGGTGGTCAGGGATATGGCCAATTGATCCACCAGATTTCTCCTCTCGCGAAGCAACGTTGCTACCCGCTCATTAGCAAACTGGACGGCCTTTTTGTAACTATCAACCAGATAGTTGGTCAGCACCAAATGATCAGATCGATCCTCATAACGAGCCCGCAAGACGCGAGCCACGAGAACCTCCCGATTAGCAACACGATAGGCCTCTAAGGAGTGTGCAAAGAGAGTCGGGAAAGTTCTATATTCCCTCCCCAGTGTAGTACCTTCGAGAGAAGTGGTATCAAGGTCCTCGAGCAGGACACATATTGCATCCTCGGTTGCAGAATGATCGGTTATGTGCGCGTAACCGCGACCCAGTAGGTTATAAAGCTTTTCCCACTGGGCCAAGACATCAGTTGAAAAAGTACGTACGGGAGAGGAGGCCATTTGCGTTGGGTTGGCTTGAGAATAAGACGAGTCTAATAGAGAGATTAGAAGGAAGAAGCTGATTATGCGAGAACGCTAACCTGCCATACGTTAATTCCTCATTTTATAGCAACTCGAGGATGATGAAGGGTCTCAGTAATAATGCTGGTGGAGCCCAGTTAGGGGGTAAAGCAGGAGGTCCCCTCATGAGAACCATTGGATTCGTTTCGGTCCGCGATTTCCGGCTCATCAATTAAAAGATGTAAAAGATTTGTCGGAATCACCATTATTAGAGTTAGGTGGGAGGTAAGCGCAACTATCGAAGAGAGCCCTAACAGGATTTGGCAGTCCCATCACGTTGAAAAGCTAAGTGAGAAATTCAAGGTCTTGAGGGGGAACGTTTGCCTAAGGATGCTTGAAGAGCGTCTCCTGAACATACAAAGTCACTCGAAGAAAACTTTATAGGGAGTGAGCATACAAGAGAGAGTGGAGAACTCTGAGTGGGCAAGAACCAATCAAACATTTCTCAATCCAACATATTTAAGAGGTTACTGTCAGCTGCTAGAGGCGACTGACTCAAAAATCTCAGAAATCGAACCACAGAGGGATCTCGAAGATTCCAAGATCAAGTCTAACGCCAAAACCATGGAGCCCAACACTTCCAGCAACGGAAATCAAAATCACGGCGACGACGACAACGACATCCACGATGCTCAACTCGGGAAAAGAAGACGTCCTCACCAATACTCTCAGGAGGAAACCCAAATGTTGGAAACCCTCTTCAGTAAAAGCCATTACATGAAAAAGAAGTGGAGAATTGAATTGAGCCGGGAGTTGGGGATTAATCAGTCGAAGATCCAGTTTTGGTTTCAAAATAGGAGATCCAAATCGAAGGCTCAACGCAAACGTCAGGTGGTCGAGATTTTAAAGGAAGAATACCAAAAGCTGCGAACAAAAAACATGAGGTATGAAGAAGCTCTCAATATTACCGTTTGCCCTCATTGCGATAACCCCATCGCCCTCGGTAAGATATTCCCCGATAAGCCTCACGCGATGATTGAAGACGTTCATTTACCACCCTACTCCCTCGGGGCACCTCCTGCTCAACCAGATTTTGCCGGAGTCACGCACGAACAGGATGATCCTACGAAGACGATACAAATGCCTCCTGGAGGATGGGATATGCATCGCTTTGATTGGAGTTACAGTTTCAAGGAGCTGGATGTTACCGCCGACCAGCTCAAAGCACATCAGCCTTCTGCACAACAATTTTCGATAGGGTCGGGTCCTGCTGGAGATGAGTTAATCAGTCGTCAAGCCATCGATGCAATTTTGGGCCACGATAAGAGGAGGTTCGCTTGGCCCCCTGAACTGCATTTCAGATTCCTAGACGTGGTTCACCAAATGGGGATCGACTCAGCAAATCCAACGCGCATATTTAAAGCCATGAATGTACCGGGGCATAGTAAGGAACTAGTCAGGAATCACCTTGGTGCCTACAGAAGGCTATTAAAACAGCGTCGAGCGGAGCTAAACCGGGAGGAATCCGTCTCGAGCTCTAAAACTAGGGGCGACCGCCATTGTAACGCTCATGCATCCAGAGATATCCGGCCAAATCTAAGAATCAATCAAGCTAGCAACCCGACCACCGGCAAAATGAAAGCTGATCAGAATGTTCTTCCGGGCCATTTCAACACTTCTCAAGAGCGCGTGTCACAAGTACAGCGAGTGCGCACTCCTCCATTCGAGCAGCAGTCGGCTGATGCTCTGCCTGCCGCTGGTCAACCCACGACAGACGATTTCTTTGATGAGGGGCTCGATGCCTTGTTCAATCAGTGGGAAGCTGGCATGCTTGGACAGCCATGATCTAGCACCTGACTCGGGGTACGATGGGTCGGTCACTACGAACACCCATAGAAAGAAGAACATGTTCACGAGTGGATCACTCATTTTATCCATTGTAAAGTTCCTATGGGGGCATTTTTCTTTAATGACTATAGTTAATTATGTATGAAAACCAACGCTATCGATGAACATCGTCATGCTCAGTTGCGATGATCCCTTGTTAGATTAAGTCCGAAACCAGGGACGGTCTTTAAACTTTGAGTGGCCACGAACTCATTCTTCACCAAGCGCCCAAGATGTTGAAATGAAGAGTAACAGCATGCACAGGGAAAATGTCACTTTCGTTTGAACGATGAAAAGGGGTTGAGAGAAGGTCATAGCGTTAATTCCCATGGAGCTAAATGAATTAAACGGAGTCATTAATTGGGGGGTCCGCCGTTGCTCCCCACGTTCTCGGGCCTAGCAAATCATAAAAGGCACCGAAAGATTCTAGACCCACCACTTTGAAGACTGAACTAGGGGACGAGCGCAATACTCGATGAAACCGAATCAATGCAAGAGAGTTTGTGATCCTGTCACGAGGAAAAAGAAAGGGGAAGACAGACGAGGAGTAATTGCAGGGTCTCGGGAGGAGCGCTTGCTTGCTGGTCTTCATATGCAGCCTGAAGGATGGTTCTAGGACACGCACAATCACTCGAGAAAATTTCTAGAGTGAGCAAACACATAAGATCGAATAGAGAAAGCTAAGTGAACTAGATCAGCCCGAGATACTCCGATCCATCATGTTTAAAAGCTATTCCCATCGGCTAGAAACGCCCGACCTGGACATCTCTGAACACGAACTGCTGGAAGACTTTGAAGATCCTGGAGCTGAATCCTGCCCGAAGGCCAGGGAGACTGACTCCTCCAGTGATGAAATTCTAGGCTTCAGCTACGAAGAAGGAGTATACAATGATGACCGGAGTCGGAAAAGGAAGCAACTGCAACGCCACACTCCAGGCCAAATCCGAGAACTCGAAGCTTTCTTCAATGAATGCTCCACCCCAAGTACACAACAGAAAATTGAGTTGAGCCGAAAGTTAGGATTGGAGCTTTCGAAGGTCAAGTTTTGGTTCGCCAACAAACGAACCCGGGTGAAACAGCAACACGCAGATCATGAGTTATTGGCCCTGAAGGAGGAGAATGAGAAGCTTCGAGCTGAAAGCGCGAGATATAAGGAAGCTCTGACCAAGGCCGCCTGCCTTAATTGTGGTAATCCTGTTGTCCTCGGCGAGGTGTTCCTCGATGAACCATCCCTGTTGACGAATAACGCTCAGCTGTTACCGTATTCTCCACAGCATTTTCCGACACAGCAAGATGCCGTCGGAGATCTGCATGAGCAAGTCAACACCATAGAGTCAACACCAACATCCTCTGAGAAATGGGATATGAATCATCACAGGTGGAGTTCTCTCAATGACGAACCCGCTGTCGCAGCCAGCCAATCCAAAGTCGGTGAGTCCCTCCCTGGACAACTTTTGAAACGACTAGATCCCGTAGAGAATAGCTACCGAAGTATTGACGATATTTTGGGTGATAAGAGAACAAGGTTTTACTGGACCTATGAACTTCACACCAAATTTGTTGATGCAATTCGAGAGCTGGGAGTTGATTCGGCTAGCCCACTACGTGTACTCGAGATTATGAACGTGCCGGGGCTCTCTAGAATTAACGTTGAGTCTCACCTTAAGTACTATAGGAGATTGCTAAAGGATGGAAGGATAGCGTTAAACCATCATAAAGCCGGTTGGAGCTCAAGTGCTGGGCAGAGTCACAACCACGATGATTGGAGAGCCAAGAGCACCCAACCGTGTTTCAGCAATGACGGGACCAGCAGTCGTGTCAGCGACCCCTCTAACCCAAATTAGAGTGCTCCGCCGAACTATCTCAATACTCCTCAAGAGTATATACCACAGTTCCAGCACATAGGGATTCCTCAGTTTGAGGACGAATCGGTCATTAATGCTGTCCCTGAAGCGGATCTAGCATTGGTAGAGAGTGCACATATAAACCTGCCGGTCATCGGAGGAAGTTCCAATTCGAGGGGTCAAGTTGCTCACGGCGAGAGCAAAGAGAGGAATCCCTCGCCCGCAGTCGACGACAGCCAATCTGGGCACCAAGGGCTAGAAAGAACAAGCGATTTCCTTGATGAGGAGCTGGACACTTGGATCAATACTCTTCAGGAATGTATGTCTCAACCCCAACAGGGCAATGATGAAGGTTCCAGCTCAAAGACTCCAGTCCCTCACAACGAAGGCAATGAAAGAAGCCTGCCGCCAGCAATCGTTGATACCCAACTTGAACATCAATGGCTCGAAGACTCGAGCAATTTCCTTGGCGATGAGTTCAATCTTTGGCTCGATCAATTTGGAGCCGGAGGACCATCGCAGTGGTGACGCAAGGCCGGTGATCAAACGTCTGATGCAAGGCATGGCTACTCGATGAAAAAAATGCTCAGAGGAAAGGGGTTGAATACTCCTATTGAATATGTTGTTGATCGCACTGTAAGGTTCCCACGGGAACATCTTTCATTAATGTCTAGAACTAATTGCGCGTGAGTGTCAACATCACCCTTTGAGCATCTTCAAGCCGAGGACCGTGGATTAATTGCTTAATCCGTGGAGCAAGTTCCCCGAACAATGACTATCACCCGCGGAGCATAATGGGATCTACCCCTTCAATACGAAATACGTTTGGCCGCGAAGCCACTGTCGCGACCCTCTTGAGGTTGTCGGGCTCTCGAGGGCTAATGGGCCGTCCTGTCTGGTCGGACGCGGGCCTCTCCCAAGGCCCATTACCCAAATCGCAACGGAGGTATGCGTGATCGACTTTCAGTGTGGTCTAGTGACATGTGCTAAGTGTGCATGCCATGGAGTCGCCACCAATCATTTTTTTAGGGTATGATTGGACCACCCAATCGAATAGTTGGGAGTTTCTATTCAATTTTGCGAGAACCAGAGAAATGGTTTCGGGGACTTAGTTACGCCAACCGTCAGAGTTGACGCCCTTTCGGTACCTAAGTTGACTGAATTTTATAGCCTGAGATTCATGCGGATGAGTAAGGTATGAACCATAAATCTAGAAATTCATGCAGATAGGAGTGATTATCCTAGCAATCACAATCAGTAATAAAATGCGCAACTCAAGGAATCTAGATATGCAAATAAATCACATGACATTCCTAGTAATGCCCTATTTATCAATCACAGCTCAAGAATGATTTAGCTGTTCTAGCCGTTCTACACTCGATCTGACCTAAGAAAAGCATTAGGAAGCATCGCAGGAGTTCGAGAGTACTCACATGGGGTTCGCCGTGCCCTGATTTGGTCTTGGACGAGCTATCGAGCTCATGCCGACCCGATTATATTTGGGGATCCACTCGACATTTTACACCATGAAATCATGTGAAACAAAAACGAAAATATTCAGCAAGGGGCATTTATTGTATATGGTGGTCAATCTAATTGGACATCAAGACTAAAAAAGATGTAGAAATTTACAAATTAAAAGACTCGAATGATATTTTTTTTTTGCCAAATTCAACTCTATGCGTCGTGAAGAAACACATGCAATTGAACTTGAATTTTGACTATTTATGAGTTCAAAATGAAAAGAAAATTAAAATAAAAATATTGACTATTTTTCTATATTTTTACGACATCGAATGCTATTTTTCTTCATTTTTCATGTATTTTTCTATTTTGGAAAATATTAAAAAATTGAAAAATTATTTTTTTATCAAAAATGGTTCCTTTAGCTTGGTCAAGGCTACCAAAGATGATTTTTTAATTTTTTAACTTTTTATATATTTTTTATGAATTTTTAAAAAATAAACTATGAAAGACTGATAAAAAATCAGGTGTCAACAGCTGCCCCTCTTTGAGAGGAATTTCGTCAGAGGTTTCTCTCAAAGACAAGGTGACACCTGTGTTCCGATCGACTCGACTGGGAAAAGAAAAGAAAAGAAAAGAAATCATGACATCCAATTTTCATGCCCATCAATGTGTGCTTTTCCTTAAAAAGAGATGTGCTCATTCAATTCCCTGATATGATGTAAGAAAGTTAAGGAGTAGATAGACTTCCCTGCCCCTTACCTGCCGAACGCTTGCGGCATTTGCTGTGTCTGATGGGTTCAAGTAGATTCCTAAGGACTCGTCATCGGAGTGTCATAGGGATGTTAAGCTCTGACCTGTATGGTAGGTCAAACCATAATGGGATTCCTAACTGATAGGAACCTAAGGAAGACGCATCCCACATTTGGGAATTGGCCAAGGGTTTTGATCCATGTGGTGGACTAAACTAGAAATGGCTTGCCTAATGTAAGGCTTATTAGGGAAAACGACTCCTCCCGCGTTCGGGATTCATCAAGGTTTTGATCCGTATGGTGGATCGGACCATTGGGTTGATCCTTCAGGCGGTCTCTACCAGTCCTTTGACCCTTCAGGCGGTTTCTACCATTCATTGACCCTTCATGCGGTTTCTACCATTGAGTTGACCCTTCATGCGGTTTCTACCTTTGGTTGACCCTTTAGGCGGTTTCTACCATACATTGACCCTTCAGGCGGTTTCTACCATTGGTTGACCCTTCAGGCGGTTTCTACCATACATTGACCCTTCAGGCGGTTTCTACCATTATGTTGCCCTTCAGGCGGTTTCTACCATTGATTGACCCTTCAGGCGGTTTCTACCATACATTGACCCTTCAGGCGGTTTCTACCATTGTGCTGACCCTTCAGGCGGTTTCTACCATTGAGTTGACCCTTCAGGCGGTTTCTACCATTTATGAAATTCCAAATTGATATGAATCAAAGGATGACGTACCCGCTCTTCGGGGCTAGTCGGAGACTCGATCATTCTATGGATCGGTCTTAGAAAAGATTTACCTACTAAAAGGCCTCACTTAAGGATGACGCACCTAGTCTTTAGGGTGGCCAAAAGTCCTGCAGAAAGCTTAGACCTGAAAAAATTTTCCTCGCCAAGAAGATGTTAGTAATATTTGGGAAGACAATAATTGTCTAACTGACAAAATTCTACGACTTAAGTTTTAGTCATGAAATGTGCATTTTGATTGTTGGAGGTTATCCAAAACATTCCTGCCACATACAGATGTGATCATAAATTCCTTGCACGGAAACTCTAGATCAAACAATTTGAAAATTTCAAAAAGAGTTTGCTCAAAACATCCATTGGAGTATTTCTCATCCAAGAAGGCTCTTCACTGCTCTGTGATAATGATCTTTAATAGGGAAAGTGCTCAATTTCCTACCGACCTGTGCCTGGGTTTCAGGATCATTCGCAACGCATACATTTCGATCAATCAGGAGGTCTTTCACGGGACCGTAGTGTTAGGCTTGGATATCGGTTTCCAAGGGGGACTCACTTTTGAGTCAAGGCCGTTGAACGAAATTTTTCACTATCTGCTCCGGGTTTACAAGTCAAGAACCCTGCAAAATGAGAAAGAAATAGTCTTGCTCGTACTTCTTTGAGCTAAGTTATACATTAACCCAAGTGTCTTAGTCAGAGAAGACTGCTTCAGGATTGTAACATTGGAAGGATTGGGGACCGAAAAAGGCTTGTTTTTTGCCTAGAAATTGTGAAGGGTTTGACATTGGTGATCATTGCAAATTTGCCACATGTCCTTCGAAGAACATCTCCATTTCTTGAAGTGTACACTCCTCTTTTAGAGCGCACAATGATGTTTAAAAGCGTCTCTTGTTGCATTAAGAGACCGTCTGTTTGTGTGTTTGCTATTTGAGCACGACATCATTTGGGGAGTAGTCATCTTGATCTGACTCCTTTGGAGGGTCTTTTCATCATCTCTCTAGACTTTACTGGGGATATTTTGAATGGACATCGGCCTTGCTTTTTACCAGGCACTTTGCTTTTTCTTGATGTCTAGGGATTTTTCTTTTCCCCCTTTTTTTAATCCCGTGTTTTTCTTTTCTTTTGGAGCTAGGATTTTCAGCAATCATGCTAGATATGCAACTTAAACTTTGGCATGCTTCCGTTCCTAGAGTGATGTTGCCTTTGCTTTGGAATATGCAATGATCACCAATAGGTTGATGAAATGAATTTGTTGGCTCAACATGGTCGTGCAAAGGATAACAGTGTGTAGGATAGAGAAATGAATTATTCTCGTCATCCTATAACACTTGGATTATCATATAAACAACACACAAAGATTTATGTTAGTCCGAGCAAGAAAATTTCTAACCATTTACTTTCTGATACTGTTGGACTAACCTTCATTTGCCCCAATGTAGGGTGGTTCTTGACAGGGTTGAGAATGAAAATCGCCGTTCAATGGGGTTCTCAATGGGCATCTGTAGTGTTTGGAATGAAGAAAGAAATGCCTCTGTCTTCTCGATCCATGTAATCGTTGCGAATGACCCTTATGTCCATAGGTTAAGGTTTCTCAATCATTTCCAATCTCCTCATCTCTCAAGTGTGTATGGGACGTGTTTGGATTAGGCTCGCTTCTCTTATGAGAAAATACCCTTTTGAACAGTTCAAACGACTCTTGTTGGAAAAATTCATTTCATTTCATCAAGATTTATCCTTCAAAGGGATTTTGTGATGCACCATATATGTGTAATTCATGTTCAGACAATCTCTTATTTTAAAACATGAATGTCAATGAAGTAAGAATTCTATGTCTTTTTAGATGTGAGAATCGAATTAATTCTGAAAGTTTTTAATCTCCAATGAATTGGGAAAAAGGATACTTACCTACCCATCGAGGCTGGAGATCCTGGAGATATAAAAGGGATATGTCATTGTATATTCTAAAACTTTGCAAAAATTGGAACGATACATCTTATCCTTCGTCATATGCTCCAACGAGTGTACAAGGGTTGTGAAAATCTGCACTTCACATAGTAACACAAGATTGTTAGGTGTTCTAAAGTTCTTTCGACTTCTTGATTTTTAGAGAAAAATCAAACTTACATGTCTGCCCTGATGGCGAGCTCCTGCCAAAGATAAATATTAAGCATTATTTTGGGTTTCCAAATTCAAAACAAATTGGGACGATACTACTTTACTCTTGATTTGAATTCCATTCTGCATGCCAATGTGGGGATTGCAGAAGCCGGCCCTCAAGCTTGTGGCCATGATTTCTTCGTCTGGTTGGGCAACGAATCCACCTCAAGGATTTACGTCGGAGGAGATTCATTCATCTTTTTGGGCGTGTTTCATGCGCTGTTTTGTTATTTGAATGCATGGCTTCTTGGGTGCCTCGTCTCTATTCATCACCTGAGAGGAAAATGAGAGAACATTATCCCCGCATCTGATTGAAAATCATTTAGGAACGATACGTTCTTTTTACCAAATGGGTGGCTCCGCGGCCAAATGCGTTTTACGTTGAAAGGATGGATTCCATTACGCTCTGCGGATGATAACTATCGCTTGGGGGACTTGCCCCACGGATTAAACGATGAATCTGATGTCTTCGGCTTCAACATGCTTTCCGGATGTAGGAATGGTTTGCCCCCATTTTCAGTAGAGATGGGTTTTGTCGAGTGGGCAAGATCAATAACTCATCCTAGATTTGGCTTTAGTCGAAGGTTGAAATCCCGACCTTGGATAAGCGAATCATGATTCATCTCCTTCTGCTTCGGATTTGTCATTTGCGCGCTTCACATTTTACAATACCAACTTCGCCGCTTGATGAAAATGAATCGATGATTTTCGAATTGCCCCAAGTTCTATAGTCATCTGCGTCGAATCTCTTTGAACTTCATCGAGTGATAGACCAACTAATAAAACGATTTTTCAATCCCGAGATCGAACTCCTGACGTTTCGTACCACTGCCATTTCACTGACTACCAAGACACAGCATTATTGGCGTCCCTAACTGGTTCGTTTTTTGTTATAAAATTCTCGAAGCAGTTAGCAACCCCCATTGAGAATGAAACAAGCTCAATTTAGAGTTCGTAACGACTAAAGGTCCCTTGGAACGATACAGAGCTAACCGTCTTTGAGCTCGCTCGGGCTTTTACTCACATTTTCCTATGTGAAGCCTTTAAATGTTTTTCTTCGTGGCGTTCAATTGATTCGCCTCGACTCTAATCTAACAAGGGATTGTCGTACTCGAGCATGATGATGCTCGCAGGTAGTACTAATCGCTACCCCAGATTAACTCTAGGCATTAAGGAAGATTATCTCGCATGGAAGACTTTATGACAGAAAGATTAATGATACATCCAGTCACATGTGCCTAGGTCCCTTGAAGATTCTCGGTGATCAGCCAGTTACACCATGAATCAGATATATAATCGCCATTTTGGATCATAACTTCATAAGTCCATCAGTTTTAAACTGATCGATCCAGATATGGAGCTCCTCATCAAGGAAATCTTTTGATTCTTCGAGCAACTGATATTCGGGTTGACCATCATCGCTTGGTGTCGAAGGATTCCTGTTTCTGTTGTGAGCGATTTGATTCTTCGAGCTAGAACCTTCGTCATTGCTCGAGATTATAAGAGGATGATTGATCGGTTCACTATCAAAAGCACCTTCCATTTGGGGATGGGAGAAACAAAAATCCTCAGAGCATCCCCCCGCTTGATCTTCCGAAATCATACGCCCAAGCCAGGCATATCTTTGAACACTAGGCGCAATATGTTGATCGGCGATAGAAAGAGTACTAGCGAAAAGTTGCTGCTCAAACCAAGGAGTTCGTACCTGCTGCACTTGTGGCATATACTCTTGAGTGGTGCTGAGATGATTCGGGGGAATATTCTGATTAGCGCCCAAGTAGTCGATGGTGCTGCTACCAGCTTGGTCGGTGCCTAGATTCGGCAGGGTATTTCTTACTTCAGGGGCATTGTAGTTGTGGCCATGCCTAGTGTTTAGGCACAAGTTGAGTTCTTTCAGGTTCAGTGCTGTGTGGCGCTGTCTTAGCGCCCTTCTATAGCTCTTGAGGTGACTCGCGACTCCATCTTTAGTGAGTCCTGGTATGTTCATGATCTCAAGTATGCGCGTTGGATATGCTGAGTTGATCCCTAGTTGCTGAACCGCACTAAGGAACTTGAGATGAAGCTCGGGGGACCAATTGACCCTCGTCTTCTTGCGACCCGGAACAGTGTTGACAACTTGGCTATTGCTCTCTGGCCTATTTCCAATAGGATTTGATCGAGCCGGAAATTGTTGTGGAGGGAATTCATCAGCTTTGGATTGGTCGGTCATGATAGTAAGCTCATCGTTAAGGAAACTCCAATCATGGTGACGCATATCCCATCCTTTAGAAGGCATCGATATTGACTTCGTAGAATTGATTTGTTCATGCATATCTCCAACAAAATCCGATTGTATCAAAGATGGTTCGAGGGAGTGGGGTGGTGAATGAGCATTTTCAATCCTCATATAAGGCTTATCAAGGAACATTTCGCCGAGAGTGACAGGGCCACCGCAATTAAGGCAAGCGATAGTGCTGGGAGCTTTCTTATACCTCATGTTCTCCGCTCGAAGCTTTTCGTTTTCCTCCTTTAGAATCGCAAGTTCTTGACGTCTGTGTTGAGCCCTCAATTTGGCTCGCTTATTTTGAAACCAAAACTTGACCCTCAAAGGTTTCATCCCTAGCTTCTGGCCCAATTCATTTCTTTGTTTCATGTTCGGGAGAGGGCATTCACTAAAGAAAGCTTCAAGCTCTTGGATTTCATTCTGAGTGTGGCACTGGCGACGTTTCTTTTTCCGGGATTGACCATCGCTGCTGCTGTTGTCGTCGCTGCTGAGATCCTGAACTTCGTTGCCGAAAGGGTTGGGTTCTGTGGTTCTGGTACCAGACGCAATCCTGGAATCTTCGAGATCTCTCAATAGTTCATTTTCTGAGATTTTTGGATCAGTCGCCTCTAGCAACTGATGGTAACTCTCAAACATGTTGGATCGAAAAATGTTCGATCAATTTTTGCTCACTCAGGGTTCTCTACTCTCTCATGTATGCTCACTCTCTCTAAATTTTCTTTTGAGTGGTTCTGTATGCCCAGGAAACGTTCTTTAAACATGGATGAAGATCATCAGGCAAGCGTTTCTCCCAAGATTTCGTATTTCTCGCTTTGTCGTCTTCTTTCTTCTTTTCAACGTGGAGGGACACCAAATCGATTTCCTTTTCTCGATATCCATGTCTGTCTCCCACTTATTTTCAAAAAGGTGCAACTACGCTCGCCTCCCGCTCAGTTTTTTAATATGATGGGACCGCCAAATCCTTTTGCAACTTTTTTCGATAGTTGCGCTTAACTCTCGCTCAATTTTAATATGGTGGCACTGACATATCTTTTTACAACTTTTTTAGATTTATCAAGCCTGAAATCGCGGACTGGGACGGATCTGATGGTTCACCGAAAGAGCCACCACTGCTTTACCCAATTAACTTGGCTCCATGAGCATTATTGTTGTGACCTTTCTTCATCCTCGAGTTGCTATAAAAGGAGGAGTTAATGCAGAGAAGATTAACGCTCTTACATAATTGCCTTTTCATATTTTAATCACTCTACCACACCCATCTTCTTCTCCCTCACTCCAACGAAAATGACCTCCTCTCCTATTCGAGCTTTCTCGGCTGAAATTTTGGCCCAGTGGGAAAAACTCTATAACCTCCTAGGTCGAGGCTATGCTCATATAGCCGATCACCCAGAAATTGAAGATGAAATTCGCATTTTGCTCGTGGAAATAGACACCACCTCTATCGAGGGCACTAATTTAGAGAGGGAATATAGAATCTTCCCAACCCTCTTTATAAACTTTTTAGAGACTTACCGTGTCGCTCAGCGAGAAGTTACCGTGGCTCACGTTTTGCGAGCTCGCTATGAGGATCGGTCCAACTGCTTGGTGTTGGCCAACCTTGTGGCCGATAGTCACAGAAAGGCTGTTGAGTTCGCCAACGAGCGGGTCTCTATGTTGCTTCGCGAGAGGGGAAATTTGGTGGAGCGCTTGGCCTTATCCCTGACCACCTATGAGCACGACCGTCATAATGTCGTGTTGAAGTTTCAATGTGAGTGGCAGGAAGAAAGGCTTGACAGCATTACCGCGGATATAGCCCATGGGAGAGGACTAATTCGGGACCTGGAAATAGCCGCCGAAGATCACGGGACCAAGGTTGCCGAGCTTAAAGGGGAATGTAAACGCCTTCTTCTTAAGCTTGCAGATCTCGAGTCTCGAGGTGGTGAGTATAGGCAAAGCATCAATAATATGGAGGGCCAACTGGGTTCCTTTGTGATGCTAATTAGGGCTCATTTCGGTTTTACTTTTCCACCTCGATGATCTGTATCATCTGCTTTTAAGGTCCCTCGATTGAGCGAAATGAATGAAAGCTCTAATATGTGTGTCTCAACTTCTGTATGGCTGACTTTCTCGAACACCTGACCACTCTCAACCTAGGCAAGCTGCTCTTCGACATTGATGATTCGAGCGTGTACATCTTGATTTTTTAATTTTGCTTATGATCGAATAAAGGAACCTCCCACCGCGTTTATCCACAAAAAGACTTCTCTTCTCTACCTGTTTTTAACTACTTAGAGATGCCCCAGTTTCGATCTTTGAGACGTGACTTCAGGATCACCTATTCCAAATCGTCATCTTCATTAGATGATACCTCAATGATGTCCATAGCAGGCTCTTATTGTCCACTTGGCGCTCGTAATGGGATGACACCATCTTCGTCTTCCATCAAGAACATTGGGAGGAAAACACATCTATCTATCCTCAAAATGGCATTTAATCCAATCACCGGAATTATACAATGAATATAATGATTATGAGCTGTAACAAGTTCGAGGGATAGAAAAGTCTTACCAACCAAACTTAAGAGAAAATCAAGCTTCTCTGTACAGTGTTAGGTATACTAACCTTCCATAGACAAATGCATGAGACAAGTGAGGGAAAACTCCTAAAAATCAAAAGATAGGGCTTGGTACCTAAAGCCAAGGTTCTCACCTCGAATTCTGGGAAGAGTCGATTCCATTGCACAACTATCGTTGCATTGGGACTCAATCCATAGTTCGAAGTGAGCGGAATTGAAAAGTGGATTACCCCATGTTTTTCCTCACGGAGATTCCATTTTCAAGTCCTTCTATTGTGTTCCTAAAGAGGGCGCCTGGGGTTTTAGGCGCAATTGTGTGTATTCATTGTGTCGTGCTAAAGCAATAAACATGCATTTTATTTAACAATCACCGCTTCAATATAAATATCCACACAATCATACATCCAAAACTCTTGCCTGCATAAAACAAAGTTAACAAGCACTTCACGCCTTATTTCTCCCATCTACAAAAACATCTAACACATTTGTTAGCATATACACCTCACTTTCGAGAGCATCTACATAAAATTAGGTTAGAAGAATCAATCAACTTTTTAATCGGCTCAAGTCCACTAAATGGTTAAGAACCAGTCCCCAGTGGAGTCGCCAGTCTGTCGCGACCCTCTTGAGGTTGTCGGGCTCTCGAGGGCTAATGGGCCGTCCTGTCTGGTCGGACGCGGGCCTCTCCCAAGGCCCATTACCCAAATCGCAACGGAGGTATGCGTGATCGACTTTCAGTGTGGTCTAGTGACATGTGCTAAGTGTGCATGCCATGGAGTCGCCACCAATCATTTTTTTAGGGTATGATTGGACCACCCAATCGAATAGTTGGGAGTTTCTATTCAATTTTGCGAGAACCAGAGAAATGGTTTCGGGGACTTAGTTACGCCAACCGTCAGAGTTGACGCCCTTTCGGTACCTAAGTTGACTGAATTTTATAGCCTGAGATTCATGCGGATGAGTAAGGTATGAACCATAAATCTAGAAATTCATGCAGATAGGAGTGATTATCCTAGCAATCACAATCAGTAATAAAATGCGCAACTCAAGGAATCTAGATATGCAAATAAATCACATGACATTCCTAGTAATGCCCTATTTATCAATCACAGCTCAAGAATGATTTAGCTGTTCTAGCCGTTCTACACTCGATCTGACCTAAGAAAAGCATTAGGAAGCATCGCAGGAGTTCGAGAGTACTCACATGGGGTTCGCCGTGCCCTGATTTGGTCTTGGACGAGCTATCGAGCTCATGCCGACCCGATTATATTTGGGGATCCACTCGACATTTTACACCATGAAATCATGTGAAACAAAAACGAAAATATTCAGCAAGGGGCATTTATTGTATATGGTGGTCAATCTAATTGGACATCAAGACTAAAAAAGATGTAGAAATTTACAAATTAAAAGACTCGAATGATATTTTTTTTTTGCCAAATTCAACTCTATGCGTCGTGAAGAAACACATGCAATTGAACTTGAATTTTGACTATTTATGAGTTCAAAATGAAAAGAAAATTAAAATAAAAATATTGACTATTTTTCTATATTTTTACGACATCGAATGCTATTTTTCTTCATTTTTCATGTATTTTTCTATTTTGGAAAATATTAAAAAATTGAAAAATTATTTTTTTATCAAAAATGGTTCCTTTAGCTTGGTCAAGGCTACCAAAGATGATTTTTTAATTTTTTAACTTTTTATATATTTTTTATGAATTTTTAAAAAATAAACTATGAAAGACTGATAAAAAATCAGGTGTCAACAGCCACTTATTTAGTAAAACGATGTATCCTTCCTAAACGATCTTCAATTGAATACCGAAGTAATGTCTCATTTCGTTTCCTTCTCAGATGATAAACATGGATAAAGCACTCAAGGAGCCATACGTTCAAATAACAGAACAGACGTTGCCTAACTGGGGGCAGATGAACCATTGATGTTGCAAACACTCCAAGAATGGATAGGCGGATTTGATAGATGTTGTTCATATCAATACGCAACATCAGGATGGGATGAAAATCAAGAGTAAAGTTGTATCGTCCCAACTTGTCTTGAATTTGGGAATATGAATTGACACTTATTGTTTATCCTTGACAGGGGAGTCGCCTTGCAGACGAACAAATTTTTACATCCCATGTACTACTCGTTAGAGTACATGACCAAGGGTAGGATGTATCGTTTCGATTTTTGAAAGGTTCGTGAACCTACAATGATATGCTTCTTTTACATTTGCAGGGATCCGCAGCTGCGACGGACAGGTAAGTATCCCTTTTCCCAGTTAGCTGGAGATAAAAAATGTCAGAATCCTTTCAGCTGGCATAAAGATTTTCCAATGCATCGATATTCATGATTTAAATCGGGAGGTTGCCCAGAGCATGAATAAAACGTGCACGATACATCACAAAATCCCCTCGATGGATAAATTTTGGGAAAGAAATGAATTTTTCCAAATATGATTATTTGTCAAATCATTCAAAAGGAAGTTTACTCAAAAGAGAGGCGAGCCCAGTCCAAACACATCCTACATACACTTGAGAGACGAGGGAAGTGAATCGGATAGCAAAATCTGTACCTACGGAGGTAGGGACCATTTGCAGCGATTACTTGGATTGGGACGACTGAGGCATTCGTTTCATATCCCCAAATACTACAGGTGACCATTGACAACCCCTTCGAACGGCGGTTTTCATTCTCAACCCTGTCAAGAACCACCCCACATCGGAGCAAAAGGAGAGTAAGTCCAGCAGCATCGGGAGAAAATGGTAAGAAATTTTCTTGCTCGGACTAACATTAATCTTCGTGTGTTGTTTATATGGTAATCCAAGTGCCATAGGATGATGAGAAGCATTCATTTCTCTATCCCACACACCGAATCCTTTGCATAGCCAAGTTGAGCCTACGAATTCATTTCATAAACCCCTGTTGGTGATCATGGCATGTTTCAAGATAGAAACTGCATCACTCCAAGAACGGAAGAATCCAGGAGATGGGATTTATAGAAAAATTTCATATCGGCGTTTAAATGTACTATGATTCATATATCTAGCACATTTTTCTGAACATCGTAGTTCCAAAGGAAAAGAAAAGGCGGGATTTCAACAAAGAAAAAATCCCCAGCATCAAGAAAAAGCAAAGTGCCTGGTAAAAGCAAGGCCGATGCTCGTGAAAACTGTTTGATTGATCCCCAATAAAGCCTAGTTGGGAAAAGAGGAAATCCCCGAAGGAACCAAATAAAAAAAAAAGCTGCTCCCCAAATGCTGCCAAGCACAGAACAAAGACATGGAGAGAGTCGGTCTCTGAATGCAACAAGGGACGCTCTCTAAAGGGCTGGTGCACACCTCAAAATCGGTTGTACACCTCAAAAACTAAAGATGCAGAAAGGAAAAGACAGGTGGTAAATCAGCAATGATCACCAATGTCAAACTCGTCATGAATTCTGGGCCAAAAACAAGCCTTTTTCGGTCCCCAATCCTACCAACATCATAACCCTGAAACAGTCTTCTCTGACTAAGACACTTGGGTTAACATATAGCTTAGCTCGAAGAAGTACGAGCAAGACTATTTCTTTCTCATTTTGCAGGGTTCTTGACTTGTAAACCCGGAGCAGATGGCGAAAGCTTTCGTTCAATGGCCTCGACTCCAAAGCGGGTCCCCCTTGAAAACCAATATCCAAGCCCAACATTACGGTCCCGTGGAAGACCTCCCGACCGATCAAAATGTATGCGCTGCGAATGATCCTAAAACCTAGGCACAGGTTAGTAGGAAGTTGAGCGCATTCCTTACAAAAGACCATTATCACAGAGCGGTGAGGAGCCCTCTTGGATGAGAAATTCTCCAATAGATGTTTTGAATAAACACTTTTTGGAAATTTCAAATTGTTTGATCCAGATTTTCCGTGCAAGGGATTTGTGATCACATTTGCATGTTGCAAGAATGCTTTGGATAACCTCCAGCATCAAAATGCACATTTCACGATTAAAACTTAAGTCATACGGTTTTTGTCAAATGGACAGCCGTGGTATTCCCAAAGATTACTAACGTTTTCTTGGTGAAGAAAATTTTCAGGCTCAAACTTCTACAGGATACCTGGAGAACCCAGCTCCCAGAATGTCGCCTCAACAGACTAAAGCGAGGCTTTGTCAAAATAAAATCTTTCACTGCTTCAAAACTGAATTCCCGACAAATTTCGGGATCTTTCAAAAGAAGGGGTGAGGATATGACCCCTTTTCAAAAATTTAGGCAGTCTCATCGGACGTGGAGGACCCTCGTCATGAGAGCCCTTTTAAAAAAATTTAGGCAGTCTCATCGGACGTGGAGAACCCTCGTCATGAGATACTTTTTCAAAATTCAAACAGTCTCATCGGACGTGGAGAACCCTCGTCATGAGACCCCTTTTCAAAGTCAAAAACAAGGTAGATACCGCCTGAAGGGTCAAATCAAAGGTAGATACCGCCTGAAGGGTCAAATGAAGGTAGATACCGCCTGAAGGGTCAAATCAAAGGTAGATACCGCCTGAAGGGTCAAATGAAGGTAGATACCGCCTGAAGGGTCAAATCAAAGGTAGATACCGCCTGAAGGGTCAAATCAAAGGTAGATACCGCCTGAAGGGTCAAATGAAGGTAGATACCGCCTGAAGGGTCAAATCAAAGGTAGATACCGCCTGAAGGGTCAAATGAAGGTAGATACCGCCTGAAGGGTCAAATCAAAGGTAGATACCGCCTGAAGGGTCAAATGAAGGTAGATACCGCCTGAAGGGTCAAACCAAGGTAGATACCGCCTGAAGGGTCAACTCATGGTAGAAACCGCCTGAAGGGTCAAACCAAGGTAGATACCGCCTGAAGGGTCAAACCAAGGTAGATACCGCCTGAATGGTCAACTCATGGTAGAAACCGCCTGAAGGGTCAAACCAAGGTAGATACCGCCTGAAGGGTCAAACCAAGGTAGATACCGCCTGAAGGGTCAACTCATGGTAGAAACCGCCTGAAGGGTCAAACCAAGGTAGAAACCGCCTGAAGGGTCAAACCAAGGTAGATACCGCCTGAAGGGTCAACTCATGGTAGAAACCGCCTGAAGGGTCAAACCAAGGTAGAAACCGCCTCAAGGGTCAACTTATTGGTAGATACCGCCTCAAGGGTCAACTTATTGGTAGATACCGCCATAAGGGTCAACACGAGGTAGATACCGCCTTAAGGATCAACACAAAGGTCTGATCCACCATACGGATTAAAATCTCTAGCAAATCCCAAAGCGTAGGGATGCGCCTTCCTTAGGTTCCTACCAATTAGGAATCCCATAATGGTATGACCCACCATACAGGTCAGAGCTTAATCTCCCTAGGATTTTCTGTGACGAGTCCTAGGCATCTTCTTGAAAGTTGTCGCAGCCGGCATCATCCGACAGGTGAGCTTCAGGTAAACCTCTCTCACTCAAGCCCATGTTCAAATTGTTAGAGTAAACCGAGGATTAATTTGAGCTTTTATCAAGAGCCTTAAGGACCCGATGTCATAGCATTTCTTCTTTCATTTTCCATGTTGAGTCGGTTAATAATCAGGTGCCCTCTTGTCTTTGAAAGCAACCTCTGCGAGCTCACTCTCAAAGAGGGGCAACTGTTGACACCTGATTTTTGACTATTTATTATTGTGATTTCAATTCTTTAAAATTAAATTAAAAATATCAAAAAAGGTCATAAAATCACAAAATTAACTTTGGAAGCCTTGGCTTGGCCTTAGGAACCAATTTTGAACAAAAAATATATTTTGGTATTTTTTAATATTTTTCGAATTTATTTAATTAGTAAAAATACCCAAAACATCAGAAATATACCATTCGTGGTCATAAAAATATAAAAAAATATTCAATAGTTTTGTTTTAATTTCCTCTTCAAGTGTTTCACCTTAAATCGTGAAAATTCGGCTCGGGTCACTATGTTCCTTCACAAACATAAACCCGAATCGGGCATAGAAAGTCCTTTTCGAGTCTTTTAGTTTTCAATTCTCACCTTTTGTAAGCTATGACATTGGATTCTAAAGTATTGAAGTGTAATTGGGTCAATTTGCCCTCCAATTTGATCAATTTTAACCAAAAGGGCTTAATTGCATAAAAATCTTTCAATTTAGTCCCCGGTTTCACAATTTGCGAAATTAAATTTCATACGGGCATACCCATTCAAATTAAACACCCTTACCCTATAGTTTTCATCATGCTGAATCTATAGGCGACCTCAATTTGGGCTAATTCGATCATTAGGGCCCTCGATTAAGCAAAAATTCATTTCGGATCCTACGGGCAATTTGGGGTTTTTACTAAATTTCAATCAATTGATTCACGAAGATACCCCTATTTGATAGAAAACGTGTCAAGGAGTCCGATTTTGATGTCAATTTCATGAAAAGATTTCGATTTGGGGCTAAATCGGGCGAAGAGAGTGGAACCGGGCCGGTCGGGTCAGACCCGACCCGACCCGGTCCGAACCGGGTCTGCAACTCAATTGCAGACCCGCGCGGGACATAAGAGAAGAAATAAAAAAATGCAGGAGGGGTCAGGGATTTTGGTTCTTTGGTTTTTCTAAGCTCTCTTTCGGCGAGAGCTAGGCTGGCAACAAAAGGGGGGTGGCGTCCACTGAAGAAGAGGGAACAAGGCGGTGGGCCAACAAAAAAAAAGGGGAGAAAGAGAGGGAGATCGTCTGAAGCTCCCGAGCGATCGAGACCTCATATTGAATGAAACCGAGGCCAGCAAGGGATCCAGGGAACTCGGCGACGTCCCGACGAAGCGCGCAAGCTCATCAAATTCGTCCGGAATGTCTTAAAACCGTGAGACTCCTCATCAAGCTCTTCCTCGGCCTCACATGGCAAGTTGAACTAGAGTGGGTCATTTCATGTGGTATAACTTGCGATCTGATCTATACACCTTGCTGATCCTTTTTGCCTTTGACTGCACATGATTTCGTTGGATAAATACTCGAGGCGGCCTCCGACGTCCACCGACCGGCCGCGAGCTCCACGGCTCGTCCGACGCCAAACCGAAGCTCCGTGATGGCAAGGTAAGTCCTCTGCAACTCCTTAGATACTCCCTAATAGCTCAGATCCACCATTTTACGTGTAGAATGGCTATGGCGATCTCTCGACGGAAAGTAGGTTCGGCCGGAGTCACAGGTGGGTCAAACGAAATTCTGCTATGTCGAGCTTCGGGTATGTTGTAGAGGAGATCCATACGAGTCTAATGCCGTTGGTTTCATGTAATTTGGAGTTTTGTGGGCCAAGTTATGGCGTTCCGACGAGGCGCCGGCGAAGGGTCGCCGGCCCCGATCGTCTTCTCCGGCGGGCCTGGTCGTCCGTTGACCGGTCAACGATGACGTGGCATGCCTCGTCAGTGGCCACGTCAGCATTGGTGGGTCCGGGCCGGTTTAATCAAAGCCCAGATCGGACGGCCGTGGCTTTGCCACGTGTCGCCATCTGGGACGTCCGTTTCCTTTGAACGAAACGACGCCGTTTTGTCATGGAGGGGGGGCGGGCCGGTTCATGGGTCGCGGGCCGGTTCATGGGTCGCGGGCCTGGGCGTGGGCCGGGTCATCCGACCCGGTCCGGTTAATTTATATATATATATATATATATTATTTTTAATAATAAAAAAATAAAATAATAATAAAAAATTCAAAAATCAATAAAAAATAGAAAATCATAAAAAACTCAAAAAAATTCGGAAAACTCAGAAAAATTATGAAAAATTCCAAAAAATAGGAAATGACCACGTTCAACTGGTCACGACCTGTTTCGGGTCTTTTGACCCCCGATCTTTCCAAAAATGACGGTTTTGCCCTTCCGGCAAATTGTCTTCCAAAATAAATTCTAAAAAAATCCAGGAAAATCCCAAAAAATAGGAAATGGCCACAGTCAATTGGCCAAGGCTCATCCCGGGTGTTTTGAACCCGATCATTCTTAAAAATGATGATTTCGCCCTTTGGGCGAATCGTCTTCCAAAAATTGACGATTTTGCCCTCCGGGCTAAATCGCCTCCAAATCTTCCCATTTTACCTCGGTCCTAAATCACGCCTTCCCTAAACCCTTATGGCTATGCTAGGAAGCCATTGACTTGAATTGACGTGCATTGATGTGATTTATTTATGCACTTGATTGCGCTTTCATTTAAATTGATTGTGATTGATAGGAATAGTCTTCCAATCTGCATGAAACCCTGAATCAAACCTACCCCACCTAAAATTGCGCCTGCATGAATTCTTAGCTAGGAAATCACTCGCGTTAGGTACCGAAAGGGCGTTGGTAATGACACCAGCGTAACCAAGTCCCCGAACCCAAAATCTCTGGTTCCGCAGAATTGATCGATCTCTCCCAATTGGTCAATAAGGTTTCCGGTCTACCCTCCAAGAAAGAGCGGTGGCGACTCCAAATGCATGCACAATTTGCACATGCCACCACGACCACACTGAAGGTCGAAAGTGATCGACTCTTATCGTCGAATCCTTTAAAAAATACTCTCGCCGCTGTCGCGACCCGTCCGGAAGCGGACGCGGCTAATGGATTACCGATCGCCGGTCTTGGATCGGCGCGGGCCCTCCCAGGCCCATACCAAATCGCGGCGGGAGTATTTTTCAAAGGATTCGACGATAAGAGCCGATCGATTTCGACCTTAGTGTGGTCGTGGTGGCATGTGCAACTTGTGCATGCATTTGGAGTCGCCACCGGTCTTTCTCGGAGGGTAGACCGGAAACCTTATTGACCGATTGGGAGAGATCGATCAATTCTGCGGAACCAGAGATTTTGAGTTCGGGGACTTGGTTACGTTGATGTCATTACCAACGCCCTTTCGGTACCTAACGCGAGTGATTTTCCTGGATTTTTTTAGAATTTTTTTGGAAGACGGTTTGCCGGAAGGGCAAAACCGTCATTTCTGGAAAGATTGGGGGTCAAAAGACCCGAAACAGGTCGTGGCCAGTTGAATGTGGCCATTTCCTATTTTCTGGAATTTGTTAGAATTTTTCTGAAATTTTCGAATTTTTTTGAATTTTTTTACGATTTTCTATTTTTTTTTTATGATTTTTGAATTTTTTATTACTTTCTGAAAATATTTTCTTTAACAACATACAACACTGAACCAAATGAATGAGCTAATCACTAGATTGAAATAAACACATACAGATCAAATCTATAATGACAATATTTTGGGAAAATGACTCTAATATATTAATCGGGTACGCAAAATATACCTGATTGGACACCGGTCTTTAATCGCCCAGCCCCATCGTGCGACTGTTTCCATGCGCATCACAAACTCCGGCGGTTGGTCTCGAGTCGGCATAAAGGCGACGAGGTGAATACGACGACGGCCCACGAGAAACTCGGACTTGGGCACGGCAAGGCACTGCACGGGCTCAAATTCTTGGTCACATGGGGGCCTGTTTTCGGCCATTCAGCTCGCGATATCGGCCAACGGGCTCGGCCATGGCTCAGGATATCGGCCCAGATTATCGGCCATGGCCCAAGCGCGACTGGGTCACGACCCGACTTGGCCGGCACACGGGCCGGTCACGAATTGGCACACGGCCCGGCGTGGCTCCTTCGGCTCAAAGGAACACGGGTTGGCCTTGCGTCCTTCGGGGCTTCATGAGCACGCGGCAGGAGCTCCGGGGTGTTCACGGCTGCAGCTGGAACGGCGAGACCGGCTCGGGACAGGAGGAGGGGTCGCGGTGATGAGCTGGCATCGGGTTCGCGGGCGAGCTCGGGTTGGCTGAGCGACGGAATCTGGACGAAGGAGATGGCCAGAGTCCGTATGAGCAGAAGATGAAGGGAGGTCTGTGAGTCTCTCGACAGCTGGGTTCCGGGTCTTGGGATCTCCGGCTCGACTTTTTAGTGGCTAGCGATGGCAGTCGGGGGGACTGGCACCGAGGAGCGTTGGGTCTAGTCTTGGAGACAGATGAAGTGGCGAGTAAGGAAGAGAGTCACACGCTCGTCGGGTTCGAGTTTGGCGCATCTCGAAGTGGTCAGGGCAGGAGCACGGCGGCGCGACTGGAGGTGATCGGAGACGAAACACGGCGGCGCCAGCCGCGTTGGCTCCCTGTCGCAGCCGAGGGAGTGGCGCGACGGCTCGAGACCGGGCGCGGATTGGAGGGGGAAGGTGGCTGTGCGGTAGTGTCAAGATACGAAGGAAATGTTGGTGGTAGTCGGTGATGGTGTTAAGCAAATGGTCGCGCGCGAGAACCAAAAAAAGTTGAAAAATCCTTCAATGAAATCCCCAGCCGAAGTCAAGAAGATGATCAAGAAGAAGAGTCAGCAGAAGATGATGAAGAAGAAGAGTCAGCAGAAGATGATGAAGAGGAAGAGTCCCCAAGCTGCTGCGCATGATCAGGGGGGTAAAGAAGAATAAAATAAAAATATAATACTAATATAATAAAATACTAAAAATAAAAATAATAATAAAATAATCCAAAGCGAAGACAAAATGATTAGTCCCCTTTTCCTTTTAAATGATGGTGTTTTCACTCCTTTTCCTTTTGATCATTATTAATATTTTTGTCAAATTCAATTTTATGGTGATCAGAGAACACCTAAAATCGAACATGAATTTTACTGTTTTATGAGGTCCTAAAGTAAAGAAAATTAAAAATAAAAATACCGACTATTTGTATATATTTTTGTGACCTCGAATACTACTTTTTTTATTTTCTTTTTATTTTTATATTTTTCGAAAATAATAATAATAATAAAATATGAAAAAAATATATTTATTTTTTTTTACCCAAAATGGTCCCTTTAGCTTGGCCAAGGCTACCGAAGTTGATTTTGTAATTTTTTAATTTTTTAATTAATTTTTAATTTATTATTTTTTTTTGCTTTTTATGAATTTTGTATGAATTTTTTTTTTTTAAAAAAAATCAATAAAAAAAAGTTTGATCAAAATCTAGGTGTCAACAACTGCCCCTCTTTGAGAGGAATCTCGTTAGAGGTTTCTCTCAAAGATAAGGTGACACCTGAGTCCTGATCGACTCGACTCGGGAAACTAAAGGAAAAGGAGTGATGACATCCAATCTTCATGCTTGTCCATGTATGCTCTTTCTTGAAGGGGGAAACGTTCATTTGACATGAGAGAGTGAGATAGTAGAGAGACATACCTGCCACTTACCTGTTCGATGTTTGTACGATTTTCGCGGTGTTTGATGGATTCAAGAGAATTTCTAGGAATTCGTTACTAGAGTATCCTAGAGAGGTTAAGCTCTGACCCGTATGGTAGGTCAAACCATAATGAGATTCCTAACTGATAGGAATCTAAGGAAGACGCGTCCCATTTGGGATTTGCCAAGGATTTTGATCCGTATGGTGGATCGGACCATTGAGTTGACCATTTAAGTGACTTTTACTATTGGGTTGACCCTTCAGGCGGTTTCTACCGTTGTGTTGACCCTTCAGGCGGTTTCTACCATTATTTGACCCTTCAGGCGGTTTCTACCAATGAGTTGACCCTTCAGGCGGTTTCTACCTTGGTTTGACCCTTCAGGCGGTTTCTACCTTGAGTTAACCCTTCAGGCGGTATCTACCATACGTTGACCCTTCAGGCGGTATCTACCATAAGTTGACCCTTCAGGCGGTTTCTACCTTGAGTTGACCCTTCAGGCGGTATCTACCTTTGGTTTGACCCTTCAGGCGGTTTCTACCTTTGTTTTGACCCTTCAGGCGGTTTCTACCTTTGATTTGACCCTTCAGGCGGTTTCTACCTTGGTTTGACCCTTCAGGCGGTATCTACCGTTGATTTGACCCTTCAGGCGGTTTCTACCTTGGTTTGACCCTTCAGGCGGTATCTACCGTTGATTTGACTTTGAAAAGGGGTCTCATGACGAGGGTTCTCCACGTCCGATGAGACTGCCAGATTCTTGAAAAGGGGTCCCGAGACGAGGGTTCTCCACGTCATGCTAGGACTTGGGTCTGTTGAGGCGACATTCTGGGAGTTGGGTTCTCCAGGTATCCTGCAGAAAGTTCAAACCTGAAAGATTTTTCTTCACAAAGAAAATGTTAATAATCTTTGGGAAGACAATAATTGTCCAATTGACAAAATTTTATGACTTAAGTTTTAGTCATGAGATGTGCATTTTGATGCTGGAGGTTATCCAAAACATTTTCGCAACATGCAAGTGTGATCACAAATCCCTTGCATGGAAAATCTGGATCAACAGTTTGAAAATTCCCAAAAAGAGTTTGCTCAAAACGTCAATTGGAATATTTCTCGACAAGGAGGCCATCTCACCTGTTTTGAGGTGATGATTTTTAGGGGATGCACTCAATTCCCTACTGACCTGTGCCTAGGTTTTAGGCTCATTCACAGCGCATACATTTTGATCGGTCGGGAGGTCTTCCACGGGACCGTAATGTTGGGCTTGGATATTGGTTTTCAAGGGGGACCCGCTTTGGAGTCGGGGCCATCGAATGAAAATCTTCACCATCTGCTCCGGGTTTACAAGTCAAGAACCCTGCAAAATGAGAAAGAAAGAGTCTTGCTCGTACTTCTTCGAGCTAAGCTATATGTTAACCCAAGTGTCTTAGTCAGAGAAAACGGTTTCAGGGTTGTAACATTGGTAGGATTGGGGACCGAAAAAGGCTTGTTTTTGGCCCAGAAATCACGAAGGATTTGACATTGGTGATCATTGCAAATTTGTCACATGTCTTTTCCATTCTGCATCTTCCATTTTTGAGGTGTGCAACCGCTTTTGAGGTGTGCACAAGTCCTTTAGAGAACGTCTCTTGTGGTATTAAGAGATTGACAATTCTGTCCGTGTTTTTGCACCACGGCTGACATCGTTTGGGGAGCAGTCTTCTTGATCTGACTCCTTTATGGGTTTTTCTCTCTTCCCAACTAGGCTTTATTGGGGATCAATCAAACAGTTTTCACGAGCATCGGCCTTGCTTTTACCAGGCACTTTGCTTTTTCTTGATGCTGGGGATTTTTTGTTGAAATCCCGCCTTTTCTTTTCCTTTGGAACTACGATGTTCAGAAAATTGTGCTAGATATACAACTTGAATCATAGCACATTTAAACGCCGATATGAGATTTTTCTATAAATCCCATCTCTTGATTTCTTCCGTTCTTGGAGTGATGCAGTTTCTATCTTGAAACATCCCATGATCACCAACAGGGGTTTATGAAATGAATTCGCAGGCTCAACTTGGCTGTGCAAAGGATATGGTGTGTGGGATAGAGAATGAATGCTTCTCGTCATCCTATGGCACTTGGATTATCATATAAACAACACACAAAGATTAATGTTAGTCCGAGCAAGAAAATTTCTAACCATTTTCTCCTGATGCTGCTGGACTTACTTCCTTTTTGCCCCGGTGTGGGGTGGTTCTTGACAGGGTTAAGAATGAAAACCGCCGTTCAAGTGGGTTGTCAACGGTCACCTGTAGTGTTTATGATATGAAACGAACGCCTCCGTCGTCCCAATCCATGTAATCGCTGCGAATGGTCCCTACCTCCGTAGGTCCAGATTTTACTATTTGATTCGCTCCACTCATCTCTCAAGTGTATGTAGGATGTGTTTGGATTTGAGCTTGCCTCTCTTTTGAGGAAACATCCTTTTGAGAGTTTTGAACAACTTTTGATTGGAAAAATCTCTTTCGTTTTCCCAAAAATTTTACCCGTCAAGGGGATTTTATGGTGCACAATGCATGTTCAGACAACCTCATGTTTCAAAACATGAATGCCAATGAAGTTAGAATTCCATGTCTTTTCTAGACATCAGATTTTGAAAGCTTTTTTCTTTTTCTCTCTGTGTTTTTGGTTTAACATCTTCAATGGATTGGGGGAAAGGGATACCTACCTGTCCACCGTGGCTGGAGATCCCTGAAAATGTAAAAGAAGCATATCATTGTATGTTCACGAATTTTTTGAAAATTGAAACGATACATCCTACCCTCATGTACCCTAACAGGTAGTATGTGGGATGTAAAAACTCATTCGTCTCCAAGGCGATTCCCCTGTCAAGGATAAAAAATAGGTGTTAATTCATATTCCTAAATTCAAGACAAATTGGGACGATACAACTTTACTCTTGATTTTCATCCCATTCTGATGTTGCGTATTGATATGAACAACCTCTATCAAATCCGCCTATCCATGCTTGGAGTGTTTGTAACATCAATGGTTCATCTGCCCCCAGCTGGGCAGCGTCTGATTTGCTATTTGAACGCATGACTCATTGAGTGATTTATCCATGTTTATCATCTGAGAAGGAAAAGAAAGAATACATTACTTCGGTATTCGATTGAAGATCGTTTAGGAACGATACATCGATTTACCAAATAGGTGGCTTCGCGGCCAAACGTATTTCGTGTTGAAGGGGTAGATCCCATTATGCTCAGCGGGTGATAATTATGGTTCATGGAACTTGCTCCACGGATTAAGTGATTAATCCACGGCCTTCGGCTTGAAGATGCTCAAAGGGTGATGTTGACACTCACGCGCAATTAGTTCTAGATATTAATGAAAGATGTTCCCGTGGGAACCTTACAGTGCGATCAACAACATATGCAATAGGAGTATTCAACCCCTTTTCTCGAAGCATTTTTCATCGAGTAGCCATGCCTTGCATCAGACGTTTGATCACCGGCCTCGCGTCACCACTGCGATGGTCCTCCGGCTCCAAATTGATCGAGCCAAAGATTGAACTCATCGCCAAGGAAATTGCTCGGGTCTTCGAGCCATTGATGTTCAAGTTGGGTATCAACGATTGTTGGGGGCAGATTTCTTTCATTGCCTTCGTTGTGAGGGATTGGAGTCTTTGAGCTGGAACCTTCATCATTGCCCTGTTGGGGTTGAGACATACATTCCCGAAGAGTATTGATCCAAGTGTCCAGCTCCTCATCAAGGAAATCACCTGTTCTTTCTAGCCCTTGGTGCCCAGATTGGGTGTCGTCGACTGTAGGCGAGGGATTCCTCTCTTTGCTCTCGCCGTGAGCAATTTGACCCCTCGAATTGGAACTTCCTCCGATGACCGGCAGGTTCATATGTGCACTCTCTACCAATGCCAGATCCGCTTCAGGGACAGCATTAATGACTGATTCGCGCTCAAACTGAGGAATTTCTATGTGCTGGAACTGTGGCATATACTCCTGAGGAGTATTGAGATAGCTCGGCGGAGCATTCTGATTTGGGTTAGAGGAGTCGCTGACACGACTGCTAGTCCCGTCATTGCTGAAACACGGTTGGGTGCTCTTGGCTCTCCAATCATCATGGTTGTAACTCTGCCCAGCACTTGAGCTCCAACTGGCTTTATGATGGTTTAACGCTATCCTTCCATCCCTTAGCAATCTCCTATAGTACTTGAGGTGAGACTCAACGTTAATTCTAGAGAGCCCCGGCACATTCATAATCTCGAGTATGCGCAGTGGGCTAGCCGAATCAACTCCCAGTTCTCGAATTGCATCAACAAATTTGGTGTGAAGCTCATAGGTCCAGTAAAACCTTGTTCTCTTATCACCCAAAATATCGTCAATACTTCGGTAGCTATTCTCTACGGGATCTAGTCGTTTCAAAAGTTGTCCAGGGAGGGACTCACCGACTTTGGATTGGCTGGCTGCGATAGCGAGTTCGTCATTGAGAGAATTCCCCCTGTGATGATTCATATCCCATTTCTCAGAGGATGTTGGTGTTGATCCTATGGTGTTGACTTGCTCATGCAGATCTCCGGCGGTATCTGGCTGTGTCGGAAAATGCTGTGGAGAATACGGTAACAGCTGAGCGTTATTCGTCAACAGGGATGGTTCATCGAGGAACACCTCGCCGAGGACAACAGGATTACCACAATTAAGGCAGGTGGCCTTGGTCAGAGCTTCCTTATATCTCGCGCTTTCAGCTTGAAGCTTCTCATTCTCCTCCTTCAGGACCAGTAACTCATGGTCTGCGTATTGCTGTTTCACCCGGGTTCGTTTGTTGGCGAACCAAAACTTGACCTTCGAAAGCTCCAATCCTATCTTTCGGCTCAACTCCATTTTCTGTTGTCTTCTTGGAGTGGGGCATTCATTGAAGAAAGCTTCGAGCTCTCGGATTTGGCCTGGAGTGTGGCGTTGTAGTTACTTCCTTTTCCGGCTCCGGTCATCATTGTATACTCCTTCTTCGTAGCTGAAACCTAGAATTTCATCGCTGGAGGAGTCAGTCTCTATGGCCTTCGGGCAGGATTCAGCTCCAGGATCTTCAAAGTCTCCCAGCAGTTCGTGCTCAGAAATGTCCAGGTCGGGCGTTTCTAGCAGATGGGAATAACTTTTAAACATGTTGGATCGGGGTATCTCGGGCTGATCTAGTTCACTCAGCTTTCTCAATTCGCTCTTACGTGTTTGCTCACTCTAGAAATTTTCTCAAGTGATTGTGCGTGTCCTGGAACCATCCTTCAGGCTGCATATGAAGACCAGCAAGCAAGCGCTCCTCCCGAGATTCTGCAATTACTCATCGTCTGTATTCCCCTTTCTTTTTCCTCGTGATAGGATCACAAACTCTCTTGCATTGATTCGGTTTCATCGAGTATTGCGCTCGTCCCCTAGTTCAGTCTTCAAAGTGGTGGGTCTACAATCTTTCGGCGCCTTTTATGATTTGCTAGGCCCGAGAACGTGGGGAGCAGCGGTGGACCCGCAATTAATGACTCCGTTTAATTCATTTAGCTCCATGGGAATTAACGCTATGATCTTCTCTCAACCCCTTTTCATCGTTCAAACGAAAGTGACATTTTCCCTGTGCATGCTGTTACTCTTCATTTCAGCATCCCGGGCGCTTGGTGAGGAATGAGTTCGTGGCCACTCAAAATTTTAAAGACCGTATCTGGTTTCAGACTTAATCTAACAAGGGATCATCACAACTGAGCATGACGATGTTCGTCGATAGCGTTGGTTTTAATATAGAATTAACTATAGTCATTAAAGAAAAATGTTCCCGTAGGAACTTTACAACGGATAAAATGAGTGATCTACTCGTGAACATGTTCTTCTTCCTATGGGTGTTCGTAGTGATCGACCCATCGTGCCCCGAGCCAGGTGCTAGATCATGGCTGTCCAAGCATGCCAGCTTCCCACTGATTGAACAAGGCATCGAGCCCCTCATCGAAGAAATCGTCTGTCGTGGGTTGACCAGCGGCAGGTAGAGCACCAGCCGACTGTTGCTCGAATGGAGGAGTGCGCACTCGCTGTACTTGTGACACGCGCTCTTGAGAAGTGTTGAAATGGCCTGGGAGGACATTCTGATCAGCTTTCAGTTTGCCGGTGGTCGGGTTGCTAGCTTGATTGATGCTTAGATTTGGCCGGGTATCTCTTGATGCCTGAGCATTACAATAGCGGTCGCCCCTAGCTTTTGAGCTCGAGACGGATTCCTCCCGGTTTAGCTCCGCTCGACGTTGTTTTAATAGCTTTCTGTAGGCAGCAAGGTGATTCCTGACCAGCTCCTTACTAAGCCCCGGTACATTCATGGCCTTAAATATACGCGTCGGAGTTGCTGAGTCGATCCCCATTTGGTGAACCACGTCTAGGAATCTGGAATGCAGTTCAGGGGGCCAAGCGAACCTCCTCTTATCGTGGCCCAAAATTGCATCGATGGCTTGACGACTGATTAACTCATCTCCAGCAGGACCCGACCCTATCGAAAATTGTTGTGCATGAGGCTGATATGCTTTGAGCTGGTCGGCGGTAACATCCAGCTCCTTGAAACTATAACTCCAATCAAAGCGATGCAAATCCCATCCCCCAGGAGGCATTTGTATCATCTTCGTAGGATCATCCTGCTCATGCGTGACTCCGGCAAAATCTGGTTGAGCAGGAGATGCCCCGAGGGAGTAAGGTGGTAAATGAACGTCTTCAATCATCGCGTGAGGCTTATCGGGGAATATCTTACCGAGGGCGACGAGGTTATCGCAATGAGGGCAAACGGTAATATTGAGAGCTTTTTCATACCTCATGTTTTCTGTTCGCAGCTTTTGGTTTTCTTCCTTTAAAATCTCGACCACCTGACGTTTGCGTTGAGCCTTCGATTTGGATCTCCTATTTTGAAACCAAAACTGGATCCTCGACTGATTAATCCCCAACTCCCGGCTCAATTCAATTCTCCACTTCTTTTTCATGTAATGGCTTTTACTGAAAAGGGTTTCCAGCATTTGGGTTTCCTCCTGAGAGTATTGGTGAGGACGTCTTCTTTTCCCGAGTTGAACATCGTGGATGTCGTTGTCGTCGTCGCCGTGATCTTGATTTCCGTTGCCAGAAGTGTTGGGCTCCATGGTTTTGGCATTAGACTTGATCTTGGAATCTTCGAGATCCCTCTGTAGTTCAATTTCTGAGATTTTTGAGTCAGTCGCCTCTAGCAGCTGACAATAACCTCTTAAATATGTTGGATTGAGAAATGTTTGATTGGTTCTTGCCCACTCAGAGTTCTCCACTCTCTCATGTATGCTCACTCCCTATAAAGTTTTCTTCGAGTGACTTCGTATGTTTAGGAGACGCTCTTCAAGCATCATTAGGCAAACGTTCCCCCTCAAGACTTTGAATTTCTCGCTTAGCTTTTCAACGTGATGGGACTGCCAAATCCTGTTAGGGCTCTCTTCGATAGTTGCGCTTACCTCCCACCTAACTCCAATAATGATGATCCCGACAAATCTTTTACATCTTTTAATTGATGAGCCGGAAATCGCGGACCGAAACGAATCCAATGGTTCTCGTGAGGGGACCTCCTGCTTTACCCCCCTAACTGGGCTCCACCAGCATTATTACTGAGACCCTTCATCATCCTCGAGTTGCTATAAAATGAGGAATTAATGTATGGAAGGTTAACGTTCTCGCATAATCAGCTTCTTCCTTCTAATCTCTCTGTTAAACTCGTCTTATTCTCAAGCCAACCCAACGCAAATGGCCTCCTCTCCCGTACGCACTTTTTCAACTGATGTCTTGGCCCAGTGGGAAAAGCTTTACAACCTACTGGGTCGCGGTTACGCGCACATAACCGATCATTCTGCAACCGAGGATGCAATCTGTGTCCTGCTCGAGGACCTTGATACCACTTCTCTCGAAGGTACTACACTGGGGAGGGAATATAGAACTTTCCCGACTCTCTTTGCACACTCCTTAGAGGCCTATCGTGTTGCTAATCGGGAGGTTCTCGTGGCTCGCGTCTTGCGGGCTCGTTATGAGGATCGATCTGATCATTTGGTGCTGACCAACTATCTGGTTGATAGTTACAAAAAGGCCGTCGAGTTTGCTAATGAGCGGGTCGCGACGTTGCTTCGCGAGAGGAGAAATCTGGTGGATCAATTGGCCATATCCCTGACCACCGGCGAGCATGACCGCCGCAACGTCCTATTGAGGCTTCAGAGCGACTGGCAGGAAGAACGGCTCGACAAGATAACCGAGGACATAGCTCGCGGGAATGGACTGGTTCGGGACCTGGAAGTAGTCACCGAAGAACACGAGGCCAAGGTCGCCGAAGTTAAGGGAGAATGCAGAAGTCTTCTCCTCAGGCTTGCCGACCACAACATGCGGAGCTGGGAGTATGAGCAGAGCATTAATAACATGGAGGGTCAGTTGGGATCCTTTGTGTCGTTAATTAGGGCTCACTTTGGCTTTACTTTTCCACCCCGACTTGTATGACCTGCTTCTGAAAACCCTCCGCTGAGCAAAATAAATGAAAGTTCTCGTGTGTGTGTGTGTTTTAACTTCTGTATGGTTCATTTCTTCGAGCATCCAAACATCTTCAACTTGAGTGAGCCGAACCATAATAGCAATAAGCCGAGCAAATACGTCCTGATTTTATAACTCGCTCATGATCAGATGGAAGAATAGTTGCAGATTTGTCCAAGAAAAGATTTCTCTATACTACTTGTTTTTCACCTGCAAATAAAAAGACAGAATCAGAAGGAATAATTTGAAAAAGAAAGCATAGACCCCTTTCAATCTTATGCTTGCTTGTGATTAATAAGGACAAGAACTTTTACAAGGGTTTTAATCTTGTGCGAAAAGTTTTTATCAATATTCCTCGAAAGAAAGCATACTATTGAAAGGAACGTAATTCACGATAATCGCTTTTGATTAATTTCGAGAGGAATGACTTACTCAAAAGTGCAAGACATAATAACGCGTTTTAAATTCAATTGAAGATATGGCATCCAAATTAAGGTCGTTCGCTAAGAACGAAAGTAGTTTGGACATCTATCTCGTCATTAAATTTGAAACTACGCTGATATTCTTGATCAATTATCGTGAATTACCAGTGGTGTACAACATGCATGAACCAATTCAAGTGTGTAGTTCCTTTTAGCGAAATTGGGGTTGGATTACCTCACATGACCAAAAGGTCGTGCAAGACTTCCAATTTTAATTTCCTCTAAAGGAATTATAAACTTGACTTGGGAGTATTCGGATGATTAGAAAAAATGCCACTATCACATTCCAATGACCCGTTAAAAGAAATACAACCAAGTTCCATCTGAATGTATACACCAATAGATCCCTAATACAATCGCTCTAAGGGGTGAGATAGAGAAAACCTCAGTAAAAATAAACCCTATACAAGAGGACCAGTAATGGAAAATGAAATAAAGGAATGTGATCCTAACGTTTAAGGATGCCCCAGTTTTGATCTGTGCCTTCAGGATCACTTGCCCCAACTCGTCATCTTCATTGGATGATACCTCAATAATGTCCATAGTATGCTCCTTATCGCACACTCGGTGTTCGTCGTGGGATATCACCCTCCTCGTCTTCTATCAAGGACGTTAGGGACAAACGCACATATCTATCCTCGAAATGGCATTTAATCTAATCACCAGAATGCAATAAATGAAATGCCTATATCTATATGAACAGTGATAGATTTGGGGGGATAGAGAGTCTTACCAACCCAACTCGTCGACTTATTGTGCGGTTTTAGGTGTACCAACCGCCCAGAGACATGCGCATGAAACAGGTGATGGTAAACTTCTAAAAATCAGAGGGTTTGGCACCTAAGGTTAAGGTTCCCACCTCGAGTTCTAGAAAGAGCCGATTCCATTGCACAGCTATCGTTGCATTGGGACTCGATCCATAGTTCGAAGTGAGCGGAATTGAAAAGTGGATTACCCCGTGTTTTTCCTCACGGAGATTCCATTTTCAATTCCTTCTATTGTGTTCCTAAAGGCGGCGCCCGGGGTTTTAGGCGCGGTTGTGTGTGTCCACGTGTCGTGATCATCACAATGCAAGTCACGCACAACAGTTTATCAATCAGCACTTCAAATCATCCACACAACATACATTCCTACGCCCAACCTGCATAAGACAATGTTAATCACGGACTACACCCCTTATTTCTCCAATCTGCAAAAACATATAACACCTATCGTAAGCGGACTTTCCTCACCTTCAAGAGCGCCTGCATGGTTAGAAAAATCACTCAGCGTTTTAATTACGGCCTAAGTCCACTTGAGGTCTAGAACGATAGGTTCTAGAACAAAGTCCCCAGCGGAGTCGCCAGCTGTCGCGACCCGTCCGGAAGCGGACGCGGCTAATGGATTACCGATCGCGGGTCTTGGATCGGCGCAGGCCCTCCCAGGCCCATACCAAATCGCGGCGGGAGTATTTTTCAAAGGATTCGACGATAAGAGCCGATCGATTTCGACCTTAGTGTGGTCGTGGTGGCATGTGCAACTTGTGCATGCATTTGGAGTCGCCACCGGTCTTTCTCGGAGGGTAGACCGGAAACCTTATTGACCGATTGGGAGAGATCGATCAATTCTGCGGAACCAGAGATTTTGAGTTCGGGGACTTGGTTACATTGATGTCATTACCAACGCCCTTTCGGTACCTAACGCGAGTGATTTTCTTGGATTTTTTTAGAATTTTTTTGGAAGACGGTTTGCCGGAAGGGCAAAACCGTCATTTCTGGAAAAATTGGGGGTCAAAAGACCCGAAACAGGTCGTGGCCAGTTGAATGTGGCCATTTCCTATTTTCTGGAATTTGTTAGAATTTTTCTGAAATTTTCGAATTTTTTAGAATTTTTTTACGATTTTCTTTTTTTTTTTTATGATTTTTGAATTTTTTATTACTTTCTGAAAATATTTTCTTTAACAACATACAACACTGAACCAAATGAATGAGCTAATCACTAGATTGAAATAAACACATACAGATCAAATCTATAATGACAATATTTTGGGAAAATGACTCTAATATATTAATCGGGTACGCAAAATATACCTGATTGGACACCGGTCTTTAATCGCCCAGCCCCATGTGCGACTGTTTCCATGCGCATCACAAACTCCGGCGGTTGGTCTCGAGTCGGCATAAAGGCGACGAGGTGAATACGACGACGGCCCACGAGAAACTCGGACTTGGGCACGGCAGGGCACTGCACGGGCTCAAATTCTTGGTCACATGGGGGCCTGTTTTCGGCCATTCGGCCCGCGATATCAGCCAACGGGCTCGGCCATGGCTCAGGATATCGGCCCAGATTATCGGCCATGGCCCAAGCGCGACTGGGTCACGACCCGACTTGGCCGGCACACGGGCCGGTCACGAATTGGCACACGGCCCGGCGTGGCTCCTTCGGCTCAAAGGAACACGGGTTGGCCTTGCGTCCTTCGGGGCTTCATGAGCACGCGGCAGGAGCTCCGGGGTGTTCACGGCTGCAGCTGGAACGGCGAGACCGGCTCGGGACAGGAGGAGGGGTCGCGGTGATGAGCTGGCATCGGGTTCGCGGGCGAGCTCGGGTTGGCTGAGCGACGGAATCTGGACGAAGGAGATGGCCAGAGTCCGTATGAGCAGAAGATGAAGGGAGGTCTGTGAGTCTCTCGACAGCTGGGTTCCGGGTCTTGGGATCTCCGGCTCGACTTTTCAGTGGCTAGCGATGGCAATCGGGGGGACTGGCACCGAGGAGCGTCGGGTCTAGTCTTGGAGACAGATGAAGTGGCGAGTAAGGAAGAGAGTCACACGCTCGTCGGGTTCGAGTTTGGCGCATCTCGAAGTGGTCAGGGCAGGAGCACGGCGGCGCGACTGGAGGTGATCGGAGACGAAACACGGCGGCGCCAGCCGCGTTGGCTCCCTGTCGCAGCCGAGGGAGTGGCGCGACGGCTCGAGACCGGGCGCGGATTGGAGGGGGAAGGTGGCTGTGCGGTAGTGTCAAGATACGAAGGAAATGTTGGTGGTAGTCGGTGATGGTGTTAAGCAAATGGTCGCGCGCGAGAACCAAAAAAAGTTGAAAAATCCTTCAATGAAATCCCCAGCCGAAGTCAAGAAGATGATCAAGAAGAAGAGTCAGCAGAAGATGATGAAGAAGAAGAGTCAGCAGAAGATGATGAAGAGGAAGAGTCCCCAAGCTGCTGCGCATGATCAGGGGGGTAAAGAAGAATAAAATAAAAATATAATACTAATATAATAAAATACTAAAAATAAAAATAATAATAAAATAGTCCAAAGCGAAGACAAAATGATTAGTCCCCTTTTCCTTTTAAATGATGGTGTTTTCACTCCTTTTCCTTTTGATCATTATTAATATTTTTGTCAAATTCAATTTTATGGTGATCAGAGAACACCTAAAATCGAACATGAATTTTACTGTTTTATGAGGTCCTAAAGTAAAGAAAATTAAAAATAAAAATACCGACTATTTGTATATATTTTTGTGACCTCGAATACTACTTTTTTTATTTTCTTTTTATTTTTATATTTTTCGAAAATAATAATAATAATAAAATATGAAAAAAATATATTTATTTTTTTTACCCAAAATGGTCCCTTTAGCTTGGCCAAGGCTACCGAAGTTGATTTTGTAATTTTTTAATTTTTTAATTAATTTTTAATTTAATTTTTAATTTATTATTTTTTTTTGCTTTTTATGAATTTTGTATGAATTTTTTTTTTAAAAAAAAATCAATAAAAAAAAGTTTGATCAAAATCTAGGTGTCAACAGCCGCAATTTGGTATGGGCCTGGGAGGGCTCGCGCCGATCCAAGATCCGCGATCGGTAATCCATTAGCCGCGTCCGCTTTCGGACGGGTCGCGACAGTGAGCTTCCAAAACTCATAAATTGAGATAGTAGTGAATTAAATTCGTGATAATTGAGACCTAGGATCGAAGTACGGACTGATTATGCGGGATAGGCTCAAACCGAGTATGTTCTATTCTTGCCCTGTTCTGACCGGTGCTGTTGGAGTTGTTTTTGATGATAAATTGGTGTCAAATTAAATCATGAGACCTTGTGAGGTGTAGTGTGAGGTGTTAATTGGAAGTATATGTAGTGGATTGGGATTTGGAAGTGATTTAAGGGCTATAGGTGCATGAAACTCCAAGTTATATTCTGCCCTGTATATGGATGAATGAACCGAATACTTAAAGTGTTTGTGCAGGTATTGTAATGTATTCGATCAATTGATAAGGCATCCTAAGTTGCCATTTGGTTGGTTAATGAGAGATTGGTATGAGGGAATTGAGAATTGATTTAATTGTGATCCAAAATTAATGAATTTCCTAGGACGGTACGAGGACCTTGGTGGACCGAATACTTGGAGGGTTAAGGAAGATCAATTGAAGTGGATTTGTGCTAATTGCTTGAGGTAAGTAGTTCCTAAACCCTTACTCGAACCCTAGGACGCTACTGGAATGATTGAAAAGTATAGCGTTGTTGGGAGATAAAAGTATTGTGATTGATGACATGTGTTTTGTGTGGCTAGTATGCCTTTGCTATATGAATTGGCTTGTATGCCTTTGTGTGATTGAATTGGCCGTGGGCCCTAGCAATGAAAGAATGATTTGTGAAATACATCGCGGCCGTGGGCCCTAGCGATGATGGAACGACCTATGAAAAATTACATTGCGGCGTGGGCCCTGGCGATGCTTGAGTGAATTGAAGTTTCATCGCGGCCGTGGGCCCTAGAGATGATTTGATGAATTGAAATGATATCGCGGCTTTGAGCCCTGGTGATACATTGCGGCCGTGGGCCCTGGCGATGGTTGAATTTGGTCATACTAATGATTTATAAAAGTGACATGTTTGTTTGAGGCTCGTGTGTGAAGCTTGGGTCACAAGTGTTGAAATGTGCGTGATGAATGTTTATTTCTATCAAGTACTTGAGAAAATGATGTTTATTCTCCATATGTCATTGCTTGATCGATTCCCCGCATGTTGTTGCATTGTTGTGTGGTCTAGTGGGATTAGCGGTTTACTTTGGGTTAGGTTTCACTTGCTGAGATTATTATCTCACCCTGTCGTGGGACCTACATTTTCAGTCCCAAGGCCTTGAAGAAGGTCTCGTAGATGATGAAGAAGGAGAAAGGAGGAAGATGAAGACGAGTCCATCTGGTCTATAGTTTTTTTTTTGGAAGTTCATCTTTTTGGTCTTATAGGGCCTTCCTCCAAACCCCACTTCCTTTTATATTAATAGCCCTTTTTATTTGTAAGCCAATGCATGTTAGTTTTAATCATATGTTACCTTGTGTTTTTTTTTTATGTTTTATTTTCGCTTCCGCATGTGCTTTTTTTTTATAGCATTACGAAAGTTAGGCCGTTGGATCCTGGGTTAACTTACCGAGGTTGACGGCGTCGTGGGATGTTCGTGTGTCCGACGGGATCGGGACGTGACATCCCCGTTTAAGTGGTATCAGAGCGAGGTTAGCTCGATCCAAGTAGATTGAGGATTGGAGTGATAAGGAGTGATGGAATTGGGATGATGGGGGTAGTGAGACCTTAGGGGGAATTCGTCAGAGTCAAGCATGAATGCATGGCATATGAGTGGCGTATGTGATTGGCATGATTGTGGTGACACTATGAGGACCAAGCTTCACACTTAGCATTGTGAGTTGTTTGTGGATGTTGGTTGACGAATGAGCTCTTACCTCTGATTATACTAAGTTGCAGATACGTCTGGACTTGAGGTATGGTTGTGAACCTTTATTGATGTGCTCGTGAGAATACCTGAGTGATTGGCTGTTGTGTTGTGATTGCTGCCTTGTTGTGTAGCATAGAATCACTAGACTTGAGTAAGTGATTAAAGTCTCTAATTCCGTGGTGGAATTATAGTGACTAAGGTGAATTAAGGTCTCTAATTCTGTGGTGGAATTATAGTGACTCAGGTGAATTAAGGTTGAGCAAGTATGAGCAATAGACCAGGAAGGCCGAGAGAAGGAGCCTCTAGCTCGAGAGCACCAGAGGCTGAAGGTCCTACCATGAAGGGAGTTTTGAGGGCTTTAACCCAGATTGGGGAGATAATGGGGAAGGAAGCCCAGGATAGAGCAGCAGCCGCTCTTCGAGAGGCCGAGGATAGAGATGAGATTATAGCTCAGGCTGCTGAAGCTGCAGTGGCAGTTGTGAATCTAGCAAATGGAAACAATGCTTAAGGCGCTGACACTGGTAATGCCCATGGTGATCCCAATGCTAATAGGCAGATGGGTCAGTTAGTAGAGCAATTTATAAAGTTGAAGCTGACCTAGTTTAATGGGACTGGAGACCCTAAGCTAGCGCCAAGGAGGATTGAGAAGCTTGAGAAAACTTTTGGGGTACTAAAGTGCACTGATGAGGAGAAGGTACTGCTAGCTGTATATCAGCTGGAGGGTGTCACGACCCTCTCGCGGGGGAGGTTGTCGGAGAGGGCTAATGGGCCACCCGATCATCGCCTGATCGGACGCGGGCCTCTCCCAAGGTCCATTACCCAAATCACAACGGCTGAATATACGTGGTCGACCTTCGGTGTGGTCTGGTGACTTGTGATATGTGTACATGCCAAGGAGTCGCCACCAATCGTTTCGTGGAGGGTACGATCGGAAACCCTATCGAATAGTTGGGAGCAGTCTATTCGATTCTGCGAAAACCAGAGAAGTGGGATCGAGGACTTTGTTACGCCAACTGTCAGAGTTGACGCCTTTTCGGTACCTAAATTGAATGATTTATCTAGTCATAAGATTTCATGCTGTTGTGGAAATTCTCCTATATTTTGATTCTGACAAAACCTTCAAAAGATATTGTTTAATGAAATGTGATGCAGGAAGAATGTGTAAGCAGCAGGTTGAGTGACTCCAATTCTGTCGCGCTGACTGAGGGTCAGATGGAAGTGCTTCTGACTAAGGGTCAGATGGAAGTGCTTCTGACGAAGGATCAGATGAAAGCGCTTCTGACCGAGGGTCAGATGGAAGTGCTCCTGACGATCCAAACAGTGACGGATGGATCACATCAAATCTCCGTATTACCATTCCGTGCTAACTGATTAAATCTCTCTTAGACGAATTTGAAGAAAGATCAGTTTCTGCATTTTACAAAACACGAAGACCCACATATGGCGGGTTTCCGATCAAGGCAAGTGATATTCAATTATCCTGATATCCCCTCTAATCATTTAAGGGATTTTCTATAATGGGATATCATTTTCTAAGGAATATATCCTTGAGAATCAACTCAAACATATCACACTTATGGAAGCTGGAGATTCAGTTGTATGGGCGACTGAATCAGAAGGGTTCAATGTCTTACCCAACGGTCTACATATCTTCTGAAGATACAGTCTCATTCAATCACGATTGATGACGTCCAATCAAGGATTGAAGAGCGATCCCTTGGCTGGATTCCAATGGCTAGTTCGGAGGCAGGGGAGTATAAAAGAAGAATAATGTTTAACTAGAATGATAGAGACTTGCGAACAACAATCCAAAGTGCAAGCATAATTTGAGTTTCATCAAAGAGAGTATTCTGTGTATTCAAAATCCTTCACTGTGAAAATCTGTGTGAGAGGGAAACAAAACACTTGAGTGATTGTAATCCTCTTGATTCTTCATAGTGAAATCCAGCCAATCGGCTGTCATCGTGGGAGAGTGGACGTAGGCTTGATCTAAGCCGAACCACTATAAATATCGTGTGCAATATCCTCTTCTCCAAACTCTTACCTTTGTGTTTAGATTTTCTGCACACTGCTATACTGCTTTTGTTCCTAATCGTACTCTGAACTTTATTCATTCCGCAAGAAATTTCAATTGAGTTCAGAATCTCCTATTCAACCCCCTCTAGGAGATATTGCTAGTTACATCAATTGGTATCAGAGCGGGTTGCTCATTTTACGAAGTGTTTATTGACTTCAGAGTTAACGATCTACTATGTCTAGCAATCACTCTTCAGGAACAAGCGATTCGCACTTTGCCAACAACCCTCCATACTTTGATGGAAAGAATTACAATATGTGGAGTAACAAGATGAAGTGGTTCTTCAAAGCCTATGATGATCTGATGTGGGATGTCGTTACAAATGGAATAGTTCCTGCAAATACTACAAATCCAACCTCTGCTGACGGAGTAAATACTGTCACAACAATGACTGATGCTGAAAAGGCTAAAAGAAAAGGCCTTGATTCTAAAGCTGTCAATGCTCTCTTTTGTGCCTTATCTACTCCTCTTTATAATCGTGTCTCAGAGGAAGAATCATCTAAGGCAATATGGGATAGACTTCATGTTACCTTTCAAGGAACAAATCGTGTGAAAGAAACAAAGCTTAGTATTTTACTGAGTGACTATGAAGCATTTGAAATGAAGTCTGATGAATCTATTGCAGATATGATAGACAGGTTTCAGACTTTGGCAAGTGGACTTGCAAGACAAGGTGCACCTATTGCTGAACCAATGCAAGTTAGGAAGATACTACGTGGACTCACAGATGATTGGAATTACATCAAGCCATCAATTCAAGAATGCCAAACAATTAGACCACTCTCGGTGGATGAGCTAGTCGGCACTTTGCAATCCTATGAAACAGAATGAGCAAACAAAAAGGGAGAACAGAAAGGTAAAAAATCTATTGCCTTAAAAAGTCAAATTAATCAATGTTTTTTCTGATACAAATGATGAAGCTAAGGATGATGAAGAATTAGCCCTCATGGTCAAGAAATTTAGGAAGATGGCTCGGAAAGGCAGAAACATCAAAGGAAAGAAACCTTGGAAGAAGAGTGAGGTAAAAATATCAAGCAATGACTCACAAGATAGCAAAGACGTGATTTGCTTCCACTGTAAGAAAGCAGGACATATCAAACCAAACTGCCCAATTTTGAAGAAGGACAAACTCAAGTATGAGAAGTACAAGAAGGCTCTAAAGGCAGAAACTTTAAGTGATTCTGATGAAAGCGAAAATGATTATGCAAATATCTGTCTCATGGCTGAATCAGACTCAAGTTCAGATTCAGAAACTGAGGTATGTTCATCTGAACTCCCTGATGAAGTTATTGAATATATTGATGAATTGTGTAGAAACTACAAAGAAGCTCTTGAGAAGGTTTCTTGTTTGAAAAAGGAAAATGCTTCTTTAAAACAACAGAATTTGTCCCAAGAAGAAAAAATTGGTTTTCTACAACAAGAGTTTCACCAGATGAAAGAAAATCATGATTTAGTTTCAAAAGAAAATGCTTCCTTGAAAGAAAAAATTTCTACTATATCAAAAAGATTTTCACAAAGCTCAGTAACTCTGAATAGCATTATTTCAAAACAAATACCCTTCAATGATCGATATGGGTTAGGTTTTAAAAAGGAAAGTAGCCAAAGAAATATCTTTAAAACTGAATTTCGAAAACCAACGTTTTCCGATTACAAGCATCATTTTCATAAGCATTTTACTAGATCCTATATTCGACAACCTTGTGTGAATTGTGGTGATCCTAGCCATACTAAGGATTACTGCAAGAAAATTTGGAGACCTATTAAAAGGTCAAAATATACTAACACAGAAGGACCCAAGAAAACATGGATACCAAAGAAACAGTAAGTTGGTTATCTATTGCAGGTACCAAAGAGAAGGAAGAACAAGTGGTTTCTGGACAGTAGTTGTTCAAGTCACATGACTGGAAATCCAGATGTATTTATATCCCTCTCAGATTGTGATGGAAGAAGCGTGTCGTTTGGAGGAAAGAACAAGGGAAAAGTGATCGGGAAAAGAAATGTAAAGATTGGAAATATGATCGTTAAAGATGTCTCTCTAGTCAAAGGATTGAACTACAACTTGATTTCTGTAAGTCCACTCTATGACTCTGGATATGATATTCGATTCCAAGATCTAAAATGCACAAGTATGAGCAAGGATAAGAAACAATCCTTCACGGGACGAAGACATGGGAACATTTATCTTTTAGATATTAATGCTGACTGTGAACATGCTAAATGTCTTATTTCTGTTAAGGATGAATCTGATCTTTGGCACAGAAAGTTAGGTCATATTAGTGTAAAACATATTTCAAAACTTTCCAAGAAGGGACTTGTTCGAGGACTACCTCAAAAAAAATTTGAGAAAAGTGGACTATGTCGTGCATGCACACTGGGTAAGCAGGTAAGAAGTTCTTTTAAGTCCTTAAATCAAGTTTCAACTAAGCGTTGTCTGCAGCTACTTCATATGGACATCTTCGGACCTAATAGAACTCTAAGCATTGGAGGTAAGAAATATTGCCTTGTCATAGTTGATGACTTCTCTAGATTTACATGGGTTTCATTTCTTACTCACAAAAACGAAGCTTTCATATCCTTCTCAAAACTTGCTAAAAGAATTCAAAATGAAAAGGGTTACACTATTTCCAGTTTGAGAACGGATCATGGGGGAGAGTTTGAGAATCAAAGTTTCTCAGATTTTTGTACTAAGTTCGGAATTCAGCATAACTTCTATGCACCTTATACTCCCCAACAAAATGGGGTAGTAGAAAGGAAAAACAGATCGCTGCAAGAAATGGCCAGAACTCTTCTTATTGAAAGTAAAATTGCCTCCAACTTTTGGGCTGAGGCCGTTTCAACAGCATGTTATATCTTAAATCGAATTCCCTCAGACCTTTTTCTGAGAAAACTCCCTATGAATTTTTCAAAGGAAGAAAGCCTGATGTTGCATACCTTCATGTATTCGGTTGCAAATGCTTTATTCTAAAGAATGCTAATGATCGAGTTGGAAAGTTTGATGAAAGATCAGATGAAGGAATTTTCTTGGGATATTCAACAACAAGCAAAGCCTACAGAGTCTACAACAAGAACACTCGTATTGTTGAGGAATCAGTGAACATCAAGTTCGATGAAAGCAACCAGGATGATGAACCTGAATCCATTCAAATACATACACTTCATCAAGTCACGAACTCACCAGCAGAATCAGATGTGAATACGAGTTCGGAGAATGTTCAAAAGGAAACTTCCTCAGCTGAAGAAAGACCAGAAGATGATCAGAATGAATCCACAATATCCTCAAATGATTGCCTTGACAAAAACTGGAAGCATAAGTCAAGTCATCCAAAGGAACTTATCATAGGCAGCATAAGTGATGGCGTAAAAACAAGATCCAATTTCAAGCAAGCAATGAGCAACATAGCCTTGGTATCTGAATTGGAGCCAAAAAGGATTGAAGATGTATTAGCAGATGAAAACTGGATAAATGCAATGCAGGAAGAGCTACATCAGTTCAAAGTCAACAATGTTTGGGAATTAGTCAATCGTCCCAAAAATCGTCCAGTAATTGGAACAAAATGGGTATTCAGAAGAAAACTTGATGACAAAGGAAAAGTTGTGAGAAACAAAGCAAGACTTGTAGCAAAAGGATATTCTCAAGAAGAAGGAATAGACTATGATGAAACCTACGCACCGGTTGCCAGGTTAGAAGCCATTAGGCTACTTCTTGCTTATGCTTGTTACAATGACTTTAAACTTTTTCAGATGGACGCGAAAAGTGCCTTCCTAAACGGCTACATCAAAGAAGAGGTATATGTTGAACAATCTCCTGGCTTCGAAGAACCTAAAGAAAAGGATCTGGTATATGTCTTAAAAAAGGCACTCTATGGATTGAAACAAGCACCCCGCGCATGGTATGAAAGGTTAAGTAACTTTTTATCTCAACACAGTTTCACTAAAGGTAATGTAGACACCACTCTTTTTATTCAAAGAAAAGGTAAAGATATCATTTTAGTTCAAATCTATGTTGATGATATTATATTCGGCTCTTCTAATGAACTTCTCTGCAAGAAATTCTCTAAAATAATGCATGATGAATTTGAGATGAGTATGATGGGAGAATTACGGTTCTTTCTTGGTCTTCAGATTCATCAATCTCAGAAAGGAACCTTCATATTTCAAGAGAAGTATGCATTGGAAATAGTGAAGAAGTTTGGTCTGGAGAATGGCAAGAAGACAGAAACTCCTATGTCTCACTCTTCCAAATTAGATAAGAATGAAGATGGAAAGGAAGTCGATCCCAAACTATATCGGAGTATGATTGGATCATTACTCTATCTCACAGGTTCAAGACCCGACATACTATATAGTGTCTGCTTATGTGCAAGATTTCAGTCAAGTCCAAGAGAATCACACCTATCAGCAGTCAAGAGAATAATCAAATACATAGGGACTTATCCCAACTATGGTTTGTGGTATTCTAAATCTTCTTATTTTATACTAAAGGGATATTCAGATGCAGATCTTGCAGGTTGCAAAATTGATAGAAAAAGTACATCTGGAACCTATCAGCTCATGGGAAACATGCTTGTCTCATGGTACTCAAAGAAGCAAAATACAGTGGCACTCAGTACAGCTGAAGTAGAATAAGTATCTCTTGGAAGTTGCGCACTCAAATACTTTGGCTAAAACAGCAGCTCAAAAACTATGGTGTTGAAGAATCAACTGTGGAAATCCTATGTGACAACACAAGTGCCATAAATCTCACAAAGAATCCTGTACTTCACTCAAGAACAAAGCATATTGAGATCAAGCATCACTTCATACGTGATCATGTTCAAAACCGTGATGTCAACATTCAATACATTGATACGAAAAATCAACTTGCAGATATTTTTACTAAACCACTTGATAAACAGAGTTTTAATTTTATCATAAATGAATTATCTATTATTAACCTTCCTTCTTAAGTATACCTTAGAACAGGGTACGTCAGAAGGAGCTTCAGAAGGAGCGTCAGAAGGAGCGTCAGAAGGAGGTCAGAAGGAGAGTCAGAAGGAGCTTCAGAAGGAGCGTCAGAAGGAGAGTCAGAAGGAACGTTAGAAGGAGCGTCAGTAGAAGCATCAGAAGTAGCATCAGAAGGGACGTCAAAAAGGCGCGTAAGGAAAAATTCACACTTTCTTTTAAAAAAGGTAAGTTATCTCTAAAAGCTATCTTTTAGGTAAGTTCCTCATATGAATAGATATCTCCTAATATCTGATTGATCGTGAATATTTTTTATTAAAATAATTTCTTTTTAAATCAAAATTCTCTTTTGTGTTTCCAAAAATAACCGCCTCTTTTATAAAAACGCTGAACCGTCACCTCCGTTCTCTCACTTTCAAAATCCTCTCAAATCAAAACCCTAAAACCGTGTTGAAAGTCTCTCGCTCTCGATTTCCTCCTCAAAGCAACACTCTTTCACTCAAAGTTTCAAACTTTCTATGCATCAATGGCTCCAAAATCAGCCTATGACTCGAAGAAGACGCCTCAGTCGAAGAGGAAGTTCTCCGCCTCAACTGCAAGCGACGCGGAACTCACAGAAACCCAAATCAACGAACAGCGAGAAGCACTCCGCCTGACAAAAGGTCTGTCTCTGTCTGCCTTTGAACGAAAAGAATCTATGGCTCATTCTATTAAGCCAATGTATGATAGGATAAAGGCCGCAGGAGATTTTGGCAACGAACTTAGAAAACTGCTGAACACTCACCATTTAGATAGTGATGGCGAACTTTTGGAGTTTCTTAACTTGCCTGGAAAAATCGTTGAACCACTTGCTGTAGAAAAACTTGCATCTGTCTCTAGAAAAGGAAAGGAGAAAGTGGCAGAGACAAGTTCGAAACGAAGACGATCCCCGATTAGACCTGGCGGTTCGAAGGCAAAGGTGGAAGATGATGATGACATTCTGTTCAATGACTTTGTGAAAAATATAGGCTTTAATTTGGATAAAAGCTTTCTTGATCCATTGTTCCAGAATCAGGCTCACAAAGAAAGGTTTGAAGCAATGAAACAGAGAGATATTATACCTCAAATGGTATTTGAGTTAAAGTACTTTGACAGCAATGGCATCTATCTGAGGAAGCATCTAGAAAAGATGAAGATAGATCAGTTTATAACTATGAGATGCTACACTTTTCCTGATTTGGTAGCTTACTTCTATTCAAATCTTCAGTTTGTCAACTTCAACCCTCTGGCTTTCACAGTCAAAAGAAAGCAGTATTTTCTGACTGTTGATGAATTGGCTTCAATCATGGGAACCAGAAAGGGAGATTTCAAACCCTTAGATGTCACTGCAAGTGAAGCTTTCTGCTTCCTAACTGGCAAATCGAGTTTCTCAAGGGAATCAAAGTCACATATTGCATACACGGACTTTCCCTTGAAACATATCATGACGCACAAGGTGATCATAGAATGTCTCAGACCCAAGGCAGCATCAAAGACAGATATATCAAAGTACGAAGCAAAGTTGCTATGGGGAATCTTGACAGGACAGAGGATTTCTTTTGCTCATACTGTACTATTGCATATGTACAGATCAGCTCTCAAGCCAAAGGGTCAACTTCCTTATGCGGCATTGATCTTCAAAATAATCAATTATTTCAAGATTGATGGCCTAGGTGCCTTTGTCGAGCAAGAAATTCCTCTAATGACTGCTGGAGAGACTATGGTAACAAAGATGGGGTACAAGATGACCCCTGCTGGATGGAGAACAAAGAACAATGAACCAGTCATTGTGGACTTCGAGGAAGAGTCCAAGCAGAAATCTCCAAAGAAGAGAAAAGTCATGGCTGTTAAGGGACAACAATCAGACAGTCCTAATGATAAGGACTCAGAAGCAAGTAAGGAAGAAACAGGGGAATATGATTCTGAAGCCACTCAATCTCCAGGTGGATTAGATGCAGATGGTCAGTCCGAAAATCAAAATGCTGAAGGAAATGAGGAAGAAGGAGATGAAACATGAATACAACTACAAGAAAAAGTTGTGTATCCCTGTGATCTGACTGAGGAAGAATTCCTCACAATGTGGGATGAGGAGCAAGCTGCACGAATTGAAGATGACACAGCGTATCACATCACAAATGTCAACTGTGATCATGAGCAACTGCTAGCACAAGTTCTAGCAACGTTGGGGTCAAAAGAATAGGAGGAAGAACAAGATGACATTGGAGCTTACTCTGTCTCTTCCACCAGAGGAACACTTCATAAAGATGCTGCAAGTCTAGCTTCAGCATTTGCACAAGAAGATCAGCTGTCCAGTGCACAGTCCATTCCAATGGACATTGATGAGGAAATAGTCTCCGTGCCAAGCTTAAACAAAAAAGGGAAACGGGCTATAAATCAGGGGGGGAAAGAGCCTGTGCCTGTTACATCAGATGTTTTTCTCACTGAAGTCCAAGCCTCTCAAGCTTTCACCAAGGCACAAATTGAGGGGGAGACTCACGAACCTGCACCTTCACAACCACAAGTGGAACTTCAAGTGCTTTTTGAAAATCTCCAAAATACTCTTCTTCAGAAGATGGCTACCATGGAAACAAAATTTGATCAGCAAATGCAGGCTTTGGAACAGAAAACAGATAGAAAGCTACAGGGTTTGACTAGTCAGGTAACTAAGCTGGAAAAGTCCATTGATCTCTATGGGAGAATGTTTTGTGATGAGATAGCCAACCTGCCAACATACACACTGGTCAGAACGGACAGAACAGCTTCAAACCTGCCCTTTTCTCAAGCTGTACGAGACCCTACTCAGATGATGGGAAAAAGCTTTGCAGGACCATCTCGAGGGGAGGCTGATATTGAGCCTGAAGATCATCCTTCTTCTTAAAAACTCACATACCTTTTCCCTTTTTCATTTTCTCGAACACGTCATTATTTCAAACTTTTTTATATACATATTTCTTTATGATGTTGACAAAAAGGGGGAGAAGTTGAAATTACTTTTATGCAGTCTCAATAGATTATCTCTAATTATATTTCAATTTAGAGGAAAGGAGGAGAAGACCTAATCTACTGTTTTGCAGGACAATCTTCTAAGAAGTTTAGTTTCATGCAGGATTATTGCAGGATAATCTTACTCTGATCATGCTCTCCTATGAGAACACTTTCATTACTGGATCTCTAATGATGATTACCTGCAGGAGCATATGTGATGGCTACTCACTTTTATTATATTATCACTGGTTAAATTTTCTTTTAAATTTGCAACTGGAGAAGTTTTGTCACCATCAAAAAGGGGGAGATTGTTGTGGAAATTCTCCTATATTTTGATTCTGACAAAACCTTCAAAAGATATTGTTTAATGAAATGTGATGCAGGAAGAATGTGTAAGCAGCAGGTTGAGTGACTCCAATTCTGTCGCGCTGACTGAGGGTCAGATGGAAGTACTTCTGATTAAGGGTCAGATGGAAGTGCTTCTGACGAAGGATCAGATGAAAGCGCTTCTGACCGAGGGTCAGATGGAAGTGCTCTTGACGATCCAAACAGTGACGGATGGATCACATTAAATCTCCGTATTACCATTCCGTGCCAACTGATTAAATCTCTCTTAGACGAATTTGAAGAAAGATCAATTTCTGCATTTTACAAAACACGAAGACCCACGTATGCCAGGTTTCCGATCAAGGCAAGTGATATTCAATTATCCTGATATCCCCTCTAATCATTTAAGGGATTTTCTATAATGGGATATCATTTTCTAAGGAATATATCCTCGAGAATCAACTCAAACATATCACACTTATGGAAGCTGGAGATTCAGTTGTATGGGCGACTGAATCAGAAGGGTTCAATGTCTTACCCAACGGTCTACATATCTTCTGAAGATACAGTCTCATTCAATCACGATTGATGACGTCCAATCAAGGATTGAAGAGCGATCCCTTGGCTGGATTCCAACGACTAGTTCGGAGGCAGGGGGTATAAAAGAAGAATAATGTTTGACTAGAAGGATAGAGACATGCGAACAACAATCCAAAGTGCAAGCATAATTTGAGTTTCATCAAAGAGAGTATTCTGTGTATTCAAAATCCTTCACTGTGAAAATCTGCGTGAGAGGGAAACAAAACACTTGAGTGATTGTAATCCTCTTGATTCTTCATAGTGAAATCCAGCCAATCGGCTGTCATCGTGGGAGAGTGGACGTAGGCTTGATCTAAGCCGAACCACTATAAATATCGTGTGCAATATCCTCTTCTCTAAACTCTTACCTTTGTGTTTAGATTTTCTGCACACTACTATACTGCTTTTGTTCCTAATCGTACTCTGAACTTTATTCATTCCGCAAGAAATTTCAATTGAGTTCAGAATCTCCTATTCACCCCCTATAGGAGATATTACTAGTTACATCACATGCAGACGAGTGGGGTACGAATCCTAAATCTAGGATATCTTGCAGATAGGAATGGCTACCCTATTACTCACAGTCAGTGAAAATAAATGCGCAAATCAAGGATCCAAAACATACAGATAAAACACATGAAAGCAGCATGGAATCCCTAATGAGGCCCTATTAGCCTAGAGAAGTATCAATCAAGGTTTGTGAATGATTTGACATGATTCGCCCATGAGGGGCAGAATCGTAATTTTGAGAAATTTGGGGACAATTTATCCCAAAAAGGGCAAAATCATCATTTCAGATGGAATATGCAGTCAAAAGATGGTGGAAATGGGATTGACAATAAAATCCTTCCATTTCCTATTTTTCGAGAATTTCCAGAACTTTTCTGGAATTTAAAAGTGATTTTACCTTTGGAGGGTGTCGCGACCCGTCCGAAGCGGACGCGGCTAATGGATTACCGACCGTGGGCCTTTTCCAGAACTGGGGTGCGGATCGTGGGCTTTGGATCGGCGCGGGCCCTCCCAGGCCTATACCAAATCGCGGCGGGAGTATTTTTTAATGGGTTCGACGATAAGAGTCGATCGCTTTCGACCTTCAGTGTGGTCGTGGTGGCATGTACAAATTGTGCATGCATTTGGAGTCGCCACCGGTCTTTCTTGGAGGGTAGATTGAAAACCTTACTGATCGATTGGGAGAGATCAATCAGTTCTGCAGAGCCAGAGATTTTGGGTTCGGGGACTTGGTTACGCTGGCGTCATTACCAACGCCCTTTCGATACCTAACGCGAGTGATTTTCCTGGCTAAGAGTTCATGCATGCGCAGTTTTGGGTGGAGTAAGTTTGATTCAGGGTTTCACGCAGATTGAAAGACTATTCCTATCAATCACAATCAATGACAGCGCGATCAAGTGCATAAATAAATCTCATCGATGCACATCAATTCAAGTCAATGGCTTCCTAGCATAGCCATAAGGGCTTAGGGAAGGTGTGATTTCGGACCGGGGTAAAATGGGAAGATTTGGAGGCAATTTAGCCCGAAGGGCAAAATCGTCAATTTTTGGAAGACTTGGAAACCGAATTATCCAAAATATTCCATAGCCAGTTGATTGTGGCCATTTCCCATTTTTGAGAATTTTTTGGAATTTCTTGATTTTTCTTCAATTTTTGGAAGACGATTCGCCCAAAGGGAGAAATCGTCATTTTAAGAAGGGTCGGGGTTCAAAACACCCGGAATGAGTCTTGGCCAGTTGATTGTGGCAATTTCCTATTTTTTTGGATTTTCTTGAATTTTTTAGATTTTTTTTTTGGAAGACGATCTGTCGGAAGGGCAAAACCGTCATTTCTGAAAAGCTCGGGGGTCGAAAGACCCGAAACAGGTCGTGGCCAGTTGAATGTGGCCATTTCCTATTTTCTGGAATTTTTTCGAATTTTTCTGAATTTTTCGAATTTTTTCGAATTTTTTTTATGATTTTATGATTTTTTTTATGATTTTTCGTATTTTTCATTATTATTTTTTATTAAAAATAATAATATATATAACAATTATTCGGACCGGGTCGGATGACCCGACCCACAACCCAGACCCGGATCGGCCAAAACGACGCCGTTTTTGATTTTTTTTGAAGATTTTTCTATTTTTTTTATTATTCAAAAACCCACGGATCGGACGATCCTCAGTTGCCACGTGACGCTTCGTAGTGCGTCCGATCTTGAAATGGATCGGACGATCCCAAGTGTGCCACTAGGCATGTCCTCAGCCGTTCGATCGATTTTTAATTTATTATCTGAAAATCATTTATTAATCTGAAAAAGCCGAGATCGCGACACGTGGCCTCACCACGACCGTCCGATCTGTTTTATTTTTTTTTTAACCGGTCCCACCGCTGACGTGGCTGCCGACGTGGCGTGCCACGTCAGCGTTGACCGCCGGCGACTTCGCCGGAGAAGATGATGAATAGTAAAATTCCGGCGAAGTCGCCGGAATTCTCGCCGGAGGACCCCGAAACCGAGCCAAATCTTAATGTTTTTTGTTCGTTCTTGCGCCATTAGACACCTAGGATCCCACATATTAACATACAACAATAAAAAACGACATGAACATGTTGAAAACCAACGAACCGGACCTCCCCGAACCCGACTCCGGCGAGGTATTTGCCAAAAAAAATTTTATCCTTCGAAACTTGTTCTAATCATTGACATGGAATTCTGACAAGGATTAGAAGCTTACCTGAGCTTCCTTGGAACTCGATGACCGCTCGAAGTTTCCCGTCGAGCTCCCGTTTCGAACCGCGGCCGGCGAAGCTTCGGCTCACGTCGCCGACGCATTTTAAGGCAAAACAAACACCAAGACGGGCTTAGACATGGATCTAATGAAGTCTTATGGCTGCTAGCACGCGAATGAGGCTCGGGAGTGGCAGGCCGAGAGCAAAAAAAAAATGCAAACCGCACAGGCATTTCGTCGAGCAGGTTATGTGCATGTGAGAAATGGAGGTCGGGAGGGGAAACCGACCTGTTTCGAAGATCGCCGACGGCTATGGAGACTGCGACAATGATGCTTGGATGCCGCTGCAGGCCCGGGGTCGTCGCCTCTCGCGGAGTTCACCAAAATCAATATTTCTCTCTCGGCCCCCTATTTTTTTTTAGAACCCGAGCACCACCTCCTTTTTCTGGCCGACCGGTGCGCCTCGACGCCCATCACCTTCCCACTGGCCAGCATGGACCACTGAACCCTGTCCCCCACTCTCGACGTCCTTTTTTTTCTTAAAAAATCGCCAGCCCCCACGTTCCCTATCTTCCCCTGTTCTCGGTGCGCGCGGCCGTGTGGGTCTACAACAAAGTTGCAGACCTGACCCGACCGGCCCGGTTCGACCAATTCGCCAAATTAGGTCTTAAATCAACCTCTTCTCATGAAATTGATGCCAAAATCGGACTCCTTGACATGTTTTCTATCAAATATGGGTATTTTCATGAATCAATTGATTGAAATTTAGTGAAAACCCCAAATTATCCCTAGGATCCGAAAATGATTTTCGCTTAATCGAGGGCCTAAACGACCAAATTAGTCAAAATTGAGGCCACCAATGGATTCACCATGATGAAAACTATAGGGTAGAGGTGTTTAATTTGAATGGGTATGCCCGCATGAAATTTAATTTCAAGATTTGCGAAACCGGGGACTAAATTGAAAGAAAATTATGCAATTAGGCCCTTTCGTTTAAAATTGATCAAATTGGAGGGCAAATTGACCCAACTGCAATTCAATACTTTAGAATCCAATGTCATAGCTTATAAAAAGTGGGAATTGAAAATTAAAAGACTCGAAAAGGATTTTTTGGGCTCGGTTCGGGTTTATGTTTGTTAAGGAACATAGTGACCCGAGCCGAATTTTTGAGATTTAAAGTGACACACTTGAAGAGGAAATTAAAACAAAATTATTGAACATTTTTGTGTATTTTTCTGACCATGAATGGTATTGTTTTTTATTTTTTGGGTATTTTTAATAATTAGAAAAAATTCAAAAAATTATTAAAAATTATGAAAAATATTTTTTGTTCAAAATTGACTCTTGAGGCTATGCCAAGGCCTCCAAAGTTGATTTTGCAATTTTATGAGTTTTTGGCTATTTTTAATTAATTTTGAAAATAAAAACTAAAATGATAAATGACCAAAAATCAGGTGTCAACAGAGGGGTAAAATCATCATTTTAGAAGAAGATGAGAATTGAAAATCTCAAATATTAGGGTTGGTCACCCACATGATCCAAACCCTAATTTTAAGCAATTTTCAAGACTCGATTGAAATGGGAAAGACGATTTACCTTGGCATTTTGAGGGGTAAAATCGTCATTTTGAGAAAAAAGACGAGACTCGAAAACCCATGCCCAAGAATTGATCGCCTAATCAACCCTAATTCTTACCTTGGCATTATCGACTTTATCTCGCATACACAACAGAGGCGACTTACCCCTAAATGGTAATATCGTCAATTCTCGGAAGAACGGATAAGAAACCCCAAAAATAGGATTGACCAGTTGTCTGTGGTCAATCCTCAATTTTTGGGGATTTCTGGAATATCTAGGATTTTTTCACAATTTTTCTATATTTTTTTGGGATTTTCTAGGGTTTTTTAGCATTTTTTAGGATTTTGTAGAATTTTTTCTGATTTTTTTTATTTTTAAAATCATTTAATTGAATTTTTTATTAAAAAAATGATTTGGACCGGGCAACCCGACCCAGACCCGGACCTGGACCCGGACCCGGACCCGCGCGTCCCACGCCTAAAACGAAGTCGTTTCACACCTTTTTATTTTTGGATTATCTAGACTTGATCCACCGGTTCCTATTGAACCGCGTGGCTAATTCCCGGCCGCCGGATCAGACTACTAAAACCTACGGCCTAGATTGAACAGAGACTCGATCCGGACCGTCCAATCAACCTACTAAAACCTACGGTTAGGATTAGAACGCAAGACTCGATCTGGATCGTCCACCCTCACTAACCTAAATGACGCCGCACTACCACTAACCTAAACGGCACCGTTTCAACTCATTTTGATTTTAAAACATTTTCGAATAAACCTAATTACTAATCGGACGACCAGCAATTATTGGACACGATTAATCCTAGCCGTTGGATCTAATCCAACTCAGCCTAATAGACTAACGGTCGTGCTGACTCGACACCTCCGCGGACCAACCACAGGACGACACCTGGACCTTTGACTCGTTGACTCCGCCATGTCAGCTTCGTCTTCAACCTCTCGACCCCGGCGAAACGAACGGCTGAGCTCCTCCGACGGTGATCCAACGGCGAGATCTTAAAGAAATCGCGTGAGACCAGTACTAATCAACTCGCAATCGTCTCTAGTCTAACATACCTAAGAATCAGAGCATCTAATTCACAGAATCGCGAGCATCATGCAGAACGCCGAATACGGCCATGGAAGTTCGATCGCTCGATTCACATCAAACCATGGCAATTCAGTCACAGAATAGCATCAATGGAGGTTCAGAAGACTTACCTCGAGCTCTGATCGAGCTCGCACGGCCTAGATTTGGCTAGGCAAGGACGAACAGGAATCGGCTATGGAGGTTAATTTTGAAGACTCGATTTGAGGTATTCGAGTGAAATCGATGCAAAATGAAGATGCAATGATGGCCAGTGATGTCGAGGCAAAACTCACACGCTAAATGCAAGAATAAACGTGAAACAGGTAAGTTGCCATTGATGCACAGTGAGAAGCTCGAAACTGTGTCTCACCTTTTCCTACGATTTCAGGCTGCGCCGTCGACGGCGATCGCTTCCTTGAAGCTCAAGCGAGCTCCCAGAAACACTCAATGGCTTCGGTTTAGCCTGAAAGTGGCCCAACCCGCGCCTCATAGTCCGAGCTCGAGCCCTCGACAATGGCGGTTGGAAGGCGAGCTCTCTTTCGCTTTTTTTTTCTCTCTCGATTCAGTTTCTCCTCCCCGAACTGAATCAACTTCCTCTCTCATCTTTCTTGCTTTCTTATTATGTTTTTCTTCTTTGAAAACTGTTTGCGCGGGGCGGAAGAGGGTCGGTGACCTATGCACGTGCAGACACGTGCGAAATGGTCACCGATGACCGGTGATCAACGGGAATCAAAGGTCCAGTTCTGTTAGGACCTCCGGTGATCACATTTGGCGCGAAATTGGGCGAATTTCATCTGAGTTCTGTCGCCGTTGACCTTTGCAGGTACTACAGCCTTGACCGGCCGATTACTCTCCGTTCTGGCGACCATTGCTCGTGTTTTTGGTTCGGATCGATGGGGAATAACTTGAGGAACAAAATCCCTCTTCAAACTCTTCTAATCGTGGCCATTTTCATCCTCAATTTTGCCATTGAAATCGAACTTGACACTGTACATTCGCACGGGTTCTTGAGGAGGAAGACGACACTGTAGCGAACCGGTCCGACCGGCGGTCTGATCGGTTCGAATCGGTTTCGACCGGCGGTCTGACCGGTTCGAACCGGTTCCGAATTGTAATTTTTCAAAGTAAACCCAAATTAATGGGAAATTTTTTCAATTGAACCTCAGAATCGAATTTAGGGCATGAATTTTGTCAAAAAAATATGGTTTTGCCCAAAAGTTCATATCAATTGCAACAAAAACTCCAAATTTTTATTTAATTGGAATTAGGCAAATCATGAAATTGAAGGCTCAAATGATCAAATTAGACCCAATTACCTATGCCAATCGATTCAAAATGGTGAAAACCATTGGGTAGTGATTTCAATTTGTAATGGTAGTGCTTGAATTGAAAGTAATTTCAATTATGCCCCATTTCAAGGACTAAAATGCAATTTAGTACATAATTTTGCCCAATTTATGCAATTAAACATTATGTGCGGACAATTGGGTTAAATTGCAATGAGGAACAATTAGATTGAATGTCAAGATCCTAAAAAATGCCAAAATTGCAAATTAAAAGACTCAATTGACATTTTTTTTTATCAAATTCAATCATATGTGTTACAAATGAACACGTAAAATTGAATTTAATTTTGGACTTTTTGTGAGGTCAAAAAGATAAGGGATTTAAAATAAAAATATTGGCTATTTTTCCATATTTTTGTGACCTCAAATGCTATTTTTCTTGAATTTTTAATTATTTTCCTAATTTTCAAAAATACTAAAATATACGAAAAATACGAAAAATTATTTTTTTGGTAAAAAATGGTTCTTTAGGCTTGGGCAAGGCCACCAAAGTTGATTTTGCAATTTTTTGACTTTTTATGAAACTTTTTATGAATTTTCTAAGAAATAGCTAGAAAAAAGGTTGATCCGGAATTAGGTGTCAACAGAGAGAACAACGAATGACTGGTGGAGTGCCACTAAATATGGAGTGTTTTTTGAAGGTACAACATTGACTTGGGCTGCCTTCATTGCTGCTTTTAATGATAAGTACTTTTTGGAGATGACACGTGAGAGGAAGCGATTGGAATTTCAACAGTTGAGGCAGAACCAATTGATTGTAGGCCAGTACGAAGCTGAGTTCGCGAGATTATCATGGTATGCGCCAAGATCAGTTGAGGATCCTCTTGAAAGGCGCAGAGGTTTCGAGATGGTTTAAGACCAGAGATTCGAAGCTGAATAGTGACCGTGGATTTGAAAACTTATAAAGAGATTTACGAAAGGAGTCAGAAGATTGAAAGGGACATAAAAGAAGGAGCTGCTGCTTCTGGATCGCGGTTCACTCCTTCAAGAGTTGATCGACAGTTGGGCAAGATGCCGATGATGAGTAATAGACGTTTTATCCCTCCTGTTCGAAGGAATATTATGAAGCCCCCATTTCAATCAAATTGGAATTGTCGTCTTTGTGGGCGAAGGCGTGGAAGTAGACCTTGCCCGAGGCAGTCAGGAGCATGTTATAGATGTGGTCAGCTGGGCCACCAGGCGAAAAATTGTCCAAGCCAAGCTCTAAGGAATAGAGTTCAAGAACAGAGACCGCAAGCTGGACAGCCAGCTGTGGCTCCGTAGAACGACCAGAACCGGCCACCTGCTCAAGGGAGAGTGTACGCTGTGGCACATAGAGAGGCGGAAGAAGCGCCTGGCATGGTCACATGTATGATCTATTTATGTGATCAGGTTGCTTATGCATTATTTGATCCCGAGGCTTCGTATTCTTTTATATATGCATAGTTTGCTGATTTAGTAAGATAGTGATTGCTGGTAATGAGGAAAGAATAGACTTGGTTGTGTTGCCTATGTTCGATTTGATGTGATAATTGGAATGGATTGGTTGGGAAAACAAAGGGCTGTAGTTGATTGTGGTAGTAAGGTCATCCGTTTTTATCCGGATGGTCGCCTTGGTTTTGAATTTGTAGGAAGTCGGGGAGGATCCTTGATTCCTTTAATCTCGTCGCTTGAGGCGACAAAGCTGATGAGTGAAGGGTGTCGAGCTTATTTAGCTATGGTAGTTGACACAACAATTGAGGAACCGAAGTTGGAAAGTATTGCGGTGGTGCGTGAATTTCCTGATGTTTTTCCTAAGGAGTTGCCAGGGTTACCACCTGAGAGAGAGATTGAGTTTGTGATTGAATTAGCTCTTGGAACAGAACCAATCTCGAAGGCACCATATAGGATGTCCTTGTCGGAATTGAAAGAGTTAAAAGTACAGATGCATGAGTTGCTTGTAAGGGATTCATTAGACCGGGTGCGTCACCATGGGGAGCGCCAATGTTGTTTGTGAAGAAAAAGGATAGAACCTTGTGTCTGTGCATTGATTACAAGCAGTTGAATCATGTGACTATTAAGAACAAGTATCCTTTGCCAAGGATTGACGATTTATTTGATCAGTTGCAAGGAGCATTTGTGTTTTCTAAGATAGATCTGAGGACTGGTTATCATCAGTTGAGGATCAGGAAAAAAGATATTCCTAAAACTGCCTTTAGAACGAGATATGGGCATTATGAGTTTACTGTTATGCCTTTTAGATTGACTAATGCCCCTGCTGCATTCATGGACTTGATGCACCGTGTGTTCAAGGAGTATTTGGACAGGTTCGTCATTGTTTTTATTGACGACATCTTGATTTACTCAAAGAGTAATGAGGATCATGAGAAGCATCTGAGAATTGTCCTGCAGACCTTGAGAGAGCATTCGCTTTACGCTAAGTTCAGTAAGTGCGAATTTTGGTTGAATAAGGTTGCCTTCCTTGGCCATGTGATTTTAGGAGACGGAATCTCCGTGGATCCTTCAAAGATTGAGGTAGTGATGAACTGGCCTAGACCTACAACTGTTACAGAGGTTCAAAGTTTTCTGGGTTTGGCAGGATATTATAGACGCTTTGTGGAAAAGTTATCGTCTATAGCCATTCCGTTAACAAGGTTAACCAAGAAGGATACGAAGTTTGAATGGACTGATAAGTGCGAGAGGAGTTTCCAAGAACTTAAGCGTCGTTTAACGACCGCACCGGTGTTAACGATTCCATCTAGACCTGGAGGTTATGAGATATATAGTGATGCTTCGCTAAAAGGATTGGGGTGTGAGCTTATGCAACGTGGAAAAATGGTTGCGTATGCGTCGCGACAGTTGAGACCTCATGAGATGAATTACCCGACGCATGATTTGGAGTTAGCTGCGATTATCTTCGCTCTGAAGATATGGAGGCATTACTTATGCGGTGAAAGATTTCAGATTTACACAGACCATCAGAGTTTGAAGTATCTGTTTTCGCAGAAGGAATTGAATATGAGACAGTGTCGATGGGTGGAATTATTAAAGGATTACAACTACGATATCTTGTATCATCCTGGAAAGGCGAATAGAGTCGCGGATGCATTAAGCCGAAAATCTAGCATTGCGCTATTGCTGGTTAAAGGATGGTCGTTATTAGAGAATCTGAGGGATTCTGAGTTTAAATTGGAGGTATGCCAACTATCAAGTTTAGTAGCAACTTTGAGAATTGAACCTGAAATTCGAGAACGAGTTAAAGCCTTACAGTCTACGGATCCTGAGATTCAGAAAATCCTCAAGATGGATGCGACATAAAGGAAAATTGATTTTCAGGTATCAGAAGATGGAATTTTGAAATTTCGTGGACGTTTATGTGTGCCTGATAATGAGGAGCTTAAGGAAAAGATTTTGTCGGAGGCTCACACGAGTAACTACAGTATACACCCTGGTAACACGAAAATGTATTAGAATTTGCGTCAGAATTATTGGTGGAATGGAATAAAAGTGGACGTGGCCAAACACGTGGCGAAGTGCTTAGCCTGTCAACAAGTGAAGGCACATCACTGCAAGCCTGGAGGATTATTGCAACCATTGGAAATTCCCGAGTGGAAATGGGAGCATGTGACAATGGATTTCGTGATGGGTTTGTCGAGAAGCCAGAGGGGTTATGATTCAATTTGGGTAGTCGTGGACAGGTTGACCAAGTTCGCACATTTTATACCCATGCGAAAGGATTTTGCAATGGATAAGTACGCTGAGTTGTATATGCGCTAGATTGTGCGTTTGCATGGAGTTCTAGTTACGATTACATCGGACCGAGATCCAAAGTTTACGAGGAATTTCTGGAAGAGTCTTCAAGAGGCTTTGGGAACTAGATTGCAGTTTAGTACCGCTTATCATCCACAGACCGATGGACAGTTGGAAAGGACGATTCAGACACTCGAAGATATGTTGCGAGCCTGTGTGATAGATTTCAAAGGTGGTTGGGAGGATCAACTGCATCTAGTGGAGTTTGCTTACAATAACAGCTACTAGCAGAACATTGGAATGGCACCATTTGAAGCAATGTATGGTAGAGCCTGTAGAACTCAAGTATATTGGGACGAGGTTGGAGAAAGAAGTATAACCGGCCCAGAGTTGGTGGAACATCAGTTGACGCGGTTAAAGTTATTAGAGAAAGGTTGAGGACGGCACAGAGTCGTCAGAAAAATTATGCAAATAAAAGACGTAAGCCTGTCGCGACCCGTCCGGAAGCGGACGCGGCTAATGGATTACCGATCGCGGGTCTTGGATCGGCGTGGGCCCTCCCAGGCCCATACCAAATCGCGGCGGGAGTATTCTTTGACGATAAGAGTCGATCGCTTTCGACCTTCAGTGTGGTCGTGGTGGCATGTGCAAATTGTGCATGCATTTGGAGTCGCCACCGATCATTTTTTTAGGGTATGATTGGACCACCCAATCGAATAGTTTGGAGTTTCTATTCAATTCTGCGAGAACCAGAGAAATGGTTTCGGGGACTTAGTTACGCCAACCGTCAGAGTTGACGCCCTTTCGGTACCTAAATTGACTGAATTTTCTAGCCTGAGATTCATGCAAATGAGTAAGGTATGAACCATAAATCTAGAAATTCATGCAGATAGGAGTGATTATCCTAGCAATCACAATCAGTAATAAAATGAGCAGCTCAAGGAATCTAGATATGCAAATAAATCACATGGCATTCCTAGTAATGCCCTATTTATCAATCACAGCTCAAGAATGATTTAGCTGTCCTAGCCGTTCTACACTCGATCTAACCTAAGAAAAGCATTAGGAAGCATCGCAGGAGTTCGAGAGTACTCACATGGGGTTCGCCGTGCCCTGGTTTGGTCTTGGACGAGCTATCGAGCTCATGCCGACCCGATTATATTTGGGGATCCACTCGGTGTTTTACACCATGAAATCATGTGAAACAAAAACGAAAATATTCAGCAAGGGGCATTTATTGTAGATGGTGGTCGATCTAATTGGACATCAAGACTAAAAAAGATGTAGAAATTTACAAATTAAAAGACTCGAATGATATTTTTTTGCCAAATTCAACTCTATGCGTCGTGAAGAAACACATGCAATTGAACTTGAATTTTCACTATTTATGAGTTCAAAATGAAAATAAAATTAAAATAAAAATATTGACTATTTTTCTATATTTTTACGACATCGAATGCTATTTTTCTTCATTTTTCATGTATTTTTCTATTTTTGGAAATTATTAAAAAATTGAAAAATTATTTTTTGTCAAAAATGGTTCCTTTAGCTTGGTCAAGGCTACCAAAGATGATTTTTTTTAATTTTTTTTAACTTTTTATATATTTTTTATGAATTTTTAAAAAATAAACTATGAAAGACTGATAAAAAATCAGGTGTCAACAGCTGCCCCTCTTTGAGAGGAATTTCGTCAGAGGTTTCTCTCAAAGACAAGGTGACACCTGTGTTCCGATCGACTCGACTGGGAAAAGAAAAGAAAAGAAAAGAAATCATGACATCCAATTTTCATGCCCATCAATGTGTGCTTTTCCTTAAAAAGAGATGTGCTCATTCAATTCCCTGATATGATGTAAGAAAGTTAAGGAGTAGATAGACTTCCATGCCCCTTACCTGCCGAATGCTTGCGGTATTTGCTGTGTCTGATGGGTTCAAGTAGATTCCTAAGGACTCGTCATCGGAGTGTCATAGGGATGTTAAGCTCTGACCTGTATGGTAGGTCAAACCATAATGGGATTCCTAACTGATAGGAACCTAAGGAAGACGCATCCCACATTTGGGAATTTGCCAAGGGTTTTGATCCGTGTGGTGGACTAAACTAGAAATGGCTTGCCTAATGTAAGGCTTATTAGGGAAAACGACTCCTCCCGCGTTCGGGATTCATCAAGGTTTTGATCCGTATGGTGGATCGGACCATTGGGTTGATCCTTCAGGCGGTCTCTACCAGTCCTTTGACCCTTCAGGCGGTTTCTACCATTCATTGACCCTTCATGCGGTTTCTACCATTGAGTTGACCCTTCAGGCGGTTTCTACCATTGGTTGACCCTTCAGGCGGTTTCTACCATACATTGACCCTTCAGGCGGCTTCTACCATTGGTTGACCCTTCAGGCGGTTTCTACCATACATTGACCCTTCAGGCGGTTTCTACCATTGATTTGACCCTTTAGGCGGTTTCTACCATGAATTTGACCCTTTAGGCGGTTTCTACCATTGGTTTGACCCTTTAGGCGGTTTCTACCTTGAATTGACCCTTTAGGCGGTTTCTACCTTTGATTTGACCCTTCAGGCGGTATCTACCTTGGTTTGACCCTTCTGGCGGTTTCTACCTTGAGTTGACCCTTCAGGCGGTTTCTACCTTTGTTTTGACCCTTGAGGCGGTATCTACCTTGAGTTGACCCTTCAGGCGGTTTCTACCTTTGTTTTTGCTTTGAAAAGGGGTCTCATGACGAGGGTTCTCCACGTCCGATGAGACTGCCATGATTTTTGAAAAGGGGTCTCATGACGAGGGTTCTCCACGTCCGATGAGACTGATTGATTTTTGAGAAGGGGTCCTAGGACGAGGGTTCTCCACGTCATGCTAGGACTGTTTGATATTTTTGAAAAGGGATCCTAGGACGAGGGTTCTCCACGTCATGCTAGGACTGCTTGTTTTTGAAAAGGGGTCTCATGACGAGGGTTCTCCACGTCCGCTGAGACTACCTGATTTTTGAAAATGGGTCCTAAGACGGGGGTTCTCCACGTCTGATAGGACTTTTTCTTTTGAAATGGTTTTTTTCTTCCCCCCCTTTTTTTAAAGATCCCGAAGTTTGTCAGGAATTCAGTTTTTTTTTTTTAGCAGTGAAAGACTTTATTTTGACAAAGTTTCACTGGGTCTGTTGAGGCGACATTCTGGGAGCTGGGTTCTCCAGGTATCCTGCAGAAATTTGAGCCTGAAAGATTTTTCTTCACCAAGAAAACGTTAGTAATCTTTGGGAAGATCACGGCTGTCCATTTGACAAAATTTTATGACTTAATTTTTAATCATGAAATGTGCATTTTGATGCTGGCGGTTATCCAAAGCATTCTTACAACATGCAAATGTGATCACAAATTCCTTGCATGGAAAATTTGGATCAACAGTTTGAAAATTCCAAAACGAGTCTATTCGAAACATCAATTGGAATATTTCTCGACAATGAGGTCTTCTCACCTGTTTTGGGATAATGGTTTTTATAGGGGATGCACTCGATTCCCTACTAACCTGTGCCTAGGTTTTAGGCTCATTCGCAGCGCATACATTTTGATTGGTCGGGAGGTCTTCCACGGGACCGTAATGTTGGGCTTGGTTATTGATCTTCAAGGGGGACCCGCCTTGGAGTCGAGGCCATTGAATGAAAGTCTTCACCATCTGCTCCGGGTTTACAAGTCAAGAACCCTGCAAAATGAGAAAGAAATAGTCTTGCTTGTACTTCTTCGAGCTAAGCTATATGTTAACCCAAGTGTCTTAGTCAGAGAAGACTGTTTCAGGGTTGTATCATTGGTAGGATTGAGGACCGAAAAAGGCTTGTTTTTGGCCCATAATTCGTGACGGGTTTGACATTGGTGATCATTGTTGATTTGCCTCCTGTCATTTCCTTTCTGCATCTTTGGTCTCTGAGGTGCGCAACCGATTTTGAGGTGTGCACCAGCTCTTTAGAGAGCGTCTCTTGTGGTATTAAGAGGTTGACAACTCATTCTGTGTTTTTGCTGCACGGCTGACATCATTTGGGGAACAGTCTTCTTGATCTGACTCCATTAGGGGTTTTTCCCTCTTCTTTTCCCTACCAGGTTTCTTTAGGGATCGATCAAATTGTTTACCCGAGCATCGGCCTCGCTTTTACCAGGCACTTTGCTTTTTCTTGATGCTGGGGATTTCTTTAATCTCTTGTTGCAAGTGGGATGCTTGGCAATTGTGCTAGATATATGACTTGGCTCTTAGCACGCTTGAGTATCAACTTAGTAGTTTCTTCGTAAACCCTAAGTCTTGAACTTCTCCGTTCCTGAAGTGATTTGTCGTTGCTTTGGAACTTGCAATGATCACCAATGGGTTTATGAAATGAATTTGCAGGCTCAACTTGGCTATGCAAAGGATATGGTGTGTGGGATAGAGAAATGAATGCTTCTCATCATCCTATGGCATTTGGATTACCATATAAACAACACACAAAGATTGATGTTAGTCCGAGCAAGAAAATTTCTAACCATTTCTCCTGATGCTGTTGGACTTACTTCTATTCTGCCCCGATGTGGGGTGGTTCTCGACAGGGCTGATAATGAAAACCTCCGTTCAAAGGGGTTATCAATGGTCACCTGTAGTATATGGGAATATGAAACGAACGCCTCCGTCGTCTCAATCCATGTAATCTCTGCGAATGGTCCCTACCTCCGTAAGTACAGATTTTGCTATCCGATTCACTTCCCTCGTCTCTCAAGTGTATGTAGGATGTGTTTGGACTGGGCTCGCCTTTCTTTTGAGTAAACTTCCTTTTGAATGATGTGACAAATAATCATATTTGGAAAAATTCATTTCTTTCTTTCCCAAAATTTATCCATCGAGGGGATTTTGTGATGTATCGTACATGTTTTATTCATGCTTTGGGCAACCTCCCGATTTAAATCATGAATATCGATGCATTGGAAAATCTTTATGCCGGCTGAAAGGATTCTGATATTTTTTTATCTCCAGCTAACTGGGAAAAGGGATACTTACCTGTCCGTCGCAGCTGCGGATCCCTGCAAATGTAAAAGAAGCATATCATTGTAGGTTCACGAATTTTTCAAAAATCGAAACGATACATCCTACCCTTGGTCATGTACTCTAACGAGTAGTACATGGGATGTAAAAACTTGTTCGTCTGCAAAGCGACTCCCCTGTCAAGGATAAACAATAAGTGTCAATTCATATTCCCAAATTCAAGACAAGTTGGGACGATACAACTTTACTCTTGATTTTCATCCCATTCTGATGTTGCGTATTGATATGAACAACATCTATCAAATCCGCCTGTCCATTCTTGGAGTGTTTGCAACATCAATGGTTCAGCTGCCTCCGGTTGGGCAACGTCTGTTTATTTGAACAAATGGCCCCTTGAGTGATTTATCCACGTTTATCACCTGAGAAGGGAAAGAAAGGAGACATTACTTCGGTATTCGATTGAAGATCGTTTAGGAACGATACATCGTTTTACCAAATAGGTGGCTTCGCGGCCAAACGTATTCCGTATTGAAGGGGTAGATCCCATTACGCTCCGCGGGTGATAGTCATTGCTCGAGGAACTTGCTCCACGGATTAAGCAATTAATCCACGGCCCTCGGCTTGAAGATGCTCAAAGGGTGATGTTGACACTCACGCGCAATTAGTTCTAGATATTAATGAAAGATGTTCCCGTGGGAACCTTACAGTGCGATCAACAACATATTCAATAGGAGTGTTCCACCCCTTTCGTCTAAGCATTTTTCATCGAGTAACCATGCCTTGCATCAGACGTTTGGTCACCGGCCTTGCGTCACCACTGCGATGGCCCTCCGGCTCCAAATTGATCGAGCCAAAGATTGAACTCATCGCCAAGGAAATTGCTCGGGTCTTCGAGCCATTGATGTTCAAGTTGGGTATCAACAATTGTTGGGGGCAGATTTCCTTCATCGCCTTCATTGTGAGGGACTGGAGTCTTTGAGCTGGAACCTTCATCATTGCCCTGTTGGGGTCGAGACATACATTCCTGAAGAGTATTGATCCAAGTGTCCAGCTCCTCATCAAGGAAATCGCCTGTTCTTTCTAGCCCTTGGTGCCCAGATTGGGTATCGTCGACTGCAGGTGAGGGATTCCTCTCTTTGCTCTCGCCGTGAGCAATTTGATCCCTCGAATTGGGACTTCCTCCGATGACCGGCAGGTTTATATGTGCACTCTCTACTAATGCCAGATCCGCTTTAGGGACAACATTAATGACTGATTCGCGCTCAAACTGAGGAATCTCTATGTGCTGGAACTGTGGCATATACTCTTGAGGAGTATTGAGATAGCTCGGCGGAGCATTCTGATTTGGGTTAGAGGAGTCGCTGACACGACTGCTAGTCCCGTCATTGCTGAAACACGGTTGGGTGCTCTTGGCTCTCCAATCATCATGGTTGTAACTCTGCCCAGCACTTGAGCTCCAACTGGCTTTATGATGGTTTAACGCTATCCTTCCATCCCTTAGCAATCTCCTATAGTACTTGAGGTGAGACTCAATGTTAATTCTAGAGAGCCCCGGCACATTCATAATCTCGAGTATGCGTAGTGGGCTAGCCGAATCAACTCCCAACTCTCGAATTGCATCAACAAATTTGGTGTGAAGTTCATAGGTCCAGTAAAACCATGTTCTCTTATCACCCAAAATATCGTCAATACTTCGGTAGCTATTCTCTACGGGATCTAGTCGTTTCAAAAGTTGTCCAGGGAGGGACTCACCGACTTTGGATTGGCTGGCTGCGACAGCGAGTTCGTCATTGAGAGAACTCCCCCTGTGATGATTCATATCCCATTTCTCAGAGGATGTTGGTGTTGATCCTATGGTGTTGACTTGCTCATGCAGATCTCCGGCGGTAACTGGCTGTGTCGGAAAATGCTGTGGAGAATACGGTAACAGCTGAGCGTTATTCGTCAACAGGGATGGTTCATCGAGGAACACCTCGCCGAGGACAACAGGATTACCACAATTAAGGCAGGTGGCCTTGGTCAGAGCTTCCTTATATCTCGCGCTTTCGGCTTGAAGCCTCTCATTCTCCTCCTTCAGGACCAGTAACTCATGGTCTGCGTATTGCTGTTTCACCCGGGTTCGTTTGTTGGCGAACCAAAACTTGACCTTCGAAAGCTCCAATCCTATCTTTCGGCTCAACTCCATTTTCTGTTGTCTGCTTGGAGTGGGGCATTCATTGAAGAAAGCTTCTAGCTCTCGGATTTGGCCTGGAGTGTGGCGTTGTAGTTGCTTCCTTTTCCGACTCCGGTCATCATTGTATACTCCTTCTTCGTAGCTGAAACCTAGAATTTCATCGCTGGAGGAGTCAGTCTCCATGGCCTTCGGGCAGGGTTCAGCTCCAGGATCTTCAAAGTCTCCCAGCAGTTCGTGCTCAGAAATGTCCAGGTCGGGCGCTTCTAGCAGATGGGAATAGCTTTTAAACATGATGGATCGGAGTATCTCGGGCTGATCTAGTTCACTCAGCTTTCTCAATTCGTTCTTACGTGTTTGCTCACTCTAGAAATTTTCTCAAGTGATTGTGCGTGTCCTAGAACCATCCTTCAGGCTGCATATGAAGACCAGCAAGCAAGCGCTCCTCCCGAGACCCTGCAATTACTCATCGTCTGTATTCCCCTTTCTTTTTCCTCGTGATAGGATCACAAACTCTCTTGCATTGATTCAGTTTCATCGAGTATTGCGCTCGTCCCCTAATTCAGTCTTCAAAGTGGTGGGTCTACAATCTTTCGGCGCCTTTTATGATTTGCTAGGCCCGAGAACGTGGGGAGCAGCGGTGGATCCGCAATTAATGACTCCGTTTAATTCATTTAGCTCCATGGGAGTTAACGCCATGACCTTCTCTCAACCCCTTTTCATCGTTTAAACGAAAGTGGCATTTTCCCTGTGCATGCTGTTACTCTTCATTTCAACATCTTGGGCGTTCGGTGAGGAATGAATTCGTGGCCACTCAAAATTTAAAGACCGTCCCTGGTTTCAGACTTAATCTAACAAGGGATCATCGCAACTGAGCATGACGATGTTCGTCGATAGCGTTGGTTTTCATACATAATTAACTATAGCCATTAAAGAAAAATGTTCCCATAGGAACTTTACAATGGATAAAAAGAGTGATCCACTCGTGAACATGCTCTTCTTTCCATGGGTGATCGTAGCGACCAACCCATCGTGCCCCGAGTCAGGTGCTAGATCATGGCTGTCCAAGCATGCCAGCTTCCCACTGATTGAACAAGGCATCGAGCCCCTCATCGAAGAAATCGTCTGTTGTGGGTTGACTAGCGGCAGGCAGAGCACCAGCCGACTGCTGCTCGAATGGAGGAGTGCGCACTCGTTGTACTTGTGACACGTGCTCTTGAAAAGTGTTGAAATGGCCCAGAAGGACATTCTGATCATCTTTCAGTTCGCCGGTGGTCGGGTTGCTAGCTTGATTGATGCTTAGATTTGGCCGGGTATCTCTTGATACTTGAGCATTACAATGGCGGTCGCCCCTAGTTTTTGAGCTCGAGACGGATTCCTCCCGGTATAGCTCCGCTCGACGCTGTTTTAATAGCTTTCTGTAGGCAGCAAGGTGATTCCTGACCAGTTCCTTACTAAGCCCCGGTACATTCATGGCCTTAAATATGCGCGTCGGAGTTGCTGAATCGATCCCCATTTGGTGAACCACGTCTAGGAATCTGGAATGCAGTTCAGGGGGCCAAGCGAACCTCCTCTTATAGTGGCCCAAAATTGCATCGATGGCTTGACGACTGATTAACTCATCTCCAGCAGGACCCGACCCTATCGAAAATTGTTGTGCATGAGGCTGATATGCTTTGAGCTGGTCAGCAGTAACATCCAGCTCCTTGAAACTGTAACTCCAGTCAAAGTGATGCAAATCCCATCCCCCAGGAGGCATTTGTATCATCTTCGTAGGATCATCCTGCTCATGCGTGACTCCGGCAAAATCTGGTTGAGCAGGAGATGCCCCGAGGGAGTAGGGTGGTAAATGAACGTCTTCAATCATCGCGTGAGGCTTATCGGGGAATATCTTACCGAGGGCGATGGGGTTATCGCAATGAGGGCAAACGGTAATATTGAGAGCTTCTTCATACCTCATGTTTTTTGTTCGCAGCTTTTGGTTTTCTTCCTTTAAAATCTCGACCACCTGACGTTTGCGTTGAGCCTTCGATTTGGATCTCCTATTTTGAAACCAAAACTGGATCTTCGACTGATTAATCCCCAACTCCCGGCTCAATTCAATTCTCCACTTCTTTTTCATGTAATGGCTTTTACTGAAGAGGGTTTCCAACATTTGGGTTTCCTCCTGAGAGTATTGGTGAGGACGTCTTCTTTTCCCTAGTTGAGCATCGTGGATGTCGTTGTCGTCGTCGCCGTGATTTTGATTTCCGTTGCCGGAAGTGTTGGGCTCCATGGTTTTGGCGTTAAACTTGATCTTGGAATCTTCGAGATCCCTCTGTGGTTCAATTTCTGAGATTTTTGAGTCAGTCTCCTCTAGCAGCTGACAGTAACCTCTTAAATATGTTGGATTGAGAAATGTTTGATTGGTTCTTGCCCACTCAGAGTTCTCCACTCTCTCATGTATGCTCACTCCCTATAAAGTTTTCTTCGAGTGACTTTGTATGTTCAGGAGACGCTCTTCAAGCATCATTAGGCAAACGTTCCCCCTCAAGACCTTGAATTTCTCGCTTAGCTTTTCAACGTGATGGGACTGCCAAATCCTGTTAGGGCTCTCTTCGATAGTTGCGCTTACCTCCCACCTAACTCTAATAATGGTGATCCCGACAAATCTTTTACATCTTTTAATTGATGAGCCGGAAATCGCGGACCGAAACGAATCCAATGGTTCTCGTGAGGGGACCTCCTGCTTTACCCCCTAACTGGGCTCCACCAGCATTATTACTGAGACCCTTCATCATCCTCGAGTTGCTATAAAATGAGGAATTAACGTATGGTAGGTTAGCGTTCTCGCATAATCAGCTTCTTCCTTCTAATCTCTATATTAGACTCGTCTTATTCTCAAGCCAACCCAACGCAAATGGCCTCCTCTCCCGTACGTACTTTTTCAACTGATGTCTTGGCCCAGTGGGAAAAGCTTTATAACCTACTGGGTCGCGGTTACGCGCACATAACCGATCATTCTGCAACCGAGGATGCAATCTGTGTCCTGCTCGAGGACCTTGATACCACTTCTCTCGAAGGTACTACACTGGGGAGGGAATATAGAATTTTCCCGACTCTCTTTGCACACTCCTTAGAGGCCTATCGTGTTGCTAATCGGGAGGTTCTCGTGGCTCGCGTCTTGCGGGCTCGTTATGAGGATCGATCTGATCATTTGGTGCTGACCAACTATCTGGTTGATAGTTACAAAAAGGCCGTCGAGTTTGCTAATGAGCGGGTCGCGACGTTGCTTCGCGAGAGGAGAAATCTGGTGGATCAATTGGCCATATCCCTGACCACCGGCGAGCATGACCGCCGCAATGTCCTGTTGAGGCTTCAGAGCGATTGGCAGGAAGAACGGCTCGACAAGATAACCGCGGACATAGCTCGCGGGAATGGACTGGTTCGGGACCTGGAAATAGTCACCGAAGAACACGAGGCTAAGGTCGCCGAAGTTAAGGGAGAATGCAGAAGTCTTCTCCTCAGGCTTGCCGACCATGACATGCGGAGTTGGGAGTATAAGCAGAGCATTAATAACATGGAGGGTCAGTTGGGATCCTTTGTTTCGTTAATTAGGGCTCACTTTGGCTTTACTTTTCCACCCCGAATTGTATGACCTGCTTCTGAAAACCCTCCGTTGAGCAAAATAAATGAAAGTTCTCGTGTGTGTGTTTTAACTTCTGCATGGTTCCTTTCTTCGAGCATTCGAACATCTTCAACTTGGGTGAGCCGAATCATAATATCAATAAGTCGAGCAAATATGTCCTGATTTTATAACTCGCTCATGATCAGATGAAAGAGTAGCCTCAGACTTATCTAGGAAAAGATTTCTCTCTATTACCTATTTTTTACCTGCAAATGAAAAGACAGAATCAGAAGGAATAATTTGAAAAATAAAGCGAAAACCCCTTTCAATCTTATGCTTACCCATGATTAATAAGGACAAGAACTTTTACAAGGGTTTTAATCTTGCGCGAAAAGTTTTTATCAATATTCCTCGAAAGAAAGCATACTATTGAAAGGAATGTAATTCACAATAATCGCTTTTGATCAATTTCGAGAGGAACGAATTACTCAAAAGTGCGAGGCATAATAACGTGTTTTAAATTTAATTGAAGATACGGCATCCAAATCAAGGCCGTTTTGTTAAGAACGAGAGTAATTTGGACATCTATCTTGTCATTAAATTCAAAACAACGCCGATATTCTCGATCAATTATCGTGGATTACCAGCGACGTAAAACATGCACGAAACAATTCAAGTGTATAATTCCTTCTAGAGAAATTGAGATTGGACTACTCTATACGACCAAAAGGTCGTGTAAGACTTCCAATTTTAATTTCCTCTAAAGGAATTATAAACTTGACTTGGGAGTATTCGGATGATTAGGGAAAATGCCACTATCACATTCCCATGACCCGTCAAAAGAAATACAACCAAGTTCCATCTGAATGTATACACCAATAGATCCCTAATACAATCACTCTAAGGGGTGGGATAGAGAAAGCCTCGATAAAAATAAACCCTATACAAGAGGACTAGTAATGGAAAATGAAACAAAGGAATGTGATCCTAACGTTTAAGGATGCCCCAAGTTCGATCTGTGACTTTCGGATCACTTGCCCCAACTCGTCATCTTCATTGGACGATATCTCAATAAGGTCCATAGTATGCTCTTTTGTTGCTCACTCGGTGTTCGCCATGGGATATCATCCTCCTCGTCTTCTATCAAGGACGTTTGGGAAAAACACACACATATATCCTTGAAATGGCATTTAATCTAATCACCATAATGCAATGAATGAAATGCCTATATTTATATGAACTGTAATAGATTTGAGGGATAGAGAGTCTTACCAACCAAACTCGTCGACTTATGTGCGGTTTTAGGTGTACCAACCGCCCAAAGACATGCGCATGAGACAAGTGATGGTGAACTTCTAAAAATCAGAGGGTTTGGCACCTAAGGTTAAGGTTCCCACCTCGAGTTCTAGAAAGAGCCGATTCCATTGCACAGCTATCGTTGCATTGGGACTCGATCCATAGTTCGAAGCGAGCGGAATTGAAAAGTGGATTACCCCGTGTTTTTCCTCACGGAGATTCCATTTTCAATTCCTTCTATTGTGTTCCTAAAGGCGGCGCCCGGGGTTTTAGGCGCGGTTGTGTGTGTCCATGTGTTGTGATCATCACGATGCAAGTCATGCACAACAGTTTATCAATCAGCGCTTCAAATCATCCACACAACATACATTCCTACGTCAACCTGCATAAGACAATGTTAATCACGGACTACACCCCTTATTTCTCCAATCTGCAAAAACATATAACACCTACCATGAGCGGACTTACCTCACCTTCAAAAGCGCCTGTAGGGTTAGAAAAATCACTCAGCGTTTTAATTACGGCCTAAGTCCACTTGAGGTCTAGAATCATAGGTTCTAGAACAAAGGTCCCCAGCGGAGTCGCCAGCTGTCGCGACCCGTCCGGAAGCGGACGCGGCTAATGGATTACCGATCGCGGGTCTTGGATCGGCGCGGGCCCTCCCAGGCCCATACCAAATCGCGGTGGGAGTATTCTTCGACGATAAGAGTCGATCGCTTTCGACCTTTAGTGTGGTCGTGGTGGCATGTGCAAATTGTGCATGCATTTGGAGTCGCCACCGATCATTTTTTTAGGGTATGATTGGACCACCCAATCGAATAGTTTGGAGTTTCTATTCAATTCTGCGAGAACCAGAGAAATGGTTTCGGGGACTTAGTTACGCCAACCGTCAGAGTTGACGCCCTTTCGGTACCTAAATTGACTGAATTTTCTAGCCTGAGATTCATGCAGATGAGTAAGGTATGAACCATAAATCTAGAAATTCATGCAGATAGGAGTGATTATCCTAGCAATCACAATTGTAAATAAAATGAGCAACTCAAGGAATCTAGATATGCAAATAAATCACATGGCATTCCTAGTAATGCCCTATTTATCAATCACAGCTCAAGAATGATTTAGCTGTCCTAGCCGTTCTACACTCGATCTAACCTAAGAAAAGCATTAGGAAGCATCGCAGGAGTTCGAGAGTACTCACATGGGGTTCGCCGTGCCCTGGTTTGGTCTTGGACGAGCTATCGAGCTCATGCCGACCCGATTATATTTGGGGATCCACTCGGCGTTTTACACCATGAAATCATGTGAAACAAAAACGAAAATATTCAGCAAGGGGCATTTATTGTAGATGGTGGTCGATCTAATTGGACATCAAGACTAAAAAAGATGTAGAAATTTACAAATTAAAAGACTCGAATGATATTTTTTTTGCCAAATTCAACTCTATGCGTCGTGAAGAAACACATGCAATTGAACTTGAATTTTCACTATTTATGAGTTCAAAATGAAAATAAAATTAAAATAAAAATATTGACTATTTTTCTATATTTTTACGACATCGAATGCTATTTTTCTTCATTTTTCATGTATTTTTCTATTTTTGGAAATTATTAAAAAATTGAAAAATTATTTTTTGTCAAAAATGGTTCCTTTAGCTTGGTCAAGGCTACCAAAGATGATTTTTTTAATTTTTTTAACTTTTTATATATTTTTATGAATTTTTAAAAAATAAACTATGAAAGACTCATAAAAAATCAGGTGTCAACAAAGCCTTTAGAGTTTTAGGTTGGGGATCATGTGTTTCTGAAGGTATCGCCGATGCGATGATTGTCAAGATTCGAAAAGAAGGGGAAACTGAGTCCAAAGTACGTAGGTCATTTTGAAATTCTGGAACCAATTGGAACTTTGGGCTATCGGCTTGCTTTGCCGCCAAGTTTGTCGCAAGTGCACAATGTGTTCCATGTATCAATGCTAAGGAAGTACGAGCCAGATCCAACGCATGTTTTGGATTTTGAGACCATTGAGCTGGATGATAATGTGTTGTATGTGGAAAAGCCAGTCAGGATCGAGGATCGAAATGAGCAAGTCCTAAGAAATAAGATGATTCCACTTGTCAAAGTGATCTGGGAGCATCACAGAACCAAAGGTGCCACGTGGCAAAGCGAGGAAGCCATGAGACGTCAATACCCCAATTTATTTGGTTAATTGGGTTTGTTGTAAATTTCGAGGATGAAATTTCTATAAGGGGGAAGAATTGTAACATTCTGAATTTCCTGTCATTTTGAGACTATGGAATGAGAAGAATCTATCGATGTATTTCAGTTTTATTTCGCTCAGATCCGATCAATCTTGAGTAAACTAACTAGAAGGGAAAGGCTAACGCAAGACAATGTACGTGGACCTAGGAAACTCGAAAAAGAAAATGACGCTTTGACCATTAGGATTGTCGAGGGAACATTTAGAGACAATAAAGGCCGATCGAATAATGATTAATGAATTCATTGCTAGCGTTATACGATTGGAACGCGGGTGATGCTGCTTAACCAATGTATAATTTGTGAAATTTTCCTAAATCGAACTATGACGATCGAGACCATCGGAACTAGTAATGAACCCTCACGATTATATGACAACCAGAGTCATCTTATCTTGAGTCGTCCTAAGTGTGACGAGAGTCACACAGGGTCGATACGCGTAACGTCTGCAAAAGCCGCCCGTTAGTTCGAGATAAACTGAAGTTACGATCGACGGACGATTGATCACGAAATGGAAGCTCAAAATTGGCAATTGAAAATGAAGAATTTCAAAATTGGAAAAAGATTTGACGTCGCCTCGCCATTGGCCATTCAAAATGAGAAAAATGAATTTTCGGACGAAAATTGCCAAATGACCGTTTTACCCCTCGCTCATTTGTCTTTGCCTTAAGTATCTTTGAAGGTCAAAATGGTCATTTAGTGATCCCTAGTAGCTGTCGAAAATATGGAGGGAAAATTTGTCAAGATGGTCAATGGTAGTCAAAGAGAGAAGACAAATAATGGAGCCCATGCCAAGTGTCAAGTGGAGAAGTAGCCATGTCTTAATCCTCATTAATTGCCATCTTGTCAAAATGGCTCCAATAATTTGGATGACAACCCCTTACCTTCAATTTGGACGACCACTTCTCCCCTCTCCTTCATCATCTTCACTTTTCCTCTCCTTTCCTCCATAGCCAGACTGCATCATCCGACCAGTTTCTGTGCCTCTATTCGGTCCTTATGACCGGCCCTTCCCGATGTTTTTTGGTCGAAACCTCTTACCACAGATTATTTCAGGAAGTCTCTGACATTTTCCCGTTGGTTTCATGATTTTTGGAGGTCTGGTTAATTTATGGTGATTTTTGGAAGAAAACCGGACAAAATTTGAGCTAACTGAGAGAGGGTTCTTGTTCGACCCCTTAGAGAGTTCAATTGACTCCAAACTTTTTGAGGGATCTACATGACATCTAGTACTCAAGTTCTATGAGAAGAAATGGTAATTTGGTTGGAGTTTTAGAAGGTTTTCATGGCTGACTATGGGTAATCAAATCTGAACAGAAAACTGATTGTTGGCGCCAAGAGAAAACCGGGCTATTGGAGGGTCTTAAAGACTTGTCTAGCAACGAAATTTTCGATGAGCTTCCAAAACTCATAAATTGAGATATTAGTGAATTAAATTCGTGATAATTGGGACCTAGGATCGAAGTATTGACTGATTATGCGGGATAGGCTCAAACCGAGTATGTTCTGTTCTTACCCTGTTCTGACCGGTGCTGTTGGAGTTATTTTTGGTGATAAATTGGTGTCAAATTAACTCATGATACCTTGTGAGGTGTAGTGTGAGGTGTTAATTGGAAGTATATGAAGTGGATTGGGATTTGGAAGTGATTTAAGGGCTATAGGTGCATGAAACTCCAAGTTATATTCTGCCCTGTATATGGCTGAATGAACCGAATACTTAAAGGGTTTGTGGAGGTATTGTAATGTATTCGATCAATTGATCAGGTATCCTAAGTTGCCATTTGGTTGGTTAATATGAGATTGGTATGAGGGAATTGAGAATTGATTTAATTGTGATCCAAAATTAATGAATTTCCTAGGACGGTACGAGGACCTTGGTGGACCGAATACTTGGAGGGTTAAGGAAGATCAATTGAAGTGGATTTGTGCTAATTGCTTGAGGTAAGTGGTTCCTAAACCCTTACTCAAACCCTAGGATGCTACTGGAATGATTGAAAAGTATAGCGTCGTTGGGAGATAAAAGTATTGTGATTGATGACATGTGTTTTGTGTGGCTAGTATGCCTTTGCTATATGAATTGGCTTGTATGCCTTTGTGTTATTGAATTGGCCGTGGGCCCTAGCAATGAAAGAATGATTTGTGAAATACATCGCGGCCGTGGGCCCTAGTGATGATGGAACGGCCTGTGAAAAATTACATCGCGGCCATGGGCCTGGCGATGCTTGAGTGAATTGAAGTTTCATCGCGGCCGTGGGCCCTAGAGATGATTTGATGAATTGAAATGATATCGCGGCTTTGAGCCCTGGTGATCGTTGCGGCGTGGGCCCTGGCGATGGTTGAATTTGGTCACACCGATGATTTATAAAAGTGACATGTTTGTTTGAGGCTAGTGTGTGAAGCTTGGGTCACAAGTGTTGAAATGTGCATGATGAATGGTTATTTCTATCAAGTACTTGAGAAAATGATGTTTATTCTCCATATGTCATTGCTTGATGGATTCCTTGCATGTTGTTGCATTGGGTTAGGTTTCAGTTGCTGAGATTATTATCTAACCCCATCGTGGGACCTACATTTTCAAACCCAAGGCCTTGAAGAAGGTCTCGTGGATGACGAAGAAGGAGAAAGGAGGTAGATGAAGACGAGTCCGTCTGGTCTATAGTTTTTTTTTTGGAAGTTCATCTTTTTGGTCTTATAGGGCCTTCCTCCGAACCCCACTTCCTTTTGTTTTAATAGCCCACTTTATTTGTAAGACAATGCATGTTAGTTTTAATCCTATGTTACCTTGTGTTTATTTTATGTCTGGGGTTTTGTTTTCGCTTCCACATGTGCTTTTCATATAGCATTATGAAAGTTAGGCCGTTGGATCCTGGGTTATCTTACTAAGGTTGACGGCGTCGTGGGATGTTGGCGTGTCCGACGGGATCGGGACGTTACACATCGAATCACTCCAACTGCCCTTCGTAGCTTTCGCTTGAGGGCTCATATCTTGGCTCTCTGCTATCATGGTCTCTACTAGGACCATACAACATTCTGTTCATTCATGTGACCCTTTCCTCAGGAAGCATTAGCGAATTAGCCACTTGATTTCACAACCATCTAATGCGACCCTATCTCAATTTCATTCATTCAACTGAACATCGCATCATCCGAAATTCAACTTTGTCTACTGGACAGTTTCTCGAACTTAACTTCCATAAATTATCCAAATTCTACGTCTTCTTTCTCAGTCCGAACGCTCAATCTTAATATCGAGACAATTAGGGTTTCCTCTTCCTTTCATACTAGGGTCTCTTACCCTATGAAGGAAACTATACACTTCAATAGCATTCTCTTACTTTGAATCCACCTTGTCCTTTCTATTCCATAGGACGTCAATCTTGGAGTCTATGTCAACAGCGGTGTTTGTACTCGAGGCTTCAGATGCCACCATACTTGACATTCTCCTTCCAATAACTCAGTCACCTCCAGTGACAAGGTTCCAAGGAGTCGAGGTTCTTCCTCGGTCTCCACAAATTCACGTACCGAACACTCAATTCGACTACTTCAAGTCACTTTGTAATTACACTATAAGCGCCCCTTTTTTTTGCTTACTCAACCACTCATTAAAATCTAGAGTGGTTAGGACTATCAAGTCCATTTGCCTTTCTTTCCATCAACGACCATCTCATGGTCCGATCATTCTTTGAGAACGACACCCTCCTCTTTAGGGTGATAACTCACAATACCACTTCTAGTGGTTTCGATTCATCCTCAATCAATCCCATTTTATTCAACAAGAACAAACAACTGACATAACTTCTTCCTTAACTCTTTCCTCACGACGGAAGAAACAAAATATCAATATCTCATTACGAGCCTTACGCCAAGGTAATAGCTGTTTCTCGCAAGCACGTTCCATGTTCCATAATGAACATATCTTTGCTCGTAATCCATGAGCAGGAGTTCTCTTATTCATACGTCTTCCGATCATTATCTTCTTTTACTGAGTCCCATTACCATTCCTCAAAATCAGGAGCAACAACTAGCTACAAGGCTTTCAAATTCCAATCCACTTAGGAACTTTACGTCTCATTCAAAGAGTCATTGACCACCCTTAGTACACTTAAGCGACCTCGAGAACTCTGTCTCACATTGGTCGATCATCCTCAGATTCTCACAGAATTGTCAGAATTTGGGCAACCTTTGTTCTCGAGCAATCTTAGAAAGGTACTTCCATTGAACAACTTGGCGAAGGTGATCCAGACAGATACCATGCCTTCAAAGAAAACTTCTTCCTTTGGTGACCTTTCACCAATCATCAATAGCCTCTTAAGGCTAGGAACTGTCTGTTGACACCTGATTTTTCACCATCTATTATCGTGATTTTTATCTTTATTTTTATTTCTATTTTTATTTTTATTTTTATTTTTATTTTTATTTTTATTTTTATTTTTAAAATTAATTAAAAATAACCAAAAAAATCATAAAATTGAAAAATCAACTTTGGTAGCCTTGGCCAAGCTAAAGGAACCATTTTTGACAAAATAATAATAATAATAATAATAATAATTTTTCATATTTTTATCATAGAAATATATATATATATATATATATATATATATATATATATATAGCATTCGAGGTCAAAATTGAAAGCGGCTGCTGATACGATGTGGCGACCGAGTGGAGGGTGCATTACGGAAGACGGTGTAGTCTATCTCATCCCGTCTACCACTTCACCAAAGAAGCGTAAAGCCGAGGAATGGCGCCATTCGTCCGACCAGTGATGGAGGGAGTAGCGAGATTGGTTTTTTTTTTTTTTAAAGGAAAAGTGACAGAGCACTTCCTCGGTAGAAGGAAGGAATGAGAGAATGTGGGATGAGAGCCGGACAGATTGTTTTAAAAAAATAAAAAGGAAGTGGAGCACATGAGAAAGGGAGATGCTCTCCACCGCGAATCCAAGAAGCAGAAGTTGGTTGATGATTTCGAGAATAAAATAGTGAGCGGGTGAAGGGAGCCCAGGCGAGCAGACCCCCGACGGAAGCTCTCTCCGTCCATGAACCTCCTGCACCTTCAAGCTTCACCCACCTCTTCCTCGACCATCGTACACTACCTTCAGCCACCACCGCACACCGTCGACGCCGCGAGCAAACAGAACAGTCGCCAGGATCTCTGTCTCTTGTTATGTCCCTACACCGAAGCCCCCCCCCCCCCAAACCAGCTCCTCTTCCTCCTCCGTGCATCCCTGACCATCTCCACTGCTCCGCACATCACCAGCTACCTCCAGCCACCACAAAGCTTTTCAAAGAGATATACGCACACACGTTTCACTACGGAGGAGAGACCCACAACCGAACACGACCGACCCAGCACCTCAGCTTCATCCTGTCACCTGCCACCTCCAGTCGCGCTCCACCGAAGCCGTCGCGACCACCTTTGGTTGAGTCCGGGCTCACCTGGACAGTCCCGTGTCGACGAAGCCGAGGGCCGCTACAGCCCGCGCCGCCACGTCCTGCACCAACCCCGATAATCTCGAGCCGCAGCCGAACTATTTGACCGTGCCATCCGCTCCTTGGCCGTGCAATTCGAGCGACACAGATCGGAGCAGGAGCGTGGCGGCAACCAAGACGGTGGAGGATTCAGGGCGGCCCAGCGGGCGGAGGGCTCGGCCACTGTCTTCGCCATCGGGATAGTCACCCCAGCGCGCTGTGTCCTTCATGCGGAGTACCCGAACTACTACTTCCGGATCATCAACAGCGAGCACATGACTGACCTCAAGGAGAAGTTCAAACGCATGTGTGATAAGTCGATGATCAGGAAGCGATACATGCACGTGACGGAGGAGTTCCTGAAAGAGAACTTGGGGATATGCTCGTCTATGGCCAACTCCTTTGACGCCCGTCAGGACGTGGTGGCCGTGGAGGTCCCCAAGCTGGGGAAGGAGGCCGCCGCGAAGGCCATCAAGAAGCGGGGTCAGCCCAAGTCCAAGATCATCCACCTCATCTTCTACACCACCTCCGGCGTTGGCGCGCCCGGCGCCGGCCACCAGCTCACCAGGCTCCTTGGCCTCCGTCCTTCTGTCAAACGCCGCATGATGTACCAACTCGTCTCAGCCGCCCAGACCATCCTTCGCGCCCATCAGGACCAGCGACTGGAACGGCAGCTTCTAGACCGCTCGCCCCGCCGGTCTAGCATCCTGGACCAAGTCGAGGCCGAGCTCGGGCTCGAGGAGAAGATGAAGGCCGTCTGCCACCAGCGAGTATGGCAGCATGTCAAGTGCCTGCATGATCTTCACCATGGACGAGATGCGGAAAGTCGGCGAAGACGAAGCTCTTCGAAGTCGCGGCCCTGCATGATCTTCGCATGAGGGAGATGATGAATAGTGATGGGGTGGCAGCTTTCTTTTTCTTTTGGATGGGCTGGCGTGAGGAAAACGAAGAATGGTTGGGCCGGCTCTCCTTATTTTGTTAGTAGGCTGGTCCAGGAAGAATAAGTGACGGGCGTTAGGGAGCTAGGGCCGCAAGAATCGCAAATCCAGTCCAATAAAAAAAGGAGAAGAAGTTTGGCCCGTTTCTTTTGTGCCACGGCCCATTGGGACGGCCGCGTGTCAGGGCTTGATGATTGAAGATCGGTGGCCCACCAGGTATATTTTACGTACTCGACCCGTATATTAGAGTTATTTTCTAAAGTATTGCCATTATAGACTTGATTTGCATGCATTTATTTCGATCTGGTAGTTAGCCTATTTATTTGGTTAAGTGTGGTATGCTGTCAAAGGAAAATATTTTCAGAAAATTTAAAAAAAAAATAAAATAAAAAAATCAAGAAATTCCAAAAAAATTCTCGAAAATGGGAAATGGCCACAATCAACTGGCCATGGAATATTTTGAGTGATTTGGCCTCCAAATCTTCCATAAAATTGACGATTTTGCCCTTCGGGCTAATCGTCTCCAAACCTTCCCATTTCACCCCTGGTCTTAAATCACACCTTACCTAGGTCCTTATGGCTGTGCTAGGAAGCCTTTGATTTGAATTGATGCGCATTGATGTGATTTATTTATATACTTGATTGCACTTTTCATTTAAATTGATTGTGATTGATAGGAACAGTCTTCCAATCTGCATGAAATCCTGAATCAAGCCTACCTCACCTAAAATTGCGCCTGCATGAACTCTTAGCTAGAAAAATCACTCGCGTTAGGTACCGAAAGGGCGTTGGTAATGACACCGACGTAACCAAGTCCCCGAACCCAAAATCTCTGGTTCCGCAGAACTGATCGACCTATCCCAATCGGTCAGTAAGGTTTCCGGTCTACCCTCCAAGAAAGACCGGTGGCGACTCCAAATGCATGCACAAGTTGCACATGCCACCATGACCACACTGAAGGTCGAAAGCGATCGACTCTTACCGTCGAATCCCTCAAAAAATACTCCCGCCGCGATTTGGTATGGGCCTGGGAGGGCCCGCGCCGATCCGAGACCCGCGATCGGTAATCCATTAGCCGCATCCGCTTTCGGACGGGTCGCGACAGCTGGCGACTCCGCTTGGGACATTATTCTAGAACCTATGGTTCTAGACCCCAAGTGGACTTAGGCCGTAATTAAAACGCTGAGTGATATTTCTAACCCTGCAGGCGCTCTTGAAGGTGAGGTAAGTCCGCTTACGATAGGTGTTATATGTTTTGCAGATTGGAGAAATAAGGGGTGTAGTCCGTGATTAACATTGTCTTATGCAGGTTGGCGTAGGAATGTATGTTGTGTGGATGATTTGAAGCGCTGATTGATAAACTGTTGTGCATGACTTGCATCGTGATGATCACGACACATGGACACACACAACCGCGTCTAAAACCCCGGGCGCCGCCTTTAGGAACACAATAGAAGGAATTGAAAATGGAATCTCTGTGAGGAAAAACACGGGGTAATCCACTTTTCAATTCCGCTCACTTCGAACTATGGATCGAGTCCCAATGCAACGATAGCTGTGCAATGGAATCGGCTCTTTCCAGAACTCGAGGTGGGAACCTTAACCTTAGGTGCCAAACCCTCTGATTTTTAGAAGTTTACCATCACTTGTTTCATGCGCATGTCTTTGGGCGGTTGGTACACCTAAAACCGCACATAAGTCGACGAGTTTGGTTGGTAAGACTCTCTATACCTCGAATCTATTACAGTTCATATAAATATAGGCATTTCATTCATTGCATTCTGGTGATTAGATTAAATGCCATTTCAAGGATAGATGTGTGTGTTTTTCCCAAACGTCCTTGATAGAAGACGAAGAGGATGATATCCCATGACAAGCACCGAGTGAGCAACAAAGGAGCCTACTATGGATATTATTGAGATATCGTCCAATGAAGATGACGAGTTGGGGCAAGTGATCTGGAAGTCACAGATCAAACTTGGGGCATCATTAAACGTTAGGATCACATTCCTTTGTTTCATTTTCCATTACCAGTCCTCTTGTATAGGGTTTATTTTTATCGAGGCTTTCTCTATCTCACCCCTTAGAGTGATTGTATTAGGGATCTATTGGTGTATACATTTAGATGGAACTTGGTTGTATTTCTTTTGACAGGTCATGGGAATGTGATAGTGGCATTTTCTCTAATCATCCGAATACTCCCAAGTCAAGTTTATAATTCCTTTAGAGGAAATTAAAATTGGAAATCTTGCACGACCTTTTTGGTCGTATAGGGTAATCCAACCCCAATTTCGCTAGAAGGAATTATACACTTGAATTGGTCCATGCATGTTTTACGTCGCTGGTAATCCACGATAATTGATCGAGAATATCGGCGTTGTTTTGAATTTAATGACGAGATAGATGTCCAAATTACTCTCGTTCTTAATAAAACGGCCTTGATTTGGATGCCGTATCTTCAATTAAATTTAAAACACGTTATTATGCCTCGCACTTTTGAGTAATTCGTTCCTCCCGAAATTGATCAAAAGCGATTATTGTGAATTACATTCCTTTCAATAGTATGCTTTCTTTCGAGGAATATTGATAAAAACTTTTCGCGCAAGATTAAAACCCTTGTAAAAGTTCTTGTCCTTATTAATCATGGGCAAGCATAGGATTGAAAGGGGTTTTTTGATTTCTTTTTCAAATTATTCCTTCTGATTCTGTCTTTTTATTTGCAGGTGAAAAACAAGTAGTATAGAGAAATCTTTTCTTGGACAAATCTGCAACTATTCTTCCATCTGATCATGAGCGAGTTATAAAATCAGGACGTATTTGCTCGGCTTATTGCTATTATGGTTCGGCTCACTCAAGTTGAAGATGTTTGGATGCTCGAAGAAATGAACCATACAGAAGTTAAAACACACACACGAGAACTTTCATTTATTTTGCTCAGCGGAGGGTTTTCAGAAGCAGGTCATACAAGTCGGGGTGGAAAAGTAAAGCCAAAGTGAGCCCTAATTAACGACACAAAGGATCCCAACTGACCCTCCATGTTATTAATGCTCTGCTCATACTCCCAGCTCCGCATGTTGTGGTCGGCAAGCCTGAGGAGAAGACTTCTGCATTCTCCCTTAACTTCGGCGACCTTGGCCTCGTGTTCTTCGGTGACTACTTCCAGGTCCCGAACCAGTCCATTCCCGCGAGCTATGTCCTCGGTTATCTTGTCGAGCCGTTCTTCCTGCCAGTCGCTCTGAAGCCTCAACAGGACGTTGCGGCGGTCATGCTCGCCGGTGGTCAGGGATATGGCCAATTGATCCACCAGATTTCTCCTCTCGCGAAGCAACGTCGCGACCCGCTCATTAGCAAACTCGACGGCCTTTTTGTAACTATCAACCAGGTAGTTGGTCAGCACCAAATGATCAGATCGATCCTCATAACGAGCCCGCAAGACGCGAGCCACCAGAACCTCCCGATTAGCAACACGATAGGCCTCTAAGGAGTGTGCAAAGAGAGTCGGGAAAGTTCTATATTCCCTCCCCAGTGTAGTACCTTCGAGAGAAGTGGTATCAAGGTCCTCGAGCAGGACACAGATTGCATCCTCGGTTGCAGAATGATCGGTTATGTGCGCGTAACCGCGACCCAGTAGGTTATAAAGCTTTTCCCACTGGGCCAAGACATCAGTTGAAAAAGTGCGTACGGGAGAGGAGGCCATTTGCGTTGGGTTGGCTTGAGAATAAGACGAGTTTAACAGAGAGATTAGAAGGAAGAAGCTGATTATGCGAGAACGTTAACCTTCCATACATTAATTCCTCATTTTATAGCAACTCGAGGATGATGAAGGGTCTCAGTAATAATGCTGGTGGAGCCCAGTTAGGGGGTAAAGCAGGAGGTCCCCTCACAAGAACCATTGGATTCGTTTCGGTCCGCGATTTCCGGCTCATCAATTAAAAGATGTAAAAAATTTGTCGGGATCACCATTATTAGAGTTAGGTGGGAGGAAAGCGCAACTATCGAAGAGAGCCCTAACAGGGTTTGGCGGTCCCATCACGTTGAAAAGCTAAGCGAGAAATTCAAGGTCTTGAGGGGGAACGTTTGCCTAATGATGCTTGAAGAGCGTCTCCTGAACATGCAAAGTCACTCGAAGAAAACTTTATAGGGAGTGAGCATACGGGAGAGAGTGGAGAACTCTGAGTGGGCAAGAACTAATCAAACATTTCTCAATCCAACATATTTAAGAGGTTATTGTCAGCTGCTAGAGGCGACTGACTCAAAAATCTCAGAAATTGAACCACAGAGGGATCTCGAAGATTCCAAGATCAAGTCTAACGCCAAAACCATGGAGCCCAACACTTCTGGCAACGGAAATCAAGATCACGGCGACGACGACAACGACATCCACAATGCTCAACTCGGGAAAAGAAGACGTCCTCACCAATACTCTCAGGAGGAAACCCAAATGCTGGAAACCCTTTTCAGTAAAAGCCATTACATGAAAAAGAAGTGGAGAATTGAATTGAGCCGGGAGTTGGGGATTAATCAGTCGAGGATCCAGTTTTGGTTTCAAAATAGGAGATCCAAATCGAGGGCTCAACGCAAACGTCAGGTGGTCGAGATTTTAAAGGAAGAAAACCAAAAGCTGCGAACAGAAAACATGAGGTATGAAAAAGCTCTCAATATTACCGTTTACCCTCATTGCGATAACCTCGTCGCCCTCGGTAAGATATTCCCCGATAAGCCTCACGCGATGATTGAAGACGTTCATTTACCACCCTACTCCCTCGGGGCATCTCCTGCTCAACCAGATTTTGCCGGAGTCACGCATGAGCAGGATGATCCTACGAAGATGATACAAATGCCTCCTGGGGGATGGGATTTGCATCGCTTTGATTGGAGTTACAGTTTCAAGGAGTTGGATGTTACCGCCGACCAGCTCAAAGCATATCAGCCTCATGCACAACAATTTTCGATAGGGTCGGGTCCTGCTGGAGATGAGTTAATCAGTCGTCAAGCCATCGATGCAATTTTGGGCCACGATAAGAGGAGGTTCGCTTGGCCCCCTGAACTGCATTCCAGATTCCTAGATGTGGTTCACCAAATGGGGATCGACTCAGCAACTCCGACGCGCATATTTAAGGCCATGAATGTACCGGGGCTTAGTAAGGAGCTAGTCAGGAATCACCTTGCTGCCTACAGAAAGCTATTAAGACAACGTCGAGCGGAGCTAAACCGGGAGGAATCCGTCTCGACCTCAAAAGCTAGGGGCGACCGCCATTGTAATGCTCAGGCATCAAGAGATACCCGGCCAAATCTAAGCATCAATCAAGCTAGCAACCCGACCACCGGCAAACTGAAAGCTGATCAGAATGTCCTCCCAGGCCATTTCAACACTTCTCAAGAGCGCGTGCCACAAGTACAGCGAATGCGCACTCCTCCATTCGAGCAGCAGTCGGCTGGTGCTCTGCCTGCCGCTGGTCAACCCACGACAGACGATTTCTTCGATGAGGGGCTCGATGCCTTGTTCAATCAGTGGGAAGCTGGCATGCTTGGACAGCCATGATCTAGCACCTGACTCGGGGCACGATGGGTCGGTCACTACGAACACCCATAGAAAGAAGAACATGTTCACGAGTAGATCACTCATTTTATCCGTTGTAAAGTTCCTACGGGAACATTTTTCTTTAATGACTATAGTTAATTCTATATTAAAACCAACGCTATCGACGAACATCGTCATGCTCAGTTGTGATGATCCCTTGTTAGATTAAGTCTGAAACCAGAGACGGTCTTTAAAATTTTGAGTGGCCACGAACTCATTCCTCACCAAGCGCCCGGGATGCTGAAATGAAGAGTAACAGCATACACATGGAAAATGCCACTTTCGTTTGAACGATGAAAAGGGGTTGAGAGAAGATCATAGCGTTAATTCCCATGGAGCTAAATGAATTAAACGGAGTCATTAATTGCGGGTCCACCGCTGCTCCCCACGTTCTCGGGCCTAGCAAATCATAAAAGGCGCCGAAAGATTGTAGACCCACCACTTTGAAGACTGAACTAGGGGACGAGCGCAATACTCGATGAAACCGAATCAATGCAAGAGAGTTTGTGATCCTATCACGAGGAAAAAGAAAGGGGAATACAGACGATGAGTAATTGCAGGGTCTCGAGAGGAGCGCTTGCTTGCTGGCCTTCATATGCAGCCTGAAGGATGGTTCTAGGACACGCACAATCACTTGAGAAAACTTCTAGAGTGAGCAAACACGAAGGAGCGAATAGAGAAAGCCGAGTGAACTAGATCAGCCCGAGATACTCCGATCCATCATGTTTAAAAGCTATTCCCATCTGCTAGAAACGCCCGACCTGGACATTTCTGAGCACGAACTGCTGGGAGACTTTGAAGATCCTGGAGCTGAATCCTGCCCGAAGACCATGGAGACTGACTCCTCCAGCGATGAAATTCTAGGTTTCAGCTACGAAGAAGGAGTATACAATGATGACCGGAGTCGGAAAAGGAAGCAACTACAACGCCACACTCCAGGCCAAATCCGAGAGCTCGAAGCTTTCTTCAATGAATGCCCCACTCCAAGCAAACGACAGAAAATGGAGTTGAGCCGAAAAATAGGATTGGAGCTTTCGAAGGTCAAGTTTTGGTTCGCCAACAAACGAACCCGGGTGAAACAGCAATACGCAGACCATGAGTTACTGGTCCTGAAGGAGGAGAATGAGAAGCTTCAAGCTGAAAGCGCGAGATATAAGGAAGCTCTGACCAAGGCCACCTGCCTTAATTGTGTAATCCTGTTGTCCTCGGCGAGGTGTTCCTCGATGAACCATCCCTGTTGACGAATAACGCTCAGCTGTTACCGTATTCTCCACAGCATTTTCCGACACAGCCAGATACCGCCGGAGATCTGCATGAGCAAGTCAACACCATAGGATCAACACCAACATCCTCTGAGAAATGGGATATGAATCATCACAGGGGGAATTCTCTCAATGACGAACTCGCTGTCGCAGCCAGCCAATCCAAAATCGGTGAGTCCCTCCCTGGACAACTTTTGAAACGACTAGATCCCGTAGAGAATAGCTACCGAAGTATTGACGATATTTTGGGTGATAAGAGAACAAGGTTTTACTGGACCTATGAGCTTCACACCAAATTTGTTGATGCAGTTCGAGAACTGGGAGTTGATTCGGCTAGCCCACTGCGCATACTCGAGGTTATGAATGTGCCGGGGCTCTCTAGAATTAACGTTGAGTCTCACCTCAAGTACTATAGGAGATTGCTAAGGGATGGAAGGATAGCGTTAAACCATCATAAAGCCAGTTGGAGCTCAAGTGCTGGGCAGAGTTACAACCATGATGATTGGAGAGCCAAGAGCACCCAACCGTGTTTCAGCAATGACGGGACTAGCAGTCGTGTCAGCGACTCCTCTAACCCAAATCAGAATGCTCCGCCGAGCTATCTCAATACTCCTCAGGAGTATATGCCACAGTTCCAGCACATAGAAATTCCTCAGTTTGAGCGCGAATCAGTCATTAATGCTGTCCCTGAAGCGGATCTGGCATTGGTAGAGAGTGCACATATGAACCTGCCGGTCATCGGAGGAAGTTCCAATTCGAGGGGTCAAATTGCTCACGGCGAGAGCAAAGAGAGGAATCCCTCGCCTGCAGTCGACGACACCCAATCTGGGCACCAAGGGCTAGAAAGAACAGGTGATTTCCTTGATGAGGAGCTGGACACTTGGATCAATACTCTTCGGGAATGTATGTCTCAACCCCAACAGGGCAATGATGAAGGTTCCAGCTCAAAGACTCCAATCCCTCACAACGAAGGCAATGAAAGAAATCTGTCCCCAACAATCGTTGATACCCAACTTGAACATCAATGGCTCGAAGACCCGAGCAATTTCCTTGGCGATGAGTTCAATCTTTGGCTCGATCAATTTGGAGCCGGAGGACCATCGCAGTGGTGACGCGAGGCCGGTGATCAAACGTCTGATGCAAGGCATGGCTACTCGATGAAAAATGCTTCGAGAAAAGGGGTTGAATACTCCTATTGCATATGTTGTTGATCGCACTGTAAGGTTCCCACGGGAACATCTTTCATTAATATCTAGAACTAATTGCGCGTGAGTGTCAACATCACCCTTTGAGCATCTTCAAGCCGAAGGCCGTGGATTAATCACTTAATCCGTGGAGCAAGTTCCATGAACCATAATTATCACCCGCTGAGCATAATGGGATCTACCCCTTCAACACGAAATACGTTTGGCCGCGAAGCCACCTATTTGATGATAAACATGGACAAATCACTCAATGAGTCATGCGTTCAAATAGCAGAACAGACGCTGCCCAGCTGGGGGCAGATGAACCATTGATGTTACAAACACTCCAAGCATGGATAGGCGGATTTGATAGAGGTTGTTCATATCAATACGCAACATCAGAATGGGATGAAAATCAAGAGTAAAGTTGTATCGTCCCAATTTGTCTTGAATTTGGGAATATGAATTAACACTTATTTTTTATCCTTGATAGGGGAATCGCCTTGGAGACGAATAAGTTTTTACATCCCACATACTACCTGTTAGGGTACATGAGGGTAGGATGTATCGTTTCGATTTTCGAAAAATTCGTGAACATACAATGATATGCTTCTTTTACATTTTCAGGGATCTCCAGCCACGGTGGACAGGTAGGTATCCCTTTCCCCCAATCCATTGAAGATGTTAAACCAAAAAAAAACACAGAGAGAAAAAGAAAAAGCTTTCAAAATCTGATGTCTAGGAAAGACATGGAATTCTAACTTCATTGGCCTTCATGTTTTGAAACATGAGGTTGTCTGAACACGCATTGTGCACCATAAAATCCCCTTGACGGGTAAAATTTTTGGGGAAAACGAAAGAGATTTTTCCAATCAAAAGTTGTTCAAAACTCTCAAAAGGATGTTTCCTCAAAAGAGAGGCAAGCTCAAATCCAAACACATCCTACATACACTTGAGAGATGAGTGGAGCGAATCAAATAGTAAATCTGGACCTACGGAGGTAGGGACCATTCGCAGCGATTACATGGATTGGGACGACGGAGGCGTTCGTTTCATATCATAAACACTACAGGTGACCGTTGACAACCCACTTGAACGACGATTTTCATTCTTAACCCTGTCAAGAACCACCCCACACCGGGGCAAAAAGGAAGTAAGTCCAACAGCATCAGGAGAAAATGGTTAGAAATTTTCTTGCTCGGACTAACATTAATCTTTGTGTGTTGTTTATATGGTAATCCAAGTGCCATAGGATGACGAGAAGCATTCATTCTCTATCCCACACACCATATCCTTTGCACAGCCAAGTTGAGCCTGCGAATTCATTTCATAAACCCCTGTTGGTGATCATGGGATGTTTCAAGATAGAAACTGCATCACTCCAAGAACGGAAGAAATCAAGAGATGGGATTTTTAGAAAAATTTCATATCGGCGTTTAAATGTGCTATGATTCAAGTTGTATATCTAGCACAATTTTCTGAACATCGTAGTTCCAAAGGAAAAGAAAAGGCAGGATTTCAACAAAAAATCCCCAGCGTCAAGAAAAAGCAAAGTGCCTGGTAAAAGCAAGGCCGATGCTCGTGAAAACTGTTTGATTGATCCCCAATAAAGCCTAGTTGGGAAGAGAGAAAAACCCATAAAGGAGTCAGATCAAGAAGACTGCTCCCCAAACGATGTCAGCCGTGGTGCAAAAACACGGACATAATTGTCAATCTCTTAATACCACAAGAGACGTTCTCTAAAGGACTTGTGCACACCTCAAAAGCGGTTGCACACCTCAAAAATGGAAGATGCAGAATGGAAAAGACATGTGACAAATTTGCAATGATCACCAATGTCAAATCCTTCGTGATTTCTGGGCCAAAAACAAGCCTTTTTCGGTCCCCAATCCTACCAATGTTATAACCCTGAAACAGTCTTCTCTGACTAAGACACTTGGGTTAACATATAGCTTAGCTCGAAGAAGTACGAGCAAGACTCTTTCTTTCTCATTTTGCAGGGTTCTTGACTTGTAAACCCGGAGCAGATGGTGAAGATTTTCATTCGATGGCCCCGACTCCAAAGCGGATCCCCCTTGAAAACCAATATCCAAGCCCAACATTACGGTCCCGTGGAAGACCTCCCGACCGATCAAAATGTATGCGCTGCGAATGAGCCTAAAACCTAGGCACAGGTTAGTAGGAAGTTGAGCACATTCCTTACAAAAGACCATTATCACAGAGCGGTGAGGAGCCCTCTTGATGAGAAATTCTCCAATAGATGTTTTGAACAAACTCATTTTGGAAATTTCAAATTGTTTGATCCAGATTTACCGCGCAAGAAATTTGTGATCACATCTGTATGTTGCAAGAATGTTTTGGATAACCTCCAGTATCAAAATGCATATTTCATGACTAAAACTTAAGTCATAAAATTTTGTCAATTGGACAATTGTTATCTTCCCAAAGATTACTAACATTTTCTTGGTGAGGAAAAATCTTTCAGGTTTAAGCTTTCTGCAGGATAATTGGAGTCCCCAGATCCCAGAAAGGTACCTCGCATGTCGAAAGTACCTTCTGCAAGATTTCAGGTAACCCCTAAATCCCAGAATGACCTCTAGGTGAAGCCTTTTAGTAGGCAAACCTCTTCCAAGACCGATCCACAGAACGATCGAGTCTCTGACTAGTCCCAACCAGACAGGGTATGTCAGCCTTAGATTCCTATAAGTTTGGAGTCAATGTCAACAAAAGGTAGATACCGCCTGAAGGGTCAACTCAAGGCAGATACCGCCTGAAGGGTCAACTCAAAGGTAGAAACTGCCTGAAGGGTCAAATCAAAGGTAGAAACCGCCTGAAGGGTCATCTTAAGGTAGAAACCGCCATAAGGGTCAACTCACTGGTAGAAACCGCCATAAGGGTCAATTCACTGGTAGAAACCGCCATAAGGGTCAACTCATTGGTAAATACCGCTGTAAGGATCAACACAAAGGTCTGATCCACCATACAGATCAAAGCCCTTGGCAAATCTCAAAGCGTGGGGATGCGTCTTCCTTAAGTTCCTACCAGTTAGGAATCCCATGATGGTATGACCTACCATACAGGTCAGAGCTTAATCTCCCTAGGATATTCTGAATGACGAGTCCTAGGCATCTTCTTGAAAGTTGTCGCAACGGGCATCATCCGACAGGTGAGCTTCAGGTAAGCCTCTTTCTTCCCGGCCCATGTTCAAATTGTTGGAGTAAACCGGGGATTAATTTGTGCTTTTATCAAGAGCCTTAAGGATCCGATGTCATGACATTTCTTCTTTCATTTTCCAGTTGAGTTGGTTAGGAATCAGGTACCGTCTTATCTTTGAAAGAAACCTCTAACGAGATTCCTCTCAAAGAGGGGCAGCTGTTGACACCTGATTTTTCACCATCTATTATCGTGATTTTTATCTTTATTTTTATTTCTATTTTTATTTTTATTTTTATTTTTATTTTTATTTTTATTTTTATCTTTATTTTTATTTTTAAAATTAATTAAAAATAACCAAAAAAAAATCATAAAATTGAAAAATCAACTTTGGTAGCCTTGGCCAAGCTAAAGGAACCATTTTTGACAAAATAATAATAATAATAATAATAATAATAATAATTTTTCATATTTTTATCATAAAATATATATATATATATATATATATATATATATATATATATATATATATAGCATTCGAGGTCAAAATTGAAAGCGGCTGCTGATACGATGTGGCGACCGAGTGGAGGGTGCATTACGGAAGACGGTGTAGTCTATCTCATCCCGTCTACCACTTCACCAAAGAAGCGTAAAGCCGAGGAATGGCGCCATTCGTCCGACCAGTGATGGAGGGAGTAGCGAGATTGGTTTTTTTTTTTTTTTTTTTTTTTAAGGAAAAGTGACAGAGCACTTCCTCGGTAGAAGGAAGGAATGAGAGAATGTGGGATGAGAGCCGGACAGATTATTTTAAAAAAATAAAAAGGAAGTGGAGCACATGAGAAAGGGAGATGCTCTCCACCGCGAATCCAAGAAGCAGAAGTTGGTTGATGATTTCGAGAATAAAATAGTGAGCGGGTGAAGGGAGCCCAGGCGAGCAGACCCCCGACGGAAGCTCTCTCCGTCCATGAACCTCCTGCACCTTCAAGCTTCACCCACCTCTTCCTCGACCATCGTACACTACCTTCAGCCACCACCGCACACCGTCGACGCCGCGAGCAAACAGAACAGTCGCCAGGATCTCTGTCTCTTGTTATGTCCCTACACCGAAGCCCCCCCCCCCCCCCAAACCAGCTCCTCTTCCTCCTCCGTGCATCCCTGACCATCTCCACTGCTCCGCACATCACCAGCTACCTCCAGCCACCACAAAGCTTTTCAAAGAGATATACGCACACACGTTTCACTACGGAGGAGAGACCCACAACCGAACACGACCGACCCAGCACCTCAGCTTCATCCTGTCACCTGCCACCTCCAGTCGCGCTCCACCGAAGCCGTCGCGACCACCTTTGGTTGAGTCCGGGCTCACCTGGACAGTCCCGTGTCGACGAAGCCGAGGGCCGATACAGCCCGCGCCGCCACGTCCTGCACCAACCCCGATAATCTCGAGCCGCAGCCGAACTATTTGACCGTGCCATCCGCTCCTTGGCCGTGCAATTCGAGCGACACAGATCGGAGCAGGAGCGTGGCGGCAACCAAGACGGTGGAGGATTCAGGGCGGCCCAGCGGGCGGAGGGCTCGGCCACTGTCATCGCCATCGGGATAGTCACCCCAGCGCGCTGTGTCCTTCATGCGGAGTACCCGAACTACTACTTCCGGATCATCAACAGCGAGCACATGACTGACCTCAAGGAGAAGTTCAAACGCATGTGTGATAAGTCGATGATCAGGAAGCGATACATGCACGTGACGGAGGAGTTCCTGAAAGAGAACTTGGGGATATGCTCGTCTATGGCCAACTCCTTTGACGCCCGTCAGGACGTGGTGGCCGTGGAGGTCCCCAAGCTGGGGAAGGAGGCCGCCGCGAAGGCCATCAAGAAGCGGGGTCAGCCCAAGTCCAAGATCATCCACCTCATCTTCTACACCACCTCCGGCGTTGACGCGCCCGGCGCCGGCCACCAGCTCACCAGGCTCCTCGGCCTCCGTCCTTCTGTCAAACGCCGCATGATGTACCAACTCGTCTCAGCCGCCCAGACCATCCTTCGCGCCCATCAGGACCAGCGACTGGAACAGCAGCTTCTAGACCGCTCGCCCCGCCGGTCTAGCATCCTGGACCAAGTCGAGGCCGAGCTCGGGCTCGAGGAGAAGATGAAGGCCGTCTGCCACCAGCGAGTATGGCAGCATGTCAAGTGCCTGCATGATCTTCACCATGGACGAGATGCGGAAAGTCGGCGAAGACGAAGCTCTTGGAAGTCGCGGCCCTGCATGATCTTCGCATGAGGGAGATGATGAATAGTGATGGGGTGGCAGCTTTCTTTTTCTTTTGGATGGGCTGGCGTGAGGAAAACGAAGAATGGTTGGGCCGGCTCTCCTTATTTTGTTAGTAGGCTAGTCCAGGAAGAATAAGTGACGGGCGTTAGGGAGCTAGGGCCGCAAGAATCGCAAATCCAGTCCAATAAAAAAAGGAGAAGAAGTTTGGCCTGTTTCTTTTGTGCCACGGCCCATTGGGACGGCCGCGTGTCAGGGATTGATGATTGAAGATCGGTGGCCCACCAGGTATATTTTACGTACTCGACCCGTATATTAGAGTTATTTTTCTAAAGTATTGCCATTATAGACTTGATTTGCATGCATTTATTTCAATCTGGTAGTTAGCCTATTTATTTGGTTAAGTGTGGTATGCTGTCAAAGGAAAATATTTTCAGAAAATTTTAAAAAAAAAAAATCAAGAAATTCCAAAAAAATTCTCGAAAATGGGAAATGGCCACAATCAACTGGCCATGGAATATTTTGAGTGATTTGGCCTCCAAATCTTCCAAAAAATTGACGATTTTGCCCTTCGGGCTAATCGTCTCTAAACCTTCCCATTTTACCCATGGTCTTAAATCACACCTTACCTAGGTCCTTATGGCTGTGCTAGGAAGCCTTTGATTTGAATTGATGCGCATTGATGTGATTTATTTATATACTTGATTGCGCTTTTCATTTAAATTGATTGTGATTGATAGGAACAGTCTTCCAATCTGCATGAAATCCTGAATCAAGCCTACCTCACCTAAAATTGCGCCTGCATGAACTCTTAGCTAGAAAAATCACTCGCGTTAGGTACCGAAAGGGCGTTGGTAATGACACCGACGTAACCAAGTCCCCGAACCCAAAATCTCTGGTTCCGCAGAACTGATCGACCTCTCCCAATCGGTCAGTAAGGTTTCCGGTCTACCCTCCAAGAAAGACCGGGTGGCGACTCCAAATGCATGCACAAGTTGCACATGCCACCATGACCACACTGAAGGTCGAAAGCGATCGACTCTTACCGTCGAATCCCTCAAAAAATACTCCCGCCGCGATTTGGTATGGGCCTGGGAGGGCCCGCACCGATCCGAGACCCGCGATCGGTAATCCATTAGCCGCGTCCGCTTTCGGACGGGTCGCGACATTGTCAAGGCCATTTTCTTTCTTCAGTGTATCCAAAACCTCTAAGGTTTCCTTTCCAAGTTCTCAATCCAAAGAAAGGAAGTTTCAAGATTATCTTTTCCATCGAACCTCAGTCGATCTCAACCTCATGATTCACTTCACAAGTTATTCAAAGCTCTCGTGGTTCTTTTCCACATTTCCCATTTAAGAATGAATAGTCTCAGGGTCACCTTTCTCATGACTCCATCACTTAATTCATCAGTACTAGCATCAGCCACCTCAGTGACTTGGCCAACAATGGCAGCTCCTTCTTGAGTCTGCTCACACCTTTTAGATTCCTATTTCCATTCAAGGTTTTCATGACGCCATTAGCCCTTGGATCTCATACAATTCACAAACTCGAGCCAAATGCTCCTTAAATGCCTTTACTCCTTCGGCCTAACCTTACTAGGTTCTCGTGACATTCGAGTCACTACAATTCCCTCCAGGAATTAAAGACCTAAGTCATTCATCCAGGTCTAGCAGTCTTAAGTTGCTCATCTTATCATCTATCACAAGCACTCAACCAATCAGTAGTTCCACGTGAATCCTCAATCAATCGCCCATAATCCAAGGGTTTCAGATCATCCTTCATCAGTAACTACTCCTTACCAGCCTCGACTAGCCAATTTCTCAGCTATTCGCCAATTACTAGGCAAAAACTCAACTAGGTCAATATCAGGCAAACTTTCGAAGCACAATTTCAATGCGTCAAATGCTCACACCTCAAGTCCAGACGTCTTTGCGACTTTAGCATTAACTTACTAGGCTATCTCAATTTCAAAAGATATCAGTCAATGGCATTCAATGCCAAGACTCGCCATACAAGCCAAACACAAGCGTTAATTTTCTTTTTCAAACAACACCCACTGCTATGTACGAAGCTCCTAACCATGCCAATCACATAAGCAATTACAAATGAAATGCAATTTTGAAAATTCACCTTGAGGATCACTTCAGTGTAATACATCTCTTAACCAAAATTAAACTCAATCCGATACCTAGACTCTCTCTTTCAATTTATGACTTGGGTCATTCCTGCCTCCTTGGTATCTTAGAAGCTTGCCAGGAGCCGCTCCTTGTCCGAACCTTTCTGTCCCAGTGTACACTCCTCGCCCTCATCAGACTTGGTCATTGCAGGTTGTCCTAAGTCATATATCTACGAAGAGAGTCCCGTTCCACAAGTCCCATAACATGTTTCACTATGATTTATAGGTATCCCCTCAGCTTGTCCCATACCAAGCGACAGTTTATTAAGTCTGACAATGATAAGCTCATCCATTCACCTTCCTCAACTTTCATTTCAATGCCATAAACACATGCACTAAATGATCGTCCTCACTACTAGTTCCACAAATGACCATCTCACAGATCAATTGCTTAGGATAACCCATATACCACAAAGTCACAATCACGATCATAAAATCCAATCGATCCTTTACCCATAAGAAATCCTCTATTAACCTCAAACATATTTTCAACCTTAAGTTCAGGCTTATGACTCCTCAATCTCTGTTCACTTCCTTGTGAAACTTAATCATCACATCACCTAAGACCATCCATTCAAATCGATACCATAACCATCAAGATACGGCACCAGTTCAAGCCTACAATTCCCAAGATCTAGTAATCCATGTTTAATCCTCAAGTCATCGCTCCTTATCACCCCAAGTCTCAATCAAATTGGATCGAGCTAACCTTGCTCTATACCAACCAAACAGAGATGTCACGCCTCGAACCCGGCAAGCACGCGAGCATCCCATCTTCGCCGTTACCTTTGATGACCTCCCAGGAACCAACGACCATTAACTTAAAGACCTATATGAAGCATGCAAGCGAAAGCGAGAACATCTCCAAAGTAATAAAACAACACAAGATGACTTAAGACAAAAGGGTACGCTTCTCCATTTAAGATCTATCATATGTCAAAGGTTAAAATTCTAAATCCACAATTCGAAGTACAATCCCCAAGGCCACAAGGGTTTCATAACCACTTCCTCCAATTCAATCTTCAAATGTCAATCATGGCATACCTCGAGTTTCCATCGCCTGAGACCTGAAAAAATGTTGTCCCACGACGGGGTGAGATATATAATCCCAGTAAGTCAAACCTAACCCTAAACTAGGCTGCCAGTACATCTGGACACTTTTGAAAAATAGGGCATTTTGGAGTTCAAAACATTGGCATGTTTAAAACAGGGTACTTGTCAAAACCTGGCATTTCAGTACTTCAAATCGACTCGACTCAGTCATGATTCATGATAGGATCTAAGCTTCGTACAAAGGCAGAGTTTTCAATCGAATGCAAACCCTTGACGCCATCTCAAAAACATGAGGCAACTTTCGCTTCTTTCTCAAAAGTATCATTCCTCGAAATTTCCAGAAAACACATTCTTTTCTCTCACGTCCTTCTTTGGGCCAAATTTCAATTCATGAGGCAAATTTTCAATCTCCAACCATCAGGAATTTTCAAACTCGTGCGGCAAATTTCACACTTGAGGAAAATCTCGATTCAAGAAGCATTTCAATTTCTCAAAACCAATTCTTTGATACTTTAGAAAATAGTTCTTTCAATATCCGCCCATCCTGGGCTGCCCATTTTGGGGCTGCGAGATGATTCGATCTCCATATGACTCGTCGGTCCATATGAGACTCTCGCGTCCGGACCAAGAGATGATTCGGTCACCAAACGACTCTCGACGCCTATTTTCAATCGAGATGAATCATGTCAGTATGAGACTCTCTAGCCGCACGACCTCGTCAGGTCAAATGGGAGTAACTCTCTCCCAGAGCTCAAATTGAGAGTAACTCCCTCTTAGATCAAATTGAGAGTAACTCCCTCCAGATCACATTGAGAGTAACTCCCTCTCTATCAAAATTGTTTGGCCTCAATTTTTTATTTAAAAATAATTTCATGCCTCCAATCTTTCATTCAAGAAAACTCATGTATTTTCATCAAAGCCTTAGACAACTCAATGAGCACGGCTCAAAGCATATAAGGTCTCATTTCAAACGTCCGTCACTGGACAAAACAAATTTCATGATACGAAATTCCCAATAAAACACTAGCATCGTTCGGCCATTTTCACAAAACTCAACCTTGACGCAAGTCACAACTTCAAAATCTCCATTCGAGACTTGGTTTAACAATCCATGCCACTTAGAGCACCTAATTCAAACTAGAATTATCACACGGCATACTCAAGGTCCAACATTCATCATGGCTAGATTATAACTACATAAATCAACCTTGATTTCATCATTCTCATGCCAAAATCTCTCAAGCACAGCTCCATTAAAAATAAGGCGGATTCGATTCTGAATTTTCTCAACATAAACCGGTGCATAAATAGTCAATTTCGTAAACAAGGGCGTCCATTAATAACCCAACCTCCTAATAAAGGGTTAGAAATAACTTACCTTGAGCCTAGGTGTTGACACCTAAATTTTGGACATTTTATTTTATTCTATCTTATTTTATTGTTTATTATTTTTTAAAAAAATAATAAATAGAAAAATGTGTGAAAAATCAAAGGTAGAGACATAATTATTAGTCAAAGTCCTCTTTTGCTTTTAAAGGGCTGTGTTGTCTTTTTTTTACTTTTTATTTTATTATTAGTACTATTATTATTATTATAATTATCATGATTTTGATTTTTTTTAGTGCTCTCAGCTCTCTCGCTCTCTCTCTCTCCCTCTCTCTCGGGGACATGCAGCCCACGTTTCTTTAAAAAAACAAACAGGCTCTCGGGCTCGGGGGCTCTGGATCTTCATCTGGCAGGCGCGAGAACAACATCTCCATCGACACGACCACCACCGCCACCTCCATCCTTCGTCGTCGAGCCGCCCTACCGTTTGTGATCAACCACTCCACTCTCTCTCCTCTCTCTCTCTTTCTCTCGTTGGTCTGTCCCCTTTCTGTTTGGAACGCTCTCAGCCGAGCTCCCCCTCTTCCCCTGTTTGAAGTTGTCGAGCGCCACTCCCCACCGCCTCACCTACGTCCATCAGCCTCCTCACCACTGCCCCGACGTCGCCTCGCCTTCCGACGAACACCAGAGTCGTCGCGAAAGCCCTGTGAAGCCGTGCCCCCGCCCTGTTTTGGGGTCAGTATGAGTTTGTTCTGTTGCGACCCAAAACCATCACCTCCGCCGCTCACTACCATCTCCCACTGGCCACTCTCAGTCTCCTATCGTCCCCCGAAGCCACCGGAGGTCTTTCGAAGCCTGTAGAACCCGACCAAGCCCCGGCCGACCCTTCCCTGTTTCGGCCGAATCGACCACCTCCGACAACTTCCAGGCCTTGACCACTCCAACTGCTGTTCAACCTACGAGGCCATCGACGACCCAAGACCGTCACCCAGTCGTCGTCAGCTCGTCGGTACGTCGCCGTCCCGCCACTACCCAAGCATCCTCGGTCGTCGTCCTCAAGATATGGATCCGAAGTCTCCTGACTTGGTCGCGATGAACAACGCGACTATAGTCCGATGAGATGACGGTACGATGGCGTTAACCTGGCGAAGACCGACTGCTTCGTGGTTCATTGCACTGCTCGGTGTCGTTCATAGTGAACCACCGAGGAGGAGGACATTGAGCAGCGGTTTATCGCTTCCAAGCATGCTTGACTAGACGAAGGCTCCTTGTCCGACGACCACCGTCTGACGCCGGAAGTTACAGGTCCCACCAGGCTTGACAGGTTCGTAAGAGGCGAGCCAACCAGTTCGAGGCAGTGTTAGCCGAACCGGGGAGTATGTTGATGATGAGTCGGCTGAGCGTAGCTTTGAGGAGCGGGTCCCGGCGGTCGGACGAGTGAGTCCCGATGGAGCGTGGTGGTCATCGACGGGCGATGACGGGTGGCTTCAAGTCGCATGCGGAGGAAGAGTCGCGCCAGTTGAAGTATAACAGGGAAGGATGTCCTACGTTGAAGATGATGAATAGTGGGTAAGATCTATTTCTACGTTGGGTTGGTTGTGTGTTTCATTTGGTCTTGTGGGCCTATTTTATTTTAAAGTATGGGCCGACTAGTGCTGGCGGGAGAAAACTGGGCTTGGGCAAGTGGGCTCGGTAGGTTCAAAGCAAAGAAATAGGCCTGGGCTCCTTGTTCAAACCAGGCCCGGTTCGGGTCCGAAAACCCGATCTGGACCCGGCCTTATTTATTTATTTAAATAAAAAAAAATCAAAAATCAAGAAATTCCAAAAAAAAAATTCTCAAAAATGGGAAATGGCCACAATCAACTGGCCATGGAATATTTTGAGTAATTCGGTGTCCAAACATTCCAATAGTTGACGATTTTGCCTTTCGGGCTAATCGCCTCCAAATCTTCCCATTTTACCCCTGGTCCAAAGTCACACCTTCCTTAAGCCCAAATGGCTATACTATGAAGCCATTGATCTGAATTGATGGGCATTGATATGATTTATTTATACATTTGATTGCGCTTTCATTTAAATTGATTGTGATTGATAGGAATAGTCTTCCAATCTGCATGAAACCCTGAATCAAACCTACCCCACCCAAAATTGCGCCTGCATGAACTCTAAGTTAGGAAAATCACTCGCATTAGGTACCGAAAGGGCGTTGGTAATGATACCAGCGTAATCAAGTCCCCGAACCCAAAATCTCTGGTTCCGTAGAACTGATCGATCTCTCCCAATCGATCAGTAAGGTTTCCGGTCTACCCTCCAAGAAAGACCGGTGGCGACTCCAACTGCATGCACAAGTTGCACATGCCACCACGACCACACTGAAGGTCGAAAGCGATCGACTCTTATCGTCGAACCCATTAAAGGAAAACTCCCGCCGCGATTTGGTATGGGCCTGGGAGGGCCCGCGCCGATCCAAAGACTCGCGATCGGTAATCCATTAGCCGCGTCCACTTTTCGGACGGGTCGCGACAGCTGGCGACTCCGCTGGGGAACCTTGTTCTAGAGCCTATGGTTTTAGACCTCAAGTGGACTTAGGCCGTAACTAAAACGCTGAGTGATTTTTCTAACCCTGCGGGCGCTCTTGAAGGTGAGGTAAGTCCGCTTACGATAGGTGTTATATGTTTTGCAGATTGGAGAAATAAGGGGTGTAGTCCGTGATTAACATTGTCTTATGCAGGTTGGTGTAGGAATGTATGTTGTGTGGATGATTTGAAGCGCTGATTGATAAACTGTTGTGCATGACTTGCATCGTGATGATCACGACACATGGACACACACAACCGCGCCTAAAACCCCTGGCGCCGCCTTTAGGAACACAATAGAAGGAATTGAAAATGGAATCTCCGTGAGGAAAAACACGGGGTAATTTACTTTTCAATTCCGCTCACTTCGAACTATGGATCGAGTCCCAATGCAACGATAGCTGTGCAATGGAATCGGCTCTTTCCAGAACTCGAGGTGGGAACCTTAACCTTAGGTGCCAAACCCTCCGATTTTTAGAAGTTTACCATCACTTGTTTCATGCGCATGTCTTTGGGCGGTTGGTACACCTAAAACCGCACATAAGTCGACGAGTTTGGTTGGTGAGACTCTCTATACCTCGAATCTATTGCAGTTCATATAAATATAGGCATTTCATTCATTGCATTCTGGTGATTAGATTAAATGCCATTTCAAGGATAAATGTGTGTGTTTTTCCCAAACGTCCTTGATAGAAGACGAAGAGGATGATATCCCATGACAAGCACCGAGTGAGCAACAAAGGAGCCTACTATGGATATTATTGAGATATCGTCCAATGAAGATGACGAGTTGGGGCAAGTGATCTGGAAGTCACAGATCGAACTTGGGGCATCCTTAAACGTTAGGATCACATTCCTTTGTTTCATTTTCCATTACCAGTCCTCTTGTATATGGTTTATTTTTATCGAGGCTTTCTCTATCTCACCCCTTAGAGTGATTGTATTAGGGATCTATTGGTGTATACATTTAGATGGAACTTGGTTGTATTTCTTTTGACGGGTCATGGGAATGTGATAGTGGCATTTTCTCTAATCATCCGAATACTCCCAAGTCAAGTTTATAATTCCTTTAGAGGAAATTAAAATTGGAAATCTTGCACGACCTTTTTGGTCGTATAGGGTAATCCAACCCCAATTACGCTAGAAGGAATTATACACTTGAATTGGTCCATGCATGTTTTACGTCGCTGGTAATCCACGATAATTGATTGAGAATATCGGCGTTGTTTTGAATTTAATGACGAGATAGATGTCCAAATTACTCTCGTTCTTAATAAAACGGCCTTGATTTGGATGCCGTATCTTCAATTAAATTTAAAACACGTTATTATGCCTCGCACTTTTGAGTAATTCGTTCCTCTCGAAATTGATCAAAAGCGATTATTGTGAATTACATTCCTTTCAATAGTATGCTTTCTTTCGAGGAATATTGATAAAAACTTTTCGCGCAAGATTAAAACCCTTGTAAAAGTTCTTGTCCTTATTAATCATGGGCAAGCATAGGATTGAAAGGGGTTTTTTGATTTCTTTTTCAAATTATTCCTTCTGATTCTGTCTTTTTATTTGCAGGTGAAAAACAAGTAGTATAGAGAAATCTTTTCTTGGACAAATCTGCAACTATTCTTCCATCTGATCATGAGCGAGTTATAAAATCAGGACGTATTTGCTCGGCTTATTGCTATTATGGTTCGGCTCACTCAAGTTGAAGATGTTTGGATGCTCGAAGAAATGAACCATACAGAAGTTAAAACACACACACGAGAACTTTCATTTATTTTGCTCAGCGGAGGGTTTTCAGAAGCAGGTCATACAAGTCGGGGTGGAAAAGTAAAGCCAAAGTGAGCCCTAATTAACGACACAAAGGATCCCAACTGACCCTCCATGTTATTAATGCTCTGCTCATACTCCCAGCTCCGCATGTTGTGGTCGGCAAGCCTGAGGAGAAGACTTCTGCATTCTCCCTTAACTTCGGCGACCTTGGCCTCGTGTTCTTCGGTGACTACTTCCAGGTCCCGAACCAGTCCATTCCCGCGAGCTATGTCCTCGGTTATCTTGTCGAGTCGTTCTTCCTGCCAGTCGCTCTGAAGCCTCAACAGGACGTTGCGGCGGTCATGCTCGCCGGTGGTCAGGGATATGGCCAATTGATCCACCAGATTTCTCCTCTCGCGAAGCAACGTCGCGACCCGCTCATTAGCAAACTCGACGGCCTTTTTGTAACTATCAACCAGGTAGTTGGTCAGCACCAAATGATCAGATCGATCCTCATAACGAGCCCGCAAGACGCGAGCCACCAGAACCTCCCGATTAGCAACACGATAGTGTCGCGACCCGTCCGAAAGCGGACGCGGCTAATGGATTACCGATCGCGGGTCTTGGATCGGCGCGGGCCCTCCCAGGCCCATACCAAATCGCGGCGGGAGTATTTTTCAGAAGGATTCGACGATAAGAGTCGATCGCTTTCGACCTTAGTGTGGTCGTGGTGGCATGTGCAACTTGTGCATGCATTTGGAGTCGCCACCGGTCTTTCTTGGAGGGTAGACCGGAAACCTTACTGATCGATTGGGAGATATCGATCAGTTCTACGGAACCAGAGTTTTTGGGTTCGGGGACTTGGTTACGCTGGTGTCGTTACCAACGCCCTTTCGGTACCTAACGCGAGTGATTTTCCTAACTAGGATTTCATGCAGGCGCAATTTTGGGTGAGGTAAGTCTGACTTTGCACATTAACCAGTTTAACATGCTCACGTAATCATAATAAATAAATAGATGTCAATCACATAAACATCTATCCTACGTGGTGATCATGGAATTATGATTTAATGGGTCTCGAGCCAATGAGACCACATTTAATCATTTTAATATTTTAATAACGGAGAGCCGCTCTTCGCTTTTTCTTGGTTTCTTGAACTCTTCAAGAATTGGGCCCCAAAGAGCTCGCCGACTTAAAAGGCTCCCCCACGTAATCCTCGTAGCATTTACATCAACAATTGACTATGCTAAAAATAAAGATTACATGAAAAATAAAAGGAGTACGCAGCCTCCATTTAATAATTACAACCCCAAATATATAAATAATCATCATACATTCATATATACATCAATCACATTGATTAGGGATTTTTCCATGATCACCACCCTTTCACATAAGTAATAAATTCACAATTTAAAACTTAGGAAGGCACAATAAAAATTCTACGTTGAATCATATTCAGAATTTTTACGTAAAATAAGATAGCCATAAATTTTCGATTCAAAATTGATTTATTCTCAATTTTTGCTACGTTGATTAATTTATCATATAAAATAATCAATCTCCATTAGCCATGTAAGACGAACAATTCGTTAATACATATTGGCCATAGTATTGCAAAAATTGCAAAAATCAATTAAATGCACGAAAACGCCTAAGGATTGGCTCTGATACCACTGTTGGGATCCACGTAACACGTAGCGGAAATAAATAACAACCCATACATGTATCTCCAGAGGCGTACTTCGTGCATTTCAATCGAAAAAAAATCACAAAGCCTCAAAGGGAGTAAATAGATTACCTCTCGTAGCGTGCTTGAACGGAGGTGTCGGTTCGATGTTCTTCGATCTCAGCCTCCACAAGTGTTAGGCATCTAGTTCGGACGCACCACCAATTGACGAACGGGGAGACGACTAATAACTCCACAACAATTGTGCTAGCAATATGCGGAATCAATATTCCGAACTTAGTATATTTTGCTCACTCAAGATGATGAGAATATAGAGAGTGTTTGTGTTCTTCTCTCTAAGCTCTCAAAAATTTGCACACTCTACAAAATGTCTCCCCCTTCAACCTCAAAACTCTTGCCATCCTTTTATAGCCAAAAATACCTTCCAATAAATTGTATTTAAAAATAGCACTAACAATTATAAATTCTATCTAAAAATAGCACTCACAAATAAATGACATTTAAAAATAGCACTAACAATAGCACTCACAATTTATAATACAAAAATGCTATTTAAAAATAGCACTAACAATAGCACTCACAATTTATAATACAAAAATGTTATTTAAAAATAGCACTAACAATTATAAATTCTATCTAATAATAGCACTCACAATTTATGATAAATAAATGCCATTTAAAAATAGCACTAACAATAGCACTCACAATTTATGATAAATAAATGTCATTTAAAAATAGCACTAACAATAGCACTCACAATTTATAATACAAAAAATGCTATTTAAAAATAGCACTAGCAATAGCACTCACAATACAAAAATGCTAAAAAAAAGGCACTAACAAAGGTGTTAAAAATAATAACCATTATTATTATTACAAGAGTTAAAGAGGTTACCAAACAATACAAATATGCATAATGTATAAATACGTATGACGTATAAATACGTAGAGCATATGTATACATCCGTGAAACCGGGGACTAATTGAAAGAAAAATGTGCAATTAAGCCCTTTTGGTAAAAATTGATTAAATTGGAGGGCAAATTGACCTAATTGCACTTTAAGACTTTAGAATCCAATGTCATAGCTTATAAAAAGTGAGAATTGAAAACTAAAAGACTCGAAAATGATTTTTTTTAGGCTCGGTTCGGGTTTATGTTTGTGAAGGAACATATTGACCCGAGCCGAATTTTAGAGATTTAAAGTGACACACTTGAAGAGGAAATTAAAACAAAATTATCGAATATTTTTGGGTATTTTTCTGACCACGAATGGTATTTTTCTGATTTTTTGGGTATTTTTATAATTAAATAAACTCGAAAAATATTAAAAATACCGAAAACTATTTTTTGTTCAAAATTGGTTCCTAAGGTTAAACCAAGGCTTCCAAAGTTGATTTTGTGATTTTATGACCTTTTTTGATATTTTTAATTAATTTTAAAGAATAAAAATCACAATAATAAATGGTAAAAAAAATCAGGTGTCAACAGCTGCCCCTCTTTGAGAGGAATCTCGTTAGAGGTTTCTCTCAAAGATAAGGTGGCACCTGATTCCTAACCGACTCAACTGGGAAAATAAGAGAAGAAATGTTATGACATCGGATCCTTAAGCCTATTGATAAAAGCTCAAATCAATCCCCGGTTTGCTCTAACAATTTGAACATGGGCCGGAGTGAGAGAGGCTTACCTAAAGCTCACCTGTCGGATGCTGCCGGTTGCGACGACTTTCAAGAAGATGCCTAGGACTCGTCATTCAGAATATCCTAGAGAGATTAAGTTCTGACCTGTATGGTAGGTCATACCATGATGGGATTCCTAACTTGTAGGAACCTAAGGAAGGCGCATCCCACGCTTTGGGATTTGCCAAGGATTTTGATCCGTATGGTGGATCAGACCTTTGTGTTGATCCTTACTGCGATATTTATCAATGAGTTGACCCTTATGGCGGTTTCTACCAATGAATTGACCCTTATGGCGGTTTCTACCATATGTGACCCTTCAGGCGGTTTCTACCATTAATGTGATCCCTCAGGCGGTTTCTACCTTGGTTTGACCCTTCAGGCGGTTTCTACCTTGAGTTGACCCTTCAGGCGGTTTCTACCTTTGATTTGACCCTTTAGGCGGTTTCTACCTTGTGTTGACCCTTCAGGCGGTATCTACCATGTGTTGACCCTTCAGGCGGTATCTACCTTGTGTTGACCCTTCAAGCGGTATCTACCTTTGATTTTGACCCTTCAGGCGGTATCTACCTTTGATTTGACCCTTCAGGCGGTATCTACCATATTTTGACCCTTCAGGCGGTATCTACCTTCATTTGACCCTTCAGGCGGTATCTACCTTCATTTGACCCTTCAGGCGGTATCTATCTTTGTTTGACCCTTCAGGCGGTGTCTACCATCAGTTTTGACTTTGAAAAGGGGTCTCATGACGAGGGTTCTCCACGTCCGATGAGACTGCCTAAATGAAAAGGGGTCTCATGACGAGGGTTCTCCACGTCCGATGAGATTTCCTGAATTTTGAAAAGGGGGTCTCATGACGAGGGTTCTCCACGTCCGATGAGACTACCTGAATTTTGAAAAGGGGTCTCATGACGAGGGTTCTCCACGTCCGATGAGACTGCTTGATTTTTGAAAATGGGTCTCATGACGAGGGTTCTCCACGTGTGATGAGACTGTTTGATATTTGAAAAGGGGTCTCATGACGAGGGTTCTCCACGTCCGATGAGACTACCTGAATTTTGAAAAGGGGTCTCATGACGAGGGTTCTCCACGTCCGATGAGACTGCTTGATTTTTGAAAAGGGGTCTCATGACGTGGGTTCTCCACGTCCGATGAGACTGCTTGATTTTTGAAAAGGGGTCTCATGACGAGGGTTCTCCACGTCCGATGAGACTACCTAAATTTTGAAAAGGGGTCTCATGACGAGGGTTCTCCACGTCCGATGAGACTGCTTGATTTTTGAAAAGGGGTCTCATGACGAGGGTTCTCCACGTCCGATGAGACTGCTTGATTTTTGAAAAGGGGTCTCATGACGAGGGTTCTCCACGTCCGATGAGACTACCTAAATTTTGAAAAGGGGTCTCATGACGAGGGTTCTCCACTTCCAATGAGACTGTCTGATTTTGAAAAGGATTTTTTTTTAAGGGTTTCTCTTCCCCAAGAAAATATTGGTAATATTTGAGAAGACAGCAATTGTCCAATTGACAAAATTTTATGACTTAAGCTTTAGTCATGAGATGTGCATTTTGATGCTGGAGGTTATCCAAAACATTCTTGCAACATGCAAATGTGATCACAAATCCCTTGTATGGAAAATCTGGATCAACAGTTTGAAAATTTCCAAAAAGAGTTTGCTCAAAACATCAATTGGAATATTTCTCGACAAGGAGGCCATCTCACCTGTTTTGAGGTGATGATTTTTAGGGGATGCACTCAATTCCCTACTGACCTGTGCCTAGGTTTTAGGCTCATTCGCAGCGCATACATTTTGATCGGTCGGGAGGTCTTCCACGGGACCGTAATGTTGGGCTTGGATATTGGTTTTCAAGGGGGACCCGCTTTGGAGTCGAGGCCATCGAATGAAAATCTTCACCATCTGCTCCGGGTTTACAAGTCAAGAACCCTGCAAAATGAGAAAGAAAGAGTCTTGCTCGTACTTCTTCGAGCTAAGCTATATGTTAACCCAAGTGTCTTAGTCAGAGAAGACTGTTTCAGGGTTGTAACATTGGTAGGATTGGGGACCGAAAAAGGCTTGTTTTTGGCCCAGAAATCACGAAGGATTTGACATTGGTGATCATTGCCAATTTGTCACATGTCTTTTCCATTCTGCATCTTCCATTTTTGAGGTGTGCAACCGCTTTTGAGGTGTGCACAAGTCCTTTAGAGAACGTCTCTTGTGGTATTAAGAGATTGACAATTCTGTCCGTGTTTTTGCACCACGGCTGACATCATTTGGGGAGCAGTCTTCTTGATCTGACTCCTTTATGGGTTTTTCTCTCTTCCCAACTAGACTTTATTGGGGATCAATCAAACAGTTTTCACGAGCATCGGCCTTGCTTTTACCAGGCACTTTGCTTTTTCTTGATGCTGGGGATTTTTTTCTTTGTTGAAATCCCGCCTTTTCTTTTCCTTTGGAACTACGATGTTCAGAAAATTGTGCTAGATATACAACTTGAATCATAGCACATTTAAACGCCGATATGAGATTTTTCTATAAATCCCATCTCTTGATTTCTTCCATTCTTGGAGTGATGCAGTTTCCATCTTGAAACATCCCATGATCACCAACAGGGGTTTATGAAATGAATTTGCAGGCTCAACTTGGCTGTGCAAAGGATATGGTGTGTGGGATAGAGAAATGAATGCTTCTCGTCATCCTATGGCACTTGGATTACCATATAAACAACACACAAAGATTGATGTTAGTCCGAGCAAGAAAATTTCTAACCATTTTCTCCTGATACCGCTGGACTCACCTCCATTTTGCCCCGATGTGGGGTGGTTCTTGACAGGGTTAAGAATGAAAACCGTCGTTCAAAGGGTTTATCAACGGTCACCTGTAGTGTTTGAGGGATATGAAACGAATGCCTCCGTCATCCCAACCCATGTAATCGTTGCGAATAATCCCTACTTCCGTAGGTCCAGATTTTGCTATCTGATCCGCTCCACTTCTCTCCAGTGTGTGTAGGACGTGTTTGGACTAGGCTTTGCCTCTTTTCTTTTGAGAAAACGTCCTTTTAAAAGTTTTGAACTTTTGATTGGAAAAAATCTCTTTCATTTTCTCCAAAAATTTTACCCGTCAAGGGGATTTTATGATGCACCATGCATGTTCTTATTCATGTTCAGATAACCTCCTGTTTTAAGACATGAATGCCAATGAAGTTTGAATTCTATGTCTTTTCAAGACATTAGATTCTGAAAGCTTTTCTTTTTCTCTCTGTTTTTTTATTTAACATCTTCAATGGATTGGGGAAAGGGATACTTACTTGTCCCCCGCGGCTGGAGATCCTGAAAATGCGGAAGAAACATGTTATTGTACGTTCACGAATTTTTCAAAAAATTAGAACGATACAATTTACCCTTGGTCATGTATTCTAACGGGTAATACATGGGATGTGAAAACCTGTTCGTCTGTAAGGCGATTCCCCTGTCAAGGATAAATAACGAGTATCAATTCATATTCTCAAATTCAAGACAAATTGGAACGATACAACTTTACTCTTGGTTCTCATCCCGTTCTGATATTGCGTATTGATATGAACAACATCTATCAAATTCACCTATCCATTCTTGGAGTGTTTGCAACATCAATGGTTCATCTGCCCCCAGTTAGGCAACGTCTGTTCTGTTATTCGAACAAATGGCTCCTTGAGTGATTTATCCACGTTTATCACCTGAGAAGGGAAAGAAATGAGACATTACTTCGGTATTCGATTGAAGATCGTTTAGGAACGATACATCGTTTTACCAAATAGGTGGCTTCGCGGCCAAACGTATTTCGTATTGAAGGGGTAGATCCCATTATACTCCGCGGGTGATAATCATTGTTCGGGGAACTTGCTCCACGGATTAAGCGATTAATCCACGACCCTCGGCTTGAAGATGCTCAAAGGGTGATGTTGACACTCACGCGCAATTAGTTCTAGACATTAATGAAAGATGTTCCCGTGGGAACCTTACAGTGCGATCAACAACATATTCAATAGGAGTATTCCACCCCTTTCGTCTAAGCATTTTTCATCGAGTAACCATGCCTTGCATCAGACGTTTGGTCACCTGCCTTGCGTCACCACTGCGATGGCCCTCCGGCTCCAAATTGATCGAGCCAAAGATTGAACTCATCGCCAAGGAAATTGCTTGGGTCTTCGAGCCATTGATGTTCAAGTTGGGTATCAACAATTGTTGGGGGCAGATTTCCTTCATCGCCTTCATTGTGAGGAACTGGAGTCTTTGAGCTAGAACCTTCATCATTGCCCTGTTGGGGTCGAGACATACATTCCTGAAGAGTATTGATCCAAGTGTCCAGCTCCTCCTCAAGGAAATCGCCTGTTCTTTCTAGCCTTTGGTGCCTAGATTGGCTGTCGTCGACTGCAGGCGAGGGATTCCTCTCTTTGCTCTCGCCGTGAGCAACTTGACCCCTCGAATTGGAACTTCCTCCAATGACCGGCAGGTTTATATGTGCACTCTCTACCAATGCCAGATCCGCTTCAGGGACAGCATTAATGACCGAATCGCGCTCAAACTGAGGAATCCCTATGTGCTGGAACTGCGGTATATACTCTTGAGGAGTATTGAGATAGCTCGGCGGAGCATTCTGATTTGGGTTAGAGGAGTCGCTGACACGACTGCTGGTCCCGTCATTGCTGAAACACGGTTGGGTGCTCTCGGCTCTCCAATCATCGTGGTTGTAACTCTGCCCGGCATTTTAGCTCCAACTGGCTTTATGATGGTTTAACGCTATCCTTCCATCCCTTAGCAATCTCCTATAGTACTTGAGGTGAGACTCGACGTTAATTCTAGAGAGCCCCGGCACATTCATAATCTCGAGTATGCGTAGTGGGCTAGCCGAATCAACTCCCAGCTCTCGAATTGCATCAACAAATTTGGTGTGAAGTTCATAGGTCCAGTAAAACCTTGTTCTCTTATCACCCAAAATATCGTCAATACTTCGGTAGCTATTCTCTACGGGATCTAGTCGTTTCAAAAGTTGTCTAGGGAGGGACTCACCGACTTTGGATTGGCTGGCTGTGACAGCGAGTTCGTCATTGAGAGAACTCCCCCTGTGATGATTCATATCCCATTTCTCAGAGGATGTTGGTGTTGATCCTATGGTGTTGACTTGCTCATGCAGATCTCCGGCAATATCTGGCTGTGTCGAAAAATGCTGTGGAGAATACGGTAACAGCTGAGCGTTATTCGTCAACAGGGACGGTTCATCGAGGAACACCTCGCCGAGGACAACAGGATTACCACAATTAAGGCAGGTGGCCTTGGTCAGAGCTTCCTTATATCTCGCGCTTTCAGCTTGAAGCTTCTCATTCTCCTCCTTCAGGGCCAGTAACTCATGGTCTGCGTATTGCTGTTTCACCCGGGTTCGTTTGTTGGCGAACCAAAACTTGACCTTCGAAAGCTCCAATCCTATTTTTCGGCTCAACTCCATTTTCTGTTGTCTGCTTGGAGTGGGGCATTCATTGAAGAAAGCTTCGAGCTCTCGGATTTGGCCTGGAGTGTGGCGTTGTAGTTGCTTCCTTTTCCGACTCCGGTCATCATTGTATACTCCTTCTTCGTAGCTGAAACCTAGAATTTCATCGCTGGAGGAGTCAGTCTCTATGGCCTTCGGGCAGGATTCAGCTCCAGGATCTTCAAAGTCTCCCAGCAGTTCGTGCTCAGAAATGTCCAGGTCGGGCGTTTCTAGCAGATGGGAATAACTTTTAAACATGATGGATCGGGGTATCTCGGGCTGATCTAGTTCACTCAGCTTTCTCAATTCGCTCTTACGTGTTTGCTCACTCTAGAAATTTTCTCAAGTGATTGTGCGTGTTCTGGAACCATCCTTCAGGCTGCATATGAAGACCAGCAAGCAAGCGCTCCTCCCGAGATCCTGCAATTACTCATCGTCTGTATTCCCCTTTCTTTTTCCTTGTGATAGGATCACAAACTCTCTTGCATTGATTCGGTTTCATCGAGTATTGCGCTCGTCCCCTAGTTCAGTCTTCAAAGTGGTGGGTCTACAATCTTTCGGCGCCTTTTATGATTTGCTAGGCCCGAGAACGTGGGGAGCAGCGGTGGACCCGCAATTAATGACTCCGTTTAATTCATTTAGCTCCATGGGAATTAACGCTATGATCTTCTCTCAACCCCTTTTCATCGTTCAAACGAAAGTGGCATTTTCCCTATGCATGCTGTTACTCTTCATTTCAGCATCCCGGGCGCTTGGTGAGGAATGAGTTCGTGGCCACTCAAAATTTTAAAGACCGTCTCTGGTTTCAGACTTAATCTAATAAGGGATCATCACAACTGAGCATGACGATGTTCGTCGATAGCGTTGGTTTAACTATAGTCATTAAAGAAAAATGTTCCCGTAGGAACTTTACAACGATAAAATGAGTGATCTACTCGTGAACATGTTCTTCTTTCTATGGGTGTTCGTAGTGACCGACCCATCGTGCCCCGAGTCAGGTGCTAGATCATGGCTGTCCAAGCATGCCAGCTTCCCACTGATTGAACAAGGCATCGAGCCCCTCATCGAAGAAATCGTCTGTCGTGGGTTGACCAGCGGCAGGCAGAGCACCAGCCGACTGCTGCTCGAATGGAGGAGTTCGCACTCGCTGTACTTGTGACACGCGCTCTTGAGAAATGTTGAAATGGCCCGGGAGGACATTCTGATCAGCTTTCAGTTTGCCGGTGGTCGGGTTGCTAGCTTGATTGATGCTTAGATTTGGCCGGGTATCTCTTGATGCCTGAGCATTACAATGGCGGTCGCCCCTAGCTTTTGAGCTCGAGACGGATTCCTCCCGGTTTAGCTCCGCTCGACGTTGTTTTAATAGCTTTCTGTAGGCAGCAAGGTGATTCCTGACCAGCTCCTTACTAAGCCCCGGTACATTCATGGCCTTAAATATGCGCGTCGGAGTTGCTGAGTCGATCCCCATTTGGTGAACCACGTCTAGGAATCTGGAATGCAATTCAGGGGGCCAAGCGAACCTCCTCTTATCGTGGCCCAAAATTGCATCGATGGCTTGACGACTGATTAACTCATCTCCAGCAAGACCCGACCCTATCGAAAATTGTTGTGCATGAGGCTGATATGCTTTGAGCTGGTCGGCGGTAACATCCAGCTCCTTGAAACTGTAACTCCAATCAAAGCGATGCAAATCCCATCCCCCAGGAGGCATTTGTATCATCTTCGTAGGATCATCCTGCTCATGCGTGACTCCGGCAAAATCTGGTTGAGCAGGAGATGCCCCGAGGGAGTAGGGTGGTAAATGAACGTCTTCAATCATCGCGTGAGGCTTATCGGGGAATATTTTACCGAGGGCGACGAGGTTATCGCAATGAGGGCAAACGGTAATATTGAGAGCTTTTTCATACCTCATGTTTTCTGTTCGCAGCTTTTGGTTTTCTTCCTTTAAAATCTCGACCACCTGACGTTTGCGTTGAGCCTTCGATTTGGATCTCCTATTTTGAAACCAAAACTGGATCCTCGACTGATTAATCCCCAACTCCCGGCTCAATTCAATTCTCCACTTCTTTTTCATGTAATGGCTTTTACTGAAAAGGGTTTCCAGCATTTGGGTTTCCTCCTGAGAGTATTGGTGAGGACGTCTTCTTTTCCCGAGTTGAACATCGTGGATGTCGTTGTCGTCGTCGCCGTGATCTTGATTTCCGTTGCCAGAAGTGTTGGGCTCCATGGTTTTGGCGTTAGACTTGATCTTGGAATCTTCGAGATCCCTCTGTAGTTCAATTTCTGAGATTTTTGAGTCAGTCGCCTCTAGCAGCTGACAATAACCACTTAAATATGTTGGATTGAGAAATGTTTGATTGGTTCTTGCCCACTCAGAGTTCTCCACTCTCTCATGTATGCTCACTCCCTATAAAGTTTTCTTCGAGTGACTTCGTATGTTCAGGAGACGCTCTTCAAGCATCATTAGGCAAGCGTTCCCCCTCAAGACTTTGAATTTCTCGCTTAGCTTTTCAATCGTGATGGGACTGCCAAATCCTGTTAGGGCTCTCTTCGATAGTTGCGCTTACCTCCCACCTAACTCTAATAATGGTGATCCCGACAAATCTTTTACATCTTTTAATTGATGAGCCGGAAATCGCGGACCGAAACGAATCCAATGGTTCTCGTGAGGGGACCTCCTGCTTTACCCCCTAACTGGGCTCCACCAGCATTATTACTGAGACCCTTCATCATCCTCGAGTTGCTATAAAATGAGGAATTAATGTATGGAAGGTTAACGTTCTCGCATAATCAGCTTCTTCCTTCTAATCTCTCTGTCAAACTCGTCTTATTCTCAAGCCAACCCAACGCAAATGGCCTCCTCTCCCGTACGCACTTTTTCAACTGATGTCTTGGCCCAGTGGGAAAAGCTTTATAACCTACTGGGTCGCGGTTACGCACACATAACCGATCATTCTGCGACCGAGGATGAAATCCGTGTCCTGCTCGAGGACCTTGATACCACTTCTCTCGAAGGTACTACACTGGGGAGGGAATATAGAATTTTCCCGACTCTCTTTGCACACTCCTTAGAGGCCTACCGTGCTGCTAATCGGGAGGTTCTCGTGGCTCGCGTCTTGCGAGCTCGTTATGAGGATCGATCTGATCATTTGGTGCTGACCAACTATCTGGCCGATAGTTACAAAAAGGCCGTCGAGTTTGCTAATGAGCGGGTCGCGACGTTGCTTCGCGAGAGGAGAAATCTGGTGGAGCAATTGGCCCTATCCCTGACCACCGGCGAGCATGACCGCCGCAATGTCCTGTTGAGGCTTCAGAGCGACTGGCAGGAAGAACGGCTCGACAAAATAACCGCGGACATAGCTCGCGGGAATGGACTGGTTCGAGACCTGGAAACAATCGCCGAAGAACATGAGGCCAAGGTCGCCGAAGTTAAGGGAGAATGCAAAAGTCTTCTCCTCAGGCTTGCCGACCATGACATGCGGAGTTGGGAGTATGAGCAGAGCATTAATAACATGGAGGGTCAGTTGGGCTCCTTCGTGTCGTTAATTAGGGCTCACTTCGGCTTTACTTTTCTACCCCGAATTGTATGACCTGCTTTTGAAAACCCTCCACTGAGCAAAATAAATGAGAACTCTTGTGTGTGTGTTTTAACTTCTGTATGGTTCATTTCTTCGAGCATCCGAACATCTTCAACTTGGGTGAGCCGAACCATAATATCAGTAAGCCGAGCAAATATGTCATGATTTTATAACTCGCTCATGATCAGATGAGATAATAGCCTTAGACTTGTCCAGGAAAAGATTTCTCTCTATTACCTATTTTTTTTACCTGCAAATAAAAAGACAGAATCAGAAGGAATAATTTGAAAAAGAAATCAAAAACCCCTTTCAATCCTATGCTTGCCCATGATTAATAAGGACAAGAACTTTTACAAGGGTTTTAATCTTGCGCGAAAAGTTTTTATCAATATTCCTCGAAAGAAAGCATACTATTGAAAGGAATGTAATTCACAATAATCGCTTTTGATCAATTTCGAGAGGAACGAATTACTCAAAAGTGCGAGGCATAATAACGTGTTTTAAATTTAATTGAAGATACGGCATCCAAATCAAGGCCGTTTTGTTAAGAACGAGAGTAATTTGGACATCTATCTCGTCATTAAATTCAAAACAACGCCGATATTCTCGATCAATTATCGTGGATTACCAGCGACGTAAAACATGCATGGACCAATTCAAGTGTATAATTCCTTCTAGCGAAATTGGGGTTGGATTACCCTATATGAACAAAAAGGTCGTGCAAGATTTCCAATTTTAATTTCCTCTAAAGGAATTATAAACTTGACTTGGGAGTATTCGGATGATTAGAGAAAATGCCACTATCACATTCCCATGACCTGTCAAAAGAAATACAACCAAGTTCCATCTAAATGTATACACCAATAGATCCCTAATACAATCACTCTAAGGGGTGAGATAGAGAAAGCCTCGATAAAAGTAAACCCTATACAAGAGGACTAGCAATGGAAAATGAAACAAAGGAATGTGATCCTAACGTTTAAGGATGCCCCAAGTTCGATCTGTGACTTCCGGATCACTTGCCCCAACTCGTCATCTTCATTGGACGATATCTCAATAATGTCCATAGTAGGCTCCTTTGTTGCTCACTCGGTGCTTGTCATGGGATATCATCCTCTTCGTCTTCTATCAAGGACGTTTGGGAAAAACACACACATCTATCCTTGAAATGGCATTTAATCTAATCACCAGAATGCAATGAATGAAATGCCTATATTTATATGAACTGTAATAGATTCGAGGTATAGAGAGTCTTACCAACCAAACTCGTCGACTTATGTGCGGTTTTAGGTGTACCAACCGCCCAAAGACATGCGCATGAGACAAGTTATGGTGAACTTCTAAAAATCAGAGGGTTTGGCACCTAAGGTTAAGGTTCCCACTTCGAGTTCTAGAAAGAGCCGATTCCATTGCATAGCTATCGTTGCATTGGGACTCGATCCATAGTTCGAAGCGAGCGGAATTGAAAAGTGGATTACCCCGCGTTTTTCCTCACGGAGATTCCATTTTCAATTCCTTCTATTGTGTTCCTATAGGCGACGCCCGGGGTTTTAGGCGCGGTTGTGTGTGTCCACGTGTTGTGATCATCACAATGCAATTCATGCATAGCAGTTTATCAATCAGCACTTCAAATCATCCACACAACATACATTCCTACGCCCAACCTGCATAAGACAATGTTAATCACGGACTACACCCCTTATTTCTCCAATCTGCAAAAACATATAACACCTATCGTAAGCGGACTTACCTCACCTTTACGAGCGCCTGCATGGTTAGAAAAATCACTCAGCGTTTTAATTACGGCCTAAGTCCACTTGGGGTCTAGAACCATAGGTTCTAGAACACAGTGTCCCCAGCGGAGTCGCCAGCTGTCGCGACCCGTCCGAAAGCGGACGCGGCTAATGGATTACCGATCGCGGGTCTTGGATCGGCGCGGGCCCTCCCAGGCCCATACCAAATCGCGGCGGGAGTATTTTTCAGAAGGATTCGACGATAAGAGTCGATCGCTTTCGACCTTAGTGTGGTCGTGGTGGCATGTGCAACTTGTGCATGCATTTGGAGTCGCCACCGGTCTTTCTTGGAGGGTAGACCGGAAACCTTACTGATCGATTGGGAGATATCGATCAGTTCTACGGAACCAGAGTTTTTGGGTTCGGGGACTTGGTTACGCTGGTGTCGTTACCAACGCCCTTTCGGTACCTAACGCGAGTGATTTTCCTAACTAGGATTTCATGCAGGCGCAATTTTGGGTGAGGTAAGTCTGACTTTGCACATTAACCAGTTTAACATGCTCACGTAATCATAATAAATAAATAGATGTCAATCACATAAACATCTATCCTACGTGGTGATCATGGAATTATGATTTAATGGGTCTCGAGCCAATGAGACCACATTTAATCATTTTAATATTTTAATAACGGAGAGCCGCTCTTCGCTTTTTCTTGGTTTCTTGAACTCTTCAAGAATTGGGCCCCAAAGAGCTCGCCGACTTAAAAGGCTCCCCCACGTAATCCTCGTAGCATTTACATCAACAATTGACTATGCTAAAAATAAAGATTACATGAAAAATAAAAGGAGTACGCAGCCTCCATTTAATAATTACAACCCCAAATATATAAATAATCATCATACATTCATATATACATCAATCACATTGATTAGGGATTTTTCCATGATCACCACCCTTTCACATAAGTAATAAATTCACAATTTAAAACTTAGGAAGGCACAATAAAAATTCTACGTTGAATCATATTCAGAATTTTTACGTAAAATAAGATAGCCATAAATTTTCGATTCAAAATTGATTTATTCTCAATTTTTGCTACGTTGATTAATTTATCATATAAAATAATCAATCTCCATTAGCCATGTAAGACGAACAATTCGTTAATACATATTGGCCATAGTATTGCAAAAATTGCAAAAATCAATTAAATGCACGAAAACGCCTAAGGATTGGCTCTGATACCACTGTTGGGATCCACGTAACACGTAGCGGAAATAAATAACAACCCATACATGTATCTCCAGAGGCGTACTTCGTGCATTTCAATCGAAAAAAAATCACAAAGCCTCAAAGGGAGTAAATAGATTACCTCTCGTAGCGTGCTTGAACGGAGGTGTCGGTTCGATGTTCTTCGATCTCAGCCTCCACAAGTGTTAGGCATCTAGTTCGGACGCACCACCAATTGACGAACGGGGAGACGACTAATAACTCCACAACAATTGTGCTAGCAATATGCGGAATCAATATTCCGAACTTAGTATATTTTGCTCACTCAAGATGATGAGAATATAGAGAGTGTTTGTGTTCTTCTCTCTAAGCTCTCAAAAATTTGCACACTCTACAAAATGTCTCCCCCTTCAACCTCAAAACTCTTGCCATCCTTTTATAGCCAAAAATACCTTCCAATAAATTGTATTTAAAAATAGCACTAACAATTATAAATTCTATCTAAAAATAGCACTCACAAATAAATGACATTTAAAAATAGCACTAACAATAGCACTCACAATTTATAATACAAAAATGCTATTTAAAAATAGCACTAACAATAGCACTCACAATTTATAATACAAAAATGTTATTTAAAAATAGCACTAACAATTATAAATTCTATCTAATAATAGCACTCACAATTTATGATAAATAAATGCCATTTAAAAATATCACTAACAATAGCACTCACAATTTATGATAAATAAATGTCATTTAAAAATAGCACTAACAATAGCACTCACAATTTATAATACAAAAAATGCTATTTAAAAATAGCACTAGCAATAGCACTCACAATACAAAAATGCTAAAAAAAAGGCACTAACAAAGGTGTTAAAAATAATAACCATTATTATTATTACAAGAGTTAAAGAGGTTACCAAACAGTACAAATATGCATAACGTATAAATACGTATGACGTATAAATACGTAGAGCATATGTATACATCCGTGAAACCGGGGACTAATTGAAAGAAAAATGTGCAATTAAGCCCTTTTGGTAAAAATTGATTAAATTGGAGGGCAAATTGACCTAATTGCACTTTAAGACTTTAGAATCCAATGTCATAGCTTATAAAAAGTGAGAATTGAAAACTAAAAGACTCGAAAATGATTTTTTTTAGGCTCGGTTCGGGTTTATGTTTGTGAAGGAACATATTGACCCGAGCCGAATTTTAGAGATTTAAAGTGACACACTTGAAGAGGAAATTAAAACAAAATTATCGAATATTTTTGGGTATTTTTCTGACCACGAATGGTATTTTTCTGATTTTTTGGGTATTTTTATAATTAAATAAACTCGAAAAATATTAAAAATACCGAAAACTATTTTTTGTTCAAAATTGGTTCCTAAGGTTAAACCAAGGCTTCCAAAGTTGATTTTGTGATTTTATGACCTTTTTTGATATTTTTAATTAATTTTAAAGAATAAAAATCACAATAATAAATGGTAAAAAAAATCAGGTGTCAACAGATAGGCCTCTAAGGAGTGTGCAAAGAGAGTCGGGAAAGTTCTATATTCCCTCCCCAGTGTAGTACCTTCGAGAGAAGTGGTATCAAGGTCCTCGAGCAGGACACAGATTGCATCCTCGGTTGCAGAATGATCGGTTATGTGCGCGTAACCGCGACCCAGTAGGTTATAAAGCTTTTCCCACTGGGCCAAGACATCAGTTGAAAAAGTGCGTACGGGAGAGGAGGCCATTTGCGTTGGGTTGGCTTGAGAATAAGACGAGTTTAACAGAGAGATTAGAAGGAAGAAGCTGATTATGCGAGAACGTTAACCTTCCATACATTAATTCCTCATTTTATAGCAACTCGAGGATGATGAAGGGTCTCAGTAATAATGCTGGTGGAGCCCAGTTAGGGGGTAAAGCAGGAGGTCCCCTCACAAGAACCATTGGATTCGTTTCGGTCCGCGATTTCCGGCTCATCAATTAAAAGATGTAAAAGATTTGTCGGGATCACCATTATTAGAGTTAGGTGGGAGGAAAGCGCAACTATCGAAGAGAGCCCTAACAGGGTTTGGCGGTCCCATCACGTTGAAAAGCTAAGCGAGAAATTCAAGGTCTTGAGGGGGAACGTTTGCCTAATGATGCTTGAAGAGCGTCTCCTGAACATGCAAAGTCACTCGAAGAAAACTTTATAGGGAGTGAGCATACGGGAGAGAGTGGAGAACTCTGAGTGGACAAGAACCAATCAAACATTTCTCAATCCAACATATTTAAGAGGTTACTGTCACCTGCTGGAGGCGACTAACTCAAAAATCTCAGAAATTGAACCACAGAGGGATCTCGAAGATTCCAAGATCAAGTCTAACGCCAAAACCATGGAGCCCAACACTTCTGGCAACGGAAATCAAGATCACGGCGACGACGACAACGACATCCACAATGCTCAACTCGGGAAAAGAAGACGCCCTCACCAATACTCTCAGGAGGAAACCCAAATGCTGGAAACCATTTTCAGTAAAAGCCATTACATGAAAAAGAAGTGGAGAATTGAATTGAGCCGGGAGTTGGGGATTAATCAGTCGAGGATCCAGTTTTGGTTTCAAAATAGGAGATCCAAATCGAGGGCTCAACGCAAACGTCAGGTGGTCGAGATTTTAAAGGAAGAAAACCAAAAGCTGCGAACAGAAAACATGAGGTATGAAAAAGCTCTCAATATTACCGTTTGCCCTCATTGCGATAACCTCGTCGCCCTCGGTGAGATATTCCCCGATAAGCCTCACGCGATGATTGAAGACGTTCATTTACCACCCTACTCCCTCGGGGCATCTCCTGCTCAACCAGATTTTGCCGGAGTCACGCATGAGCAGGATGATCCTACGAAGATGATACAAATGCCTCCTGGGGGATGGGATTTGCATCGCTTTGATTGGAGTTACAGTTTCAAGGAGTTGGATGTTACCGCCGACCAGCTCAAAGCATATCAGCCTCATGCACAACAATTTTCGATAGGGTCGGGTCCTGCTGGAGATGAGTTAATCAGTCGTCAAGCCATCGATGCAATTTTGGGCCACGATAAGAGGAGGTTCGCTTGGCCCCCTGAACTGCATTCCAGATTCCTAGACGTGGTTCACCAAATGGGGATCGACTCAGCAACTCCGACGCGCATATTTAAGGCCATGAATGTACCGGGGCTTAGTAAGGAGCTGGTCAGGAATCACCTTGCTGCCTACAGAAAGCTATTAAAACAACGTCGAGCGGAGCTAAACCGAGAGGAATCCGTCTCGAGCTCAAAAGCTAGGGGCGACCGCCATTGTAATGCTCAGGCATCAAGAGATACCCGGCCAAATCTAAGCATCAATCAAGCTAGCAACCCGACCACCGGCAAACTGAAAGCTGATCAGAATGTCCTCCCAGGCCATTTCAACACTTCTCAAGAGCGCGTGTCACAAGTACAGCGAGTGCGCACTCCTCCATTCGAGCAACAGTCGGCTGGTGCTCTGCCTGCCGCTGGTCAACCCACGACAGACGACTTCTTCGATGAGGGACTCGATGCCTTGTTCAATCAGTGGGAAGCTGGCATGCTTGGACAGCCATGATCTAGCACCTGGCTCGGGGCACGATGGGTCGGTCACTACGAACACCCATAGGAAGAAGAACATGTTCACGAGTAGATCACTCATTTTATCCGTTGTAAAGTTCCTATGGGAACATTTTTCTTTAATGACTATAGTTAATTCTATATTAAAACCAACGCTATCGACGAACATCGTCATGCTTAGTTGTGATGATCCCTTGTTAGATTAAGTCTGAAACCAGAGACGGTCTTTAAAATTTTGAGTGGCCACGAACTCATTCCTCACCAAGCGCCCGGGATGCTGAAATGAAGAGTAACAGCATGCACAGGGAAAATGTCACTTTCGTTTGAACGATGAAAAGGGGTTGAGAGAAGATCATAGCGTTAATTCCCATTGAGCTAAATGAATTAAACGGAGTCATTAATTGCGGGTCCACCGCTGCTCCCCACGTTCTCGGGCCTAGCAAATCATAAAAGGCGCCGAAAGATTGTAGACCCACCACTTTGAAGACTGAACTAGGGGAGGAGCGCAATACTCGATGAAACCGAATCAATGCAAGAGAGTTTGTGATCCTATCACGAGGAAAAAGAAAGGGGAATACAGACGATGAGTAATTGCAGAATATCGGGAGGAGCGCTTGCTTGCTGGTCTTCATATGCAGCCTGAAGGATGGTTCCAGGACACGCACAATCACTTGAGAAAATTTCTAGAGTGAGCAAACACGTAAGAGCGAATTGAGAAAGTTGAGTGAACTAGATCAGCCCGAGATACCCCGATCCATCATGTTTAAAAGTTATTCCCATCTGCTAGAAACGCCCGACCTGGACATTTCTGAGCACGAACTGCTGGGAGACTTTGAAGATCCTGGAGCTGAATCCTGCCCGAAGGTCATAGAGACTGACTCCTCCAGCGATGAAATTCTAGGTTTCAGCTACGAAGAAGGAGTATACAATGATGACCGGAGCCGGAAAAGGAAGCAACTACAACGCCACACTCCAGGCCAAATCCGAGAGCTCGAAGCTTTCTTCAATGAATGCCCCACTCCAAGCAGACAACAGAAAATGGAGTTGAGCCGAAAGATAGGATTGGAGCTTTCGAAGGTCAAGTTTTGGTTCGCCAACAAACGAACCCGGGTGAAACAGCAATACGCAGACCATGAGTTACTGGTCTTGAAGGAGGAGAATGAGAAGCTTCAAGCTGAAAGCGCGAGATATAAGGAAGCTCTGACCAAGGCCACCTGCCTTAATTGTGGTAATCCTGTTGTCCTCGGCGAGGTGTTCCTCGATGAACCGTCCCTGTTGACGAATAACGCTCAGCTGTTACCGTATTCTCCACAGCATTTTCCGACACAGCCAGATATCGCCGGAGATCTGCATGAGCAAGTCAACACCATAGGATCAACACCAACATCCTCTGAGAAATGGGATATGAATCATCACAGGGGGAGTTCTCTCAATGACGAACTCGCTGTCGCAGCCAGCCAATCCAAAGTCGGTGAGTCCCTCCCTGGACAACTTTTGAAACGACTAGATCCCGTAGAGAATAGCTACCGAAGTATTGACGATATTTTGGGTGATAAGAGAACAAGGTTTTACTGGACCTATGAACTTCACACCAAATTTGTTGATGCAATTCGAGAGCTGGGAGTTGATTCGGCTAGCCCACTACGCATACTCGAGATTATGAATGTGCCGGGGCTCTCTAGAATTAACGTCGAGTCTCACCTCAAGTACTATAGGAGATTGCTAAGGGATGTAAGGATAGCGTTAAACCATCATAAAGCCAGTTGGAGCTCAAGTGCCGGGCAGAGTTACAACCACGATGATTGGAGAGCCGAGAGCACCCAACCGTGTTTCAGCAATGACGGGACCAGCAGTCGTGTCAGCGACTCCTCTAACCCAAATCAGAATGCTCCACCGAGCTATCTCAATACTCCTCAAGAGTATATACCGCAGTTCCAGCACATAGGGATTCCTCAGTTTGAGCGCGATTCGGTCATTAATGCTGTCCCTGAAGCGGATCTGGCATTGGTAGAGAGTGCACATATAAACCTGCCGGTCATTGGAGGAAGTTCCAATTCGAGGGGTCAAGTTGCTCACGGCGAGAGCAAAGAGAGGAATCCCTCGCCTGCAGTCGACGACAGCCAATCTGGGCACCAAGGGCTAGAAAGAACATGCGATTTCCTTGAGGAGGAGCTGGACACTTGGATCAATACTCTTCAGGAATGTATGTCTCGACCCCAACAGGGCAATGATGAAGGTTCCAGCTCAAAGACTCCAATCCCTCACAACGAAGGCAATGAAAGAAATCTGCCCCCAACAATCGTTGATACCCAACTTGAACATCAATGGCTCGAAGACCCGAGCAATTTCCTTGGCGATGAGTTCAATCTTTGGCTCGATCAATTTGGAGCCGGAGGACCATCGCAGTGGTGACGCGAGGCCGGTGATCAAACGTCTGATGCAAGGCATGGCTACTCGATGAAAAATGCTTCGAGAAAAGGGGTTGAATACTCCTATTGCCTATGTTGTTGATCGCACTGTAAGGTTCCCACGGGAACATCTTTCATTAATATCTAGAACTAATTGCGCGTGAGTGTCAACATCACCCTTTGAGCATCTTCAAGCCGAAGGCCGTGGATTAATCACTTAATCCGTGGAGCAAGTTCCATGAGCCATAATTATCACCCGCTGAGCATAATGGGATCTACCCCTTCAACACGAAATACGTTTGGCCGCGAAGCCACCTATTTGGTAAAACGATGTATCGTTCCTAAACGATCTTCAATCGAATACCGAAGTAATGTATTCTTTCTTTTCCTTCTCAGATGATAAACATGGATAAATCACTCAATGAGTCATGCGTTCAAATAGCAGAACAGACGCTGCCCAGCTGGGGGGCAGATGAACCATTGATGTTACAAACACTCCAAGCATGGATAGGCGGATTTGATAGAGGTTGTTCATATCAATACACAACATCAGAATGGGATGAAAATCAAGAGTAAAGTCGTATCGTCCCAATTTGTCTTAAATTTGGGAATATGAATTAACACTTATTTTTTATCCTTGACAGGGGAATCGCCTTGGAGACGAATGAGTTTTTACATCCCACATACTACCTGTTAGGGTACATGAGGGTAGGATGTATCGTTTCAATTTTCAAAAAATTCGTGAACATACAATGATATGCTTCTTTTACATTTTCAGGGATCTCCAGCCACGGTGGACAGGTAGGTATCCCTTTCCCCCAATCCATTGAAGATGTTAAACAAAAAAAAAACACAGAGAGAAAAAGAAAAAGCTTTCAAAATCTGATGTCTAGAAAGGACATGGAATTCTAACTTCATTGGCCTTCATGTTTTGAAACATGAGGTTGTCTGAACACGCATTGTGCACCATAAAATCCCCTTGACGGGTAAAATTTTTGGGAAAACGAAAGAGATTTTTCCAATCAAAAGTTGTTCAAAACTCTCAAAAGGATGTTTCCTCAAAAGAGAGGCAAGCTCAAATCCAAACACATCCTACATACACTTGAGAGATGAGTGGAGCGAATCAAATAGTAAATCTGGACCTACGGATGTAGGGACCATTCGCAGCGATTACATGGATTGGGACGACGGAGGCGTTCGTTTCATATCATAAACACTACAGGTGACCGTTGACAACCCACTTGAACGGCGGTTTTCATTCTTAACCCTGTCAAGAACCACCCCACACCGGGGCAAAAAGGAAGTGAGTCCAGCAGCATCAGGAGAAAATGGTTAGAAATTTTCTTGCTCGGACTAACATTAATCTTTGTGTGTTGTTTATATGATAATCCAAGTGTCATAGGATGACGAGAATGATTCATTTCTCTATCCTACACACTGTTATCCTTTGCACAACCAAGTTGAGCCAGCAAATTCATTTCATCAACCTATTGGTGATCATTGCATATTCCAAAGCAAAGGCAACATCACTCTAGGAATGGAAGCGTGCCAAAGTTTAAGTTGCATATCTAGCATGATTGCCGAAAATCCTAGCTCCAAAAGAAAAGAAAAACACGGGATTAAAAAAAGGGGGAAAAGAAAAATCCCTAGACATCAAGAAAAAGCAAAGTGCCTGGTAAAAAGCAAGGCTGATGTCTATTCAAAATATCCCCAGTAAAGTCTAGAGAGACGATGAAAAGACCCTGCAAAGGAGTTAGATCAAGATGACTACTCTCCAAATGTTGTCGTGCTCAAATTGCAAACACACAAACAGACGGTCTCTTAATGTAACAAGAGACGCTTTTAAACATCCTTGTGCGCTCTAAAAGAGGAGTGTACACTTCAAGAAATGGAGATGTTCTTCGAAGGACATGTGGCAAATTTGCAATGATCACCAATGTCAAACCCTTCACAATTTCTGGGCAAAAAATAAGCCTTTTTCGGTCCCCAATCCTTCCAATGTTACAACCCTGAAGTAGTCTTATCTGACTAAGACACTTGGGTTAATGTATAACTTAGCTCAAAGAAGTACGAGCAAGACTATTTCTTTCTCATTTTGCAGGGTTCTTGACTTGTAAACCCGGATCAGATAGTGAAAAATTTCGTTCAACGGCCTTGACTCAAAAGTGAGTCCCCCTTGGAAACCGATATCCAAGCCTAACACTACGGTCCCGTGAAAGACCTCCTGATCGGTCGAAATGTATGCGTTGCGAATGATCCTGAAACCCAGGCACAGGTCGGTAGGAAATTGAGCACTTTCCCTATTAAAGATCATTATCACAGAGCAGTGAGGAGCCTTCTTGGGTGAGAAATACTCCAATGGATGTTTTGAGCAAACTCTTTTTGAAATTTTCAAATTGTTTGATCTAGAGTTTCCGTGCAAGGAATTTATGATCACATCTGTATATGGCAGGAATGTTTTGGATAACCTCCAACAATCAAAATGCACATTTCATGACTAAAACTTAAGTCGTAGAATTTTGTCAGTTAGACAATTATTGTCTTCCCAAAGATTACTAATATCTTCTTGGCGAGGAAAATTTTTTCAGGTCTAAGCTTTCTGCAGGACTTTTGGCCACCCCAAAGACTGGGTGCGTCATCCTTAGGTGAAGCCTTTTAGTAGGCAAATCTTTTCTAAGACCGATCCACAGAATGATCGAGTCTCCGACTAGCCCCGAAGAGCGGGTACGTCATCCTTTTATTCATATCAATTTGGAATCTCATAAACGGTAGATACCGTCAAATGATGGTAGATACCGCCTGAAGGGTCAAAACAAAGGTAGAAACCGCCTGAAGGGTCAACTCATGGTAGAAACCGCCTGAAGGGTCAACTCATGGTAGAAACCGCCTGAAGGGTCAATACAAGGTAGAAACCGCCATAAGGATCAGCTCAATGGTCCGATCCACCATACGGATCATTTTTAAATTAAAAAAAATGGATGTCATGATTCATTTTCCTTGAGTTTCACGAGTGGAGTCGGTCAGAGCTCAGGTGTCTCCTTGTCTTTGAAAGAAACCTCTGTGGGGATCCATCTGACGAGATTCCTCTCAAAGAGGGGCAGCTGTTGACACCTAAATTTTGGACATTTTATTTTATTCTATCTTATTTTATTGTTTATTATTTTTTTTAAAAAATAATAAATAGAAAAATGTGTGAAAAATCAAAGGTAGAGACATAATTATTAGTCAAAGTCCTCTTTTGCTTTTAAAGGGCTGTGTTGTCTTTTTTTTACTTTTTATTTTATTATTAGTACTATTATTATTATTATAATTATCATGATTTTGATTTTTTTTAGTGCTCTCAGCTCTCTCGCTCTCTCTCTCTCCCTCTCTCTCGGGGACATGCAGCCCACGTTTCTTTAAAAAAACAAACAGGCTCTCGGGCTCGGGGGCTCTGGATCTTCATCTGGCAGGCGCGAGAACAACATCTCCATCGACACGACCACCACCGCCACCTCCATCCTTCGTCGTCGAGCCGCCCTACCGTTTGTGATCAACCACTCCACTCTCTCTCCTCTCTCTCTCTTTCTCTCGTTGGTCTGTCCCCTTTCTGTTTGGAACGCTCTCAGCCGAGCTCCCCATCTTCCCCTGTTTGAAGTTGTCGAGCGCCACTCCCCACCGCCTCACCTACGTCCATCAGCCTCCTCACCACTGCCCCGACGTCGCCTCGCCTTCCGACGAACACCAGAGTCGTCGCGGAAGCCCTGTGAAGCCGTGCCCCCGCCCTGTTTTGGGGTCAGTATGAGTTTGTTCTGTTGCGACCCAAAACCATCACCTCCGCCGCTCACTACCATCTCCCACTGGCCACTCTCAGTCTCCTATCGTCCCCCGAAGCCACCGGAGGTCTTTCGAAGCCTGTAGAACCCGACCAAGCCCCGGCCGACCCTTCCCTGTTTCGGCCGAATCGACCACCTCCGACAACTTCCAGGCCTTGACCACTCCAACTGCTGTTCAACCTACGAGGCCATCGACGACCCAAGACCGTCACCCAGTCGTCGTCAGCTCGTCGGTACGTCGCCGTCCCGTCACTACCCAAGCATCCTCGGTCGTCGTCCTCAAGATATGGATCCGAAGTCTCCTGACTTGGTCGCGATGAACAACGCGACTATAGTCCGATGAGATGACGGTACGATGGCGTTAACCTGGCGAAGACCGACTGCTTCGTGGTTCATTGCACTGCTCGGTGTCGTTCATAGTGAACCACCGAGGAGGAGGACGTTGAGCAGCGGTTTATCGCTTCCAAGCATGCTTGACTAGACTAAGGCTCCTTGTCCGACGACCACCGTCTGACGCCGGAAGTTGCAGGTCCCACCAGGCTTGACAGGTTCGTAAGAGGCGAGCCAACCAGTTCGAGGCAGTGTTAGCCGAACCGGAGAGTATGTTGATGATGAGTCGGCTGAGCGTAGCTTTGAGGAGCGGGTCCCGGCGGTCGGACGAGTGAGTCCCGATGGAGCGTGGTGGTCATCGACGGGCGATGACGGGTGGCTTCAAGTCGCATGAGGAGGAAGAGTCGCGCCAGTTGAAGTATAACAGGGAAGGATGTCCTACGTTGAAGATGATGAATAGTGGGTAAGATCTATTTCTACGTTGGGTTGGTTGTGTGTTTCATTTGGTCTTGTGGGCCTATTTTATTTTAAAGTATGGGCCGACTAGTGCTGGCGGGAGAAAACTGGGCTTGGGCAAGTGGGCTCGGTAGGTTCAAAGCAAAGAAATAGGCCTGGGCTCCTTGTTCAAACCAGGCCCGGTTCGGGTCCTCCCTCTCGGATTGGATTAGGCCCGACGGCCTGATCCGGATCCGGGTCCGAAAACCCGATCTGGACCCGGCCTTATTTATTTATTTAAATAAAAAAAAATCAAAAATCAAGAAATTCCAAAAAAAAAATTCTCAAAAATGGGAAATGGCCACAATCAACTAGCCATGGAATATTTTGAGTAATTCGGTGTCCAAACATTCCAATAGTTGACGATTTTGCCTTTCGGGCTAATCGCCTCCAAATCTTCCCATTTTACCCCTGGTCCAAAGTCACACCTTCCTTAAGCCCTTATGGCTATACTATGAAGCCATTGATCTGAATTGATGGGCATTGATATGATTTATTTATACATTTGATTGCGCTTTCATTTAAATTGATTGTGATTGATAGGAATAGTCTTCCAATCTGCATGAAACCCTGAATCAAACCTACCCCACCCAAAATTGCGCCTGCATGAACTCTAAGTTAGGAAAATCACTCGCATTAGGTACCGAAAGGGCGTTGGTAATGATACCAGCGTAATCAAGTCCCCGAACCCAAAATCTCTGGTTCTGTAGAACTGATCGATCTCTCCCAATCGATCAGTAAGGTTTCCGGTCTACCCTCCAAGAAAGACCGGTGGCGACTCCAACTGCATGCACAAGTTGCACATGCCACCACGACCACACTGAAGGTCGAAAGCGATCGACTCTTATCGTCGAACCCATTAAAGGAAAACTCCCGCCGCGATTTGGTATGGGCCTGGGAGGGCCCGCGCCGATCCAAAGACTCGCGATCGGTAATCCATTAGCTGCGTCCACTTTTCGGACGGGTCGCGACACTAGGCCAAACAAATTCCACAAAACGCACGACGCAACGTCGCGGCACCAACCTGTCCATTTTGGCCTTCCACGACCAGATCCATTCCCGAATAAACTGGTATTGTTCCATCAAAGGTATCTGAAATAAAATTTCATAATCTTATACTTCAATGTCTTATGGACGCGTGGGCGAAAACGGAGCTCAATTTGGATACCGGACGACTTAGAACGACTCAATTCAAAATTGGTGCGCGCTAAGGACAGATTACACGGCCTCTCAGCCTCTAGCATCATTCACGCTCAAAATATTCCTCAATCACTTCTAAATTCCAATTCTTTGCAAAATCTCTTTGAAAACACATCAATTAACATCCCAAGGCGCCTTAACAATGAATTTAAGACACGGCGACACCCTTGCAAGCTCCCAAAGTGCTCGGTTTACTCAATTGGTGCAGAGGACAGAACCGGTTCTCCTTACATCACACCAAATAGCCCTTATATCAACTTCAAGCTCCAATCCATCATAAAATCGACTTGCTAAGACATCAATCTACAAGTTTAGGAGGCTCACCGTGAATTTTGAAGCAAAATAACACCTTAAAGAACTTCAAAGCAACTCGGTTCTACACGGTCCTCGGATGATCAGAATCTGTTTCACAAAAACCACCCCAATCCATCATGAAAACTCAACCAAACTCTAATAAATCTTCAACCCTAACTCAACCAACTCAAGTACTATGAGTGTAGAAGATCTCACCGAACATTTGGAGCCATTTGAAGTCTTGAAGCCCCTGAAATAGATTTTTCCCCCAAACTTGTCAGATTCTGCCTCCATCCCGACCTTTGCTCATTCAAACAGACCCACGGGATAAATGGATAGGAAAATATGAGCTCACGATATGTCCATAGAAAGATAAGAGAATAAGCTTTCAATTGACGGTAGAATCACCTCAATCCGATATCGGACGAAGAAGTTATGGCCGGAAGAAGGGAGGTGATCGGTGCTGGTCGGGCGGGTCTGGTTCGGCTGAGAGAGAGAAGAGGAAGAAAATGCCATGGAGAGAAGGAAGAGAGAGAGATGGTCGCCGGTTGTGAGGGAGAAAGAGAGAGAGGCTTCTCAATTATTGTCTTGGTTAACACAAAGAATGGTAGGTTAAAAGTGAAAATTAAATGCTCATCCACCCAAAACATGACACTTGTCTTTGAGCATATAATTATCCTATGGTCAAATGACCATCTTGACCATGAATTTTTGGTAGCCAAGGGGAAGACTAAATGACCAAAATGTCCTCCTCTAAATCTTAAGGTAAGGGTAAGGCTTGAGGGGCAAAATGGTCATTTCGCACTTTCCATTCGAAACTTCATTTTTCCAACATAAATCACCCTCGATGAGGTGACGTCCAATTCAATTCAATTGTTGGAATTCCTCAATGTCCAATGCCCAATCTCGAGGTCCAATTTCATGTCGAACTCTCGTCGACTATAATTCCAGTTTTTCTCAAACTGACGGGCGACTTTTGCAGGCACTACGCATATCAACCTTGGGGTTTTCCTCAAACGGTGGCAACTTTGGTTGTCATGTAATTGCGAGGGTTTATTGCTAGCTCCTGCGATCCTGATCGTCGGAATTCAATTTAGGAAATTCTCACAAATTACACATTGGTGAAGTGGAATCACCCGCGTCCCAACGTATAACGCTAGCAAGGCATTCCATGATCGTTCCTAGATCGATCTCTGCTGGCCTAAAATATTCCCTTGAAAATCCTTATGATCAAAGTGTCATTCCTCATTCAAATTCCCCAGGTCTACGTACTCGACTCCGCGTTAGTATTTCCCTTTTGTTCAGTTAACTCAAGAGTGGCCAACTCCGAGCGAGTTACATCTGAAACACATCGATCGATGCCTTGCCATTCCATAGCCTTGAGAGGGGTCGAAATTCAGAATGTCACAGATTCACATTTTGTGACATTAGAGATTGTAATTTTTGATTTGTGGATGTAGAAATTGAATCACTAGTATTTGACTGTGAAAGGATTCGAGGTATATTTTATGAATATGAGAAGTGTACCCCTCTTGTCCTGAGTCATCTCGTTGTGAATTTGTATGGAGTTATTTTATTGCTTCCGTGACCTTGTTTCATTTTGAAGTTATGAATGATTGAGAGAAGGATTTTGGGAGATTACCAACTTATGAACGGCCTGGGGAGATGTTCGCGAGCTCGACGGGTTCGAGGCATGATATACCCATTTAAGTGGTATCAAAGCAAGGTCAGTTCGATCCAATGCGATTGAGGTTTGGAGTGATAAGGAGTGATGACTTGAGAACAATTAGATAGTTAGACCTTTCGGATTATGCATTAATTATTAAATCTTGAGGATTATAGGCTTGAACTTGTGTGGTATTCTAATGGTCCTAGTGTCGACTTTAATGTATGATCTTGAGTGATGTTGTGATCGAGGTTCAAATGGAAGCAAGCAGAAATTAAGGAGACATAAGCATAGATTTTGAGGTAGTAATTGTGCTTGAGGTTAGTAGAGAATTGCTTATGAATGAAGGGTCAATAAGATGATATGACTGTGATTGTAGCTTGTTGATGACCCAAGATGAGATATATGATTGAATATAGGCAATTGATCATCGAGATGTGACGGTCATTGATGGAATTAGAAATCTTCGATGGATAAGAATCGATTTGAAGGCGATTGTGGTATGACAAGTAGTGAGAACAAACATGCTGTGCATGTGTTTGTGACTATGAAATGAAAGTCGATGAGGGTGCATGCGTGAGCTTATCACTATCGAACTTAATAAACTGTCGCTTGGTATGGGACGAGTTGATGGGATACCTACAAACCATGATGAAACATTGTATGGTACGTGTGAAACATGGCTTTCTCCGTAGATGTATGACTTGGGACAACCTGTAATGACCAGGTATGATGAGGGCGGGAAGTGATCGCCGGGACAGAGAGGTCCGGACAAGGAGCGGCTCCTAGCAGGCTTCTAAGATAACAAAGAGGCAAGGATGACCCAACTCATAAATTGAAAGGGAAAGCCTAGGTATCGGGTTGAGTCTTATTGTGGTTAAGAGATGTATGGCACGAGATTGATTCTTAAAGTGAATGTTCAAGAGTGGCATGGCATTTGTAATGACGCATGTGATTGGCACGGTTGAGAGCCTTATATTTGGCAGTGGATTCCATTTGAAAAAGAAAACTGATTTGTGATTGGCCTGATTGGCATGTTTTGTAGTAGGCATCATGTGTTTGTTTTGGCCAAGGTCTAACTGAGAGATTAGACAGCATGTGGAATCTATACTCCGTTGAACGGATGCCTATTGAATTTGTGATAGCCTGTTGTGTTTTATACTAGAGTGGTAGATACCTCTAGATTTAAGGCATGAACGATTGATCGATTGAAATGGCACTTTGAGTACTTGCTTGGTGTTGACCTATTTGAGTTTTGGCCTAGTTAAGGCTTGCCTAGTATTTGGCTGTTAATTGAGAAGTTGCCTCGTTGAGGCTTGCTTGATGTGTGGTTGCTACGTAAGGATGATTCGGAATCCTTAGTTAATGGACAACTAGTTGAGACTTGTTTGGGAACCACTGGATGGTTGCTGGTGATGAATGATGAGACGAGCAGTCTGAGATTGCTAGGCTTGAGTAGATGACTTAAGTCTTTGATTCTTGGAAGGAATTGTAGTGGTTCGAGTGACAAGATAACCTTATAAGGTTGAAGGACCGAAGTATGGCCGCAAAAGAGCATTGCGCTCGAGTATACAGGGTACGAAAGATCCGAGAACTGAGAAGGATCATGAGAATTGAGTAAAGATGAGTGACTAGAGTATGAGTACTGGAAGAGAATATGGCTCGATTTGCTAATCGTGCGAGACCCAAGTGTAATAAGGGGTCGTGAGAACTTTGAATGAAAATGGAAAAGTAGATGGGAGGGCAGACTCGAGAAAGAGCTGTCTTTATTGCATAAGTCACTGAGGTGACTAATGCTAGTGCTGATAAGTTAAGTGATTGAAGTCACGAGAAAGGTGACTCTGATATTGATCATTTCTAAATTGGAAATGTGGGAAGAACCGCTAGAGTTTTAAATAGCTTGTGAGATGAATCACAAGGTTGAGGTCGACTAAGGTTCGATGGAGAAAATAAACTCAAAACTGTCTTCTTATAAATTGGGGGTTTTGTGAGAAAACCTTAGAGGTTTTGGGTACACTGAAGAAAGGAAGTGACCCTGGTAATTATTAGCCTTAAGAGGTTATTGTTGATTGGTGAAAGGTCACCAGAGGAAGGGTTTTCCTCGAAGGCATGATATCTACCTAGACTACCTCCGTTGAGTTGTTCGATGGAAAGTACCTCCCTGAGATTGCTCGAGAGCAAAGGTTGTTTGAATCCTAATAATCTTGCAAGGATCTGAGGACGATCGACCAGTGTGAGACAGAGTTCTCAAAGTCGTTTAAGCATATGTTAAAGGTGGTCAAAGACCCTTTGAATGAAAGATGAAGTCCCTGAGTGGATTGGAATTTGAAACCTTAAGGCTAATTGATATTCTTGATTTTGAGGAACTGTTATGGATTTTATTAAGAGGAGTGGATGATTGAATGTAAGAGAACTCCTGCTCATGGATTAGGAGCAAAGAAATGTTCATTATGGAACATGGAATGTGCTTGCAAAGATGGCTATTACCTTGACACAAGGCTCGTAATGAGAGATTGATGTTTTGTTTCTTCCGTCGTGAGGAAGATTAAGGACGAAGTTATGTCAGTTGTTTGGCCCTATTGAATAAAATGGGGTTCATTGAGGATGAATCGAGACCACTAGAAGTGATATTGTGAGTTATCACCCCTAAAGAGTAGGGTGTCGTTCTTAAAGGACGAATTAGACCATGAGATGGTCGCTGGTGGAAAGGAAAGTGAATGGACTTGATAGTCCTAGCTGTTCGTAATTCTAATGAATGATTGAGTAAGCGAAAAGGGTTATTTGGATTATAACCGCCAGGTAATTTGAGTTAGTGATTTGAATATCCAAGGTGTGGATGTACGGGGACCGAGGAAGAATCTGAACCTTGTCACTTGAGGTGACTAAGTCATTAGAGGGAGGATTTCAAGTATAGTGACATCTGAATCCTGGAGTACAAACACCGCTGTTGACAAAGACTCCAAGACTAACATCCTATGGAATAGGAAGGACAAGATGGATTCGAAGTGAGAGAATGCCACTGAAGAGTATAGTTCCCTTTAAAGGGTAAGAGACCCTAGTGTGGAAGGAAGATGAAATCCTAATTGTCTTGATATTAAGATTGAGCATCTGGACTGAGAAAAAAGACGCATAACTTGGATGATTGCTAGAAGTTAAGTCCGAGAAACTGTCCTGTGGACAACGTTGAATTCCAGGATAATGTTGATGTTCAATTGAATGAAGGAAATGAGGTAGGGTCGCATTAACTGGTTGTGAAACCAAGAGGTCAAGGCACTAATGCTTCTTGGGGAAAGAGTGACTAAAATGAACAAAATGTTGTATGGTACCATGGACAATTAGAATGATATGACACTTGGTGGTAATGAAGTGAATAATAGTCAGATTGAATATCCAAGGAATAATTGGATGGATTGTTACCGTCTTGAGAGACGATGATTGGACTCATTTAAGGAGTCATGAGAAACATGAACAGCTTTCGATAGTGCCTTGTGGATTCTAAGGAAACGCTCGCCGTATGCTATATGTGAAGAGCACGAGCTGTGGGCTTGGCGAGGTAAGATTCCTTAGCCGTAAAGTTTCTAGGGAGTGAAATCCCTGCGGAACACTTGAGGAATGTAATAAGTAATGAATCGACTAAAGTCAACACGAGCTATTGAAATTTGAAGTTTCCTAAGATTGATGGATTGTTATAGACGGAACGTGAGAGGATTCCCCACAAGAGCTGTTCCACTGATGAAATGAGCTAAGAACGAGATGTAATTCGAATGGAAGAATGAATGTGAAATGAGTCTTCGAGGACTTGAGTCAAGTTGATGACTACGATATTAATGGCGTTTCCATTTGGAAATTGAAAATCTTATGAAGGTCGTAATGACGCGACGCATAATGAAACTTGAGGCATAACGAGACAATCGAAAGTGGCCATTGCTTATACATCGTGATGGTAAGGCCATATGAGTTGGAGTGCTTAGAGCATGATTGGAGTTGATTTGCAAATGTCCCCGCGACAAAGTTTGGGAACATTGTTTGGGCGGAAAAAGATTTTGAGTCTATATCTACCACAAGAAAATAAAGTATCAGTTTCCTGAGAAGAATTGAACGAGAGGCAACGCTGATGTATGAAATTATTTATGGATATGGGAGCGTTGCTGGTATAAAGAAAAACCTCGAAGTTATGTGAACTATAAGAGGTTGAGAGCATTGATTGTCTAAAGGGAATTGAAGGAGAGTCACGTGGAACGAAGAGATTACCCAAGTGCTATTACTACGATACTTATATCGCTAAGGAATGGTGAATTAAGTAGTGGATGCTTATAATTGAGTATTGTGTAATTGGTGATGAGGGGATAGATCTTCCGTCGAGAAATAAGAGATTCAACTTCTAAATTGGAAGTTTGTCAATTGACTAGTTTGATGGCTACCTAAAGCATCAAGCCTGAAGGTAATAAAGGAAATTGAGATGTTACGATGAGCAGACCTTGATATCTAAGGGATTAAGAAATAAATAGAGCAGGGAGAAAATCTAGACTTCCGAATGCTTGGGAAATAAGTTTGAAGTTGAGAATAGAACCTTTTGAGGTCCCATGGACGAGTGTGCAAATCCAAAATTGAAGGGGAACTTAAAGAAATGATCTCACCAGACGTTTGAAGGGAGAACCATGGTATTTATTGTGATAGCACAAAGATGTGCCAAGATTTGCCTTAATACTATCGATGGTATAGACTGAAGTTGGATTAGTCTAACATGTGATCAAGCATTAGACATGCCGACAAGAGTGAGAGACATGACCTCGAAGGTTGAGGGATTACTACGATCGTTGGAGATTTCCGAATGAAGTCGAGAATGAATTACTACGAGAGTAACCATGAATTTGCTTAGGGAGTCGATAAAGCTATGACTTGATTTAGATAATAGAGGGCAAGTTGATAAAGCCCTTGAATCTCTATTGGTACGAAACGACGTTTGAAGAGAATGATACGCCAAATGGTATGGGCACTAAATAGTGCATTCTAGCGGGGGTTTAGTAATAATGGTGATAGGCAAATGGAAGAGACAATGTGAATGCTCTAGGGTAAACTACTGACATATGTTATGAATGTTGAAAGAGAATATAGAGGAGCAAATACAGATTGATGGTTGAAGGAAACAAGTCCTAGGAAGGATGACTTTGTCGGAAAGGACAAGCGAGAACGTCAAGACATGGAAGAAGTTATCTGGAAGAGTGAGATAGCGGTGAGGCGCCGATACCCCATATGACTGGATTGATAGAAGGTTGTAATTTCGAGGACGAAATTTCTTTAAGGGGGAAGAATTGTGACATTTGAAAGGAATTGGACATCGCCTCATCGAAGGTAATTTAAATTGGAAAAGTGAAGTTTCGGACGGCAAGTACAAAATTACCATTTTGCCCCTCGACCCTTGCCCTTGCCTTAAGGATAAATGAAGGACAATTTGGTCATTTGGACCCCTCATGAGCTGTCGAAAATTCAGTCAATGGAAGTCCACAAGAGCCAAGATATTTAATTGGATTATGACAAGTGTCATTAGAAGACACAACCTTATCTTCATGGCATTAAATGTCCATCTTTTCTTCACCAACCCTTCTAGAAGATGTGCTAATTGGGATTAAGCAAACTTCTTCTCCCTCCCTCATATTTCCGGCCACCATCTCTCTCCCCTCTCTCTATTTCCTCTTCATTTTCTTCTTCCTCTCCCTCGGCCGAATCTATCCAGCCCGACCTGCACCGACCACCTCCCTTCCTCCGGCCATAACGTTTTCCTCCGACATCATATTGAGGTAAAACCACTTCCAATAGAAAGCTTATCGTCTTATCTTCCTAGGAACATGTAGTGAGCTCGATTTAGCCCAGTCGTTTGTCCCGTAGGTTTGTTTGAATGGGCAAAGGTCAGATTGAGGCAGAATCAGACTGATTTTGGAGAAGGACCTGCTTCGTGGATTTCGAAACTTCACATGGCTCCAAAGTTTCGATGAAATTTTCTACACTCATAGAATTAGAGTTGGCTGAGCTGTGGTTGCAAGTTTAGATGAGTTAAGATGGGTTTTCATAGCTGTTTTGTGATGATTTCCTTGAGGCAGAATCTGACCGCCTGCGCATAAAAGAGAATCGGACCGATTGAAAGTCCTTAAGGTGTTATCTTGCTTCAAAATCTTCGGTGAGCTTATTAAACATGTAGATTAAGATTTTGACAAGTTAATTTCATGATAAATTGGAGCTTAGGATTGAATTGTGGACTGATTAGTGTGGTAGAGAGCAGAACCGAATGTGCCCCTGTTTTGGATTGTGGAAACCGAACCTCTTGAGGGTTCGAGGAGGTGTCACCGTGTCTTAAATTCATCATTAAGGCACACTAGAGTCTTAATTGAGATGTTATCAAAGTATTGGTGCGATGGAATTGAGATACGAATAAGTTTTAATGTGGAAAATGTGATTTTTTCCCTAGGACCGTGTGTGCGCCCTAGTTGACCGTGAGCTTGCTGAGTTAGGTGGCTCATTTGGATGTAATTTGCTAACTTGATTAAAGAGGTAAGTATCCCTCAAACCTTTACTTGATTGCTAGGACACTACTGGACGAATTAGATTGATGAATTGCTTGATTGGTGAATTTTATGATTCAATATGACGTAATGTGTTCTCGGTTCTTATGAGGACTATCCTGGTTTTGTGACAATTGTGTATGGTAATGGCTATTGAGCTCTTGTGATTGAGAATGGCTATTGAGCCCTTATATGTGAGATTGGCTATTGAGCCCTAGTGGTTATTAAATGGCTAGAGTACCTCTATGATATTAAATAGCCAGAGTACCTATTGTGAAATGAGATGGCCGGAGCGCCAATGAGATTTATATGGCTATAATGCCTAGGAGATTTATATGGCTATAATGCCCTTCTTAATGAATTGGCTATAGTGCCCCAGAGATTGAATTAGCTATAGTGCCCCAGATATTGCATGGCTATAGTGCCCTAATGCAAATGAATTGGCTATAGTGCCATAGTATGATTGCAAGGCTATTATGCCCTTATGCAAATGAAATGGTTATAGTGGCCCAGTATGATTATATGGCTATAGTGCCCTATTGTAAAAGCATGGCAATAGTGCCCTAATACTATTGATTTGGCTAGAGAGCCCCTCAGAATACATCACGGCTAGTATGCCCTTGGCGATGAGAGGATGTAATGATGTTATGATGACTATGAAGTTATGAGTATGTTTTGTGCTAGTGCGAGAAAATTGGGTTTGTTGACACATGATTTTTCATCATCTTTTAAAGTTTATTTTTGAAAAATTAATAGAAAATCAATAAAAAGTAAAAAAAATTATTATTATTACAAAATCAACTTTGGTGACCATGGCCAAGCTAAATGAACCATTTTGACCCAAAAAAATAATTTTTCATATTATTAATATTTTTGTAAAATAGAAAATACATGAAAAATCAAGAAAAATAGAATTCGAGGTCACAAAAATATATAAAAATAGTCAATATTTTTTTAAAATTTTCTTTAATTCCAACCTCGTAAATAGTAAAATTTAGGATTGATTTTAGGCGTTCTTTGGCCATCATAAAATTGAATTTGGTAAAAATATTAGTAATAATTAAAAGGAAAAGGAGTGAAAAAACATCATCATTCAAAAGAAAAATAAAAGAGAAAAGAAAAGGTTGAGTAATTGTCACGCCCCGAACCCGGCAAGCCCGCGAACATCCCACCATGCCGTGATAACTCTATAGTCTCCCAGGATCCACGGCCAATAGCTCAATACTCCTATTTGGTACATGTAAGCGGAAGCAAGAAACCTTCTCCAAATGAAATAAAACCAAGATGACTTAGGACATAAAAAGGTACACTCCTCAATATTGGCAAATACACTTCTAAGGTTACAGTCGTCCAATGCCAAAGGTTCAATTTCTAAATCCACAAATCATAGTAAAATTTCTAAGACCACAAATGAGTTTATATCCATTCTCTCCAAATGACTTCCTCGAATGCCAATCCATGGCAACCTCGGGTTTCCATCGCTTGGGACCGGAAAAATGTTGTCCCACGACGGGGTGAGATATATAATCTCAATAAGTTAAAACTAACCCTAAACTAGGCTGTCAGTACCTCCAGACACTTTTGAAAACGGGCATTTTGGGATTAAAAACTTTGGCATGACAAAAACATGGTTCCTTCAAAACATGGCTTCTTAGTATTTCTAAATCAGTTCGATTCAGTCACAAATCATGGCAAAAATCTGAGCTTCGTACAGTGGCAGGGTTTTAAATCAAAGATACAGACTTGAGGCAACTCTCGAATTTTCCAAAAATACCATTCTCAGGACATCTAGAAAACATATCATTTCTTTTCACGCCCTTCCTGGGCCACTTTCAATTCACGAGGCAAACTTTTCAATTTATGAGGTATTTTCAATTTCTCAAAATCCTTACAACGATTCTTCCATAAAATAGGTCTTTCCAATTTTGCCCATCCTGGGCCGCCCACTTTGGGACTGCGAGATGATTCGGTCTCCATATGACCCGTCGGTACATATGAGACCCTCGCGTCCGGACCTAGAGATGATTCGGTCACCATACGACTCTCGACGCCCATTTTCAGTCGAGATGAATCGTGTCAGTATGGGACTCTCTAGCCGCACGACCTCGTCAGGTCCAATGGGAGTAACTCCCTCCCAACACATTGACCAAATTATAAATTCTCGGCGATCCCACACGCCCGTGCACTTATAATTTTTCCCGGCGATCCCACACGCCATTGGCGATCCCACAGGCCAGTGCACACATAATTTCCTCGGCGATCCCACACGCCATTTTTTTCATAAAAACCAGTTGTATAAATAGCCTCAATTTTTCATTTAAACAGACTCATGCCTCGTTTTTCAATCGAAGATCAACTCAGGCAAAAACCCACATTTCATCGCCCAAACCAAGGCATTCATTTCCAACGTCCCTCAACTGGACAAAATATATTCCACGTTATAAAAATTTCAGTCAGCACAAGCCTCCCACGGCCATTTCACAAAAGTCAAGATTGATGCAAGTCAAGGTTTCAAAATCTCAATTCAAGACTCGGTTTAAAAATCCATGCCATTTAGAGTACTCAATTCAAATCGGAATCACCACACGGTATACTCAAGGTCCAACATTCATCATGACCATATTAGAACTCCATAAATCAACCTTGATTTCATAAATTTCAATCCAAAATTCACTCAAGCACAACTCAATTCAAACATGGCAGAATTCGGGTTTCAAAGTTCCTCGACCTCAGCCGGTTCGTAAATCATTGATTTCCTTTAGCAAAGATGTCTCTTAGTAACCTAACCTCCTAATAAAGGGTTAGGATTAACTTACAGGGAATTTAAGCTAGAGATGTCCACAAAATAGGCGACACAAGCCCTTGTTCCAAATCTGTCCAGAATCGGTCCCTAGAGATTTCACAAAATCTCAGCCAATAAACTCCCTTAATCCACTTTCAAATTCAACCACAAACTACCCTAGCATGTCAAGCAAGGTCCTAAGAGGTCTACCAATGATTTGTGCCACGGAAATTGGCCAAGGGAGTCGCACAAAGCTTAGGGTTCAAACTGGAGCTCCGGCGGGCAGATTCTGTCCATGCAAGGTACAAGCCACGGTTTAGCGATGAAACCACTTCTAAACTACACTAAACTCAACCACCAGCTAAACAACACTTAGATCCAAGTTTTAGGATGGCTCACCGACCATTTCCAAGCAAGACAATGCCTCGACGAACCTCGGAGAGTCAGTGTTCCAAACCTGGTCGGCGGGGATAGATTCTGTCCTTCGAAAACCACCAAGATTTAACCATCATAATCCTTCAATAATCTAACCAAACTTCATGAACACAAAGGTATATGTCTTAGCTAGGCTTGAGAGGTGGTCTTACCAAATATTAGGGAGAAATGAGCTCGGAAATCCAACTTGAAGCTCCCCGGGTTCGGATCAGACTAGTCAGCGACCTTCGCCCACTCAAACGGCTCTATGGAACAAACAGCTTGGTGGATTTTGGCTGATAATACCTTGTTGGAACGGCAAGAGAAAGAGCTTTCTATTGGTCGGTGGCTCGCCTCCATTGGATAACTATCGAAGAATTTATGGCCGAAACAGAGAAGGCTATCGGGACTGGACGGCGAGAAAGATGAGTGAGCCGAGAGAGAAAGTTGAGAGAGAGATGGAGGGGAAGTGGTGGTCGACCAAAATGGATGAGGAAGAAGGGAATGGCTTCTCTTGCAAGCCAAGGAGAGAGAGAAGGATTAGGTAAGGATTTGACTAGAAATTAATGCACCCTAGACTCCCTAACCTAGTCTAAGTGGATAAGGCCTCCCCAAATGATGACACTTGTCATCTTAGCCAATAATATCTTGCATCCATTGACCCCATTTGACCATCATTTTCGGCAGCTGGGGGGGTGACCAAATGACCATTATGTCCTTCATTGGTTCTTAAGGTAAGGGTAAGGGTCGAGGGGCAAAATGGTCATTTCGCACTTTCCGTCCAAAACTTCATTTTTTCAATTTAAATTCCCCTCGATGAGACAACATCCATTACAATTCAAATGTTCCTCAATATCCAATTCCCAATCTCGAGGTCCAATTTCATTTCGAGCTCTCGTCGACTGAAATTCCAGTTTATCTCAAACTGACGGGCGACTCTTGCAGGCGCTACGCGTAACGACCTTAGGATTTCTCAACTCATGGAGACCTTGGTTGTCATGTGATTGCGATGGTTTATCGCTAGTTCCTGCGGTCCTGATCATCAGAATCTGATTTAGGAAATTCTCGCAAATTACAAATTGGTTAAGCGGAATCACCCGCGTCCCAACGTATAACGCTAGCAAGGCATTCCATGACCGATCTCTGCTGGCCCAAAATATCTCCTCGACAATCCTTGTGGTCAAAATGCCATTTCTTATTCGAATTTCCCAAGTCCACGTACTCGACTCTGCATTAGTTTTTCCCTATCGGTCAGTTAACTCGAGAGTGGCCTGCTCTGAGCGAGATACAGCTGAAATACACCAATCGATAACCTTCCAATCCATAGCCTCGAGAGGGGTCGGAATTCGGAATGTCACAGTATGGGGAGTAATAAAATAATAATAATAAGTAAAAAAGTAAAATAATAATACAAATAAAATAAAAAACACTCTCTATCTCTTTTCTCTCCTCGCTCCCGGACGCTCTCTCGTCAGTCTCTTCTCTCTTCTCTCCCTCTCTCTCTCCATCCCCCTTGCGTTTTTTTTTCTTCTATCGAAGAATCCACCTCACCGTACGAGACCACCTCCGGCCACCACACGTTCGGCCGCCTTCGTCGAGCCGGCAACCGTCGGATCGCCGCGCCACCACCTCGCTGTACCGCCGCTATCGCCTCGAGCAACTAGATCCGAAGACCCAAGCCGCTGCGAGGTTGACAAATACGCGAGCCAACGCGGGTTGATGCCGCCATGCTCTCCTCCCGTCATCCTCTACCCGACGCCAATCATTGGCCAGCCATCTCCGGCCAAGTCGCTTCGCCAAGCTCAGCCGAGCCCACAAGCTTCGTCGCCCTCTGTTTCGCTTGTGGAACCCCAGTCCGTGGCTTGACGCCGCGTCGTCGTTACCAGCCAGGACAGCTTCTGACTTGCGGTCACCCTAGCTCGTCAGTCCTGCGCACCTAACCACCTCAGCCCCTCACCGAACCCCTGCTCGCACTTCCCATGTTTTCGGCGAAGTCCTGCTCCGTTCATGTGTTCGAGGAATTCGGTCGTGTCCGGCCGTGTCGTGTCATGTCGTGTCATGTCTTGTCGGAACGTGTCGGAGCGTGTCTGGCCGTGTCCAAGTTTTTTTTTTTAAATAGTAATAATAATAATAATAATAATAATAATAATAATATTATTATTATTATTATTATTATTATTATTATTATTGCCCGTCTTAAGTTGTGAATTTGACTATTGACATTCTAATGTGGCGATCGACAGGTGACGCGCACGAAGATTGTCGCACACCAGGGCTTGGCGATCGAAGACCGATGCCCAATCAGGTATATTTTTGTGCATCCGATCCGTGCATCGGAGTTATTTTTTTTAAATATCTCCATTAGAGATTTGATTTGCATATGTTTATTTCAGTCTAGTGTCTAGCATATTTGCTTAATTAAGTGTTTGTTATATCACTGTCAAAGAAAATAATTTAAAAAAATTATAAAAAAAATTAAATTAAAAAAATTCTAGAAAATTCTCAAGTTTGAAATGATCAAGAATAGTTGATTAGATGTCATTTTTTGGGACTTTTCCCGTTTAATCGAAAATGACGATTTTACCCTTCAAAGGATAAATCGTCTTTGATATTCCGATGATTTGTGGACATAGCTTAGTATTCGGTGATGGGTCAGATGGGTGGCCAAACCTTATGTCTAATATTTCCACGTTTCATTTCCTTTTTAGAAAATGACGATTTAACCCTCCGAGTGGTAAATCGTTTTCTAAAATTCCAGAAAATTCAGAAAATTGTCAAAAAAATAAGGGAGATGTCAATTGAATGGCCAAACCTATTTTGAACATCTTTTTATTCCGAGTTCACTCCGAAATGATGATTTTGCCCTTTTCGGGCAAATTGCCCGAATTGTCTCAAAATTATGACTTTGCCCCTGATAGGCAAAATCATGTCCAAACCATTTCTGAGCCGTGATTGATACTTCTCTGGGCTAATAGGGCACTAGGAATGCCATGTGATTTATTTACATATCTAGATTACTTGTCTTACGCACTTTATTACTGATTGTGATTGCTAGGGTAATTACTTCTATCTGCATGAACTCCTAGATTTAGGATTCATACCTTATTCATCTGCATGAAATTTCAGGTTAGAAAATTCAGTCAACTTAGGTACCGAAAGGGCATCTATTTTGACAGTTGGCGTAACTAAGTCTCCGAATCCATTTATCTGGTTCTCGCAGAATTGAATAGAAACTCCCAACTATTCGATAGGGTGGTCCAATCATACCCTTCAAAAAATGATTGGTGGCGACTCCATGGCATGCATACTTAGCACATGTCACTAGACCACACCGAAGGTCGATCACGCACACCTCCGTTGCGATTTGGGTAATAGGCCCTAGTCAGCGACCTTCGCCCACTAAAACGGCTCTACGGAACAAACGGCTTGGTGGATATTGGCTCATAATTCCTTGTTGGAACGGCAAGAGAAATAGCTTTCTATTGGTGGGTGGCTCGTCTCCATTGGATAACTATCGAGGAATTTATGGCCGAAAAAGTGAAGGCTATCGGGACTGGACGGCAGGAAAGATGAGTGAGCCGAGAGAGAAAGTTGAGAGAGAGATGGAGGGGAAGTGGTGGTCGACCAAAATGGATGAGGAAGAAGGGAATGGCTTCTCTTGCAAGCCAAGGAGAGAGAGAAGGATTAGGCAAGGATTTGACTAGAAATTAATGCACCCTAGACTCCCTAACCTAGTCTAAGTGGATAAGGCCTCCCCAAATGATGACACTTGTCATCTTAGCCAATAATATCTTGCATCCATTGACCCCATTTGACCATCATTTTCGGCAGCTAGGGGGGGTGACCAAATGACCATTATGTCCTTCATTGGTTCTTAAGGTAAAGGGTAAGGGTCGAGGGGCAAAATGGTCATTTCGCACTTTCCGTCCAAAACTTCATTTTTCCAATTTAAATTGCCCTCGATGAGGCAACATCCATTACAATTCAAATGTTCCTCAATATCCAATTCCCAATCTCGAGGTCCAATTTCATTTCGAGCTCTCGTCGACTGAAATTCCAGTTTATCTCAAACTGACGGGCGACTCTTGCAGGCGCTACGCGTAACGACCTTAGGATTTCTCAAGTCATGGCGACCTCGGTTGTCATGTGATTGCGATGGTTTATCGCTAGTTCCTGCGGTCCTGATCATCAGAATCTGATTTAGGAAATTCTCGCAAATTACACATTGGTTAAGCGGAATCACCCGCGTCCCAACGTATAACGCTAGCAAGGCATTCCATGATCGTTCCTAGATCGATCTCTGTTGGCCGAAAATATCTCCTCGACAATCCTTATGGTCAAAGTGCCGTTTCTTATTCGAATTTCCCAAGTCCACGTACTCGACTCTGCATTAGTCTTTCCCTATCGGTCAGTTAACTCGAGAGTGCCCTGCTCTGAGCGAGATACAGCTGAAATACACCGATCGATAACCTTCCAATCCATAGCCTCGAGAGGGGTCGGAATTCGGAATGTCACAACTCTTCCCCCTTAAAGAAATTTCATCCTCGAAATTTACAACATTCGAAATCATCCAATCTTATGGGGTATTAATGCCTTATCACCTCTTCACTTTCCAAAGCAGCTCCTTTCGTGTCGTCGGGGATACACAAGTCCCATGAGCTTAACCCGAATTGTCCAAATAGAATCATAGTCTTTTCGACTTTTTGAGACAAATTCATGATTGAGTCATTAGTAATTCGTCTTCGATTCCATTCAAGATTCTCTAATGACCATTTATTCCATCAACTTGCAACGGTTACGATTTTTCTCGTTGGCACGTTTCAACTTTCAACCACATGCTTGATTTCCTTCACTTCAATTCCATCCATTCCTAGTACCAATGTAAGCCTTGGCACACCTTCGTGCCATTTCACTAGGTGCCATGGTTCTTTCCATGAACTTCTCATAAGATCCTATCAGCAATTTCCATTTGTGGACACAATTCCTCGTCCTTGAACTTTTATGGTTTCCACCCTCAATTTCAATGTTCTTTGTCCAAGTGCTCGGAAGTCTAGATTTTCTCCTTGTTACTTTTATTCCCACTATGCCTTGGACATTTAGGTCCGTGGATTATCACACCTTACTCTCTTCCTGACCCTCAGGTCCATTACTTGAGGTAGTCGTTATACAAGTCGATTGGCGAACCTCCAATTTAGAAATTGAATATCTTATTTCCTTGAGCGAAATCCATTCTTTATCTGTCAACTGTGTGATGCTCAATTTCGATCACATACATCCACTACTCTTATTCGCCTTCTCACCGCAAAATCTGTTATCTTATTCTTAGTCCTTAAACAATTTCATTCATACATGTTGCTCCTCGCTCATTTCTCTTAAGCAATCAAATACTTCAAGTTTTTTTTTTTTTACGGTCTGTGTAAACTCGCAACCTTTCTTCACACAAATAAAGTTTATCAAGCTTTATCACAATGGCGTTTGCGAGCCAACTCCAATCATGCATCTGGCACTCCAACTTGAAGGGTCTTACTATCGTGATGTACACCCAATGCCCACTTTAGATTGCTTTGTTACACTTCATATCTCCTTTCTATGACACGTCATTACGGTTCTCATGATTCTTCCAATTTCAAACAGAAACGCCATTGTCGGCGTGATCACCAACTTGACTTAAGTCTATAAAACTCCTTCGTGTTCACCTATCCATTCACGATACGTTTCATTCTTAGTCTACTTCACTAATGGAATAGCTCTTGTGGGAAATCTTCTCGCAACGTCTACAACAATCCACTAATTCTAAGAAGCTTCAAATCTCAGTAACTCGCATTGACCTTAACCAATCCATCACTTATTTCCACCTTTGAAGGGTTTACAGGGATTCCATTCCCAGAAACTTTATGACCAAGAGGTTCCACTTACTGCACTCAAATCTTGTGCTCTTACACATAGCATACAACGAGCGTTCATGTCCTTCATGGCTCCTTGAATAATTCAATCATCGTCTCTAAGACGGTAACAACCAATCCAATGTGACTTTGTCTTAATTCAAACCATTCGACTGAAGGTCGTCATTATCTCAGAATCCAACATTGTCCACAAGACAAGTCTCTCAGACTTAATTCTCAAAAATCATTCAAGCTCTACATTTTTAGCCTTAATTCAAACGTTCAACCTTAACACCAAGATACTTAGGATTTTCTCTTCCTTCCGCACTAGGGTCTCTTACCCTTTGAAGGAAACTATATACTTAAGTGGCATTTTTGTACTTCAAATCCACCTCATCTTTCTCGTCCCATAAGATATCAATCTCAGAGTCCACGCCACAGTAGTACCTTTACTCCAAGATTCAGATGCCACCATACTTAATCTTCCTCTTTCAATAACTCAGTCACCTCTAGTGACAAGGTCCAAAGGGCCGAAGTTCCTCCTCGGTTTCCAAAATTCACACCTTGGAAATTCAATTCGATTAAATCGAGCCACCTTGTGGCCATAATCCAAGCAACCCTTTTTGCTTTCTTATCCATCCATTAGAATCACGAATGGCTAGGACTATTAAGTCCATTCACTTTTCTTTCCATCAGTGACCATCTCATGGCCCAATCATTCTTAAGGACAACGCCTTATCCTTTAGAGAATAACAACTTATAATTCCATCTCTAATAGTTTAAGTTCATTCTCGACCAATCTCATAGAATCATTAAACCCAGGCAACTAGCATGCCAATTTTTCCCTTAAAACTTCCCATGACAAAAGAGACGGACTATCAATTCAATTTTTCCACTATGGGCCTTACGCCCAGGTAATCAGCCTATCAGCCATTCCTTATAGGTACTTTCTATGATCCATAAGCGTTAACTTTCTCACTTATACCTCTTCCGATCATTTGACCTTTTCATTTATGCTTATTACAACTTCTCAAATTCAGAAGCATCAACTAGCTACGAGGCTTCGAATTCAATCCATTCCTGGACCTTTTGTCCTACCCAACGGGTCTTGGACCACCTTTGGTATATGCCTAAACGACCTTGAGAACTCTGTCTCACATTGCTCGATCGTCTTCAGATCCTTGCAAGGCTATTAAAATCCAAACAACTTTTGCTCTCGAGCAATCTCAGAAGGTTACATTTCATTGCACAAATTGACGCAGGCAATCCAGTTAAATACCGCGCCTTCCAGGAAAAATCTTCCTTTGGTGACCTTTTACCAATCATCAACAGCCTCTTAAGGCTAGGAACTATCAGGATCACTTCATCTTCAGTGTACCCAAAACCTCTAAGGTTTCTTTTCCAAGTTCTCAATCCAGAGAAAGGCAGTTTCGAGATCATCTTTTCCATCGAACCTCAGTCGATCGCAACCTCATGATCCACTTCACAAGTTATTCAAAGCTCTCATGGCTCATTTCTCATTTTCCATCATCTTTCCCATGATCTCTACCATTTACTTTGCCAACAATAGCAACAACAGTCTCAACAACTTGGGTAACAATGGCAACTCCTTCTTGAGTTTGTCTACCCATCCACTTTTCCCATTTCCATTCAAAGTTCTCGTGACCCCTTCAATTATTGGGTCTGGCGCACTTTTCCAACTTGAGCCAAATGTTCTTTCAGCACTCATACTTCAGTTGTTCATCTTTACTCAATTCTCACGACTCCTTTCAGTTCGAGAGTCCTTTCATATCTTACATGCTCGAGCTAACAATCCTCTTGTAACATACTCTAGTCGTTCAACCTTATTAGATTCTCATGACACTAGAGGTATTACAATTCCCTTCAGGGATTAAAGGATTAAGTCATATCCTTGAGCCTAGCAATCTCAAGCTGCTCAACATCATAGCCATCACAAGCAATCCACCGCCCAGTGGTTCTAAGCAAATCCTCAATCAATCGCCAATTATTCAGGGATTTCAAATCATCCTTCATTAGTAACTACTTTTCAAGCTAGCCTCAACTAGGCAATTTCTCAGCTATTCGCCAATTACTAGGCAAAGGCCAAAACTCAACTGGGCCAATATCAAGTAAACTCTCGAACCACAAATTAATGCATCAAACGTATACACCTTAAGTCTAGACGTATATGCGACTTAACAATAACTCAACAGGCTTTCTCACATTCAAAAGACATTACCCAACGGCATTCAATGCCAAAACTCGCCATACAGGCCAAACACAAGCGTAAATTTCCCTTTTTAAACAACACCCACTGCCATGTACGAAGTTCCTAACCATGCCAATCACATACGCCATGACAAATGCCATACAAATTTGAAAATTCACTGTGAGGATCATCTTGGTGCAATACATCTCTTAACCAAAATTAGACTCAATCCGATACCTAGACTTTCTCTTTCAATTTATGACTTGAGTCATTCCTGTCTCCTTGCTATCTTAGAAGCTTGCCAGGAGCCGCTCCTTGTCCGAACCTCTCTGTTCCGGCGTACACTCCCCGCCCTCATCAGACCTGGTCGTTGCAGGTTGTCCCAAGACATACATCTACGAAGAGAGTCCCGTTCCACATGTCCCATAACATGCTTCATTACAGTTTGTAGGTATCCCATCAGCTCGTCCCATACCAAGCGACAGTTTGTCAAGTCTAATAATGATAAGCTCATGCATTCATCGTCCTCAACTTTCATTTGAATGCCAGAAACACATGCACTGAATGACCATCCTCAATACTCGCCACATCACATTCGCTCCCGGATCAACTCTTAGTAGTAGAAGATTTCTATTGCCGCAAAGGACCATTCATCTCACAGATTAAGTGCCTAGGATCAACCATATACCTCAAAGTTACAATCAGGATCATCAAATCAAATCGACCCTTTACTCATAAGCAATCATCTATTAACCTCAAACACACTTACACTTCAAATCCATGCATAATGCTCCTTGACTTCTATTTGCTTCCTCGTGAACCTCAATCATATCACCACTCAAATTCATCAATCGAGATCGATACTATAACCATTAAAGTGCAACACAAGTTCAAGCCTATAATCCTCGAGATTCAATAATCAGTACTTAATCCTAAGGGCCACACTATCTAATCGTCCTCAAGTCATCACTCCTTATCACTCCAAACCTCAATCAACTTGGATCGAACTGACCTTGCTCTGATACCACTTAAATGGGGATGTCACGCCCCGAACCCGGCGAGCCCGCGAACATCCCACCATGCCGTGATAACTCTATAGTCTCCCAGGATCCACGGCCAATAGCTCTATACTCCTATTTGGTACATGTAAGCGGAAGCAAGAAACCTTCTCCAAATGAAATAAAACCAAGATGACTTAGGACATAAAAAGGTACACTCCTCAATATTGGCAAATACACATCTAAGGTTACAGTCGTCCAATGCCAAAGGTTCAATTTCTAAATCCACAAATCATAGTAAAATTTCTAAGACCACAAATGAGTTTATATCCATTCTCTCCAAATGACTTCCTCGAATGCCAATCCATGGCAACCTCGGGTTTCCATCGCCTGGGACCTGAAAAATGTTGTCCCACGACGGGGTGAGATATATAATCTCAATAAGTTAAAACTAACCCTAAACTAGGCTGTCAGTACCTCCAGACACTTTTGAAAACGGGCATTTTGGGATTAAAAACTTTGGCATGACAAAAACATGGTTCCTTCAAAACATGGCTTCTTAGTATTTCTAAATCAGTTCGATTCAGTCACAAATCATGGCAAAAATCTGAGCTTCGTACAGTCGCAGGGTTTTAAATCAAAGATACACACTTGAGGCAACTCTCGAATTTTCCAAAAATACCATTCTCAGGACATCTAGAAAACATATCATTTCTTTTCACGCCCTTCCTGGGCCACTTTCAATTCACGAGGCAAACTTTCCAATTTATGAGGTATTTTCAATTTCTCAAAATCCTTACAACGATTCTTCCATAAAATAGGTCTTTCCAATTTCGCCCATCCTGGGCCGCCCACTTTGGGGCTGCGAGATGATTCGGTCTCCATATGACCCGTCGGTACATATGAGACTCTCGCGTCCGGACCTAGAGATGATTCGGTCACCATACGACTCTCGACGCCCATTTTCAGTCGAGATGAATCGTGTCAGTATGGGACTCTCTAGCCGCACGACCTCGTCAGGTCCAATGGGAGTAACTCCCTCCCAACACATTGGCCAAATTATAAATTCTCGGCGATCCCACACGCCCGTGCACTTATAATTTTTCCCGGCGATCCCACACGCCATTGGCGATCCCACACGCCAGTGCACACATAATTTCCTCGGCGATCTCACACGCCATTTTTTTCATAAAAACCAGTTGTATAAATAGCCTCAATTTTTCATTTAAACAGACTCATGCCTCGTTTTTCAATCGAAGATCAACTCACGCAAAAACCCACATTTCATCGCCCAAACCAAGGCATTCATTTCCAACGTCCCTCAACCGGACAAAATATATTCCACGTTATAAAAATTTCAGTCAAGCACAAGCCTCCCACGGCCATTTCACAAAAGTCAAGATTGATGCAAGTCAAGGTTTCAAAATCTCAATTCAAGACTCGGTTTAAAAGTCCATGCCATTTAGAGTACTCAATTCAAATCGGAATCACCACACGGTATACTCAAGGTCCAACATTCATCATGACCATATTAGAACTCCATAAATCAACCTTGATTTCATAAATTTCAATCCAAAATTCACTCAAGCACAACTCAATTCAAACATGGCAGAATTCGGGTTTCAAAGTTCCTCGACCTCAGCCGGTTCGTAAATCATTGATTTCCTTTAGCAAAGATGTCTCTTAGTAACCTAATTTCCTAATAAAGGGTTAGGATCAACTTACAGGGAATTTAAGCTAGAGATGTCCACAAAATAGGCGACACAAGCCCTTGTTCCAAATCTGTCCAGAATCGGTCCCTAGAGATTTCATAAAATCTCAGCCAATAAACTCCCTTAATCCACTTTCAAATTCAACCACAAACTACCCTAGCATGTAAAGCAAGGTCCTAAGAGGTTTACCAATGATTTGTGCCACGGAAATTGGCCAAGGGAGTCGCACAAAGCTTAGGGTTCAAACTGGAGCTCCGGCGGGCAGATTCTGTCCATGCAAGGTACAAGCCACGGTTTAGCAATGAAACCACTTCTAAACTACACCAAACTCAACTACCAGCTAAACAACACTTAGATCTACGTTTTAGGATGGCTCACCGACCATTTCCAAGCAAGACAATGCCTCGACGAACCTCGGAGAGTCAGCGTTCCAAACCTGGTCGGCGGGGATAGATTCTGTCCTTCGCAAAACCACCAAGATTTAACCATCATAATCCTTCAATAATCTAACCAAACTTCATGAACACAAAGGTATATGTCTTAGCTAGGCTTGAGAGGTGGTCTTACCAAATATTAGGGAGAAATGAGCTCGGAAATCCAACTTGAAGCTCCCCGGGTTCGGATCAGACTAGTCAGCGACCTGCGCCCACTCAAACGGCTCTACGGAACAAACGGCTTGGTGGATTTTGGCTGATAATACCTTGTTGGAACGGCAAGAGAAAGAGCTTTATATTGGGGGGTGGATCGCCTCCATTGGATAACTATCGAAGAATTTATGGCCGAAACAGTGAAGGCTATCGGGACTGGACGGCGAGAAAGATGAGTGAGCCGAGAGAGAAAGTTGAGAGAGAGATGGAGGGGAAGTGGTGGTCGACCAAAATGGATGAGGAAGAAGGGAATGGCTTCTCTTGCAAGCCAAGGAGAGAGAGAAGGATTAGGTAAGGATTTGACTAGAAATTAATGCACCCTAGACTCCCTAACCTAGTCTAAGTGGATAAGGCCTCCCCAAATGATTACACTTGTCATCTTAGCCAATAATATCTTGCATCCATTGACCCCATTTGACCATCATTTTCGGCAGCTAGGGGGGGTGACCAAATGACCATTATGTCCTTCATTGGTTCTTAAGGTAAGGGTAAGGGTCGAGGGGCAAAATGGTCATTTCGCACTTTCCATCCAAAACTTCATTTTTCCATTTTAAATTGCCCTCGATGAGACAACATCCATTACAATTCAAATGTTCCTCAATATCCAATTCCCAATCTCGAGGTCCAATTTCATTTCGAGCTATCGTCGACTGAAATTCCAGTTTATCTCAAACTGACGGGCGACTCTTGCAGGCGCTACGCGTAACGACCTTAGGATTTCTCAAGTCATGGCGACCTTGGTTGTCATGTGATTGCGATGGTTTATCGCTAGTTCCTGCGGTCCTGGTCATCAGAATCTGATTTAGGAAATTCTCGAAAATTACACATCGGTTAAGCGGAATCACCCGCGTCCCAACGTATAACGCTAGCAAGGCATTCCATGATCGATCTCTGCTGGCCCAAAATATCTCCTCGACAATCCTTGTGGTCAAAGTGCCGTTTCTTATTCGAATTTCCCAAGTCCACGTACTCGACTCTGCATTAGTCTTTCCCTATCGGTCAGTTAACTCGAGAGTGGCCTGCTCTAAGCGAGATACAGCTGAAATACACCGATCGATAACCTTCCAATCCATAGCCTCGAGAGGGGTCGGAATTCGGAATGTCACAGTAATGATGGGGAGTAATAAAATAATAATAATAAGTAAAAAAGTAAAATAATAATACAAATAAAATAAAAAACACTCTCTTTCTCTTTTCTCTCCTCGCTCCCGGACGCTCTCTCGTCGGTCTCTTCTCTCTTCTCTGCCTCTCTCTCTCCATCCCCCTTGCGTTTTTTTTTTCTTCTATCGAAGAATCCACCTCTCCGTACGAGACCACCTCCGGCCACCACACGTTCGGCCGCCTTCGTCGAGCCGGCAACCGTCGGATCGCCGCGCCACCACCTCGCTGTACCGCCGCTATCGCCTCGAGCAACTAGATCCGAAGACCCAAGCCGCCGCGAGGTTGACAAATCCGCGAGCCAACGCGGGTTGATGCCGCCATGCTCTGGTCCCGTCATCCTCTACCCGACGCCAATCATTGGCCAGCCATCTCCGGCCAAGTCGCTTCGCCAAGCTCAGCCGAGCCCACAAGCTTCGTCGCCCTCTGTTTCGCTTGTGGAACCCCAGTCCGTGGCTTGACGCCGCGTCGCCGTTACCAGCCAGGACAGCTTCTGACTTGCGGTCACCCTAGCTCGTCAGTCCTGCGCACCTAACCACCTCAGCCCCTCACCGAACCCCTGCTCGCACTTCCCATGTTTTCGGCGAAGTCCTGCTCCGTTCATGTGTTCGAGGAATTCGGTCGTGTCGTGTCATGTCGTGTCGTGTCTTGTCGGAACGTGTCGGAGCGTGTCTGGCCATGTCCAAGTTTTTTTTTTAAATAATAATAATAATAATAATAATAATAATAATAATATTATTATTATTATTATTATTATTATTGCCCGTCTTAAGTTGTGAATTTGACTATTGACATTCTAATGTGGCGATCGACAGGTGACGCGCACGAAGATTGTCGCACACCAGGGCTTGGCGATCGAAGACCGATGTCCAATCAGGTATATTTTTGTGCATCCGATCCGTGCATCGGAGTTATTTTTTTTAAATATCTCCATTAGAGATTTGATTTGCATATGTTTATTTCAGTCTAGTGTCTAGCATATTTGCTTAATTAAGTGTTTGTTATATCACTGTCAAAGAAAATAATTTAAAAAAATTATAAAAAAAATTAAATTAAAAAAATTCTAGAAAATTCTCAAGTTTGAAATGATCAAGAATAGTTGATTAGATGTCATTTTTTGGGACTTTTCCCGTTTAATCGAAAATGACGATTTTACCCTTCAAAGGATAAATCGTCTTTGATATTCCGATGATTTGTGGACATAGCTTAGTATTCGGTGATGGGTCAGATGGGTGGCCAAACCTTATGTCTAATATTTCCACGTTTCATTTCCTTTTTAGAAAATGACGATTTTACCCTCCGAGTGGTAAATCGTTTTCTAAAATTCCAGAAAATTCAGAAAATTGTCAAAAAAATAAGGGAGATGTCAATTAAATGGCCAAACCTATTTTGAACATCTTTTTATTCCGAGTTCACTCCGAAATGATGATTTTACCCTTTTCGGGCAAATTGCCCGAATTGTCTCAAAATTATGACTTTGCCCCTGATGGGCAAAATCATGTCCAAACCATTTCTGAGCCGTGATTGATACTTCTCTAGGCTAATAGGGCACTAGGAATGCCATGTAATTTATTTACATATCTAGATTACTTGTCTTACGCACTTTATTACTGATTGTGATTGCTAGGGTAATTACTCCCATCTGCATGAACTCCTAGATTTAGGATTCATACCTTATTCATCTGCATGAAATTTCAGGTTAGAAAATTCAGTCAACTTAGGTACCGAAAGGGCATCCATTTTGACAGTTGGCGTAACTAAGTCCCCGAATCCATTTATCTGGTTCTCGCAGAATTGAATGGAAACTCCCAACTATTCGATGGGGTGGTCCAATCATACCCTCCAAAAAATGATTGGTGGCGACTCCATGGCATGCATACTTAGCACATGTCACTAGACCACACCGAAGGTCGATCACGCACACCTCCGTTGCGATTTGGGTAATAGGCCCTAGGAGAGGCCCGCGTCTGACCAGACTAGATGGCCCATTAGCCGTCAAGAGCCCATGCAACCTCGAGAGGGTCGCAACAGATTGGCGACTCCGCTAGGGGATGGTTCTTAACCCTTTAGTGGACTTGAGCTAATTAAAAAGTTGATTGGTTTTTTCTGACATGTTTTATGCAAATGCTTTTCAAGGTGAGGTACGTACTTTAACCCTTGAGGTGTTAAATATTTTTACAGATTGGAGAAATAAGGGCTGGAGTGCTTTGTTAACTTTGTTTTATGTAGGTAAGCGTTTAGGATGTATGATTGTATGTATGTTTATATTGAAGCGGTGGTTGTTAAATAAAATGCATATTTATTGCTTTAGCACGACACAATGAATACACACAACCGCGCCTAAAACCCCGGGCGTCCCCTTTAGGAAAATAATAGAAGAAATTGAAAATGGAATCTCCATGAGGAAAAATATGGGGTAATCCACTTTCCAGTTCCGTTCACTTCGAACTATGGATTGGGTCCAATGCAACGATAGTTGTGCAATGGAATCAACCCTTTCTAGAACTCAAGGTGGGAGCCTTGGCATTAGGTTCTAAACCTTATCTTTTGATTTTTAGAATTTTATCCTCACTTATCTCACACGCATGTCTTTAGACGGTCGATATACCTAAAACCACCTGAAAAATCGGCAAGTTCCGTTGGTAAGATTTTTATATCCTTCAAACTTGGTATAGCTCATATCATGTGCAATCATTTCATTTATCGCATCATTCTGGTGATTGGACTAAATGCCATGTCACGCCCCGAACCCGGCGAGCACGCGAGCATCCCACCTCCGCCGTTACCTTTGATTATCTCCCAGGAATTAACGGCCATTGCTTAAAGATTTATATGAAACATACATGCGAAAGCGAGGACAACTCCATACAAATAAAACACAAGATGACTTAGGACAAAGAGTATTCTTCTAAGTAATATCAAAGTCAGGTACAATTCTAACTCCAAAGAATATATTCAATCCCTAAGGTTTTAATCAGATTAATCTCCATTGCCTCCAATGATTTCCTCAATTGCCAATCCATGGCAACCTCGGGTTTCCATCACCTGGGACCTGAAAAATGTTGTCCCACGACGGGGTGAGATATATAATCCCAGTAAGTCGAACCTAACCCTAAACTAGGCTGCCAGTACCTCCAGACACTTTTGAAAGACAGGGGTATTTTGGTATTAAAAACTTTGGCATGGCAAAACAGGGTACTTGTCAAAAACATGGCATTTCAGTACATTTAAAAACAAAAGACCTGACCTAGTGACAAAGGACTCCATGAGTAAAATTGAGCTTCGTGCAATGGCAGGGTTTTCAATCATAAGCAAGCACTCAATGCGATCTCAAAAACACGAGGCAAGTTTCACTTCTTTCTCAAAAGTATCATTCCTTGAAATATCCAGAAAATACGTTCTTTTCTCACACGCCCCTTTTCTGGGCCAATTTCAATACACGCCCCTCTCTGGGCCAATTTCAATACACGCCCCTCTCTGGGCCAATTTCAAATCATGCGGCATTTTCGATTTCTCAAAACCCATTCTTTGAATTTTTCATAAAACAAGTTTTTCCATTTCCGCCCATCTTGGGTCAAAACATATCAATAACCATGTTTCAGTCTTTTATCTTCTTTACGCCCATCAAGGGCCGCCCTCCTTGGGCCGCGAGATGATTCGGTCAATCATATGACTCTCGACGTCTTATCGAGATGATTCGGTCATCATGACTCTCGCTGCGAGATGATTCGGTCTCCATATGACCCGTCGGTACATATGAGACTCTCGCGTCCGGACCTAGAGATGATTCGGTCACCATACGACTCTCGACGCCCATTATCAATCGAGATGAACCGTGTCAGTATGGGACTCTCTAGCCGCACGACCTCGTCAGGTCCAATGGGAGTAACTCCCTCCCAACACATTGGCCAAATTACAAATTCTCGGCGATCCCACACGCCCGTGCACTTATAATTTTTCCCGGCGATCCCACACGCCAGTGCACACATAATTTCCTCGGCGATCCCACACGCCATTTTATTCATAAAAATCTCAGTCATAGAAAGCCTCAGCTTTTTCATTTCAAGAAAACAGTTCATGCCTCAAAATTCATCATTCAAAAACAACACAGGAGATTCATCGCCAAAACCAGGCATTCGTTTCAAATGTCCCTCGACTGGACAAAACATATTCCCCATCATAAAATGAAATCAAGCAGTTCATCGCCTACTCGAGGCATTCATTTCAAACGTCCCTCACTGGACAAAACACGTTTCAAGTCATAAATTTCTCAGTCAAGCACATATAAATTCAAGTAAGCCTCAGGCAATTCAACAAATACGGCCAATTCATAGTTTCAAAGCTTGACTCAAAATCACATTTTTTGGCACTTTCAATCTGGGCTTTCCTTTCAATCAAAACTTTCGACTTCGCATCTCACATGCTCAAATAGCCATTAAAACACACATTCATGGTCAATTAGGGCTCCCCAAACAATTGATTTTCAATCAAACATGCCAAGAAATGCTAACTCACAAAACCAGATAGATTTGGACTCCCTCGCGCCTCTCACAAAATCCAGGCCATGAAATCATTCAATCCGACTCAAAACTCTGTCCTTTAGTAACCTAACCTCCTAATAAAGGTTTAGGCATAACTTACCTCTTCAAGCAAGCTAAAAAATGCCACGTGCAATTTCTTCTAAAGCCCACAAATGCATAGCCAAATCACGTCAAGCGTCGTCCTACGGACAAAGTACAATTCCCGTCAATTAACTCCGCCAAATTTCAATCCGATCGAACTAATTTCTTGCCGAGACATCAATTGACATCCTAGGACATCCCAATAATCAATTTGGACCATAGAAACACTTCCTAGAACCACCAAAGGGTTCGGTCAAAGCTGGAACAGAATTGGACAGCATTCTGTTCTGCCTTTGCCCTATTCCAACAGCCCATAATTCACCTCAAATCACCAATTTATTGTCCAATCTTCTTGCCAAGACCTAGATTTACATATCTAGGACATCCCCGAATGATTTGGAAGCAAAATAACACCCCTAGGATGTTCAAATGGCTCAACCTCCACAGATTGTCCACCGATCAGATTTTCACTCAATTCTGTCCACTCAATCTCAGCCATGAAACACCCCTAAATCTCAATTGAAAACATCATTTCTGCTCATACACATGTATTACTATAAGTTATGAAGCTACCCTCGAAAATTTGAGGTCATTTGGATTTTCTATGAGCTAGAAACACCACCTTTCCTCAGCTAGCTCAGAATCTGTCCACTTTTCTTACAAATATCACCATAAATTAACCAGACCTCCAAAAATAATGAAACCAACGGAAAATTGTCAAGGACATCTTGAACTAACCTGTGGTAAAAGGGTTCGACCAAAAGACTCCGGGAAGAGCCGCTCGAGCTGACCGAACAGCAGGGTCAGAAACTGTCTTCCGAGCAGACTAAGCTAGAGAGAAAATGAAGAGGAAAAGTGAAGAAGATGGAGGAGGACCAAGGGTGGTCGTCCAATCTGCAGCTGATGAAGACTAGAGGAGACAACCATCAAATAATTGGGGCCATTTTGTCAAGATTTCAATTAATGCCATTTAATGCTTGGTCCAATCAAAAGATGACACATGGCAACCTCCCATTGGTTGCTTCCTTGACTTTGACCTTCTTTGACCACTTAATCTTATCCTTTTCGGCAGCATATGGAGGAGGGGAAATGACCAAAATGACCTTCTAAATTTCTTAAGGCAAGACCAAAGGTCGAGGGGCAAAATGGTCATTTGGCACTTTTCGTCCGAAACTTCATTTTTCTCATTTTGAATGACCATTGGCGAGGCGACGTCAAATTCAATTCAAATGTTGGAATTCCTCAATGTCCAATGCCCAATCTCAAGGTCCAATTTCATGTCAAACTATCATCGACTGTAATTCCAGTTTATCTCAAACTGACGGGCGACTCTTGCAGGTGCTACGCGTATCGACCTTGGGATTTTTCTCAAGCCGTGGCGATTTTGGTTGTCATGTGATTGCGAGGGTTTATCACTAGTTCCTGCGGTCCTGATCATCAGAATCCGATTTAGGAAATTCTCGCAAATTACACATTGGTTAAGCGGAATCACCCGCGTCCCAACGTATAACGCTAGCAAGGCATTCCATGATCGTTCCTAGATCGATCTCTGCTGGCCCAAAATATTCCCTCGACAATCCTTATGGTCAAAGCGCCATTTCTCATTTAAAATCCTCAGGTCCACGTACCAGACCTTGTGTTAGTCTTTCCCTTTCGGTCAGTTAACTCGAGAGTGGCCTGCTCCGAGCGAGATACCACTGAAACACACCGATCGATATCCTTCCATTCTATAGCCTTGAGAGGGGTCGGAATTCGGAATGTCACAACTCTTCCCCCCTTAAAGAAATTTCGTCCTCGAAATTTACAACCTTCGAAATCATTCAATCTTATGGGGGTATCAACGCCTCACCGTTTCTTCTATGGCCAAAGTGACTCATATCGTCCAGGACATATAAGCTCCATTTGTTTAAGCTCTCTTGTCCACATCGAACCATAGCCTTCTCGACTTCTGAGGCAAATTCATGATTGAGTCCTTAGTAGTTCGTCCTCGATTCCATTCAAGATTCTCCAATGACCATTTATTCCATCAATCTTACAACGGTTACGCTTTTCCTCGTTGGCACGTTTCCTCGTCCTTGAACTTTAAAATTCCCACTCTCAATTTCAATGTTCTTTCCCCAGGTATTCAGAAGTCTGAATTTTTCCCCTGTCACTTTTATTCACACTATCCCTTTGTCATTAATGTCCGTGGATTAACATACCTTAGTCTCTTCCTGACCCTCAGGTCCAATACTTGAGGTAGTTATTATGCCCGTCAATCGACAAACTTCCAATTTAGAAGTTGAATCTCTCACTTCATGAGGTAAGGTCTGTCCTCCAATTGCCAAGTACACGATACTCAATTTCCTACTATACGCATTCACCACCTTATTCGCCTTTCCATAGCGATATAAAATATCTTCCTTCGTCCTTAAGCAATTTCATTCATCCACGTTGCTCCTCGTTCATTTCTCTTAGGCAACCAAATACTTTAAGTCATCACGGTCTATGTGAACTCATATCCTTTCTTCACGCAAGTAATGTTTCTCAAGCTTTATCACAAGGACGTTTGCGAGCCAACTCCAATCATGCATTCGGCACTCCAACTCGTAGGGTCTTACTATCGCGACATACACCCAATGTCCACTTCAGATCGCCTTGTTACGCTTCATATCTCTTTTCTACGACATGTCATTACGTTCTCAGGATTTTTCCAATTCCAAACGGAAATGCCGTTGTCGACGTGATCACCAACTTGACTTAAGTCCTTAAAACTCCTTCGTGTTCATCCATCCATTCACGGTACGTTTCATTCTTAGTCAGTCCTATCACCAGATTAACTATTGCGGGGATTCCTCTTACGCATCATCCACAATAATCCATCAGGTTTAGAAAAACCTCAAGCCTTAGTAGCTCACACCGGCCTTACTCAATTCACTATCATTTCCCACCCTTGAAGGTTCCACATGGATTCTATTTCCCACAGACTTTACGTCTTAAGAAACGCCATCTTATTAAGCCGAAACTCGCATTATTACTCTTCGCATACAGCGAGTGTTCATGTCCTTCTTGACTCTTCGAATAATTTGATCATCGTCTCTAAAGACGGTAACAATCGATTCAATTACTCCTTGAATACTCAATTCGATTGTTATAAGTTCTTCTACTTCCAAGTGTCGAATCATTTCAACTGTCCATGGTACCATTCACTTGAGAGCTCATATCTTTGCTCTCTATTCTCAAGGGTCCTCACTAGGGCCATACAATATTTCATTCATTTTTGTCAGTCTTTCCTCAGGAAGCATTAGTGTCTTTAACCGCTAGATTTCATAACCAGCCAATGCGTCTTTCTTCCTTAATACAGACGCTTAGTCTTAATATCAAGACAATTCGGATGTTCTCTACCTTTCACACTAGGGCCTCTTACCCTATGAAGGAAACTATACACTTCAATGGCATTCCCTTGCCTCAAGTCCACCTTGTCCTTCTCGTTCCATAGGACGTCTATACCACAACAATGCCTTTACTTTAGAATTCAGATGCCACCGTACTTAGCCTTCCTCTTTCATTAACTCAATCACCTCAAGTGACAAGGTTTCAAGGATCGAGGTCCCTTTTTGGTTTCCACATATCCACACCTTGGAGATTCAATTCGATTAAATCAAGTCACCATGCGGCTATAATCCAAGCACCCTTTTCGCTTATTCAACCATTCATTAGAACCGCGCGTAGTCAGGACTATCAAGTCCATTCACTTTTCTTTCCATCAGCGACCATCTCATGGCCCAATCATTCTTAAGGACAACGCATTATCCTTTAGGGAATAACAGCATATAATTCCATCTCTAATGGTTCAAGTTCATTCTCGACCAATCCCATAGAATCATTAAACCCAGGCAACTAGTATGCCAATTTTTTTTCTTAACACTTCCCATGACAAAAGAGACGGACTATTAATTCAATTTTTTTTCCACTATGGGCCTTACGCCCAAGTAATCAGTTTATCAGCCATTCCTTATAGGCACTTTCTATGATCCATAAGCGTTAACTTTGTCACTTATACCTCTTCCGATCATTTGACCATTTCATTTATGCGTATTACAGCTTCTCAAATTCATAAGCATCAACTAGCTACGTGGCTTCGAATTCAATCCATTCCTGGACCTTTTGTTCTACCCAACGGGTCTTGGACCACCTTTGGTATATGCCTAAACGACCTTGAGAACTCTGTCTCACATTGGTCGATCGTCTTCAGATCCTTGCAAGGCTATTAAAATCCAAACAACTTTTGCTCTCGAGCAATCTCAGAATGTCACATTTCATTGCACATTTAGACGAAGGCAATCCAGTTAAATACCGCGCCTTCAAGGAAAAATCTTCCTTTGGTGACCTTTTATCAATCATCAATAGCCTCTTAAGGCTAGGAACTATCAGGATCACTTCCTTTCTTCAGTGTACCCAAAACCTCTAAGGTTTCTTTTCCAAGTTCTCAATCCAGAGAAAGGCAGTTTCGGGATCATCTTTCCATCGAACCTCAGTCGATCTCAACCTCATGATCCACTTCACAAGTTATTCAAAGCTCTCATGGTTCATTTCCACATTTCTCATTTTCCATCGTCCTTCCCACGATCTCTATCATTTAGTTTGCCAACAATAGCAACAATAGTCTCAACAACTTGGGTAACAATGGCAACTCCTTCTTGAGTCTGTCTACCCATCCGCTTTTCCCATTTCCATTCAAAGTTCTCGTGACCCCTTTAATTATTGGGTCTGGCACACTTTTCCAAGTTGAGCCAAATGTTCTTTCAGCACTCTTACTTCAGTTATTCATCTTTACTCAGTTCTCACGACTCCTTTCAGTTCTAGAGTCCTTTCATATCTTACATGCTCGAGTTAATACTCCTCTTGTAACATACTCTGGTCGTTTAACCTCATTAGATTCTCATGACACTCGGGCTATTACAATTCCCTTCAGGAATTAAAGGATTAAGTCATATCGTTGAGCCTAGCAGTCTCAAGCTGCTCAACATCATAGCCATCACAAGCAATCAACCGCCTAGTGGTTCTAAGCAAATCCTCAATCAATTGCCAATTATTCAGGGATTTCAAATCATCCTTCATCAGTAACTACTCATCAAGCCAGCCTCAACTAGGCAATTGCTCAGCTATTCGCCAATTACTAGGCAAAGGCCAAAACTCAACTGGGCTAATATCAGGTAAACTGTCGAACCACAAATTAATGCATCAAACGTATACACCTTAAGTCCAGACGTATCTGCGACTTAACAATAACTCAACACGCTTTCTCACATTCAAAAGACATTACCCAACGGCATTCAATGCCAAAACTCGCCATACAGGCCAAACACAAGCGTAAATTTCCTTTTTCAAACAACACCCACTGCCATGTACGAAGCTCCTAACCATGCCAATCACATACGCCATGACAAATACCATACAAATTTGAAAATTCACTGTGAGGATCACCTTGGTGCAATACATATCTTAACCAAAATTAGACTCAATCCGATACCTAGACTCTCTCTTTCAATTTATGACTTGGGTCATTCCTGCCTCCTTGCTATCTTAGAAGCCTGCCAGGAGCCGCTCCTTGTCCGAACCTCTCTGTCCCGGCGTACACTCCCCGTCCTCGTCAGACCTGGTCGTTGCAGGTTGTCCCAAGACATACATCTACGAAGAGAGTCCCGTTCCACACGTCCCATAACATGCTTCATTACAGTTTGTAGGTATCCCATCAGCTCGTCCCATACCAAGCGACAGTTTGTCAAGTCTAATAATGATAAGCTCATGCATTCACCTTCCTCAGCTGTCATTTTAATGCCATAAACGTATGCAATGAATGATCGTCCTCAACACTCTCCATATCACATTCGTTCTCGGATCAATTCTTAGTAGTAGAAGATTTCTATTACCACAAAAGACCATTCATCTCACAGATCAAGTGCCTAGGATCAATCATATACCTCAAAGTCACAATCACGATCATAAAATCAAATCGACCATCTACTCATAAGCAATCATCTATTAACCTCAAACACACTTACACTTCAAATCCATGCTTAATGCTCTTTGACTTCTATTTGCTTCCTCGTGAACCTCAATCATATCACCACTCAAATTCATCAATCGAGATTGATACTATAACCATTAAAGTGCAACACAAGTTCAAGCCTATAATCCCCATGATTCAGTAATCAATACTTAATTCTTAGGGTCTAACTATCTAATTGTCCTCAAGTCATCACTCCTTATCACTCCAAACCTCAATCACATTAGATCGAGCTAACCTTGCTCTGATACCACTTAAACGGGGATGTCACGCCCCGAACCCGGCGAGCACGCGAGCATCCCACCTCCGCCGTTACCTTTGATTATCTCCCAGGAATCAACGGCCATTGCTTAAAGATTTATATGAAACATACATGCGAAAGCGAGGACAACTCCATACAAATAAAACACAAGATGACTTAGGACAAAGGGTATTCTTCTAAGTAATATCAAAGTCTGGTACAATTCTAACTCCAAAGAATATATTCAATCCCTAAGGTTTTAATCAGATTAATCTCCATTGCCTCTAATGATTTCCTCAATTGCCAATCCATGGCAACCTCGGGTTTCCATCACCTGGGACCTGAAAAATGTTGTCCCACGACGGGGTGAGATATATAATCCCAGTAAGTCGAACCTAACCCTAAACTAGGCTGCCAGTACCTCCAGACACTTTTGAAAGACATGGGTATTTTGGTATTAAAAACTTTGGCATGGCAAAACAGGGTACTTGTCAAAAGCATGGCATTTCAGTATTTTTAAAAACAAAAGACTTGACCTAGTGACAAAGGACTCCATGAGTAAAATTGAGCTTCGTGCAATGGCAGGGTTTTCAATCATAAGCAAGCACTCAATGCGATCTCAAAAACACGAGGCAAGTTTCACTTCTTTCTCAAAAGTATCATTCCTTGAAATATCCAGAAAATACGTTCTTTTCTCACACGCCCCTTTTCTGGGCCAATTTCAATACACGCCCCTCTCTGGGCCAATGTCAAATCATGAGGCATTTTCGATTTCTCAAAACCCATTCTTTGAATTTCTCATAAAACAAGTCTTTCCATTTCCGCCCATCTTGGGTCAAAACATATCAAGAAACATGTTTCAGTCTTTTATCTTCTTTACGCCCATCAAGGGCCGCTCTCCTTGGGCCGCGAGATGATTCGGTCAATCATATGACTCTCGACGTCTTATCGAGATGATTCGGTCAATCATATGACTCTCGACGTCTTATCGAGATGATTCGGTCATCATGACTCTCGCTGCGAGATGATTCGGTCTCCATATGACCCGTCGGTACATATGAGACTCTCGCGTCCGGACCTAGAGATGATTCGGTCACCATACGACTCTCGACGCCCATTATCAATCGAGATGAACCGTGTCAGTATGGGACTCTCTAGCCGCACGACCTCGTCAGGTCATATGGGAGTAACTCCCTCCCAACACATTGGCCAAATTACAAATTCTCGGCGATCCCACACGCCCGTGCACTTATAATTTTTCCCGGCGATCCCACACTCCAGTGCACACATAATTTCCTCGGCGATCCCACACGCCATTTTATTCATAAAAATCTCAGTCATAGAAAGCCTCAGCTTTTTCATTTCAAGAAAACAGTTCATGCCTCAAAATTCATCATTCAAAAACAACACAGGAGATTCATCGCCAAAACCAGGCATTCGTTTCAAATGTCCCTCGACTGGACAAAACATATTCCCCATCATAAAATGAAATCAAGCAGTTCATCGCCTACTCGAGGCATTCATTTCAAACGTCCCTCACTGGACAAAACACGTTTCAAGTCATAAATTTCTCAGTCAAGCACATATAAATTCAAGTAAGCCTCAGGCAATTCAACAAATACGGCCAATTCATAGTTTCAAAGCTTGACTCAAAATCACATTTTTCGGCACTTTCAATCTGGGCTTTCCTTTCAATCAAAACTTTCGACTTCGCATCTCACATGCTCAAATAGCCATTAAAACACACATTCATGGTCAATTAGGGCTCCCCAAACAATTGATTTTCAATCAAACATGCCAAGAAATGCTAACTCACAAAACCAGATAGATTTGGACTCCCTCGCGCCTCTCACAAAATCCAGGCCATGAAATCATTCAATCCGACTCAAAACTCTGTCCTTTAGTAACCTAACCTCCTAATAAAGGTTTAGGCATAACTTACCTCTTCAAGCAAGCTAAAAAATGCCACGTGCAATTTCTTCTAAAGCCCACAAATGCATAGCCAAATCACGTCAAGCGTCGTCCTACGGACAAAGTACAATTCCCGTCAATTAACTCCGCCAAATTTCAATCCGATCGAACTAATTTCTTGCCGAGACATCAATTGACATCCTAGGACATCCCAATAATCAATTTGGACCATAGAAACACTTCCTAGAACCACCAAAGGGTTCGGTCAAAGCTGGAACAGAATTGGACAGCATTCTGTTCTGCCTTTGCCCTATTCCAACAGCCCATAATTCACCTCAAATCACCAATTTATTGTCCAATCTTCTTGCCAAGACCTAGATTTACATATCTAGGACATCCCCGAATGATTTGGAAGCAAAATAACACCCCTAGGATGTTCAAATGGCTCAACCTCCACAGATTGTCCACCGATCAGATTTTCACTCAATTCTGTCCACTCAATCTCAGCCATGAAACACCCCTAAATCTCAATTGAAAACATCATTTCTGCTCATACACATGTAGTAATATAAGTTATGAAGCTACCCTCCAAAATTTGAGGTCATTTGGATTTTCTATAAGCTAGAAACACCACCTTTCCTCAGCTAACTCAGAATCTGTCCACTTTTCTTACAAATATCACCATAAATTAACCAGACCTCCAAAAATAATGAAACCAACGGAAATTGTCAAGGACATCTTGAACTAACCTGTGGTAAAAGGGCTCGACCAAAAGACTCCGGGAAGAGCCGCTCGAGCTGACCGAACAGCAGGGTCAGAAACTGTCTTCCGAGCAGACTAAGCTAGAGAGAAAATGAAGAGGAAAAGTGAAGAAGATGGAGGAGGACCAAGGGTGGTCGTCCAATCTGCAGCTGATGAAGACTAGAGGAGACAACCATCAAATAATTGGGGCCATTTTGTCAAGATTTCAATTAATGCCATTTAATGCTTGGTCCAATCAAAAGATGACACATGGCAACCTCCCATTGGTTGCTTCCTTGACTTTGACCTTCTTTGACCACTTAATCTTATCCTTTTCGGCAGCATATGGAGGAGGGGAAATGACCAAAATGACCTTCTGAATTTCTTAAGGCAAGACCAAAGGTCGAGGGGCAAAATGGTCATTTGGCACTTTTCGTCCGAAACTTCATTTTTCTCATTTTGAATGACCATTGGCGAGGCGACGTCAAATTCAATTCAAATGTTGGAATTCCTCAATGTCCAATGCCCAATCTCAAGGTCCAATTTCATGTCAAACTATCATCGACTGTAATTCCAGTTTATCTCAAACTGACGGGCGACTCTTGCAGGTGCTACGCGTATCGACCTTGGGATTTTTCTCAAGCCGTGGCGATTTTGGTTGTCATGTGATTGCGAGGGTTTATCACTAGTTCCTGCGGTCCTGATCATCAGAATCCGATTTAGGAAATTCTCGCAAATTACACATTGGTTAAGCGGAATCACCCGCGTCCCAACGTATAACGCTAGCAAGGCATTCCATGATCGTTCCTAGATCGATCTCTGCTGGCCCAAAATATTCCCTCGACAATCCTTATGGTCAAAGCGCCATTTCTCATTTAAAATCCTCAAGTCCACGTACCCGACCTTGTGTTAGTCTTTCCCTTTCGGTCAGTTAACTCGAGAGTGGCCTGCTCCGTGCGAGATACCACTGAAACACACCGATCGATATCCTTCCATTCCATAGCCTTGAGAGGGGTCGGAATTCAGAATGTCACATGCCATTTCAAGGGTACATATAGATATTTTTCTCCCAATATTCTTGATGGAATATAAAGATGGTGTCATCCTATTACGAGCATAAGGTAGACAAGAAGAGCCCGCTGTGGACATCATTGAAGTCTCGTCCAATGAAGATGACGATTTAGAACAGGTGATCCTGAAGTCACGTCCTGAAGACCGGAACTGGGGCATCTCTAAGTGTTAGGATCGCACTCCTTTGTTTTGGTTTGGCATTTTTAGTCCTCTTGTATAGGATTAGATCCTCTCTATATCATCCTTTAAATTGATTGTATTAGGGATCTATTTGTATTATATGCATCTCAACAAGGCCCATCTCCATCGAAAATGAGGCAAACCATTCCTACATCAAGAAAGCCTGCCGAAGTCAAAGGCATCATATTCGTCATTTAATCTGTGGTGCAACCCCAAGCGATGGTTATCACCCGCAGAGCATAATGAGATCCATCCCTTTAATGCAAAATGCATTTGGTCGCGGAGCCACCCATTTGGTAAAAAGAACGTATCGTTCCTAAATGATTTTCAATCAGATGCGTGGATAATATTTCCTTTCTTTTTCCTCTCAGGTAATAAACAGAGACAAGGTACCCAAGAAGCCATGCATTTAAATGACAAAACAAACGTCGCCCAACTGGGGCAAATGAACCGTTGATGTTGTAAACACCTTCAAGCACGGATGAGGGGATTCGATAGATTTTGTTCATATCAGTATCCAACATCAGAATGGAATGCAAATCAAGAGTAAAGTCGTATCGTCCCAATTTATCTTAAATTTGGGAATGCGAATTGACACTTATTATTTATCCTTGACAGGGACTCGTCATCAGGGTGGACGGGTAAGCATCATTTCTCTCCAAAGACCAAACGGTTGAAGGAACTTTAGAACACCTAACAATTTTGTGTTGTTAAGAGGAGTGCAGATTTTCACAACCCTTGTACACTTGTTGGAGTACATGACCAATGGTAAGATGTATCGTTCCAATTTTTGTAAAATTTTAGAACATACACTGACATATTTCTTTTATATCTCTAGGGATCTCCAACCGGGACGGACAAGTAAGTATCCCTTTTCCCAATTCATTGGAGATTAAAAAAAAGTTCAGAATTCTTTCAATCATCATGTCTAAAAAAGACGTAGATTTCTCACTTCATTAATATTCATGTTTTAAAACAGGAGGTTGTCTAAACATGATTGAAACATGCATAGTACATCACAAAATCCCCTTGGAAGATAAGTTTGAAAAAAATGAAATGAATTTTTCCAACAAGAATTGCTCAAACCATTCAAAAGGATATTTTCTCATAACAGACGCGAGCCTAATCCAAACACGTCTCATGCACACTTGAGAGATGAGGGGAGTGGAGAGGATAGCGAAACCTTAACCTACGGAGGTAGGGATTATTCGCAGCGATTACATGGATTGAGATGATGGGGGCATTCGTTCTCTATCCCAAACACTACAGGTGAGCATTGATAACCAATTTGAACGAAGGTTTTCATTCTCAACCCTGTCAAGAACCACCCCACATTGAGGCAAATGGAAGTTAGTCTAGAGGTACCAGGAGGAAAATGGTTAGAAATTTTCTTGCTCGGACTAACATCAATCTTTGTGTATTGTTTATATGATAATCCAAGTGCCTTAGGATGATGAGAATCATTCATTTCTCCATCCTACACACCATGTCCTTTGCATAGCCAAGTTGAGCCTGCATATTCATTTCATAAACCCCCGTTGGTGATCATTACGTGTTTTGAGATGGAAGCTGCATCACTCCAGGAACGGAAGATTTAAAAAAAAAAGGGATGGAAGAAAAATTTCCATGCTAATGTTTAGGCGTGCTAAGGTTCAAATTGTATATCTAGCACGATTTGCTGAAAATCCTAGCCCCAAAAGAAAAGCGGGGTTTCAACAAAAGAAATAAAAATCCTTAGACATCAAGAAAAAGTAAAGTGCCTAGTAAAAGCAAGGCCGATACCTATTCAAAATATCCCGAGTGAAGTCTGGAGAAATGAGGAAAAGAACCTCCAAAAGGAGTCAGATTAAGAATACGACGCCCCAAGTGACGTCATGCTCGGATAGCAAAAATACAGACAGAGTTTGACAGTCTCTTAATGCTACAAGAGATGCTCTCTAAAGACCCTTGCGTGCTTTAAGGATGAATATATACGTCAAGAATTGAAGATGTTCTTTGAAGGACATGGGGCAAATTTGCAATGATCACTAATGTCAAGCCCTTCACGATTTCTAGGCCAAAAGCAAGCCTTTTTCGGTCCCCAATCCTACCAATGTTACAACCCTCAACAGTCTTCTCTAATTAAGACACTTGGGTTAACGTATAGCTTAGCTCGAAGAAGTACGAGCAAGATTATCTCTTTTTCATTTTGTAGGGTTCTTGACTTGTATACCCGGAGCAAACAATGAAGATCCTTTATCAAAGGCCTTGACTCAAAAGTGAGTCCCCCTTGAAAATCGATATCCAAGGCCAACATCACAGGTGTCACTTTGTCTTTAAGAGAAACCTCTGACGAGACAATATTTTTATCAGTCTTTTAAAGTTTATTTTTGAAAAATTTATAGAAAATCTATAAAAAGTAAAAAAAAAATATTATTACAAAATCAACTTTGGTGACCTTGGCCAAGCTAAATGAACCATTTTGACGCAAAAAAAAATAATTTTTCATATTTTTCCCATTTTTTTTAAATATTTTGGAAAATAAAAAATACATGAAAAATCAAGAAAAATAGCATTCAAGGTCTCAAAAATATAGAAAAATAGACAATATTTTTATTTTTAATTTTATTTAATTCTGACCTCATAAATAGTAAAATTCGGGTTCGATTTTAGATGTTCTTTGATCATCATTAAATTGAATTTGGCAAAAATATTAGTAATAATTAAAAGGAAAATGAGTGAAAACATCATCATTCAAAAGAAAAGTAAAAGAGAAAAGAAAATTTTGAGTAATGATGGGGAGTAATAAAATAATAATAATAAAAACTAAAAAACTAAAATAACAATAATAAAAATAAAATAAAACTCTCTCTCTCTCTCTCTCTCTCTCTCTCTCTCTCTCTCGTCGGTCTTTTCTGTCTTCTCCCCCTCTCTCTCTCTCCTCCCCCCTCTACGTTTTTTTTTCTTCTACCGAAGAATCCACCTCACCGTACGAGACCACCTTCGGCCACCACACGTAAAGGTGTGCAAACTGGACCGGACCGGCCTGGATCGGCCAAGGACCATCCCGGACCGGCCGAGTTGGTCCGGTCCTTGAGGTTGACGGTCCGGTCCTCGGTCCCAATAAATGGGACCGATGACTGGGTGGTCCGATCCTCGGTTCCATGGTTTGGGACCGGACCGGCCCCGCCCGAACCGGACCGCTAATTTTTTTATTAAAAAAATTAATCTACATCTAGAGTTAACCTATTTTTAACGTTCTGAGAAGGCCATGAATCTCATCTCACGCCTCTTGAGTTTAGTGGTGTCATTGTACGCATTATTTAGCAATTTGGATTTTGATATTACATTGGGATAAAACCAGATCTTAATTGATGAAAAGATCTGTTCCTTATGATGGGCACATGCACGAAGAATAAGCACGTATGTGCATGAGGACAGAAACTCGAGTCATTATGTAGATTTAAGAAATCTACCTTTTTTCACAACTAACAATAAAAATGGAATAAATAAAGTTCGAGTTCGGTTTCATCACCCACTTGAGTTCAGCGGGCCACATGCGGGCGTCGATTATGAGCATAAAAGATCACGTGAAGCCTTCAAGGCCGGATCGAACACACGTTGGGTGCTCCTAGCATTTACGTGGTTGTCTTGCCGTCGTAGGTTGATTATAGATTGTATATTAACATTGTATTGTAATTTTTAAGGGCTAGATTTTATAAGCAGTTAGAGTTAGCGGTCCTACTGTGCTCAGACTGCCGGTCCGTGGTCCCGAAAATATGGGGACCGGGACTATTGGTCCAGCCCCTTGTTCCATGCCAGGACCGGACCGGCCCGGACCAAGCACACCCCTAACCACACGTCTGGCCGCCTTCGTCGAGCCTGCTCCCGTCGGACCGCCGCGCCACCACCTCATTGTACCGCTGCTACCGCCTCAAGCAGCTAGATCCGAAGACCAAAGCCGCTGCGAGGTTGCCAATCTCGCGAGCCAACGCGTTTTGACGCCGCCGTGCTCTGCTCTTGTCATCCTCTACTCGACGCCAATCATTGGCCAGCCATCTCCGGCCAAGTCACTTCGCCAAGCTCAGTTGAACTCGCAAGCTTCGTCGCCCTCTGCTTCGCCTGTGGAACCCCAGTCCGCGACTTGACGCCGCATCGCCGTCACCAACTAGGCCGTCATCCTACAGCTTCTTACTCACGGTCACCCTAGCTCGTCGGTCCTGCGCACCTAGCCACCTCAGCCCCTCACCAAACCCCTGCTCGTACTTCCCTTGTTTTCGGTGAAGTCCAGCTCCGCTCTCGTGTCCGACGAATCCGGCCGTGTCCGGGTGTGTCCGACAGTGTCAGGTGTGTCCGGTAGTGTCGGGCCGTGTCCGAGTTTTTTTTAAAAAAATTTATTATTATTATTATTATTATAGTTATTATTGCCCGTCTTAACTTGTGAAATTGACTGTTGACATTGTAATGTGGCGATCGACAGGTGACGCGCACGGAGATGGTCGTACGCTGGGGCTTGGCGATCGAAGACCGATGTCCAATCAGGTATATTTTTGTGCATCCGATCCGTGCATTGGAGTTATTTTTTTAAAATATCGCCATTATAAATTTGATTTGCATATGTTTATTTTAGTCTAGTGTCTAGCATATTTGTTTAATTAAGTGTTTGATTTATCACTATCAAAGAAAATAATTTTAATAAATTATAAAAAAAAGTAAATTAAAAAAATTCTAGAAAATTCCCAAGTTTGAAATGATAAAGAATAGTTGATTAGATGTCATTTTTTTGGGACTTTTCCTGTTTAATCCAAAATTACGATTTTACCCCTCAAAGGGTAAATCGTCATTAATATTCCGATGATTTGTGGAAATAGCTTAGTATTAGGCAATGGGTCAGATGGGTGGCCAGACCTTATGTCTAAGGTTTCCGCTTTCATTTCCTTTTTAGAATATGGCGATTTTACCCTCCGAGTGGTAAATCGCTTTCTAAAATTCTAAAAAATTTAGAAAATTGTCAAAACAATAAGGGAGATGTCAATTGAATGGCCAAACCTATTTTGAACATCCTTTTATTCCGGGTTCACTCCGAAATGATGATTTTTCCTTTTTCGGGCAAACCGTTCGAATTGTCTCAAAATTATGACTTTGCCTATGATGGGCAAAATCATGTCCAAACCATTCCTGAGCCATGATTGATACTTCTCTGGGCTAATAAGGCCTTACAAGGAATGCCATGTGATTTATTTGCACATCTAGATTACTTGTGTTACACACTTTAGTACTAATTGTGATTGCTAGGGTAATTACTCCCATCTGCATGAACTCCTAGATTTAGGATTCGTACCTTGCTCATCTGCATGAAATCTCAGGTTAGAAAATTCAGTCAACTTAAGTACTGAAAGGGCGTCAATTCTGATAGTTGGCGTAACTAAGTCCCCAAATCCATTTCTTTGATTCTCGTAGAATTGAATAAAAACTCCCAACTATTCGATAGGGTGGTCCAATCATACCCTCCAAAAAATGATTGGTGGCGACTCCATGGTATTCACACTTAGCACATATCACTAGACCACACCGAAGGTTGACCACGCACACCTCCGTTGCGATTTTGGGTAATAGACCTTGGGATAGGCTCGCATTCAACCAGACTAGTTGGCCCATTAGCCCTCGAGAGCCCAGGCAATTTCGAGAGGGTTGCGATAGGGTCTCACGGTGTGTGTTATGCTTGATTGTGATTCTTGCTTATGCCATTCGCACTATGATATTTGATATTTGAATGCCATGTGCTAATGCCTTGATGAGCTTCTATCTGTTGCTTTGTTGCATAGTCTGGGGGGACTGGCGGTTCGGTCTAGGTTTAGGGTTCACTTGCTGAGATTTATATCTCACCCCGTTGGGGACTAACTTTTTCAAGTCCCAGGCGATGGAACGTCATGTTTGTCAAGGTTGGATATTCGAGAAGCAATTTTAGGATATGGATTCACACTTTGTGACTTTAGAGATTACAATTTTTGATTTGTGGATGTAGAAACTGAATCACTAGTATTTGACCGTGAAAGGATTCTAGGTGTATTTTATGAATATGAGAAGTGTACCCCTCTTGTCCTGAGTCATTTCGTTGTGAATTTGTATGGAGTTGTTTTTTTGCTTCCGTGACCTTGTTTCATTTTGAAGTTATGATTGATTGGGAGAAGGATTCTAGGAGATTACTGACTTATAAACGGCCTGGGGAGATGTTCACGAGCTCGACGGGTTTGGGGCGTGACACACACTCTCATCGCCAAGGGCTCTCTAGCCGCGATGTAGGCCTCAAGGGCTCAATAGTCAATTTCATCACGCCAGGGCTCACTAGCCATTTTTAAAATATAAAGGCTCACTAGCCATATTCATCGCAACAGAGCTCACTAGCCATATTTATCACAACAGGGCTCAATAGCCATTTTTATCACAATAGGGCTCAATAGCCATTTTCTTTACATAAGGCTCAATAGCCATTTTCATCGCACAAGGGCTCAATAGCCATTTTCATCATATAAGAGCTCGTCAAGATTTAATTGACACGCCATCATACTAGTCCTCATAACAACCAAGATCGTACTATGCCAATTTCATCATAAAATTTGCCAATCAACCAATTCCTCAACCAAATTCACCAAGTAGTGTCCTAGCATTCTATTAAGGGTTTAAGAATCACTTACCCTTTGATCCAACAACAATTTCAATCCAAACAACTCTCCAAGGCTGACTAGCTCACGGCCAAACAGGGCACCCACATTGCGCCTAGGAAAACCACATCGAAATTCAATCATTCCTCAAGTCCATTACACCAATACTTTAATAACACTTCAATTAACATTCTAAGATGCCTCAACGATGATTTTAAGACACGGTGACACTTCCACGAACCCTCAAGGTGTTCGGTTCACTCAGTCCGAAACAGGGGCAGATTCGGTTCTGCTCTCTAACACCCTAATCAGTCCGTAAATCATTCTAAGCTTCAATTCTCTACCAAACAAACTTGCTAAAACATCAATCAATAAGTCTAGAAGGCGTACCAACAATTTCGAAGCAAGAAAACCTTTCTAGGTCATCCAATCGAGCCGGTTTCCTTCAGTGTACATGCGGTCAGATTCTGCCTCCAAGAAACCACCTCAAATCAGCCCTGGAAACCCCTCAAATCTCAAATAAACTCACCATCCTAACTCAGCCAACTCAAGTATAACATGTCTAGAAGATCCTACCGCAAGTTCGAAGCTAAATAAAGTCTATAAGTGGAAGAACGAAGGCCTTACCTCAGCTTAGTCCAAATCTGTCCACTTTCGATTTTGGGGCTGAACGGGACAAACAGGTCCACCAATGGATGATCAACCACCGGGGATGTGTAGAGGAGAGGTTGAGGGTGATGTTGGTAGTCAGCACGAGGCGAGGTGGTCGCCAGAGGTGGCAGTCGTGAGCGGCGAAGGCGGCGGTTGGGGCTGGTCGGGCAGAGTAGATTCGACCAAGAGAGAAAAGAAGAAGAAGAAGAAGAAGAAGAAGAAGAAGAAGAAAATGGAGAGAGAGAAGATAGAGGTTCGACTGAGGCAAGAAGGGAGGGTCATCCACAATAATTTGGCTTGGTCAAATGTGAGGAATGGTAGTTGTGGGTGGATAATTAATACTAAACACCCAAATGATGACACATGTCTTTACTCTCTTAATATCTTTGCATCCATTGACTTCCTTTTACCTTGATTTTCGGCAGCCTTGGAGGAGTCCTATGACCAAAATGCCCTTCAATTATCCTTAAGACAAGGGTAAGGATCGAGGGACAAACAGTAATTTTGCACTTTCCGCCAGAAATTTCACTTTTTCAATTTTAAATTACCATTTTTCGACCAAAAATATTACCACCGACGAGGCGATGTCAAATTCAATTTCGAATGTTGGAATTCTTCCTTATCCTTTTCCAATTTCGAGATTCCATTTCCTGATCGATTTTCTGTCAATCGTAAATTCAGTTTATCTCGAACTAACGGGCGGCTTTTGCAGGTGTTTCGCGTATCGACTCTGTGATTCTCATCACACTTAGGACTACTCAAGTTACAGCGACTTTGGTTGTCATGTAACTGCGAAGACTAGGGGTGAGCGGTTCCAGGTTCCGGGTAGGTTCCACCTGGAACCTACCCGCCGGTACAGGTTCCTCATTTTTTGGAACCTAGAACCTACCCGCCACACTGTGGAACTTGGGACCTACCCTGTCACAGGTTCTGGGTCCGGTTCCAAGGTATCCGAGAACCTGTACTTAGTCATCAAAACTCCAAAGTACAAAATGATAGTGAGCGATTCAACCATGACAAAAGATGTAAAATCCTGTAATCAACCATGACAAAAGATGTAAAATCCTTTCAAGTCAATGGAGAATCCAAGTAAACTCATGTTATCGGTAAAAACAAATCAGCTGAAGCTGCAGACATGCAACAAAAAGTTCATTCATTTAATGTGAAGCCACATGAAGAGAGTCATAGCATCAAACATGCCCGTCACATGAATTAGGAAATTGTTCTCTGGATGAAAGTTCCAAATACGGTCTGCTAAATATAGAACAAGTTCACTGTTGTGAAGAGAAGTATGATAATTTACATCGAATCAGATCGTGAATCAATACATGTGCTTCTCTTGTTATGCTATGATTCTCAGCACAAATTTCGATGCAAACACCCATTCCAAAGTCATTGTAAACATCCCAAAGGCCATCTTTGAGCATGCCATCGACAATACTATCATGTCCAAGTCGAGATCCCTTCCTATTCACCCAGCAATATACAAGCGCATCAAAATGCTTGCCCACAATCTTTAATAAGAAAATTTTATAGAGTCCAGCCAAATACAATGAAAAGGAAAGTCAAAACAATATGGAACAATACCATCCAAAAGTAGGCTCTAGAGTTCTCCGTGTAGCCTTATAGCTAGATGGTAATATGCTTTGGAATTACTTGGGAAGAACAACTAAGCAAGCCTTCTTAGTACACGAAAAATTCATGTATCCACAAATTGGAAGCGATGTATTCCAGAACTCTTTGAAACACAAACCAGCGAAGTACACATACCAACCTTGCTTTAGCTAGATATTTGGGTGCATTAGACATGTTTTCCATACCACCAGACACAACAAAATCATTAATGCCCAGCCGTATGGTTAGGGATAGAGCCCTAACCTCCAACAAATTTGAGTTGGGAATCAATGTGTGCTGAAGAGCGTCGCCACCCTCCTCATCGTCCTCTCCTTCTTTGTGTTGATCTACGGAAGGGCTTCGACGACCGCCAGGAGCACATCTCGTCCGATGAACATCTCTGACCTAGGGTGTCGCTCACTATTTTGAGACTCGAGGGAGTAGAGCGTCGGAGTCCAAGGATGACCGCTCCATTCGAGGTCAAGGGTATGGGAGATTGACGATCGTCTCGTCACAGCAAAGGTAAAGTCGTGCTCGCGTGGAAGAGGAGATTGACGTTCGGCTTGAGTCGAGAGAGAGAGGCGAATAGAAACTCGGAGAAAGAGGCAAATTAGGGTTGATAACTTTATAGTGTGTTTATATATGCCGGTTTCGGTTCTGGTTTCGGTCCTGTTCTAGGGTAGAACCGAGAACCGGAACCGGAATCGGCAGTTCCTATAAATGGGGAACCGAGAACTGGACCCTCATTTACCAGAACCAGGAACCGGACCGAAAACCGCAGGGTCGGTTCTCCGGTTCTCGGTTCTACCCTATACCCATGCTCACCCCTAGTTCCGACGATCTCGATCGTCATAGTTCGATTTAGGAAAATTTTGGAAATTATACATTAGTTAAACGGCATCACCCATGCTCCAATCATATAACGCTAGCAATGAATTCCTTAATCGTTCTTAGATCGGCCTTTATTAGTTCTAAATGTTCCCTCGGCAATCCTTATGGTTAAAGCACCATTTTCTTTTTCGAGTTTCCTAGGTCCACGTACATTGCCATGCGTTAGCCTTTTCCTTTTGATCAGTTTACTTAGGATTGATCAGATTCGAGCGAAATAAAGCTGAAATACATCGATATATATTCTTCATTTAATAGTCTCGAAATGGTAGGAAATTCAGAATGTCACAAATATGCCTTCAGAGGCAATAACATACTCCATTTGAACAACTTCAAAAGTAAATATATCACTACTTTAACTTGAGTCTGAATGTGAGAGAAGGATCAATATAAGCTTCTATTCACTTAGTTTACTCTACAATAACACTACATAAATATTATACAAATGTGCAATGGCATGTGTTATCGTCGAGAAATTATGAAATTTTGCCAATGTATTGGGAGGGAGTTACTCCCATTTGACTTGACGAGGTTGTGCAGCTAGAGAGTCCCATACTGGCACGATTCATCTCGATTGAAAATGTGCATAGAGAGTCGTATGGTGACCGAATCATCTCTAGGTCCGGACGCGAGAGTCCCATATGGACCGACGGGTCATATGGTGACCGAATCATCTCGCAGCCTCAAAGTGGGCGGCCTAGGATGGGCGAATATGGAAGGATCTATTTTCTAGAAAAATCAAAGAATGATTTTGGAGAAATTGATTATGCCTCATGTTTTGGAAATTTGCCTCAAGTATGAAAGTTGCCTTACGAGTTTGAAAATTTCTCCTGGTTTGAAAAAGAAATGAAACTACCTCATGGATTGAAAAGTTTACCTTGAGTGTATGTTTGTGATTGAAAAACCCTGCCATTGTACGAAACTTAGATTTATCATGATTTTCTTGACTGAGTCGAGTCGATTTGAAAGTACTGAAATGCCAAGCTTTGACAAGTACCCTGTTTTACAGTGCCAAAGATTTTATCCCAAAATACCCATTTTTCAAAAGTGTCTGGAGGTATTGGCAGCCTAGTTTAGGGTTAGGTTTAGTTTACTGAGATTTATATCTCATCCCGTCATGGGATTAACATTTTCAGGTCCTAGACGAAGGAAACCCGAATTTGCCATGGATTGGCATTCTATGAAGCCACTGGAGGAATTGGATATTAACCCTTTTGTGATCTTAGGGATTGAATATTGAATTTGGGGATTTAGAATTGTAACCACTGAAGTGTGATTCACATTAAAATGAGAAGTGTACCCTTTTTTCGTCCTAAGTCATCTTATATTTTCATGTATGGGTTGTTTTCTCGCTTCCGCATGCATGTTTCATTTAGTCCTTTGAGACCGTGGCCGTTGGATCCTGGGTAACAACAAGAGAAGGACGGCCGTGGAGGGAAGCTCGCGTGCTCGTCAGGCTCAATGCATGACATCCCCGCTTATTTGGTATGAGAGCAAGGTCAACTCGATCCAACTTGATTGAAACTTGGAGTGATTAGGAGCGATGACTTGAGGACGATTAGATAGTGAGACCTATAGGATTAGGTATTGATTGCTGAATCTTGAGGATTATAGGCTTGAACTTGTGCTGTATTTTAAATGCTATAGTATCGATCTCGATTGATGATCTTGGATGATGATATGATTGAGGTTCGCAAGGAAGCAAACAGAAATCGAGGAGCTATAAGCATGGATTTTGAGGTTGCCAATGTGCTTGAGGTTAATAGAGAATTGCTTAAGAACCGAGAGTCATTGTATTATATGATTATGATTGTGACTTATCAATGACCGAACTTAAGGTATATGGTTGAACATAGGCAATTGATTTGTGAGATAGATGGTCATTTGTGGAATTAGAAATCTTCTGTGGATAAGAATTGATCTGGAGACGAATGTGGTGTGACGAGTAGTGAGGACAAGCATGCAGTACATGTGTTTATGGCATCAAAATGAGAATTGTGGAGTGTGCATGCTTAGGCATATCATCACCGGACTTGACAAACCATCGCTTAGTATGGGACAACCTGACAGGATACCTACAAACCGTAATGAAGCATTTTATGGGACGAGTGGAATGAGACTCTCTTCGTAGATGTATGACCTGGGATAACCTACAACGACCAGGTCTGATGAGGGTGGGGAGTGTATGCCGGGACAGAGAGGCTCGGACAAGGAGCGGCTCCTGGCAAGCTTCTAAGACAGTAAGGAGGCAGGAATGACCTAATCATACATTGAAAGAGACGAGTCTAGGTATCGGGCTAAGTCTGATTTTTTGTTAAAAGATATATTGCATTAAAGTTGATCCTCAAAGGGAATTTCCAAAATTTACATAGCATTTGTAATGGCGCATGTGATTGGCATGGTTAGGAGTTTCGTACTTGGCAGTGGGTGTCTTTTGAAAAATAATTGACGTGTGTTTGGCTTATTTGGCGAGTCTTGTCATTTAATGCCGTTTGACTGGTGTCTTTTGAAATCGAGATAGCCTGTTGAGTTATTGCTAAGTTGCAGATACGTCTGGACTTAAGGTGTGAGCACTTGACCCAATGAATTGTGACTCGAGAGCTTGCCTAGTAGATGGTTGTTAGTTGAGGAATTGCTAGTTGAGACTGGCTTGATAAGTAGTTGCTGATTAATGACCCCTGGATAATTGGCGATTGATTGAGGATTTACCTAGAAGGACTGGGTGATTTATTGCCTGTGATAGCTATGATGTTGAGTAGCCTGAGATTGCTAGACTCGAAGAGATGACTTAAGTCTTTGATTCCTTGAGGGAATTGTTATGGTTTTAAACTATTGTGAACCCTGGCAAAGATGAACAACTAGAGTGTGAGTATTAGAAGAGCGTTTGGCTCGAGTTTGTGAATTGTATGAGACCCAAGAGTTGAAGGGGCCACGAGAACTTTGAATGGAAGTAGAATCTGATAGATAGGCAGACTCGAGAAGGAGGTGCTATTGCTACCCAAGTCACTGAGACGACTATGTTAGTACAGATAAATTAAGTAATGGAAGTCATGAGAAAGGCAATAGGAAATAAGAATGAGGGTCATTCGATGGAAAGCTTGAGAAAGGATTCGCAAGGTTGAGATCGACTAAGTTCGATGGAGAGAATGTGTGACATTCTGAATTTCTTATGGTTTCGAGACTATTGAATGAAGGAATGTCTATCGATGTATTTCAGTTTTATTTTGCTCGGATCTGATCAATCCTGAGTAGGCTGACCAAAAGGGGAAGGCTAACGTATGGCAAGGTATGTGGACCTAGGAAACTCAAAAAAGGAAATGACCAATAAAGGCCGATCAAAGAACGATTAAGGAATCCATTGCTAGCGTTATTTGATTGGAGCGCGGGTGATGTCGTTTAACCAATTTATAATTTGCAAAATTTTCCTAAGTCGAATTATGACGATCGAGACCGCCGGAACTAGCAATGTACTCTCGCAATTACATGACAACCAAAGTCGCCGTAACTTAAGTCGTCCTAAGTATGATGAGAATCATAGAGTCGATACGCGTAACGTCTGCAAAAGCCGCCCGTTAGTTCGAGATAAACTGAAGTTACCATTGGCGGAAAATAAATCATGAAATGGAATCTCGAAATTGAAAAATGGAAATGAAGAATTCCAACATTTGAAATGAATTTGACGTCGCCTCGCCGATGGTAATTTAAAATTGGAAAAGTGAAGTTTCGGACGGAAAGTGCAAAATTATCATTTTACCCCCAAGCCTTAACCTTGTCTTAAGAAAGAATGAAGGACATTACGGTCATTTGGTCCACCCCCTAGCTGCCGAAAATTTGGTCAAAGGAAGTCAAGAAGAAGCTTTGATATTTATGAGAGCAAGACAAGTGTCATCCAAGTGATGTTTAGCATTTAAATCTCACTCACAACTACCATTCCGCTCTTTTTGACCAAATAATTGGTGGAAGCCTTCCTCTTCCTCTTCTTCATCTTGCACGACCACTTCTCTCTCATCTCTCTCTTCATTTCTTCTTTTTCTTCTTCTTTTCTCTCTGCCAAGGCAGATCCAGCCCGACCAGTTCTGCCCATCCACTTCACCGCTCACGACCGTCGTCTCCGGCGACCTCCTGAATGTGTGCCGACCACCAAAACTTTCCTCAGCCTCTCCTCTACATATCCCCAATGATAGATCGTCTATTGGTGGTCCCAAACTTCCCGTCCAGCCCCAAATAGAAAAGTGAACAGATTCTGAGCGAGTTGAGGTAAAGCCTTCGTTCTTCCTCTTAGAGACTTCGATTGGCTTCAAATTTTCTGTAGAATCTTCATAACACGTCGTACTTGAGTTGGCTGAGTGTGGTTGCAAGTTTAGTTGGGTTAAGATAGGTTTTCATGGCAGATTTGAGGTGATTTCTTGAAGGAAGAATTCTGACCGCCGAGCACCAAGAAGAACTGAGTTGATTGAATAACTTTAAGGCGTCGTTTTACTTCGAAATCTTCAGTGAGCTTCCTAGACATGTGGATTAAGATTTTAGCAAGTTAAATCGTGATGAATTGGAGCCTAGGATTGAATTGTGGACTGATTTGTGCGGTATTGAACAGAACCGATTCTGCCCTGTGTTGTGGCTGAGTGAACCGAACCTCTTAAGGCTTTGTGGAGGTGCCGCCGTGTCTTAAATTGATCGTTAAGACACCTTAGGATGTTAATTGATATTCTATTGAAGTATTGGCACAATGAAATTGAGAAACGAATGAGTTTTGATGTGGGATTGGTGAAATTTTCCCTAGGACCATGCGTGTGCTCCATTCGGCCGTGAGCTTGCTGACCTAGGAGGATCGTTGGGATCGAAGCTTACTATTTGATTGAAGTGTAAGTGTTCCTTAAACCTTTACTTGAAAGTTAGGACACTACTAGATGAATTGAGTTGATGAATTGCTTGATTAATGAATTCTATGAGATTGAAAGGGCTATAGTGCCCTGTGAGATTGAAATGGCTATAGTACCCTATAAGATTGAAGTGGTTATAGTGCCCTATGAGATTGAAATGGCTATAGTGCTCTTATGTGATTGCATGGTTATTGTGCCCTATGCAAATGAATTCGCTAGAGAGCCCTTGAGAATACATTGTGGCTAGTGTGGCCTTGGCGATGAGAGAATGAGATGCCATTGTGATAATTCTAAAGTTATGAATTCATTCTGTGCTAGTGCGTGAAGCTTGGTCTCTTTGTGTATGATGTGCTTGACTGTGTTGACCACGCCAATTACGTCGAGATGCTTGATTATGAATGCCATGTACTATTATCTTGATGAATTTCTGCACCTTGCTTCATTGTATGGTCTCGGGGGACTAGCGGTCTAGTCTAGGTTTAGGTTTCATTTGCTGAGATGTAAATCTCACCCCGTAGCGGGACGTGTTTTTCAGACCCCAAGCCGTGAACATGTTGCCAATTCGACTAGGCGATCCAAAAGAAATGACCGCCTATTTTGACAAATTTCCAGGCGATAAGGGTATTTTGTATGTTAGGAAGCACACGACTGTTTGGGTTGACGAGGGAAAAGAAGAGTGGCAGCCACATTGCTTTGAGGCTTGGTTCCGTCGCGTTGGGGACAGTAGCACTATGGGTCCTCTGCTTCTTGCCGACGTTTCTCTAGGAGTAGTACCCAGTTGGTGTCGTCCTTCGCGTCCTAAGGTCGAGGTAGAGGTTGAGGCTTCTGTGGTAGGTTCGAGAAACATCACTGAGCAGTCCAAGTCCCATACAACCGAAGAATAACCTGAGGTGATCGAGATCTCTGCCGACAAGATAGACATTGAGGAGGTGCGTTCAGAGACTTTCTCCGACTACAACCCTGAGGAAGACAAAGCTGACGCTGATGACGGGACGAGCAGTTCCTCTGAGTAGCCTGGGTTGTCATAGAAGGCTTTTGGGGTGTAACTTTTTGGAGATAGGATTTTGATGTTAGGGCTGTGGTGTAGTCTTTTGAGGGTAGCCCCTAGTTCCTCTAACCCAACCTTATGCATGTTTGCTTTATGTCATTTCCCTTCCGTCAGATGTAACTAGATGCTGATGTTATATATATATATATATGCTTTGTGTTGGTTTGAATCTCCCATGTATTAAATGTCTAGGTTGTTATTTTTTTTCCTTCCGCATGCATATTTCAATTCGTTCGTTAGGCCGTCTGTTGGTTCCTGGGATTCGATTCATTAAGGCTTGGAGAATGTAACGACCTCGCAAGGGCAACGCGGGGCGTGACATCCCCGTTCGAGTGGTATCAGAGCAAGGTCAGCTCGATCCAAGCAGATTGAGGATTGGTATGATAAGGAGTGATGAAATTTAGATGATGGGGTAGTAAGACCCTAGGGGGATTAGTTAGAATCAAGCACGAAATGCATGGTGTTGTGGAAATTCTCCTATATTTTGATTCTGACAAAACTATCAAAAGGATTAGTATAATGTTTTATGATGCAGAAAGAATGAGTAAGCACCAGGTTGTGTGGATCTAATTCTGTCACGTGGACCAAGGGAGAAAATGAGTGCTTCTGGACGAAGGGTCAGATGGAGTGCTTCTAGACCAAGGGTCAGAAGGAGTACTTCTAGACAAAGGGTCAGATGTAGTGCTTCTGGACCAAGGGTCAAATGGAAGTGCTTTTGACGAGGTCAGATGGAAGTGCTTCTGACGAGGTCAGATGGAAGTGCTTCTGACAAGGCCAGATGGAAGTGCTTCTAACGAGGCCAAATGGAAGTGCTTTTGACGAGGCCAGATGGAGTGCATCTGAGGACCTTCAGATGGAGCTACTTCTGAGGGTCAAGTTCAACATGATCTTCTAGTTGAACATTTCGTACAACGATCTACATGTAGTGACAGATGGACCTTATCAAATTTCCGAATTACCATTCAACTATAACTGATCAAATTCAGGAAGTTCTTTATGAAGACGAAGCTTGAATTTAGTCAGTTTATGCATCTCCAAAACATGAAGACCCACGAATGGCAGTTTTCCGATCAAGGCAAGGTTCCTTGTGAAAATTTGCAATATTCGATTGACATGATGTCCCCTCTAAACATCCAAGGGATTTTCTACAATTGAATATTACCTTCCAAGTATATCTCTTCGGGGACCAATATGAATTTACCACACTTATGGAAACTAGAGATTTAGTTGTGTGGGCGACTAAATCAGAAGGGTTCAATATCTTCTTCAACGGTTCTCATATCTTCTAAGATACAGTCTAGTTCAATCACGATTGATGACGTCCAATCAAGGATTAAAGAGCGATCTCTTGGCCGGGTATCCAACGGCTAGTTTGGAGGCAATGGAGTATAAAAGAAGAACCATGGCGATCTGAGAAAAGATATGAACAATAATCCAAAAAGTGCAAGCGTGATTCGAATTGTACCTAAAATTATTCTGAGTGCTCAAAATCTCATTCATTGTGAGAATATGTAAGAGAGAGAAACCGAGTGGCTGAGTGATTGTAACTCTCTTGATTCTTCATAGTGAAATCCAGCCGATCGGCTGTCATCGTGAGAGAGTGGACGTAGGCTTGACAAGTCGAACCACTATAAACTCAGCGTGCTCTCTTCTCTTCCCTACTTCATTCTGCATTTGAATTGTGTACTACCTCCTATTATTCTTATTTACTGATCGCATATTGAAATTATCATTAATTCCGCAAGAAATTTCAATTTAATTGTTGATTCACCTATTCATCCCCTTCTAGGTGATATTGCTAGATCCAACAATTGGTATCGGAGCGGGTTGCTCATATTTACAAAGTGTTTATTAACTTCAGAGCGAACGATCTATTATGTCTAGCAATCACTCTTCAGGAGCTGGCGATTCGCACTTTGCCAATAAGCCACCCTACTTTGATGGGAATGAATATAATATGTGGAGCAATAAGATGAAATGGTTCTTTAAGGCGTATGATGATTTGATGTGGGATGTTGTCACAAATGGTGTTATACCTAATGCTGCTGCAAGTACAACATCTGGAAATGATGCAAATGTCACCACGACCATGACTGAGACTGAAAAAGTCAAAAGACGAAGCTTGGATTCCAAAGCTGTCAATGCATTATTTTGTGCTTTATCAACTCCTCTTTATAACCGTGTTTCAGAAGAAGAATCTTCTAAAGTAATATGTGATAAGCTTCATATCACCTTTCAAGGAACAAATAGAGTGAAGGAAACAAAACTCAGTATTTTACTGAGTGAGTATGAAGCATTTCAAATGAAATATGAAGAATCTATTGCTGATATGATAGACAGGTTTCAAAGTCTAGCAAGTGGACTTGCAAGACAAGGTGCACCAGTTGCTGAGGCAATGCAAGTGAGAGAGATACTAAGAGGACTCACAGACTAGTGGAACTATGTTAAACCTTCCATACAAGAATGTCAAACAATCAGGCAGCTTTCGGTGGATGAGCTAGTTGGGACACTACAATCTTATGAAACAGAATGAGCAAGCAAAATGGGAGATAAAAAAGGTAAGAAATCAATTGCATTGAAAACTGAAATTGCTCAATGTTTATCTGACACATATGATGAAGATAAAGATGATGAAGAACTTGCACTTATGGTGAAGAAATTTAGAAAAATGGCTCGAAAAGCCAAAAACTTCAAAGGAAAGAAACCTGTGAAGAAGATTGATAAAAAAACTCTCAAAATGAATCGCAAGAAAGCAAAGATGTAATATGCTTTCACTGCAAGAAAGTAGGACATATCAAGCCGAATTGTTCAACGTTAAAGAGAGACAAGCTCAAGTATGAGAAGTATAAGAAGGCTTTAAAGGCAGAAACATTGAGTGATTCTAATGAAAGTGAAAACTACGCAAACATTTGTTTGATGGCAAAATCAGACTCAGAATCAGATTCAAGCTCATATTTAGAGACTGAGGTAAGTCCATCTAATCTCTCTGATGAAGTTATGGAGTATATTGATGAGCTTTGCAAAAGTTACAAAGAAACTCTTGAAAGTTTCTGTTTTGAAAAAGGAAAACTCCTCTTTAAAATAGCAAAATATCTCTCAAAAAGAAAAAAATTGAGTTTCTACAACACGAATTTCATCAGTTGAAAGAAAGCCATGATCTCATTTCAAAAGAGAATGATTCTCTTAAAGAGAAAATTGATGAGACTTCAAAAAGATTTTCATAAAGTTCAAGGACTTTGAAAAATATTATCTCTAAATAAATACCTTTTAATGATAGATCTGGTTTGAGTTTTAAACAGGGAAGTGTTCTCAAAAACTATTTTTCTAAAACGAATTTCTACAAACATACTATTACTGTTTATAGAAGGCATTTTTATAAACAGTTTACCAAATCTCACATACACCAGCCTTGTGTAAATTGTGGTGATTCTAGCCACTCTAAAGACTCTTGCAAGAAAGTCTGGAGACCTGTTAAAAGGTCAAACCTTACTAACACAGAAGGACCCAAGAAAGCATGGGTACCAAAGAAACAGTGAGCTGCTTATTTCTTGCAGGTACCAAAGAGAAAGAAAAACAAGTGGTTTCTGGATAGCGGATGCTCGAGTCACATGACTGGAAATCCAGATGTATTTATATCTCTTTCAAAATGTGATGGTAGAAGTGTGTCATTTGGAGGAAAGAATAAATGAAAGGTCATTGGAAAAGGCAATGTCAAGATTGGAAATATGACGATTAAAGATGTATCTCTTGTCAAAGGACTGAACTACAATTTGATATATGTAAGTCAACTCTGTGACTCTAGTTATGAAATATGCTTTCAAGATCTAAAGTGCACAGGTATGAGGAAGGACAATAAGCAATCTTTCACGGGCCAAAGACATGGAAATATTTATCTCTTAGATATTGATTCTGACCTTGAAAATGCAAAATGTCTTATCTCTGTTAAGGATGAATCAGATCTTTGGCACAGAAAGTTAGGTCATATTAGTGTAAAGTATATGTCAAAGCTTTCCAAAAAGGGACTTGTTCGAGGGTTACCTCAAACTAAGTTTGAAAAAGGAGGATTATGTCATACATGCACACTAGGCAAGCATGTAATGAGTACTTTTAAGTCTTTAAATCAAGTTTCCTCTAAGCAATGTTTGCAGTTGCTTCATATGGATATCTTTGGACCAAACAGAACCTTAAGCCTTGGAGGTAAGAAATATTGTCTTGTTATTGTTGATGATTTCTCTAGATTTACATGGGTGTTATTTCTTACTCACAAAAGTGAGGCTTTTACATCTTTTTCAAAACTGGAAAAAAGAATTCAAAATGAAAAAGGCTGTACCATTTCTAGCTTGAGAACAGATCATGGGGGAGAGTTTGAAAATCAAAGTTTTCAGATTTTTGCAATGAATTTGGAATTCAGCCTAACTTCTCGGCTCCATACACTCCTCACCTGAACGGGGGTAGTAGAAAGGAAGAACAGATCTTTGCAAGAAATTGCAAGAACTCTTTTGATTGAGAGTAAGATTGCATCTCATTTTTGGGGGGAAGCTGTTTCCACATCTTGTCATATTTTGAACCAAATTTCTCTCAGACCCCTCATTGAGAAAACCCCTTATGAAATTTTCAAAGAAAGAAAGTCTGTTGTTGCATACTTTCATGTATTCGGCTGTAAATGTTTTATTCTAAAGAATGCTAATGATCGAATTGGAAAGTTTGATGATAAATCAGATGAAGGAATTTTTTTGGGATACTCAACAACGAGCAAAGCCTACAGAGTCTTCAACAAAAGTACTCGTGTTGTTGAAGAATCAGTGAACATCAAGTTTGATGAGAATTGTCAGAACGATGAACCCGAATTCAGTTATGTACTTCCTCAAGTCTCAGATTCACAGGGAGAATCAGAAAAAAAGCAAGACTCAGATGCAAACACTGGTTCGGAGAATGTTCAGAAGGAAACTTATTCAAATGAAGAAAGGCCAGAAGCTGAACAGGATGAATCCACAATTTCTTCAAATGATTGCTTCGACAAAAACTGGAAGCATAAGTCAACTCATCCAAAGGAACTCATCATGGGAAACATAAGTGATGGCATCAAGACGAGATCTAAGTTTAAGCAAGCAATGAGTAACATAGCATTGGTATCTGAATTGGAGCCAAAAGGAATTGAAGATGCACTAGTAGATGAGAACTGGATAAATGCAATGCAGGAAGAGCTACATCAGTTCAAAGTCAACAATGTTTGGGAATTAGTCAACAGACCCAAAAATCGTCCAGTAATTGGAACAAAGTAGGTATTCAGAAACAAACTGGATGACAAAGGAAAAGTTGTAAGAAACAAAGCAAGACTTGTTGCAAAATGCTATTCTCAAAAATAAGGAATAGACTATGATGAGACCTATGCACCTGTTGCAAGGTTAGAAGCTATCAGGCTACTACTTGCTTATGCTTGTTACAATGACTTTAAATTTTTTCAGATGGATGTGAAAAGTGCATTCCTTAATGGCTACATCAAAGAAGAGGTCTATGTTAAGCAACCCCATGGTTTTGAAGAACCTAGATGAAAGGATTTAGTCTATGTGTTAAAAAAGGCACTTTATGGACTGAAGCAAGCACCTCGTGCTTGGTATGAAAGGTTGAGCAATTTCCTATCCAAACAAAACTTCACAAAAGGTAATGTAGATACTACCCGCTTTATCCAAAAATAAGGTAAGGATATTCTTTTAGTCCAAATTTATGTTGATGATATAATCTTTGGTTCTTCTAATCAGCTACTCTGCAAGAAATTCTCTAAAGTGATGCAGGATGAATTCGAAATGAGTATGATGGGAGAATTGCGTTTCTTTCTTGGACTTCAAATTCATCAATCTCATAAAGGAACATTCATATTTCAAGAAAAGTATGCACTGGAAATAGTGAAAAAGTTAAGTTTGGTTTGGAAAACTGCAAGAAGATAGAAACTCCCATGTCTCACTCCTCCAAACTAGACAAAGATGAAGATGGAAAAGAAGTTGATCCCAAGCTATATCGAAGCATGATTGGATCACTACTCTATCTCATAGCCTCAAGACTAGACATCCTATACAGTGTCTGCTTGTGCGCAAGATTTCCGTCAAGTCCAAGGGAATCACACATTTCCGCCATCAAAAGAATAATCAAATACATTGGGACTTATCCAACTATGGTTTGTGGTATTCTAAAACTTATGATTTTACACTAAGAGGTTACTCAGATGCAGATCTTACATGTTACAAAATTGATAGGAAAAGCACATTTGGAACTTGCCAGCTCATGGGAAATATGCTTATCTCATGGTATTCCATGAAGCAAAGTACAGTGGCACTCAGCACAGCTGAAGCAGAATATGTATCACTTGGAAGTTGCTGCGCTCAAATTCTATGGCTAAAACAATAGCTCAAAGATTATGGTGTTGAAGATACAAATGTGGAAATCCAGTATGACAACACAAGCGCCATAAATCTTACAAAGAATTCCATACTTTACTCAAGAGCAAAGCACATTGAGATCAGACATCATTTCATACGAGATCATGTTCAGAATGGTGATGTTAATATTCAATATATTGATACAAAAAAATCAGCTTGCAGACATTTTCACAAAACCCTTGGATAAGGAATCCTTTAATTTTATAAGAAACAAATTAGACATCATTAACCTTCTGTCTTAAGCGTATCTTAGAACAGAAGGAGACTTAGAAGGAGCGTCAGAAGGAGCATCAGAAGGAGCGTCAGAAGGAGCATCAGAAAGAAAGTCAGAATGAGACTTAGAAGGAGCATCAGAAGGAACGTCAGAAGGAGAATCAAAAGGAGCGTCAGAAGAAGACTCAGAAGGAGCGTCAGAAGGAGACGCAAAAGGAAAGTAAGAAGGAACGTAAGAAGCAAATCATCATTTTTTTTTAAGGAAAGTTCATAAATCAAGGTCAGTCATCTCCTAAAATTATTTTTAAGGTAAGTCTCTCATATCTCTGCATATATTTGATTGACGTCGATTAATTGATTTATTAAAGGAATTCTTTCATTTCTTTTAAAAATTGTTTTTGTTTCCAAAAATAATCGCCACGTTTATAAAACACCGAACCGTCACCCCTGTTCTCTCACCTTCAAACCGCTCTCATTCGAAACCCTAAACTGTGTTTAGAATCTCTCTCGTTTTCGATTTTTTCCTCAAATCAACACACTCTCTTCCAAAGTTTCAAACTTTTTCATCTCCATGGCTTCGAAATCAGCCTCTGACTCGAAGAAGACCTCTCAGACGAAGAGAAAGTTCTCCTCTCCAACTGTAAGCACCACCGAGCCTTCGGAAACTAAAATCAACGAACAGCGGGAGGCATTCCGATTGGCAAAAGGTTTGTCTTTATCTGTTTTTGAAGAGAAAGAAGCAATGGCACACACTGTTATGCCCATGTACGATAGCATTAAGGCAGCAGGGGATTTTGGTGATGAATTGAGAAAACTGTTGGATATTCACAAGTTCGCTATTGAGGACGAACTGTTAGAATTTCTTAGTTTACCTGGAAAGGTTGTCGAACCTATTGCTGTTAAAGAACCTGAATCTGCTTCTAGAAAGGGAAAGGGGAAAGGAGAAAGTAGCAGGGTCTAGTTCGAAAGCAACTCTAAGAAAACCCTCACAAATAAGGCCTAGCTGCACTAAAGCAAAGGTTGAAGATGATTATGATGTCCTGTTCAATGATTTTGTGAAAAATATTGGGTTTAGTATAGATGCAAACTTTCCTGATCCTATGTTTCAAAGTCAAGCACATAAGGACAAATTTGAGTCCTTGAAACAGAGAGGCATCATACCACACAGGGTATTTGAACTGAAGTACTTTGACAGGACTGGTATCCCTCTTAGGAAGCATCTTCAAAAGGTCAACTTAGAGCACTTTATAACCCAAAGGAGTTACACTTTTCCTGATTTGGTAGCCTATTTTTACTCAAATCTTCATTTTGCCAACTTTAGCTCCATGGCCTTCACTGTGCGTAGAAAGCAATATGTTTTGCATGTTGATGAATTGGCATCCATTATGGGAATTAGTAAAGGGGCTTTCAAACCTTTGGATGTTACTATTGAAGAAGCTTTAAGTTTCTCCAGAGAGTAAAAATCTCACATAACCTACAGTGATTTTCCTCTGAAGCACACCATGATGCATAAGGTTGTCATTGAATGCCTCAGACTAAAGGCAGCCTCAAAGACAGACATCTCAAAGTACGAGGCAAAATTGTTGTGGGGTAACTTGCAGGGAAAGAAAAACTCTTTTGCTCACACGATTCTACTTCACATGTACATAACAGTCCTTAAGCCAAAGTGACATCTACCGTATGCTGGTCTGATCTATAAAATAATAGATTATTTTAAGATCAAGGCTTCTGCAGATCTTATCAAACAACAAATCCCTTTGATGACTGCTGGTGAAGCTATGATGGGCAAGATGTGATTCAAAATGACTCATGCTGGATGGAGGACCAAGAACAATGAACCAGTTCTTGTGGAGTTTGAGGATGAGTCAAAATAGAAATCTCCAAAAAGGAGAAATGTTATGGCCATCAAGGGTCAACAAGAAGACACCTCATCTGATGATCACTCAAAAGGTAGCAAAGCAGAATCTGACTCTGAAGCTACTTAATCCAAAGGTGCCTCAGATGGAGAAAGTCAATTTGAGAGTCAAAGTGCAAAAAGTAATGAAGGAGGAGATGTAAATGAAACACAGTCCACATATTCTGGTGTTTACATCTGTGATTTAACTGAGGAAGAATTCCTCACCATGTGGATTGAAGAGGATGCTGCTAGAAAGGAGAATCAAACAGAGTATGGTGATACTCTTTTCACTTTTGACTATGAACAGTGGTCAGCACAAGTACTGGCACAGATGGTCTTAGAAGAATAGGTGGCAGAGCCAGATGATATTGAGGCCTATTCCATATCCTTTACCCGATTGACTATCCACAAAGCTGCATCAAGCTTGGCAACAACAATTGCAAGAGAGGATCAACTTTCGAGTGCTCAGTCCATACCAATGGACATTGATGAAGAAATAAAATATGTGCCCAGTGCAAAAGCTAAAGGGAAAAGGGCTATAACTCAAGGGGAGCCTTTACCTGCAACCTCTGATGTTTTTCTGACAGAAGTGTTTGCTTCTCAAGCCTTTCCTAAAGCTCAATCTGAGGGGGGAATGTGCAAAGAAAAAGGATTGACACTACAAATCAAGAACAATCTCCTACAGCACCACAGGTTGAAATTCAGAAGCAAATGGAGATTCTTCAACAAATCCTCATCCAGAATCTAGCTGCTATGGAAACCATGCTAGATCAGAAATTGCACAACTTTGAACAGAAGGTTGATGGGAAGTTGCAGGGTATGGCAAATCAGGTTACCAATCTAGAGAAGTCCATTGACTTGTATGGCAGAATGTTCTGTGCTGAGGTTGTAAACATGCCTTCATACACGCTGGTGAGGACTGATAGAGCAGCTTCAGCATTACCTACCAGTCAAGATGTCAGAATCCATGCTCAAAGAATGGGAGGAGAGTATGTAAGACCTTCTTCAGTAGAGGCTGATATAGAGCCTGAAGATGTTCCTTCTTCTTCCAAAATGCCCCTCACCTTCTTAATTGTTAAGCACGAGGATATCCTTTGTTATGCCATTTTTTTTAACTATTCCTTCTACAATGACTTAATCATATTCTTTTTTATGTACATTCTTTTTGTTGTTGACAAAAAGGGGGAGAGATTTCTCTTTCTACCAGTTCTATTTACCATTTACCACAGTGCTGGATGTCATTTTTGCAGGATATTATTTACCACGGTGCAGGGTACTTTCTGATTATGTTTGTCTGCAGGAGCAAATTGAGTGATTGTTTTTTTTATCACAGTATCACTATTTACAATTTTTGACATATATTGTTTCATTAAGTTTTGTAGTTTTGTCACCATCAAAAAGGGGGAGATTGTTGTGGAAATTCTCCTATATTTTGATTCTGACAAAACTATCAAAAGGATTAGTATAATGTTTTATGATGCAGAAAGAATGAGTAAGCAGCAGGTTGTGTGGATCTAATTCTATCACGCGGACCAAGGGACAAAATGAGTGCTTCTGGACGAAGGGTCAGATGGAGTGCTTCTGGACCAAGGGTCAGATGGAAGTGCTTCTGACGAGGCCAGATGGAAGTGCTTCTGACGAGGTCAGATAGAGTGCATCTGAGGACCTTCAGATGGAGCTGCTTCTGATGGTCAAGTTCAACATGATCTTCTAGTTGAACATTTCGTGCAACGATCTACATGTAGTGACAGATGGACCTTATCAAATCTCCGAATTACCATTCAACTATAACTGATCAAATTCAGGAAGTTCTTTCTGATGACGAAACTTGAATTTAGTCAGTTTCTACATCTCCAAAACATGAAGACCCACATATGGCAGTTTTCCGATCAAGGCAAGGTTCCTTGTGGAAATTTGCAATATTCGATTGACATGATTTCCCTTCTAAACATCCAAGGGATTTTCTACAATTGAATATTACCTTCCAAGTATATCTCTTCGGGAACCAATACGAATTTACCACACTTATGGAAACTGGAGATTTAGTTGTATGGGCGACTAAATCAGAAGGGTTCAATATCTTCTTCAACAGTTCTCATATCTTCTAAGATACAGTCTAGTTCAATCATGATTGATGACGTCCAATCAAGGATTGAAGAGCGATCTCTTGGCCGGGTATCCAACGGCTAGTTTGGAGGCAAGATAGTATAAAAGAAGAACCATGTCGATCTGAGAAAAGATATGAAAAATAATCCAAAAAGTGCAAGCGTGATTCGAATTGTACCCAAAATTATTCTGAGTGCTCAAAATCTCATTCATTGTAAGAATCTGTAAGAGAGAGAAACCGAGTGGTTGAGTGATTGTAATTCTCTTGATTCTTCATAGTGAAATTCAGCCGATCGGCTGTCATCGTGGGAGAGTGGACGTAGGCTTGACAAGCCGAACCACTATAAACTCAGCGTGCTCTCTTCTCTTCCCTACTTCATTGCTGCGTTTGAATTGTGTACTATCTCCTGTTGTTCTTATTTACTGATCGCATATTGAAATTATCATTAATTCCGCAATAAATTTCAATTTAATTGTCGATTCACCTGTTCACGTCCCTCTAGGTGATATTGCTAGATCCAACACATGGCATATGAACTGACACATGTGATTGGCATGATTGTGGTAAACTTGTGATGACCAAGCTTCACACTTAGCATTGTGAATTGATTGTGGATGCTGGTTTGATGAGTGAATAATTACCTCTGATTATACTAAGTTACAGATGCGTCTGGACTTGAGGTATGGTTATGCATCCCTGATTGATATGCTCATGAGAATGCCTGAGTGGCTAGTTACTATGTTGTGGTTGCTGCCTTGTTATGTAGCATGGAATCACTAGACTTGAGTAGATGACTTAGGTCTCTAATTCTGTGGTTGAATAATAGTGACTCAGGTAGATTAAGCTCGAGCAAGTATGAACAACAGACTTGGAAGGCCGACAGGGGGAGCGTCTGGCTCAAGAGCACCAGCGGCGGACGATCCAAGAGTCATGGAGTCCTGAGGGCCCTAGAACAAATTGGAGAGTTAATGGGAAAGGAAGCTCAGGATAGGGCTGCAGCAGCTCTTCGACAGGCCGAAGATAGAGCCTAGATTATAGCTCAGGCTGCTGAAGCTACAGTGGTAGCTGTGAATATGGCGAATGGAAACAATGCCCAGGGCTCTGAGGCGATGGAAACACCAATAGACAGATGGGTTAGTTGGTGGAGCAGTTTATAAAGCTGAAACCGACCCAGTTTGATGGCACTTGAGATCCTGAGTTAGTACCAAGATGGGTTGAAAAGCTCGAGAAAGCTTTTGGGGTGCTGAGGCGCATCGACGAGGAAAAGGTCATGTTGGCTGTGTATCAGCTAGAAGGCACTAGTAATGATTGGTGGAGTGCCACAAAAGATGGAGTGTTTCCTGAAGGCATTACTTTGACTTGGGCTGCCTTTACTGCCGCTTTTAATGATAAGTATTTCTCAGAAATGGCACGAGTATAATTCCAGTAGTTGCGTCAAAATTAACTAAATGTGGATCAGTACGAAGATGAGTTCGTAAGATTGTCGAGGTATGCACCGAGATCGGTTGAGGATCCGCTAGAAAAAGCGCAGAGGTTCCGGGATGGCTTGAGACCTGAAATTCAAAATCGGATAATAACTGTGAACCTGAGAACGTACAGAGAAATTTACGAAAGAAGTCAGATGATCGAGAGGGACATAAAAGAAGGAGCCGCCGCTTTTGGATCACGGTTCGCTTTTTCGAGTGACAATCGGTAACTGGGTAAGAGGCCGATGGCAAGCAATAGATGCTTTGTCCCTCCGATTCGAAAGATTATTGGGAAGCCGTCGTATCAAGCGAACTGGAACTGTTGCCTTTGTGGCAGGAGGCATGGAAGTGGGCCTTGCCCAACTAAGATGGGTGCATGTTTTAAGTGTGGTTAGCTGGGCCACCAAATAAAGAATTGTCCAGGCCAAGCTCTAGGGAATCGAGCTCAGGGACAGAGACCGCAGGCTGGACAGCTGGATGTGGCTCCGCAGAATGATCATAATCGACCACCAGCTCAAGGAAGAGTTTATGATGTGGCACGTAAAGAGGCGGAGGAAGCGTCTGGCGTGGTCACAGGTACGATCTATTTATGTGATCAAGCTGCCTATGCTTTATTTGATCCTGGAGCGTCGTATTTCTTTATGTCTGCTTAGTTTGCTGATTTAGTGAGTGTAGAGTTGAAACTGCTGAATGTGATATTGCATGTTACAACACCATTAAAGGATAATGTGCTAGTCTCGCTAGGTTGTGCGGACTGTAAGATAGTTATTAGTGGTAGTGAAGAAAGGATAGATTTGGCTGTACTGCCTATGTAGGATTTTGATGTGATTATTGGAATTGATTGGTTGGGGAAACAAAGGGCTGTAGTTGATTGTGGTAGCATGGTAATTCGTTTTTATCCGAATGGTCGTCTTAGCTTTGAATTTATGGGAAGTCGGGGAGGAACCTCGATTCCTTTAGTCTCGTCGCTTGAGGCGACGAAGTTGCTGAGTGAAGGGTGTCAAGCTTATCTAGCTGTTGTAGTTGACACAACGGTTGAGGAACCGAAGTTGGAAAGTATAGCAGTGGTGCGTGAATTCCCTAATGTCTTTCCTAAGGAATTGTCAGGATTACCGCCTGAGAGAAAAATTGAGTTCGTGATTGAATTAGCTCCTTGAACGGAGCCAATCTCGAAGGCACCGTATAGAATGTCCTTGTCGGAATTGAAAGAATTAAAGGTGCAGATGCAGGAGTTTCTTGATAAAGGGTTCATTAGACCGAGCGCGTCGCCGTGGGGAGCGCCGGTGTTGTTTTTGAGGAAAAAGGATGGATCCTTGCATTTGTGTATTGTTTACATGCAGTTGAATCAAGTGACTATTAAGAATAAGTATCCATTGCTGAGGATATATGATTTGTTTGACCAGCTGCAAGGAGCATCTGTGTTCTCTAAGATAGATTTGATAACTGGTTATCACTAGCTGAGAATTAAGAAAGAGGACATTCCGAAAATTTCCTTTAGGACGAGATATAGGCTTTAAGAGTTTACAGTTATGCCTTTTGGGTTGACTAATGCCCCTGCTGCATTCATGGAACTAATGCATCAAGTATTTAAGGAGTATTTGGATCGATTCATCATTGTCTTTATTGATGATATTTTGATTTTCTCGAAGAGTAATGAGGAATATGAAAGACACTTAAGAATCGTCCTGCAGACTTTGAGGGAGCATTTGCTTTACGCCAAGTTTAGTAAATGCGAATTCTGGTTGAATAAGGTAGCATTCGTTGGTCATGTGATATCTGGAGAAGGAATCTCGGTAGACCATTCAAAGATTCAAGCAGTAATGAATTGGCCCTGACCTACGATAGTTACATAGGTTGGAAGTTTTCTAGGATTGGCAGGTTACTATAGGCGATTTGTGGAAAAGTTCTCTTCCATAGCCACTCCGTTGACGAGGTTAACTAAGAAGGATACGAGATTCGAGTGGACGGATAAATGTGAAAGAAGTTTTTAAGAACTTAAGCACCGTTTGACGACCGCACCAGTGTTAACGATCCCTTCTGGACCTGGAGGTTATGAGATATATAGCGATGCTTCGCTAAAGGGATTAGGGTGTGTGTTGATGCAACATGGAAAAGTGGTCGCTTATGCCTCGTGATAATTGAGACCTCATGAGATGAACTATCCGACACACGATTTGGAGTTAGCTACCATTATTTTCGTCCTGAAGATTTGAAGGCATTATTTGTGTGGCAAAAGGTTTCAGATTTACACATATCATCAGAGTTTGAAGTATATGTTTTCGCATAAGGGATTGAATATGAGATAGCGTCGATGGATGAAGTTACTCAAGGATTATGACTGTGACATTCTGTATCACCCTGGAAAAGCAAATAGAGTCGCAGATGCACTTAGTCGGAAGTCTAACATCGGGCGCTTGTTGGTTAAGGGATGGTCCTTACTTGAGAGACTAAGAGATTTCGAGTTTAAGCTGGAAGTTTGCCAACTGTCAAGTCTAGTGGCAACCTTGAGGATTGAACCAGAAATTCAAGAACGAGTAAAGGTCTTGCAGTCTATGGATCCTGAGATTTAGAAGATTCTCGAGATGGATGTAGCGAAAAGGAAACCTGAGTTTCAAGTGTCAGAAGATGGAATTCTGAAATTCCACGGACGTCTATTTATGCCTAGTAACGATGAGCTTAAGGAAAGGATCTTATCTGAAGCTCATAGGAGCATTTACAGTATTCACCCAGGTAGCACGAAAATGTATCAGAATCTGCGTCAGCACTATTGGTGCAATGGAATGAAGGTGGATATGGCTAAGTATGTAGCAAAGTGTTTGACTTGTCAACAAGTAAAAGCCCGGCATTGCAAGCCTAGTGGACTGTTACAACCTTTGGAAATCCCTGAGTGGAAATGGGAGCATGTGACAATGGATTTTGTGATGGGTTGGCCGAGGAGTCAAGAGGGTCATGACTCGATTTGGGTAATCGTGGACAGATTGACCAATTTTGCGTATTTAATACCCGTGCGAAAGGATTTCGCGATGGATAAGTACGCCGAGTTGTATATGCGTCAGATTGTGAGACCGCATGGAGTTCTAGTCACGATTACGTCTAATAGAGATCCTAAGTTTACAGCAAATTTCTAGAAAAGTGTTCAAGAAGCCTTGGGAACTAGATTGCAGTTTAGTACAGCATATCATCCACAGACAGATGGACAGTCAGAGAGAACAATTCAGACGCTCGAGGATATGTTACAAGCTTGCGTGATAGATTTTAAAGGTGGATGGGAGGATCAACTACATCTAGTATAGTTTGCCTACAATAACAGCTACCAGCATAGTATCCGAATGGCACCGTTTGAAGCATTGTATGGTAGAGCCTACAGAACTTCCGTGTGTTGGGATGAAGTTGGAGAAAGGAGCATAACAGGTCCTAAATTAGTAGAGCAATCAGTTGAGGCGGTAAAAGTTATAAGAGAAAGGTTAAGAACGGCATAGAGCCGTCAGAAAAGTTATGCCGATAAAAGACGCAGGCCTTTGGAATTCCAAGTTGGTGATCATGCTTTCCTCAAGGTATCGCCGATGTGAGGGTTATCACGATTTGGAAAGAAAGGAAAATCGAGCCCAAGGTATGTAGGTCCTTTTGAGATCCTGAAGCGAATTGGAACTTTGGCCTATAGACTTGCCCTGCCGCCGAATTTGTCACAAGTGCACAATGTGTTCCATGTGTCGATGCTGAGAAAGTACGAACCAGACCCGACCCATGTCTTGGATTATGAGACTATCGAGGTAGACGACAGAGTGACGTATGTGGAAAAGCCAATCAGAATTGAGGATCGAAAGGAGCAAGTCTTGAGGAATAAGACAATTTCGCTAGTAAAAATGATATGGGAGCACCACGGAACCGAAGGCGCCACATGGGAAAGAGAAAAAATGACGAGGCGTTAGTACCCCCATCTGTTTGTTTAGCTGGGTTTATTGTAAATTTGGGGACGAAATTTTTGTAAGGGGGAAGAGTTGTGACATTTTGAATTTCCTACCTTTTCGAGACTATTGAATGAATGAATGTCTATTGATGTATTTCAGTTTTATTTCACGCGGATCTGCTCAATCCTGAGTAGGCTGACCAAAAGGGAAGGCTAACGTATGGCAAGGTACGTGGACCTAGGAAACTCGAAAAAGGAAATGGCGCTTTGACCATAAGGATTGTCGATGGAGCATTTAGAACCAATAAAGGCCGATCAAAGAATGATTAAGAAATCCATTGCTATCGTTATACGATTGGAGCGCGGGCGATGCCGTTTAACCAATGTATAATTTGCAAAATTTTCCTAAGTCGAACTATGGCGATCGAGACCGTCGGAACTAGCAATGAACTCTCGCAATTACATGACAACCAAAATCGCCGTAACTTGAGTCGTCTTAAGTGTGATGAGAATCACAGAGTCGATACGCGTAACGTCTGCAAAAGTTGCCTGTTAGTTCGAGATAAACTGAAGTTACGATTAACGGAAAATCAATCACGAAATGGAATCTCGAAATTAGAAAATGGAAATGAAGAATTCCAACATTTGAAATGAATTTGACGTTGCCTCACCGCTGGTAATTTAAAATTGAAAAAGTAAAGTTTCGGACGAAAAGTGCAAAATTACCATTTTGCCCTTCAAGCCTTAGCCTTGTCTTAAGAAAGAATGAAGGACATTATGGTCATTTGGTCCTCCCTCTAGCCGCCGAAAATTTGGCAAAAGGAAGTCAAGGAGAAGCTTTGATATTTATGAGAGCAAAACAAGTGTCATTCATGGGGTGTTTAGCATTTAAATCCTACTCACAACTACCATTCCACTCTCTTTAACCAAATAATTGGTAGAAGCCTTCTTCTTCCTCTTGCACGACCACTTCTCTCTCCTCTCTCTCTCTCTCTCTCCATTTCTTCTTTTTCTTCTTCTTTTCTCTCGACCGAGATAGCTCCAGCCTGACCAATTCTGTCCGTCCACTTCGCCGCTCATGACCGCCGTCTCCGGTGACCCCTTGACCGTGCGCCAACCACCAAAACCCTCCTCAGCCTCTCCTCTACACATCCCCAGTGGTAGATAATCCATTGGTGGTCCCAAACTCCCCGTCCAGCCCCAAATAGAAAAGTAGACAGATTCTGAGCGAGTTGAGGTAAAGCCTTCTTTCTTCCTCTTAGAGACTTCGATTGGCTTCAAATTTTCTGTGGAATCTTCATAACACGTCGTACTTGAGTTGGCTGAGTTGTGGTTGCAAGTTTAGTTGGGTTAAGATAGGTTTTCATGGCTAATTTGAGGTGATTTCTTGAAGGGAGAATTCTAACCGCCGAGCACCAAGAGGAACCGAGTTGATTGAAGGACTTTAAGGTGTCGTTTTGCTTCGAAATATTCAGTGAGCTTCCTAGACATGTGGATTAAGGTTTTAGCAAGTTAAATTCGTGATGAATTGGAGCTTATGATTGAATTGTGGACTGATTTGTGCGGTATAGAACATAACTGATTCTACCTTGTGTTGTGGTTGAGTGAACCGAACCTCTTAAGGCTTCGTGGAGGTGTCGTCGTGTCTTAAACTGATCGTTAAGGAATCTTAGATGTTAATTGATATGCTATTGAAGTATTGGCACAATGAAATTGAGAAACGAATGAGTTTTTATGTGGGATTGGTGAAATTTTCCCTAGGACCGTGCGTATCCTCCATTTGACCGTCAGTTTGCTGACCTAGGATGATCATTGGGATCGAAGTTTTCTATTTGATTAAAGTGTAAGTATTCCTTAAACCTTTACTTGAAAGTTAGGACACTACTGGTTGAATTGAGTTGATGAATTGCTTGATTAATGAATTCTATGAGATTGAAATGGCTATAGTTCCCTGTCATATTGAAGTGGCTATAGTGCCCTATGAGATTGAAATGGCTATATGTCCTTATGTGATTGCATGGCTATTGTGCCCTTATGCAAATGAGTTGGCTAAAGAGCCCTTGAGAATATATCGCGGCTAATGTGCCCTTAGTGGTGATAGAATGAGATGCCATTGTGATAATTGTAAAGTTATGAATTCATTTTGTGCTAGTGCGTGAAGCTTAGTCTCATTGTGCATGATGTGCTTGACTGTGATTCTTGACCATGCTAATTACATCGAGATGCTTGATTATGAATGCCATGTGCTATTATCTTGATGAATTTCTGCACCTTGCTTCATTGTATTGTGACATTATGAATTTCCCACCATTTGAGACTATTTAATGAAGGATATCTATCGATGCATTTCAGTTTTATTTCGCTCAGATCTGATCAGTCTTGAGTAGATTGACCAAAGGGAATGGCTAACGCACGGTAAGGTATGTGGACCTAGGAAGCTCGAAAAAGGAAATAACGCTTTGACCATAAGGATTGTCGAGGGAACATTTAGAACCAATAAAGGCCGATAAAATAACGATTAAGGAACTCATTACTAGCATTATACGATTGGAGCGCGGGTGATGTCGTTTAACCAATGTATAATTTGCAAAATCTTCCTAAATCGAACTATGACGTTCAAGACCGCCGGGACTAGCAATGAACCCTCGCAATTACATGACAACCAAAGCTGCCGTATCTTGAGTTGTCCTAAGTGTGATGAGAGTCACAGAGTCGATATACGTAACGTCTACAAAAGCCGTCCGTTAGTTCGAGATAAACTGAAAATACAATTGACAAAAGAACGATCATGAAATGGAAGCTCGAAATTGGAAAATGGAAATGAAGAATTCCAATATTAGAAAAGAATTTGACGCCGCCTTGCCGATGGTAATTTAAAATTGGAAAAGTAAAGTTTCGGATGAAAAGTGCCAAATTACCATTTTGCCCCTTGACCATTTGCTCTTGCCTTAGGATGTTTGAAAGACATTTTGGTCATTTTGGAACCCCTAAGCTACCGAAAATCTGGTCAAATGGAGTCAATGAGGAGCTTTGATATTAATTTGCTAGGTGACAAGTGTCACCCTTTGGGTGATTAAGCATTAATTGCCTCACCAACCAATCTTGTCACTTGAACACCTCTAATTATTTGTGGAAGACTCCCTTCCATTTGCTTCAGCCGAACCTCATCTCTCTCTCTCTCTCTCTCTCTCTCTCTCTCTCTCTCTCTCTCTCTCTCTCTCTCTCCTCTTCTTTTTCTCCTTTTCTTCCTCCACCCAAAACTGCTCTAGCATGACCGGTTCTTCCTATCGCCTTCGCCGCCGTCGACCGCTACCTACGGCGACCCCCTGATCGCGCTCCAACCACCAAAACCACCCTCGACCTCTTCTCTATCTATACCCGGTGGTAGCTCGACGTTTGGCGGAGTGGTTTGTCCCGTCCAGACTCGAGACCAAAAGTGGACAGAATTGGAGCGAGTTGAGGTAAAGCCTTCGTTCTCCTTCTTAGAGGCTTTGTTTGGCTTCGAACTTCATGTGGGATCTTCATAACACCTAGTACTCAAGTTTGTTGAGCTGTGGTTGCACGTTTGATCGAGATTTAGGGTGTTTTCATGGCTGAATTGAGTTGATTTCTTGGGGCAGAATTCTGATCGCTTGAGGATCGTGGGGAAAGCTTTGTGGTGTTGTTTCGCGATGAAACTCTTGGTGAGATTCCTAAACACATGGACTAAGGATCTAACAAGCTAAATTCGTGATGAATTAGAACCTAGGATTGATTTGCGGACAGATTTGTGTGGATTGAGGCAGAAACGATTCTGCCTTGTGTTGTGACTGTGTGAACCGAACCTCTTAAGGCTTCGCGGAGATGTCGCCTTGCTATTAATTGATCATTGAGGCACCATGGTGTAATGGAATTGAGGAATGAATGGGTTTTGACATGAGTTTGATGGAATTTCTCTAGGATCGTACGTGTTCTCTATTTGGCCGTGAGTTTGCTGTGCTAAGAGGGCTGTTTGAGATTAAATTTGCTGGCTTGATCAAAGGGTAAGTGGCCCTAAACCTTTACTCGAACATTAGGACACTACTGGATAAATTGATAGGATGAATTGATTGATTGGTGAATCCTGTGACTTAAATTGATTGATGCGATCGTGTGATGATTAAATTGTAATTGACAAGTGAGATTCAATTGGCCAAAGTGCCCTTGTGTGATCAATTGGCTAGAGTGCCTAGTGATATTAAATGGCCAGAGTGCCCCTGAGAAATACATTGCGGCCCGGGAGCCCAGGCGATGAGTGCTTGAGGTGTCATTGTGATGAATTTTGAATCATGTGTTTATTTATATGCTAGTGCATGAAGCTTGATCCTCTGAGGTTGAATATGTTTGATTGTGGCTCTTACTTGTGCCAATCACGTTGAGATGTTTGATTTATGAATGCCATGTGCCATTGCTTTGATGATTTGCTGCTTACTGTATTATTGCCTAGTTTGGGGGGACTAGTGGTCTAGTCTAGGTTTAGGTTTCACTTGCTGATATGTAAATCTTACCCCGTAGTGGGATGTGTTTTTAGACCCCAAACCTTGAGGTATGTGGCCTTTACGCATGGACGATCCGAAGGAGATGACTGCCACTTTTGATGAGTTTCCTCACGGTAAGGGAGTAGTGTACATTAGGAAATGCACCACAGTTTGGGTTAATAGGTTTGGAGTAGAGAGTTTGGAGCCTCACCGCTACGAGGCGTGGTATCGTCGCATCGGAAATAGTAGCACCTGTGGCCCGATGAACCCTGGTGATGTTCCTTTGAGGATAGTGCCGCCTTGGTGTCACCCAGCCCGCATCGAACCTCGAAAACTTAGTGGTAGCTTCGAGGAACATCCCTGAGCAGCCAAAATCCCCTACCACCGAAGAATACATTTGTTGTGGAAATTCTCCTATATTTTGATTCTGACAAAACCTTCAAAAGATATTGTTTAATGAAATGTGATGCAGGAAGAATGTGTAAGCAGCAGGTTGAGTGATTCCAATTCTGTCGCGCTGACTAAGGGTCAGATGGAAGTACTTCTGACTAAGGGTCAGATGGAAGTGCTTCTGACGAAGGGTCAGATGGAAGTGCTCCTGATGATCCAAACAGTGACGGATGGATCACATCAAATCTCCGTATTACCATTCCATGCCAACTGATCAAATCTCTCTTAGACGAATTTGAAGAAAGATCAGTTTCTGCATTTTACAAAACACGAAGACCCACGTATGGCAGGTTTCCGATCAAGGCAAGTGATATTCAATTATCCTGATATCCCCTCTAATCAATTAAGGGACTTTCTATAATGGGATATCATCTTCTAAGGAATATATCCTCGAGAATCAACTCAAACATATCACACTTATGGAAGCTGGAGATTCAGTTGTATGGGCGATTGAATCAGAAGGGTTCAATGTCTTACCCGACGGTCCACATATCTTCTGAAGATACAGTCTCGTTCAATCACAATTGATGACGTCCAATCAAGGATTGAAGAGCGATCCCTTGGCTGGATTCCAACGGCTAGTTCGGAGGCAGGGGAGTATAAAAGAAGAATAATGTTTGACTGGAAGAAAGAGACGTGCGAACAACAATCCAAAATGCACGCATAATTTGAGTTTCATCAAAGAAAGTATTCTGTGTATTCAAAATCCTTCACTGTGAAAATCTGTGTGAGAGGGAAACAAAACACTTGAGTGATTGTAATCCTCTTGATTCTTCATAGTGAAATCCAGCCAATCGGCTGTCATCGTGGGAGAGTGGTCGTAGGCTTGATCTAAGCCGAACCACTATAAATATCGTGTGCAATTTTCTCTTCTCTAAACTCTTACCTTTGTGTTTAGATTTTTTGTACACTGCTATACTGCTTTTGTTCCTAATCGTACTCTGAACTTTATTCATTCCGCAAGAAATTTTAATTGAGTTCAGAATGTCCTATTCACCCCCCTCTAGGAGATATTGCTAGTTACATCAATTGGTATCAGAGCGGGTTGCTCATTTTACGAAGTGTTTATTGACTTCAGAGTTAACGATCTACTATGTCTAGCAATCACTCTTCAGGAACAAGCGATTCGTACTTTGCCAACAACCCTACATACTTTGATGGAAAGGATTACAATATGTGGAGTAACATGATGAAGTGGTTCTTCAAAGCCTATGATGATCTGATGTGGGATGTTGTTACAAATGGAATAGTTCCTGTAAATACTACAAATCCAACCTCTGCTGACGGAGTAAATACTGTCACAACAATGACTGATGCTGAAAAGGCTAAAAGAAAAGGCCTTGATTCTAAAGCTATCAATGCTCTCTTTTGTGCCTTATCTACTCATCTTTATAATCGTGTCTCAGAGGAAGAATCATCTAAGGCAATATGGGATAGACTTCATGTTACATTTCAAGGAACAAATCGTGTGAAAGAAACAAAGCTCAGTATTTTACTGAGTGACTATGAAGCATTTGAAATGAAGCCTGATGAATCTATTGCAGATATGATAGACAGGTTTCAAACTTTGGCAAGTGGACTTGCAAGACAAGGTGCACCTATTGCTGAACCAATGCAAGTCAGGAAGATACTACGTGGACTCACAGATGATTGGAATTACATCAAGCCATCAATTCAAGAATGCCAAACAATTAGACCACTCTCGGTGGATGAGCTAGTCGGCACTTTGCAATCCTATGAAACAGAACGAGTAAACAAAAAGGGAGAACAGAAAGGTAATCTATTGCCTTAAAAAGTCAAATTAATCAATGTTTTTCTGACACAGATGATGAAGATGAGGATGATGAAGAATTAGCCCTCATGGTCAAGAAATTTAGGAAGATGGCTCGGAAAGACAAAAACATCAAAGGAAAGAAACCTTGGAAGAAGAGTGAGGTAAAAATATCAAGCAACGACTCACAAGATAGCAAAGACGTGATTTGCTTCCACTGTAAGAAAGCAGGACATATCAAACCGAACTGCCCAATTTTGAAGAAGGACAAACTCAAGTATGAGAAGTACAAGAAGGCTCTAAAGGCAGAAACTTTAAGTGATTCTGATGAAAGCGAAAATGATTATGCAAATATCTGTCTCATGGCCGAATCAGACTCAAGTTCAGATTCAGAAACTAAGGTATGTTCATCTGAACTCCCTGATGAAGTTATTGAATATATTGATGAATTGTGTAGAAACTACAAAGAAGCTCTTGAGAAAGTTTCTTGTTTGAAAAAGGAAAATGCTTCTTTAAAACAACAGAATTTGTCCCAAGAAGAAAAAATTGTTTTTCTACAACAAGAGTTTCACCAGATGAAAGAAAATCATGATTTAGTTTCAAAAGAAAATGCTTCCTTGAAAGAAAAAATTTCTACTCTATCAAAAAGGTTTTCACAAAGCTCAATAACTCTGAATAGCATTATTTCAAAACAAATACCCTTCAATGATCGATCTGGGTTAGGTTTTAAAAAAGAAAGTAGCCAAAGAAATATCTTCAAAACTGAATTTCGAAAACCAACGTTTTCCGATTACAAGCATCATTTTTATAAGCATTTTACTAAATCCTACATTCGACAACCTTGTGTGAATTGTGGTGATCCTAGCCATACAAAGGATTACTGCAAGAAAATTTGGAGACCTATTAAAAGGTCAAAATATACTAACACAGAAGGACCTAAGAAAACATGGGTACCAAAGAAACAGTAAGTTGGTTATCTATTACAGGTACCAAAGATAAGGAAGAACAAGTGGTTTCTGGATAGTGGTTGTTCAAGTCACATGACTGAAAATCCAGATGTATTTATATCCTTCTCAGATTGTGATGGAAGAAGCGTGTCGTTTGGAGGAAAGAACAAAGGAAAAGTGATCGGGAAAGGAAATGTAAAGATTGGAAATCTGACCGTTAAAGATGTCTCTCTAGTCAAAGGATTGAACTACAACTTGATTTCTGTAAGTCAACTCTGTGACTCTGGATATGATATTCGGTTCCAAGATCTAAAATGCACAGATATGAGCAAGGATAAGAAGCAATCCTTCACGGGACAAAGGCATGGGAACAGTTATCTTTTAGATATTAATGCTGATAGTGAACATGCTAAATGTCTTATTTCTGTTAAGGATGAATCTGATCTTTGGCATAGAAAGTTAGGTCATATTAGTGTAAAACATATTTAAAAGCTTTCCAAGAAGGGACTTGTTCGAGGATTACCTCAAACAAAATTTGAGAAAAGTGGACTATGTCATGCATACACACTGGGTAAGCAGGTAAGAAGTTCTTTTAAGTCCTTAAATCAAGTTTCCACTAAGCGTTGTCTGCAGCTACTTCATATGGACATCTTCGGACCTAATAGAACTCTAAGCATTGGAGGTAAGAAATATTGCCTTGTCATAGTTGATGACTTCTCTAGATTTACATGGGTTTCATTTCTTGCTCACAAAAACGAAGCTTTCATATCCTTCTCAAAATTTGCTAAAAGAATTCAAAATGAAAAGGGTTACACTATTTCCAGTTTGAGAACGGATCATGGGGGAGAGTTTGAAAATCAAAGTTTCTCAAATTTTTGCACTAAGTTTGGAATTCAACATAACTTCTCTGCACCTTATACTCCACAACAAAATGTGGTAGTAGAAAGGAAAAACAGATCGTTGCAAGAAATGGCTAGAACTCTTCTTATGGAAAGTAAAATTGCCTCTAACTTTTGGGCTGAGGCCGTTTCAACAGCATGTTATATCTTAAATCGAATTTCCCTCAGACCTTTTTCTAAGAAAACTCCCTATGAATTTTTCAAAGAAAGAAAGCCTGATGTTGCATACCTTCATGTATTCGATTGCAAATGTTTTATTCTAAAGAATGCTAATGATAGAGTTGGAAAGTTTGATGAAAGATCAGATGAAGGAATTTTCTTAGGATATTCAACAAGAAGCAAAGCCTACAGAGTCTACAACAAGAACACTCGTATTGTTGAGGAATCAGTGAACATCAAGTTCGATGAAAGCAACCAGGATGATGAACCTGAATCCATTCAAATGCATACACTTCATCAAGTCACGAACTCACCAGCAGAATCAGATGTGAATACGAGTTCGGAGAATGTTCAGAAGGAAACTTCCTCAACTGAAGAAAGACCAGAAGATGATCAGAATGAATCCACAATATCCTCAAATGATGGCCTTGACAAAAACTGGAAGCATAAGTCAAGTCATCCAAAGGAACTTATCATAGGCAGCATAAGTGATGGCGTAAAAACAAGATCCAAGTTCAAGCAAGCAATGAGCAACATAGCCTTGGTATCTGAATTGGAGCCAAAAAGGATTGAAGATGCATTAGCAGATGAAAACTGGATAAATGCAATGCAGGAAGAGCTACATCAGTTCAAAGTCAACAATGTTTGGGAACTAGTCAATCGTCCCAAAAATCCTCCAATAATTGGAACAAAATGGGTATTCAGAAACAAACTTGATGACAAAGCAAAAGTTGTGAGAAACAAAGCAAGACTTGTAGCAAAAGGATATTCTCAAGAAGAAGGAATAGACTATGATGAAACCTACGCATTGGTTGCCAGGTTAGAAGCCATTAGGCTACTTCTTGCTTATGCTTGTTACAATGACTTCAAACTTTTTCAGATGGACGTGAAAAGTGCCTTCCTAAACGGCTACATCAAAGAAGAGGTATATGTTGAACAACCTCCTGGCTTCGAAGAACCTAAAGAAAAGGATCTGGTATATGTCTTAAAAAAGGCACTCTATGGATTGAAACAAGCACCCCGCGCCTGGTATGAAAGGTTAAGTAACTTTTTATCTCAACATAGTTTCACTAAAGGTAATGTAGACACCACTCTTTTTATTCAAAGAAAAGGTAAAGATATCCTTTTAGTTCAAATCTATGTTGATGATATTATATTCAGCTCTTCTAATGAACTTCTCTGCAAGAAATTCTCTAAAACAATGCAGGATGAATTTGAGATGAGTATAATGGGAGAATTACGGTTCTTTCTTGGTCTTCAAATTCATCAATCTCAGAAAGGAACCTTCATATTTCAAGAGAAGTATGCATTGGAAATAGTGAAGAAGTTTGGTTTGGAGAATGGCAAGAAGACAGAAACTCCTATGTCTCACTCTTCCAAATTAGATAAGAATGAAGATGGAAAGGAAGTCGATCCCAAACTATATCGGAGTATGATTGGATCATTACTCAATCTCACAGCTTCAAGACCCGACATACTATATAGTGTCTGCTTATGTGCAAGATTTCAGTCAAGTCCAAGAGAATCACACCTATCAGCAGTCAAGAGAATAATCAAATACATAGGGACTTATCCCAACTATGGTTTATGGTATTCTAAATCTTCTGATTTTATACTAAAGGAATATTCAGATGCAGATCTTGCAAGATGCAAAATTGAAAGAAAAAGTACATCTGGAACCTGTCAGCACATGGGAAACATGCTTGTCTCATGGTACTCAAAGAAGCAAAATACAGTGGCACTCAGTACAGCTGAAGCAGAATACGTATCTCTTGGAAGTTGCTGCACTCAAATACTTTGGCTAAAACAGCAGCTCAAAGACTATGGTGTTGAAGAATCAACTGTGGAAATCCTATGTGACAACACAAGTGCCATAAATCTCACAAAGAATCATGTACTTCACTCAAGAACAAAGCATATTGAGATCAAGCATCACTTCATACGTGATCATGTTCAAAACCGTGATGTTAACATTCAATACATTGATACGAAAAATCAACTTGCAGATATTTTTACTAAACCACTTGATAAACAGAGTTTTAATTTTATCAGAAATGAATTATCTATTATTAACCTTCCTTCTTAAGTATACCTTAGAACAGGGTACGTCAGAAGGAGCTTCAGAAGGAGCGTCAGAAGGAGGTCAGAAGGAGAGTCAAAAGGAACGTCAGAATGAGAGTCAGAAGGAGCTTCAGAAAGAGAGTCAGAAGGAGAGTCAGAAGGAGCGTCAGTATAAGCATCAGAAGGGACGTCAAAAAGGCGCGTAAGGAAAAATTCACACTTTCTTTTTAAAAAAGGTCAGTTATCTCTAAAAACTATCTTTTAGGTAAGTTCCTCATATGAATAGATATCTCCTAATATCTGATTGACCGCGAATATTTTTTTTATTAAAAGAATTTCTTTTTAAATCAAAATTCTCTTTTGTGATTCCAAAAATAACCGCCTCTTTTATAAAAACGCTGAACCATCACCTCTGTTCTCTCACTTTCAAAATCCTCTCAAATCAAAACCCTAAAATCGTGTTGAAAATCTCTCGCTCTCGATTTCCTCCTCAAAGCAACACTCTTTCACTCAAAGTTTCAAACTTTCTACGCATCAATGGCTCCAAAATCAGCCTCTGACTCGAAGAAGACGCCTCAGTCGAAGAGGAAGTTCTCCGCCTCAACTGCAAGCGGCGCGGAACTCACAGAAACCCAAATCAACGAACAGCGAGAAGCACTCTGCCTGACAAAAGGTCTGTCTCTATCTGCCTTTGAAGGAAAAGAATCTATGGCTCATTCTATTAAGCCAATGTATGATAGGATAAAGGCCGTAGGAGATTTTGGCAACGAACTTAGAAAACTGCTGAACACTCACCATTTCGATAGTGAGGGCGAACTTTTAGAGTTTCTTAACTTGCCTGGAAAAATCGTTGAACCACTTGCTGTAGAAAAACTTGCATCTGTCTCTAGCAAAGGAAAGGAGAAAGTGGCAGAGACAAGTTCGAAACGAAGACGATCCCCGATTAGACCTGGCGGTTCGAAGGCAAAGGTGGAAGATGATGATGACATTCTGTTCAATGACTTTGTGAAAAATATAGGCTTTAATTTGGATAAAAGCTTTCCTGATCCATTGTTCCAGAATCAGGCTCACAAAGAAAGGTTTGAAGCAATGAAACAGAGAGGTATTATACCTCAAAGGGTATTTGAGTTAAAGTACTTTGACAGCAATGACATCTATCTGAGGAAGCATCTAGAAAAGATGCAGATAGATCAGTTTATAACTAGGAGAGGCTACACTTTTCTTGATTTGGTAGCTTACTTCTATTCAAATCTTCAGTTTGTCAACTTCAACTCTCTGGCTTTCACAGTCCAAAGAAAGCAGTATTTTCTGACTGTTGATGAATTGGCTTCAATCATGGGAACCAGAAAGGGAGATTTCAAACCCTTAGATGTCACTGCAAGTGAAGCTTTCTGCTTCCTGACTGGCAAATCGAGTTTCTCAAGGGAATCAAAGTCACATATTGCATACACGGACTTTCCCTTGAAACATATCATGATGCACAAGGTGATCATCGAATGTCTCAGACCCAAGGCAGCATCAAAGACAGATATATCAAAGAACGAGGCAAAGTTGCTATGGGGAATCTTGACAGGACAGATGATTTCTTTTGCTCATACTGTACTATTGCATATGTACAGATCAGCTCTCAAGCCAAAGGGTCAACTTCCTTATGCGGCATTGATCTTCAAAATAATCAATTATTTCAAGATTGATGGCCTAGGTGCCTTTGTCGAGCAAGAAATTCCTCTAATGACTGCTGGAGAGACTATGGTAACAAAGATGGGGTACAAGATAACCCATGCTGGATGGAGAACAAAGAACAATGAACCAGTCATTGTGGACTTCGAGGAAGAGTCCAAGCAAAAATCTCCAAAGAAGAGAAAAGTCATGGCTGTTAAGGGACAACAATCAGACAGTCCTAATGACAAGGACCAGAAGCAAGTAAGGAAGAAACAGGGGAATATGATTTTGAAGCCACTCCATCTCCAGGTGGATCAGATGCAGATGGTCAGTCCGAAAATCAAAATGCTGAAGGAAATGAGGAAGAAGGAGATGAAACAGGAATACAACTACAAGAAAATGTTGTGTATCCCTATGATCTGACTGAGGAAGAATTCCTCACAATGTGGGATGAGAGCAAGCTGCACGAATTGAAGATGACACAGAGTATAACTTCACAAATGTCAACTGTGATCATGAGCAACTACTAGCACAAGTTCTAGCAACGTTGGGGTCAAAAGAACAGGAGGAAGAACAAGATGACATTGGAGCTTACTATGTCTCTTCCACCAGAGGAACACTTCATAAAGATGCTGCAAGTCTAGCTTCAGCATTTTCACGAGAAGATCAGCTGTCAAGTGCATAGTCCATTCCAATGGACATTGATGAGGAAATAGTCTCTGTGCCAAGCTCAAACAAAAAAGGGAAACGAGCTATAAATCAGGGGGAGAAAGAGCATGTGCCTGTTACATCAGATGTTTTTCTCACTGAAGTCCAAGCCTCTCAAGCTTTCACCAAGGCACAAATTGAGGGGGAGACTCACGAACCTGCACCTTCACAACCACAAGTGAAACTTCAAGTGCTTTTTGAAAATCTCCAAAATACTCTTCTTCAGACGATGGCTGCCATGGAAACAAAATTTGATCAGCACAATGCAGGCTTTGGAACAGAAAACAGATAGGAAGCTGCAGGGTTTGACTAGTCAGGTAACTAAGCTGGAAAAGTCTATTGATCTCTATGGGAGAATGTTTTGTGATGAGATAGCCAACCTGCCAACATACACACTGGTCAGAACGGACAGAACAGCTTCAAACATGTCATCTTCTCAAGCTGTACGAGACCATGCTCAGATGATGGGAAAAAGCTTTGCAGGACCATCCCGAGGGGAGGCTGATATTGAGCCTGAAGATCATCCTTCTTCTTAAAACCTCACCTACCTTTTCCCTTTTTCATTTTCTCGAACACGTCATTATTTCAAACTTTTTTATATACATATTTCTTTATGATGTTGACAAAAAGGGGGAGAAGTTGAAATTACTTTTATGCAGTCTCAATAGATTATCTCTAATTATATTTCAATTTAGAGGAAAGGAAGAGAAGACCTAATCTACTGTTTTGCAGGACAATATTCTAAGAAGTTTAGTTTCATGTAGGATTATTGCAGGATAATCTCACTCTGATCATGCTCTCCTATGAGAACACTTTCATTACAGGATCTCTAATGATGATTACATGCAGGAGCAAATGTGATGGCTATTTTTTTTATATTATCACTGGTTAAATTCACTTTTAAATTTGCAACTGGAGAAGTTTTGTCACCATCAAAAAGGGGGAGATTATTGTGGAAATTCTCCTATATTTTGATTCTGACAAAACCTTCAAAAGATATTGTTTAATGAAATGTGATGCAGGAAGAATGTGTAAGCAGCAGGTTGAGTGATTCCAATTATGTCGGGCTGACTAAGAGTCAGATGGAAGTGCTTCTGACGAAGGGTCAGATGGAAGTACTTCTGACTAAGGGTCAGATGGAAGTGCTTCTGACGAAGGGTCAGATGGAAGTGCTCCTGACGATCCAAACAGTGACGGATGGATCACATCAAATCTCCGTATTACCATTCCGTGCCAACTGATCAAATCTCTCTTAGACGAATTTGAAGAAAGATCAGTTTCTGCATTTTACAAAACACGAAGACCCACGAATGACAGGTTTCCGATCAAGGCGAGTGATATTCAATTTTCCTAATATCCCCTCTAATCAATTAAGAGACTTTCTATAATGGGATATCATCTTCTAAGGAATATATCCTCGAGAATCAACTCAAACATATCATACTTATGGAAGCTGGAGATTCAGTTGTATGGGCGACTGAATCAGAAGGGTTCAATGTCTTACCCAACGGTCTACATATCTTCTGAAGATACAGTCTCGTTCAATCACGATTGATGACGTCCAATCAAGGATTGAAGAGCGATCCCTTGGCTGGATTCCAACGGCTAGTTCGGAGGCAGGGGAGTATAAAAGAAGAATAATGTTTGACTGGAAGAAAGAGACGTGCGAACAACAATCCAAAGTGCAAGCATAATTTGAGTTTCATCAAAGAGAGTATTCTGTGTATTCAAAATCCTTCACTGTGAAAATCTGTGTGAGAGGGAAACAAAACACTTGAGTGATTGTAATCCTCTTGATTCTTCATAGTGAAGTCCAGCCAATCGGCTGTCATCGTGGGAAAGTGGAGGTAGGCTTGATCTAAGCCGAACCACTATAAATATCGTGTGTAATTTACTCTTCTCTAAACTCTTACCTTTGTGTTTAGATTTTCTGCACACTGCTATACTGGTTTTGTTCCTAATCGTACTCTGAACTTTATTCATTCCGCAAGAAATTTCAATTGAGTTCAGAATCTCCTATTCACCCCCCTCTAGGAGATATTGCTAGTTACATCAACCTTGATCACATCGAGATCTCTGCTGACGAGATAGACATTGAGGAGGACATCCAAGATGTGTGTTCAGAGACTTTTTCTGACTACGACCCTGAGGAAGACAAGAATGAAGCTGGTGATGGGACGAACAGCTCCTCAGAGTAGCTTGGTTGTAGTGGTGAAGTGCATTAGGGGTAGGAACAATTTTGATGTTAGGTTTTGATAAGGCGAAGGATTAGCCCTTTTGATGTTAGCTTTAGTTCCTTAACCCATCGTGGTGTGCGATTCCCTTATATCTTTCCCTTCCGTCGTATGTAACCGAATGCTTATATTATGTATATATGTGTGTGCTTTTATGATAGTTCGAATCCACCAGTATTAAATGGCTGGGTTGTTGTTTTCCTTTCGCATGCATGTTTCATTTCATTCTTAGGCCATGTGTTATTCCTGGGTTTTGAATATATTGGCCTGGTGGATGTGACGAGTTCGCAAAGGAGCACGGGGCGTGACATGTATGGTATGGGGGGACTAGCGGTCTAGTCTAGGTTTAGGTTTCACTTACTGAGATGTAAATCTCACCACCCCATAGCATGACGTGTTTTTCAGACCCCATGCCATGAGCATGTTGCCAATCCCACTAGGCGATCCAAAAGAAATGACCGCCTATTTTGACGAATTTCCAGACGGTAAGGGTATTGTGTATGTTAGGAAGCACACGACTATTTGGGTTGACGAGGGAAAAGAAGAGTGGCAGCCACATTGCTTTGAGGCTTGGTTCTGTCGCGTTAGGGACAATAGCACTATGGGTCCTCTACAGCCTACCGACGTTCCTCTAGGAGTACTGTGCATTTGGTGTCATCCTTCACATCCTGAGGTCGAGGTAGAGGTTGAGGCTTCTGTGGTAGGTTTGAGAAACATCCCTGAGCAGTCCAAGTCCCCTACAACCGAAGAATACCTTGAGGTGATCGAGATCTCTACCGACGAGATAGACACGGAGGAGGACACTGAGGAGATGCGTTCAGAGACTTTCTTCGACTACGACCCTGAGGAAGACAAAGCTGAAGTTGATGACGGGACGAGCAGCTCCTCTGAGTAGCCTAGGTTGTCATAAAAGGCTTTTGTGGTGTAACTTTTTGGAGATAGGATTTTGATGTTAGGGCTATGGTGAGTCTTTTGATGATAGCCCCAATTTCCTCTAACCCAACCTTATGCGTGTTTGCTTTATGTCATTTCCCTTCCGTCGGATGTAACTGGATGCTGATGTTGTGTATATATGCTTTTGTGTTGGTTCGAATCTCCCATGTATTAAATGTCTGGGTTGTTTTTTTTTTCCTTCTGCATGCGTATTTCAATTCGTTTGTTAGGCCATACGTTGGTTCTTGGCATTCGATTCATTAAGCCCTGAAGGAAGTAACGACATCGCAAGGGGAACGATGTTGACACCTAATTCCGGATCAACCTTTTTTCTAGCTATTTCTTAGAAAATTCATAAAAAAAATTCATAAAAAGTCAAAAAATTGTAAAATCAACTTTGGTGGCATTGGCCAAGCCTAAGGAACCATTTTTAACAAAAAATAATTTTCATATTTTTCGTATTTTTTTAGTATATTTGGAAATTAGGAAAATACTTGAAAATTGAATAAAAATAGCATTTGAGGTCACAAAAACATGGAAAAATAGTCAATAGTTTTCTTTTAAATCCCTTGTTTTTTTGACCTCACAAGAAGTCCAAAATCAAATTCAATTTTACGTGTTCCTTTGTTACACATATGATTGAATTTGGTAAACAAATATCAATTGAGTCTTTTAATTTGTAAATTTGGCATTTTTTTAGGATCTTGACATTCAATCTAATTGTCCCTTATTGCAATTTAATCCAATTATTCGTACAGATTGCTTAATTGCATGAATTGGGCAAAATTGTATACTAAATTGCATTTTAGTTCTTGAAATTGGGCATAATTGAAATTACTTTCAATTCAAGGACTACCATTATAAATTGAAATCACTGCCCAATGCTTTTCACCATTTTGGATCAATTGGCATAGGTGACTTTGTCCGATTTGATCATTTGAGCCTTCGATTTCACGATTTACCAAATTGCAATTAAGGATAAATTTGGGGATTTTATAGAAATTGACATGAACTTTTGGGCAAAACCAAATTTTTAGATAAAATTCATGCCCTAAGTTCGATTATGAGGATTAATTGCAAAAATTCCCCACCGATTTGGGTTTAATTTGAGAATTTCAAGTCGAAACCGGTTCAGACCGGTCGGATCGGTCGAACTGGTTTACTACAGTGCCTTCTTCCTCGAAGCTTCCCGCGCCATTTGCAGACTTGGAAGGTGAACTTTGATGGCGAAATTGGACCATCAATCGACTTCAATTGGTAAAATTGGTGGAGGCGTTTTGTTGGCCGTGAAGTCCTTTGTCAAACGATACTTTCCGACGACTTGGGTCTACCGGAGCATCGCCGACGATGGGTGTGAAAGCGTCGGCCGTTTTCGACGCAAGGTACAGTCAAATGCACACTAAATTCACGCCAAATGTGATCATCGGAGGTTCCGAAACGGATTGGCCATTCCATTCCTGTCGATTACCGATCGTCGGTGACCATTTCACACGTGTTTGCACGTGCGGAGGTCACCGACCCTCCTTTCCCCGATTCGACACCAGAATTCGAAACAAATATAAAGGCTAACTAATATTCTAGAAAGGTAGTTAGTGCATTCAGATGGAGGGGGTGAACAGAATCAACAGAGAGAGAGAGAACGAAAGGGAGAGAGCTCACCTTCCCTCACGGTGGTCGAAGGTTGGAGCTCAGATTTGCAGAGCGTCGGTCAGGCCTTCTCAAGCTAAACCAAAGCTCGACAAGGTCGTCAGGAGGCTACCCATATTGGGAGGAAGCGATCGCCGTCGATTGCGCAAGCTGAAACCGCGAAAACAGTTTGCATCGATTTCGCTTGAATACCTCGAATCGAGTCTTCGAACTTAGCTTCCATCGCCGGTCCCTGTTCATTCTTGCCTAGCCAAATCTAGGTCGCGCGAGCTCCATCGAAGCTCGAGGTAAGTGTTCTGAACCTCTATTGATGCTATCCTGTGACTGAATTGCCATGGTTTGGAGTAAATTGTGCGATCGAACTTCCATGGCCGTACTCGGCATTTTGCATTATACTCGTGATTTCATGAATTAGATGCCATGATTATTAGATATGTTAAACTAGAGACTGTTGCGAGTTGATTGGTGCTGGTTTCGCGCGATTTCGTTAAGATCCCACCGTTGGATCATTGTCGGAGATGCCCGGCCGTTCGTTCCGTCGGGGTCGAGAGGTTGAAGATGAAGCCGACGTGGCGTAGTCAACGAGTCAATGATCTAGGTATCGTCTCGTGGTTGGTCCACGTGTTAGTCCAGTCAACATGGCCGTTAGGGTCTGTTATTCGAATAAACAGATCGGACGACTGAGATAAATCGAGTCTAAATTTTAGTGGCCGTCCGATTAGTAATTAGATTTATCCGAAAATGTTTTAAAATAAAAAAATCAAAATAAGTCGAAACGGTGTCGTTTAGGTTAGTGGCAGTGCGGTGTCGTTTAGGTTAGCAAGGGTGGACGGTCCAGATCGAGTCTTGCCTTCTAATCCTGACCGCAAATTTTGGTAGGTCGATTAGACGGTCCCTGTCGAGTCTCCGTTCAATCTAGGCCGTTTATTTCAGTCAGATCATCTAGCGGCCGTGGATTGGCCACGTGGTTCGATAGGAACCGTTGGATTTAGTGCAAATAATCAAAAAAAAAAAGATGATACGGCGTCGTTTTGGGCGAGTGGTCATCGAGCATCCGGGTCTGGGTCGGGGCAACCCGGTCCGAATCATTTTTTTAAATAAAAAATCAGAAAAAGAATTAAAAAAATCGAAAAAATTCTAGAAATTCCTAAAAAATGCTAGAAAATCCTAGAAAATCCAAAAAAAAAATGTAGGAAAATCGTAAGAAATTCCTAAACACTCCAGAAACCCCCAAAAACTGAGGATTAACCACATACAACTGGTCAATCCTATTTTTGGGATTTCTTATCCATTCTTCCGGAAATTGATGACTGTGCCCTTTAGGGGTAATTCGTCCCTGCTTTGCATTTGAGATAGGTCGACAAATGCCTAGATTAGGACAGGCCCAGTTAAGTGGCAAATCCTTTTGTTGGGATTTTCGAATCTCATTATTTTCTCTGAAATGACGATTTTACCCTTCAAAGGGTAAACCATCTTTCCTACTTCAATTGAGTCCTAAAAATCGCTTAAAATTAGGATTTGGGTCAGGTGGGTGACTAACCCTAATATTTGAGATTTTCAGTTCTCATCTTCGTTTAAAAATGACAACTTTACCCCTCCAAAGGTAAAATCACTTTTAAATTCCAGAAAAATTCTGAAAATTCCCGAAAAATAGGAAATTGATTGGTTTGACCGTCAATCCTATTTCCATCATCTTTTGACTACACACTTCATCTGAAATGACGATTTTTCCCTTCAGAGGCAAATTGTCCCCAAATTTCTCAAAATTACGATTTTGCCCCTCATGGGCAAATCATGTCAAAATCACTCCTAAGCCTTGATTGATACTTCTCTAGGCTAATAGGGCCTCATTAGGGATGCCATGCTGCTTTCATGTGATTTATCCGCATGTTTTGGATCCTTGATCTGCGCATTTATTCTTACTGATTGTGAATGATAGGGTAGCCATTCCTGTCTACATGACTTCTAGATTTAGGATCCGTACCCCACTCGTGTGCATGAATCTTAAGACTAGATAAATCATTCAACTTAGGTGCCGAAAGTGCGTCAACTCTGACAGTTGGCGTAACAAAGTCCTCGATCCCATTTCTCTGGTTTCCGCAAAATCGGATAGATCGCTCCCAACTATTCAATAGGGTTTCCGATCGTACCCTCCACGAAACAATTGGTGGCGACTCCTTGGCATGTACACATATCACATGTCACCAGACCGCACCGAAGGTCAACCACGTATATTGTGGCATCCCCCGTTTGCGAGATTCCTAATGGGCAAGGATATTCGAAAGGGAATAGAGAATTGATTTTAAGAATAAGGAATTGGAACCTCATTATACTGGATTAAGCAAAAAGGCCAAGATATGTCAAGGTGACATATGTGGAAATGAGTTAGGAAATTATCAAGGAACTTGTCAATTTTGGATTCGTTAAGGCTCAAGTAATAATATAAGGAATGGCCGTGTGCATTGAAGAACATTATCGTAAGAATTCAAATTTAAATATTAAGAAGATCAATTGAAGAATTTCGAATTCAAGGACTAAGGTACATTAGTCGAGAATTATAGTCTCAAGAATCATATTGCTATTAAGTGGAGTTGGTTGGAAAATAGGAATTTAATTGATCTAGCCATGGCCGAGAATTGAGAGACTTTAGTCACCATTGGATCAAGCTTGGTGACCAAGGAATTAAGGCCATTGGATCAATCAATCAAGGACCTATGGGGATTAGTATAAGTTTGGCTTAATGGAATTAATTCTCATGGACTTGGGGAGCAAGGAATTTGGAGCAATAGGGAGCAAGGACACTTGGCAAGATCATTCCATGTGCATGAAATGCTAGTGGTCGAATAGCATTGGGAATTAGCAAGGAAAGATGGCTAATCATTGGCTCTTAGTCCCATCAAGATCTTGCAAGAGATAGTCGGCCATTAAGGGTAAGGATAAGTGGCGGCATTGTCTCCTATTGCATGAAAGGGCATTGGTCGAAATTACCTAGGGAAGATGCAAGAAAATCATTGGTTCATGGTTCCATCAAGATTATATTGGAATGACTTATCACCATTGGGGCATGAACACTTGGCGTAAGTTTGTGAAGGAAATCCTCATATCATGGGATGTGAAACAATTATCAAATCAAGAGCTTCTTAAGACATGCAACAGGACATTGGATTAGAACCATAAGAATTTCGTTGGCCTTCATTAGAATGGGAAATTGCATGAAAAACGGCCACGACCCGAGAGCCCGTATTTCCGTTTTTCAGCGCGCATCGAAAGTAAAACGGCTCGTTCGAAGTCGTCCGGAGTCCAAATTGAGCTCCGTTTTCTCCCACGCGACCGTAAGACGATGAGGAATAAGAATACGAGGTCTGATTGCCTAAAAAGTCAGAGAAAAATTGTCAGGTCAAGATGGAACGAACCTGGACGGGATTATGAGGTGCATCCATTCCCTAAGGCATGTACGACAATTGGCATCTTGCATGGGAAGTTGAGGACAAGTGTCATTATCAAGGATTATCTTATTGCATGTGAGACAAATGGCATCTCATAGCCAACAAGTGGCATACATGCATGAGGCTTGAGACAAATGGCATCTCATAGCCAACAAGTGGCACACATGCATGGGGCAAGGAGTGCATGTCCGCCAAGTGACGTGCATGCAAGGCAAATAGGCCAAATGGTGGCTTGAGTTGCCGCATGTCCGCCAAGTGACAAGGCCGAATGAACAAGTGTCACGCGACTTGATCCCCAAGTTTTCCTAACTCCATATAAGGACACGTTGGGGGTTGAGAAAGGACTTTTGGGATCCTCTCATCTACCTCCCTTCCTCTCCATTTTCCCCAACGACCAGCAGCTCAAAGTGATGAATGGCGATGGTTTAACGACGGATCAGAAGTATATCGCATGACCTACCAAGGAAATTGAAGGAGAGAGAGAGCTGGAAATTTCGGATAGCTTGAGCAAGGGAAGAAAATGTAGAAGAACGGCCGCTTAGAAGCATCATCAAGGCAAGAGATTCCTTCAATCTTGCTATAGGATATATGTTCATTGTGTTGTTGCCATATTAGAGAGTTTGGATAGGGTTTTAGGTCAAGAAACCCAATCTGTGGAATTCGGATCTAGACTATGCTTAATGGGTTGTGAAATTTGTCGAGCCTTGTGTGATGAGAATCTGACTAAATTTCCATCACGAAACTTGTTCGTCACGCCCTTTTCTATAACTTAATTTAATTTCGGAATTTTTAGATTTGAGATGGTATTTATAATTCCCTTAGAACCACACGGGCTTAACCTGTTTCTGGTGATCTTAGCTGAGACCCCTACCAGTTCGTGAATTTACACTGATTTTTGGAAAATGATTTAGACCAACTTCCCTTCATGAAAGTTTAAGAGGACATCTTGGAATACAACACATAAAATTTTGAGAATTTTATGAACTGTTTAACCCTATGAAATAGAGCTATTTCACCGAAGGCAGATTTACTCTAGAATGCGTGAATTAATGCAATTTTTATAGATGGTATTAATTCGTGATTTCTTGACACAATGTTCCCCATGGTCTTAAGTACAACGTGGTAAAATTTTATGATTTTAGGAGCTCATTTACTAATTTAAAACGGACAACTCGCGTAACTGCACAGTGCTGAAATTCCCTGCTTAAGAACAAGAAATCGTCCGGTGGTTGTCCATAGGGCTGAGTAGTTGCGATACTGTTTTGATGCATGGAAGAGGTTGAGTGATTGTTGTATTGCATGGATTTTTGGGAGTAAACCTTAAGGATAGTAAGCTCGGTCTAGAGGTAGAAACCGTGACTGTGCCGGTAAAAAACAGAATAGGTTGGTGAGATGAATCGATGAAGAAAATGACCAACTTGGAGTTGTGGTGATAGAAAATTATAAAGGAAATGAGGGAAGTTTTCCTGTTGATCATGTGCCATGAACCTTGGTTGAATTACTTGCTAGAAATTGTCATATAATGGTTGATAGTTTGACTGTTTTCTTAGTCGATGAGATTCTAGACACGATGCCTTGCTCAATTGATCGATATATCATATCTCATGAACTTGTCTTTGTGAAATAGGCATGCTTGTTTGTTGGCCTGGCATTGTTACATCATATACAGGATTGTCACTGAAAATTTTCATGATTCATGGCCGAGCATGCATTGTTACATGATCAATATCTAATGAGATATGTGGAGTACTTGCTCTTCAGTACACTGAATTGAGTTGACACCCCTGAGCTGTGTGCGGGGATTAGTACGTACTTGACGACCCTGTGCTGTGTGCTGGGTAGAGTCGTACCACGCGTCGTGACGCCCCTGGGCTGTGTGCGGGGATTTGTACGTACTTGACGATCCTGAGCTGTATGTGGGGGAGAGTCGTACCATGCGTCGTGGATGCCCTGGAGTAGGGGTCGCAAGTCAATTGACTTGGCGATGGTGAGGTGGTTGAAGAGCACATCATCCCATATTGCATTGTCATTGTCATTACTTTATATTGTTGATGTCTGATGACTTGAATTGATGTTGTTACATGCTCTTGATGCCTTGATTATATGGTTGTCTTTTTAGTTGGTTTTAGGGAGTCTTAGGACCCCTATGGTGGGGTTGAATGTTTTTCTTGCTAGCCGTCGTGCTAACCCACGTTGTGGGAACATTTTTCAGATTGGGAGATATGATAGCTGTGCTTTGGTTTGGTATCAGAGTTGGAGGCTAGGAGGGACCTGGGATGCCACATCCCGCTTTAGGTGGTATCAGAGCTTAGGTTAAATGGAGTGATAAGGTGCGCTAGTGATTGAGGTAGTTAGTAGGCACGAACGCATTTGAAACTTACAGGCACAATCCCTTGTGCTTGTTTGGCAGTAGCTTATGCTACTTATTAGTAAGGATCATTGATGATCAATAAGTGAATTGGACGTTATGTCGAAAGGGTAATTTACTTACTAGTAGGCTTGAAGTATGAAGCTTGGAATTTAGCCTTTTATGAATTATTCTGGATATAAAATTGCTAAGCATTAACAATTGTGGATCATAGGCTTAAATATTTGCGTTGATCTTGATGAATTAGTCATGGCATTGTTATAAACTAACGTTGTCAGAGTTTGATGGGTAGCCTAATGTAACAGCTTTTGGATTATGGAATTGCTTCTTTGTGTTCAATATCACTAGACAATGAGTCGGGAGTAATTGTGCATTGGTAGGCTTCAATTGTGACATTGGATGGATAGCCTAATATATGTGCTTTTGGGATTATAGAGTTGACCCTTTGAGATTGACATTTTGGACTTGAAATGAAGTGAAGAATGCGTGAGAGTTATAGGCTTGAACATTTGCAGGGATTGGTGATAGTTTGATATAAACTAACATCGTCATGGTTTGATGGATAGTCTGATATACCCCTCTGCAGTTAAAAGCCAACCAGCATAGAATGGGCTTGGGGTATCAGAAAGATCATATGGGCGAATCTGCCCTGAAGGCAATAGGCCGAGGCCGACGCAAAAGCCTGGGACGCCAGGGAGGCCAGAACAACCTGAAGGATTCATTCATTGGTTCTCCAACTTGGAAAGGCAAGTCTCAGATATTCAATAATCTTTTAAATGCCCACTTCAACCAGAACTCCAAATGGCTGTCTGAAGAGGACATCACTCCATCAACAGAACCTGATCTGACAAATCCTTTTCTCAAAGATGACTTTGTGAATGTCATCATGGAGAGGTTGGATGACAAAGCCACTTCCTCTGAGTAAAGAAGCTTCTCTCCTTCTTTAAATACTGCACTTATAACTTTCTACATTTCTTTGCATTTTCACTCCTGGTTATAGATATAAGAAAAATGCCTTTGGATCTCCGGCCGTTGGTCCAAATAGCGTAGCTTGTAATGCGGTCCATTTTACATTCAATAAAATCACACGAGTTTTGTTAAGGGCATATGGAACCACGAATCAGCCCGATGATGATGCTAGTCTTCCGCACAGAAGCTTGAGGCCTGATTTGCCATATGATTCCTAAATTTCCAAAAGATTTTCACGGGGCCAGGATGTCCAATGGCATGAGGATTAGTCCCGTCTAGACCTATTCTTATTTCGAAAACTCTTTTGAAAAGACTTTCCACAATCATGCATGTCATTTTTATGGAGTACAAACTAACCATGCTCATGACATTTCAGGCATATCATCCCAAACATACATACCAGGTTATTATGCGATTTGGACCATCACATCGACTGTTCCTATAACATTAAGGAAGATGAGGATGAAGGCTATGCGTCTAGCACGTCCGGCGTCTTCCGGCCTCCTCCGGTGACGGGCGACCACTCCTCGAAATCGTATCGGCGAGCCCATTCCGAATATGCAATCAAATTGCACTTTCACCGAACATAAAATTTCAAAACAGGCCTAAAAGTATTCTGACGAACCGAAATTGAAACTACGACGAACGGGTTCCAAGTTTCGATTCTTATTGTGTGTTACGATCAAGAAAACAAGTATAACCTGGCTCTGATACCAATGTTGGAAACACATTCCTAATTTATATACGAAATACGTGCGGAAAACTACTGATTAATGCCCAAAATCAACTTACTTGTATCACCGATCGGAATACGATCACACGAGTAACCGTACCCACTTTCCACAGATTAGATGTCGCCTTCGCAGTCTTGAGAGCCTTTTGTGTCGAACGTGAATCAATAGTGAGGAGGAGAGGATTTCGTCGTCGTTTTTCCTTGAACGACAGTGTGTCGTCATTGTCGATTATAGAGGGGTAAGCGTCTGTTTGTTTTGACGCTCCTTCTACTGACTTGAAAAGATACGTCTTTTCAACCTTACAGATAACTGCTATATCGGTTATCTATATCTGTGGGGCGGGTGTGATTGCCCGCATGGGCGCACACCGTGAGACCCCTTTTTCTAACATATCATAAAACGTTTCTCCCATAATCCTTATGCAAATAACTGGCCGCTTGATTCAATGAGAAATTGAATTCCTCAAAGATGGGATTCTAATTTCTACATATTTAATGTGAAATAAAATTTATAAGGAAAGTGCAAAATTGAAATACCTAAGTATTGTTAGGATTGGGATTGCAATTCAACATTTCTATAACCGCAAAACTATCAGAAACCCAAACTTTACCGCCGTTTCGACCAAAAAAAAAATCACCACTGCTAGTTGTCGATCGCCAACAATTGGCGACCTGTCAATAGTCTCAGTCGCCAATCAAAGAGGCTAAAATTTTCTTTCATGCAAATGATGGAAATAGAATTTTCATTCTAAGGATTAATATTACGTTGAAATGGGAGTTCTTTTGAGAAAGTTATTGTGTTTATGGAGGACAAGAAAAACATTTGCATATTATCTTTACTTGATACCATGTATGATTTTTTACAAGTGAAAATCCCCGTTTGATTCAGCATTGCAGATGAGCATTTGGGCTCTAAAATTCCTTAGCCAAATGCAAGGCTATTTGGTTCAATTGTTTGCTCACTTTGACCAGATGCACTTACCTAGGTACTTTGAACTAAGGGACTTTTGAGAAATGTAACTAAATTTTTTTTTTAACTTTCTCATCTTCACCACCGCTGCCCACCACCACACACCGCCGGCCGCCGCGGCCGACGGTCACCAACCGCCATCGCCGGTGGCCTCCACCGCCGGTCACTGTCGGTCGCCGCCGGTCATTGCCATCACCGTCGATCGCCGGTTTCCAGTCGGTGGCGATCGGCGGCGGCCGTCACCGCCGCTTTTTTTTTTAAAATAAAAAAAATAAAAAAACTTTACAAAGTTCATTTTTCAACAGTATTTACGTCATTGTTGCTTTTCAATGTGTTTTTAAAATACACTTTACCAAACACCACTTGCATTTTGCAAAAGGCTGTTAGCCCAAAGATATTTGCATTTTCTCAAAGTCTCTTAACCAAATGCTGAACCAAACAGGCTCTAAGAGTGTTGCCCCACTAATCTCCCATCCATCAATTGACGAGTGTCACCAAACCCTGATATTTTCGAGGGTTTTTCTATTGTTTCCTTTTAGGGTTAATACCATGAAAAGCCCCAATACACCTGACAATTGCCACGTGTCATCCAATTAAGCAATTTGACGGTAAAATTTAACAAAAATTAACAAAAAGTAAATTTGTCACAGCAGTACCGGTTTGGGGTAAATTTATCATAGGTGTACCCGTTTGGGGTTTTTCACGGTTAAAAAAATAATTTGGGATAAAATTGTCACTGGTGTATCAGTTTGGGGTTTTTGGTGGTATTAACACTTCCTTTTCATCATTCATTCTCATGATGAGATTGTAAGTTCACTAGTTTTGTAGTGACATTTTACCCTGTGAAGAGAGAAAAAAACATTTCTCAAAAGGAGCCAATTTCGAAAAAATTATTCAAAAAATCCTAAACTTATTGCACTTTGTCAATTCAATCTTAAAAATTTTAATTTCGTCATTGAGAACTAAACATTTTCATCTCTTGCCAATTTAGTCAATCTGACCAAAATTAGCTGAATATGCTGACGTGGCATTTATTCTACGTGGCACGAGCAACGCTGATGTGGATATTTTTTAATAGTATTGTAATATTTTTTTCGAAATGTTTAATTTATTATTTTATTATTTCCTTTTTTTCTTTTTTTTTTGGAAGTGATCGGCGGGGACTTAGAGATCCTCGCACAGTGGCTAATGAAGGACCGCCAACCCTCGCCAGCCACATCTAGAAAAAAAAAACAAAAACAAAGAAAAGGAACATAAAGAAAAAGAACATAAAAATTGAGAAAATATTAAGATATTAATAAAAAAAAATCCATGCCAGTGATTTTCAGATAAAATTGACAGGATTGACTCAATTGACAAGACCTAAAAATGTTTAGGACTTAATTAGCAAAATTAAATGTCTTAAGACTGAATTGGCAAAAATATAATAGGTTTAGGGCTTTTTAAACAATTTTCCTGCAAATTCCTGCTACCCCTGACGTGCTAACAAATAAGAAGAGGGTAACACAATTTTATCTTAAGCCGCAAGGCAAATACAATTGATAAATTAGTAAGGATAAACACTACATACGCAGGCTGGGTAACATTCCTGCTTAACACATCCAACATCTCTCACCACTGATATGAACTAGAAACGAGATAACTTATTCATCAACATCCCAATGTGCCTTTTAGACTTCCAATGAGTAGGAAATGACAATGGCTTTATTGTGGTGTGGACTCCAGAATGAGACTCTTGGTCTTCGACGTGCGTCCCTTCGACTTCGACAAGTCTTGTCGAGCGGCTTGTCGATCTTGGATACGAGCTAATCTCCTTGGTTGTGTGAGCTCGTCTTTGATGCGGGTGGCATAATCAATCTGGCCTGCATCAGTGGGATTGAGCTAGTATCAACTAACATATCAGAATCACGAGAATTTGTCTTCTTCATCTTCTCAATATCCCAAATTGTCTCACTCTCAATGAATACCACATCTCGACTTCTGACAATTTTCTTGGCAACTGGATCATAAAGTCCATAGCCAAACTCATCAGAACCATAACCAAGAAAGATGCACTCTTTTGTCTTGACATTTAACTTGGACCTCTCATTATTGGGAACATGAACAAAAACTTTGCTCCCAAACACCTTTGGATGATCATATGAGATTTCCTTTCCAAACCAAACTCTTTCTGGAACATCACCATCTAAAGCAGCAATGAGAGAAATATTGAGAACATGTACCATAGTACTCAAAGCCTCGCCCCAAAAAGTTTTTGGCAATTTTGCATCTGAAATCAAACATCAGACTCTCTCAATCAATGTTTTGTTCATTATTCCCGCTACATCATTTAACTAAGGTGTTTTAGGAGGGGTCTTCTAATGTTGAATCCCTTATTGCCTGCAATATTCATCAAATGATCCGATATACTCACCACCGTTGTCTGAACGAATGCATTTCAACTTCTTTCGAGTTTGTCTTTCAACTGATACTGAAACTGCTTGAATGCATCTAACACTTGATCCTTCGTCTTCAAGAAATAAACCCATAATTTTCTTGAATGGTCATCGATGAAGGTTATAAAGTAGGCTGCAACACCAAATGTTAGTGGTTTTATTGGACCACAAACATCGGAATGCACCAGTTCTAACAAATCTTATTTTCTCGAAGGCAGATGACTCTTGAAGGAAACTCTTCGTTGTTTTCCTGCTAAGCATTGTGCACACTTCTCAAGTCTTGCACTCTTTACTCCATAGAGTAAACCATTTTTAGCCAACAAGCCAATACATTTCTCACTTATGTGACTAAGCCTCTTGTGCCATAATGCAGTTGCATTCTCATCTTCCACAACATTACATATGTCCTTGGAAATCTTGGCTTGAAACAAATATAAAGAGGATTGTTTCATACCTCTAGCCACCACCAATGAACCTCTGGTGAGTTTCCATTGTCCATTCTCGAAAGTATTGCAAAATCCTGAATCATCGGGCTTACTAGTCGAAATCAGATTTAGAGGAATATCAGGAACATGCCTAACATCTTTCGGAATTAATTTTGCTCCGTTATTAGTCTCCAAGCACACATCACCTATACCTACAACAGTAGCCAAACCGTCGTTACCCATCTTTAAGGTACCAAAATTTCCTGACTTGATGAAAAGAAGCTTCACTGTCAATAACCCAGTCCAAATTATCGCAGGTAAAATTAACATTGTCATCATAGCAAACAATAACAAGTCCGATCAATTCGACGAATATAATTCCCTCTTTGACGGTACCTGTGAGAAACCGAATCGAGCACAACCAATGAAAATATAGGAACTCAAAGAAAAAAACATGACACCATAATTTTTACGTGGAAAGCTCCTTCAATGAGATGGATAAAAATCACGAGACCCATCACGGAGTCCACCCGAATCTCCACTATATATTAATCATCTACGTACAAAACCTCGCTGAATTCAACGACAATGAAATCCCAAAACTATAAGTGGAGATCAAGCAACAACATCATGTTAAACGAGAGAAAAGGCTGAATATCACCCCCAAATTTGTAGTCTAAAAACACTCACAAACAGCTACAGTAATGACCTTCAAATCACGATCCAACCGTACAGGATCAAGAACAAGAAGTCTTGAAGACACCGACAAAAATTCAGCCCAATCGGACAACGGATCAGTCTCCGATCGTCGAATTGATCTCAACTGGACAGGTTCTCCTTTGAAAAACTGTAGCTGCATATTTGGCTTCTATTTTGCTGCACAACCACGCGATCTCTTCTGTTCTCACAATTTTTTTTTCTCTCTACTCTCTTTCATGTAGGTGATGCTGATATATAATCCTAGGTTTAACAACTAAACCCATGGGCTGGACCAATCCAAATAAGCCCAACATACTCAACATCAAATTAGGTGGGCCAAATGCTTTTTGATGCAAACATAGAGAACAGGAAAGAAAGCCTTGTGGAGATGTTGATGCTCACCAAGAAACATGGTGGGGCTGGCAGTCTTGGGATGTACATAGCAACACTTATGCTTCAGAAATCAACTTATGATGTGACATTCTGAATTTCCTACCATTTCGAGGTTATTGAATGAAAGAGTATCTATCGATGTATTTTAGTCTTATCTCGCTCGGATCTGATCAATCTTGAGTCAACTAACCAAAAGGGATAGGCTTACGCATGACAAGATACGTGGACTTAGGAAACTCGAATAAGAAATGAGGCTTTGACCAAAAGGATTGCCGAGAGAACATTTAGAGCCAATAAAGACCGATCTAAGAACGATTATGGAATTCATTGCTAGCGTTATGCGAATGGAATGTGGGTGATGCCGCTTCACCAACGCATGATTTGCAAATTTTTCCTAAATCGAACTATGATTATCGAGACCGTTGGGGCTAGTAATAGACCCTCTCAATTACATGACAACCAAAGTCGCCGGAACTTAAATCGTCCTAAGTGTGATGAGAATCACAAAGTCGATACGCATAATGTCTACAAAAGCCGCATGTTAATTCGAGATAAGCTGAATTTACGATTGATGGAAAATCGACCATGAAATGGAATCTCGAAATTGAAAAATGGATAATGAAGAATTCCAACATTTGAAATGAATTAAACGTCGCCTCATCGGAGATATTTAAATTGGAAAAATGAAGTTTCAGACGGGAAGCGTAAAATTACCATTTTGCCCCTCGAGGATTAACCTTGCCTTAAGATTAGAAGAATGGCATTTTAGTCAATTGTAAACCCCCTTGGCTGTCGAAAATTTAAGGGAAAAAGAGTCATTGGATGCCAAGATTTTATTTACATATGGACAAGTGTCAAGGTTTGAGCAATTGGCATTAATTGATGGCTTTTTATCTACCATTCTTCAACCTTTGACCAAGATGGATCAAGACTAATTCCCTCTCTCCCTTCCCCTCATTCGGACGACAGCTCCCCTCCCCTCACTCTCATTCTTCTTCTTTTTCTTCTTGGCCGAGAACCCATCGACTGACCAGTTTCTGCCGCCAACTTCGCCGCCTTTGACTGCCACCTCCGACGACTTCCAGTCCAAGTGTCGACCACCACGAGGTACCTCAGTCTCTCCTCTACACATCTATGGTCGCCGTTCGACCATTGGTAGCCCCGATCGTCCCGTTTAACCCTAAGAGTGCCAAGAGGTCAGAATCAGACCCGATTTGGGAGATGGTCTTCGTGCGCCCACCTCAAGAGCTCGTTTGACCCTAAATTTTCGGTGAGGCCTCCTTAACTTCTTGATAAGAGTTGTAGCAAGCTGAGGTTAAGGGTTTGTTGAGGATAGAATGGATTTTTTATGGGCAATGTTGATGTTTTGCAAGACAGTTTCTGCTTACCTTGCTAGTCGTGTGGAACCGAAGATGATTGAGGTTCATTGAAGTGTTGTTTTGCTCCAAAATTCTCGCTAAGACCCCTAGAGACGTTGTTTGACATGTTGACAAGAAGATTATGTGATAAAATGAAGTTTAGAGGTTATTTAAGGGCTATTTGGTGTGTTAGGGTTATGATCGGTTCTGCCCTGCTCTGACCCGAACAAACTTAGCACTTTGAGAGTTCGTAGTCATGTCGCCTTGGGTCGAAACTTGTGGTAAGTTGCCTAGGGATGTTAATTGAGGGGTTGACAAGGTGGTTACTTGACGGAATTGAGTTTGAAAGAGATTTAATGGTCGTTATTGTGCAAATCCCTATAGGACTACCCTGCCCCGTTCAGACCAAGCTAGTGCTTAATTGTGTTGCTGTCCTTGACGTGAAATTGCTGGCTTAATTAAAAGGTAGCTGAACCTTAAACTTTTATCAGAACGTTAGGACACTGCAGGATGAGCTTGGGTGGTGAATTGATGAATTAGTGATTCTATTGTGACTGGATTGTTAGTGGCCGCATGAGATGTATGTGGACCGAACCATATATGCTTGTCTGGAGTGAAATTGTGATTTACCATGACTGAATTGATGACTTGCGTACTCGATTGACATGGATGCTTGCATGGCCGTGTGATATTTGACCTTGAGTGGCGATTGTGTGAAAGATTCGATTGAAATGGCAAGAGAACAAATTGTGAGATTGATTGTCTTATGGTATATTTGGTATCGCCTTGTGAGTATTTGGCCATGATGTTTCTCATTATAAAGATTTACTATTTGCTTGGTGGGATTGTATTTGTCACGCTCCGAACCCGGCGAGCACGCGAGTATCCCACCTTCGCCGTTACCTTTGATGATCTTCCAAGAACCTACGGCCAATGCTTAAAGGTCTATATAAAACATGCATGCGAAAGCAGGAACAACTCCATTTCAAATAACTTCACTAGATGACTTAGGACAAAAGAAAGGGGTACACTTCTCATTAATGCCAAAGTCAAGTGCCATTTGAACTCTAAACACTATACAGTCTCTAAGGTCTCAATCAAATAAAGTCTTCATTTCTTCCAATGACTTCTCCCAAATGCCAATCCATAACAACCTCGAGTTTCCTTCGTCTGGGACCTGAAAATGTTATCCCACGACGGGGTGAGATATAAATCTCAGTAAGCTAAACCTAACCCTAAATTAGGCTGCCAGTACCTCCAGGCGTTTTTAAAAATAGGGTATTTTGGGGTTTAAAATATTTGGCATAGTAAAACAGGGTACTTGTCAAACTTGACATTTCAGCACTTTCAAATCAACTCGACTCAGTCAAGAAAATCATTATAAGTCTAAGCTTCGTACAATGGCAGGGTTTTCAATCAAAAGAAAACATTCGACGCCATCTCAAAAATGAGGATATTTCGAATGCCATTTCATGAATTTCCAAAAAATATATCATTTTCTATCACGTCCTTCCAAGGCCATTTTTATCACATGAGGCAGACTTAAAACTCGCAAGATAACTTTCATTCTTGAGGCAAATTATTCAAATCATGAGGCATTTTTGATTTCTCAAAACCCATTCTTTGAATTTTCCAAAAAACAAGTCTTTCCATTTCCGTCCATCTTGGGCCGCCCACTTTGGGGCTGCGAGATGATTCGGTCTCCATATGACCCGTCGGTACATATGAGACTCTCACGTCCGGACCTAGAGATGATTCAGTCACCATACGACTCTCGACGCCCATTTTCAATAGAGATGAATCGCGTCAGTATGGGACTCTTTAGCCGCACGACCTCATCAGGTCAAATGGGAGTAATTCCCTCCTAATACGTTGGCCAAATTATAAATTCCTTGGCGATCCCACTGTTGACACCTGATTTTTTATCAGTCTTTCATAGTTTATTTTTTAAAAATTCATAAAAAAATATATAAAAAGTTAAAAAATTAAAAAACCATCTTTGGTAGCCTTGACCAAGCTAAAGGAACCATTTTTGACAAAAAAATAATTTTTTCAATTTTTTAATATTTTCCAAAAATAGAAAAATACATGAAAAATGAAGAAAAATAGCATTCGATGTCGTAAAAATATAGAAAAATAGTCAATATTTTTATTTTAATTTTCTTTTCATTTTGAACTCATAAATAGTCAAAATTCAAGTTCAATTGCATGTGTTTCTTCACGACGCATAGAGTTGAATTTGGCAAAAAAAAATATCATTCGAGTTTTTTAATTTGTAAATTTCTACATCTTTTTTAGTCTTGATGTCCAATTAGATCGACCACCATCTACAATAAATGCCCATTGCTGAATATTTTCGTTTTTGTTTCACATGATTTCATGGTGTAAAACGCCGAGTGGATCCCCAAATATAATCGGGTCGGCATGAGCTCGATAGCTCGTCCAAGACCAAACCAGGGCACGGCGAACCCCATGTGAGTACTCTCGAATTCCTGCGATGCTTCCTAATGCTTTTCTTAGGTTAGATCGAGTGTAGAACGGCTAGGACAGCTAAATCATTCTTGAGCTGTAATTGATAAATAGGGCATTACTAGGAATGCCATGTGATTTATTTGCATATTTAGATTCCTTGAGTTGCGCATTTTATTACTGATTGTGATTGCTAGGATAATCACTCCTATCTGCATGAATTTCTAGATTTATGGTTCATACCTTACTCATCCGCATGAATCTCAGGCTAGAAAATTCAGTCAACTTAGGTGCCGAAAGGGCGTCAACTCTGACGGTTGGCGTAACTAAGTCCCCGAAACCATTTCTCTGGTTCTTGCAGAATTGAATAGAAACTCCCAACTATTCGATTGGGTGGTCCAATCATACCCTAAAAAAATGATTGGTGGCGACTCCATGGCATGCACACTTAGCACATGTCACTAGACCACACTGAAAGTCGATCACGCATACCTCCGTTGCGATTTGGGTAATGGGCCTTGGGAGAGGCCCGCGTCCGACCAGACAGGACGGCCCATTAGCCCTCGAGAGCCCGACAACCTCAAGAGGGTCGCGACACCCACACGCCATCGGTGATCCCACACGCCAGTGCACTTATAATTTTTCTTGGCGATCCTACACGCCATTAGCGATCCCACACGCCAGTGCACTTATGATTTCCTTGGAGATCCCACGCGCCATTTATTCATAAAATTTCCAATTATAAAGCAGCCTCAAATTTTCGTTCAAAGAAAATAATTCACGCCTCAAAATACTTCATTCAATAACAACTCATGAAATCAAGTAGTTCATCGCCTACTCGAGGCATTCATTTCAAACGTCCCTCACTGGACAAAACGCGTTCCACGTTACGAAATTTCCATTAAGAAAACAAGCATCATTCAGCCATTTTCACAAAACTCAAGCTTGACATCAATCAGGGTTTTAAAATCTCCATTAGAGACTTGATTAGTCATACATGCCCCTCATTACACTCAATTAAAACGAGAATTTTTATAAAACATGCCAAGAAGTTTAACCACATTCCAATACCAGATTAGGACTCTTCAAAATCACCTTGACTTCATGTCGCGACCCTCCCCCTCGCGGAGGGCGGGGAGCGGGCTAATGGGCCGCCCAATCGCTGGCTTGATCGGACGCGGGCCTCTCCCAAGGCCCATTACCCAAATCGCAACTGCTGGATATACGTGGTCGACCTTTAGTGTGGTCTAGTGACATGTGATGAGTGTACATGCCAAGGAGTCGCCACCAATCGTTTCGTGGAGGGTACGAACGGAAACCCTATCGAATAGTTGGGAGTAGTCTATTCGATTCTGCGGAAACCAGAGAAGTGGGTTCGGGGACTTAGTTACGCCAACTGTCGAAGTTGACGCCCTTTCGGTACCTAAGCTGAATGGTTTATCTGATCCCAAGGTTTCATACAGACGAATGGGGTACAGATCCTAAATCTAGGAGTTCATGCAGATGGGAACAGCTACCCTATCACTCACAATTATTAAAAGTAAGGGCGCAAATCAAGGAATCAATACATGCAGATAAAACACATGAAATCAGCATGGTATCCCTAATGAGGCTCTATTAGCCTAGAGAAATATCAATCAAGGCTTAGGAGTGATTTGGACATGATTCGCCCATGAGGGGCAGAATCGTAATTTTGAACAATTCGGGGAAAATTTACCCTTAAAAAGGGTAAATCTGTCATTTTAGACAAATTGGGAAGTCAAAAGATAGTGGAAATAGGATTGGCCATCAATCCAATCCATTTCCTATTTTTCGGGAATTTCCAAGATTTTTCTGGGATTTTTCAAGTGATTTTACCCTCGGAGGGATAAAGTCGTCATTTGGACAAAAGCGAGGACTGAAAACCTCAAATATTAGGGTTGATCGTCCACCTGACCCAAACCCTAACTTTAAGCAATTTTAAGAACTCGATTGAGACAAAAAAGATAATTTTCCCATTGAAGGGCAAAATCGTCATTTTGAGAAAAGGGGCGGGACTCGAAACCCAAACTTGAGAATTGGTCTTCTAATCGACCCTAATTCTTACTTTGGCATTATCGGCCTTATCTTGCATCATAGCAGAGGCGACTTACCCCTAAAGGGTAATGTCGTCAAGTCTCGGAAGGACTGATAAGAAAACCCCAAAAATAGGGTTGACCAGTTCTCTGTGGTCAACCCTCGATTTTTGAGGGTTTCTGGAATGTCTAGGATTTTTCCGCAATTTTTTCATATTTTTTTGGAATTTTCTGGCATTTTCTAGCATTTGTTTTGGATTTTCTGAAATTTTTCCAATTTTTTTTATTTTTTTAAAAATCATTTTCTGATTTTTTTATTAAAAAATGATTCGGACCGGGTCGACCCGACCCACTCAGGTCGGAACCCGGCCCAGACCCGGATCCGCGAGACTAAGGCCTCGAAACGACGCCGTGTCGCCCTTTTTTATTTTCGAATTACCCTGCTCTGATCCAACGGTCCTCATTGCGCCACGTGGCTAGTCCACGATCACAGGATGGTCTGACTGGAGTCTACGGTTCAGATTGAATGGAGACCTCACCAGAACCGTCTGATCTGACTACCCAATCCTACGGTCACGATTAAAACCCAAGACTAGATCAGGGCCGTCCATTCATATTATCCTAAACGACGCCGCTCTACAACTAAACTAAACGGCGCCGTTTGATTTTCTGATTTTAAAACCATTTTCGAATAATTCTATTTATTAATCGGACGGCCACTAGAGTTTAGGTTCGATTTATCTGAACCGTCCGATCTTTTCTATTCGAATAACGGACCCGACGGCCATGCTGACTCGACACCACGTGGACCAATCGTGGGATGACATCTGGACATTTGACCAATTGACCACGCCATGTCAGCTTCGTCTTCAACCTCGCGACTCCGGCAGAATGGATGGCTGTGGTTCTCCGATGATGATCTGACGGTGAACTCTCGATGAAATCTCATGAAACGGATGGAAATCGACTCGCAATCATCTCTATCTTAACATATCTTAGAATCGAGGCGACTTACTTGCAGAATCGAGAGTATCATGCGAACTGCCGAGTACGGCCATGAAGACTCAACCACACAGGTTACGCTAAATCAGATCAATTCTTTCACGGATTAACATGGCAGGAGGTTCAGGAGACTTACCTCAGGCTCCGATTGAGCCTGTTCGACCCAGGTTTGGCTGGGCAAGAATCGGCTGTGGAGGCCAAGTGTGAAGACTCGATTCAGGGGTTGTGAACGAAATCGATGTAAAATCAAGACGCGAACATGGTCAGTGATGTTCAAGGAATGAAAGGCACACACTAATTGCAAGAATGATCACGAAATGTGAGAATCACCATGAATGCTCAAGGAAGAACTCGGGACTGTGACTCACCTGTTCTTGCAATTTCACAGGGCGCGGCCGGCGGCGATCGCTTCAGGAGACTATGGGCGATCTCTCGGTGACCTCGTGGAGCTTCGGTTTTGCCTCGGAAGGCCCAACCAGCGCTCTGCAATTTGAGCTTCCACCTTCGACCGCCGCGAGGGAAGGCGAGCTCTTTCTCTCTCTTTCTTTCTCTCTCTCGATTCAGTTCTCTCTTCTCCAACTGAATCTCCTCACCTCCCTCTTCGCGAAGGCCTGTCAGCTTATATAGCTTGTTCGATTTTTGGCGCCGAACGGTGGATCTTCAACTGACTCGGTTTGGCACGTGTAGTCACGTGCAATTGGGTCAAAACGAAGTCGGGGAAGATGGGCATTTCGTTCAGTCCCTTTTGGTTCCGCGGTGAGCTTCATTTCGCACGAATTTGGCAAGGATTTGAGCTGTTTTTGCCTTTGTTGACTTTCGCAGGTCGGAAGGTTTGACTGGCCGATTGCTCCCTGCTTCGGCGGCCATTGATCTTCGTTCTGGCTCCAATCGACGGTAAGTGGTCTAAGGAACCAAACGCCCACCATTGTGTCTTCAATTGAGGTCGATTGGCCCGTCAATTTCCCCGTCAAAGTTCGTCTGTTTACTGTTCATTCGCGCAGGTGCCTGAGGAAGATGATGACACTGTAGCGGACCGGTTCAACCGGTCCGACCGGCGGTCTGACCGGTCTGAACCGGTTCCGAATTGAAATTTTCAAATTTACACCCTAATTAGTAGGGAATTCTTGCAATTGAACCTCATAATCGAGTCTAGGGCATGAATTCTATCAAAAAATATGATTTTGCCCAAAAGTTCACATCAATTTTAACAAAAACCCCAAATTTTCTTTTAATTGTAAATTGGGGAATTATGCAATTGAAGGTTCAAATGATCAAATTGGGTCAAATTACCTGTGCCAATCGATTCAGAATGGTGAAAACCATTGGGCAATATGTTCAATTTGCAATTATAGCCCTCGAATTGAAAGTAATTTCAATTATGCTTAATTTCAAGGACTAAAATGCAATTTTAGTATGTAATTTTGCCAAATCCGTGCAATTGAGCAATTTGCGCAAACAATTGGGCTAAATTGAAATAGGGGATATTTAGATTGAATTTCAAGATCCTATAAAATGCCAAAATTGCAAATTAAAAGACTCAATTGTTATTTTTTTCTTCAAATTCAATAGTACGGGTTACAAAGGAACACCTAAAATTGAGTCTAATTTTGGATTTTTTGTGAGGTCAAAAATACAAGGTATAAAATGGAAAAATATTGGATATTTTTCCATATTTTAGTGACCTCAAATTCTATTTTTCTTGATTTTTTGAATATTTTTCTATTTTCTAAAAATACTAAAAAATATGAAAATTATGAAAAATTATTTTTTGGTCAAAAATGGTTCCTTGGGGTTGGCCAAGGCCACCAAAGTTGATTTTGTAATTTTTTTAAACTTTTTGTGAATTTTTTGTGATTTTTCAAAGACAATACTGAAAAAGATTTAGTCAAAAATCAGGTGTCAACAGCTGCCCCTCTTTGAGAGGAATCTCGTGAGAGGTTTCTCTCAAAGACAGGTGACGCCTGAGTCTAGACCGACTCGACTGGGGAAAAGAAAAACGAATCTTGACACTCAATCTTTCTTGTCCCGCTGGTGAACGTTCTGCTCTTCATTCTTTCGCTGAGGTGAGAGAGAAAATAGAGAGACCCACCTGCCATTTACCTGTTGATTACTTGCCTGATGTTCGTGCGGCATGCGTGGTGTATAGCGGGTTCAAGTGAATACCTAGGGACTCGTTTTTTGAGTATCCTAGGGCGATTAAACTCTAGCCTGTATGGTAGGCCCTACCAGTATGGGATTCCTACACTTGACAGGAACCTGTGAATGATGCACCCAGTCTCTTAGGGATTGTCGGGGTTTTGATCCGTATGGTGGATCAGACCATGAATAGGACTCCTTACTGCTAGGAACCTATGGATGACGCACCCAGTCTCTTAGGGATTGTCAGGGATTTTGATCCGTATGGTGGATCAGACCATGAATAGGACTCCTTTCTGCTAGGAACCTATGGATGACGCACCCAGTCTCTTAGGGATTGTCAGGGCTTTGATCTATATGGTGGATCAGACCATAAATAGGACTCCTTTCTGCTAGGAACCTATGGATGACGCACCCAGTCTCTTAGGGATTGTCGAACATTTTGATCCGTCAGGGGGATCAGGCCGAGAATAGGATTCCTCTCTGCTAGGAACCTATGGATGACGCACCCAGTTTCTTAGGGATTGTCGAACATTTTGATCCGTCAAGGGGATCAGGCCGAGAATAGGATTCCTCTCTGCTAGGAACCTATGGATGACGCACCTAGTCTCTTAGGGATTGTCGAACATTTTGATCCTATATTCTAAGGAATTAACTAGGATCTATATAAATGAGGTGTGCCTAACCCTTAGGCTTCACCAAATAGGCTATTCTGGGTTTAGGGGTTACCTAGAACCTCACAGAAAGCAGACTTTGTCAACAGTTTTTGATCCTATATTCTAAGGAATTAACTAGGATTCATACAAGTGAGGTGTGCCTAACCTTTAGGCTTCACCAAATGGGCTGTTCTGGGTTCAGGGGTTACCTAGAACCTCACAGAAAGCTGATTCCTAAAATTGTCCTTTCGACACGCGAGGCATTATTCTGGGATTTGGGGATTCCAAGTATCCTGCAGAAAACTTAAACCTGCAAAAACTTTGATAAGATTCTTCTGGGATCTAGGGGCTACCTGAGATCTCGCAGAAAGACTATCTTGAATGTTGTCCTTTCGACATTGAAGGTGACATTCTGGGACCTGGGAGCTCCAGGTATCCTGCAGAAAGTTCCAACCTGTAACACTGGGATTTCACACAGGGAGATAATTTCAAACATTGTCTTCTTGACATGGGAGGTGACATTCTGGGATCTGGGTACTCCAGGCATCCTGCAGAAAGATCAAACCTGTAATATTGGAATCTCACATAGGGAGATAATTTCAAACATTGTCCTTTTGACATGGGAGGTGACATTCTGGGATCTGGATACTCCAGGCATCCTGCAGAAAGATCAAACCTGTAAATTTGAAATCTCACAAAAGGATGATTTCGAAGATTGTCCTTTTTGACATTGGAGGTGACATTCGGGGATCTGGGAGCTCCAGGTATCCTGTAGAAAGATCAAACCTGTAAATTTGAAATCTCACAGAGGGATGATTTCGAAGATTGTCCTTTTGACATTGGAGGTGACATTCTGGGATCTGGGAGCTCCAAGTATCCTGCAGAAAGATCAAACCTACAAAATTGTTCATAAGAATGTGTTTTCCCGAGATATGGAATTACCAGGGATCTTGCAGGAAAATAAACTTGAAAGCTCTTCTTCACAGAGCAAGGCATCCTTCTAGAATCTGGGGTCACCATGATTCCTATAGAAGTTTAACCAAGAACAATAGCATTCTAGAATCTGGGGTTACCAAGAATCGGTCAGAAGCTCAGGCATATAAACTTTCCTTCTTAGAGAAATGTGTCATTCTGAGACCTGGGGTTACCAGGGGTCCTACAGAAGTTTAAACTTGAAATACATTCTTCACAAAAGAAGTAGCATTCTGAGGTCTAAGGATACCAGGGGTCCTACAGAAGCTTGAACATGTAAACTCTTTCTTACCAAGAGAGGTTGTGTTCTTCTAAGATCTGGGATTGCCAAGAATTCTGCAGAAGTTTAGACATGTTAAACGTTTCTCACCAAGAGTGATACAAGCCATTTTAGGAGCTGAAGTCATCAAGAATCTTGCAGAAGCTCCAATCTGAAAATTTTCTTACCAAAGGCACATCAATGGTCTTTGAGTGGTATCTGATGTCAAACTGACGGTACTTTATGACTTATATCATAGTCATGAAAAAATTTCAATGAATGCATTACGATGCTGGGGGTTATCCAAAACACCTTGCAACATACGGAAGTGATCAAAAATCCCTTGTGAGGAAAGTTTGAATCTAACAATCTGAAATTACCAAAAGAGTTTGGTTAAAATGTCCAACGGAGTATTCTCATCAAAGAGGACTTCTCACCATTTTGAGATAATGGTCTTTTACCAAGAATGCACTCGAATTTCCTATCAAACCTGCGCCTAGGGTTCAGGATCATTCGCAGTGAATACACCTCGATCAATCAGGAGGACTTCCCAGGGACCGTAATGTTGGGCTTGGTCAACAGTTTTCAAAGGGGACTTGCGTGCAAGTCAAGGCTTTCGAAGAGAAGTCTTCAATGTCTGCTCCAGGTTTACAAGTCAAGAAACCTGCAAAATGAGAAAGAAATAATCTTGCTCGAACTTCTTCGAGCTAAGCTTAGACATTAAACCCTATGTCAATTCAAGTGCCTTAATCAGAAAAGGCTTTTCAGGGTTGTAACGTAGGTATGATTGGGGACCAAAAAAGGCTTGTTTTTGGCTCAGAATATGCGAAGGGTCTAACATTGGTGATCATTGCAGGTTTGCCGCCGATCTTGTCCCTTCTGGTTCAAAAAGCGTCTTCAGTTTTTGAAGTGCATTGATAGTCTTTGAAGAGCATTGTCAGCCTTCGAAGCGCACGTCTGTCTTTAGAGAACATATCTCTCTCATGTTGAGATGGTGTCAACATCTTGTCTACACTTACATCATCTGAGTGTGACATGATTTGGGAGCATCTTTCGCAGTCTAGCACCCTCGGAATTTTCTTTTACAATCAGATCTCACTAGTGACATATACAAAGGTATCATGCCATCTTTTGGCATTTACAAGATCAAACACATGGTTCACAAGTGTACAAGTATTTGGATGGGCATTGGCCTTGCTTTTACCAAGCACTTTGCTTTTTCTTGATGCCCAAGATTGAATTTTTCTCTCTTCTTTCTTTTTGAGATCCCATTTTTTCTTTTCTTTTGGGGATCAGAATTTTCAAATGAATGTGCTAGATGTATAGCTTGAATCTCAGCACTCAAACATTAATCTAGGAATTTTTCACAAATCCTGTGTTTTGAACTCTTCCGCTCTTGAAGTGACGTCGCTTCCGTTCTTGGAATATGCAATGATCACCAACGGGTTTGCGAAACGAACGTGTAGGCTCAACTGGGCCGTGCAAAGGGTAAAAGTGTATAGGATAGAGAAACGAATGCTTTTCGTCATCCTAAAGCACCTGAATTACCATGGAAGTTAAAATGACAAGCAACACACGAAGATTGATGCAAGTCTGAGCAAGAGAACTTCTGACCATTTACCTCCTGATACTGCTGGACGTACCTCCAGTTTGCCCCACTGTGGGGTGGTTCTCGACAGGGGTATAGAATGAAACCGTCGTTCAAAGGGTTATCAATGGTCACCTGTAGTGTTTATGATAGAGAAACAAATGCCTCCGTCATCTCAATCCATGTAGTCACTGCGAATAACCCCTACTTCCGTAGGTCAAGGTCTCGCTGTACTTACCACTCCACTCATCTCTTAAGTGTGTATGGGACGTGTTTAGATTCAGGTTGCCTCTTATCTGAGGAAACATCCTTTTGAACGGTTTAAACAACTTTTGTTGGAAAAGTTCATTTTGCTTTCTCCAAAACTTACCCTCAAAAGGGATTTGTGATGCACAATGTATATTTCAACCATGTTTAGATAACCTCCAAATCTAAACATGAATGCTAATGTCACAACTGTGAGAATTTTGCATCTTCATAGATGTGATAATTGGATGCATGCTAGATCCCAAGGAGCCTTTAAGTTCTGGTAATGAGGATTCTGACGGTCTCAAAATCTAAAAGATTGAGAAAGGAATACTTACCTGCCCAGTGTGGCTAGAGATTCCTGGAAAATATAAGAGGGATATGTCAGTGTATGCTCTCGAATTTCAGAAATTAGAACGATACGCCTTACCCTTGATCATGTATTCCAACGGGAGTGTATAGACTTGGGAAAGTCTGCATTTTTCTTAACAACACAAGATGGTTAAGTGTTCTAAAACATCTTGAAATTCTCAGTTTTTGAAGAGAAAGGACTTGCACCTGACCATTGCGACAGTAAGTCCTCTTGATCATGCGTTCCAATTTATCGCGACCTTGCTTCCTTGGGTCCTGCAATATTGAACACATGCTAGTGTATGCATGGATGCATGAGGTGCTTATGCAATGACTATCATGAAGGGTAGGCTCAATTCGGGATAGGTCGTATGATCAGAATCTGATTTTATTTCAAGGGTAATATCTCTTCACAGCATCTGAATTTACAGGATGCCCAAGTTCTTCTCTTCTGGAGTTTACAAGAATCAATGCTCCTCCCGTGAGAATTTTCTTGATAATGTAAGGGCCTTCATAATTCGGAGTGAATTTTCCTCCTGGATGAATAGTACTCGGCAAAACTTTTCTAATTACCAAATCATTTATTCGAGATTTCTGGTCTTGACCTTTCGATTGAATGCCCTGGCTACCCTCTTTTGGTAAGTTTGTCCGTGGCAAATGGCTTTAAGACGTTTGTCGTCTATTAAATTCAGCTGTTCATATCTGTGCTTGAAATATTCTGACTCGGAGAATCTACCCTCTGATAAGATTCTTAAAGAGGGAATCTTAACTTCCACGGGTAGAACTGCTTCCATTCCATACACCAGACTGTAGGGAGTTGCCCCTGTAGAAGTCCTGATTGACGTTCTGTAAGCCATTAAGGCGAAGGGTAGCCTTTCATGCCAATCCCTATAGTTTTCTGCTGTCTTAGCCAAGATTCTTTTGATATTTTTGTTGGCTGCTTCCACTGCCCCATTCATCTGTGGGCGGTAAGGAGATGAATTCAGATGTCGAATGCTAAAGTGATCCAACAGATCATCGACAATCTTGTTGTTCAGGTTAGACCCATTATCTGTGATGATCGCTTGAGGGGTACCATACCGGGATATGATATCTCTTTTGACGAATCTTGCCACATTTCTTGCAGTGACATTCTTGTAAGAGCTGGCTTCTACCCATTTGGTGAAGTAATCAATCGCTACCAAGATGAAGCGATGACCATTTGAAGCTACAGGATTAATAGGTCCTATCATGTCTATGCCCCACATAGAGAAAGGCCAAACTTCGGACATTTGGTGCAGTTCGTTCGGGGGTGCGTTAATCTTATCCCCGTATATTTGGCATTGGTGGCATGACCGGACGTGCTGACAGCAGTCTGATTCGATGGTCATCCAATAATAGCCAAGCCGCATGATCTTTCGAGCGAGGAGGTGGCCGTTCATGTGAGGCCCACACACACCTTCATGGATCTCTTTCATGAGGACATTTGCTTCTTTGGCATCTACACATCTTAACAGAGTAGAATCAAACGATCTTTTATACAGAATTTGTCCATTGAGGAAGAACTTGCTGGCCATCTTGGTTATGTATTTTCGGTCTCCTGACTGGCATCCTTCAGGGAATTCCCCTTTCAAGAGGTAATTCTTGATGTCATAGTACCATGGCTCTCCATCAGATTCTTCTTCGATTAGCATACAATAAGCTGGCTTTTCAACAATGCCGATCCTCAGAGGTTCTACATCCAATCCTTCAGTCGTTTGTAACATCGAGGCTAGGGTGGCTAATGCATCGGCAAATTGATTGTGAGACCTTGATAGGTACTCGAATGACACTTCTTCGAACTTGAGTATCCATTCTTCAAGGTATTCGTGATAAGGGATGAGCTTTGCATCTTTCGTCTTCCACTCCCCTTGTGTCTGTAGAATAATGAGCATGGAGTCTCTAAAGACCTGCAATCTAGGTATCTCCATAGAAAGGGCCAGTCGTAGGCCCAGAATGCATGCCTCATATTCTGAAATGTTGTTGGTACAAGGAAAAGTTATCTTTGCTGCGACAGGGTAATGTTGACCATCTGGGGATATCAGTACTGCCCCAGTGCCTGCCCCTGATAGATTGACAGCACCATCGAAATACATGATCCACTTGTCTTCTGCTAAGTTTAGAATTTGTCCTTTTGTGTTTATTACTTCAGGGGATTCACCGCTTGACGGGTTTTCTGCCAGCATGTCAGCTATAGCTCTCCCTTTCACCGACTTCTGTGGGGAACACTTGATGTCAAATTCAGACAACATCACCTGCCACTTTGCTAATTTCCCAATTAAAGCGGGCTTCTCCAGGAGGTATTTGACAGGGTCATTCTCTGTTATGAGCTGAATGTGATGATGTAGGGTATACTGTCTTAGTCTTCGTAGTACCCATACTGCTGCTACACAGGCCCTTTCAACTGGTACATATTTTACTTCAGATGGTGTGAATTTCTTACTCAAGTAATAGATGGCTCTTTCTTTACCATCTATCGGGCTTGTTTAGGCAAGTAAGGCTCCCAATGATTCCTGTTGTATGGTCAGGTATAAGTTCAATGGGTGACCAAGAATTGGTGGAACAAGCACCGGTGGTGTGATCAAATAGTTTTTGATCATTTGGAATGCCCTGCTACATTCAGCATCCCATGTTACTTTCGCGCCTTTTTTGAGCAATTTGAAGATTGGCTTAGCTACGTCAGATAGCTGATTGATGAATCTGGCAATATAGTTCAATCTCCCTAGAAGGCTTCTTACTTCTTTTACTGTGGAGGGAGTTGATAAATCGTGGATGGCTTGAATTTTTGAGGGATTAATCTCAATGCCCCTATTGCTGACTATGAACCTAAGGAGTTTCCCGGATCTTGCCCCAAACACACATTTGTTAGGGTTTAGCTTTAACTTGTATTTACGCAGGCGCTCAAACAGCTTCCTTAATACCTGTATATGATCTTGTCCTTTCTTGGATTTAGCGATCATGTCATCGACATATACTTCAATCTCTTTGGGGATCATATCATGGAATAACGTGACCATAGCCTTCTGGTAGGTGGCCCCGGCGTTTTTTAATCCAAAGGGCATGACTTTATAGCAAAAATTTCCCCATGGTGTGGTAAATGCAGTCTTGGGTTTGTCTTCTTGTTTCATGAAGATTTGGTTGTATCCTGAGAATCCATCCATGAATGAGAATAATTCGTAACCCGCCGTACTGTCCACCAATACATCAATGTGGGGGAGTGGAAAATCATCTTTTGGGCTTGCTCTATTCAGATCTCGGTAGTCTATGCAGATCCGAACTCTTCCATCCTTCTTCATGACGGGGACTGTATTTGCAATCCAGTCCGAGTATGGGATAGCTTCAATGAAACCTACCCTAAGAAGTTTCATGACTTCTTCCTTAATCTTGTCTTCTAACTCGGCTTTCATCCGCCTGCTGCCTTGTTTGACTGGTTTGATACCGGGATTCGTGGGCAATGCATGTTCCACAATTTTAGGATCAAGGCCTGGCATATCCGCGTAAGACCATGCGAAGATGTCTTGATATTCTTTTAGTAGCTTAGTGAACTCGAGCTTTTCATCTCGAGATAGGTGTCCGCCGATCTTGATCTCTTTGATGTTCACGACGTCTCCTAGATTAATAACAACTGGTTCTTCTGAGGTAGGAGGCTTTGACTCTTCAAAGGTGTTCCAATCTCTGCGGATAGATGCATAATCCTCGTCTTCATCTTCCTCGATGTTATAGGAGTGGTTAATGGAGGGATCCGAATTTTGTAACAACCTGGTATGCATGTTTGAGATGATATGCCTGAAATGTCATGAGTATGGTTAGTTTGTACTCCATGTCATGAGTATGGTTAGTTTGTACTACATAAAGATGACATGCATGATCATGAAAAGTCTTTTCGAAAAAGTTTTTGAAACAGGTATAGGTACCAATGGGACTAGTCCTCATGCCATTGGACATCCCGGCCCCATGGAAATCTTTTGAAAATTAGGAATCATATGGCAAATCAGGCTTCAAGCTTCTATATGGAAGACTATTATCATCATTGGGCTGATTCGTGGTTCCATATGTCCTTAACAAAACATGCGTGGTTTTATTGAATGCGAAATGGGCCGCGTTACAAGATGTGATATTTGGACCAACGGCCGGAGATCCAAAGGCGTTTTCCTATGCGTACAATAAGGAAAGAAAATACAATGAAATGCAGAAAGTTCTAAACGCAGTATTTAAAGATAAAGGAAGAATTTCTTTACTCAGAGGAAGTGGCTTCATTGTCCAACCACTCCACGATGACATTCACAGAGTCATCTTCAAGAAAAAGGTTTGTCAGATCTGGTTCCATTGGTGAAGTGACATCCTCTTCAGATAGCCATTTGGAGTTCTGGTTGAAGTAGGCATTTAAAGGATTCCTGAACATCCGAAACCTGCCCTTCCAGGTTGGAGAACCGATGAATGAGTTATTTGGGCTGCTTTCGCTACCTCGGCGTCCTGGGCTTTAGCCTCGGCCTCGGCTAGTTGCTTTCGGGACAGATTTATTCATGTGATATTTTTGGTACCCCAAGCCTTTTCTATGAGGGTTGGCCTTTAACTGTAGGGGGTATTTATCCCTTGGTTGTGTTTACCCAGACCTTTTCCGGGGTCAAACCCATATGCCAGCAGCATCTTAGCTGATAAAAGATTGGCTTATGAGATGTATGGGGTTCTCAGCCTCGTCCCTGCCGGGGTATGAACTGTTGCTACCAACTCTAGGGAATGATAGCTTGCTTCTGTTTTTTCTTCAGGCTCCATATAGGGAATGGCACTGTTCTGGTATGTCTGGAGGTCGACCTCCCCATGTACGGTAATTACCTTCCCATCTACAACGAAACATACTTTTTGGTGTAAGTTCGAAGGGACAGCTCCTGCTGTATGGATCCAAGGTCTTCCTAGTAAGAACCCAAATGCACTGGGCAGATCCATCACCAGGAAGTTTATAGAGAATTTCGTCGGGCCAATGAATACGTCAAGCTCGATCTCACCCACTACAGTCTTCTTCATGCCATCGAATGCTCTTACACCTGTCTTGGATGCCTTGACCATCTCTTCATTGATTCCCAACCTTCTTATGGTAGCCAAGGGGTAGATGTTAAAGGCTGATTCGTTATCGATCAAGACGTGTGCGACTCTTTTGCCGTTGCATTGGGCGGAGATGTATAAAGCTTTGTTGTGCCCTCTTCCTTCCATGGGGAAGTCTTCGTCAGAGAAGCTCAATTGGTCTTTTAAAAGAATTGCCCCTACAAAGTCCCCTAATTGTACTTCATTAATTGTTTCAGGGACATGTACTTCGTTGAGTATCTTTAACAGTGCGTTTTTGTGTTTCTCTGAATTGATGAATAGGTCTAATAAAGATATCTGCGCAGGTAACTTCCTCAGCTGTTCTATCACCTCAAACTCGCTGGTTTTGATGATCGATATGAGCTTTTCGGCATCTTCCTTCGTGACTTCTTTCTTTTCGGATTCCCCTTCCCTTGGGGCATAAAATGGTCCAGACCTCATTATCGCGTCTACTTGTGTGGTTCCATAGTCCCAATGGACTGCTTTAGGATCGTACTCTTCTGCTGGGGGGACTTTTATAGTTATAGTTGTCAGATGAGATATCTCTGGTCCTGACGTGTTGCCCTCTTCTTCTTGAGGCAGTTGAATCACGACAGGCTTGACTGGGCAATCTTCCATCTTGCTTAGGTTATCCAGTTCATCCAATCTAATCACCACGGTCGTGGCTACTTCAACCATTGATATAGTGTTGTCAAGTTCTTCTATGCCCTTCGAGGACTCTGGTTGAGAGAGATCATCCATACCTCCCCAACCGTCTGGTATGATGTCTTCAATCTTTTGATAAAAGCTGGGAGGAGCTGAATATTTCACTTTGAAATTGTACCCTCCAGAATCTTGACCCAGATTGTCTATAATTTCGCCTTTCTCCAGCGCATCGACCATAAACTTGAGGTCTGCTAGGCTTCGTCTCTTGGCTTCCAGTTCGTCTTTTTCAAACTCTTCTTCTGATTGAGTGACTGGCCCTAGACTGTTTACCAGATTCTCATGGGAGGTACCACAGGCGCTATTCTGCTCAGTCGTGATCAAGAAGTGGTTCCCTTCTAGAGATAGAGAAGCTTCAATCCCTTCGAATTCTTTATCAGTGATATCGGACATTATTCCCAAGCTCATCATCTTGGCGATACATAACTTCTTTTGGTCAGTTGAGATCTCCCCTGCTTTCGGGTATGATGAAGCGGTTGTTAGCAGGTCGGTCAGCTTGGGCACGTCTACCTTCAACTTAAAGTAGTCTTCTTCCACTTCAGAGAATATTGCCCCCACTGCTTGATGATCTGGAAGTGGGTTTTCTTGTACATTTGGGGCCGCGTTGTCGAATTTCAGAATCTGACTATCAATCAGGGCTTGCACTTTCAGCTTAAGGATATAGCAGTTATCCACATTATGCCCTCTTTCGCCCATATGGTAGGCACAGGTCTGGCTCTCATCAAAGCCAGGATACCTTGCAGGGTTTGTCCTAGGAGGTTCTTTCGCCACCAGGTGTTGCTCCAGCAGCATCGGAAGCAGCTTGGATAAAGGTCTCGAGAGTTGAGAGAATTGCCTCTGGGGTTGCTTTCTTCTAGGCTCTTGTACTTTCGGTGCCGACTAGGATGATCCGCCTTTGGCCTGGTTAGGATTGCCAAACGGCTTTGGCTTGTGGGGATCTGGTATAAATGCTATGTCCAGTCCGGCTTCTTTTTCCTTTCTCAAAGGGTACTACTTTCTAATAGGAGCTTCATGATGCCTTCTTTCTCTTAAGGCCCACTCTAGCCTTTCAGCAACCTTTATCAGGTGTGCAAATGTTTGACATCCAGAAGTGTTTAGCTTGTCAAAGTACTCATAGGGGAGTGCTTTCAGGAATAAGTCTATCAGCTCCTTTTCTGGGATTGAAGGCTTTACTTGGGTAGCCAAGGCTCGCCACCTCTGAGCATATGTCCTGATCGATTCGCCCCTCGCTTTTGAAGTTCGTAGGAGGTCTTCTCTTGTTGGGGCTGTAGCCGTGTTAAATTTGTACTGCCTGAGGAAGTCTTCTGCGAGATCTTCCCATCCGTCGTAATCTTCCAAGTCTAGTTCAATGAACCAGGCCAGAGCGGCGCCAGCCAAACTCTCTTGGAATGTGTTCATTAATAGGGGGATATAATCCGAGTAGTGTGCCATCTTGCGCAGATAATACTTGAGGTGAGCTCGGGGACAACCTGTCCCATTGTATTTCCTTACGAACTCTAGTTCTTTATAGTCATGAGGAGTTTCTACCTTAGCGAAAGGAGATATCTTGTCGAAGCGGGCTAACTCGTAACCTTGACTGCTCAAGCATTCTTCAATTTTGGCCAGCCTTTTAGCCTCTGCTTCAGTTTTCATGGTCTGTTTCCCTTTCTCCTCTTTCTCGAGGTTGATAACAACAGGCGAGGCTTTTGGTTGTGGATGTTTGTTTGGTTCATAGACATCATCCTCTGCATGTTGGGTATCCCTTGTTGCTTCTCTATCTGTTACATCAGGTACCCTGGAAGGGTCTGAGTTGTTCTGATTATGGGCGGTTGTCTGTTTAGCTTGGTTGGTCTCCAGCATGGTCTTAATGTCAGCCATCATTGTTGCCAGGGCAGTCATATGAGACTCCAACATGCCCACGCGCGGAGTCAATTCTTGTTGCTCCATCCTTGTCTTAAGGCGAGTACGGAAACGATGCGCTGGCAGTTCCGTGATGAGAGTGTACCTGTTCCAAGAAGATTTCGAATGAGTACTTCTTTCATTTTAGCAAAAAGGAGCAGCTAATTCTTTCAATTGCTTGCTTCTTGTCAGTAGATGAGAAAAAGGGCTACCTTGTGAGCCTTAGCCTCACGTAAGTAGTTCTTTTAATCATTTCTCGACAAGAATTCATGGAATTAAAAGAAGCGTAATTTCTGACGATAGTTTTTATGTATTCGCAAAACATGTTCACATTCATGCTTATGTGTTCAAGATAGTATTCCACAGAAATGGGAATGTATGAGAAGGCATCGCAATATTTACTTATTTTACACTTGACAGAATAGCCTATTCAAGTCTAGGACGTTTGAGGTCTAAGGTATCCTCATCATCCCAGTATGGACTCCCCTGTTCAGTCTGGGGCTCCTCATCCTCTGAATACGACAGCGGTCCCATGTCTTCGGGTATGTATGGCTCTATTCCATGTACGTATGGTACGATGTATTCGGGTATGTAGGGCTCGACAAGGCTTCGTCGGATTGCTTTGAAGTGCTGAATGTATTCTGTGGTAGCTCTATGAATGTCTTCTTCACGAGTCACGTTTTCTGGCCAACTTATTTCTTCAGCCTGAGAATTCTTCAAGGAACGTATGATGGATGCCACCTTGGCTTCAAACTGTCTCTTTTCCTCTTCTGTGAGGGTCTGGCTTGGTAGGTCAAAGGAAAATGTACCAGGTTGCGGTGGAGAAGGGATCTCCTGTAGCGCTCCAAACTGCCGAATCACTCTTCTTGGATAGTATGCTGTAGCGCCCGTGAATCCTAGCAAAGGGACTGGACTCCCGTCATCGCAGGTCAATCTGACCTTGCTCAGCGTCGGTAACCTTAGCCGCCATCGGAGTTGTTCGGGTTTTAGGACTTTGAGGAAGTTCTTCCACTCTATGAAGTTGAACTTAGGAACACGTGTATGGGTTCTAGCAAATGTTTTAAGAGGGTGTGCATCGGGGCTAATTTCGGTGAAACCCATGCGGATGTGGAATTTTCTGATATGGGATGTGAACCACAGATACAGAAGATCGCTAGAAGCTCTAAAGATTCCCTTTTTATTTTTCTTGAAACGATTTAAGGAAAGAAGGGTTTCGACAAGGAGGATGTTTGAGTAATCCCACCTACAACAGACTTGTCTAGCTACTATAGCCATGACAGGGTCGAAGGTGACAGTTGAGATCGGGAATAGCACAAAGCTAAAGAATGCCAAGATTAAGGCTCTACCAGATTTGGTTCCTTTAGAAGCAGGAAGGTGGGAAAATCGGTCTATAAGGAAAGATAGGGAGACTCGTCCAGAATTGCTTTTTGCATCTGCTTTGACTTCATTCAGGTTTGTGTCAAGGAATTCAGCCACCTGACTCAGGGGTTCAAGTCCTATAGGGGGTCGGACAAGCGTAAGGGTGAACTCAACTCCGATGACGGCGCTGTATTCCTCGATAGTAGGAGTGATCTCTAATCCTTCCATGCAAAATGTAGCGGTGGTAGGATCCCAGTAAAGCGCCATGGCTTGAATAAAGGCAGGCGGACACTCAATCTTCAGCAAGTCCAATAGGTACCCTAGTCGTGATTCCGCATACTTCTGGCTGGCTTCGCCCATGCCATCCCATCATGATTGGAGTTCAGCTCGGGGGATTTTGAACACTTGAATATCGTTCTTTCCCATTAAGTCTAAAATATGCAAATGATTTTTTAAAAAGTCAATCGTCAGAAATTACTTTAAACGTATGAATATGCAGATGTCATGAGGCATGTATGAGCTAACTTGATTGCATAGTTCAATTTGAAGAAATGGAGATTAGGACTTTTTTCAGGTCTTGAAAGCCTGACTCAAAGCCTAATTTGCATTTCAAGGAAGTGAATTATGCAATTTAGTCAGGTTTACTCAGTGACTAAAGGGAACAGCAATGTCACATTCCATTGGTCAACACATCAAAGGAACAAAGTGGGATGCATTTTTATTACAGTCAAGATGTCTAATAGAAGAAAGGTAAAGAGAGGTTTTTCAAACAAGAAAGCCATAAAAGCCAATGGAACGTGAGGACCCAAATCACTCTTTTTCTAGAGGTCTACCCAAATGACGGTCGGTCAGGAACTCTCCCTTAATCTAGGGTAGGGGAGTTATCTTCAGTGTTTTGGTCGAGAGGTTGTAATTCCTCCGGCCATTCTCTAGTCTAGGGTATGATGACTTCGGGAGCCTTCTCGGGTTTCACCTTTTTGAGTGTGATACGCCTTGGCTTGGTCTTGGTTGCAGGGTGTCTTTTCCTACCCCAAAAAGTAATCATGGGTATATCTTCCCTGGCCAGCAGTTCAGTCTTCTGACGGGCGTACGCTTCCCTAGCCAGCTGGTTGCGACGCTGTCTCTTCATCTCCAGACAATTCTTGAACATTTCATCTGACTCTCGCTTGAATCTGAGGTTATCGACGTAGTAGCGGGTTTGGCAATCTTCGGCGTATCCTAGCTTACGTCCAGTCAGTTCCCGACCATGCACGAATCTAGTGAAGTGTAGCCTTGTGTTCGGTCTAGGGCAAGTAACTTTTCTCAAGTACTCGAAAGTTACCAACTCTGTTGAACTCTTAGGAAACAGCGACATCCTATCCTATAATCATTGTTGTTCCCATTAGTCACTTTGAGTAATCTTCATGATGCTAATGCATTTGGGTGTATGCAATGTATGAGTCATATCATGGAGCAGGAAATAAAGTACATTTAGAAATAAAATGTCTTACCAACCACACTTTGGGGGATGTTGAATGCCCCCTGTATCAATGGGTGGTTTTAGGTATACCAACCATCCATAGACATGCGCATGCGACAAGTGGGTATACTCTAAAGAAAATCGAAAATCAGGTGAGGAACCTACGGCTCAGGCTCCCACGATCCACACGAGGCAGATTCTTCCCCAAGGGTGCCTACCCAAGAGGGCTAGATATCACCAATGCAGATGGTAGGCGGGAACGAATACGAAAGTCTCAAGTGCCATCAAACACAAGATCCTTTTCGCATCCTTTCCCTATCTAAGGTAACCTAAGGGTGGTTGCAGTCGGGGTTTGACCGCCAGTGTGTGCGATGTGTCGTGATCATCACAATGCAAAGTCATGCACGGTAGTTTGTATCAAAACACCGCTTCAGTATGTGCATAAAGAAAAACATACATTCCCAACTCCAACCTGCAGGAAAAATGTCAACAATCACTCCACCCCTTATTTCTCCAATCTGCAAAAACATCTAACACAATGGTTAGTGTACGTACCTCACCTTCGAGAGCATCTGCAGAAAACAAGGTCGGATAAACCAAACAACTTTTTAATCGGCTCAAGTCCTCTGAAATTCGTAACCAGAGATTCTGGTTTAGAATAAGTCCCCAGTGGAGTCGCTAGTCTGTCGCGACCCTCCCCCTCGCGGAGGGCGGGGAGCGAGCTAATGGGCTGCTCGATCGCTGGCTTGATCGGACGCGGGCCTCTCCCAAGGCCCATTACCCAAATTGCAACTGCTGGATATACGTGGTCGACCTTTAGTGTGGTCTAGTGACATGTGATGAGTGTACATGCCAAGGAGTCGCCACCAATTGTTTCGTGGAGGGTACGATCGGAAACCCTATCGAATAGTTGGGAGTAGTCTATTCGATTCTGCGGAAACCAGAGAAGTGGGTTCGGGGACTTAGTTACGCCAACTGTCGAAGTTGACGCCCTTTCGGTACCTAAGCTGAATGGTTTATCTGATCCTAAGGTTTCATACAGACGAATGGGATACAGATCCTAAATCTAGGAGTTCATGCAGATGGGAACAGCTACCCTATCACTCACAATCATTAAAAGTAAGGGCGCAAATCAAGGAATCAATACATGCGGATAAAACACATGAAATCAGCATGGTATCCCTAATGAGGCTCTAATAGCCTAGAGAAATATCAATCAAGGCTTAGTAGTGATTTGGACATGATTCGCCCATGAGGGGCAGAATCGTAATTTTGAACAATTCGGGGAAAATTTACCCTTAAAAAGGGCAAATCTGTCATTTTAGACAAATTAGGAAGTCAAAAGATAGTGAAAATAGGATTGGCCATCAATCCAATCCATTTCCTATTTTTCGGGAATTTCCAAGATTTTTCTGGGAATTTTCAAGTGATTTTACCCTCGGAGGGATAAAGTCGTCATTTGGACAAAAGCGAGGACTAAAAACCTCAAATATTAGGGTTGATCGTCCACCTGACCCAAACCCTAACTTTAAGCAATTTTCAGAACTCGATTGAGACAAAAAAGATAATTTTCCCATTGAAGGGCAAAATCGTCATTTTGAGAAAAGGGGCGGGACTCGAAACCCAAACTTGAGAATTAGTCTTCTAATCGACCCTAATTCTTACTTTGGCATTATCGGCCTTATCTTGCATCATAGCAGAGGCGACTTACCCCTAAAGGGTAATGTCGTCAAGTCTCGGAAGGACTGATAAGAAAACCCCAAAAATAGGGTTGACCAGTTGTCTGTGGTCAACCCTCAATTTTTGGGGGTTTCTGGAATGTCTAGGATTTTTCCACAATTTTTCCATATTTTTTTGGAATTTTCTGGCATTTTCTAGCATTTTTTTATTTTTTTAAAATCATTTTCTGATTTTTTTTATTAAAAAATGATTCGGACCGGGTCGACCTGACCCACTCGGGTCGGAACCCGGCCCAGACCCGGATCCGCGAGACTAAGGCCTCGAAACGACGCCGTGTCGCCCTTTTTTATTTTCGAATTGCCCTGCTCTGATCCAACGGTCCTCATTGCCCCACGTGGCTAGTCCACGATCACAGGATGGTCTGACTGGAGTCTACGGTTCAGATTGAATGGAGACCTGACCAGAACCGTCTGATCTGACTACCCAATCTTACGGTCACGATTAAAACCCAAGACTAGATCAGGGCCGTCCATTCATATTATCCTAAACGACGCCGCTCTACAACTAAACTAAACGGCGCCGTTTGATTTTCTGATTTTAAAACCATTTTCGAATAATTCTATTTATTAATCGGACGGCCACTAGAGTTTAGGTTCGATTTATCTGAACCGTCCGATCTTTTCTATTCGAATAACGGACCCAACGGCCATGCTGACTCGACACCACGTGGACCAATCGTGGGATGACATCTGGACATTTGACCAATTGACCACGCCATGTCAGCTTCGTCTTCAACCTCGCGACTCCGGCAGAATGGATGGCTGTGGTTCTCCGATGAAGATCTGACGGTGAACTCTCGATGAAATCTCATGAAACGGACGGAAATCGACTCGCAATCATCTCTATCTTAACATGTCTTAGAATCGAGGCGACTTACTTGCAGAATCGAGAGTGTCATGCGAACTGCCGAGTACGGCCATGGAGACTCAACCACACAGATTACGCTAAATCAGATCAATTCTTTCACGGATTAACATGGCAGGAGGTTCAGGAGACTTACCTCAAGCTCCGATTGAGCCCGTTCGACCCAGGTTTGGCTGGGCAAGAATCGGCAGTGGAGGCTAAGTGTGAAGACTCGATTCAGGGGTTGTGAATGAAATCGATGCAAAATCAAGACGCGAACATGGTCAGTGATGTTCAAGGAATGAAAGGCACACACTAATTGCAAGAATGATCACGAAATGTGAGAATCGCCATGAATGCTCAAGGAAGAACTCGGGACTGCGACTCACCTGTTCTTGCGATTTCACAGGGCGCGGCCGGCGGTGATCGCTTCAGGAGACTATGGGCGATCTCTCGGCGACCTCGTGGAGCTTCGGTTTTGCCTCGGAAGGCCCAACCAGCGCTCTGCAATTTGAGCTTCCACCTTCGACCACCGCGAGGGAAGGCGAGCTCTTTCTCTCTCTTTCTTTCTCTCTCTCGATTCAGTTCTCTCTTCTCCAACTGAATCTCCTCACCTCCCTCTTCGCGAAGGCCTGTCAGCTTATATAGCTTGTTCGAGTTTTGGCGCCGAACGGTGGATCTTCAACTGACTCGGTTTGGCACGTGTAGTCACGTGCAATTGGGTCAAAACGAAGTCGGGGAAGATGGGCATTTCGCTCAGTCCCTTTTGGTTCCGCGGTGAGCTTCATTTCGCACGAATTTTGCAAGGATTTGAGCTGTTTTTGCCTTTGTTGACTTTCGCAGGTCCGAAGGTTTGACTGGCCGATTGCTCCCTGCTCCGGCGGCCATTGATCTTCGTTCTGGCTCCAATCGACGGTAAGTGGTCTATGGAACCAAACGCCCACCATTGTGTCTTCAATTGAGGTCGATTGGCCCGTCAATTTCCCCGTCAAAGTTCATCTGTTTACTGTTCATTCGCGCAGGTGCCTGAGGAAGATGACGACACTGTAGCGGACCGGTTCGACCGGTCCGACCGGCGGTCTGACCGGTCTGAACCGGTTCCGAATTGAAATTTTCAAAATTAAACCCTAATTAGTAGGGAATTCTTGCAATTGAACCACATAATCGAGTCTTGGGCATGAATTCTATCAAAAAATGTGATTTTGCCCAAAAGTTCACATCAATTTTAACAAAAACCCCAAATTTTCTTTTAATTGTAAATTGGGGAATTATGCAATTGAAGGTTCAAATGATCAAATTGGGTCAAATTACCTGTGCCAATCGATTCAGAATGGTGAAAACCATTGGGCAGTATGTTCAATTTGCAATGATAGCCCTCGAATTGAAAGTAATTTCAATTATGCTTAATTTCAAGGACTAAAATGCAATTTTAGTATGTAATTTTGCCAAATCCGTGCAATTGAGCAATTTGCGCAAACAATTGGGCTAAATTGAAATAGGGGATATTTAGATTGAATGTCAAGATCCTATAAAATGCCAAAATTGCAAATTAAAAGACTCAATTGTTATTTTTTTTCTTCAAATTCAATAGTACGGGTTACAAAGGAACACCTAAAATTGAGTCTGATTTTGGATTTTTTGTGAGGTCAAAAATACAAGGGATAAAAAGGAAAAATATTGGATATTTTTCCATATTTTTGTGAGCTCAAATTCTATTTTTCTTGATTTTTTGAATATTTTTCTATTTTCTAAAAATACTAAAAAATATGAAAATTATGAAAAATTATTTTTTGGTCAAAAATGGTTCCTTGGGGTTGGCCAAGGCCACCAAAGTTGATTTTTTGACTTTTTGTGAATTTTTCGTGATTTTTCAAAGACAATACAGAAAACGATTTAGTTAAAAATCAGGTGTCAACACTTCATAGTTCATCATGCCACAAATCAATCAAGCACAACTTGCCAAAACAGGGCAGATTTGGGTTTCCTCGCGCCTCTCACAAAATCAGTCCATAAATCCTTTCATTCCAACTCAAAACTTCGTCCTTTAGTAACCAAACATCCTAATAAAGGTTTAGGAATAACTTACCTCGAGTCTAAGCCAAGCGATTCCATAAAACGATCAATGCAACATCGTGGTACCAAGCTGTCCATTCTTGGCCTTCCATGACCAAATTCAGTCCCGAATAAACTGGTATTTCTTCATCGTAATTCTATGAAATAAAATTTCATAATCTTATACTTCAATGTCTTTTGAACGCGTGGACGAAAACGGAGATCAATTTGGATACCGGACGACTTAGAACGAGCCATTTCAAAATTAGTGCGCTCTAGGGTCAGATTTACACGGCTCTCGGCTTTCACTTCAAATTAGCCCTTCAAACACTTCTAAACTCCAATTCTTTGCAAGATCTCCTTGCCAACACATCATACAACATCAATAGAGGTCTTACCAAGCAATCCATAACAAGGCGATGCCCCAAAGCCCTTCGAACAGCCTCTGTTTCTCACGAACAGAACTGGCACAAAAACTGACTTTGGAATATCACACAAAACCAACTTCAAAATCCATTTTTACTCCATCTAATTATAAAAAATAACTTGCTCAGATCTTAAACTAGAAGTCAAGAGGATCTCACCAAAATTTGGACGAACGAGCGAGCCCTCGAAGTGGACGAACGAAGACTCTTTCCCAAACCAAGTCAGATATTCGACCAGCTTGACCTTTCCTCCTTCAAACCGACCTACGGGACAAATTACTGAGCCAAATTGAGCTTATAATATGTCCCTGGAAAGAGGAGACAATAAGCTTTCAGATTCTGATGGAATCACCTCAATCCGATGTCGACGAAAAAGTTATGGCCAAAACAGTGGAGCAGTTGGGACAGGGCAGCGAGCTGGCGACGGGTTCTTCTCGGCCAAAGGAGAAAAATGAAAGAAAGAGTGAAGGAGAGAGAGATGGCCGACGAAAATGAGTGAGGGAGAGAGAGACTTCTCAATTATTAGCTTGATGACACCAATAATTGGTGCAAAGCACAAATAATTAGGGTAAAAAGGGGTTCTTCATAGGATGACATGTGGCATGGCTCCAGTCCTCTAAATTTGACTTTCATTGACTCACTCCCATTGAATTTTCGGCAGCCACTCATGGGGTCCTAAATGACCATTTTGACCTTCAAATAACCTTAAGACAAATGCAAATGGTTGAGGGGCAAAACGGTAATTTGACAATTTTCATCCGAAATTTCGTTTTTCTCATTTTGAATGACCATTAGCGAGGCGATGTCAAATTCAATTCAAATGTTGGAATTCCTCAATGTCCAATTGTCAGGCCCCGAGTCCTTACGAGCGCGCTAACATCGCCCTACAGCCATACTATTTAACTTCTGGTCCACGTACTTTAAATCCTATATGGCCATTCCCCTTCGGTTAGTCGACTCGAGAGTGATCAATTCTGAGCGAGATTAACTGGAATACATCGATAGACATTCATTCATTAATAAGCTTCGAGATAGGGTCGGAATTTAGAATGTCACAACTCTTCCCCCCTTATAGAAATTTCGTCCTCGAAATTTACATTACAGCCACCTACTCAAACAAATTGGGGTGTTGACGCCTCATCGCTTCCTCACTTTCCCAGGTGGCTCCTTCAGTTCCGTGGTGTTCCCAGATCACCTTTACTAGCGGAATCGTCTTGTTCCTTAGGACTTGCTCCTTTCTGTCCTCGATCCTAACAAGTCTTTCCACATACGATACTCTGTCGTCCACTTCTATCACTTCATGGTCCAATACATGAGTCACGTCCAGTTCGTACTTTCTCAGCATCGACACGTGAAATACATTGTGAACTTGTGATAAGCTTGGCGGGAAAGCGAGTCTATAGGCCAAAGTTCTAATCCGCTCCAGAATTTCGAAAGGGCCTACGTACCTCGGACTCAGCTTTCCTTTCTTCCCAAACCGAGATAATCCCTTCATTGATGATACCTTCAAGAAAACATGATCTCCTACTTGAAATTCCAAAGGCCTGCGCCGCTTGTCGGCGTAACTTTTCTGGCGGCTCTGCACAGTTTTCAATCTTTCCCTTATGGCCTTTACTGCCTCAACTGACTGTTCCACTAGTTCAGGGCCTGTGATGCTTCTTTCACCAACCTCATCCCAGCAAACTGGGGTTCTGCATGCTCTACCATATAACGCTTCGAACGGTGCCATTCCGATACTCTGTTGGTAACTGTTGTTATAGGCGAACTCTATCAAGTGTAGCTGATCTTCCCAACCTCCTTTAAAATCTAACACACAGGCTCTCAGCATATCCTCAAGCGCCTGAATTGTCCTTTCGGATTATCCGTCCGTCTAGGGGTGATAAGCGGTGCTGTACTGCAGTTTCGTCCCCAAAGCCTCTTGTAGGCTTTTCCAAAATGAAGCGGTAAACTTGGGATCTCTGTCTGAAGTAATCGTCACTGGAACTCCATGGAGACGAACTATGTACCTCATGTACAACTCTGCGTACTTATCCATAGCGAAATCCTTTCTCACAGCCAAGAAATGCGCGGATTTAGTCAGTCTATCCACGATCACCCAGATCGAATCATGTCCTCTCTGACTCCTTGGCAAACCCATGACAAAGTCCATGTTGATGTGCTCCCACTTCCATTCGGGGATTTCCAAAGGCTGTAACATTCCACCAGGCTTACAATGCTGAGCCTTAACCTGTTGGCACGTCAAACACTTCGCCACATGCTTAGCTACGTCCACTTTCATTCTGTTCCACCAGTAGTGCTGACGCAGATTCTGATACATCATCGTGCTACCCGGATGGATACTATAGTTGCTCCTATGAGCTTCCGATAAGATCTTTTCTCTTAGCTCCTCGTCACTGGGTACGCATAGGCGTCCACGAAACTTCAGAATCCCATCCTCAGATACTTGAAAGTCAAGTTTCCTTTTTCCGGCATCCATTTCCAGGATCTTTTGGATGTCGGGGTCCGTAGATTGTAAAGCCTTCACTTTCTCGTGAATTTCCGGCTCAATCTTCAACGTTGCTAGGAGACAAGACAGCTGACAAACTTCAAGTTTAAACTCTAAATCCCTTATTCCTTCCAACAGAGTCCATTCCCTAACCATCAAATGCGCATTGCTCGATTTCCGACTAAGTGCATCCGCAACCTTATTTGCCTTTCCGGGGTGATACAGGATATCACAATCATAGTCCTTGAGTAACTCCATCTATCGACGTTGCATCATGTTCAACTCCTTTTGCGAAAACAAGTACTTCAAACTCTGGTGGTCCGTGTAAATCTAGAATCTTTCTCCACACAAGTAGTGCCTCCAAATCTTCAAGGCGAAGATAATAGCTGCTAATTCCAAATCATACGTCGGGTAATTCATCTCATGAGGTCTTAACTGTCGCGATGCATAAGCTACAACTCTTCCATGCTGCATCAGGACGCATCCTAGTCCCTTCAGCGACGCATCACTATAAATCTCATAACCTCCAGGTCCAGAAGGAATGGTCAGCACGGGTGCAGTCGTCAAACGATGCTTGAGTTCCTGAAAACTCCTTTCACACTTATCCGTCCATTCAAACCGTGTATCCTTCTTTGTTAACCTCGTCAAAGGAGTAGCTATCGAGGAGAACTTCTCCACGAACCTTCGGTAATACCCTGCCAATCCTAGGAAGCTTCGAACCTCTGTTACTGACGTAGGTCTAGGCCAATTCGTTACTGCCTCAATCTTTGCTGGGTCTACTGAAATTCCATTTCCAGAGATGACATGTCCAAGGAACGCAACTTCGTTAAGCCAATCCTTCGAGATCGGTTCCGTTCCGGGTGCCAATTCAATCACAAACTCTATTTCCCTTTCTGGAGGTAACCCTGGTAACTCTTGAGGAAAGACATCGGGAAAGTCACGCACCACAGCTATATCCTCTAGCTTTGGTTCCTCTACGGTCGGATCCATCACGGCAGCTAAGTATGCTTGACATCCTTCGTCCAAAAGCCTAGTCACCTCAAGTGACGAAATCAAAGGGATTGAGGTTCCTCCTTGACTTCCCACAAACTCGAATCTAGGGTGATCATTAGGATGGAAATGAATCACCCTGCTACCACAATCAACGACAGCCCTTTGCCTACTTAACCAATCCATTCCGATAATCACGTCAAAGTCAAACATAGGCAGCACAGCTAAATCTATTCGTTCCTCACTACCACCAATGACTATCTTACAATTTGGACAGCCTAGTGAAACCAACACTTTATCCTTCAACGGGGTGGTAACATGCAATATCACATCTAACGGTCTTAATTCAATTCTAACCAAATCAGCAAACTGGGCAGATATGAACGAATGCGATGCTCCAGGATCAAACAAGGCATAGGCAGCATGATCACATAAAGTAACCGTACCTGTGACCACGCCAGGCGCGTTCTCTACTTCCCTTCGCGCCATAGCATACACCCTTCCTTGAGCTGGCGGCCTATTTACGTTGTTCTGCTGGGCTCCAGCCTGCGATCCCACTAGTGGTCGATTTCCTTGAGCTTGAGGTCCTGGTGCTTGGCTTGGGCAATTCCTTATGTGATGGCCCAGCTGGCCACACTTGAAGCAGGCGCCCGTCCTGCTCGGGCAAGGTCCATTGCCATGCTTCCGCCCGTACAATCGACAGTTCCAGTTCGACTGGTAAGCAAGCTTGCTAATATTCTTCCTGGCTGGAGGGACAAAACGTCGATTGCTCGCCATTGGCCTCTTGCCGAATTGGCGGTTATCCCTGGTAGGACCGAATCGCGATCCAGAAGCGATTCCTTTTTCCTTCATATCTCTTTCCACTAATTGGCCTCTCTCATAGATTGCATCATAACCTTGTAGGTCCAACAGCACTAACTGGCTGCGAAGGTCAGGTCTCAATCCATCTCTGAACCTTCTCACCCTGTCCTCAGGGTCTTCAACCATCCTCGGGGCATACTTGGAAAGTCTCGCGAATTCAGCCTCATACTGATCGATGGTCATTTGGTTCTGGTGGAGATTCTGGAATTCAACCATCTTCTGTTCCTGAGCCGCTCTGGAGAAATACTTAGCGTTGAAAACTTCCGAGAAGGCAGTCCAATTCGGTTCCGTTCCTTCAGGGAAAACTCTTCCCTTGGTGGCCTTCCACCAATCGTTCACAGTTCCACGAAGCTGGTACATAGCTAGGATCACTTTCTCAGCTTCAGTACAACCCAGCACTTCAAATTCCTTCTCTAACTCCTCATTCTAAGCAGGGGCAGCTCCATGGTCCCTTGTACCATCAAACTTCGATGGCTTCAGCTTCATAAATTGCTCCATCAGTTGGCCCATCACGCGATTCCCTTGTCCTTGGGCATTGCCACCATCATTAACTTGCCCATTGTTCCCGCTATTTCCATTTGCTAGGTTGGCGGCAGCAACTGTAGCCTCAACAGCCTGGGCGACGGCAGCAGCTCTTTCCTGGGCCTGTCTACCCATCAAGTTCCTGATTTCCTCTAAGATCCTCATGACTCCATCGTACCTAGGATCTTCCACCACTTGCGGCCTAGAGCTAGACGCTTCTCCAGTGTCTCTAGTTCGGTTGCTCATCTCGCTAAGCCTCACAACACCTAGGCTACTATAATTCCATCCAGGAATTAGAGACCTAAGCCATCTACTTAAGTCTAGCAAGGCTACGCCACTATCACAGCAGCAATTACAGTTAAGACAATCATTACTCAAGTAACCATCAGAAGCATCACACTCAAGGAATCACAATCGTACCACACATTCAGTTGCTTCAGCAACTTCACCAAATCACAATCAGCTATCCAATCCAGCAATCAGCAATCAACACTTAGCGCCAAGTACGAAGCCCTATAGCCTTAAGTCTACCAAAGGTGATGCCAGCCAATATGCCAATCACAAGCGCCATTTCACATGTCATACATTTCATGCCTAACTCTAGCGAATCCCTAAGGTTTCGCTACTCGGTTATCCTCAAATCATCACACCTTATTACTCCGGTCCTCAACCAACTTGGATCGAGCTGACCTTGCTCTGATACCAAACGAGAGGGGATGTCACGCCCCGAGTCCTTACGAGCGCGCTAACATCGCCCTACAACCGTACTGTTTAACTTCTTACCCAGGATCCAACAGCACGCACTAGGTAATGAGTCTCATATGCACATGCGGAAGCGACATACATAACTTCATTCAAAGATAACAAGATGATTTGAGGAAATGATACTCTTAACCATAACATAACATAGATCCAGCTTTACAACGTAAACACAAACTGAACTACAGCACTGGGATCAAGGGAAGGTAGTCAACCTAATCAAAATGAGTCATCTAACTAGGAGTCAGGCACTAATCAAAAGAGTCACTTCAAAAGTCAAGGGCACCTAGGCCATCTAAGGGTCAGGCTCGTAGTCATCAACAGGGTCCTCACGGTGCACTGGATCGTACTCAGCTAAGTCTTCTTCGGGCTCTTCTTCTTCTTCCTCTTCTTCCTCGGATACCTCATCTACTCCCTCTACTTCAGGCGCGGGATGGAAGAGGGCCTCTCCTTCAGGGTTGAACTCCTCCTTTAAGGGCTTGTCCTCGGCATCCTCGAACTCCGACTCGGACTCCTCTACCTCCATGGGGTCGTCGTCAGCATCAGAGGACTCCACGACTTCGCCATCAACAACGGGGTTCTGGGACGGTGCTGGAGGAAGATCCGGGTCAGGAACGGTCTCGGCATCAGTAAGCTCTCCATCCGCGGGGTGTACGATCGAGGGGTCATGCTCGCCCACCACATCCGAAGGAACGTCAAACGTCCTCAGCAGCCCAACGGTGAGGTCGTCGTCTCGATAAAACCAACCTGCAAACCTGTCTGGCCTCCAGTCTTGTAATCCCACATCCATCCAGATAGTGCCATACTTCCTAATGTAAGCCTTCCCTTCTCCCACCGGGTACTCTGTGGAATACTGCTCCACCCACACGAGTACCCCAAAAATCGACGGTGACATGCTTAGAGTTTGGGGTCTGAAAATGTGGGTCCCACGACGAGGTGAGATAAACTCAATAAGCTAGTCCTAACCCTAAGCTAGGCACTTGGGATTTCCAGACACTCCCAAACACATGCAATGACCAGTCATGCGAGAACAGGCAAATGAGCACATAATAACTCAATCAAGGCATGCAATGTCATATAATTCACCAATCTAGATTAGGCTCGGCTTCGTACCCTGGCACTTAATATCTAATAATTTAGAGGAATGCCTATATATATATATATATATATATATGTGTGTGTGTGTGTGTGTGTGTGTGTGTGTGTGTGTGTGTGTGTGTGTGTGTGTGTGTGTGTGTGTGTGTGTGTATACTTATTACGATCGTAATACTCATGGAAGAGCCTGCGTTTAACGCCTCAGGCTTAATAAATCAAGGAACCCGCGTTTAACGCCTCAGGTTTCTAATGCCATGTCTCATGACCCGCGTTTAACGCCTCAGGTCTATCCCGCGTTTAATGCATCAGGATGTCATTAAGCCCCGCGTTTAACGTATCAGGGCGCCATATGCACATAAGCTTATAATTCAATCATTTATAGCATAATACAATCACATGTGCATATCGTCCATACAAGGACCATTCGGCCATTAACATCGTAATTCCATAACGTGGCGTTTCACCACATCAATCAACCAATCAAGGCCATTATAATACTTCGTGATCAATCCTATTTCGATTGAAAACACTCACTTGCCACCACTATGGACATTGGACACCCCAAGTTCATGGAACCAATCAAACCACGAAGTCACGAAATGCATCAATTCACCACACAAGGCCGAATACATAGCCATGGTTTCATTTCAATCATTAAATCCCACACTAAGGCCTACGGCCAGGATACAATAAGGGCCATTTGACCATTTTCAAACAATGCATCACTTAATTCATTGCATGGCCGAATGCATCAAGGGTCAATCAAGGGATTTCATTAATTCTATTAAGCCCCAACAAGTTCTAACATTTTCTATGGCACCCCAAGGCATTTGGTCCACACTAGCACTTATCCACTAATCCATTTCAACCATGATTTCAACACTCCAAGCATCTCAAGTCATCAATACGATCTACCCACAAAAATCACAGATTCGGGTTCCCTTGAACTCCATCAAGATCAGCCCACTAAATCACACTAAAACACCCCTCACTCGGTCCTTCCATCACCTAAGGTCCTAGCCAAAGGTTAGAACAAGCTTACCTAGCTCAAAATTCCAAGAAAACCGGCGGTGGTTCGGGTGGCTCCGGCTTGGACGGCAGCCTTCCACGGTCCAAGGAGGTCGTGTGGTGGTGGCCTAGGGTGGTGGTGTGGTGGCTGGTGCCCACCTAGAGGCCGAGAGAGGGAGAGAACGAGAGAGAGCGAACGAGAGGGAGAGGAGAGCGTGAGGGAGCGAAAGAGAGAGAGAGTGTGTGAACTGATGGTGTGGCCAAATGAGAGTGAATGGGAGAGAGAGTGAATGAAGAGAAGGCTTTGGAGGGAAAAGAGGTGAGTGGGGTAGTTGGTGGGAAGGTACAATGAATAGTAGCAAGGAATGACACTTGATGGAAGTGGTTTGAGGGGTTTTAGTCAAATCAAGTGGTCAATCTATCAACCAATAATTCAAAGGGCTAAAAGACCATAAGGTCCTTCAATTTTCGGTCAAGAGTGTGTGGATGACAAAAGTCCTAATTGCCCTTACTTAATTCTAAAGGAAAATGCATTTCTCTAAGGGTGTAAGGGTAATTCCCTAATCGTCGACCCAGATTTCATTTTCTAGATGCTAATAGGCGAATTCTAGTCTTAATAACTCTCCGATGAGGCGACGTCCAAATTTACTCCATTGCGATCTTCGAATGTCCGGCCTCCAATCTCGAAGTCCAATCCATGGCTAAATTCACTCAATTGTCATTCCAGCACGTCTCAGACTAACGGGCGGCTCTCAGGAGTTACGCGTATCGACCCGCGACTAATGTCACGTTTAAGAGTTACTCGAGCCACGGCGGTTTTGGTTGTCATGTAATCGCGAGGGTCAATTACTAGTCCCGAAGGTTACGACCGTTAGGAATCGATTTAGGTTAATTCGCAAATCATGTCATGGTCATACGGAATCACCCGTGAACCAATTGCACGACACTAGTAAATTGTTCTAAAACCATTCTTAGATCGACCTTTAGCGGTCCAAAATATTCCCCCGACGATTCTTATGGTCAAAGCGTCGACTCATGGTTAAGCTCTTTGGTCCACGTACTTTAAATCCTATATGGCCATTCCCCTTCGGTTAGTCGACTCGAGAGTGATCAATTCTGAGCATGATTAACTGGAATACATCGATAGACATTCATTCATTAATAAGCTTCGAGATAGGGTCGGAATTCAGAATGTCACACCAATTCCCAATCTCGAGGTCCAATTTCATGTCGAACTCTCGTCGACTGTAATTCTAATTTATCTCAAACTGACGGGCGACTCTTGCAGGCACTGCGTATCGACCTTGGGATTTTTCTCAAGCCGTAGTGATTTTGATTGTCATGTAATTGCGAGGGTTTATCGCTAGCTCCTGCAATCGTGATCATCGGAATCCGATTTAAGAAATTCTCGCAAATTACACATTGGTTAAGCGGAATCACCCGCGTCCCAACGTATAACGCTAGCAAGTCATTCCATGATCATTCCTAGATCGATCTCTACTGGCCCAAAATATTCCCTCGACAATCCTTATGGTCAAAGCGTCATTTCTTATTCAAAATCCTCAAGTCCACGTACCCGACCTCGCGTTAGTCTTTCCCTTTCGGTCAGTTAACTCGAGAGTGGCCTGCTTCGAGCGAGATACCATTGAAATACACCGATCGATATCCTTCCATTCCATAGCCTCGAGATGGGTCGGAATTCAGAATGTCACAGTATTTGATCATGAAGTCGCTGAAAGAGTGAGATCGGCTAGCGAGCCTTGTGTGATGAGAAACATGTCTTGAGATGACAAGTTCGATGGAAATGAGATATGAGCTTAAAGGCCTATGGCACCCTGATGCGTCCGAACGTAGGGTTGCAATTCGGATTATATCATGATGCGTCAGAACGTGGAATAAGTTTAACACGTGTCAACACGAGCCTTGAAATGGCATTTGAAACTTGAAGCGTCAAAACGCAGATTTAAGAATTGTTATAGCTTGATGCGTCAAAACGCGGACCAACTCATCGAGTTGAGGAATTATAATAAAATGAGGATTAATTCTTGTTGTATGGATCTTTTTTTGGCTAGTACATTAAACTTGATCTCACATTGCCATGTATACCTTATGAATTGAGATTTTTGATGTCAATTCTGACTATGTGATGCGATGCTTGGATGCCATGTGCCTTTTTCCCGATGAGTCTTTGAACATTGTTATTTACAATGTTGTCTAGGGGTACTAACGGTCTGATCTAGGTCTAGGGCTAGCTTGCTGAGATGTAAATCTCACCCCGTCGTGGGACTTATTTTTTAGATCCTAAACCCTGAAGATTATGCCCATACGTCTAGGCGATCCCATGGAAATGACCACCACTTTTGATGAGTTTCTGGGTAGTAAAGGTGTAGTTTATGTTAGGAAGGGTACTACTGTATGGGTTGATGGAGGAGGAGAGCATTGGGAGCCTCACTGCTTTGAGGCGTGGTTTCGTCGCGTCGGGGATAATACCACTGGTCCTTTGAAGCCCAAAAAAGTCCCTCGAGATGTGGTACCTATCTGGTGTCATCCTATCCGTATCGAGGTCGAAGTCGAAGCTTTAGTAGTTGGTTCAAGAAATATTCCTGAGAAGATCCCGACGGTCGAGGAGGATGTTGAGGTGATTGAGCTATCCGCTTCTGAGGACGAGGAGGAGGATGATTCCGTAGAGGTGCACTCCGAGAGTTTCTCCGATTACGATCCAATCGAGGACGAAGATGAAGATGAAGTTAGTAGTTCTACCTAGAAGACTTAGACAACGCAGGATCTTTTGGATGTCTTTTGGTTCGAAGCTTTTAGTGGGACCTAGATAGTCGTCTTTTAATTAGTCCTTGATCCTCTCCCAACCTTTAGCCTACAGTTGTATTCTGACCTCGATCTTTTGAAGAAACCCATGTTTATGTTATGTATATATATTTTATGTCTTTCAGAATCATCCTTGTGTTTATGTTTGGAGTTATTTATTTTTCTTCCACTTGCATGTTATACTTCATTTGGTGCCACGAACGTTCAGATCCTGAGTATGGCGAGTCGGTGTTGGCGGATATGGCGCGCCCGATTTAAGAACGCAGGGCGTGACATTCTACTTCTACTCAAAAGTAGAAATTGATTTTCTACTTTTGCTCCAGAACTTGATTTCTTATCAGAGAAATACATTTGGTAACGGTTGAAAATTTCCACTTCTGCTCCAAAACTTGATTTCTTATTAGAGAAATGCATTTGGTAATAGTTAAAAATTTCTATTTCTGAAACATTATTAATTAAAAAAAATCTTATATGAAAAATTATTGTCGGCGATAGAAAAATTTCTCTTAAAAAATAATTTTTATTATAAAAGATATTATTTATTTTTTTAAATAAAAATAAATTATTTACTTTTGAAAAACAAATATTTATTTTTTATTTTTTTACTCTAGCGGTCGGAGAGGGCGGTGGGCGGCTGGCGGCCGGCAAAGGTCAATGGTGGGCAGCAACGACGAAGACGTGGTTGAGAGAGAGAGAGGCATTGAAAATGAAAATAGACCGAAGTGAGAGAAATATTGATGTTGAAAGATTTTTACTTATGAAATAGAAATAAATATTTTTAAGTTTTGAAATTGACTCAAAAATAATTTCAGAAGTAAAAAATTTGCTTTAGAATATGTAAACGAATTTTTATTAAAAGTTGCATTATCAAACATATTTTTGCTCTAAAAATACTTATGGAGCGGAAATTTATTATCATAAATGATACCATGTGCGCCAAATGCAAAAATTAGAGAGAAGGGTGTCAATAATTTTAAACAAGCGACACACATCAACTCAAATCAAATCATGTCATAGGCTAGACCCTAATAATGGCGCGAATATTAGAAACCCCATCTCCCACGCACGTAGACTTAAAAGGCATCACCCATGTCTCCAGGGAGAAAGTCCTCCCCTAGTTGTCCCCACAACCATTACTCACTTTCCATCTTTTCTTTCGATCCCACATGAAACCATGTCATGTGATCTTTAGTCAAACACTCACAAGAAAATTAAGTAGGGACAAAGTGTCGATGCATTGCCTTTCGGGAAATGTGTGATTCTTGGAACTCAAGATCATTTGGTAGGATAAAAGTGGATTGGCTCGGCCAGTAAGGTAGTGGGTTGGCTCACCTCGTCAGGCTCGGACTCTCGGCACATTATATTTAGATTCGAATCTCGCTGCAAGCATTCTCTTCTGGTTAAATTCATTGTAATATTTTCTAGGCCCGTGATATATGCCCGGACCAAGGCATGGTGTAACCTCCCCTTCTCCTAAGAATTTGAGGCGATAATTCTGAAAGTGAGTTGCCCTGCTGACTTGATTAACCTATTAAAAAGATCGGAATAAACTCGAGAGAACGAGACACTTCAAATTGTCCCTCGATTGCTTTGGCTACTTCTTGACAATGAATATATGTAAAATAGAGACTTCATCTCTTCTTTGACAAAACGTGGTGTTTAAGATTTTTTGAGTATCCAAGAAATCCTCCTTTCGTCCAAAACACATTAAGTAAATACCGAAACATATAGAGCACATTTGGAATTTCTAGCCAACTTATGACCATCTGAAGTTTCAATCTTATGGTGCTTCCTGCAATCATCTTGATGCAATTTTATATAGCTAATTTAGACTAGGGATTCTCCTCTACTTCTTGATGAGACGCTGATATATTAGCTATCGATACATAGCACTAGTTTACCACGATAAATTTCCAAAATGAAAAGAAATACCTCTCAGTATTCGCAGCGCGCGCTCTCTCTCTCTCTCTCTCTCTCTCTCTCTCTCTCTCTCTCTGTAATGTCTGACAGATAGCTCCTAGAAAGAGAAATAAACAGAGAAGGAAAGAACCTCATTTCTTCGTTCATTTTCACATCTGACGCCTTTCATTCATCCATCGATGTCTCTCCCTCTCTCGTACAACCCACACGTGCGTCAGAAAGTCGATGAAAGCCTTCAGAGGAGATCACAGAGGAGACACAACCACTCTTACATTATTTTCTACGGTTGTCAGAGGGACGCACGCGTTGCCATTGAAAAATGGCCATCGTCATAACTCGCTTTCCCAGGTTTCTGGTCATTCTTCAGCTGTTTTTATCAATAATTCATGCACGGGAGTCAAGATAATATATATAATTGTTCGGTCGGTGTTCGAGTGGAATACTTTGGTGGTCTGTCATCATATTTGGGCTGAAGAAGATCGTCAAAAATGGCTGGAGAGCTAGGCAGAAGAGGGATCAAGAAAGCATACGACAAAACAAATTAAGCACACTTGGACATGTACAAGTTTAGATTTACCTTAATCATGAATTAAACCTCACTTTTCTCTCCCGTCTCCCTATCGGAATGGTAGGCGACGCCCCTTGCCCCATCCCCCGCTTACTGCGACCATTGCCGCCTGCTGGCTGGCCGGCACCATTCGATAAGGCCATCCTAATCGAGAAGAGCGAAAGCTTATCCGAATTTCGCCCGAACGTTAAATCAGAAAAAGAAAAAGAAAGTATCACGTGAGTGTTGTGCCTATATGCACTAAACTGATGCAATTCATGGGAGTTCTAGATGGATCCAATGCACTAAGTTCGCTCGATAATCGCTCCTGAACTTTCGCAAGAGAGGGGGAGGCCGACTTGTTTAGTTTTTTGGGGGCTTTTATTGCGAGAGTTCACGTTTTTTGTGGGACGATTCTTGCTGTCGGCTGACAGACACCATCAATGTCCAGTCCTTCTCCATATTGCTGCTTGGTAGTCGTAGTCTAGCACGCCACCAGTCCCTTCGACAAGTTCTCGAAAGGAACGACTTGATCTTCGTTTAGGAGTTACCGATTTAAGATGTTGAATCCCAATTAGGATGCACATCAACTACTGTCGCTTCTTACCAAACAAAATGCTTCGATTGAAGTGTTGGTTAATCACCACCAAGAGTTCTAGACGTAAAATCATTTTCCACGGTTGATCTTCGGAATTCTTTTTTTTTTTTGTCACATGAAACGGAATTCATATTTTGAAAAACTAGGCCCCGGTTAATAATGATGTCGGGTTTTGGAAGTGCTTGACTTGTACACGTGCATTAGGAAAAATTGTACCCTAACTCTCAAATTTTGTACCCGAAATGTAATCAAAGTTAGACTTTTCAACTGGTCAATTAAGCCTTAATTTTCAAAGAGTGCAAGTATGAAAATGCCTGCAAGTCACTTTAAAAATGCCTAGGTGGTACCCTCAAATAGTACTTTTCAACGTAAGTTTGATCGAGGATTGCATTTTTCTGGAAATGTTTTAAGACGTATTGAACCAATTAAAAGTTTTAGGTCTCAATTATAACTTTCGTTAAGGTTTAGGGCTTGATTGAATGATTTGAAAGGTTTAAAACTTGATTGCATTCCGCATGTAAGGCTTATGACTTGTAACGTAATTTTCCCTCTCATAACATAAAATATTAGCCGCACCTTATTCCGGCATTTTGGTGGACATGGTGTTGTCCTCAATATGGTTGCTGTCCCTTACAAGGTATCCATGAAATGTGAGGTCAATACTCCGTTACAACGTCGGCAAGACATTATAGTCCCATCGTTCCCTCACTTGAGCTTCCCATTCGGATTCCCTTTGCAACACATGCTCGGTTGCCAGCACTACAGCTTCTATTACATAAAACAGGACACTTACTGAAAAGAATATATTGGCGAAATGAAGACACCTTTCGTATTTATAGAAACCAACTAGCCTTATGTACGTATTTACTCGAGATCTCTCACTTTCGGACACTATAATAAGGGTACTTCTCCAGGACCCGAATCCCCTAATCTCAGGTTTGGAGGTTAGGGGAATCCCCACCCTCATGATGGTTAGCACTAGCAGCTGTATATGTGTGTGTACACACCGTTGATTTTACTATTGTGAGCTATTGAAAAGACAGCACCTACTTAGCTAAGGGTTCCCGAAACAGTAAAAAGACAAAAGGGGGTAGGACAACGGGAGCTTTTCGGGCATGTGGGAATTGGGTATATCAAAACAATAATGGCAAGGTCCACTATTTTTTGCTTTTAGTTATTACACCGTGTGATAATAATAAGAAACATTTATAATTGGCTGCCATATAGTTGTTGGCTATAAATTTGTAGACTATATAAGTGATAAGTGGACATGTTAGATGATAAATCATGAACCCAGATTGATAGTTTTTCTTGTTTCAATATGGACACAGATGTTTTTCTAACCAAAGGAGCGTGCGTGGACTCAAGGGTGAAGGCTTTGTGTACCAGGTATAGCATTACCGCGATGCAGTTGTCCAACATCAGCTACCAGGCAATATTTTGGAGCACTTATTAAAAATAGTATAGCTTAGAAATTTTCTGACTCACAAATTTAAATTGATATATCCAAAGAAATTACATCAATTTAAAGAGTATAAAAGCAAGATACTTTAACACCTCCTCATGTGTAAGCCGTATTAGAAACCACTTGTAGAATTTAATGCCTTAACTCAAAAACTTAAGTTAACATGTGGAGGGGGACCATATGTATGTAAATAACACATGAACCGCATATATAAGAGATGTAGGATACTTTAACATGGAGATAAGGACACCACAAGTACCATAATTTTCGTACGGCGTTCACTTGAGTGCCATAATTTTTTTTTACGATCACTTAAGTGCAATAACTTATGTAAAGTTCTCACTTAAGTGTCGTAACTTTTTTTCCGATCACTTGATTGCCACATAACTTTTCAATGGATCATTTGACTATCATAACTTTTTAAAAATATTTACCACAAATACTATGTCACGTCGGATTTTCGGCACTTGGTGAACTTTTTAAAAATAAAATTGGCAAGTAAATGATCGATTGAATATTATGGCACTCAAATGGATATTTTTTTAGAAGTTATGGCACTTAAGTAGTCGAAAAAAAAGTTATGACTCTCTAATGAGTGCCTTACAAAAGTTATGACACCGTGCTATACTTATCCCTTTTAACATGTTATATGGAGTACATTTCTCCTGTGATTAATCGATAGCCTTTGATAATAAGCCTGTATAAATATGAATTAAATGTTATATGTTGTATGGAGTACGATTCTCTATGTTCGTTTAACAATTTATATGTACTAAATCGAATCTCGACCATTAGATGGTCGACATTCGATTTAGTCCATCTGGTACATTCACATTTCTCCCGATTGTATGTTCCTTTAAAGAAGGACGTCACAAAGCAAATATCCTATATTCGACATGACCACACGCAAGGTTCAATTTAATTTAATTTTTCTAAAGTCAAGTAATAAACAGTATAGATCCCCCCAAAAAAAAATCTAAAAGCAAAAGTAATGGGGACAAACCTCCGCCTCTGATATGCTCCTTAATGAGCTCAATTTTAATTTACTAATGGGAAAATTCTAGGACATTGGTTGTGTGAATCTTTCAATCTTTGACGTCTCTATTGATGCCTGAGATTCTTTTCCAACTGTGAAGGTAGCCAGCTGAGGAAACAAATTCTTTTCTACATAGTCGAACTTCTTCTTATAACAATATGAGAATTGTTTAAGAGAAAATGAAAGATCCATCATGGAGAAAATCCTTGGAACAAAAATCATTAAATTATAAAAGACATATTAAGGAAGTTACATACGTTATAATCCAATAGTGTACCAGGTACTAATGGTGAAAAACAAAAGCAAAAACTTTCTACAAGAGATCTCTGGAGTCCGGACAAGTGTCCATGAAGATGGTCATATGAATCTGAAGGTGGAAAATTGTAGTTATTCCGAAATCAAGGGCCCTTGTGAAAATCTTTAAAAAAAATAAATAAAAAAATCTTGCATGTTCTTTCCAAATCGAAGAAAAGGGGTAAAAGAAGAGAGGGAAGACTTAGAAGTTAATGCAATGACCACTTTTTGCTCCATTTTAGGTTGAAGGAAACATAGAAATTACTTAAATTGCTATATTTTCAGAAACTTCTTCCGACCATTTCTCTGATCAGCAAGTTTCAAATATGTACACGCCTCCCATCCAAAAATCTATGCAGGTTAATTTCATGTTGGTGCAAATTATGGTGCTGAAGGAAATGAGCACATTACACAAAACAAAGAAGGTGGAAGAAGAAGAAGATGATGATGATGAAGCTTATGAATATAAGCAAGAGAACCTTGGACACATGATTAAAGACCGCAACAAATCTGATTTACACAGGAGCAAAGGCAGTTTGGGACAAATAAGTATACCTTACAATATAATTATAATGATACAAGCCTGTAACATCTGATAAAAGTGTCATCCTTTTGATCTCATTGTTGCTCGTGCCAGCACAAGAGCATGGCGATGCAGCGACGGAGGATGTAGAACTTGGCCCTCTGCTTCTTCGCCAGATGGCCGCACTTCTGGCCGAAAGAACGGTACTGAGGGCGGTCGCCGGCTATGAAGCTCTCCTGGTCGCAACCGTTGTAGTCCTTCGCTTCTACTTTCTCCCCCATGGACGGCCGGCACGTACTGGGACGACACAACACGCACTCCTTCGGCGTTATATTCCAGGGGCTCGGCACTGCTTTCTTTATTCTTGATGCAGAATGAACGGAGACAGAGAGAGACGGGGGGGGGGGGGGGGGGGGGGGGGGCGGTGGGGGTAAGAATGGCTTGGTTTTGGCATTTATAAAGTGTGAGAGATACAGTGATTCCGTGCGTGATCTTTTGGGGTTCAGAGGGACAAGCTCTTTCTTCCATTCCTCTTGATCTGAATAGGCGAGGGTTTGTAAATCATTTTCTTGAATTTAGGACATACATTACATTGAATTCAGACAATCAAAACTGGTTAAAATGCAGGTGGGTTCAGATGATTTCTGTGATGGGATTTATCGCACACTGAATCGGAATGATCAAATAGAAATTAAGAAAAATAGGCGATGCACAATTCACTTAGGTTCACTCCAAAATAGGGCTATGCCCTACAAAGAGATCTCACTATAATGTTTAGATTTACAGCCACAACTCGCAACAATGATCAGCAAAAATGAGCAAAATATATATGCCATAAACGGATCCAAAATTTAAACCTATTCGAAATCTCTTTAATCTCACAACATACGGACGAACTTAAAATAAAGCCCAAACTCGTTGTTGTTTCGGAGGGCTGCTCCCAAAGGCAGCGGGATACCTGTGCCGAGGGCCCCCGAATCCCCGCATCCGGCGCGCAAGTCTACATATCGTCGGATAATACTTCAGTTTTTTTAAGTTCACGTGAACGTGTTCGATGTGAGAAATAAGGATCTCAGAAATTTTCGTCAACTCTAACACGCTGTCGAATACAATTTCTTTACCACGTTTGAGAGGTAAAAATTTTTCAGGGTTAGCTCGTTGAATGGGAGCTGGGTATGAGAGAGTACGTACCGTGCTGAGTATGTAGTGGAGACCCACCAGCTGCGATGCCGAAGAAAGAGAGCTGGAGAGGGGGGAAGGGGAACAACTTCTGAGCCACGGTGGCTTGTCATTCGCCAGAACTTGTCCCATCATAAAATGCTCATCATCGTTCAAGTTCACTTTCTAAAGCGCAAAAGATGCAAACTTAAGATTGAACTAAAAAAACAATAAGCTCCGCAAAATTGTTAAAACTTATTACGAAACTACAATTGAATTTTAAATTTTTTTTATAATCAAGTCCTAAATTTTGTTTTGAAAGTGCAACCAAGCCTATAGCTTGTCAAGTTCAAAAAACTTGCTAAAATTTCTCATTTATCAAATTAGGACGGATTTTTTTTGGGGTCGATAAAGCAAGTAAATCTTAAAGATAAATTAACTTGATTCAAATTGCAGAGACTCGCTCATTCCACAAAATAGTATCAAAGCACAATTGACAACCGATCACCGAATCTCGTATTAATATAAATGATGAGTACACACCAAATTTCCTCTCTCCAATAATTACGGCTTTGTTAAAAGGCGGTGCACGCATAGTTTCTGTGTCCCCAGCACCATCACCATATTGAGATGACAACAACACTATATTGAAAATGAACTGATAACAACCTTGTAAATTTCAAATCTATTTCTAAATTGGGATAGAAAAACACCTAGATCTAGATGTAGATCTAGATCTAAATCTAACTCTAGATCAGGAGAAAAGACCTGAAAAATAGAAACAAAATAATCACAAGATAACTTTCAGATAAGCCGACTGCAAAAGCAATAGTGAAGCCGTGATTGACTATATGAATCAAGTACCGGGCTAAAGAGAAGGAGCAAATTCAGAATAGCAGATTCTTCCGCGATGCTCGCATTTCAAATTTCTGAGCTTATCGAAAGAAACTCTCCAGATGGAGAAAGTCGATGGGATCGTCCACAAATTCAAGAAATAAAACTTAAAAAAGAGGAGGATATGAATATAAGGAAATAAAGAGGGAGAATTGGGTGTTGGGGGGGGGGGGGGGGTGTGTGTGATAGAGAGATCTCTCTCGGGAAGACCCTGCAGGAGAGGGGAGTGGTGGCACTTTTTGGCTAAGATGAGGGAAATTCGAGCTAGGTCCCCCTTCTTCTTTTTAATTGGATGAAGTTAATGAAATGACTTGATTGTATCAACTTGATAATTTTTTTTTTTACTTGAATGCATTTTTTTTTTCAAATCTTAAGATGCAATCGTACTTTCGTGACAGATTTTAAAATTTTTAATAATATTAATCCAATATAAAAACTACAACCTCTTGTGGTTTAGGGATGCTAATTTCATTCGAAATCATGATTTTCATTCATTTTAGCATGAAATTGGCATCCCTACATTAGAATAAACAAAATCCGAAAAGATGTTTGATTTTCTAGTTAGCATAAAATTGGATATCATAGGATAAGAAATCCTAACATTTCTCATATATCATCTACTGTTTAGTGAACTACAAATTTATGCAAATTTAAAGCCGATATTTTTATATCATATCATATCATATCATATCCATTGTTCGATAGAAATTAAATATCAATATAAATGATATCTATGCCCCTAAGTAGTGCATCGATCGTATCGTCGTAAAATTATATTTGCATGACTTAGCATTTTTTTAACTATTATTTGTGTACTTTACATAGTTCACTTACTTTTGTCCATACGTTAACGGGAGGACTAAATCTTTTGTTTGCAAACTCGTTGTAACAAATTAATTAAAGAGCCGAAATAATTGTTGTTATTCTTGAATCAATAAATTAACAAGGTTTGCTACTCTCATGCAGTCACAAATTCACCATTCCCAAATCCTTCGTTGTCACCATCCACAATAGAAGAAGAAATTCATCCCATTTTTTATTTTTTCAAGATCTAGTGGGCCACCAGAGATAATGCCAAAGCCTTCCAACATGAAGACCGATGCTACGGTCTCCAGTGCAGGCACACGACACTAAGCAATATGAGGTATCTTTAGCTTTTAGCCAAGCTGGGCTGCAAAAAGTGTTAAAAGTATGTTCATAAAACAAATAAAAATTACCTTTTCCTTTTCCCACGAAAAAGTGTGAAATACTTTATTAGTAAAGAGGCTATTATGATATTTCAAATGAGGAAATGAGCAAGTGGGCTACATTCCACTATACTTATATGTGGATGCGCGATTATTAGGTACACTTAGCACTTTGCATGCTCATACAATCGCGAATAAGAATTGGCATTCATGAAATCTTAGCGCTGCATATGTGCTATTGATGGCACCAACATTAATGCTTTTGATTGTCAAGTCCTCTCGACAGCACTTGTGATGTGTTTTTTTCATTTGATGTGAAATCTTTCGTGTATGCTGGATGGGAAGGATCTGCCAATGATTGTTGAGTCCGCTTGGCAGCACTCGAGACTCATCGACTTCAATTTCCTCGATCACCACTATGTAGTTGTTTCGTCTATAAAGAGTAATTTTCTTTGTGATTGTATTGTGGTTCAATTTCATAACAAATTTATGTATACATTGTTATAGACAAATATTACGTGGTAGATTCTTGTTATGCAGTACTTTCGAGATTTTTAACTCCATTTAAAGATGAATGGTATCATATGAAAATTATAGGCGTAGAGGAAGACGACCTAGAATAGCAATGTGAAATATTTAACCATAGGCACTTTTCACTAAGGAGTACGATTGAGAGGTCACTTGGGGCATTAAATAATTCCTTCTCCATTTTGAGACACGTGCCTCTATTTATAGTTCGAACGGAAGTATGTATTGCATGTTGTGCTCTCTATAATCACATTCGTGACCAAGAAGGGATGGACAAAAACTGCCTTATATAGAGATCCAGAGTATACAAGAAAAGGTTGCAGATGATATATCGTCCGAGGAGGTAGCTGAGATTAACATGCTTAGGAAAAATATTGTAAATAAAATGACAAGTGGTTACAATATGCCTGAAATTCCATGACTTTGTGTTTTCAACTCTTGTAATCTTTTTTTTTCCCTTATAAATACTTTGCAACATTTATGTTTATAGTGGGAAGCAATTTAAGTGCAAATTTCGTCGAGTAGTACCATAGAATTTATGTTCAATCTTTCTCTACATGGTCAGTACCATCATGAAGCAGTGCAGCCGTTATTCAAACTTATTTCATAAGCTAATTTAAGTGAAAATTTGTGGCAAATTTTAAGTGCAAATTTTCCTATTGAGCTTATGTTCTTTCTTAAGTATCATGCATATGTCTTCATGCTCAATGAAATAAATAGACTAATCATGTATTATGCATGATATGTATCCTTTTTTGTGTGTGATGTTATAGAGGTTAATTTTACAATGACAAGATGTAATTATTCGAACTGAATGAAAAAAAAAATGGGAAGAGAAAAATTGTTCCTGAGAACATAAATTTTGTGTAGTTACTAAACACGTTCTGATTCTTTGAAATTCGTCTAGAGAACAGAATCAGGAAAAGTCAATTTTGAACAGAATTGATTTTTTGGATCAGAATCGTTGAAAAATGCAGTCAAGTTACCATGTATAGCTTTGTGAAAAAATTTCATGAATAAAAAGCGCGTCCATGATTGTATGTTTGTTTCCGAAGTCTAAGCTTGCAGAATCCCTTGTCTTGATAGGCGATGAATAGAGATCCATTTTTGCTTGCTCATACAGTCCATGGTCTTTAATCTTTCCAGCAATGTATTTACTTATTGATTATTGAATATTCCATTATCGATTGTGTTCCCGCATGATCACCCCCAGCATGTTAGCGGCGTAGGATAAAAATCGAAAATGACTGCATGTAAAATATTTTTGATGTAAAGAGAAAATGTACTGAAAGAGCATTAGATTAATCTGGTATAACCAAAACTCGAATTCATTGAATCTTTGATTCACAGAAATAAAGTGTACTCAACATATTGTAGTCGAGTGTTTAATCGACCCATAATGTATTAGTAGCGACTCCAAAAGGTGATATTAATTACATATCGGATTGAGTATCATGATGCAACAAGCACTATGCTTAGTAATTCATTATCTTTCTAAAATCTTTGCTGTGGAAAACCTCTATATGATGTGTTTGGTGGATCGGATAAAACTCTGGATAGGATAATTTTTATCTTATCCAGAGTTTGGAGTGACGCGATATCCGAATATGACCGGATATAGCTTGGCTATAGTCCGGATAAAAAAATCCCACCTAGAGAGTGGGATAGACCCGGATAGGATATCTGAAATTTGGAAAACTGATAAAAAAGATTACTTGGTTCTTTCCCACTTCTGTATCGCCCTCTTCAATTCTTTTGCCCAATCCCACCGTCAACTTCATGGCCACCCTCCCAACAACGACAACCTGCTTCCCACCTTCGGCCTCCGAGAAAAGCAGCGCCGAGCTCACAGGCCCCACCTCTTCCTTATGTCTCTCAACTCAATCTTGGCGAGGAACTTTGCAATCCCAATCAAAGCCTAATGCCTCCTCTGCGAACAAAAATCAATCTTGATGAAGAATTGATCCCATCCACACTCCCATCTCTCTCTCTCTTCGTCTCTCACTATGATTGGTAAATCAGAATCCATCAACAACACTACCAAATCACACCCGCCAACTTTCGACCCAACTAAACCCCAAATCCCTAGATTTGCTCTCCAATTACTTTTCTTGCAAAACCCTCAAGCTCAGGACCAAGCAGCATGTCTGATTCGAGTCTCGATCCTCTGCCTCGTGTATGTGCTAGCCTTTGTGACTCGAACACGAGCAATAGGAACGTGAGCAATGGCTAGGTACGGCAACAACACGGGCGTGAGAAACACGCCTTCCTAGTTTTTATGGCGTTTATATCGTAATTCAATTTTTACCAAAAAGTACATAGGATGTCCAACTTTAAATCCACAGATCACCAAACATCAGACAGGATATGACAAAATTCCTGAATTTTATATTCTAACATATCTAGTCCTATCCCGATTAAAAATACGAATGACCAAACGCAGTGTGGCGTCCCAGGCCGCCACTCTACGGTCATAGGTCTCTTTTATACATAATTACTTATTATTATCGTATTAGACGATAGACTATAGACTATAAACCACAGGTCATGACGTACAATTAACAGATTCTACGTAGTACACCAAACAATACAAGAAGCATCATGAGACAATCATAAAACCAAATCTTTTATTTATAAAAGATAAAGTACGACCATTTAAGAGTTCATATATATACAGGCATATGACTAAGGTCGTCGATCCATAGGCATAACTGAGATGGTAGAAAGGTAACTACTCCATCATCCAACAAAAGTCACCTAAGTCAAAAGTCCACAAAAGTCTTAGAAGATGACTCCAACCTCAATCCTCCTCAGACGGGTCAGTAAGTAACATCTCCTCGTCCTCAGTGTCCTCAAGTGGCTCTGGTGGTGGAATGGACACCTCCAGCTCAATAGGTTCCGGAGGATGGACAAGTGCATCAGCAGGAGGAATGGGTACCACCGGCTCAACAGGGTCCGGGGGTGCATCAAAAGTACTCTTAGGAAAAGGATCTACTAATCTCTCGCCTACTCGAACATAAATAGCATACAAACGATAGATAACTAAATCATGAGGGCTCCCTCATCAACCTATATAGTATAAACATGCATGACAAGTCTCAGGTGAGGTACTTCAAGATGGATCATATCACGATAGTAAGACTCAGAGTCAAAAGGAACGCAAAAATGTCTGGGAGTGGCTGCCGTAGATGCTAATCTGAAAATGTGTCCACAAATGTGGGTTAGCGCGACGGCTAGCAAGAAAATATTCAATCCCATCATAGGGGTCCTAAGACTCCCTAGGTCAAACTATAAAACAATCCTGTAATAAATATAATACAATAGCCTTTCGATTTCCAAACGAGAATCACGCAATGCAGAAATGCCAATGAACAAGAACATGACATGCTTTTCATTCGTCACACCATCGCAAGCCAATTCACTTGCGACCCCTATCCCAGGGCATCCACGATGCATGGTACGACTCTACCTCGCACACAGCCCAGGGGCGTCAACTCGATTCAGTGCACTGAAGAGAAAATACTCCACATATCTCATCGAATATTAGTCATGTACCATGTACCAATGCATGTTCGGCCATAAATCACAAGATTCTCAATATCTATTCTGCAAATAGTGTCATAATACCAGGCCGACATACAAGATGCATATTCACAATGATCCAGCATAATATACGTAGGTTTTTGTGACGAAAAGAGCAACTAGAACAGAGCAGTTTTTCTGTCTTAAAACTGAGTATAAATGTCACGCCCTCGATCCCGGCGGGCACGCCGATATCCCACACGGCCGTCAGGCTTGGCCGCTTATGTTGTGGCTAACATTATCACCTAGAGGGGGGGTGAATAGGTTATTATAGTGCAATTTAAAAGTTTCTTTCGCGGAATATCAGTTGCACATGCGTTTTATAACGTCTCAGATGATGGCAACACAGTATGACAATATAAACAGTTCGTGTGCAGTTCTACTATCACAGTTTATATAATATGATCAGAGTAGAGATAGAGAAGACTGCACAGAGGGTTTATAGTAGTTCGGCTTTGGTTAAGCCTACGTCCACTTCTTCGGCTATCAGCCAATCGACTGGATTCTACTAGTAAACTGCTCGAGAGGTTACATCTTATTGATCTCCTTGACATGCAGGATACCCCACCTAGCGCTCAACACTCTTGTGTACATCTCCTCACAATTACAATGGATGAATCAAAAAGTGCATATGAAATGAAGTACTCTCAATCTAAGAATTATAAAGACTTTATCCTCTTAACGCCGACGCTTTTTCCCTTCGACCTTGAGATGTCTTTTATACTCCATCGCCTCCAATCTACCTATTGCAAGGCTTCTAGAATAGGTCTCTCCAAAACTTCCCGTTTGGACAAGCCATACCAAAAGAAGATCTCGTAGCCGTTGGGGATCGCCAAAAGAAAGTCTTCCTCGTTCGGATCAAATCGCCCATACAATTATGATCCTGGGTTTCCATAGATGATTTCACTCATTTGGAAAGTTGTGTGTTTGTCTCCTTGATTTCGCATCCTTGATTGATCTTTATCCTCGAGAATATTTCAAGAATGATCCAGCTCGATTGTATCCGTTGTAGTATTTCAAATTAGCGCATTTGAAAGTTCTCTTCAAGTTTTGATTACTGCACGTGAATACTTCACTTAAAGCTTGAGCATCAGTCCAACGTCTGAGCTATCCCCGCTCAATGTTCAACGTCTGAGTTATCCCCACTCAACGTTTAAGCTCCAACCAGCATCTGAGTCCCTCAAAAATCTCATCTGAGTAAAACCATTCTGACAGATTCAATCCTGTGCATCCCCGCACCAATGGATAATCTGCAAAATAAGTACTTCGCGGCATTATCTCGAAAACTTAAGAGTTCTTGGATTGTTTTGTCAACTTCAAAATCACCTAGGGGTTTTTCTCAACAATCTCCCCCTTTTTGATGATGACAAAACTATCCACAAAAGTAACAATGATTTCAATAAAAGGAGTGAGCAACTAGGATTTAGTTCTCTCAATATGATCTTGCTAATAACGGATTTCACTAATCTAAGCTTTGCATTTTCTAGCAAGAATAAGTTCTGAAGTCAATATATTCACAATATAAGCAGTCTCAGAACTTGCGATAATGCTTAAGACTTAGAGATTAAGCAAAATATAGTTTCAGAGCATTGTCATGTGATTCTACTTGATTTTACAATAAACTCAATCACATGTATGATAAACTTGCTAATAACATAACAATAATGAGCATATTACTTGTGATATGGATTTGCTACACAAAGGCTCAGAACATGTATGTGAGCATGAACTTGCAGCTTAATAGCTCAGAGCTTATATATGAGCGTATAACAGTAGCTTAGAACTTGCATGTAAACATATTGCTTATGATATAAAGTTACCATGCGATAGCTCAGAACTTGCAGTTTAACACATGCTCAGATCACAACGGTTCTAACATGCTCAAGTTAATCTGTTTTGGCAGATGTTGTTGCCAAACATACATATTAATAAAATGCTCGTAGTAAGGAACTTGTTCACCTGTTCGGCTTAGGAAAGAAATTGTATTTCTTTTCAGATCTTACTCCAGCTGAACAAAGTGAAAGTGTATTTTACTAGTTCCATCTTTTCAGCTTTTAAAAACGTGTGTGAATATCTTGTTTGTGTGTTCTCACATAACTATTGTACCTGAAACAACTTATCATTCACAGAATATGATATTCACAGAACAATCATAGATATATCTAAAAAAAAAATCTCCTTGGAGGACTTGTTCCTGCATATGACTCATTGTCATAAGTCACATTAATATCTCCTGTGTAGGACTTGTTCCTATATATGGACTTGTTCCTGTATATGACTCATTATCATAAGTCATATTAATATCTCATGTCTCCCCTTGTTTGACGACTTAACTTTTGTGTAACTTTCTCCCCCTTTTTGTCATCAGCACAAAAGGGTAAGCGAATGACCAACAAGGTCAAACACAGAGATGGAGTAATACTCCCCATGAACACATGATTTATCTAGTAAAGCATAGATAGTAGCATAAATACTTCCCCTGAATGATTTAACATGAAAGACCAAGGTTGTGGAAAGTATAAAGTCCAAACAAACATCTAAAATTTGCAATTACAATACCAAAGGAGACAATGTCAAACGAACAACCAAAACATAAAAAAATTAAAAATATTTGAAAAAATATTTTTAGTCTTTTGGTGGTGGCTGAGAGGTAGAGGGTGCAAAGGTTGGTTGGGCTTGTGATTGAGGCAAGCTTTATTTAAGAGATACTATGGGTAGTTTCAGAGATTTTGGGAAGATTAAGCATAGAGTTGAAGAGCAACAGATTTGGTCATTTCAGCAATCTACAGTTTGATTTCATCTTCCACCTGATTCAATTTCCTTGTGGTCTCTTCAATCGCCAGACAAGTAAGATGACATTTCTTCCCCATGTCATCACATAGGCTTCTGCTTTTCAGACTTATTTCTTCTTTGAACTGAGAAAGAGTGATAGTGAAGTTTGAGCGAAATTTTCTCAAGTTATCTTTGCATTCGCCCTGTTTGAACAGAATATCCCATAACCTGTCAGAGTCTGAGATATCTTTCATTTTGTCCTTTTCTCAGCAATCACAAGTCAGTTCTTGATCCTTATCACACTCTTGTTGATGTATTTCTGCATCTATTTCATCATGCATCTGTAAAGATAATTTTTCAAGAGCATATATACCCGATAGAATATAACTGGGATCAAGTTGATTCTCTTGGACAAGCCATCTTGCAAATTCTGGTCTTGCCATTTCTTGCTCGTTTTCCTTATAGAATCTTAGGAGATCTGGAATCTTGAAATCATGTAGCAGTGGAGCAGTTCCAGACTGAACATGCGTTTGTTTAGATGAGGCATTCTTCAACTCTTTTTCAGTTGATTTTGATGCGAATTCAACTACATCCTCTTTTGAAACGAAACCAATAGTCACTATCAAATCGTTCACAGATCTGTTGTTACCTCATTATTCTTTGATTTCTATAATAGCTTCTCTAAGAGCTCTGGCAAGTATAATTTTTCTCTCTAGGTAAAAGACAGCTTTATCAGCAGTGAGAGACTTTACCAGAGTACAGAGTTGGGCAGACTCATGCGTTGCTTGATTAGAATCTTTATGAACTGACTCGGATAGTGTGAAGTCTTGAGGAAATTTCTTCACAACCATTTTGGAGAATTCTCTCAGTTCACTGTTGATAACTTCTTTGAGTTGTTTCATCCTTGACTCAATGTGATCCATTTTGAGAAATACCAAGCCAATCTTCTCAGACAAGTTATTCAATAACTTTGAGAATTCTTGTGCTAACGTCTCCCGTAACTTCCTGTTTTCTTGAAACAGAGCCTTGTACAATTCATGAGTTTAATATTTCAATTCGGTCTGGAAGTATACAACCTTCTTCAGCAGTTCAACATCTGTTTCTTTGTTCAGTTCTTCTTCCTCTTCTTCAGTTTCCATGGCTTCGTTGATCTCATCCAGTTGATTATCATCCTCTCTATTTTCTTGCATGAAGTCATAATATTCATCTAACATTTCTCTGTGGTAGCTTTCCTCTTAGTTGAATCTAGCTTTTGATTCAACCTCTTTCTCTTTGTCTTCTGTTTTGAAGAAAGGATCAGAAGCGATGTGTTTTTCTAAATCACTCAGAGCGATGTTGAGATTGTCAAAGGATTTCTTTGATTCGGAAGGGTTTTTGGAGTCCATGGAGGATAATCAGAAGTGTTTAGGAATAGGTATTGTGTAGAAGTAATGGAGATGTGTATATTCTTTGAAGAAGAATGATGTTTAAATAGAGTGATTGAAACCTATTTGGAAGTAAAGAAGTCTGAAGATGTGATTGAGGTACTTTTGGAAAGTTTATATGAAATCAATCAATTTGAATCAATCAACTAACCAATCAACACAATCAATTAAATCAATCACGGCAATCAACGCAATCCACACAATCACAATATTTGCAGAATATTTAGAAAGATTGTGAAGATGCGTACCTTATTTGTTGCCATAAATATAACTACTTATGCGCCAAAAATTTGAATGATCAAACCTTTAGTTGTTCTCCACTCAGAAGATGTTATCTTCAGATGATGCTTTAAGTTCTGAGTTCCTTGTAGTCATAGAGCTTCTTCAAATAAAGCTTTGGCATCTTTGCTTCTTCTAGATATCGCTTTAAGCTTTGAAGCAAGATTTTCCTATCTAGATAACAGCTTAAACAGGCATCATAGTAATACCTAATTCTTGTCTGATATATTCAAATGTATTTCTATCAAGTGGTTTGGTGAATATGTCAGCTAATTGATGCTTTGAGTCAACAAATTGAATGCAAATATCACCATTATGCACATGATCACGAATAAAATGATGCTTAATTTCAACATGCTTAGTTCGTGAGTGCAAAATAGGATTCTTGGTGAGATTGATTGCGCTGGTGTTGTCACATTGGATTTCCACGTTGTGAGATTGAACACCAAAGTCCTTCAGTTGTTGCTTCATCCATAGGATTTGTGCACAACAACTCCTTAAGGCAACATACTCAGCTTCTGCAGTTGATAGAGCTACAGTATTCTGTTTCTTGGAGAACCAGGACACTAGCATTGATCCGAGAAGTTGACATATTTCTGAAGTACTTTTTCTGTCTAATTTACAACATGGAAGATCAGCATCTGAATATCCATGTAATATAAGATCTGAGGTCTTAGGATACTATAGTCCTAAATTAGGATAGGTTCCTATGTATTTGATAATTCTTTTGACAGCGGTAAAGTGTGATTCCTTCGGATCTGATTGAAATCTAGCACACATGCATACACTAAAAACGATGTTAGGTTTAGAAGCAGTTAAATATAGTAGTGAACCAATCATGCTTCTGTAAAGCTTCTAATCAACATGTTTACCCTGTTCATCCTTATCTAGTTTGGATGAAGAAGACATAGGCAAATTAGTTTTCTTGCAATTTTCATGACCAAACTTCTTTACCAATTCAAGAGCATATTTCTTTTGATGTACGAATATGCCTTGCTTAGTCTGATTGACTTGCAGTCCTAGGAAGAACGTAAGTTCTCCCATCATGCTCATCTCAAATTCATTCTGCATGATCTGAGAGAATTCGTTGTAGAGATCTTTGTTAGAGGAACCAAATATAATATCATCTACATAAATCTGAATAAGTAAAATTTCGTTACCTTCCCTTTTGATAAATAAATTTGTGTCAATTTTACATTTCTCAAAGCCTTGATTGGTAAGGAAATTACTTAACCTTTCATACCATGCTCGTGGAGCTTGCTTGAGTCCATAGAGTGTATTTTTTAAGTTTGAACACATGATTTGGATATTTTGGATTTTCAAACCCTGGAGGTTGATTAACAGACTTCCTCCTTGATATATCCATTCAGGAATGCACTCTTGACATCCATTTGATATAATTTGAAATCATGATAGCAAGCTTAGGCAAGTAGCAGTTTGATGGATTCAAGTCTCGCTAATGGGGCATAGGTTTCATCATAGTCGATTCCTTCTTCTTGAGAGTATCCTTTGGCAACAAGTCTTGCCTTGTTTCTGGTTACTTTTCCTTTATCATCCAGTTTATACATGAATACCCATTTAGTTCCAATAATAGGATGACTCTTTGGTCTTGGCACCAATTCCCATACTTCATTGAGTTTGAATTGATGTAACTCTTGTTGCATAACTTCAGTCCAGCTTTCATCTTTAAGAGCTTCTTCAATTCTTTTGGGTTCATACTCAGAAACTAGAGCAAATGCATTTATTGCACTTCTTAGTTTAGATCTGGTTATGATTCCTTCATTGATGTTTCCAATGATTTGATCTTTAGGATGACTGGATTTGTATTTCCAGTTTTTCTTCGACTCTTCAAGCTCATCTTCGATTGATTCTTCAGTATTTGGATCTTTAGAAGTTGTAGCTGGTTGCTTATATTCTAAGTTCTGAGAAGATTCGGTTGCCTTTTCTTCCTCAGATGATGTGTTCTGCTTCTCAAATGATTAGTCATGATCATCTGACACTCATTAACGGTGATAACCTTCTGAGCAATATACTCATCCTCGAATTGTACATTCATGGATTCTTCAACTGTATGAGAATTCTTGTTGAGAACTCGATAAGCTTTGCTTGAAGTTGAGTATCCCAAGAATACTCATTCGTCTGATCTTCATCAAACTTACTCGGCCGATCACTTGAGTTCTTAAGAATGGAGCATTTACAACAAAAAACATGAAAGTATGAAATACTTGGTTTCTTTCCTTTGTAAAGCTCATAGGGGATTTTCTCAAGCAATGATCTAAGAAAAACTCGATTTATAATATAGCAGGCAGTAGAAACAGTTTCAGCCCAAAAGTATGATGGTGCTTTGCTTTCAATCAAGAGTGTTCGTGCCATTTCTTGTAAAGATCTATTCTTTCTTTCAACAACTCCGTTTTGCTGTAGAGTATATGAGGATGAAAAATTGTGTTGAAAACCATTTTGATCACAAAATTCAGCAAAGTAATGATTTCCAAATTCCCCTCCATGATTTGTTTTGATGCTTGAAATGGAATAACCTTTTTCATTTTGAACTTTCTTTGAAAATGTTTCCAAATATGAAAAGGCATCGCTTTTATGTGCAAGGAAGAACACCCAAGTGAATTTGGTATAATCGTCCACAATGACCAAACAATATCTTTTACCTCAAATACTTTGAATTCGAGTAGGTCTGAAGACATCTATATGTAATGTGGCATCTCAGGTCCCTCTTAGCCTTCAACTCTGATACCAAACCAAAGCCCAGCTGTCGTATCTTCCAATCTGAAAAATGTTCCCACAATATGGGTTAGCGCGACGGCTAGCAAGAAAAACATTCAACCCCACCATAGGGGTCCTAAGACTCCCTAAAACCAACTAAAAAAGACAACCATATAATCAAGGCATCAAGAGTATGTAACAACATTAATTCAGATCATTAGGTAATAACAATTTAAAACAATGAGGATGCCAATATGATATGTAATGTCGTGCTCTTCATTCATCTCACAATCGCCAAGTCAATTAACTTGCGACCCCTACTCCAGGGCATCCATGACGCATGGTACCACTTTCCCCCACACATAGCTTAGGATCCACGTACAAATCCCCGCACAGCCCAGGGGCGTCACGACGCTTGGTACGACTCTACCCTGCACACAGCTTAGTGTCGTCAACTCCGTACAAATCCCCGCACACAGCTCAGGGGCGTCAACTCAATTCAGTGCACTGAAGAGTAAATATCTCCTCATATCTCATCCACATCGTTCCATGTACAATGTATGCATGGCCATGAACCTCATGATTCACAATCTCAATTCTCATAGGCAATATCTCAATTGCAGTGCCAGCATACCAAATGTTCAATCTCAAGAACAAGTACATGAAGAATCCAAAGCATTGAACTTTAATCAAACAAGGCACATGAGAATTGAATCACATAACCAAGGGATCAATCAATTTCCTCACCTATAGCTCTCGGTCATTCATGGTATTGGCTATTGAATTCATCATTTTCATCAAGCAAGAGCACCAAGATTCAGCCTTAAGATTCACGAAAACACATTCCTCCAAAACCACGTTGTCATTCTCTTACAAAGCAATTTAAAACTACAAATTCCTCACGAGTTTGCGCCTAAAATCTGTTCTGTCCCTATCAAGTGTAGTCTCGGTTCTAATCACAAAAACAGACTTAAAACTCTTCAACTTAATTAGCTAATTAGGTGTACTAGTTATACAAAATAACTCATCATTTACCACGGAAAAGGAGGCATGATCAACTCAATTTTTGTGTCAAGAACAGCCTATGAATTCAGAATAGATTCTGCTCTGTACCGAACCACTTTCTCACCTTAAAACATCCCAATTTCCATGAATTTAACCAGCCATTCGAACCCTTACATGAGGCCAACATAATTCTACATTAGGCAAGTCAAAAGGGCATGATCTAGCTCCAACTTCTTACCAAAATAGCGTCAGAACAGTGGCTATACCGAGAGAAGTTTCCGTCCTAGAAACCGAGCACAGTTTCAATTTCTAACCTGTGATTCAGTCTCATTTCATCTCAATTCAACTAACCATTTGACTATCATAATGTCCTAACTTAGTTCCTTGATTACTCAGCTCATGACCGCATAATGTAGCTCGATGGCCCATTAACCCTCGAGAGCCGACGGACGAAGGCCGCGCTTGAGAGGGTCACGACAGACTGGCGATTCCGCTGGGAACTTATTCCAAACCAGAATCTCTAGTTAAGAATTTTAGAGGACTTGAGCCGATTAAAAAGTTGATTGGTTTATCTAATCCTGTTTTCTACAGATGCTCTCGAAGGTGAGGTACGTACGCTAACCATTGTGTTAGATGTTTTTTGCAGATTGGAGAAATAAGAGGTGTAGTGATTGTTGACATTTTTCCTGCAGGTTGGAGTTGGGAATGTATATTTTTCTTACGCACATATTGGAGCGGTGTTTGATACGAACTGCTGTGCATGACTTGCATTGTGATGATCACGACACATCACATACACTTACGGTCAAACCCCGACTGAAATCACCTTTAGGATTACCTTAGATAAGGAAAGGATGCGAAAGGCTCTTGTGTTTTATGGCACTTGAGACTTTCGTATTCGTTCCCGCTCACAATCCAAATTGGCGATATCTAGCCCTCTTGGGTGGGTACTCTTGGGGAGGAATATGTCCTATTTGGATCGTGGGAGCCTGAGCCATAGGTTCTATACCTGATTTTCGATTTTTAGAGTAAATTTCCACATGTCTCATGCGCATGTCTATGGAAGGTTGGTATACCTAAAACCACCCATTGTTATAGGGGAATATTTAACGTTCCCCGGATTTTTGGTTGGCAAGGCATTTACTTTCGATGTACTTCAGTATTTCCTGTTTCACAGTATATTCATGCAATATTCACATTTACATACATTGCACACATTACGAAATCATCCAAGTGACTGATTGAAATAACAACGATAAAAGGGGTAGGATGTCGCTGTTTCCTAAAAGTTCGATAGAATTGGTAACTTTCGAATACCTAAGGAAGGTCACTCGTCCCGGACCAAACATAAAGTTGCACTTTACCAGATTTGTGCATGGCCGAGAGCTAACTGAACGCAAGCTGGGATATGCCGAAGATTGTCAAACCCGCTACTATGTTGATAACCTTAGCTTCAAGCGACAAGCGGACGAAAGATTCAAGGATTACTTGAAAATAAAAAGATAACATCGCAGCCGCCTAGCTAGAGACGCATATGCTCGTCAAAAAGTTGAACGTCAAGCCAAGAAGAACAAATCGATGATCACTCTTTGGGGAAAGAGAAGACGGCCTTCAACCAAGACAAAGCCCAAACGCATCTTGCTAAAAAAAGGCGAAACTCGAGAAGACCCCTGAAGTCATCATAGCATGGACCAGAGAATGGCCAGAGGAGCTAAAGCGCCTCGACCGATCCATTGAAGACAATTTCTTACATTTTGAGGAACACTCAACTAGGGGGGAGGTCCCAACTATCGAGCCATGTCCTGAAAGGGAGACAGATGAGAGGCATTTAGTGAGGAGCTCCCAACTGACTGCCATTCGGAAGAAGATTAAACTTTTGGGAGGGGTAGCTTAAATCCCCATATTTCATAGGCCTTTTATGGCTTTCTTGTTTGCAAAGTCTCTCTCTACCCTTCTTTCATTAGGCGTCCTAGTTGTAATAAAGGATTCACTCCGCTTTACTCTCATCTGTTGTATTGACCAATGGAATGTGACGTTGTTATTTCCTTTAGTCATTGGAGTGAATCTGATTAAATTGCATAATTCACTTGCTTGAAATTCAAATTAGACTTTAAGTCGGGTCTTCCATACCTGAAAAGGCTCTAATTTCCATTTTTCTAATTGAACTATGCAATTAAATCAGCCCATGCATATTTCATGGCATTTGCATAGTCACATGTTTAAAGTAATTTTTGACGATTGACTTTTCAAAATCATTTGCATAATTTAGACTTGATGGGAAAGAATGATATTCAAGTGTTCAAAGTCCCCCAGACCGAGCTCCTAGCCTGGTGGGACAGCATGGGCGAAGCTAGCCAGAAATACGCCAAATCACGGCTGGGGTATCTATTGGAGCTGCTGAAGATTGAGTGTCTACCTACCTTTATCCAAGCCCTGGAGCTCTATTGGGATCCTACCACCGCGACGTTCTACATGGAAGGATTGGAAGTTACCCCTACTCTTGAAAAGTATAGCGCCGCCATTGGAGTTGAGTTTACTCACTTACTAGTCCAACCTCCTATAGGGTTTGAACCTTTGAGTCAACTAGCTGAATTCCTTGATACAAACCTCAATGAAATCAAAGCAGATGCCAAAAGTAATTCTAGACAGATTTCCCTATCTTTCCTTCTAGATAGATTTCCTAACCTCCCTGCTACCAAAGGAACTAAATCTGGTAGAGCCTTTGTCTTGGCTTTCTTTAGCTTTGTACTATTTCCAATCTCGTCTGTACTTTCGACCCTATTATGGCTGTAGTTGTTAGACAAGTTTGTTGTGGATGGGATTACTCGAACATTATCCTTGCTGAAACTTTCCTTTCCCTAAACCGCTTCAAGAAAAACAAGAAAGGAATCTTAGAGCCTCTAGCGGTCTTCTATATCTACGGTTCACATCTCATATCAGACAATTTCATATCCGCATGGGTTTCACTGAGATTAGCTCCGATGCCTATCCTCTTAAAACTTTCATAAGAACCCATACACGTATTCCCAAGTTTAACTTTAGAGAATGGAAGAAATTCCTTGGAACTCTAAGATCAGAACAACTCCGATGGCGGCTAAGATTACCAACACTGGGTAAAGTCAGGCTCGCATGTAATGACAAAGACCCAGTCCCCTTATTAGGATTCACAAGCGCTACTGCGTACTATCCAAGGAGGGTTATCCGACAGTTGGGAGCATTGCAAGAGGTCCCCTCATTGCCACGACCACGTATCTTCTCGTTTGACATGCCGAAGGAGACCCTTACATGGGAAAAGAAGAAACAATTTGAAGCCAAGGTGGAATTTATTATACGCTCTTTGAAGAATTCCTAGGCTGAAGACGTAAGATGGCCAGATGATATGACTCGTGAGGAGAATATTCACAGGGCTACTACAGAATACATTCAACACTTTGAGGCGACCAGACGCAGCTTTGTCGAGCCTTATGTACCTAAATATATCGTACCATACGTGCTTGGAGTATAGCCGTAAATACCCGAAGACATGAGATCGCCGTCATACTCAGGAGATGAAGAATCCCAGACTGAAGGAATTGATCACTATTGGGACGACGAGGATACCTTAGACCTCAAACGCCCTAGGCTTGAATAGACTATTCTGTCAAGTGTAAAATGTGTGAATATTATGATGCCTTTTCAGCATGCTCATTTGTATTGAATGTTACTTTGGACACATGTGCATGAGCGTAAACATGTTTTATAAATGCATAAAGACTATCGTCAAAGATTACGCTTCTTTTAATTTCATGAATTCTTTTGAAGAATAATTAAAAGAACTGCTCACGTGAGATTAAGTGTGACATTCCAAATTTCGACCCCTCTTAAGGTTGTGGAATGGAAGGTATAGATCGGTGTCTTTCAGTTGTAACTCGCTCGGAGTTAGCCACTCTCGAGTTAACTGACCGAAAGGGAAAGACTAACGCGGACTTGGGTATGTGGACCTGGGAAAATTGAATAAGAAATGGCGCTTTGACCATAATGATTGTCGAGGGAATATTTTGGGCTAGCAGAGATCGATCTAGGAACGATCATGGAATGCCTTGCTAGCGTTATAAGTTGGGACGCGTGTGATTCCGCTTAACCAAGGTGTAATTTGCGAGGATTTCCTAAATCAGATTTCGATGATCAGGACCGCAGGAGCTAGCGATAAACCCTCGCAATCACATGACAACCTGTTGACACCTAATTTCGGATCAGCCTTTTTTAGCTTATTCTTAGAAAATTCATAAAAAATTCAATAAAAGTCAAAAAATTACAAAATCAACTTTGGTGGCCTTGGCCAAGCCTAAGGAACCATTTTTGACCAAAAAATAATTTTTCATATTTTTCGTATTTTTTAGTATTTTTAGAAAATAGGAAAATGCTTGCAAATTCAAGAAAAATAGCATTCGATGTCACAAAAATATGGAAAAATAGTCAATATTTTTATTTTAAATCCTTTGTCTTTCTGAACTCATAAAAATTCCAAATTTAAATTCAATTTTATGTGTTCCTTTGTTACGCATATGATTGAATTTGACAAAAAATGTCAATTGAGTCTTTTTAATTTGTAATTTTGGCATTTTTTAGGATCTTGACATTCAATCTATGTGTCCCTCATTGCAATTTAGCCCAATTGTCTGTACAAATCGCTTAATTGCATGAATTGGGCAAAATTGCATACATAATTGCATTTTAGTCCTTGAATTTGGGCATATTTGAAATTACTTTCAATTCAGGGACTACCATTACAAATTGAAGTCACTGACCAATGTTTTTTTTTTTATCATTTTGGATCGATTGGCATAGGTGGTTTTGTCCAATTTGATCATTTGAGCCTTCAATTCCACAAATTCTCGAATTGCAATTAAGGACAACTTTGGGGGTTTTATAGAAATTGACATGAACTTTTGGGTAAAATCTCATTTTAAAATAGAATTCATGCCCTAAGTTCGATTATGATGTTTAATTGTAAAAATTCCAAGTCAATTTGTGATTAATTGTGAAAATCAAGTCAGAACCGGTTCTGACCGGTCGAATCGGTTAACTACAATTTTATCTTCTTCCCCAACCCCCCGTGCAGATGAACAGTGCAGGGCCGAATTTTGGCAGAAAATTTGATCAATCAATCGACTACAATTGAAGAAACATTGGTGGGGTTTGGTTCTTCAAACCATTCCCCATCGATTCACACCGGAATCACGACCGATGGTCGCCGGGGCTAGGAGAAATCAGCCAGTCAAGGTCGCGGAACCTGCCAAAATCAACAAAAGCAAACTCAGATCAAATTTGTCCAAAATTCGCACCAAATGGAGAACGCCGAAGATCTTAATGGACATAGATGGAAGCCCAACGGATTTCGTCACCGTCCGGTAACCAAATGGCACATGGGAGGCACGTGACGGGGGAAAATGGGAGTCCCCGTTCGGCGCCAAAATTTCAAACACGTATAAATACTAATTGAGCCTTCTAGAAGGAGGAGGTTGGTTGATTCGGTTGGAGGAGTTGAACAGAATCGAGAGAGAGAGAGAGAGAGAGAGAGAGAGAGAGAGAGAGAGAGAGAGAGAGAGAGAGAGAGAGAGAGCTCGTTCTCCGACTCTCGTCGTCGAGAACTTGAGCTCGACTACAAGGCGCTGGTTAGGTCGTCCCCGGCCAAACCGAAGCCAAAGAAGACCGTCGAGAGTTTGCCTGGAGCTCTAGAGAGCGATCGTCGCTGGCCGCGCCGCCTGAAACCGCGAGAATAGGTGAGGTGCAGTTTCGAGGTTTTCACTGTGCATCAATGGCGATTCATGTATCTCTTGTTCATTTTTGCGTTTAGTGTGTGCGTTTTGTTTCCTAGACATCACTGACCATCATCGTATCTCTATTTTGCATCGATTTCGCTTTAACACTTCGAATCGAGTCTCCAAACCTCCTACGATAGCCAACCACTGTTCAACCTCGCCTAGCCAAATCTAGGCCGTGCGAGCACGATCGGAGCTCGAGGTAAGTGTTCTGGGCTCCTATTGATGCTATCTTATGACTGAATTGCCATGGCTTGGTGTGAATTGCGTGATTGAACCCCCATGGCCGTACTCGGTATTCTGCATAATGTTCGTGATTTAGTGGATGAGATGTCATGATTCGTAGATATGTTAAATTAGAGATTGTGGCGAGTCGATTGGCTCTGGTTTCGTGCAATTCCATTAAGATTTCACCGTCGGATCGTCGCCAGAGAGTCGTAGCTGTCCGTTTAGTTGCAGTCGCGAGGTTGAAGATGAAGCTGACGTGTCTGGTCAAAGAGTCAGCGGTCCTAGGTGGCAATATATCATTGGCCCACGTGTTCGTCCAATCAGCATGGCCGTTAGAGTTTGTTATTCAAACAGGTTGATCGGACGGGCTCAGATAAATCGTGTCCTTTTTAGTTGTAAAGAACACTCTTAATTTATGCATTATCAAGATATCTTTTCAAAATCCATATCGTAATTAGCATGGTTTACTCCCTGCTTAATAGCAAGCTTGTCTGTACGGGCGATGTAAAAAGCTTGGGGCAAGGGAACATGCTCATGGCCAAACTATCGTTCGCGTCACGACATGTTGCTAAGGAGGTTGGACACCATATGATCCGTCTTTCATTTCGACAAACCTGACTTTAACCTTCTCAAACGGGTGATTTTTGATCACGAGGACTCAAGCCCAAGCTCGTTTGAAAGCCCGAATGGAGCAGGAGTAGGAGTAGGAGCAGGAGCAGGTTGATGCTTGCTTTAGAACTCTAGAAACACGACTGGATCAAATGGCTGAGATGATGGCCGAAATGAAGGCCATGTTCACTACAGCTAATGCTAGGCATGCTCCACCGATTGACCTTAACCAAGTCGCAAATCCGTATACGCCTACCACTTCTGATGCGAGTGGGTCTGCCGGGACAAATCCTGCAGCCACTTCCGATCAAGTTCAGACTGTTGAGGTTCCGCCGAGGGCCCCACCCGTTATGATTGATTTAGAGGAGAAATAGAAAGAGAAGCCTGTTCCAAAGCTCGATGAAGGAGTAAAGAGGATTGCCAAGATCGAAGAATGCCTTACCAATCAGGGGTTTGAGCTGTCAAAATATGATAAGATCACGCCTTTCGCTAAGATTGAGGTCCCTTTTGACTATAAGGAGCCTGAGTTTGCAAGGAAGTACAATGAGACAGGCTGTCCCAAGGCGCACCTGAAATACTATCTGTACAAGATGGCAAAGTACTCCGATTATGTCCCCCTACTCATCAATACATTCCAAGAAACCCTGACGGGTGCGGCCTTGACTTGGTATGTTGAGCTGGATATCCAAAAGTACGAAGACTGGGAAGAGTTTGTGGCATAGTTTCAGCGCCAGTACAAGTTCAACACAACCACTGCCCCTACTAGGGAGGATTTACTCAGGATCGTAAAGGGGAGAAATGAGAGCGTCTGTTTATACGTCCAAAGATGGAGGGCACTAGCTACGCAAGTCAAACCGCCTATCCTAGAGGAAAAGTTAGTGAACATCTTCCTGAAGGCGTTACTCTATGACTACTTTGATAAACTGAACACCTTTGGGTGTTAGACTTTCGCGCACCTAATCAAGGTAGCAGAAAGACATGAATGTGCTATGAGAGAAAAACATATGCCTGAGGCAGTTCATAAGCGGTCGTTCCTCGTAAAGAAAGAGCGGGAATCTAACGCGGAAGTAGCCTTTGTCTCTAATTCCCTGAGACCAAGAAAATTTGAGGGTTCTGTCCCAGCGCATTGAAACACCTCCTGGACAGCCTAGAAAGTCTCCGAACCGAGGAGGATGGGTCCTCCGTCTTTCACACCACCCCCGGTCCCAATGTCAAAGTTGCTCCCTAGGCTCTTTGAGGTGAGGCTATTGGCCAAGAAACCACCGAGATCAAAGCCATCGAGATTCCCGGGTTTCGATGAGAGTCAAATGTGTGTATACCACATGGGCGAGAAAGGACATAATGTGGACAATTGTCGAGCCTTACAGTACGACATACAGGCTCTTATCGACAACCACTTACTGGAGTTCGACGGATCGGATCCGAATTTCCATTAGAACCCTCTACCTGACCATAAGGTGAACGCTGTGTTCGACATAGACTTAGGAGGTGATCTAGATTTCCTGGTCGATAGATCCAAAATGGAACCTGTGTTGGCCGTGGCCTCATAATATCCGGAGCAGGATGAGATCACCAAAGAGCAGAAACTGAAGTACTTATCCAAACTGATCGACATGAGGGTTGTCGCCAGAGCTAATGACCGCTCCTTCAAGGGATACTATGCAAGGGTCAATCTGGACTCACAGCGGTTTGTGATGAGGGCCACTAGAGGAGAGACTTGGGGTATCCCCATGGGATATTTGCTGAACATCGAAGATGCTGAAGAAGCTGAGAAGCTAGATGAATATGAACAAAGCCTGGAGAAAGCCCGCCAAGGTGATAGGAAGTTCGTACGGGACGCCCCCTAGAGAGGAGAAATAATTGATAATTTGGGGCAAGACAATGGAGGCTATAACTTAAAGGTGTCGTATTCTACTCCTCCGGGCTTCTTTGACAGCCCCAAAGAAGTGGTTCCTGATGGCTGGAGAGGCATGGATGATCCCCAAGGATCGAAAAAAGACGAACAAATCGATGAGACAACCTTCACGCAGACTCTGAGAGCGGAGGGAGACCAGTAGATGCCAATGCGACTAGCCGGCCTAGAGGCCCATATGGCTAGGCTAGTAGATATGTTGAGTGATCTGGCTGGACGAATGATGGACGATGGGTTTGAAAAGAATGACCTCTTGCTAAGGGAGCATCGAAGAGTATTGGATGCACAGAACCTCAGGATTGCCGATTTAGAGAGCTGGTGTCGAGATCTGATTAACGGCCTGACCAAAGTAAAAGTTTCGATGGACCCTTCTCCCCCATCGGTCAAGAATCCCTCACCAAGGCAAGTTGGTGATGTCGTTTTTCGTCAAAAATACAGTGAGAAGGGGTGTCTGAGAGAGCATGTCTTATTCTACTTGAAGGAGATTTTTGGTCTCTCCAAGGATGAAGAAGCGCTAATTCAGAACTTTGAGCTCAGCTTGGATGGCCCCACCCTGACCTGGTTTCGGGCTCTCGATCATCACCAATTGATCACCTGGGATGAGTTCATAGCCCAATTCTTGGGGAGCTATGACATCAACCAGACACTCGTTCGCAGTCGAGAGGACCTGATTCACATAAAAAAGGAAGAAGGCGAAGACTTTAAGTCCTATGCGCAAAGATGGAGAAGGCTCGCTGTGCGAGTATACCTTCCGTTAACAGATGAAGGATTATTGGATTGCTTCATGAAGGCCATGCCTCATGAAGCCGCTATGTCTATATCTGCCTATGAGTATCAATCCTTCGCTCATTTGATAAGCGATTTGGAAAGAATAGAGTGGACCTGGTAGCAGGATCAAATTCGAGGCTCAAGGATTGGAAGAGCAGAAAGCGCAGTTCAATTTTTGAAGAGAATGGACGAAGAGTTTCGACCTTCCAAGTCTGGATCCTCCTCTATTGAAACTTGTCCACCTAGCCCGAGAGAGGGGTACAATTTAGAGGAGCTATATTTGAATGGGTCTATTTGCATGGTGGAAGGAATGGCCCCGCTTGTAATCAACCTCATTGAGTTTGACATCATGCGTGAGAAGGATGGTGAAGTCAAGACTGAAGCAGTGGAGGAATCAAGCAGATCCCACAAAAACGAAGTCACGAAAGATAGACCTTTGGCGATCGGGCTCCCCGCAATAGAGGCTTATAACCCTAAAGCAGTACACTGGAATTACGACACCGGTGATGTAGATGTCATCATTCGCTCTGGGAGATGTCAAATCCGAAAAGAGGGAGAGGTTGAAAAGAAAGGAGTAACGGAAGAAGATGCCAGACAGGTCCTAGCTGAAACGCCCCGCGCCCATTAGAGCTCATTACATCCGCCTCAGGCCAATCATTACCCAGGAACCTCACAAGGCCTAGCATGATATGAACTGCACACACATAAGACATGATACATCGCCGTACAATAAAAATAAAGAGAAGAGGGGAGTTTTGGAGGGAAACAAAAGCACATCCATTTATACATTGCGTAGACATCCAGTACATACAGCGGAAGGGAAAAAACAAAAACATAAAGCCGCACACCCTGGGTAGAAAAGGAACTAAGGCCTAGGGTTCAAAGGCTACTACCAAACCTTTCCTAAAGCATAACACCAAAATTGTTCCCTGATCGCCTAACCCCCCTTCATTCATACTTGTCCTCAGAACAGCTTGAATGATCTCTTCCATCATCCCCCTCGGCATCTGGGTCGAAATTTGAAAAAGTCTCTGATGGGACATCCTCTGAAGACTCTTCAGTGTCTTCCTTGGCTTCCTCTTCTTCTTCTTCTTCTTCTTCTTCTTCTTCTTCTTCTTCCATAGCCTCGATAGTGTCAGCAGAAATCTCTATATAGCTCATGTACTCAGCAGAGGACAAAGGAGACTTCGGCACTTCAGGTATATTTCTGGAACCTCCCATAGATGCTGGGTTGTCCACTTCTATACTCGGTCGGGACGGATGGCATCAAGTTGGAATCACCTCCCACGGAACATCTTCTGGCAGTAGGGGTCCCCTTAAGCTGCTATCTCCCACCTAACGGAACCAGGCTTCAAAACGATGGGGTTGCAGTTCCGGCTTCCCTTCGTTTACCCAAACTGTTGTGCGCTTCCTGATGTACATAATACCCTTCCGGTACGGAAACTCATCAAAATCGGTGATCATCTCCTTCGGATCGCCAAGACGAATTGGCAGCATGGTTAGGGTTTGGGGTCTGAAAAGTTTGTCCCACTAATGGGTGAGATCGACATCTCAAAAAGTGAAACCTAACCCTATAGCTCAATGTAAGTCCTACTGGATCACATACAAATACCATTCAAAATGCGGAATAACAAGCAATGCAGTGGCACTAGGCCTCTCACAAGACAATATCAAATATAGACATGTCCAATCAATACAAACAATCATGCTCAATCATATGGTCTCATATTCAAGCACGTATACTCAAATACACCACAGTCACCTTTTTCTCAACCATCCACATACACTACTAGCACTTCAGCCACCTAACATCTCCGGGGTCATCAGACCAATGATGTCCATGTACCACTGGGTCATTAGACCAATTGGTACTCTCCAGGCTTACAGCCACTCTATGCTGCCGGGGTCATAAGACCAAATGGCATTCACATTTCTATTTTGTTTCACCAATCTCCGATATAGCTGGGGTCTCACAAGACCAAATGGTATCCTAAACATCATTCTCATTCAGCTTCACCAAGCCACCCAGACACACATGCAATTTATCTCAATATAAATTCATCAGTCAATCACATCATTCAATTACTCATCCAGAGTGTCCAGGCATTCAGAGAAAGGATTAGGTAACACTTACCTGATTGAATAACACAATACAACACCAAGTAATTCTCCTAAAGCCACGAGTACCGAATTCCCACAAATGCGTCGTCCACCTAACAAGATTAACCAATCTTGAATCATAAACCATGGAATATTCACTTTCATTAATGTAATCTTTCCCTAGCCACACCGTTGGCAATTCAGGACACCCTTTTTTTTATAACCATTGGACATTGCAACTCTCACTCTGAATCCTTAAACAGAACCGGCCAGTGAATGTACTCTCTCAAAACAGAACGGGTTTGGGTTCAAACCGCTTAATCGAGTCATAATCCAATCTCGTGTCAAACTCTTTACACAAATAACCTTCCAAGACCTTCATTTACATGTTTAAAGGGCTCTCTAAGAGATTTGGAGTCGGTTGACACCCCAAAAACAACAAAACAATCCGATCTCCTCTTGATCAGAATCTGTCCATATTTTACCGATACTGTTCATCCATGAAAACTGAAGTTAACACTATTTATTTATAGGTATAATCTATTTGAACATAATAATAGGTGTTATGAAGCTCTCCAAAAAAAATTGAGGTCAATTGGAATTTTTAAGAGGGTATACGATAACCATCTCCCAGCTCGCGCAAAATCCGTCCGCTTTTCTTCCACAAATCACCATAAATTAACCAGACCTCCTAAAATCATGAAACCAATGGGAAAATGTCAAGGACACATAGATATTACCTCTGAAAGTCGAAACACCTCAAACAGCCACCGGGAAGGCCTTCTAGAGCTCACCGAACAACAAGCACAGAATCAGTTTTTCTATGCAGTTTTCGGTTGAGGCTAAATGGAGAGGAAATTGAAGTGAACGTGTGGGAAGGGTATACACAGTAGATGAGGCCTTCAATATCATTGTCTCACGCATATTATTAAGCCAAATTTGATAAGACAAGGTTCGGTGAAGTAATTAATGCTTGGGGGTCTCATTGTTTGACAAGTGGCAAGTGACCAATAATGCAATATTAGCTTTGACTCAATCTTTGACCCCCAAATAATTGAATTTTCGGTAGCCATAGATGGGAAGAGGGATTGACCATTTTGTCCTTCATAAGTTTTTATGGCATAGATAAATGGACTAGGGGCAAAATGGTCTTTTCGTACTTTCAGTCCAAACTTCACTTTTCCAATTTGAAATTACCATTTGGCGAGACATTGTCAAATGCCTACTCAGAATTAAAATTCTCTATTTTCAATTGCCAATTTTGAGTTTCCATTTCATGATCATTTGTTCGTCGATCGTAATTCCAGTTTGTCTCGAACTAACGGGCGGCTTTTGCAAACATTACGCGTATCGACTCTGTGATTCTTATCACACTGAGGATAACTCAGGTTATGACAGCTTTAGTTGTTTTGTAATTGCGAGGGTTCATCGCTAGTTCCGATGGCTTTGATAGTCATAGTTCGATTTAGGGAAATTTGCAAATTATACATTGGTTAAGCGGCTTCACCCACGATCCAATCGTATAACGCTAGCATTGTATCCCTTAATCATTATCTGATCGGCCTCATTGGCTCTAAATGTTCCCTCGACAATCCTTATCGTCAAAGCGTCACTGCCTTTTTCAAGTTTCATAGGTCCACGTACCTTGTTATGCGTTAGCATTTCCCTTTTGGTCAGTTTACTCAAGATTGATCAGATCCGAGCGAGACAAAACTGAAATACATCATAAGGTACATTCACATTCAACAGCCTCAAAATGGCCGAAAATTCAGAATGTCACAATTCTTCCCCTCTTACAGAAATTTCATCCTCGAAATTTACAATAAACCCAACTTAAGTAAACAAATGGGGGTATTGACGTCTCGTAGCTTCTTCGCTTTCCCAGGTGGCTCCTTCAGTCCCGTGATGTTCCCAGATTACTTTAACAAGTGGAATCGTCTTATTCCTTAAGACTTGCTCTTTTCGATCCTCGATTCTGATAGGCTTCTCCATAAATGACACCTTGTCATCAACCTCAATGGTTTCAAAATCCAAAACATGAGTCGGATCTGGCTCGTATTTTCTCAGCATTGACACATGAAATACATTGTGCACTTGTGATAAGTTTGGCGGCAACGCGAGTCTGTAGGCCAAAATTCCAATTCTCTCTAGAATTTCAAAAGGGCCTACATATCTCGGGCTCAGTTTTCCTTTTTTCCCAAATCGAGACAATCCCCACATTGGTGATACCTTCAAGAAAACATGGTCACCAACTTGAAATTCCAATGGTTTACGTCTTTTATCAGCGTAGCTCTTCTATCGACTTTGCGCCGTCCTCAACCTTTTTCTAATGACTTTAATTGCTTCGACAGACTGTTCCACTAACTCAGGGCCTGTAATACTTCTTTCTCCCACTTCATCCCAACATACAGGTGTTCTGCAAGCTCGACCATAAAGTGCTTCGAATGGTGCCATACCGATACTTTGCTGGTAACTATTATTATTCGCAAACTCCACCAAATGCAGTTGGTCTTCCCAGCCACCTTTAAAATCTATGAGACAGGCTCGCAACATATCTTCGAGCGTTTGGATCATCCTCTCTGACTGTCCATCAGTCTGTGGGTGATATGCCGTACTGAATTGCAATCTAGTTCCCAAAGCCTCCTGCAGACTCTTCCAAAAGTTTGCTGTAAACTTAGGATCTCGATCCGACGTGATCGTAACTGGTACTCCATGCAATCTCACAATCTGACGCATATACAACTATGCGTACCTTTCCATTGCAAAATCCTTTCGCACAAGTATAAAATGTGTCGACTTTGTTCGTCTATCTACAATTACCCAGATTGAATCATGACCTTTCTGACTCCTCGGTAATCCCATCACAAAATCCATCGTCACATGCTCCCATTTCCATTCAGAAATTTCTAGAGGTTGCAGTAATTCCCCTGGTTTGCAATGTTGAGCTTTCACTTGTTGACAAGTTAAACACTTCGCTACATGCTTAGCTACATCCACCTTCATTCCGTTCCACCAGTAGTGTTGACGTAGATTCTGATACATTTTAGTGCTACCTGGATGAATACTGTAATTGCTCTTGTGAGCTTCCGACAAAATCATTTCCTTAAGTTCCTCATCACCAGGTACACATAAACGTCTTCGAAATTTTAGAATTCCATCTTCTGACACTTGAAACTCGGCTTTTCTTTTCGTCGCATCCATTCCAAAAATCTTTTGAATCTCCGGATCCGTGGACTGCAAGGCCTTTATTCTCTCTTGAATGTCAGGTTCAACTCTTAGAGTTGCCATTAAACTTGATAGTTGGCAAACTTCTAATTTAAACTTAGAATCCCTCAGATTCTCTAACAACGACCATCCTTTAACCAATAAGAGGGCAATACTTGATTTCCGGCTTAGTGCATCCGTAACTCTATTCACCTTTCCAAGATGAAACAGAATCTCGTAATCATAATCCTTAAGTAATTCCATCCATCGACACTGTCTCATGTTCAGTTCTTTTTGTGAAAACAGATATTTCAAGCTTTGGTGATCTGTATAAATCTGAAACCTTTCACCACACAAATAGTGTCTCCAAATCTTCAAAGCGAAGATAATGGCAGCTAACTCCAAATCATGTGTCGGGTAATTCATCTCATGAGATCTCAACTGTCGTGATGCATACGTAACCACTTTTCCATGTTGCATAAGCACACATCCCAATCCTTTTAACGAGGCATCACTATATATCTCATAACCTCTAGGTCCAAAAGGAATAGTTAGTACTGGTGCGGTCGTCAATCGTGCTTAAGTTCTTGGAAACTTCTTTCACATTTATCAGTCCATTCAAACTTCGTATCCTTCTTTGTCAACCTCGTTAACGGAGTAGCTATAGACGAAAACTTCTCCATGAATCGCCTATAATAACCTGCCAATCCCAGAAAACTTCTAATCTCGGTAACCGTCGTAGGTTTAGGCCATTTCATCACTGCTTCAATCTTTGAAGGATCTACTGAAATTCCTTCTCCAGAAATCACATGACCAAGGAAAGACACTTTATTAGACCAAAATTCATATTTACTAAACTTGGCGTAAAGCGAATGCTCCCTTAGGGTTTGCAGAACTACCCTCAAGTGTTCTTCATGTTCCTCATTGCTCTTCGGATAAATCAAGATGTCATCTATAAAAACAATGACGAATCGATCCAAGTACTCCTTAAACACTCGATGCATCAAATCCATAAATGCAGCAGGGGTATTAGTCAAACCAAAAGGCATAACCGTAAACTCATAATGCCCGTATCTCATTCTAAAAGCTATCTTTGGTATATCCTTCTTCTTAATCCTCAGTTGGTGATAACCAGTCCTCAAATCTATTTTAGAAAATACAGACGCTCTCTGTAATTGATCAAACAAATCAACTATCCTGGGCAACGGGTACTTGTTCTTGATGGTTACTTGATTCAACTGTCTATAATCGATACACAAGCGTAAGGATCCATCCTTCTTCCTCACATACAGCACCGGCGCTCCCCACGGCAACGCGCTCGGTCTACTGAATCTCTTATCCAAAAGTTCATGCATCTGCACTTTTTATTCTTTCAGCTCAAACAAGGACATCCTATACAGTGCCTTTGAGATTGGCTCTGTTCCTAGTGCCAGCTCAATCACAAACTCAATTTCTCTCTCTAGAGGTAATCCAGGCAATTCTTTAGGAAAGACATCAGGAAAATCTCGTACCATCGCTATACTTTCTAGCTTCGGCTCCTCCGCCGTGGTGTCTACTACAACAGCCAAATAAGCTTGACACCCTTCGCTTATCAACTTAGTCGCTTCAAGCGATGAAACTAAAGGAATCGAGGTCCCTCCTCGACTTCCTAAAAATTCAAATCTAGAGCAACCATCCGATAAAAACGGATCACCCTGCTACCATAATCAACTACAGCCCTTTGTTTCCCCAACCAATTCATTCCAATTATCACATCAAAATCATACATAGGCAACACAACCAAGTCTATTCTTTCCTCACTGCCAGCAATCACTATCTTACAGTCTGTACAACCTAACGATACTAGCACATTGTCCTTCAATGGTGTCGCAACATACAATTTCACATTCAATGGTTTCAACTCTACACCCACCAAATCAGCAAACTGTGCAGATATAAACGAATGCGATGCTCCATGATCAAATAATGCATAAGCAACCTTATCACATAAATAGATCGTACCTGTGACCACGCCAGGCGCTTCCTCCACCTCTCTACGTGCCACAACATACACTCTCCCTTGGGCTGGTGGTCGATTCTGCTCATTCTGTGGAATCACAATCGATGGTCCCACTTGTGGTCGGTGTCCTTGTGCTCTAGGTCCCGGGGCTTGATTAGGACAGTTCTTCATCTGGTGGCCCGTCTGACCACACTTAAAACATGCCCACATCCTAGTAGGGCAAGGACCACTTCCATGTTTCCTCCCGCAACTACGGCAATACCAATTGAACTGGTTCATTGGCCTTTCGATATTTCTGCGAATCGGAGGTACAAATCGTCTGTTATTCACCATCGACCTCTTTCCCAACTGTCGACTATCTCTCACAGGAGTGAACCGCGATCTAGAAGCAACGATTCTTTCTTTTATGTCTCTCTCAATCTTCTGACTACTTTCGTAAATATCTTTATAAGTTTTCAGATCCACAGTCACTATTCGACTTCGAATCTTTGGTCTTAACCCATCTCGAAACCTTTGCGCCTTTTCAAGCGGATCCTCAACTGATCTTGGCTCATACCTTGACAACCTTGCAAACTCAGCCTCATACTGGTCTACAGTCAGTTGGTTCTGTCGTAACTGCTGAAATTCCAATCGTTTCCTTTCACATGCCGTCTCCAAAAGTACTTATCGTTAAACGCAGCAGTGAAGGCAGCCCAAGTCAAGGTAATACCTTCAAGAAACACTCCATCTTTAGTGGCACTCCACCAGTCGTTCGCTGTCCCTTCCAGTTGATACACAACTAACAGTACTTTCTTCTCATCAGTGCACTTTAGTACCCCAAAAGCTTTCTCAAGCTTTTCTATCCACCTTGGCGCTAGCTCAGGGTCTCCAGTCCCATTAAACTGGGTCGGCTTCAACTTTATAAACTGCTCTACTCACTGACCCATCTGCTTATTAGCATTGGGATCACCCTGGTCATTACCAGCTTCAGCGCCTTGAGCATTGTTTCCATTTGCTAGATTCACAGCTGCAACTGCAGCTTCAGCAGCTTGAGCTATAATCTCAGCTCTATCCTCAACTTGACGAAGAGCCGCAGCAGCTCTATCCTGGGCTTCCTTCCCCATTAGCTCTCCAATTTGGGCCAAAGCCCTTAGTACTCCCTCCATGGTAGGACCCTCAGCCTCTGGTGTTCTCGAGCTAGAAACTCCTCCTCTCGGCCTTCCAGACCTATTACTCATATTGTTCAAACTTAACTCACCTGAGTCACTATAATTTCACCACAGAATTAGAGATCTAATTCGCTTACTCATATCTCAATATTACTATGCTACTCAACAAAGTAGCAACCATAAAACAATAGGCAATCACTCAAGCATTCTCATGAGCACAACAACCAGGGATACAAATTCATACTTCAAGTCCAGACTCATCTGTGACTTAGCAAAATCAGAGGTATAACTCACTCATTCAATCCACATCCACAACAACAAGCTAAGTACAGAGTTCGACCCCTCATAAGTGTACCATAACCATACCATGTCAAGATGCCAACCACTTGCGCCATTCATATGCCATGCATTCATGCTTGACTCTAACGACTCCCCCTAGGGTCTCGCTACCCCCAACTCATCCAAATTCCTTTACTCCTTATTACTCCAATCATCCATCAACTTTACTCTTGGAAACTTGCTCTAAACCGCTCTGATACCACTCAAACGGGGATGTAACGCCACGTGTCCCTTTGAGCTCATTACATCCGCCTCAGGCCAATCATTACCCAAGAACCTCACAAGGCCTAGCATGATATGAAGTGCACACACAGAAGACATGATACATCACCGTACAATAAAGATAAAAAGAAGAGATGAGTTTTGGAGGGAAACAAAAGCACACCCATTTATACATTGCGTAGACATTCAGTACATATAGCGGAGGGGAAAAGATAAAAACACAAAGCCGCACACCCTGGGTAGAAAAGGAACTAAGGCCTAGGGTTCAAAGGCTACTACCAAACCTTTCCTAAAGCCTAACACCAAAATTGTTCCCTGATCGCCTAACCCCCCTTCATTCAGACTTGTCCTTAGAACAGCTTGAATCATCTATTCAGTCGTCCCCCTCGGCATCTGGGTCGAAATATGAAAAAGTCTCTGATGGGACATCCTCTGAAGACTCTTCGGTGTCTTCCTTGGCTTCCTCTTCTTCTTCTTCTTCTTCTTCCATGGCCTCGATAGTGTCAGCAAAAATCTCTATATAGCTCATGTACTCAGCAGAGGACAAAGGAGACTTCGGCGCTTCAGGTATATTTCTGGAACCTCCCACAGATGCTGGGTTGTCCACTTATTTGCTCGGTAAGGACGGATGTCACCAAGTTGGAATCACCTCCCACGGAACATCCTCTGGCAGCAGGGGTCCCATTAAGCTGCTATCTCCCACCTGATGGAACCAGGCTTCAAAACGATGGGGTTACAGTTCCGGCTTCCTTTCGTCTACGTAGACTGTCGTGCGCTTCATGATGTACATAATACCCTTCCGGTACGAAAAATCATCAAAATCGACGATCATCTCCGTCGGATCGGCCAGAGGAATTGGCGGCATGGTTAGGGTTTGGGGTCTGAAAAGTTTGTCCCACTAAGGGGCGAGATCAACATCTCATAAAGTGAAACCTAACTCTATACCTCAATGCAAGTCCAACCGGATCACATACAAATGCCATTCAAATTGTGGAATAACAAGCAATGCAGTGGTACTAGGCATCTCACAAGACAATATCAAATATAGACATAGCCAATCAATACAAACAATCATGCTCAATCATATGGTCTCATATCCAAGCATGTATACTCAAATACACCACAGTCACCTTTTTCTTAACCATCCGCATACACCACTGGCACTTCTGCCACCTAACATATCCGGGGTCATCAGACCAATGATGTCCACGTACCACTGGGGTCATCAGACCAATCGGTACTCTCCAGGCTTATAGCTACACTATGCCGCCGGGGTCATTAGACCAAATGGCATTCACATTTCTATTTTGTTTCATCAATCTCCGATACCGCCAGGGTCTCACTAGACCAAATGGTACCCTCAACATCATTCTCTTTCAGCTTCAACAGGCCACCCAGACACACATGCAATTTATCTCAATACAAATTCATCAGTCAATCACATCATTCAATTACTCATCCAGTGTGTCCAGGCATTCAAAGAAAGGATTAGGTAACACTTACCTGATTGAATAACACAATACAACACCAAGTAATTCTCCCAAAGCCACGAGTACCGAATTCCCACAAATGCGTCGTCCACCTAGCAAGATTAACCAATCTTGAATCATAAACTATGGAATATTCACTTCCATTAATGTAATCTTTCCATAGCCACACCATTGGCAATTCAAGACACCCTTTTTATAACCATTGGACATCGCAATTCTCACTCCGAATCCTTAAACAGAACCGGCCAGTGTATGTACTCTCTCAAAACAGAATCGATTTGGGTTCAAACCGCTTAATCGAGTCATAATCCAATCTCGTGTCTAACTCTTTAAAAACTAACCTTCCAAGACCTTCATTTACATGTTTAAAGGGCTCACTAAGAGATTTGGAGTCGGTTGACACCCCAAAGAAAACAAAACAATCCGATTTCCTCTTGATCAGAATCTGTCCATATTTTACCGCTACTGTTCATCCATGAAAACTGAAGTTAACACTATTTATTTACAGCTGTAATCTATATGAACATAGTACTAGGTTTTATGAAGCTCTCCAAAAAAATTTGAGGTCAATTGGAATTTTTAAGAGGGTATAATATAACCTTCTCCCAGCTCGCGCAGAATCCGTCCGCTTTTCTTCCACAAATCACAATAAATTAACCAGACCTCCTAAAATCATGAAACCCACGGGAAAATCTCAAGGACACATAGATATTACCTCTGAAAGTCAAAACACCTCAAACAGCCACCGGGAAGGCCTTCTCGAGCTCACCGAACAACAAGCACAGAATCAATTTTTCTAGGCAGTTTTCGGTTGAGGCTAAATGGAGAGGAAATTGAAGTGAACGTGTGGGAAGGGTATACACAGAAGATGAGGCCTTCAATATAATTGTCTCACATATATTATTGAGCCAAATTGGATAAGACAAGGTTAGGTGAAGTAATTAATGCTTGGGGGTCTCATTGTTTGACAAGTGGCAAGTGACCAATAATGCAATATTAGCTTTGACTCAATCTTTGACCCCAAATAATTGAATTTTCGGCAGCCATAGATGGGAAGATGGATTGACCATTTTGTCCTTCATAAGTTCTTATGGCATAGATAAATGGTCTAGGGGCAAAATGGTCTTTTCGCACTTTCAGTCCAAACTTCACTTTTCCAATTTGAAATTACTATTTGGCGAGACATTTTCAAATTCCTACTCAGAATTGAAATTCTCTATTTCCAATTGTCAATTTTGAGTTTCCATTTCATGATCATTCGTCCATCGATCGTAATTCCAGTTTGTCTCGAACTAACGGGCGGCTTTTACAAACATTACGCGTATCGACTCTGTGATTCTTATCCCACTGAGGATAACTCAGGTTATGACATCTTTGGTTGTCATGTAATTGCGTGGGTCATCGCTAGTTCCGACGGCTTCGATCGTCATAGTTCGATTTAGGAAAATTTGCAAATTATACATTGGTTAAGCGGCTTCACCCGCGATCCAATCGTATAACGCTAGCATTGTATCCCTTAATCATTATTTGATCGGCCTCATTGGCTCTAAATGTTCCATCGACAATCTTTATGGTCAAAGCGTCACTGCCTTTTTGAAGTTTCCTAAGTCCACATACCTTGTTAAGCGTTAGCCTTTCTCTTTTGGTCAGTTTACTCAAGTTTGATCAGATTCGAGCGAGACAAAACTGAAATACATTATAAGGTACATTCACATTCAATAGCCTCAAAATGGCTGGAAATATTCAAAATGTCACACTTGCTATTGTGAGAACTAGCGAGTTTGAGATCGTCGAACATCTGAGGAAAATGCCCGCGCAGATCTCACTTTTGGAACTCTTTAAGACATCAGAGAAACATCGAAGCACCCTCCTGATAGTGCTTAACGAGGCCCATGTGCCCGAAACGATCAATGAGGCTCAATTAAAAAACTTTGTAGGCGCAGTCCTTTTGAAAGATAAAATCTCATTTTCAGACGAGGATTTCTCGCCGGAGGAGCGAGGACATAACAAGGCGCTTTATATTTTTTTTCAGTATGCCGTGGCAAACGAGTATCTCGAGTCCTCGTGAACAACGGATCGGCATTTGACTTATGCCCATTGAATACGATCAGAAGTTTGGGAGTGAATGTGGATTCAATTAAGTCTTCGAAATCTACTATTCGAGCATTCGACGGGGTGAAAGGTGAAGTGATCGGGGAGGTGGAAGTTCCTGTCATTATAGGCCCAACGGAATTCTTGATTAAGTTCCAGATCATGGATAACGCTGCATCGTTTGGATTGTTATTCGGGAGGCCTTGGATTCATATGGCCGGAGCCGTACCGTCTAGTTTGTACCAGAAGGTCCGAATGGTCGTGGACAACAAATTGATCACCGTACATTCAGAAACTGACCACTTGACGGGCCACATCGATGTTATTCCGTTGGTGGAACCATCATCTGGAGAGGAGTCAAGCTTTCATGCCATGGAGAGGATGTACATTATTCATGTGCCAGCTGGCACAGCCATGAGGACTCCAAGTTGCTCCAAATCGTCAATCATGGCAGGGAAAGTATTGAGGCGGCATGGTTTCGTCCCAGGCCTCAGCTTAGGCAAGTATTACCAAGGGATTCGTGAGCCAATTAGTCTGGCAACAGTAAAGGGCCATCACAGACTGGGTTATATGGCAGAGCCGAGTCACCGCTACAAGTCGGAAGGTTACGCGGGGAGTAAGAGTCATGACGGTCAATTTCTGGGGTCGAGCGCCTGGAAGGGCAATGGGAAGTTGTTCGAAACTCCCCTAAGTCGGTTCTTCAATGAAGCGTCTAAATGGCTAGAGGACGAAAGGATGGATACTATGGCGGAAGAGCCCGATTTGGCCAACTTGTTCTTGGAGGATTCCGCCAATGTCATCATCGAATCGATCGACAACGGGGCTCCCGCCATTGAGAATACCATTCCAAGCATGCATAGCAGGTTGTTAAATGACTAGGGTTCTCGAGAGGGGCCCACCCTCCAAATTGAAGGAGAAGACGAGGAGCAAAATCTGGGAGAGGTTAAGTATAGTTGTGATTGCCATGAAGAATCTAGACCACCCACCACAGAGGGTACCATTTCAGTAAACCTATGGACCTCAGAAGATGTCAGGGAGGTGAAGATCGGTGAAAATCTATCATCGACAGAGGTGTTTATGATAATTGAACTCCTCAAAGAATACCAGGACATTTTCGCCTGGTCATATGCAGACATGCCGGGATTGGACCCCAGTATTGTGGAACATACGCTACTGACCGATCCTAATATTTCGCCTAAAAAGCAGAAACTTAGGCGGACGAAATCCGAGTTGGCGAAGAAATTTGAAGAAGAAGCAATTAAGCTCCTCAAGGTGGGGTTCGTTGAAGTAAGTGCGTATCCAGAATGGATCACTAACATCGTCTCTATCATGAAAAAGGACGGGAGAGTTCGAGTCTGTGTGGATTATCGAGATCTGAACAGGGCTAGCCCCAAAGACGACTTCCCGTTACCGCATATCGTTGTCCTGGTCGATAGTACGGCCGGATTTGAGCGGTTCTCTTTTATGGATGGGTTCTCTGGCTATAACCAAATCCGCATGAGGGAGGAGGATAAAGCCAAGACGTCATTCATCACGTCCTAGGGCACCTTCTGTTATAAGGTCATGCCTTTGGCCTAAAGAATGCTGGGCAACTTATTAGAGGGCGATGGTTACCCTTTTCCACGACATGATGCATAAAGAGATAGAGGTGTATGTGGACGACATGATAGCGAATCCAGATGTGGTGAAGATCACACTGTTGTGTTTAGGAAATTGTTCCAATGACTCAGGAAGTATAAGCTGAGGCTGAATCCCGTAAAGTGTGTATTTGGGGCAAAATCTGGCAAGTTACTGGGGTTCATAGTTAGCAATCGTGGCATCAAGATTGACCCCACCAAGGTTCAAGCCACCCTTAGTCTTGTGGCCCCTTCAACAGTTAAGGAGGTGAGGAGCCTTTTAGGCAGATTGAATTACATTGCCCGCTTTATATCTCAGCTTTCAGAAATAGCCAAGCCGTTCTTTAAGCTTCTGTAAAAAAATGCCAAAATCAAGTGGGACCACGAGTGTCAGCAGGCTTTTGACAGAATCAAAGAATATCTTATTAGTCCACCAATATTGGTACCCTTGATTCCTAGCGTCCCTCTGACCCTCTACCTCACTATTCATAACGAGTTCTTAGGAGCTTTACTCGCTCAGACAAACCTCGAAGATGGTAAAGAACGAGCTGTTTATTACCCGAGCAAGAAATTTATCGCGTCAGAGGCAAAACACCTGGAGGTGGAGAAAACGTGCGTCGCACTAGTATGGGTACTCCACAGGCTAAGGCAGTACACCCTTCACCACACTATCCAGGTAGTCACGGAGAATGATCCGGTCAAATACCTGTTAGAGAAACCGTCATTGGTGGGAAAATTGGCTAAATGGCAGGTACTCCTTTCTGAATTTGATATAAGGAGCTCGAATCAGAAGTCAGTGAAAGGACGAGCCATCGCCGATATCCTAGCGGAAAGTTCACAAGGTCATGACACCCTCGACGAAGAAGAGGAAGCTGGAGGCCATATTCTGACACTCTCGGATGACAAGTGGACTATGTATTTCGATGGCGCGGTCAACTTAGCCGGGGCAGGTACCGGGGCAATTTTAATATCTCCAGATGACCAGCACTACCATGTGGCCGTGAAGTTGACATTCCCATGCACTAATAACGTAAAGGGATATGAAGCTTATATCCTGGGGCTACAGTTGGCCTTCAGCATGAAAGTACGGAAGTTACAAGTGTGTGGAGATTCAATGATAATAATCTTGCAGACCCAAGGCGAATAGAAAACAAGAGACTCTAAGCTCATCCCATACCATAGATTCTTGGAGGAAATGACCGAGGAGTTCGAAGTGATCGATTTCGAGTATCTGCCGAGGACGCAGAATCACTTTGCCGATGCATTAGCTACCTTGTCTTCCATGCTTCAAGTAACAAACAGTATGGACATTGAGCCACTGAGGATTGGCATCACCCAAGAACCGGCGCATTGCATGGTAATTGAAGAGGGGTTCGATGATCAACCTTGGTATCATGCCATTAAGAACTGCCTGGAAAAAGGGGAATTTCCTCCGGGTACTCAAGCAGGAGATAGGAAATACATAGCAAAGATGGCCGGCAAGTTTTTCCTCAGCGGGCAAACTCTCTACAAGAGATCTTATGACTCAGTGCTGCTTAGGTGCGTGGACGCCGATGAGGCCAAGTCGCTTATGAATGAAATACATGAGGGAGAATGTGGCCCACACATGAATGTCCATCTCCTCGCCAAGAAAATCATGCGACTAGGGCACTACTGGTTAACTTTGGAATCGGATTGTAATCAACACGCCATATCGTGTCGTCAATGTCAGGTATATGGAGATAGAATCAACGTACCTCCGACCGAGTTGCACCAGATGCCTGAGGCTTGGCCGTTCTCGATGTGGGGCATAGACATGATAGGGCCAATTAACCCTAAGGCCTTGAATGGACACCGATTCATACTAGTGGCGATAGACTACTTCACAAAGTGGATAGAGGCCGCTTCCTACACTAATGTGACCGCAAAGAATGTGGCTAAGTTCATAAGGCGAGATATCATCTTGAGGTATGGGACCCTTTAGGCCATCGTGATTGATAATGGCTCGAATTTGAACAACGAGACGGTGGATAATCTTCTGAATAGCTTCAACGTCCGCCATCTCAATTCGTCGCCTTACCGACCCTAAATGAACGGAGCGGTAGAAGCGGCGGACAAAAACATCAAGAAGATTTTGGCTAAGACCGCGGAGAATTACCGGGATTGGCATGAAAGGCTACCCTACGCGTTGATGGCGTATCGAACCTCGATTCGGACTTCTACCGAGGCAACGCCTTACTTTTTGGTGTACGGTATGGAAGCAGTCCTGCCGATCGAAACAGAAATTCCATCACTGAGGATTCTATCCCAGATTGAGCTTACAGAGGTAGAATGGGTCCAACAGCGACATGAACAACTGAACTTGATAGACGAGAAATGTCTAAAGGCAATCTACCACGGCCAAGCGTACCAGAAGTGAGTCGCTAAGTCATTCAATCGAAAAGTTCGACTGTGAATGTTCGAAGCTAATGATCTTGTCATCAAGAAGACCCTCTCAAATGTGTCGCACTCAAGGGGCAAATTCACCCCAAATTATGAAGGACCGTACGTGGTTAAGATGGTTCTACTTGGAGGGGCCTTAATTCTTGTAAACATGGACGGAGAGGAGTTGGGATACCCTGTAAATGCCGATGCGATCAAGAAGTATTATCCATGAATGAATTAGAAGCCCCAGGCAGCACCCTTTCTCAAAGAACCCGAGTCATTCGAGATTCTTGTATACATCTCATACATACATACATGCGCATATGCATTTCTATGCAGGAGATCTCCAGGTAAAACGATCAGCCGGGGAGACGGTTCCCCAATCGTCATTTTATGAGACAAGACATGCCAGAAGCTCACACGGAAGAGAATCAGTTGTAACCCGAACTCTTTAAATTTGAGAGACCATTGATATTGTCCTCTTCATTTTTACAGGCACTTCCCCCCCTCCCCACGACCGCCGAAGCTGGCATCAACCGGAGCAGAAAACCTCGTCAACAAAAGCAGAAAAAAGAGAAAAAAAATGGAAACCCCTAAACCTTTCCAAAAATTCTTGAAGAGTGGTATCCGCGTCCATGTCTCTAAAAAAAATTAATTTTAAAAAAATTTCACCATCCTGGTTGTCCAAACATTTTGAAACATGCGTCAAATATTCAAGGACTCGTGGGAAGGGTTTTGTTTCCAACTAAAATGACATCTTCGAAAAGCCATTGTTTAAAACCGTCAAAAGAAGTACCTCAAACGACGAGAGGCAATCCATGCCCCCAAACACTTCCCTACAAACACTTGAGTGATGAGTGAAGCAGGAATTAGAATAGGAGCTATGTTCGATGATGTAGAGACCATTCGCAGTGGCTACCTAGATTGAAAGACGAAGGGCATTCTTTTCTCTATCCCAAACACCGCAGGTTATCCATTGTTAACCCATTTGAGTGGAGGCTTCATTTCTATAACCCTGTCAGGAACCACCCCACAACGGGGCCAATCAGAAGGAATCCCAATGGCGGCACGAGGTAAATGGTCAGAAATTTTCTTGCTCGAATTAACATCAATCTTCGAGTGTTCCTTTGCATTTAAGCTCGTACTGCGATTCAAGTGCTTTAGGACGACGAAAAGTGATCGTTTCTCTATCCCACACACTTTCATACTTTGCGTAGCCTAATTGAACCTGCATATTCGTTTCATAAACCCCGTTGGTGATCATTGCCCATTCCAAGATGAAGACGGCGCCACCTCAAATCGGGAGAACTTAAAAGAACTAAGTCTATAGAAAAGTCCTAAATTAATTCTTCAATGTGCTAAGATTTTGTTTGCATATGTGTCTAGCATAGTCTTTAAAAATTATTTCTCAAAAAAAAAAAATCAGTCCGGGGCATCAAAAAGCAAAGTGCCCGGTAAAAGCAAAGCCAATGCCCATTCAAATTCTTGTGTATATAAATCATGTTTCCATTTTGTAAATATCCAAAGGAATCCATAATATCCAAATGATAATCCCTAGTGGAATTTGCTTGTAAAAGAAAATACCCACAAGAATCACAGGTGACGACGACACCATCCTTGAAACAACGAGGGTGATTTCTGAAGATCAATCCATGGGTCAAGATCGGTGGTAAATTTGCAATGATCACCAACGTCAGATCCTCCTCACATATTCCGAGCCAAAAAAGGCCTTTTTCAGTCCCCAATCCTCACCTACGTTACAACCCTTGAAAGTTTTTTCCGACTAAGGCATTTGAGTTAACGTAGAGTTGAAATGATTTTAAGTATCGCTCGAAGAGGTACAAGCAAAACTATTTCTCTCTCATTTTTGCAGGGTTCTTGATTTGTAAACCCGAAGTAGATGATGAAGATTTCCAATTCATTGGCCTCGACTCAACAATAAGTCCCCTTTGAAAACCATTGACTAAGCCCAACATTACGGTCCCTTAAAAGTCCATTTTCGATCAATCAAATGGTATACACTGCGAATAGTTCCGAAACCTTGAGCATAGGTTCGAGAGAGAATTCGAGTGTTTCTAAAAAATGAATGAAAAGAAACCCTTCTGAAAAATGGTGAGGAGCCCTCTTTGATGAGCGTGCTCCAATTTACGTTTTAACCAAACCCTTTTGACGATCTTAGATCATTTGATTCAAAATCTTCCCTAAAAGGAGCTTTGATCGTCACATCATATTGCAAGATATTTTGGATGACCTCCTACATCATTAGCATACCCAAATGAAATTTTTGTCCAAATAAAATTTTTGACAACATTAAAACAGGATTCCCATTGTCATGGGAACCCTTTTCAAAATCAGAAAAAAAAAATCCCCTATGGCGTGGAGAACCCTCGTCATGGGAATCCTTTTGAAACACAAAGAAAAATACTTTTCAAATAGGGAACAAGAAAATCTCCTTTGACGTCAAAAGTCATCGTCATTGGAAAACCCTTTCAAAATCAGACGAAAAACCCCATCTGACGTTGAAAACCATCGTCATGGGAGAACCCTTTTCAAAACAAGAGAATTTTCTTGACGTGGAGAACCCTCGTCATGGAAATCCTTTTCAAAACAAGAGAAAATCCCCGCTGACGTCAAGAGTCATCGTCATGGGAAAACCCTTTCAAAATCAAACAAGAAACCTCATCTGACGCTGAAAATCATCGTCATGGGAGAACCCTTTTCAAAACAAGAGAATTTTCCTGAAGTGGAGAACCCTTGTCATGGAAATTCCCTTTCAAAATAAGAAAAAAATCCCTCTACTTGTCAAGAAAATCTCCTTTCAAAACAAGAAAAAAATCCCTCTACTTATCAAGGAAATCCAATTTCAAAATAAGAAAAAATCCCTCTGCTTATCATGGGAAAACCCCTTTTCAAAATCAGAAAAAATCCCCTTTGGCGTGGAGTACCCTCGTCATGGGAATCCTTTTTCAAACACAAAGAAAAACCATTTTCAAAATAAGAGAAAATCCCCTCTGGCGTGGAGAACTCTCGTCATGGGAACCCTTTTCAAAACAAGAGAAAATCCCCTCTAGCGTGGAGAACCCTCGTCATGGGAATCATTTTCAAACACAAAGAAAAACCCTTTTCAAAACAAGAGAAAATTCCATCTAACGTGGAAAACCCTCGTCATGGGAATCCTTTTCGAACAAAGCACAAGAAATCCCTTTGGCCCCGCTAGTCAGCGCCATGGGAACCCCTCTCCAGCAAAAATCCCCTCTGACCCCACTAGTTAGCGTCATGGGATCCCCTCAAACAAATAGGCGCCTAGAAGCCGACCCAAGACTGAAGCCCAAAAAGTTCACTTACCGTTTCGAAAGCACGATAACTTTGATAAATCTTTCTATGAGTGTTTACAGGATAGTAGCTGCGAAAAAGATTTTCGAAGACCCTGGGTATGGCGAATCAGAAGCTACGAAGGGAGGAAAAAACCTGGCATAGTGAGTCAGAAGCTACGAAGGTAAAAAAAAAAGAGAAAAAAAAGAGGAAGCCGAGCCCACGATTTCAACACCCCAGGAGCATAACAACGAACTCTCAAATTCCACAAGCACAGCATCCAACAGGTAAGCTTCAGGCAAACTTTTCCCTCTCCGGCCCACGTTCAAGTTGTCAAAGCAAATCGGGGATTAATTTGAGCTTTCATCGATGGGTTTCTCAGAGTCTGATGTCATGGCACTTTCCTATCCCGATCGAGTCGGTTAAGACTTAGGTGTCATTTTGTCTTTGAGAGCAACTTTTGAGGAGCTCACTCTCAAAGAGGGGCAGCTGTTGACACCTAATTTTTAATCATCTTTGAGCCTCCGATTTGGTGAAAATCATTTTCGTTTCCTAGGCACAATTTGGGGTTTTCATTAAATTCCAACTCAATCGTTCACAAAAAACTCATTTTAGATGGAAACATGCCGATGAGTCCGATTTTGGCAACAATTTCAAGAAAAACGATCAATTTAGGGCTCAATTAGGAGAAATTTGGTAACCGGATCAGTCGGGTCGGACCCGACCCGACCGAATCAAGTCTGCAATAGGAGATAAAACTTGTTCTTCTCCTTCACGTACGTGGAGACAAAAAACGCAGGGGAGGAATGGCAGAGCAGAGCAGCGTCGTGCGACCAAAACCGAAGGGGAACAGTCCTTTTTGCAGAGGTGGGGGAGTGCGTGAGCGTCCTCGAAAACCTTTGGCTATAAGGGGGTCGGCCATTAGAGAGAGAAGGAGGGGAGTTCTCGGTTTCGAAAATTTGAGGGGGAGAGAGAGATCCGAGCGAAAGTGAGAAAACTGAGGGAGAGAAAGCAGGTAGTTGAACGTCCCTCAAGCTCCAAAAAGCCTGAAGCCGTGGGCAACCCTCGTCCAAGGTCGGTTTCCCCTATATCACTTCCCCTGCCTTTTTTTTACATCCTGTGGGTTCGGTTCGGTTCGGTTTTTTATCGAACCAAGCCAAACCAAATGCATGACAACATCCTTTATAGCTCCTGTGTTGAGGTTTAAACGTTTGCTTGCTTCGGTTTTACGCGAAATGCCCACGGATCTAGCCTAAATGTTCATTTTTCGCATGCCTGTCACGTGTTCGATGAAATGCCTGAGTATGGTTTGATTCGGTTTGGTCCATAGCCATGTGTTATTCGAGTAGTCCATGCCCGCTTATTTCCTTAAGTTAGTCCTAGAACCGACTCTATGCCTCCTAATGTCTCTGTTTTGCATCGAGTCGGGCTAAAAATGGTGCTTTGATCCCCGCCATCCTCGGTTCGGACCGAGAGCTTCACGGAGGAGCACGGTGGATATCCAGCTCTAAATGAGCTGAGGTAAGCTTCTAAACCTTGGTTGGATACTCTGTGAACGACTGAAGTCGAGTTTGGAACAATTTTTTTTTTTTGAAAAATACCTCACCGGAATCGAATCTCTGAGGGCTCGGTTCACCGGGTTCCGGTGTGCTTTTTTCCATAAAATGCCGAAATGTTAATGTGGGGTGCATAAGGAGTCGAATGGCGTAAGAATCATCGAAAAATATGAAGATTTGCGCTAGGTTCGCGTTTTCCGGCATGTTTTCTGGTGACCTCGTCGGAACATTAATTGTTTCGGCGGGCGGTCTTTCGGTCAAGCGGTCAAAGGATGACGTGGCATGCCACGTAGGCGGCCACGTCGGCCCGGGAGGGGGGGTGTACACGAACAAAGAATGACAAAACCTAGATCGGACGATCGTGGAGGTGCCACGTGTCGCGATCCGGTATTTTCAAAATTAAATAAATGATTTTATATTAATAAATGGGTTTTTAGAAATGAAAAAATAAAATTGATTCGACGGCTAGGGTAGTGCCACGTGGCAAGGTGCAGATCGTCCGATGGGAGTTATTTGTCATAAATTCGGATAAATCAGAAAATAGTTTTAAAAAATAGAAAAATTTTAAAAAAACAATACTGCGTCGTTTAGGCCAGTCTCCGACTCGTATGGTCGGGCCAGCCCCCGAGTGGCGCGGGTCTGACCCGGTCCGGAAAATATTTTTAATAAAAAAAATTAAAAAATTAGAAAAAATCAATAAAAATAGAAAAATTCATAAATATTCAAAAAACAAAATTTTAAATTTAAAAATTTTAAAAAAATTAAAAAAAATTTAGAAAATAGGAAATGGCCACAATCAACTGGCTATGACCTATTTTGGGTCTTTCGAATCCCAATCTTTCGAAATGACGATTTTGCCCTTTTGGCAAATCATCTTCCAAAAATTAGAGAAATTTTGAAAATTTCAAGAAAATTCCAAAAAATAGGAAATGGCCACAATCAACTGGCCATGGCCTATTTTGGGTCTTTTGAACACTAATCTTTTCAAAATGACGATTTTGCCCTTTAGACAAATCGTCTCCCAAAAATTGAAGAAGTTCAGAAAAATTTCTGAAAATAGGAAATGGCCACAATCAACTGGCCATGACCTATTCTCGGTCTTTTGAAACTCGATCCCTTCCAAAATGACGATTCTGCCCTTTTGGCGATCGTCTCCCAAAAATTGATGAAAAAGCCAAAAAAATCCAAAAAATGGTAAATAACCACAGCCAACTAGTCAAGACCCATTTTTGGTATTTCGAATCCCGATCTTTTCAAAAATAATGATTTTACCATTTAGGTAAATCGTTTCTAGAGAAATCCCGAAAAAAAAATTCAATAAATTTCTCAAAAATAGGAAATGGCCACGATCAATAGGCAATGACCTATTTTGTTTAATTCAACAGTCGAACCTTTCAAAAATGAAGATTTCTTCTTTCCGGCGAATCGTCCCCAAATCTTCCTATTTTACCCCTGGTCCTAAATCACACATTCTCTGAGCCCTTAAGGCTATACTAGGAGGCCCTTGATTTGAATTGATGTGCATTGACGTGGTTCATTTATGCACTTGATTGCGTTTTCATCATATTGATTGTGATTTGATAGGACTAGTCTTCCAATCTGCATAAAACCCCTGAATCTGACCTACCTCACCCAAAATTGCGCCTGCATGAAATTTTAGTCAGGAAAATCACTTGCGTTAGGTACCGAAAGGGCGTTGGTAATGATACCAACGTAACCAAGTTCTCGAACCCAAAATCTCTGGTTCCGCAGAACTGATTGATCTCTCCCAATCGATTATTGAGGTTTCCGCTCCACCTTCCAAGAAGGACCGGTGGCGACTCCAAATGCATGCACACATAGCACATGCCACTACGACCACACCAAGGTCGAATCCGATCGACTCTTACCTTCAAAAAACCCACGTAAAAAATTAATTCCCGTCACGATTTGGTATGGGCCTGGGAGAGCTCGCGTCGAGAAAGCCCGCGATCCACATTCAGAGTGGGAGCCTGATCGGTAATCTATTAGCCCGACGACCGTTAAAAAAAAAACGGGTCGCGACATACCTCCGCATTTTTAATGCGAAAACCACTGCGGCCAACTCCAATTCATGTGTCGGATAATTCAACTTATAAGGTCGTAGTTGTCTTGAAGCATACGCAACGACTTTTTCGTGTTGCATTAGAACACAACCCAGTCCTTTATGAGATGCATCACTATATACTACAATTCCTCCTGGTCTTGATGGTTTCGTCAATACTGGAGTTGAAGTTAATCTTTTCTTGAGTTCCTGAAAGCTTTGCTCGCACTTTTCTGTCCATTCAAACTTAACTCCTTTTCGGGTTAATTGAGTCAACGGCCCCGCAATTCAAGACAATCCTTCCACAAACCTGCGATAATATCCAGCGAGACCGAGGAAACTTCATATTTCTGTAATTGTAGGGGGTCGCGGCCAATTTACGATGGCTTAAATCTTAGCAGGATCGACGAAAATTCCATTCTTTGTGACCATATGACCAAGGAATAAGACTCTATCTAACCAGAATTCACACTTGCTGAATTTGGCATACAGCTGGTGCTCCCTTAACATCTGTAACACCATTCACAAATGTTTCTCGTGTTCCTTCTGCCCCTTGGAGTACACCCAAATGTCGTCAATGAACACTATTACAAACTGATCTAGATAAGGTTTGAATACTCTGTTCATTAAATCCATGAATGCAGAAGGAGCATTTGTAAGTCCAAACGGAATTACCACGAACTCATAGTGTCCATATCTGGTTCGAAAAGCAGTCTTGGGGATATCCTCTTCCTTAACTGCCAGTTGGTGATAACCTGATCTTAAGTTAATTTTTGAGAAAACTGAAGCTCCTTGCAATTGGTCGAATAGGTCATCAATTCTTGGAAGAGGATACTTATTCTTGATGGTCACCTGATTTAGTTGTCTATCATCAATGCAAAGTCGGAGTGACCCATCCTTTTTCTTGACGAATAGTATTGGCGCTCCCCATGGTGAAGTACTTGGCCTAATAAATCCTTTATCCAGTAAATCTTGCAACTATACTTTCAACTCCTTAAGCTCGACCAACGCCATCCTATAGGGAGCTTTGTAAATAGGCTCAGTCCCTGGGGCCAATTCAATAGTAAAGACTTCCCGCTTAGGTGGTAATCTCGGTAGTTCTTCAGGAAAGACGTCAAAAAATTCTTAAACCATTGGAATCTCATTGATGTCGACTTCCTTCTTAGTCAGATCTTTAATGCTAGCCAGGAAACCCTGACATGCACTGCCTAGAAGCTTGTGAGCTTCCATTGCGAATACCAAAGGTACAATCATACGTGTCCCTAGGAGTGTCAAAACTGAACCGAATAACTGAACCAAAACTGAACCGAACCGAATTGAACTGAAATTTCGTAAATTTTCAGTTCTGTTAATAGCAAAAGAATTTGGATACCTTAATAGTTCAGTTCAAATCGGTTAAGTTTGGTTCAGTTCGCGGATACCAACTTTTCATTTCCTTTCCTTCATCTCTCTCCCCTCACTCTGACTGTTCGCGAAGGCTCTATGCTGTCCCCCCCCCCTCTCTCTCTCTCTCTCTCTCTCTCTCTCTCTCTCTCTCTCTCTCCCTCCCTCCCTCCCTCCCCTTTATCCTCTCTTCCTATGTCTTCGCGCTGTCAATCTCTATTTCACTTTACTGGTTTATTCTCTCTCCTCCTTTTCTCTCGTCTCCATCGCTCCTCTTCGCCGGCTTGTTCTTCTTCTCGCTCGTTGGCCTCCTCCTTCGAGAAAAGAGATGGAAAGAGAAGAAAAAAAATGCAGGACACAAAAGAGAGGAAAAACTTCATAGGCTACACTATTCAATTGACAAACATTAGAAGGCATGTTCTAGTTTCCCTTATGTAAATATGAGCATTGAACAGAGAAACCTTTGCTATTATGTCACTATGCAGTGACTATGAAGTAAAAACTACATCAACCTCATAACTTGCATCAGCCCACCAACTGGTCTCCTAAAAAATCCTCGACGGAATAGCGAACCGAGAAGAGAACGTCCTCAAGAGGTTATCCGGATCGGCCCATGTCTGCCCCTGATCGATGTTCTGCGTATACGTGAAGGGACCATAGTGGGTACAAACCGGAGCAGAGGAATCAAAGATCCTCATGTGTTCCTTCTTGAGTTTCCTCCACCAAATCCTCCACACCGGCAATTTCGGCCCGGCAGCCAATAGCACATTGAAGGGAACAAGCATGTTGAACCCATACTTCGGGTGGCGTCTTTGGCTTTGGTTGATGTTACATCCCTTGCTCGAGCTCATGCTAGCCGCAACGTAGAAAGCCAAGCCAGGGGGCTTTAGAGAGACGCTATAGCAGCTACTAACTTCACTCAAAAAGCCCAAGCCCTGACGCGCTCTGATGAATTTGGTTCTCTCTCTAGAAGAGGAGGCATCAGAAGAGACTCGGAATTTGAAACAAAAAAGGAAAAAAAACAAAGGAAAAAAAGCAAAATCGAAAATCGAACTCATAACTAAACTGAACCGAACTGCGTTTTTTAGTTCAGTTCAGTTCGGTTAGTGTCAAGGTTTGGTTCAATTTGCTCATATTTCCTAATGGTTCAGTTCAGTTCGATTTTTTGAAAAACTGAACTGAACTGGACTATTGACACCCCTACGTGTCCTAGTCCCCACAAATTCAAAACTGGTCTCATTAGGAGGACTAAACCGAATCGCCTTTCTGAAACAATCTACATCGGCTCGTAATTCGTACAGCCAATCCATGTCGATAATGGCATCAAAATCATAGAAACTCATAACTATTAAGTCAATTTTTTGATTTTGACCTCCTATCATGATATTGCATCCTTTACAGATCAGGGTGATTACCACTTTATCTTTCAAGGGCATGGATACACTAAGGGGGACCTCAGGTGTTTCGGGCTTCAGTCCACACAATTCAATAAACCTTGCCGATATAAAAGAATCTGTTGCTCCTGTATCAAATAGTACGTAAGCATCCTTATCGCATAAAGGAATCGTACCTGCTATAGTAGTCCCAGAGGCTTTCGCTTCCTCTCGAGTCATAGCCTGAAGTCCCTAGCACAGTCAAAGAAGTATTGGCCATAAAAGGCATTGGCAAAGGCTTCCCACGTTACTGATGTTCCTGGCGGAAATACCACATTTTTGCTTGTATTCCACCAGTGCTCGGCGTTATCTTCCAGTTGATATTCCTCCAAGGTGACTCAATCCACATTATTACAGTTCAACAGCCAGAAAATCTTCTTCGTACTCTTTATCTACTTCTCAGCTTCATGAGGTTCTCCTAGCCCTGTGAACTATAGTGGTTTCAGCTTCAAATATTGCTCCACTAATTTTTGCAGACATCGATCGCCTACTCCATCCTCGGCTCTAGCTTGAGCTTGTTGAGGTTGAGCTCCTATTGTTACACCAAGATTAGCCAAAGCTTGCATGATTTCATCAGTCTGATCAACTGTTCCCTCGACTCTATCTCCTGTTCGTGTATCCCGATTCCCTCCAGAAAATGATGCCCTTGTCCTTCTCATGATGAATTATTGTTCCTGCATATCAATCCATGTCTATTTAATTTAACTAATTTCCACTACCATTAGTAACTGTACTCCCTGTGAGTAGTCTCAAAGGCTACTAGTTTCACCATAATTCAAGCAATCACATGCATAAATTTCTACCGTATGCACACCTTAACCTAACTTTCCAGCTTCTATCGTACCCTATCACTCTATGTAAAAACTTATGCTCTGTTACCACCTCGGCGAGCTGTGACGTCCCAGGCCACCACTCTACGGTCATAGGTCTCTTTCAACCATAATTACATATTATCATCATATCAGACGATAGACTATAGACTATAAACCACAGGTCACAACGTATAATTAATAGATTCAATTAAGTACACCAAATAATACAGGAAGAATCAAGAGACAATCATAAAACCAGGACCAAATCTTTTATTTATAAAAGATAAATCACGACCATATAAGAGTTCATATATATATATATATACATGCATATGACTAAAGTCGCCGATCCATAGGCATAACTGGAATGGCAGAAAGGTAACTACTCCATCATCCAACAAAAGTCACCTAAGTCAAAAGTCCACAAAAGTCTCAGAAGATGACTCCAATCCTCAATCCTCCTCAGACGGGTCGATAAGTAACATCTCCTCATCCTCAGTGTCCTCAAGTGGCTCTGGTGGTGGAATGGACACCTCTGGCTCAGCAGGTTCCGGAGGATGGATAGGTGCATCAACAAGAGGAATGGTTACCACCGGCTCAACAAGGTCCGGGAGTGCATCAAAAGTACTCTCAGGAAAAGGACCTACTAATCTGTTGCCTACTCGAACATAAATAGCATACAAACGATAGATAACTAAACCATGAGGGCTCCCTTATCAACCCATATAGTATAAACATGCATGACAAGTCTCAGGTGAGGTACATCAAGATGGATCATATCACGATAGTAAGACTCATAGTCAAAAGGAACGCCAAAACGTCTAGGAGTGGCTGCCATGGATGCTAATCTGAAAATGTGTCCACAAAAGTGGGTTAGCGCGATGGCTAGTGTGACATTCTGAATTTCCTACCATTTTGAGGCTGTTGAATGTGAATATACCTTATGATGTATTTCAGTCTTGTCTCACTCAGATCTGATCAATCTTGAGTAAACTGCCCAAAAGGGAAAGGCTAACGCATGACAAGGTACGTGGACCTAGGAAACTCGAAAAAGGAAATTATGCTTTGACCATAAGGATTCTCGAGGAAACATTTAGAGCCAATGAGGCCGATCAGATAACGATTAAGGAATACAATGCTAGCGTTATACGATTTGATCGCGGGTGAAGCCGCTTAACAAATGTATAATTTGCAAATTTTACTAAATCGAACTATGACGATTGAAGCCATCGAAACTAGCGATGAACCCTCGCAATTACTTGACAACCAAAGCTTTCATAACTTAAGCTATCCTCAGTGTCATGAGAATCACAGAGTCAATACACGTAATGTTTGCAAAAGCCACCCGTTAGTTCGAAACAAACTGGAATTACGATCGACAGACGAATGATCATGAAATGGAAGCTCAAAATTGGCAATTGGAAATGAAGAATTTCAAAATTGGAAAAGGATTTGACGTTGTCTCGCCAATGGCCATTCAAAATGAGAAAAATGAATTTTCGGACGAAAAATACCAAATGACCGTTTTACCCCTCGCCCATTTGCATTATCCTTGAGAATGCAAGAAGGACAAAATGGACATTTCCCCTCTCCATTATTGGCTGTCGAAAATTCACTTATAAGGGTCAAAGGATAAGTCAAAGCCTTGGTTGCATTATTGAACTAATGAAACATGTCACTCATTGAAGGCGTTTGGCATTAATTGCCCACACCTAACCAAGTCTAATCAATTTTAGGCCAATAATATGTGTGAGCCAACCTTACTTAAAGCCTCTTCAGCTGTGTATAGCAACTCTCTCACGTTTATAGCATTTCCTCACCATTTTGGCTTCAATCGAAACTGCCCTAGAAAGACAGTTTCTGCCCTCTCTGTTCGGCCTCCACGATCAGTCTCTCCTGTCACCGCCACTGACCACCACAGGTTAGTTCAAGATGTCCATGAAAGTTCCAATTAGTTTCATGTCCATTGGAGGTCTGGTTAATTTATGAAAAAATTGGGAAGAAAACGGACAGATTCTGAGATAGCTGAGGAGAAGTGTTGGTTCTAGCTCTTAAAAATTCCAAATGACCTCAAATTGTTTAGGAAAGCTTCATAACATCTAGTACTATGTTCAGGTGGTCTATGGCTACAAGTAGATGGTTTTAAAATGAGTTTTTATGGCTGATTATGGGTGGTACTAAACTGGACAAATTCTGACCTTATGGAGACCGGGCTGTTCCGAAGTCTTTGTGGTGTCAATCCACTTCGAATTTTGCGGTGAGACTTCTAAACTTGTAAATGAAGGTTTTGGCATGTTATTTGTGTAAAGAGTTAGACTTGAGATTGAAGTATGGCTCGATGGAGCAATTAGAACCCAAAACCGATTCTGTTTTGAGGGTGTTTACATGGTAGCCGGTTCTGTTTAGGGACTAAATGAGGAATATTTAGTCATCAATTGACCTATAATTCCTTGTATGATATCATGTGGGTGTCAATGGGAAGTGTGAGAAGTGGATTGAGGTTTAAAGGTGATTTATGGCAAGTTTGGTGCACGAAACTCTAAGTTGTGTCTTGCCATGTGTATGGCTGAGGAAACCGAGTACATTAAGGGCTCGAAGTGAGCATTGGCATGTATTTGATTGTTAGAAAAGATGTCTCGAATTGCCAATGGCATGGCTAGAGAAAGATTGAGTTAATGGAAGTAAGCGTCCCATGGTTCGTGACTCAAGTTTGACAATCCTTTTTAGGTTGACGATGCATTCGTGGGGATTCTAAACTTGTGGCTTTGAGAAGAGCTGTTTGGTGTGACGTTGTGATATTTAATCAGGTAAGTGTTTCCTAATCCTTTCTCTGAATGCTAGGACACTGCTAGATGAATGATTGAATGAAATGGTTAACTCGCGATTTTTATGAATTGAATCGCATGTATGTCTTGACGGCATTGTGGTATTAATGAGAAAGGTGTTAAGGATACCATTTGGTCTGATGACCCCGTCGATATCGAAGGGTGGTGAAATTGAATGAAATTATGAATGCCATTTGGTCTGATGATGCCGGCGGCACGGAGTGGTTATAAGCCTAGTGGGTACGATTGGTCTGATGACCCCGGCGATGTCAGGTGGCAGGAGTGCCAATGGAATGTGGATGGATGAGAAAGTAGTGGCTGTGATGCATGTGTGTTTATATTGAGAATCTGGAATTGAATATTATTGATGTATTGATTGTCCATGTCTGGTTATGGATGTTGCTGTTGTTTGACGCCTTTTTGCCATTGTATTTCTTGTTACCTTGCATTTTGAGTGGCATTTGTGTGTGATCTGGTAGGACTGGTATTGAGGTGTAGGGCTAGGTTTCACTTTCTGAGATGTCGATCTCACCCCTTAGTTGGACAAACTTTTCAGACCTCAATCCTTAAACCATGTTGCCGATCCGCCTGGACGAACCAAAGAAGATGACTGCCCTTTTTGATGAGTTCCCGTATCGGAAGGGTATTATGTATATCAAGAAGCGCACAACTGTCTGGGTAGATGAAGGAAAGCTGGAGCTACAACCGCACCGTTTTGAAGCCTGGTTTCGTCAAGTAGGAGACATCAGCTTGATGGGACCCCTGCTGACGGAGGATGTTCCGTGGGAAGTGATTCCAACTTGGTGTCATCCGTCCCGACCGGGTATTGAGGTGGTTAACCCAGTATCCGTGGAAAGTTCAAGAAACATACTTGAAGTGCCAAAATCTCCACTGTCTTCTGCGGAGTACATGAATTGTATAGAGATATCTGCTGGTGCGATCGAGGCCACTGACGAAGAAGATGAAGCTGAAGCTAAAGAAGAAGAGGAAACCGATGAAGACATGGAAAAGCCTTCAGAAGACGTTCCATCTGAGACTTTTTCGGATTACAACCTAGATGCTGAGGGGACGATGGAATAGATGATTCAAGCTATTATGATGAGAAGTCTGTATGAAAGGGATTATGTGACTAAGGAACAATTTTGATGTGAGGCTCTAGGAATGGTGTAGTAGTAAACTTTGAACCCTAGGCCTTAGTTTCTTCTCCTACCCAGGTGTGCGGGTTTATGTTTTGTCTTTTCCCTTCCACTGTATGTACTGGATGTTTATAAAATGTATAAATGAGTGTGCTTTTGAATTCGTCCAAAACTCCCCTTTTCTTTTTATCTTTATTGTACGGCGATGTATCTCGTCTTCTGTGTGTGTACTTCATATCATACTAGGTCGTGTGAGGTTCGTGGGTAATTATTGGCATGAGGTGGATGTAATGAGTTCCAAAGGTCGCGGGGCGTTACATCCCCGTTTGAGTGGTATTAGAGTAGGTTAAGAGCAGGTTACCAAGAGTATAGTTGATGGATGATTGAAGTAATAAAGAGCAAAGAAATTTGGATGAGTTGGGGTAGTGAGACCCTAGGAGGAGTCATTAGAGTTAAGCATGAATGCATGGCATATGAATGGCACATGTGGTTGGCATCTTGACATAGCGTGGTTGTGGCGCACTTATGAGGGGTCGAGCTCTGCACTTAGCTTGTTGTTGTTGATGTGGATTGAATGAGTGAGTTATACCTCCGATTTTGCTAAGTTACAGATGAGTCTGGACTTAAGGTATGGATTTGTATCCCTGGTTGATGTGCTCATGAGAATGCCTGAGTGATTGACTGTTGTTATATGATTGTTGCTTTGTTGAGTAGCATAGAAATATTGTGATATGAGTAAGTGAAATAGATCTCTAATTCCATGGTGGAATTATAGTGACTCAGGTGAGCTAAGTTTGAGTAATATGAGTAATAGATTTGGAAGATCGAGAGGAGGAGCTTCTAGCTCTGGAGCACCCGCGACTGAGGGTTCTACTATGGAGGGTGTTCTGAGGGCTTTGGCCTAGATTGGAGAGATAATGGGGAAGGAAGCCAAGGATAGAGTGGCTGTTGCTCTTCGTCAAGCTGAAGATAGAGCTGAGATAATAGCTCAAGCTGCTGAAGCTGCAGTCACAGCTGTGAATATGTCGCATGGAAATAATATCCAAGGCGCGGAGGCTGGTAATGTCCCGGGTGATCCCAATGCGAACAGGCAGATGGGCCAGTTAGTAAAGCAGTTTATAAAGTTCAAGCCAACCCAATTTAATGGGACTGGAGACCATGGCTAGCGCCAAGGTGTATTGAGAAGCTTGAGAAAGCTTTTGGGGTGCTGAAGTGCACCGATGAGGAGAAAGTATTGCTAGCTGTGTACCAACTGGAAGGAACAACGAATGACTGGTGGAGTGCTACTAAAGATGGAGTGTTTCATGAAGGTACTGCCTTGACTTGGGATGCCTTCACTGTTGCGTTTAATGATAAGTACTTTTCGGAGACAGCACGTGAAAGGAAACGATTGGAATTTCAACAGTTACGACAGAACCAACTGACTGTAGATCAGTATGAGGCTGAGTTTGCGAGGTTATCAAAGTATGCGCCAAGATTAGTAGAAGATCCGCTTGAAAAGGGGCAAAGGTTTCGAGATGGTTTGAGACCAGAGATTAGGAGCCGGATAGTAACTGTGGATCTGAAAACATATAAAGAGATTTATGAAAGGAGTCAGAAGATTGAGAGGGACATAAAAGAAGGAACCGCTGCTTCTGGATCACGGTTCACTCCTTTGAGAGATAATCAGCAGTTGGGAAAGAGGCCGATGGTGAACAACAGACGATTTGTACATCCGATTAGCAAAAATATCGAAAAGCCAACGAACTAGTTCAACTGGTATTGTCGTATTTGCGGGAGGAGACATGGAAGTGGTCCTTGCCCTACTAGGATGGGAGCATGTTTTAAGTGTGGTTAGACGGGTCACCAGATGAAGAACTGTCCTAATCAAGCCCCGGGACCTAGAGTACAAGGACAGAGACCACAGGTGGGACCATCGACTGTGATTCCACAGAATGAGCAGAATCGACCACCATCCTAAGGGAGAGTGTATGCTGTGGCACGTAGAGAGGCAGAGGAAGCGTCTGGCGTGGTCACATATACGATTTATTTGTGTGACCAAGTTGCCTATGTTTTGTTTGATCCTAGCGCTTCGCATTCCTTTATATCTGCTTAGTTTGCTGATCTAGTAGGAGTAGAGTTGAAACCATTGAATGTGCTACTATATGTTGCTACACCATTAAAGGATAATGTGTTAGTCTCGCTTGGTTGTGCGGATTGTAAAATAGTGATTGGTGGTAGCGAAGAAAGGATAGATTTGGCCGTGTTGCCTATGTATGATTTTGATGTGATTATCGGCATAGATTGGTTGATAAAACAAAGGGCTGTAGTGGATTGTGGGAATAGGGTAATTCGATTTTACTCGGAAAGTCGCCCTAGTTTTGAATTTGTAGGAAGTCGGGGAGGAACCTCGATTCCTTTAGTTTCGTCACTTGAGGCGACTAAGTTAATAAGCGAAGGGTGTCAAGCTTATTTGGCTGTTGCAGCAGACACAACGGCGGATGAGTCGAAGCTAGATAGTATAGCGGTGGTACATGAGTTTCCTGATGTCTTTCCTAAGCAATTGCCAGGATTACCACCTGAGAGAGAAATTGAGTTTGTAATTGAGTTGGCACCTGGAACGAAGCCAATCTCAAAGGCACCGTATATGATGTCCATGTCTGAGCTGAAGGAATTAAAGGTGCAGATGCAGGAACTTTTGGATAAGGGATTCATTAGATCGAGCGCGTTGCCGTGGGGAGAGCCGGTGCTGTTTGTAAGAAAGAAGGACGGATCGTTGCGTTTGTGTATAGATTATAGGCAGTTGAATCAAGTAACCATCAAGAACAAGTATCCGTTGCAAAGGATAGATGATTTGTTTGATCAACTACATGGAGCGTCGGTATTTTCTAAAATAGACTTGAGGACTGGTTATCACCAGCTGAGGATTAAGAAGGAGGATATACCAAAGACAGCTTTCAGAACGAGATACGGGCATTATGAGTTTACGGTTATGCCTTTTGGTTTGATTAATGCCCCTGCTGCATTCATGGATTTGAGGCATCGAGTGTTTAAGGAGTGCTTGGATCGATTCGTCATTGTTTTTATTGACAATATCTTGATTTATTCGAAGAGTAATGAGGAACATGAGGAACACCCGAGGGTAGTTCTGCAAACCCTGAGGGAGCATTCGCTTTACGCCAAGTTTAGTAAATACGAAATTTGGTTAAGTAAAGTAGCTTTCCTTGGTCATGTGATTTCTAGAGAAGGAATTTCAGTAGATCCTTCAAAGATTGAAGCAGTGATGAAATGGCCTAGACCTATGACGGTTACCAAGATTAGAAGTTTTCTGGGATTAGCAGGTTATTATAGGCGATTTGTAGAGAAGTTTTCGTCTATAGCTACTCCGTTGACGAGGCTAACGAAGAAGGACGTGAAGTTCGAATGGACTGATAAGTGTGAAAGTAGTTTCCAAAAACTTAAGCACCGATTGACGACCGCACCAGTACTAACCATTCCTTCTGGACCTGGAGGTTATGAGATGTATAGTGATGCTTCGCTAAAAGGATTAGGGTGCATGTTGATGCAACATGGAAAAGTGGTTGCTTATGCCTCACGACAATTAAGACCACATGAAATGAATTATCCGACGCATGATTTGGAGTTAACTGCCATCATCTTCGCTCTAAAGATCTAGAGGCACTACTTGTGTAGTGAAATATTTTATATTTTTACAGATCATCAAAGCTTGAAGTATTTATTTTCGCAGAAAGAACTGAATATGAGACAACGTCGATGGATGGAATTACTTAAGGACTATGATTGCGAGATTCTATATCATCCTGGGAAAGCGAATAAAGTCGCAGAAGCACTTAGTCGAAAATCAAGTATTGCCCTCTTATTGGTTAAAGGATGGTCTTTGTTAGAAGAGTTGAGGGATTCTAAATTTAAACTGGAAGTTCGTTAACTATCAAGTTTAATGGCAACTCTAAGAGTTGAACCTGACATTCAAGAGAGAGTAAAGGCCTTGCAGTCTACAGATCCATAGTTCAGAAGATTCTTGGAATGGATGTGACGAAAAGAAAAGCTGAGTTCCAAGTGTCAGAAGATGAAATTCTGAAGTTTCGAGGACGTTTATGTGTACCTAGTGATGAGGAACTTAGGGAAAAGATTTTGTCGGAAGCTCACAAGAGCAATTACAGTATTCATCCAAGTAGCACAAAGATGTATCAGAATCTGCGTCAACACTACTGGTGGAACGGAATGAAGGTGGATGTAGCTAAGCATGTAGCGAAGTGTTTAACCTATCAGCAGGTGAAAGCTCAACATTGCAAACCATGAGGATTACTACAACCTCTAGAAATTCCTGAATGGAAATGGGAACATGTGACGATGGATTTTGTGATGGGATTACCGAGGAGTCAGAAAGGTCATGACTCAATTTGGGTAATTGTGGATAGACCAACCAAGTTGGCACACTTCATGCCTGTGCGAAAAGATTTTGCAATGGAAAGGTACGCAGAATTATATATGTGTCAGATTGTGCGCTTGCATGAAGTTCCAGTTACGATCACGTCGGATCGAGATCCTAAGTTTACAGCAAACTTTTGGAAGAGTTTGCAGGAGGCTTTGGGAACTAGATTGCAACTCAGCACGGCATATCATCCGCAGACTGATGGACAGTCAGAGAGGATGATCCAAACACTCGAGGATATGTTGCGAGCCTGTGTCATAGATTTAAAGGTGGCTGGGAAGACCAACTGTATTTGGTGGAGTTTGCGTATAATAACAGTTACCAGCAAAGCATTGGTATGACCCCGTTCGAAGCACTTTATGCTTGAGCTTGCAGAACGCCTATGTGCTGGGATGAAGTTGAAGAAAGAAGTATAACAAGCCAGGAATTAGTGGAGCAGTCTGTTGAGGCGATTAAAGTCGTTAGAGAAACGCTAAGAACGGCACAAAGTCGACAGAAGAGCTACGCTGATAAAAGACGCAAACCATTGGAATTTCAAGTTGGCGACCACGTTTTCTTGAAGGTATCACCAATGCGGGGATTGTCTCAATTTGGGAAAAAGGGAAAACTGAGTCCGAGATATGTAGGTCCTTTTGAAATTCTTGAGTGAATTGGAACTTTGACCTACAGACTTGCGTTTCCGCCAAACTTATCACAACTTCACAATGTATTTCATGTGTCAATGCTGAGGAAATACGAACCAGATCCGACTCATGTTTTGGATTTTGAAACCATCGAGGTTGATGAGAATGTGTCATATATGGAAAAGCCTGTTAGAATTGCGGATCGAAAGGAGTAAGTCTTAAGGAATAAGACGATCCCACTTGTTAAAGTGATCTGGGAGCATCACATAATAGAAGGTGTCACGTGGGAAAGTGAGGAAGATATGAAATGTCTATACCCCCATTTGTTTGGTTAGTTGGGTTTGTTGTAAATTTCGAGGATGAAATTTCTGTAAGGGGGAAGAATTGTGACATTCTGAATTTCCTACCATTTTGAGGCTATTGAATGTGAATGTACCTTACGATGTATTTCAGTCTTGTCTCGCTCAGATCTGATCAATCTTGAGTAAACTGATCAAAAGGGAAAGGCTAACGCATGACAAGGTACGCGGACCTAGGAAAGTCGAAAAAGGAAATGACGCTTTGACCATAAGGATTGTCGAGAGAACATTTAGAGCCAATGAGGCCGATCAGATAATAATTAAGGAATACAATGCTAGCGTTATACGATTGGATCACGGGTGAAGCCGCTTAACCAATGTATAATTTGCAAATTTTCCTAAATCGAACTATGATGATTGAAGTCATCGGAACTAGCGATGAACCCTCGCAATTACATGACAACCAAAGCTATCATAACTTGAGTTATCCTCAGTGTGATGAGAATCACAGAGTCGATACGCGTAATGTTTGCAAAAGCCACCCGTTAGTTCGAAACAAACTGGAATTACGGTCGACGGACGAATGATCATGAAATGGAAGCTCAAAATTGGAAAAAGGATTTGACGTCGTCTCGCCAATGGCCATTCAAAATGAGAAAAACGAATTTTCAAACAAAAAATGCCAAATGCTCATTTGTCTTTGCCTTGAGAATGCAAGAAGGACAAAATGGACATTTCCCCTCTCCATTATTGGCTGTCGAAAATTCACTTATAAGGGTCAAAGGATAAGTCAAAGCCTTGGTTGCATTATTGGACTAATGCCACATGTCACTCATTGAAGGTGTTTGGCATTAATTGCCATCACCTAACCAAGTCTAATCAATTTTAGGCCAATAATATGTGTGAGACAACCTTACTTAAAGCCTCTTCAGCTGTGTATACCATCTCCCTCACGTTCATTGCATTTCCTCTCCATTTTGGCTTCAACCGAAACTGCCCCAGAAAGACAATTTCTGCCCTCTCTGTTCGGCCTCCACGATCAACCTCTCCCGTCGCCGCCTTACCGCCGTCGACCACCACAGATTAGTTCAAGATGTCCTTGACAAGTTCCAATTGATTTTGTGTCCATTGGAGGTCTGGTTAATTTATGAAAATTTTTGGAAGAAAAGCGGACAGATTTTGAGCTAGCTGAGGAGAAGTGTTGGTTCTAGCTCTTAAATATTCCAAATGACCTCAAATTTTTTAAGAAAGCTTCATAACATCTAGTACTATGTTCAGGTGGTCTATGGCTTTAAGTAGATGGTTTTAAAATGAGTTTTTATGGCTGATTATGGGTGGTACAAAACTGGACAGATTCTAACCTTGTGAAGATCGGGTTGTTCCGAAGTCTTTAGGGTGTCAATCTACTTCAGATTTCGTGGTGAGCCTTGTAAACTTGTAAATGAAGGTCTTGGCATGTTATTTGTGTAAAGAGTTAGACTTGAGATTGAAGTATGGCTTGACGGAGCGATTAGAACCCAAAATCGGTTCTGTTTTGAGGGTGTTTACTTGCTTGCCGGTTCTGTTTAGGGACTAAATGAGGAATATTTGGACATCAATTGACATATAATGCCTTGTATGATATCATGAGAGGTGTCAATGGGAAGTGTGAGAAGTGGATTGCGGTTTAAAGGTGATTTATGGCAAGTTTGGTGCACGAAACTCTAAGTTGTGTCTTGCCATGTGTATGGCTGAGTAAACCGAGAACATTAAGGGCTCGAAGTGAGCATTGGCGTGTATTTGATTGTTAGAAAAGATGTCTCGAATTGCCAATGGCATGGCTAGAGAAAGATTGAGTTAATGGAAGTAAGCGTCCCATGGTTCGTGACTCAAGTTTGACAATCCTTTTTAGGTTGACGACGCATTCGTGGGGATTCTAAACTTGTGGCTTTGAGAAGAGTTGTTTGGTGTGACGTTGTGATATTTAATCAGGTAAGTGTTTCCTAATCCTTTCTCTGAATGCCAGGACACTGCTAGATGAATAATTGAATCGCATGTGTGTCTTGACGGCATTGTGGTATTAATGAGAAAGGTGTTGAGGATACCATTTGGTCTGATGACCCCAGCGGTATCGGAGGGTGGTAAAATTGAATAAAAATGTGAATGCCATTTGGTCCGATGACCCCGGCGGCATGGAGTGGCTGTAAGCCTTGAGGGTACGATTGGTCTGATGACCCCGGTGATGTCAGGTGGCAGGAGTGCCAGTGGAATATGTGGGTGGATGAGAAAGTGGTGGCTGTGGTTTATGTGGTGCAGGTGTGTGTATATTGAGAATATGGAATTGAATATTATTGATGTATTGATTGTCCATGTCTGGTTATGGATGTCGCTGTCGTTCGACGCCTTTTTGCCATTGCATTGCTTGTTACCTTGCATTTTGAGTGGCATTTGTGTGTGATCTGGTAGGACTGGTATTGAGGTGTAGGGCTAGGTTTCACTTTCTGAGATGTCGATCTCACCCCTTAGTGGGACAAACTTTTCAGACCCCATACCTTAAACCATGTTGCCGATCCGCCTGGGCGATCCAAAGAAGATGACCGCCCTTTTTGATGAGTTCCCGTATCGGAAGGGTATTATGTATGTCAGGAAGCGCACAACTGTTTGGGTAGATGAAGTAATGCTGGAACTACAACCACATCGTTTTGAAGCCTGGTTTCGTCAAGTAGGAGACAGCAGCTTGATGGAACCCTTGCTGACGGAGGATGTTCCGTGGGAAGTGATTCCAACCTGGTGTCGTTTGTCCCGACCGGGTATTGAGGTGATTAACCCAGTATCCGTGGAAAGTTCAAGAAACATAACTGAAGTACCAAAATCTCCACTGTCTTCTGCGGAGTACATGAATTGTATAGAGATATCTGCTGATGCGATCGAGGCCACTAACGAAGAAGACGAAGAAGAAGCTGAAAAAGAAGAGAAAACCGATGAAGACATGGAAGAGCCTTCAGAAGACGTTCCATCTGAGACTTTTTCGGATTACAACCCAGATGCTGAGAGGGACAATGGAAGAGATGATTCAAGCTGTTTTGATGAGAAGTCTGTATGAAAGGGATTAGGTGACTAAGGAACAATTTTTGTGTGAGGCTCTAGGAAGGGTATAGTAGTAACCTTTGAACCCTAGGCTTTAGTTTCTTCTCCTACCTAGGTGTGCGGGTTTATGTTTTGTCTTTTCCCTTCCACTGTATGTACTGGATGTTTATAAAATGTATAAATGGGTGTGCTTTTGAATTCGTCCAAAACTCCCCTTTTCTTTTTATCTTTATTGTACAGCGATGTATCTCGTCTTGCGTGTGTGCAGTTCATATCATACTAGGCCGTCTGAGGTTCCTGGGTAATTATTGGCTTGAGGCGGATGTAATGAGCTCCAAAGGTTGCGGGGCGTTATAGCTAGCAAGAAAACATTCAATCCCACCATAGGGGTCATAAGACTCCCTAGGTCAAACTATAAAACAATCTTGTAACAAATATAATACAATAGCATTTCGATTTCCAAACGAGAATCACACAATGCAGAAATGACAATGAACAAGAACCTGACATGCTCTTCATTCGTCTCACCATCGCAAGCCAATTCACTTGCGACCCTTACCCCAGGGCATCCACGACGCTTGATATGACTCTACCTCACATACAGCTCTGGGTCGTCAAGCCGCACAAATCCCCGCTTACAGCCAGGGGCGTCAACTCAATTCAGTGCACTGAAGAGAAAATAGTACACATATCTCATCGAATATCAGTCATGTACCATGTACCAAAGCATTTTCGGCCATGAATCACAAGATTCTCAATATCAATTCTGCAAATAGTGTCACAATACCAGGCCGACATACAAGCATGCATATTCACAATGATCTAGCATAATATAGGTAGGTTTTTCTAACGAAAAGAGAAACTAGAATAGAGCAGTTTTTCTATCTTTAAACCGAGTGTAGATTCTGTCCTAGACCTGCAAATCAGTCCTATTTCATCTCGGTTCAACTAGTCACTCAAAGTTCTTCTTTGTCCAGACTTAGTACTTCATCAAACACGATAGGGTAAAGCAATGTGGCTTAATTTAACCTCAATTAACGTTGTGAACAGAACAGGGCAGACTTACTCTAAACCGAGAGTCATCGTGCTTCCTATTTGTAAATCGGGTCCTAACTTCTTCTAACCGACCAACCATTGCCACACTCATGTCATCCCAATCTAATTCCTCATTAATTAGCTCAAGGACTAACAATGTGACTCGATCCAACTCCATTTACTCGACGGAACAGAAAAAGGACAATACTAAAACCGAACTTAGTTTCAGTCCTAAACATGCAATTTTTACTCTAAATCACTTCGATCTAACTAGAGAACAACACTTCCACGATATTCCAGCCATACTCTTCAAGATTTATTTCCAAACTTGTGAAATATAATCCAAGACAATCCCTACTTTAGTCTCAAAATAGAATTGTAATTCGACAGCCCTATACCAGACTACAGAGGCGATTTTTTCCCTTAAAATCTCACGTGAACTTCCTAATGGGACAATATCACCATGTACTTCCAACCTATGATGAGATTGAAGGAATTCTTGCCTTAAAGAAGCTTAAACTTGCTCGACTTCTTCCTTCTTCTTCTGGAAGTGTCGATTGGTTCCTGCTCCCTCTCGGTCTCTCTCTCCCTTTCTCTTTTGCTCGGTCGAAGATAGTGAGGGGGAAGATGAAGATAAGCAGCTCTTCTTGCATGTCTTAAGAAGCTCTCAAAGTGACATTTGTCTTTCATTCTATAGTATAAGGATTTCCTTTATGATCTCACGCCACATTGCACTCCCCTAATTAGTTCTATGTCACATACAAAGGCGTGCTTTTTCCCAAGATTGCTCATCCAATAGAATTTCATGCACAAAGGCACAATGGCGCCATCTTGCATAGTCATCATTGGTCGAGTTCCCTTTGCTAGATTGTGTTAAGATTTTAGACCAATGATTTTTATTGCATTTTCCCTAGGCATATTTGACCAATGCCCTTTCATGCAATGGAAGATAATGTCGCCACTTGTTTAGTCTTCTAATGGCCGAACATCACTTGTAGGATTTTTGTGAGATTGACAACCAATGATTGAAGCACATTTTTTGCCAATTCCCTATGTATATTCGGCCAATTACAACTCATGCTTGAAGAAAGCTTTCGCCACTTGACTTTATCCTCAATGGCCGATTCATCCTTGCTCACCAAGCTTAGGGATATTTCGAACATGTGGTCATGCGTATATTGATCCTTATGAATTTCAATCGATCATTCTTATAGCTCTTGATTAAGTTCAATTCAATGCATTATAATCCTTTAATTTAGAATTCTTCGATTAATTACTCATTGTCCTCTGTAGTTAATTGACCAAGCAAATTCGAAATCCTTCCCCCATGATATGCTCTTATGTTCATAGTCAATTTTTCTTATACTTAAGGAACTTCATTTGGCATTATCTAACAATATTTTTCTCTAGATATTCCTAATTCTCTCTATCACCTATGTCATCCTGACATATCTTGTTTTCTTTGTCTTAACTCACATTCCTAGATCTTGAGTCATTGCGTTAAAAGTCATCTTCAAAACCAATTTCGATCATTTCTGAGTTTTAGGAATCTCGCAAACGGGAATGCCACACGTAGGCCGAAGTAATCATATCTTGGATCAGAGAATGGCCAGAAGAACTAATATCCGTTGTAATGTGTCAAATACGCACATTTCAAAGTCCTCTTCAAGTTCTGATTATTGAACGTGAATACTCTACTCAGAGCTTGAGCGTCATTCCAACGTATGAGTTATCCCTACTGAACGTTTGAGCTCGAACTGGCGTCTGAGTCCCTCAGAAATCCCATATGAGGAAAACCTTTTGACAGATTCAATCCTGTGCATCCTCGCATCAAAGGATAATCTGCAAAACAAGTATTCCACGGCATTATCTCGAAACTTAAGAGTACTTAGATTATTTTGTCAACTTCAAAATCACTTAGGGGTTTTTCTCAACATAGTGGTCATCGCATTTGCATATCATACATCCATGCATACATAGCATGTGTTATATCTTGCAGGGTCCAAAGAGGCCAATATGGAGCCAAGCTCGTCCGAACAAAACGAGAGGCAGAATGGTCCAAATATGTGAAAACAGGTGAAATGTATCTGTTCCATCACTCGTTAAAATAATCTGCACTCATCGGAGTTTCTAATCTCTTTGCCTAGGAATGAAAAGCAAATATCGAAGCCAATAAAAGGGTATTGAAGAGTTTCACTTCGCCGTTTGAAGTCAGAAATGGACACAAACCCAGGTATATTCGGAAAATACTAGATTTTGGGAGTTTGAAATTCCTTATTGATTGCTGTCATTACATAAGTGTTTGAATCAAAAGTTATCTAAACATGAATGAAACATGCATGATGCATCTTAAATCCCTAATAGGAGTAAATTTTTGGAGAAAAGCAAGAGGACTTTTCCGAACAATAGTTGTTTAAACTATCCAAAAAAAAATGTTTCTTCGGATAAGGGGCAAACCTAACCCACACACTTCCTACACACACTTGAGAGAAGAGAGGAGTGTAAGGATAGGAAAACTTCTACTTACGGATGTAAGGGTTATTCGCATCGGTTACATGGATTGAGGTGATAGAGGCATTTTGTTTTCTACCCCAAACATTACAAATAATCGTTGGCAACCGCTTTGAGCAGCGGTTTTCATTCTTTAACCATGTCAAGGACCGCCCCACTCTGGGGTTATGCAGAGGTAAGTCCAACGACCTCGAAAAGAAAAAGCTTAAAAATTTTCTTACTCGGGCTAACATCAATCTTCGTGTGTTGATATACCTTGATTCAGGTGCCATAGGATGACGAAAAGACATTTGTTTCTCTATTTTATACACTTTTATCCCTTGCACGAACTAACTTGAGCTTGCATATTCATTTCATGAACCCAAGTTGGTGATCATTGCATAGCCCAAGGCGAAAGCAGCAAAGACACCTATGGACGGCGAAGTTCAAGAAACAGAGTTTACAAGAGAATTTCGAACCTAAATGTTCATACATGATGAGATTCAAGTTGTGTATCTCACATGATCATACAAAAAAATCTAGTTCCAAAAGAGGAAGGAAAATGCGGGATTGAAACGGAGAAAAAGCCAAATCCCTGCACATTAAAAAAAAAGGGAGAAGAAAAGAAAAAAGAGAGACAAGGCACCTGACAAGAGCAAGGCTGACCCTCGTCAAAATACTTGAAAATCAAAAAATTGATTTCGCGAATGTCACCTCCCATGTCAAGAAGATGGCCTTCAGATTTGGCTTTCTGTAGGATTCTAGGTAACCCCTAAATCCCTAGAGCAGTCTCTTTGGTAAACCTAAAATCAGGTATGCCCCTTTATAAAGATTCATGGCAAGTCTTCAAAGTAAAGACGAACCATTCCCTCGAGTAAGCCTTTTTGTTAGGCAAACCTCTCTCTCGGATTGATCCACTGACGGATCAAATACATGGCGAGTCTTCATCAGGCGAGACGAACCATTCCCTTAGGTGAAGCCTTTCTGACGAGTTCTCACAGGTAGAGCAAGTCATTTCCTTGGTAAGCCTTATAGAAGGCGAAACTTTGACAAACCCCAAAGAACGGGTGCGTCATCCATAGGTTCCTGATAAATAGGAATCTTATTCATTGTATGATCCACTATACGGATCAAAACCTTCGACAAACCCCAAAGAACGGGTGCGTCATCCATAGATTCTTGATAGATAGGAATCATATTCATGGTTTGATCCACCATACGGATCAAAACCTTTGACAAACCCTAAAGAACAGGTGCGTCATCCTTAAATTCATGTCAGATAGGAATCCCATTCTAGTTTGATCCACCATACGGATCAAAACCTTTGACAAACCCCAAAGAACAGGTGCGTCATCCTTAAATTCATGTCAGATAGGAATCTCATTCTAGTTTGATCCACCATACGGGCTAGAGCTTAATCGCCCTGGGATTCTCAAAGATATGAGTCCCTAGGCATTCACTTGAATCCGCTACACACTACGTATGCCACATGAGCATCAGGCAGGTAAGTAACATGTAAGTATCTATACTTTCTCTCATATAAGCTAAAACATAATGAGCAGAGCGTTCACCAGTACGACAAGAAAGATTGAATGTTAGGATTTATTTTTCTTTTCCCTAGTCGAGTCGGTCTAGACTCAGGTGTTACTAGTCTTTGAGTGAAACCTCTCACGAGATTCCTCTCAAAGAGGTGAAGCTATTGACACCTGATTTTCGATCAGTCTTTTTCAGTTCATCTTTAGAAAATTCATAAAAAGTTGAAACATTACAAAATCAACTTTGGTAACCTTGGCCAAGCCCAATGAACCATTTTTTGATATATATATATATAATTTTCTATTTTTTTTCATATTTTTTGGTATTTTCGAAAAATAGAAAAATACATGAAGAAATCAAGAAAAATAGCGTTTGAGGTCACAAAAATATGAAAAAATAGTCAATATTTTTTTTTTAATTCCCTTGTCTTTTTGACATCATAAAAATTCAAATTCAAGTTCAATTTTTATGTGTTCCCTTGTTACACATATAGTGAAATTTCGTAAAAAAAAATGTGTCAATTGAGTCTTTTAAATTGGCGTATGTGGCCTAGCTACCTTCCTCTCCTAGGATTTCTCTGCTGTGCCGCTGCCACCCTATCACTTCAGACCTCCGTGAGGGAGGGAGAAAGGGCTTTCTCTCTCTCCCTCCGCCCTCTTCCTCATCCCCCCTCTTCCTCGAGCTCCTTCTCCGCCCTCCTCTTCTATTCTGGTTTGTTCACACTCTCCTCTCATCTGTTGCACTCCTTCTCTCTCGTCCAAGCCCCTCGTGAAACTATGGAATCTTCTCGCTGAAGAGATCTAGCCATAGTACATCCTTGCCCGAAGCCAACAGAGGAAATTCACATCTTGGTGGTCGCTGAGTTTTCGGAGTGCGGTGGCGGTGATTTTTGGGTGGGTGCTTGACAGCGTGAGGGCCAATTAGGTGGTTGTGCTCTTCGGTAAAAGGGTATATTTCTTTCCTTTTGTTTCTTCGGCAAATCTCTAAGAGTGATTTTGTCATCAACTGCTATATATTTTATAACCTTTCTCTCCCGATCTAGAGTTAGATTTAGATTAGGTGCTATTCTATCCCGATTTAGAGATAGATCTGGGATTTTCAAGATGTTTTCTGTATTCCTTCGACCTATTATGGTTGTTTTGTTCTTTACATGGTGATGGTGCTGGAGACGTCGAATTTAGGCGCGCACTTGTCGCGACCTTCTTTTCTCCTTCTGGTACAGAAGTTTCGCCCCCCACCACCCACGCGGCAAGGGCTTATGGGCCATCCCGTTTGGTCAGACGTGGGCCTCTCCCAAGGTCCATTACCCAAATCGCAACGGCTGGTATACGTAGTTGACCTTCAGTGCAGTCTAGTGACATGTGATATGTATACATGCCAAGGAGTCGCCACCAATCGTTTCTCGGAAGGTACGATCGGAAACCTTATTGAATAGTTGAGAGCATTCTATTCAATTCTGCAAAAATCAGAGAAATAGGATCGGGGACTTTGTTACGCCAACTATCAGAGTTGACGCCCTTTCAGCACCTAAGTTGAATGATTTACCTAGTCCTAGGATTTCATGCATACGAGTGAGGTACGAATCCTAAATTTAAGAGTTCATGCAGATATGAATGACTATCCTAGCAAACACAATCAATAAAATGATTGGGCAAATCAAGAATCCAAAACGTACGGATAAATCACATGAAAGCAACGTGGCATCCCTAGTAAGGCCCTATTAGCCTATAGAAATGTCAATCAAGGCTCATGAGTGTTTTCAACATGATTTACCCTTGAGGGGCAAAATCGTAATTTTGCAAAGTTTTGGGACAATTTGCCCTAAAAAGGAGAATTCATCATTTCAGATGAAATATGGAGTCAAAAGATGAAGGAAATAGGATTGGCGACCAAACCAATCCATTTCCTATTTTTCAAGAATTTCCAGAATTTTTTTTGGAATTTTAGAAGCGATTTATCCTTTGAGGGGTAAAATCGTCATTTCATGCGAAGACAGAGACGTGAAATGTGACATTTCGAATTTCCGCCCCCTCGAGGCTTGAGATGTGGAATTGAATCTCAAAATTGGAATAGTGGAAATGAAGAATTCTAATATTGGATTGGAATTTGACATCACAACGCCAATGGTAATTCAAAATTGGAAAAGTGAAGTTTCATACGAGAAGTGCAAAATTACCATTTTGCCCCTCGACCTTTACCCTTACCTTAAGAGTTAATGAATGGCATAATGGTCATTTAATTCCCCAAGGGGCTGCCGAAAATCAAGAGAGAGCCATGGTCAATGGAAGTCAACGGTGGACAAAGTTTTCTAAAAGCTTTGACAAGTGTCATCCATGGAGTGATTAAGCATTAATTGCCCACCTAACCATCTTATCGCTTGTTGACTCTAATTATGTGTGTGAGAAAGCCTCTCTCTCTCTCTCTCTCTCTCTCTCTCTCTCTCTCTCTCATTTCCGTCGGCCACCTTCTCTCTCCTCCATTATCATCTTCTACTCCTTCTTGGCCGAGAGAGACTCGTCGCCTAGCTCGCTGTCTTGTCCCGTCCCGACTGCTCCACTGTTCTGACCGTAACTTCTTCGTCCGATGGCCGATTAAGGTCATTCCACCTCCATTAGAAAGTTTATCGTCTTATGATTCCAAGTACATATTATAAGCTCAATTTGGCCCAGCCATTCGTCCCGTAGGTCTGTTTGAATGGACAAAGGTCAGATTGAAGCAGAATTTGATCGGTTTTGGGGAAGGAGCTGTTTCGTGGGCTTATAGGCTTCAAATAGCTCCAACTTTTCGGTGAACTCTTCTATACTCATAGTACTAGGATTTGCGAAGCTAGAGTTGCAATTTTACTTGAGTTTTGATGGGTTTTCATAGCTAAAATGAAGTGGTTTATGTGGAGTAGAATCTAACCGCCTGAGCATCGAGAGGAACCGGGCTGATTGGAAGCTTTGGAGGCGCTATTTTGCTTCCAAATTCTCGGTGAGCCTATTAAACATGTAGGCTAAGATTTTGGAAAGTTGATTTCATGATGAATTGACGTTTAGAGTTGGAATTGTAGGCTGTTATGCATGACTCGTTGAGGACCGGTTCTGCCCTGTTAAGGTTCTGTGGAAGTCGAGCACTTTGAGGCTTAGAAAGGGTGTTGTTTTGTTGTTAAATTATCGTTAAGGAATCCTGTGATGTTAATTGATATGTTTGTAGGGTGTGTACTTGGTGGAATATAGATTGGAATAGTTTTAAGGGCTGTTGAGGTGAAAAACATGAAATGCCGACCAATCTGTCCTTAACTCACACCGATTTTGAATTGCGTCATTCTAAGTCATCCGGTACCCGAATTGAGCTCTGGTTTCGCCCACTCGTCCATAAGACATTGAAGTATAAGATTCTGAAATTTGATTTCGTAGAACTTCGATGGAACAATACCAATTTATTCGGGAATGGATCTGGTCATGGAAGGTCAAAATGAACAACTTGGTGCTGCGACGTTGCATCGAGCGTTTTGTGGAATTTACTTGGCCTAGGCTCAAGGTAAGTTATACCTAAACCTTTATTAGGATGTTAGGTTACTAAAGGACGGAGTTTTGGCTCAAATTGAATGGTTTTATGAACTAATTCTGTGAGAAGTGCGAAGAAATCCAAATCTGCCCTATTTTGATGGATTAAGCTTGAATGGGTTCATGGTATGAAAATTGTGAAATCGAGGTTAAATTGAGGGGTCTTAATCTGGTTGTGGCATGTGGTTGGTCCATTCGGTGTGCTTTGTGGAAATTCTCATTGATTTGAGTGCATTAAGCAGATTAGTTTACCAATCGAATCTTGTGATGAATTATGAATGATCAAATTTGAGATTTGACCAAATTGAGCTGAATGATGAGTGTGTTTTACTGAGAATTTCATAATGAGAAATGTATTTTGTCCAGTTGAGGGACGTTTGAAATGAATGCCTCGAATAGGCGATGAAAATACTTGAATTTCATGAATTGTTTTTGAATGAGAAAATTGAGACCTTATTTGCTTTGAGATGTGCTCATTTAGTTGTTTGAGGCTTTGATGGGAATACATGAGTTTTCTTGAATGAAAGATTAGAGGCATGAAATTTTTTTAATTAAAAACTTGAGGCCAATTAATTTTTACTGAGAGGGAGTCACTCTCAATTTGATATAGAGGGAGTTACTCTCAAATAGAGTTCTGGGAGGGAGTTACTCCCATTTGACCTGAGGAGGTTGTGCGGCTAGAGAGTACCATACCGACATGATTCATCTCGATTGAAAATGGGCGTCGAGAGTCGTATGGTGACCAAATCATATCTAGGTCCGAACGCGAGAGTCTCATATGTACTGACGAGCCATATGGAGACCGAATCATCTCGTAGCCCCAAAGTGGGTGGCCCAGGATGGGCGGATATGGAAAGAACTATTTCCTGAAATGTCATAGAACTGGTTTTTGAGGAATTGAAATGCCTTTTGAATAGAGATTTGCCTCAAGTGTGAAATTTGCCTCACGAGTTTGAAAATTCCTCATGGTTGGAGATTGAAAATTTACCTCATGAATTGCAATTTAGGCCAGAGAGGGGCGTGAGAGAAAAGAATGTGTTTTCTGGAAATTTCGAGGAATGATACTTTTGAGAAAAAAATGAAAGTAGCCTCATATTTTTGAGATAGCGTCGAGTGCTTGCTTCTGATTGAAAACCCTGCCATTGTACAAAGCTTAGAGTTATCTTGATTTTTCTCGACCGAGTCAAGCTGTTTTGAAAGTACTGAAATGCCAAGTTTTGTCAAGTACCCTGTTTTACCATACCAAAGCTTTTGATCCCAAAATACCCTATTTTTCAAAAGTGTTTGGAGGTACTGATAGCCTAGTTTAGGGTTAGGCTTGACTTACTGGGATTATATATCTCACCCCGTCGAGGGACAACATTTTTCAGGCCCCAGGCTATGGAAACTCGAGGAATGCCATGATTGACATTTGAAGACTGAATTGGAGGAAGTGGTTATGAACCTTTTCTGATCTTAGGGATTGTACAATGAATTGTGGGTTTAGAATTTTAACCTTTGACATATGATAGACCTTAATGGGAAGCGTACCTTTTTGTCTTAAGTCATCTTGTGTTGTTTTATTTGATATGAAGATGTTCTCGCTTTCGCTTGCTTTCTTCATATAGGTCCTTAAGTTAATGGCCATTGGTTTCTCGGAGATCATCAAAGGTAACAGAGAAGGTGGGATGCGAGCGTGCTCGCCGGGCTCGGGGCGTGACATGAAAATCTCAAACATTAGGATTGGTCGACCACTTGACCCAAATCATAATTCTGAGCAATTTTCAGGACTCGATTGGAATAGGGATGACGATTTACCCTTTGAGGGGTAAAATCGTCATTTACGAAAGAAGGACGAGATTTGAGAACCCAAGTAGAAGAATTGATCATCTAATTGACCATAATCCTTATCTTGGCATTCTCGACCTATCTCGTACACAAAGCTGAGGCGATTGACCCCTAAAGAGTAAAATCGTCAATTTCCAAAAGAACGGATAAGAAATCCCAAAAATAGGATTGACCAGTTGCTTGTGATCATTCCTCTATTTTTGGGATTTCTAGAATTTCTAGTAATTTTTCATAATTTTCCTACATTTTTTGGGATTTTCTAGAATTTTCTAACATTTTTTTAAAATTTTCTAGAATTTTTTCGATTTTTTTTTATTTTTAAACTCATTTTTGAAATTTTTATTTAAAAAATGATTCAAACCGGGTCAACCCGACCCATTCGGGTCGGAACCTGGCCCAGACCCGGACCCGCGCGCCCAGCTGCCCCAAAACGACGCCGTCCCGCATTTTTTATTTTTCTATTATTCGGATTTATTCCAACGACTCTTATTGAACCACGTGGCTATTCCACGGCCTTAGGATTGGTTGACTAAAACCTATGACTCAGATCAAAAGCCGACTACTCCTCGACCGTTTGATTAGATTACTTAAACCGACGGTCACGATTAAAAGCCAAGACTAAATCCTAACCGTTAATCCCTACTAATCTAATGACGCCGCACTACCACTAACCTAAATGACATCGTTTCGACTTGTTCTGATTTTCTAATTTTAAAACTATTTTCGGGTAATCCTAATTATTAATCGAACGGTTACCAATTATTGGACTCGATTAACCCTAACCGTTGGATCTAATCCGACTCAGCCTAACAGACTAACGGTCTGGCCGACTGGACACGCACGTGGACCAATCATGAAAAGCCACCTAGACCTCCGACTCGTTAACCAGCCACGTTAGCTTCGTCTTCAACCTCGCGACTGCAACTAAACAGACGGCTGAAGATCTCCGGCGACGATCCAATGGTAAAACCTCAACGAAATTGCACGAGACCGGCGCCAATCGACTCACGATAATCTCTAGTTCAACATATCTAAGAATCAGAGCATTTCCTCCACTAAGTCACGTGCAGCATGCAGAACGTCGAGTACGGCCATGGGAGT